>CM062806.1:174111084-177004834 GCA_031772625.1 Pinus tabuliformis
GACTCTGGTTGAAGTATATAGGTGGTCTACATAGCTACATGAGGCACACTATCCTCATGTTTAATCCCACTAGCATAAATGAGGTATCCGTTAAGGCTACACATCTAGAATCTAGAGGTAAGAATGGAAACCCATAAGTTGGGGGATCATCCAAACCCACTTCAAGCAAAAATAAGGAGAAAAGAAAAAAGAAATGGAAAGAGAGGAAGACAAACACTGTACAGAAATGCAAGTCTTCATGCACTCATTGTAAGAAGGATGGGCATGATGATGAACACTGCTGGATTCTGCAGCCGGAGATGAAACCTAAGAAGTTCGAGGGAAAGAAGAAGAAGACTACTACAACTATTCAAAAGGATTTGGGGTCAGACTCAGAAGATGAAGCAACAATTGCAGCCACAGGTAAAAAGGTAAAAATTCTAAAGCATCTACTAGTAATTCTGCACAATCTACTAATAATGAAGAAAATGAGAGAAAAATACATGAGCTTTTTCATATTCGAGTTATTTCCAATCATCAAAAGATTGATACTTTGTTTGATAGTGGCTCACAAGTAAATTTCATTTCTGAAGCAATTGTAAAAAAGTTGGGATTACTAACCACACCTCACTAGAAACCATATCCATTAGGTTGATTATGTGATAAAGTAAAGCTACAAGTGACTAGACAATGTAAACTTAGGTTTTCTTTTGGGTTAGCATTTGTAATGAGGTTGAGTTAGATATAGTTCATTTGGATATATGTGTTTTAGGAAGTCCTTACTTGTATGATAGAAAAGCTATTTTTTATAGAGCTGAGAACAAGTATCTACTCGTTAAATATTGAATCGAATATATTGTAAGAGCTCATAAGCTCAAGAATAATTATACTCTCATAAACTTAGGGCAGATGAAACGAATTGTAAATTCATGAAAACAATTTTTACTATGGTTGTAAAGGAAAAGAAACCTGATAAAACCAATGTATTTGAGGGTTGTGATGCTAAAAAACCAGCTGATTTAGAAAAAGTTGTTTCAGAATATGATATATTGTTTCAAGAACCTGAAGGTCTGCCACCCAAAAAGGAAATAGTGCATGATATTAATTTGCAACAAGATGCTCCATTCCCTAACATCGGAATGTACAAGTTGTCCACTTTAGAGAATGCAGAAATCAAGAAGCAGGTACAAGAGCTGCTCAAGAAGGGGTTCATTAGACCTAGAACATCACCATGTGGGTCTCCAATTGTTTTGGTGAGAAAGAAAGATGGCACGTGGAGAATGTGCATTGATTATGGAGCATTGAATAAGATAACGATAAAGAATCATTATCCTCTTCCTCACATAGATGATCTATTAGATAAATTGAAAGAAGCTATTTATTTTTCCAAATAAGACTTACATAGTGGCTATCATCAGGTCAGAGTTGCAGAGCAAGATGCATGGAAGACTACTTTCAAAACAAAGCAGGGATTGTATGAGTGGCTGGTTATGCCTTTTGGCTTAAGTAATGCTCCTGCTAGTTTCATGAGAGTAATGAATGATGTACTCAGACCTTTTCTTGATGATTTTGTTATTGTATATCTGGATGACATTCTTATATTCAGCAAAACGTGGGAAGAACATTTAAAGCATGTTAAGCAGACTCTAGATGTTTTGAAAAGAGAAAATCTTTATGTTAAACTCTCAAAATGTGAATTTGGAAAAACACCTTTGAATTATTTGGGACATATAGTAGGGGGTGGTGAATTGAAGATAGATCCTCTAAGGTTGTAGTCATTGTAAACTGGCCTAAACCCAAATCTGCTACAGAAGTTAGAAGCTTCTTAGGAGTAGCACAATATTGGGGAAATTTTATTTCTAACTTTTCCTTAATTGCAGCTCCCTTACATGATTTAACAAGATTGAAAAAGGTGTTTTAGTGGGGAGGCAAACAGAAGAAAGCCTTCGACACCTTGAAAGAAAAGATTAGTATAGCACCAGTACTAGCACTACCCGATCTTCAATGACCATTTGAGATTGAAATAGATTCCAGTGATTATTCCATGGGAGCAGTGTTGATGTAGCACGGTAAACCTATATGTTATCATTCTGAGACATTTAATTTTGCAGTAGTTAACTATCCCACATATGATAAAGAATTGTATGCATTAGTATAGAGTGTGAAAAAGTGGAAACCTTACTTAATGGGAAAAGAGATAGTTATACACATTGATCATCAACCACTTCAATATCTACACTCCCAAACTAAGTTGCAGCAATCAAGACACTATAGATGGATGGGTTTTCTACAACAGTTTCATTTAGTGATCAGATATAAAAAGGGATACACAATAAAGTTGCAAATATGTTGTCAATACCAATTATAAATGCATCTACTATACTTAAGCATAATTCAGTATTGCATGAGAGCTACATTGAACAATATGCTCAAGATATAGATTTTAAAGATGTATATGCAACTTTAAGTCAAGGCAAACGAGTAGAAGAATTGGATTATCATGTTAAGGACCAACTCTTCTATCATTTTGGGAAGCTATGCATTCCACAAACTAAAAGAGTAAAGATAATTCACGAAGCACACACTTCTCTAATATCAGGTCACTTTGGTGTAAGTAAAACAGTTGCACAGCTGCAAATATTTTTTTATTGGCCAAAAATGAATGAGATGGTTTCTAGATATGTAAGATGGTGTACCATGTGTGCTAAAAGCAAGCCCAACAATAGAAAACTAGGCTTGTATAGTCCACTACCAGTTCCTTCTCATCCTTGGGAAAGTGTTTCCATGGAATTTGTTGGAGGACTGCCTAAATCTAGGAAAGGCCCTGACTATTTATATGTTGTTGTGGATAGGTTCAAGCAAAATGCGTATTTTAATACTTTGTAACAAACAGATTATAGCTGAACAAATTGCAAAGTTGTTCTTTCAGCATGTATGGGTTCATTTTGGATTACCCACTTCCATAATATATGATCGAGATACCCAATTTTTTGGGAAATTTTCGTCAAGTTTGTGGGAATTGATGGACACCAGGCTAAAGAAGAGCACAACTTTTCATCTGCAAACAAATGGCCAAACAGAAGTGGTCAACAGGACAGTGATCCAGTTTCTTAGAGGCTATTGCAGCAAGCATCCCAAACTTTGGGATGAACATTTATGTTATGTGCAGCATGCTTACAACCGAGCTAAACATTCTTCTACACAAAGATTTCCTTTAGAGACCTGTTTTGGTTTCACACCAAGGTCTCCCTTGGATTTTGTCTTTGGTAAAGACATAGCATTTGATGGACATAGTGATGTGGACAAGGCAACCAAGTTCATTGACGAAATCTAAGATATTCACCAGGTAGTACAGGAACAACTGGAAAAGAGCTAAGCCAAGTACAAGGCAAGGCATGAAAAGCATCGGATGGAGCATAGTTTCCAAGTTGGTGATCAAGTCTGGATGTATATCAGCAAAGACAGAATGCAAGGTGAAGGTAAGAAGCTGAAGCCAATAAGTTATGGACCCTTCAAGATACTTGAGAAAATTGGTGAGAATGCTTTTCGCCTTGATCTACCAACTTACATGCACATCTACTCAATTGTTAATGTAGACAGCTTGAGACTATTTGAACCTTCATTAATCGAAGGTCCTGAAGAGCAGAGTCAATTGCCTTCTATTGATGATTTGTTGCCTGAATATCTTAATGAATTGTAGGAAGATACAGTTCTGGACAGAAAGGTAAGAACTACATGTAGAGGGGATGTTGATACCTCTGGATTGGACTCAAAGGTTCAAAGCCAAGAAGTGCAAAATGGATAGAAATTGAGCAAGCGAGGAAGCAATACCCTCACTTGATTGATGCTTAAAAGAAAACCAACTTTTGGTGGTCCAAAAGCTATTTCAGTGGGAAGGTCATGATCTGAATTGGATCCTAAAACACTCTCTAAGTTTTCATGACTGTTTCAAATTATGCCTAAAGTTTCAAGTCTTAGAAAAATCAAAGCTATTAGAAGGAATCCTCGTAACAGTTGCAGTTGTAGCCAGAGTGGAGCAATGAGGACCCTCGTTCGAGCATGCAGACCGTTGGCCCATGGTAATGCGCGTTGGCGCAAACTAGCAAAACAAGAGGCCAATCAAGAAACGGGGGTGGTTTCTGATACGTGATTAGCGCTAAAGTGCTAATCACATATCGCACGGTGTCCCCCTCAATGAAGGAAAGCCCCGAATTTCCCGGACCTGAAATCACTATAAAATCCAGAAAAAGTAACACATTTGGTTCTGTAGCGTGGGATTCCACAAACCGGCAAGATATCAGAAGGCCTTCAGGCGGTAAGCTGTTTTGACCAAGTCCTACCCGGTGCCACACATCGAGTGACACACGTCCAATGGATGAGAGAGAAAAATGCTTGCGTTGGACGGGTAAACATCGTGCAACTTTTCCACCCAATATGAAGGACGATTGTAGGATTTGGGGGGCCTAGGTCAACGGCGAAGATGCGTTCCGATGACTGACCATATTTGACAAGTCAAAAAGCAAGATGACAGGGGATTTGAAGTCTAACGTGGATGATGAGTTGGAGAACGATTCATATTTAATGGGCAATCTTGAAGAAAACAGAATTAACAGCCATTCAAAAATGATTCAAGGAATCTGACACCCAGTTTGTTAGGAAACAGGTGGCCACCTCCTTGCAAACCATTACCCAGTGATGATGGCGTAGAGCAGAAGAATTTGAATGGATAGAGGTAAGGAAACTAGATGGTTGGGAAGCAGAAATGAGCAGTCAAAGAATAGACTGGCTTTAAAGCCATGAACTAACAGAAGCAGGGACACACAGAGAGGCAGACAAGAGTTAGCTAGATGCAGGAAGCTAATAGCATAGAAACAGAGAGTAGAAGCCGAGCTGACATGAAGGCAACATCGAGCCAGAGAGAACCAGAGAGTGTTAGAGAGTCTGTGTACTCCATTGAAGGCTTGAGAGGTTCAACCAAACTCCTCGACATAGGCCTATCATACTACTGTGACCATTAGAGGTCGAATTTCAGTAAGGAGAGTCTATGAACTCCTTTCCTACTTACTTTTATCTGTTTAGTGAGACTCGAATTGAGCTCACTATTGTAAAAACCCTGCTTAAAAACATAATAGAGAGGCCACCACTGAGAGCTAGACCAGGAGACGTAGCCCAGGAGCATTGGGTGAAATCCTTATTAAACTTGTTGTCTTACATGTTTTCCTATTATGTTTTCTCTAACTGCCTCAGTGTCTGTGTATTTTGCAATCTTATCGATCCATTGCATAAAGTAACATAGGCACATCCATACACATGAGCCTATAATACTTTTAATTCTTTGTCCTCGATAAATTCCAGATCAGTAGGGGCTCCCCAATACCACACCAGAAATGTCTAGCAGTATAAATTCCATCTCTACTTGATCTCCCAGATTAGATGCAATCACAAATTTTACCTTGCACTGTTGGGTTACATTCAATTTAGCTTTATAATGTATCCATCCCAACGGGTAAGGCTTTGGGTGTGGTTTTTTTCTAAGCCTAGCTTCTTTACCAGAGATTCTGCAATTAAATTTTCTTGGGACCCCATATCAAACAGAGTTTCTACTCTGATATGAAATAATTCAATCCTTTTTCTATCATTTGAAATGGACTCATCTAAATAACTGGTGCTTCCCCGTGATTTGGAATCAATAGGAGGTGTAAGGGTACCTATTTTTCCTGCTGTTGTGACCAGCACTTCATGTCTTGAATCTCATCCAAGGTCTTGTTGTGCTACTGCCACTGTTTTCTGCTTCCCTTTTCCTCCATACTTCTTTGGGCATTTCTCTGGGTGTTGCTTCCAACAGTGATCATCATCATGGCATTTTTTCTTGCAATGATTGCAATAAGGCTGCTCTCCTTCTTTGGCTGCTATTGTTTTCTTCTCCTTCCCTTTCCATTTCACTTTGGATTTGCCATTGGGAGGTTTGAACGGAAACTTTCGGGATTGGTCCTCTTTTTCATTCTTGCCCCTGTTCTCAATATGAATTTCTTTCACACTAGTTGTGTCAATAGTGGTTGGTTCGAACAACAATAATGAATACCAAATATAACTATGCAGTGAGCCAATATACTTAGTTACAACTTCAGGTGTATCTAGTGCAATACCCAAATTTAGTGCTTGCTTCCTAAATTCTTTTGTAAAACTCTGAACATCCTGCCCTTTTCCTTGCCTTAAATATTGTCAATTCATCAAAGCTTTCTGTTTGTATCCTAAGGGATAAAATTGTTCCTTTAACACAGAAGTAAAATTAGACAATGAGGAAAAGAGCTTACCCACATTTTTACTGCTCTGCAATTTACTCTCCCACTAAACGAGAGTTGTTCTGCCCAGCCATAGAGAGGCTAGCTGGATTTTCGCCTCATTCTCTATGATTTGCTGAATCCTACGATAAACCTCAATCTACCTAATCCAATTGTTAAGCTTTTCTGCATTACTTTCACCATAAAACATAGGAAGATCAAATTTAACATCTAATTTAAAAAAGGTTTCTTCGATGCATCCTTTGGATTTCTCTAATTATGGTGGTGTGGGGAAGAAGAACCTTCACCACTAGAAGCAGAAAAAGGGGGTTCTTCTCCATCATTCCCATGTGCTAAACCTTGTCCTTCTAGATTCCTCTCTTCAGCTTTTTCTAATCTTATAACTAGCTGACTGATATTCTCTGCCATTGAGTAGAAAGTCTTTCTAAAATTGCACTCCTCTTCAATACGATCTTCCTCTTCAACCATGTTTCTTCTTCAAGGTGCATGACCTACCTTTCGATCGAAAGGTTCTAGATTCCCTTCATCTCTTTGAAGCCTACCTCTTGTTAGCATACAAACATGCAATTCACATCTAAAAAGCCCTACTCTGATACCACTTGATCCTGAATGTTTTCGCTTATAGATGCATAGAAAATAATTACATATATAAATTGCAGCTTAACGCATAAATGTGCACATATGAAAAGAAGAAGAAAACACATGAAAAGGCACAAAAGAGAAAACCAAGGATTGATAATGGAGTTCGTCCAATTCGGACTACGTCACCAGGCCCAACTCAACAATGGGGAAGCCTTTCTTATTAAATGGCATGAATAAACAGAGTTACAATTATCAATCTATCCATAAAGAGGCTTATACCCCTAATCTACCTGATGGCTATGAAATGAATGCCTAAGATGGAGTGGTGTGCAACACCAAAGCTTCCACGTAGCAATAGAAGAGGGCTGGAGTCATATAACTATCCAAAACAGATCAAAAGACACTCTCGACCTTTATGAAACAATGTAATACCACGATGAAAAAATGCCTCCCCCGTGCTCTTCCATTGATCCCTTTATATAATGGTTTCTTGGACAAGATCCCATTTAAAATGGAGCTTTCCTGGTTAATAACAAAGATTGGTAGAGTGGAAGCATCGACGGGTGCAACCATTCCTATAAATGGCCTCTTATCATTTAGAACAATAAAACTTCCGAAAATTCCGAAAACCCTAACAAATCTGCCAAAACCTGTTCACCTGGATTTCAAATATTATTAAGTTGGGCTTATAGTCTGTATCGAGTCCGCGCAGAAGTCACAATTGGCCTATCGGGGGTGTACCTATCCTAGTTATCATGAACGACCGATCGCCAATCGCCGATCGCCGATATCGGCGTCGGCCGATCACATCGACATTCCCTCATGTATCACTCCGATAATGATTACTGATCTGATTAATCGCCGATCACAACCTACCACTACTGACATACCCATATATATGTAAGACCTCAGATTCCGATTGCCTCTGATCCACTGATCCAATCTGATTGGAGATCGGCGATCGGGGGTTCCATTCTATCATGCTTAAGTCTGCCCTTATGCCACCTTCGATTGCAAGTTGCCTTTAAGGCTTTAAGACCCATTTTTAAAGGAAAATCCTCATTTCATTAAGGATTAATGCATCCTTCTTTGTGTGATAACTTCATCATCCTGAATGAGATTGAAGTACCGTATACTCCATTGGAATCAGGAAGACAAGACCATTGCTTTGATCCTGAGTTGACTTCCTTCCTATCACTTTGATTTTCTGAGTTTTTCCATGCCATTGTATCTGAAGATCCAACTGGATCAAACATACATTGTTATGGATAACATGCAAGCATGGACGATGAAATACAAGGGATCCCCACTTCACTTGCGAAAGATGATGAGGGCCAATGTGGTCGAGATGCAAGCACGTATCTGGAGTCAGATCCAGAAATATGAAGACCTACCACAACTTATTGCTAGCATACAAGCTTCCCATGCATGAGTATTCAAGAGCATGGATGTTATAGTGCACACAGATGTGATCCCATCACTTGGGAATCTCACCCAGAGGAAGACAAAGAAGCAGGTCTGAGAGGTGCTTGACTCATACTTCGACGAGTTGATGCGCACTGCCACCAGCCCAGACTTGCCTATCAATGCAGACATCATGTGAAAGTATGTTGCTGGTCCAGCCACATTGAATATAATGATGCACATTCTTTCAGACGGGTTGGATAGAGGAGCCTGAGTAGTGTACCCGGATGCTATGGAGGCAAGGTTCAGGTTTCAGGCATATGTCATAGCGGAACACATGGAAACTATCAAGGACTACCAATATTGGCATCAATATGTTACTGTTGATGAGCATGAGGATGTTGAGTAGTGGGACTTCTATAGTTTTCTAAGTCAGAATGATGTCTACTTTGGCTTGTTCAAGCCATTGTTCACATGGGTACATGTGTATTGTAATGTTGAGTCATTTCAAGTGTAATTCAAGTCTCAATAGTGGATGTAACAGTCATAGAGCAGGTGAAGATTCATGAGGGTAGTTGAATGGTCACAAAGGGGAATGTCAAGGGTCACCCCACCCTTTTCTATAAATAGTCCCTCATAACTCATTGTATAGGCTTTTGGTCAGCCAAGATTCTATTAAGACAACCTTGAAGAAATCTTGGATAGTATTGCAATGCACCTTGGCTTCTCCACTACACGAAGCTAGTACATCTATTTGGAGGAGCAGGTAGATGAGGTTGTAACATTTCACTGATGGGGCTAGCAGGTTTACATGGATGTATTGTATGATTGGAACTTACACTTCTTTATATGATAAGAGCCAACACATTTTCATGCAAATGTTGTTATTGTAGTTGGACTGTTCCAGTTGCCTTAATGATATATGTTATTTAACTTACGTATTTGTGTATGAACTAATTCATATGCAATTATAATAATCTTGTTGCAAATATGTTGTTGGTTTAACCATCACTTTGGATTGTCAATTGTTTTTCTTTCCATCTTGTGATGCATCTTTGCTTGTGCGTTCCCTTCCCAGATAAGTAACGATACATGTTTTCAAGGGGCGCACTCATCTCACCCCCTTTGTGTTAGAACCTTTCATGCATCTTCGTTGACTCACTCCAGTGGTCACACCATTGCTACTAACAGAGTTATCTTACTTGCCTTTGTGCAACATTGTGATCAAGGAATTACCTTACAACCCACTATTGGGACTCCTACATCAAACGGTCTAATGTCTAACTGGGATTTCTTACCAGGGAGATCCCCTTGACATGTTGGCGGGTCTAGCACCGTCAACATTTCTGGCACTAGAAGAAGGGCCTAATGACAAGATGTGTCCTCTCATCCAATTTTGAACCTTTGCACATCTTTCATGGAGTCTTGCACTCTTCATCCCCCGCAATGTTTTTGAATCGTGAAGATGTCTCCATCACAGAGAAGATTTTCAACTCTTTTCCATTCATACATATGATGGTGAAGGTAAAGTGGCTTGGCCTGAGCACTTACATAACTTTCTTTCCATGCTTCATGAGGAAGATGAGTTTTTTGACGAACACGTTGGTTTGTTGCTTGCATACACACTTTGCAAATCTCCATTTCCTTGGGTGCTCAGCCTACTGGCTGACACCGTGCATAGAGGGCTCCACATGAATCAATTATTTATTTTTTGCAGTGCTTCCATGACTTGAAGTTTCAAGCTATGAGGAGCCAGATGAAATTTTCTTATCTTTGGGACTGGTTCGAGTAGTGCCTTATGAAATCTGCCAGTCCCAAGAGAGAGCTTGAAATCAAGCCTTGCTCAGCATTCTTCATTGATGGAGCTACGTAATCTCATGTGGATGCGGACACCATCTCAACTGATTTTCCACCTTCCTCGCATTCAATAGCTCCACCACTGTCAAATGATGTTGAAGAGCATACTCACATGCCCATTCATCCTTCACACTCTCCCAACATCACTTCACTCAATTTTTGCGTAGATTTGGTTGTAAGTCCCTTGATTTCTCATATGCATGCTTGTCTATGACCTCTGTCTTTGCACTCAGGTGTTCCTCCAAATGATGTTGTCTTGTGTTCATCCATTCTAGACTCTTTACTTGTTGTGAACGAGGAACAACCCATTGACGAAGTTGGTGTTGCACAACCAACATGCATTGTCATTCATGAATAGTATGAGTGGGAGCTTGAACATCAACACTGGGCGAAGGATGACTCCCTTCTATCCAAGCCCCCTCCATTCTTTCCTAGCCTCTTTGGTGAACACGACATCCATGATTTTGCATGTGTTTCTTCATTAATGGATGCACCCTTTGTTGATCACTCGCAGGACTCACCAAATGTTGGTCCATCATTCAACAATGGAGAAGATAAGTTACTCACTGAAGACTGACTCAATCCTTCATCTATTATTTCTAAAGATATAGAGGATGATTTTATTTTCTTTCCATCTACCCCTCTATTTGATTCGACTGATCCTGAGGATGCCGAAGAATTCATTGGTTTTTATGATCATGGCAGTCGTGATCCATTTACTTCCATCTTTGATCACGATCATGACTCTATCGCAGTTGATATTTTGAAACCACCTGTTAACAATGTAAACTTAGAATCGGGAACTATAAACTCAAAATGGGAACTCTAGCCAAAAAACCCCAAAAAAACATCAAAAACAGTGCTAAAAACAAAAAGTGTGTATACTGGAACAATGTTTTTACTTTTTAGGCATCAATTTTGAACATGTTTTAAAAATGGAAGTGACTACAAAATTTACTATGAAATTTTCGTGCAAAATATAGCTTCAAAACAAAAGTGATGATACTGGAACAATGATTTTTTTTTAGGGCCAACTTTCAAAATTTAAAAAAAAAATGCTAGTAAAATCAATTTTTTTGTGTCAAACAAAGTTGTTTATGAGGAAAAAAACACATTAATGTTTTTGGTAGAATATCATTTTTCTTTCCTAAGTATAAATTCAACATGTTTTCAACCATAACATGCTAGATACAAAAGAAATTGAAATTTTTTCAACTATAAAATTAAAAAACCATGACATTATGAACAAATTACATCACTAAATGAATTCAAAAGTCATTATTTGTATATTGAATAAAACATGCATTATATATCTAAGTTAATATTACATTGTAGATATTTTAAACAATAAAATTTATCATAATTAAGACATATAATCCAACAACATAAAAATGCCTCATAACTTCTCATTTAACACCATATGGAAAACATTAATTTTATTTGAAGATACGATGCATACATCAGTTATATAAACTATCTTAAACAATTATTCAAAATCACTCATATTTTCTTGCACACCGTCAGAATTCACATCCTTGGATGAGTGACTGGATGCTGATGAAGATGTTCCATATTCTTCTCTTTCATCAACTAGTGACCCATCTGAGTCCACATGCATGCCCAACATTTCAGGTTTCAAAATTCTTCTAGATCTACGACTGGTTTCAGCAGACTCCCATCTCAACACTGTTCCTTTTGGTAACAACCTTTCCAGAATCGTTATCGTCTTGAAGCAAAGAGTTCCTCTCTTTGTTACATTTAAGTCATAAACAAGTATGTCAATATCCTCCAATTTTAATATGTCTGTGCGACGACAATTTATATTCGTACCCTTTCCTTTTCTCTTTCTACCATTTTTTTTGTCAACTACCATCTCTAGCTTATACACACCATTTAATGGGTGTGTATTTGTGGCATACCAATGTACTTCAACACTTTTAACATACTCATTTTTTGTAAATACCTTTATAACTTTAGCAACCCAGAATGGATATCCATTGGGATCTCCATCTGCTAGCACTACAATCATGTAACCCTCCTTAATATCTTGTATTGAACCCCTATAAAGGTCTTCCATGGCTTCATGTTGTGCATGAGATCTTTTGGAACCAATATACATCTCTCCTTCTGCTGCCTGTGAAGAATTAATAATACCTTGAGATTGTTGCTGTTCAACAATGTTTATTTCCTCATGTTCATTCGACACATTTTGTGGCCATATAAATGGCTTTTTCAAAGGTATATCTTCATTTGTTGTTGTTGAAATGATATCACTTTGATTATTGAAAAATGACTCTCACCAAACTGAATCAGCAATGTCAAAGTACTCATATGTATATCTAATACATTTTTTAATTTCTTCCAGGAAATCAGAATAATTTATATCTCTATTCTGTCTGCGTGCATTCTGAACTTCACCAAGTGATTGTAATAACAATATTTTTGATGCAAATATTGGATGATCTAGAATGAACTTCAAAAATTGCAAACCTGATGACGGTGCCCATTCTGTAGTAGTTGAATACTTCTTGCCCCATATTAGTGTTTTCCCATCAATTTTTTGATACGAAATTGATGTTGGAAGCTAATTTCATTAAGTTGTTCAATTCATTCCCCTCACCATATGATCCCAGAATAAACCTTCGCATGTCAACAGTTTCTTCCAACACATCAAAAGTAGGCTCTATCATGTATGATTTCTTAATACATTCAATTAGTGATGGCAAGCTCCCAACTTCCTTCCTCTTGAATGTGACTGAAAAACGGCTGAACATCTGATCAATATGGTCATGAGTGTGCCCAATAAGAAGGAAACCAACCTTTACCTTTTGAAAAATTCTCAATTCAACAAGCATGTTTAGATATCCAAAAAAAACCTGATTTTTTTTTCACAGCAAGTGTTGTCAAATTGTAGATACAAAACTTCAGGAAGATTACCTGACCAATGAGAAATCACATCATGAATTAAGGTTATGGTCAGAGTTGCATCATTATGAACATTTGGAGCTGTGAAGTACACCCTTGGCAACATTTTCCCATTGAAGACCATACAATTGACCAAGTGAAACTGAATAAAATTTTCCTCCTGTAAATTTTTGGGTGTGCGAACAAAATGTGGTAAAAGTGTTTTCTTCTGGTCCATACCATCAATTATCAAACCCAAATATTTATTCAGATTATCATAAAACTTCTTTCGATGCTTGTACAACTTCTTCCTTTCATTTGTTTGTTGTTCGTGATGCTCCTGAAGTTCTTTGACAATTAAATCTACACAACATAAAAGAAATTCATTAAGAAATATGTTTTCATAGTTGATGACTATGCAATTTTAAAAGTTAAAGTTATGAATGCTTACCTTCTTCTAAGCCTTCACATTTGTCCCTTTTTTATTTAAGAGAAGCACATGTACTGCAAATCCCCATCCTTGTCTTCTTAAGAATATGGACATTGTTGAATTCTTTCTTCCATACCTTCACAAAATATTGATATGTAATAAACCGGCCATGTCCCTTAGCACCTTCTGCATATTGTTTGTATAAGTTGTAGATTTCTCATCTTGAAAAATTATCTGGAATATGTATTGTCTCTCTATTTGGCATACACTCTCCATGCTTTGAAAAGAAATCTTTCATCCATGACATTGCAGTATTTGATAATGGCCCAAACTATCTTTTATGACGTACTTCTGAATAAAATGTGGGATTCTTTTCCAAATTTTCTTGAATTCTTGAGAGATGAAAATTCCCAATCGAATGAAGCATTTTGAAAGCTTTTCTATAGATAAATAAATTCCTAATATGATAATCATAACCTGACAATGTAGATTTCGTGCACCCAACTAAATATGAATTTTGCATGCTTTTATTAATTGACAAATATCTCTTCCTGCTTTCTAATGAAAATGTGAAATCCATATGTTTCAAGCAATTTTTTTGGCAAAATTCACTTGAAGTGAGAGTGTTGATAGAACTTCTTCTCATCAGATATTCTGCTCTACCCCTTGTATAACTAGAACAACTTACATTGATACGAAAAGGTCTGCTCCTACTCCTCGATACAATATTTCCTGGCAACATCTCCATCATTGGATCATCATTTGTATAAGGATTTTCATCATCATTAAGAGGAATGTTATCCACACTATGATCAGATCTGCTTTTCAAATATTGACTTGGAGGATATTCTTCATCTTCCCCTTCTTCAATGCTACTGTCATAGTCCCTAGAATTTAGATTGAATGGAAATTTTGACTCGATGTTTAATGGATATTCTTCCTCATGTGCATTGTTAGTGCTACTCTCATAGCCCATAGAATTAGGACTACGTAAAAAATGTGACTGTTTACTTATTGAAGATGCTACATCCTATCGTTTGTCACTGCTACCTTTATACTCATTAGAATTAGGATTAAGTGCATCATCCTGTTCTTCATCACTGCTACTCTCATAGTCCTTAGAATTAGGACTAAGAGGACACTGTGACACTCCATTCTTTTGAAATTCATCATCACGCTCTTCATAACTGTTGCTCTCATAGTCCTTAGAATTAGGACTAAGTGGACATCATGACACTCCTATCTTTTGAAATTCATCATCTCGCTTTTCATCACTGCTGCTCTCATAGTCCTTAGAATTAGGACTAACTGGACACCGTGACACTCCATACTTTTGAAATTCATCATCATGCTTTTCATCACCACTACTCTCATAGTCCTTAGAATTAGGACTAAGTGGAAACTTTGACACTCCATTCTTTTGAAATTCGTTATCACACTCTTCATCACTATTGCTCTCATAGTCCTTAGAATTAGGTCTAAGTGGACACCGTGACACTCCATTCTTTTGAAATTCTCCATCATGCTCTTCAAAACTGCTGCTCTCATAGTCCTCAGAATTAGGACTAAGTGGACACTGTGACACTCCATTCTTTTGAACTTCACCATCATGCTCTTCAAAGCTGCTACTCTCATAGTCCTCAGAATTAGGACTAAGTGGACATCGTGACACTCCATTCTTTTGAACTTCACCATCATGCTCTTCATCTCTGCTGCTTTCATAGTCCTTAGAATTAGGACTAAGTGGAATCTGTGACTCTTTATTTATTTAAAATTCTCCATCCCCTCTTTCATCAGTGCCGTCTCATAGTCCTTAGAATCAGGACTAAGTGGAAGAATTGACTTTGTATTCATAGTGGAAGAATTCTCGCTATATTCATCAAAATGAATAGAGTTGTTACGCGATGAAGATGTTGATGGTGTATAGATCGAAACTTCACTATCAGAACAATCCATCCCTTTCAAATAGAAGATGTTGAATGATACAAATGGAGAGTCTCCTAAAGATATTATATAGCTTAAAGAAAGAAATTTCCCCTCCAAAAATATTCCCTCCAAAAAGTTTCGTGAAAATATTTCCCTCCAAAAATTTTCGCGAAAATATTTCCTTCCAAAAATTTTCACGAAAATATTTCCCTCCAAAAAGTTTGTTAGATTTATTTACCTTAATTATTTTATTCTACAATTTATTGAAAAATGTAAGCTAAATTTTTTTATGAAATAAATCACTAAAATTAAAATTGTAAACCACAACTTCTACATTAATTATTTTAATAGTTAAAGTATATAATATTTACTAAACAATTGATTTTTTTTTTAATTTTTATACTATATTCTAAGACAAATTAATTCCACATTCAACCCATTGTAAAACAATTCTACAATATTCGCTTTATAATATTTTAAAACAAATTATCCCACATTAACCGTACGGTAAAACATCTCCGTAATTTCACTTATATATTAAATTCATTATCACTATTACTCACGTCACATCTAGGGTTTCTAAAGTTCGTTGAAAGGCTCATGAATTTGTGGAGTAGCTATATTTCTATCAACAACATATTCAACGAAGAATTCTCACAATTGAAAGGTAAGTTATTTTTTTTTCCTTGAAAATTTTCATATTAAATTAATTTAATGAAGAAGATATTTTTTTTTTAAATTAATAATTTTTGTGAGCCAAAATAACAATTACGTCCATTGTGAGCATGGTGGGCCTGATCAAACTCAATCGACTAATAGCCGTGGGTGGGCCACCGTGGTGTCACGCGATGGGCGCAGAGGTCGGGTGTGGTGTGAGGGCACGGGGGGGGGGGGCGGGGTGTGAGGGCTGTGGCGCCCACCCCAGTGGCTCGCCCGCCTGTCGCGAGGGTTGGGTGATTCTCAGAATCGCCCAACCCCTGCGAAGGGTAGGCAAGCTGTCGGGGTGGATGTCGTAGCCTGACTCACCCCCTATCACCAACTCCCCCCCCTCTCAACACTCTGACCCCCTTCAACCACACCCCGTTCCCCTGCCTCTTTACCCCCCCTCCACATCCCCACATGACTCACCAACACTCCCATCCCTACCCACACCTACACCTCACCCTCATCCCCCTTCACCCACACGCCCTCCCCGTCATCCACCCCCTCACCTCACGCGCCCTCCCAGCCTCACCCATCCTCCCCACGTGGTCACCCTCCCCACCCCCTCACACTCGCCCTCCCACTCACCTCACGCACCCTCTCCCTCCCTCTCCTCCTGCCTCCCCCAACCCACTCCACCCCTCCCCTTCCCCTCGCGCCCACCCTCCACCACTCCCAGCCCGCTCCCTCCTCCCTCCCACTGCCTCCCTACACCCCTCCCCGCCCACCCCCCACTCCCTCCCCACGCCCCCCCGGCTCGCCCCTCCCCCCACGGCCCCTGCCCCCCCCCCGCCCCCCCATGACCCCTCTCTCCCTGCCTCCCTCTCCCACGACCCCCCACGCCCCCCCTCCACCCCCCTCACCACCCCTCGTCCCTCCCTCCCTCCCTCACTTCCCCTTGCCCACCCCTCTCCCCCGGGCACCGCCCCACGACCCCTCTCTCCCTGCCCCCTCCGCACCTCCCCCCCTCCAGCTCTCTCACCACCCCCCGCCCCACTCCACCCCACCCCTTCCCCCCACGCCCACCCTCCACCACTCCCAACCCGCTCCCTTGCCCCTCCCACGGCCTCCCCACACCCCTCCCCCCACCCCTCCTCCCTCCCCACGCCCCCCCCGGCTTGCCCCTCCCCCCCGCGCACCCTGCACGACCCCGCTCTCCCCGCCCAAGATCCCCACCCCCACGGCCCCTCTCTACCCGCCCCCCACCCACGGCTCCCCCACCCCCCTCATCACCCCCCCTCCACCCCCCTCACTGCCCCTCACTATTATAGACATATTCGAGTGCTGCAACCCCAATCATATATGTCCATAAACCAAGGGTTTCTAGGTCCCTAAAAATGTTGTTTCATACCCTAAAGGGGCAAGGTCAGCTGATTACATCATCTCCCAGAAGTTCTCCATGAAAAACTACTCAGAACTGGTCAAAACAGGACCATACAAACTGCCCAGTGCTAAGGGTGTGATGCATCTCACCTGCCACATGCAAAAAGTGTGATGCATACTAGAAAGCCCTTCTGTAGGGTGCGATGAGCGAGAGAAGACAAATGGCACAAGCGATTTGCTAGGTGGAGACCGTGAGAATCTTCTAGAAGCTGCTCATTTGACACTTACCTCTCTAAATTTGCCCAAGGATGAGTAATAGATCATGAAATCTCCAAGTGGAACCAAGAACTATCAGAGAAATGACACTAATCAAAATCCCAGAAGCTAACTGACCCCCCTCCAAATATCTATATATGGATCCCTCATCCCAGAGATCTAGAGGCTGGAATTTTGTAATTTGCAAGGAAGTGCTGTTGGTTTCTCTTTGAAGACATTGTTGGGTGATATTGCTTTGTATGAGGTGAAGAGGGCTTTCATGCTGGGAGGATGGTTCTGGGTCAAACCAAGTGGTTGTAATTCTCTCTTTTACTACTTCTATCAATAAATCTATTTGAGTTTTCCTCCATATTCTTGTGTATCTCTGAATACTGTGTGGATATATGCATTTGTATGGTCAATATATATCTGATCCTATATTGTTTATAGTGATAGATCTCTATGCTTTGATGGTATTATGCTGCTTTCACTCTACAGTTGCTCTTTGAAGCGGGACAAGTAAGGAAGGAGTGGCGAGATTCTGTCAAAGGGGAAAGGAAACAAGCAAGGAGCCAAGCGAAAGACTAAGGTTGGTACTCTCTGCTTCTTTCTCATCTATTTATCGTAAAGGAAAACACAAGTGACTTTAGTCTGTTTGCTTCTAAGATAGCTACCCATTTTAGTGGGACTAGCAGCTCTGAATAGACACTAGTTTTCATGATAACAAAATGGCGACTCCCCTGGGGAGCGAATATTTTGATTGCTTGTCTCTATTTGTTTGCTTCATAAACTACAGACGGAGCCTGAAGTTAAGCCAGCTAGCTTTCGAACTGCATTTGCTATGCAAGTGCAAAGTATATCAACGCTGCTTCAGTTAATCTCCAGGTTTGTTTATGAACTGAACAACTGACTTGCAAACATACTAAGTTCCTTAGAGGTAGCTCAAGTAACCTAATTAGATTAGCCCCTATACTTTGTATTTACTAACTATCATTAGCTCGGCCTAAATCCCTGAACTAAGCTGCGAACTGACCAAAAACCAAGTTAAAGTATCATTCCTGGACCATCACACTGTCTCCTTTTGGAAAACTAGATGCATCGCACCTCTCGTGTGTAGTAGGTGGGATGCATCCCTGTTTCCCTGTGTTACAGGTGCGATGATCAGGTAAGACTGTTTCTGCCTCCAAATTTTGGTTTTTTCTTCACTGTCTTAAGCTTTATTTAGGAGTTTTGTTGTCTATGATCAGTAAACCACTATGGAAACCCCCTTCCTTTGCATTATTCAGCCTCCATTGTACAGAGAATTGTGAATGTTTTTATGTATGTTTCGCCATTTACAGTTCTCCTTTACAAAATAGTAGCTTAATAGAACTGACTTCTTTTGATTTGAAAGTGTCGCAATTGTTGTTTTTAGTCAAAGAAAATAATCCTCCTCTTTTTGATAGTCAATTACACTGTTACTCTTGTATTTGATCTGAATTAATAGTATTTCAAGTGTCGAAAGCAGCTTTCAATTAAAAATCGCAAAGTGTCGTCTTGTCTTCCTTTCATTTTTTGAAAAGAAAATCGTTAGTATTGTCACTTTGAAAGAAGAGATAATTCACATTTGTATTTAGCATTCTTTTTGTCATTCACAGATTAAGAAAGCAGAAAACAAATACATGCATGTGCATTTGTGTTTAGACTGCTTGTTGATTTTGATTTATGACAGTGCATCTGGTGTGTGCTTTTTTCTCTATGTTGAAAGGATTTCGCTTCTCTTTCCTTAGTAGCTAGGATTTTCATTGCAAAAAGAAGAGTAAACGACTGTTTATCATCTTAGATTGCATATTTAGGAGTTGTATATCTACATCACTGTCACACGGAATCTGTCAAGGGTGCGGACACGACTGACCTTCCTAGAAGTCTAAGACATTCTAATGACAAACAAGACAAAATGGAGTGATCTTTCTCTAAATACACCTTTTACAACATGAAAACTACAAGTGTTTAGGCTTACCTTATTCCAAAACGCTGTTGTTGAAGTCCGTTCTTGACGATCCGGATGAGCTCCTCCTTCAAGTCAATTCCTGCAACCACAAACAATCAAACAATTACCAAGCACTTGCATTTCATATAATAAAAAATATATTCAACATGCAGACCAAGGAACACATGAAATAACTCATTAACACAAGCTATTGAGAAAAATAAACCAGTTTGTATTAATAACGAAACAAAGAAACTCTTACAACCTGGCCTTGGTGTTGTGCAAGTTCCTCCCAGGGTCCATCAAGGGTTTTCCTCTACTTTGACAAAGCTCACCCTCTCCCAAGTAGAATCAAGTGAAGACAATCTCTCCTCACAAAGGCTCTAATGGAAGACCTAAATCCTGCAGCATTTACCCAAAGAAAATGTATAGCTCCAACCTCCTCTCCTTCTGGCTCAATGCCTTTATTTATAGTGCTGTAAAGAGGTTATTCAGGTCCACTATCAATGGGATCATCCCCCTCTATGGGTGGGATAGCTCCCTTATTGATGGGATAAGTTCCCCCTTAATAGAGATACATGAACCAACTGGAGGCGCATCCATTTCATCAAACCGACCTCTAGAATGTTCTAGAAGTAACCACAAGTAACTTTTTCAAGATAAAACTCGCGCATTTTGCCTTTTACAGAGGGACGCACCTGTCCCTTAACATACAGAGCGTCCATGGACGCAGATTTTGTGAACATGGTCAGCGTCCCCGCAGGTAAGGCTAGAGAGAACCTGCGACCCCAGAGATAAACATAGTTTTTACAAGACTTTCTCTCTTCTTTGAGTTTGAGATGGATAACAGAGGCATGAGACTTGCCTAAGAGGGTAGCATGACTGTTGATTTGAGCCATACTAACTGTAAGTAGTCAAGGTGACATTTTTTAGTGTAACAGATTGCCCCCTAAAGTGCGAAGCCTGGAATAGAATAGGGTTTTGTAATTCTAGGAAGGGTGAAGCGCTTTATCATTTCAAGGATTGCCTTGTGGATGGCCTGGTTGGAACCTGCAATTTTCAACACAAAATACATGGATAAGATTATATCATCACTGAGGTAGGCATTCCCATACTCAGATTCAAAACTTTAACTAATGGACTAACTATTCTGATACAGGAATGATCTTGCAGTACATCATTTTTATAGACTTTTGTAGACACAGTATGGACGCAGCCATCTGTTTATGATAAGTCTACATAGACAATGAATACAAAACTCCTCGCAGCCTGGATGGTAGAAACTAGATCCAGGGTCTTCACTTCTACTTCCCGAATTGGTACGATTCTAGCCATGTGATTAAATGATTCGATGTCGAACATGTTAGAAACCACTTGATTACCAGTCGATGATGTAAACTGTTAACAAGCGTGAGAGAGACCACCAGTAATGTCAATGGTTCTCAAAGTACCAAGCACAACCCGTGAAATGTGAATAGATGTTTTGATGTCGAACACTTCACGGAATCCTTTGATCGAAAGTCAATGATGTAAACTGACGTCAAAGGCGAGAAACCTGCCATTGATGCATGCAGACTTCAAGGTACTGTCGATTCCTAAGTCATCTTTCTAGATAATGTGTCGATGTCGATAGAAAGCGACCCGTTGCAGGCAAGCCCGCAACACGAAATCATTGTTCAAGTTGAAGAAATGTTGCTGTAAGGACTGACTCAGGGATGGTCAAATGGATGACAAGTATTTTGCAGATGAAAGTTTTGCTTGCAGACCTCTTGAACACATAACGACACAACAGATGGCTTGGTGACGAATAACTCAAAGTTAATCCCCGGAAACCGGTTAAAGACTTTCAAAGTGATTTGGTCAACTGTGAGGTAAAAGATTTCCCAACCCAGGTGACTGAAAAGTGTCGTGTTCAAGAGTGGTAATAAAGTTTCTTTTGAGACAAAAGGTGACAAACAGGTTCATTCTTCTCTTTTTTCCCCCACCATTTCTGGCAAGTACCTCTTTATTTTTAACAAGCTTGAGGAGGATAACATATGCTTGATTATAAGCTCATCCTTCGGACGAGTCCAACCTAGTTTAAATTCGAACCCTAGGAAGGAGTGGTTCGTTCCTGTTTGTAATTGAACAGGTCCTTTACTGTAAAAGTTTAACGAGCCCAGTATAGGAGAAACTCGGCGTTTTTCATTTTTAGAGAGTCTGAAAAACTTAAGGAAACTCCACGTTGAACTTTTTCGTAATTTGTGTCCCTCAAGCCCGAAAAAGTATAAAATAATACCTGGGGGAACCGCTTGATCTTGCGACCAAGGAGTACTTTCATAATAGTGTCGTTGACCTGAAAAGTAAAAAGCGATCAAAGACACGTCGTTTTATTTCCTTATCGAGTTTGAAACGACAAAAACCCGGCAATCTTTTCCTGATTTTGCGGTCAGAAAAGAGCTAAAAGGGGACCGTCTTTTAATTCCGTTTTAACGAGTGAAAAAGAAACACTCGGCGATCTTTTCATGTTTTAGGAGTCAGAAAAGGGCTTAAAAGATGACTCTGAAATTTTGTTTGTGAAAAATTACAATTTCCCTCGAAATCCCTTTGTCCTGCACAAAAGCGACACATTACTCATACCTGTTTAAAATAGGCAAAAATACATCCAAAAACATCTTTTCATGGTAAAAAATGAACTAATTCATCCAAAAAACCTATAAAAAGACCTTTTACCATGTCATTTTTACCGTTTCACTGTTGAGGTTGAAAAAAGAGCTTTTGACAAGAAACTTCCCGTGGTTGCTGCGGAAAATCTGACCGTCGGAATCGAACGCCGTTTCACCGAGGTATTTTACACATCCCACTCTTCATTTTTATCCGTTTAGTTTTTTGTTTTTGGTCTCTGTTTCATTTTTGGGGGGGTTTTGGGTTCAAAATGCGCCCTCGGCGGACGCAGGTGCCCTTCGGGTGACCTGCGTCCCCCGACTTTTTCTCACACGGGAAAAAGGTCGGGGGACGCAGTCCGCCTTCAGGCGAGCTGCGTCCGGACGCCCTGTGCTACAAAGCCGGGGTGCGTCTTCCGCAAAGGGCGCATTTCAAAACCCCAACTCTCTCAAAAAACCACCAAATTTGCTCAAATTAATTTCTAATTGACTCTTTTGATGTGCAGGACCTAAAACATGTTAGACTGGAGAGAGAGAGAGCACGTAGAGGACGATGAAGCTGCGATTAACCACCAACCCTCTCTGGATGCCTTAAGAACATGTGGATTGTACAAATATTGGACCATACCGGGCATGAGGGGCCAGGTAAGATTTTTGGAATGGCTGGTTGAGCGATGGAACGTTCAAGATCAATGTTTTTACATTGGAGGGCACCAGCTCGAGATAGAGCCCTCGGATGTATACTTTCTCACTGGCTTGCCAAACAGAGGTGAGCAACTCAACCTTGCGGGGACCAGGCCGGGTGGCCAATCCCTTGATGATCTCCGCGAGGAGTGGTGCAGACCAGGGACTCGCCATAAAAAGGCGTGGAGATAAAGCACATCGCTCTGGCGGAACTTAGAGTTATTGCATTTACGGTCACCAGGATTTGTGGCGCGGCCGCCTTGCACATTGCCTCCGGATCCCAAATGCGGATGGCAGTTGACTGTTACCAAGGCACCATCTTCAACTGGTGCGAAGCTGTGTCGGCTCATATGAAGAGCCAACTAACCAAGGCAAAGAACGGACGACTAAAAACTTTTGGATATGGGCCTATAGTCGTGAGCTTTGCCTTGGAGAGAGTTCCTATGCTGATCCCTCAGCAACTCACTGTTGATGACTTGGGTCCTCGGGAGCCAAAGCTTGTTCGATGGGTTGCGGTGATGGCCCGGCATCCTGACGAGGGTGCTGCAGTGGTTCGATTCTCAGACAGTTACTTCGACTGGCTAGAGGGCCAGCTTTTTGTGATACAAGACTTTCCATATGCCGGAATGGATTTCAGAGGTGATCCGGACATGGTTCTTCCACAGGGAGAACAATGGGATGACAGAGGTACTTTCATTTTCACAAGTTTTCTAATTATGTATTTTTTATTTTTCATATATATCGTCTCAAAGTAACAGTAAAATTTTAAAAATGCAGATGTTGGACCACAGCGTCCAGCCAATCTCCGGCCTTACGACAGACGACATCCAGCTGCACCGGCACCGGCCCCACAGGACGCGACAGCAGAAGTACTAGCTGATTTGGAGCATGATCTAGAGCGTCTCACGGCAGATATACCTGAGACTACTATGGACGATATTCCTATGAGGCTTCAGCGCTTCGTAGTCGCGGTCCCTGGACCGTTTAGGAGATTTTTGCGTAAGGTAGCCCGCGCAGTGGTGTCGTACAGAGAGCACCACCAGTGATTGACTAGTCACTTTTGTAGTCACATGTGACATTTTTGACTTTTTGTACTATCATTTTGCCGATCATAAGGTGTGTTAAACCTATGATCGAAGACGATGTATATATTTTTGGACACACTTCTATCTATATCTATATATCACTATTACCGGCTTATCTTGTTTAACATGTATGATGAAATGTCTTTAAATTTACTTGCATGATTATTATAAATGTCTGTCCAACACTCGAGAAGCAATTGCATCTGCTAATGTATTCAAAGACCTTGGAATATGTTGATATTCAATGTAATCAAATTCACGTTCCAAGAGACGCACTCTCAAAAACAACCTTAATAACACAGGATTTCTAATGGCATAAACTCTATTAAGCTGTAATACAACAAGTTCAGAATCTAACCTCACTATCAAACGTCGAATTCCAAATGAAATAGATTCGGATAATAATTCAACCACTGCACTGTATTCTGCAATGTTATTCGTTGTTTGACCGAGGCTTACCCCATGCATAGAAACTAACTCGTCAGAGGGCGAATAGATAACCCAAGCTGCGGAAGAGATATTCCGTGTACTACGACAAGCACCATCAGCAAATCCAATGTATGTTTGGAGAGGCGTCGACATCTACAATATCAAGAGTAAAACCAAGATGAGCCAAAATAATGACGAAAAACCACACTTGCTAAGCTAAGCACACTGACTAAACTAACACACTTGCTAGCTAGAAAGGAAATCTAACCTATCTAAAAATTTCTCCATCCATCATTTTAAGCATAATACCTCTTTAGGTAAAGTCCATTTCTGGGTTTGCCCAAAGAGTCCCCATCAAAATCAACTAACTCATAAGCCCCTTTTGCTAGCTTTCGCTTTACAATGTAGGGCCCATGCCACATGGGAACGAATTTTCCAGCACCTAGCTTATCGTTCGCTTGATCATATAATAGTACTAGGTCTCCTTCCGAAAAACTTCGAGGGGTTACATTTTTATCGTACTGAGCTTTCATTCGTTTCGCGTGAGTCTCGATAGCTAAAGTAGCGTCACGTCGAGTCTCATCTAATTTAGCCAAGTATAACAACCGTTTCTCCTCTTCGGAAGTAGCTGGAAGTAATTCGACAGCCATTTGAAGTGATGGGATTTCGCACTCAATAGGTAACACAGCTTCTAAGCCATAAACTAGCTGAAAAGGGGTGAAACCTGTTGAATTTTTCACTGAAGTTCGATATGCCCATAGCGCCGAAAATAACATGTTATGCCAATTCGTTCGATGGATACCAATGATCCGTCGAATCATGACGACTAGAACTTTGTTGATTGACTCAACCAAACCGTTGGCTTGCGGATAATAAGGTGTAGAGCTATCGTGGCGCAAACCAAGCTGGCTTGTAAGCTCAGTCATCATGACATTTCGAAAATGGCTTCCATGGTCCGTAATGATTGCTTGTGGGACACCAAACCTAGTTATGATATGATTGAATACGAAAAGTGCAGCTGTCTTGCCGCTTGCGTCGAATGTAGGCATCGCCTCGGCCCACTTAGTAAAATAATCAACCGCAAGGATGATATACGCATGCCCCCCGGCCGAGTGAGGGTTACAAGTAATAAAGTCAATGCCCCATTTGGCGAATGGACCAGCGGCAATTATAGGGTGGAGAGGAGCAGGTGGAGCGCGCATCTTGCGATCAAACACTTGACAGTTGTGGCATTTTCTGACGGCAAGGATACAATCTTTAAACATAGACGGCCAGAAATAGCCAGCGCGCAACACCTTCTGAGCTGTGGCATACCCAGACATATGACCGCCACATGCTCCAGAGTGACAATCATTCAAAACTCTCTCAGCCTCATCGTGAGTTAAACAACGTCGAAAAACTAAGTCTGCCCCCAGGCGATAAAGTGTATCTCCAATAATTCTGTATTGCTGGGATTGAAACCGAATTTTTCGACGGTTTTCCTTGGAAGCTTCAGGCCGAAAGGTTTGGGTTTGGAGATAGATGATTATATCCCCATACCACGGATCTACAGTGCTAATAAGAAACAAAGATTCGTCCGCAATGGACTCCTCTGCCACAGTCTCTGTGTCAGCACTCGGGAAATCACACATCAATTCCGCGAAGACTAAAGATTTCTTAGACTTGGACTTCTCAAACTCCAAGTCGAACTCTTGCAGGATGACGATCCATTTAGAGTACTTGCCCCCTAGCAGTTGTTTTGTCAAGATATAAATCATAGGGTTGCAATCCGAAATAACAGTAGTTTTGCGGAGAAGAATGTAGTGACGAAAACGCTGGACAGCTTGAACGGCTGCCAGGGCCAATTTCTCCACATGTGAATATTTTAACTCAGTTGGATTTAAGGTTCTGCTAAGGTAATATATCACATGCTCTGCCTTGAATTCATCTTCTTGAACTAACACCATTCCAATGGTGGAATGCGAAGCTGCGAGGTATAAGAAGTAGTCCTGGTTGTAGTTGGGAGGATGCAATAACGGTGCATGGGTCAACGCGTGTTTTAATGCATCAAAAGATTGTTGAGCAATCTCGTCCCAA
This sequence comes from Pinus tabuliformis, assembly GCA_031772625.1. Lineage (NCBI taxonomy): Eukaryota > Viridiplantae > Streptophyta > Pinopsida > Pinales > Pinaceae > Pinus > Pinus tabuliformis. The sequence goes on from CM062806.1 coordinate 174,137,634, forward strand.
AAGAATTGTACGTTCTGTTTCAACAACCGTGTAAAACCTTTAGTGACCTCGGCGTAGTTAGGGATGAATCGGCGTAAAAAGTTCGCTTTCCCTTGCAAACTTTGGAGTTGGCGCAAACTCGAAGGAGGAGGCAATTGGATGATAGCCTCGACTTTCGAGGGATCGACGCGAATGCCGGTTTTGGAAACAACAAATCCCAGCAATCGACCTGTTTCTATACAGAAAACACACTTGTGGGGATTCAACCGAATTCGATAATGCCTACACCTCATAAAGATTGCTCGTAAATGGACAAGGTGATCAGCTCGGTGTAAAGAATGAGCAGGCAAATCATCGAGATAGGGTTGCACAATGTGCTTGATGTCATGAAATGCATAAGACATGGCCCGTTGAAAAGTAGCACCGGCATTCTTAAGGCCAAAAGGTAATTTGCAATAAGCAAATGTCCCCCATGGACAAATGAATGCCGTTTTTGGTTGATCGGCAGGTAGAATATTGATTTGATTATAACCTGAGAAACCATCCATGAAGGAAAACATCTCACTTCCGGCACAATCATCAATAATTTGATCGATATAAGGCGTAGGATAGTTGTCTTTTGGACAAGCTCGATTGATATCCCTATAGTCGATACAGATTCTTATTGTTCCTTGTTTTTTATTGACGGGAACAATATTCGATACCCAATCCGTTAACGGGATCGGATAAATGAAACCTGCTTTCAACAGCTTTTCGACTTCTGCTTTGATTGCAGCTGCTTTTCGAGGGTGAATCTGACGCAACCGTTGCCGAATGGGTTTAGCATCCGGGTAGGTTTTGATTTCATGAACAACAATGGCAGGATCAATTCCTGGCATTTCCTCGTAGGACCAGGCAAACACGTCGCGGAATTCTTGGAATAGGGCCTTGTAAGTTTCAATTTCTTCGTCAGTACATGCGGCACCTATATGAATGTTCTCCTCGATTCCGGGCTTCACTGAAATATCAATGGGAATAGTACGAGAAATATTCCCTAAATTCAGCTCTGAATCAGAATGTTTCGTTGGATCCTGAGCGTCTTTGACATATTCAGCGGTAAAGATAGATGAAAAATCATTTTCAAATGCATCATCCTTAGGTAAAAACGAAGATCTGTGATGGAGATCTTCCCATGGTAGATCATCTACACTTAGGATTTCGCGAAGTTGTTCGTCAGATGACACTTCTTCGGGAAACGTTATCCGTTCTAAGGGTGAGGTGAAAAGTGACTCTTCACTGACCACATTCATTTGGTCGGTTGAATGAAAGTCGGTAAAAGACATAAGAGCTTCATAAGCAATCTCATACGGACTCAACGGCATAACATCACCGAGTGAGTCTAGCTCAGAGTCAGAGGGAACATACCAAGGATCATCATAAATAATGTTTTCTGACGTGATCATATGAATTGTTGCAAACGAAGGGTCTGCATTGAGTGGAGGGAGAGGAAAAGTTCCCAGTAAACCGGAATCCTTAACTAAACCTACACCAATGTCCCTATAAGGGATTGTCGTTTTACCAACATGCTGGATAGTTTCTAAAGAGGTTGGGTCGGATGAAAAGTATGTCAGCTGATCAATAGTCACGATCTTACCGTTATGTGGAAACTTAATGACTCTGAAGACCGATGAAACGACCGCTGTCATAGCATATGACCAACTTCGACCCAAAAGAAGGTTGTAGTCTAGAGGGGCATCAACCACTTCCACATCCAGACTAACGGTTTTACCTTCGACCCCTATAGGCAATTCTTGTAGAATACCAAACGGACGGAACCCACGGCCATCAAAGGCCTTAAGGATGGTGGGGGATTGGTTCAACGAAGGAGAACCAAGCGATCTCCAACATTGAATCGACATAATACACGTAGAAGCTCCCTCATCAATCACAGTCCGATGAATAGGCCTGTTTTTGACTATCACTGGAATTTGGAAAGCCATTTGATGGGGGAGACGCGGTGTACTACTTTCTAGATCAAAGATCATTAGGTTCGGGTCCTGAACATCGACAGCTCCAATAGCCGACAAAAGCAATTTTCGTTGCGCTGGACATGATTGCAGCACTTCGAGTGCCGACATTGCTGAAGGTGAAACAGCTAAGTCTTCAACAATGTTGTAATTCTGGGCTGCTCTCGCATGTGGATTGAAAGCAGACCTTCGAAGTACACCCTTGGCGGGCGGCTTAATCACTAAGTCTGGGTTAGGTTTTTCGATCTGTAGTGGATCGGAACCAGGAGCTGAGGTTGATGGGTTAGAGTGAGAAGATTCTGCTTCTTTACCATCAACAGGAGCCTTACTACCATAATCTTGCGATCGAGTCGCAATCCTGACATGAGACATCATCAAAATGGGTTCTTCACTGGCATTCGAAGAAGAACCTATCATCTTATTTTCCTGCTCGGGAAATGGATTCTTTAACACAGCAGGAGTGGGAGAACCTTTAACTATTTTCACTACCTCGGCCCGATGAGGGCAGTCTCTCGTAAAATGATCTTCTTCACAAATGAGACAAGGATAACGAGGTTTGCGCTTTTCGTCATTGGTTTCCGACTTTTCCGTTTTCTCCTTTGGAGCCTTGTCTGCTTTAGCCTTCTTCTTTCCTTTCTTCTTTCCACCGTTTTTGGATTTGGCCGTAGATGACTCTACAGCGTGAATGTCGGCGGTAAGTTCAGGAGGAGAAGACTCTCCTGTCGGAGAATCAGGCAAAGTGATAATTGGAGTATTGGAGGCCTTGGAAGACTTCTTCTTACTCTTCGTAGTCACGATACCGATCATACCATCAGCGGCATGAGATCCCGAAGGAGCAGCAGCGATTTGGTTTGACTTTGGAAGATCCGGAATTTTCTCGTGTAACGTACCCGACTGAGTGTAAACTAAGTCAAGGTATTGTGCCTGAGCAATGACTTGCTCCTCAGTAACTACTCCGGCCTTAGCTACATCTTCAGTAATTCTTGGTAATAATGATTTTACAAACCATTCAGCTAAGATTTGGTCCGGGATAAAAACTTTCACTAATCTTCTTCGACGTCTCCACTCATGGATGTGATCAGAAATGTACGTGGATGTCGATTGTTTTAGCGAAGTTAATAATTCTGTACCATTATCGTATCTGACTGGTAACTGAAAATGAGTTAAGAATGAAGTAGCTAACTGGCTAAAGTTGTAAAAAGAAGCCCGTGGCAACTCAATGTACCACTTGGCTGCGAGACCAATGAGTGTACGCTGGAAAAGACGTAAGCGGATAGAATCATCTGAGATGGAATTTGATGCACACCAGAGGTGGTAAGTCATCACGTGATTAGACGGATCCTCTCCAGACTTACCTTCGAACTTGGGTATATCGCTGGGCAACTTATTTGGCATTGGCGGCCAGAACGGAAGATATTGAATTGGATCGTTCGTTAGGCGCGTCAAGTCGGGTAAATCTAAAGTCGCAATAAACGGTAACTGCCGGTTAGGATCTCTAAAACTCTGAGTCACAATACCAGCCCCAGGAGGAGGATATCCAGGATAACTAGGAACAGGAGTCGCATTTGGGATATTATATCCTCCTGGAAAACCAGGATTAACCGGACCGTACTGGGGTTGCTGAGGTGGTTGATAATTGTACCCAGGATACGGTTGATACTGGTAAACCGGTTGTTGGGCAGCTTGCCCAGGTTGATACTGTCCCTGGTACGGAGGTTGAACAAATTGAGGTTGAGTAGTAACAACCGTACTTGTACCAGGTTGGCCTGCAGGCATCTGGACTGTGGTTTGAACCGTGGGTCCAGACAACGGTACAGATGTCTGAGGAGTGGTTACAGGGACAGTAGAAACCGGAGCTGCCGATACTCCAGAAGTAAGCATGGTAGATGAAGCGGTAGTTGCTGCAGCCGTGTGAGGTGGAGTACTAGGTGCAATTGGCGGCTGAGTAACTACAGAAGTTACAGGGGTCTGAACACTTGACTGGACAGGTTGCGGTTGCTGGGGTGGACCAGGAACTGCAGGTTGTCCTGCTTGAGGTACCGACTGTATACTTGGTTGCGACATCTGTTGACCCTGTGACGGATCCCATGTTAACATTCCAGGGTATTGACTCGTAACAGGTTGAGGATACTGAGATCCATAGCCGTATTGAGGATAGGGTTGATAACTGTAAGGTGCAGTCCCATATGATTGCCCTTGAGGTGGTTGATAACCTTGACCAGGGTATTGACCCGTAGGTTGATAACCTTGAGGTAAATACGAATACTGGGGTTGACCTTGACCTTGAGGTTGGTATCCTTGAGGTTGATACCCTTGGGGTTGATACCCTTGGGGTTGCCATCCTTGAGGTTGCCATCCTTGAGGTTGATACTGATACTGAGGTTGACTTTGGGGTACATATTGAGGCTGGGGTTGATACCCTTGGGGTTGATACCCTTGAGGTTGCCCCCCAGTCACGAATGAAGTACCTTGAGGTTGCCCCCCAGGCATTAACGAAGGTTGCCCCCCAGGCGGTAATTGGCCACCTTGAGGTTGGTTAATGGGAGTTGAACCTGACATCATATAAACTTCACCTATACTCAATGGTACATTACCACTGTTTCCAACTAATAACCCATGATCAATGGGTTGAGGAGATGCTCCCGCAAAGGTACCAGAAAGTGATTGATACCCAGTAGGAACAGAAGGACCGCCATGTAAAAATGATTCAGGACTTTGTGAAAACACAGATGACTGACCAGACATATTTACAGGAGAATGAATTCCTCTAGGTGGAACCGGAGTACGAGGTGTAGAAAAACCTACTGAGTTGTCTAAAAAATTGGTTAATGCAAGGTACCAAGATTCACTTCTAGGAGGACTGTAAAAGATGGATTCACGCTCCCTTAGATCAAGGGTAATTAGATCTTCAGAATCAGAAACGCCTATTTCTTCCTCTGGAACAAGTTCTTCTATAGCAATTAATCCAACAGGAAGATTTTCGGTGATAATTCTTTCTATTCTTGGTGAATCAGGAACACTAGGAGTTGGAGTAACAGGTTCTGAAATTTCAGGTTCTTCGCCTGTTTCACTGGCAGATGAAAAACTACCAGCAAGCTCGGAAACTGTAACAGCTTCGGGATTGTAACCTGTTTCTAATCTTTGGTAATCTGGATGGACTACCAAGGAAGATTCTCCTTCTTCAGGTGATCCTACTCTACTGCCACTAGGAGGAGTTACAAGGACCTTTAACCCTTCTAAATGACCCGGAATGTCTTCAGGAGATTCACCCCGCGATTTACGGAGTTTTCTTAACAAATCTATTCCGGTAACAATCTCAGGAGACTTGCCCCGAAGTCTACGGGACTGTCTCGGTAATTCCGCCACAATTAAAGATTTTAACTACAACACACGAAATCAAAGTAAAAAATTTCAAATCAAACCACCTAAAGTCTTCTAAAGAACCAATCAAATTTGAAGCACACGCCTAAATAATCTAGAGCGTCAAACCACACACAAACAGTAGTCTTCCGGACCAAAAGCGCTAGTTGGTGATTAGGCCCAACCTCGCAGGATTCAGTACAGAAATAGTGGGTGGAACAGTTACCCCGGCAACCTGCTTAATGAATAGACTGGACCAAGTTCCTCCACTTTAACCGTCTCGAAGTGAAGCGAACCCCCCAGAAAATCCAAGTGAGTATAACCGACGTCTGCTCCAGGTACAGTGGGACCTTCCCTCCACCGTCACCTTGGGTAGAATCCTAGATATTATGGCCACTAAGGTTACCAATCACAACAATTACACCTGGGGGAACAGTCTAAACTCCGACAGCACGCAAGGGCAGAGTAGCAAGCTCCAATCCCCTTACCGGCTCCTTGACAACAATCCAAGGTTTACCGATAAGTGACCCCTGGCTCCTCGACAATGGTTAATCCGAGGTTTACCGTTTGTAATACGTACTGCCTGGCGTCGTTCCCAACGAGGGAGGAATGATCCCCTCACTGGTTCGGACACGAGCTCGTGTTTCTCCTTTAAGAGGAGCTTTCCCAGAATGTAACTGAAACAATTGGATTTGTTCTACTCAAGATAGACTATCTGTTTGGTTTTGTAGTCTTGGAGAGTTAAGTACTCACCTACTCCAAGACCCTAGCCTAAGCTATGTTGGTGCTTCAGAGCCCTAGAAAAATAAAGATTACTAGATTGATTTTAATTTAAGCGTTACTTTTAAGGTTGTTTCTTAAGTCAAAAGGTGATGGAAGTGAAACTAGTGGTGTGTTGACTCGACTCGAAACCACTACAAAATGCACCTAAAATGATTTATCCACTACTTTACTTTTTCGATGAATTGCTTAACTAAAAAGTTGAGAGAATGCAATCTTTATAAAAGCAACTTCTTAATTGAAGACAATCAAAGAAACAATTCGTTTTTCTTTTCCAAGCATAAAAACATAACTTCTCTTTACATGCACGAAAAAACTCTTTTCTTCTTTTGAAAACAAAAAGCTACTTGAAACAAGACTTTTTAAGAAGATGTTTTTGTATTTTTCTTTTAATAAAGCAAGTAAATCTAATATAACCAAAAATCAATCTTAACAACTCTTAAAATCTATGAAAATGCACTCATAAGCAAACTAAAGGCAAATTTACTCTAAGCAATCTTAACGAGGCCAAAACTAACAATGATTATTTCTAAGGTGTTTTACTTGATCACAATCAAATCAAGGACTAGCTTATTGCAGAATCAAAAACTAGCCAAAACAAAACTCTAATCTTTTTGTTCTTTTTGTAAAATGGAAATCAATACTTTAAAAACAAGCAAAGCGAAATTTGACCCAAAACAACTCAAATGACAAGTTGCTCAAACAAGGAGACTTTACGACAGGCTCAACTTCTAAGAAGGTTGACTAACCAGAGATATCTAAGGCTGGACAACTTTCTACTATCAAAGTCACTACAAAGCCTTTCCAAAAATCAAACCCTAGGTCTAAACTTCGTTGAAAACCACTAAAACACTCAAAGCTCACAAAACTAGTTCAGGTGAGAATTCTTGACAGGGTACTAAAGGATCTGGGCAGAAAACACTAAGAAAAAACAAAATCTAAAAGTAATTTAAAGCAAAAATGGAATTTTCTTAACTTTTACAGGAAGACGCAGGCCACCCGTTGTCACAGGTGCGGCCCCGCACTGTGCAGTCGACAACAGCGCGTCCAAGGACGCACTGTGCAGCACACAGAGACTGCGTCCTTCTGGAAAAAGGAAGAAAAACTAAAGCCAACTAAATCTACAGCTAAGCCACCCAAATACTAATTCTCACAGTCAAAAACCAGAAAATAAAAATGATTTTCTCAAAGCAAAGTTCATATAAAGGAAAAGACTCTCATTAATGGATTCCCCAGTGGAGTCGCCAATTTGTCACACGGAATCTGTCAAGGGTGCGGACACGACTGACCTTCCTAGAAGTCTAAGACATTCTAATGACAAACAAGACAAAATGGAGTGATCTTTCTCTAAATACACCTTTTACAACATGAAAACTACAAGTGTTTAGGCTTACCTTATTCCAAAACGCTGTTGTTGAAGTCCGTTCTTGACGATCCGGATGAGCTCCTCCTTCAAGTCAATTCCTGCAACCACAAACAATCAAACAATTACCAAGCACTTGCATTTCATATAATAAAAAATATATTCAACATGCAGACCAAGGAACACATGAAATAACTCATTAACACAAGCTATTGAGAAAAATAAACCAGTTTGTATTAATAACGAAACAAAGAAACTCTTACAACCTGGCCTTGGTGTTGTGCAAGTTCCTCCCAGGGTCCATCAAGGGTTTTCCTCTACTTTGACAAAGCTCACCCTCTCCCAAGTAGAATCAAGTGAAGACAATCTCTCCTCACAAAGGCTCTAATGGAAGACCTAAATCCTGCAGCATTTACCCAAAGAAAATGTATAGCTCCAACCTCCTCTCCTTTTGGCTCAATGCCTTTATTTATAGTGCTGTAAAGAGGTTATTCAGGTCCACTATCAATGGGATCATCCCCCTCTATGGGTGGGATAGCTCCCTTATTGATGGGATAAGTTCCCCCTTAATAGAGATACATGAACCAACTGGAGGCGCATCCATTTCATCAAACCGACCTCTAGAATGTTCTAGAAGTAACCACAAGTAACTTTTTCAAGATAAAACTCGCGCATTTTGCCTTTTACAGAGGGACGCACCTGTCCCTTAACATACAGAGCGTCCATGGACGCAGATTTTGTGAACATGGTCAGCGTCCCCGCAGGTAAGGCTAGAGAGAACCTGCGACCCCAGAGATAAACATAGTTTTTACAAGACTTTCTCTCTTCTTTGAGTTTGAGATGGATAACAGAGGCATGAGACTTGCCTAAGAGGGTACCATGACTGTTGATTTGAGCCATACTAACTGTAAGTAGTCAAGGTGACATTTTTTAGTGTAACAATCACGCAGTGAACCTTAAAGGAAAACTTCTTAAGAAAGATCAACTGTAAAATAAATTCAATGAACATAAAAACGTTTTGGAACCTAACGCACACCATCTAGAAGTCTAGGCTAGAGATGCATTCCGGCGTCGTAAAGCCTGGTAACTGTCGCTTTCATTGTAGGTTGGGTGATTCCTCCTCTCTGAGACGACAAGTGCCAGTACGGACTTGTGCTCCCACGTACTGTCGAGTATATATTGGGAGACCACAATAGGCTATATCCTTTATCCTTAGGAAGCCATGCCTGTCGCCCTATCGATCGCAATGCACTGAACATACCATTTGGGAAGATTGACTTCCGTACCGTAAAAAGTATTCTACAGTTTTGCAATTGGTTTGGTAATCCCTCTGTGTAGATTTTCAGAGTAGTCTCTTTTGTTCCTTTTCAGACTCCTTAAAAGAAAAGGTCCATCTAAGCACTTGTCACTTCAGGCTCATTAAAAATCGAAGGCAACTAGAGTCATCTTTAGCTTTTTCTCGACTCTTAAAAATTGAAAAAGCAAGTTGTGTTAAAGAATCTAAAATTTACTTTAAACAGAATAACGTCATTGTTCCCTCATTGATCTTAGGTTGAGAAAATGGAGTCCACCAATCAAGGATTTCCCCTCAGAGGAAATCCTAGCCCTTTCTGTTGAAAAGTGTGCAACAAGAAATGCTTGTTTAGAATGCAACAAGATGATGGAGCTTAGTGGAAAGCAGTCGCCTTCACTAAGTGGGCCCACAGGCAAATTATGGCGCAAAGTCTATTTTTGGATTACAGCACGTGTGATCACAGTAGGAGTGATCACAACAAGGGTGATCACAGCAGGGGTGATCACAGTAGGAGTGATCATGTTGTAATTGTTATAGATCTAACCCAAGAATATTATAGATCTGATATGAAAATATAATATAATGCAAATAAACCGAGAAATAATATGAAATGATTCTTTATTGATCAAACCCTTAAGGTAGGGCAACACCATACATTCACTCCTTAAGGAAGGAGAGCACTCCACAAGCCATATGCTTGTTCATACAATAATACTTCTCTTCATATCTCTCCATGTGGAGTCTCTAGCCTCTATATAGGCCTCATACATACAATACCATGGGTCATTACCATGGTTCCCTCATACCATCAACTAATACCATGGGCCCATTACATTATTATTAACTACTTGTGGTCCCTTACATGACATGGGTTAACCACCTTATTTATTACTATGGCCCATCCCATTATTACATTATTACCTTGGGTACCTCCCTTGGTACCCCATATTATCCCCCCTAGGTATATAACATTCCACCCCCCTAAGCATGTTTCGTCCCCGAAACGTGGGAAGAACATAAATAGTAAGATCTACTCAAAAGAGTAGTCCACTGATACCATGCACGTGCATCTAGCCATCCAAGAGAAAGGTGAACCCTCGATCTCGTTGGTGCCTCACTCGCTTGAGATGGAAGTTGACTGTGGTAGATCTTTTGTGTGGATGTGTAGTAGGTGGATCTTCGCTCCTCTCGATCTGTCGTGCGGGGGTTGTTGTCCATGTGGCTAATTGGTTTCCATCTTGATGGTTGTCTTGCGGGGTGATGTGGGTGATGATATGTTGAAGTTTTAACCCATGATGGCTTTTTCTTTACTTCACCCTGCTGTGGTGCCCGTTGTGGTGTCTTCTTTTCCAATATGACTTCAACCACTGAGCCCTCGTCTGATGTATCATCACGTGGAACCTTTTCTTCTGCAGCCTCTGTTTGTGTTTGATTGTCGATCATCAAAGGCTCATCATCTGATATGTCAGTCCCTTGAACCTCTTCTGCTTCAGCCTCCATGTGCTCTACCTGGTTATGGATGGAAATATCCTGTAATGTAATTTTCTTCTTTTTATACCATAGCTTCAGGAATTTCTTCTGCACATTAATATTGATAGTACCCACGGATTCCATCCAAGGATATCCCAAAACAACATCCATATTATCCATTTCTGAAGCATAAAAATCACCATGAAACACATACTTATCCATAGAAAGCTTCAGATCCTTATAGATTTGAACATCCTTATCATCAACCTGTGTATGTTCAATTTGTTTTGCTAGAATTTGCAATCTTTTTGCCAAATTAACACTGATAAGATTTTGCTTGCAACTAGGATTTATAGACACAACGATTTTCTCCTTCTGAATCAATCCATGAACCTGCAATAAGGATATACCAGTAGGAAATAACCCCACATGTTTCTCCTTATCTTGTTTTCTAGCATGAGACCATCTGTCTAAAAGCAATTTTTCAAATTCTTCATCAGGCAGGTTGCCAAACGGTTTGATGCCAAGTGATCTCCACCATCTGTCAGCCTCTTCTGTCAAATTAAACCGTGCTTTACCTTTCCAACATATCCCATAATCGGACTTTATTCTTTGTATGAATTCTTCAATAGTAAGACCATCATCTTTTCCTGTAAAATATAGATCCTTGCTAGAAGCCATGAATGGTTGTAAAAAATTCACTTACTTGGCGAAAATTTGTAATTGTCACAGTTTCGTCAATATGGCTCAGAATCCTTATTATGACCTGTTTTTAGAAATGGAGCAATCATTCTGCATCTTCCCATGTGATAGAAATCCTGATCCAAGCACTAGAATTCCAGATCTGCGCTGCTACTCTCCCGCCGTCACCCAAAATTTCTGAAAAAAGAGCTGATTTTAAATCAGCGATATCTCCCTCGTCCGGACTCCGATTCGACTGATTTTTTTTTTGAAATTAGGTGTTTTTCACAAAGATTCCATATCTACAATTAGATCTTGCAGATATTGCACCAGGACATCTAGATCTGTGCCACAAAACTCGCTGCCCTGAAAATTGTTTGCAACCCCACTGATTTTTAAATCAGTGATATCTCTTTCATCCGAACTCCGATTCAACTGATTTTTTATTTGAATTTGGGTATTTTTTCACAAGGAATACAGATCGGCAATTATATTCTACAGATCTAGCACCAAAACATATAGATTTGATCTGCAAATTCGCCACCCAAAAATCCCTGCAAAAAATGAAAAAAAATAAAAAAAAATTCTCCACTTTTGTGCCCAAGAAAGTGCTCTGATACCAATTGTTTTATATCTAACCCAAGAATATAATAGATCAGATACAAAAATATAAGACAATGCAAATAAACCCAGAAATGATATGAAATGATACTTTATTGAAAGTGCTCTGATACCAATTGTTGTAGCTCTGATACCAAATTGTTGTAGATCTAATACCAAAATATAAATATACCCAAGAATAGCAAGATATAAATAGATATAAATGCTTCTTTATTAATCAAACCTTTAAGGTAGGGCAACACCATACATTCACTCCTTAAGAAAGGAGAGCACTCCACAAGCCATATGCTTGTTCATACAATAATACTTCTCTTCATATCTCTCCATGTGGAGTCTCTAGCCTCTATATAGGCCTCATACATACAATACCATGGGTCATTACCATGGTTACCTCATACCATCAACTAATACCATGGGCCCATTACATTATTATTAACTACTTGTGGTCCCTTACATGACATGGGTTAACCACCTTATTTATTACTATGGCCCATCCCATTATTACATTATTACCTTGGGTACCTCCCTTGGTACCCCATATTATCCCCCCTAGGTATATAACAGATCACAACAGGAGTGATCAGAGTCTATTTTTAGACTGCTAGTCAAAAATAGAAAAGTCAAATATTATTGTCTCATAATAATATTTAGACTACAAACTTTATCTTATCCTCTTGGAGCACTTCAGTTTGAGCTATAGATGTGGCACATGCAGTTGTCAAAAGGAAATACGCTTTTATTATGTGTTAGTTGAGCTATTGCATGCAAGACATCAGTTAGAACTCATGTGGTTGAGTTCTGTGGAGTTGGATGAGCAGTTAATGGAGTTGTGTTCAGTTTGACTTAGTTGAACTAGTTGTATTTAGTCTAACTGATCAATAGACTAAGTGATGAGTTGTGTGAATTAGTTATTAATTAATTCACTAATTATTAATTCATAATGCAACTGAAGAATACATCAGTTAACTCAGTGCATGTACAGTTCAATAGGGACAGGTGTTAGAGGTTGAGATTGCTATCAGTTGTGCATGAGATTGTGCACATGCATGGGATTGAGTTATGCCAATGATCTTTGCATAGTGTGGGCCAATACCAAGTATTGTAGCCTCTTCTCACATCTTTTCCAGTGTGAGTGATTCTTTGGAGGTTAAATATGAGTTTGGTAAACCATTCTCATTCATTCTTGAGTAGGTATTGAGTTGTGGAGGCAAGCAAGCAGCGGGGGAGATTTGGAGATCAGATCTGAGCTGTATTGTGTGTAGCATGTGGAGATAGTACTGAGTACTTGTGAGGAGTATTGTACTATGTATTGTTACATGATTCAATCACTATAATATATAGATAGTTGGGGTTTTTAGCGAGATGCTTTCCCCGGGAAAATACTGTGTTGATATGTGTGATTGATGCTTCTATGTACGCCTGTGAATGTTTCTGCTTCTGTAAATTGATGATCAACGTAGAGGAGGTTATGTATTATGCATGTTCCGCTTATAAGTGTATAATCAGGATAATCTCTGTGAATATGTGTCATATTATTCAAAATTTCTACATGGTATCAGAGCGAGCTGATTTGTAGATGAAGTTCTACATGATATCAGTGTTCTATTGATCATCAGATCTATTATTCAGAAAGTGTTTACATTTTATTTCTTCAGGCAGAGTCTGTGATTTGGCCAGGTAGCCTCTGGATTCATCCTTCCTTTGGAAGGTGAGATATCTAGTGAATGCCCATACAGTCGATCTCTGTACGAGAAATACTTTGTTCTCACGAATTTTAGATCAGAAGCGGTTGAGTTTTGAGCTGGTGGAATGGCGCTCAAGGATAAACTTAGAAACATTAAGTGTGAGAATGGAGACAGTATGCCCCAGTATCTCACGAAGTTCACCCAATGCCGGGATGAGCTGGGAAGTGTGGGGGTGACTGTCGGATGAGGATGGTGAGTCTAGCACTCCTTGACCTTCCTAAGAGTTGGCATAGCTACCAGGACTCGGTGAATGAAAGGGAGAAACTGCCAGGATGGGAGAGACTTGGTCGGATCTTGTGCAGGAGGAGATTAGATGGAGCACCAAAGACAGTTCTTCATCCATGCAGGATGAGGAGAACTATGCCTTAGTGAGTAAGGCAAAGAAGGGGAAGAGGAAGGTTTCTCTTTCCGAATCCAGTCCTTCCAGTGGTGGGAAGAAGGTTGACAAATCGAAGGTGAGATGCTTTCGTTGTCATGAGATTGGTTCATGGGTCAGGAACCTGTATGCTCTTGAGGTTCAAGATGCATGCAAAGCCTTGAGCAGCGAGGCAACTGATGGAGACTTGGTGGTTGAGAGGGAGTGTATATTACCTCTTAACATGCAGAGCTAGAAGAAGTCTCAGACGATTGTGGAGGAGCCACAATTGGTGTAGCAGCTTCAAGAGGTTGTGGAGGAGTCACAATAGGGGAAGCTGAGAGGAGATCGAGTAGAGACATCTACTCATGCAGAGACCTCCAGTAGGGGGAAACTTTGAGCTAGGTGGGTAGAGGGATCGCATGCAGCCATACCTCCAGGTAGGAGGTGGGGTGATGTGGATTGATCGTCCCAAGGAGGAGGGGCAGGATCCTTGAGGTACCCAACCTCTTGGATGAGACCTTGCTACGGGAGCCCTGATGTGGAGTAGCAGGAATTGACTGATTGGGTAGAGACAGATGCGGATGGAGCGGCAGAGAGAGCGACAGTGCAGGGAATCCTAGGACAACGCATAGCTAGCAAGCTGCAACAATGCGAGAGGCACAAGTGTTTTTCACAGTGCTAGGTGGCACAGAGAGGTGTGCAATGGTGCGAGATGCATGGAGATGTTGCAGTTGCGCAGATGTCAGAGAGGGAGCACTTGTCAGCAGCAGGTAGAGCTTCAGCATCAGAGTATGTTCCTAGCCCAACGGAGTAGTCAGTTGGGAGTGTTTGTGTTCCAAGTGTTGTTGGAGCAAAGTGGACCGGGCAGATGTGTTGCATGCAGAACATTCCAGAGTTACAGGATCGGGTTTGAGAGGAAGCCTTTCTTGTTGAGAGTGAGTGTTGAAAAGTGTGCAACAAGAAATGCTTGTTGAGAATGCAACAAGATGATGGAGCTTAGTGGAAAGGAGTCGCCTTCACTAAGTGGGCCCGCAGGCAAATTATGGCGCAAAGTCTATTTTTGGATTATAGCAGGAGCGATCACAGTAGGAGTGATCACAGCAGGGGTGATCATAGTAGGGGTGATCACAGCAGGAGTGATCACAGCAGGAGTGATCAGAGTCTATTTTTAGACTACTAGTCAAAAATAGAAAAGTCAAGTATTATTGTCTCATAATAATATTTAGACTACAAACTTTATCTTATCCTCTTGGAGCACTTTAGTTTGAGCTATAGATGTGGCACATGCAGTTGTCAGAAGGAAATATGATTTTCTTATGTGTTAGTTGGGCTATTTCATGCAGGACATCAGTTAGAACTCATGTGGTTGAGTTCTGTGGAGTTGGATGAGCCGTTAATGGAGTTGTGTTCAGTTTGACTTAGTTGAACTAGTTGTATTTAGTCTAACTGATCAATAGACTAAGTGATGAGTTGTGTGAATTAGTTATTAATTAATTCACTAATTATTAACTCATAATGCAACTGAAGAATACATCAGTTAACTCAGTGCATGTACAGTTCAATAGGGACAGGTGTTAGAGGTTGAGATTACTATCAGTTGTGCATGAGATTGTGCACATGGATGGGATTGAGTTATGCCAATGATCTTTGCGTAGTGTGGGCCAATACCAAGTATTATAGCCTCTGCTCACGTCTTTCCCAGTGTGAGTGATTATTTGGAGGTTAAATACGAGTTTGGTAAACCATTCTCATTCATTCTTGAGCAAGTATTGAGTTGTGGAGGCAGGCAAGCAGCGGGGGAGATTTGGAGATCAGATCTGAGCTATATTGTGTGTAGCATGTGGAGATAGTACTGAGTACTTGTGAGGAGTATTATGTATTTTTACATTATTCAATCATTATAATATACAGATAGTTGGGGTTTTTAGTGAGATGCTTTCCCCGGGAAAATACTGTGTTGATATGTGTGATTGATGCTTCTATGTACACCTGTGAATGTTTCTGCTTCTGTAAATTGATGATCAACGTAGAGGAGGTTATGTATTATGCATGTTCCGCTTATAAGTGTATAATCAGGATAATCTCTGCGAATATGTGTCATATTATTTAAAATTTCTACACTTTCTCCTCTTGGGGAGATGTTGGTGCACCTCATATGGCCACATTGTCCCTTCCAGGATTGACAATTGGCCTTCTAGTATGGCTTTTCTCGACCTCTGTTGTTCAAAGCACCGTGATTCCTGAGCAAAAGAATCAACAACTATATGATACTAGAGTTTCCCCCCAACCTTCTACTTCGTTTGTTTCTCCCTCTCCTTCTTCCTCTTCGCTTGGTGAAGATAGTAAAACTAAAAACCAAGTAACTGAGAAGAAGAAGAAAGGGAAGGAGAAGAAGAAGAAGGAGCCAGTGGCAAAAAGGGGCAATTGTACATCGTCTAGCGAAAATCCGTACACTGCACCATCCAAACCTAAATCTCCATGTGTCATCTGCAAAGGGGACCACTATCATCGAGATTGTGCTTGCATCCCATGGATCTTAAGGGACTGGTCTCCCTACTTGCACAATCCGGTGTCGTCAACCTCTGACGATCATGTTGAGAGTAGACCATCAACTAGTGAAAACGAAGTCACCGGACAAAAAGGAAGATCTAAATTTCCTTGCAGACTGTGTGAAGGCGATCATGCCCTCCACCATTGTCCCTTCCTGGACGAAGCTAAAAGAGTCTTGGATAACCGTCCTGCATCACCGCAGCGACTTCCTCCTGGATACAAGAAGCTCTTGCCGAGTCCATTACTAGTTGAAAATCTAACTGACACACCTTTGTTGTCGGTCGAAGCACCTATCATTGAAGGTAAACCCTTTGAGTCCACATCGGACCAAAGTCAATAGGTCAAGACAGCAGTCGACCCCATCTTGTCTTCAGAGGATTTACCTTCAGATGATACCGTCACCAAAGAGGATGAGAATGATGCCATTCAAGCTCCATTCATAAACACAGATGCTGATGAACATGGGGGCAATCTGCCCGTTCCTTTACCGCAGGAAGGAAGTACGTCAAAGGTGTATCCGGCCGTTTATTCGGTCCCACCTCCAAGCAACCTAGTCGTCTCCTTCGATTGGAATCTACTAGGCAGACCTCGTCTACCATCTAATGTACCATTCCAAATCATAGTGCAAACTTATAGAATGGTCATGGTTGGTACCATCATAGATGAAGGGGCTTTTTTGAGTATCCTTTCCTCAACTGTTTCGAAAGCACTTGGTTCGCCATCACTTTTGCTTGAGATGCGAAATATGATAGGCTTTGACAAAGGAACTAGTCGACCGTTAGGGATACTTCCAAATTTTCCTATAACTTTGAGAAGGAAAACTATTTATCTAAATGTAATGGTAGTCCAGGGACCTTTAGATTACAATCTACTCCTTGGGCGCAACTACATTTATAGCATGGGAGCTATTGTTTCCTCACTGTTTCGAGTGATGTGTTTTCCACATGAAGGCATAATGGTCCAGCTCGTAGACCAGCTTTCATTCCCCAGTTCACACATAGATAATAGTCAAATACCATCCCTAACAGGTCTTTTTGCGCAAGGAATGTCTCATCAATCTCCAGTCCGTCCACCTGATGAGCATGAATGATTCGGTGGTTGTGACTGAAACCCAGGGGGCATGCACCTTGGTCTGCTTCGGCAGGAAAACTTTAGGTATAGGGTAGGTTTCCATGGAGGATATATGTCTGGTTTGACACCCGTCCATTTAGGAAAATGGGATTAGATCAGAATAAGATACCTCCATCAGAAGGTATGTCTTTCTCGACAGAAAAAATGTTTTGTCTACAAATTGAAGGGTAACCTGGAAACTCTACTTCGCTATACCTAGGGGCATGCAAACCCTTTTACACGAAAGTGAAAAGCGACCATTTATTTTCGTAGTTTGTATATTCTTAACCCTTTAAACTCATAGGATTGGGCGTTCCTAGCTTACATAATAAAGGGAGTCAGAGAAAAATTTCAAATGGTGCAAGCTCCCTAAAAAATGAACCTATCGATGAGACATCCTTATTATACGACTGGCACAAGTAGTTTTACGGGAAGTTCAAGCTCGTTAAAAAATAAACCTAGCAATGAGCACATGTTCCACCAGCGTTTAAGCTCGTTAAAAAATGAACCCACCTTCGGTAAATAACTAGTGTGATCGCATTATTATCAGCTTTTGAGCCTTGGTCGTGTTCTTACCATCACCTCCACTTTTTTTAGCCGATCATATGCCTCTGTTTGATTGTTTACCCCTTTTGAGGAACAACTGCGAAAAGTGATCCCATTAGCCACCTTCTTTACACTGCCATGATTGAAAAGTTCCAAACATTACCTAGAACCAGCTGATATCAAAAAACATCACTCGTTCCTCAAAAAATGAGTCTCCTTTAAGCTCTTTTCATTTGACTCATAAAATATGAAAATATTGCCGAGCAATTGGCCTCTCTAGCTCGTTAAAGTGATTGGAAGTGCCATTCCTCCTCTAAATTTTAATCTTTTTGGACCTGAGGGATTATTACACAAAAAGATCGAGCATTTGTCTTGTTCGGCTCGTTAAAACTATCAAAAAGTCATCTCTTTCGCATTGTTTTATACTTTTTTGGACTTAAGGGATTATATTACGGAAAAGGAATATTATAGTTTCCTTTATGTCTCTTTTCAGACTCTCTAAAATTGAAAAGACTGAGTTATCCTTGTTGTTAAACTCATTAAAATAATAGCGAAAAACTTGTCCATTCAGACAAGAGCGAGTCTCACTGTCGCTAGGCTCGTTAAAACATAGTGACGGGTTTGCCCGAAGGGCAAATTATAGAACAAGCATATGTTATCCTCCTCAAGCTTGACAAAAATAAGGAGGTACTGGTCAGAAATGACTGGGGAAAATTTGGAAGAAAAGTTGAAGAAACTTTATTGGTAGCAGGTTGCTCTTGAACATGACACTTTCACTCCATCACCATGATTAAGTTGGGTTGGGTTATTCTGTTCATCAGTCATATCACCATTGGTCCACCATACCATCCACTTTTGGGGTTAACGCTACCAATCCATTTCAGTGTCGCCGATATGTTCAAGAGAAGTCGCTCAGAGAATTCACCTACCCAGCTTGTGTCTCATCCGCTGCAATACCTTCATGCTTCATTCTTTCATGACCACCACCCTGAACCTTGTATCATCAGATCGTTTTCACCTCCACAAAATCATTTGCTCCATTCTGTGTTGTAGATGTGGGATTCATTAATGCCCTCCTACGATGGGTCACTTCTTGTCGACATCAGCTCATTATCCAAGAAGTCGACCTAGGAACAACCCTTTCAGTACTTTGAAGCTTGCATGCCTCAATGGAAAGTTTCTCACTTCCAGCGACAGGTTTACATTAATGGCCTTCGACCGAAAGATTTTGCGTGGTGTTTGACATCAATTCATGTATTCACACCCTGTGAATTGTACTGCAGTACGTTGAGGGTCATCATCATCATCGGTGATTCCTCTCATGCCTGTTAACAACTTACATCATTGGCTGGTAATCAGGCGATGTCTTTCCATGTTCGACATCAGGACATCTTTTCACATGGACTGACTTGTACTTTTGGGCAAAGATTGAACGAGTTTTTGAAGACCCCAGATCTAGTTTCATCCATCCAGGCTGCAGTATATTTAGGAAAATAAAGACATCAAATGTACATCATTGCTACACAGATAATCATCCAAACTAAGGGATGATGGCTCTACCAGAATCATCAATCTGCCACACAGACGGTTATCTGTCCTATGTACATGAAAATGAATTTATAAAGCTGAGCATGGGAATGCCCACCTCAGCTTGATCATGAAAATACTATGAAGATAATGTATTGTATTGTATCTTATTACAGGTCACCTTCTAGTTCGAAAAACCTTGGATCTTCATAATAAAGCATTTCACCCGACATCAAAAGATTTACGACCTCATGCTTTAGGGGGCAACTGTTATAGACATATTTGAGCACTACAACCCCAATCATATATGTCCATAAAACAAGGATTTCTAAGTCCCTAAAAGTTTTGTTTCATACCCTAAAGGAGCAAGGTTAGCTGATTACATCATCTCCCTGAAGTTCTCCATGAAAAACTACTCATAACTGGTCAAAGCAGGACCATACAAACTGCCCAGTGCTAAGGGTGCAATGCATCTTACCTGCCACATGCAAAAAGTGAGATGCATACTGGAAATCCCTTCTGTAGGGTGCAATGAACGAGAGTAGACATATGGCACAAGCAGTTTGCTAGGTGGAGACCCTGAGAATATTCTAGAAGCTGCTCATTTGACACTTTCCTCTCTAAATTCGCCCAAGGATGAGTAAGAGATCATGAAATCTCCAAGCGGAACCAAGAACTATCAGAGAGGTGACACTAATAAAAATCCCAAAAGCTGACTCACCCCCCTGCAAACATCTATATATGGATCCCTCATCCCAAAGATCCAGAGGTTGGAATTTTGTAATTTGCAAGGAAGTGTTGTTGGTTTCTCTTTGAAGACATTGTTGGGTGATCTTGGTTTGTATGAGGTGAAGAGGGCTTTCATGCTAGGAGGATGGCACTAGGTCAAACCAAGTGGTTGTAATACTCTCTTCTACTACTTCTATCAATAAAGCTATTTGAGCTTTCCTCCATATTCTTGTGTATCTTTGAATATTGTGTTGATATATGCATTTGTATGGTCAATATATATCTGATCCTATATTGCTTATAGTGATAGATATCTATGCTTTGATGGTATTATGCTACTTTGACTCTACAAGTGCTCTTTGAAGCAGGACAAGTAAGGAAGGAGTGGCAAGATTTTGTCAAAGGGGGAAGGAAACAAGCAAGGAGCCAAGCGAAAGACTGAGGTTGGTACTCTCTGCTTCTTTCTCATCTATTTCTCGTAAAGGAAAACACAAGTGAATTTAGTTTGTTTGTTTCTAAGATAGCTACCAATCTTAGTGGGACTAACAGCTCTAAATAGACACTAGTTTTCCTGATAACACTCGCCCCTCCCTCCCTCCCCATCCCCGATGCCCCCCAACTCCACCCCCGTCCCCGCCGCCCTCCCCACCCTCCCTCCCCGCATGCCACCCCTCCCCTCCCCTCCCCTCCCCTCCCCACATGTCACCCCTCCCTCGGCCCCACTACCCCCCTCCCCGCCGCCCCCTCCACCTTCCTTTCACACGCACCACCCCTCCCCTCCCCTCCCCATGCGCCACCCCTCCCTTGTCCCCCCTACCCCCCTCCCTACCTGCCCCCCCTTAACCCTCCCTCCCCACTGCCCCAACCCCCTCCCTCCCTGCGTGCCACCTCTCCCTCCCTGCACTCCACCCCTCCCTCCTCGCCCATGGCCTCCCCTGCCGACAGCCTCCCTACTCCCCCCGCCTCCCTCCCCGCCCTCCCAGCCCACGACCTCCCCTGCCACGACCTCCCTACCCTCGCCGGCGGCCCGCTACCCTGCCTGACTAGAGGCTGGGAAATTCTGAGGCCTGCGCCACCCCGGCGGCCCACCCCCCCATCCGACTGGTAGCTGGTTGGGTGGGGGGCCGGGCCATTGGCGAGGGCAGGGGAGGCCGTGGGAGGGGAGGGAAGGCGGGGGAGGCTGTGGGCATGGAGGAAGGGAGGGATGGGAGAGGGGGCAAGGGAGGGGCGGCAGGAAGGTTCCGTGGGCGAGGGAGGGGGGGAGAGGGTGTAGGGAGGCGCGGGGGGAAGGGAGGAGGGGCGGGGAGAAGTAGTGGGTAGGGAAGGGAGGAGGGGCGAGGAGAAGTAGTGGGCAGGGAAGGGAGGAGGGGCAGGGTGAGTGGGAGGAGAGTGTGAGGGGGCAGGGAGGGGCCATGGGCGGGGGAGTGAGGGAGGGGGGAGAGGGGGGGTGGGGAGGGGCGGTGGAAGGAGAGCGTGAGGCGGTGAGGACGGGCCATGTGCGGGGGAGTGAGGGAGGAGGGAGAGGGGGGACGAGGAGTGGTTGTGGGTAGGGAAGGGAGGAGAGAGGGGGCGGGGAGGGGAGAAGGGGCCCTGGGCGGGGAGGGGAGGGGGTGGAGAGGGGGAGGGGGAGTGTGAGGGGGTGGGGAGGGTGTGGGTGGAGAGGGGGAGGAGGGTGTGGGGGGAGGGGGAGGGTGAGGGGTAGGGAGGGCGTGGGTGGGTGAGGGGAGGGCGTGGGTGGGTGAGGGGTGGGCGAGGGGTGAGGGGGAGGGGCAGGGCACGAGGGGGTGGGTAAGGGGAGCGTGCATTTGGGCGGAGCTGGGGGCACGTGGGTGGAGATGGTGGTGGAGAGGGTGTGCGGGCGAGGGGGGGGGGTGAGAGGGATGGGGGAGAGGCGGGTGTGTGTCAGGGAAGAGGGTCGGCATGGGCACGTGGGGGTGGAAGGGGGCTAGGTGCAGTGCCCTTGCACACTCGCCCCCACCCACCACCCACTTTCCCACACCCGCGCACCCCTCTCTCCCACACCCACCTGGTCTGCCCACCGACTCTCCTGCCCTCACCCGCCCGGCTGTCCACCCTGCCCCGCCGTCCCTCACCCAACCTCCCGCCCACCCACCGACGCGCCCGCCTGCTCGTTAGGGGTGGCTGGGCGATTCTGATTATACAAATAAAAAATTTATGATATATTTTCGTTGTTAATTTAAGTTAATATGTTTTTGTTATTTACTAATTTATGTGTTTCTATTTTTCAGGAAAATGGCATCAAAGAAAATTTCTGTGAATCTTTCTGGACCAAAGACTCTTAAAGGTGCATCTTCAAGAAACATTGGTGAATGAACTCCACCTAAGCTCATGGCTACAAATCTTTCAAGTGCCTCAAGTGATAAGAAGATAATTTCAGACTGGAAGAATTCAAAAGAGGTGAAATTTCCATCAAGAGTCTAGCATGTGAAAGAAAACGAAAGCACAAATATGAATATATATCTATATATTGATATACCGAATGATAACAGAAATTTTGAGGTGATGGGAAGAGTCATAGATATGTGTTCGGTACCGGACACTGAAGTTGTTTACGTACTTACAAAAGCTCCCAAGTCACATGAAAGGATTAAATACCGACTATCATATTCATTGTATGACACGAGAGAGGTATCTACAAAGTTGTGTAAATAAATCATAAATGAGATGACACAAAACATCATAAGTATTGTTATTTATATTTGTATTTTGCATTCTTGAAAGTGTCTCGCTATATTTTTTTAACTTTGTTTTTATTGACATATGATATTTTGTTTGGCAGAATTTTGTTGAAAGTTGTTCAATTAGGTTGGGAGGCATTCATTTCATAGAGCATGATATCATGAAAGTTGTCAGTACTTTTTACTCAATGTCAGAAGAAGATATGGAAAACAAGCAAAATGTAGTAATTGATGATGCTACAAAACTACATCCAAAGAATCAGAGAAAAAGGCCTCTGGTGGATAAATCTAGCAAGTGTAAACAAGTTACTTTTGAGGACGATGAAGTTGAAACTGACAGTGAAGCATATGTTGCCATTACTGAAGATGACATTGGAACTGAGAAAAGTCATAAAAGACCAAAAGTAACAATGCCCAAGAATAAATCTGTTGAGAATGTTATGAATAAGAAAAGTAAAGTTGAAGATTTTGAAGTAGTCATTACCATCTGTCAAGAACCTAGTGAAACTTCAAAATAAAGCAGAGAAATCATTACACCAGGAGCTGATTTGGATGATGGCATTATCAAAACAAAACAAAATGTCATTCGACAGAATTTGACAAAGAGAAACTTAATCCATGGTGGTCGTACATTTCAGCTTAATGTCAGACAAACCTATAAGGCAAGTGAAGGACAATGTCAATATCAAGTTAGAAAGCCACATCATCTGCATGTTCACAACTTGAAGACATTGATGAGGTACAATCCATATGCTCATGTGGTTAGTTATGTGATTCTTGTTGATCCACTTCAAGTTCCCAACAAATAAGCATTTGACAAGTCAAAATGTTTTGAATACAATTATTATGTGCTTGGGGGGGGACCATTCTGTAGAAGCTCAAAGACAATTGATGGAGGAATATCCTAATAACCCATGTTTTGAAACAATGAAATGTATCATTTATGCTGGTTTAAATGAAACAGAAGCAAAGTTGGTGGCATGGGATCATAATTTAGATAATGAATATAGGATGTCTATGACTTTCATCCAAAGGGTTAGATTTATTCGTGAATTTCAAGAAAAATGTGGTGGGGATAGGATAAATGTTATTGCAAATTTATGAAAGGAATGTTGCATGGAAATAGGCTATATGAAGAGAAAAACAATTCAAAAGGTGGAAAAGGCAACAAAAATAGTGATTTGTTCAGAGGTGTTGATAACATTTTCCAATTAGCATTTAGAACTGGAGATGTTTGGAAGTTGATTGATGAGATTTTTAGCATGTGGGATGACATTGGTATTAAAAACCAGAGGGTCAAAAATTCTAAGCCATTGATATGTAGCAACAGTAAATCAGCTCCTGAACTGAAGCAACTTCCTTAAAATATGACTATCATGCCTTGGAGGGCGATGCAAGGAGTGAAATATGAAAAAAATGTCAAAACAATATTATCTCATGTGAGGTCAAGGGAATTATCATTGGAGGAAATGTTTGAAGAATTTCAAAAGTAAGTTTTCTGAATTATTTTTATTTATTTCTAGATTATAGTTATCTTTTAAATAAAACATGTTGTTCTTGGTAGTATTTGTTATACATATCATTATATTAACTTTTCTTACTTTATCTATGCAGCCACAAAGTTTACATGCAAATTCAAGAACAAATGGTTAGATTGTTGAATGAAGAGAGTTTGGATGATGTTGTACGCAACTATCCAGATTCAAGTTCTACATCAACATTAAAAGCTTTTTATCGTGCATTTAAAAAGGTATCTTGATTTATACATTCATTTTTATTCATCTGTGTACTATTTTTAATTTATAACTTACACATATATTTGTTTATTTTATAAAAGATGAGGAAGGAAGATAATAGAGCACCAGATAGTTTCAAGACCTTTATTGAAAAATAAAGATCGAAAGACTGAGGAAGCAACGTATTAAGAATGTTGAACTTGATCCAACTCTTAATCATTTCATTTGGAATGGGCTAGACACTATTCAATATCAAGTAATACAAGGTGATTGTGAAGACATTGCTAAACTCATACCGAAAAGGGATTATGCCCTAGTTATTGCAGATATTCCCCATGGTTTCAATATTCCAAACATTTACTATGATAGTGACACTTATACTTTCAAGCTCTTAATAAAGTGGTTGCGGGATTTGTAGAAGTAACATCATCACCATTATGGAGATTTGTGACATTTCATTCAGACACACAATTGGCAATGATATTGTTAAGCTTCAAGGGGAAAAAAAATTCAAGGATGCAGCTTACACGGTAAGACGTTTAAAATGTATATTTGATTAATGTTGAAAAATTCATTTATGTACAAGTTAATTGAACTTTTACTATTTCATGTTACAGGCAAAAGTCAAATCTTCTTAATAATGAAGATCAACAATTTATAAATGATTGTGAGTTCATTCATATTGATAGTTGGGCAAAAGATGATAGCCATATGTCTATGATTTTTAATTGGGTGGATGGAAAGAGTCATAGCCAAACAGTGACTTATGATGCTATTGTGAGAAAACTAACATATGAAGACAAAGAAACAAAAGGAGAGATGGTTAACATTTATCAAAAACCACAATTATTGATTAACTATCTTATAGAAATATGTTCAAATGAAGGAGATTGGGTTCTGGATTTATTTTCTGGCTCAGGTAAGTTTTATTATATGGAATTGAATTTCAATATGTTATTTTTTTAATTAATATGTCATTGTACTAATTTTTTTCATTATTTCTTTTGTGTTTGATAATTAGGTACAACACTAGCATGCTGCCTTCAAAGAGGAAGAAATTGCATTGCAATTGAGAAAGATCCATTACAGTGCAATTTCATTCAGCAAAGAATTAATGCTCTTCAATTTCTTCCAGATGCAATGCAAGAAATTGGGTTGAAGACATACATTGGGAGATTCGCAGATATCAAAGATCCATTAGAAGAGGAAAATGAGCAAAAGGAAACAGAAAATATTGTGGAAGAAGACAATGATGAAACTCTAGAGGACGAAGAGTTTGGATTATGTGACATTGTTGATTAAATTTAAGTTATGCTTGGAAATCAAGCTTTGCAACGTTTTGACTTTGACATTTTATGAGAAAAATAATCAATCAATTAAGGTTGGTATGCGTTCAATATTTGTAATATGTGATTTTCGCATTGATTTTTAAGTTAATCATTACTTTTTGAAAAAAAAAAGTGATTATTATTATTATTTTGACTTGAAATTCATTAAAAAAAAACTATTATTTAACCATTTTTAGTTAAAATTTTCGTATAAAAATTGTGATTTTGACATGTCAATTATGGCAAAAAATTATCAAAAAGTGTAGTTTTTTTTGTTATATTTATGTTAAAAATGGTTATTTTTATG
This sequence comes from Pinus tabuliformis, assembly GCA_031772625.1. Lineage (NCBI taxonomy): Eukaryota > Viridiplantae > Streptophyta > Pinopsida > Pinales > Pinaceae > Pinus > Pinus tabuliformis. Next base: position 174,163,823 of record CM062806.1, read on the forward strand.
TCCATTGTTAAAAAATATTGTTTTTTAGAAACAATTATTTCATGTGGATTGAAAAATTAATTAAGGATGTATAAATATGTAGATTATAGAAAATTCAAAATATCGACTTTCTAATTTAAAAATGAAAAGCAATAAAAACTTCACTACAAAAAGATTAAAATTAAAATAAAAAACAAGAAAATATGAAGAAAACAACCAATTCAAAAACTATCAAATTTAGAAAATAATTATTTACATTTCATACATTAGAAAATTTAAAGTCAAAAAATAGGTCTTTTAAAAAAGGGTGTGATGCAGAATACCCACTTTTTTAATCAGCATGAAAATCACTACCATTCTAAAATGTAATGTACATAAAAAAATTAAAGTGCCAAAAACTATGCTCTAAAAAAAACATATGTGTTATGCATCACCCCTTTTCAAAATCAGGTCACTTTTTTGCTATCTCTACGAAACGGGTAACAATATCAGTTCGTGTTTCAAAGTTTACACTGTTTGTTTATGATGCTCTACCTAATGATGGAGTTGAGACACCCAAGGCTGTTGAGGCCCATCACCCCAAGCTAATGGTTATGTCAGGTCTTCGCTCTTGGGGTTAGTCTCATTTCCGATCATGAAACTGTTCAATCACCCAAGGCTCCTCATCACTCATCTGTATGCATTGAAGATCCATCTCACCCACAGATCATACTTCCTCCACTCGAACTACACAATCCCATTGCTCATGCATTGTAGGAGTCTTACATTGCAAGCACTCCTGCATGATGCAATTGATCTTTGTTTATTTCATCTGCTTGCATGTCACAGTCAAGAGTGTGCTTGTGCTTCAAATTTTCATGTAGTGTCACCCAAATCCATGATAAGTCCATAGACTTCCTGATCTGAATTTAAAACTACTTGTAAATGGTTTGCAAGGTATTCAATTAAGATATATACATGTTTAAAAGATGTCCATGTCTTGCAGAAAGAAAACAAATGAAAAGTTCAGTTGTTCATGACCCATTTACGTATAGCAGATTTATTTCCTTTTACTGTTTAACACACTAAAATGAATTTGTTCTGCAAAATAAATCAACCATAGATGCAAAAGAAGTTGGTGAAGCAGTTCACCCCTCATGGGCTACGTCTGCTGGGTCCAAGGCTCCCAAATGGGCCTATCCTTGTTTTAATTAAATGCTCAAATTGAATTTACAGCTGAATAGAAGCATCTACAAGTGGAATAGATGGTAAAAACGAATTCAGAACACTTGAATCCTTCAGGATTGACTACTGGTTCACCTTCAATGGATACCTGCAACCCTATACAATTCTCCCCATACTGGGCCCTTGTGGCTCCTAGAACTTCCACGGCTCCCAAACCTCTGTAAATGACCTCAGATCGCTATAATACCTACACCAATGGCTTCAGAAGGTCGAAGATACCCAAAATAAATAAAAAATTCGTCCAAAACCGCCTTTCCTAGCCAAAGTTATGGCCATTTACTCCCCACTGCCAGTTGCCCTTGAAAAACTCTAGTTAACTTTAGTTGGAGCCAGTTAAGCCCGCCAAATATGGCGGGTCCGCCCAAATTTGGCACTCCACCAAAATTTCCGCCAGTCTAACTACTTGTTATTAATGTGCATGTGACCAAAAATTCCGGCGGTGGTTATTTGCATTGGATTTTGTGCCAGCAGTTAAGGGTTTAGGCCCACGGTTCCGGGGCTGGGTCATATGGCATGGGGGCTGGACCTTAGGGGTTGGCCCCGTTCTGGTCCCACCCAAATGAAGTTTAAACTTCATAAAGAGATTCTACTGCTTTCATGTCAATTCTTCTTGTTGTGGCCCAATGGTAAGGTCTGATGCTTGTGGCAAGGAGGTCGTGTGTTCAAACCTCTCCGCTGCCAACAAAATTTTAAACATGCGCTCAGCTTTGCTGATGTCACTCTTGGGCCACGTGGTGCCCTCTGGGCTTGCCACGTGGCAGCTTGCCATTTATTGTTGAACGTACATTTTTTGATGTCATCCAGGCCACGTGGCGGCCTCCGAGCTTGCCATGTGGCAACCTGTGATTGGCTGCCCAAAAGGAATATTCCCTAGAATATTCCAAAGAATATTCTGTGGAATATTCTTTTTTAAATTTTTTTTGAAAAATTAAAAATTTCAATGTTACTGAGAAATTCTTCTTTTTTCCATAACTTTCTCATACGACGACCGTTTTTCGAACTGTTTGCGGCGCCAAAATCAAGAAGACGAGCAATTTCCAGACTTTCAACTTTGAACTAGTACTGACCATTTTAAATTTTGAGCATTTTACGACACTTAGGACATGAGAACCTAATCACGCCTCCTCATTGGGAAGCTTTTGGACCCAAAAATCCTTCAACTACCTGTTAAAGAGGTGAGGGTACAACTCCCTCACTCTATCCACCTCCATCCACTTTGCCTTGTTCGGTTTGCTGCCTTTGAAACCAACCCGAACATAATCTACACTGCCCCTCCTTGAAGTGCGTGTCTTTCTGTCAAGGATTGTATCTTCTTTCAGCTCATCTAAGAATTCTGGCGAGAAATCTTCTATAGATGGCAGCTGAATAGCACTTTCATGATCAACAATCAAAGGAGGTTCATACAAACGTAAGTTCTCCACATTGACAACAGAATACATTTGCATGTAGGAAGGCAAATCTAATTGAAAAGCATTATTTCCAACCTTCTTGAGGATTTTGAATGGACCATAACGAATAGGCTTCAGTTTTTTACCTTCTCCTTACATCCTTTCCTTACTAATGTACAGCCATACCTCATCCCCTTCTTGAAACTTGTGATCGACTCTATGCTTGTCGTGTCTTTCCTTGTACTCACCTTGACTCTTCTCAAGTTGTTCTTGAATTTGCTGATGTATTTGCTGAATTCTTTCAATGAATGAACAAGCTTTGTCAATATCACTATGTCCCTCAATGGCGACATCTTTCTCAAGAATGAAATCAAGAGGTGATTTTGGCAAGTAACCAAAACAAGCTTCAAACGGTGAGGTGTTTGTGGAAGAGTGCTTGGCACGGTTGTAAGCATGCTGTATGTAGTGCAAATGTTCATCCCAAAGCTTGGGATGCTTGCTGCAATATCCTCTCAAGAGGTGCACAATGGTTCTGTTCACAACTTCTGTTTGTCCATCTGTTTGCAGATGGAAAGCAGTACTTTTCTTCAACTTTGTGTCCATCATCTCCCATAGGTTGGACCAAAAATTCCCCACAAATCTGGAATCCATGTCACTAATGATGGAAGTAGGAAAACCAAAGTGAATCCATACATGATGAAAAAATAATTCACTAGTTTTTTCAGCAGTTATAATTTTCTTACAAGGCATACGTATACACATTTTGCTGAAACGATCAACTACTACATATAAATAATCATGTTGCTTTCTAGATTTTGGCAAACCTCCTACAAAATCCATAGAGATGCTCTCCCATGGTCTAGAAGGTACCGGAAAAGGAGTATACAAACCAAGCTTCGTATTACTAGGCTTTCTTGTAGCACATAATGAACATCCTCTTACGAACCTTGAAACAGAATCTACCATGCGAGGCTAATAACAATACCTCTATAGATGTGAAACTATTTTTCTTACCCCAAAATGGCCAGCAATAAGAGAAGAATGAGCTTCTCTTATGACATTTATTCTCTCCCCCTGTGGTATACACAACTTTCCCAAATGAAACAACAAATTGTTATGCATGTGATAGTCATTTTCCTCTACATGATTCCCTTTACTCAAGTTATCATACACATCTTTAAAGTCATCATCAGATGCATATTGTTCTATGTAACTATCATGTACAATGGAATCATTCTTAAGTAAATTAACAGCACCAATAATAGGCCTTGAAAGCATATCAACAACCTTATTCAGAGTACATTTCTTGTACCTTATTACCAAATGGAACTGTTGCAAGAAGCCCATCCATCTAAAGTGTCGTGACTGTTGTAACTTGCTTTGTGATTGCAAGTACTGTAAGGGCTGATGGTCGGTATGTATAACAGTTTCTTTGCCCATCAAATTGTGTTTCCACTTTTTGACATTTTGCACCAATGCATACAACTCCTTATCATATGTAGGATAATTTAAAACAGCACCATTAAAAGTTTCAGAATGAAAAGCAATAGGCTTACCATGCTGTAGAAGAACTGCACCCATGGCATAATCACTAGCATCGGTTTGTATCTCAAATGGCTATCTCAAATCCGGTAATGCAAGGACTGGAGCTGAACTAATCTTCTCTTTCAAAGATTCGAAAGCTTTTTTCTGCTTTCCTCCCCATTGGAAAGCATGCTTCACACTTGTCACTGCATGCATAGGAGCTGCTATAGAAGAGAAGTTAGAGATAAACTTCCTCCAATATTGAGCTGCACCCAAAAAACTTCTTACCTCTGTTATGGATTTGGGAGTATGCCACAAAGAAGTCTTTCCAAATTCACACTTTGACATTTTAAGGAATAACTGATTCTTCTTCAAAACATCAAGTACTTTCCTAACATGCATGACATGATCTTCTCTAGACTTGCTGAAAATTAAGATGTCATCTAAGTAGACAATAACAAAATCATCAAGAAAAGGACGCAAGACATCATCCATTACTCGCATGAAAGTTGCAGGTGCATTGCACAAACCAAACGGCATCACAAGCCACTCAAAGAGTCCTTGTTTGGTTTTAAAGGTTGTCTTCCAAATGTCACTTTCTTCAATTCTTACTTGATGATATCCACTGCGCAAGTCTAACTTAGTGAAATATTGAGCATCTTTCAGCTGGTCTAGCAAATCATCTATCCTTGGGAGTGGGTAACGATTCTTTACCGTTATCTTGTTCAAGGCCCTAAAATCAACACACATATGCCAAGTGCCATCTTTCTTTGGAATCAATACAATAGGTGACCCACATGGCGAAGTACTTGGCCTTATGAAACCCTTGTCCAACAAGTCCTTGATTTTCTTCTTTATTTCATCATTCTCCATAATAGACATGCGGTACATGCCTATGTTTGGAAGAGGAAAATCTGGATGCAAATGGATTTCATGCTAAATCTCCCTCTTAGGAGGCAAACCTGTTGGCTCCTGAAACATCTCATGATATGCATCAACTACATCATACAGTTCCAATTTAAGTTTTGGATCACAATTGTCAAATGACTCATGATTCACATCAACCTTGGGCTTAATCATAAGAAGAAAAAAATTCTTACTTGAACTGACCAGCCCTTTTACCTGTCCTACATTCACCATCGCTATATTTGTCTTCTTGCGATGAGCTCTAACAATGAACTCCTTGCCATCTTTGAAAAGATGATATTTGTTTTCATGGCGATGAAAGATAGCTTTAAACAAGTAAGGAATTCCCAAAACAATTCCTGCTATATCAAAAGGTACCACATCAAGTTCAATTGTGTCAATAAAATGTGCAGTAATTGCAAAGCGCAATGTGCACTTTCTTGAAACTTGTAAATTTTCATCCTTGCAAATCCATCCAAGTGGATATGGCTTCGGATGTGGAATGCTCTCAAGTTTAAGCTACTTGACCAAGTCCTCTGATATAAGGTTTGCTTGTGATCCACTATCAAAAAGTGTGTCAATTTTAGTATGTTTTGAAATCACCCTCACATGAAACAGTTCAATTCTTTCTTCCTCATTAGGAGCTTGTACATGGCAGTTTGAGGTACTAGTGCTGGCTTGACTTTCAATTTCTTTTCCCTTCAAGTTTTTCAAACCCATGGCTGCAATTTTGGTTTCATCACCTGAATCATCCCCTAAATCCTGTGGTATAGATGTAGTAGCAGCAGTTTTCTGTTTCCCTTTGGATTTGTTAAATTGAGGTCTTTTTTCAGGATGTAATTTCCAACAGTTTTTCTCCTCATGGCCTGGTTTAGAACAGTGTTTACAGATCACTTTCTCACTCTCCTGTTTGACAGATGCATTCTTTTTGCCCTTTCCCTTGGAGTTTTTCTCTTTTTTTTTCCCCTTGGGGGGCTTGTTTCTACCCTCTTCAAATGTGTTTTTCCCCTTGCCTCTAAATGTGTAGCTTGGACACAAACATCATCCAGGCTAGTAGGGTTAAACATCAAGATGGTGTGTCTAAGGTAGCTATGCAAGCCACCAATGTATTTCAGTAAGGTTTCCTGGGTCTGTAAATCTACCCCTAACAAGAGAGCTCTTCTCCTGAATTCTTGGGTGTAGTCTTGGACACTCTGACCCTTAAGTTGTCTGAAATTTTTCCAGTTCATAATGGCTTTCTGCATGTGAGCAAGAGGATAAAACTGTTTTTTAATGGCTAACAGAAATTCAGGCCATGTTAAGGTAACCTTACCAAATTTCTTGATCTCCTCTTTAGTCTTGGCCTCTCACCAGACCAATGCTACTCCATCCATTCTCAAAGAAGCCAACTAATCTTTGTGGCATCATCATGCATATTCTGGATCCTCAAGTAAAATTCCAACTGCCTAATCCAGTTGTCAAGCTTTTCTGCATTCACTTCACCATTAAACATAGGTAATTCGAATTTTACATCAAGCTTCAAAAAAGGATATTTTCCAGAGGATCTATGCTTATGCACAGAAGAAGAAGACGAGGATGAAGAGGAAGAAGGTGATGATGGGGTGGTGGATCACCATTACCTCCATGTCCTTTCTTGGAATGATCATCATCCTTCTTACCTCCTAAAGAGCCCTCTCCTTCATGTGGATGTTTGGACCCTTCTCCAGCCAATTTCTCATTTCTTTCTTGGTACAATGTCCTCACCATTTTAGTGAGGTCCAAGAAAGCCTTTCTGAAAACTCTTTCTTCTTCTTTTGGATCCATGTCTGCAGGAATTTATCCTTCATGTGCAGACATTCTTGAAGCTTCTGCTGAGACTCTGGAGGGTGAAATTGAAGGTGGATGTGATGGCTCTCTGGCCTTCCTTGACTGAGGATTCTCTTGTTCTCTAGTCAACTGTCCTTCCCCTCTTTTAAGTTTCAACCTGGTAAGCATCAATACTTGCAAGACAATTAGAAGATCTTTGCACAAAAACAATCAAAAGACAACTACACCAGAGATTGACTGAAAGAGCATTTATCTACTTTGCAATTGTATAACAAGAGCATTTCGAAGGCTTCCTGGCTTGTTTCAGGCTCTGTCTATAGTTTATTTAACTCCTTTTGATACAAAGAAGCAACAACATAGCTCTGATACCAACTTGATCTGAATTTAAAACTACTTGTAAATGGTTTGCAAGGTATTCAATTTAGATATATACATGTATAAAAGATGTCCATGTCTTGCAGAAAGAAAACAAATGAAAATTTCAGCTGTTCATGACCCATTTAAGTATAACAGATTTATTTCCTTTTACTGTTTAACACACTAAAACGAATTTGTTCTGCAAAATAAATCAACCATAGATGCAAAAGAAGTTGGTGAAGTAGTTCACCCCTCCTGGGCTACGTCTGTTGGGTCCAAGGCTCCCAAATGGGCCTGTCCGTGTTTTAATTAAATGCTCAAATTGAATATACATCTGAATAGAAGCATCTACAGGTGGATTAAATGGTAAAAACGGATTTAGAACACTTGAATCCTTCAGGATTGACTACTGGTTCACCTCCAATGGATACCTGTAACCCTATACAGTTGTACCCATACTGGGCCCAAGTGGCTCCTAGAACTTCCACGGCTCCAAAACCTCTGCAAATGACCTCAGATGGCTTTAATACCTGCACCAATGGCTTCAGAAGGTCGAAGATACCAAAAATCAAAAACAAATTCGTCCAAAACCGCCTTTCCTAGCCAAAGTTATGGCCATTTTCTCCCCACTGCCAGTTTCCCTTGAAAAACTCCAGTTAAGTTTAGTTGGAGCCAGTTAAGCCCGCCAAATATGGCGGGTCCGCCCAAATTTGGCGCTCCGCCAAAATTTTCGCCAGTCTAACTGCTTGTGATTAATGCGCATGTGACCAAAAATTCCGGCGGTGGTTATTTGCATTGGATTTCGCACCAACAGTTAAGGGTTTAGGCCCACGGTTCCGGGGCTGGGTCGTATGGCATGGGGGCTGGCCCTTAGGGGCTGGCCCCGTTCAGGTCCCGCCCAAATGAAGTTTAAACTTCATAAAGAGATTCTACCGCTTTCATGTCAAGTCTTCTTGTTGTGGCCCAATGGTAAGGTCTGATGCTTGTGGCAAGGAGGTCGTGTGTTCAAACCTCTCCACTGCCAACAAAATTTTAAACATGCACACAGATTTGCTGACATCACCCTTGGGCCATGTGGTGCCCTCTGGGCTTACCACGTGGCAGCTTGGCATTTATTGTTCAACGTACATTTGCTGATGTCATCCAGGCCACATGGCTGCCTCCGATCCTGCCACGTGGCAACCTGTGATTGGCTGCCCAAAAAGGAATATTCCCTGGAATATTCCAAGGAATATTCTGTGGAATATTCTTTTTTAATTTTTTTTTGAAAAATTCAAAATTTCAATGTTACTGAGAAATTCTTCTTTTTGCCATAACTTTCTCATACGGCGACCGTTTTTCGAACCGTTTGTGGTGCTGGAATCAAAAAGACGAGCACTTTCCAATCGTCCAACTTTGAACTAGTTATGAGCATTTTGAGAATTTTACGACACTTAGGACATGAGCACCTGATCACTTCTCGTCTGTTGAAGGCCCGAAAATCGGGTCGACAACAAGGGGGATACCCACCCGGTCCGGAACTTGGTTGGCAGCTCCTTATCCGCTTGCTATAGCGGGTCCGACTGGGGATAATGGGACCAGTTTCCCAATCTAAGGGGTGTGTGTGTGTGTAGAGTTGGATGATGTTGATCTAGGAGTATTTCAAGCTAATTTAATTCAAACTTCTAAACTGACTCTATGCTATTGTAATATAATAAGAAACAACACATCTAATCTACGCTAACCCGGGGTGTATTTCTTCTATTATGCGATCTAAAAAGATTTGGAACAATAACTGGTAATAAAGACCATTCAGCTATCTAAGAATAGAAATCAATTAAGATAAACCACTCTGCATAAAAAGTTAGGCAAAACAGTTGTGAACAGCATATCGCATAATAAGTTATTCATATGTCAAGCACAAATAAATGACTCCACCGTACAGAAGTGCCAAATGGTAACCCACACATTCATACATTAACATATAAACAACTAAAACTGCATATCACTCTAGGAATATAAGCAAAAATTGGTCAAGAGATAAAAGTACCATTTATGACTGATTTGACTCATAAACTTCAAGCAATGACGATTTATCTCTACTTGTTCTAACATCTACTAAGAGTACAGAAGTGCAACATCAGTAGCAGACATTAAATGCAAACATTGATAAATCTCGATCCATCCATTCATCAAAAACCCCCTCCGAGGGTGCAAAAGTGCATGTTCTGAGGACAAGTTTTTTGACAAATTTCCGGACCCTTCTGCAAATGCCATGAGAAGGGTTAAATACTACTAACTAATTAATCTTAATTACATAAATTTAGGACACGACTTCAAATGACCGCCCTTCTACTAAAACAAATTTATTTCTAAAAATTGAATCTAATTTCTAACCGTTTCTGTATTTGCTCCTTAGTGCTGTAAGCAATGCAACGTTCACCTAGGAAGAGTCGGATGGTTGTCTTCTCCTTTCGTTCGAGCGATGAAAATAGAAATAACAAGAGCTGGCACCGCTTTCTGACAAACTAGAAGATATTTTCGAAAATCTTCCTCTGGCTTGGTGTATTCGCTGTGTGTATACTTGGTATAACCCAAATTTCTTTCAAATTGATTGTGCTGTTGCTATTTCGGTTTCCGGCCGTGCGATTGACTCAATAAGTTAGGGACTTTGCTCTCTGAACAATCTTCCGTATTGAAAATTGCTTCCGTTCTTTGTTCCAGGCTTTTCTGGAGCGTCTTCCCTCTTTAGCGTCTTTCTTTTTGCTTTAACCAGTCTGAGCTTCAGGATCTTTTGTAAACATGCCGCTTTTGTGTGCCTTTGACTCTGAGTCTTGGATAGTCTATTTCCATCAGTATCTGCTGAGTGATACTCTGGAATCCACGGTCCTACGGCATGCGACATCTGTTTGCGAAGGCATCTCTTCTCTGTTCTCCGAGTATTGACGCTTTCCCCTTTTCCTTAGATGTTTCCTACACATTGATTTATATTAGTTGCTGCCTTACAGTTTACACAAAGGAAAAGAGAAATGACGAAAAGATTGACATGAAAGCTTTAAGTTCTAGTGAATGCATAATCATGACACTCATAATGACTTGACTCTTCGAAAAACGCAACACAATCCTTCTTGGATACTTTGGCGTACAATCATTAATTTCTCTTAAGGCACGTGCCCAATTTTGATCTATAGACAGCTTTCCTTGAACACTATGTCGAGGAAATTTTGCGATGAGCGATTTTTGCGATTCGCATCGCAGTATCGAGGATTGCAATGTCAAGAAGTGTGATCGCAGGAATTGATGGTCGCATTCATCGCAGATCGCAAGAAGGGTTTTTCTCTGAAATGTTGTAAATAACCTCAAGCAGGATAAAGGATCATTGCTGGATAACAGGTAACCCTGTCGAGGCTATGGACGCTTGCGGGTAGCAGAGGCTCTACCTACGACAAATGAGCATATTTTAAAAGCCAGTACGCAGAGAAGACCTTATTTTATCTTTAAAAAAGACCGAGTAATGTCTGGTGTGAATATAAGAACTAAGCCTGAGGAAGCAAACAATTGGAATATGACAAGGTTGAAACAAAGTATCATTGATAGGATAAGGAGTAATGTACTCTATCTGTCCATAACAAAATTTAGACATATGAAAATTTTTCTGTTTCGGAAGTGGAAATTCAATAGAAAAGCAGAGATAACTGATTCTTCACAGTGAATCGCCATTGTTGTGGTCTTTTTGACACTTTTTCCTTTTTTATTCTCTAAAGAACAATGTCTTGGTTTGGTGGCCAAATTATGACACAGTCATTCACTTGATTTACACTTTTGCTGAACAAGTCGGCTCGTGATGAGACCCCTTGTCTTTTGATTACAACAATCTTGATTCGTTGCCCTGTTTTGGTAGACAGTATTGGCAAAGTCAGCAAGTTATAATATCTGTGATCATGATAAGCCGGCTCGTGATGAGACCTCTTATTCTTTGAGATATAGCGTTTTCTCAGATTGTTCCTCTAAATGCTGCGATTTCCTTTAGCAGGGAGGAAGTCATTGTTTTTCCTTAAGAAAGCTCTGGACGACAATAATAGAGTTTGAAAATAGCAGCTTTACAGAGAATATTTATTTTATTATTGATACCTTTCATTGCGCTGATATAAAACAATTTCTTACCAAAGGTTGCTTTCATCAAAGTTTTTTGAGGTTGAAACTAACATCATGTTTACGCTAAAGTTAACTCTACCTATCAATAATAAAAATCATATTTTTCGAAAATTTTTGCTACTTGTACAAGAGAAAAGCTCAAAATCTGATAGAGAATTGGTGTCTTTTTCATGAACCCTTTTAGTGACCATCTACAACTGGTTTTATTTATAATAAAGAGAAAAACAAATAAAAACTAAAACTATCCTACAAAAATAGAAGTGTGATCTTCTATGGAAAATATATTTTAAGAATCTGTCCATTAACAGGCAAAGAATCTCTTCTACCTACCAAATCCTGCAACACAAACGTCGATGGGCCTATGACTTCTACAATCTGAAAAGGACCAAGCCACAGATTTTGAAATTTCGTATGTTTGCCATTTTCTTCATGAGCCTTATCCCATTTCAAAACTAAATCTCCCATCTGAAAGTTTTTTCTGGTCATTATGCTTGAGTCAAAAGAGGATTTTATTAGCGCTTGGTGATGAGCATGGGTTTTCTTAGCTTGTTCTCGTCGTTCTTCTAATTTGATTATTTCCATTTGTCTTAGTTGTATGGAGGAGGTAGATACCTCATCGATGTGTTGTACTAAAGACAAAGAGGGAATGACTAAGTGAGTCAGAAGAACCACTTCTTTCCCATAAACTAAATTAAAGGGGGAAGTGCTGATTGAAGCTTTCTTTGTTATTCTATCCACCCATAAAGCATTTACCAACGCTTTGTGCCAATTCTTTTGGTTTTGGTCGACTGTTCTTTTAATAATCCTGATTAGGTTTTTGTTTGTTGATTCAGCCAATCCGTTACCTTGCGGATAGTAGTTGGCCGAATATTTCAGTTTGAACCCTCTTTTAAATGCAAACTCAGTCATTGTATTTCCAGAAAAGTATGAAGCATTATCAAACATTAAGGCCGTTGGCAATCCAAACCTAGTGATTATAAATTGATCTATGAATTCAATAATGTTTTCAGAATTAGCTGTCTTGAGAGGAACTGCTTCTACCCATTTAGTAAATTAATCTGTTGCTGTGAGGATGTACCTATGCTGCTTAGAAGAGTGAGGAACGATCTCACCTATTATGTCCAAGCCCCATTGACTAAATGGTTGCTCGATGTTAACCGGCTGTAGTGGCATGGACGATTTCTTTTGTTTCCCTGCAGCAGTCTGGTAGACTTGGCATTTCCTCACGTAATTGTATGAGTCTTTGAACAGCGTGGGCCAATAATATCCTACACGTAAGATTTTATGTGCAGCAGCATCTCCAGCATAGTGTCCGCCTGCTGGTCCATCATGGAGTTCCTGCAAAACCTTTTCGGCTTCAGTTTTCTCAAGACACCTAAGAAGCACAGAATCGTAATTCCTTTTAAACAGAACATCATTTATGAGTTGGTATTGTTTAGCTTTCAATCTCAGAGCTCTTTTCTTGGTGTGATCCAGGTGTGATGGAGCATACCCGTTCTTAAGATAATAAATGGTGTCAGCATATAATGATTCTGCGTCATTTAGGCTTACCTCATACGTATGTACCTCTTCAGATGAGTTCTCAGGAATTTGCGATTCTCCAGCCAACATCTTGTAGAAGCCTTGACCTCTTACAATGTTTGCCGGTTTGATCTCAAGATCGTATTATTGTAAAGCGGTGATCCAATTTTCTCTCTTTTCGCCCACATCCTTCTGTATCAGAAGGTTTCTTACCGCTGGAAACGGTACTATGACTTTGGTATGGGCTTTAAGTAAGAAAGGTTTGAAATAATTGATCGCTTTGAAAAGAGCATATGCCTGTTTCTCCACGTCTGAATAATTGAGTTCAGCACCTTGTAAGTTCGAGCTAAAAAATGCGATTGGAGCTTCCGCCTTCTCTTGATTTGCTTGAGTCAGAATCGCGGCATAAGATTTCTCTGAGGCAAATGTGTGTAAGATAAAAGATTCTGTAAAATTCGGGGTCGCTAAAGATGGAGCGTTAATGATAGCTTGTTTGATCAAGTTGAATGCTTCATGCTCATCTTGACCCCATTTAAAATTTGAATTCTTTTTAATCATATTTTGCAAAGGAGAAACAATACGTGAGAATTCTGGGACAAATCTCTTCACAAAATTGATTTGACCAAGGAAAGATTGCATGGCTTTTTTGTTATGAGGCATGGATATTTCGGAAATTTCTTTGATTCTGTCAGGTTCAATGTGAATACCAGATTTTGACACTATGAATCCTAGAAATTTTCCTTCACTTAATGCGAAAAAAGATTTCTTTGGGTTAAGTGAAATCCCATACCTTAAACATCGTTGAAAGATTTGTTTCAAGTCTTTGAGATGGTCGCTTCGCTTCTTGGAGTACACTGTTATATCATCCAGGTAAATCACTACAGATCTATTGACTAAACCTTTAAATGCGATGTCCATGGCTCTCTGAAAGGTAGCGCCGGCATTGATCAGACCAAATGGCATCTTCCGATATGTGTATGTGCCCCATTTAGTTTGGAATGTGGTTTTTAACTGATCATTGGGATGTACCAGCACTTGATTGTATCCTAAAAATCCATCCAGAAAAGACATTAATTCTGAGCCTGCTACTGCCTGTAATATCTGCTCCATAGGTGGGAGGGGAAAATTGTCTTTCTGACAGGTTTTGTTGAGATTCCGGAAATCGATACAGATTCTAGTATCTCCATTTTTCTTTCTAACGGGCACCATATTGGAAACCCATTTGGAATGTCTGACGGGGAAAATTATTCTGGCTCTCAACAACTTATTTAGCTCAGTTTTTATCTGATTTTCTAAATTGGGGTGGATTTTTCTGAGTTTCTGCTGGACAGGTTTTTCATTGTCAATCATAGGGATAGTGTGTTGAATGATAGAAGTGTCGTATGTCTTCAGCTCATCGTAATTCCAGGAAAAAACGTTTTTGTATTGTCTCAAAAGACGGATATATGCTGATTTTTCTTCAGGGGCTAGGCCGTGGCCTAGATTAACGTTTTGTGGTTTCTCATCGGTTCCTAGGTTTACTAATTCGTAGTTCAGAGTCGAACTGTAGAGTTTAGAATTGGTAGACCTTTTAAACCGACTTTTCAAATCATATAAGTCTTCTAACTTAACCACCGATTTAGGTATAGCATTATCAGTGCTATTTTGTTGTATTTGGTGATCATGATGGTCTTCGTCAATTATTTGATTTGAGTAGGATCCTTCAGAAGTGAGGAAATTTACAATGTCAGGATCGTCATTGAATACTCTCCAGTTTGTGATGTTGTCAGGGATGGATGGTCTAAAGATTAATTCTATTGAGAATCTATCTGGACTAAAATCTTCGGAGGGAATAAGTCTAGAGGCTACGTTAGCTAACAGGTCTGCGCTTGCATTTTGGAGTCTTGGGATTGACGAAATATTGAATGCTATGAAATGTGCAGTCGGATCTTGTACTAAAGATTGATAGCGCTTCAAATGACCTGATAGGCAATGTATGGTGTTACGTACCTGTTTGACGACAATCTCAGAGTCTCCAAAGACTTGAAGGTACTTAACGTTCAACCCGATTGCTTTGTATAGGCCTTGAACCAAGGCCTCGTATTCCATTGTATTGTTTATGCAATCAAATTCAAGTTTGCACGTAAGCATGGTCTTATTTTCGTCTGGGCTAATCAGAACGCATCCTGCTCCTGCTCCCTCATTAGATTTGGAGCCATCAAAATATAATTTCCAAAACAAAGATGTATTTATAGGGTGTTAACACCCAGGTTGTTCCCTATGACTCCCAAGGGAATACGGCCGGGGTAACCACTAACCAATCTTTGGGTTACAGTTCCTAGCCTAACTGCAACCAGAGAGGGCTCTCTCTTTATGATTTATCTTTGTTATATTTGTATTTTTAGGCTAGCTATGATGCTCAGGTTTTGTTTGTGTTTTGGTTGAAGGATCTCTTTCAGGTCTTATGATGTAATACTTTGATGATGAGTTTCCATTGGGCAATGGAGTCTAGATGCTGTGAGATGGTCTCATATGTTAAGTAGTGTTCTAACTGCAAGGCCTATTGTGTATTTAACAGACAAGTTTAAATTTGAGTGATGATGTGTGTCAACCAGCAGAAATCTGTTAAGAATTTTCTGTTATGTTGGTGAAATGAAAATGAACGCAGAGCACAGGAGCAAAGTTATGAATTCCTGTGACAGTGGCCAATGTGAAAGATGTATTCTGAAAGTGCAGCAGCTTAAGAATCACACTTTATATAGATTACACCTGAAGAAGACATTTATAAACAACACAGACTGAACTCAGGGTGCTCAGTGAGCAAATCCTGGGAGTTATTCTTTTTCTCTGTTGCTCAATATTGGAAATCAGATAGCGTATATGGATTTATAACAAAACAAACTGAACATGGAGAGAGTTACAGAGACTTATTGCATGGTAAGATACGCAGGGATCCAGCAATCATGAACAGGCACAGAACATCTTCAACACATCAAGCATCCATGAAATTCCATTGCTTTCCTTTATTGACTTTCAGAAAACAATTACAGCATAAGAGACTCTTCAGGAGAAATTTCCAACAACCCTTGCTATATCATGCGAAGGGGTTTATATAGAAATATGTATACAAAATATCTCAGGTATTGAGTCATCTGAGAGAGAGAAAATATCTTCAGTAGTGCTCAGAAAGTAGGCAAGAAGTTATTACAATGTTAAATGCAGCGTAAATGCCATTTATATCTGTCAGAGGATTGTTTGACTTTAAGGAATCACTGAGTCGGTTGCATTACTCTGCATTAATCCTGTAGGTACGCATTTACTTTTGCCTGCGTAATGAGTTCTTGGCTTTGCCAGCTGTGGTTCTCCCTTTCTGCTTTGTTGGCCGCTTCATTCGCTGAGTTGGCTCAGTTTTGAATTTATGATGCCCGCGGACTTTATTGACTGTTCTTTTCATCAAAATTGGTAGAAGAAACAGAATTTGGTGTATGACTTACTGTTTACAAAATTCTCTGAATTGCATCTGTCCACCATTCCTGTGTAGGGAGCTGATGCTTGAGGATGGCCTCCATTGTCTCTTCAGCTTCTGTGTATTTGAAAAAAGTTGGGGCTACATCAAACAAGTGATTCATTTCATTCATTATAAAAAGTAGATTTTCTATCTTACTATAGAAAATCTGTCCTGTAATAGGCCCTGTGTCTTCTGAAGTGCTGGCCTTCTCATTTACTTGTGCTGAGGCAAAAACATTCACTCTTTTGGCATACTGTTCATGGGTGAATAATCTCCCTCCGCTGTTCAGTAAGCTAGGGAGTCCTCTACTTTCCAATACCTGGAATCTCTCCATGAACCTGTTTACCTCTGTTTGCATATCCTGGGTTCTTCTGTCCAATGTCTGCACTAGACTTCTAAGAGTAAGCACCCTCTTGATCATTTGGATAGTCTCAGTTCTATTTGCAATCCCCATGATGGCCAACTGAGAACTTGTCTTGTGATTGAGCACATTGATCATTCTTGTAGCAATTCAGGCATATTTCCCAATAAGGCCCTTGATGTTCTGATTTCTCTCTGTGCCTTTGGAATGAGCTCTAGTTGCTCATGGATTGTCTCAATGTATGGCCATTGGTTGTTGATGGATTTACCAATATTGGACCATATCATTGCTCTGATCTCAGCTATGATTTTATCTAACTTGAGCTCATTCTCAAGCTCCTTGATTTTATCTTTAAGGGCTTTGATTTCCCTGGCTTTCTCTCCCACTTCTCTTTTTGTTTTATCATGCCTTTAATTTACCTTAGCCAGGTGCTCCTTAGTTTCATTCAGCTCCATCATCTGGGCTTCCAACACTTGTATTTCATTCTTTAGCTTTTGCATGTCTAGGCTCTGATCTGTGCTGGTGGGTGCTGCTGAAGTAGATGTGGCTGGTTGTTCAGCCTGCTGAGGTGGAGGTACAGTAGTAGGAACAGTCTCCTCAAGATTTATGACCTGTGGAGGGGGCTGAGATGTTTTCCCTTCTTGTGCTTGTTTTGATGATGTTTGTGGAGGTGCTTGTGCAGCTTCATATTGCCCCAGTTTTTCTTGTGCTTTGATAAGCTCTTTGTAAATGGAAATTAGCAGGTCAGTAGAATCTTGCTCATACCTTTGCTTAGCTACCTCATCAGTCTGTGGGTGGATAGTGGCTGGAATTTTGATCTTCTTTCTCAGTGCAGCCATGTCAGCATCTCTAAGTTTCAGGATCTCTTGTATCCCTTTGATATCATTGGGATTGTGCCCAATTTCTATAATGATTTCCTCCAGGGATTTGATCCTGTTGTCTTTGGCCTGAGAAGAGGCCCTCTCTAGCTCTAGCTGGGAAGCTGTAGCATTCAGACTGCTTGTTAATTTATAGTTGTCCAAAGTCTTATCGGCCAATGAAGCATACACCATTTCTCCAGTTTGTTTATGCAGCTCAATTTTGTCCATAGGGTGTATGTCTTTGGCAAGTACCTCTAGATTGGTCCTAAGGTAGTCAGCAGTGGATTGTGGCCGGAGTGCTGTAGGCATAAAGTGACTCATTGTCAATTTGCCTTCACTTACATCAAAAGCAGACATAAGTCTCTGCTGATTGGAAGGAGCCATGTTCAGTAAGTGATTATACAATTGTACTTTAATAGGGTCACTCCTCCTCTTTATGTCTATAAACTGCTGTTTGATACTTACTTGTCCTTCTTTCTGCTGGCTAGAGGAGCTGACCTCCCCTCCCATGGTCCTGTCCTGTTCCTACTGGAAGGAACTTGCTGAGGTTTCCCTGCTGGGTGGGCCCATGCCCAATGCCTCTCTTATTGCTATATCCTCCTCTGGAAAATCATTGAGTCTCTGCCTTTTCTCTCCTTGGTCTATAGAGGATGTCAAGGGAGTTTCTCTTTCCCTTTTCCTGAAGACAAACGTATCCTCCTTTTGAGGGGTTTGGAGGACCGAGGCATCAAATGTGGTGTCTTGTCTTGTAGGCAATGTTCTTTCAGTGGTCTGAGGAGTCTCCACTGTTTTCTTTTGTTGGGCAGGCTGCTCCTGCCCTTGCTCTTCTTGCTGTTGTTTCTCTTGCTGTCCTGATTCTTCTTGCTGCCCTTGCTGCAGCCCTTCTGCTTGCTGCTATTGTTTTTGTTGCTGTTCCTGCTGTTGCTCCTGCTCCATCTCTTTCTCTGCCTCCATTTCCTTTTCCTTTCCCTTTTCTGATACTTTTCCAGCAACTCTTGTAGTTTGCTGTGGGGTGGTTGAAGAGGAGGCTGCTGCTCCAATTTGTGTGCTTGGCAGTGAGGGGACCTGTGCATAAAACTCAAGGTCAGCCGTCTTCTTTTGGTTGTTTAGAGCTCTTTGATTAAGCTCTTCTTGAGTCACATTTTCTTCTAAAGTTCCTCTTTTCCACTTGCTTTGGTTGGCATATTTTTCTATTTGAGGGAGGCTATAATGACCATAAGCAGACAGTTTGTATTTGAGTCTCCTCATTGTGATGAAGTTGTTGGGGTCATAGGGTTTCCATGTGAAACTGTACTTGAGACCAAATCCCCCCAGTATTGTGTCTGCTTCCTTCCACCCTTCATCCCTTTCATTGTAAATGAAATGGCCAAGTTGACTCTTGACCTTTAGCTGTGCCTTTTTGCCTCTGCCTGAGAAGTGGAACATATCCACAAAGCCAAACTGCCTGAAGTATTCTAAGGCAAATAGCCTCATAGGCACAAATTTGGGTAGTCTAAATGGGGGCAACTCACACCCATATATTCTAATGACGGTGTGGTGCTGGTAGAAATACCAATCCCCAATACTGTATACTTTTGATAAATGTAGGCATCTTTGCATTTCATCTGTCAGTCTAGGAGGAGGTGAACCCAACAGTAGAGTCAAGGCTGGATGGATGAAAAGATCAATAAACTCGCAGTAGGTGTATGGAGAATGGCTTATTACATGAAAAACGGATGTCCAATACACAACTGATCTCAGATTGCCCTGTGCATTTACTCTCTTCTTTGGGAAGGAGAACTTATCATGCTGGAAGTAAAGGAGCAGATGATATAGGTAAGAGGTGTATCTAAACACCCTTTCTCTTGACAAATTCATCAACTGATCATGCATCTTGTCTGATATGTAGGTGGCATAATCATAGTGGATTGGCTTCTTTCCTGGGGAAAACATAAGCATCATTTGTATAATTGTTTCATCCACATGTTCTATTGAGTCATATCCCAGGATGGGACTGATCATGTCAACCAGGTCTTGGCCCAATTGGTTGAGGTAAACACAGTTGATAGGAGGAATTTGTAGAGTGTCAGCTTTGATGAACAGCTGGTTGATCTTTGTAATTTGGGCCTCTGTGGTTCTGGCTCCCTGTACTATTAAATCAGCTAGTGACAGAGGGACCAACTTTTGATCTGTCTGGAACTGCAACATCTCCCTGATGGCTTCAGGGGTAATGAAGAATAGAATTGAGCCTTCGGAGTCTAGCACTACCCTCTGGGATGCATCATAGTGTTCAGCAACTATGTGCACAAGCTCAGGGAATTGATTAACCTGAGGAAGCTTGAATATTGGGAGGAATGAATCCCAAATTCCCAGGATGTCTGTCCCCCTCTCATGTTTGATCTTTATCTCATTTAGTATTTGCAAATGGAACCTGCTTCTGCTCAACATTTCCTCTGATATTTTGTAGTCCAAGTCTGCCAATGCTCTGGTGTGCAATGTTCTGTTAGGGACATTCAGGGGAGCCACATTGAGGGCTATAGGAGCTACAGGGGGGTCCATGCTTCTTCTTGGGATGTAATTCTGTTTTGGGGACTGCTGTTACTATGCAGAGTAACACAGACCAGGCTTCCTTGCAGATAATGATGGTTTTGTAAGTGAAAGGTGGAAGTAAGGCTGCAGCAGTTGAAATACTGCCCCTGAGTGATTAGGTGGGTGGCGGAAATGTTCAAAGGATAGTCTTTTATGGTGTATTTATCTCCTGCAGGTGATGGGTTCACGATTGCGCGAACCAGTGACAGTTTGTCCTTCGAATTGCCTACATTGTTTCGAAAGAGGCTTAGTGGCGGCTCTGGTTAAATTTAAATGGCAATTCGGTGGTTTTCAACGGTGAATTTCGGCTCTTAAGGTCTGCTACTCATTTATATGCGAAATGCATCGAAAATGGAGTTTCAGAGCTCGGATGAGGAATACCTGTAGATTTGGATCATTTAGAGCTTGTTGGCGCTGAAGAAATGGACGCTCCGGTGGTCAGGAAACAATTTTCCGCGGCTGGTGCAGGTTTAGACGTAGCTTGCATGCAGAGTAAAACGACGACAAACGCACAAAAATGGCAAAAAACGCGAATTTTTGGCTAAAATAGACCTTTTGGTGCTTTTGGCGCGAATCCGTGCTGACGTCAGCATGACGTCATTGGTGGGGTCAAGGTCGGATGACGTCATTCTGACGTCATCGGGTGACGTGGCGGGGTCTGGCTGGTCCACAGGGGCAGTGACATGGCAGGACAGGTGGACCAATGGCAGGGCAAGGGACTGACGGGACAGCGTACCTGGGTGACGGGGCGCTGACATGTTGCTGACGCGGCGATGACGTGAGCAAGCGGGATAGGGGAAACCGGAAACCAACAGTGGTTTCGTATCGCACCGCTCCCTGTACGGGGGCGGTATCCGTCAGTTGTACCTCCGACGCATCGTGGTGAGGGCGCGTGGCAGCGGAGTGACGTCCTCAAAATACGGACGTCGGGAGATAATCTTCGTGCAGCGGATGGGCTCCGACGTCATGGTGACCGTTGGATCTGCGGAGTTTGATCGGACGATGGTCGGACGCCTGACGTGACGGGGAGATAGTACAGGTAACTGTCAGACGTCGGAAGGACTCCGACGTGATCAGGGCCGTCAGATCTGGAGGGCCTGATCTAACGGTCGTCGGGGAGGTGACATGGGCGGCATATACGGAAGCCGGCGGGGGCATAAAAATTGGTGTTTTGAACGCATTTCTAATGTATTTTGAAAAAACAATTATATGCGCTTAACCTTGGTTATATGGCGGAAAGTGGGTTTTTGATGCTTTTTGCCCTTTGAAGCGGGTGAAGGTGGAATTTAGAGCTTTTTATGGGTTTTTTATGTGCAAAAGGGGTAAAAATAGAGGCACTGGCTCATGAAGGGGAAGGGGTAGCTGGCATAGGTTCATCAACATGACATGGTGTCATTTGATCCCTGACTCGAGACTTTATTGGCTATAATGCCAAGGGGGGGGTATTTATAAGATTTTGGGGTTTATACACCTTGGTGTTAGTAATATTAGGGAGAAAGGTGATATAAGGGATTTATATAGTAGGGTTAGTGTTAGTATGGAGGAGGGGGGGAAGTGGAGGGAGAAACCATTAAGTTTATATGAAACAAACTTGGTTTTAAGAGTAGATCAAAATGAAAAGATCTTTAGACAAGAAATGTGGCTTCTTAAAGATTTAAGAACCACTATGAAACCTTAGTCTTTTCCATGAATCTAAGCTGATGGGGAATGTTAGAAATGAAATTGGAGGGGAGTGAGGGAAATTAGTCATGCTTCCTGCTGTGATCTTTTGCCTTGCTGCCCACCATCACCATTCTTGCAATGATAGGGATAACCTTTCTGCAACCCCAACTACCTACCCAGCTACTTACCTAGCATTTTTTATTTCTTCTTGGAGGGTGCATTTGGACTAGCAAACCCTTACTTGCCTTTTCTTTTCTTTGGCTTTTTCTTTTGCTTTTTCTATCTACTTCTACCCTTGTCTCTTCCAAGGTCCCAGATTAAGCTGTTGGGAACCTTTTCTTCTCTACCTAAACTAGTTGTCTGCCAAGATTCAGCTGTTTGGACAGACTTCTTTCTCTAGTCTATAGCATAAAATTGAACACATGGCATGATCCAGATTAAACTGTTGGATCATCCATCAAAATTGAAATAAGGTCATCAACATTGAAAACACTTTACACACCCTCTTGCTCTCTAGGAAATATGGGATCTTTGTGAACTCAAAGCAGAGCATATTTGGACTTTCTCTTGCCAATCATGAAATATGAAACCTATTGGTATAGGTATCCAACATAGGGTTACCTAAAAAATTAACACATTTTGAATTATCAATTTGGGAAAAATTTTCAACTTGGGACAAAACTGAATTTTCTAAGTAAGGTGAGGTATGAGCATTGAAATTGCCGAGGAAAGAATCTACCGAGTAATTGCCTATGATACTGCTGTTGTATGCTATTGCTTCATTTTCTCCCTCCAATTCCGTCACTATGTACTTTTGGTGTAACTCTCGTTCAACCTTTATTTGATTCGATTTACCATTGTAGGGTAACCACATATGCGACCAGTCGGTTGAGAAATATCTGCGGAGTTTTTTGGACCAATCTCTGCTAAGAATTAAACCATAGAATTCAGGGATATCAGCTACTAGAATGTCAATAACCTGACATACCTTCGGGTTAGACGACAATCTTATGGTCACTTGATTAAGTTCACCAATCACTTCGACTTGACATCGATCAATTTGAACGATGCGCACTGCGGATTTTTGTGGTTGAACATTCAACTTGGCACATATTGATCTGGGTAAAATATTCGTTGAAGCACCAGAATCTACCAAACAATTGCGCACGTTTTTATTGAAAATTTCATAAGTGAGAAGAAAAGGGGGAGTGTGAGATCTTGATCTTCCTCCAATCAAGGCGATGTCATTTGGGTCAATCTTATTGATCGTGTTGGTTGGAGGTCTTCCCATGTTGTGGGAAGCTACAGCTGTAGGTAAAGATGTAGTAGGCATGGCATGTAATTCTTTCATCATTATCTTCTGTTGATGTTTCAATTTGCTCAACTCGTAAAGAGTAATATTAGCCCTAGTCTTTTTCATGTCTTCGATAATGTTATACTCCATTTCATCCGACACAATGAGTGTTCTTGATGGAGGTATTTGATCTGATTGGACTGGGCTATATTGAGTCGCTTTAGCGGTTTTTTTCTTTGTTGCGACTTTATCTTTTGCTGCAGGGCTTGCGCCCTTCTGCTTAGGGGTAGTTTGGGGAGGATCAAGTTGGTTTTTGCTTCGTGTGCTAACCGGAAATGCTTCTTGATCTTCTTCTTGTGGGAGGATGAAATCCCACATTCCTTGTAGTTCCACAACTTCTTCGTCATCGGTCTGCCCTTCAGTGGTATTCTCTTCTTCTTCTTCTTCTTCGGATTCGACGTTTGAGATAACGTTGGGTGGTTTCACATCCATTGGAAGATTTCTTTTAAAAGCTCTGTAGGGCTTTTTTGAAGAAGTTTCTACTACTTGTTTTTTTATGTCAATCATCTCATTGGACATGGCCTTTAAAACTTTTTGTAATCCTTCCAAATCGAAAGGATCTTTCGTTTGTTTCTTCTTGGTGTCTTCTTTGAAAGAGATTTTCTTAGATTTGCATTCCTCTATCGCAGATCTCTTTTCTAGGGCTACTACGCGTTTTTCTACTACTATCGCCTCTGTCAAGTTTTCAACTAAGGTCGTCTTGTTTGCCCTATCTACGAAGATTGACAAGTTTGATGGTAAGGCCGTAATATACCATTCACATCTTACTTCCTCGCTGGGTTGGGAAGTAGCGGGAATTTTGTTGAGGATTTTATTGAACCGTAAATTGAAATCTTTAATGGGTTCTCTAGCCTCGGCTTTAAGATTGGATAGGTCATTGATCAATGTCGTCGTTGATCTGTCATCACCGAACTTGGTAAGGAATTGACTTTGAAAAATGTCCCAACTTGTGATAGACCCAGAAGGTAACGAAAAGTACCATGACCCGGCTGTTCCTTGCATTGTATAGGGAAAAAGCCGGACGACAGCATCCTCGTTGGTAACTCTGTTGAGATTAACAGAAAGCATGAAATTATTAATATGCTCTTGAGCTAGCATGCCTGTTTCTGGATTGAATTTGGGTAGCCATTTCTCAGGATGGGCCGGTATTGGGCTCAGGGGTGGAGGCATTAAAACCGCCCCAGGATTGTTCCATGGAGACTGGGCCATCGTTGAGCTGCTAGTGAATGAAAGTGCAGAGGATGATCCCTGATGCTGAGAAGATGAAGATATTATGATCTTCGATGATTGAAGAGGAGGGGTTGTGGAAGATGGATGAGTGATTTGGAATGAAGATGTGGGTGTCTGACTTCGCGGTGATGGAGTTGAAATGGACGACGTGGATGAAAGAGTCTCACTGTCAGACTCTGGTGGTGTTTTCCTTGCTCTTTTCCTGGTGGGGAGAGGGAGTTCAGTTGGCTGGATGCAAACTTTTTCACTCTTCAATCTGGTGAGGGGATGAGCAGGGTTGTACTGCGAAGTCATGCTGCTTTGAGATTTATCAGACCTCTGAGTAAAAATAGAGAATCCCTGGAGTTTACGAATCAGAGTTTGAACTTCAGGGGGTTCAATGGTAAATTGGTCTGAAATATTAGGGTATGTAGCAGCGGTTGATACTCGAGCGACTTCTGACTCTGGATTTAAACGTACTGGAGAAGTCGGGGGAGTTGATGAGGGTGATTTACTCTCAGAATGGTATTTAGATTTTGATTTAGGTGCCATTCATAGTTCGGGCCCTCCTTCTAGCGCCAAATATGTTGAAGGCCCGAAAATCGGGTCGACAACAAGGGGATACCCACCCGGTCCGGAACTTGGTTGGCAGATCCTTATCCGTTTGGTATAGCGGGTCCAACTGGGGATAATGGGACCAGTTTCCCAATCTAAGGGGTGTGTGTGTGTGTAGAGTTGGATGATGCTGATCTAGGAGTATTTTAAGCTAATTTAATGCAAACTTCTAAACTGACTCTATGCTATTGTAATCTAATAATAAACAACACATCTAATCTACCCTAACCTGGGGTGTATTTCTTCTATTATGCGATCTAAAAAGATTTCGAACAATAACTCGTAATAAAGATCATTTAGCTATCATAAGAATAGAAATCAATTAAGATAAACCACTCTGCATAAAAAGTTAGGCAAAACAGTTGTGAACAGCATATCGCATAATAAGTTATTCATATGTCAAGCACAAATAAATGACTCCACCATACAGAAGTGCCAAATGGTAACCCACACATTCATACATTAACATATAAACAACTAAAACTGCATATCACTCTAGGAATATAAGCAAAAATTGGTCAAGAGATAAAAGTACCATTTATGACTGATTTCACTCATAAACTTCAAGCAATAACGATTTATCTCTACTTGTTCTAACATCTACTAAGAGTACAGAAGTGCAACATCAGTAGCAGACATTAAATGCAAACATTGATAAATCTCAATCCATCCATTCATCAAAAACCCCCTCCGAGGGTGCAAAAGTGCATGTTCTGAGGACAAGTTTTTTGACAAATTTCCGGACCCTTCTCCAAATGCCATGAGAAGGGTTAAATACTACTAACTAATTAATCTTAATTACATAACTTTAGGACACGGATTCAAATGACCTCCCTTCTACTAAAACAAATTTATTTCTAAAAATTGAATCTAATTTCTAACCGTTTCTGTATTTGCTCCTTAGTGCTGTAAGCAATGCAACGTTCGCCTGGGAAGAGTCGGCTGGTTGTCTTCTCCTTTCGTTCGAGCGATGAAAATAGAAATAACAAGAGTTGGCACTGCTTTCTGACAAACTAGAAGATATTTTCGAAAATCTTCCTCTGGCTTGGTGTATTCGCTGTGTGTATACTTGGTATAACCCAAATTTCTTTCAAACTGATTGTGCTGTTTCTATTTCGGTTTCCGGCCATGCGATTGACTCAATAAGTTAGGGACTTTGCTCTCTGAACAATCTTTCGTATTGAAAATTGCTTCCGTTCTTTGTTCCAAGCTTTTCTGGAGCATCTTCCCTCTTTAGCGTCTTTCTTTTTTCTTTACCCAGTCTGAGCTTCAGGATCTTTTGTAAACATGTCGCTTTTGTATGCCTTTGACTCTGAGTCTTGGATAGTCTATTTCCATCAGTATCTGTTGAGTGATACTCTAGAATCCGTGGTCCTGCGGCATGCGGCATCCGTTTGCGAAGGCATCTCTTCTCTGTTCTCCGAGTATTGACGCTTTCCCCTTTTCCTTAGATGTTTCCTGCACATTGATTTATATTATTTGCTGCCTTACAGTTTACGCAAAGGAAAAGAGAAATGACGAAAATATTGACATGAAAGCTTTAAGTTCTAATGAGTGCATAATCATGACACTCATAATGACTTGACTCTTCGAAAAACGCAACACAATCCTTCTTGGATACTTTGGCGTACAATCATTAATTTTTCTTAAGGCGCGTGCCCAATTTTGATCTATAGACAGCTTTCCTTGAACACTATGTCAAGGAAATTTTTCTATGAGCAATTTCTGCAATTCGCATCGTAGTATCGAGGATTGTGATGTCAAGAAGTGTGATCACAGGAATTGATGGTCGCATTCATCGCATATCGCAAATCGCAGATCGCAAGATCGCAGATTGTAAGATCGCAAATCGCGTTTAATCATTCAATCACTGTGTGCTGCTTATGCGATGTTGCGATATGCGACGTCGCATATCGGCCATCCGCGATTCCTTAGTTTTTCATTTTAAGAGCGCTTTTCAATATATGCGATGCGATGAATTTCGCGTTGCTTCTTCGCAGCTTATTTATGCGCATAGGAAAATGCTTCATTCTCTCTTTGCGATGTGATACAGCTTTAGGGAGTTAAAATACAAAATTTTTGATAAAATGTTTTTTTTGGATTTTTTGTTAAGGGTCCCCATTTGCTTGGTGTTGTTGCTAATACCAAACAAAGAGTGGGGTTGTTGGTGACCACAACACCGTCATGCACACGCACTCACTTATGTATCGTGGGAACTTTTAAACACGAAGTGTGGCTTTCTTCATTGTTATATTTTTCTTGTCTGCTGGTTCGCACAACTGGGTTTCTCGTGGACCAAGCCTTCACCAACATGGGTTTACCAATGCATCGGCGACTGCATTGGAAGTATCACATAACTTGATTAGTCCCATGCGCCATTAGTGTAGGAGTTGGATTAGTGTTTTCTTTTAGTTGTTTGCTTGCATGCTTGTTTGCTTACACACTTTGTTTGCTAGTTTGTTTTCTTGCTTGTTTGCTTATTTTCTTTGCTTTCACTTTCGCTTCTACTTTTTCTTTGCTTTGATGTTTGTTAGTTTGTTTGTTTCATTCCCAGGTCAGTCTTGCATGAAACCATGTATGACTCTTGAAGCAAGCTAGGTAAACTACAAGAGGGCTTGTACATGTATCACTACTTGGTTATCTATCATCTTGCCTCTATGTGATGAGCTTGTTACTCTTAGTCCATGATACGTTGAAGGAAAATATGTACTGCTCGAAGTGAACCTTGGTGATAACACAACGCTTTCACGCTAACTAGTGTCACCTTCTCTAGTCGGTTGTTTTTGGGTTAACCCTTGTCATCTCAGTCAAGTAGAGTAAGGTGAGGGGGAAAACCTTAACAGGCACGTCAGAGATACAATAAATTACTTCTCTGCTAGAAAAACCTCTTCTTCTCTCAATATGTCATGATCCCTCTTTTTCCTCTGAAATGAATAAGTGTTATGCATAGTGGAAAATGAAAAATGAAAAGTCAAAAAAATCAAAATGAAAAATGAATAAGATGGAAGAAGAGAAAGGCTTCCTGCGTAGGGAGTTCATGCAAGCAAATCATCCGGGGTACTGACCAGGATCGCTGGTAGTGGAGCCATGCTTGTGTTCCTATGTGACTCCACTAGGGTATTGTCCAGGCATGCTAGCAGTGGAGAAACACCATAGATGAACCTAAGACTCTAACAACTATACTGCTTTTGCACCTATACACCCCTCAACCCAAATCAAAACAACTGTGTTGACTTGGCTTGGAATGTGTGTCAATTGACCAAGAGTTTGGCAGATGTTGCATCTTACAATCAAGCTAGTGTGAAGCCAAGATGAGCTGAGAGTTGAACAATACTTCTGGAGGTGTTAGACTTTCTTTTCATGAACAGGTCCATTCACAGAGTTGTAGTTCTACCAGTGTATCACCAAGTGCTGTAGCGGCTAGAACCACCCTAAAAATATTTCCTTAGCCTATTTTGGTGCCTCCCTACCAACCTTTCACAACAATTTGTCTTGCTTCATCATGTACTAAGGCTTCAAGTGTTTTCCTCGCACAAAGACAACTTGTTTATTAGTTGATCCATTCCCCTCACAAGCTGTTCACCTAGACTTGGTCCAACTGCAGGCTGAGCATCTTCCCATTGAAAATTTTGCATTTTTGGAGGGCAGCTAGGCTTCCCTCCAGAAATTGCGTAATCCTCTCTGCCAGTCTGCTAGGCTCCAGGATTGCGAAATCCTCCCAGTCAACAGTCCTAGCAGGATTTGTGAAAATTTCCCCAGCAGGGCTACTCAGCCCAGGATTTGCATAAATCAGGGTAGCAGTCAGCTATTGTGTGAAAAAATTGTTCAATCCTCCTGGGCAGTAAACCCAGCTCCCAGCTAAGAATGCGCATTTTTCCCCAATAGTTGAGCAACCGCATGCATGAACTGTTTGGTTGACCAGTTCCATCTAGGACCAAGGAGACTTGAATTGCATGCATGCATGACTTGCTCTTCCTAGAATAGCAAGAGACAACATGCAAAAGGCATCCCATGATTCAGCGAGCTATTTTTAGCAGCCAAGGGTTACATGCAAAGTTGATTTAGAAGTTTCCCTCCAAGTGTCGCTTTTTCCTAGATTTGTGGCATGCACGTCATGAGACCAAAATTATTTATTCAACACATCAGAGCTCATTCATTCACATTGATCTTGGAGCTTTGACATCCCACAGCACATCTAAGATTCTTCGACACATCTGGCTCAGTTACTCACGAGTAAGTGGCCTTAACTTGTCTTTTTCAGTATTTCTGTCACTTTTGTGTAATCGCTTTTGTGAGTGTTGTTTGCTTGATTTCTTTGAATGCTTGTTGTCATTTACATGTGTAATAGCTTGTCCTAGCCCTGTTTAATTTTTCATTGCTATCTCACTGTTGTCGCATGCATGAAACTGTTTTGCATAGATGTTCTCCCAACCGACGAATTGCCTCACCCACATGCATGTTGATCTATTTTTTGAATCTTTCATTCGTGTTTTTCATGCACTGTAAATCACCTCTGCTATCACTTAGTGTCGCCATGCATTCACTGTCTTATTTTCTTTTAGTTTCGCGTCGGTGAGTCAGGCCAACCTTGGCCTGAGCTCTACCTTCACCAAGGCTACATTGCATAATCTGGGGAAGAAGGAATCACCTTCATCTCCAGAAATGTGCATTCCTACCCAGAACTAGCCTCCAGGACTATTTTTCACATTTATGGAGGACAGTGGTTGCTTGGCCGAAGAAATTACACAAATCTGTCCTTGGGCCAGCATTCCTTCCCAGCTACAATTATGCATTGCGCAATCCCGACAGCTAGCTACCTGACTGGATTGCGCATTTCGCAAATCTAGTAGCTAATACTACCTCTTAGACAACCCAAACTACCTTTTGCGTAGTTTTGGTACCCAATCACCCAGCCTCCCAATAAAATTTGTGCAATCTTGCTCATCAGTTTCCTAGGTATGTGATGTGTCCTTCCCTGGAATTGCTTTGTTTCCATTGACATATTTCTTTCCATGCATACGTATTGTTTCGAGATCTTTCAGGTGTTCATCCGTCTCAATGGCTTCCAAGAGAACAAGATCACATGACACTAATGGAGTTGCAACTGGAGTAGCAGTTGAGCAAGTGTCCTCTAGTATGTCGATCCACGAAGATATGAAGTTGTATCTAGACAAGGACATCAAACTGAAATGGCAAGAGGTTAATGAAACATTTGTAGGAACTTTTGGGGAAGACCTCAAATATCGTCAGGTGTACATGAACATTCACAGGTCTGGCTTGTACCAAATTGCATGTAGATACCCCGCATTCCCATGTGCGGACATGCTTCATTGGATCATCTCTCACACTCATCTTGAGGTGATGACCTTGAGAAGTGTCAGTGGGATGAATCTTGCAACCTTATGGGCATGAGATTATGATGAGATGAAACAAATGTTAGAGCCCGTGACTGTCACGAGTCCTCCATTTAGCTTGCCTAGCAGCAGAGGTAACTCCAGAGACATTCTGAAGGATTGGGTAAAGGAGCCAACTCGTTTAAGGATTTCACCCAACCAGATCTACAAGACAAAGATATTGAGGAAGGTGTACCAATACTTGGTCATATTCGCATGTAGACTAAGTGGCCAAGCGAGCACTAAAACCTTTCCTCAAAGTTGGGTGATCACATTGGACCAACTGGCTAGAGAAGGAAGACCATGCAACTAGTCTGGCATACTAGCTCATCAACTGAAGGAACAAGTCAAGGAGGCTCGATAGTCACCCTAGCATATGCATGTAGAGATTTACATGTCCACCTATATCCTAGATGTAGTTTGTCCTGGGCTTGGAGTGAGCATGGTCATCAACGGAGACTGTTGTGAACACATATTTCAAGTTGTTGTCCGAATGCAGCTTTAGAGGAGTAATCATATGGTTGTCCGACCATTTTTTCACCCTAGTATACATGATAATATTTGAACAAGATCCACCCTACATGTCAAAGGAAGCAATGGAGGTGTTGTTAGGCATTGCATATTGATATGCATCACTGTCTAGCACTTTCATCCGAATGTTCAGTCTGGGGAAGCCTCCACATGTTCTACCAAAGTTTTCCTTAGATGTACTTGTCATGTAGGAAGTAACTTATCACATCTCGGCATGATTGATAGCTAGATAGCATCAGAAGAAGAAGGGACCTTGGCCCACTCTTTCGTTGCAGATTGGGTTATATGAGATCTAGAGTATCAAGTAAGCGGATGTTGAAGTAGAACAGATGAAGAAGTACACGTTTGATCCAGATTTAAACAGGAACACAACAAAATACAGAGATAACCATACACACAAAGATGCAGTGGAAATAATACTTCATTTCATTAATGTAAAATACTAAAATATGCTTACAAACAGAAATGGAAATAAACCAGCTAGGGCGATGGTAGCTTATCTCTAAGAAGAGATGTGGCGGCTACATGCCTCTAAACTGTGTTACAATGAGGCTCGAAGGCCTATTTATTGTTGAGAAACAATGGAAAACCCTTAACATCCCAAAACCTAACCCTAGAAGATGAAACGCCAAATTGTGGGCCCTATTTAGGTAAATTGGTACATCAATTTCCCGCGGTCGTAACTGTGGCACCCGATCTCTGTTTGATGCATACAATAGCTCGTTAGAAAGATCTATCCAAGAACTATAACTTTGGGAAGAGCAACATCAGTCCATGGACCCATGTTGCTCCCAGATTTCCCAAAAAACATCATTTTGGGCCTCAAAACGGCTCCGGAAGTTCAAGACCCCAAAAACTGCTAAAAGTAGTCAATTGTGCTACAATTAAGGAAATTGAAAAGCTGAAAGAGATAGTTGTGAGGGTCTAGATGGGATAGGTGGGTGGCCACCAACATCCACCTGGATCATTCCTCCCCCCTTAGGAAGCAATGGCCCCCATTGCATTGAGTTCCTCCATGAGATGAGGAAGCTATTGCTAAACTTGGTCCCTAGTGAGCTGTTCTGCAATCTCTGATGTGTCCAGTAATGGTGGGAAGCATGGTTGACAATGGT
Organism: Pinus tabuliformis; assembly: GCA_031772625.1. Taxonomy (NCBI): domain Eukaryota; kingdom Viridiplantae; phylum Streptophyta; class Pinopsida; order Pinales; family Pinaceae; genus Pinus; species Pinus tabuliformis. Next base: position 174,195,814 of record CM062806.1, read on the forward strand.
CCACATTGAACACTCGGTGCAAGCGAAGGAATGGGGGAATTCTTTGCTCCAAATCATTGTTTCCCATAGCCTTAGTAATGGTGTAAGGACCATGTCGGTGTGGTCGAAGCTTCTGATGGGCTCTTGTAAGGCATTCTTTCTACAAATGCAACCAGACTTTGTTGCCCACCTAAAGCTTGTGTGGTACCCCTATGGGTGAGGAGAAGTTGATCATGTGCTCTGTCATGACCGTATTCGTTTTCTGCTACTGCTACACGGAGGAACCCTTCGCGGGGGTCATGGATGTGGTGACGATCTTCCCATTTCTTTGGAAGTGAACCAGATAGATGAATTTCCTAGTTTGGGAGATGAGCTTGCTGCCTTTCTTAGCAGTGATCAAAGAGGTGGTGGTAGGTGGGGCTACCTATGGTATTCTGTATAATGAATTACATAAATAAATGATGACAGCACGAGGCCTTGACTCATACACAGCATGTCGCCTCCACAAGTATGGTTGGCCTAATAGTACATCACAAACATCCAGAGGTGTAACATCACACAATACCTCATCTGTGAAGGGCTTGATGCTGTAGCGAAGGTGGCACTGCTGGCAAACTTTGAGATCTCATCCTTCATTAAGCCACACAATACTGTATGGTGGCAGGTGTGGTGTAGTTGGTAGGCCCAACCACTTCATGACATCTGCTGAAATGAGGTTCTTTTGGCTGCCACTGTCGACAATGAATTACAGCGACGAACCCTTCACCCACATCTATGAGTGGAAAAGACGCTCCCCCTCTTTTGGATCTTCGGGCTCATTCTTCTGGATCTTGGCGGTGGCAATAGTGACGCTAGGCTCCGCATCAATGATCTACTTCCCTTTTCCATTCCCCTTGTTAGGTTCTAACTCAGGGTCAGAAAATGCATCTGATTCTGAAGCCTTCAACTCTACCACTAGTGACTGCTTGGTCCAACACTCATGTTGTGAGTGGGGCTCTTATGGAACTCACACCACTTTCTTGTGTCCTTCTTTGAATTCGTGGTTTTATTCTTTTCTTGTGGCTTCGATGGGTTGTCTTGGGTCACCCCGCCTTGGCTTTGTCCTTTCATCTTCGGATTCACAGATCCAAAGTCTCTCTTCTTCTGTTTGAACTTTTGCTTGATTTTGATAGCGTATTGGTACATTGTGCCGAGCAAGGAGATGTTCAAGAACTCCATCTCTTCCTCGATGTATCTATGTAGGTAGCCACGGTATTTGAGTACCAGATGCAGCTCAGAATCTTTGATACCCAATTGTGTGCGAAGGGTATGAAAAGTGTTTGTGAACTCTGGCACATCTTGGTCCCGTCCCTGTCGTAGCCTAGTCCACTTTATGTATTTTTCCTCATAGCTTTTGACAGGGTAGTACTACTCCTTGATGGCATCCTGAAATGAATCCCAAGTGGGTGCGACTGAAAATAGTGAGCCTGCATTTTCATCCTTCTTCTCATAGTAGGTTTCCCACCAGTCCTTGATGTGGGGGGCTACTTTAAGAAGAGCGAAAAACATCTTTTCCCGACTCGAAAATTCATGAACAGAAAAAAAACCCTCTAGCAGATTTAACCATTTATCTACAGAATCTGCATCTATCTGACCCTCGAATATGGGGATTTCAAAATTAACTTGTACCTTAAAGGGTGTGGCGTTTCCAGAGTAGATGTTAGAAGCCGATGCATTGCCTCTGAGTAGTCGTTGAAGGATCTGTGCAAAGCTATCCATCATCACATTCCTTTGCTGCTCGAGGGCTTCTTCGAGCAAGATTTTGATAGGATCTCCTGCCCCCTCGTATTTCTTCTCATCTACCATGGGAGACCATCAGGGTTTCCAGGGCTGGTCTTGCAAAGGTTCGACCAGTTCAAGCCCTAACTCCTTATATCCCGACCTCGTTGGGGACATGCAAAGAAAAACAGAGAAAAAGTAGACCGCTCTGATACCACTGATCCGAATTTAAATAGGAATGCAACAAAATACAGAGATAACCATATACACAAAGATGTAGTGGAAATAATACTTCATTTCATTAATGTAAAATACTGAAATATGCTTACAAATAGAAATGGAAATAAACTAGCTAGGGTGATGGTAGCTTATATCTGAGAAGAGATGTGGCAGCTACATGCCTCTGAATTGTGTTACAATGAGGCTTGAAGGCCTATTTATTGTTGAGAAACAATGGAAAACCCTTAACATCCCAAAACCTAACCCTAGAAGATGAAATGCCAAATTGTGGGCCCCGTTTAGGTAAATTGGTACATCAATTTCCCGGGGTCATAATTGTGGCACCTGATCTCTGTTTGATGCATACAATAGCTCGTTAGAAAGATCTATCCAAGAACTATAACTTTGGGAAGAGTAACATCGGTCCATGGACCCATGTTGCTCCCAGATTTCCCAAAAAAAGTCGTTTAGGGCCTCAAAATGGCTCTGGAAGTTCAGGACCCAAAAAACTGCTAAAAATAGCAAGTTGTGCTACAATTAAGAAAACTGAAAAGTTGAAAGAGACAGTTGTGGGGGTCCAGATGGGATAGGTGGGTGGCCACGAACATCCACCTGGATCAATGATCGACCTGTGAAGCTTCAACCCGTATGACCCACATTGCATTGTGAAGGATCACTGCCTGAGAGTTCAGTTCAACTAGATCCATGGGGCATTTCATTGGGCCGAGGAAGACTCATAGAGGTGTTGCTACAATTCCTTTACACCCAATGAATAGGTAAAAATTTCCAATGAGTTCTTTTCAAAGCAGCATGAAGCAGCATCACAGAGACCACCAGCAGTAGCAGTGGTAGCATCAGCAGCAGCAGAGGTAGCAGAGCGAAGCATACCTGTGCATGAAAAAGGGAAGATCAAGATTATCGACCGCATGGAGGAGGAGAAAAGCTACAAGTTTTAAGAAGATCCACTTGTAGAACAAGTAGCTATGGCTATTCAGGCAAAGAGGCAGCAGCGCGACAAGCGAATTGCACGAAGGCAGAGGGATAAGAAGAAAATGGAAGCAGTAGAGAAGGAGTTGCATGAGCTAAGGGAGAAACTCTGGAAAGAACAAGAGCTACGTCAATAGGAGAAGGAAGCACAATAGCAATAGATACAACAATGGTCACATCATGCACAGATAGATGAAGCAATGCCCATACAAGTAGTTGATTCATCTAAACAATTGGCATCAGGCGAACAGGGTGAACCATCACGAGGAAAGGCTTTTCTCATGAGATAGAACATGCGCTTGAACAGTTGGATGCAGATATGGAGAAGCAAGAGTTGGAACAGGACACTGACCTCATGCCTCACCACAAAGAGGTCGACTCACCCACTTCGATGCATCCAAATGATGAGCAAGTCTCGACTGGCCAAGGAGGCACTGAGATCCTTGGTTGTTAGCCAGAAGCATAGGTGCACAACATCTCCTTTGATGAATCTCATCATAGAGTTGTGCAGTCTCATAGGGTACCGACTCCAGAGAACGAAGCATCTCCTGCGCAAGTTGAAGAATAAGTGGTCATGATTGATGTGCACAAGCATCCAGTTTCTTTGGCTGATGCAACTAGAGTGTATGCCGAAGCCACTAGCTCAAGTGCTTGCCTCCTCATAGCTGAGAGTGAGCGAATGCCAAAGGAACTATAGGTGGCCAAGAAAAGAGGAGACTTGGTGACAATGTTCACCTAAGCTGAACTGAAGAAGGCAATACTAGATGAGGTATCGTTCCTTGCCACAATTATGCGAGCATTGTACTCCAATTTTGGTATCATGCACCAAGCAGTCATCCATCTCCACAGATGGAAACAACGATGTGTAAGAAGAGCACACATCTTGAAGAACATACATGTTGTTGTTGATAACATGCAAGCATGGACAATGAAGTACAAGGGAGCCCTGCTTCACTTGCCAAAGATGATGAGGGCCAATGTGGTCGAGCTACAAGAACATATCCGGAGTCAGATCTAGAACTATGAAGACGTACCGTAACTCATCACTAGCATACAAGCTTCCCATGCACGAGTATTCAAGAGCACAGCTGTTATAGTGCACACATGCGATCCCATCACTTGGGACTCTCACCCAAGCGAAGACAAAGAAGAAGGTCTGACAGGAGCTTGAATCGTACTTCAATGAGTTGATGTGCACCGCCACTAGTCCAGACATGCCTATCAGTGCAAACATCATGTCTAAGTATGTTGATGTTCTGGCCACATACTTCGACAAGTTGATGCACACTTCCACCAACCCAGACTTTCTTATCAGTGCAGACATCATGTGAAAGTATGTTGTTGGTCAGACCACATTGAAGATAACGATGCGCATGCTTTCAGACGAGTTGGACAGAGGAGCTCGAGCAGTGTACCCAAATGCTATGGAGGCAAAGTTCAAGTTTTAGACATATGTCAGAGTGGAACACACAAAAACTATCAAGGACTACCAATCTTGGCATCAATATGTTACTATTGACCAGCATGAACATGTCGAGCAGTGGGACTTCTATAGTTGTCTAAGTAAGAATGATGTCTACTTTGTCTTGTTCAAGCCATTGTTCACATGGGTACATGTACATTGTAATGTTGAGTCATGTCAAGTGTAAGTCAAGTCTCAATAGTGGATGTAACAGTCATAGAGTAGGTGAAGATTCATGAGGGTAGTTGAATGGTCACAAAGGGGAATGTCAAGGGTCACCCCACCCTTTGCTATAAATAGTCACTCATAACTCATTATATAGGCTTTTGGTCAGCCAAGATTCTATTAAGACTACCTTGAAGAAATCTTGGAAAGTATTGTAACGTGCCTTGGCTTCTCCACTGCACGGAGTTGGTACATCTCTTTGGAGGAGAAGGTGGATGTGGCTATAACATTTCACTAATGGGGCTAGCAGGTTTACATGGATGCATTATATGATTGGAACTCACACTTCTTTATATAAAAAGAGCCAACACATTTTCATGCATACGTTCTTATTGTAGTTGAATTGTTCCAGTTTCCTTAATGATATATGTTATTTAACTTATGTATTTGTGTATGAATTGATTCATATGAAATTATTAGAATCTTGTTGCAAATGTGTTGTTCGTTTAACCATCACCTTGGATTGTCGATTGTTCTTCTTTCCAGCTTGTGATGCATCTTCGCCCGTGTGTTCCCTTCCCAGCTAAGTACTGATACAGGTTGTCAAGGGGTGCACTCATCTCACCCCCTTTGTGTTAGAACCTTTCATCCATCTTCTTTGACTCACTCTAGCAGTCACACCATTGCTACTAACAAAGTTATCTTACTTGCCTCTGTGTGACATTGCGGTCAAGGAATTACCTTATTACCCACTGCTGGGACTCCTACACCAAACGGTCTAAGGTCTAACTAGGATTTCTTACCGGGGAGATCCCCTTAACATTTGGAGGGTCCAGCACCATCAACATTTATGGCGTTAGAAGGATGGTTTGATGAAAAGCTGTGTCCTCTCATCCAATTTTGAACCTTTGCACATATTTCATGGAGTCTTGCACTGTTCTTCCCCCGCAGTGTTTTTCAAATCGTGAATATGTATCCATCATGGAGAAGCTTTTCAATCTCTTTTCCACTCACACATATTATGGTGAAGGAAAATTGGCCATGCCTGAGCGCTTACATAAATTTCTTTCCATGCTTCATGAGGAAGATGAGTTTTCTAACGAACAGGTTGGTTTGTTGCTTGCATACACACTTTGTAAATCTCCATTTCGTTGGATGCTCAGCCCACCGGCTGACACCATGCACTCGTTTGAGCACTTATGTGATCTTATTGAAGACACATTCTATCATTTTGATCTAGACCATCTTGACTGGAAACTGTTATAGCAACAGAGGGCTCCGCATGAATCAGTTATTGATTTTTGGCAACGCTTCTGTGACTTACAGTTTCAAGCTCTGAGGAGCTAGATGAAATTTTCTTATCTTTGGGACCGGTTCGAGTATTACCTTAACAAATATACCCATCTGAAGAGAGCTTGAAATCAAGCCTCTCTCAACATTTTTCATTGATGGAGCACAATCTCATGTGGATGTGGACACCATCTCAACTGACTGTCCTCCTTCCTCTCATTCAATAGCTCCACCACTGTCAAGTGATGCTAAAGAGCATACTCACACACTCGTTCATCCTTCACACTCTCCCAACATCACTTCACTCAATTTTCACGCAGATTTGGTTGTGAGTCCTTCGAGTTCTCATATGTATGCTTGTCTATGACCTTCGTCTTCACACTCAGGTGTTCCTCCAAATGATGTTGTCTTAAGTTCGTCCATTCCAAACTCTTCAGTTGTTGTGAATGAGGAACAACCCATTGACAGAGTTGGTGTTGTACAAACAACATCTATTGTCATTCATGAATAGTATGAGTGGGAGCTTGAACATCAACACTTGGCGAAGGATGACTCCCTTCCATCTGAGCCCCCTTTGTTCTTTCCTAACCTCTTTGGTGAACCTGCCATCCATGATTTTGCATGTGTGTCTTCATTCACGAATGCACCCATTGTTGATCACTCGTAGGACTCACCGAATGTTGGTCCCTCATTCAAGAATGGAGAGGATAAGTTACTCACTGAAGAGCGACTTGATCCTCCATCTGTCGTTTCTGAAGATATGAAGGATAAGTTTGCTCGATTTCCATCTACCCCTCTATTTGATTCACTTGATCATGAGGATGCCGAAGAATTCATTGATTTTTTTGATCGTGGCGGTCATGATCCATTTAATTCCATATTTGATCACAATCATGACTCTATTGCAGTTGATCTTTTGAAGCCACCAATTTATGATGATCTACCTGATGATGAAGTTGAGACAGCCAAGACTGTCGAGGCACTTCACCCCGAGCTGATGGTTATGTTAGGTCCTCGCTCTCTTGGGGTTAGTCTCACTTCTGATCATGAAACTGTTCAATCACCCAAGGCTCCTCATCACTCATCTGTATGCATTTAAGATCCATCTCACTCACATATCACACTTTGTCCACTCGAACTGCATGATCCCATTTCTCATGCATTGGAGGAGTCTTACATTGCAAGCACTCATGCGCGACGCAAGTTACCTTTGCTTATTTCATTTGCTTGCATGTCATAGTCAAGAGTGTGCTTGTGCTTCAAAGTTGCATGTGGTGTCACCTAGCACAATGATAAGTCCACGAGCTGCCCGTCATGCACATGCACTCACTTATGTCTTTGGGCACTTTTAAACATGAAGTGTGGCTGTCTTCATTGTTATATCTTTCTTGTTTGTTGGTTCACACAACCTCGTTGATCATGGACCAAGCCTTCACCAACATGGGTTTACTAATGCACCAGTGGCTACATTGGAAGTATCATTTCATGTAATTAGACCCATGCACCATCAGTGTAGGAGTAGGATTAGTGTTTGCCTTTAGTTGTTTACTTGCATGCTTGTTTGCTTACACGCTTTGTTTTCTAGTTTGTTTTCTTGCTTGTTTTCTTTTTTGCTTTGCTTTCACTTACGCTTATACTTTTGCTTTACTTTGATGTTTGTTAGTTCGTTTGTTTCATTCGTAGGTTAGTCTTGCATGAAACCATGTATGACTCTTGAAGTAAGCTGGGTAAAGTACAAGAGGTCTTGTACATCTATCACTACTTGGTTATCTATCATCTTGTCTCTTTGTGATGAGATTGTTACTCTTAGTCCATGATACGTCAAAGGAAAATACGTACTGTTTGATGTGAACCTTGGTGATAACACAATGCTTGCTTGCTAACTAGTGTCACCTTCTCTAGTCGGTTGTTTTTCGGTTAACCCTTGTCAGCTTAGTCAAGTAGAGTAAGGTGAGGAGGAAAACCTTAACAGGCATGTCAGAGATAGAATAAATTACTTCTCTGCTGGAACAACCTCTTCTGCTCTCAATAAGTCGGGATCCCTCTTCTGCCTTTGAAATGAATAAGTGTTATGCACAGTGGAAAATGAAAAATGAAAAGTCAAAAAATGAAAAATGAAAAATGAATAAGTCGAAAGAAGAGAAAGGCTTCCTGTGCATGGAGGTGATGCAAGTAACTCCGCCGACTTACTGAACAAGCTCGCTAGCGGCGAAGCTATGCATCTATTCCTATGTGACTCCACTGGGGTACTGTCCAGGCATACTGGCAGTGGAGCAACACCAAATTTGAACCTAAGGCTCTGACGAATATACTTCTTATGCACCTATACACCCCTCAACCCCAATCGAAACAACTATGTTGCCTTGGCTTGGAATGTGGGTCAATCGACTAAGAGTTTGGCAGATGCTGCATCTTACAATCAAGCTAGTGTGAAGCCAAGATGAGTTGAGAGCTAAACAATACTTTTGGAGGTGTTAGACTTTATTTTCATGAGTAGGTCCATTCAGAGAGCTAGAGTTCTACCAGTGTGTTGCCAAGTGTTGTAGCAGCTACAACCACCCTCCAAAATTTTTCCTTAGCGTGTTTTGGTGCACCCCTACCAACCTTTCACAACACTTTGTACTTCTCCATCAGGTACTCAAGCTTCAAGTGTTCTCCTGGCATAAAGACAGCCTGTCGATCACAGTTGATCCATTCCCCTCATGGGATGTGGTGGGCTCCAGTATTGCAGCAATGATGCTACGACTCATGGGACTCCCTTCTTTACTTTTATCAACCCAGTAGTTCGTAACAAACTTGGAAGTAACGGTGCTATATGCACAAGTACTAGCTCTTGTCACAGGCTGTCACTTGATCAGTTGGCACAAGTTTGCTAGGAGCTTAAGCCAAATTCTATGAGCCCTTAGAAGAATCTTTTAACTATGATGGATGAAAGCTAACTCAAAAGAGGCTAGTCTACTTGCGGAAAGGAGATGAAAGCTGAAAGGAAATGCAAACCCTATTAAACCCTAGCTTTACCGACTAACCCTACTGGTGCAAGAAAGGAGATGAAAGTTGCTGAAATGGATGCCATTGACTCTTTGAAAGGTAAAATGCATGTGACTAAGCTATTTCTGAAGTAAAATCTGAAAAAAAAACATCTTTTTGTATTTTTGAGTAATCTTGCAGAATTATTATGCATGTGCTTTAACTGGTTTTTTACTGTGCAGAGGTTGACTAGCGAAAGGAAATGGAATGGGTGCTTGTAGGAGGTTGGGAAGGTGAGAAGAGGGCCTAAGGGATCCCTAGCACCCTTCTAGAGAGTTTCACAGTGATCAGATCTTGAAAAACTACTCACATGAACTTCTATAAGAAGTCTACAGGGGTTCTACACGATGTTCTACAGGAAGTTCTACAAGAAGAGCCGAAAGAGGATTCTAGAGGATTGATGGAGGAAAAATGGTAGGAAAGTAGAAATGGAGGATGGATGAGGATGTGAATGGGTCTAGGATCTGGTGAATGAAGCTAAGGAGTGATGAAGGTGGTTGGATTTGTTCAAGGATGGAGGGAGAAATGTTGCACAAAAAAGTAGAAATTAGGTCGAATTGGAAAAGTGTGGTGAATGAAGGGAAGGAATCTGGAATTAGGGGTTGGAGTAGGTTGTATGATGAAGGAAGGATAGGAAGGGATGTATTACAGGTGTTCTGTACACTATTTTATGAAACTGATCGAACAAGGACGAGAAAGACCAGAGATCTATCTATTTTGACCTAAAAACCAGAAACATAATGAGCAGAAGTTTATAGACAGGAAATCATGCAAAGTAACTATGGAAACTAAGTAAGAATAGATCTAAGCATGCAAATACAACTGGTATCAACTTTTCCAACTAAAAATCTAACACTAGCAATTGCATGGAAAGGCAAAAATAGTGTTTTTGTGGCAGCGAGTATGCCTTGGTCTCAGCTTATGGTCCCAAGGAGGGAGAGGTGAGATCAAGGATTGCTTGATGGCCTTTTTACAGATCTTTTCTGTTACCAAACTTTCAAATCAACCTAAAGCATGAAAATCTATTTTAATCATCAAAAGCAACCTAAGTAACAAAGCAAGATCTTAACCTAAATAACAGAAATTATTCTATGAATGCAGCAAAGACACATAAAAGTACACAAAGGAGGTACTGGCGCTTGGGTTGGGCCCAAACCTAAGAGCTACAGTCTCCTAAGAAAACTCAGAGCTAGTGCAAAGTGAAATTTATCTCCATTACTGAAAAAATAATCATGTCACAAAAATGTTTATAGCAAGAGCTCGAAAATGAGCTGAAAGGTAGAGCAGCACCAAAGTGCGTAAAACAACTATTCAAGAGATAAACTGCCAAGGCTTGAAGCATTCCTACTTATGCACCACGAGGACCCCTAACAGCTCTCCTTAACTTAAGAGGCTTGGGTGCTCAAAACTACAGTTAATCAACCACTTCACAAAATCTGCTCGGCTGCCTCTGGAAATCATCTTTGGTGGGTTGTTGAACTCTGAGCTGATGGTGGAGAACTTGAGGAAGGGGTCATTTAGTGTAGGAGACACCCTTCCTACCAATCCTTAGCCTTGTTCCCTCGTATTTCGTTATCAACTGGCTCATAAATGCTTGACCTTGGTCCAAAAGATGTCCAAAAATATGCAATAAGCATGTATTAGACTTTGTGGTCAAGTGACTATTCTCATTCGTTCAATTAACATAAATATATTCAAAAGCATGCATAAAAATATGAATAATGGTGGATTAATCGAGAATAATAGGCAAAATGAGCCCAATAAGTTACCCTTCTTTGGGGCTCATCATCACCCCCCTATTGAATGTGTTGCTTATCCTCTGAGCAACTAATCTAGCTCATCATCTTTGACTACTTTAACTGCCTCTTTGACATCCCAGGCTTCTGAGGTGATGTCCTCTTCTCAGTCATGGAATCCTGCTTTTCTCTCTACTTCCTCCCATTGCCTGTGCTCATCTTCAACTTTGACCCCTTCCAACAGTCTCAAAAGCAATGGAGGACTGAACTTTAGGCCGATCCAATTGGCCTGCATATTTTGCATTGACTGTTTATAAAGTGGTACTCTTTCCAAGGCCTCCCTCATCCTTGTGAGGGAGTGGTATTCTCTGATTTTCAGATTTTCGGTCAAGGCGTTCCATCTCCTTGTGTAAGCATGAATGCAGTTATCACCCAATAGTCTCTCCATTTCCTCAAAGTGAGCAATGGCCTGAGCTTGGTTTTCAATGTAGTCTGGGAGAACCTACGGGTTGTTGGCAAGGTGCTGATGGGAATACAATAAAGCTGAGGGATCTTCTGGTTCTGCTCTGATCATGAGTGGCTCACTTAGCTCCCTGTTCATAACATTCCGAATCTCTGCTGCCCTCTTTTCCTCATGGTTTAACCAATAGGCCATGGCCATGAGTTGCAAATCTCCCAATGCAACATTGGGGTCCCATAGATTCATGTTTGGAAGGGCCAAGTTGTGTAAATAGAATTCTGATAACTTGGCCTTATCTTTTGCTGATCTACTATCACACACGTCCATAAACTGATGGTAATTCTGAAATGGAATGGTGCCCCTTTGGGCCAATGTGTTAATTTGACATTGAAACCATTGATCTTTAAGATATAATGCATATGACTTAGCAGGTTGCCTACATTGTAAGGCTTCTACTGCCCAGCTGGCCATGCAAGCCATCTGGTTTTCTTTCTCTTGCAACTGTTGTTTTAAACCTTGTATCTTTTCTACTACCTAAGACTCATGTTCTTACAGCAGTTTTGTGAGCATCTCCACATTAGCTTGTAGCTCTTCCTCCTTCTACTCTTTCTTTGTTCTGTCCTTGTCTACTGGAGGTCCTTCTTGTTGTTGTTGCCATCCCAAAATGGATAGCCTACCTTCCTTGTGGACTTCCTGTAGCTCCAACTATTTTTTCAGCATCTCATTCTCCTCCTATAGCTGGGCTCTTTTGTAGCTTTATACATGCCTTACCATGGCCAGTTCTCCTCTTAATTCTTTTAACTTCTCCTCCATGTGGCCTATGTCCTCAATTCCCTTAGGTTTGGCGATTTTCATCCATGTGTATGTTCTGACCCTCTCTTGTTCCAATGCAAAGAAGAGTGGCACAACAAACTTCTGTGGGATGATCTTCCCACCCTCTTATTGGTTTTAATATGAGCCCAAGCTAGGCTAAGGGGTAGGTTCAGGTATTTCTTCAGTTTTTCTCTCCCCTTGTGATTGTTTAGCTACTTTTCCTTCCAATTTCTCAGTCTCTTTTAACTTGGCTAGAGTTTCTTGTAGAGATGTTGTAGCTTCCTGTAGAACTGCCTTTGAGTCCATTGACTTAATTTTCTCTTTCCATGTAGATGTTTTTGGGCTTCCTCTTTCATAGGTGATGGATATCTTGGAAGGAGACTCTTCCTTCTGTTTAGTGGGTGAGTCCTCAATGACAATCGATTCCCTGGACAGTGACTGAGGTTTTCCTACTTTGATCCTTGTGCTTTTTCTGGCTTTCAAGTACATGGAGGTTTGCCTCTTTCTTTTCCCTTTTTGTCTTATAGGTGTGCTTAATGCTACAAGCACAGCTGCTACCTCCCTTGCCAACGTCTCAAGGGATTTCTCTTTCAGCTGTTCTTTTTCTTTGCTTCCTGTAGAAATCTCTGTGTCCACTGTTTCTATCTGTATGACTGATATCTCAGGGTGTGTCTTTCCCTTCTCTTTCTGTGTGCCTGCTTTGGCTGTGGCAGCCTTCATTTGGGCTTTCTCAGCCTTTTCCTTTCTACTATGTATCCTCTTTTCCCTTGGTGTTTTTGTTGTTGTTTCTTCCTCTGTTTTAGGCCCAGCAGTCTTGCCAAATTCTTATTTTTCTTTATGTTTTTCCTGTGCTTCCTCTGTTTTTCCCTTTGCTTGAATGTCCTGGGTTCCCTCATCATTGTTCTTCTCAATTTCTTCAGTGTGCTCCCCCTCCTCATTGCTGGATGGGGTGATGTTTTCGGCCAAAGTTCTAATGTTATCATCCCTGGACATGTTTCTGAAGATTTCCCACGATATGGGGATAGTGTAGGTATGTAAAGCATCTTCCACCATCAGTTTGATGAGCCCATGATGGGCCAACTGATATGGGATCCCTTCATTTAACTTTGTACCACATTAAATTAGGGATTGAAGAAGGAAATATGGGATGCTCAGCTTCTTGGTTGGAGGCAAGTCAATCCCATGCCTTAATTCACATAGCAACCTGAAATGATATCCATAGATGATGCTAAACCTCCCTTCACATGTGATATAATCCATAATTTGAAAACTAACTTCACTTCAGAGAGGAGGCAAGCTGGTTCTTCTAATCCCATTTTTATCTTCTACAGGATGCTCCGTGGGAAGAAAAAATGACTTCTTAGCAATTTGGCCCAATGATCTCTCTTCTTTGCTCCAAGGGAGCCCCAATGGTAGACCAGTAACTCTACTTATGAGCTCAAGAGTGAGTTCTAGGGTCAAACCCCTAAAACTAACTGTGGCATGTGTTTTTGACTGTGGTCTCAAGGACATTAAAAACTCCACAGTTATCTCCTCATCATGACCCTAAATTTTTTCAAAGAAGGATATCCAATTTGCTCGGGTGAAAAGGTCCACCACCTCAGGATGCTCGTGAAATTTTCCAGATTCCGAGGGCTCTTTCCTTATGAATCCTCCTGGCATGGTGTGAGTGCTATTTCTATGTTTTAACCAAAAAAGGAAATGCGCAGGCAACCAAATAGTTAATCTGAAACAGAGGATAGCTAAATTCGATTTCTTTTGAACCTAAGAAGGAATTTCTCGTGTATTCAATATCAACTAGAAACAATTCCCTTGGTTTAAGACTACTATCACCCATAATTCAACTGTCTATTTATGAAAAGGAAAATTTGGTTTTTACAGAACAGAGCATGGGGACACAGGTTCTCTTCTCAGCATACAGATAGATATGTAAATTCAGTTTTTCACACACACATACTGGTCTCTATGACTGCATATATCCTCCTCGCAGGAGAATTTAGAAAGAAACATGGAGGAGGTTTCTGATGCAGAAAAACTAGGGAAACTCAGTGAAATATGCAGGCAACTTTCACGTTTTTTCAATACACATGCAGACTTTTTCCTCTTGTTTTTCAAACTGATGCCATTCAATTCACCACCATGCACACACAACTTATGCACAGAGAAGGTTTTTTCAAGCCTACCTTGTTTGGAGCTTCAAATTAAACGAAAATTCTAGGTTTCCTTTCCCCGCAGAGTTGTTCCGCCTTTCTTGTAAAACCCTTCCTGTAGAATGAAACTGTGCTTCCGATAGAGCCCGATACATGCGAGATTTTCAAAAAAAGGCAGAAAAACTGGTGGAGGATGACTAGTTAACTATTTTTAGAAGCAACGGATGCGTACTCCAGTGGAGGACGTTGTGAGTGTAGAGTGAACAGAAGGTGGTGCATGTTTCAGCTGGGCATCTTTTAACTGTGTCGTGATTCGTGGTGAGGGGATGAGGTGGTCGGACCAAACCGTTGGTTCGACGTCACAACCATAATGTTTCTACATGTTTTTGACCACCATCATCTCCTCTCTGCCGTTATCCGCTACCACCACTACCAGTCCTGGAGATTTCTCCCTGAATGGACACTCCACACGTGCTGGTTGTCCATCTAATCGACAATTTTGAATGTAATGGGGCTCGTTTGGATTCCACAAGGATTTTTAACTGGCCGAGGGTGGCCAGACGACTGGCCACCGATTCCACTTAATCCAAACCATTCCCATAGTCATGTAGCCTTAAAATATGATTTATGCAATTGAAGAATGAGTTTAGGCACTTACCTGCATGGTCGCATCCGTGTTATGCAGATTTCGGGTTTTGTAAGCCATTCCTTCGGTTGCTGTTGCTGTATGCACTCTGCATGCTTGGTCTCGACTGTTGCTGATGTGAAAATTTTCAGATAGATCTCCATGCATGCTTCTTCTGCCATACTTTGTGGTCCCTATCTCTGAAGTATGTCTTTCAGAGGGATCAGCTGCTACAGGATTCTTGTAGGAAGTCATGTAGCTGCTTCTCCTCCTGGAATGCAAGCTAGAATGAGCAGGGCTACACTGCTGACGAGGGTCTTGGCTGATGAGGAGTCTAGATGGAGGGTGACAGGTATGGTGAGTGAGAAACTGCTGCTTTATTTGTCATCAAAAAGTTTTTTTTTGGCAGTGTGAAGAAAACAAGATTCTATGTGTGACTGTGCAGGCATATATAAAAAATGGGTGCAATGGAGGTGTACAGAGATAGAAAAAGGTAACATATGGCGATGAATGGAAATAGGGATGTGGACAAGCCTCATAGGTAGATTCCCAACCTTCGGATTCCCTTCTGAGATCAATTTTTCTCATCTGTGGGTTCTACAGGATCTTCCTGTAGAAGACACAGAACTTCCTGTAGAAGATATAAAACTTCCTGTAGAAGGTGAAATCTTTGCCCGAATGAGATCAAATCTTAGGGAAGGGTAGTGGTCATGGAGGAATTGATTGTGAGGGATGCATGTAGCCTAGTGATAACCTCTGTCTTTGTCTTGTGCGACCCTCCTAACTGTTACACTAAAAAATGTCACCTTGACTACTTACAGTTAGTATGGCTCAAATCAACAGTCATGCTACCCTCTTAGGCAAGTCTCATGCCTCTGTTATCCATCTCAAACTCAAAGAAGAGAGAAAGTCTTGTAAAAATTATGTTTATCTCTGGGGTCGCAGGTTCTCTCTAGTCTTACCTGCGGGGACGCGGACCTTGTTCACAAAAACTGCGTCCATGGACGCTCTGTATGTAAAGGGACAGGTGCGTCCCTCTGTAAAAGGCAAAATGCGCGAGTTTTATCTTGAAAAAGTTACTTGTGGTTACTTCTAGAACATTCTAGAGGTCGGTTTGATGAAATGGATGCGCCTCCAGTTGGTTCATGTATCTCTATTAAGGGGAACTTATCCCATCAATAAGGGAGCTATCCCACCCAAAGAGGGGGATGATCCCATTGATGGTGGACCTGAATAACCTCTTTACAGCACTATAAATAAAGGCATTGAGCCAGAAGGAGAAGAGGTTGGAGCTATACATTTTCTTTGGGTAAATGCTGCAGGATTTAGGTCTTCCATTAGAGCCTTTGTGAGGAGAGATTGTCTTCACTTGATTCTACTTGGGAGAGGGTGAGCTTTGTCAAAGTAGAGGAAAACCCTTGATGGACCCTGGGAGGAACTTGCACAACACCAAGGCCAGGTTGTAAGAGTTTCTTTGTTTCGTTATTAATACAAACTGGTTTATTTTTCTCAATAGCTTGTGTTAATGAGTTATTTCATGTGTTCCTTGGTCTGCATGTTGAATATATGTTTTATTATATGAAATGCAAGTGCTTGGTAATTGTTTGATTGTTTGTGGTTGCAGGAATTGACTTGAAGGAGGAGCTCATCCGGATCGTCAAGAACGGACTTCAACAACAGCGTTTTGGAATAAGGTAAGCCTAAACACTTGTAGTTTTCATGTTGTAAAAGGTGTATTTAGAGAAAGATCACTCCATTTTGTCTTGTTTGTCATTAGAATGTCTTAGACTTCTAGGAAGGTCAGTCGTGTCCGCACCCTTGACAGATTCCGTGTGACAAATTGGCGACTCCGCTGGGGAATCCATTAATGAGAGAGTCTTTTCCTTTATATGAACTTTGCTTTGAGAAAATCATTTTTATTTTCTGGTTTTTGACTGTGAGAATTAGTATTTGGGTGGCTTAGCTTTAGATTTAGTTAGATTTGGTTTTTCTTCATTTTTCCAGAAGGACGCACCCTCTTAGTACTGCACAGTGCGTCTTTGGACGCGCTGTTGCCGTCTGCACAGAGCGGGGCCGCACCTGTGACAACGGGTTGCCTGCGTCTTCCTGTAAAACTTAAGAAAATTCCATTTTTGCTTTAATTGCTTTTAGATTTTGTTTTTCCTTAGTGTTTTCTGCCCAGATCCTTTAGTACCCTGTCAAGAATTTTCACCTGAACTAGTTTTGTGAGCTTTGAGTGTTTTAGTGGTTTTCAACGAAGTTTAGACCTAGGGTTTGATTTTTGGGAAGGCTTTGTAGTGACTTTGATAGTAGAAAGTTGTCCAGCCTTAGATCTCTCTGGTTAGTCAACCTTCTTAGAAGTCGGCCTTGTCGTAAAGTCTCCTTTTGTGAGCAACTTGCCATTTGAGTTGTTTTGGGTCAAATTTCGAATTACTTGTTTATAAAGTATTGATTTCCATTTTACAAAAAGAACAAAAAGATTAGAGTTTTGTTTTGGCTAGTTTTTGGTTCTGCAATAAGCTAGTCCTTGATTTGATTGTGATCAAGTAAAACACCTTAGAAATAATCATTGTTAGTTTTGACCTCGTTAAGATTGCTTAGAGTAAATTTACCTTTAGTTTACTTATGAGTGCATAGATTTTAAGAGTTGTTAAGATTGATTTTTTTTGTTTACATTAGATTTACTTGTTTTATTAAAAGAAAAATACAAAAACATCTTCTTAAAAAGTCTTGTTTCAAGTAGCTTTTTGTTTTCAAAAGAAGAAAAGAGTTTTTTCGTGCATGTAAAGAGAAGTTATGTTTTTATGCTTGGAAAAGAAAAACGAATTGTTTCTTTGATTGTCTTCAATTAAGAAGTTGCTTTTATAAAGATTGCATTCTCTCAACTTTTTAGTTAAGCAATTCATCGAAAAAGTAAAGTAGTGGATAAATCATTCTAGGTGCATTTTGTAGTGGTTTCGAGTCGAGTCAACACACCACTAGTTTCACTTCCATCACCTTTTGACTTAAGAAACAACCTTAAAAGTAACGCTTAAATTAAAATCAATCTAGTAATCTTTATTTTTCTAGGGCTCTGAAGCACCAACATAGCTTAGGCTAGGGTCTTGGAGTAGGTGAGTACTTAACTCTCCAAGACTACAAAACCAAACAGATAGTCTATCTTGAGTAGAACAAATCCAATTGTTTCAGTTACATTCTGGGAAAGCTCCTCTTAAAGGAGAAACACGAGCTCGTGTCCGAACCAGTGAGGGGATCATTCCTCCCTCGTTGGGAACGACGCCAGGCAGTACGTATTACAAACGGTAAACCTCGGATTAACCATTGTCGAGGAGCCAGGGGTCACTTATCGGTAAACCTTGGATTGTTGTCAAGGAGCCGGTAAGGGGATTGGAGCTTGCTACTCTGCCCTTGCGTGCTGTCGGAGTTTAGACTGTTCCCCCAGGTGTAATTGTTGTGATTGGTAACCTTAGTGGCCATAATATCTAGGATTCTACCCAAGGTGACGGTGGAGGGAAGGTCCCACTGTACCTGGAGCAGACGTCGGTTATACTCACTTGGATTTTCTGGGGGGTTCGCTTCACTTCGAGACGGTTAAAGTGGAGGAACTTGGTCCAGTCTATTCATTAAGCAGGTTGCCGGGGTAACTGTTCCACCCACTATTTCTGTACTGAATCCTGCGAGGTTGGGCCTAATCACCAACTAGCGTTTTTGGTCCGGAAGACTACTGTTTGTGTGTGGTTTGACGCTCTAGATTATTTAGGCGTGTGCTTCAAATTTGATTGCTTCTTTAGAAGACTTTAGGTGGTTTGATTTGAAATTTTTTACTTTGTTTTCGTGTGTTGTAGTTAAAATCTTTAATTGTGGCGGAATTACCGAGAAGGTCCCGTCGAATTGCGGGCCAGTCTCCTGAAGTTGTTTCTGTGGCCGAATTGTTGAGAAGATCCCGTAGACTTAGGGGATCCCCTCCTCGAGACGACCCAGGTAATTTAGAAGGGTTAAAGGTCCTTGTAACTCCTCCTAGTGGCAGTAGAGTAGGATCACCTGAAGAAGGAGAATCTTCCTTGGTAGTCCATCCAGATTACCAAAGTTTAGAAACAGGTTACAATCCCGAAGCTGTTACAGTTTCCGAGCTTGCTGGTAGTTTTTCATCTGCCAGTGAAACAGGCGAAGAACCTGAAATTTCAGAACCTGTTACTCCAACTCCTAGTGTTCCTGATTCACCAAGAATAGAAAGAATTATCACCGAAAATCTTCCTGTTGGATTAATTGCTATAGAAGAACTTGTTCCAGAGGAAGAAATAGGCGTTTCTGATTCTGAAGATCTAATTACCCTTGATCTAAGGGAGCGTGAATCCATCTTTTACAGTCCTCCTAGAAGTGAATCTTGGTACCTTGCATTAACCAATTTTTTAGACAACTCAGTAGGTTTTTCTACACCTCGTACTCCGGTTCCACCTAGAGGAATTCATTCTCCTGTAAATATGTCTGGTCAGTCATCTGTGTTTTCACAAAGTCCTGAATCATTTTTACATGGCGGTCCTTCTGTTCCTACTGGGTATCAATCACTTTCTGGTACCTTTGCGGGAGCATCTCCTCAACCTGTTGATCATGGGTTATTAGTTGGAAACAGTGGTAATGTACCATTGAGTATAGGTGACGTTTATATGATGTCAGGTTCAACTCCCATTAACCAACCTCAAGGTGGCCAATTACCGCCTGGGGGGCAACCTTCGTTAATGCCTGGGGGGCAACCTCAAGGTACTTCATTCGTGACTGGGGGGCAACCTCAAGGGTATCAACCCCAAGGGTATCAACCCCAGCCTCAATATGTACCCCAAAGTCAACCTCAGTATCAGTATCAACCTCAAGGATGGCAACCTCAAGGATGGCAACCCCAAGGGTATCAACCCCAAGGGTATCAACCTCAAGGATACCAACCTCAAGGTCAAGGTCAACCCCAGTATTCGTATTTACCTCAAGGTTATCAACCTACGGGTCAATACCCTGGTCAAGGTTATCAACCACCTCAAGGGCAATCATATGGGACTGCACCTTACAGTTATCAACCCTATCCTCAATACGGCTATGGATCTCAGTATCCTCAACCTGTTACGAGTCAATACCCTGGAATGTTAACATGGGATCCGTCACAGGGTCAACAGATGTCGCAACCAAGTATACAGTCGGTACCTCAAGCAGGACAACCTGCAGTTCCTGGTCCACCCCAGCAACCGCAACCTGTCCAGTCAAGTGTTCAGACCCCTGTAACTTCTGTAGTTACTCAGCCGCCAATTGCACCTGGTACTCCACCTCACACGGCTGCAGCAACTACCGCTTCATCTACCATGCTTACTTCTGGAGTATCGGCAGCTCCGGTTTCTACTGTCCCTGTAACCACTCCTCAGACATCTGTACCGTTGTCTGGACCCACGGT
The DNA here is from genome assembly GCA_031772625.1 of Pinus tabuliformis. Classification (NCBI taxonomy): domain Eukaryota; kingdom Viridiplantae; phylum Streptophyta; class Pinopsida; order Pinales; family Pinaceae; genus Pinus; species Pinus tabuliformis. The sequence goes on from CM062806.1 coordinate 174,215,919, forward strand.
TCAAACCACAGTCCAGATGCCTGTAGGCCAACCTGGTACAAGTACGGTTGTTACTACTCAACCTCAATTTGTTCAACCTCCGTACCAGGGACAGTATCAACCTGGGCAAGCTGCCCAACAACCGGTTTACCAGTATCAACCGTATCCTGGGTACACTTATCAACCACCTCAACAACCCCAGTACGGTCCGGTTAATCCTGGTTTTCCAGGAGGATATAATATCCCCAATGCGACTCCTGTTCCTAGTTATCCTGGATATCCTCCTCCTGGGGCTGGTATTGTGACTCAGAGTTTTAGAGATCCTAACCGGCAGTTACCATTTATTGCAACTTTAGATTTACCCGACTTGACGCGCCTAACGAACGATCCAATTCAATATCTTCCGTTCTGGCCGCCAATGCCAAATAAGTTGCCCAGCGATATACCCAAGTTCGAAGGTAAGTCTGGAGAGGATCCGTCTAATCACGTGATGACTTACCACCTCTGGTGTGCATCAAATTCCATCTCAGATGATTCCATCCGCTTACGTCTTTTCCAGCGTACACTCATTGGTCTCGCAGCCAAGTGGTACATTGAGTTACCACGGGCCTCTTTTTACAACTTTAGCCAGTTAGCTACCTCGTTCTTAACTCATTTTCAGTTACCAGTCAGATACGATAATGGTACAGAATTATTAACTTCGCTAAAACAATCGACATCCACGTACATTTCTGATCACATCCATGAGTGGAGACGTCGAAGAAGATTAGTGAAAGTTTTTATCCCGGACCAAATCTTAGCTGAATGGTTTGTCAAATCATTATTACCAAGAATTACTGAAGATGTAGCTAAGGCCGGAGTAGTTACTGAGGAGCAAGTCATTGCTCAGGCACAATACCTTGACTTAGTTTACACTCAGTCGGGTACGTTACACGAGAAAATTCCGGATCTTCCAAAGTCAAACCAAATCGCTGCTGCTCCTTCGGGATCTCATGCCGCTGATGGTATGATCGGTATCGTGACTACGAAGAGTAAGAAGAAGTCTTCCAAGGCCTCCAATACTCCAATTATCACTTTGCCTGATTCTCCGACAGGAGAGTCTTCTCCTCCTGAACTTACCGCCGACATTCACGCTGTAGAGTCATCTACGGCCAAATCCAAAAACGGTGGAAAGAAGAAAGGAAAGAAGAAGGCTAAAGCAGACAAGGCTCCAAAGGAGAAAACGGAAAAGTCGGAAACCAATGACGAAAAGCGCAAACCTCGCTATCCTTGTCTTATTTGTGAAGAAGATCATTTTACGAGAGACTGCCCTCATCGGGCCGAGGTAGTGAAAATAGTCAAAGGTTCTCCGACTCCTGCTGTGTTAAAAAATCCATTTCCAGAGCAGGAGAATAAGATGATAGGTTCTTCTTCGAATGCCAGTGAAGAACCCATTTTGATGATGTCTCATGTCAGGATTGCGACTCGATCGCAAGATTATGGTAGTAAGGCTCCTGTTGATGGTAAAGAAGCAGAATCTTCTCACTCTAACCCATCAACCTCAGCTCCTGGTTCCGATCCACTACAGATCGAAAAACCTAACCCAGACTTAGTGATTAAGCCGCCCGCCAAGGGTGTACTTCGAAGGTCTGCTTTCAATCCACATGCGAGAGCAGCCCAGAATTACAACATTGTTGAAGACTTAGCTGTTTCACCTTCAGCAATGTCGGCACTCGAAGTGCTGCAATCATGTCCAGCGCAACGAAAATTGCTTTTGTCGGCTATTGGAGCTGTCGATGTTCAGGACCCGAACCTAATGATCTTTGATCTAGAAAGTAGTACACCACGTCTCCCCCATCAAATGGCTTTCCAAATTCCAGTGATAGTCAAAAACAGGCCTATTCATCGGACTGTGATTGATGAGGGAGCTTCTACGTGTATTATGTCGATTCAATGTTGGAGATCGCTTGGTTCTCCTTCGTTGAACCAATCCCCCACCATCCTTAAGGCCTTTGATGGCCGTGGGTTCCGTCCGTTTGGTATTCTACAAGAATTGCCTATAGGGGTCGAAGGTAAAACCGTTAGTCTGGATGTGGAAGTGGTTGATGCCCCTCTAGACTACAACCTTCTTTTGGGTCGAAGTTGGTCATATGCTATGACAGCGGTCGTTTCATCGGTCTTCAGAGTCATTAAGTTTCCACATAACGGTAAGATCGTGACTATTGATCAGCTGACATACTTTTCATCCGACCCAACCTCTTTAGAAACTATCCAGCATGTTGGTAAAACGACAATCCCTTATAGGGACATTGGTGTAGGTTTAGTTAAGGATTCCGGTTTACTGGGAACTTTTCCTCTCCCTCCACTCAATGCAGACCCTTCGTTCGCAACAATTCATATGATCACGTCAGAAAACATTATTTATGATGATCCTTGGTATGTTCCCTCTGACTCTGAGCTAGACTCACTCGGTGATGTTATGCCGTTGAGTCCGTATGAGATTGCTTATGAAGCTCTTATGTCTTTTACCGACTTTCATTCAACCGACCAAATGAATGTGGTCAGTGAAGAGTCACTTTTCACCTCACCCTTAGAACGGATAACGTTTCCCGAAGAAGTGTCATCTGACGAACAACTTCGCGAAATCCTAAGTGTAGATGATCTACAGATCTTCGTTTTTACCTAAGGATGATGCATTTGAAAATGATTTTTCATCTATCTTTACCGCTGAATATGTCAAAGACGCTCAGGATCCAACGAAACATTCTGATTCAGAGCTGAATTTAGGGAATATTTCTCGTACTATTCCCATTGATATTTCAGTGAAGCCCGGAATCGAGGAGAACATTCATATAGGTGCCGCATGTACTGAAAAGAAATCCAAACTTACAAGGCCCTATTCCAAGAATTCCGCGACGTGTTTGCCTGGTCTTACGAGGAAATGCCGGGAATTGATCCTGCCATTGTTGTTCATGAAATCAAAACCTACCCGGATGCTAAACCCATTCGGCAACGGTTGCGTCAGATTCACCCTCGAAAAGCGGCTGCGATTAAAGCAGAAGTCGAAAAGCTGTTGAAAGCAGGTTTCATTTATCCGATCCCGTTAACGGATTGGGTATCGAATATTGTTCCCGTCAATAAAAAACAAGGAACAATAAGAATCTGTATCGACTATAGGGATATCAATCGAGCTTGTCCAAAAGACAACTATCCTACGCCTTATATCGATCAAATCATTGATGATTGTGCCGGAAGTGAGATGTTTTCCTTCATGGATGGTTTCTCAGGCTATAATCAAATCAATATTCTACCTGCCGATCAACCAAAAACGGCATTCATTTGTCCATGGGGGACATTTGCTTATTGCAAATTACCTTTTGGACTTAAGAATGCCGGGGCCACTTTTCAACGGGCGATGTCTTATGCATTTCATGACATCAAGCACATTGTGCAACCCTATCTCGATGATTTGCCTGCTCATTCTTTACAACGAGCTGATCACCTTGTCCACCTACGAGCAATCTTTATGAGGTGTAGGCATTATCGAATTCGGTTGAATCCCCACAAGTGTGTTTTCTGTATAGAAACAGGTCGATTGCTGGGATTTGTTGTTTCAAAAACCGGCATTCGCGTCGATCCCTCGAAAGTCGAGGCTATCATCAAATTGCCTCCTCCTTCGAGTTTGCGCCAACTCCAAAGTTTGCAAGGGAAAGCGAACTTTTTACGCCGATTCATCCCAAACTACGCCGAGGTCACTAAAGGTTTTACACGGTTGTTGAAACAGAACGCACAATTCTTTTGGGACGAGATTGCCCAACAATCTTTTGATGCACTAAAACACGCGTTGACCCATGCACCGTTATTGCATCCTCCCAACTACAACCAGGACTACTTCTTATACCTCGCAGCTTCGCATTCCACCATTGGAATGGTGTTAGTTCAAGAAGATGAATTCAAAGCAGAGCATGTGATATATTATCTTAGTAGAACCTTAAATCCCACTGAGTTAAAATATTCGCATGTGGAGAAATTGGCCCTGGCAGCCGTTCAAGCTGTCCAGCGTTTTCGTCACTACATTCTTCTCCGCAAGACTACAGTTATTTCGGATTGCAACCCTATGATTTATATTTTGACAAAACAACTGCTAGGGGGCAAGTACTCTAAATGGATTGTTATCCTGCAAGAGTTCGACTTGGAGTTCGAGAAGTCCAAGTCTAAGAAATCTTTAGTTTTTGCGGAATTGATGTGTGATTTCCCGAGTGCTGACACAGAGACTGTGGCAGAGGAGTCCATTGTGGACGAATCTTTGTTTCTTATTAGCACTTTAGATCCGTGGTATGGGGATATAATCATCTATCTCCAAACCCAAACCTTTCGGCCTGAAGCTTCCAAGGAAGACCGTCGAAAAATTCGGTTTCGATCCCAGCAATACAGAATTATTGGAGATACACTTTATCGCCGGGGGGCAGACTTAGTTTTTCGACGTTGTTTAACTCACGAAGAGGCTGAGAGAGTTTTGAATGATTGTCACTCTGGAGCATGTGGCGGTCATATGTCTGGGTATGCCACAGCTCAGAAGGTGTTGCGCGCTGGCTATTTCTGGCCGTCTATGTTTAAAGATTGTATCCTTGCTGTCAGAACATGCCACAACTGTCAAGTGTTTGATCGAAAGATGCGCGCTCCACCTGCTCCTCTCCACCCTATAATTGCCGCTGGTCCATTCGCCAAATGGGGCATTGACTTTATTACTTGTAACCCTCACTCGGCCGGGGGGCATGCGTATATCATCCTCGCGGTTGATTATTTTACAAAATGGGCCGAGGCGATGCCTACATTCGACGCAAGCGGCAAGACAGCTGCAGTTTTCGTATTCAATCATATCATAACTAGGTTTGGTGTCCCACAAGCAATCATTACTGACCATGGGAGCCATTTTCGAAATGTCATGATGACTGAGCTTACAAGCCAGCTTGGTTTGCGCCACGATAGCTCTACTCCTTATTATCCGCAAGCCAACGGTTTGGTTGAGTCAATCAACAAAGTTCTAGTCATCATGATTCGACGGATCATTGGTATCCATCGAACGAACTGGCATAACATGTTATTTTCGGCGCTATGGGCATATCGAACTTCAGTGAATTCAACAGGTTTCACAGTTCTAGTCATCATGATTCGACGGATCATTGGTATCCATCGAACGAACTGGCATAACATGTTATTTTCGGCGCTATGGGCATATCGAACTTCAGTGAAAAATTCAACAGGTTTCACCCCTTTCCAGCTAGTTTATGGCTTAGAAGCTGTGTTACCTATTGAATGCGAAATCCCATCACTTCAAATGGCTGTCGAATTACTTCCAGCTACTTCCGAAGAGGAGAAACGGTTATTATACTTGGCTAAATTAGATGAGACTCGACGTGACGCTACTTTAGCTATCGAGACTCACGCGAAACGAATGAAAGCTCAGTACGATAAAAATGTAACCCCTCGAAGTTTTTCGGAAGGAGACCTAGTACTATTATATGATCAAGCTAACGATAAGCTAGGTGCCGGAAAATTCGTTCCCATGTGGCATGGGCCCTACATTGTAAAGCGAAAGCTAGCAAAAGGGGCTTATGAGTTAGTTGATTTTGATGGGGACTCTTTGGGTAAACCCAGAAATGGACTTTACCTAAAGAGGTATTATGCTTAAAATGATGGGTATGGAGAAATTTTTAGATAGGTTAGATTTTCTTTCTAGCTAGCAAGTGTGTTAGTTTAGTCAGTGTGCTTAGCTTAGCAAGTGTGGTTTTTCGTCATTATTTTGGCTCATCTTGGTTTTACTCTTGATATTGTAGATGTCGACGCCTCTCCAAACATACATTGGATTTGCTGATGGTGCTTGTCGTAGTACACGGAATATCTCTTCCGCAGCTTGGGTTATCTATTCGCCCTCTGACGAGTTAGTTTCTATGCATGGGGTAAGCCTCGGTCAAACAACGAATAACATTGCAGAATACAGTGCAGTGGTTGAATTATTATCCGAATCTATTTCATTTGGAATTCGACGTTTGATAGTGAGGTTAGATTCTGAACTTGTTGTATTACAGCTTAATAGAGTTTATGCCATTAGAAATCCTGTGTTATTAAGGTTGTTTTTGAGAGTGCGTCTCTTGGAACGTGAATTTGATTACATTGAATATCAACATATTCCAAGGTCTTTGAATACATTAGCAGATGCAATTGCTTCTCGAATGTTGGACAGACATTTACAATAATCATGCAAGTAAATTTAAAAACATTTCATCACATATGTTAAACAAGATAAGCCGGTAATAGTGATATATATAGATAGAAGTGTGTCAAAAAATATATACATCGTCTTCGATCATAGGTTTAAAACACCTTATGATCGGCAAAATGATAGTACAAAAAATCAAAATGTCACATGTGACTACAAAAGTGACTAGTCAATCACTGGTGGTGCTCTCTGTACGACACCACTGCGCGGGCTACCTTACGCAAAAAACTCCTAAACGGTCCAGGGACCGCGACTACGAAGCGCTGAAGCCTCATAGGAATATCGTCCATAGTAGTCTCAGGTATATCTGCCGTGAGACGCTCTAGATCATGCTCCAAATCAGCTAGTACTTCTGCTGTCGCATCCTGTGGGGCCGGTACCGGTGCAGCTGGATGTAGTCTATCATAAGGCCGGAGGTTGGCTGGACGCTGTGGGCCAACATCTGCATTTTGAAAGATTTACTATTAGTTTTGAGACGATATATATAAAAAATACAAAAAATACATAACTAGAAAACTTGTGAAAATAAAAAGTACCTCTGTCGTCCCATTGTTCTCCCTGTGGAAGAACCATGTCCGGATCACCTCTGAAATCCATTCCGGCATACGGAAAATCCTGTATCACAAAAAGCTGGCCCTCTAACCAGTCAAAATAACTATCTGAGAATCGAACTACTGTCGCGCCCTCGTCAGGATGCCGGGCCATCACCGCAACCCATCGTATCAGCTTTGGCTGCTGGGGACCCAAGATATCAACAGTGAGTTGCTGAGGGATCAGCATTGGAATTCTCTCCAAGGCAAAGCTCACGACTATAGGCCCATATCCAAAAGTCTTTAGTCGTCCGTTCTTTGCCTTGGTCAGTTGGCTCTTCATATGAGCCGACACAGCTTCACACCAGTTGAAAATGGTGCCTTGGTAACAGTCAATTGCCATCCGCATTTGGGATCCGGAAGCAATGTGTAAAGCGGCCGCGCCGCAAATTCTGGTAACCGTGAACGCTATGACTTTGAGTTTCGGCAGAGTGATGTGTTTTATCTCTATGCCTTTTGAATGGTGAGCCCCAGGTGTGCACCAAGTCTCGCGGAGACTATCAAGGGATTGGCCACCCGGCCTAGTCCCCGCAAGACTGAGTTGCTCACCTCTGTTTGGCAAGCCAGTGAGAAAGTATACATCCGAGGGCTCTATCTCGAGCTGGTGCCCTCCTATGTAAAAGCATTGTTCTTGTACGTTCCATCGCTCAACCAGCCATTCCAAGAATCTTACCTGGCCCCTCATGCCCGGTATGGTCCAATATTTGTATAATCCGCATGCTCTTAGGGCATCCAGGGAAGGTTGATGATTTATTGCAGCTTCATCTTCCTCTACATGCTCTCTTTCTCTCCAGTCTAACATGATTAATGCCCTGCATATCAAAAATAGCATTAGAAATTAATTTGGGAATTTTTGGTGGTTTTTTGAGAGAGTTGGGGTTTTGAAATGCGCGTTTCTCGGAGGACGCACCCCGGCTTTGTAGCACAGGGCGCCCGGACGCAGCTGGCCTGAAGGCGGGCTGCGTCTTCCGACCGTTTTCCCGTATGAGAAAAAGTCGGGGGACGCAGGTCACCCGAAGGGCACCTGCGTCCGCCGAGAGGCGCATTCCAAAACCAAAACCCCCCCAAAAAATGAAACTAAAACCTAAAAATTGATTCTAAACGGATAGAAATGCAGAGTGGGATGTGTAAAATACCTGGATGAGACGGCGTTCGATTCCAACGGTCAGATTTTCCGCAGCGACCACGGGAAGTTTCTTGTCAAAAGCTCTTTTTTCAACCTCAACAGTGAAACGGTAAAAATGACATGGTAAAAGGTCTTTTTATAGGTTTTTTGGATGAATTAGTTCATTTTTTACCATGAAAAGATGTTTTTGAATGTATTTTTGCCTATTTTAAACAGGTATGAGTAATGTGTCGCTTTTGTGCAGGACAAAGGGATTTCGAGGGAAATTGTAATTTTTCACAAACAAAATTTCAGAGTCATCTTTTAAGCCCTTTTCTGACTCCTAAAAAATGAAAAGATCGCCGAGTGTTTCTTTTTCACTCGTTAAAACGGAATTAAAAGACGGTCCCCTTTTAGCTCTTTTCTGACCGCAAAATCAGGAAAAGATTGCCGGGTTTTTGTCGTTTCGAACTCGATAAGGAAATAAAACGACGTGTCCTTGATCGCTTTTTACTTTTCAGGTTAACGACACTATTATGAAAGTACTCCTTGGTCGCAAGATCAAGCGGTTCCCCCAGGTATTATTTTATACTTTTTCGGGCTTGAGGGACACAAATATACGAAAAAGTTCAACGTGGAGTCTCCTTTAGTTTTTTCAGACTCTCTAAAAATGAAAAACGCCGAGTTTCTCCTATACTGGGCTCGTTAAATTTTTACAGTAGAGGACCTGTTCAATTACAAACAGGAACGAACCACTCCTTCCTAGGGTTCGAATTTAAACTAGGTTGGACTCGTCCGAAGGATGAGCTTATAATCAAGCATATGTTATCCTCCTCAAGCTTGTTAAAAATAAAGAGGTACTTGCCAGAAATGGTGGGGGAAAAAAGAGAAGAATGAACCTATTTGTCACCTTTTGTCTCAGAAGAAACTTTATTACCGCTCTTGAACACGACACTTTTCATTCACCTGGGTTGGGAAATCTTTTACCTCACAGTTGACCAAGTCACTTTGAAAGTCTTTAACCGGGTTTCGGGGATTAACTTTGAGTTATTCGTCACCAAGCCATCTGTTGTGTCGTTATGTGTTCAAGAGGTCTGCAAGCAAAAACTTTCATCTGCAAAATACTTGTCATCCATTTGACCATCCCTGAGTCAGTCCTTACAGCAACATTTCTTCAACTTGAACAATGATTTCGTGTTGCGGGCTTGCCTGCAACGGGTCGCTTTCTATCGACATCGACACATTATCTAGAAAGATGACTTAGGAATCGACAGTACCTTGAAGTCTGCATGCATCAATGGCAGGTTTCTCGCCTTTGACGTCAGTTTACATCATTGACTTTCGATCAGAGGATTCCGTGAAGTGTTCGACATCAAAACATCTATTCACATTTCACGGGTTGTGCTTGGTACTTTGGGGACCATTGACATTACTGGTGGTTTCTCTCACGCTTGTTAACAGTTTACATCATTGACTGGTAATCAAGTGGTTTCTACCATGTTCGACATCGAATCATTTAATCACATGGCTAGAATCGTACCAATTCGAGAAGTAGAAGTGAAGACCCTGGATCTAGTTTCTACCATCCAGGCTGCGAGGAGTTTTGTATTCATTATCTATGTAGACTAATCATAAACAGATGGCTGCGTCCATACTGTGTCTACAAAAGTCTATAAAAATGATGTACTGCAAGATCATTCCTGTATCAGAATAGTTAGTCCATTAGTTAAAGTTTTGAATCTGAGTATGGGAATGCCTACCTCAGTGATGATATAATCTTATCCATGTATTTTGTGTTGAAAATTGCAGGTTCCAACCAGGCCATCCACAAGGCAATCCTTGAAATGATAAAGCGCTTCACCCTTCCTAGAATTACAAAACCCTATTCTATTCCAGGCTTCGCACTTTAGGGGGCAATCTGTTACACTAAAAAATGTCACCTTGACTACTTACAGTTAGTATGGCTCAAATCAACAGTCATGCTACCCTCTTAGGCAAGTCTCATGCCTCTGTTATCCATCTCAAACTCAAAGAAGAGAGAAAGTCTTGTAAAAATTATGTTTATCTCTGGGGTCGCAGGTTCTCTCTAGTCTTACCTGCGGGGACGCGGACCTTGTTCACAAAAACTGCGTCCATGGACGCTCTGTATGTAAAGGGACAGGTGCGTCCCTCTGTAAAAGACAAAATGCACGAGTTTTATCTTGAAAAAGTTACTTGTGGTTACTTCTAGAACATTCTAGAGGTCGGTTTGATGAAATGGATGCGCCTCCAGTTGGTTCATGTATCTCTATTAAGGGGAAGCTTATCCCACCCAAAGAGGGGGATGATCCCATTGATGGTGAACCTGAATAACCTCTTTACAGCACTATAAATAAAGGCATTGAGCCAGAAGGAGAAGAGGTTGGAGCTATACATTTTCTTTGGGTAAATGCTGCAGGATTTAGGTCTTCCATTAGAGCCTTTGTGAGGAGAGATTGTCTTCACTTGATTCTATTTGGGAGAGGGTGAGCTTTGTCAAAGTAGAGGAAAACCCTTGATGGACCCTGGGAGGAACTTGCACAACACCAAGGCCAGGTTGTAAGAGTTTCTTTGTTTCGTTATTAATACAAACTAGTTTATTTTTCTCAATAGCTTGTGTTAATGAGTTATTTCATGTGTTCCTTGGTCTGCATGTTGGATATATGTTTTATTATATGAAATGCAAGTGCTTGGTAATTGTTTGATTGTTTGTGGTTGCAGGAATTGACTTGAAGGAGGAGCTCATCCGGATCGTCAAGAACGGACTTCAACAACAGCGTTTTGGAATAAGGTAAGCCTAAACACTTGTAGTTTTCATGTTATAAAAGGTGTATTTAGAGAAAGATCACTCCTTTTTGTCTTGTTTGTCATTAGAATGTCTTAGACTTCTAGGAAGGTCAGTCGTGTCCGCACCCTTGACAGATTCCGTGTGACACTAACCTGTAATGTCCTTCCTGCAACTTGCAATTTATTCAACAGAAGTCAGGTTTATTTTTTCTGTGTTTTTTTCATTCTTTTTTCTTTTTTATTTTTTTTCTCTGAGACAGTCGGGGCACCTCCAGGAGGTTTTCACCCTCACTACCTACCCTAGGCACTTCCAAGAGGTTTTCACCCAAGGATCTTTTATTCTTTTTCTGTTTTTCTTTTTTCCTTTTTTTTTTGGTGCTCAAAATGTGGGTGGAGTGGAGACAGGGGCCTGCTCCACTACCAGCCCTGATTGATCCAGAGTTTCAATGAACTCCTGCTTAGAAAGGGGCTTCCTATAGATCATCAATCGATGCCCATTGATGAGCATGGGGATGGATTCTTCATCAATGGTCCTGATAAGGACTGAACCATTGTCGTTACATTTCTCCACTCTATATGGTACCAACCATCTTGTCCTCAACTTCCCTTTGAAATCTTTGTATCTTGAATCATATAACAGCGCCCAATCTCCTGGCTGAAATTGCTTCTCTTTAAGGTGTCGGTCATGCCATATTTTTCTTTGAAGTTGGACCACCTCTGAGTGGAGGAGGGCCTGCATTCTTTGTTCATCTAGTCCATTCAGCTGAAGTAGTCTTTCCTGTTGTGCATGGCTGAGATCTAGGTCCATCTGAGTTGCCAACCTCAATGTGTTGTATTCAAATTCTATGGACAGCAAAGCCTTCTTCTCGTAGACCAGCTCATAAGGTGTGAAACCTGTTGTAGTTTTCCAAGTAGTGCTGTAGGCCCAGGTGGCCTCAACCAAGCGATTTGCCCAACCGTTTCTGCTGCTTCTCATCACATTAGTCAAAATCTCTTCCAAAGCCCTGTTAGTGACTTCCACCTACCCATTTGCTTGCATATGATAAGGGGTGGAAGTTCTGTGCTTAATATTGTGATGAGCAAGTAGGTCTTCAATCAGGTTAGAGGTAAACTGACTTCCTTGATCTGCGACTAATTCTCCTGGGTAGCCAAACTTGTAGAAGATATTTTCCCTCAAAAACTCAGCCACTTTTCTTCTGTTGCTACCTTGATTGCCTTTGTTTCTTCCCACTTTGTCAGGTAGTCCATGCACACAATGATGTAATACTTTTGTTTTGAAGGAGGGTTGATAGGACCCACAAAGTCCATGCCCCACTTCTCAAATGGCTCGAAAGTCACCTGAGGTTGGAGGGGCATTTCATCCCTTGGAGTCGGTTTCCCCATCCTTTGACATCAGTCACATTGGCTGATGTATCTTCTGACATCTTGATGAAGAGTGGGCCAATAGTAGCCTGCCTGTAGAATTTTGAAAGCGGTTCTTTTTGCTGCAAAGTGGCCTCCACAGGGTCCATCATGATAGGTTAGGAGGATGTCAAAAACTTCCTCCTCCTTGACACAATTCCTCAAAATCTGATCTAGGCCAAGTTTGAACAGGTTACCCCCAATCCAAGTGAATGGAGCGCTTTTCCTCACGATATTGCTCTTCTCTTTTGAGGATAGGTGTGGCGGGAACTGTGCTGAAACCAAGTAATTTGCTATATCAGCAAACCATGGAGAGAGTACTGAAATAGAAAATAGGTGTTCATCTGGCATTTGATCATCCACCATCCCTTCTTCACCTGTAGCCAAATCTAGTATAGACAAAAAATCAACAACAATATTTTCCTTACCTGGCTTATCAACAATGGTCAAATCAAATTGTTGCAATAAAGTAACCATCTAATGATACAAGAATTTACATCAGGTTTATTCATCAAATACCTAATTTCAGCATGATTAGTGTGTACGAATGTTTGATAACCAGTGATGTAGTGCCTGAACTTGTTTATGGAATGGATTACAAATAGGAGCTCTTTCTTGGTTACAATATAGTTTAATTCTGCCTTGGACAGGTTTTTACTGACAAAATATATGGCATACGATAGCTTCTCTTCAACTTGTCCTAAGGCTGCTCATATGGCTTTGTTCGAGGCATCTGTGTGGATGTGGAAAGGTAGGGCCCAGTTTGGACCTTTAAAGATTGGGGTAGTTACCAGCGTATCTTTCAACACATCTAGAGCCTCTTGACAGTTGTCAGTCCATATAAACTTGACATCTTTCCCCAAAAGACCAAACAATGGATAGGCTAGCTTACTAAAATATTTAATTAACCTTCTATAATATCCCGCTAAGCCTAAAAAACTCCGAACATCTCTTACCTTTTGAGGAGGTGGAACCCTTTGGATGATAGCAATCGTGTTGGGATCCACCTGTAATCCTTGCTAAGAAATTGTATGACCTAGCATGGTCCCTTCAGTCATCAGGAATTCACATTTCTCAGGACTGAGGGACAGGTTCATCTCAATACACTTGGTTAAAACTTTTCCCAGGTAAGTCAATGCTTCTTGGAAGTTGGACCCATAAGGAGTAAAGTCATCCATATAGATTTCCACTGAATCATGAACCAGCTCAGCAAATATGCTTAGTATTGCTCTCTAGAAAGTGGCAGGAGCGTTGCATACTCCAAAGGGAAGGACCCAGTAGGAAAAGGTACCCCATGGACAAGTGAAAGCGGTCTTATCTTGGTCTTCCAAGCTAATTTGGATCTGATTATACCCGCTAAACCCATCTAGGAAGGAAAAGAACTTCTTCCCTACCAAGCCATCTAACACTTGATCTATGAAAGGCAAAGGGAAATGGTCCTTCTTGGTAGCTTTGTTATGTTCTTGATAATCTACATAGATTCTCCACTTCCCATTTTTCTTGGGCACAAGCACCAGAGGAGAAACCCACTCGCTGTCAGAGATGGGGTAGATGAATCCTGCATCCAAAAACTTTTGCAATTCTTCTTTGATAATGTCCTTAAGGGTTGGATTCATTCTCCTCTGAGGTTGCCTGACTAGTTTACAATCCTTTTTAATGTAAATGTGATGGGTACAGACTGAAGGGTGGACTCCTTTCATCTCCTTATAGCTCCAAGCAAAAGCATCCAAATGGTGGTTCAATAAGCTACACAGCTCCTCCTCCTGAGAGGGAGATAGGGATGAGTTGATATTCAAGGTTCTTTCAGGGCCAAATTCCACATTCTTAATTCAAGAAAAGGTCGAGTCAGCCACACAGAGATCCACTAAAGCACTGGCTTGGGTGTCTCCTACCAACTCTTCTAATGGCAGCACACTGGGAGATGGATTTTGAATTAAATTCTCAATAAGGTCATCCTTGATTTGTGGACCTCCCCTGGTGGCTTCCACGGTGCACACGGGTGTAGAGTAGACTTCATCCTCATCTTCCTCCTCCAACCAGAGAGGTAAGTCATCTTCGAGCAAAGGTTGGGCAGGAGGATATAGGACTAGCTGTTTGGACATCAGCCCATTCTTAATGGTCATGCTCCCAGCTCAACAACTGATGTAAGCATCTGTAGTAGCTAACCAACGCCTTCCCAAAATGAGGGGGTATCTAGTGAGTTTATCCTTTAGATGAAGGACCAAGAAGTCCACAAGGTACTCCCAAGAATCAATGGAGACAATGATATCTTCCACAATCCCTTCAGGAGTCATGGTGGCGCAGTCTACTAACTACAGTACTGTCGAGGTCTTTCTTAGGGAACTCTGAAGGTTGATTTTGAGCATAGTGTCCCTGGTCATCACATTAATGGCAGACCCTAGATCAATCAGGGTGTGGGGAATCATGGTGCCATTGATGTGGACATCAACTACAAGACTCCCAAGTTCCAAATATTTTGGACAGATTACTTGTCCCAACATCAGGTCGGACAGTTGTCCTATGACATTGATAGCTGGGGCATCTCTCTTGCACCTACCTGGGTGCCTGAAACACTTCTCTTTGATCAATTTGTTGTAGATTGGTACATCTTTGATGGCCTGGAGAAGTGGTATTTTTACACACAGCTGTTTAAGTTCTCCCAAAAATTTTGTCTCTTCTGGGTTTGGTTGTGTGGTTCTAGTTAGTCTTTTAGGAAAGGGTGGAATGGCTTTGGGTTCACTTTCCTATTCCTCTTCTTCATCCTCCTTAGGAGGAGGTTGGCTACCTGGGAGTACCTTCCCAGATCATAGGTTGATCTCTTAAATCTCCATAGCGTAGGTAGGGCATGTTGTCTCTCTAGTATATACCTGTCGGGCATGTCTGTTATTGGGGTTCAGGTTCGGTTTAGCAGGCATCTGGGGTTGTCTTGGAGGAGCAAGAGGTAATGGTTGTGGTTGAGCAGGTGGTGGAGCCAAAATGGTGGGAGAAGAGTTGTACTGGGGCCTCCACCCTTGTTGCAGTGCATTCCACTGAGGTTGTGGCTGAACATGAGAATGAAACGAATGAGCAGGAGGTTGAGTATGGTATTGAAGTGGATATGACCAAGGAGGGGGTGCGGACCAGGAAGGATGAGCAGGGGGACCCCAAGAAGGTATGTGAGTGGATTGGTTGGGGTTGTAATAAGTTTTGGATGTCCCTTGCATCCCATGCTGGTAAGGTCTGGATCCATGTGACCTCCTTTGGTTGAGGAAGTAGAGTGGTTCAGTGGCTCCTTCAACCCCTTGGTACATAGCTTTAAGTCCGAGTAAGGTTGGGCACTGGTTTGTAGGGTGGTCTTCCTCACAAACAAAACATACCTCTACTGAGTGCAATGGACACTCATTCTGAGGATGCTTCCTTGTACATCTGGGATAGAACATGGCCAAAGCCTTCTCAGCTTCCTCTTTCTTCTGTTGGATTTGGAAAGTATCCAGTTGCATGGCAATAGTCTGTCTCATATCACTTTTGAGGTCTTCCATCTGATTTGTAAACTCATGTTTGGAGAAGGTGGCACTGGTTGGAAGTTGATTCCCCTTACCTCTTTTCCTGGCTACCCTAGAATGGTTTCTAAACACAACCTTTATGTCATCATAAGGTAGTTGGTAGATGTCTCCTCCAGCCAGCAAATGGAGGGTATCTAGAAGGTCTTTAGGGACTCCTCGGAGCAGAACCAGCTTCAGAGATTCGGGGTCAAGTGTGTAGCTGGCCCTTTTATAACTGAGTTGGAACCTTTCTTCATAGTCTTCTAAAGATTCATCATTTCCGATGGTCATTCGAAAGATTTCTCCCTTCGTCTCCTTTGACCTACAGTTATCCTGGTTTTTGTTGTTAAAGGCTTGCTGCATCTGAGCCCAAGTTGTGATACTATTTCCAGGTAACCCCATGAACTAACATAGTGCTGCATCCTTGAGGGTAGAGGGAAATATTTTCAACTTTTTCTCGTCTTCTACATAGTCATATGTTCGACAAAGGCCATCAAACTCAAACAAGAAGGTATCAGGGTCTTCATTGGTCAATCCATGGAAGTGAGGTAAGGCTGACGATTTATGTTTTTCATTCTTGTGTCCCCATTTGTCTCTCGGATGGGAAAGTCACCTTCTATTCTCTCCTCATTCCTTATACTATGCCCGTGTTCAGCCATGGTCTCAGGAGGAATGTTTTCTTGCTCTTCTTTTGTGATAGGATCTTCGTTTATCTCTGGAGGTTCACCTATGTGATCTTCTAGATCACTGCCACCAAAGAAGAGAGAAGGGTGACTCGGTGATGTGGTGGGGGTGTTGGGTAGGAATTTTCCTGAATTGTCTCTATTCCTACGAGGCATGAAATGAGATATTTTTAGTTGGTTTTTGTGTTTTTCTCTGCTTGTACCTGCAAAACTAAAATTGATTGAACAATAAATTGCAACTAACTAAAGTAAACCTTGCTAGAATGAAAATTGTGGAATTCAAATGAAAGTAGGAAATGACTAATCTATGCTGCTGAAATGAAATTGCAGAAATGAAATGCTAAGCTACGCTTGCAGAATTGAAATTGCTGAATGGAAATGCCAGTCTATGCTTGCAGAATTGAAATGCTAGTCTAGAAAGGCAGGAAATGTCTAATTTACTCTTGCAGAAATGAAATTGCAAAATTGAAATGCTAGTCTATGCTTGCATAATTGAAATGCTAGTATAGGAAAGCAAGAAATGTCTAATTTACTCTTGCAAAAATGAAATTGCAAAATTGAAATGAAACAACTACTCTACTCTTGCTAAAATAAACTACTTAGCAGAAGGTTGTAGTAGAAGATAGAAGAAAAGCAGCAATCACAAATACTCTGATGCTTCTCCAGCAACGACGCCAAAAATATGGTGGTCTCCAGTATTGTAGCAATGATGCTACGACTCCTGGGACTCCCTTCTTTACTTTTATCAACCCTGTAGTTCGTAACAAACTTGGAAGAGACAGTGCTATATGCACAAGTATTAGCTCTTGCCGCAGGCTATCACTTAATCAGCTGGCACAAGTCTACTAGGAGCTTAAGCCAACTTATATGAGCCCTTAGAAGAAGCTTTTAACTGCGATGGATGAAAGCTAACTCAAAAGAGGCTAGTCTACTTGCAGAAAGGAGATGAAAAATGAAAGGAAATGCAAACCCTAGCAAACCCTAGCTTTACCGACTAACCCTACTGGTGCAAGAAAAGAGATGAAAGTTGCTGAAATGGATGCCATTGATTCTTTGAAAGGTAAAATGCATGTGACTAAGCTACTTCTGAAGTAAAATCTGAAAAAAAACATCTTTTTGTATTTTTGAGTAATCTTGCAGAATTATTATGCATGTGCTTTAACTGTTTTTTACTGTGCAGAGGTTGACTGGCGAAAGGAAATGGAATGGGCACTTGCAGGAGGTTGGGAAGGTGAGAAGAGGGCCTAAGTGATCCCTAGCACCCTTCCAGAGAGTTTCACAGTGATCAAATCTCGAAAAACTGCTCACATGAACTTCTACAAGAAGTCTACAGGGGTTCTATAGGATGTTCTACAGGAAGTTCTATAGGAAGAGCCGAAAGAGGATTCTAGAGGGTTGATCGAGGAAAAACGGTAGGAAAGTGGAAATGGAGGACAGATGAGGATGTGAAGGGGTCTAGGATCTGGTGAATGAAGCTAAGGAGTGATGAAAGTGGTTGGATTTGTTCAAGGATGGAGGGAGCAATGTTGCACAAAAATGTAGAAATTAGGTCAAATTGGAAAAGTGTGGCAAATGAAGGGAATGAATATGGAATTAGGGGTTAGAGTAGGTTGTATGATGAAGGAAGGATAGGTAGGGATGTATTAAAGGTGGTCTGCACACTATTTTCTGAAACTAATTGAACAAAGACGAGAAAGACCATAGATCTATCTATTTTGACCTAATCTGACCTAAAAACCAGAAACATGATGAGCAGAAGGTTATAGACAGGAAATCATGCAAAGTAACTATGGAAACTAAGCAAGAATAGATCTAAGCATGCAAGTACAACTGGTATCAACTTTTCCAACTAAAATTCTAACACTAGAAATTGAATGGAAAGGCAAAAACAGTGTTTTTGTGGAAGCGAGTATGCCTTCGTCTCAGCTCATGGTCCCAAGGAGGGAGAGGTGAGATCAAGGATTGCTTGATGGATTTTTTGTAGATCTTTTCTATTACCAAACTGTCAAATCAACTTGAAGCATGAAAAGCTATATTAATCATCAAAAGCAACCTAAGTAACAAATCAAGATCTTAACCTAAATAACAGAAATTATTCTATGAATGTAGCAAAGACACATAAAAGTACACAAAGCAGGTACTAGCACTTGGGTTGGGCACAAACCAAAGAGCTACGGCCTCCTAAGAAAACTCATAGCTGGTGCAAATTGAAATTTATCTCCATTACTCAATAAATAATCATGTCACAAAAATCTTTACAGCAAGAGCTCGAAAATGAGCTGAAAGGCAAAGCAGCGCCAAAGTGCAAAAAATAACTATTCAAGAGCTAAACTACCAAGGCTTGAAGCCTTCCTACTTATGCACCATGAGGGTCCCCAATAGCTCTCATTAACTTGAGGGGCTTGGCTACTCAAAACTGCAGTTAATTAGCCACTTCACAAAATCTACTCGGCTGCCTCTGGAAATCATCTTTGGTGGGTTGTTGAACTCTGAGCTGATGGTGGAGAAATCGAGGAAGGGGCCATTTAGTGTAGGAGACACCCTTCCTACCAATCCTCAGCCTTGTTCCCTCGTATTTGGCTATGAACTGGCTCATAAATGCTTGACCTTGGTCCAAAAGATGTCGAAAAATTTGCAATAAGCACATATTAGACTTTGTGGTCAAGTGATTATTCTCATTCATTCAATTAACATAAATATATTCAAAAACATGCATAAAACTATGAAGAATGGTGTATTAATCGAGAATAATATGAAAAATGAGCCCAATAAGTTACCCATTTTTGGGGATCATCAAGATGTTCACATGGACTTGGTCCAAATGCAGGCTGAGCAAGTTCCCCTTGAAAATTGTGCATTTCTGGAGGGAAGCCATCCTTCCCTCCAGAAATTGCGGAATCCTCTCTTCTAGCCTGTTGGACTCAAAGATTGCACAATCCTACCAATCAACACTCCCAGCAGGATTTGCACAAATTTCCCCAGTAGGACTACTCAGCCTAGGATTTGTGCAAATCTGGGCAGCAGTTAGTTGTTCTACCTAGAAATTATGCAATCCTCCTGGGCAGTGAACCCAGCTTCCAGCTAGGAATGCACATTTTTCCCAAGTAGTTGAGCAACTGCATTCATGAACATTCTGGTTGACCAGTTCCATTCGGAACCAAGGAGACATGAATTGCATGCATGCATGACTTGCTCTTCCCAAAATAGCAAGAGACAACATGCAAAAGGCATCCCATGATTCAGGGAGCTATTTTTAGCAGTCAGGGGTTACATGCAAAGTTGTTTTAGAAGTTTCCCTCCAAGTGTTGCTCTTTCCTAGATTTGTGGCATGCACATCATGAGACCAAATTTTTTTATTCGATGCATCAAAGCTCATTAATGCACATTGACCTTGGAGCTCTGACATCCCACAACACATCCAGGACTCTTTGACACATTTGGCTCAGTTATTCACGAGTAAGTGGCCTCAACTTGTCTTTTTCAGCATTTCTGTCACTTCCTGTGTATTCACTTGTGTGAGTGTTGTTTGCTTGATTTCTTTGAATTCCTTTTGTCGTTTACATGTGTACTAGCTTTTCCTAGCTCTGTTTAAGTTTCCGTTGCTATCTCACTACTGTCACATGCATGAAACTGCTTTGCACGGATTTTCACCCAACCGATGAATTGCCTCACCCACATGCATGTTTATTTGTTTGTTGAATCTTTCATTCATGTTTTGCATGCACTTTCAATCACTTCTGCTATCACTTAGTGTTGCCATGCATTCACTGTCTTATTTTCTTTTAGTTTCCCTTCGACGAGTCGGGCTAACCTTGGTGATGAGCCCCAAATTTGGTAGCATTTTGGGCTCACTTGGCCTAATTATCCTTGTTCAATCCTTCATTTTTCATAACTTATGAATTATTTTTTACTATGTTTATGTCATTTGTACAAATAAGGGTAGTCACTCTTCTTAGGCGGCTAACACGTGCTCATTTCAAGTTTTTTGACACATGTTAGAGCAAAACCGAGTAGTCATGGGCTAGGAGACAACCAAGCTTGGGTTGAGGATTCGTAGGGGGGTTGTCTATGGCATTAAATAGCCTCCCTCGAGATCTTCACCCCCAACTCCGAGCTCCAAAGGCCACCAAAACCGGATCTAGAAGGCAGCCAAATAGATTTTTGGAAGGAGATGTTCACTTACAGTTTGGGCAGCCAAGTCCCATAGATTTAGGAGGCCAACTAGGGCTTTGTGGTGTATAAATGTTAAGGTCTCAGCCTCCGTGAGGGACTTTTTCGAAAACTCTTGCATACCTTGCACTATAGTGCTGCTAGCTCCATTTTGTTCTCTTGCAACCATTGTTGGCATAACTCTTGACTTATGATTGTTTTTTGATAATGAGAAGCAGTCAGATTTGATATCAGCTCTGATTTTTCTATAGGAGCCATAGCTCTCGGGGTTGGGCCCAACCTGAGAGCCTAGGGCCTCCTTCTTTGTATTGTTATCTTTTCTTTAAGCATTGTGATTTTCCTTTTATGAATTTGAAACGTGGTTCTGTTAAGCAAGATTTAGTTGTGTTGGTTAAATAGGTCACTGTTGAGGAATAGAATTTCTTCAGATGTGTAGAATAGATTGGTAGGATAATAATCGATAAAGCTCCAGGAAAAGGGGTTGTCCGCACTCTCAGTTTCACCTCTCCCTTATTGGATAAGGGGCTAGAATTGTAGAAATAGTGCTGCCCAACAAAAACACTAGTTTGCTTGACCATGCAATCCTTGGTGTAATGTCTTCATTTGTAGAAGTTAGTCATGCGTTCAGACCTTTTGAGATGTTTCTTTGCTTAAGTGCTGTACATGGTTCTCTTTATAAATAAAGCTGTTGTTCATTTGTTTCGTTGACAGTTAGGATAGATTAGCTAAGATTTTGATTGTGTGCAGGACTTGGTTCATTCGGTTAAGTGTACACCATGCAGGGGCATCTCCATCACTCTCTCATCCACCTAAGCTTCGTCCAGGCCAGCTGCTCCATCTCCTAGTTAGGTTCCTCGTCTCACAACTGTTCTCCTGCCCACGTAACCCTGCCTTCTTGCTCTTCCATTGTCTTAGCCTTCTTTAAGTCAAGTCAGCTTTCCACACCCTCTCATCAGTCCATCCATCAGTCCCTGGGTCATTTCAGGCCCCTACCCTACCTCCCTATCCATTCATGCATCTACTCTCACTCACCCATCCTCCAAAATCCAATTTTAGAACATCCTGCAGAAATTTCTGAACATCCTGTAGAAATCCCTGAAACATTCTGTAGAACCCCTACAGACTTCCTGTAGAAGCTCACAAATGAGGTTGCTGGATAGCCAAACTTTATGAAACTCTTTGGAAGGGTGTTAGGGACTCCTTAGACCCTCTCTGAACCTTCCCAACCTTTTCCAAGCATTTCTCTTCCTTGATCCACCCCTGCACAGTAAAAAGCCAGTTAAAACACATGCACGATAATTCTGATAACTTATTTGAAAATACAAAA
Source organism: Pinus tabuliformis (assembly GCA_031772625.1). Lineage (NCBI taxonomy): Eukaryota > Viridiplantae > Streptophyta > Pinopsida > Pinales > Pinaceae > Pinus > Pinus tabuliformis. The sequence goes on from CM062806.1 coordinate 174,237,759, forward strand.
AGATGTTTCCTTCAGATAAAGGTAGCCTAGACATGTGCATTTTACCTTCACAGAAGTAATGGCATCTCTTTTAATATTTTTCATTCTCTCCTCTGCATCAGTAGGACTAGCTGGTAGAATTAGGGTTTGCTACGGTTTATGTTACCTTTTGGCTTTCAGTTTCTTTCTGCAAGTAGATCAGTTTCCTTTGAGTTAGCTTCCATCCATTAGTTAAAAAGCTTCTTCTAAGAGCTCATAGAAGTTGGCTTAAGCCCCTAGCAGACTTGTGCCAGCTGACCAAGTGACAGTTGCGGCAAGAGCTAGTACTTGTGCATATAGCACCGTCGCTTCCAAGTTTGTTACGAACTACCGAGTTGATAAAAGTAAAGAAGGGAGTCCCAGGAGTTGCAGCATTATTGCTACAATACTGGAGCCCACCATCTTTTTTGCGCCGTTGTCGGGGAAGCGTCAGAGTATTGGTGATTGTTGCTTTTCTTCTATTTTCCTACACTCGCCTTCTGCTAAATAGTTTATTTCATTTCCATTCTACAATTTCATTTCCGCAATTTCAATTCTGCAAGCGTAGCTTGGCATTTCAATACTGCAAGCATAGAGTAGCATTTCACTTCTACAATTTCAAGTCTACAAGCGTAGATTAGCATTTCAATTCTACAAGCGTAAACTAGCATTTCATTCCTGAAATTTCATTTGAGCAACATAGCTTAGTCCTTTCCTGCTTTCATTTCAATTCCGTGTTTTCATTTCAGCAAGATAGCTAGTTGCAGTTCAATCTATTTTCAGTTTTACAGGTGCCAGAAACAAAGAAAAAAGCAATCAAAAGCCTTTCCATTTCATGCCTCATAGGAACAGAGATAAAACCGGCAAATTCTTACCCAACACCCCCACCACTTCACTGAGTAACCCTTCTCTCTTCTTTGGTGACAGTGATCCAGAAGAACCTATAGGTGAGCCTACTGAGATATATGAAGATCCTATAACAGAAGAAGAGTTAGAGAAAACTCCACCTGAATCCATGGCTGAAAACCGAAACGGTAGAAGAGAAGATGAGAGAATAGAAGGTGCCTTTCCCATCCGAGAGACCAATGGAGACATGAAAATGAAAAACATAAGCCCCTCCGCTTTACCTCACTTCCATGGATTAGCTACTGAAGACCCTGATACCTTCCTATTTGAGTTTGTTGTCCTTTGTCGAACCTATGACTATACAGAAGATGAGCAAAAATTGAAACTCTTTCCCTCTAACCTCAAGGATGCAACATTACGCTGGTTCATGGGCTTACCTGGAAACAGTATCACCACTTGGGCTCAGATGAAGCAAGCTTTCAATACCAAATATCGGGACTACTGTAGGTCCAAGGAAGCCAAGGGAGAAATCTTTCGGATGACCATGGGAAATGATGAGTCTTTAGAAGATTATGAGGAAAGGTTCCAACTTAGCTATAAACGGGCCAGGTGCACAATTGACCCTGACTCTCTCAAGTTGGTCCTACTCCGAGGAGTCCCTGAAGACCTTCTAGATACCCTTCACATGCTAGCTGGAGGAGATATTTACCAACTACCTTATGAGGATATAAAGACTGTGTTTAGAAACCACTCTAGGGCAGCCCAGAAAAGAGGTAGGGGAAACCCCCTTTCAGCTAGTACTACTTTCTCCAAGCATGAGTTTGTTAATCAGCTGGAGGACCTCAAAAGTGAGGTGAGACAGACCATTGCCATGCAACTTGATACATTCTAAATCTAGCAAAAGAAAGAGGAAGCTGAGAGGGCTTTGGCCATCTTCTGTCCTAGGTGTACAAGGAAGCACCCTAAGAACGAGTGTCCATTACACTTGGTGGAGGTATGTTCCGTTTGTGAGGAGGACCACCCCACAAACCAATGCCCAACCTTACATGGGTTTAAGGCCATATACCAAGGAACTGAGGCACCCACAGAACCTCTCTACTTACTCAACCAAAGGAGGCCACATGGACCTAGACCTTACGAGTAGGGGATGCAAGGGACATCCCAAGCTTATTATAGCCCCAACCAATTTGCTCCTATGCCTTCTTGGGGTCCTCCTGCTCATCCTTCCTGGTCTGTGCCTCCTCCATGGTTTTACCCACCTCAATACCATACTCAGCCCACTACTCATTCGTTTCACTCACATGTCCAGCCACAGCCTCAGTGGAATGCACCTCAACCGGGGTGGAGGCCCCATTACAACACTCCTCCCGCCATTTTTCCTCCACCACCAGCTCAACCACAACCATTACTTCCTGCTCCTCCAAGACAACCCCAAATTCCTGCTCAACCGAACCCGAATCCCAACAACTGACAGGCCCAGCAGGTATATACTTGGGAAACAACATGCCCTACCTATGCTGTGGAGATCCAGGAGATCAACCTGCGATCCGAGAAGACTCTTCCTGATCGCCAACCTCTTCCCCCAGAGGACGAGGAAGATAAATAGGAAAGTGAACCCAAGGCCACTCCACCCTTTCCTGAGAGACTAACAATAACCACACAACCCGACCCAGAGGAGAATGAGCTTCTGGGAGAACTCAAACAGTTGTGTGTGAGAATACCACTTCTCCAAGCCATCAAAGATGTACCAATATACAACAAATTGGTTAAGGAAAAGTGTTTCAGGCACCCAGGCAGGCAAAAAAGAGATGCCTCAACCATCAATGTCATAGGACAACTGTCTAATCTTATGTTGGGGCAAGTAATATGTCCAAAGTATTTGGATCCTGGGAGTCTTGTAGTTGATGTCAACATCAATGGCACCATCATACCCCACACTTTGATTGATTTAGGGGCTGCCATTAATGTGATGACCGGGGATACCATGCTCAAACTCAACCTTCAGGGTTCCTTAAGGAAGACCTCGACGGTCCTATAGTTGGCAGATCGCTCCATCGTGACTCCCGAAGGGATTATGGAGGATGTCTTCGTCTCTGTTGACTCTTGGGAGTATCCTGCGGACTTCTTGGTTCTTCAACCAAAGGAAAAGCTTACTGGATACCCCCTTATTTTGGGAAGACCTTGGTTAGCCACTGCGGATGCTTACATAAGCTGCCGAGCAGGAAACATGACCATCAAAAATGGTCCTATGTCCAAGCAGCTAGTCCTATACCCTCCTGCCCAACCTCTATTAGAGCATGACTTACCACTTTGGTTGGAAGAAGGAGAAGAGGATGAGGTGTACTCTACACCCTTGTGCACCTTAGAAACCACCAGGGGAGGTCCTCAAACCTAGGATGATTTGATTGAGACCTTGATTCAGAATCCGCCTCCCAGTGCATTGTCCTTAGAGAAATTGGTGGAGGATACTCAAGCCAGCACCTTAGTGGACCTTTGTGTGACTGATCCAATCTCTCCGAGAGTTAAAAATGTGGAGTTTGGCCCCAAGAGAACGTTAAATATCAACTCCTCCCTATCTCCTTCCCAGGAAAAGGAGCTGTATAGTCTGCTGGCCAGTCATCTAGATGTTTTTGCTTGGAGCTATAAGGAGATGAAAGGAGTCCATCCTTCGGTCTGTACCCATCACATCTACATTAAAGAAGATTGTAAACCAGTCAGGCAACCTCAGAGGAGAATGAATCCAGCCCTTAAGGACATTGTCAAAGAAGAATTGCAAAAATTGTTGGATGCAGGATTCATCTACCCCATCTCGGATAGCGAGTGGGTGTCCCCTCTGGTGTTGGTACCCAAGAAAAATGGAAAGTGGAGAATCTGTGTGGACTACCGAGAACTAAACAAAGCCACCAAGAAAGACCACTTCCCTCTGCCTTTCATAGATCAAGTGTTGGATGGACTGGCGGGAAAGAAGTTTTTCTCTTTCCTAGATGGGTTCAGTGGGTATAACCAGATCCAAATCAGCCCAGAAGACCAAGCTAAGACCACCTTCACTTGTCCTCGGGGTACCTTTACTTACCGAGTCCTTCCCTTTGGGCTATGCAATGCTCCTGCCACTTTCCAAAGAGCAGTATTGAGCATCTTTTCTGAGCTGGTCCATGATTCGGTGGAAATCTATATGGATGACTTCACTCCTTATGGGTCCAACTTCCAGGAAGCATTGTCCAATCTGGGAAAAGTTCTAACCAAGTGCATTGAGATGAACCTGTCCCTTAGTCCTGAAAAATGTGAATTCCTGATGACTAAAGGGAACGTGCTAGGACATACCATTTCTCGACAAGGATTGCAGGTGGATCCTAATAAAATTGCTCTCATCAAAAAGGTTCCACCTCCTCAGAAGGTAAGAGATGTTCGGAGTTTCTTAGGCTTAGTAGGATATTATAGAAGATTTATTAAAGACTTCAGTAAGCTAGCCTCGCCACTGTTTGGCCTCTTAGCAAAAGATGTTGAGTTCAAATGGACGAACGACTGTCAAAGGGCTCTGAATGAATTAAAGGAAAAGTTGGTGTCCGCCCCGATATTGAGAGGTCCAAACTGGGCCCTACCTTTCCACATGCACATTGATGCCTCGAACAAAGCCATAGGGGCAGCCTTAGGATAGGTTGAACAAAAATTCCCATATGCCATATACTTTGTCAGCAAAAACTTATCCAAGGCAAAAATGAATTATACTGTAACTGAGAAAGAGTTCTTGGCCGTGGTCCATGCCCTGAACAAGTTCTGACACTACATCACTGGCTATCAAACATTTGTACATACTGATCATGCTGCAATTAGATATTTAATGAATAAACCAGATGTGAATGCTCGTATTATTAGATGGTTACTTTTGTTGCAGCAGTTTGATTTGACTATTGTTGAAAAACCAGGTAAAGAAAATGTTGTTGCTGACTTCTTGTCTAGATTGGATTTACCTGCAGGTGAAGATGGAACAGTGGATGACCAGATGCCAGATGAACATCTGTTTGCTATCTCAATACTCTCTCCATGGTTTTCTGATATAGCAAACTATCTGGTCTCAGCACAGTTCCCTCCGCATCTATCTTCAAAAGAGAAAAGCAGAATTGTGAGGAAAAGTGCCTCATTCACTTGGATCGGGGGCAACCTGTTCAAACTTGGCCCTGATCAGATCTTAAGGCGTTGTGTAAGGGAGGAGGAAGTCTTTGACATCCTCCTAACCTATCATGATGGGCCTTGTGGAGGACATTTTGCAGCCAAGAGGACTGCCTTCAAAATTCTACAGGTAGGCTATTATTGGCCCACGCTTCATCAAGATGTCAAGAGATATATCAGCCAATGTGACTGATGCCAAAGGATGGGGAAGCCGACTCCAAGGGACGAAATTCCTCTCTAACCTCAAGTGACTCTTGAACCATTTGAGAAGTGGGGTATGGATTTTTTGGGTCCTATCAATCCTCCTTCAAGGCAAAGGTCTTGCATCATTGTGTGCACAGACTATCTGACAAAGTGGGCGGAAACCAAGGCAATCAAAGCAGCGACAGAAGAAAATGTGGCTGAGTTTTTAAGAGAAAACATCTTCTACAAATTTGGCTACCCAAGAGAGTTAGTCACCGATCAAGGAAGCCAGTTCACCTCCAACTTAATTGTAGACTTGCTCGCTCATCACAAGATCAAGCATAGGAATTCCACCCCCTATCATCCTCAAGCAAATGGGCAGGTGGAAGTCACCAATAGAGCATTAGAAGGGATTTTGACTAAGGTGGTGAGCAGCAGCAGAAAGGATTGGGCAGATCGCCTGGTTGAGGTCACTTTGGCTTACAACACCACTTGGAAGACCACAACCGGCTTCACACCTTATGAGCTGGTCTATGGGAAGAGAGCTTTGCTGTCAATTGAGTTCGAGTACAACACATTGAGTATGGCAGCTCAGCTGGACCTAGATCTCAGCCATGCCCAACAAGAAAGGTTATTGCAGCTGAATGGGCTAGATTAACACCGAATGCAGGCCCTTCTCCACTCAGAAGTGGTTCAACTTCAGAGGAAGATATGGCATGACCGGCACCTCAATGACAAACAATTCCAGCTGGGAGATTGGGCGCTACTGTATGATTCCAGACATAAGGATTTCAAGGGGAAGCTGAGGACAAGATGGCTAGGACCATATGCAGTGGAGAAGTGTAATGACAATGGGTCTGTTCTTATTCGGACCATTGATGAGGAAGCCATCCCCATGCTCGTCAATGGGCATCGACTAAAGATCTACAGGAAACCTCTTTCGAGGCAAGAGTTCATCAAAACTGTGGAAAAATTAGTGCTGGTCATAGAGAAGGGTTTTGCCTCTGTTTTGGGCATACCCTAAGCATCATAAAAAAATAAATAAATAAATATAATAAAAAAGATCCTTGGGTGAAAACCTTTCTGAGGCACCCAAGGCAGATGGTAGGGGTGAAAACCTCATTGAGGCGCCCCTGCTATCTCTCTGAAAAAGAATTGGAATAAAAAGACCCTTGGGTGAAAACCTCTCTGAGGAACCCAAGGCAGATAGTAGGGGTGAAAACCTCATTGAGGCGCCCCTGTTGTCTCTTAAAAAGTTCAAAAAAAAAAAAAGAGAAAAAAGAAAAGAAAAAAGAAGGAGGCAGAAACAGAAAAACAGGCTTAATCTTTGGAAATTGATGCAGGTTGCAGGTATTCCATGCATAAAGGAGGCCTCTCAACTCAAGGACAAGGGTCCCTACCATGCTACCAGGTGACCTCACCAGCACTCCCTCCATAAACACTCATCTCTTCCAAGGTTTGGGCGCAATCGGGTCATAGTTTAGCCTTCTACAGGAAGCTACAGGAAGTTCTGTATTTCTACAGGAAACATCCTGTAGAACCTTTGGATGGGCCAGGACCGACTATGTAGAAGAATATTAATCTCGAAGTCCGATGAGGAGGCATGCAACCAATTTTTTTTTCTCCATCCCCCACTGCTGTCACCTCCTTTCACCACCATTGCTGCCATATGATTGAAATACCTGCACAGTCATACCAGAACGTTGGACTCTCAGAAAAAATATTTTTAAGTGGGAAATAAAGCATGCAGAGGCTCAATGCTTTGCCTGTCAAGGCAATCTAAGGACCCTGCACCTGTGAACGTGACTCCACTATTTCGGCATGCACCCCAGGAGGAGAAACGGCTACAGGATGTCCTACAGGAATCCTGTAGCAATTGATCCAGCTAGAGCACACACCATGAAGGAACTTGCAGCTCATGAAGCCGGCACATGTACCATCCACAGCCAGGAAACTGGTCTCGCAACCAGTGTTGGCATTATGATTCAAGTGTTGTCCTTGATGGCAACTCACTCAGAGGTTGGTACAGGTGATGGCAACTTAATCAGAGGACAGATCTTAGTACAGCAGGTCAAGAAAGTTCATACACGTAGGTTCATTAAGCCCAAGTCGCGTATACACGCTGGTTCACTATATACCAAGTCGCGTGTACGCAGGTTCGCTATATACCAAGTAGGGTATACACGCAGTTTCATGAATGGAAAAGAGCGTACATGGCGGAAAGCTTACTTTTGGTCCGTGGTAGTTAGTCCTTGGAATTTGTGCCTATGGTTTTGGACCATGGAGTCTCGACAGACGTGTTTATCCCTAGTATTGAGTTGATGGTATTGGGTTACTATGGTTTTGGACCGTGGTATTGTGAAGGACCTAAAGCTATATAAGGAGAAAGATCATTAGGCCAAAGTGTGAGTGTGTGAGTGATGAAGATCTGAGGAAGTGTGAGATCCAAGTGCTGGTTATGGGATGGTGATCTGAACCAAGGTTTCACTCATGTGGAGGATGATGAATGATGGAACGAGATCTCAAGGCTTGGAATGATTATCTTCATATGGTTTGACTGTGGATAGACTAGATCTACTGACGCATGTTTATTATTATGATCTGGGTATGTTTTGATGTCTGATATAGCTGCGGAGTTTTAAGCTTGAATTTGCAGATCTGTACGCAGGTTGGTTTTGGTAAAAGGGCGTATACACGCAGGTTGGGTTCATCCAAGTAGCGTATACAATGTGAAGTATGATAGTTGAAGATGGAGTTGGATCTGGTTGTTGTTATGATGTTGTTGACAGGGTTTCAGTGATTTTGTATTGGGTGTTTCAGTGATTGATGATGCAGGTTGTACTACAATGGTGATTGTCTTATGGATCCAGTATGAAAATGTATGAAACATGGTCCCGGGAAGATCGTAGGTCGGCACCTACGTATTGGTAAACATATCAGCCAGTACAAGAGCCAAGGGGGTTGTAGCTCCGTTCCAGGAGCAGCTGGAAAACGAGTGAAGGTTGTAGCCTTCTGTAGGGTTGGCACCTACGTACTAGTAAATGGATCGGCTAGTACAAGAGCTATGAGGATTGAAGCCCTCTGTAGGTTGTAGCCTACGTGCTGGTAAAGGACTACACCAGTACATTGTAAAAGAAGTTTCTTATTAAAGGAAGATAGAAACAAATTGCAGCAGGTGGTTTTCACCCACATTGGGTTTCCACCTTATATCATGGTGTTCATGTGTGTGCCTTATGTGTGATGATCTGTTCTGTTATACTGCACCTGTTTACTGTTAATATGGTTAATAATGTTCTGATGCATTTACTGAAGATTAAGCTAACTGAATTATAAGATCTCTGGATATACGCTAGTTGCATTAGACACAGTAGCGTGTACACGCGGGTTCACTTAATTGAAGTAGCGTATATGTTTCTGAGTATGAAATTGGAAAGGTTTTACTGATCTGATAATACTGATTCACCCCCCCCTATCAGTATTATTTCCAACAATTGGTATCGGAGCAGGTCCTTCAGAGAAGCTTGATCGCTTGAAGGAGATTCGTAGAACAATGGGGAAGAAAGCACGAAGACAGCTCAAAGGAACAATGACAACCTGCCGTTGAGTGGAAGAAAGAATTCAGATCCTGAATCACCTCAGATTGAAGATGGACAAGCAAATGAAGAATCAGATCAAATCATAGATCAGCAAGATCTACCTAGCAAATGGGAGAATGCCCTCAAAGAAGAAATCATCATATTAAAAGATCAGTTGGATTGTGCATCCAGAATTCGACAAATGCTGCTAGCGCTGAATAAAGAGCAAGAAAACGAGATCCTCAAACTAAGGCATTAGTTGGATGAAGGAAGGAAAGCTGAAGAGACCTTGAAGAAGCAATGTCTGGAAAAAGAAGAACATCATCAAGTTGAGGTAAATATCTTGAAAAGTAAATTAGAAGAAAAAGATAAACTATTACGATTTCAAGATAGTACTAAGATCTTGGATGATATTCTTAGTAGTCAAAGGTCCCCTGCTATCAAAACTGGTCTTGGTTTTCATGAGTCTATTGAAGGTGAATCTGGTTCACAAAGTAAGACAAGAATCTCTAATGCAAAATCTGAAAGGCTCTACAAGGAGATGAAAGGACAACCCCATCAACAGTCAAGGAAAGAGACTCCTCAAAGAAAATCTTTTACTCCTCCCATGAATAATGTTGAATGTTATGTATGTCATAATCTTGGACATATTGCAGCCATATGTAGAAGAAGAAGGTTTCAAGACCATCATGCAGAAAGATCATCACGTTCAAGGTACTTTAATGGATATTGCTTTTCTTGCAATATGTTTGGCCACAAAGCTGCTGATTGCTATAAGAGGAATATGAAACATGTAAGATGCTATGCATGTAACAAGTTTGGACATAAAGCAAGAGATTGCAGGAACAAAGCTCATGATAAGAAGAAATCATCAACATGCTTGAAGATATGGAAGAAGAAGGAAGTTCAGTCAGAAAAATGTGGCACAACACAGGGTACTCAGCACAACACAGACATAACAGACTCAGGGGGAGCTGAAGGTGTAAAACTTCAGTGTTCTAATTCTCATACGCAATTTTAATGAAGGGAAGCCACATATATACGCGATTTCTACACTGCAAAGTCGCGTATATGTCAGTTTGTGGAAAAGCAGTGGGAACAGACTCAGAAAAGGGGTCTGATATCTTTCAGTCCAGTATATGCTCTATTGGTTAACAGTTACAGTCTGCTGAGGAGGTCTGGAAATGTCTTAAGATGCTAGAAGTGTTTTAATCCTAACTTGATGATGATGATATCTTGATGATTATTACTGATGTATGCATGATCAGATCTAACTGAAAACAGATGGCACAAGCTCAGGGGGAGCATATACTTCAAATAATGCATTGTTGGCATTATGGTTACAAGTTGTTGATAAAGTCTATGAAGCTAAATGATACATCTTGTTGTTTGATCAAAGGAATGGTATTGCAGGCTGATGGTACAGATCATATATGATGAATGATAGTCATGGTCTTGAATGAATTGCTGGTCTTAGAACTTGCATCTACTCAGGGGGAGCATGGATGGATTGATACAACTTGGAGCCCATTCAGAAACTTCAGCATGTATCTCTTTTGTGATATCTCTTTTATGGTGTCAAGGTCATGTAATGGCCTATGTTGGTTTCCCCACTATGCCTGGGATGAATGATGTAATGTAATTATGTAAATTTCTGATGTATCCCCTCTTGGTTGGGAGTATGGATGTATGTATTGAGTCTTTTGGTGATAGGAAGGTCTTTTATGATGTATAAGTCTTGGTTCTTTTTGAAGAACATCTTTTGCAGATCTTGCCTACAGTCAGGGGGAGCATGTTCAGCACAGCAGAGCAGAGATATTCAGCATGTACTCAGGGGGAGTATGGACAGCAGAAGGTATACCAAAGAAGAGAATATCTTGGCCCGCCCTTTGCCCTTGATGTCAAAGGGGGAGAGTGACTTGGTGTGGTTGCCATCAAGTCCAAAGGGGGAGTTTGTTGGCATTATGATTCAAGTGTTGTCCTTGATGGCAACTCACTCAGAGGTTGGTACAGGTGATGGAAACTTAATCAGAGGACAGATCTTAATACAGCAGGTCAAGAAAGTTCATACACGCAGGTTCATTAAGCCCAAGTCGCGTATACATGCTGGTTCACTATATACCAAGTCGCGTGTACGCAGGTTCGCTATATACCAAGTAGGGTATATACGCAGTTTCATGAACGGAAAAGAGCGTACATGGCAGAAAGCTTACTTTTAGTCCGTGGTAGTTAGTCCTTGGAATTTGTGCCTATGGTTTTGGACCATGGAGTCTCGACAGACGTGTTGATCCCTAGTATTGAGTTGATGGTATTGGGTTACTATGGTTTTGGACCGTGGTATTGTGAAGGACCTAAAGCTATATAAGGAGAAAGATCATTAGGCCAAAGTGTGAGTGTGTGAGTGATGAAGATCTGAGGAAATGTGAGATCCAAGTGCTGGTTATGGGATGGTGATCTGAACCAAGGTTTCACTCATGTGGAGGATGATGAATGATGGAACGAGATCTCAAGGCTTGGAATGATTATCTTCATATGGTTTGACTGTGGATAGACTAGATCTACTGACGCATGTTTATTATTATGATCTGGGTATGTTTTGATGTCTGATATAGCTGCGGAGTTTTAAGCTTGAATTTGCAGATCTGTACGCAGGTTGGTTTTGGTAAAAGGGCGTATACACGCAGGTTGGGTTCATCCAAGTAGCGTATACAATGTGAAGTATGATATTTGAAGATGGAGTTGGATCTGGTTGTTGTTATGATGTTGTTGACAGGGTTTCAGTGATTCTGTATTGGGTGTTTCAGTGATTGATGATGCAGGTTGTACTACAATGGTGATTGTCTTATGGATCCAGTATGAAAATGTATGAAACGTGGTCCCGGGAAGATCGTAGGCCGGCACCTACGTACTGGTAAACATATCAGCCAGTACAAGAGCCAAGGGGGTTGTAGCTCCCTTCCAGGAGCAGCTGGAAAACGAGTGAAGGTTGTAGCCTTCTGTAGGGTTGGTACCTACGTACTAGTAAATGGATCGGCTAGTACAAGAGCTATGAGGGTTGAAGCCCTCTGCAGGTTGTAGCCTGCGTGCTGGTAAAGGACTGCACCAGTACATTGTAAAAGAAGTTTCTTATTAAAGGAAGATAGAAACAAATTGCAGCAGGTGGTTTTCACCCACATTGGGTTTCCACCTTATATCATGGTGTTCATGTGTGTGCCTTATGTGTGATGATCTGTTCTATTATACTGCACCTGTTTACTGTTAATATGGTTAATAATGTTCTGATGCATTTACTGAAGATTAAGCTAACTGAATTATAAGATCTCTGGATATACGCTAGTTGCATTAGACACAGTAGCGTGTACACGCGGGTTCACTTAATTGAAGTAGCGTATATGTTTCTGAGTATGAAATTGGAAAGGTTTTACTGATCTGATAATACTGATTCACCCCCCCCTCTCAGTATTATTTCCAACAACCAGCAGCAGTTAATGAAGAGGAGCTCCCGTGCCTGTGCACGAAGCAGCAGCAAGAGGATCCATCATCCCTCATCCTGAAGCATGAGAAAAATCACGTCCACGACCGCACAGGTAAGTGCCTCACCCTGTTTCGTCAAATTACATAAGCTATGCTCTAAAATGTGTGTAACTATGGAAATGAATGGATTGAACAAGTCGGGTAGCCATTCAACTAGCCACCACAACCTGTCCCACAGCCTCGTCGGATCCGAAAGGCTTTGGTTATGTCGACAAGACAGGAAATGGACATGTGGGAAGCATCCAGTTGGAGAGAAGCGACGATCTAACAGGAATGGTGGTGGTAGATATACAGGGAAGGATTCGGCAGTCAGGTATACATGCAGCGGAATGATATCAGGTGACGTCGGCCAACGGGCCGACGGGGACAGCTCACCCCCGCGCCACGAATTCCGCAGAAATTCAAATCCGTCGGCTGAATCACTTATGGCACACTGTAGTCATTTATCTCAACCGTTTTGCAGCCGAGTACGCATCCTAAATTCTCTGAAGGCTGTTAACCCGAGTTCTTGGCCTGTTCCAATGTCCTGTTGCTGCACAGAAGGTCCAGAACCACTTAAGCGCTCCCCAGAATCCGTGCACGACTTCTACAGGAAGCTGCGTTACAGGAAGCTCAACATTACGAAGGAATTCGGACTGTTCACATCGAAGGTGGCAATTCTGGAATGAGGTAAGCCTGAACATAGTTCTCCCATGCAATTGGTTTGAAAGGTGGTGAAGTCGACGTGTTGAAGGGGTAGGAAACCATGAATTAAAGTCTGTGCATGAATTTACAAGCGTTTTCTTATCGCTGCATGAGAATTGTCGTCGTAGTATGTATGCAGGATTTTCCCCAGGGTTCGATTTATAATTGAGCCACTGTTAAGGCTCACTTGTAGAAACTTGTGAATTTTATAAACTGTGTGCATAACAAAGACATAGCTCTGCGCTCTGTCTAAGAAAATCCCGAAGATCCACTTCTGTATACGAGCAGGCAAGCTCAGGACAACAAAGCAAGTTTTTACCATGCCGGGAGGGTTCATTAGAAAAGAGCCTACAAACTCAAAGAAGTTATGGGAAACCCCTGAGGTGGTGGACTTGTTTTCTCATGCACAATGGATGTCATTCTATGACAAGCTTCAAGGTCAAGATGACGAGGTTGCAGAAGAATTCCTGCGATCCTTAAAGCCAAAGTCAAAGACATTGGCCGTTGTCAACTTCAGAGGATTGACCCTCAGACTCACCCCACAGTTCATTAGCAGAGTAACTGATCTACCGATGGGGGTACCCTGGGATAAGGAGGAGAGAAAACTGGGTCAGAAAGCTAAGAAGGAGTTCTTCTTGCCAAAGGAACAATTCTCAGAGGACAAGAATGGAGTTCGAAGAACTAGCCTACAACCATTCTGGAGTGAGGTCAACCTCCAGATTATGAAGTATATTACGTGCGAAGGGTGATTTAGCATCGTGTATGGATATCATTTCCAGTTGCTCACAGAACTCATGCACCAAATGGACCTACCCTCAGAGAAAAAGTTGAGCATTCCTTACTTCCTCCTGCAATCCATGACTGAGTGTGCCACCAAATTGAGAGAGGGAATGCCAGACCAGATAGCCCATCATGGGCTCATCAAGTTCCTCGTGGAAGATTCACTCCACACGTACACCGTCCCTCTCTCCTGGGAAACTTTTTGAAATTTGACTAAGGATGATGACATCCGAATTTTGTCTGAGGAGCTCACCTCCTCCAACAGCAAGGAGAAGGAACACACTCAAGCAAAGAAGAAAGGTAAAGGCCAAGAAACCCTGGCCAAAACACCAAAGAAAGAACAGAAGGGAAAACAAGAGAAAAACCAAGTTGCCAAAAGAGAGGCTGACAAAACCACACCAACACCCAAGGAGAAAAGACTACAGAGCAGGGTGGAAAGGACTGAAAAAGTCCACATCAGTGAGGGCACCTCTAAGGCAGCCTCAGCAAAGTTAAAAGAAAAAACACCCTCAGCCAAGCAGGCTAAAACGATGCCATCTGTTTCTACAGGAAGGTTAGAAAGGGCTTCTACAGGAAGCCAGAAATCAGCCACTACAGGGCTTTCTACAGGAAGTCCTGAGAAAGGAAAACAAAAGGAGAAAACAACCAAAATTCTTGCTAGGGAGGCAGCAGCTGTGCTGGCCACCCTAGGTACCTCTCCCAAGCCAAAGGAAAAATGAAAGAGGGAGACTCCTTTGTATTTCAAAGCAAGGAGGAGTGTAAGAATTAAAACCGGCAGGCCCCAACCTCCATCCAAAGACCCAATTACCATTGAAGACACCCCTACCTCGCCAAAGGAGAAGTCCCCCTCCAAAGTATCAGTCACTTATGAGCGAGGGAGCTCGAAGACAACTACCTGGAGGTAGAGAATGGAAAGGTTAGCTTCAAAAACCCCTCTACAAGATGCTGAAGCCATTCTACAGGAAACATTGGCCAGGCTCAAGGAGACCGAAAGAATGGAGGGGGAGGCAGCCAAATCACCACAAAGGGAAGAAGAGGTAGAGCACATTATGGAACCTAGCCCCCAGCCCAGCTTGAGCTCTTATTATAACTTTTTGGAGGCCGGGAAAATCATTCCACAGAAATTCACAGTGCCGCTTTTCTTTGCACTAGAGGAAGAAAGAGTGAGGACCCACACATGGATGAGGATAGCTAAGTCTAAAGGAGTAGCAGATATAGGCCCCTTGGAGGAACAACTCAAGGAGGCAAGAAGAGAATTGGCTATGGCAAAACATGTGGGAAACTACCAGCGAGTATTTCTACAGGAAGAGAATGAGAAGCTCAAACTGCAACTACAAGGATAGAGGAAAGAAAGGGGCACAACATCAGAGGACACTACAACAGAACCTCAAGGCAAAGAAGGAATGCAAGCTGATCTTGAGGAACTAAACCAGCAACTACAGGAAAGAGAATTACAAGCAAACATAGAGATACAAGCTCTCAAACAGCAGGTGCAAGAAAAAGAGGCACAACTGGCTTGCATGGCCGGTTGGGCTATGGATGCTCTGCAATGTAGGCAGCCGGCCAAATCTTGTGGCCTATACCTACGGGACCAATGGCTGCAATTCCAAATTAATGCATTGGCACAGAGGGGTATCTCCCAAATCCAAAACCCCCAGCAGTTCATAGATTTATGCAACAGCAGCTCAACAGAGGACAAGGCCAAGCTATCAGAGTTTTACCTCCATAATTTGGCCCTTCCAAATGTAACTTCATGGGACCCCAACACAGTCGTGGGAGATATGCAACTGATGGCACTAACCTCATGGTTAAACCACGAAGAAAAGAGAGCGACAGAGGTAAAAGATGTTATGAACCGAGAGTTACATGAACCGCTGCTGATTAGAGCAGAGCCAGGGGACCCCACTGCATTGATATCAGCCCACCAGCACCTAGCAACGAACTCTCAGGCTTTATTAAAATACATGGATCAGCAGGCTCAGGATATAGCACACTTCGAGGATATGGAACAATTATTAGGGGACAATTGTGTTCATGCTTGCACCTGTAGGTGGAACACATTGTCCCACAGCCTCAAAATCAGGGAATATCACACTCCAACTAGAATGAGGGAGGCCCTAGCACAGGTTCCTCTCTACAAGAAGTCCATGCAGAACCTCCAGGCCAACTGGATCAGCCTCAAGCTAAGCCCACCTTTGCTTTTGGGATTGGTAGAAGGAAGCACAGAGAAAGAAGAGCATAAGCAGTGGCAAGAGGTGGAAAAGAAGGCCGGGTTCCATGACAGTGAGGAGGATACTACTTCAGAAGCCTGGGATGTGAGAGTGGTGATTAAAGAAATGAAAGACGAGGAGCTGGAGTAGTTGCTCAGGGATGAGCAATCATTTTAGCAGGGGGGTGATGATGAGCCCCAAATTTGGTAACATTTTGGGCTCATTTGGCCTAATTATCCTTGTTCAATCCTTCATTTTTCATAACCTATGCATTATTTTTTACTATGTTTATGTCATTTGTACGAATAAGGGTATTCACTCTTCCTAGGTGGCTAACACGTGCTCATTTCAGGTTTTTTGACACATGTTGGAGCAAAACCGAGTAGTCATGGGCTAGGAGACAGCCAAGCTTGGGTTGAGGATTCGTAGGGGGGTTTTCTATGGCATTAAATAGCCTCCCTCGGGATCTTAACCCCCAACTCCGAGCTCCAAAGGCCACCAAAACCAGATCTAGAAGGCAGCCAAACAGATTTTTGGAAGGAGTTGTTCACTCACAGTTTGGGCAGCCAAGTCCCATAGATTTAGGAGGCCAGCTAGGGCCTCGTGGTGTATAAATGTTAAGGCCTCAGCCTCCATGAGGGACGTTTTGGAAAACTCTTGCATACTTTGCACTACAGTGCTGCTAGCTCCATTTTGTTCTCTTGTAGCCATTGTTGGCATAACTCTTGACTTATGATTTTTTTTTATAATGAGAAGCAATCAGATTTGATATCAACTCTGAGTTTTCTATAGGAGCCATAGCTCTCAGGGTTGGGCCCAACCTGAGAGCCTAGGGCCTCCTTCTTTATATTGTTATCTTTTCTTTAAGCATTGTGATTTTCCTTTTATGCATTTGAAACGTGGTTCTGTTGAGCAAGATTTAGTTGTGTTGTTTAAATAGGTCAATATTGAGGAATAGAATTGCTTCATATGTGTAGAATAGATTGGTAGGATAATAATCGATAAAGCTCCAGGAAAAGGGGTTGTCCACACTCTCAGTTTCACCTCTCCCTTATTGGATCAGGGGCTGGAATTGCAGAAACAATGCTGCCCAACAAAAACACTAGTTTGCTTGACCATGCAATCTTTGGTGCAATGTCTTCATTTTTAGAAGTTAGTCATGCGTTCAGACCTTTTGAGATGTTTCTTTGCTTAAGTGTTGTACATGGTTCTCTTTATAAATAAAGCTATTGTTCATTTGTTTCGTTGACAATTAGGATATGTTAGTTAAGATTTTGATTGTGTGCAGGACTTGGTTGATTCAGTTAAGTGTACACTGTGCAGGGCATCTCCATCACTCTCTCATCCACCTAAGCTTCGTCCAGGCCAGCTGTTCCATCTCCTAGTTAGGTTCCTCGTCTCACAATTGTTCTCATACCCACGTAACCCTGCCTTCTTGCTCTTCCATTGTCTTAGCCTTCTTTAAGTCAAGTCAACTTTCCACACCCTCTCATTAGTCCATCCATCAGTCCCTGGGTCATTTCAGGCCCCTACCCTACCTCTCTATCCATTCATGCATCTCCACTCACTCACCCATCCTCCAAAATCCAATTTTAGAACATCCTGTAGAAATTTCTGAACATCCTGTAGAAATCCCTGAAACATCCTGTAGAACCCCTGCAGACTTCCTGTAGAAGCTCACAAATGAGGTTGCTGGATAGCCAAACTTTGTGAAACTCTTTGGAAGGGTGTTAGGGACTCTTTAGACCCTCTCTGAACCTTCCCAACCTTTTCCAAGCATTTATCTTCCTTGATCCACCCCTGCACAGTAAAAAGCCAGTTAAAACACATGCACGATAATTCTTATAACTTATTTGAAAATACAAAAAGATGTTTCCTTCAGATAAAGGTAGCCTAGACATGTGCATTTTACCTTCATAGAAGTAATGGCATCTCTTTAATAGTTTGCATTCTCTCCTCTGCATCAGTAGGACTAGCTGGTAGAATTAGGGTTTGCTACGGTTTATGTTACCTTTTGGCTTTCAATTTCTTTCTGCAAGTAGATCAGCTTCCTTTGAGTTAGCTTTCATCCATCAGTTAAAAAGCTTCTTATAAGAGCTCATAGAAGTTGGCTTAAGCCCCTAGCGGACTTGTGCCAGTTGACCAAGTGACAGCTACGGCAAGAGCTAGTACTTGTGCATACAACACCGTCGCTTCCAAGTTTGTTACGAACTATCGGTTTGATAAAAGTAAAGAAGGGAGTCCCAGGAGTTGCAACATTATTGCTGCAATACTGGAGCCCACCACTTGGCCTGGGCTATGCCTTCACCAAGGCTGCATTGCGCAATCTAGGGAAGGAAGACTCACCTTCCTCTCCAGAAATGTGCATTCCTACCCAGCACTAGCCTCCAAGACTATTTTTTGCATTTATGGAGGACAGTGGCTGCTTGGCCCAAGAAATTGTGCAAATCTGTCCCTAGGCTAGAAATCCTTCCCAACTGGAATTGTGAATTACGTAATCTTAGTAGCCAACTGCCTGACTTGATTGCGCATTTCACAGATCGAATAGACAGTCCTACCTCCCAAACAGCCCAAACTGCCTTTTGTGTAGTTCTAGTAGCCAGTCACCCAACATCCTAGTAAAATTTGTGCAATCTTGCTCATTAGTTTCTGAGGTATGTGTTGTTTCCTTCCCCAGATTTTCTTTGTTTCCACTGACATATTTCTTGCCATGCATGCTGCTTGTTTCAGGATATTTCAGGTGTTCATCTGTCTTAATGGCTTCCAAGAGAACAAGATCACAGGACACTGATGGATTTGCAGCTGGAGCAGCAGTTGAGCAGGTGTCCTCTAGTTTGTCGATCCATGAAGATACGAAGGTGTATCTAAACAAGGACATAAAACTAAAGTGGCAAGAGGTTAGTGAAACATTCGCATGAACTTTTGGGGAAGACCTCAAAGACCATCAGGTGTACATGAATTTTCACAAGTCCAGCTTGTACCAAATTTCATGTAGATACCGCGCATTCCCATGCACGAACATGATTCACTGGATCGTCTCTCACACTGATCCTGAGACGATGACCTTGAGAACTATCAGTGGGATGAAGCTTGCAACCTTATGGGCATGAGATTATGATGAGATGTATAAGATGTTAGAGCCCGTGACTGTCATGAGTCCTCCATTCAGCTTGCCCAGTAGCAGAGGTAACTCTAGAGACATTCTAAAGGATTGGGTAAAGGAACTAGATCATTTAAGGATGTCACCCAACTAGATCTACAAGAGAAAGATATTAAGGAAGGCGTACCAATACTTGGTCATATTCGCATGTTGAATGAGTGGCCAAGTGAGCACTAAAACCTTTCCTCATAGTTGGGTGATCGTATTGGAGTAACTGGCTAGAGAAGGAATACCATGCAATTGGTCTGGCATACTAGCTCATCAGTTGAAGGAACAAGTCACAAAGGCTTGACAGTCACCCTAGGGTATGCATGCAGAGATTTAAATGCCTGCCTACATCCTAGATGCAGTCTATGCCCAACATGATTTTTTGGGATTGCAGTGGATATGGTCACTAGCGGAGATTGTTGTGAACACATATTTCAAGTTGTTGTATGAATGAAGCTTCAGAGGAGTAATCATATGGCTGTTCGACCATTTTGTCACCCCAGTATACAGGATGATATTCGAATAGGATCCTCTCTGCATGTCAAAGGAAGCAATGGAGGCATTGTTAGGATTTGTAGATTGGTATGCCTCACTGTCCAACACTTTCATCCAAATGTTCAGTGCGAAGAAGCCTCCACATGTTCTACCAAAGATTTCCTTAGATGTACCTATCATGCAGGAAGTAGCTTATCACATCTTGACAGGATTAACAGCTAGACTATAGCAGAAGAAGAAGGGACCTTGACCTACTCCTCCATTGTAGATTGGGTT
The DNA here is from genome assembly GCA_031772625.1 of Pinus tabuliformis. Lineage (NCBI taxonomy): Eukaryota > Viridiplantae > Streptophyta > Pinopsida > Pinales > Pinaceae > Pinus > Pinus tabuliformis. Next base: position 174,257,654 of record CM062806.1, read on the forward strand.
ATATGAGATCCAAAGAATCAAGCAAGCGGATATACGAAGTAGAACAGATGAAGAAGTACCCATTCAACCTTCGAAGATTCAACCTGTATGACCCACATTGCATTGTGAAGGATCACTACCTGAGAGTTCAGTTCAACTGGATCCATGGGGCATTTCATTGGGCCGAGGAATACTCATGGAGGTATTGCTATAATTCCTCTAGACCCAATGAACAGGTCGGATTTGCCGTAGAGTGCTTAGGAAAGTAGCATGAAGTAGCATCATAGAGACGACCAACAGTAGCAGCAATAGCAGAGGTAGTAGAGCCAAGCATACATGTGCACAACAAAGGGAATAAGAAGATTGTTGATCGCATGGAGGAGGAGAAAAGCTGCAAGTTTCGAGTAGATACACTTGTAGAACAAGTAGTTATGGCTATTCAAGCAAAGAGGCAGCAACGTGACAAGCGAATCTCACAAAGGTAGAGGGATAAGAAGAAAATGGAAGAAGTAGAGAAGGAGTTGCATGAGCTGAGGGAGCAACTCCGGAAAGAACAAGAGTTGCACCAACAGGAGAAGGAAGCACAGTAGCATTAGATACAACAAAAGGCGCATCATGCGTAGACAGATGAAGTAGCACCCATACAAGTAGTTGATTCAACTGAATAATTGGCAATAGGTGAATAGGGTGAACCATCACAGGGGCATGACTTTTCTCATGAGATAGAATAGACACTTGAAAAGTTGGATGCACATATGGAGTAGCATGAGTTGGAACAGGACACCAACCTCATGCCTCACCACAAAGAGGTCAACTCACCCGCTTCAATCCATCCAGATGATGAGCAAGTCTCAAATGAAAAAGGAGGCACCAAGATCCTTGGTGGTCAGCCGGAACCAAAGGTGTACAACATCTCCTTTGATGAATCTCATCACGGAGTTGTGCAGTATAAAAAGGCACCGTCTCCAGAGGACGAAACATCTCCTGCGCAAGTTGAAGAACAAGTGATTATGACTGATGTGCATAAGCATCCAACTTCTTTGGCCAATGTAACTAGATTGTATGTCAAAGCCACTAGCTAAAGTGTTCGCTTCCTCATAGCTCAGAATGAGCGAATGGCGAAGGAACTATAGGTGGCCAAGCAAGGAGGAGACTTGGTGACAATGTCCACCCGAGCTGAACTGAAGAAGGCTATACTAGGACTACATGTTGGCGGGTCCATCACCATCAACAATCCCTAAGAGCTACCCCTGCTAGATGGTGGGGTACACATAAGAAGAATATAGGAACTTGGAAAGAATGGTGAAGGTTGATATGGATAAGGTTTGTTCAGGTAGAAATAGAGTTGGAAGATAAATACGATGGTCAAATTGATCCTAGAGAGCACATCCAACTCTGCATGACAACATGGAAGGACATTCCACGATAATAATGGGTGCATGGGCTCATCCATAGATTGGAAACAATTCCTCAAAATTGGTACCTAGAAACAGAACTTCGACATGGTACTGCAAACTGGGAAGAGATGGTTGATGGGTTTATATTTAAATTTATCTTTGAAGATGATTGCCCATATATAGATTCAACCGTCCATGTAATTAAAAAGAATATTTTTGAGAATTAAAATCCACTCACTTGGCATCCTGATTAGGCTGTGCAGCTACATAATGTACTAGAATGCTACAACATCACTGTAGAAGAAGATGAAGAACCTCGCAATATTGACATAGAAGAATCTGAAGGCTATCACGAAGGGAATGAACTTGAGTTAGAAGTGCTTAACATAACAAATCCATTAAATAAAAAGAAGGTGAATATAGGATCAGAAGAGGAGACGAAGTTTACAATGATAGGATATTATTGGGATGAAGAAACAGTGAGAAAAGTGACATATCTTCTGCATGAATAGCAGTATTTATTTCCCACTAAATTTTCAGATATGAAGGGCATAGTAAAAGATTTATGGGAAATGAAGATTCCTCTAAATCCTGATGCGAAGCTAGTTAAACAAAGGCCTTATAGACTGAATCCAAAGTACAAAGAAAAAGTGAAGAGAAAAACTGACAAATTGATAGCAGCTAGAATCATTGAACCTGTGGAAGAATGAGAGTGGGTAAGTCCTATGGTGGTACAAGAAAAGAAAATGCAAGGAGAAATCAAGATTTATGTTGATTTAAGGAAGCTAAATGATGCATGTCTACATGACCCATTCCCTACCCCTTTCACTGATGAAGTATTGGACAATGTAGGAGGTGAGGAAGCTTATTCATTTATAGATGGATTTTCAGGATACCATCATATTACAATTTCACTAGCGGATCGACATAAGACCACCTTCACTATATAATGGGGTTCATATTAGTATACAGTGATGCCTTTTGGACTAAATAATGCCCTAGCCATATTTTCAAGTGTGGTGGTTGCAGCTTCCAAAGAAGACATTCACAAGTTTTTAGAAGTATACTTTGATTATTAGACAGTATTTGGGTTATTGAAGAAACACGTTGTGAGCGTAAGACTGATGCTCGACACATGTAGGCAGTACTATATTTCTTTGAATATAAAAAAGAACATATTCTGTGTACATTTTGGTATATTGTTCGGACATATTGTTTGCAAGCAAGGATTGATTGTTGATCTTGCGAAGATTTCTATTATTGTGAATTTACCTTCACCAAAGACAGTGAGACAACTTGGCACCACATTGGGACATACTAGATATTACAAAAAAATTATCAAAGGATATGCACATATCACTTCGTCTATGGAAAAACTGTTGAAGAAAGATGTAACATTCCTATGGAATGAAAAATGTCAAAAGATCCTTGATACACTAAAAGAAAATATGGTAAATGCTCCAACACTGATATTCCTTGATTGGAATAGGGAATTTCAAGTTCATATGAATGCTTCTTGCATAGCTTTAGGAGTGGTATTGGCATAGCCTAGTGGAGGAGTAATCAATCACCCTATAGATTTTGCAAGTAGGAAACTATCTACAACAGAGAAGAACTATACAACTACAGAAAGGGAAGGACTAGCTATGGTACATGCTTTATATAAGTTTAGACATTATTTTTTGGGATCACATGTCAAGATGGTCACATATGACTCTGCACTAAAGTATTTGGTCAATAAGCCTATTTTGCGAGGAGAAATTTGCAGATGGCTATTATTATTTCAGGAGAATGACTTTGAAGTTGTTGTTAATCAAGGAAGACTAAATAAAGGACCTGATCATTTTCCAAGGTTGGAAACAGGAGAAGAACCAATGAATATAGAGGATAATCTTCCTGATGTGCAACTATTTGTGATCATCATAGCATATGAACACTTCATTGATATTATTCAGTTCTTAACCATAGGGATGGTTGTTGGTGCACTAATATGTCATTTTATAGACAATCTTAATTCCTACATTAATTATCAACCCGAGGCAAGTCTTTTTATTTCAAGAGTGTCAACAATATATATGCAATGAATTCATAGGTTAACTAATAACAAATCATTGCAATTGCTAATGACTATCTTCTTCAAACTCAGTCCAATCAAATTTGAAAGAAGTAATTCTGAAATAAATTCATAACGCACTCTGCAATTCTACTTAACCTATTATGGAAACAAATAGATCTGAATACAACTTGTAAAGAGTCACGCTTAGCAGTCTTAATTAGAATTAAAGCTAACTCACTCACTCATGAAAGAGAATTGTAACAATTAATAGCAATGGTAATTGAACAACAAATCTGAATTGAACAGCAATTTGGAATTGAACATCAAACGATACAGGAATATCAAATGTTATTTGAATACCAAATGACTATAGAAGCATAAATAAATAAATTATATCTATGAAATATATGATAACATTACTTGAAAGGAACAATGATCTGAGATGGAACTATCATAACCAATTCAATCAAAAGTATTACTCGCATATAACAAACGAATCAATCTAAATCTCAAATGAACAACAAACATGAACTGAATCGACAATCCTTACAATAATCAAAACTAATATTAACTTAACATTTACAAGAAATCAAGAATGAAATAGAAAAGATTATGACACAGGTGAAGCAGTAGATCTTCTCTTAACTAGGCCCAAAGTCGCCAGAAGTCTCCGCCAAGAGATACTCAGAATATAAGTATGAATTAAATGCAATCTTTCTTCCTTAATATAAGTAACCAAGTTACAACATAAAAAATAGCAATATTATATGTCAAAAAGAATAATTACAAATTGTGAAATTATGAACTCTGTACAGTTTTGCCTTTCAGCCTTATATATTAAATTTAGAAAGTAAATAGATAAAAGTGAATACTCATGATTAGGGAATCCTAAGGATTTCGTTATACTTGATCTGATTATTTCATAAAATAGTCATTGGTTTTCCCAGTCTTCCATTGTCTTGTCTTGCCTCTGAGGTTGTAGCTTTCCCTTATGAGATGTTGTCATTCTGTTGATTGGGCAGTTATCTCCCAATTCATGACTTCTGCACATAAATATAGTAAAAATAATTTTTTCATGCTTACCTTTGTCTAATTTGTTACTGATTACTTTTACTCGACTTTAGCTATTATCTCCTCTATTTTTATTCATAGACAGAGATAATCATGCAAGGATCAGTGCTAAATAAAGAGATTACCAAGGCGAAAACATACCTTTTTCTTGACCCAACACACTCCCCAACTTACCTTATTGTTGGCTGCATGGGGCCTGACCCAGGTTCAGTGTTAGTTAGCCAAAAAAGTCCCTACACTACTCGCCCTTTCAGCATTAGCCCACGAAGTGCGGACCGAAGTCTCACCCTAAGTAGTATGGGGGGATGCTAGAACCAAGCTTCTGCACCCTGAGATGGTCGTGATGTCGGTTTATACCCTTTGTTCCTACTTTTGCATAGGTCACTAAGCTTTAGGGCTCTATCAGTCTAGCCCTCTATTCCACCCTTCAATACCTCTGCGAAGGTGTAGGATTGACCTTTATGCAACCTTAACCCTCAATTCAGGTACTTTCGCGCTACAATGACTATAGGTTGTATAGGTTCCCAAGTTATCTTAAGTGTATTACTTATCTTACTAAACAATCATAGTCAGTGCCGCGTAAACAGATATTATTACTTGCATTCGATTAACTAATACAATCACATACATTCACGCATCACATGAACATAAGACGTATTTCCTTAAATTTGGAATTATATAGTGGATCTAGAATTTCAAGATAACCAAAAAAATAAATTCTAGTGTTGCCCATGTAATAAATTTTTTCCAAATTTAACGAAACATGTGTTACATTGTAAATTAAGCCCAAAAATGATTATGACTAGATACATTAACAAGAAATCGATACACAGAATTTGCAAAATACTTCTCTTTAATGATATCTTCAAATTATTATAGACTCTACCCACCTTGCGCACACAACTGCATGGGTACATGCACTCAACTGCGGACTTCTACCCTAGGCCTCTGTGCACTCAACTGCAAAGCCTCTACCTACACTAAGACCTGAAACACTTAGACTTTTCTACCAAGACTCCAAGCCTTGTCTTCTACTACCAAAACTTAAGACTACTTATATCTTACTTACTTAGCTCTTTTTATACAATCCCATGGTCTGTGGACCATGGATAGATCTTTATAGTTGACTTTACACTTTACAAAATAAGGGCGGACAACCCTTTATGACTCTTGACACCTTCATGCTCTACGACCACAAAATGTAGAGACTTTATAACTTTATTACACAATTGACCGAAAACATGGGCTTTTAGCCCCAAAACTATCCTTGGGGGATCCCGTTCCCAACAGGCCCCCAACACAAACATGGTGAGTCGCCCTTGAGTCACTCTGCGGGTGTAGAGATCTTTGCGCAATGACCTCCCAGCTCAACCTGTATGACCGCAACCTTAGCAGTGCAGTGTGTGGCTGCCTGCTTTGCTTCTTCAACCATTTGCTCGGTTATTGATCCTGAATAGTCAACCTGAAGGTTTTGTTGAGTTGCTTGCAAAGTTGCAAGATTTCCATCAACAGAGGCCGTGACTGCATAAGCCTTATCCAACCAGGGCTTCAAGCGCACCTTTAGCACTACCTCCTTGTATTGTGTTGCATCTACCTGTTCTTTCAACTGCTTGGCCTCCTACAGATTTACCAGTCACTTCGTGAGTGCGATAGTTTGTGCTATACCATTTACTTCGTCATAGCACTGCTGCAGTTCTCGCATTTCTGTCTCCAACTGTTATACATTAGGGTCCTCCTTCAGGCTCATCAAGACCTCAAACGATTGTTCAAAAAGTAGTGTGCAGTTTGCTACTGCACTATCAACTGTTGCTATCGTCTCTGTGATAGTAGTTTCACGCTGCTCCTTTACTTCTGGTGGAGTTGAAGGCTAGGCCTTCAACTGTAATTCTATAATATGTAGGTTTAGCTCCAAGTGAACCCTAGACAACTTTGTATGAGCATCATGCACCCCTGTAGCAAGCTTTCAAATGCGCACCTCGATTGGTTCTTCCTTAGGAATGGAAAATTCCAGGACCATTCGGCATGCCTCCTCCATGACCTAAACTAGGCTCTAGTTTCGGTCGGTTACCTCAATCACGGCGGTGATGGCAGAGTCTCGCTGTAGGGCCATTTGTTCATTATTAACGCTATTCTCGCTAATCACCTACAAGGCATGGTGCTCACGTGCCCTCGGCTCCACGATCACTCCATCCTGCAGTAGGTGGAGTGCCTCGCCAGGGAGTGCTACCAGATTCAACCCCACTCCCTTGAAGGTGTTAACATTAGGTTTGTCAGCTTCATTCCTCATGGTTAGTGCTCCATCGAGCAGCACTATCGCACTGGAGACATTTTCACGTAGCATCTCGATAGCTTCTGAAGTGCTAATAGCGAGGCTGGTGGAAACCATGCCAGCCTGTCATGCACGGGTCTACAGCTCCTGCAAACCTGTCTAGATGGCCCCCAATATTAGTTGTTGCTACTGCTCAAACTGTTGTAGTGCCTCCGCAGGGACATCCCACACCGTGTCTCTGATGTCATGCAAATCGCCCTCTGTGAGGGTGATTGGGTCCAGCGATGTCTTAGTGGCCTTGGATTTCTTCCTCGACCCTCCTTTCTCTTGTTCCCTTGGACGCTTGATGCGGGCAGACATTGCCTGTAGGTCCACGCCGTGCTACTCTATTTTCTAATCCATTTCTTCCTCTGTCTCGGGTGAAGGCAAACTTGTGCCTTTTTTAGAGCCCCTCTTTGTTCCACTAGTCTGCAGGGTGGCATCGTGCTTTGCATGGGCCTTGTTAGTGGCCTCCTTCTTCCTTTTCTCAGCTAGATACACCTTCTTGAGCTTGGCATCCTCCTTCTTGCAGTACATGGTGGACTTGTTCACCCCCACTTCTAGGTCTGATGTAGTGTGCCACTTTGTCAGCCAATGATCGAGCACTGCGTCAATTGCGTCATCCATTTCAAAGTAAGGGAAGCCATACCATGTCTGTGCAGGTTACTTCCATGCCCTGATCTAGACATGGTGAAAATCTTCCTTGAACTCTGCATACCCCTGCAGGTTGGCAAACACAGTAGGCAACAACCACAGTTTGCAATTGATAGCCATGCAGATGTTCATCTCCTTTAAGATCAATAAGATCTTGCTATCTTTGATGCACTGCGCATCCTTGGTCACCCATAGTGAAGCGTACTTCACTTCTTCTGGAAGGTCAAACGTGACCGAGGGGAATTGACTATCTTCTAGAAGCTCCCATGCCACCAGAACAATAAACATCAGGAGCCACATGTAGTGGAAGGTCTTGCTGAGCTCCTGTGCCTCACGGCAGTTCGTAGGGAACTCATCGCAGAGATAGTGCACCCGATTGAACTAGACTCCTTCGGCGCATTGGGCTGCTAGCGCGAAGACAGGTGTGGGCACCCCATCTGCATGACACTTCCTCATCACCTTTCCTACCAAAATCTACGTGGCTACCTTGATTGCAGGGTCACTGATACTTGAGATGGCATAGCCTGGTGACTTCTTCACAAGCTTAAATTTTTACTTCATGGCCTCTGCAAGGGCCTGCTCACCACCTTCTCCACCAAACATCATGGCCAGATTTTCTCATGTGTAGGGCAGACGCGTGATCCTATGGATCAATCTGTCAGTGATGGGTGTTGGCTCCTCCAGCCATAGACAGCCATCATGCACCAAGAATAGAAGCTGCTTGGTGACCAATACTATAATCGGGGTACAGTTTTAATGCGTCACCCATAGTAGGTTGAGTAGACTTGCCTTTTCTACTCCCCTGAGCCACTTCTGTGGCTCAAATGCAGTCATACTGGTGGTTGTGTTAATAATGTAGCACATTAGCTGCTCGGTCGCTAAGTGTGGGAACTTCTCATGGTCAGCTGAGTCCTAGTCTTCAAGCTTTAATAGAGGGACCTACCCCAAGCGCGGTCATTCATAGACAATCTTGTCTAGCAATAGAGAGGTTTAAAAGGGGACCTTGCTCTCGTCAATGTCCTTTGACATCTAGGTATTGCCCTAGTGCGGGGGGACATACTCAAGCAAATGAGTGATAGGATCAACATCCTAGACTTCAACTTCCTCCATGTCTATCCCCAAGTCCTCATCATCCATCGGGATGTCATCGATTTCTTCCTCCCCCGGTTCCAAATTGATGGCTTTGCCCTTTTCCTATGTGGTGGGCTTGTGCTTTGGTGGGTTTCTTCTCGGTGATGAGTGCACTGGTATCATAGACTGCTTTCCCTTCTTATTCTTCGCACTCTCCTTGGTTGGGGTCAGCTTCGGTCTAGGTGTCTGTGGAGATTTGGGAACTTCTGATAATACTTCGGAAACCTCTACAGCAGCTTCCTTTGCCTCCCTAACAACTTCCAGCACAGCCTCCTCGGTTGTCACTACTTCGGTGCCCATAGCTTCTGCAGGTGTTGACATGATGCTATTCAACAATTCTCGTGTCGCCTCTCATAATTGTTCAAACGCCGAACTCAATATTAGAGCTTCGAAGAATTCTTGGTTCATGTGTGCTTGAGAGCTCAAAAAATTAATTCTCAAAATGCCAAGTGTTTTTGCGCTAGATAGCCACCTATAATTTATAGGGCATTTTGAATTCAAATCCGACCATTCCCCCCACATTCGGTTCATTAATGCTGGATTGGCAGAAGAATTTCAAGGATCTTACCCATAAAGTTCATCTTAAATGTTGGCTACCCTTTTCATTTGGCCGCATTTCTATCGCCAAATCATGAACAATGACTTTAACGGTCACTTTCTCGCTAACCTGCGCAATTTCTCCCTGAGTAGCACAACGCCCTTTGCACTATCACGAACTCTATGACACTTCCTTTCTTTACACAATCCTCCAATCACGCAGCTCCCCAACCTAGGCAGTATAGCTTATAGTCCCGCGCCTCCTTTCAACTGGCTAGAGCACTAAGACTATGCTACTCTCATATAGTCACATGGTTGAACCACTGGTGTATGGCTTCAATCGGCTACCATTCACCTTTCCTGGGAAGGAATCTCCATTCAATTTAAGCAACTAAACCGCTCCACTATCGGTAATCTCCATAATGATATAGGGCCCTAACCGGTGCATTTTGAATTTCCTTGGAAATTTATCAAACTTGTTGTCATATAACAAAACTAGGTCATTTACCTTAAAAGTGCGCAACCTAATGTGCCAATCATGCCATGATTTTTCGTGTTGATTTTGGACCTATTGGTAAACTCCAGCTTGAAATCTCTCTTCCTCAAGCTGAGTCAGTTGCGCGAGACTCTCTTCCAGGGCTCCATGATCCATCATACCTATGGGTGCCTATACGCATACTAGGCACAATGTATTCCATGGGCATCACTGCTTCAACACCATATACAAGCCTAAAGGGTGTCTGTCTAGTCAACTTCTTGCATGTCGTCTGATAGGCCCATAGTACTGTGGGTATGCACAGGTCCCAATAACTTCGTTGAGCATTGAAAACCTTGGTCAGTGCAGTTTCTATCATCTTATTGAATTCTTCCACCATCCTGTTAGCATGTGGGTGATAAAGTGTGCTTTTCTGGTGATATACCTAAAATTCCTTCATTAGAGCGTTGATCGTCTCATTCAGAAAGTGTGTACCGCGATCACCCATTAAAATCTTTGGACACCCAAATCGCATTAGTACATACCCAAAGAGGAACTTTGCAGGAGTCACACTTGTTCAATCCTTCACAGGTTGTGCTTCTGCCCATCAAGTCAAATACTCAGTCGCGGTGATAATGTACCACGCTCCCATCTGCTTCCCTTGGGGCTGTATGGGTCCCACAATATCTATTGCCCATTTCTCAAAGGGTTGTAACGTCATCTATGGATTCAAAGGAAACTCATCCCTCCAATTTGGCTTACCCATCCTTTGACACACATCACATGCCTTGTAGTAAGCTTTTAAATCTTGATGGAGGGTTGGCCACCACAACCCTACACGTAGAATCTTTTGCGTGGTCACTCTCCCTGCATAATTACCTCCCGTGGCGCCCCCATGAGTGTCCATAAGGATACTTCTCCTTTCAAAATTCAGTACATATCGTCACAATATTTGATCAGACCCCATTTTGCACAGATGCCCAACAATGACAAAAAAGTCTTCTGAACGCACCACTAACTCCTTCTTCTGTTGGACGGTGTAACCTTCCGTAGTAGTTCCTGTCATTAGGAAGTGTATGATGTCTTCAAAATGACCATCTGCGACGTGCACTGCAAATAGTTGCGCATCAGGCAATCCCTCCTACAAATTAGTGGGTTCTTCCACTGTTTCGATGCACGACAGATGGTTTCTTCCTACATTTTGTCATATAGGCTTCTAAATAACTTCAAAATCATACTCTTGGAACAATAACAACCACCTGCATATTCTCCTCCCAAACACAGGCTTACTGACCAGGTATTTCAACACAGAATGATCCGTATACTTCTTAAAATGTCCACCCAGCAAATAGTGTCTAAACTTTTGGAGAGCGTATACCATGGCTAACCCTTCGCGCTCAGTCATGGAATAGTTCTTCTCAGCCTTGGATAACCTTCTTCTTGTTAATGCTATAGGATGGTCCAATTCTCCTCCGCCAGCCTGTGTCAGTACTGCTCCTAGTGCTATAGATGACGCATCAACATGTACATGAAACTCCTTCCAATCCAGGAAGACTAAAATCGGCACAGTGACCATATTTTATTTCAATATGTCCAAGCTTTTCTTATAGTCCTCATTCCAACAGAATGTGACATCCTTTTTCAAAAACTTCTCCATAGGCGCACTGATCTGGGCATAGCCCTCGATAAACTTCCTGTAATACCCAGATTGTCGTAAGGTTGCACACAGCTATTTCAAACTCCTAGATGCTTCCAAGTTAAGTATCACCGTAATCTTCATGACATCTACCATTAGTCCTTGCCTACAAACCACATGACTTAGAAAAGTCCCAAAAGGAACACAAAACGGGCATTTCTTCAAATTGAGCGCAATCTGGTACCTTCGACAAGTATCTAGCATCAGGCGCAAACTTGCGACATGGTGTTTGACCAAACCAAACATAGTCCAGTCATCAAAGTACACTTCCAAAAATTTATGAATAAATTCCTTGAACACAACAATTACTACGTGTGAAAAAATCACAGGCGCATTCTTCAATCCAAAAGGAATTATAGTGTACTGAAAACATCCCCACTCAGTCGCAAAGGTCGTCTTGCTTTTATCCTTTGGTGCGATTTTGATCTGATGGTACCTAGAGAACCCATTAGTGAATGAATATGCTTCCTAGCCACCTACATTATCCAACACCTCATCGGTGAATGGAGTCGGGAAAGGATCATGTATGCAAAAGTCATTCAACTTCCTGAAATCTATGCATATCCTTATTGCATCTTTCTACTTCTTTTCCTGTACCACCATTGGTCTTACCCAATCAGATTCTTCTATGAGCTCAATGATGCCTACCGTGAGAATATTGTCTAGCTCTAAGCGGACCTTCTCCTTATACTTCGGATTGAGGTGATAAGGTCTTTGCTTAACGGGCTTCAAGTCGGGTTTTAACATGATCTTCATAATGCCTAGGTCTCCTATTATCCATTTTAGCTCCATAAACTTGGTAGGGAACAAATCCTGGTGTTCGTGGAGCAATTCAACAACCTTATCCATCGTCGCGTCATCACAGTAATCTCAAATATTCGCGAATTTGGGCTCTGCCTCCATAGCGATATTTACCTATTTCGTTTTCAGTGGCATGGTTATATCAGGATTCTCAATCTGTGGTCCCTCAACCTCGCGGTGAACCTCTGTTTCAGGGATGTTAATCTTTTGCAGATCCTCATCTTATTCTTCAGCAGCCAAATTATAACATTCTAGTGCGTGGCTCAGATGAGTAGTCCAATTGGGTTGAATTAGATCCAAAGGATCCAGTGGTATACTAAAGAACGTTGCTTTTACTTCTTGTAGCACTTTGTCAATACAATCAAACTTGTCTTCAAACCTAAACGTCATTATGAATCCTTCGCGCAAAATATCCCATTCACCTATACCATGGCAGAACTTTGTTTCTAAGTACCAATTCATCAGGATGACATCTAGGGTATGACAGAACAAGTGCACCCATTCAGGTTGGGTCTTTTCTCCATAAGCCTTAGACCATTTGGCTAAGTGTGCACACAGATTGTCCTTCTCGTCATACTTTTCTGTCATTCATACCTTCGGCTTCCCAAAGTGTGTGTGCATCATCTCCTACATCGTGCCAATCATCAAAGCTACCCTTGTATGTACCCCACCATCTTGCGGGCGTAGCACGCAGTGCCCAATCCAAAGCCTGGAAGCGCTGATTCTCTGCTACTTCCCTCTCAAATGCATCTAAAAATACATCTACATCATTCAGGCCATCATAAGTGGGCATATTTATTACCTCTAAAGAAATGCATCGTAGTGACCAGGTCATCATTTTACAGCTCAGTGTGGTTACTTTATGTAATCAATTTTGCCAGCGCTCTAATTCTTCATCAAATTATGAGGTGTAGGAACTCTCGCGATCCCATGTAATTCATCCATCCACTATCGGATTCACCCAATCTTTGTCTTGCACTGTTATCTTATATATACAGTCCAAATCATCATCACTCTCATAATCATGAACTAGTTCAGTATAGCATGAACCTTGAGCAGGATCTAGGGGTATTATTACGCGAAGCGATTTCTTTTCAAATATAATCTTCCACTTCTTTAGGTTGATTACCCTGTTCATGTCAGTAGCCCAATCATTGCTAAGGAGCACAGGGTAGGGGTTTCTGTCATCCATAATTTCTATTACTTCAAAGTCAGCCAACGTACACGCACCTTCAATAACTACAGTTACTCCTTGCATCCATCCCATGTGGATGATCTTCTACGGATTTTCCATCCTTAACTGAATCGGAGACCAATGCAACGCGGGTCTTCACATTCGCTCCTAAGTCTTCTTTGGTAAAACATTCGTGTCTAACCCCAAATCCATAATAACCTTATCCATTTCATATTCTCCTATCTGTGCGGTCAGTCTCATCTCTTATCCTGTCCTTGCTTTATGCTTACCAATATTTCGAACTACGCGCGGTTCACCCGAAGTGTTTATGGCATATCTATTTATAAGCTCCTGTAATCCCTTCACATCCTTGCTATCACGCATCAACTTCATGCAGGTCTCTAGAAAGGTTGTAACCATAGAAGGGTCCAATTCCTGATTAGGCTTATCCTTGCTCCCTGAGGTAGTGGCCTCATCGAAGCTCTTCTTTGCTTCCATGAACGTTTCACGTGCACACTCCAAATTAAATTCAGCCTCCTTCACCGGAGCTTTGTGAACCCATGCATTGTCTTCAAGTTGTTTCCCCTTATCATCCCCTATTGCAGTTTTGCTCCAGAGCACTATATTCACATTCAGATCCTCTTCATGAGGCTCAGACCTCATCATTTGTAGGTTTTGAGTTGGCTAAGGTGGTAGCGCCCCTTTGTCATGTATCCTTGCTATTAGCGTAGGGAAATCTTCTAACTCATGATCAAACTAAGTACAATATTTGCACGATGGTTGTGTAGGGTTAGTGAATGTGTAGGGATAATGTCTTGGTCCTCCAAAATTGTAGTAGATTAGTTGTCCCTAACTTCTACCACATCCTCCTCTGCCTCGGCCTCATTCACACCCGTGAAAGCCTATTCGTGCCATCCCTGTGCTATGGTCAGGGGGCTTTGTTTCTGCCTGAACCCTATAGGAAGGTCTTCTATTCATCATCAATTCATAACTTCTGTAGTTGCGCTCATCATGCCCTACCAACCTACAAAATTTGTAGAACATTTGTTGCGGTGCTTGTACAAACTTCTGTAGCGAATTACAGTTATCTGTCATATGTTTCCCTGCTACTTGACATATAGTGCACCACAACACAGGCCTTGTGCTTGGTCCTGCTTGAGCTTCCGACCTCAAAGGCATCGGTCTCCCTCCTGCAATATAGTTCACAAAGATTAGGCAATGGTCTTTGTCATGCCCCTGACCTTTACATTTTAGGCACCATACTTCTTCATGCACCTTCGGTCAAACTGTTCTGTCCTGCTTCAAACTTTGCATTTCAAGGCAAAGATTTTAAAACTGCGCATGGATCTGTTGAACCCCTAGATTTGGATCTTACATCGGTGTTTCGTGTAGTCTCATTGCAATCTCCAAGGACTATGCCTGAGTTATAATTTTCTATTGTGACAGTGTAACCCTTAAGTGTGGCAGGAGCAAAGCTACGAACCACTCGCGGTGTTGTCCATATGTTAAATTCATATTAGCTTCACAGATTTTACATTTCAACCTTTGATCCAACTCCCATGGTCTCTCGCCTAGTTTCACCATGATTTCCTTGAACCCCACAATCGACTATGCCTCATATTTAGGCCTACTGAACTCTCTATTTAGCGTGGTTTGGATGTCTGCCACTCCAGTGCTTTGGTTATCATTAGAGTACTTGATGTCTCAGGTTAGCGTGCAATCCTGCAAAGCACTAACCAATGTTGCATTCTTCATGTGATCATATGTGACACCATGAGCTTCCCATATAGCATTCACAATGAACCAAAATTGGTCCGGGTCCTCATTTCCCAAGCCTTTAAAGAAAGGTAGCTTCACTAAATTTTCCATGCTGAACTATGGTGGAGGTGGTGGTCGTATGGGTGAAGTCGCAGGTGATGGTGGTGAAGTTAGAGGTGGTGTGGGTGGAGGTGGCAGTCACAAGAATTCTTTTCTTATTAACTGAATTGCACTTCATGGAGAAGCTTCTACTCCCTCTTCGTCACCCAACAGTGGTGAGATCAGTGGGCTATATTCAAGACCCTTTCTTCCTTTGTTCCTGTAAGTATTTCCGCTTTGCGTAGCTCCGAACATCAAGGTAGTTGCATAACCCATTTTTCACACAATAACGTCTTAATTCAGGTATTCAAAGACTTCAAGTACTTACCTCATGGACCTTTGAAAAAGTGTCGATCCTCCTCGTTGTGGCTAACTGAGGTATCGACTACGAATTCAGTCACAAATCCTCCTATGATGTCATCGAGCCAATTATCGACAACACAGGCGATATTATCCTCAGAGGCTTCTAGTCTCTGTACTAACTCTAGGGTTCAAACAATAGGACCGTCAAGTCTCCACCTTCCTTGGCTATCCGCTAGCTTCGTGATCCACTCATATAGCTCAACTGGAAAGGAACATAAAAATATCTTGTGAATTTATGTATATAGGTACATGTCCAGCCACTATTCCTTTGTTAGCCACAGATTTTTGTTCTCCTGTGCCATGAATTCGTGGATCTTCCTGTCCAACCAGTCCTTGATATATTTCTTATTTGGATTCTAGTGATACGACATCACACATCTCTTATGTAGATTCTAGTCCCGACAACGGAACAATTTGTTGGCTGCATGGGGCCTGACCGAAGTTCAGTGTTAGTTAGCCAAACAAATCCCCACACTACTGGACCTTTCGGCATCAGCCTGCGGAGTGCGGATCGAAGTCTCACCCAAAGTAGTATGGGAGGATGCTGGAACCAAGTTTCCGTACCCCGAGATGGTCGTGATGTTGGTTTATACCCTTTGTTCCTACTTTTGTGCAAGTCACTAAGCTTTAGGGCTTTGTCAGTCTAGCCCTCTATTCCACTCTTTAGTACCTCTGTGAAGGTGTACAATTGACCTTCGCACAGCCTTAACCCTCGATCCAGGTACTTTCGCGCTGCTATGACAGCAAGTTGTATAGGATCCCAAGTTATCTTAAGTGTATTACTTATCTTACTAAACAATCACAATCAACACCGTGTAAATAGATATTCTTACTTGCATTTAATTAACTAATACAGTCACATACATTTTCTCATCACATGAACATTGTAAATTAAGCCCAAAACACAATATGACCAGATGCATTAACAAGAAATAGGTACACAAAATTTGCAAATATTTCTCTTTATTGATATCTTCATATTATTATAGACCCTATCCGCCCTACGCACACAGCTGCAGGGGTCCATGCACTCAGCTGCGGAATTCTACCCTAGGCCTCTGCATACTCATCTACAGAGCCTCTACCTACGCTAAGACCCAAAATACTTAGACTTCTCTAGCAAGACTCCAAGCCTTGTCTTCTACTACCAAAACTTAAGACTACTTAGATCTTACTTACATAGCTTTTTTATACAATCCCATCGTCTGTGGACCATGGGTAGGTCTTTATAGTTGACTTTACACTTTACAAAATAAGGGTGGACAACCCTTTATGACTCTTAACACCTTCACGCTCCGCGACCACAAAATGTAGAGACTTTACAACTTTATTACATAATTGACCCAAAACATGGGCTTTTAGGCCGAAAACTATCCTTGGGGGATCTCGTTCCCAACACTTGTTGCATGACCTCATGCAATTAAATAGTTGAGGTGAAGCTAATTTAGGGAATAGGCAAGATATACCTCGTCCTTATAATTTTTGAAGCCATTTTTCTTCTTAAGCATAGCAAAATCCTAGTTAACGTATTGATCCCTCAAGGTGTAGTCACAATGATACTTATCTAGAGGATAGCATATGATTTGAGTTCTATACCGACATTTGATCCATTCAGGCCCCATGGTTAATACCATGTTACTGTACTTAAGGAAATGAGAGGAGGCCGCTTTAAAGTTCCGGTATCCAAATGGTTCTCAGTTTCTAACAGTAATGCTAGAGACTTCCCACCATTTTCTGGCTGTAGACAAGGATTCCTCCTTAATCTCTTGGAAGTACTCCTTTCTAGCTTGTATAATATCTATGTGAAATGGCCCCAATTGGCCCACAACACCATCTAGATTCATGAATTTCTTGTGTCTAACCGAGAGATGCAGGGGTTTGCTAGGTTCCCCTCTGACCCATAGGTCATTTCCTTCTTCACGCTTTCTAAAAGTATTGTGAGCCTTGGCTCACTTGAGTTTATTAGTAGCAAAAGAGAAAAATACCTGGAATTGTGCATCCCCTATGAAGGGGCCAGGGTTATTGTCTCTATCATCTTCTAGAAAGAAATCGTGCATATAAAGTTCATAGATGATGCGTTGTACCTTCTTGTTCTATTCTCTGAAGAACTTAACGAAGTCTGGGGTAGTTTTAATTACCACAAACTTCCTAGCTTTAACAGCTTTGACTTTCAGTAGGAGCTATCCTTCTAGGAGGAATAGGGAATAATTTGTAGTAGGGGTTCTGCATTAGAGGGTGTGTGAATAAAGAGAGAAGACAGTCTCCAACTGCTATTTAGCCTTTTGTTATTTGTCATGTGCTTTCTCAACCTTTTTTTTTCAACCTTGTACTGAGCAAAGGTCTCATCCTCAGTCGCTATGAGTGCCTCAAAATTTTCTTTCATTCTTGATGTATCTGTAGCGGCACTACCTCTTCCTTGTGTTGGGTTAATTCCTGCTGAACCTTCAGTAGTTCATTTTGCAGTCTCCTAATAAATTCCTCCCTTACTAAGGGAATATCAACAGGTGTCTCCTCTATTCTGGCATCATTATCTTGTGTATCTATAGGCTCAATTTGGACAGCAACCTCAACTGCTTCTTGAGTTATGAAATAATCAATTGGGATACTTTATTCAACATCAGTGTGAACAATAATGTTCATAGTAGGGTAGTCCATTTGGGTCTCCTACATAAAAAACACAGCGGTATTTAGTCTGGATTTTAGTTTCCTCTACAAAACATGGCTCTATCTGAGTTTCCTTTGAACAAAGCAAAAGAACCTCAGTTTGGGTTTCAACATCCTTTCCAGATATATGTTATGTTTGTGTTCCTGTGGTCTCTTTTTCCACTTTTCTGTCTCTAATGGCCTCTTTTAACCATTGTCTTAGCTGCCCAATTATTCACTTTTGTTTTCTATATTTTTTTATCATTTTTTTGAGTCTATCCTTGTAG
This sequence comes from Pinus tabuliformis, assembly GCA_031772625.1. Taxonomy (NCBI): domain Eukaryota; kingdom Viridiplantae; phylum Streptophyta; class Pinopsida; order Pinales; family Pinaceae; genus Pinus; species Pinus tabuliformis. The sequence continues at coordinate 174,276,083 of CM062806.1, forward strand.
GACTTCTTTATCCTAGGACTTCCAACTGGCAATGGTGTAGCTACATTTTCCTCAGGTTCATGCTCAGGTGGCATTGTGTCAGCATTAGGGATGGTTTCAACTAGAACTGTATCTCCCAATGGAGCTTCACCTTCTAATTCTTTTTCAACATGAATTTTTCTGTCAGGAGACCCCAATACAATGGTGTCTCCTGAGCAATTATCGTTCTCCGAGTTTTCTTATGGGTAGGCCTCGTCCTTGCGAGACTTAGAAAAAATAGTATTGCCCGATTGATTTTCATCTCTCGGGGTCTCATCTGCACGATTTTCTTCAGTTGGGGGGTCCACTAGATCCATATCTGTTGTCTGATTTTCTTCTCTAATAGCTTCTTCTTGATGCATCTCAGCTTCAAGGGGTTTTTCCACAGAAGGGGATGGTTCCCTATGTTCTTCCAAGAAATCAGTAAATGGTAGGGTTTGATCACAACCATGGCTATTAGCAGAGGTAGACAGGTTGGGGGTAAAATTTTGTCCTTCAACATTCTCAGATTGTTCTCTTCCCTTGCCAAACATCCCCGTTTTTTCCAATACCCTGGCCACCTCTTCTTCATAGTCTTGTAAAGGGGTATTCTGTGGACTTGGAGGTGGTGTGAGAGATGGGCCAGACTCATTTGTTTGAATTGGGGTATGCCACTGGGACTTCACCCATGCAAGGCATATGCGTTTTGCTGGGTTCAAAGGCACAAAGGAATTTTTCCTCTTCAGCGTCCTTCTCGGACATGGGGTTCTAGGCCCTTGTTGTTCTGTTACTGGGTTTTATGGAGGTGGGGCTAGAGTAGGATTTACAATATTTTCCCAAGTTAACTGCTGCTGGGCCAATCCATCTATGATAATTAGTCCATGATGACTGATGACGGTACATGGGTCATTAGCTTATCTAACTCCTTGAGCAACATCATGCAATAGAGAATTCAAATGAAACGACAAATTAACTGAAATTTTCTATTTTAATATGGCTAACAATTTGAGTTGATGGGGCTTTACCATATCCGAGCAACCATTGCAAGATGACTGCCAACTCTTTCCAAGGCTTTCTCAACGTTGAAGGGTGAATCCCATTCCCTGTTCACGCTAATTGGTCATTTGGGTCCTGGAACACTACAACCGCATTGTACAGAAGGACGTGCTTGTTTTCCACTTTGTTGCCTCAGCTGGAACTCTATTGACTTCGATTATGACCATTTTAGAGACTGTTATATCCTTGCCTCTTACTGTGGCACTGCCATTCTGCAAATTCTACAAGAATTCGAGTGTCATTTCTTTGTGAAATCCCTGCAATTTATTCAGATATTGCAGCGATCCTGCACACTTGAGAATTGCACAAGCTTGGTCCGATACCATGAGTACCGTGGGCTCATTTCATATAGCTCTACCTCCCATGGCTGCTATGTTCTTGTGACTGGTTCTCCAGCATGGACTTCTCTTGCTCTTTCACAAATTAGAATAGCAACAAAGATCGTTAAGGCAATTAACAGGAAAATGATGTTGATTTGGGATTTAACAACATATACAGTCAAGTCATTTTTCTCATCAACCATTTTTTACAGAGGCCCATAATCAATTCACATGCCATCCATAATGGTCGTCGTTGTTTCTCCAATCGAAAATACCTTGCTAATTATTACACATATCTAATCATCATGTAGCCTTTACTCGAAAATCAATTTATAATTATCATTCAATTATCCATAACTATCACACACGTTGTTCACACATAGACCATCCCCCCTCTAATGGTAAAAAGAACGTCCACGTCTGCCAAGCATGTGAAAAGAAAGCACATGAATTGAGGCTTCATAAATGTAGACAACCAATCCAGAAAAGTGGCGCAATTTATGAAAAATCAATTAAAGCCATACATGTATCATAGGTAAAAATGGTCGAAAAAGATAAAACCATATATCTACATTATTATGTGAAAAGATGTTCACCGCAAGTGGTTTTAGTAATAGACACATAATTGGTGGTAAGAAGTAATGACTGTCATGAATGGATTAGACAAATATATAATAAAATTAATATATAACATAAGTTACCATGCATATCGGCTTGTAAGAGTGTCGTTCAAATGAGAAATCTTCTTAGAAATGAATCATTCGGCAGTGTAAGATAATACTCCAATACCATAAGCAGAGCCACTGCTGCCAATGGGTATTCATAGCCTCGACGGGGTTGTATTTTAACCCCACAAATGAGCCAAAGTCCTCCTTTTAGTATGTAGTTGATTCTTCTTTTTGTATCATAAAGAGACCACTATGCTGGTATGGTGACCAAACGAACATAGTGCCATTCACCAAGATATAACAAAATGATTAGGCTGGATCGTAATGAGACCCCTTGTCCTTCTGACCATTTGTAATCATCAAGAAGGTCATTACCTTGGTTTTGTAGCCAAAAATCGAATGTCACTTGTTACATCTTTCTGATCATGGTAGGTTGGCTCATGATGAGACCCCCTATCCTCTTTAAGATAGTGTTCATTGCAATTGCATATTTCTTTATTTTCATTTTTCTCATCTTTTGATGTCTTTATAAAAAGAGGGAAGCTCATTTTCTCCTTAAGAGTTAGGGATGGTGTAAGAATGTTGTGGGGAAAAGTATCCGATGCGGATGACCCTATCCCTACTCTAAAGGTGACAGTCTTTAGCAACAACTGAAAGTAAAGCTTTGATGTTTTCCTTTATGAAAGTACAGAGAGAAGGATGAAAAGATTAACCAACCTGGTGTCTTTCGCTTAGTCGATCCTTGTCCTCTCTCTTTGTCTCTTGTTCCCAGCTCCTTGCTCTCTTTGCCGGTCCAGCTACACACAGATCCTGCACAAAACAAGAGAGCAAACTACAAGATACATGTACTCATAACTGAAGCATGGATTAGGATGAATCAAATATACATGTAAATACAATACATCAATGCAATACAAGTATATAGGAGAACATGCAAAACTTTATTGATAGAAGTAACAGGGTTCTGAGAAGGTTACAACCAATGATGGCTCCAATCCAGCAGCACCTCCCCAGCAGCAAGAACTCTCCTCTTCACCTCTAGTAAAACAATCACCCAATAGCTCTAACTGTAAACCAACAGCACCTCCTTGCTTTACACAAAATTCCAGCCTCCTTAGACCTCATAGAAGAGTTCTATATATAGGAGAGAAGAAGAGAGGATGAGTCAGCTTGAGACTGACATGAAGCTGCCTTGTGTCCTCTCCCTCTTCAGTTAATCTTCAGTTCTTGAGTCCACTTGGAGATCCTTGCTTACACATGGTGATCAAGTACCTCTTACTCATCACAAGGCGAATCTCATGAACCAAGTGTCAGTTTGGAAGCTTCCTGGGCAGTTGACACCTTGCAGGATGACTGTGCCACTTGGCCAATCTCGCCCAGCGCAGGTAGCCTTCATTAATCTTGACTTCCAGCGCAGGTACAAGGAGGGACAGTTGCATTCCAGCGCAGAAGCTCAGAGGAGCAGCTGACATGATCCAAAATAAGCCTGTTTTGAAGTGTTTTCAGGTGGAGAACTGATTGGAAGTGCTGTTGTTTGATGACCTTGTTCTTTTAGGGGTAAGAACAACATATTTAGGGACTGAGGATCCCTGTAATTATTGACATTTCATGCTCCATGTCGCGAGGCACAAAAATGCCTATAACAAAGAAGTAAAAATATGCCAAGGAAAGGGTATACTTTTACCCCCATCTCATCATTTTGAAGGGATTTGTCCATTTCAAAGTATGGTAAATAAGCCAACATGGTTTGAAATAATGAATCATTTTATGATGTGTCCAAAAAAAGATGTCTAGCCATTCATTATAGACATGCACCATATCGGCTTTTGGATAAAGATAAACATCAAGGGGTTTCATAAATCATAATAGTATTGAAATTACTGTTTTTCTTTATGTTAGGCACAAATCCACTCAAATGGTGGTTTTTCAAAACATAAAAGAAAAAGAATATGGCACCATGATTGAAATGAAACAGTAAAGGAAATCAAAATTCGTCCTAAAATAAACACAAAAGTGTTGTTCAGTTGATTGAACGACAGTCATTCAATCATTTGAACAACAAATATCAATAAGAAAAATGAAAAAGTGTTGTTCAATCGATTGAACAACAATCGTTCAATCATATGAATAGGAAAATAAAATAAAAATAATGACTCAAAAGTGTTATTCCATCGATTGAACAACAATCGTTCAATCGTTTGAACAACAAAAATTAAAAAATAACAAGCGCAAAAGTGTTTTTCAATCGATTGAACAACAATTGTTCCATCATTTGAGCAACAAATATTAGTAAATAAAAAATGTCAAAGAGTTGTTCAATCGATTGAACAACAATCATTCAATCGTTTGAAAAACAAAAATTAAAAAATTAAAACACCAAAAAGTGTTTCTCAATCGATTGAACAACAATCGTTCAATCGTTTGAACAAAGAAAATGTAAAAATGAAAACGCAAAAAGTGTTGTTCAATCGATTGAATAGCAACCGTTCAATCGTTTGAACAACGAAAATGTAAAATGGAAAAAACGCAAAAAGTGTTGTTCAATCGATTGAACAACAATCGTTCATTTGTTTGAACAGAAAATGTCAACAAGAACGTAGAAGTGTAGTTCAATTGATTGAACAACAATCATTCAATCATTTGAACAAAAAAATCAAAAATGCAAAAATGTTGTTCAATCGATTGAACAACGATTTCCACACAAAAAAATAAGTGTTGTTCAATGGATTTAACAACAGTTGTTCAATCGACTAAATAACTACGCACACATAAACATAAGTGTTTTTCAATTGATTGAACATCAATTGTTCAATCGATTGAAGAACAATTACCAAGCACTTAAAACAAGAAAATCCTCATATTTACATGGTGGTACCTAACTGAATTACAATCAATCAAAAAAAATATATACATTATTTACACTTTTTAAAAAAATCTCAAATTTTTGAATGAAAAGCTGTAGGGCCATCACTCTCTACAGCGAAGATTTGCATGGAGGGGTCCTCGCGTACCTGCTAGCAGAAAGATTCCTTGTTCAGTGGTTTGTGGTAGAGATCCACTCGATGCCCATTCAACATAAAAGAATGGCCAGACCCGTTAATGGTAGTCAAAGTAAGAGTGTCATTGTTATGTACTTCTTGGATCTCATAAGGGCTGAGCCATCTTGTTTGCAACTTGCCCAGAAAGTCCTGGAATCTGGAGTCGTAAAGGAGTGCCCAATACCCTTTTTGAAATGTCTTCTTTTTTATGAGGCTATTGTGCCACTTTTCCCTTTGTTGCTGAATAATTGCAGTCCGTTGCAAAGCTAGCAGTTGAGCTTCATCTAGTTTGTTGATTTGTTGCAATCACTTGGTTTGGGATTCTGTTAAATCTAGCCCCACTTCCTGAGCCATTCTTAGAGTCTTTATTTCGAATTCAATCAGAAAAATAGGTTCTTTGATGAACGCGAGCTGGTATGGAGAGTATCCAGTAGTATTCCTCCAAGTCGTGTGATAGGCCCGCAAGGCCTCTAGCAATCTAGAAGCCCAATCTCGTCGATGTACTGAGACTGTTTTGGTCAGAATCGCTTCAATGACCTTATTGGTGCTTTCGACCTACCCGTTCACCTGTGGGTGATACAGGGAAGTGATCCTATGTGTAATGTGATGGTTTCTGAGAGTGGCAGTAATCTTGTGTCCTACGAATTTCCCTCCCCCATCTGTTATCACTTCCCGTGGTAAACCATACTGCACGAATAGCCCAAAGAGGAAGTTAATCACAGCTTCCTCTGTGGCTCTTAGTAAATCTACTGTTTCCACCCATTTCATCACATAATCTGTGGCAACCAATATGTAGGCTTTCTGATTCGATGGCAGATGGAATGGGCCAACAAAGTACGATTCCCATCATTCGAAGGGTTCTAGGACTAGTTGGGGTTGCAACAACATTTCATCAGATTGGCCTGGTCAGGCCATCCTTTGGCAGCTATCACAAGCCTGGGCATATTTCTTAGCATCTAAAAATTAGTGGGCCAATAATAGCCCATTTGTAGTACCTTATGCCCTATCCTTCGATTTGTGAAGTGTCCTCCGTAGTGGTCGTCATGGCAAGCTTTCAGGATGTCATAAATCTCATCCTTGCGAATGCATCTACGTATACACATGTCAGACCCTGTGTGAAAAAGATATCCGTCAATTCAAGAGAATCGGGCGTTGTGTTGAACGATTTGTTTCCTCTCCCTTGCTGCCAAATGCCTAGGCAACTTCCCTACTGCTAGATAATTTGCCACATATGTGTACTATGGCATATTGATTGTCACAGAAAACAAATATTCATATGGGAATTGGTCGCCCACTGCCAGTGGATCATTTACCTTTCGGATTCAAGACAGAAAATCATCAACTGGGTTTTCCTTCCCCAGATGATCCTTAATAGTAATGTAAAATTCCTGCAAAAGAAATAGCCAATGAGTCACTTGACCATTTGTGATAGGTTTGTTAGCTAAATACCGAATGGCAGAGTGATCAGTATACAGAAAAACTTGGTAGCCAGTTATGTAATGTCTAAATTTTTTTATTGCATAAATAACAGCTAAGAATTATTTTTTTGTTACTGTATAATTAAATTCTGCAAGATTAATATTTTTTTCTAATATAATATATAGCATAAGGCTTCCTATCCTCTTCCTAACCAAGGACAACACCTATAGGTGCATATGATGCATCTGTGGATATGTGAAAAAGAAGCTCCTAGTTTGTTCCATGTAATACTGGTGTCATTGAGACTAGCCTCTTTAAAGCTGTAAAAGTTGTGTCACATTTGTTAGACCATTTAAAATCAACATTTCCAGTTAAAGCATATAAAGATGCAACAATTTGTGAATTTTTTTTTAATAAACCTGCGATAATAGCCTACATATCCCAGGAAACTACGTACATCTTTCTGAGTACATGGAATAGGCAGTAAAAGAATTACCTGAATTTTTATTGGGTATACCTGTATCCCTGTTGCAGAAATATAATGTCCCAAGATTACACCTTCGGTCATCATCATGTGAAACTTGACATTGCTTAAACATATCCTGGTAGCAATGCATCATTCTAAAACATTTTCTAATGCTTGTAGTGATTGATCAAATTCATTCCCATATGGAGTAAAGTCATCCATATATACTTCAAGTCCTTTGTTTATCAAGTCGATGAAAATGATAAGTATAGCTCTTTGAAATGTGGCTGGGGCATTGCATGAGCTGAATGGTAGTACTCTGTAAGCGAACATACCCTAGGGACAAGTCAAGGTTGTTTTGTCTTGGTCTTCAGGGGAGATCGGAATCTGATTATAGCCATTTAAGCCGTCTATGAAGGAAAAGAATTTCTTCCCTGCAAAGGTATCAAGGACTTGATCAATAATTGGGAGAGGGAAATGATCTTTCTGTGTTGCCTTGTTCATTTCCCAGTAATCTACACAGATACGCCATTTCCCATTTTCTTGGGGATGACCACCAATGGAGAAACCCATTTGCTATCTGAAATAGGATAAATGAAATTCACATCCAACAGCTTCTGTAATTCTTCTTTCACAATATCCTTAAGGTGTGGATTCAATCTCCACTAAGGCTGCCGGATAGGTCGAGCATCCTTATCGATATAGATGTGATGAGTGCACAGTTGTGGGTATATATTGCTAATCATTGTCCAAGCTATCATTAATGTTTAAAACTTTTCCTGGTTCAATTTCAACCGGCTTGTTGTTATGCATAACAGTCGTCTGGATGTGTTGATCATCAGTATCCTTAAAGGGATCTTCCCATGCTTCATTATCAAGGATTTTTTTCAGAATTTGACACTTTATGTTTCTCACATCAGTTGGCTGATTGATGAAATTGTTGGTAACATCATCTTCAATCTGATCTTTGAATTCTAGTGCCTCTGCTACTATGAGTGGTTAACGAATTCTTTCTTCCAGGTATGTTGGTGGTTGTTTATATATTTTTACAATGGGCAGACTTGGTTTGGCAGGGGGATATAAAAGATTTTTTACAACATCCCCCTTTACAATAGTCATGTTGCCCTTCTAGCAGCCTATATATGCATCAACTATCACCAACCAAGGTCAGCCCAGTATTAGAGGGTGCGCATCTCTTCGGGTTTATAACAAGAAAATCTACTGGATATTCCCATGAATCAACAGAGACTGTGATATCTTGTAGAGTTACTTCTGGCCTTACCACCGAATGATCAACAAGTTCTAGTAAGGTGGTGGTTGGTTCCAAGGTTGTAATACCAAGTGCTTGACAGGTTTATGCTGCTAAAATATTAATGGTTTCACCCAGATCCATTAGCATATTGGGAAAAGAGAGGCCATATATCTGAACTCTCACTATGGGATTCCCAGGATCTTCATATTTTACAGAGTTTCCCCTCCCAAGAGTAAATCAGATAAGGTTCCTACAACATGAATGGTGGGTGACATTTTTTCTTTCCTCGGAGGCTTCTTTACACATAACTTTTTAATTGTTTTAGCATAGGTGGGAATGTCCTAAATGGCCCACGGGAGCGGAATTTTTATACAAAGATTTTTTAGTTCCCCTACAAGATCAAAATCTGGGTACACAATCAGCTTAGGTATCGTTAACCTTTTGGGGAATGGAGGAGAAGTGACTATGAGTTCCATTGGATTTTTCTGTTGATCTGTCTCTTCTCCTTGTTTGATTTCAGTATCAATTATAGGTGATGGCATATGTACAAGTGGTGATATATGTACAGGTTGTGTTTCGGCATCAATTGATGGTTGATCCCTATTTTCCTTAGGGGTGATGATACATCCTGACCTCAATCTAAGTTCAATACATTCTTTTTGATCATTCTCATAGTCTGAGCTTTGTACAATTTGCACCAGCTGGACCAATCTGTTATTGGGATTTGGATTCGATTGAGCTGGAAATTGAGGGCGCATAAGAGGCTGAGGATTTTGTTGTAATGGATAAGGAGCTGAAAATGCGGGTTGATGTTGAGAAGCTGTCCGCATAGGAGTGTTGTATATTCGCAAAGGTCGTTGCCAAATAGGAGTAAAAGGAGAATTTTGCCAACCATTACCCAGAAAGGATAGAGTTGACCATGGTGTCATAGGGAATGACTGAGGGTTCCAATTTGAGTAGCGTGATTGGCCTTGCCGTGCTACCCTAGGGTTCTGTTGTTGATTAAACTTTGAATAAAGAAATAACTAGGATGCATCTTGCGACATACCTGGAGGTTTAGCCTGCTACTGTCAACACTGATTCATTAGATATATTGGCTCTGTCTCTTCTTCTGCTTCCTTGAACACTAATTTCAACCCCGAGAGTGATGGACACTATTTAGTGGCGTGATCCTTGGTACAGATAGTGCATGTCTGAACCATGTCTAGTGGACACTCCCGTTGGTTGTGCTTCTTCCAATAGCATGGATAGAAAACAACCAAGTTTTGTTCTGCTAAAGCTTAGTTTTGTTTATCCTGTAGGATGTCCAATTTTGTTGTGAGGGTGCCTAGGATGTCTGTTTTGAAATCTTCTAGGAGGTTACTGATTTCCATTCGTGTTACTCTTCCACTGTGTGGTTTGCTTCCCCTTCTCATGGGATCTCGGCTTGTTGCTCCTGTGCATGACCTTCCTTGCGAACACCTGATACATAAGAAAACAATTTCATCATAATCTTCTTGAGAAATATCTCCTTTCCCCATTAAATTTAGAGTTTCTAACCATTCCTCTTTCATTCCTTTAATTAATTTAACTCTTAGGACTTCTTTTGGTAGGGTGGTGTGTGGAGATCTCTGCAAGTTATAATGAAATCGTTTGACATATTCTTCTAGAGTTTCATTATCCTTTGGAGCCATCATAAATTTTCCATCCTTTAGCTCCCTATTCTTGCAAAAGTCCTGGTATCTGGTGAGGAAGGCAGTTTTCATATCATCCAAAGGATTAATAGTATGTCCACCCAGATCCATGAACCATCTTAAAGTTGCTCCTTTTAAAGTAGAAGGGAATAGTTTTAGCTTTTGGGGATCAGTGGTGTAGTCATACCCTCTACAAAGGATGTCAAATTCGAACAGGAAGGCATAAGGATCCTTTGTGATCATCCCATGAAAATTTGGGATGCTTTGCAGAGGTGTTATCACAAAATCAGTACTAAGGGCTGCAACCAAGCAAGATTTCATGTAACTCTTTCAACCAGACTTTAGACCAAAGATTAGCCTCATTGGTCAGAGAGGGCTCTCTCACAAACTTTTGATAAGAATTAATCACAACAAGATATGGCTAACTCTTCACAAATTTATAAAAAACAAAGCTGTTTGGACACATATCAAATAAGTTTTCATTGGGCTATGGAGTCTCTCACATTTAATAAACAAAAGCACAGTCATTTCATGGAAGTCAAGGCTCTTTGCATTAGATGTTCAAACATGCTTCACAAAAACCACAGCTTGCCAAACACACAGGAAGTCAGAGCATATGATATGAATTCTGAGTGATTGTGTTATAACAAGGCTGTAAAAGAACATTAAGAAAATAAACCACTATCACACTTGAACAACATAATCCATTGAGAATCTTGAGAAGAAACAACACTGTTTTACTATTACTGTAACAAGTCTTTACATTGGCCCAAATAAACTCTGTTTTGTATAAAATCTCCAACCCTTATTACATCAGAGTTTTCACTATATATAGGAAAAAGCCCCACTAAAACTATCTTGAGTCTCCTCAACGAGCATGAGGGGAGAGCTCGATGATGTACCATTAATTAGCCTTATCTATTTTAAACAAACTAATTAAATACAAAAGGTATGAGCTGTAATTACATAAAGTCCTAATCAAACTAAAACACTAATTCCTTTCTCCTCGTAATATGATTCTTCTTGGATGCTGGACAGCTGTACAATTTCTGTAGTGGCCAAAACATGCTAGAGAAACATTCACTGAATGAGCAGCTTCGGATACTTGCTGCGGAGACAACTCATTAATTAATAGAGATAAGCACCCTATTTACAAGGTCCGTGTCTTCCATTTTCCTTCATCATTTAAATACCACGCTCCAAACTCTTTAAACCTTTAATGACAACGCATAATCACCATATGCCATATGATCTGGATGCTTCGTGGACCAAACAGGTGTACCAACCGAACATTCTGGTAACCCTACCAATACCCTAGTAGCTCGGTCATAAAGTGCCTTTGAGAAAACTTTATGAAAATAAACAAAATATTTTACTTTCCCTTCAAGACCTACACCTGTCACTGTTTGAGCTGTTATGATGTCTATGTATGATCTCCCTCTTGTCTTCTAAACCTTCTTTTACAAATTCGCTGACCTCATCATCAAAATTCATTATTTTTTTACAAAACAGCAATCTACAGCAGTTGTAGCCAGTGTACAATAGGCATGCTAGGATTTGGGCCTCCACTGAAAACTCGAGCAAATCCCCAATTTCGTAGCACGCTACGAAAACACCTAATAGGTAGCGCTGCGAAACTGCTAAAAAATTTATGCGCTGCGAAAACGCTTTGCCCTTAAGCAAGACTGAAAATTTTTTGGCAACAGACTTTTCAGTGATAACAGCGGCTCCACTTGGGATAGTGTGCCCTTGTGGTGCACTAAGAACCTGCAGTTCCAGTGCCTTATAGAATTTATTTGACAAACAGAAATTTGCTTGACCAGCATGACTGGAGGAGAAAGAAAACTACATCTACTGAAAAAAGAAATGCTCAGTTAACCTTGAGCTTATTTGCATTTACCTCTACCTACCTACCCTAACAATTTCAACTTCTTCAGCTCAATCAATGTGAAATTTCCAATGCAGCCAATCATTTATCTTATCTGACATTTGAGTCCTTTGGCTGCATCGGAGTTCAGAGCTACAATGATATTGTGATGACTGCTGCCACTGGAATTGTCTCTGATCTTTATAGGAAAACTGAAACTGAAACACTGAAGAGTAGAATTCTTCCATGTAATCAGCTATAGGATCCCAGAATATATTATCAGCTTGATGACTCTTGTGACTTTCAGGTTGTGCAAACTGATCTTCAACAACAATACACAGCTCCTTAAACGTGAAAGAGAAAGGAAGTGGCACTTTCTCCTTGTGTTCTGCAGAGTAAGGAAACGACAGTCTCTCTCTCTCCTTGTGTTCTGTCATAGATAACTTCTGAAAATAATGATCATGATCATGAAAATTATATGCCTGAATTTGACCTTCTAAACCTTCAAGGTCTTTCTCAATGTCCTTGGCAAATTCATCAAAAAATCTCATCTTATCCTCTGCTTTACAGTCAAAGGACTTTAGATACGAGGACAAGGACAAAGAAAAAATTTCACCTATTTCTTTATTAATATGATCATCATTCCATTGTTTGAAACCCTCAACTGAAGGAGAGTTTGCCACCAACTCTGACCTATCTATCCATTCTTCCAAAAACATAAGCCAAAAGTCTTGAAATGACTTAATGGACTTGACAGGAAAGCTTTTAACCCATTGTTTGCATTTCCCTTGAAGTGAATCATAAAATAACATAATGCAAACATCCTCATGTTTAACTCTAAGAAGCTCAGTAAAATGACAAAAATCTGTTATATGCTTCAAGGTTAAACTCAAATCTTCTCCGTTGAATTTTGGACCATTCCTTAGAAAATATGCATCCTTGGGAAAATGATTTGGGAAACCATGAATTCCTGAAAAATCTATGCATGCATACCTTGAAGTAAGAATGGCAGCTTCTGGGTCCTTCATAACTCCAGTGGAATCACCATGAATGTATGAACTTTGAATTCTTCAACAATGGAGTCGCCAAGGTAGGTTTGCAGCCTCGAAAACCAATTTGAACTCCTGCTACCTTCAGAAATTCAATCTTAAAACTTCGGGAATGAGTAATCATCAGGCTCCCGGCAGACGCACCAAAATGTTATCACAAAATCAGTACTAAGGGCTGCAACCAAGCAAGATTTCATGTAACTCTTTCAACCGGACATTAGACCAAAGATTAGCCTCATTGGTCAGAGAGGGCTCTCTCACAAACTTTTGATAAGAATTAATCACAACAAGAGATGGCTAACTCTTCACAAATTTATAAAAAACAAAGCTGGTTGGACACATATCAAATAAGTTTTCATTGGGCTATGGAGTCTCTCACATTTAATAAACAAAAGCACAGTCATTTCATGGAAGTCAAGGCTCTTTGCATTAGATGTTCAAACATGCTTCACAAAAACCACAGCTTGCCAAACACACAGGAAGTCAGAGCATATGATATGAATTCTGGGTGATTGTGTTATAACAAGGCTGTAAAAGAACATTAAGAAAATAAACCACTATCACACTTGAACAACATAATCCATTGAGAATCTTGAGAAGAAACAACACTGTTTTACTATTACTGTAACAAGTCTTTACATTGGCCCAAATAAACTCTGTTTTGTATAAAATCTCCAACCCTTATTACATCAGAGTTTTCACTATATATAGGAAAAACCCCCACTAAAACTATCTTGAGTCTCCTCAACAAGCATGAGGGGAGAGCTCGATGATGTACCATTAATTAGCCTTATCTATTTTAAACAAACTAATTAAATACAAAAGGTATGAGCTGTAATTACATAAAGTCCTAATCAAACTAAAACACTAATTCCTTTCTCCTCGTAATATGATTCTTCTTGGATACTGGACAGCTGTACAATTTCTGTAGTGGCCAAAAAATGCTAGAGAAACATTCACTGAATGAGCAGCTTCGGATACTTGCTGCGGAGACAACTCATTAATTAATAGAGATAAGCACCCTATTTACAAGGTCCGTGTCTTCCATTTTCCTTCATCATTTAAATACCACGCTCCAAACTCTTTAAACCTTTAATGAAAACGCATAATCACCATATGCCATATGATCTGGATGCTTCGTGGACCAAACAGGTGTACCAACCGAACATTCTGGTAACCCTACCAATACCCTAGTAGCTCGGTCATAAAGTGCCTTTGAGAAAACTTTATGAAAATAAACAAAATATTTTACTTTCCCTTCAAGACCTACACCTGTCACTGTTTGAGCTGTTATGATGTCTATGTATGATCTCCCTCTTGTCTTCTAAACCTTCTTTTACAAATTCGCTGACCTCATCATCAAAATTCATTATTTTTTTACAAAACAGCAATCTACAGCAGTTGTAGCCAGTGTACAATAGGCATGCTAGGATTTGGGCCTCCACTGAAAACTCGAGCAAATCCCCAATTTCGTAGCACGCTACGAAAACACCTAATAGGTAGCGCTGCGAAACTGCTAAAAAATTTATGCGCTGCGAAAACGCTTTGCCCTTAAGCAAGACTGAAAATTTTTTGGCAACAGACTTTTCAGTGATAACAGCGGCTCCACTTGGGATAGTGTGCCCTTGTGGTGCACTAAGAACCTGCAGTTCCAGTGCCTTATAGAATTTATTTGACAAACAGAAATTTGCTTGACCAGCATGACTGTAGGAGAAAGAAAACTACATCTACTGAAAAAAGAAATGCTCAGTTAACCTTGAGCTTATTTGCATTTACCTCTACCTACCTACCCTAACCATTTCAACTTCTTCAGCTCAATCAATGTGAAATTTCCAATGCAGCCAATCATTTATCTTATCTGACATTTGAGTCCTTTGGCTGCATCGGAGTTCAGAGCTACAATGATATTGTGATGACTGCTGCCACTGGAATTGTCTCTGATCTTTATAGGAAAACTGAAACTGAAACACTGAAGAGTAGAATTCTTCCATGTAATCAGCTATAGGATCCCAGAATATATTATCAGCTTGATGACTCTTGTGACTTTCAGGTTGTGCAAACTGATCTTCAACAACAATACACAGCTCCTTAAACGTGAAAGAGAAAGGAAGTGGCACTTTCTCCTTGTGTTCTGCAGAGTAAGGAAACGACAATCTCTCTCTCTCCTTGTGTTCTGTCATAGATAACTTCTGAAAATAATGATCATGATCATGAAAATTATATGCCTGAATTTGACCTTCTAAACCTTCAAGGTCTTTCTCAATGTCCTTGGCAAATTCATCAAAAAATCTCATCTTATCCTCTGCTTTACAGTCAAAGGACTTTAGATACGAGGACAAGGACAAAGAAAAATTTTCACCTATTTCTTTATTAATATGATCATCATTCCATTGTTTGAAACCCTCAACTGAAGGAGAGTTTGCCACCAACTCTGACCTATCTATCCATTCTTCCAAAAACATAAGCCAAAAGTCTTGAAATGACTTAATGGACTTGACAGGAAAGCTTTTAACCCATTGTTTGCATTTCCCTTGAAGTGAATCATAAAATAACATAATGCAAACATCCTCATGTTTAACTCTAAGAAGCTCAGTAAAATGAAAAAAATCTGTTATATGCTTCAAGGTTAAACTCAAATCTTCTCCGTTGAATTTTGGACCATTCCTTAGAAAATATGCATCCTTGGGAAAATGATTTGGGAAACCATGAATTCCTGAAAAATCTATGCATGCATACCTTGAAGTAAGAATGGCAGCTTCTGGGTCATTCATAACTCCAGTGGAATCACCATGAATGTATGAACTTTGAATTCTTCAACAATGGAGTCGCCAAGGTAGGTTTGCAGCCTCGAAAACCAATTTGAACTCCTGCTACCTTCAGAAATTCAATATTAAAACTTCGGGAATGAGTAATCATCAGGCTCCCGGCAGACGCACCAAAATGTTATCACAAAATCAGTACTAAGGGCTGCAACCAAGCAAGATTTCATGTAACTCTTTCAACCAGACTTTAGACCAAAGATTAGCCTCATTGGTCAGAGAGGGCTCTCTCACAAACTTTTGATAAGAATTAATCACAACAAGAGATGGCTAACTCTTCACAAATTTATAAAAACAAAGCTGGTTGGACACATATCAAATAAGTTTTCATTGGGCTATGGAGTCTCTCACATTTAATAAACAAAAGCACAGTCATTTCATGGAAGTCAAGGCTCTTTGCATTAGATGTTCAAACATGCTTCACAAAAACCACAGCTTGCCAAACACACAGGAAGTCAGAGCATATGATATGAATTCTGAGTGATTGTGTTATAACAAGGCTGTAAAAGAACATTAAGAAAATAAACCACTATCACACTTGAACAACATAATCCATTGAGAATCTTGAGAAGAAACAACACTGTTTTACTATTACTGTAACAAGTCTTTACATTGGCCCAAATAAACTCTGTTTTGTATAAAATCTCCAACCCTTATTACATCAGAGTTTTCACTATATATAGGAAAAACCCCCACTAAAACTATCTTGAGTCTCCTCAACAAGCATGAGGGGAGAGCTCGATGATGTACCATTAATTAGCCTTATCTATTTTAAACAAACTAATTAAATACAAAAGGTATGAGCTGTAATTACATAAAGTCCTAATCAAACTAAAACACTAATTCCTTTCTCCTCGTAATATGATTCTTCTTGGATGCTGGACAGCTGTACAATTTCTGTAGTGGCCAAAACATGCTAGAGAAACATTCACTGAATGAGCAGCTTCGGATACTTGCTGCGGAGACAACTCATTAATTAATAGAGATAAGCACCCTATTTACAAGGTCCGTGTCTTCCATTTTCCTTCATCATTTAAATACCACGCTCCAAACTCTTTAAACCTTTAATGACAACGCATAATCACCATATGCCATATGATCTGGATGCTTCGTGGACCAAACAGGTGTACCAACCGAACATTCTGGTAACCCTACCAATACCCTAGTAGCTCGGTCATAAAGTGCCTTTGAGAAAACTTTATGAAAATAAACAAAATATTTTACTTTCCCTTCAAGACCTACACCTGTCACTGTTTGAGCTGTTATGATGTCTATGTATGATCTCCCTCTTGTCTTCTAAACCTTCTTTTACAAATTCGCTGACCTCATCATCAAAATTCATTATTTTTTTACAAAACAACAATCTACAGCAGTTGTAGCCAGTGTACAATAGGCATGCTAGGATTTGGGCCTCCACTGAAAACTCGAGCAAATCCCCAATTTCGTAGCACGCTACGAAAACACCTAATAGGTAGCGCTGCGAAACTGCTAAAAAATTTATGCGCTGCGAAAACGCTTTGCCCTTAAGCAAGACTGAAAATTTTTTGGCAACAGACTTTTCAGTGATAACAGCGGCTCCACTTGGGATAGTGTGCCCTTGTGGTGCACTAAGAACCTGCAGTTCCAGTGCCTTATAGAATTTATTTGACAAACAGAAATTTGCTTGACCAGCATGACTGTAGGAGAAAGAAAACTACATCTACTGAAAAAAGAAATGCTCAGTTAACCTTGAGCTTATTTGCATTTACCTCTACCTACCTACCCTAACCATTTCAACTTCTTCAGCTCAATCAATGTGAAATTTCCAATGCAGCCAATCATTTATCTTATCTGACATTTGAGTCCTTTGGCTGCATCGGAGTTCAGAGCTACAATGATATTTTGATGACTGCTGCCACTGGAATTGTCTCTGATCTTTATAGGAAAACTGAAACTGAAACACTGAAGAGTAGAATTCTTCCATGTAATCAGCTATAGGATCCCAGAATATATTATCAGCTTGATGACTCTTGTGACTTTCAGGTTGTGCAAACTGATCTTCAACAACAATACACAACTCCTTAAACGTGAAAGAGAAAGGAAGTGGCACTTTCTCCTTGTGTTCTGCAGAGTAAGGAAACGACAATCTCTCTCTCTCCTTGTGTTCTGTCATAGATAACTTCTGAAAATAATGATCATGATCATGAAAATTATATGCCTGAATTTGACCTTCTAAACCTTCAAGGTCTTTCTCAATGTCCTTGGCAAATTCATCAAAAAATCTCATCTTATCCTCTGCTTTACAGTCAAAGGACTTTAGATACGAGGACAAGGACAAAGAAAAATTTTCACCTATTTCTTTATTAATATGATCATCATTCCATTGTTTGAAACCCTCAACTGAAGGAGAGTTTGCCACCAACTCTGACCTATCTATCCATTCTTCCAAAAACATAAGCCAAAAGTCTTGAAATGACTTAATGGACTTGACAGGAAAGCTTTTAACCCATTGTTTGCATTTCCCTTGAAGTGAATCATAAAATAACATAATGCAAACATCCTCATGTTTAACTCTAAGAAGCTCAGTAAAATGAAAAAAATCTGTTATATGCTTCAAGGTTAAACTCAAATCTTCTCCGTTGAATTTTGGACCATTCCTTAGAAAATATGCATCCTTGGGAAAATGATTTGGGAAACCATGAATTCCTGAAAAATCTATGCATGCATACCTTGAAGTAAGAATGGCAGCTTCTGGGTCATTCATAACTCCAGTGGAATCACCATGAATGTATGAACTTTGAATTCTTCAACAATGGAGTCGCCAAGGTAGGTTTGCAGCCTCGAAAACCAATTTGAACTCCTGCTACCTTCAGAAATTCAATCTTAAAACTTCGGGAATGAGTAATCATCAGGCTCCCGGCAGACGCACCAAAATGTTATCACAAAATCAGTACTAAGGGCTACAACCAAGCAAGATTTCATGTAACTCTTTCAACCATACATTAGACCAAAGATTAGCCTCATTGGTCAGAGAGGGCTCTCTCACAAACTTTTGATAAGAATTAATCACAACAAGAGATGGCTAACTCTTCACAAATTTATAAAAACAAAGCTGGTTGGACACATATCAAATAAGTTTTCATTGGGCTATGGAGTCTCTCACATTTAATAAACAAAAGCACAGTCATTTCATGGAAGTCAAGGCTCTTTGCATTAGATGTTCAAACATGCTTCACAAAAACCACAACTTGCCAAACACACAGGAAGTCAGAGCATATGATATGAATTCTGGGTGATTGTGTTATAACAAGGCTGTAAAAGAACATTAAGAAAATAAACCACTATCACACTTGAACAACATAATCCATTGAGAATCTTGAGAAGAAACAACACTGTTTTACTATTACTGTAACAAGTCTTTACATTGGCCCAAATAAACTCTGTTTTGTATAAAATCTCCAACCCTTATTACATCAGAGTTTTCACTATATATAGGAAAAACCCCCACTAAAACTATCTTGAGTCTCCTCAACAAGCATGAGGGGAGAGCTCGATGATGTACCATTAATTAGCCTTATCTATTTTAAACAAACTAATTAAATACAAAAGGTATGAGCTGTAATTACATAAAGTCCTAATCAAACTAAAACACTAATTCCTTTCTCCTCGTAATATGATTCTTCTTGGATGCTGGACAGCTGTACAATTTCTGTAGTGGCCAAAACATGCTAGAGAAACATTCACTGAATGAGCAGCTTCGGATACTTGCTGCGGAGACAACTCATTAATTAATAGAGATAAGCACCCTATTTACAAGGTCCGTGTCTTCCATTTTCCTTCATCATTTAAATACCACGCTCCAAACTCTTTAAACCTTTAATGACAACGCATAATCACCATATGCCATATGATCTGGATGCTTCGTGGACCAAACATGTGTACCAACCGAACATTCTGGTAACCCTACCAATACCCTAGTAGCTCGGTCATAAAGTGCCTTTGAGAAAACTTTATGAAAATAAACAAAATATTTTACTTTCCCTTCAAGACCTACACATGTCACTGTTTGAGCTGTT
Organism: Pinus tabuliformis; assembly: GCA_031772625.1. Taxonomy (NCBI): domain Eukaryota; kingdom Viridiplantae; phylum Streptophyta; class Pinopsida; order Pinales; family Pinaceae; genus Pinus; species Pinus tabuliformis. The sequence continues at coordinate 174,295,762 of CM062806.1, forward strand.
ATGATGTCTATGTATGATCTCCCTCTTGTCTTCTAAACCTTCTTTTACAAATTCGCTGACCTCATCATCAAAATTCATTATTTTTTTACAAAACAACAATCTACAGCAGTTGTAGCCAGTGTACAATAGGCATGCTAGGATTTGGGCCTCCACTGAAAACTCGAGCAAATCCCCAATTTCGTAGCACGCTACGAAAACACCTAATAGGTAGCGCTGCGAAACTGCTAAAAAATTTATGCGCTGCGAAAACGCTTTGCCCTTAAGCAAGACTGAAAATTTTTTGGCAACAGACTTTTCAGTGATAACAAGAGGAATAGCCTTCATGGGGGCATTGGCCACTTGGTCGACTATGGGGTATTCCAATGTTGAGATTTGACCTTGATGTGGTTGATTTTACATTTGGTCAAAGATGTGCCAATACTCTTTAGGGATTTTAGGGGGTGATTTTTGAGTAAGCGGGGCATTAACAACATGAGATGGCTTTGTAGCACTGCCTAAATCTGGGATCATAAGAGACCCTTGTTTCGATAGTTGAGGTCCTGCCTTAGCAGTTCCACGAGTCTCTCCTTCTCCTTCTATTAAGTTACACGATTTTCCCTCTTGTGGAGGATCAGAATTTAAGCTTATTATTGCTTGAAGACTCTGTTCAAATCCTCCAATTTGGATTTGAATCGCAACATGAGCTGTAGATGGTGAGCCTGCTGCTTGAGGGATTACAGTAGAAATTTTTCTAGTTATAGCCTGAAATCCTACTGATGCTTGAGACTTTTCTATTCTCAGAATTTCGTCTATAAAGGTCTTTCTCCCAAGGTTCACCGATCCCTTGGGTTTTGTGGATTTTGGAGGGGGGTTCTATTCTTTCTCTATCATTCTATTCCTAGTCATTCATAAAAACCAATTCCTATTTAACCTCTAAGCTTTTGTTGAAAAGTGGGCTGGTAAGCAAGCACTTTACTTGCTAGGTACACAAGTTCTTACCTCCTGTTTTTAAAACCCAATTATTTTACAGCAAGATAAAAAGGAAATCACTTTGAAACACTCTCCTTGGTAATGATGCCAAAATGTTGGTGCACAAGATGTCTTTTTATAGGCAATATTAATTCCTATATTAATTATCAACCCAAGGCAAGTCTTTTTATTTCAAGAGTGTCAGCACTATATCTAAAGTGAATTTAGAAGTTAAGTAATAACAAATTATTGCAATTTCTAATGAATATATTCTTCAAACTCAATCCAATCAACTTTGAAAGAAGTAATTCTGAAATAAATTCATAACACAGTCTGCAATTCTACTTAACCTATTATTGAAACAAATAGATCTGAATACAACTTGTAAAGAATCACGCTTAGCAGTCTTAAATAGAATTGAATCTAACTCACTCAATCATGAAAGAGAATTGTAACAATTAACAACAATGGTAATTTAACAGCAAATCCTAAATAAACATCAAATCTTAATTGAGCAGTAATTCTGAATTGAACAACAAATCTTAATTGAACAACAATTCCAAATTGAACAGCGATTCTAAATTGAACAACAAACGATACAGGAATATCAAACATTATCTAAATAACAAATGACTGTAGAAGCATAAAGTGATTAATTCTATCTCTGAAATCTATGATAACATTACTTGAAAGGAACAACGATCTGAGCTAGAACTATCATAACCAATTCAATCAAAAGTATTACTCGCATATAACACACAGATCAATCTAAATCTCGAATGAACAGCAAACGCAAACTGAATCGACAATCCTTACAATAATCAAAAGTAATATTAACTTAACATTAACAAGCAATCAAGAATGAAATAGAAAAGATTATGACACAGGTGAAGCAGTAGATCTTCTCTTGACTGGGCCCAAAGTCACCAGAAGTCTCTGCTAAGAGATACTCATAATACAAGTATGAATTAAACATAGACTTTCTTCATTAATATAAGTAACCAAGTTACAACATCCAAAATAACAATATTATATGTCAAAAGGAATAATTAGAAACTGTGAAATTATGAACTCTATGCAGTTTTTCCTTTTGGCTTATATATTACATTTAGAAAGTAAATAGATAAAAGTGAATCTTCAGGATCAGGGGATCTTGAGGATTTTGCTACACTTGATCTGATTCTGTCATAAAATAGTCATTGGTTGCCCGGTCCTCCGCTATCCTGCCTTGCCTCTGATGTTGTTGCTTTTCCTTATGAGATGCTATCATTTTGTCGATTGGGCAACTATCACTCAATTCGTGACTTTTGCACATAAAGATAGTAAAAATTAGTTTTTCCTTCTTAGATTCTTCTAATTTGTTACTAATTACTTTTACTCGACTTTAACTATTATTTCCTCTACTTTTATTCACAAACAGAGATAATCATGCAAGGATGATTTCTAAATAAAGCGATTACCAAGGAGAAAACATACCTTTTTCTTGACCCAACAATGGCCACTTTAGAATACATTACACAACATAAGAAATAATTGGTGGTTAAGGCAACAAAATTTTCACTAAGAGCAAGACATTTGTATAAGATGGGACCAGATGAAATACTGTGTGGGTATGTTCCTGAGCACAAAAGTTAAATTATTTGAACTAAATCTCATAGTGGTGCAGATGGTGGACATTATGCAGGGAAAGCTACTGCACATAAAATTTTAAGAGCAGGATTGTGGTGGCCTACACTACACAAAGATGCAAAAGAGTACTGTCAGGCTTGTGATGGCTGCCAAATAATGGCAAAACCATCAAGAAGAGATGAAATGTCACTAGTACCACAAGTAACATTGCATCCTTTTGATAAATGGGCTATTGATTTTGTTGAACCTATCAATCCGCCAGGAAAAAGGACTAGTGCAAGGTATATAATCACTATGACTGACTATTTGACAAGGTGGACTGAAGCACAACCAGTGAAAGATTTCACCGCAGAAATTGCTATGAACTTCATCTTTGAATGCATATTGTCTAGATTTGGGTTTCCAAAGATATTGATAAGTGTTTCTAGGAAAACTAGTGTCTTTTCGATCTGCTAGCCCTCTAGGATTGGCAGCTGTCCTAGCAAACAAACAATCAAAGCAATTTGGGATTTCCTCTATGTATGATAGATAAGAGAGAAGCAAAGGGACCAACCTAGATCTTCCACTTGACTCCTTGCTTGATTTCTCTCTCCCTTGATAGAGCTTGCAACTCCTCTCCTACTTGTCCCGCTTAGAGAATACTTGTAGAAACAAAGTAACAAAACACCATCAAAGCATCTTGATCTATTATATCATAAACATTGCAGAATTAGAAATAAAATGAACATATAATGGCATATACAAATAACAACCTTCACAAATAGACAATTGTATGGAGGAAAACTCAAAGAACTTTATTAAATATGAAGGGAGAATTACAACCCAGCTGTCTGATCCAACATCATCCTCCCAGCATCAAATCCCTCTTCACCTCCTGAAAAGCAAGATCACCCAACAATACAATGCTCCTTCTTAAAGACAAACTATCAACACTTCCTTACAAATTACAAAATTCCAACCTCTAGATCTCTCAAATGAGGGATCCATTTATAGATTTCTGCAAGAGTGTGAGTCATCTCTGGGTTTTTAATTAGTGTCATTCCACTTGTTGTTCTTGGTTCCACTTGGAGTCTCTTACTCATCCCTGGGCGAATTCAGAGACGCAAGTTTCATAGGAGAAGTCTCTAGAAGATTGCATGAGCATCCACTAAGAAAATTGTCTCGGAAATTTGTCCATTCTCACTCATCACACCCCACAGAAAGCCTCTTCAGTATGCAGCGCACCTGGCTAGTGTAGGATTTAGTATGCATCGCACCCTGACAGTCGAGCAGTCAGTATGGTCTAGTTTTGGCCAGTTTTGAGTGGTTTTTCAGGTGGAACTTTTGGGGAATGATGTAATCAGCTGACCATGATCCTTTAGGGTATGAAACAACATTTTTAGGGGTTAAATATCCCTAGTTTATTGACATATAAGATTGGGTTGTGTGCCCAAATATGTTTATAACAATAAGTGATCAAGGGTCACATTTCTTACATAAGACCATTGAAGCATTAACTAAGTAATTTCAAGTTTACCACCAAAAGATCACTCCTTATTGTCCTGAGGAAAATAGAACTGTGTAAGAATTCAATAAAATTTTGGAGAATGCACTGACCAATGTATGTACTGTAAACATGGATGATTGGGATCTTAGGATTCCAATAGTATTATGGGCTTATAGGACTACATGCAAAAAGTTGACAAGTCAGACACACTTTAGGATGGTTTATGGGCAGGAAGTTGTGATTCCCATGGAATACATTGTCCCTAGACTAAGAATTGCATATTTTACTAATATGGAAGACCCTGACAAAAGGATGTCACAGTTACTTTCTCTAGAATAAGATAGGTTTATAGCAATATCTCATCAACAAGTAAAAAAAGCGAGAAAAAAGGCTTGGCATGACAAGCACATAAGCAAAAGATGTCTTAGGTAGGAGACCTTGTTCTCCTCTATGAAAATAATTTTTTGAAATTTCTAGGGAAATTTAAAACACACTAGTTAGGCCCATATGTTATTAAGTATATAAGTGATGGAGGCGTAGTGGAGTTAGCGAAGTTAAATGGAGAATTAATTCAGAGAAAACTAAATGGTAGTGGGTTGATGTTGTATAGGGAAAACCCTGCCCCTACAACTTAAATCAAAAGATGAATGAAGGAAAGTCTTGGTGTCACATGCAGTTGAAAGTGGGCATTGAACTATAAACTACGCCAGGAAAAGGGATTCGACGAAGAAACTAGTTCACTACATTCGGGATATTTTCAAGTTTGCAGGAAGTTGCGATGTAAGAAAGAGATGCGCTACAATATGGAATGTGTCGAAGTTCACCAGGAAAGTTGAAATATAACCGTTAAAAGGGAAAATACACGCGTAGAGTTGCATTTAAGATGACAAATTGGCAAAATTTAAGGATAGATATGCATTTAATGATGAAATCTAAAAAAAATCAGGACAAAATAAAATCTAATGATGAGGTTTGAAGGCCATAATTGTTATAAATAGTCAACCCCCACTCAGATTAAGAACTTTGTTGAATCAAGAGATCAAGCGATTAATACTACGAAGAAGTTGCAAGAGACTTCGGTGTGTATGTCATATGAGCGATTTTGGGAGGCGATTCTGCAGAATTTCCGTAAGAGGGGATTGTATGGAGTCATGGAAGCCACAAAAATAGTGTAAATCACCAAGGAAGAAGCAAGCCAAAGCATAAATATCCAAGAAAAAGAAAGAAAAGAAGCTTGCCAAACCTATGAAACCTCAGAAGCAACCTGAGCAGGTCAATATTAGTGAAGAAGAAGTAGAGGAAATACAGGGAGAGGAAGGTGGCGCAGTGTTCATCTCGCTTCTGACCTCATACATCTCGCTAAGGAAGCAAGTTCCAAACCAGTAAATGATTCCAAAGATGCAAAGTATAGGACATTTACACCACTATTGTTGGAAGCTGTGTCATTTTCAGGAGAAATTTTAGGGAAAATTCCGCAACTCAAATTCACATATTATGACTTTAATGATTGGAAGAAGTACCTTAGTTCGCACTAGACCGATACTTGAAGTAGGTTCATTACCCAGAGAGCGAAGTGACGAGGTTGGAACCACAATAGTGGGTGAGTGGGTGGACGCAGTCAGGACTGCTTAATATGTTGAATGTGCTGCACTTCAGAAGAAGTTCAACAAACACAACATATGTGTGACAATTGTTGATATTAATACATGTTGGACACTTTTGGATGGGGAATAAGATCCCCATAGACCAAATGTTGATATGGAGGATCATAAGATTACCATACCAAGGGCGGAACCCTACAGAGGAGTTCATGGGAAAGGATCAAGATCGCACTTTCGCAGAGAATATTAAGAAGTATGGGTTGATAAAAGGGAAAAGGGACTATGACATAAACACAATCAGCATCCAAGCAGTCCACTTCACTGCACACATATTTGACGTAAATATTAGGAGGACATGCCACTCAAATGAAGTTCCTATGACAATGTTGTCTTTAGCCGTGCAGTGCGCAAATGAAGTCTAGTATAATTGGGCTAAATACTTAAGCAAGGAATTCTTGGATGATTGCCATGAGGTCCGGGAGAAAGGTACATATTTCGACTATGCCTGGTTAATATTTATCATTGCTATGTTAGTGTGGAAAGAGACGGAGGACACACAGTTCCCTTCGTTGTCTTTAGATGTATGTGAGGTCATGAGGCATCCTTCGTTGTGGCATACCACTCAAGCATCCCGAGCATAGGGGAATAGAATATTTTTCATATTATATCAAATGGATCTACACATGTTATTAAACCAACATCTGCACCTTTCACCAAGTTCGCACAAACAATATAGCCATGTGGCGAGGTTCAAGGCAGATTTTCATAAATTGTACATACAGGTGCACATGAACACAAAGAAGAAATGGAATGCATTTCCATATATGGTCAAAGAGGATGATCTGGTATAATTAGTACAAACATGGCCCATCGAATGGATGACTCTTCTGGAGGAAGCAAGAGAAAATGCAACAAAAGAAGAAGAATTGGACACTTCACAGCATGGTGTAGCCAGTGGAAAAGACAAGGAGTAGGAATTAGAGGAAGAGGAAGAGGAATAAGAACACCACGAAGAAGAACACCATGACGAAGAAAACCATGAGGAGGACCCTCAAGGAGGAAAGGATACGACTAAGGAGACAGAAAAGGCAGAAACAGAGAAAACCTCCGAGGAAGAAAGATCCAAGGTGAAGCTACCATTAAGAGAAGAAAGAAGCATAAGGTGGATAAAAGAAAAAAAAACACACCAATGGTTCTCACCACGGATGACTTAGATCAAATTGCAGACAATGTTTAGGAGATAACAATGGAATCCTTGAATAGGGTGGAAGATCGCCATGACGAGATTATCACAGGTTGATAGGAGGGTATTGTAGAGTTGAAGTTTTTGGTGCAAACAACCAGACCACCAGTGCATATAGGCTGTAGACTCCAACCAGAAAGACTGATAGAAATAAAATTTGGGATGAGGATAATTCATACGTCTACCGGAGTTCTATAGTTCGACTTGGCTGCAGTCAAGTAGCAGGCAAAATGTTGGGACCATATCAATATGAACATGGAAACACTACCCACTCCAATCCTACATGACTTGCACCAAGGTATCACAAATGAGCTCAAGGAGTGTGAACAATAAACCTCACACTTAAACATTAACATAGAACAAGAGCACGTTGCATCGAAGAAACAACTCAACCAGGCCATCAAGGACAAGGAACAAGTATAGCTACAACAATAGAGACGAAAAGAGGTGTTCGAAGCCACTTGCAGGGAAGTTCCATACATGGATGTCTTCGAGGAGGAATCACCGAAAGACAAGGTCGTGAAGCTTGGCCTTGCAATCAAGGAATACAAGAAGAAAATTGTAGATGTACAGTTCGAATATGACATAAATATCAATGAGTTACAATTAAATATGCAGCCAGCTATGCCACCATAAGTGCACGAACAAAGGAATATTGACTTAAAGACTGGGATGGCTAGCATCTCTGCAGCATTGACAAACTGTGGAAAAATGTTGGATCAGAGCATGCAAATTTGGAATTCACTACAGGAAGATCCAAATGTTCAGAAACTATAGGAGGAAATGCAACAAAATAAACATCAATTGGAGGAGAGTAGGGTAGCTACGAATACCTTTCCAATGTCACAAAGGCTTGCAAAAATTAATGAGTAAAAAGGTCTACAAAAGAAAACCAAAGAGTTGAAGAAGGAGGAGCATATTTTGATAGAAAGGACTCAGCCTTGGCAGGATGAGGTCCTCCAGCTATCACAAAAAGTGGATGAGAAGCTTCAACATCTTCGACAAAGGGAGACAGAATTGGAAAAGAAGGTTGCAGAACATGTCACAGAAGCATTATTAGAAGAGGTGCACAACGCAGAAAATAAGCTGACAGAGATTCCACAACAATTCAACAAGACATATGATGAAATTGTAGACAATATCAGAGGAAAAGCACCTAAGTGACTCAGGACGAGTCACATGTGTGTTGGCGGCCTGCTGGGTGCAACCCAGCTTGGCTAGATTTTGGGAAAGGAATTTGAATTTTGCAGAGCGTACAGTAGAAAGGATGTCGCGGAGTATGAAGCAGACCATGCAACAAAGCAGCGGATCACAACGAGGACCACATAAAAAACTCACCGCACAGTATAGGGGCTTCATGGAAAATTGAATCTTGATTTGCCTTGATTCAAGTTTGTAAAAGCATATAATATTGTAAAATTTAAATGATTTTGGACCATAGTCCCTTGTATTTTGGAAACCATGATATTGGGTCCATGGTAATGTAGCGATGTAATCCCTCAATGTAATAGTATATATAGGGATGAATAATGAATAAGGAAGGCATTATCAATTGGATCCACATCTATGTTTATAGTTGTATTTTTGTGATATGTACTTTGGAGAAAGGGGCAAGGCTCCGTAGTGGAGTGTGTGGAAGCATGTGTCTATAGCTTAGTGCGTAGACCATCTGCATCTTACTGCGCAGACAACCTGCAGCTGTGTGTGCAAGTGAAGAACTGTTTGTTGTAACAAATTCTCTATTATAAGCAGACCAACAACTTCCCCATTGTACATAGGCAAATCAAACTTGACATCAAGATTCAACAAAGGAGACTTACCATGTCCTTTTGGAGATCTTGGAGGAGTATGTTTAGGTGAGGAAGGAGATGAGGATGGAGGTGAAGGAGGTGGTGGAGGAGGAGGCTTTCTCCCATCACCGCCATTATCTTTTGGATGATTTGAACTCACTCCATGCAACTTTGTTGTCCCAGGCTTCATACAAAACTTTCACCATTTAAGAAATGTCATAGAAATCCTTTCTAAAAGATCTCTCATCCTCAGGCATCATCTCATATCCTTCTTCATGTGCCATGACTGGTGTATTTTAAGGAGTTTGTGACCTCCTTGAGCTAATTTAAGGGTTTAGCTCTTCAAGCACTCTTTATCCTCTTTTCAAATTTAACCTTGTAAGCATCAAGAAAACACTTGCAAACAAAATTAAACTTGAAAGCAACCATGCTCTGATACCAAACTGATCAGAAATTAAAAACTTGAAGGTTTCATAAAAAGTTTGCAAGAAATTTTATGTCTTGTGAGCAATGGATCAAGTTGCAAAAGTACATAAACTTAGTGTTTTTGGTTACGTTTTGCATAAATAAAACAGTTAAAAATAAACCTTGAAAAAAATCAGATAAACAACAATTTGATGACAAAGTTTACCACTCCTAAGCTACGTCTCTGGGTCTAGCTTCCATTGTTGGTCCTTTAAATTATATGCTCAAGTCTGAAATTACATCAGTGTACATAGCTCAAATTACAAACATGATATTATCATTGAGTTAAGAATACCCAAAAACCCTTGTCTAAGCTCTTCTTGAGCTCAAAAAGGTTGAAGAATGACCAAGTTAGGCCTCTTTGGCGATTCCGTGAAGAGACAAAGTCACGTGTTTCCGGTGCAATTCCTACCACCGAATGTGAAAATTGTCGAACGGTTAGTTGGGTTCCATGGGCCCAACTACCGCCCCTTTTCTCCGATCATGTGGCACAATATGTCCAAGGATAGGTTACATGCACCAGCCCCTCCTCTATTAACCCTAGGTAGTGATCATATCCATTGCCAAGAACTGGGGATTAGGGCCTATATGCCCACCCCCTCCAACATAGCCTTCACTTGCAATCACATGGGTTCCATATGGCTCAGGGCCAAGGCCAACCGCCCACCCCACCCCACCTTTTCATTTTCCTGATCACGTCCTTACATATCACCTGGGGGTGGGGCCAAGTGCCTTGACCCCCTCCCCAAACAGTTGCGCCAATTGAATTCAAATAAAGTCTATCGCTTATATGTGTTAATAAACAATAACATGGCATGGTGGTAAGGTGTGGTATTGCTCTGTAGGATGTCCAAGGTTCGAACCCCGTCAAAGCCCTTGAGCCATATTGCTAAATTTGTTGTCAATAATAGAGGGCCATGTGGTTCTTGTTGTGTGTGGAGCATGATTGTTTAAAGGTCTTTGTTTTAGCTGGATGTATACCCCAGAAAGTTTGTACACCCCTCCACGCGGGGGGGTGCAGGGGGGACTTGTCACCCCCGCGGGGGTCCGGGGGGGCCGATCCCCCCTAGCTTGGGGGTCTGGGGGCCAGCGGTCCCCCGGTGGGGGCTCGGGGGCAGCGCCCCCGAAGCTAAAAACAAATGTAAAATTGCCTTGTAAAGGTATAGTAATTTCTAGTCAATCTGGGCCGTTCATTAGGCGGATGATCTGACGATAGAACTTGTGTTTAGTTTAGGGTTTTTTTCCCTAGAAGGCAACCCCTCTCTTTGTATGAGGGTACTGTATTTGAGATGTGTATTCTGTGAGCGAGAAATAGAGAGGTGAGACTGTGAGAGAAAACAGAGGATATTACAGCGGATTTGTTGTAGGTTGTGTCTCTTCATTTTGCTGGATAATAGAAAGGAAGGACTGGCTGTTCGGGGTGGACGTAGCCCAAACTGGGTGAACCACGTATATCTGTGTCTCTCTTGTTTTGTGCATTCTCTGTGTTTATATTTCTGCAATATTTTATGTGTTCCATTGCTCCGTAATATATAATTTTCTAACAACTGGTATCAGAGCCGAAGGTCTATTTGGCTGATAAACTCGCAGGAAAGAAGGGTTCCTGGTTCGAGTGGGAGCAATGGCGGAAGATGGTAAGTTTAGGGTCGAGAAATTTAACGGCCAAAACTTCTCGCTGTGGAAGATGCAGATGGAATATTATCTATATCAGAAAGATCTATACCTACCATTGGGCGGAAAAACAAAGATGCCGATGGGTATGAAAGACGAAGAATGGAACCTTCTCGATAGAAAGGCACTCGGAACAATACGGTTGTGCCTTGCTGCATCAGTCGCCTTTAACATTTCGAAGGAAACCACGACAGAGGGTTTGATGCAGACATTGTCGAAACTATATGGAAAACCCTCGGCCTCAAACAAGGTATTTCTTATGAAACGGTTATTTAATATGAATATGTCGAAAGGTGGATCTGTTGCAAACCATTTAAATGATTTTAATACAGTTACAAGTCAGTTAAGTTCTGTAGGGGTAAACTTTGATGATGAAGTTAGAGCTCTGTTATTCTTGTGCTCATTACCAGAAAGTTGGAATGGTTTGGTAATGGCCATTAGTAACTCCGTTTCTGGATCTAGTACTTTAAAGTTTGATGATGTTGTCGGTGCTATCCTTAGTGAGGAAATGCGACGGAAAATCTCCGGTGAGACATCGGGAAATGCTTTGAGTGCAGAGTCTAGAGGAAGAAAAATGGAAAGAGGAAAGAGCTCAGGATATCGCAGTAAATCAAGGAAAGGCAGATCCAAGTCCAGATCGGGGATAGTGTGCTGGAAATGTGGAAAGAAAGGACACCTAAAGAAAGACTGTAGATCTCGGAAGGGAAAAGAAGGAGATGCACAACAAGAAAACAATCATGAAGCAAATGTGACAGGTGAGGTGTTACAAGATGCTTTGATTCTTTCTTTCGAAAATATTACTGATTCCTGGGTGGTAGATTCAGGGGCTTCATTTCATGCCACACCTGATAAGAAATACTTTCATGACTATGTTCAAGGAGATTTTGGACAAGTTCATCTGGGTGATGATAAACCCTATAAAATCGTTGGAATGGGTAAGGTTCTTGTAAAACAGCAGAGTGGAAACCAATGGCTATTAAAGGAGGTAAGGCATGTTCCAGATCTAAAGAAAAATCTGATTTCAACAGGGCAGTTAGGCGGTGAAGGTTGTGTAACAACTTTCACAGATAAAGCTTGGAAGGTCACCAAAGGAGCCCTAGTAATAGCAAAAGGCGAAAAGGTTGGTACATTGTATTTATGCAATGGTATTTCTAACTCTGTTAATGCTTTAACTTCCAAAGGAGCAGATGCAGCATTATGGCATCATAGGCTCGGACACATGAGTGAAAAGGGGATGAAGATTCTTCACTCAAGGAATTTGTTGCCAGGTTTGAAGAATGTTGATTTGGACTTCTGTGAGAATTTCATTTATGGAAAACAGAAGAGAGTCAGATTTCTCAGAGTTGGGAAAGAAAAGAAGAATGAAAAATTAGAGCTTGTGCATACAGATGTATGGGGACCTGCTCAGGTATCATCTCTCGGTGGCTCTCGTTATTATGTTACTTTTATTGATGATGCAACTAGAAAAACTTGGATTTATTGTATTAAGAATAAATCTGATGTATTTGATACTTTCAAGAAATGGAAAGCTTTGGTTGAGATTGAGACAGGAAAGAAATTGAAGTGTCTTAGATCAGACAATGGAGGTGAATATTGCAGCAAATAGTTTGATAGGTACTGTTCAGAGCATGGAATTCACAGAGAGAAGACAGTTCCAAGAACACCACAAGAAAATGGTGTGTCAGAAAGGATGAACAGAACAATCATGGAGCGCGCAAGGTGCATGAGATTGCATGCAGGATTGCCTTTACAGTTTTGGGCAGATGCTGTAGATACTGTTGTTTATCTAATAAACAGAGGGCCTTCAAGTTCCTTGGATGGTGGTGTTCCAGAGGAAGCATGGACAGGTAAAAATGTAAACTACTCCTTTTTAAAGCCTTTTGGTTGTGAGGCCTTTGTCCATATTGATAAAGAAAATAGAACAAAGCTTGAGGCAAAGTCAAAGAAATGTACCTTTATTGGATATGGTGTTAATGATTTTGGTTATCGCTTATATGATTACGAAAATCACAAAATCATTAGGAGCAGAGATGTATTCATTGAAAAGGTCTTGTATAAGAATCAGTTGCAGGAAAAGAAACAGGAAAAGGAAAACAAGGAATACGCAGTTCTTGATGAAATCACTGAAAAAGGAAAGGTGCCTGAAAATAATAATAATCAACAACCACAACAACAGCAACCACCACAACAACAACAGGCACCCCAAACACCTGAAAGTGGTGTTAGAAGATCTACCAGGATAAGTAGACCCCCTGAACGATACTCTCCTTCATTATATTATTTATTGTTGACTGATTCCGGTGAACTCGAATGTTATGAAGAAGCAATGCAGGTTGAAAGCAGGAAGAAGTGGGAGGTAGCCATGGAAGAAGAGATGGACTCCTTAATGCATAACCAGACTTGGGATTTAGTCAGGTTGCCTGTAGGAAAAACTACATTGAAGAATAAATGGGTTTACAGGCTGAAGGAAGAAGATGGAGGAAAACAGAGGTATAAAGCTAGACTTGTGGTGAAGGGGTTTGCACAGAAGAAAGGTATTGATTTTGATGAAATATTTTCTCCTGTTGTTAAAATGACTTCAATCAAAACCATTTTAAGTATTGTAGCAGCTGAAGATTTGCATCTTGAGCAGTTAGATGTAAAGACAACCTTTCTCCATGGGGATTTGGAGGAAGAGATATATATGCAGTAGCCACAAGGATATGAGGTGAAAGGGAAGGAGAAACTAGTGTGCAGGTTGAAGAAGAGCTTGTATGGCTTAAAACAGGCTCCAAGGCAGTGGTATCTAAAATTTGACAAGTTTATGTCTGAACAAGGTTATATTAGATGTCACTCTGATCATTGTGTTTATTTGAAAAAACAAAATGATGGCAACTATATTATATTGTTATTGTATGTAGATGACATGCTTGTTGCAGGATCTAACATGCAGGAAATAAATGTGTTCAAAAGAAAATTGGCAAATTCATTTGCAATGAAGGATTTGGGAGCTGCAAAACAAATCCTTGGTATGAGAATAACTAGAGACAGGAAAAATCGAAAATTAACATTGTCTCAGAATGACAGATACAAAAGGTGTTGAAAAGATTTAACATGCACAATGCAAAACTAGTTAGTAAACCTTTTGCTAGCCATTTCAAACTTAGCAAGGAAATGTGCCCAAAGGCCCAAGAAGACATGGATTATATGTCTAAAGTTCCATATGCATCAGCAGTTGGAAGCTTAATGTATGCAATGGTCTGCACAAGGCCTGATATTGCACATGCAGTGGGAGTTGTAAGAAGGTACATGAACAATCCAGGAAAGGAACATTGGATGGCAGTGAAATGGATGCTCAGATATTTGAAAGGTACCACAAATAAAGCATTATGCTTTGGTGGTTCAAACATCTCCCTACAAGGATATGTTGATGCAGATATGGCAGGTGACAGAGATAACAGGAGGAGCACTACAGGATATGTATTTACTGTTGGAGGAACAGCTGTTAGTTGGGTTTCAAAAATCCAAAGTGTTGTTGCACTTTCAACAACAGAAGCAGAGTATGTTGCTGCTACAGAGGCTAGTAAAGAAATGATTTGGTTATAAAGGTTTATGGGTGAATTGGGTAAGGAGCATGATATGGGCACGTTATACAGTGATAGTCAAAGTGCCATTCATCTTGCAAAGAACTCAGCATTTCATTCTAGGACTAAACACATATAGCTCAAGTACCATTTCATACGATCAGTGTTGGAAGATGGAGAGTTGAAGCTGGAAAAGATACACACTAGCCAGAATCCTGTAGATATGCTAACAAAAGTTGTAACCAGGGAGAAACTGAGAATATTCTCAGTTTCAATTGGTCTTCAAGGATCACGATGAAGATGAGAAACAGCCAGGTCCAAAGAGGAGTCATTGTCCAGCAAATGAAGCAGCGGTGGAGTTTCTACAATCATTCTCCAAGTGGGAGATTGTTGTGTGTGGAGCATGATTGTTCAAAGGTCTTTGTTTCAGCCGGATGTATACCCCAGGAAGTTTGTACACCCCTCCACGCGGGGGGGTGCGAGGGCCGCGAGGGTCCGGGGGGGATGATCCCCCCCGGCTGGGGGGCCCGGGGGCCAGCGGTCCCTCGGCGAGGGCTCAGGGGCAGCGCCCCCGAAGCTAAAAACAAATGTAAAATTTCCTTGTAAAAGTATAGTAATTTCTAGTCAATCTGGGCCGCTCATTAGGCGGATGATCTGACGGTAGAACTTATGTTTAGTTTAGGGTTTTTTGCCCTAAAAGGCAACCCCTCTCTTTGTATGAGGGTACTATATTTGAGATGTGTATTCTGTGAGCGAGAAATAAAGAGGTGAGACTGTGAGAGAAAACAAAGGATATTACAACGAATTTGCTGTAGGTTGTGTCTCTTCATTTTGCTGGATAATAGAAAGGAAGGACTGGCTATTCGGGGTGGACATAGCCCAAACTGGGTGAACCACGTATATCTGTGTCTCTCTTGTTTTGTGCATTCTCTGTGTTTATATTTCTGCAATATTTTATGTGTTCCATTGCTCCGTAATATATAATTTTCTAACAGTTCCCTCCCATTGGGCCACGTGACGCCTTGTGATTGAACCAATTTAACAACCAACCAACTAATCACAAACTGCCAACCCGGATTGTACAACCATACCACATGTCGCTCTCGTATTGGCTCGTATTGCTCCTTGTGCCTCACTAGTAAGTTGCTGATGTCAATTGTACGACCTACGCAGTTAGCAGCCCAGTCAACTCTGCAAGTTGACCTTTTAGTTGTTGGGAAAAACCTTCAAAACATTACAACCTCCTCATAAGACGTCAAATTTAGGCCATTCAAGCAGTTTGGAATTCGAACAATAAAAACTACAATTCGCAATTGGTTTCGAGCAATTTTGAGCACTTTTATTTTTGAGCATATTTCTGATCCATTGGATCACCTAGGAAATAAATGATGTGAAAATAATGTTCTATACATTTTTTTGAGAGTTTCTAAGATGACAAAGCTAGCTAAAAGGTTGAGGAAAAGAGTAAAGACAAATTTAAGGGAGACTAGTGAGTTTTAAAAGAAAAAGAGAAAATTTAAACTTTCATGGAAAACATGAAAGTGAAGGGAGGAGTTTAAATCAAAATCCACGAAGGCTTAAAAATTAAAAAAAAGGTGCCCTCATTTTATTTTTCCTCTACCATGTAATGAAGTCAAAATTCGTATGGAGCAGTTGTTGTTGACTCAACAAACCGAGAAGGAATAAATAGATCATTACTTGTTGAGGGAATGACTTTTGCATACAGATTCCATTTAAGGAAAATAAACCATCGTTGGAAAGATATAGACTCATAAAAGATAAGTAAGGTCTTTTAAAAAATTGCAATGAAGGTAAAAGAACCTGAAAACTCCACTTCTTAGGCTTGAGGCCAAAAGATTTTCAATTCTTCGCCATTAAAAGGGCCCTCTAGATTTGCCGCAAAATGATGGTTTTAGGTTCAAAATTTTGTCTTTCCCATTCTAAAACAGTACTAAAATCATTATATATATATATAGTCATTAATACAGCTTGAGCGGGCCTAATGGTTAAGAGCATGTGTTTCCTCCTAAGAGGTCACAGGTTCAAAACCAGAGGGGGGTAGAGTATGTATGCCTTCGTAGACTTAGCAGTGAAATCTCTGCGTGGAGGTGGGTCCCTTGTCCCACAAACAAGGGGGTCTCATACACCAATTTGGTGTCTGGCTTGGCTGTGACCTTAAAAATAGATATTATTATTATTATATAGAGATATATTTTTCATTTTCTATCTTTTCTATATTTATCTATATTTTATATTTTTAAAATTTTCTAATTTTAATTTATATGTCTAAATTTCAATATCATTTTAATACTATATTTATTTTATTTAAAACATTTTTTAATTTCTCTCATTCTAATCTAAATACATTTATAACTTAGAATTTTTTGATTGATAAATACTCTTACAAAAAAAAGGCATGAAAGTTTTAAAAATAAAACCCCGAAATTTCATTAAAGATACAATTTCATACAAAATTTTAAAAGGATTCCATAAAAAATTAACATTACCAAAATCATAATTTTTAATATACAATTAAATTATGCTATACACATTTTTAACCAAAAATAAAAATAATAAAATTCCTTCTCCGAGTACAAAAGAGTACATAATAAAATTATATTCTGTTGGATATAAAGAATTTATGTTTCACAATCACTTTGCAATATGTTTCCCCCAAAATGTATTTTTATAATTTTTTTCCACAATTCTGTTGAAGTCATCACCGAAATTTAGACAAGGGATTTAGGTCAAAATTATTTTATAAAAGATGTTTGAATGTTTTGGAATATTTGTCTTCATGAATGTAGTTGGGACTTGAAAGTTGATTAAAAGCTAGGAATAATAATCATGGTTAGCTTTATGTTTAGTCTTTTAGTTCAAATGCTAGGTTTTGTTGAGTCTTTTATATAATTTATAATGCAATAAAGTCATTTATAATTTGCCATACATGAATGCAACATTTGAACAAGTTAGTAATAAGGTTATTAATAACTTTCCTCTTTATAAAATGATAAAGTTAATAATAATATGTATTTGAATAATAAAAAAAGAACACATTCACTATTAAAAGAGGTACTTAGACTATGGTTAATGAAAAGGAACTGAGCAAGTGGATGATATAAATATATTATTATTGAGTACGTTGATGCGTTACGACTATGCAGAGTTCTTTACCTCTTTGGAATACCACGACAATAATCTTCAAAACAAGAGGGAAAATTATTGAAAGGCATATATCTCCAGGATCCACTTTTCACTTTATGTACAAAACAAGAGGAAAAATTATTGAAAGGCATATAATCTTCAATAATATATTCGATTCCATTAAAATCACATCATAATATTAAGAAACTGTGAATCAATTTAATATTGGGAAATGGGAACACAAATGAGTAGTCAAAGAGTAGTCAAACAAAAGTAAGAAAGAAAAGTAGGGAATTCTATTTTAATCTTTACATCACTCTGAATAAAAAAATATTCATATTAATATATAACATTGAAATTGATTGATGGATACTTTAACACGGGGAAAGAGTATATTAATGTTATTATTATTAATAATAAAAAAATATCAAATATTTTAAAAAATATATTAATAACAAAATATGTTAAAATATTTTTCATTGATTTGATAAAATATAATTTATTATATATATAATTTTTTTATGTTCAAAATATTAAAATTGTAATTAATATACCAAGATAACATATATTGAATATAATTTTATATGATTTATTTTATTACGTTGAAGTCAGGTGCAATGTTTCATTTTTACATCATTTGATGTAAGATATATCAGGTTTATAGTTTTTAATGATGGAGTTATCATCTAAAATGTTAGACAGATTATATAAACTACACAACTTTATTCTGAAATCTTCAGCAATAAAAATATAT
Organism: Pinus tabuliformis; assembly: GCA_031772625.1. Classification (NCBI taxonomy): domain Eukaryota; kingdom Viridiplantae; phylum Streptophyta; class Pinopsida; order Pinales; family Pinaceae; genus Pinus; species Pinus tabuliformis. The sequence goes on from CM062806.1 coordinate 174,314,056, forward strand.
TCATTCAAAAATAATAAATATAAAATATAATGTTATTTCCAATATTATATATATTTATCTTTGAAATTAAAAATATATATCAAATTTTAGATATCTAAATATGATATCAATATAAATATACATTAAATTTTATGATATATATTCATATTTGGAATTAAAAATATATATCAAAGTTTATATACCTAAATATAATATCAATATAAATATAAATATACACTAAATTTTATAATATTGTATTGAAATATTTGATCTATCCTAATATGACGGATTTAGGTGCAATGTGCCACCTTTACGTTCTGTGATATAAGATATATCAATTCAAAAAATAATAAATATAAACTATGATTAAATATAATGTTGTTCCTATATATATATATATATTTGAAATTAAAACTATATATATAGAATTTTAGATATGTAAGTATAATATTAATGTAAATATATATTAGATTTTGGAATATTTTATTTAATAAAAAGAATTTTTCCAATTAATAAAATTGGGATTAAAATTTTATTAATAATTATAATATATTAGTAATTCTTTTTAAATTGTAAAGATATATAATTTGAAGCAATAGAAAATCTAGGAAAATCATTTAGCCAAGAATATAAAAGAATATTTGGGAAGATCATCTCGCTAAGAATAGATCTCATTGCTCAATGCATACTCATAACTAAATTTTAGAATTGAAAATCATCTACATAATTTCAAAAATCTTTTCAATAACAGAAATAATCATAAGTTTTTATTTATAAAATACAAATAATTTAATAAATTTAATTACATTAATTACAAAAAAATATTCACTAAAGCTTTACATGCACATAAAATTTATAATTAAAAAAATCTAAAGTTTACCTATTATTGAATTTTAGGTTTTAAATTGTGATATAATAATGCAATTTTTCACAATTTAATATATCAACATTTCCCTAAACAACCATTTGCCATTTGCGATCCCTTGCAAACTTTCATTTCTGTTATAAGATTAAACCATTAAAAAACTCTAAAGTTTACCTGTTATTTAATTTTAGATTTTAAATTGTAAAATAATAATGCAATTTTTCACAATTTAATATATCAACATTTCCCTAAACAATGCCATTTGCGATCCCTTGCAAACTTCATTTTTGTTATAAGATTAAACCATAAATTTTTCATGCAACCTTAGTCTCGAAAACAAATAAAGGTTGAACCTTATCTTTAATTTCCAAGTGAATCTTGTCGTTACGCCAGAATGGCATATACAATTGAATAATAACAAGATCAACCATCATCATATTATACCCTATGGAAGAGGGAAAAAATTTATGTACAAGAAAGAACAAATGGCACACATGGGTTGCTTGTATGTATGGTTAGTCTCCCTTCACATTCAAATAATATAATCAGTGTTATCTTCATAAATTCATGGTAATATGTATTTTAAAGATAAAATAAACATGCCCCTCTCAATGATCAATGACCCAATCAATTAACAGGAAAACATTGATAACTACAAAAGGGAAAATGGAGAACTATAATTCAAATGATTATATCTCGGTACTATGCATTTTACAATAAGGTTACTCAGTTTTTTGTTAGCATTATGACTAATGTGTTGTCCTTGATGACAACCTACTTGATGAAGATGAGAACAAGATGTGTCTACATGTGACAAAGAGTCTGGTCAAAGGCATAGAAGTTTAGAGACAGAGGAATGATAAAGATGAAGTTTCAAGAAGCATATGTGGGTTCTGTGAAGCAAATTTGTGTACACACGCATGTATGAAGAAGGCAAGACGCATACAGATTCTGCGCCATGGTATTCTAAATACCAAGGGTTTTTACCATACTATTGACCCATGGTATTGAGCCCAATAATGAATAATTGATCCCATCAAAGAACACCATCAACATGAGTGTGGTTTTGACTTGTGGTATTGGATAAGGGCTAAGCTATATAAGGAGATGAAGATCAAAGTGTTTGGGTGTGCAAGTGATGAATATTTCATGAATAGTTAGATCTAAAGCAAGTGTACATGTAATGAGCTATTAAAGATTTTGTTGATCTGAAACTACGTTTACACCCAAGAATTTGATGATGGATCAGATCCAATATATCTGAGATGACTATATTGATAATGAATTGGTTTGATCTATGATATTATCTATGATGCATGATTATTCTATGTATGTCGAGATATGGGTATGTGTGAAGTTTTTTTGTGTAGCAAAGGTTTGTGTCAATAAGTGCAGATCTGTATGCAGGTTTTATAACCTAAAAGGCATGTACATACGCAGGTTTAATTCTAGTAAGTCATGTATCTATTGATATATGTATGCAAGTTTGATTCCTAAAAAGAGTGTATACATGCGGAAATGTTTTGTGGAAAGAACATATATAAGTTAGGGTTTTGCTGAAGAAGATGTTTGATCAGTATAATCAGTCTTTATGTATTTCTGTTGTTTGTCAATGAAGTCTTACTTGATGATTTGGGCTTAATAGTGATGTTTGAAGATGAATTGATTGAGGATTGATATGTTGAAGAGTGATGTGATTGAAGATTAGTGATGGTTCCATGATTATTTCAGAATGATTTAGTGGTTTTGTGTGTGACTCAGAGTTTATTTCATAATGACACTAATTTAGTTTTAGGGTTCAGTGTTTTGAGATCTATACACAAGTATGCTTCAAGGAAGTCGCTTATATACACATATTTTACTCGTCAATTTGTTCACCACTGGTATATTGAGTTATTCCGGGTAGTGCTTGGTGGGTCGGAACCCCTTCAATGAGCCACAAGCGGGAGGCCTCTAATGTAAAGTATCATATATATTCTAATATTTTATTGATCAAGGTTTGCAATTGATCCAGTAATTTGATGCAGTATGTTGGTTGAGTATTAGTATTCTGGTTACAGTGATATAACTACTTTGGTTGTTTAAGAACAACTTGATTGATTTAGGTCTTAGTTGGTTTAGTGATTGGTTGATTCCAATGCTTCTATGATTGAGTGATTTGTTGCAGTGATCAATTTAAATTTTGATAATTGGTATTGGGCTTAAATGATGGTAGTGGGTCCAGTATGAAAATTTGATGAAAAGTGGTGTACAAGTTGTGTTGTTTTGTAGCAGGTGGATCCAGTGTGAAAAATTATGAAACATGATCCACGCTATTCGTGAGGGTTGGAGCCTTCAGTGAGGAATTCGAAGCTTCCTTCCAGTGGTAGCTGGTAAATCAGATTAGGGTGTTGGAGCTCCCTTCCGATGGGTGCTGGTAAATGAGATCAGGGGGTTCGAGCTCCCTTTGAGTAGGTGCTAGAGAATGAGAGAAGGTTGTAGCCTTCTGCAAGTGGGTGCTTTCGTGCTAGTATGAGTCTGCACCAGTGAAATATTGTAAGAAGTGTTTATTGATAATAAAAGAGGATATATATGACAATAGCAGTGGTTTTTTCCCACATTGGATTTCCACCTAAAAAAATTCTCGATGTTCATGTGTGTTTCTTATTTGTAATGGTTTATTTTGTTCTTATTGCACATGGTTACTATTTTATTAATGCTTAATGAGTTACTGATAGACTAGTTCAAGTTAAATAGATGTTGAATTAACTGAAAAATAAGTTTATTGGATATACACTACTTTTATGCATTGACAGTCGTGTACATATGTGGGTTTCTTTATGTAAAGTTGTCTGCATGAAAGTCATGTACATACACGGGTTTCTTTTTGTACATTTTTATGCATGACAGACACATACATATGCGGGTTTCTTTCTGTAAAGTTGCATACAAAAATATAAGAAAAGAAAATTTTAATTGAGTTTTAAATGTTGATTCAACCTTCCACCCCCCCTATCAATATTTTTCCCAAAAATTGGTATCAAGGTGGGTCCTTCGAAAGAAGCTTTATCTCTTGAAGGAAGATTTAGCAACATGAGCAATCAAGAGGGAACAACATCTATTAGGGTATCATTGTTCAATGGAAATAATCTATTTTTATGGAAGCTAAGAACAAGATCTTACTTACAGTCACTTGGAGAAGATGTATTAGAAATCGTCGAAGGAGGTTATCAATATCAATCCTCGATTCCCACAGATGAAGAAGAAAAGAATAATTGTGAGACAAATCCAAAGGTTGTCAATTCTCTATTAGGAGGCTTGAAAAAATAAGAATTTATCAAAGTCATGCAACTGAATACAACAAAGGGTATATGGGAAAAGATCATCCAAAGCTATGAAGGTGACACCAAGGTAAAAAGTGTCAAACTTCAAACTCTTAGAATTCAATATGAAACTCTCGGAATGCACAATAATGAAAGTATCACAAGTTTCTTTCTTAGGGTATATGAGATCGTGAATTCTATAAGAAATCTTGGAGAAGAAATAAAATAATCATCACTGGTTGAAAAAATATTAAGGTCTCTAACTCCTCAATTTGATTCAAAAGTTCTTCCATAAAACAAATGCAGGACTTGAAGAGTCTTACTGTTGTACAACTTCATGGGATTTTAATAGCCTATGAAATGAGAAAAGTGGGTCCCTGATATATCAAAAAGGATGTATTCAAATCTACTGTAAGAGGAAAAGAGGAAAACTTCATTAAGGAACTCCAAGTGGGTACTGGAAGATTCAGAGGAAAGCTTCCCTTCAAATGTTTTTCTTGTGGTAGAGTTGGTCATTACACTGCTAAGTGTCCCTATAAATAAAATCATGAGAAAGGGAAAGAAGATGCAAAAATAAACAGGAGAAGGTTTGAAAATAAGAGACGTCTTTATACACATCAGTATAGTGATGGTATTTCAAATGGTGAAGAAGGTGAGTTTGTTCAAGAATGTAAATTTCTTATGGCATTTGAAGAGTCTCATGCCCTAGAAGACAACGATATTGTTATTGAAAACTTTGATAGTGATATATCAGAAGCAATAACAGTTACAGATGTCAGCAAATATTCGAGTTTGGGAGCACCATGCTTCTTATTGTCAAGAATGAAGAAGATGGTAACAAATAATGATCATGTATGGGATTTTGTTCTAACTATTATCCATTTCCTTATCTATGCAGTAATGATGGTGATGATGACATTGAAACAACTAAACTTACACTTATGGGTAAAAGTGAAAGTAAGCACTCTAAAGAGAAAACAGATTCAAAAATGATGACTCTAGCAGCAAAATATCAAGGCAAGGTAGAAACAATGGACAATGCATATGTGCCTATGCTGAGCAAAGATAATTACCAACAATGGAAAGAAAATATGAAGTATAATCTAATGGATCTTGATGTTTGGTATCTAGTATGCAATGGCTACACCAAGACTCCTCCATCAGTCAAGGAAGTGCAAAATAATAGTAAGGCTTTGAGTGACATATTTTGTAGCATACCCGATTCAACATTAAATAAGGCTATGCATTATAAAAATGCAAAGTAAGTGTGGGGTAAGCTACAAGAAATCCATGAAGAAATCCCAAAGGAAGATTCCTCATCAAAGGGAACTACCAGGTAATCCTATCCCTAACAATGTGTACAAAATGTCAGAAGGAGTTGCTTATTCAAAAGAAGATAGGTTAGAAGAAATTTTTGATCTTAGAACAAAACTTTATCTTTCTTTGAGAAATATTGTTAATATTATAGATAAGATGCAGGCATGTGATAACAAGGATCATGTTGGTATGAAGGTCTTGAAGCTGATATTGTCTCTCTAGGAGAAGATCTTGAAAAAAATAGATAAGTGGAATGAAGAACTACTTCAAGCATTTGAAGAACAATAAAAAGGGATAAAAGGTCAGATTCTCAAATTAAAGGAACAAGTGGAAGAAGTATGAAGGGTTAAAGAAGGTATGAAGAAGCAGCATCTAGAAAAAGGAAAAGCAATATCAAAGAATGGAGGTTGAGGTAAACATCCTAAAAGGTAAATTAGAAGAAAAATATAAACATTTGCGATTTCAAGATAGTACTAAGATCTTGGATAATATTCTTAGTAGTCAAAGGTCTCCCTCCATCAAATATGGTCTTGGTTTTCATGAAATTGTTGAAGGAGAATCTAGTTCACAAGCTGAGGCAAGGAATTTAAGGGGTAATAATGCAAAACCTAAAATTCTCAACAAAGAAATAAGAAGTCAACCTAATCAACAACCAAGGAAAGTGAATCTTCAAAGAAAATCATTTACTCCTAACTATAGAAATGTTAATCGATTCTCTCCTCTGATCAATAATGTTGAATGTTTGATATGTCATAATTATGGACACATTGCAGCTAATTGTAGAAGAAAATTGTTTCAATCACAAGCAAATAACCACTTCATAGAAAGATCCTCAACTCCCAGGTACTTGGGTTTCTTTAAGGGATATTGTTTTTCTTACAATATATGGTCACAAAGCTATTGATTGCAATAGAAGCAATATGAAACAAAAATATTATGATTCCTCTGCTCATATAAGATGTTGTGCTTATAACAAGTTTGGTCATGTAGCAAAAGAATGCAGGAGAAAATCTATGGATCATATCAGACAACATGGAAAGTAGTCAGATAAGAACATTGATGTCAGTAGGCTTGAAAAAGTTGGATCCACCAAAATTTCTCATAATAAGAAGAAAGAAGAAGAACATATAAGGTGTGGTTTTGCTCTCTGTTCATTTGAAAAAGAAGATAAATCGTTTTCATCACATGACTTGAGATAGTAGTAAGATGTAGTCTCTCAATAAAACCCAATATGGTAATTTTATTATTGGAAATAATCCTCTAGCAAAATTTATGGGAAAGGGTAGAGCCAGAATTAATAAAAAAAGAGGATAAACTGACACTTTATTAGTTCAAGGGCTAAAATAGAATATTCTAAGTGTAGGTCAAATGGCAGATAAAGAAAATATAATTGTGTTTACATCAACTAAGTGCAAGGTTATGGATGAATAGATTAGAAAAGTCATGGAAAAAGGATATAGAAACCCAGAAAAATTATAGGTTCTTAAAGAACAGAATTCTCACAGATATGAGGAGGATTTAGACTCAGCGTAAAAGAAGATGGTGCCCATTGTAGACCATTATTCTTAAAGGCATACTTCTCATAGTGACTGGAGAAGTGATGTGAGGTACATGACCTCATACAAGTAGAAGATGATTATCAGGGCCTTAAGACCTGTGATGAATAATCTCAGGGGGAGTGATACATGTTTTTTCTCAATGATTATTCCCATAGTTATTTTGATATTCATGTTGTTGATATTACTGACAGTGCATCTGATGTAGTAAGAGTGAAAAGGTACATACAATACAGGCTTAGGGGGAGCTAATGTTGTGAAACTTCAGTATTTTACTTTCTGTACATGGATCCTATGAAGAAAAGTCGCATATATACGTGAGTTTTGGTCTAAACAGTCACGCATGTTTTTCTATGATGAAGAAGTAGTGTGACAGACTTAGGAAAAGGATCTGATATGTTTCAGAGAATTATTGTTTAGTTCTCTAGTTCTGATGATTGATAGTTACAATTTGTTGATGTTATTTAGAAGTGGCTATGGCTTTTATAAGTTGTTGATGCCTTGATGGATAACTCATTAATGAAGATAATTTGATATTCTTACTTATATATGAGATGATATGATCATATCTTATAGTGAACAATTGGCACAACTTCAGGGAGAGAATTTGTTATGCTTCCAATAATGCATTGTTGGCATTATGTTTTCTTTAGAATTCCTTGGTACATAATGATGCTTATCAATGGTGATGCTTCTTATGTTGTTGAAGTTATTAAATGATGATGCATGAGTTGCTAATTACGGTTGATGCTTATCAGTTGTGGAAAGAACATGTAGATTTTGGTATCTCATGCTATTATTATTTGATGATAATGTTGCTATAATAGATGAATCCTATGGGATGAGTAGTTGATAATGATGTCTACTTCAATTGCATATTGGTCAAATAGTTCTTGATGAAGTGGTGTTGGTGTGATAGTCTTCTTGCATAAAGACAATGGTGTTACTACAAGTTTCATGAAGACATATACTAAAGGTTACTACATGAGACATGGCATACTTAGTCACATATTGATGATGATAAGGAATGATGCTACTTTATGATGATATGATTGGTTCTCACATATGTTTATTATTCCCTTGATGAACATGGATTGAGGCTCTTCCTACCAAGGGAAAGAATAAGTTGACCATGATGATGTCAAGAGGATGAGTTGATAACATAGCTCTATGGAAAATCTTATGTTGCATACTTGGTCATAGGTTTATGGTATTAAAGCTACATTGTCTTATCTTGCAAATTGATGATGAAAATGTGTAGGTTTCTACTGACATATGATTATGGTATAGATCCTACATAATATATGATGGTTTCTGAAGACTATCTTGGTCTTGTTACCTCACTGTAGAGGTATTTGGTATTGGTTATACATGTCATATATGTCATTTGATGTAAAGGTCATGTAAATACCTATGATGTAATCATTATAAAATGCAGTCATGTATGAACTATTGTGGTCAAGTCTTTTTGGGCATGTGATGTAATTTGTAATCCCACTGTGATTAGGAAGTTGATGTAATAATATGTAACCCCATTGTGATTGGGTGATTGATGTAAGTTTGAGTCGTTGGTGATAACAAAAGTCATATTCAATTTAGTCATAGAGTCATGTACTTCAATGCACATACTTCAGAATTTTTAGCATGTGCTCAGGGGGAGCATGGTTAGTATTCAGTGTTCATACTCAACAGTTCATATCTATAATGCTCAAGAGAGAAACCTTCATTCAATGTTGGTCAGCCCTTTTCCCTTGAAGTCAAAGGGAGAGAGTAACTTGGTGTTTTAAAATATTGGTGCTTAGCTTGATGTTTTTTATAGGTATTTATAAGTTGTGGTGACCAAACACCAAAATGGTTTCCATCAAATCCAAAAGGGGAGATTGTTGGCATTATGACTAATGTGTTGTCCTTGATGGAAACCTACTTGATGAGTTATCTTTTGATGGAAAACAACTTGATGAAGATGAAAACAGGATGTGTCTACATGTGACAAAGAGTTTGGTTAAAGGCATAGAATATTAGAGATATAGGAATGATAAAGATGAATTTTCAAGAAGTGAACATGGGTTCTGTGAAGAAAAGTCGCGTACACACATGAGTATGAAGTAGGAAAGTGTTATACAGGAAAATGAGCTCCTCATAAGCTCAACGAAGAAAGGCAAGATGATTGAAAGTTTGACCAAGTTCAAAAACCTATTTGCCAATCTAACACTCCCCAGGAACTAGCAAGGTGCTTTATAAAGCTTCCTAGCCTTGAAATAGGTGTTTTAGTCCCTAGGGTAACTCTCTTTGTTTCCTTAGGGGAAGCGCTAGTCAACTTTAGTGATTTTCTAGAGGTCAAAGGACTGGGTTGACCAAATAATATCCCTATATTCACTCATATGTTAGCCCATAAAGCATGGAAACATCCAGATTCAACCTGTTTGAGGAATTACTATTCCTAACATATTCTAACAAACAGGGCGAGAGCGATAAAGCATGGAAACATCTTAGCTTTTGCCCAAAATAACTCATGAAAGAATTGTCAAGGCTTATCCTCTCATGCTATATATTTGAGGCTTAGGCCATTTTGAAGGACCTCGAAGAGAGAGAGAGAGATTACCTATTTACTGTCGAATATTTGTATTAGACATTGGCTCATCAAGAGGTTAAGGGGAGAGAGAGAGAGAGAGAGAGAGAGTTGGAGGAGTAAGGGAAGATTGATACAACTAATGGTTGTAATTGCTCTTTCCTATCATTAATATAGACTCGCAGTTTTGTTGTATTCTCCATGGTGTCGGTGATTTATTTACATGTTTATGTAACACTATTGATTATCCTTATGTATTCTTGCAGGTATTGATCTAGGAGCTAGCTAAGGGGTCTTCCACTCTACTACATTGAGTTCTCTAGCAACACCACACCAAGATTTGAGGTAACAATATCCCTTCTTACTTTGATTATCATTTCACTAATACGGATATGTGCATGTATCTTTGTGCCAACTGCAGCTAATCTGATCTATCTACCAAGAATCCCGAGAAGATACTTGACAGTATTTCTACCACAATCACCCATGCATTAATGCCTATAGAAAAATTGGCGACTCCACTCAAGACTATACTTATTTCCTAGTTTTCTCCTTACAAGCTCCCAGATCTCTCTTTCTTCCAGGCCCTCCTATACTTCTTGCTTCCCTTTCTGACCACTCATGAATGTTCTACACCCTTCTCACAATGCTCAACCCTTGATCTGATCCCAACAGCCTCTTTTCAGAGCTTCTACCACACTAACGCACCCTAACAGTGAAACTAGTTATTTATAAAGCATTGTTTCTTTGCAAACAGAGCATTAGTGTAGCCACTAACTCTCTCTATTCTTTGTTGAAGTGCATTAGCCAACCAAATCTTGGTAAACAACTAGTTTTGTAAAGTCCTGGGCTAGGGAAGCTACTTGTAACCTAATCAAGAATCTGCAGTTGTGCATGTTTGTTTGGTTTTCTATTTCTTGAACAATTTTTTCTTTTTAGGAAAATAGCTTTACTGCTCTCTTTTTTTATAAAAAAGAAAATACGAATTTTTTACAATTTTTCTCCTTAGTTGGTTAGATTTTTCATTTATTTGGTTTTAAAAGTTGTTAGAGAGCATTTCATGTTTGTGTGTCATGCTTGTGTTTTACTGTACTAGATGCATGGTATATATTGATGTATAAATGACCCTTTCCTTGTAGAAGTAACTTAATCATCGAATTAAAATGAAAAGCATTTTCCTACATGGTTTGTGTTAGAGTCCCACATAGCTCCATATGTCAACACCTCCACCGAAGAAATTAACAAAGTACATTTAAAATTTACATCATAATAAAATAAATCAACAACTCTTTTATGAGTAAACACACATGTTAGTCTAGGCTAGGATCTTAGGTTAGGCATTTGTGAGTTAACTTCCCAAGATCGTAAATAGAGACCAGTGTCATTAATGACGAAAATCCTTCTGCACTCATACTATCTGGGACCAATCCAGTCAAAGCGGAGCTAAATACAACATTGGACTATGAAAGAAGGTAGCCGGCCCTCGATTACAACTCCTTTGGGTATTTTGTGTATCGGGGATCCCTTCGGGGATATCAGAGCTAAGTCACGGACTTAGGTATCCTGCCCACACAGCATACTGTCCACGACCATGTCCTCCTCGGTAGTGCCTCTAATTAGAGGTAGTAATAGTGGCCATACCTTTTAGGGATGAACACAAGGTGACTAGGGTGGCCTACCTTGGTACCTAAACAGATGAACCTACTATGTCTTTGGTTTTTGGGAAGGTGCTCATCTTCACGAGAGTACTTGGCCTCTTAATTTGAGGTTTGGGTGAAGCTCAAGAGTAATCATAGCTATACATTTGGCCAACTCTCTCTTTTATCCATTGTGATACTAGGTTTCATCTTCAGCAAATGGTGGTTATCAGACAGGGTTATACACTTGGCTTGTTGATTGAATTATTTAGAGTATTTTTTATTATTTTTAGGTGTCAGTTTGTTATCACTAAGACTATAATAAATATAACTATAAAAATATTTTGATAAATCTATCGATCACTATGGCCACATATAGCCCTCATCGTCAATCTAGACAACTACAAGGTCTTCCTCCACTAATAGTGGAGTATCCGCCGAGCCCTAGTGAGACAGATTACCCATCGTCAAGTAATAAGTCTCCAATATCTAACACTAAATCAGTCTATACATCCCACGACTCAAGTCTACCAAATGATTTCTTTACTAAAGGTTTCATCCCTCCATATAATCCTCTGATCACAAATCCATTGGGACCATTATTGATTCAAGTTTCACATGTAACTCCCATGTCTTCCATTGTACCTATACCCACCATCCTATCAACGACTAACGGGTCGTGGGCTATTGTGGACACTTTTGGTCCACCCTCACTTCCCCAGTCAACAATCAATACTACACCGTAGATGGAAAACCCCGCTATCCCAACTATGCTAGGTCTGAGCACCATAGTTACACCCAACACAAGTGGAACCCAGTAAATATCAATTTCTACCCCTTTTGTGTCAAATCCTAGACCTTTTGCAAGCGCTCCATAGAGTGCTACTTATAGAGCTCCTTATAGTGCGGTTAACACGAGTTCCTTCAGCAACCCCTTTGGTTGAAATCCTTTGTTTAGTTCCAACCCCCAGGTCCAAATGCCTAGGGTCATTGTTCCCAACATGAACATACTAGCCAGGAACATTACAATTCCCCCTCCATTTATAGGACAAACTGAGTAGTCATTGATTGACATGAATCCTCCATATGTCAGTCAAGGGCCGATGACCAAATACATGTTCGTGGGATCCCTCAACCCAATCTCGCTCAATCCATTTGGGCACCCCATTCTCAACCTCAAATGAGTCAAGGGGGCACTTATTATCCTGGGGGAAATCAAGCTTATATCCCCTAGCCTAACAACCCTTATGGACAACCACAATATATGATTGTGCTCCAAGGAAATTATTATTCCAAAAATCCTGTGTATAATGTTGGGAACGATATGATGGGGGGACCGCAAGGACCCTCAAGTGAAGGACCATCAACTCCCATAAGGGGGAAATGGTGGTTCACATTATCCTTTATCTATTGAAGGAACATTCTCCATTTACACCTTTGAAACGGTCGATCTTCAAATGGGAGCCAAAACTTATGGAGCTCCAGTCACTAACATTGAGGAAGCTACCTCAAGTTCGCACGCACCACCACCCAACGATCTTCATATCAAAAGGCCAATTGTTGATCTTGTGATTCACCCCCCAAAAGGGGCACTTCGTCGCACAACACATAATACCTCTACACGTGCTTCCCAAAACTACAGTATTGTAGAATATTTGGTGCAAGCATCGTTAGCTATGTCGGCACTTGAAGTATTACAAACTTGCATAGCACAAAGGAATTCTCTTCTTTCGACTATTGGTGCAGTTGAACCTTAGGATTCCATGGTACCAATATTCGACATGGAAAAATATAAACCTCCCCTTTCACACCAGCATTTCAGGTGTAATTTTTTTCGAAAGGATGAGGGGTACATAGAACTGTCATTGATGAAGGCACTTCTGTAGAATTCCTGCAGAAACTGCGATAGATCTAGAATTCTAGTTAAATTAAGCACAAGTAATTTGCAGATATTCAAGAGAGGAGAGAAAGAATTTTCTCCATAAAATAAATGTATTAAATTAATGAAAAATATTAATACATGAGCAACCAAACCTCTACTCCCAAAGGCAGGTGGTTATATAGAAATTGTCGAATCTAGAAAACTAGCAAAAAACTAATAAAAAACTAGAAAGGCCTAAGAAAAGCTAAAGGGAGGCCTAAAATAGCAACAATGACTAAAGAAAACCTATGCCAACTATCAACCATGAGGAAAGCATAAGGAGTGGTGCATTTCCCAAGGAAGGAAACTTTAAAACATGCTAAAATGGTCTGGGGGACCAAATCCCTTTATTTAAGGGGGAATCTTCATGTGGGGCGCAAATCCTCAAATAACTCAAGTGGATGAGGTGTGGTTAGGTGTGAACATGCACTTAGATGTCTAAATGGTTTAGGAAAGTGGTTGGACCAATATTTCCATAATATTAAGCCTTTAAAGGAAAAAACAAGGGAAAGCTGGTCCATCGAGCTAGTTTACCAAAAACCAAGTGTGAACATGATTTTTAGTGCACATGGCTAAGTCAAGGATACTTAGGCTAAAAAATAAATGTAGATGTTAGGATTATATTCCAACATCCCCCCTTCATCTTACCTCACTTATCTAAACTGATTCCTGGCCAAGATGCCATGTTAGGTACTCAAGTACAATAAATAAAAGATCCTCATAAAATGAAGAAAGAGGGAAAACCTCATGGGAACCCCCCCCCCCCAAAAGAAAAAAAGAAAAAGAGGAAAAAAGGTCTAAGTGGCCAGAAGGGCCTACTTAGCTACTCCAAGCATAGCCCTCAATTCTAAAAATTTCTTTTCAGTGAAAGACTTGGTGAAGATGTCTGCAACCTGTTACTTAGTGGGGCAGTAATGTATTCATATGACTCGGTCACAAAACCGCTCATGCATGTAATGCATGTGAATCTTGATGTGCTTGGTCCTCTGCCTCTGAACTGGATCAATCGATATCTGAATGGACCCCTTATTGTCACAAAATATGACAGTCAAAAGTGGATATTGTATACCAAACTCAGAGAGAATCCCCTGCAACCAAACAACTTGTGTAGATGCATTCACTACACCTCTATACTCTGCCTCAGTTGTAGATAAAGAAATCTTGGATTGCTTCTTACTAGAACAGAAAAAAGGTCCTGAACCAAAGCTGAAAACATAACCATAGGTGGACTTGCGGTTTGCACCATCACCAACCCAATCAGAATATGTGTACCCAATCAGTGAAAGTGGCAATCTGCAGCATAAAAGATAGCAAAATTGGAAGTACCTTTCACATATCTAAGGATTCTCTTTACAGCTTTTCAGTGAAGCTCATGGGGCTCTTACATATATCTGGAAAAAACTCCTACTGCAAAAGATATATCAAGTCAGGTGTGAGTAAGATACAACAAACTCCCAACCAACTGTCGATGCAATGTACTGTCCACCAAAGGTGTAGTACCTGCATCCTCAAATCTGATCCCCAAAAGAAAGGGAGATGTTGTGGGATTGCATTCTGTCATCTGGAAGCGGACAAGTAGATCTGATGCATACTTATACTATGCCATCTTGATCCCTAAAGTAGACTGAGAAACTTCAAGACCAAGAAAGTAGTGCAACAGTCCCAAATCTGTCATGGAAAATCGATCGTGCAATGCTGGTTTTGTCGAATCAATAGCTGAGGTAAGGTTCCCTGTAATCAGTAAATCATCTACATCAAGTAATATCAGAAAAATGGAATCATCATGTTGTAGCAAATAAACATTCGGATCAGGTTTGCAAAAAATGAATCCAATGGAAGGCAGGAAAGAATCCAGCTTTGCATACCAAGCTCTGGGAGCCTGTTTTAGGTTGTACAAAGATTTCTTTAATCTGCAAACGAGGGAAGAGTTATCAATGTGGCTGATCCATATATATCTCCTCCTTGAGATATCCATGAATAAATTCACTCTTCACATCCATGTGATGAACTTCCCATCTGCGAGAAGCAACAATGGCTAAAACTGGTCAAATGGAGTCCATTTTTGAAACAGGTGCAAATGTCTCTGTGTAGTCTATGCCATGCACCTGTGAGTATCCTTTTGCAACAAGTCAAGATTTGTACTTCTGATCTCACCATATGTAGCAATATTTTTTTAATACATCCATCGGCATTGAACAATCTTTCTTCCTTTTGGAAGTGGAACCAAGTCCCATGTGTTTCTTTCCATGAGAGCGGAGTACACTTCATCAATGGCAGCCTCCCAAAGCAGGTTTCCTGTGACCTCAGAGTGTGAATGTGGATATGAACCAAGTTCATATAGAAATTTATGGGAAGCAATGGTTCGGTGGTATCCAGGGCTTGAGGAGCCCCAAAAAACTGTGATCTAGTCCTTCTCGCATCCGCAGGATCACCAACTACTTCACCCACATCTTGCAGCTGAGTTGGAGAAACCATGAACTAATCCTCATCCTCTAAATCAGACCCAAGAGGCTTCTCTGATGGCTGCTATGAAGTGCTCGAATAAGTTTCAGACTCCTCCTCATCAGTGGCAACAAGCAGTTCCTCGGCAGGGTCTGCTGAAAAATCATGTAGTGATTCTTCTTCAAACTTCACACTTCGAGCTACAAGGAACTTTTTCAGTGTGAGAGTCTAGAAATATATATCCTTTGAAACTGTCAGGATATCCAAAAAAGATACATTCAACACTTTGAGGCTCCAAATCCTTCTTCTTATCTATCGGAATGTGAGCCCATGCTTGTGAACGAAAAATGCGAAAGTGCGACACTTTTTTGGTTTCTTACCAGTCCAACATTCAAATGGAGTGGTGACTTTGAGTGCTTTGTGAGGAATGCAGTTCTGAATGTACACTACAAAATTAATAGCTTCATCCCATAGCTTAGGATCTAATGATTTTGACTGTAGCGTACAATTGGCCATCTCTTTTAAAGACTGGTTTTTCCTCTCCGCGACACCATTCTGCTGTGGTGTATATGGCATTGTGTGTTGTAGTTGTATACCTGCATCAGTAAAAAGTTGCTGCACATATTTGTTGACATATTCCCCCCCATTATTAGTACGGAGTATCTTAATCTTACACCCAGACTCATTCTCAGCAAGTGCTTTAATTTCTATAAGGCATTCAAATACTTCTGATTTTAATTTCAGAAAAAATACCCAAGTAAAGCGAGAGAAATAATCTATGAAGGTGAGTACATATCAAGCCTTACTAATTGAAGGCCACGGGAATGGGACTGTGATGTCATTATGAATCAGCCCAAGAGGTGAAGAAGCTCTCCGTGCCTTCCCTTTTTCAAACTTTTTCTCCAGATTCTTCCCAAGAATGCATCCTTGACATACACCGCTTGTGAATTTAATAGCAAGCAATCCTTCTACCATGTTTTCCTTGCTAAGTTGATGCAAGTACTTATAGTTTATATGGCCAAATATTTCATGCCATAACTTGTTGATATCATTATATTGTGACAGAAATTCAGTGCTAATAGATTTAGGAACAAAGTGGGAGAAGAAATACAAACGAGAACCATGATCTGCAATTCCATGTGCAAGCTGTGAGCTTGTGGAAATGTCGGTAATCACTACAGATTCCAGAGTGAACTCCACCTTCCTTCTAGAGCTAGCATGAGTGATATGATATATTGAGAGAATGTTTGTGGACAACGAGGGAACATGAAGCACATCTCTGAAGAAGCCCCCTTCAAGGTCTACAATTCCTTCTCCGCACACCTTTATGGGTGTGGCATCTCCCAAGTAAATTGGGGATCTAGTGCTTTCTTCGATGGAGGAAAATTCATCTTTTGATGTAGCCATATGGTTCGATGCACCTGAATCAAGGATCCAAGCTGATGGAGTGGATGTGACAGCCATTAAAGCATGACCATCTCATGCTCTCCCTCTCCCATCTCCCATTTTGTTGTCATCCTTCTTCTTTACATTCTCGGGCATGGTGAGATTGTGTTGCTGCAATTGCTTAGTCATCTCATCGATTGTTTTCCTCATGCAACTTTATTCAGGATGAAAACCATTGGAACAGTAGCTACAAATTTTTCTTTCCTTATTCTTCTTACCCTTAGGCAAAGAAGAGCTCTCTAAAGATTGTACGAGTCTCTCCTTCTTCGAGTCATTAAATTTACCCTTCCCTTTTTGCTTGTCTCTTCCGTTGCTCTTTGGAGCATCAGTAGTTGCAAGTGCTTGGTTATTTGAACGCTTGATGGCACCCATTTGGATTAACTTAGCTTGCTCTTGAGTCAATTCTGCAATGAATTCATTCAATGGAGGCATTTTCCATTTTTCCTGAGTCAATTTAGATGTTTGAAAAGATGATACAAATACAGAGTATTCAGGGCCTAATTTCGAGAGAATCGAAAGGATGAGTTGATCTTCCTCTTTCTTGACTCCACATGCATCAAGTTCAATGAGGAGGGATTTAAACTTGATGAATTATTCTTGCAGGTTGCTGAAATGAGTTGGATTGAGGGATATGAGTTCATTCTCCAGTTGACGCACTCTCATTTCATCCTGCTTGCCGAATAACCCTTCCAATGTGGTTTAGACCACATCGGGAGTAGTGGATCTGCTAACATGAAAGGGGAGTTCTATGGAAATTGATAGGCATATCAACCCAATTTCTTCATCTCATTTATTTAAATACTTGATCTTCTCTGCTGTAGAAGCCGGTTTAGTCTTCGTTCCCATTGTTACCCTGTAAAGCCCTTTGCTTTGGAGGAGTAGAGTAATCTCTGTATTCCATTCGAAGTAATTGAAAGGATTTAGAACGAGATTTTGAGGCTAAGAGAGATTATCCAATTCTACTTTTTTCACTTCCTGATGATCTATACCTACAAATAAAACCATGTACAATCCACTAGATTCGAACTAGCTCTGATACCATGTAGAATTCATGTAGAAACTGTGATAGATCTAGAATTCTAGTTAAATTAAACACAAGTAATTTGTTGATATTCAAGAGAGGAGAGAAAGAATTTGCTCCATAAAATCAATGCATTAAATTAATGAACAATAGTAATACATGAGCAACCAAACCTCTAATCCCAAAGGGAGGTGGTTATATAGAAATTGCCGAATCTAGAAAACTAGGAAAAAAACTAGTAAAAAACTAGAAAAGGCTAAGAAAAGCTAAATGGAGGCCTAAA
The DNA here is from genome assembly GCA_031772625.1 of Pinus tabuliformis. Lineage (NCBI taxonomy): Eukaryota > Viridiplantae > Streptophyta > Pinopsida > Pinales > Pinaceae > Pinus > Pinus tabuliformis. The sequence goes on from CM062806.1 coordinate 174,332,394, forward strand.
ATAGCAACAATGACTCAAGACAACCTACACAAACTATCAACCACGAGGAAACCATGAGTAGGGGCACATTTACCAAGGAAGGAAACTTTAAAACATGCTAGAATTGTCAGGGGGACCAAATCCCTTAATTTAAGGGGGAATCTTCATGTGGGGTGCCAATCCTCAAATAACTCTAGTGGTTGAGGTGTGGTTAGGTGTGAACATGCACTTAGATGTCTAAATGGTTTAGGAAAGTGGTTGGACTAATATTTCCATAATATTAAGCCTTTAAAGGCAAAAGACAAGGGAAATTTGGTCCACCGAGCTAGTTTACCAAAAACCAAGTGTGAACATGATTTTTAGTGCATGTGGCTAAGTCAAGGATACTTAGGCTAAAAAATAAATGTAGATGTTGGGATTATATTCCAATAGCTTCGACCTGCATCATGTCATGTTCATGTTGTCTCACCTTGGGTTCTCCAACCCTCTCCTCGTCATTGAAATCCCTTAAAGCTTTCGACGACCACACTTTCATCCCAAAATGTTACCTTTCTAGCTACCCCATCACTTTGAGTGGGAAAATGGTAACAGTGGACATCGAAGTCGTGGCTATAAAGCTCGACTATAATCTCTTGTTAGGTCACAGTTGGACTTCTACCATGGCCGCCATTGTGTCTATTGTCTTTTGTATCATCCTATTTCCATTGGATGGAAGGATAGTCACAGTGGACCAACTCCCCATTAACTAGTGGCTTTGTACCTTTAGTGGGTGGCATACCTGACTCTTATGTCAGTATTGGAACTTGTCTATTGAAGGGATTTTCCCTGATGGGTTTCTTTCCTCTCCTGCTGGCTGAGGTTCCACAAGTGGTTTCTGTGGTATACACCATTCCTCGTGACCCAACTAATCCTTGGATCCTCCCAGCTCCTTCAAACATTGACTCTTATGGAGAACGAATGCTACTATCACCAGTCGAATTGGCTTATCAAGCCATTCAATCTGCATTGGATTATCCCATTACTTTGGTTACAACCAATAGTACCATCTCCTCTACCATAATGAATCCGTGTAGGTTTTAACCCCGTATAGAAATTACTTGCATACGAATTCTAAAACACAGAAAATAAACAATTCGAGAGCATAACACATAAAACACATATACACAAATATTTTCCCCTGGATCCCAAAACTGGGACTACCAACTTGATTTTTCATTATATTCCTTTCAATGTTACAATACATATTTATACATGCCAAAGCATCCAATACCATGGAACAAAAACCATCGTGTCTAATACCATGGACCAAAAAACCATAGGTAGGTCCGTCCAACCTAATATAGGGTCCAAAAAAAATTTCCCCACTTGTTTTTTTCCCCACTTGTAGGTCCACCCAACCTAATATAGTCGTGGAAAGAATATAACACAACCCAACATTCTCCCACTTGTTGTTTTCTTTCCACAGGTGGCCACAGGAGAGCTTAGTTATTTTTCCAGCCCTGAAATGCCCATTGTTTCTCTACACCAGGAGAACTTCTCAGAGCTCACAGATTTTGTCAATGCATCTGCAGTATTCTTTAAAGTGTCCACCTTTACCAGCAACACCTTTTTTTCTTCTATCATATCCCTCACAAAGGGATAATGAACATCAATGTGCTTTGTCTTTTAATGATAAGCAGGGTTCTTTGCCAAAAAAATTGCACTTTGGCTATCACAGTCTATCCATATAGCTCCCTGTACTAACCCCATACTTGAACACAATCTCTGCAACCAAATTGTTTCCTTGCTTGCATGAGTGGCTGCCATGTATTCTACCTCTGTAGTTGATAGTGCCACTACATATTGTTTCTTACTCATCCAACTGACTGCACCTCCAAATAGGTTAAACACATACCCACTTGTAGATCTTCTCTGATCCAGATCTCTAGCCCAGTCTAAATCAACAAAGCCACGAGTATCCAACACTCTATCCAACCTTGGTCTTCCTTGGTAGCACAAACCATAATCACTAGTGCCACGCAAATACCTGAAACCTGCTTCACTGTTGTCCAGTGTTCCTTCCCTGGTTTTGACATGAACCTGCTCAATACTCCCACTGCATGTGTAATGTTTGGTCTAGTACAAACCATTGCATACATCAGGCTATTGATGGCACTTGCATATGGAACATGGGACATATCCTCTTCCTCTTCTTGTGTCTTCGGACATTGTTCAGTAGATAACTTTACACCTATAGGAATAGGAACCTTCACTGGTTTGCTATCCTGCATATTAAACCTCTGTAGTATTGTCTCGACATACCTCCTCTGGTTTAACCAGATCTTCGTCTTTGCTCGATCTTTTTTAATTTCCATGCCCAAAATATAGTTTGCAGCACCAAGATCTTTCATGTCGAATTTGGAGGACAATTGGGTCTTCAAATCCTGGATAATTTCTCTATCATTTCCAACTAGCAACATATCATCCACATACAAGACTAGATAAATAAAACAGTCACCAATTAATTTAAAATCCACACAGTGATCTGCTTTTCTTCTGGTGAAGCCAAGTCCCTGTATAAATGTATCAAATTTCTGATACCACATCCTTGGTGACTGTTTTAACCCATACAGAGACTTCTTTAACTTGCATACTAGTTATTTCTTACCCTTCACCGTAAAGCCTTCAGGTTGCTTTATGTAGATCTCCTCTTCCAGATCCCCGTGAAGAAATGTTGTCTTCACATTCATCTGTTCTACCTCAAAAACAAACGCAACAATAATAGATAAAAGTAATCTAATAGAAGTTACCTTGGCAACAGGAGAAAAAATATCACCAAAATCAATTCCCGGCACCTGGGAATAACCTTTTGCTACCAACCAAGCTTTGTATTTCTCCACCTTTCCTTCTGCATTTCTCTTCTTCTTGAACACCCATTTTCTGCCAATGGGTTTCCTTCTAGCCAGCAACTCCACCAAATCCCAAGCCTAATTTTTTTGCAAAGATGCCATTTCATCAACCATGGCCTCTTTCCATAGTTTTCCATCCTCTGAATCTACTGCTTCCTTCACAGTTCTGGGATCATCATCATTAATAGATCAAGCAAAATTTGAATAGAAAGCAGATGGACTATACCTTTTTGGCTGCCTTCTTTCTCGAACTGATCTTCTTACACCCAGAGTTTGTGGCTCTTCATCTTTTGATTCCTCCTCTACTATAGAGTCTGATTCTCCCTCCTTTAGCTCAAACTCTATCTTCTTAGGTTCCTTTTGTTGGAATTCATGTTTAATAACATCTTTCACCTCTCTAAACACCACATCTCAGTTGTACACAACCTTCCTTGTTGCTGGGTTCCAATGCTTATAACCCTTTAAACCATCCTTATACCCAATAAAGATGCACTTTTCAGATTTACTATCCAACTTGGTTCGTTTCTCCTTTGGAACATGTACATATGCATCACATCCAAATACCCTCAGATGTGAAAGAGAGGGTTTCTTACCAGTCCATACCTCTTGTGGAGTTTTATCCTCCAACACTGATGAAGGTGATCTGTTGACCAGGTAACATGCTGTCTCCACCGCCTCTACCCAGAATTCTTTTCCTAGCTCGGCACCACTGAGCATGCTTCTTGCCCTTTCCATCAACGTCTTGTTCATTCTTTCTGCAACTCCATTTTGCTGAGGTGTATATGGAGTAGTCTTCTGCCATGCTATACCACACTTCTTATAGAATTCTTCAAATTCCTTACTACAAAACTCTCCTCTGTTATCTGTCCTCAGCACCTTTATCTTCTTCTCTATCTGGTTTTCCAATAGAGCCTTAAATTCTTTAAACTTGTCAAAGACTTCAGATTTCTCGTTAAGGAAATATAACCATGTATTCCTTAAGAAGTCATCTATAAATGATACATAGTACACAGACTTACCCAGTGATGGAACCTTCACAGGTCCAAACACATCACTGTGCACAAGCTCTAATATCTGTTTTGCCCTCTTACCACCAGAGGGGAAACTCACCCGATTCTGCTTCCCATATACACAATTTTCATAGAAATCAAAATCCAGAGAGATATTACTCATACCTTCTACCATACCTTTACCAGGAAGTATTTGAAGGCCCTTCTCGCCAATATGTCCAAGCCTTCGATGCCACAGCATGGTCTTCACTCTAGAGACCACTAGATTTTCTGCTCCACTTTCAGGAACCACAGAACTATTGCACCCATCAACAATAGTGCTACCTTGCAGCTTGTACAGAGTTCCAGTCCGAACTCCCCGTATCAATACCAGTGCTCCTCGAACCATCTTGTAGGTATCCTTCTCAAACATTGTTTTTACACCTACATCATCCAACTTGCTTACAGAAATTAGATTTCTGGCTAATGCAGGAATATGCAGAACACCCGGAAGTGTTCTAACCCTTCCACCTTGCAACTTTAACTTTACCTTTCCGCGACCAACGATTCTAGCCTTCCTATCGTCCCCTAAGAAGACATCACCACCATCGTATTTATCATACTCGCAAAACCACTCTCTATGGGGAGTGAAGTGAAAGGATGCACCTGAGTCAATCAACCATGCCTCATGATCTACATGTGTACTTGAAGAAGCCAAGTACACATCCCCACCTTCATCTGAAGTGGTTTTCGCCTCTGCAAAAGAAGCATCATCAGATCCCTTTCCTTTGTCAGGAGCTTTAGACTTATAGTCCCTTTTTTAGTGCCCTTCCTTTTCGCATTTCCAACACACACCACCTTTACAGGTTTTCTTGGAGATTTAGATCTCCCTCTATATTTAGATCTCCCACTCGATGACATATTTTTGTTCCTGTTATGGGACTGTCCTTGTACAGACAAGGCATCACCATTCTAGCTCTCCATATTTTTCTGTCTCATTTCCTCTGTTAGCAAGGCTGAGACTATTTCATCAAACTGCAAGGTAGTTGCATTACTACTTATAGCAATAACCAGACTATCCCACGAATCTGGTAGAGAACACAACAAACTAATGCACTTATCTTCATCTAAAATTTTAATATCAACAAATGCTAACTGACTTACCACAATATTAAATGTGTTCAGATGCCCTATCACCAAGTCTCCATCTTTCATCCTTAGGTTATACAACTTTTTCCACAAGAACAGTTTATTCACCAGAGACTTAGACTGGTACAAAGTCCCTAACTTGTCCAACAAAGCCTTCACCGTAGCTTCCCCTGATACATTCAATAATACTGAATTTGAGACACAAAATCATATTGTGCTCTTTGCCTTTCGATCCAACTTCTTCCATTCTTCATCGGACACTCCCGTCGATTTAGTACCTGAATCTACCACGATCCACTGATCATTATCCACCAACAGATCATCCATCTTGAGTTTCCACAACTCAAAACTCTGACCATTAACTTTCTCGATCTCTATCTTTCCACTGCTTGCCATCTTCTTTCACCACCAGAATTGATCTCGCAGATCTCCCACTGAATAGGGTCTACCACAGGCCCGAGCGAAACCCCTCAGCAACAAAGGCATCCCCTTGAAGCCAAAACAACTCTGATACCAAATGTAGGTTTTAACCCCATACAGAAATTACCTACATACGAATTCTAAAACATAGAAAATAAACAATTCGAGAGCATAACACATAAAACACATATACATAGAGATTTTCCCCTGGATCCCAAAATCGGGACTACTAGCTTTATTTTTCATTATATTCCTTTCAATGTTACAATAGATATTTAGACATGCTGAAGCATCTAATACCGTGGAGTGAAAAACCATAGGTAGGTCCACCCAACCTAATATAGGGTCCAAAAAAAAATTTCTCGAGGTGTTGCCCTAGACCCCGTAGAGGGGGGCTACCCACCCCCCTCAAACCCCCCAGACAGGGGGGGGCCCTGCTACGCAATCGGCGCAACGAAGGGCCGGCTCCGCCCCCCCTCTAACCCCTCAGTTCACTACTTAGGTTAGTCGTGGAAAGCATATAACACAACCCAACACTCCCTCTAATGATCTCCTCAATGAATTCATACCTATAAACGAAGTTATTCGAGAGATCCTGTCTTCATAGGAGAAACCTCGGGAAACCTCTCCCATCACGACTCCTTCTAATGATATCCTCGATGAAGTCCCACCTATGGATGAATTTATTTGAGATATCATGTCCTTAAAGGAGCGACCTTCGAAAAACTCTCACCATCGCATTTCGATATATGATTTGGATGCGAACCCTATACAAATCCTATCCTTTGAAGCACCTAAGATCATTCCCTCAAGTTATACAACTGTCCAAACTTTGGATTAGAAAGGGAACATGGGAAATATTTCAAAGATAATTCTCATTGATATCTGAGTCAAGATAGGCATCATGGAAAATATTCAGATTGGAGCCGACTGCAATCCTGAGGAAATTGCGAGTTTCACTTACCCTTCTAAGAATTTTTGTGATTTTTTCCCTTGGTATTATGAGGAAATGCATGGCATAGACACTTCTATTGTCAAGCAAGAGATCAAGAAGTATCGAGCATTCATTTTATGGTAATTTTCTTGCTCATTAATCTGAAAAACCTTGAGTCTGCTTCTTTGGGATCGTTAAACTACTACAAAGAAGATATGAGTGTATTCTTTTTTGGGACCTTTTCTTTCTCTTGAACTGAAAAATCCTCGAATTCCTTCTTCAGGCTCGTTAAAAATCTTATGAAGAATATTTCAGCAACTCTTTTTCTCTCTTTTTCTAGCTCAATAAACTGAAAAAGATAGTTTGAGCAGTTCTTTTACCTATTTTTCCTTGCTTATTAAACTAAAAAGGATACCTCGAGTTTTTCCCTTCTTCAGGATCATTAAATCTATGAAGAAGGCATGAGCAGTTCTTTTATCTCTTTTTCCTCTCTCATTAAATTGAAAAATATGCCTCGAACTTTCTTCACTTGACTCGTTAAAATATGATGAAGATCTATTGAGTTTTTCATTCTGTGACTCATTAAAATTTCACGACAAATATTGAATCTACTACGTCTCCTTGAACTTGTAACAAAATGAGGCAAATGTGTATTGAGCATCAGTTTAAAACTTTATCCAAAATCAGTAAAATAACTTATGGAAAAGGAACCATGTCGGGTATACTCTTAAACCTTTGTCGCACTCGGTCAACAACTATGACAATGGGACCCCCATGGAGTCGCTCTTTATGATCTTTTCAAACTCTCTAAATATAAAAAGACCACCAAGTTTACCTGTCTGGACTCATTAAATTAATTAGATGGGGAAAATTGGACAACGCAATTGCTTTATGTCAGTACTTTAGAAACATTATTTTGGCAACAGTCATTCGCTTGAACATGGAGCTCCCTCAGCAAAAAATTCTCTTTTTATGGCCTCTGAAAATGAACCTTACCATCCTATGTGTTTAGCCTATATACCCTGATGTTCTTGCATCTTTGTATCCTAACACTCTTTGATGTTCATGAGTCTAGTGATGCCTTGTTAAAGCCTTTCTATCATGCCTTCTATTGTTCAAGGGATCCCTTTATCCTCAGTTTCCTCCATCCAACCATCAAACACATACTTCCATCATGCCCTCTACCAATTTCACCCAATGCTCAAACTATTCTTCAAAAAACAATCATTCTTGTACCATTTCGTGTTGATTGATGCAGGACACATTATTGTCTACCTTTTGAAATGTCTCTTCCTATAAACTTCAACACTCTATCTAGGAAGCAGATCCTGAAGCATGTCAGTGCCATGGAACTTGCAGACATCAGTGGTAGGTTACCTTTTGTTTAAACTAGGGTTTTAATTATTGGCTCCTGGTTGAACGATTCTGCGAGTGTTCGATGACAAAAACATTATTCACACTTGCTAGATTGTACTACGCATCTTGAAGACCATCATCATTATTGGTGGCCCTCCTCACATCTATTAACAATTTTCATTATTGACTAGTAATCAGACGATTTCATACATGTTTGACCTCAATGCCTTTACTCACATGTATCAAAATATCCTATTAAGATGAAGCGACGATCAAGACCTTGGGTAGAGGCTTACATCACTTAGCCTTATTTCCTCTCCCAAGCTACATATATTACTTTTTGGAGACAGCTCATTAGGATGATCCTATTATGACACAAGTTCCACATTATGCTTATCGGTGGACATGATCGTCATATCTCTTTATTGAGAAATCACTCTGACATAGCTACTTAGAGTGGGAATGTCTGACTCAAGACATGATTTTAGATTTTATATATATGTGGTTGTATCAGGTTTCTCGTAGTCCCAAAGCTCCAATCCTCTCTCTCTTTTTTCCAAACACGACAGTTATAAAGTATTTCGGCCATCATCTTCACCTCTGATCTCACACTTTAGGGGGCATTTGTTATATAGGAAAATGACCTCCTCATCAGCTCAGAGGAGAAAGGCAAGATGACTGAAATATTGACCAAGTTCATAGGCCTATTTTCCAAGCTAATGCTCCCCAGGAACTAACAAGGTACTTTATAAAGCTTCCTAGCCTTGAAATAGGAGCATTAGTCCCTAGGGTAACTCTCTGTGTTTCCTTAGGGGCAACAATAGTCAACTTTAGTGAGTTTCTAGAGGTTAAAGGAATGGGTTAACCAAATAATATTCCTATATTCACTCATAATGTCAGCCCATAAATCATGGAAACATCAAGATTCGACCTGTTTGAGGAATTACTATTCCTAATGGAGTCTAATAAACAAGGAAAGAGTGATAAATCATGGAAACATCTCAGCTTTTTCCCAAAATAACTCATGAAAGAATTGGCAAGGCTTATCCTCTCATGCTATATATTTGAGGCATGGGACATTGTGAAGGACCTCGAAAGCATTGAAAGGATTTCCTATTGACTATCGAAGATTTTCATTAGAAATTGGCTATTCAAGAGGTTAAGAAGAGAGAGAGAGAGAGAGAGAGAGAGAGAGAGAGAGAGAGAGAGAGAGAGAGAGAGAGAGAGAGAGAGGAGTAAGCAAAGCTTGATACAACTGATGGTTGTAATCACTCTTTCCTATCATTAATATAGACCGAAAGTTGTGTTGTCTACTCCATGGCATTGGTATTGTGATTTATTTACATGTTTATGCAACACTATTGATTATGAGTACCTTAGGTATGTGTAGTTAGATATCCTTTGTATTATTGTATTGATTATCAAGGTTATATGTTGTGATATTATGCCTCACCTTGTCTATGTGTAGGTATTGATATAGGATCTAGCTGAGGGGTCTTCCACTTTGTTACTTTTTGTTCTCTAGCAATGCCATACCAAGATCTGAGGTAACAATCTCCATTCTTACTTTGATTATCATTTCATTAATACAGATATGTTCATGTATATTTGAGCCAGTTGCAGCTAATATCATTTGTCTTCCAAGGATCCCGGGAAGATCCTTGATGGTATTTCCACCACAATCACACGTGCATTAATCCCTATAGTAGAAATCCGCGTACATATTCTGCACCATGGTATTCTAAATATCAAGGGTCTTTACCATAGTATTCACCTTGTTGGAAATAATATTGAGAGGGGGGTGAATCAGTATTATCAAATCAATAACTTTTTCATTTCATACTCAGATTTATATACACTAATTCAATGCAGGTAACTTGTGTGTACACGTAATTGTTTTTAAAGAAACCAACGTATATCCATCAAACTTATGATTCAGCTAATTCATAATATGTTGATATTTAATTAGTGAATCAACACTTTATTAACCATATAAACAGTAACCATGTGCACTAATAACATAATAAACCATCACACGTAAGCAACACACATGAACACCAAGAATTAAGGTGGAAACATAATGCGAGACAAAAACCACCTGTTGTTGTCTTCTTTTCATATAAGAAAAACATGTTTACAATATTATACTGGTGTAGACTCATACCAGTACGCAAGCACCCACCTACTAAAGGCTACAACCTTCTCTCATTCTCCAGCTTCTACTGGTAGGGAGCCACAACCACCTAGCTCTTCTACTAGCCGATCCATTTACTAGTATGTAGGCACTGACCTACAGAAGGCTCCAACCTTCACTCTTCCTTCAGGGACCATGTTTCATAAATTTTCAAACTGGATACTCTTGGAACACAACACCACACTCTAAAGGCCATGTTTCATCAAATTTTCATACTGGACCCATCAGCAACATTGAAGCTCAAAATTAATCATCACTACAATACAACCAATCACTAAAAACCCATCATCACTGAAGCAAATCATATTCAATCAATCTAAAGATTCAGAACACTGTCACCAGAATACAATCACCACAACATAGAGCAGAACTCAAAACTCTTCAAGAACAACCAGAACCAACTTCAATTTCAAACATCATATTTCATAATGTATACGCAACTTCGATGTGCCAAACCAATGTGTATATGTGCTTATACCAAAGCGAACCAGCGTATAGATCTACAAATACTAACTTAAAACTTCACCACCATTCCAGACTTCAGTCATACCCAAATCATAACATTTATAGAATAAAACATGCTTAAGCAATCATATTTGCCCCAATCACCATCAGACCATTCAATGATAAGTAATTTTGGTTCTTATGATCTTGACCTAACATTGTATCCAAGGTGCACAAAAAATTTCAGATCATCTCATAATCATAGCCTCTACAACATATACTTCAGATAGGAGTATCCCTTAGAAACCCATTCGCTTGCAAACTTTGGCCTAATGATCTTCCCCTCCTTATGTAGCTTTTGTCCTTTCTCAATACCTCGGACCAAAACCACTTAGGACCCGTGGTATTCTTGGGCAGGATCAAATAGTCATTATACTCCGCTCAATATTGTGGGATAATACCATGGTATTGTCTCCTCTTGAATCTCCTTAATTTTCCAACATGTACGCACTTTTCCTCTTTAGACAGTGTGTGTATACATATACGCTCTTTTTTTTCTATGGACCTGTATGTACATGCTACTTAGACAAAGTGAACTAGCATATACTTCTTAAACCACTCTCTTTCTTCAATCTATGTAATCCTTTGTTGTTAACCTGCTGCACTATGAACTGTCATCTATGTGAGCTGCCATCAAGGACAACACCTGTATCATAATGCCAAAAATGTCCTCCTTTGGACTTGATGGCAACCACAACACTAAGATACTATCACCCTTTGATATCAAGGGCAAAGGGCGGACCAAGATATTCTCCCTCTTTGATATTCATTATGTTTTCCATGCTCCCCCTAAGTCTGCAAAGATATTTTTCAAAAGAATAACATGACTCTATAACTCAACTAAGTGAGTATGACATCCTAAGACAAATGACTCATACATATATCAATCACCCAACCAAGTGGGAATACACCAAGTTTGACTCATCCACCCAACCAAGTGGGGATATACCAAATGTTTATACATGACTAAAATAACAATTATTACATCATCCTTACCATGCATAGTGGGGTTACAAATTAGGTCTTTTCACAACCTTTACATCAAATGATATACATGACATTTAAAACAAGGACCAACAATATAAACAATACCATGATAGCCATTAGCAACTATCATACACCATATATGATCTGCACCATCAGCATCTGTCAACAACATCAATATCAACAACCTATATATGTCCATCATCAAAAGAGTCACCTGAATCAAACAACTATGTGGATAAAGAAATGTAATTATCGTCATGTAGCAAGGTCTTCTAATATAATGCCAACAATGCATTATTAGAAACATATTCTCCCCTTGAACCTATGCCAATTGTTCATTATCAGATCTTATCATTGCATTTGTTAGTGAGAAGCATCAAGGCATCATCATCAACCAGTTATTCATCAACTTATTAACAACTTATGAGGGCCAAAAACACTTCCACATATCATTAGTAGACTGTAACCATCATCAATCAGAACAGAATATATAATTGATAATTGACTGAACCATATCAAACCCCTTTTCATGAGTTTGTCCCACTGTTTTTTCTTCAAAATACCATATACGTGACTGTGCAGCTTCTAACTCGCGTATATACCCGACTTCTCTTTATAATAACTGCGTATGAGAATTGGAATACTAAATTTTTATGCTTTCAGCTCCCCTTGGGTCTGTTATGTTTGAAAACAAAGCTATGCCACATATTTCTATCAACAATTCCTTCTTCTTCAATACCTTGGATTGTGATGATGTTTGCTCCTTTTCGTATGGTGCCTGAAATTTTATCATGCATTCCTTTGCTTTATGTCCAAACTTTTTACATGCACATCATCTTACATGTCTCATATTCCTTCTATTGCAATCAATAGTTTTGTGACCAAACATATTGCAAGCAAAACAATATCCCCTAAAGTACCTGGAAACTGACGATATTTCTGTGACTACATGATGCTCTGTTTTACTACAAGATACAAAAATACATAGAGCAAAAATTTGTCTTTTCCATAACTTGAAAACCATGCATCTATTTGAAAAGTTGTTTCATGGGGAGATGCATATGGATGATGGTAACATGTACATGCAATTTCAACAAATTCCAGTACACGGTTTCCAAGAAATTGGCCTCCATCACCTTCAACCATTTTTAGTTTTTCTCGAGATCCATGCATCCATTGACCAAAATGTTTCTATGGTAATGTGCATAATGATGATGGAAACATGCTCAAAAATTTTCAGTTCAATCCAGTCTACCGTTTCGGAGATATGGAAAAACAATCGTTGTCCTATAAACCTACAGGATATAGAGCAACACCTACAAGATTGGCAGTGAGCAGTTTTAAAGGAGATCTAGAGGTCAAAGAAGCTCCTTGAGAGCTTAGCAGCAACATCAGGATCATCAGCATCACCATCCAACACCTGCACATCAACATCAACTCAGTAGCGACATGCATGTGTCTCCAACAACCATCAGGTAGGTACAAGTATGCAATATTCTTGACCTCTTCTCTTGACCATATTATAGTTAGAAACCTATTGTCAATGAATGAGAGATGAGGTTTTATAAGCTAATTATTGGTCAGCAGTCTCAACTGCCCTCAGCTAATTAATTGCAACTCACTCCTTCACTCATGCAATGTTGGGAAGTAAAATTATGAAGGGTGGTGATTTCAAGGAATGAGGACAACAGTTAAAAGAAGAAATTTTTGCAAAGGCCAAGTCACCACAACACTCCAAGCCCTCCATCCACTTCATATTCACTATCTATTCATCATTCATCCATCCCATTTCATTCTTGAAAAAAAACAAATAAGAGCATCCTCTCCATTTTCACAAACCTACACTACTCCCTTTGAGCTCTAGCATCATCATCCAATCTCTCTTCATCAGTTCTCATCACTCCCATATAGTTAGAAGACTCTTAAGGAAGAAGGAATGACTACTACAAGAAGGCATAATGCTGCTACAAGAAGGAAGAAAAGAAAAATTGCGGTAAAACCAAAAATGAGAGTGCCTAAGAGAGACCTAATCAAAATAGAGAACTCCAAGGCCATTAGGCAATCATCTAGGCCACAAGGGAGAAGAACAAGGCAACAAAAAGAAATAAGGCATTCACCATCAAAATATAAATCAAACTGCAGTGATGAAAATAGGTGTTCCAAAAGGTCGCCAATATCTTTCTATCTTTTTTCCAAGGCCTAAAAATGGGATAAATGCATAAGAGTTAAGTTGAGGGACTGCCCTAACCCCGGTTTATCATTTATGCTCAAAATTGGTTTCCTATAGTTTTGACAGGAATTCCTATAGGATGTCCTAGTTCTCATCTAAATGCATTTTTAGGGTGTTAGAGGTGTTCAAATGGTAGAACAAGGTAGCAGAAGGTTGATAAGGGTGTGGAAGACCTTGCCGAATTGAAAAATATTCAAGAACCAATCTTGAATAAGAGGAATAAGGCAAGCTAATGGTCTCAAGAAAAAATGATTTTTCTTTGCACAAATATGTTTTTGGGCTTGTCCTTGCAGAACATGTAGCCAATATTCTTAATGCATAAGAGAGAGGCCACCAGGGCCATGGATGAGGCACAATGAGGACACTAAGTTGCTTAGAGGATGAAAAACACTTTCAGCAAGGGGTATGATGGGCCTCTAAATTAGAAATAAATTAAGGTCCATGCCTCTAAATTAAACAATAAATTAAGGCCTATGACCATCCTTCAGCACATTAAACCTCTCTTTTTGCATTAGATAATTTATTTTTAATTTTAATATATTCATTAGGAAGGTTTATGAATAACTGAATATTTGTGCCTAATATTATTTATTTTTTGTGGAATATTATGATAATATTGGGAAGATTATGAAGAGTTGGAGGAGGAGATAATTTAGGGACTTGTTCCCTACTACTGGAGGATAAATAATAAGTCAACAAGATATTATGGAATTATGGCACAAATTGTGGAACTTCAATGATTGAGAAAATCTAGGAATGTGTTCCACCAATCAAGGGGACTAGATCCATTAATCAAGGGATTTTTTTGGGGAAAGATTCCTCCATTCACGGGGAATGATTCCTAATTATTTTTTATAAGTACCAAGTTGAATTTTCCTCTAGGGGATTTATTTTTTCATTACTATTAGTGTGGAGAGAGCTTGTATTTTGCAACTCCATTTTTATTTTCTTGTAGGGATGTAATTCTATTGATGAAAATAATGAATATTGGTGTCATGTTCAGCTTCTAAATCTTGTTCTCCTCTATAGGTCTCTGAGTTTCCTTGGGCTTCGCCATCCCAAGAGCCTCAGAGCCCTTTTGTATCATTTTCTTTCCTTCTTTTCATTGCTTATTCACATGCATCCCTTGTTTTTATTTCGTTCTATTTATGCATTTAGAATTAATGATTTGTTGTTGTAGGATTGAGTTAAATGGTTGATGTAAGTTCTTTTGCAGGATCACAAGCATTATTTCATCCTTGGAAAAGATTTGGAAGTTCATAATAATCATTGAGTTGCTTGGATTAGTCTTCTTATTCCCAAATCTAGATTGTTGGATCTCTCAAATTTATCTTTGCTTTAATTATTGTAATAATTAGATCACTGTATTATTTTTAGACTAAGAGATGAGTGTTTGTTGTGCAGCGGATCCCCCCATAGTATGTTTTTGGGGCTTGAAGCCCGAATTTCGGTAAAAGTGTAATGTAAAGACCCCGCGAAATGTAGGCACAAAGTGCAAGAGTCTAGGGTTTTCCACCCTAAGATAATGTAATTTAATGTATGGTATGTCAGCCTACCCATGGTTTGCAAACCATGGGATTGTATAAATAGAGTGAGGCTCTAAGTTTAAATTCAGTCTATGTTTTGAGAAGTAATAGATAGATTCTTAGGCATGGTTAGAAGATAGAAGTAAATCTGAAGTGTATTGGGTTGTAGTGGTAGGTAGAGGCTCTGCAGCTGAGTTTGCAGAGGCCTAGTAGAGTCTGCAACTAAGTGCGCAGACCCCTGTAGCTAAGTGCGCAGGGTGGAGTCGGGTCTGTAGCTGAACTTGGGTATTAATAAAGATAAGATTGATTCATAATATTGTGCATTTGCTTATAGATCTATATTTCTATGTTCTGGTTATTCTTTATGCATTTATTTTATTTTAAATACGCGTGCTAATCTGAAAGTTGAACAAGTAATAAGAATATTGGGTGCGCACAAACTAAGTTAAGCACTAATATAATAGCACAGTAAATATCATATCAGAATAATATGGTATTCACAAAGTTGTGCACGGGTTGTGAAGAACAGAAATATGCGCAGAGTAGCACGACGCGCAGGATAGGATCGCGAACCTCCAGAACCCTCATCAAGACATCCCTAGGGTGCAGAAACCTAGTTCCAACACCCTCCCATACTACTTCAGGTGAGACCTCAGTCCGTGCTCTGCGGACTATTGCTGAAAGGGCCAATAGTACCAGGATTTGCTTGGCTAAACTCACTGCTGAACCTGGGTCAGGCCCCACGTAGCCAAAAATGTTAGTATAGATGTGTATCAAAGCCTGAGAATAGGGATTTAATGGTTGAGTGATAAAAATAGAGATTGAATTGTCAATGCAGTTAGGATAGGATTTGATTCATAAAAGAGGAAAGAATGTAATGACAGAGAGATTATCGAGAATAGAGTGAGTAAGTGAGAGGTGTGACAGAGATAGGGTTTGAGATTGAAACAAAGGTCAGAAAAACTGTTGTAATCGAGCTGAGAGGGCCAAGACTTTGTAATTTCCATTTTGTTGAATAATTGATTGAAGTGTGGTGTGGATGCACTGTTTTGGTGCAAAAATTCTCTTATGACTATGTATCGGCGTTCTGGATCCTAATTGGGTATTTTTCTCTGTTCATACATTTTATTTATAAACCACAGTTAGTTAATATTAAGCATTAACACTCAGTCTAAGTGCTAAACCTTTCCTTAAGCGCCTTTATTAAAAGTATGAATTAAACATATGGGTGGTATTGATAAGTGGGAAGCGGTATCTCACACGCCTTAAAGATTGTAAATGGTATTCCTAAAATTCATGTGATTAACCTTAGCAGGAAACACGTAGCATAGGAAAACCACTTTTCTCGCGCAATCTCAACCTAATATCGGTCGTGTAAGATTTCTTGCGAGATTGTACGACAACCATTCGATTGGACGGGTCACATCGATGGTGGAAATCGTCCAGGTTAGTTGGTGAGCAGACGACGCGATATCCGTTGGATATGGAGAAGTGAGATCAACAATGCTGATTGAAGCGCTTGATAAAAGGAGAAGTCAATGAGGGACCGATAGTGATTGGTCAGATAAGTGGGACCCTTAGGGTGAAAATCCATGTACAGAATCTATTTGTGCGTAGCTGATTGGTTACAAAGTTGACTCGTAGTCTAATTACAGACTGCCACCTCATTTTCGTCAAGACAAAAAGACAAAAAGAAAAACAAATTTATTTTATTCATTTACATGCAAAAGAGTAGAAGGTTTGATGGTTTGAATCTACATGATTAGGAGAATAGGACTGCATACATGTTAACTTAGCATTCTTTTGAAGCAAAGCCTCATAGGGGATAATTAGAAAATGGTGTGTTTTAGCATTTGATTTCACTCTTTTTCCTTGTACTTTCTTTCTTGCAATAGGTTAAGGTTTTATTTCGAGAATTTAATTTTAATCAATTAGTTTAGGATTTGACTTCATCACATGCACTCCATTACATCATGATAGCAAAGGAAGGACACATTTTATGCTACACACATAGTGTCGATACCTCTTAAGTTTGTACGAACCCCGGGTTGATAATTAAAGTCGGTAACCTTGGGAGTTGCAACATTCTTGTTGCAATACCGAGGCTCATCAATAGCTACAATAGATCTCTCTACATATCAACAATCCATAGCCACTTTAAGGTAGGTTTTGGATTTCAGCCATTATGTTCCATTGATGTGGTCATACCATTTGCAGCTATTCAGAGAGGTTCAACTCATGTCTAGTCTGAATCTGACAGGGCTAACAATTTCATTGAGTACATTCAACATATCCACCAGTGGGTCCATGATATATTGGATAGATCCAATGCTAAGTACAAACAATGCCTTGATCAGAATCGGGTGCCACACAAGTTCCATGTGGGCGGCAAAGTTTGGCTACATTTGCAGAAGGAGCGCCTCAATGGACCTCACTACAACCTTTTCCCTCTTCGATATTGGCCATACATCATCACCAAGGCTACAGGGGGAAATTCCTTCAAGCTCAATGCTCCACTATTCCTTGGTATGCACCTAGTGTTCAATATAGACCACCTTCGACCATACTTTCCACCATTGCTGGACACATTCGACATTGTAGAACAACTCACACCAACGGAGCTAAGCCTAGACCACATGGAACATATCACAATTGATCAAATCATGGACACATAGGTCAAGAACACTCACCAGTAGAAGATCCAACTATATTGGGTTTTGAAAGCTAGCCAAATCCTGCACCAAGGCAAGTGGCTCACTAGGGACCAAGTTTAGCAGAAGTTTCCCCATCTCATGGAGACACACAACACAATGGGGACCATTTCTTCCTAAGGGGGAGGACTAATCTAGGTGGATATTGGTGGCCACCCACCAATTCGATTTGGACCCCCAACATTGTCTCTTTTAGTTTTTCAGTTTCCTTAATTGTAGCATAGTTTACTATTTTTGGCATTTTTTTGGGTCCTGAACTTCCAGAGTCGTTTTGAGGCCCTAAACGACATTTTAGGGAAAACAAAGAGACCCAAAAAGTCCCAAAATAGATTTTTAGTTTGTTTTCAGCCTCATCTTTAAGATATTCAAAATGACATTTATGATAGCCAAACAGAGATCGTATGCCAAAGTTACGACCCCAAACGGGGCCCACAGATTTAGCCTTTCATCTCCTAGGGTTAGGTTTTTGGATGTTTAGGGTTTTCCAATATTTATCAATAATAAATAGGCCTTTAAACCTCATTGTAACACAATTTATATGCATGTAGCCACCACATGTCTTCTCAAAGATAAACTACCATTGCCCAAGCTATTTAATTTTCATTCTGTTTGTAAGCGTATTTCATTATTCTGATATTAATGAAATGAAGTGTTATTTCTACTGCATTTCTATATTCATGGTTATATATGTAATTTGTTGCATTCCCATTTAAGTTGGGATCAGTGGTATCAAAGAGGTCTTCTCTTTCTCTGTTTTTCTTTGCATGTCCCCAACAAGGTCAGGGTATAGGAGCTGGGGCTCGATCTAATTGAACCTTTGCAAGACTAGCCTCGCAAACCCTGACGACCACCCATGGTGGAAGAAAATAAAGGTGAGGGGGCGGGAGATCGTTTCAAAATATTGCTAGAGGAAGCCCTCGAGTGACAAAGTAAAGTGATGATGGATAACTATGCCCAGATCCTTCAAAGACTACCCACAGGTGACGCATCTTCATCGAGATCCACTGTAGAGGTGCCACTCCTTTTAAGGTACAAGTTAACTTCGATATTACCACATTTGAGGGCCAAATAAATGCAGACTACATAGATAAATGGTTAAATCTATTGGAAGGATATTTTTTTCATTTCATGACTTTTCCATTCGAGAAAATATTACTTTTGCACTTCTCAAAGCTACCCCACATGTCAAGGACTTGTGGGAAACCTACTGTGAATAAAGGGACGAGAGGGAATCCTCATTGTTTTCAGGTGCACCGTCTTAGGATTATTTCTAAGATGCCATCAAGGAACCATATTACCTTGTTGAGGGCTATGAAGATAAATACATATAGTGGTATCAAGCATTCTGAGCGGAATTTGGTACTTAAGTAGTGTGACTATCTACACAAGTACATCGAGGATGAGATGGATTTTCTGGACATTTCCTCTCTCAGCACAACATACCAATACAATGTCAATATTGAGCATAATTTTAAATAGAAAAAGAGATAATTTGGATCTGAAAATCTAAAGCAAGGAAAAGGTGCCCCCAAACCATAGAGAAAAGATTAAAGCCAAGGCGGGGCGACCCAGGACAACCCACGGAAGCCGCAAGCAAATAACAACACCATGAAGACAAAGAAGGACACAGGAAAATGGTGTTATTTCCATAAGAGCTCCACTCACAACACAATTGTGTGTTGGGCCAGGCAATCATTGGTGGCCGAGTTGAAGGCTTCCGAATTAGACACATGTTCCGACTCTATGTCAGAACCCGAAAAAGGGAGTGACAAAGGGAAACAAATCATTGATGCAAAACCCAATGCCACTATGGACACCACCAAGATCCAAAAGAATGAGCCTGAAGATCCATAGGAGGGGGAATGCCTCTTTCACTCACAAATGTGGGTGAAAGGTTCTCTGCTGCAGTTCATTATGGACAACAGGAGCCAAATGAACCTCATTTCAGCAGAAGTCGTGAAGTCGCTGGGCCTACCCATGACAACACATCTGCAGAAGTACACCATCAGGTGGCTTCACCAAGGATGAGATCTTCACGTCAACCAGTAGTGTCTCCTTCCCAAGAGCATCAAGCCCTTCACGGATGAGTTACTATGTGATGTTGATCCTCTTGAAGTTTGTGATGTATTATTAGAAGAAACATACTTCTGGAAGTGACATGTTGCATATGAGTCTAGAAATTGCTCTGTGATTATTAGTTTGGGAAATAATTTGTACAAGATACTGCAGGTAGCCTTGCCTACCACCATCTCTTTGATCACTACAAAGAAATGCATTAAAATCATTTCCTGGAGCAGGAAGTTTTTTTCCTTCTGATTCTCCCTTAGGGTAAGAAGAAGGTTGTTTCCATGGCTTCCAGGCAGGGCTCTTCCACATAGGAGTAGCAGATGGACAAGGTCATGGAGTAGTACAAGGACATTTTCGCCTCACCTACAGAGGTGCCTTTGCACTGCCAGGTCAAGCACTCCATCGATCTAACCCCGGGTGCCACTATCCAATGGTCTGATCCATCGATTCTTTGTTCTAGAGAATGATGAGATCAAGAGGCAGATTCACGAGTTGTTACAAAAAGGGCACATCATGCCAAGATCATCACCCTGTGGGTGCCCGATTGTATTGGTATAGAAGAAGGACAGGACATGGAGACTCTATATTGACTATTGGGCATTGAACAAGATCACTGTCTGGAATAGGTATCCAATACCACGGATTGATGACCTTCTAGACCAACTCAAGGGGGCCAAATATTTCAGCAAGATTGACTTGAAGTCCAGTTATCACAAAGTTCCTATCGAACCATCCTATGTGTGGAAGACTGCCTTCAAATCCAAGGAGTGCATTTTTGAATTGTTGGCCATGCCTTTTGGGTTGACAAATTCCCCCGCAACCTTCATCAGATTGATGGATGACATATTTTGACCCTTCAACAATGCATTTTTGGTGTTGTATTTAGATGACATATTTTTTTTCAGCTAGAGTTGGGAAGAGCACCTCCAACATATTCGACAGGTCCTTCAAACCCTTCGACAACACAAGGTTTCTGCCAATTTGGAGAAATACACTTTTGGCATGACCCAGGTTCAATATATGGGGTACATCATTGATGAGCAGGGTGTGCATGTGGACCCAACCAAGCCACAAGTCATTCAGGATTGGCTAGCACCAACCACTCTAATAGAGCTCCACAAATTCCTCGGTCTTGCCAATTTCTATTGTAGGTTTGTGTTCAGGTTCTCTCATATCACTTGGACTTTAGATCATGTCACTAAGCGCAGATCGAAAGAAAAATTTCTTTGGTCCAAAACCTAACAGAAGGTTTTTTCCAACTTGAAGCATCACCTTTGCTATGCACCAATGTTCACTTTACCAGGCCTGTAGTAGCCATTCGAGACTGAGACAGACACTTCTGACTATACTATTGGTGCAGTTCTTACTTAGTAAGGAATATAGTGGCTTACCATAATAAGACACAATCCAAAAGTATCCCACTTATGACAAAGAAATGTATTACATTGTGTAGTTTTGCCGTAAATCGAAGCATTACATTCTAGGGAAGGAAATTGTCATCCACATAGACCACTGACCCCTGCAATTCATATAGACACAAGGGAAATTTTAGAACGAACGCCAACATAAATGGTCCACATACCTACAACAATTCCATTTGAACATTAATTAGAAGAAGGGAAACACCAATAATTTTGTAAATTGCCTCAACTGACCACCATTCCCGGCACTGATCATTGTGCTCGACTCTTGTGGGAACAAGACTTCAGGGTGTGCACATATTTACGAGAGTGATCCCTTAAAGTTCCAAATTTTCATCCCAAGAATGCACTTCTATTCCACCTGGGACACATCTACATTCCTTTAAGGGAGCATGCCAAGATGATTTGGGAGGTGCACTACAGTCGGTTCACTGAACATTTTGGAGTAGAGAAATAATGAAAGTACTGCAGAAGTATTTTTATTGGTCGAGCCTTCATCTATATGTTGGGAGTCACATTAAATCTTGCACTGTTGGTGCCATTTCCAAATCAACCATCAAGAAGCAAGGCCTATATACTCCTCTTCCTACTCTTAGTCGACCTTGGGGATCCATCTCCATGGATTACATGTCAGGCCTTCCTTCTACTAAGCATGGCAAAGATTGCATTTCATGGTTGTTGACAAATTCTCTAGGATGGCCATTATGGTGGCCTACAAGTAGAGAATCACAGTGGAGGACACTGCTAAGCTCTTCTTTGAATGAGTTTGGGTACACTTTT
The DNA here is from genome assembly GCA_031772625.1 of Pinus tabuliformis. NCBI lineage: Eukaryota > Viridiplantae > Streptophyta > Pinopsida > Pinales > Pinaceae > Pinus > Pinus tabuliformis. The sequence goes on from CM062806.1 coordinate 174,354,529, forward strand.
GGATCCCACAATCCATTGTCTCAGATCTGAACAAAATATTCCTAAGTGCATTTTGGTCAAGTCTCTAGTCGATGTTGGATACCAAACTTACTAAATCTGTGACTTTCCATCCCCAAATTGATGGCCAAACAAAGGTCTTCAATGAGATGATCATACACATTCTCCACGTACAACTTGAAGCATCCACGCACATGGGATGAAATCCTCCCCTATGTCTAGCACAACCACAAGAGAGCTCTCCACAGCTCAATAGGCCATAGCCCCTTTCAGGTAGGGTTGGGATTTCAGCCATTATGTCCCATTGATGTGGCCATACCATTTACATCTACTCAAGAAGATTCAACTCACCTCCAATCTGAAGAAGATAGGGCTAAAAACTTCATTGGGTGCATTGAACACATTCGTCAGTAGGTCCATGATATATTGAACAGAGCTAATGCTAAGTACAAACAACACCATTATCATCTTTGGGTGGCGCACAAGTTCCATGTGGCTGACAATGTTTGGCTACATTTGCAAAAGGAGAACCACACTGGACCCCATCGTAAGCTTCACCCTCTCCGATATGGGCCATACGCCATCACCAAGGCTGTGGGTGACAATTCCTTTGAGCTCAACATTTCACCGTTCCTTGGTTTGCACCCATTTTTCAATGTAGATCAGCTTCAGCCATACTTTCCACCATTGATGGACACATTCGACATTGCAGAACAACTCACACCAGTGGAGCTAAACCAAGACTACATGGAACATTCCACAACTGATTGGATCATGGATACATAGGTCAAGAACACTCGCCAGTAGAAGATCCAACTATATCGGGTTGTCAAAGTTGGCCAACTCCTGCACCAAGGAAAGTGGCTCACGAGGGACTAAGATCAAGAGAAGTTTCCCCATGTCATGGAGGCACTCAACACAATGGGGACCATTGCTTTGTAAGGGGGGAGGAGTTATCTAGGTGATTATTGGTAGCCACCCACCTATTCTAGTTAGACCCCCAAGACTATCTCTTTCAATTTTTCAGTTTCCTTAATTGTAGCACATTTTACTAATTTTGGCAGTTTTTTCGGTCCTGAACTTTCAGAGTCATTTTGAGGCCCTAAACAAATTTTTTAGGGAAAACAAATAGTCTAAAAAATTCCTAGATTGGTACTCTAGTTTTTTTTGTACTCCTCCTTGATATCTTCAAAACGAGGCATTATGATGGCCAAACGAAGATCGTTGGCCAATGTTATGACCTCGAGAAGTTAATGTACCAATTTATCCAAATAGGGCCCACAATTTTGGCGCTTCATCTCCTAGGGTTAGGTTTTTGGATGTTTAGGGTTTTCCACTATTTCTTAATAATAAATAAGTCTTTGAGCCTCATTGTAACACAGTTCAGAGGCATGTATCCGCCACATCTCTTATCAAAAATAAGCTACCATTGTCGGAGCTAGTTTATTTCCATTATGTTTGGAAGAATATTTTAGTATTATGATATTAATGAAATGAAGTGTTATTTCTATTGCATTTTTGTATCATGGTTATATATATAATTTGTTGCATTCCTATTTAATTTCAGATCGAATGCCTAGTCAACATACAAACTGCTGACCAGGTGTACTTACAACCCAAATTCCAAAAATTTTAGTTGTTTGCCAATTCGATTAGAACATGATATCTGGAGCATACAATATTAGGTTTTAGTGAAAAAAATTACATTGGATTCAGATCCCCGAGATACATCCAGTCATTCAAGTTTTGAGCTCTGTCACACACTTTTCATTTTGAGCACTAATTTGATCCACTGAATTACTTCACCATGCATTGAATCAACTGATATATTGCATAGCATACATCAAGCCTTGTTTTCACTAGATACATCAAGGATCCCAAAAGCTGTCAATAGATGGTAGCATCTACTGCCTCTCTTGAAGATGCACTCTCCTTCCTCTAGTTTGTAGTTAGAGGTGTTTCGATAGGTTTGCACTTCTCCATGTGAAATATATGAAGTATTTTAGAGCAATACTTCCCCTGACTCACAAACAACTCATAGTCACCTTGCCATACTTACAACCCAAGGAAGTAAAGCATCAATCATGTGTCTTGCATATCAAATTCTCTTGCAAGATCCTCTTTGTAAGAGTGGATCAACTGCTCATCCCCTATAAGTATCAAGTCATCAACATACAATATCAACATAAGAAACTTCCCATCTACCACACTGTGATAGAGATTGGAATCTGATTCACTTCTGATGAAGCCTGATCCATTGAGATATGTTTCGATCCATGTGTACCATGCTCAGGTCACCTGTTTGGGACCAGAAATGTCTCTCCTAAGTCTACGCACATGTTTCTCCCTATCATATGTCTCAAATCCCTCTAGTTTCTCTATGTAAATTTCTTCCTTAACAACATCATTCATAAAGGTAGTGTTCACATCAATTTGGTGGATTTTCCACCCCATCTATGTAACTAATGCTATAATGGTTCTAATCGAGGAATATATTTCCAATGTGAAATTTTTTTCCTCATGGTCCACTCCCTCTACCTAAGAGAAGCCCTTGGCCACAAATCTGGCCTTATACTTCTGATGCTTCCATCGCCTGAATGATTCACTTTGTAGGTCCATCTAGAACCAACGACTGACTTGTTCTCTAGTCGTGGCACCACCTCCCATACTCTATTGTTCATGATGGATTCATACTCCTCCACCATGGCATCTACCCACATTAGTTGAGAAAGTTCTTCCTCAAATGAAGAAGGATCTAACTCAATGAGTTTTGTCATGAGATCCATATACCCAGTGTACCTGTCTGGTGACTTCCTCTACCTGTGTGAATATGAAGGAGCTCCCACATGATCTCGCGCATCCAATACCAATATTTCAACTTCTTTGGTTCTCTTCCTTCCCTCTCTAGAAGGCTTTGGTTGAGTGGGCACCTCCACTTGGCCTCTTGTCTTCTGCTCCATATGTGGCTTGCCCACAACATCTTGAAGCTTTGCATGAGGCTTCTCCTTTAGAGCTATAAATGCCTCCCTTGGTGGGATACTCAACTTTCTCTCTAGAGATCATCTCATAGATTTTATTCTTCATTTCAACCACCCCATTTTTATGTTTGTTATGGGGTGCTACCAGTTCTCTTCTAGTACCCTATTTGGCACAAAAGTCCTTGAAGGTGTTAGAAACAAATCCTCCTCCATTGTCACTTCTTAGGGCTTTCAATTTCTGACCATTCTCCTTTTCATCCAATCCTTTTAATTCAAAATATCTCAATTTTAACAATACACTTTCCCTTCCACCGTCCCTACCTCTCTTCCTCCCATACTCCCTCACACCTTTCTCATAAATCTTGCTACACTCTCCTTCCAATCCATTGAAATACTCAAAGGTCATGGTTGCAACATGTTCTTTCTCCCTGCACTCTTTTTCTTCTAATGGAGTGCTTTGATTTGTTTGCAACTCTAACTCTACAACTTTATCTTTAATACCTAGAATGGACTCACCAATATTCATTAACTTCCTCTTTTTTGGTGTGTCCACCTCCATTGGGCCTTTCGGAGGTTCTTGTAGACCTCCTCAACTTTTATTCTCACTACTACCTTCCTCAACTTTTCTTCTCACTACATCATTTTATCATTTTCCATTACTAACTATATATTCTCTACCTGCAGAGTCTCGTGAGATGTTGAAAAATATGCCAACCTCTCTTGTTGTAGCTGCATGGAATTGTAGTTCTTGTGTGACATTTAGCTGCAATTTATGAAAAATTTATTGTTATAATTGAGACAGGACCAGTTCCACATTGATTAATCCATTTTTGCACTATTGTAATTCTACACTTGAAAATTCCATCACCTTTAGCGATATATAGAATGTGAAGTTCTCTCTTAATGTTGATGATGGTTGTTACTATGTCTCCCTTTTGTCAATTATTGTTGTTACACTCTATAACTCTATTTGGATAGCCAGTTTTATCCCTATTGGGTGTGCCATGGTGAGTCTCTTAGACTCCAAGAGTTGTTGTAGTCACTCCAAATTCTCCTGTGTTCTTATTTACATTTGTTGTTATTGGTGCACTAATCTCTCCTGCCTCTTATGTATTTTCCTTGAATTGGTCCCTGATATTTTCTATGTTATCATTAGACAATGATTGGAGTTGGATGACCCCTAGTTTTGTTTGTTTTCCTTTTTTCTTGTGTGGGAAGTTCCTTATTCTACCATCTATTTTTTCTCCCTCTTATCTCCAACTTAAACAATGTTTTATTCTTGGGATTTTCTTGAACTATTTACTTTTTCTATCTCTTGAAAAAAATCATGTATAGATTTATCCTTCCCCATACGCTTATCACTTTAAATGTTTTTCCTTTCATTCATTTCCTCCACTAGGACTTTCCACTTTTCTTCCCAATTGTTGATGATGTTACTAACTTCAAGTTATGCAAATATGTATCATCTTTGAAGACATTTCTTAACAAGATATCTTCTTGGATGAGTGAACATAAAGTGTGGGGTGCCTTTAAATCAAAGAATTGTAGAAATTCCCACTGTAGATCAACAAATTATGCAGTAGACTAAAGCAAAATACAAGATCTACTTCTACAACAAACTTTGCGGAAGCTTAATCGAATTGAGAAAGATCAATGAGAACACATTTAACTAAGAATGAGAAATAAATCACACATAACATAGAAGAAATAACTCGGGGAAAGCCTCAGCCTAAAACCCCGATCTCTGTATTATCATACAAGTGGAAATCTTGTTCAAGTTACAAAAAGAATTAGCTCTCAAGCTATCTTGCTCTCTATGCAATCAAACAATGTTGCTCATAGACAGTCAAAGGCTCTCACAACCTTCTCCTCTGCCCTCCAAGCCTCCTATTTCCTTGCGTAGCTTTTCCTGGGGTCCAGTGCTTCCACTTGTGTGAATTCCCACCTCACACTGCTCACTTGGCCCAGAAATAACTGTACAAACCTAACGGAGATAAATCCTTATGCATGGATGAGTTTCCTTCATAGGAAAAATTCATCCAACTGATAGTACATTGTCCCTTCTCTGTTCTCAACTGGGTCTCTGTCTGAACTGACATGCATGAGTTATTTATAAGAGAATATTTAATTATCTAAAGTGCAGTAGTTACATGCATGCAAGCATTAACTAACTGAACTCACAATTAATTCAACAAACTGTTTGAATTAATCTAACTGGACTTGACTCTGTTAACTGAGCCAAATAATTACAACTCATCCTTATCTCTTTAACTAATGGATAAATTCCTCAGTTAGTGGAGAAACTGTTGCATGTCCCCATATAGACTTCATGTTTGAATTTCCTTAACTGATTAACTTAAGATGAGTTAATTAATTATTTTACAAACAGCTGCTAAGATCAAATTCGAATTTTACTTCTCAATTTTAGTTTAGGGACTAACTAAAATTGGAATCTAACCCGAAATTCTATTTATAGCATTTCTATTTTTAACACTTCCATTTTTCATTCGTTGTTGCTATGTCCAACATTGGTACCTGAACTGCTATTTATAGCAGTGCTATTTTTAGCACTTCTATTTTTAGCATTTCTTGTTGCTATTTTCAACACTCCCTCTCAACAAGAAAGGCATTCAACTTGAACCCGATCCTGAACCTTTCGAATGTTTTGCATGCAACACTTCTCCCCAAGTGTTGTTGCTCTAGCAACTCTAGAAACAAAAAAACTCCCAAATGACCTCTCTGTTGGGTCAGAAACACCCTCTGATGCTGAAGCTCCCTCTGTGACCTTTGAGATGCTACAACACTCCATGCATCTCACACTGTGCACACCTCTCTATGCCATCTTGCACTGGTGCAACACTCTTGTGCCTCTCGCATTGTTGCAGCCTACTAGCTCTACACTATCTTGGGATTCCTCCACCGTAGCTCTCTCTACCGCTCCATCTGCATCTGCCTCTACCCACTCAGCCAATCCTACTACTCCTCATCAGGGCTCCCGTAGCAAAGTCTAATCAAAGAGGTTGGGTACCTCAATGATCCTGCCCCTATTCCAGCCTTCTTGGGACTATCACTCCACATCGCCCCACCTCCGACCTAGAGCTATGGATGCATGTGATCCCTCTGCCCACTTGGCTCAAAATTTCCCCCTACTGGAGGTCTCTGCATGAGTGGATGCCCCCACTCGGTCTCCTCTCGGCTTCTCTAGTTGTGGATGCTCCACAACTTCTTGAAGCTGCTTCACCAATTGTGGTTCCTCCACAATTGTCTGAGACTTCTTCTGTGGTTGCATGTTGAGAGTTAATTTACTCTCCCTCTCAACCACCAAGTATCTAACCTTTTCCTTGCTCCTCAAGGCTTTGCATGCATCCTGTACCTCAAGTGCATACAGGTTCTTGGATAGCACACTAATCTGTTTCATCTTTCCCGCTGTCACGAAATTTTCTGGAAAAAGAGCTGATTTTAAATCAACGATATCTCCCTCATCCGAACTCCGATTCAGAAAATTGTTTTTTTTTTAATTTGGGTTTATTTCTACAAGGAATCCAGATCTGCTATTGTTTTCTGAAAATTTTTCACAAAAATTTTCATATCTGCTCTGAAAACTCGCGGCCCAAAACTCAAAACTTTGAAATCTCATCTAGTATATTGTTCTCTGCTTTGATCACCTTTTCTCCGATACCATGTAGAACTTTTTCTACAAAACCCTGCTCTGATACCATGTAGAAATTTCCACTGTAGATCAATAGATTATGCAATAGACTAAAGCAAAATACAAGATCTGCTTCTACAGTAAACTTTGTGGAAGCTTAATCGAATTGATCAAGATCAATGAGAACACATATAACTGAGAATGAGAAATCAATCACACATAACACAAAAGAAATAACCTAGGGAAAGCCTCAACCTAAAACCCTAATCTCGGTATTATCATACAAGTGGAAATCTTGTTCAAGTTACAAAAAGAATCATCTCTCAAGCTATCCTACTCTCTATGTAATCAAATAATGTTGCTCATAGATAGTCAAAGGCTCTCACAACCTTCTCCTCTGCCCTCCAAGCCTCCGATTTCCTCGCATAGTTTTTCTTGGGGCCTAGTGCTTCCACTTGTGTGAATTCCCACCTCACACTACTCACTTGGCTCAGAAATAACTGCACAAACTTGAAGGAGATAAATCCTTCTGCATGGATGAGTTTCCTTTATAGGAAAAATTCATCCAACTGATAGTACATTGTCCCTTCTATGATCTCAATAGGGTCTCTGTCTGAACTGACATGCATGAGTTATTTATGAGAGAATATTCAGTTATCTGAAGTGCAACAATTACATGCATGCAAGCATTAACTAATTGAACTCACAATTAATTCAACAAACTATTTGAATTAATCTAATTGGACTTGACTCAGTTAAATGAGCCAACTAATTACAACTCAATATTACAACTCATCCTTATCTCTTTAACTGATGGATAAATTCCTCGATTAATGGAGAAACTGTTGCATGTCCCCACATAGACTTCATGTTTGATTTTCCTTAACTAATTAACTCAAGATTAATTAATTAATTATTTTATAAACAACTACTAAGATCAAATTCGAAGTTTACTTCTCAATTTTAGTTCAAGGACTAACTAAAATTGGAATCTAACCCGAAATTCTATTTATAGCAATGTTATTTTTAGCACTTCCATTTTTCATTCCTTGTTTCTATGTCCAACACCGGTACCCGACCTACTATTTATAACAATGCTATTTTTAGCACTTCTATTTTTAGCATTTCTTGTTGCTATTTTCAACAAGAATCACCTTGTATGCATCTATCACTTATGGCACTATGTGCAGTATGCTTTACACAGCCTTGGGGACTACGTCATTATAAATATAGAATGTGAGAATGTTTTCTAGCCATATTTGCTAGTGCACGATATGCCATAACAAGGCATAGCAGGGTTCCAAGAATGGTTTATGTGCCATGTTAGGAAACAATGTCACATTTGGCTCCCTCCATGTTACTAAGCCAATACAAATTAGGAGCCACACATAGTATAACCATGGAAAATTTTAGGGGCTAATGTTCGCAGGTGAGCTAATTTTCCATGATTTTTCCAATAAAAAGATTCACCAATTTCCATTTTTTATAAAAATGATTCGCCCAAATTTTATAATATAAAATTATTTCACCTTAAAAATAGCCAACATTATAAAGAGATTATATATAAAATCACTATCAATTTAAATAATTTTACAAATACATAAATAAACGTTTTATAGTTTGCATATTATGGACTAGTGAGATTCGCCAATGTTTTTAAACTTGGAGATAATTTTCCATCCTTAAAATTTTCCTAGAGTATAACTCCAATTTTTTTTCTTGTGCCTCCCTATAATCTATCAAAAAATAATTTAATACAAAGGTATGTCAGTTCATGTGATCCCCTATTACACATTTCATTGTTGTTTTTATTACTCATGCCAACCCTTGGCATTTGTAACATTTGCATTGTAGTTCGCACACAATGACCTATGATGTAAATATGACTACATCTTCATTATTCTTGGTATGTTGAAACCATACATACCCCTATGTGTGCCATATTTCCTTAACTTCTTCAACTAGAGACTTCTACCTACTTTTTTCCATGAATAAGGGATTTGTTTCTCCACCTACTATGGGTAACCCTTTGATTCTCGAAATAACATTTGTATCTATTGAAAATAGTTGGTCCAACTAGAGGAACCCTATATGGATGCATCTCAACAAATACCTAACACATAAATTTATCTCAATGTTATGGCCAAAATGTGGTATTTAAAGGAAGTTTACAATAACTGATTATGTTAGGCCATAAACCCATTGTTGTAGTTCCATTGTAATGAATGGATCATATGGATTCGCGATGTTCTATAAATATTTCTTAGGTGTTAACTCTGGGAAATTCTTGAAATATGTGATGTTGTCATTGTTTGGTCAATTTAGTGTGTCCTAAATTGCTATTTAAAATGTCAATCCGAGAGTCGTAAACTGCTGAAGTGAAGTGCACTGTATATGCAAGATAACCGATTTCTTATTTCTTTGTCGTTTTTGAGTTTTTGGTTTGTTTTTGGGTTTATCTTCTGTTGATTCCCTAATGTGAGATGGCAGAATTGAAAGTCAAGTATGGATGGAAATGGTGACTTCTACAATGGTTTTCCAAAATTTAAAGTTCTCAAAAAGGTTTCAAAACTTGCTGTGATGAAATCAATTCCTAAGAGAAAATAAAAATGTACCAAAACAGTGAGCTAGTGACAATGAAGCCCAGTATCCTTGCTGTTGTATAAAAAGAAAAAAAATTGAACTCAAAGCAATTCAAAGAATGTAAGGAAAGAAAATTAAATCATACTACTTCAACTCATATTCTGATCCCTCACCATTCAACTCGCTTTGGCTATAGGAGGTAATCATAAACAAATTGAGTAATCTGATATCTAAATTGCATGAAATGAAATTGCATAAAATGAAACTAAGATTAAACTACACATTCATACTTCAATCCCTGAAAATGACATGAGTAATCTAATCACTAACTTGCAGAAAAGTAAACTAAATCTTACTACATCAACTCATATTCTGATTCCTCACTATTTGAGTCGCTCTGGCTATAGGAGGTAGTCATAAAAAAAATGGAGTAATATGATATCTAAATTGCATGAAAGTAAATGAGCAAAACAGAATTGAAAGAAATGACAATGCTGGAATTAAAACTCAGAAAATAAATCAACAGGAGGACAAGATGATTTCATGTCATTAGTCATTAAAAACTATGTAAATTGCCCGGGTTGTCTACAAGAACCTGAAAGAAAAAACACTGATCAGTTAACAATCATGAGAAAGCGTAAAAGAAAATATGGACAACATTTAACATGAATATCAGAACAGTGTAATACATACAAGCAAAGGATTATGGAAGCAGTAACATAATGAAAGAAAGCAAGAAACTATACAGTAGTTACAGAGCCTTGGTGTACAGGGGCCCTCTGCAACCTCAGCCAATGAACAATCAATCACAAACTGAACTTTAAGAACACTGTCTTCTCATATATTAGAATGTAGTCAAAACATGAAGATAGAGCACGGCACAGTGGGCTCGTAAAACAGTCAATATTACACATAAAAGCTAACTATCAGGCGTATGATAACGTGTTATTTATAACTGAGGATGCTACAAATAATTCCTAAATTCTGCACTGCCAAACAGACACGTGAATAACCACATCCTGAGATCTAGCAGTATGGTATCCGTGACAATTAAATATAAGGAGTGGTGGCTGTTCGATTTGGTTCACAGAGTGGTCCACAGGTGTTAGCACACCTCCAGAGATTAAGGAATTTGCCACGTAGGTCTTCACGTGGTGAAAAATAGAGTCATGCCACCGCAAAACTCTTAGGTTGACCACTTCTTTGACTGCCCTTGACCATGGCTGTTTGTGAGTGATTCGGATGAACAAAGGGGACACGCTCCATGTACACATCATTTGCCGCTTGCCCATGTGGCCGGATTCTCCAGTAGATACCTGTAACATAGACTTCAACAAAATGGCCGCGAAACTTGAGCTGGCTGCGGAAAGTGACAAGTTTCCGCAGTTGATTGAACAAAAATCTAGATCAAACAGAAGTCACAAGACATAGTTAGGAAACCATTTTATAAGCTCTTTTTAAACTAATATGCAATGATTTGACAGCTTGGTGGGTCATGTAACTTGAAAAGAAGGCTAAAAAGGTGTATAGGGAAGATGCAAGTTTGGGACTCAACATACCCCCACTATGAAGGTGTTTCATGTCCTCATGCAACCAAAGTTTTAGTCATTCCCCTTTAATCCATATGTCTTGAAGCCTCTGCTAGTACATCCAGTCCTCTTTTCTTCTTTCTTGGTGCTACCACCATCCTGGGTTTCCTTATTAAACATCTGAATTTGAGATTGATCAATTCCCTGCTCAACTTTCTGCACTTTTTCTTTAGTTTCTTGTTCTTCTTTTGCCATAGTCCCAAATGAAGCATAGTATTATCTTGAATAATTTTGTCCACTTTGCTCTGCTCGTTAAGTGCTTCATTTTCTTGCTTAATATGCCTGTTTAGAACCTCTAATTCAAACACTTCTTGCTTTAAGGATTGGACTTGTGCATCTTGTGTCATGTGGGGCAGAGTGGTTGATGTACTCAGGCCTGCAGCTGTCTTTTCTAAAGATTTGAGGTAATCATACACCTTTTGTTGACTTGGATCTATTTTGGGTGTTTTTCTTGGACTGACTTCAAAGTCTTGTTGAGGAGGAGAACTGCTTTCTAGCTCTGGCCGAGAAGGGCTTTCATCAACATGTGGAGGACTAGTTTCAATACTTGGCTGAGGACGAGGTGGACTACGGCTAGCTGGAGGTTTCTCGGGTGTTTCCCCACCCAAGTCGATGAAGTGGGGTCATTTTACTTGTGTTTTCCTCTCCCTTCCTTTAAGCTTGGTGCTTCTTCTTAAATATTGTGGGCTAGTACTCCCTTCTTCTATGCTCTGTTTTCCTTTTTCCTTCTTCTTTTCTGTAGTAGATTGTTTTTGAAGATGCACTAGTCTCTCAGACAATGTTTGATATTCTTCCTCTATAGATGGCTCTGGTGATTGGTAGACTTCTTCTATTTTCCTTTTTCCTTTCAGTTTCCTCTGTTTTCTGTCCTTAGTTCCTTTCTCCTTTTCTTTTTTACCAACTTCTTGAGTTTTGGTAATAGGAGAGTCTTGGATTATGGCACTCTTTTCTTTTCTCCTACTCTTTCTTGGTGTCTTAGGTGTACTACTTTTAGGTGCCTCAGATGGCTCTTGAAATCAATTTCTTACTAAGAACCATTCCCAGGTATCTTTGTTTTTCTTCAGTTGGTCTTCAATGAGAATCCTTACAAGTCCATGATGATATAAGTGAGGTTCTATATTTCCTATGTTCTTTTGGACTGTGGTACTCAGCTTTTTCAAACTCAACAGTAAGAAATAAGGCAGATTAAGAGTTTGAATCTCTAAGAAGTTCATCAATAACCTAGCATGATACATGTACATTGCTCCAAAGCGTCCTTCGCAAGTGATAAACTTTTGGATGATTAACAGTAAGCTGGCCCATTATTCTTTCAATGCATGAACAGGAATTCCTTTTGTAAATACAGTAACGTCCATACCTGGGTTATGTAACATGATTTTCCATGCCTGCTCGTCCACACTTTTTTTTTTAAACCAACGCTCACCTTCTTGGGGCAAGTCTGTGGCAACTGCCACTGAGGCTTCAGTGACCGTGAGCTTTAAGTCTCCAATTTCCACCATCTGGCCATCGAAAGACCATGCAAAGGCTTTCGTTACCTCCTTGTTATGGCCCTTAAATTTTTGAATGAAGCGTAGCCATTTTGCTTTCTTCAACAAATTTTTTACTTGGGGGTAACCTTCTAAATATTTAGGTCCTTCTAGTTCTGCCCTTAGTAATCGTCCCATCCTTTCCTCTGTTTTGAAATTCAACTAAAAATTCGGTTGTGTGTGAGGGTTTAGCAGAGGTAAGGTAGCTCGGTTGCAGGGTTTATGGAAAAAATATAGTGGCTGCAATTGGAGGATAACAGGTAACGGGAGTGTTCCGGAACTGTAAGCGGAAATAGAGGATGAGCAGCCGAGGTGAGTTCACAAAATGAAGTGCAGATGTGAAGAAGATGGTCTTAATAGAATGGTAAGGAAATGGAGTGAAGTCAGGATTTTGAATTGAACGACTACGTGCGAAATGTTACACATTTAATGAATGGCTGCGAAAAATGTGGTGGAGAGGAGCCGTAATGGAATAGGTCACATCTCATGATTACATGTGGAGTATGAAAGTGCAGTCGACTATGAGTTAAATCCGAAAATCAATCATGAGACCGTTAAGGAGTAAATACATGGTTTAGGGAATAATGTAGTGGGATGGTAATGGGTAATGGAGCTATCATGATAATCATTGCACATAGTAGAGCTTTTATGGTTTGACAACTATGCAAAATTGTGCCTTTAATTGCTATTTGAAAGAAATTTTTGCTCATACCTTTGGAATCCTTGTCATTTGTTGTCCATTAGCCTTTAATCAACTGCTCTTTATTGATGTCTAGAGATGCTCCATGTCTTCATAGCATATGCTCAGTCACACCTGCATTTTTATGACTATTGCACTAACTTTTTGACTGTAAATTTGAAAAACAGAGTGGTGGCTGCGGAAACTGCTTCTGGCTGTGGAAACTACTTCAAGCTGCGGAAACTGAAACAACAACCACTTGGCTAAACAAAGATAGTTAGATAATAACTAACTGAGTGGAAATGGTCCTGAAAGAGACATTTATTGATGAAAAGGAATGAAATGAATGATATGGAGTGAGATGAAGTGGAGTGAAGTGAAATGAAAATGAAATGGAGATGGAGTGGGATGGCAAATGAAGTGGAGTGAAAATGAGAAAGAAGGAGAGATTTTTTTTTTGGGAAAATATAGAGTGTCAGGTGTCCTTGATTTTCACTCTACATTTTCTATATAAGACAGCCAATCAATGATTGGTTTTTAGGCTTATACAATTTATTTATTTATTATTTTTTTTTTTTTAAGAACAAAGGCTAGGCTGGTGGGGAAGAAGAATTCTTCTTCACCGGCGTTATTGCAGAATTCTCTTGGAACATTTTGACAAATTCTTCTTTTGAGAGTGGCTTATGATAAATTTTTAATCTGTGGCCATTCACAATAAGAGGAGTTTGAAATTCATCAATGGTCTTGATTCTTACCGCTCCATTGCTAAATACTTTGTCAATCTCATATGGCCCAAGCCAATGGGTCTGAAATTTACCTTTGAAGTCTTGAAACTTGGAATCAAATAGTAATGCCCAATCTCCTTCTTGAAACTTTTTCTCTTTGATGTATCTGTCATGCCACTTAGCTCTTTGATATTGAACTAGATCAGTTCTTAGGATTGCTTCTTGTCTGATCTCATCTAGCTCATTCAGCTGCTCCATTATGTGCTTTTGAGCTTCTGATAGATCCATCCCCAACTGAGCTACCATCTTGAAAGTTTTGACTTGAAACTCAATGGGGAGCAAGACTTATTTCCCATAAACGAGTTCATAGGGAGAATGTCCTGTTGTATTCCTCCATGTAGTTCTGTAGGCCCACAAGGCTTCAGGAAGCCGTTTTGCCCAATCTCTTCCATGTAGATGAACAGTTTTTGTGATGATGCTTTCAATAACCTTGTTTGTAGACTCCACTTGACCATTTGCTTGTGGATGGTAAGGAGTAGATTTTCTGTGCTTGATTTTGTATTCTTCCATTAGCTTCTCCATCATGTTGGATGTAAATTGGCTTCCCTGATCTGTCACAATTTCTCTTGCGACACCAAAACGAGTAAAAAGATCCTCATAAAGAAAATTAATGATTGAATTTTCAGTAGCAGAAAGTAATGCTTTGGCTTCTACCCATTTACTGACATAATCAGTGCATACCAATATATACTTCTTCTGTTTAGATGGTGGATTAATGGGTCCAATGAAATCTAAAGCCCATTTTTCAAAGGGTTCGATGAGTACCTGTGGTTGTAATGGCATTTCATTTGAAAGAGTTGGCTTCCCTACTCTTTGGCAGCTGTCACACCTTCTGACATATTGTTTTGTATCTTTGAAGAGGGAAGGCCAATCATATCCTAAAGAAAGGATTTTATAGGCCTTCCTTTTGTCAGCAAAGTGTCCACTGCATGGTTCATCATGACATGCCTTGAGGATGTCAGGCATTTCATCTTCCCGAACACATCTTCTGATCACACAATCTAGCCCTGTTTTAAACAATTCGTTTGAAATCCATGAATAATTTGAACTCTCCTGAATAATTCTTCTTTTTTCACTAGGAAATAAATGTGGAGGTAGCTTCCCTATAACCAAATAGTTAGCAATATCTGCATTCCAAGGAGTCTTAGTAGTTACTGCAAATAAATATTCATCTGGAAACTTATCCTCTACAGGAGAATATCGTTAGTATTTTGGATCCTAGACAAGAAATCAGCTACTGTATTTTGTTTCCCTGGTCTATCCAACACAGTAATATTGAATTCTTGTAAAAGTAAGAGCCATCTTGTAACTCTGCCATTAATAAGAGGTTTTTTCATTAGATATCTAATTGCAAAATGATCAGTATGGACAAAAGTTTCATAGCCTGTTATATAATGTCTAAACTTATTGATTGCATGAACAACAGCTAAGAACTCTTTTTCAGTCACAGTATAGTTCAACTCAGTAGGAGTCAAATTTTTACTGGTATAGTAAATGGCATAAGAAACTGAATCCTTTTGACCCAACACAGCTCCTAGAGCTATATCTGAAGCATCTGTAGAAATATGGAAAGGAAGTTTCCAATTTGGTCCTCTCAAAATGGGTGCTTCAGATATTCTTGTTTTCAAAGTTTCAAATGCTGATTGACAATCAGGATCCCATTTGAATTCACAGTATTTTGTAAGTAATTTGAAGAGGGGAGATGCTATTTTGGTAAAGTTTTTTATAAATCTTCTATAGTACCTAGTAAATCCCAGAAAACTTCTAACATCTTTTTGACAATTTGGAATAGGCAACTTGGAGATGACTTCAACTTTTGATCGTGGAACGTCGGCATCTGGAGACGAAAAAGCCTTAGGATCGTTCGGGAGCCCATTTGCATTAGATACCTTTGCTGTCGTGGGAATCTTTGCATCAGGATTCTAGTATGGGAAACCATTTGTATTGGATGCCTAAGGGGCGTGGGGACCTTTGCATCAGGATTGTTTTGGGTCGTTGGTGACCTCTGATAGGGGATCAAAGCAAGATCGATGACTAACTATCAACTCTCGAACAAGTTGTATGGCTTATTATCAAATATGTGATAAATATGAAGTATTTTGTATAATGAAAAGAAAAAAACACTGATCAGTTAACAATCATGAGAAAGCGTAAAAGAAAATATGGATAGTACTTAACATGAATATCATAACAGTGTAATATATACAAGCAAAGGATTATGGAAGCAGTAACATAATGAAAGAAAGCAAGAAACTATACAGTAGTTATAGAGCCTTGGTGTACAGGGGCCCTCTGCAACCTCGACCAATGAACAATCAATCACAAACTTAACTTTAAGAACATTGTCTTCTCACATATTAGAATGCAGTCAAAACATGAAGATAGAGCACGGCACAGTGGGCTCGTAAAACAGTCAAGATTACATATAAAAGCTAACTATCAGGCATACGATAATGTGTTATTTATAACTGAGGATGCTACAACTAATTCCTAAATTCTGTGTTGCCAAACAGACACGTGAATAACCACGTCCTGAGATCTAGCAGTATGGTAGCCGTGACAATTAAATCTAAGGAGTGGTGGCTGTTCGATTTGGTTCACGGAGCGGTCCACAGGTGTTAGCACACCTCCGGAGATTAAGGAATTTTCCACGCAGGTCTTCACGTGGTGAAAAACAGAGTCGTGCCACCGCAAAACTCTTAGGTTGACCACTGCTTTGACTGCCCTTGACCATGGCTGTTTGTGAGTGATTCGGCTGAACCAAGGGGACACGCTCCATGTACACATCATTTGCAGCTTGCCCATGTGGCCGGATTCTCTAGTAGACACCTGTAACATAGACTTCAACAAAATGGCTGCGGAAACTTGAGCTGGTTGCGGAAAGTGACAAGTTTCCGCAGCTTATTGAACAAAAATCTAGATCAAACAACAGCTACAAGACATAGTTAGGAAACCATTTTATAAGCTCTTTTTAAACTAATATGCAATGATTTGACAGCTTGGTGGGTCAAGTAACTGGACAAGAAGGCTAAAAAGGTGTATAGGGAAGATGCAAGTTTGGGATTCAACAGTCATCTAAATATTTGATGTTTTCCATTGCATTGAGCATATTTACCTATTTAGGACTCTAAACAGGATTAGGGGTATCACCATATTTTATGCTTGACCCTTCTTCAAATGTATTGTCGTTGCGTTGGGTTTTCTAGGCGGTTCATACACCCATGAAAATTGACCCTTAAGTGAACCAGATGAACCTAGTGTAGGCATTTGGCTTTGGCTTGATATTGTGGGACAGACATGGGGTGGAGATGGTTTTGAATCCCCTATTTTCTTGGTTCTAGCCTTCTTCTTGGGTGAAAATTCTCCTCCCCTTGTGCTTTTCATTCTAGCTGCTATTTGTTTTTTCAAATCATATTCTTTACCATTTTGACTCACTCAATTCTTGCTATTATCTTAAAATGACTTAAACACAATGAGCCCTTACAACTAAGCATAAACTATTTCTACTTATCTATCATACTGTGTGGTTCTCTAGGCACCATAACCCCAAAAAAATTCGTGTGGTATCATATTCTTTTTCATTTATTTCTCCAGGTGGATGTTGGATTCATGCACGAACTTAGGCAAGTGGACATAATGTCAGCAACCACTCCTGTCATATCTTTCGATTTGGATGGATCTTATCATTAAAGTGAATCCACTAATTTTATTGATGAAGTGGATTTTTAGTATTTAAGTAGCTAACTTGTCCAACGTATGTGACCAATGTGAGAGTTTATAGTGCCTTTTCTCCTTTGACAACTCGATATGGTTGGATCCTCTATTGTTGAGTGTTCTTGATCTATGTGTCCATGAGCTGATCAGTTATGGCCTATTCCATGCAATCCGGGTTGAGCTCTATTGGTGTGCATTGTTATGAAATGTCGGATGTGTCCAACAATGGTGGAAAGTATGGCTAAAGGCGGTCTACATTGAACATTGGGTGCATACCAAGGAACGTTGAGATGTTGAGCTTGAAAGCATATTCACCAATAGCCTTGGTGATGGTGTATGACCCATATCGCATTGGAAAAAGCTTACAATGGGGTCTAGCGAAGAGATCCTTCTACAAGTGTAGACAAAAAAAAATTCCCACCTGGAACTTGTGCGACACTCGATTTTGATCATGGTGCTGCTTGTACTTAGCATTGGTTCTATCTAATATATCATGGACCTACTAGCGGATGTGTTGAATGTGCTCAATGAAGCTGTTAGAACTGTTAGCTTCAGACTAGACGTGAGCCGAACCTGCCGAAGTAGATGCAAATAGTATGGCCACATCAATGAGACATAATGGTTGAAATCCCAACCCTACCTGAAAGGGGATGTGGCCCATTGAGTTGTGGAGAGATCTGTTTTAGCTGTGTTGGACAAAGGGGGGGCTTTCATCCCATGTGTGTGGATGCTTTGAGTTGTACATGCACATAATGTGTAGAATCATCCTGCTAACAACCTATGTTTGGCCATTAGTTTGGGGATGGAATCTCATGGAATTAGTAATTTTTGTATCCAGCATTGACCAAAGACTTGACCAAAATGCACTTAGGAATTTGTTGTCCTGATCTGAGATAATGGACTATGGGATCCCAAAGTGTACCCACACTCACTCAAGGAAGAACTTAGAAATATCCTTTGTTATGATACTCTTCCTGTAGGTCGCCATCATGACCATTGTAGAGAATATGTCAATGATCACGAGAACACAGTCATTACCATGCGTAGTAGAAGGAAGGCCCAACATGTAATCCATGGAGATAGATTCCCAAGGTCAACAAGGAGTAGGTAGAGGAGCATATAGGACTTAATTCAGACAATCAAAATATTTTTTCAATACCTCCATTGTTTTCTCTACTCTGAAATGTCTAGCAACCCAACTGTAGTGCGCCTCCCAAATCATCTTGGAACGCTCACTTGAAGGAACATATATGTGTCCCAGGTGACTTAACAATGCATCCTGAAGGTGAAATTTTTTAACTTGCTTGCCTTCCAAGATTGTCTAGTATGTGTTATCGAATTCTAGATCGCTCTGATGAACATGCGGCCACCCTGAAGTCTTGTACCCGAAGGAGTTGACCACAGTGACTTGACTGAAAGGTCAAGTGACATGAGACAACCCCAACATAAACCTATAGTAGAAATTGGCAAGACCTAGAAAGTTGTAGAGCTCTGTTAGAGTGGTTAGGGATGGACAATCCCGAATGACTTGTATCTTTGTTGGGTCCAAATGCACACCCTTCTCATCAATGATGTACCCCAGATATTGAACCTGGGTCATGCCACAAGTTCATTTCTCCAAGTTAGCACACAACTTATGTTATCGCAGGGTTCGAAGGACCTGTCAAATATGGTGGAGGTTCTCTTCCCAAATCTTGCTAAAGATCAAGATGTGATATAAATACACCACCATGGATGCATTGGTGAAGGGTGACAAGATGGCGTCCATCAATCTCATGAAATTTTAGGGGCATTCGTCAACCTGAAAGGCATGACCAACCATTAGAAAAGGCCCTCCTTGGATTTAAAGGCATTCTTCCACATAAGACAGGGTTCGATAAGTACATGGTGATAAACTAACCTCAAGTAAATCTTGATGAAATATTTTCCCCCCTTGAGATGGTCTAGAAGGTCATCAATCCACAAGATTGAGTACCTATTCCTGATAGTGATCTTGTTTAGCGCCAGCTAGTCAATACAGAGTCTCCAAGTCCCATCTTTCTTATATACCAACACAAGTGGGCTCTCACAGGGTGATGAGCCTAGATTGATGTGCCCTTTATGCAACAATTCCTAAATCTACCTCTTGATCTCATCGTTCTTGAGAAAATAATGTCAATAGATCATTCCTTTAGGAAGCGGCGTGCCCGAGGTCAGATCGATGGAGTGCTTAACCTGACAATGTAGAGGTAGCCCTGTAGGTGAGGTGAAAATATCCCTGTACTCCTCCATGACCTTTTCCATCTATTGTTGCTATGCCGAGGATCCCTATATGGAAGATGCGGCCACAACCTTCTTCTTGCCCTGAGGGTGAATCATAAGGAAAAAGACTTTCTTGGTCTGGGAAATGATCTTCCTACATTGTTTTGCAGTGATCAAAGAGATTGTGGTAGACAGGCTACCTCCGGTATCCTATATAGTCTTATTGGCCAAAGTAATAATCATGGAGCGAGATCTAGACTCAGATACAACATGTCACTTGCACATGTATGGTTATCCTAATAATACATCACCAACTTCAAGGGTAGCAACATCACACAACACCTCATCCGTGAAGGGCTTGATGCTATAGGCAAGGCAATGCTATTGGATGACACAGAGATCTTGTCCTTGGTGAAGCCACTCGATGGTGTATGTTTGTAGATGTGTTGTATTCTTTAGGCCCATCCGCTTCATGACCTCTACTAAATTGAGGCTCTTTTGGCTTCCACCATCGACAATGAATTGCAGTGGAGAACCCTTCACCCACATCTGTGAGTGGAAGAGGTGTTTTCCCTCCTCTTGATCTTCAGGATCATTCTTCTAGATCTTGGTGGTGGCCATGGTGGGATTGGGCTCCGCATCAATGATCTGCTTCCCTTTTTCATTCCCCTTATTGGGTTCTGACTCAGAGTCAAAACATGCATCTGATTCTAAGGCCTTCAGCTCGACCACCAGTGAATCCTTGGCCTGACACTTACTTGTTTTGTAAGTGGATCTATTATGGAAGTCACACCATTTTACAGTGTCCTTCTTTATCTTTGTGGTGTTTTTCCTTTTCTTGTAGCTTTGATGTGTTATCCTTGGTCACCCTGCCTTGGATTTGTCCATTGTTCTGTGGTTTGGGCGTGCCTTTTCCTTGTTTTGAATTTGTAGATCCAAAGTCCTGCTTCTTTTATTTAAACATTGTTATGCTCTTAACCTACAAGATGATACCAGAATACCAAATATGCGAAGAAAGATACCCAGAACATAGAACAAGAGCAATAACAACAAGTATTTTATTATTCAGAAAGCAAAGTTCACTTGCCTCTTCGAGGGGGCAACCTCCAATAGAGCTTAGCTCGATTACAAAATAAGACACGATGATCCTCGCAAGGAGTCTCTATCCTTTATATAGGATTCATACATGCAATACCATGGGGCAATACCATGGTTCTTATTAATACCATCTATCTAATACCATGGCCCATTTGCAACTAACTGTGGTCCCGTCATTAAATGCGGGTTAACCACTTACAATTATTAATATGGGCTTTATTGACTCTTATAACTATGACTCGATCCTATTACATAAATAAGTGGGTTAGGGTGGGACCCTAACATGCCCTCCCACATAATAATAGCTTTTTCCTCAAGGCTAAAGCTGTGGAAATTGCTGAAAAATAGTGGATGGTTCCCAGGATGCATCTTTTGAAGGGGTGTCTTTCCACTTGACGAGGACTTCCTTGATCATGCGGCCACGCAGGTGCCATTCTCGTGTGTCCAAGACCTGTTCAGGTTGGAGCCAGATTGACCCTTCTTCATCCAGTTCAGGTAGACTGGTTTGAATTCTGCAATTTTTCAATCACTTTCTTGAGGCATGAGACATGGAAAACTCTATGGATTTTTGTAGTGGGTGGCAAAGCTAGCTTGTAGGCCACTTCTCCAATGCGTTGAAGTACTTGATACGATTCGTAAAATTTTGGAGATAGTTTCTGACAACCCTTGTCTTTGAGTGATGTTTTCTTATATGGTTGTAGCCTCAAAAATACCTGATCCCCTTCTTGAAATTGGCATTCTGAGCGATGCTGATCTACTTGTTGCTTCATGTAGTTTTGAGCTTGATGAATATTCTCTCTAAGATGGGTGAGCATGGTTGTGTGATTCTGTAGGAGTTGATCCACTGCTTGTACCTTTGAGCACCCCTTGATATAAAAAGTAGGGGAAGGAAGGAGTTGACCATAAACTGCGTCATATGGAGTCATTTTGGTGGTGGCATGATAGTTGGTGTTATACCACCATTCAGTTAGAGGTAACCACTGTACCCAGAGATGTTGCTTTTCTGAAGTGAAACACCTAAGGTAGGTTTCCAGACATTTGTTTACTGCTTCAATTTGACCATCAGTTTGTGGATGATAGGAAGTACTGAGTTTTAGTTGGGTACCTTGTAGCCAGAAGAGTTCCTGCCAAAAATTACTGGTGAAGACCGGGTAATGATCAGACACAATGGAAGTGGGCATGCCATGCAATTTGAAGATCTGATCCATGAAAGCTTGAGTGACCAAAGTTGGTGTAAAAGGGTGGGGTAGGGCACAAAAATGAGCATACTTAGAAAGTCTGTCCACAACCACCATGATGACTGACTTGTTTCCTGACTTTGGAAGACCTGTAATGAAATCCATAGAAACCTCCATCCATATTGATGCTAGAATGGGCAATGGTTGTAATGTGCCTAGTGCTTTGACTGTCTCTCCTTTGTGGTGCTGACAGACGTCGCATTCCGCTACAAAAATAAGAATGTCCTTTTTCATGCTTGTCCAAAAAAATGATCTTTGAGTGCGAGCATACGTCTTCTGAAAGCTTGAATGTCCTACAGTGGGGGATGAGTGCAACTCTATCAAAATGTGGCTTTTGAGGGTGGATGTTGATGATATTACGACTCTGTCCTTGTAGCAAAGAATCTCATCCTACCACGAGTAGCCCTCAGTGGAATTTGGATTCGCTTGCAATTGAGTAATGAGTTGGGAGAGCCAGGGATGTGAAAAACATTCCCTATGAGCCTCTTCAATCCATTCTGGAATGGGAAGGGAAATTGCGCATAGGGTACTTTCCTCCTCAAATTGGTGAGATAATGCATCTGCTACAATATTTTCGTGCCCTTTCTTGTAAATTATCTAATAATCATATCCCAGCATTTTGGCGAGCCATTTATTTTGTTGTGGTGAGGATAGGAATTTCTCCAAAAAATATTTAAGGCTTTGATGGTCTGTGCAGATTTGGAAGTGTTGCCCCAATAAGTAAGGTCGCCAAGTACCTAGTGCATGTAAGATGGCCATCATCTCCTTCTCATAGGCAGATTGTCCCAGTTTCTTCCCACTTAGTTGTTTGCTTGTGAAGGCCAAGGGTCGACCTTCTGTTGTGGCCAGCAACAACCCCCCTTCTTATTTAGAGTTATTCCTAATACTAAATAAGTGGGGACCCTTAGTTAAAATTTTAAAAAAATCAATTAGCGCTTATATTTCCTTTTTCAATAAAACTTACCATCATAAAATTAGGAAGAACCCCTTGAAAAATCCAAAAATCTAAGGTCTATGATAAGGTAAGACAAAATCTTTCCTTAGGAAATATCGCATCACAAAAGGATAACAGGATACCTCCTTACAAGCCAAATTCTAACATTGCGAGATTGCGATACGCGATAATAAACAAATATCGCATCGCATACATCAAAGAAAACTTACATTGAAACACCTTAAATTGCCGATATGCGATGACGCATATTGCAAATTGCATTTCGCAGAAAACAGATTAACGAAGATTGTCATATATGACGTTCCTGCGATATTGCGATATTGTGATATTGTGATTTTGCGATAGAGCGGCAATGCGATAATGCGATATAGCGAGCTATCAACTTTGCGATGTTGTGATTCTACGATGTTGAGATCTACGATATTGCGAAGCAAATTGCAAAATCGCTTCTTCATAGATCTTTTGGGCTCGTGGTTCAAAAAAGTATTTTCCATAAACCGACACCTGGTTATGCATTTTAATGCTAATTAATGAGTTAGTTGCCAGTTATTAATGGAATATGGTTTCGTGCTTATCGAAAAATCATTTCACGTGAGGTGGTATATTTTATACGTCTTCAGCATTTAAAACTTTCCCATCACCCTTCCTTATCATTATTTTCACTTCACTTTTGAATTGCAGGAATGGAGAACAGAGAACGGTACAAAGCAATACGCAGGATATTATGGGAAAGAAAAGAAAAGCTCCGAGCTCTGAAGAGAAAGAAATGGTGCCCTTGTATACAGACACCACTTGTAACAGAGATGCTGGTATTGCTACGTGGGAAGGCATGTATAATCTACTTGAGGAGGAGAATCCCAGAGTAATGGAAGTTACTGCTACTGCGGGCTCACATAGTTCTTCTGAGGCATCCATCATAGAGCTAACTTGTTCATTCTTACACCGGATACCAGCAAGGCCCAAAATTATCCCATACATGGAGATGGTTAAATGGATATTGGATAGCGTTGATATCAGAAATACACAATTTAAGACTGAGGGTCAAGAGCTTACTAATTTGTTATTTTCACAAAATTTGAACTTTATATCCGCTAAAAGAAAACGAAAAAAAGGTAAAAACACACCAAGGAATCCCGGATCAAGAAATGGAGGCAATTTCCGATGCACGATTAATCGCGCATCGCTGAGAAAAATTTCTTGAAAAGGAAAGCTTCTAATTGCTTAGACCTGTAAGCCCAAAAAAGTTGTAGGAAAGCAATAATAGAGGTAAAAAGTAAAATTTGAATCCGAAAGCCAATGGATGACTCTCAAGTGTATCATTAATTATGCCGAGAAGATGGCACCAGCTCTTGCCGATTCTATTTTCTCAGCTTAGCTAAAATCGG
Source organism: Pinus tabuliformis (assembly GCA_031772625.1). Taxonomy (NCBI): domain Eukaryota; kingdom Viridiplantae; phylum Streptophyta; class Pinopsida; order Pinales; family Pinaceae; genus Pinus; species Pinus tabuliformis. Next base: position 174,378,946 of record CM062806.1, read on the forward strand.
AAGTCAGCCAGCTGACTCTTCTCAAATAGATGTTGAATGCGTGCGATTTCAAGGAGCAGATACAAAAGTGGTTTTAATTTTAGATTCAGTTTTAGTTTTAATTTTGTTTTATTTTTTCCTGAAATGAGGACGGTCATTTAAACCACATCCTACATTTTTGTAATAAGTTATTTTTAGGTTTATTTAGCAGTATTTAAACCCTTCTCATGCATTTAGAGAAGGGTCCTAAAATTTGTCAAAAACTTATCCCCAGAACATGCACTTCTATACCCTTTGAGGAGGTTTTGATGAATGAATGGAACATGATTTATTGATATTTGCATTTAATATCTGCTATTGATGTTGCACTTTTGTACTCTTAGTGGATGTTAGATCAAGGAGAGATAAATCATTATCACTTGAAGCTCATGAGTAGGACTAGTTATAAATGGTACTTCTATCTCTTAACTATTTCTGCCTTTGTGGTAAAGTGATATTCATGTTCAGTTGTTTATATATTGATGCGTGAATGCCTGAGTTATCATTTGGCACTTTTGTACGATGATAGCTATTTATTTATGCTTAATGTATGAATAGCTTACTATGTGATATGTTTTTCACAATTGTTTCGTCTAACTTTTTATACGAAGTGGTTCATCCTTATTGAATTCTTTTCTCATAACAGTTGAATGATATTTTTTACCAGTTGTTATTTGAAATCATTTTAGATCACATAACGGAAAGATTACACGCAGGGTTAGCGTAGACTTAGATATTTCTGCTTATTAGAATACAATTTCCATATTATTAGGTTAGAGTTAGAATAAAAGTATTCCATTTAGAAACTGTTAGAAAGAGAAATATCAATCCTTCACACACACACGCATAAATTGGGAAACTGGTCCCATATCCCCAGTCGGACCCACTATACCAAACGAGAAAGGAGTTGCTAACCAAGGTCCGGACCGGGTGGGTATCCCCCTTGTTGTAGACCTGATTTTCATGGCTTCAACATTTTTGGTGCTAGAAGGAGGGCCCTGAACTGCGAATGGAAAGAAAATCTAAATCTAAATACCATTCTGAGAGTAAATTGCCCTCACCATCTCCCCCGACTTCTCCATTGCATTTAGAATCTTTAAATCCAGAGCCAGAAGTCGCTGGAGCAACAGTCGCTGCTACAAACCCTAACATTTCAGAGAAATCTACTATTGAACCTCCTGAAGTTGAATCTTTGATTCACAAAATTCAGCGATTTTCTATATCTCCTTAGAAATCTGGTAAATCTCAAGGGAGCATGACTTCACAATATAACCTTGCTCATCCTCTTACCAGATTAAAGAGTGAAAAGTTTGGTGTTCAGCCAACCAAGTTACCTACACCTACAAGGAAGAGAGCAAGGAAGTCTCCTAAAGGGTCCAATAGCGACACTCTTTCATCATCATCATCCATTTCAACCTCTTCACCACGAAGTCAACCATCCACTCCTCCACTTCAGATCATTGTCCATCAGCCCACTGGAACTTCCACAACTCCTTCTCAATTATCTAGAGTCGTAATATCCTCATCTTCTCAACCTCAGGGATCATCTTCCGCACTTCCCTCTATTAGTAGTTCAGCGATGGCCCAATCTCCATGGAATAACCCAGGGGCAGTCTTAATGCCTGCACCCTTGAGTCAGCTACCTGCCCATCTTGAAAAATGGCTGCCTATGTTTAATCCTGAGGGGGGCATGCTAGCAGAAGAACATATAAATAACTTTATGCTATCCATAAATCTCAATGTTCGACTTTTTCCTTATACTCTGCAAGGAACAGTCAAATCGTGGTATTTCTCATTACCATCTGGATCTATTACTAGTTGGGACATCTTCCAAGAACAATTCTTGACCAAGTTTGGTGATGACAGGTCTACGGCGACACTAATTAATGACTTGTCTAACCTTAGGGCCGAGTCAAAAGAACCTATCAAAGATTTCAATTTACGTTTCAATAAAATCTTAAACAAAATTCCTACTGCTTCCTAGCCTAGCAAAGAAGTGCGAAGTGAATGGTACATCACTACTTTACCATCAAACATAGCAATCTTTATTGATAGGGCTAACAAAACAACCTTAGTTGAAATATGAAAGAAGCAATAGTAGTAGAGAAACGTATTATGGCCATAGAAAAGAAAAACATGATAGAAGAACGAAAATCTAAGAAGGTTTCTTTCAAAGAAGATCCCAAGAAAAAATAATTGAAAGATCCATTCGATTTAGAAGGATTACAAAAAGTTTTGAAGACCATGTCTAACGAGATGGTCGACATTAAGAAACAAGTGGCAGAAACTTATTCTAAAATGCCATATATACCTTTTAAAAGAAATCCATATAGAGTTACAAGGTATGTGGTATTCATCCTCCCAGATGAAGAGGATCAATAGGCATTCCTGGTTAGTACTCACAGTAGAAATCAACTTGATCCCCCTCAACCTACACCTAAGCCAAAGAGCACAAGCTCGATGACTAAGGACAAAGCCGCAGCCAAGAAAACATCACCTAAAGCGACTCAAACCAGCCCAGTCCAAACAGACACATCAACTCCATCTAAAACGCTAATCATTTCAGATGAAATGGAGTATAATATCATAGAAGACATGAAAAAGACTAGGGTCAATATCACTTTTTACGAATTGAGCAAGTTAAAACACCAGCAAAAAGTACTTTTGAAAGAATTACATGTTGTACCAGTTGCACCTTTACCAGCTGTTGTAATCTCTCAAGCTTCCCATGACATGGGAAGACCTCCAACTAATGCGATTAATAAAGTTGATCCAAATGATATCGTCTTAATTGGAGGAAGATCGAGATCTCATACTCCCTCATTTCTCCTTATGAAATTTTTAATAAAAATGTGCATAATTGGTTAGTGGATTCTGGAGCTTCATCGAATATTTTACCAAGATCAATATGTGCAAAATTGAACGTTCAACCACAGAAATCCGCTGTGCACATAGTTCAGCTAGATCGATCACAAGTCGAAGTGATTGGTGAATTAAATCAGGTTACCATAAGGCTGTCATCCAACCCAAAGGTATGTCAAGTTATCGACATTTTAGCTGCTGATATTCCAGAATTTTATGGCTTAATTCTTAGCAGAGATTGATCAGAAAAAATTCATGGATACTTTGCAACTGACTGGTCGCACATGTGGCTCCCTTACAATGGTAAACCAAATTAGATAAAGGTTGAGCAGGAAAGACATCAGAAATACATAGTAACAGAGCTAGAGGGAGAAAATGAACCAGTAGCATATAATTCTAACATCATTGGAAACTATTCAGTATATTCTTTCCTAGGAAATTTTAATGCTCATACTTCACCTTAATTAGAACATTATGTTTTATCCCAAGTAGAAAATTTCTCTCAAACAGATAGTTCTAAATGTATTAATTTTATAGATAGTCCTGTAAATAAATCTTTATTTTGGAAATTATTTTTTGATGGTTCTAAGTCTAACGAAGGAGCAGGAGTAGGATGTGTGTTAATAAGCCCAGAGGGAGATAAAATTATGCTAACTTGTATACTCTAATTTGATTGCACCAACAATATAGAAGAATATGAGGCTTTAGTCCAAGGGTTGTACAAAGCAATCAGATTAGACGTCAAATACCTTCAAGTTTTTGGAGATTCTGAAATTGTAATCAGACAGGTACGTAATACTATACACTGTTTATCAGGTCATTTAAAACATTACCAATCTTTAGTTCAAGATCTTACTGAACACTTTATAGCATTTAATATTTCATCAATTCCTAGACTCCAGAATGCTAGTGCAGACCTCTTAGCCAACGTAGCTTCCAAGCTCATTCCTTCAGAAGATTTTAGCCCTGATCGATTTTCAATTGAGTTAATTTTTAGACCATCTATTCCTGATAACATTACCAATTGGAGTATTTTCAACGACGATCCTGATATTGTGAGTTTCCTCACATCTAAAGGATCCTACACCAATCAAATAATTGACGAAGACCAACATGACCAACAATTGCAACAGGATAGTACTAACAATGCTATACCTAAATCAGTAGTCAAGTTAGAAGACCTTTATGATTTGAAAGATCGATTCAAAAGATCTACCAATTCAAAAATCCAAAGTTCAACATTGAATTATGAATTAGTAAATCTAGGAACTGATGCCAAACCGCAGAATATCAACCTAGGCCTTGGCCTAGCCACTGAAGAAAAATTAGCATATATTCGTCTCTTGAGACAATACAAAAGTGTCTTCGCTTGTAATTACGATGAACGCAAAACATATGACACCTTCATCATCCAACATACTATTCCAATGATCGATAATGAAAAACCTGTCCAACAAAAGTTGAGAAAGATCCATCCCAATTTAGAAAACCAGATCAAAACTGAACTCAATAAGTTATTGAAAGCCAAAATAATTTTTCCTGTTAGACATTCTAAATGGGTCTCCAACCTGTTAGAAAGAAAAACGGAGATACTAGAATCTGCATTGACTTTCGAAATCTTAACAAGGCCTGCCAAAAGGATAATTTTCCTTTGCCCCCCATGGAACAAATAATGCAGGCAGTTGCGGGCTCAGAATTAATGTCATTCTTGGATGGATTCTCAAGATACAATCAAGTGTTGGTACATCCCGATTATCAATTTAAAACTACATTCAGAACTAAATGGGGCACATACGCATATCAAAAGATGCCATTTGGATTGATTAACGCGGGTGCCACATTTCAGAGAGCCATGGACATCGCATTCAAGGAGTTAGTTAATAAATCAGTGGTAATCTATTTGGATGATATAACTATGTATTCCAAGAAATGAAACAACCATCTTAGAGATTTAAAACAAATCTTCCAATGTTGTTTAAGGTATGGGATTTCATTTAACCCAAAAAAATCCTTTTTCCCATTAAGTGAAGGAAAAATTCTCGGATTCATAGTGTCAAAATCTGGAATTCACATTGATCCTGACATCAAGGAAATTTCCGCAGTACCCCTACCTCACAATAAGAAAGCCATGCAATCTTTTCTTGGCCAGATTAAATTTGTAAAGAGATTTGTTCCAGACTTTTCAAGAATCATGTTTCCTTTACAAGCAATGATTAAAAAGAATGCAAACTTTAAATGGGGCCAAGATGAACATGAGGCATTCAATTTAATCAAACAAGCAATTATTAATGCTCCATCTTTAACAACTCCAAATTTTTCTGATCCTTTTATTTTGTATATACATTTGCCTCGGATAGATCATATGCTGCGATACTCACTCAAGCAAATCAAGGAAAGGCGGAAGCCCCAATTTCTTTTTCCAGTTCCAATTTACAAGGAGCTAAGTTGAATTATTCAAATGTGGAGAAACAAGCTTATGCTGTTTTCAAAGCAATTAAATATTTCAGACCTTTTTTACTCAAAACACATACCAAAATCATAGTATCGTTTCCAGCGGTAAGAAATCTCCTAGTACAGAAGGATGTGGGTGAGAAAAGGGCTAATTTGGTTACTACCTTACAGGAATATGATGTAGAAATAAAACCAGCAAGTATTGTAAATGGTCAAGGTTTTTGTAAAATGCTGGCCGGAGCATCGCTAATGTCCAAAAATCCATCTGCAGAGGTACAAGTGTATGAGGTAAGCCTAAACGATGTTAAGTCATTATACGCTGACATTATTTATTATCTAAAGAATGGATATGCTCCTTCAAACCTCAATCATACCAAGAAAAGAGCTCTAAGTTTAAAATCCACACAATATCAGCTCATGAATGATGTTCTTTTTAGAATAAATTATGATTATGTTCTCCTTAGATGTCTTGAGAAATCTGAAGCTAAAAAAGTCTTGCAGGAACTCCACGATGGGCCAGCAGGTGGACACTACGCTGGAGACGCTACTGCTCATAAAATCTTATGCGCAGGCTATTACTGGCCCACATTATTCAAAGACATGCATAACTATGTAAGGAAATGTCAAGTCTGTCAAACCGCTGCTGGGAGATAAAAGAAACCATCATTTCCATTAAAACCAGTTAACATTGAACAAACTTTCGATCAGTGGGGATTGGACGTAATAGGTGAGATCGTTACTCACTCTTCTAAACAACATAGATATATCCTTACAGCGGCAGATTACTTTACTAAATGGGTAGAAGTAGTTCCACTCAAGACAGTTAATGCTGAAAGTATCATCGAGTTCATAGATCAGTTCATAATCACCAGGTTTGGGTTGCCTTATACTTTAATGTTTGATAATGCATCATATTTTTCTGGTAATGGAATGACTAAATTTGCACTCAAAAGGGGTTTCAAGCTTAAATACTCTTCCAATTATTACCCACAAGGGAATGGGTTAGATGAATCTACAAATAAGAATTTAATCAGAATCATTAAGCGAACCATTGACCAAAATCATAAAAATTGGCATAAGTCTTTAATATATTATTTATTGGCAGATCGAATAACGCAGAAAGCCTTTATCGGCACTTCTTCCTTTAATTTAGTTTATGGGAAAGAAGTGGTTCTTTCAACTCATTTGGCAATTCCCTCTTTAGCCTTGGTTCAATATATTGATGAAGCACCAACTTCTTCCTTACAACTAAGGCAGCTGGAATTAATTAAGTTAGGAGAACAACGAGAACGGGCTAAGATAACTCATGCTCATCACCAATCATTAGTGAAGGCTTCTTTTGATTCAAACATGATATCCAGAAAAGATTTTCACATGGGAGATCTAGTTTTAAAATGGGACAAGGCTCATGAGGAAAAATGGAAACATACAAAATTTCAAAGAATGTGGCTTGGTCCTTTTCAAATCATAGGAGTCATAGGTCCGTCTACTTTCATGTTACAGGATTTAACAAGGAAAAAATATTCTTTACCTGTTAATGGTCAGATCCTCAAAAAATATTTTCCATAGAAGATCATTCTTCTATTTTTGTAGATTAGTTTTTTTTATTTCCATAATAAAACCAGTTGTAAATGGCTACATTTGAGATTCATGAAAAAGACACAAATTCTCTTTTAGATTTTGTTTTTTTTTTTTCACTTGTATAAATAGAATTCTTTCTAAAAAATTGATTATTACTATTGAAAGATACAGTTAAAAACTCTAGACCTAGAAATGATACTAGTTTCAATTATATAAACTTTGACAAAAAATACCTTTAGTTAGAAATGGTTTTATTTCAGTCCAATGAAAGGTACCAATAACAAAAATGAAGATTCTCTGTAGAAAATCTCTTTCCAAAAACTCTATCATTGTCATCTAGAGCTGTCTTAAGGAAACAATGACTTCCTCCCCACCTAGGAAACTACAATATTTAGAGAATGATCCAAAGATACACTTTAACTTAAAGAGTAAGAGGTCTCATCACGAGCCGACTTATCATGATCATAGATATTATAGCTTGTTGATTTTGCCAAGACTACATACCACAACAGGGCAATGACTCAAGATTGTTGCAATCATAAGACAAGGGGTCTCATCATGAGCCAACTTGTTCAACAAAGTTAATAAATCAGTGAATGACTGTGTCATGAATTGGCTACCAAACCAAGACATTGTTCTTTAAGGATAAAAAGAAAATGAAAGCGAAAAGTATGGAAATGGACTTTTCTTTGAAAGTTGTAAATTTCTCTAAGTAGGATATAGGATCATTGCTAGATAACAGGTAACCCTGTCGAAGCTATAAATCCTTGCTGGCAGCAGAGGCTCTACCTACGACAAATGAGCATATTTAAAACTGATTTACAGAGAAGACTTTGTTTTTATCTTTATAAACCAAGTAATGACTGATGTAGATACAAGGACTAGCTTGAGGGAGTAAATAATCAAAGTTGAAAAAGAAGAAACGAAATATCATTGATAGGTAAAAGCATAATGTACTTAGTCTTTCTATAGTAAAGTTTAATTTTCTGGAAAATTTTCTGTTTTGGAAGTTTTGAAAATTCAAAAGAGCAGCAGAGGTAACTAGTTCTTCCAAGTGAATCGCCAATTGTTGTGGCCAGCAACAACCCCCTTCTTATTTAGTGTTATTCCTAATACTAAATAAGTGGGGACCCTTAGTTAAAATTTAAAAAAAATCAATTAGCGCTTATATTTCCTTTTTCAATAAAACTTACCATCATAAACTTAGGAAGACCCCCTTGAAAAATCCAAAAATCTAAGGTCTATGATAAGGTAAGACAAAATCTTTCCTTAGGAAATATCGCATCGCAAAAGGATAACATGATACCTCCTTACAAGCCAAATTCTAACATTGCGAGATCGCGATACGCGATAATAAACAAATATCGCATCGCATACATCAAAGACAACTTACATTGAAACACCTTAAATTGCTGATATGTGATGACGCATATCGCAAATCGCATTTCGCAGAAAACAGATTAATGACGATTGTCATATACGACGTTCCTACGATATTGAGATATTGCGATATTGCAATATTGTGATTTCGTGATAGAGCGGCAATGCGATAATGCGATATAGCAAGCTATCAACTTTGAGATGTTGTGATTCTGCGATGTTGCAATCTTCGATATTGCGAAGAAAATTGCAAAATCGCTTCATCGCAGATCTTTCGGGCTCGTGGTTCAAAAAGGTATTTTCCATAAACCGACACCTGGTTATGCGCTTTAATGCTAATTAATGAGTTAGTTGCCAGTTATTAATGGAATATGGTTTCGTGCTTATCGAAAAATCATTTCACGTAAGGTGGTATATTTTATACGTCTTCAGCATTTAAAACTTTCCCATCACCCTTCCTTATCATTATTTTCACTTCACTTGTGAATTGCAAGAATGGAGAATAGAGAATAGTACAAAGCAATACACAGGATATTACGGGAAAGAAAAGCAAAGCTCTGAGCTCTGAAGAGAAATAAATGGCGCCCTTGTATACAGACACCGCTTGTAATAGAGATGCTGGTATTGCTACGTGGGAAGGCATGTATAATCTACTTGAGGAGGAAAATCCCAGAGTAATGGAAGTTATCGCTATTGCAGGCTCACATAGTTCTTCTAAGGCATCCATCATAGAGCTAGCTTGTTCATTCTTACACCAGATAGCAGCAAGGCCCAAAATTATCCCATACACGGACATGGTTAAATGGATACTGGACAACGTTGATATCATAAATAGATAGTTTATGACTCAAGGTCAAGAGCTTACTAATTCGTTATTTTCACAAAATTTGAACTTTATATCCGCTAAAAGAAAACGCACAAAAGGCGAAAAACGCACCAAGGAAGCCCGGATCAAGAAACGGAGGCCGTTTCTGATGCACAATTATCGCCTAGCACTAATCGCGCATCGTGAGAAAAATTTCTTGGAAAGGAAAGTTTCTAATTGCTCAGTCACCTGTAAGCACAAAAAAATTGTATGAAAGCAATAATAGAGGTAAAAAGTAAAATTTGAATCCGAAAGCCAGTGGATGACTCTCAAGTGTATCATCAATTCTGCCGAGAAGATGGTGCCAGCTCTTGCCAATTCTGTTTTCTCAGCTCAGCTAAAATCATAAGTCGGCCAGCCGACTCTTCTCAAACATATGTTGAATGCGTGCAATTTCAAGGAGCAGATACAGAAGTAGTTTTAATTTTAGATTCAATTTTAGTTTTAATTTTGTTTTATTTTTTCCTGAAATGAGGACGGTCATTTAAACCGCATCCTACATTTTTGTAATAAGTTATTTTTAGATTTATTTAGCAGTATTTAAACCCTTCTCATGCATTTAGAGAAGGGTCCTGAAATTTGTCAAAAACTTATCCCCAGAACATGCACTTCTATACCCTCTGAGGAGGTTTTGATGAATGAATAGAATAGCATTTATTGATATTTGCATTTAATATCTGCTACTGATGTTTCACTTTTGTACTCTTAGTGGATGTTAGATCAAGGAGAGATAAATCATTATCGATTGAAGCTCATGAGTAGGACTAGTTATAAATGGTACTTCTATCTCTTAACTATTTATGCCTTTGTGTTAAAGTGATATTCATGTTTAGTTGTTTATATATTGGTGCGTCAATGCTTGAGTTATCATTTGGCACTTTTGTACGGTGATAGCTATTTATTTATGCTTAATGTATGAATAGATTATTATGCGATATGTTTTTCACAACTGTTTCGTCTAAATTTTTATACGAAGTGGTTCATCCTTATTGAATTCTTTTCTCATGACATTTGAATGATCTTTATTACCAGTTGTTATTTGAAATCATTTTAGATCGCATAACGGAAAGATTACACGCTGGGTTAGTGTAGACTTAGATATTTCTGCTTATTAGAATACAATTTCCATATTATTAGGTTAGAGTTAGAATAAAAGTATTCCATTTAGAAACTGTTAGAAAGAGAAATATCAATCCTTCACACACACACACACACATAAATTGGGAAATTGGTCCCATATCCCCAGTCGGACCCACTATACCAAATGGAAAAGGAGCTGCTAACCAAGGTCTGGACTGGGTGGGTATCCCCCTTGTTTTAGATTTTATTTTCAGGGCTTCAACACCTTTCTGCATTAAGACCGCCCTAATACCCGTACCCGAAGCATCACATTCAATGACAAAATATTTGGTGAAGTCGAGTAGTGCTAAGACTGGAGTGGAAAACATGGCATTTTTGAGAGTTGTAAAGGCCTGTTGTGCTTCATCATTCCAGAGGAATGAATTTTTCTTGAGGAGTTGAGTGAGGGGCCTTTCAATGAGGCCATAATTGCGGACAAATTTGCAATAGTAGCCTGTGAGACCCAAAAATCCTCTCGGGGTCTTCAAGGTCTTAGGTTGAGGCCAATCCTTCATTGCTTGGATATTTTTGGGGTCCACCCTGACACCTTCACGCCCCACAATGTGGCCCAAATACTCAACTTCTTCCATCCCAAAAGAAAACTTGGACATCTTAACAAATAATTTATTCTCGCAGAGCAACTGCAAGAGCAGATCTACATGTTGAATATGTGCGGCCCAAGTGTGACTATAGATGAGGATGTCATTGAAGAAAACAAGGACAAATTTTCTGAGATATGCTTTGAGCAAGTGGTTCATAAGGCTCTGAAAAGTAGATGGGGCATTACAAAGACCGAATGGCATGACCAGGAACTCATAATGGCCTTCATGAGTTCTAAAAGCAGTCTTTGGAATGTCAACTTCTTTCATGCGAATTTGGTGGTAGCTTGAGCGAAGATCAAGCTTAGTGAAGAATTGAGCCCCATTTAGTTCATCTAGCAAATCATCAACAACCAGGATGGGAAATTTATCTTTGAATGTAAACTTATTGAGGGCCCTGAAGTCTGGACGCATACGCCATTCCCATCTTTCTTGAGCACCATGACCACTAGTGATGAATAAGGACTAATGCTGGGATGAATGACGCCTGCTTCCAAAAGTTCCTTGATTATTTTTTCTATTTCATTCTTTTGGGTGAACAGATATCTATATCGGTTCACATTTGGTGGTTGGGCCCCTGGGACCAAAGTGATGCTATGATCATGTTCCCCTCTCGAGGGTGGAAGCTCATGAGGCTTGTTAAAGACTAGCAGATGGTTATTTAAGATCTGTTGCATCTCAGGATGAATCGGAAGAGAATTGGGTTCGAAGGCCTGGATGGAATTAAATTGAGCTATAACTCCATGATGGCCCTTTTTTAATAATTTTTCCATCTGATGTGAGCTGATGATAGAGGGAGCTCCCACCTGGAGTCCGCGGAGGGTATGTGTGTGGTTGTTCTGCTTAAAGCTCATATATAACTCTTGGAAATCCATTGTGATTCGGCCAAGTGTGCAAAGCCATTCAACACCTAGGACAATGTCGCACCCTCCCATGTGTATGGCAAACATGTGGGTCTTTAACTGATAATCCCCCATTTGAAGTTTGACATTTTCATAGCGACCTTCACATTTCATCGTTCCCCGATTAGCAATTTGGACTTGGAAGTTAGAAACTATTCGTACAAAACAATGCATTGCTTCCAAAACTCTTTGATGGATAAAATTATGTGTACTTCCACTATCAATCAAGACTACTACTGGGCGATGATTAATACTGATTTTGAGAGTTTGAGGCGAAGAAATCCTTGCCAAAGCATGCAACGAAATAACTGGTTCTTCAGGTACATTGTCCTTCTGGTTGTCCTCTTCCTCCTCCTCTAGTTCCTCAAGTGGTAGGGCTTCCTCTGATGAGCTGTGATCAGTAGCATCAATTTGAAAAAATTTGGGCTCCTTGCATTTATGCCCAGGGGAGTATTTTTCATCACAGTAGTAACCTGATCCCTTCTTTCTTCTTTCTGCCATTTCTGCAGGTGACACCTTTTGAACTTTGAGTGTTTGGGTAGTGCTGTGAGACTGTGGGGGGCGACCCTTGGCGGTGAAATTTGGGTGATTGGACTGGGCCACTAATGCACGTTCTACTTCACGAGCTATACTACAAGCCTCCAACCATGAGGGAGGGTGGTGCAGTCAGACGTGGGCTTGTATGGACTCTTTAAGACCACTGATAAAACATTCCATGTAGAACTCATCTTGTAGACCTAAAGTGTGGAAAGCTAAGGCTTCAAAGGCTATAATATATTCATCCACTGTTCCAGTCTATCGAAGCTTAGTGAGATGACCCAAAAAAGAAGATTCATGGTCAAAGCGATCCATAAGAGCTTTTTTGAATGTGTCCCAAGTCAAGGGTTTTCTATAGCAACATTGATGCCATTGCCACCATTGCCATCTTTCATTGTCCAAGTACATGATCCCCACACTAAGCTGAGTGGCATTATCCAGGATGTAATTCAGATTGAAATATTGCTCCATTTGTGCTATCCATGCTACCGGGTGAGAGCCATCAAATTTATGCATGTCCAGCTTGGGTGGTCGCAAACAGTATTGTTGGTCGGTGCCCCAGAGGTGAAGAGAGTGGCTAGACTCACCCTTATTGTGTTCATTTCCAATATATGCCTCCTCGCGGGCTTCCACCTTGCCCATAGAGAGTGTTGTAGTTATTTTTGTCAGCTAGTCTTGGATGTCTTTCAAGGATGCTTCAAGGTTGTCCATCCTTTCATTCGCCATAGCTTGATTTCTAGTTTGTACCATGAACCAAGCCAATTTACTTGAAATTTGGGACCGCCCAAATTTTTTTGGCACTAATAATTGAATGGTACCACCTTTCTTAGCTCGTTGTCCTGATTCTTATGGGCTACGTAACTAATAAGCGCCCCAGGGGTCTCATACTCGTTTTTTTTTTTTACTCCTTGCTTAGGAATATTGCAGTTGCCGAATCCTGAAATGTCAATGCTGCCAAAATTCCTGGGAAAATCGCGCCTAGGTATAGGAACCCATGCAACTACTCAGATTTGGATGGTGGATTTGAGGTATCTGAGAAATCTGAATGGCTAATATGATATATCTGAACGGCGGAACTAATTGCTGCTGTTGCTGCAAAAACCCCACTTGCAAGCTCTGATCTGGCAGAGATTATGCATGATCCCATGATAGAGAATGCAACTAGGGTCTCGAGGAGTGTCAGGTGCTACAGATCGCAATATACATAAGGGTTTGACAATAGTACTTGGCCTAATTTTTCAGGGCACTAACTAAGGAGGATCAACCGTACCCTTATCCGTACAACCCGACTACCCTATTGTATGGGTGAGTAATCTCTCCAAATGTTGTTCTCGATGTACTGTAGCAGCAAGACAGCCGATAGTTTATCTATGGCAAGGTTCCAAGGGAGCTAGGGGGCTTCCGATATACCCAATAGGTACTTGGAAGACAGTTTGTGTGCGGTTCTATCTAATACGCTACTACTTGAAGGGTACCCACAAGGGTTACAAGGTAATCCAACAAGCGTGACCACCTCTTGTATTTCTTGCGTGTATGCCTCCCCAAATCCGTAGGTTTATGCGCTCAATGACAGATCCTGTGATTTAAAGACATCGGAACACATCTCTAGCAAAAAAAAATTGCTAAAAAATGGAGATCCCATCGGCCCTGGAAAGCGCTATGATACCACTTGTTATGATCTTAACCTAAAAGACGATACCAGAATACCAAATATGCGAAGAAAGATACCCAGAACATAGAACAAGAGCAATAAGAACAAATATTTTATTATTTAGAAAGCAAAGTTCACTTGCCTCTTCGAGGGGGCAGCCTCGAATAGAGCTGAGCTCGATTACAAAATAATACATGATGCTCCTCGTAGGGAGTCTCTATCCTTTATATAGGATTCACACATGCAATACCATGGGGCAATACCATGGTTCTTATTAATACCATCTATCTAATACCATGGCCCATTTGCGGCTAACTGTGGTCCCATCATTAAATGTGGGTTAACCACTTACAATTATTAATATGGGCTTTATTGACTCTTATAACTATGACTCGATCCTATTACATAAATAAGGGGGTTAGGGTGGGACCCTAACAAACTTATATTCAATCTTAACAATGTATCAGTACACCATATTGAGTGAGGAAATGTCTAGGAAATCCATCTCATCCTGTATGTACTTGTGTATATAGTAGCGGTACTTGAGTACCAAATACCACTTAGAATCCTTGATACCCAACTTTGTGCAAAGGGTATGGAAAACATTTGTGAACTCTGGCACATCTTGGTCCCTTCCTTGTTGTAGCGTTGTACACTTTATGTATTTATCTTCATGGCTCCCAACTGGGTAATATTGTTCCTTGATGGCATCTCGAAAAGAATCCCAAGTGCATATGGTTGAAAACAACGAGGATTCACTTTTTTCCTTTTTTTCACAGTATGTTTCCCACTAGTCCTTGATGTGGGGCAAGTTTGAGAAGTGAAAAAGTAATATTTTCCTGATTGGAAAAGTCATGAACTAAAAAATATCCTTCCAATAGATTTAACCATTTATCTATGGTTTTTGCATCTATCTAGCCCTAAAATATATGAATATGGAAGTTAAATTGTACCCTAAAAGGAGTAGCGCCTCCAGAGTGGCTACTGGATGAAGATGCGTTGCCTATGGGTAGACGTTGATGGATCTAGGAAAATTTATTCATCATCACATTCCTCTGTGACTCAAGGGCTTCCTCATGAAACATTTTGAAAGGATCTCCTGCCTCTTCATCTTTCTTTTCTTCCACCATGGCAGGTCGTCGGGGTTTGCAAGGCTAGTCTTGCAATGATTCAACCAGATCGAGCCCTAACTCCTTATACCCTGACCTCATTGGAGACATGCAAAGAAAAATAAAGAAAGAAAAAACTTCTCTAATACCACTGGTCTCAACTTAAACAAGAATGAAACAAATTACAGGTATAACCATAAATACAAATACGCATAAAAAATAACACTTCATTTCATTAATAGAAAAATATTGAATTATGCTTACAAATAGAATGGAAATAAACTAGCTAGGGAGATGGTAGCTTATCTTTGAGAAGGGATGTGGTGGCTACATGCCTCTGAATTGTGTTACAATGACGATCGAGGGCATATTTCTTATTGAGCAACAAGAGAAAACCCTAACCCTGAGAGATGTAACGCCAAGAGTTTGTGGGCTCTGACGGGGTTAGTTAGGCAGCCAATTTCCCTGGGTCGTAACTTGGTCATATTATCTTTGTTTGGCATGTATGATACCTTGTTAGAAATTTATCTCCAAGTACTAAAAGAGGTGTGGAAGGCCCTTTCCTATGGCTACAGGCCTGCAACAAACCTCAAAACAACATCGTTTCTAGGGTCAAACTACTTCGGAAGTTCAGGACCCAAACAATTGCTAAAAATAGTAAATGCTAAAATAAACAAGAAAACAAATGAAACTAGATGGAGATATAAGTGGAATAGGTGGGTGGCCACCAATATCCACCTAGATCATTTCTCCCCCCTTAAGAAGCAAAGGTGCCCATCGCGTTAAGAGCCTCCATGAGGTGCAAAACTTTTTGTTGAACTTGGTCCCTGGTGAACCACATTCCCTAGTGAAGGAGTTGGCCTGATTTGACAACTAATTATAGCTAGATCCTTTGTTGGTGAGTGTTATTGAACTCCATTTCCATGATTTGATCATTTGTGTCTTGTTCCATGCAGTTCGGGTTGAGCTCTGTTGGTTTGAGCTATTCTCCAATGTCAGATGTGTCCAATAATGGTGGAAAGTATGGTCGAAAGGGGTCTACATTGAACATTGGGTGCAAACCAAGGAATGGTGGGATGCTGAGATCAAAGGCATTGTCACCAACAACCTTGGTGATTGTGTATGGCCCATATCAGAGTGGGAAAAGCTTACAGTGGGGTCCAACGAGGTGCTCCTTCTGCAAATGTAGCCAAAATTTTTCGCCTAATTGGAACTTGTGTGGCACTCGATGTTGATCAAGGTGCTACTTGTGCTTAGAATTTTCTCTATCCAATATATCATGGGCCTGTTGGTAGATTTGTTGAATGCACTTAATGAATTTGTTAACCCTGTCTGCTTCGAACTAGATGTGAAGCGAATCTACCTGAGTGGTTGCAAATGGTATGGTCACATCAATGGGACAATGGCTGAAATCCTAGCCCTAATTGAAAGGTGATGTGGCTTGTTGAGCTATAGAGAGCTCTGTTGTAGTTATATTGGACATAGGGGAGGCTTTCATCCCATGTGCATGGATGGTTCGAGTGGTACATGCACAAAAATTGTACGATCATCCTGTTGAAAGCCTCTATTTGGCCATTACTTTTGGGATGGAAAGTCGTGGACTTAGTAAGTTTTGTGTCCAACATCCACCAGAGACTTGACCAAAATGCACACAGGAATATGATGTGCCAATCTGAGACAATGAACTGTGGGATGCCAAAGCGTACCCACACTTTCTCCAAGAAGAGCTTAATAACGACCTCTATTGTGATGCTCTTCTTGTAGGCTACCATGATGGCCATATTACAGAATATGTCGACGACCATGAGAATGCACTCATTATCCATGGAGATAGAATCCAAAGGTTAACTAGGAGTAGGTAGAGGAGTATATTGGCCTTGCTTCTTGATGGTTGGTTTGGAAATCATGGAGGCGATGCAAGATCTAATGTACTTCCCAACATCTTGATGAAGTTTCGGCCAATAAAAATACTTATGCAATACTGCCACTATTTTCTCTACTCCAAAATATCTAGTGACACGACTGTAGTATGCCTCCAAAATCATATTGGAATGCTCACTTGAAGGAAAAAAAATGTGTCCCCGGTGGCATATCTATGCATCCTAAAGGTGAAAATTTGGAACTTGCTTCCCTTCCTGGAGCGTCTGGTATGTGTTGTCGAATTCTAGATCGCTTCAGTAAATATATGACCACCATGAAGTCTTGCGACCACAGGAGTCAAGCATAGTGATTAGCGCCATGACTGATGGTTGGCTGAGGCAGAATTCAACGTTACTAGTGTTTCCCTTCTTGTACTTAATGTTCAAATGGAAATGTTGCAAGTAGGTGGACCATTTCTGATGGTGACCGTTCTGCAACTTCACTTGTGTCTATATGAACTGCAGATGTCAATAGTCTGTGTGGATGACCATTTCCTTCCCCATAATGTAATGCTTCTATTGATGGTAGGCCTACAAAATGGAATACATTTATTTGTCATAAGTGGGATACTTTCAAACCATGTCTGAAATTGTCTCACTGTGGTAATACAATGGATACCCTTGTTGAGTAAGAACTCCACCAATAGAATAGTTGGAGGCGTCTGTCTCAATCTCAAATGGTTGTTGCAGGTTTGGTAATTTGAGCACTAGTGCAGAGAAAAGGACATTCTTCAACTTGAAAAATGTCTGTTGTTAGGTTTCATACCAACAAATATTTTTGTTTTTATAAATCCTTGGTGACTTGATTTAAAGGCTACGTGCATGGAAAATTTTAGGGGGGAATTTTCGCCTTTAGGCGAAATTAAGGGGTTTTAAATTTTTAGTGGGTGAATATTTTTTATCATAGTACATTTTTAAAAATCGCGTCAAATTTATTTTATAAAAAAATTAGGAATGGAGGTTAGCCCACCTTATTTTAAGAGAAAGGGTAAAAAAGGTAAATTTAGCCCTTGGAATTAGGAGTTACAACCTTCCATTCCCTGTAATTTTCAAGAATAGGTTTTATTTAAATGAATCCTATGGGCCAAATACCATATTTATAAAATAGGTATGGTAAATTAATAAAAATATAAATAAATGAGAGGTATGGTAAATAAATAAAACATTTTTTATATTTACTCCATAAGTCACCTTATATACATGCAAGGGTGTAAACAAATAAAAATATAAATAAAGTGGAGGTATGGTAAATAAATAAAACCTCTTTTTATACTTACGGTATGGTAAATAAATAAAAATATAAATAAACTAGAGGTATGGTAAATAAATAAAGCCTCTTTTTATATTTAGTCCATAACCCTCTTTCTATTTATGAAGGCTCAAAAAATAGGTTTTATTTAAGTGAATCCTATGGGAAAAAGACCATATTTGTAAAAGAGGTATGGTAAATTAATAAAAATATAAATAAACTAGAGATATGGTAAAGAAATAAAACATTTGAATCCTATGGTCAAAATATTATGGGCCAAATACCTTGGGCTAGATTATTATTAATACATGCAAAAAGACATTATTAACCCTAATATTAGTATTAATAAAAATAAAAATGGCACATGGTATTGACCCATGGTATTCAAGTGGAATGTAGCCTATTTAAAGGGGGGAATTAAACCAACATAGATCCATCTTTACTCTGGATCTACTAAGCCGCAAGAGAGATCAAATATCGTGATATGCAAACTAGCATAGAGTGAAAAAATATTTGATCCGAATCAAGAGTAAAAATGGATGTTGTGATTTAATGTATGCTAAACATTTTAACTTGGTTAAAATAAAAAATAAAAAATAAAATTAAAATAAAATATTAATTTTATTAATTTTTATAAATTATTAATAGTAATTTTTAAGCTCCACGTTTATGATGACCCATGGTATTGACCCATGGTATTCATGTGAGCATAGGCTATTTAAAGGGGAAATTCTATCATTTTAGATCCATCTTAATTCTGGCTCTACCAAGTGCTCTGAGGGATAAATATATTTCATCCCTCTAAGAGTGGTAGATGTGGAGTTAAGATGGATATAGGTTGGATTTTATGATAATGAAGATATTAAATAGACTTAGGAAATTATATTGTAAAAACATCTTAAGGTGAATGGTTAAAGCTACATTTAGTCACTTCACAAAATTTAGTAAAAAATACCAATATCTCCATTAATATTGGTTTTCCTAATTTAACAAAAAAAATTCAAAACAGAGAAACCTTATCACTCTTTCGACATCACCCTCACAGAAGATTCCCACCATTTTTCAAACATTCTCAATATGATATCTTCATGAAAAATTTTAGGTATTGATGTTGGATTAGTTGTTTGAAAAATAAGCTGGTTTGTCCTAATGATCTGTAGGGGTTGGAGCCACTGCACCATATTTTCCTAAAAGGTGGAGATTTTTCAGCAAAAAGGAAATTAATCTACATGTTACAACTTTGTTAAAAAATGCGAGATGTATGAGGGTAGTGAATTATGCTAATAAGAAATTTAAATTGGGAGAGACGTAATTAAATTTTATTATTTAATTGAAGATTTCCAATTAAAATAATAATAAATCTACATTTATATATTCATATATTGATTGGAAGGCTTCTCACAATGGTCACTTCTTTCAATTAAATCCCCTTCAAGGCTTTGGTATACCTAATACTTTCTTATATAATATAGTTGGGGCTTGCTACTTGTTGGCGTGTTGGGGTAAACAAACTTGATCTGTTTTTTTTTATCTCACGGTTGGAGCATATGGAATAAGAAAGAAATTTGATAACTTGAAAAAAGTTGTAGAGAAAAGATTAATCTCTCCTAACATGACAGAACTCGTGGTCAATATCAACACCTACAAGAACTTTGTTGTGAAATATTATCAAAACTAATAGAAGGATATGAAAGAGTGTATTGTAAGAACCTTGACAAGCATGGCCACTGAGACTTGGAACATTGTTTGTAGGAATATAGACAATTATGTTTATTTTTTCCAAACATGTATGTTAGTATATTACAGTTTAATTAATATGTTTTCTTATTATCATATATGGTTTCATACTTTAACAAAACATTCACCAAGACTTCACAATGTTTTATTATTCAGTAAAAGATTTGCCAAGATATTACAAGACTTTATAATTCAATGAAAGATTTTCCATCACTATACAAGATAATATAATCTGGTGAGAGATTCACCAAAAAAATTATATATACATATTATATTATTGATAAAATCACCTCCAATTTTTCCTATGTATCATGGGGATTAGCCCATTTATTATACATATAAATTTAGGGTGGTTCTTAAAATTTTCCCTAGCTAAGTGATATGAGAGAACCCCAACACAAAACTGCGGTAGAACTTGGCAAGACCCAGAAAGTTGTGGAGCTCTGTTAGAGTGGTTGGGGCTGGTCAATCTTGAATGACTTGTATCTAGGTTGGGTCCACAGGAATACCCTTATCATCAATGATGTACCCCAGATATTGAAACTGGGTCATGCCAAAAGTGCATTTCTCCAAGTTAGCACACAACTTGTGTTATCGCAAGGTTTGAAGGACCTATCAAATATGGTGCAGGTGCTCTTCCCAACTCTAGATAAATATCAAGATGTCATCTAAATACACCACCATGAATGCATTAGTGAAGAGTCACAAGATATTTTCCATAAATCTCATGAAGGTTGCAGGGGAATTCCTCAACCCAAAAGGCATGACCAACCATTCGAAAAGACCCTCCTTGGATTTGAAGGAAGTCTTACACACATTGGAGGGTTTGATAGGTACTTGGTGATAACCTGTCTTAAATTCAATCTTTTTGAAATATTTGGCCCCCTTGAGTTGGTCCGGAAGGTCATCAATCCACGAGATTGGGTACCTATTCTAGACAGTGATCTTGTTCAGCCTCCGATAGTCGATACACAGTCTCCAGATCCCATCCTTCTTCTGTACCAATACAATCAGGCTGCCACAGGGTGATGAGCGTGGCTTGATGTGACCTTTCTGCAATGATTCCTGAATATGCCTCTTGATATTATCGTTCTCCAGAACAAAGTGTTGATATATCAGTTTGTTGGGCAGCAGCGTAATCGGGGTGAGATCGATGGAGTGCTTGACCTCACAGTGTACAGGTACCTCTGTAGGTGAGGTGAAAATGTCCTTGTACTCCTCCAAGACCTTGTCCATCTTCTACTTCTATGTGGAGGATCCCTGTCTGGAAGCCGTGGCCACAACCTTCTTCTTGACCTGAGGGTGAATCATAAGGAAAAAAAATTTCCTTGTCTGGGACATGATCTTACTGCATTGTTTTGCAGTGATCAAAGAGATGGAGGTAGGCAAGGCTACCTCCAGTATCCTATACAACTTATTGGCCAAATTAATAATCACAGAGCGAGGTCTAGACCCATACAACATGTCGCTTCTACAAGTATGGTTGTCCTAATAATACATCACAAACTTCAAGAGGAGCAACATCACATAGTACCTCATTTTTGAAGGGATTGTTGATGTAGGGAAGGTGATACTACAGGCTGATGTAGAGATCTCATCCTTGATGAAGCCACCCGATGGTGTTCAACTATGGATGTTCATTAGTCTTTAGGCCCAACTGCTTCATTAACTCTTCTAAAATGAGGTTCTTTTGGCTTCCATTGTCGACAATGAACTGCAACATATAACCCTTCACCCACATCTGTGAGTGGAAGAGGCGTCCCCCCTCCCTTGGATCTTTAGGCTCATTCTTCTGGATCTTGGAGGTGGGCACAGTGGCACTGAGCTCTGCATCAATTATTTTCTTCCCTTTTTCATTCTCCTTATCAGGTTCTAACTTAGAGTCATAACATGTGTTTGATTTGAAGGCCTTCAGATCAGCCATGAGTGACTCCTTCACTCGACACTCACTAGTGTTGTGAGTGGAGCTCTTATGGAACCCACACCATTTTCATGTGTCCTTATTTGACTTCATGGTATTGTTCCTTTCTTGTGGCTTCTGCGGGTTGTCCTAGGTCATCCCACCTTGGATTTTCCCTTTGTTCTAGGGTTTGAGGGTGCCTTTTCCTTGCTTGAAATTTTTAGATCCAAAGTCTCGCTTCTTTTTTTCAAGCTTCTGCTCAATCTTGAAAGTGTATCGATACACTACATTGAGCAAGGAAATGTCCAAGAACTCCATCTTGTCTTGGATGTACTTGTGTATACAACTACGGTACTTGAGTACCAAATGCCGCTTAGAATCCTTGATACCCAGCTTCATGCGAAGGGTAAGAAAAATTTGTGAACTCCAACACATCTTGGTCACTTCCTTGCGTAGCATGGTCCATTTTATGTATTTATCTTCATAGCTCCCACCAGGGTAATATTGTTCCTTGATGGCATCTCGGAAAGAATCCTAGGTGGGTGTCGTTGAAAAGAGTGAGCAATCACTCTCATCATTTTATTCACAGTATGTTTCCCACCAGTCCTTGACATGTGGGGCGACTTTGAGAAGTGAAAAAGTAATCTTTTCCTGATTGGAAAAGTTGTGAACTAAAAAATATCCTCCTGGAATATTTAACAATTTATCTATGACTTCTACGTTTATCTGGCCCTAAAATATTGGAATTTTGAAGTTATCTTGTACCTTAAAAGAAGTGGCACCTCTAGAGTGGATGTTAGATGAAGATGTGTTGCCCGTAGGTAGCCGTTGAAGGATCTGAGCAAAGTTATCCATTATCGCGCTCCTCTATCACTCAAGCGCTTCCTTGAGAAACATTTTGAAAGGATTTCCTACCCCATCATCTTTCTTTTCTTCCACCATGGGAGGTCGTTGGGGTTTGATAGGCTGGTCTTGCAATGTTTCAACCATATCGAGCCCTAACTCCTTATACCATGACCTTGATGGGGACATGCAAAGAAAAACAGAGAAAGAGAAGAATTATTTGATATCACTGATATAAACTTAAACAGGAACACAAACACTTACAGACATAACCATAAATACAGAGATGCAGTAGAAATAAAACTTCATTTCATTAATAGAAAAATATTAAACTATGCTAACAAACAGAATGGAAATAAGATTTCTCATACGATGGAAACTTATCTTGAGAAGAGATGTGGGAGCTACATGCCTCTAAACTATGTTACAATGAGGCTCAAGGGCCTATTTATTATGGAGCAACAATAGAAAATCATAAACAACCAAAACCATAACCTTAGGAGCTGTAATGCCAAGAGTTTGTGGGCCTCGTTGGTGTTAGTTGGGCAACCAACTTCCTGGGGTCGTAACTTGGTCATATTATCATCGTTTGGTGCGTATGATACCTTGTTCAAAAGGCCTCTCCGAGTACTACTGTATTTATGGCACCATGAGCCTATAATGGACCTCAAAAAAATGTCATTTAGGGGGTCAAAACTGGTCCAGAAGTTCAAGACCCAAAATACTGCTAAAAGTAGTAAATGATGAAATAAACAAGGAAACAAATGAAACCAACTATTGATCTAGGTGGAATAGGTGGGTGGCCACCAATATCTACCTAGATCATTCCTCCCCCCTTAGGAAGAAATCATCCCCATTTCATGCATATCCTCCATGAGGTGAGGAAATCTCTATTGAACCTCGTACCTGGTGAACCACTTGCCCTAGTGAAGGAGTTGACCTGCTTTGACAACTCGATATAGTTTGATCCTCTCTTGGAAAGTGTTCTTGATGTACATGTCCATGAGCTAATCATTTGTGGCTTGTTCCATGTAATATTGATTGATCTCTGTTGGTGTGAGTTGTGCTACAATGTCAGATGTGTCCAACAATGGTGGAAAGTGTTGGGCGAACCCCAATTTGGCCTAGATTTTGGTGAAGACTCAACATTTTGTGGAGCAATGTGAAAAGTAAAGGATGTAGCGGAGTGTGAAGTAGACCACACAGTGGAGCAAAAAAGTGGATTGCATAGTAGATATACTGCATGGTATATGGGCTTCGAAGTGCATCAAAGCCCCCTCCCTTTTTGTTAAAGGAATGTAATTTTGTATATGATGAATGGTTTTCAGATCATAGTAGCTTGTTTTGCAAAGACCACGGTATGTGGACCATGGTATTGTAATGATAGACCCTGAATGTAATAGTATATAATAGGGTGAAATAATAAAGAGAAAAATCATCTTTATGGTTCAGATAAGTGTTTGTGGTTGTATCTTTGTGATCTATACTTTGTGACGAAGGAAGAGACTCTGTAGTTTATTACACAGAGGCCTAAGTCTACAACTAAGTGCGCAAATGATAGTCTTGAGAATCACATCATGTATTGAATGGTTGTATCTTTGTGTGTTTTGGTTTTGGGCAAGTGATATACAAGAAAGTGACCTCCTCATTAGCTCACAGGAGAAAGACAATTTGGCTGAAGACAAGACCAAGTTCATAGACCTATTTTCCAAGGTAACGCTCCCCAGGAACTAGCAGGAAGAGTTAGAATGCTCCCTGTGCATGAGCCATGGGAATTAGTCCCTAGGGTAACTCATTGTGTTTCCTAAGGGACAACTTTAGCCACGTTTTCTGAGATTTCGGAGGTCAAAAGAGTGGGTTGACTGACTAGTATCTCTATTTTTACTCAAATGTCAACTTGAAAAGCAGGAAAAATCTAACTTCGACCTGTCTAAGGATATTTCCATTTCTAACGAAGTCTAATGGAATGGGAAAGAGAAATAAATCAAGGAAACATCCTATATTTTTCCAAAGGAAAATCAATGAGAGGGTTGGCAGGGATAAGCCTCTCATCATCTATATATTGGAGGCTTGGGCATTGTGAAAGAGGTGGAAGGATTGTCAACTAATTTTTGAATCTTTGTGTGAGATAGTTGCTTTACTACCAAGAGGTTAAGAAGAGAGAGAGAGAGAAAGGAGCTAGAGGAGTAAGGGAAGCTTGATTCACTAGATGGTTGTTATCATTCTTTCCTACTTAATAATATAGATCTGTTGTTGTGTTGTCTACTCGATGGTGTCGATGATGTGGTTTCTTACATGTTGATTTAGTACCATAGTTTATTGATTCACTTAGATGCATGTTGTTTTTATATATTTATGTATTTATGATTTCATTATTAGAGTTTATATGTTTTATTATTACTCTCCGACTTGTTTATATGCAGGTGTTAATCTAGGAGCTAACAAAGGGATCTTCCACTCTGCTACATTGGGCTCTCCAACAAAACTGCATCAAGATTTGAGGTAATCTCTTCCTTCCTTCTTTGAATATCATGCATTAATATGGATATGTATATGCTTCTTTGTGCCAGTTCCAGGTAATCTGAATGGTCTTCCTTAGATCATGGGAAGATCCTTGAGGGTATTCTAGCCACAACCACCCGTGAAATAATCCCTATAGTAGAATTGGCGATTCCACTGGGGACTACACTTAGTTCCCGGTTTTCTCTTTCTAAGTTCCCGGATCTCTCTTTCTTTCTAGGTCCTCCTATTATTCTTGGTCCCCTTTCCGACCACTCAAGACTATTCACAACCTTTTTTGTTGTGCTCGACCTTTGATCTAACCCTGAAAGACTCTTTTTATAGATTTTTCCCCCCTAGCGCACCCCAGTAGTGGAAACCAGTTAGTTAAAATGACTTTTTGGATTGCAGGTAGAACATTAGTCTTGGAATTAACGCTCTCTAGCCTCTCCTGAAGTGTGTTGGCCAACCAATATCTTGATCAGTAGCATGTTCTATGAATTGCTCGGTTAGGGAAGCTGCCTATAGTTTGTTTAAGGATCTCCAATTGTGAACTTGTGTTTGGTTGCCTGTTTCCTAAGCATTTTTTCTTTTTTAGGAAAATAACTTAAGTGCTTATGTTTTTCATGAAAATAAAATAAAAATTGTTTAATTTTTGTTTTTCTTAAGTTGGTTAGATTTTGCATCTATATATTATGTTAGTTGTTAGAGAGTGTTGCATGTATGCAAGTTGTGCTATTGTTTACTACATTGGATGCATGGTTCTATTTGATGCATAAATGATTCTCCCATTGTAGAAATAATTCATTCATTGAATTTAAATTGAAAACATTTTCTGTATGGCTTTTGTCAGAGTCTCACAAAACTCCATACATCAACACCCCTTTCGAAGACATTAATATAGTACCTATAAAATCTATCTCGTAATAAAAATACTCAACAACTCTTTTGATTATACACACATATTAGTCTAGGCTAGGATCTTGGGCTAGGCAGTTGTGAGTTAACTTCCCAAGATCGTAAAACTAAGACTAGTGTCGTTAAAGAGGGAAAATCCTACTACACTGGAACTATCCGGGACCGCTCCAGTCAAAGCAGAGTTAAATGGGAGACAACATTGGAATGTGACAAAAGGTATCCCACCTTCGATTGCATCTCCATTGGGTATTCTTTGTGTCGGGGATCACTTCGGGGGTATTGGAGTGCAATCGGGGACTCAAGTATCCTTCCCACACAACGTATTGTCTGCGACCATGTCCTCCCCGATAGTGTCTATGATTTGAGGTAACCATAGCGGTAAGATGTTTTTGTAGGGACAAACATAAGGTGACTGGGGCAAGCTACCCTCGTACCTAAATAGACGAACCTACTGTGTCTTTAGTTTTTGGGAGGTTGTTCCTCTTCATGAGAGCACTTGGCCCCTTAATCTGAGGTTTAGGCAAAGCTCAAGAGTAATCATGACTGTATATTTTTCTAGCCCTCTCTTTTAGCCATTGTGACATTGTGTTTCATCTCCAACAAAAGGTGGTTATTAGGCAGAGTCATATCCCCTGAGTACTTGCTAATTGACTTTTTAGAGTATTTTTTATTTTTAGGGTGTTGGTTTTATTACCAGTATGACTATAATCAATATGAATATAATTTTTTTTGATAAAATATATTGGTCATGGTGGCTACATACGGCCCTCCTCATAAATCTAGACGACAACAAGGTTTTTCTTTGCTAACTACGAAGGATCTATTGAGTCTTAGTGATCCAGATTACCCCTCTTCAAGTAATCAATCTCCAGTATCTAACACTGAATCAAATACAACATCCAAAGACACTATACTGTTGGAGGACGTTTTCACTAAAGGAATTGTACCTCCTTATAATCCTCCTCTCACTAATCCCTTGGGACCAATATTGATTCAGGTAGCACCAGTACCTACCATTTCTTCGACTCTACGTACATCCACCATTCCCTTGATGATTAAAGGGTTGTTGGACTTTTTGGACAACTTTGGTCCACCCTCACTTCCCCAGTCGATAATCAGTAATACACAACTAATTGGTAACCTCACTATCCAAACTATGCGAAGTCTAAGCAACTTAGTTACACCTACCATGAGTTGAACCTCATACATACTGGTTTCTACACCTTTTGTGTCTTCTCCAGGACCTTTGGTTGGTACTCCAAATAACGTTGTTATAACGAGTCCCTTCAGGAATCCCTTTGGTTGGAATCCTCTATTTAGTTCAAACCCCAGGCTCAAATGCCAGGGGGAAATGTTCCCAACATGCACATACTGACAGGGGGCATTACCATCCCCCATCCACCTATAGGACAAGTTGGACCATCATTAATTAACATCAATCCTCCAAATATACACTACCCCAGTGTCAGTCATGTGCCTATGGCAAACTATGGGGCTGGAAAGATCCCTCAACCCGGTCTTGCTCAATCCATTTGGGCACCCCCTTCTCAACGAGGTCAAAGGGGAAATTTTTATCTTGGGGGAAATCAAGATTAGATCCCCCAACCTAACATCCCATATGGACAACCACCCTATATAAATGTTCCTCCACCTCAAGGAAACTATTATCCATCAAACCCTATGTATATTGTTGGGAACAATATGATGGGTGGACCCCAGGGTCCCTCAAGTCATTCATCATCACCCTGGTTAGACTCGGTGGCACCAAATACTTTGCCTTTTTTGGCAACACTTGACATCACCGATCTATACAAACTCACCAATGACCCCATCTAGTATAACTTATAGTGGCCCCCAATCCCGCACAAAATATCTATCGACATCCCGATGTTTGAAGGAAAATAAGGGGATGATCCAAGTACACATGTCACCACCTATCATCTATGGTGCATATCAAACTCCATGGTGGATGATAGTATTTGACTCTGGCTCTTCCCCCAAACCCTTACTGGCAATGTAGCCAAGTGGTACATTGAGCTACCACATGCGACAGTTAATACCTTTGGCGCCTTGGCGATGGAATTTATAAATACCTTTTAGTTGCCCATATGCTACGAAACTAGGATGGAACTTCTTACTACCTTACACCAAGACACCTCCACCCTCATCTTTGATCACATTCATGAATGGAGATGTAGGCAAAGGCTAGTCAAAGCCCCCATTCCACATTATCTATTAGCAGATTGGTTCTGTAAATCTCTTATTCCCCAAATCACCAAGGATGTTCCCTTAGGTGGCACGGTCACTGAAGACCATTCAATTCATCATTCCTAGCATTTAGATCTCATTTATTCGCAGTCTGGTACATTATATGATGTAATCACCAATGCCCTCAAAATGTCCAATGCTCCTACCACTCAGCAACAGAGTGCACACGCTGATGGTATCATCGACGCTACCTTTAGGTCTACTGTAAAACAACTTAGCGAGCACATTTCCCAGCTGTCTATTGATCCCGCTACTTATACCCAATCAGCTGCTCTTCCTAACACTATGATAAACTCTATGCAATCTATGCAAAAACCTAGTAGAAAGAACAAGAAGAATAATAAAAGGACCTCCTTCTCAGGAGTAGCCAACCAAGAAATCCAACCCTAAGAATAACGTTGTTGCACCACCTAACAGTGGAAAGGACAAAGTTATCAAGTTCCCTTGAAAAATATATGTAGAAGACCATATGACACATTGATGTCTGTGTCTCTAATAATGCACAGATCTTCTTGCTCAAAAGGACACATTCCATACCCCTGCAGTCCTACACAACCCTTTCCCCACTCAGCAGCAACAACATATTATTGGGAATCCACCTCATCCTTCCTCTAGTGAAGGATTGTCGACCATTTACACCTTTGAAACAATTGATCTTCAAACACAAACCAAAAATTATGGAGCTCCAGTTGCAAACGCTCAGGACAATGCGTCAAGTTAAAACCCACTGACGCCCAATGATATTCATATTGAGAGGCCTGTTGCTGATCTTGTAATTCGTCTCCAAAAATGGACACTTCATTGCATAACACATAATACATCTACATGTGCTACCCAAAACTACAATATTGTAGAAGACTTAGCACAAGCACCATCAGTTATGTCTGCACTTGAAGTATTGCAAACTTGTCTAGCACAACAGAAATCTTTGCTTTTGGCTATTTGTTTGTTTGACCCTCATGATTCCATGCTAGCAAGATTCGACATGGAGAAATGTAAACCTCGACTTTCCCACCAACTTGCATTGCAGGTGCAAATTTTTTCGAAAGGTCGAGGTGTACATAGAACTATCATTGACGAAGCCACTTCAACCTACATCATGTCTACTTCATGTTGGCTTGCCTGGGGTTCTCCAACCATCTCTCCACCTTCGAATTCCCTTAAAGCACTCGATGGACATACAGTCAACCAAAAAGGTTACCTTGCCAACTACCCCATCACTTTGAGTGGGAAAACGGTAATGGTGGACTTTGATGTCGTAGATCAAAAACTCAACCATAATCTGCTTTTGGGCCATAGTTGGACTTATGCCATGACTGTCATCGTGTCTATGGTTTTCTACATCATCCTATTTCTGTTGGATGGAAGAATAGTCACGATGGACCAGTTGTAATTCTACCCAGATTACTCCTCATTGCCTAGTGGCTTCATACCTTTAGTGGGTGGCATATCTGACTCTTATGTCCATATTGGTATGGTCTTTTGAAGGGTTCTTCCCTGATGGGTTTCTTTCCTCTCCTGCCGCCCGAGGTTCCACAAATGGTTTATATGGTCTCCTCTATTCTTCATGACCCAACCAATCCCTGGATCCTCCTGGACCCTTCAAACATTGACTCTTATGGACAACAAATGCCTTTGCCACCAGTCAAAATGGCCTATGAAGCCATTCAATCTACATCAGATTCTCCTGCCACTTTCGTCATGACAAACGGTACCATCTCCTCTCCCACAATTTCTACCTCTAAAGATCTCCTTAATCAAGTCCTACCTTCAGAAGAAGCTACTTAATAGATCATGTGTTTAGAGGATCAACCTTGGGAAAACTCTCACCATCTCATTTCAGTATCTTATTCAAATGCGACCCATATACAAATCTTGTCCTTTGAACCACTTGAGGTTGTACCCTCAAGTTATACAACTGTCCAAACTTTGGATTCACAAGGGAACATGGAAATATTTTTAAGACAATGCTCATTAATATCTTAGTCAAGACAGACATCGTAGAAAACATACAAATTGGAGTTGATTGCAATCTTCAGAAAATTGCAAGCTTCACATGTCCTTTTAAGGAATTCCATGATGTTTTCCCTTGGTCTTATGAGGAAATTCCTGATATAGACACTTCTATTGATGAGCATGAGATCAAGAAGTTACGAGCATTCTTTTTATGGTATTTTTCTTGCTCGTTAATTTGAAAAACCTTGAGTCTACTTCTTTGGGATCGTTAAACTACTACAAATAAGATATGAAAATTATTTTTAGGAACTTTTTCTCGCTCATAAAATTGAAAAAACCCCGAATTACTTCTTCAAACTCCTTAAAATATTATGAAGAAGATCTAAGCAACTCTTTTTCTATCTCATTAAACTGAAAAAGATAGTCTGAGCATTCTTTTTAGGGATTTTTTCTTGCTTGTAAAATTGAAAAAAACCCAACTTACTTCTTCATGCTTGTTAAAAATTTATGAAGAAACTTCAAGCATTATTTTTAGGAACTTTTTCTCACTCGTAAAATTGAAAAAAACCCGAGTTACCATCTTTGGGCTCCTAAAAATACTATGAAGACGATATGAGCACTTTCTTTTTGGGACCTTTTCTCGCTCATGAACTGAAAATTCCCTGAGTTTTTTCTTCTTTGGGCTCGTTAAATCTACAAAGAAGGCATGAGTAGTTCTTTTATCTCTTTTTCCTCTCTCATTAAACTGAAAAAGATATACCGAGTTTTCTTCATTTGACTCATTAAAATTTCATGAAGAATATTGATTTTACTCTGTCCCCATACTCGTAAACAAATGAGGCAAACATATATTGAGCATAGGTTTGTCACTTTATCCGGACCCAATAGACTAACTTATGGAAAAGGAATTGTGCCAGGTATACTATTAAACCTTTTTCGCAACCGGTTATCAACTATGACAAAGGGACCCCCCTCAAGTTGCTCTTTATGATATTTTCAGACTCTCTAAATATGAAAAGACCACTGAGTTTACCCTTATCAACTCGTTAAAATTAATCAAATGGGGAAAAATAGGACAACACAATGGCTCTATGTCAATATTCAGAAAGCTTTTTTGGTAGTAGTCATTCCCTTGAACATGGCACTCCCTCAACAAAACCTCCTTTTTTTCAGCCTCTCAGATGAACCTTACCATCCTATGATTTTAGCCTATATACTCGGATGTTCCTACATCTGTGTATCCTAACACTCTTTGGTGTTCATGAGTCTAAATTTCCCTGGTAAAACTTCATGTCATGCCTTCTATTGTTCAAGGAATTCCTTTATCCTCTGCTTCCTGTATCAACCGTCGCTCATATACTTCCATCATGCCCTCTGTATGTTTGACCCATTGCTCAAAATTTATCTTCAAAAATAATCATTCTTGTCTCGTTTCATGTTGACTAGTGTAGGACACATTATTTCCTACCTTTTGACAGGTCTCTTCCTATCGACTTAAACACTCTATCTAGGAAGCAGATCCAGAAACATATCAGTACCCTGGAACTTGTAGTCATTAGTGGCAGGTTACCTTGTGTTTAATTAGGGGTTTTTATTGTTGGGTCCCAGTTGAATTATTCTACGAGTGTTCGACGACAACATCATTATTCACACTAGTTAGATTATACTATCCATCTAGAAGACAATCATCATTATCGGTGGCCATCCTCATGCATGTTAAAAGTTTTAATTATTGACTGGTAATTAGATGATTTCACACATGTTTTACCTCAAAACCTCTATTCAGATTTGTTGAAATATGTTGTTGAGATAAAGTGGCAATCAAGATCTTGGGTAGAGGCTTACATCACTCAGCCTTGTTTCCTCTCCTAAGTTGCGTATATTATTTTCGGAGATAGCTCATAAGGATGATCATATCATGATATAGTTCCACATTGTGTTTATCGGTGGACATGATTTCCATACCTCTTTTTTGGAGAAATCACTCTAACAGAGCTATTGAGCATGGGAATCAAGTTCCCATAGTCCCAAAGCTCTAATCCTCTCTCTTTTTCCAGCAAAATTCTAAAGTATTTTAACCACTGTCTTCATCTCTGGCCTTACACTTTGCGAGGCATATTTTATACAGAAAAATGACCTCCTCATCAGCTTAGAGGAGAAAGACAGTTTGGTTGAAAACAAGACCAAGTTCACAAGCTTATTTTCCAAGGTAATGCTCCCTAGGAACTAGAAGGAAGAGTTAGAAGGCTCCCCATGCATGAACTAGGGGCATTAGTCCCTAGGGTAACTCACTGTGTTGCCTAAGGGACAACATTAGGTAAGTTTTGTGAGATTTTGTAGGTCAAAAGAGCAAATTGACTGACTAGTATCCCACTTTTTACTCAAATGTCAACTCGAAAAGCAGGAAACATCTACCTTCGACCTGTCTAAGGATACTTCCATTTCTAAAAAAGTTGAATGGAAGGGAAAAGAGCGATAAAGAGAGGAAACATTCAATATTTTTCCAAAGGGAACTCATGAGAGAGTTGGTAACGATAAGCCTCTCATCATCTATATATTGGAGGCTTGGGTATTGTGAAAAAGGTCAAAGGATTGTCAACTAATTTATGAAGCTTTGTCTAAGATAGTTGCTTTACTACCAAGAGATTAAGAAGAGAGAGAGAAATGAGATAGAGGAGTAAGGGAAGCTTGATTCACCAAATGGTTGTAATCATTATTTCCTACTTAATAATATAGACCTGTTGTTGTGTTATCTACTCGATGGTGTCGATGTTGTGATTTCTGACATGTTGATTTAGTACCATTGATTTATGAGTAGCTTAGATGCATGTAATTTTTATATCTTTATGTATTGATTCTTTCATTATCATAGTTTATATGATGTAGTATTACTCTCTAAATTGTTTATATGCATGTGTTGATCTAGGAGCTAGCAAAGGGGTCTTCCGCTCTACTACATTGGGTTCTCCAGTAAAACTGCATCAAGATCTGAGGTAATTGCTTCCTTCCTACTTTGAATATCATGCATTAATATGGATATATATATGCTTCTTTTTGTCAGCTACAGTTAATCTGATCAGTCTACCTTGCATCTCGGGAAGATCCTTGAGGGTATTCTAGCCACAACCACTCGTGCATTAATCCCTATAGCAGAAAGAAGGTGAGGCTCTGTAGCTGAGTGCGCAGAGGCCTGAGTCCACAACTGAGTGCTAAGACTACCTGTAGCTAAGTGTGCAGGCCAAGAACTGTTTATTGTACAAATTCTCTATTATAAGAAATAGTTCTTGTGGACATAGTCCCACATTGGGATGAACCATGATAAAATTTGTGTCTTCATGTGTTTATTCTCTTATTATCTATTGTAGCATAGCAGTTGATTATAGTTGCACTTTATTTCAAGTACAACGAAGTTTTATGGATGTATATGATATGCTTTAAGTGATGAATGTAATGTGGCGAAGTAATGTATGAATACAAAGTAATCTATGAATGTTAAGTATCAGAAAACACAAAAATACAACATCTATGCATCCCTCAAGCCTACAGAAACTTGGTTTTGCATCCTCCCATACACTTCAGGTGAGACTGCGATCTGCTTGTAGGTCATTGATGAAAACAAGGAAAATTTTAAGAACCCCCCCTAAATTTACATGTATAATAAATGGGCGAATCTCCATGGTATATAGGAAAAATGGAAGGCGATTTTATCAATAATATGATATGTATATATAATGTTTTGGCGAATCTCTGACCAGACATGGCAAATATTTTACTCAATTATAAAATCTTGTGTTTATTGAATACACAAATGAAATCATTGCATTTCTTTAAAATATCTTTGAAATCAAAATTACCGAAATTATATATCGATAACCTAGTGGGTGTAGGATAAAATCCACCCGTGCCATTCACTCACAGAAAGCATGAGAAAAAACCTAATACTATATATAAAACCAAGAAAAATTCAAATTCATCACTTCTAGGGACCTTGTAACCACCCTGCCAATACACAAGTATGTTCCTATTTGCAATTAGAAAAATTACCCAAATTACAATCTGTTTACTCCAGCATATGTTGGAAAGTTAAAGTATGTTCCTGTTTGCAATTAGAAAAATTACCCAAATTACAATCTGTTTACCCCAGCAAATGTTGGAAAGTTACAAAAGGATGACTAGTGAAATCAATCCATTCCTTCTACCCTAGATTTGTTTCAATTTAAAACAGAAGTATACAAATATACTCGTCCAATGTCTATGCTTTAACCATTCACCTTAAGATGTTTTTACAATATAATTTCCTGAGTCTATTTAATATCTTCATTATCATAAAAACCAACCTATATCCATCTTAACTCCACATCTACCACTCTTAGGGGGATGAAATCTATTTATCCCTCTGAGCACTTGGTAGACCTAGAATTAAGATGGATCTAAGATAATAGAATTTCCCCTTTAAATAGTCTATGCTCACATGAATACCATGGTATTACCATGGGTCAATACCATGGGTTATCATAAACCTGGAGCTTAAAAATTACTATTAGTAATTTATAAAAATTAATAAAATTAGTAGTTGATTTTTATTTTAACTAAGCTTAAAATATTTAACATACATTAAATTACAACATCCATTTTTACTCTTTATCGGATCAAATATTTTTTCACTCTATGCTAGTTTTCATATCACGATATTTGATACCTCTCGGGGGTTAGTAGATCCAGAGTAAAGATGGATTTATGCTGGTTTAATTCCCCCATTTAAATAGGCTACATTCCAGGTGAATACCATGGGCCAATACCATGTGCCATTTTGGTGAATACCATGGGTCAATACCATGTGCCATTTTTATTTTTATTAATACTAATATTAGGGTTAATAATGTCTTTTTGCATGGTATTAATAACAATCTAGTCCATGGTATTTGTCCCATAGTATTTTTCCCATAGGTTTCACCTAAATATAACGCATTTTTTGAGTGTTCGTAAATATAAGGTGACTTATGGAGTAAATATAAAAAAATGTTTTATTTGTTTACCATACCTCTCGTTTATTTATATTTTTATTAATTTACCATACCTCTTTTACAAATATGGTATTTGGCCCATAGGATTCACTTAAATAAAGCCTCTTTCTTGAGCCTTCATAAATAGAACGAGGTTATGGACTAAATATAAAAAGAGGTTTTATTTAGGGTTATGGACTAAATATAAAAAGAGGTTTTATTTATTTACCATGCATCTAGTTTATTTATATTTTTATTTATTTACCATACCTCCACTTTACTTATATTTTTATTTGTTTACACCCTTGCATGTATATAAGGTGACTTATGGAGTAAATATAAAAAATGTTTTATTTATTTACCATACCTCTCATTTATTTATATTTTTATTAATTTACCATACCTCTTTTAAAAATATGGTATTTGGGCCTTTAGCCCATAGGATTCACTTAAATAAAACCTATTCTTGAAATGGGCGAATGGATTCACTTAAATAAAACCTATTCTTGAAAAGGGGCGAATGCAAGGTTGTAACTCCTAATTTCAAGGGCTAAATTTACCTTTTTAATCTCTCCCTTAAAATAAGGTGGGCTATTTGAGGTGATTTGTAAAAATGTCCTATGATACAAAATATTCGCCCACTAAAAATTTAAAACCCCTTAATTTCGCCAAAGGGCGAACATTTGTTCCTAAAATTTTCTATGGATGAAAGGGCCAGTGATTTAGGGTTTTTTGGTGCATAGTAAAAAGATTGAACCTAGGTCAGCTCAACTTAAGCCAACAAATGGTTTTGTTTCGAGAGGAGGTAGTGGAAGCAATGTGCAAAGGAATTATGTACCTTGATGTCCATGAAGAAGAACTAGCAAAAGAAAAGGTCGCGAAGTTCGACCTTGCAGTGAAGGGGTATAAGAAAAAAATTGTTGCAATGCAATTCAAGTATGAAATGAGGATTAGTGAGCTACAAATAAAGTTGCAGTCAACTACGCCACAAGAAGTAAGGGATCAGAGGGAGAATGACCTAAATATAGTAATGTCCAACATCTCAACAACATTGGTAGACCATGGGAAATTGTTAGAAAAAAGTTTTCAAATTTGGACTTCATTGTAGGAAGATCCGAATGTACATAAACTGTAGGAACAAATGCAATAGAAGCAACAAAAGTTAGAAGAAATTTGGGAATCTTCTAAGACCTTACCCATCTTGTAGAGGCTTGTGGAAATCAATGAGAGTAAGGCCCTCCAGAATAACATTAAGGAACTAAATAAGGAGGAGAAAATTTTGATAGAAAGGACACAACCTTGGTAGGATGATGCGCTCCAGTTATTGCAGGAAGTGGATGAGAAGATTCAAGAGCTTCGACAAAGGGAAACAATGTTGGTACATAAGATTGTAAAACATGTGATAGAGGAACTATTGGAGGAAGCACGCAATGAGGACAAGAAGATGACAAAAACCTTGTAACAGTTCAACCAGGCCTAGAACATCATCGCAACAAAAATTAGAGGAAAAGCAACTGAGTGAATCAGGACGAGTCACATGTGAGTGTTGGGGGCCTATTGGGAAA
Source organism: Pinus tabuliformis (assembly GCA_031772625.1). NCBI lineage: Eukaryota > Viridiplantae > Streptophyta > Pinopsida > Pinales > Pinaceae > Pinus > Pinus tabuliformis. The sequence goes on from CM062806.1 coordinate 174,415,877, forward strand.
ATCCCAACTTGGCCAAGATTTTGGTGAAGACTCCACATTTTGGGGAGTGAAGTGCGAAGTAAAGGATGCAATGGAGTGCAAAGTGGACTGTGCAGTGGAGAAATGGACTGCCAAAGTGGACCACAAAGTAGATATACTGCACAGTATATGGGCTTCATGACAAGTCGAAGCCCCTCCCTTTTTGTTAAAGGAATGTAATTTTGTATATGATGAATGGTTTTCAGACCATAGTAGCTTGTTTTCAGGAGACCATGGTATGTATACCATGGTATTTTAATGATGGAACCTCAATGTAATATTATATAATATGGTCAATAATAAAGAGACAAATCATATTTATGGTCTAGATCAGTTTATGGTTGTACCTTTGTGATCTTTGGTTTGCGACGAAGGAAGAGGCTCTACAGCTGAGTGCACAGAGGCCTAAGTATGTAGCTGAGTGCGTAGATGATAGAAAATTGAAGAATCACATCATGTATTGAATGGTTGTATCTTGGTAAGTTGCAATTTTGGGCAAGAAAGCAACACTCTGCAGCTAAGTGCGCAGAGGCCTGAGTCTATAGCTGAGTGGGTGCACTGCCTGCAACTGAGTGCACAAGCCAAGAATTGTTTGTTGTACAAATTCTCTATTATAAGAAAAAGTTAGTGTGGACTCAGTCCCACATTTAGATGAACCACAGTAAAATTTGTGTCTTCATGTGTTTATTTTCTTATTATTTGTTTTAACATAGCAATTTATTACAGTTGCACTTTATTTCAAGTATAGTGAAGATTTATGGATGTATATGATATTTCTTAAGTGATGAATGTAATATGGAAAAGTAATGTATGAATGTGAAGTAATTTATGAATGTTAAGTATCAGAAAACAAAAAAATACCAAATCTCTACATCCCTCAAGCCTGCATAAACCTAGTTTTTCATCCTCCCATATTCACTTCGGGTGAGGCTATGATCTTTTTACAGGTCGATGCTAAAAGGGCCAGTGATTGAGGGTTTTTTTGGTTCCTAGAAAAAAGATTGAACCTAAGCCAATAGGAAGTATGGTTGAAGGTGGTCTACATTGAACATTGGGTGTAGACCAAGGAACGATGGGATGTTGAGCTTGAAGGAATTGTCACCAAAAACTTTGGTGATGGTGTATGGCGCATATCAGAGTGGTAGAAGCTTGCCTTGGGGTCCAACGATGCACACCTTCTGCAAATGTAGCCAAACTTTGTCACCCGCCTGGAACTTGTGAGGCACTCAATGTTGATCATGGCACTACTTGTACTTAACATTGGCTCTGTCCAATATATCATGGACCTACTAGTAGATGTGTTGAATGTGCTCAATGAAGTTGTTAGCCCTGTCAACTTTGAACTAGACATGAGTTGAATCTGCCTGAGTGCCTGCAAATGGTATGGCCACATCAATGGTACATAATGGCTTAAATTTGAGCCCTACCTAACATGGGATGTGGCCCGTTGAACTATGGAGAGCTCTATTGTAGTTGTGTTGGACATAGGGGAGGCTTTCATCACATGTGTGTGGATGATTTGAGTTGTACATGCACATAATGTGTATGGTCATCCAGTTGGCAACCTCTATTTGGCTTTTATTTTTGGGATGGAAAATCATGGACTTAGTAGGTTTTGTATCCAGCACTGACCAGAGACATGACCGAAATGCACTGAGGAATCTTCTATCCCAATCTAAGACAATGGAATATGGGATCCCAAAGTGTACCCACACTTGCTCAAAGAATAACTTAGTTGTAGCCTTTGTTGTGATACTCTTCTTGTAGGCCACCATGATGGCCATCTCAAAGAATCTTTCGGCGACCAAGAGAACGCATCCATTAACGTGCTTATTAGAAGAAAGGCCCAACATGTGATCCGTGGAGATAGATTCCCAAGGTCAGCCAGGAGTAGGTAGAGGAGTATATAGGCCATTATTCTTGATGGTTGGCTTGGAAATGGCATAGGTAGTGTAGTATCTAATCTACTTCCCAACATCTTGATGAATTTTCAGCCAATGAAAATACTTCTGAAATACCATTATTGTTTTCTCTGCTTCAAAATGTCCATTGACACGACTGTAGCGTGCCTTCGAAATAATCTTGTCACACTCACTTGAAGGAACACAGATGTGTCCCAAGTGGCATAACAATGCATCCTGAAGGTGAAAATTTGGAACTTTCTTCCCTTGCAGGAGTGTTTGCTATGTGTTGTTGAATTATGGGTCACTGTCGTAAAGATGTGGCCACCTCGAAGTCTCGTTCACATAGGGTTCGAACACAATGATCAACGCCATGACTAGTGGTCAGTTGAGGCAGTCTCTAAAATTACTAGTGCTTCCATTCTTGTACTTAATGTTCAAATGGAATTGTTGCAGGTAGGTGGACCATTTCCAATGGCGATCATTTTGAAAATTCCCTTGTGTCTGTATGAACTGCATGGGTCAGTGCTTTGTATGGATGACTGTTTCCTTCCCCAGAATGTAATTCTTCCATTGAAGTTAGGTCTGCAGAATGGAATATATTTCTTTGTCGTAAGTGGGATACTTTCGGATTATGTCTAAAAGTGTCTCACTGCGGTAAGCCGTTCGATGCCCCTACTAAGTAAGAAATGCACCAATAGCATAGTCAGAGGCATCTGTCTAAATCTGAAACGGTTGTTACACGTTTGGTATTGTGAGCACTGGTGAAAGCAGATGTGATGCTTAAACTCAGAAAATGCATGTTGTTAGGTTTCGGACCAAAAACACATTTCTTTCACTCCGCCCTTGATGACTTGACTTAAAGGCCAAGTGATATGAGAGAACCCCAACACAAACCTGCAGTAGACATTACCAAGACCCATGTTGGGCATGGAATCCCCAAAAGGCATGTTTTGGGGCTTAAGGCCCAAGTTTTGACTGAATCTTCTTGTAAAAGCTCCACGAATTGTGGGCGCATGGCACGAAATTATAATAGATTCACAGGGTTGTCCACCCTAGTTTTTGTAATGTAATGTCAACTGGATGGACCTACCCATGGTCCGCAGACCTTGGGATTGTATAAATAGAGCGAGGCTCTAAGTGTATAAGATAACGAATAGAAGATAGAATAGAAGAAGATGAGAAGTCTAAGTGATTGAGTCAAAGTGTAAAGTGTGTATGTGGGTCATAGAGTAGGAGACGACTTTGCAACTGAGTGTGCAGAGGCCTAGTAGTCCGCAGCTGAGTGCGCGGACTCCTACAGCTAAGTGCGCAAGGTAGGTCAAGTCTGTAACCATTGGGAGAATCAATAAAGAGAAATTTTACTATGTTTTTGTGTATCTTTTCCTAGTTTAATGCATGATTGGATATAATTTGCAAGTTTATTGTTTATTTACTGCGCAAACTTGTATGAACATTTTGTATAACTAATTATAACTTGAGACATTCAAGTAGGTGAAGGTAATTAACTAGTACTAGAAGATAAGTAAGATCTCGGCTAATAGCACAGAGTGCGACGTGGGAGCTCCACAACCTCTGGTTAGGGTTGCGCGAAGGTAGTGTATCAGGTCACGAGGAACGAGAAAGTGCGTGAAGCAACTTGCACATAGGAACAAATAGTGGACCATTCAAACCTCTCATACATCTCAAGGGTGAGGAAACCTGGTTCTAGCACCCTCCCATACTACTTCGAGTGAGACCTCAATCCGCGCTTTGCAGACTGTTGCTGAAATGGCCAGTAGTATAGGGATTTTTTTGGCCAATTAACTCCAAAACTGGGTTAGGCCCCAACAAGCCAACAAATGGTTCCTTTTCCGGGACCGAGATCTGCATAGAGATGTTTGATGTCATATCACTAGAATCTGTCAAAGAAGGGAATTGAAGATTGGTTGGACAGAAAGATTCACGAGTTCGCGACGCAAGAAAATAGGAATCTGCGACTATCAAAGGAAGAGTGGCTAGACGACTACTTATATAAAGAGATCCATGAAAGTTTCTTTACATCCTTCCCCACTAAGTTGTACGAGTGGATCGCGAAGCTAGCAGATAGCCAAGGAAGGTGTAAACTCGACAAACCTATTGTATGGACTCCAGAATTGGTGCGCAGACTGGAAGCATCAGAAGATAAGATCATGTGCATTGTGAATCACTGGCTCGATCAAATCATAGGAGGATTCATCAGTGAATTCATGGTAGATACTTCAGTCAGCTATAGCGAGGCAAAACAATGCTTCCTAAAGGGACCACGAGCTAAGTACGTTAAATCTTTGAACACTTGGATTAAAATGCTATTGTGTGAAAAGCGGGTTATGTGAATAAATTGATGTTTGGGGCTACACGGAGTGGGAGAATCTACAAAAACGGAGGTAGCATAGAATTGGAAACTAGCCCCTTGATTTCACCTCCGTGAGGGGGTGAAGAAGAGCTTTCAAAGGTCTCACCAAGAATTGCGATCAATCTGATAAGGCAGAGAATTCCGTGCATACCACCCCCACCCACACCACCACTAGTTTCACCGTCTTCACCCCTATCTTCACCCATACCACCTCCGCCACCACTGCGAAGAAGTATGGCAAGTGTGATAAAGCTACTAGTGTTTAAGGGAGTAGGGAATGAAGATCCAGACAAGTTTTGGTTCGTGATAAAAGCTATATGGGAAGTAGTGGGTGTCACGGATGACAATATCAAGAAGGCAACATTGGTCAGCGCTCTGCATGATCACATGCTGACCTGGTACATTAAGCATTCCAATGACAATTTGAATGTGGGGATCACGGATATCCAAGCTGTGCTATACAAAGAATTTAGCAGGCCAAAGTCAGAGGCACAATCGATCATTGGATTCAAGGAAATCATAATGCTACCAGGTGAGACCTCGTGGGAATTGGATCAAAAACTGAAGTGCACAATTCATGAAGCGAACATGACATTAACATATGGGCAACACTGCAAATGGTTTGTAGCATCGTTAACGACACATCTATGGAACACACTATCGCAACAAAGGCTAACCACTCAAGTTGAGGCTTTGGAGGTCGTTGTTAGTGTTAGTATATGCATACATCCATCAGGGATCAAATCTTCTCTTTGCATTTTCATTTTAGGTGTCTCATACTGAATTTTTGATCTTTCCACTAGGTCATGCCAAAATGGTCCACTGATGGTTGTTTTCTTATTAGAAAATCAAATTTTCACTCATGAGGTACATTTGCTGACCCATTTCCATGTTACATTCAGTTATGGTTTCAATTTTGTTATTTTTAGAGTCAAGGCAATTATGTTTCCAGGGTTCATTTCTAAGGTAATTTCATTAGGGCTTAGGGTGCCCTTCCACAGTCAAAATCATAGTTTCAAATGTAAATAAAGGGAAACAAAGATATGCGGAAGACCAATAAATAAAGAGTGATTGGTAGTAAGTCATGGTTATTGTACGAAAATCTTATTTCACTGATGTAATTTTCATCTCAAAAACATGTTTTTGAGATGAAAACAAAGTATTTAGTTGATTCATATTTTTCTGATGTAATTCAAGTCATTGTATGTAATAATTATTTCCATAAGTTGCCCAAGAAGTTCTCCTTGCTGCAAGAAATGAGCCATTGAAGAAATCAACTCCATCAAAGCATCATCCACCTGAAAAGAGACAAATAAAGAGAAGCATTAGACAAAGATTTGAAAACAAAATAAAAGTTCCAAACAAACATGATAAAGTGGGTTTTTTTATAAAGAAAAATCAAAATCATTCTCTATATAAAATTTTCAAAGGCATTTTTCAAAATTCATTAGTTCTTTTGCACCCTAAGCTCTCCTTAACAAAGAGGAGATTGAGTGAAGGAAGAAAAAATAAAAAAGGCACATTTGTTGAGAGCGCTGCGCATTGGGAGAAGTCGTTGCGTGCCTTTAGGGTCAAGGGTGTGTTTGCCAGTTTGAGCCTGAGTAAAATTCAATGGTGTTGCGCGCCTGTAGGGTAAAGGGTGCACTTGTTGAGGATGTTGCGCGCTAGCACTTGCTGATGCGCGTTTGGCTAGAGGAGCCTGGCAAACCCTAGGAGTGCCAAAACACCACTTCCTTCATTTTCTCAAAGCCACAAAAGCTTCAACTACCTTCATACAACAAGTAAGTGGCCCGGTATCTCTTTTTCTCCATCAATTAAGCAAATTGACACCCTAAATTTTGAAACCCTAAGAAAATCTCCCTTGCATGCTTCCAAAATCACCTCTTTGATCAGAGTTACAGTACTTCTTATATTTTGTCACATTCCTATCATCCTAACTGTATTTCACTCCACCTCCTCACTGTTTCACTCATCTTGGCATATATATTAGTTCCTCAACTTTTCACCTATAAAGCATGCTAGAATAGAGTAGTTCAGAATAAGGGGAAAGACAGCCCAGGAGGCCAACCAAGAAAGGAGGGATAATTATTGTATTTTAACCCACTGATACAACAGAGATTATGGCATCACCACTTGCAGTATCATGTTTAAGGCACATGGGTTGTTTAGAGTTTTTCCAAAGGGTTGAGAAGGTGAATTTTCATCAGCAGTTAACCAAGAAGTTCGTCCTCAATTTGCAAAACAACCAGGTCACTTTAGTCGGGATCACATTCACTATGTCATTAGCCATCATATCACAGGCCACTGGAATTCCTAATGTAGGAGAGAAATAGTTCAAGCAGAAAGATCTATATCACGGTCTTTATGAGCCATATCTTAAAACAAGGTTCATAAATGATAAGAAGAGAATTTTCCCTTTCTCTTTTATTTTGGACAAGTATGTACCATTGATGAAGATCATCATGAGGTATTTCACATGTGAGGGTAGGTTTTCCCAACTATACTCATACCACATCAGGCTTCTCATGCACTTTACCATGGTAAGAATGCTCAATTTGCCATATTACCTTTTCAGGAGTATTGACAAGATGACATATTTTGCTCAGAAGAGGGGCCCAACTCATTAGATTCATAGTATTTTCCATCATTCTCTTATCAAAATGATAGTCCTCCATCACTTAGATCAACTAGGCATTACTTGGGATGCCTTCATAGCTAATGAAATATTCAATGAACCACCTACTCAGCCAGCTCCCCGCATTCCTCCATCATCCTCCACTCATCCATCTACTTCTTCTCATCCACCACAGCCTACTTATCACTCATCCTCAATAGTTCATTCTTCACCAGACACCTCCACACCATATACATCACCATTTCATGTAGCCATTCATTCACCCACTAGATATGATGACAGTGATGAGGGACATGATGCACATGATGACATTGAGGGTCATGATGTATACACTGAGCATGGTCAGAGTAGTATAGCACAGAGGAATAGTTTGCAACCATTTTCTTTCACCTATCAGAGGGGAAAGAGGCAGGTGTTTACCCCATGGAAAGTGGGAGGGGCCTTGCCTTCATCATCAACATTACAGGTTAAAGGAAAGGAGAAAATGGTAGAGGAAGCAAAGGTCAAACAATAGCATGAAGAACATGACATTGAAAAGGAGTTTCTCCTTGTGGACTCTAGTAATGAGGAGGGAAAAAAATATTCTCAAGCTTACTTGAGAGCAAAGGATGCCAAAATCAGGGAGCTTGAGGCTAATTTACAAAGAGCCCAATATGTTATATCCTTTTATGAGCAAGAGAACAAGCAACTAGAAGTTAAGCAGGAGTTGATGCAAATCAAGTACATCAAGGCAAAGAGGGAAGCTGAGAAAGCCAAATTTTAGCTTGATGAGGCTTATGGAGATTATGGAGAGCTGGATGATGAACAGGGACAAAGAAAAGGGCCAAGAACAAGAGGATTGAAAAAGGCCTTAGAGCTTGAAAGACAAAAAGAGGCAGAATTGGAGGAGCACCTCACTCTAAATGAGAAATTGGTCAAGGACATAGCTGAAAACAGAGAGTATTGGCTTGAGAAAGTGAACAGACACTTGGAGACCGTCTTGGACAAAGCAAATAGAGATATTGAGTTGCAAAAGAGCTCATGAGAGAATTGACAAATTGACCAAGCAAGAGGAGAGGAGGAGACTTGACATGCTTGCTGAGGCATCCCTACATGCCTCTAATATTTGATTAGTCACAAAAACACATTTTTGGGCATGATGTATCATTTTTGAGTTTGAAGTTACTTGCTGAGATTTTTAGACAATTTTTAGAATAGTCATGGAGGTCAAACACGCAGCGTCATGGGTGTTGCGCTCTTTTTTGGCGCATCGAATGAGGAAACGGTCAGCATTTTTGGATTCAAAGTGATGAGTACATGCACCATGTGCATTTTCTAAGGTTTTGGAGCAGAATTGGTTTCCTAGAAGGGCCAAAAACCCTCAAAAAATGACCTTTCTACCCTCTTTTTGGCATGGGCACTGCATGCTGAGCAGTGTTGGGAGGATTGCCTTTTGACAGGGAAAATAAACTCCAAATGCAAAAATTCAAGATGTTCTGGAAGGTAGACATGAAAATCTTTCCAACAAGTTATTGTGGGCCTAATTTGGACATTAGGAAAGCCTCTAAAAGTGCAGCTGAAGTTGAAGGGCACACTTGGCATTGGCATTGCGCACCTAGCATTGGTGTTGCGCATTTGACAAATTGTCTAGTTTTTCACTGTTTTGTCCCAGTTTTCACTTTCGCCTTGTCAAATCATGATTTGATCCTTGTAATTGATTAGTTGAATGTAATTATGATGCTTCTATAGATTACTAGGGTAGATTCATCAGGTAAAACAGGTTCATGAGGTGTAATGTATCAGTTTTTTTGGGTTAGGGATGAGTCACTTTGACCACCCTATTTTCTTGTTAGCAGTTCATATCTTGTTAGAAATAGCTCCTCTTCTCATGGATTGACCCCCTGAGCCTAGGCTGAGTTGTTTGGGATCTATATGATTCTTTTCCTCAGTCATTGTGTGGTTTGGAGTCAGTTGGATGCTTAGGCTTTGAGTAGACATCATTTTGTATAAGTTTTCAGCAGGAGATTAACGAAAAGTTGCAGCTATTTCTTTGGGATCCATCTGGTATGATGTTCAGTTTAGTTTTCTCTATTGTGATCATATGTTAAAATGTTTTTTGTACTTCATCAATCATTTCATTGCTTTTAAGTGGATGTTTTCAAGTTAATAGGCAGGACTCATAATATTTATGCTCTGTTTTGTGAAAATATTCACAGTCTATGTTTTCTTCAGTTTAGAAATAATCCATGTTGTTTACATGCTCTTTCTAGCTACTCGCCTGTCTTGAATCACCTCACCCATCAAACCCTAGAGTGATGAGCCTTGTTCTTACCTTGCCCCATCAAACACCCTGCAATTTTGACCTAATTTCCTTTCCCTAACTGTTTGGCTCCTCCTAATCGAGGAAAACCGCTTCAAAATAAAATCAAACCTTGTGCTACTATATGTAGCCTAATATCATTTTCTTGATCCAATCATCTTAACTTAGATCCTTATGGAGAGAGCCCTCTCCCAGCCTAGTAGGGCTAGATACTTGGCTAAGCGTGGTTTGTGGTTAACCTCACATTGCCTTCCTTCAGCTTGAGGTTAAATTCAGGTGATAATAGTCACGATGAGATTGCACGCGGACTCCAATACAAGATCCTAACCTGGGAGTTCAGTAGATTCACGCATAGTTGGAAAACTTGTGCCTAGAGATGCAGAGTTTGAAACAAGACAGGATAACCTGCCTAGAGATGCGTGATGGGTTATGGTGTGTAAAATGCAAGGGCCGGGGGCACGACAAGGACCACTGCCCAATGTTCGCGAATTACCTTGCGGGAGGAGGGTCAATGCCACTAAGACCAGAGGCACAAGCAAGACCAAGCGTGGTGCCTACATTGTGGTGCATGATTTATCAGATAGGGGGAAAGCATGCTACAGATAACTGCCATCTATTACCATAGAAAATTTTAGGGGCAAATGTTTGCCCTTTGGTGAAATTAAGGGGTTTTAAATTTTTAGTGGGCGAATATTTTGTATCACAGTACATTTTTACAAATCACCTCAAATAGCCCACCTTATTTTAAGGGAGAGGGTAAAAAAGGTAAATTTAGCCCTTGAAATTAGGAGTTACAACCTTCCATTTGCCCATTTTCAAGAATAGGTTTTATTTAAATGAATCCTATGGGCCAAAGGCCCAAATACATATTTATAAAAGAGGTATGGTAAATTAATAAAAATATAAATAAATGGGAGGTATGGTAAATAAATAAAACATTTTTTATATTTACTCCATAAGTCACCTTATATACATGCAAAGGTGTAAACAAATAAAAATATAAGTAAAGTGGAGGTATGGTAAATAAATAAAATGTCTTTTTATACTTACTCAAAAGGTATGGTAAATAAATAAAAATATAAATAAACTAGATGCATGGTAAATAAATAAAACCTCTTTTTATATTTAGTCCATAACCCTTGTTCTATTTATGAAGGCTCAAGAAAGAGGTTTTATTTAAGTGAATCCTATGGGCCAAATACCATATTTGTAAAAGAGGTATGGTAAATTAATAAAAATATAAATAAATGAGAGGTATGGTAAACAAATAAAACATTTTTTTATATTTACTCCATAAGTCACCTTATATTTACGAACACTCAAAAAATGCATTATATTTAGGTGAAACCTATGGGCAAAATACTATGAGACAAATACCATGGACTAGATTGTTATTAATACCATGCAAAAGAACATTATTAACCCTAATATTAGTATTAATAAAAATAAAAATGGCACATGGTATTGACCCATGGTATTCACCAAAATGGCACATGGTATTGACCCATGGTATTCACCTGGAATGTAGACTATTTAAATGGGGGAATTAAACCAGCATAGATCCATCTTTACTCTGTATCTACTAACCCGCGAGAGGTATATCTGATATGCAAACTAGCATAGAATGAAAAAATATTTGATCCGATCAAGAGTAAAAATGGATTTTGTAATTTAATGTATGTTAAACATTTTAGCTTGGTTAAAATAAAAAATAAAATAAAAATCAACTATTAATTTTATTAATTTTTATAAATTACTAATAGTAATTTTTAAGCTCTAGGTTTATGATAACCCATGGTAATACCATGGCATTCATGTGAGCATAGACTATTTAAAGGGGAAATTTTATCGTCTTAGATCCATCTTAATTTTAGGTCTACCAAGTTCTCAGAGGGATAAATAGATTTCATCTCCCTAAGTGTGGTAGATGTGAGTTAAGATGGATATAGGTTGGTTTTTATGATAATGAAGATATTAAATAGACTTAGGAAATTATATTGTAAAAACATCTTAAGGTGAGTGGTTAAAGCATAGACATTGGACAAGTATATTTGTATACTTCTGTTTTAAAGTGAAACAAATCTAGGGCTAAAAGGAATGGATTGATTGCACTAGTCATCCTTCTATAACTTTCCAACATATGCTAGAGTAAACAGATTGTAATTTGGGTAATTTTCTAATTGCAAACAGGAACATACTTGTGTATTGGCAGGGTGGTTACGAGGTCCCTAGAAGTGATGAATTTTAATTTTTCTTGGTTTTATATATAGTATTAGGTTTTTTCTCATGATTTCTGTGAATGGCATGAGTTAATTTTATCCTACACCCACTAGGTTATCGATATGTAATTTTGGTAATTTTGATTTCAAAAGATATTTTAAAGAAATGCAATGATTTCATTTGTGTATTCAATAAACACAAGATTTTATAATTGAGTAAAATATTCGCCATGTCTGGTGAGAGATTCGCCAAAAAATTATATATACATATCATATTATTGATAAAATCACCTTCCATTTTTCCTATATACCATGGAGATTTGCCCATTTATTATACATGTAAATTTTGGGGGGGTTCTTAAAATTTTCCCTGTCTATTACAGAAGTATACGCAGAATTCATAGCAATTGTTTTGTAATTTCTGTAGGTCGATAGGACATGATGAGTGCACCTGTAGAAGTTATGAATTGATGATGGATCGAACTCCTACCTACAGAGTTCAGGCCAAAACATGGGCCCTCGATCAAAACACAGGAATGGCGCACACCAGATTTCAGGGGCACAGACGAGGCTGAGGTGGAGGGGGACCAGGAAGAGGTCGCGAATAGTTGATATGTTACAATTGCAGAGGGCCAGGGCATTATGCCCACGACTGTACGAATCCAATGCAACCATCATGCTTGTAGTGTACGTTGTTTGATCAAGAGACGGAGGATTGTCCCACACTGATAGTGAGGTTGCATGATAAAGGAGCACTCCAACCTCCCCCGACTCAAAACCTGCAAATGATGAGGTTTGAGCCACAACAGGAAGACCCTAATGTAAATATTGTGCTTCGAAGTGGAATTACGACAAGAGATGACAAAGGAAAGAAACCTAAAGAAAGTACTTGGGTTCATAAGGCTCCAACAAATGAACCCGAATTTGATTTGGAGCACGCTAAGGAGACCTTCATGGAAGCTAAGAGGAACTTCACTGATGCCTCCACTTTAGGAAGTAAAGATAGACTGGTACCAGAAATGGACCCATCGATGCTCACTACGGTCTTGGATACATGCACGAACCTGCTGTGCGGCAGCAAGGCTATAAAGGGGTTGCAAGAGATCATAACTAGATGCGTTGGGACCACACCAGGAGAATCGCGTGCTCTAGAAGCTTGGGAAGCATACGACGTGAATAGGAAGGGGAATGAGATTGACCACGCAGATTGGGGAATATGAGATGGACCAATTGATTCTGAATCTATGGTCGGACGAAAACGTCTTACCAAAACAGAGATGGGAATGCATGGACAGGCCTGCATTGCAATGGTCTCCTATCTAAATGCGAATGACGAACCAACAAAAGATCCTACCTATGGGGAGATTGCAAGGAATCATGGTAGATATTGAAGGAGAAAGCACGCTAGAAGATTTCGAAGTAGTAGAGATTGTTGATGACAGCAATCCCTACCTTGCACTATTGAGAATAGATTGGGCCACTAACGTGAATGGAGTGATAAATCTAAAGAAGCGCAAGATTATGTTGGAAAAAATGTCTCTGCACGTAATGGTACCTTTATACCCTACAGAAGGGTTGCACTACACGAATCCAGTGTGCGAGTACGACAACGACAACGATCTGGACTGCATCTACAAAATAACTGCACGGGAGAAAGACTGGGTAAATCCAACCACAAATGGCCAAATCTAATGGGAGCGCAAAATCTCCTACACATCAGATTTTGACGAGGAGATAGAACGATGGTAGAACCGGTTACATGAGGTAACCACGCTCCACTGTAACATGATGACAATATCATTGCGTTATGTAGCAACAGAGGTAAGATATCTACCTATGTATGATGGGTTAAGTGAGGTGGATGACTTCCTGAACGAATTTGAAGGAGAAGCACTGGAATAGCAGCACTTCGACGCTCTGAAATGGATATTGCAAGCTACACCCACAAGATGATGGGGTATGCACCAAAGAAGCTTTGAGGACTAGCACGAATGCAAAAGGATGATGCGCATGCTGTTTGGGAAACCTCAAATGCTGTTAAAAGACAAGTATGACGAATGGGATGATCTGCGTGCACACCTCGCAAAATGGACAAAGGTCTATGGGGAAGAGCCACAACCTGAGTGGATGCACCTATTTTGTCATACCATGGATATTATACCCATGAACTAGTATATAGAGACAGAGCTCCACAATGGAACAAACCAATGGGATATCTTGTGCCAAGGATTCCTACTAACCTTAACATTTGAGGATCATTGGTGGGATACTATTGATGATGCGCTATAAGTAGTAAAAGAAGCTATCTTTAAAATACCCCAGGAACCAATGGAAGTACTTCATCCGTTGGAGTGTTACAACGTAAATATTGAGGAAGATGATGAAGACCCACGAAAAGTTAACATTCTAGAAACTGAGGGCTATTGTGAGGTTTAGGGGCCATTGATTGAAGACCCTAACATAACCACGCCGGTAAAGATAAAGCAGGTAAAAATTAGTACAAAGCCGAACCGAAGTATGCAACACTCGACAACTATTGGGATGACACAACGGTGGATAAGGTCGCTGAGTTACTCCGTGAGTACCAATACTTATTTCTGGCTAAGATCACAGACTTAAAGGGGATCGTTGGTGATTTAGGGATGATGAAGATCACCCTAAAACTTGACACGAAGTTGGTTAAGCATAGGCCTTACCGCTTGAATCCGAAGTACAAGGAAAAGGTACACATAGAACTAGACAAAATGCTTGCAGCCAGAATCATTAAGCCAATGGAAGAATTTGACTGGGTAAGCCCTATGGTAGTGCAAGAGAAGAAGCAGAAGGGCAAGATAAGCATATGTGTGGATATTAGGAAATTGAATGATGCCTGTGTGCATGACCCATTCTCGACTCTGTTCACAGATGAAGTATTATAAAATGTCGGCGGGCAAGAAGCATATTCTTTTACTGATGGGTTCTTAGGATACCACCAGATCAAAATTGCACCAGAAGATAGGAGCAAGACCACCTTTGTGACTGAGTGGGGCTATTTTCAATACACCATTATGTTGTTTGGATTGAAGATTGTGTCGACTATCTTTTACGCATAGTTGTTGTAGCATTCAAAGATTATATCCACAAATTCCTAGAGGTCTATATGGACGATTGAATTGTATTTGGATTGGTTAAGCACCATGTACCAAGCTTACGCTTGATGTTGGATACTTTTTGATGACACCAAATTGCATTGAACCTCCAAAAGTGTACATTCCTCATTCCCTTTGGGAACCTATTAGGACATGTGGTCTCCAAACAGGGACTAATGGTAGACCCAACAAAGATTGCAGTCATTCTTAACTTGGAAGCACTACGAAGTGTTAAACAACTGCATGCTACCTCAGGCCATACGGGGTACTACATGAAGTTCATCAAAAGCTATGCTCAGATCACCACGCCAATTGAGAAACTGTTAAAAAAGGATGTCACGTTCTACTGGAATGATGACTGCATGAAGAGCCTTGATGTACTAAAAGAGAAATTGGCCTCTGCACCAATCCTGGTCTTCCCAAAATGGGATGTGGAGTTTCATGTCCATGTTGACATGTTATGTATAGCTCTGGGAGAGGTACTCAAATAGGAGGGTGGAGAGGGCTTGGATCACCCTATCACATTCGCAAGTCATAGATTGTCTAAAGCAAAAAAGTAATATTCCACAATTGAACACAAGGGGTTGGCTATGGTGTACGTGCTCCAAAAATATCGTCACTATTTACTAGGAGGACATTTCAAGATGTATACAGACCATTCCGTGTTAAAATACTTTGTCAATAAGCCTGTGTTGGGGGGGCACATATGTCAGTGGTTATTATTATTATTCTAAGAATATGATTTTGAGGTCATTGTAAAGCCTGGATGCCTGAACACAGGACCAGATCACTTGTCACGAATTGAGATGGGTGAGGAACCTACTAATTTGGAGGAAGGATTACCTGAATTTGCCGTGCATGTCACGGATGGAAACTTTGAAGATATAATCCACTTTCTAACAATAGGAACTGCACCGAAGGAATACTCCGTACAACAGAAGAAGGAACTGGTGGTGTGCGCGACTGATTTTTCTGTCATCATGGGGCACCTATACAAAAAGGGCAATTATGAGGTACTACAAAGGTACGTACCTAAATTTGAATGAAGTCATATCCTTGTGGATGCGCATGGGGGCACTGCAGGAAGACACTATGCAGGATGAGCAACCATGCAAAAGATTCTCCACGCAAGGTTGTGGTGGCCAACCCTTCATCAGGATTCAAAAGCACACTGTAAGGCCTGTGATATATGTCAAAGGATAGGTAAACCTTTGCGAAGGGATGAGATGCCTTTTAATCCACGAATGATGCTACAGCCCTTCAAAAAATGGGCAATCAACTTTGTAGGACCTATCAAACCTTAGGGAAAAATGGGCGTGAGATACATTATCACTGTGACAAAGTACCTAACTCGTTGGGTAGAAGTGCAGCCGGTCAATGACTACACGGCCGCCATGACTGCAAAGTTTTTTTTTAACACGTTTTGACTGGATTTGGATGCCCAAAAATCTTGATGAGTGATCGCGGTACACATTTCCTAAATGAAACCATTATCACACTAATAGAAGAGTTTCAAGTGTATCATCAGGAAAGCACACTGTATCACCCACAAGCCAATGGGCCAATAGAAGCATTCAACAAAATACTGGAGACTGCGCTAACCAAATTTTGCAATGCACAGTGGAGCGATTGGGACCTGCATGTTCCTACAGTACTATGGGGTTATAGGAAAACATGTAAGAAACTAACAGGACAGACACCTTTCCAGTTGGTTTTATGGTGTGGAAGTTGTCATTCCAATGGAGTATATTGTACCTAGCCTGTGCATAACAGTGCTCACAGGTATGATGGACTGCGAAGCCCTGGAAGAAAGGCTCGCGCAGTTGGAAGAACTTGAGGAGGAATAGTTCCTGGCTGGCTTTCATCAGCAGGTTGTTTCGGGAATATTTTGTGTTCTTGGACAAATGCCTAACCCTCTAGACTTAGTAGTAGGTCTAGAAACAATAGACAAAGTAATCTCTACCTTTTCTATAATCAACAGATAAAACAAGAGAGAAGAGAAACCTACTTGTAGGTTTCGCTAGCTCCTTGTCTCCCTTGACCGATCTTGCTGCTCCTTTCCGTACTTAAGCTGCTTGGAAGGTACCTGCACAAACACAGAAACAAAAGCCCATCAAGGAAAATGATAATGATCTATTGCTTATAAATAACATGGAATCGAGAACATCATATACATATGAAAGCATTAACATATAACACAAGCATAAGGAAAAATCTTTGAAAAAATTATTGATAAGAGGAAGGATTACAACCCATATGTGCTTGATCTAGTGACACTCTTCCAATTCAGTCCGTCTTCACCTCATGACAAGCAAGACACTTCAGCTCTATTACAATACTTGCAATCAATTCTAATCTCATATCACCAGCATCTCCCTAGAACTCAATATTTTCTAGCCCCGGAGACACATTTGGTTCGGTAATATTTAGTGTTCTTGGACAAATGCCTAACCCTCTAGACTTAGTAGCAGGTCTCGAAAAAATAGACAAAGTAATCTCTACCTTTTCTATAATCAACAGATAAAACAAGAGAGAAGAGAAACCTACTTGTAGTTTTCGCTAGCCCCTTGTCTCCCTTGACCGATCTTGTTGATCCTTTCCATACTTAAGGCACTTGGAAAGTACCTGCACAAACACAAAAACAAAAACCCATTAAGGCAAATGATAATGATCTATTTCTTATAAATAACATGGAATCAAGAACATGATATACATATGAAAGCATTAACATATAACACAAGCATAAGGAAAACGTTTTGAAAACTTTATTGATAAGAGGAAGGATTACAACCAATATGTGCTTGATCCAGTGACACTCTTCCAATTCAATCGCTCTTCACTTCATTGCAAGAAAGACACTTCAGCACTATTATAGTACTTGCAATCAATTCTAATATCATATCACCAGCATCTCCCTACAACTCAATATTTTCCAGCCCCTGATCTCTTAGATGAGTGATCTTTTTATAGGTGAATGAAGGAGGTTATGCCATCAATGGTGATAATGAATGCCTTTCTAAATTTAGAAATTAGTTCCATGGAAGAAGGGATAGGGGATTGATGTTTCCTAATTCCCTTCCTCATCCAAATGCGAACTCAAAGGAGTAGGTGGCATTTGAGAAACTTCTAGAGGCTTCCAGTGGATAAGGAATCTTCAAACCCTCACGGAAGTTCACTCAAATTCATATAGCGCAGGACAAAGAGGGACCAAGTGTGCTACATAGAACCCTGTTAGTGTATGGTTTGCATTGCAGTGCACCCTAATGAAGGCCTACCTGCGTTGATCTTCTTAGAGGTAGTTTTTGGATGTTTTCAATGATGGAACTTCTTGGAAAGTGAGGCATTCTAATGACTAACTTCTTTAGGGCATGTAACAACTGCACTAGGGGTTGATGGGCCCCAATAGTATCGATCTGTAAATTGGGGTTGATGTGCCCAAATGGATCTGTAAGAGTTTCCCCCTAAAGCATGAAGTCATAAATATATATGTCGAGTGAAATGCTTTATCACGAGGAGACGAGGTTTCGAAATGGAAGGTGACCTGCATCAATTACAATACATATATTATGATAATTTGATTTTTCTCATGAACTAGCTAAGGGAAGGCATACCCATGCTTAGCTCATAAAATTTCATTACATGTACAAATACAGTCGTCTACAAATATAGACCCATGAATGGTTCATCATGAATGTAAGGGCATTGTACATTTTATTTAGTACTCCTGAAAATATCATAGCCTGGATGGATGAAACCAGATCCAGGGTCTTCAATCTCGTTCAATATTTTGCTCAAGTACAAGTCTAACCATGTGAATAGATGTTTTGAAGTTGAACATGGAAAGACATCATCTGATTACCAGCCAATGATGTAAGCCATTAACAGATGTGAGAGGAATCACCGATAATGATGATGACCCTCAAGGTACTACAATACATTTCGCATGGTGTGAATAAATTATTTGATGTCGAACACCATACAAAGTCTTTTGGTCGAAGGCCACTGGTGTCAACCTATCATCGTAAGAGAGAAACCTACCATTGATGTATGCAAGCCTCAAGGTAATAAAGGGGTGTTTCTAAGTCAAATTCTTGGATGATGTGCTGATGTCATCAAGGAGTGACTCGTCACAGGAAGGCCTTGATGTATCCCACATCTATGACATGAAATGAGGTAAATGATTTTAGAGATGAGAATCGATTAACGACACAAGGTTCAGGAATGGCGGTCATGAAAATGAAGGTTTATGGTATTGCAAAGGACAAAGTTTGAACTTAATGACTTCTATTGAACATGTCAGTGACACTAAGATGAATTGGTAGCATTGACCCACAACAAAGTAATGGATGGTATGATAGACCAATGGTGTGATAAAAATCAAACTAAATTACCCAACCCACATAGTCACGATGATGAGGTGAAAGTGTCATGTTCAAGAGCGACTTGCTACCATAAAGTTTTCTCTAATTTCTCTGATTTTCCCCAGTCATTACTGACCAATACCTCTTTATTTTTTATCAAGCTTGAGGAGGATAACATTTTCTTGTTGTATAATTTCACCCTTCGGGCGAATCCATCACTATTTGATGCTTTAACGAGTCTAGCGAAGGTGAAACTTGGCCTTGTCTAGATGGACAAGTTTGTCGCTATTTGATGCTTTTAATGAGTTTAACGAGAAAGACAACTCGGTCCTTTTCATGTTTAGAGAGTTTGAAAAGGGAAGAAAAGGAAACTCCATAAGTTATTTTTCGTAAAATAATCTCTCAAGTCCGAAAAAGCATAAAATAATACAAGAGAGATATCGTTTCCAATCCTTTAACGAGCTAGAATAAACAAGCGCTTGACAATCTTTTCATATTTAGAGAGTCTGAAAAGAGTTTAAACAGGACTCTAAGGGGGTTCTTTTTTGTTTTTAACAAAGCTCGAAAAATAGGCAAAAGTTTTATTTGTGGTCAAAGATGTTCAATTTACACTTATGTGCGTCAAATTTTTCTTTCAACTGTTAAACCTGCCGAAAACACCATCAAAGAGGATTAAAAATACATGTTCATGGATAAAATGAATAAAAACTAACATTTACTCAATTAATGTGCAAGAAATAAACATAAAAACAATTTTTATTATTCATTTTCACCATTTCACTTTTACCCTTTGACTTTGGTGCTCTGGAGCAGTTTTTCACCTCAAAGTTCACTATCTGATTGCAGAGGATTCAGTGGACCGTTTCTCTTGCCATCCGGACCAGGTAGGAGATATCCCTGTTCTCTTCCATTTTATTCCATTTATTTTCAGTTTTAAGCAAAAAAAATTGGCTTTTGAGGCCCCTAGGGTTTCATTTTTCACACTCTAGGTCAACGCACCCTTTCAATATCAAAAGGTATGTTGCATTGCATACACCTAGAAGGAAGTATACATTGTAGCGCACTGTCTCTAATGGAGGGGTGTGATGGGTGCAAAAACCAAATTTTGACAACTGCTTTCTCCCAAATTTTCAACTGTTTTTTGCAAAAAATGGATCCTAATTTGTCTAATGGTTGCATTTCAGACATTCATCAAATCAAAATGGTGATTATATGGAGAGAACGGGAGCATGAAGAACAAGATATGATTGCCCTAAATAATCAAGGTATAGTTGATACCCTAAGGAATTGTGGGTTACTGAAGTATTTTCGATTATCCATCATGGGGCAACAAATTTAACTTTTTCAGTACCTTGTTCATTCTTGGGATCCTACTGATCAGGTTTTTCACATTAGGGGCAAAGTGATCCCTTTACCATTGATGATATTTACTTTCTGACTGGGCTGTCGAGGCGGGGTGCCCCGATCTCATTATTAGGATTTACCAGAGGAAGTGAATCGGTGAGAGATTATATATGACAGTTCTGCCGAGAAGGAGCTCGACCTAGCAGAAATGGAAAGTTCAACATCAGGGATGTTAGTGATTTACCATTGAGAACAATCCTTTTGACCCTCTCCAAACTAGTAGTCAGCACAACTTTACACTTGGAAAACAAGTCATATATGCAGTATGCTTTAGAGTGTTTGGAGCCAAAAATGTTCAACTGGTGTGAGGCAGTTCTTTCATCCATGAAAGAACAACTGACCAAGGTAAAGAGTGGAAAGACAAAAAAATTTGGTTATGGGTCTATCTTGATTTGTTTTTCCTTGGGGAGAATTCCACTCATGCAGCCACAATACATCTCATTGGGAGTACTTAGACCTAGAGACCCACGGATGCAAAGGTGGGTAGATCTTATGCATAGGCATGCTGGCCAGTCATTGATCTCGTTTACCCCTTATTTCTTTGAGTGGTTTGACCGACAGGACATGAACGTTACAGAATATCCATATTTAGGAATGAATTTTCATGGTGATCAAGATCTGTTGTTACCAGTTGGAGCATAGTGGAGTGCTATTGGTAAATTGTTTGACGAAAATGTTTTTTATTTTTTAAAGTTTATACTTTTTTTGCATTTTTTTATTATTGCCAAGACTAAACAAACATTTTTTATATGTATGCAAATGTTGGATCTGTTCGACCTATGGGATGCCAACGAGAGGCAGGTGCGCTAGTACAGAGAGCTCTTGGGAGAGCAGTTCTTCGAGGCTTGGATTTAGCAGAGACATTGGCTGAGCTACAAGATCACATAGAGGGTTTGACCCTAGGTATTCCAGATGTTCAGATCGAGGAGTTATCTATGTGATTGCAACACCATACCATTGGCATGCCGAGTCATTGGATGAGACTCCTACGCATGATAGCATAGGTTGTGACCTGTTATCATGAGTAGCACTAGTCTACTTGGATATTTTCTGCATACATTTTTGAGTTTTTTGGGTCAGATGACCAATTTTTGTCTTGGACACCAATCGAGACATACTATTATCCATATTAGTAGCTTACCAACCTCTTAAGACATTTCTACATATTGTACTTGTGGTCATTTATTGATTTCAGTCCTCTTTCATTGAAAATTGATTCGAAACTGTGACAAAATTGCCTTCAGAGTTGCTCATTGTCATCAGCGCAGTCTGATGAAGGACACAATGCATCGTAGTGCACTTCCCACATAGGTTCAGTTCGATTCATCGCACTATCTCTAACTGCTGCCTACACTGATCCCTTCAGGGTCAGTTTCCCATCTAAGAACTGAAAGTTTTTGCCAATTTTCTCTTGTTTGAATGACTTGTTGAATGTTAATGATGTTTTGTCTGTGAAATTAGTTTTCAATCTCCTTAATTTGGCCCTACTTAGAATAGGATTGATAAATGTTTCTTATGTATTTGCTTTATCATTTTCAATCTATAGTTGAAAGTTAGTTTTAATCGATTAATCTTTAGCGAAAGAAAGTGCTGTAAAATCGTCTTTTCCTTCAAAAGTTGAATTGTCATCAAATCTTCATTCATGAAATATCAATTTGTTTATATGTGCATTTGATTACCTTTTTCATTGAAATTGTCGTAATTCCTTATTTCTTCGAAAATGAAAGTGTCGTAGAGTCTTCCTTGAAAAGAAATTGTCGCAAAATCATCATTTTTTATGAAAAGAATTTGTTGATTGTTTGTGCATTATTTTTCCTTTTTGAATCATTCACATTAAGGGAAATTGAAAAGAAATACATGCATTTTGCATTGAAAAGAGTTTGTTTGTGCTAGATGTAATAGTGTAAGTAATTTTCATTTAGATTGTGCTCTTTGCTCTTTGATCAAAAGAAATCTGATTGCTCTATACCTAAGTAGCTAGGATTTTCATTGTTAAAACTGAATGGAAAGAGTGCTTATCATGATAGTTGCATTCCTAGGAATTTAAGAATACATCACGTGGTGAACTTGAAAGACAAATTCCTAAGCAAGATCAACTTAAAATAAACATCAATTTCTGTAATGGAGCATTGTCATTAATGAAAAACATTTAGTGGTTCTAGGCTAGAGATGTGTTATGGCGTCGTTAAACCAAGCAACTATCGCTAACTTGTCTGCAATACATCCTGAGTGTGATACCTCATTCCACGTACATGAGTATATAGTAGCTTGTCCACGTACCTTCGGGTATATAGGGCGATGTTACAATACGTAAAGTATATGGGAATGCTCTCACTATGAAGTTTTGCATTAGACAACACTTATATGGACTGGGCCTCCACGTACCATTGGGTATATATGGGAGTACAACACTAGGTTTCTATCCATCCTTAAGTAACCGAGTCGGCCGCCTTGCAAATGTGATACACCGAACACAACATTCAGGGAGATTGCCTGCCCATACTTCTTGGTTCGCCAAGAGGTATTCTGCAATTTACAGTTGCCTGGTAAACCTTTTGCCTAGCTATCTCTTTTTGTTTATTTCTTTTTGATAATAAAATTAATCAACAATCATGGAGGAACATCACCCCAAACCCCATCGTTCATGGAGAACAACGAGCCAACTGCCTTTGCTTCCCAAAGTGACACCAATTTGGACAAAGCGGTCTCATTTATCAAAAACTCCTAGCTCTTCATCTAGGTTACCTGAAACATTTGTTTCAATAGCTACAGAGACTCTAGTTACTCCAACTATTTCTGGTACATTCGTTCCTAAAGAAGAAGTTTCACAATTACATGAGGACATTAGCACTAATCCTAGTGAAACAGTAACCGAAGTTGTCCAACAACAAATTGATACTCAACTTGAAATTGTTCAACAAGAAAGTGCTTCTGAACTTGAAATAGCTCAACCAAAAGTTAGTCCAGAATCTATCCCAGTTCAAATAGAAGTTACATCTAAACGCGAAGTTGTTCAGGAACCTCCCTTTGAAACTGTTGTTAATTTACCTAAACATCTGGACTTCAAATTTCAACATTCAAAAGTTGTTACCCCTCAAACATCAGTTACCATTGAAACTACACTTTCATCAACACTAGAAATCTTTTACAGACCTGATGGTCAAGTTCTTCCACCTGATTTGATTGCCATAGAGGAGTAACTAGTAGAATATTCCACACCTGGAACCCCATTTCACTTTGGAACTGGGCTTAATATTTACCCTACTACTCCTGATTACTTTGATCCATCTGATCCTGCTTCGTTTCAAGTACCCGTCGAATCTTTAGGACAACTTTTGGGCCAGTTAACTATGGCTGAACAATTGTTAACATCCCAGACTATATCATTTGATGCAGCTGCAATATAATCTTTTGTTGTAAGTCCTTAGATGTTTTCTACCACACCTAAGTCACACTTGTATGGTGAATCATCCCTCTCGATTGGTTATCAATCATTTTCAGGAACCCACTCGGGGGTTTCTTCTGCACCATGGTCATCACCCATGTTCTCAACCAGAATTCTACCTAGTTCTTCTCTAATGGGAACTCAACAGTTTGATCGTACACATCAGTATCAGGCTAGGAAATCTAGTCAACAAAGACCTATATATCCATTAAATGTTGGATTTCCACCATATGGAGAGCAATATGCTTATTCATCATGTCCTCCTTATTCCGGAGGACAACCATATGGTAATTTCCCACAATATTCAAGTCAAGTTGGAATTAAAGTTTGTCAATGGAAACCAGTAATGCCAACTCAACCAAGGCTTGTGTATCCAACACAACCAATGTAAACTGTGTCAAATATTCCTACTACACCTGTTCTTACTACTGTGCCACAGTCACAAGCTCAAATTATTGTATCTCAACCGGTACAAATTGATCCTTCTCCCTTGCAACCACAAGTTTCAAGTCAAGAGGTTCAAGTCTTTCAAGTTGTTATATAATAGCCACTTGTTTCTGGAGCTGAGCAACAACCTCAGGTTATTATACCTTTATTTGGATTGACCCAGGCTTACACTCTTATAATTGATTCACAACTTGGTCAACCTTTCATTGATGGGAAATAACCGTGCCTTCCGCAATTCCAACAACCCCAATTCCAATAGTTCAAACCTCTGTTTGGACTTGGTTCACAAGCTCAACCTGGTTTTGGTCAATATCAAGCTTACCAAGGTCCTGGGAAACAAGGTTTTGCAGGTTATGTACAACCACAATTTCAATCTAGTTACAAACAACCACCTTATACTAGTTTTTTTCAACAACCATACCAAGGTTACCAAACGCAGATGCCTTATGATGGTCTACAAAGACCTATTGCACAGGAAATCCCATCATATCCTGGTTATGCTCAACCTGACTTGAACCGACAGTTGCCATTCGTAGGAACTTTAGAATTACCAGATTTAAATTGGCTCACCAATGATCCACTCGCATATGTACCTTGGTGGTTTCACACGAGTTACCATCTGATATTCTGAAGTTTAATGGAAATCCTGGAGAAGACCAATCAAATCAGGTTATGACCTTTCATTTATGGTGTTCATCCCACACTTTGAATGATGATTTGATTAGACTGTGTCTTTTCCAGAGAACACTTACTGGTCTAGCTACTAAATGGTACATCGAATTACCAAGAGCTTCTTTCAGTAACTTCACCACTTTAGCCACTACCTTTTTGACCCACTTCCAGTTACCTATCAGATACAAAACTGGAATGGAGCTCTTGAACAACTTTAAACAGACTACCTCTACCCATATATCAGATAATATTCTTGAGTGGCAGTGTCGTCATCGAATGGTTAAGACATACGTTCCCTCAGTTGAGTGGTTCATAAAGTCCTTGTTGCCATCAATCATTGAGGATGTGGAAAACGGTGGAGTTGTCACAGAAGATAAAGTTATCGCTTGCGCCCAATACTTGGATTTGATTTACACATAATCCAGAACGCTCTATGATAAAATCCCCAATGCACCTAGACCAGTGTACATTGTTCCACCACCCTCACAATCGAGTAAGGACTCTCATGCCGACGACGGTGTGATCGGTTCTTCAAACGCACAAGCAACAGGAAGACCATTTGGCCAAACTCTTGCTATTTCTAATCAAGCTACCAATGCATCAGAAAACACTCGTACATCAGAGATTAATTCCATGTCATCTGAAAAAGGCAAAAATCCAAAGAAACCAGGAGGTAAGAAAAAGGGGAAGAATAACAAAAAGAAACAAGAAAATTCCACTCCAGAGAAATCATCTGATTCCCCTGCCGTGGCCAGGAAACCTTGTTATCCATGTCTGATATGTAATGATGAGCATTATACAAAAGATTTTCCACATCGATTTGAGGTCTCTAAATTTTTAAAGACTTCAACCACATCAGCAGTGTTGACAGATCAATTTCCAACCCCGGAGACACATTTGGTTGCAACTTCCCATGCTTCCACATCCCAAGTACTCATGTTATCCATCACAAATCCACAAAACAATGTTTTGGTGTCAACAAGAAACAAAGATTATGGAAATCCATTGTTGTCGAATAACCAGACCACTGATCAACCTAGTACTTCGACCTCGAATTCATCAGAAGTTGTTCCACTAGTTGTACCTAAATTGATGATAAAGCCACCAAAGGGAGTTGTGCACAAATAAACATTCAACCCTCATGCTCGAGCAGCTCAAAACTATAATATAGTGGAAGATTTGGCTCAATCATCTTCCTCTATGTCGACACTCAAGGTGTTTCAAAATTGTCCCTCCTAAAACAAGCTTTATTATCAACAATAGGTGGAATAGATCTTATGGATTCAAATCTTGTGGTTTTTAACCATGCGGGATATTCACCACAGTTACTGGTGCAATTAGCTTTCCTAACACAAGTAAAATCTCTCAATAAGAATGTTCACTGAACTATTATTGATGAGGGGGAATCTACCTGCATTATATCCATGAGCTGTTGGAAAACACTTGTTTCACCGCTATTGTCACGATCACCAACTACATTAAAAGCCTTTGATGGAATAACATATACTCCATATGGGATTTTGAGTAACATGCAAATCGAACTAGGGGGAAAGACAGTTACTGTTGACATTGAGGTAGTTGATGGACTCCTTGATTATAACATTTTACTAGGAAGGCCTTGGGTATATGCTATGGTTGTTGTCATTTCCACATACTTTCGTACAATTGCATTCCCTTTCAAGGGTGGAATCACAGTCATTGATCAGCTAGCCTTCTTTTCTAATAGTTGGCAGGCTATGGGAAGCATTCTGTTGATACATGGAAGCCAACTGTCACTTCAAAGTGCTAGAGTAGGTCTCCTTAAAGATCCTTCTTTAATGGGCACTTTTACCCTCTCGTCACCATCTGGTTTGGCAGAAGTGGCAAGAGTAGAGAATTGCAACATGATTTCTTCTACATCATCTGATTTTACGAATATTTCCAACTACTTTGCAACTGATGGTCATAGCGAGGCGTTGTCATTCAACCCCATTGAATCATCATAGCAATCAATTTTTTGGGCTTGTGTGGCAAACCCTAATCTGGAGTCAACAATTGTATGGGTAGATAGATCATTAGAATATGGTACCTCTTCAGATCCTTTTCCATGTATAAATTCTACGGATGAAGGAATCGTCTAATCATTGATGATAGGAGAGGCACCGTGGGAGGATTATCATCATTGTTCCCACCTTCTAGATGACATTGAAGATTATTCAAATGAACTAAATCACCCATCGATGGTTGATTTCTTGTCAAAATCTGTAAATACTATAGATTTTGAGCGTAATTTATCCAACATAGAAGAAACTATTTCTATAAACATTTCAACCAAGCCTAAAATTGTAGAAAACATTCATGTCAGCAAATCCTGTTCTTCATTGGAACTTGATAATTACTGTGCTCTTTTTTGTGAATTTCGAGATATCTTTTCATGGTATTATGAGGCGATGCTGGGTATTGACTCAAGTATTGTTGAACATGAGATTAAAATGTACCCTGATGTCAAACCAATACAATAGTGGCTTCGACCTATTCATCCTAAGAAATTCGTTGCCATTAAAGCAGAGGTTGAAAAAATTTTGCAGGTTGGCTTCATTTTCCCTATACCTCTTACTGATTAGGTATCTAATATTGTTCCAGTGATGAAAAAACAAGGGACAATTCGAGTGTGCGTCAATTATAGGGATGTAAACCAAGCATGTCTGAAGGACAATTATCTTACACCTTTTATCCACCAGATTATTGATGAATGTGCTGGATGTGAAATCTTTTCATTCATGGATGGATTTTCTCGCTACAATCAAATCAATATCCGCCCACAGGACCAATCAAAAACCACTTTTATTTGTCCATGGGGCACATTCGCCTATTGAAAGTTACCTTTTGGTTTGAAGAATGAAAGGGCTACATTTCAGAAGGCAATGAATTATGCCTTCCATGACATCAAGCACATTGTTCAACCTTATCTTGATTATTTTCCTGCTCATTCACGAAAACAAACTGATCACCCACAACATTTGAGAGCAATATTCTTATGATGTCGACACTAAAAGTTAGAATCAATCCACATAAATGTGTGTTTTGTGTTGGCTCTGGTCGATTACTTGGATTCGTAGTTTCAAAATATTGAATTCGACTTGATCCCATTAAGGTTCAGGCAATCCTTGACTTGCCTCCACCTTCAAACTTGTTACAGATACAGAGACTTCAAGGGAAGGCAAACTTTCTGAGGAGGTTCATTCCAAACTATGCTAAATTAGCTAAAGGTTATACACATCTATTGAAGAAAGGGGTACCCTTCCATTGGGACCAAGTTGCACAAGCTTCTTTTGATGCTCTCAAAGATTCCCTGATTATAGCATCATTAATGTATGCCCCAAACTATCAAAAGACTTTTTACCTATATCTCGCCGCTGCAGATACAACCATTGGTATGGTTTTAGTTCAAGAATAAAGTGGAATTGAACAACCTATTTATTATTTGCGTCATAATCTCAACAATACAGAAAGTAAGTATTCACATGTCAAAACGTTAGCTTTGGCAGTCGTTCAAGCTGTGCAGAGATTTTGTCATTACATCTTCCTCTGCAAAACTACCATTATATCAGATTGAAACCCTATGACATACATTTTTTCACGTCAATTGCTGGGGGGAAAGTACTCTAAATGGATAGTTATCTTGCAGGAGTTTGATTTGGAATTCATCAAATCTAAATCAAAGAAATCTCTTGTCTTTGCTAAGTTACTTTGTGATCTTCCCTCATCCTCCAATGATTTAACATCAGAAGCAACAATCTTGGATGCATCTTTGTTTCTTATCTCCTCAAGTGATCCATGGTATGGAGATATACTGGTCTATCTCCAGACCCAAGCTTTTCGGCCTAATACCTCACTCTGAACAGCGACGTACTCTTTACCACCTGCACCACTGCATCCAGTCGTTTTTGCTGGCCTATTCACAAAATGGGACATTGACTTTATGACAGGTAACCCCACCTCGGCCGGGGGGCATGGGTATATTATAGTCGCCATTGACTATTTTACCAAATGGTCCGAGGCGATGCCAACATTGAACAACAGTGGCGAAACAGATGCTCTGTTTTTTTTCAACCATGTGGTTTCTAGGTTTGGTGTACCACAAGCTATAGTTACAAATCATGAGTCGCATTTTCACAATCACATGATGGTTGAACTAACTACCAAATTAGGACTGTCACATGATAGTTCTACTTCATACTACCCACAAGCTAACGAACAAGTTGAGGCTCTCAACAAAGTCCTTAAGCGCATGTTACAAAGAATGATTGGAGTTCATAAAAGGAATTGGAATTTAATCCTATACTCGACTTTATGGGAATATCGAACCTCGGTGAGGAATGTGACCGGATTTATGCCTTTTCAATTGGTGTATGGTTTGGAAGCAGTCTTACCAATCCAATGTGAAATCTTGTCTCTCAAACTCGCGATTGACTTGCTACCTAACACTTCTGAAGAAGAAGCACATTTCTTGGAATTAATCCATCTGGATGAAACCTGTCGTGATTCCGTAGTGGCTAACGAGGTGCATAAAAAATGCATCAAGGCGTAATATGATAAAAATGATAAGCCTCATGTCTTCTCAGAAGGTGACCTAGTCTTGCTTTACGATCAGGATTCTGATAAACATGGAGCAGGAAAATTTGAACCGCTATGGATGGGCCCTTATAGTTAGTGGACTATGATGGGATTCCATTTTCACAGCCTCGAAATGGGTTGTACCTTAAACATTACTATGCTTAGTTAAGTGTAGTAAACCTCACTGTATATATGCATTTATTGCATTTGTGTGTGTTTCTTTTTGAGTTTTTATTTGTTTAGGTAATCCACTTCGCATTTGTTGCAGATGTCGAACTTTTCAGAACCATTTGTTGGTTATGCCGATGGAGCTAGTTATAGTATGCAAAATTTATCTTCTACAACATGGGCCATTTTTGCTGCAAGTGGCGAGTTAGTGAGTTTTAGAGGGATATGTATTGGACGATCGACAAATAATATCGTTGAGTATAGTGCGTTGATTGAACTCCTCTCTAATGCCATTTCACTTGGCATGCGCCGAATCATCATTAGGCTAGACTCATAACTTGTTGTACTACAACTTACTAGCATCTATACCATCTGAAACCCAGCAATTCATCGCATGTTCCTCAGAGTTCGTATTTTGGAAAGGTATTCTGAGTTTATTCAATATCAACATATTTCCAAAAATCTAAACACATTAACTGACTCTCTAGTGAATTAAGTGTTAAATAGACATTTGCGACATATGTAAAGTAAAAAAAATTCAACTCGCATCATTATTTGAATAGGATTGCATCACTTAACCATAATAAAACTCGAAAGTCAAATAGATAGTTGTATATAAGTTTTGCAAATAGTTTGTGTCCAAGACAAAAATTGGTCATCTGACCCAAAAAAATCAAAAATGTATGCAGAAAATATCCAAGTAGACTAGTGCTGCTCATGATAACAGGTCACAGCCTGTGCTATCATGCATAGGAGTCTCATCCAACGACTCGACTGTTAAAATTGGCAACCAGGGAAAAACTTCATGTGGGTCATCTTATTCATGGCTGATAATATTTTTATTAGATTCCTCTCGTCGAGAGGTGTAGGATTTATATAAAGATCATCTGATTCCGATAAGTATTCATGGAGATATGAATTTATTTTGATTATGGAATTATTATCAAGCCGACCTATAACTCATGTAGGCTCAGAAGCCCAACAGTCGCATCTATTCACCCACCAACGTTGTGTATAAATATAAGAGGACTTTTCCTCATGTGGACTCACCCATCTCATCACATCTCTCTCTCTCTCTCTCTCTACTGCGTAGAAATGAGTCTCTTCTCTACTGTGCTGAAATGGGTCTCTCTCTCACACATGTGAAGCAGGAAGCTGTTGAATTTGAAGCTGCAACTGCAGAAGTAAAGATTGACTTGCATGGCCTAGAAGATCTCCTATTTGGAATTTCCTGTAGGTTCATCTGAACCTCCTCTGAAATCTGCAACTTTTGGTGGTGGAATGAAGTCAATCTGACGTTCGGTTTGTGAGATATTGTCTGCCCTAGTTTGATAATGAAGCCGCTAATGTTGATGCTGCTAATCTAGGGTTTGCTACTGCTGATATGAATCAGATTTATTGTACTATTTATCTCTCCTAAATTATTGAAGATAAAAGAAGATTTGATCAAAGGGTTTCCCCACACATTGTGGGGTTTGTCCCTGGCTAGCCGCCACATCTTGTGTCTCTTGTCTTGGCTTGTTTTCTATCGATCGTTTAATGTTCTATCTGCACTTTACTTTATGTACATGTGATTGCTAATCTGTGAAATATAATAAGAAAAAGAAGTAAGCTGTTATAAGCATAGAACATACCATAACTTAACATCGACACACCAATGGTATGGCATTGCAATCGCATAGGTAACTCCTCAATCTGAACATCTAGAATACCTAGGGTCAAACCCTCTATGTGATCCTGTAGCTCGGCCAATGTCTCTACTAAATCCAAGTCTTGGAGAACTGCTCTCCCAACAACTCTCTGTACTAGCACACCTGCCTCTCGTTGGCATACCATAGGTCGAACAGATCCAAAATCTGCATACATATAAAAAGAATTGTATAGTCTTAGCAATAATCGAAAAACACAAAAAAAGGTAGAAACTTAAAAAAAAAAAACAATTTGGTCAAACAATTTACTAATAGCACTCCACTGCGCTCCAACCAGTAACATTAGATTTGGATCACCATGGAAATCCATTCCTGAATATGGATATTCTGCGAAGGTCATGTCCTGTCGGTCAAACCACTAAAAGAAGGCAATGGTAAACGAGATCAATGACTGGCTAGCATTCCTAGCCATAAGATCTACCCACCTCTACATCCGTGGGTCTCTAGGTCCAGGTACTCCTAGTGAGATGTGTTGTGGCTGCATGAGTGGAATTCCCTCGAATGCAAAAGAAATCAAGATAGACCCATAACCAAAATTTTTTGTCTTTCCATTCTTTACCTTGGTCAGTTGTTCTTTCATGGATGAAAGAACTGCCTCACACCAGTGGAACACTTTTGGCTCCAAACACTCTAAAGCATACTGCATATATGAGTTGTTTTCCCAGTGTAAAGTTGCACTGCCAGCCAGTTTGGTGAGGGTAAAAAGGATTGTTCTCAACGGTAAATCACTAACCTCCCTGATGTTGATCTTTTTGTCTCTACTAGGTTGAGCTCCTTCTCAGCAGAACTATCGTATATAATCTCTCACCGATTCACCTCCTCTAGTAAATCCTGATAATGAGATGGGGGCACCCCGCCTCGATAGTCCATTCATAAAGTAAATATCATCGATGGTAAAGGAGATCACTTTGCCCCTAATGTGAAAAACTTGATCGGTAGGATCCCATGAACGAACAAGGTACTGCAAAATTTCAATTTGTTTCCGCATGCTAGATAATCGAAAATACTTCAATAACCCACAATTCCTTAGGGTATCAACTATTCCCTGATTATTTGGGGTAATCATATCTTGTTATTCATGCTCTTGTTCTCTCCATATAATCACCATTTTGATCTGATGAATGTCTGAAATGCAACCATTAGACAAATTAGGATCCATTTTTTGCAAGAAACAGTTGAAAATTTGGGAGAAATCAGCTATCAAAATTTAGTTTTTGCACCCATCGCACCCCTCCATTAGAGATAGTGTGCTGCAATGCATACTGTCTTCTAGGTGTATGAAATGCAGCGCACCTTTTGATATTGAAAGGGTGTGCTAATCCAGAGTGTGAAAAATGAAACCCTAGGGGCCTCAAAAGCCAAATTTTTTTGCCTAAAACTGAAAATAAATGGAATAAAATGGAAGAGAATAGGGATAGCTCCTACCTGGTTCAGATGGCATGAGAAATGGTCCACTGAATCCTCCACAATCATCTAGTGAACTTTGAGGTGAAAAACTGCTCCAGAGCACCAAAGTCAAAGGGTAAAAGTGAAATGGTGAAAATGAATAATAAGACTTGTTTCTATGTTTATTTCTTGCACTTTAATCGAGTAAATGTTAGTTTTTATTCATTTTATCCATGAACATGTATTTTTAATCCTCTTTGATGGAGTTTTGAGCAGGTTTAACAGCTGAAAGCACAATTTGATGTGCTCAAGTGTAAATTGGACATATTTGACCACAAAGAAAACTTTTGTCTCTTTTAGAGCTTTGTTAAAAATGAAAAAGAACCCCCTTAGAGTCCTCTTTAAAATCTTTTCATACTTTCTAAATATGAAAATATTGTTGGGCGCTTATCTATTCCAGCTCGTTAAAGGATTGGGAACAATATCTCTCCTGTATTATTTTATGCTTTTTCGGACTTGAGAGATTATTTTAGGAAAAAGAACTTATGGAGTTTCCTTTTCGTCCCTTTTCAAACTCTCTAAACATGAAAGGGATGGAGTTGTCTTTATCGTTAAACTCGTTAAAAACATCAAATAGCAACAAACTTGTCCATCAAGACAAGGCCGAGTTTCACCTTCGCTAGACTCATTAAAGCATCAAATAGTGATGGATTTTCTCGAAGGGTGAAATACAACAAGCAAATGTTATCCTCTTCAAGCTTGATAAAAAATAAAGAGGTACTGGTCAGCAATGACTGGGGAAAATGGGAAAAATCCGAGAAAAAATTATGGTAGCAAGTCACTCTTGAAAATGACACTTTCACCTCATCACCATGACTATGTGGGTTGGGTCATTCAGTTTGATGGTTATCACACCATTGGTCTATCATACCATCCATTACTTTGTTGTGGGTCAATGCTTCTAATTCATCT
This sequence comes from Pinus tabuliformis, assembly GCA_031772625.1. NCBI lineage: Eukaryota > Viridiplantae > Streptophyta > Pinopsida > Pinales > Pinaceae > Pinus > Pinus tabuliformis. The sequence goes on from CM062806.1 coordinate 174,449,611, forward strand.
TAGTGTCACTGACATGTTCAAGAGAAGTCATTCAGTTCAAACTTCATCCTTTGCAATACCATAAACCTTCATTTTCATGATTGCCATTGTTGAACCTTCTGTTGTCAGTCGATTCTCATCTCCAAAGTCATTTACCTCGTTTCATGTCATAGATGTGGGATACATCAAGGCCCTCCTGCGACGAGTCGCTTCTTGACAACATTAGCACATCATCTAAGAAGTTGACTTAGAAACATCCCTTCAGTACCTTGAGGCTTGCATACATCAATGGCAGGTTTCTTGCTTCTGGCGATAGGTTGACATCAGTGGCCTTCGACTGAAAGAATTTGTATGGTGTTCGACATCAAATCATTTATTCACACCATGCGAAATGTACTGTAGTACCTTGAGGGTCATCATCATTATCAGTGATTCCTCTCGCGTCTGTTAACGGATTACATCATTGGATGGTAATTAGACGATGTCTTTCCATTTTCGACTTCAGAACATCTATTCACATGGTTAGAATTGTATTTGAACAAAAGATTGAACGAGATTGAATACCCCGGGTCTAGTTTCATCCATCCGGGCTGCGATATTTTCAGGAGTACTAAATCAAATGTACAATGGCCTTACATTCATGGTCAACCATTCATGGGTCTATATTTGTAGATGACTGTATTTGTACATGTAATTAAAGTTTATAAGTTGAGCATGGGTATGCCTTCCCTTCACTAGCTCATGAGAAAAATCAAATTATCATGATATATGTATTGTAATTGATGCAGGTCACCTTCCGTTTCGAGAAATCCTCTCCTCATGATAAATCATTTCACCTGACATATATATTTACGACTTCATGCTTTAGGGGGAAACTATTACAAATCCATTTGGGCACATCAACCCCAATTTACAAATAGATACTATTAGGGCCCATCAACCCCTAGTGCAGTTGTTACATGCCCTGTTATAGACATTTTTGGGCACTGCAACCCCAAGCATAAAATGTACATAAACCAAGGGCTCCTAAGTCCCTAAAAGTGTTGTTCTAACCCCTAAAGCAACAAGGTCAACTGATTATAGCTTCTCCCAGAAGTTCTCCATGAAAAACTGCTCAGAACTAGTCAAAACAGTATCATTTCACCTGCTCCATAGGCAAAGTGAATTGCATCTCACCTAAGTACACTCTGTGGGTGCGTTGCATTTCAAAAAGCCCTTCTATGGGGTGCGATCGGCAAGAAGTGACAAATGGCAGTGTCAATCCGCGAGGTGGAGAGGCATGGAATCTTCCAGAAACTTCTCCTGTGACACTGCCTCTCTGAATTCAACCAAGGATGAGTAAGAGATCATTAATCTCCAAGTGGAAGCAAGAACTATCAGAGGGAAGACACTAATCAAATCACAAGCTGACTCATCTCCCTTACAGATATCTATATATGGATCCCTCATCCCAGAGATCCAGAGGCTGGAATTTTGCATCTTGTAAGGAATTGTTGTTGGTTTCTTGAGACAACATCATAGTGTTGGGTGATCTAAGCTTTGTATGAGGTGAAGAAGGGCTTACTTTCTGAGAGGATGATGCTGGGTCAGAACAACTGGTTGTAACTCTCTTGGCTCTTTCTTGATTATCAATAAACGCTATTCAAGTTTTCCTCCATACTCTTGTGTCGTTTATGTTTTATGCATTTGTATGGTCAATTTACATTTGATCCTAGATTGTTTATGATAATAGATCCATGTTCTTGTATAGTGTTATGCTACTTTGATTCTACAGGTACTCTGTGAAGCTGGTTGTACAAAGAAGCAAGTAGCAAAGGACTATCAGAAGAGAGAGGAATCAAACTAGGAGCCAAGCGCAAGACAGAGGTTGGTCTCCTTTATTCTTCTCTCATCTATCTTTCATAAAGGAAAAACGAAAGTAGCTTTACTTTGTTTGTTTCTAAGGTAGCTATAACACCTTAGTGGGATTAGCAGTTCTACATAGACACTTTTCCCTGTAAAGAAATGGCGACTCCGCTGGGGAGCAACTAGGTTGTTTGTTTATCTACCTTGTTGTTTACTTTATAAACTTACAAATAGAGCTTGAAGTTGAGCCAGGTAGCTTTCGAACTGCATTTGCTATGCAAATGCAAAGTAGATAAATGTCGCTTCAGTCAATCTCTGGGTTTTTTTTATGAATTAAACAACTGATTTACAAACTCTCTAATTGCCCTTGTGGTGGCTCTAGTAACCTCCTTAGATCTACCCCTGTTGTTGATTTACTGATTACCACTTGCTTGGCCAAAATCCCTGAACTGAATTGCAAACTGTGACCCGGAACCCAAGAAAAGTCTCATCTCTAGCCCAGCGCAGTCTCTGTTCTGTGAATCTGAAATTCAGCGCACTTCCCGAGTGTAGTAGGTGCGCTACATTTCAAGTTCACTGTGTTACAGGTGCGCTGATCAAACTAGGCATTGTTCCTCAATTTTGGTTTCTGTGTTCATTCTTTTCAGTTCTATTCATGAATTTTGCTGCCTGTAGTCAGTATACCTCTGTTTGAAACCCCTTTCCTTACTGATATTCTGCCTCCATTGTGCAAAGAACTGTAAATTTTTTTGTGTATTTGTTGAGTCATTTTCAATTCTCATTTGCAAAAAAGTAACTTAATTGTACTGTCGTTTCTTGATTTGAAAGTGTCGCAAGTGTCGTTTTCAGTCATAGAAGAGAGTTTGATTGCTCTTGATAGTCGATTACCCTGTTACTGTTGTATTTGATCTGAATTTGTATTTTTTCTAGTGTCAAAAGCAAGTATTCATTTCCAAATCACAAAGTGTTGTGATTGTCTTCATTTTTTATTTTGAAAAGAAACTTGTTAGTAATTGTCGCTTGAAAAGTAATTCAGATTTGCGCATTAGCTTTCTTTTTATCATTCACATATTAAGAAGGCTGAAAACAAATACATGCATGTGCATTTTCATTTAGATTGTTTGATTGGTTTGATTTAGGACAGTGCATATAGTGTGTGCTCTTTGCTCTTTGTTGAAAGAATTCTGTCTTTCTTTCCTTAGTAGCTAGGATTTTCATTGCACAAAGAAGATAAAAGACTGTTTATCATCTTAGATTTCATTTTAGGAATTGTACATCTACATCATGCGGTGAACCTGAAAGGAAAATTTCTTAAGCAAGATCAACTATAAAATAAATTTAATGAATCTAACAACGCTTTGGAACCTAACGCATAACATCTAGAAGTCTAGGCTGGAGATGTATTCCGGCGTCGTAAAGCCTGGTAACTGTTGTTCTCACTGATGGTTGGGTGATTCCTCCACTTTGAGACAATAATTGCTAGTACGGACTTGTGCTCCCACGTACCGTCGAGTATATTTTGGGAGACCACAATAGGCTTAACCTTTTATCCATAGGAAGCCGTGTCTGCTACCCTATCGATCGCAATGCACTGAACACAGCATTTGGGAAGATTGACTGCCGTACCGTAAAAATTATTCTGCAGTTTTGTGATTGGTTTGGTAATCCCTCTACCTAGATTTCCAAAGCAGTCCCTTTCGTTCCTTTTCAGACTCCTTAACGGAAAAGGTCCATTTGAGCACTTGTCACTTCAGGCTCATTAAAAATCGAAGGCAACTAGAGTCATCTTTTGTTTTTCCTCGACTCTTTAAAATTGAAAAAACAAGTTGCGTCAAAGCGTCTAAAATTTATTTTAAACGGAATAATCATCACCTTTCCTACGTTGGTCTTAGGTTGAAAGAATGGAGTCCAACAACCAAGGAATTCCTCTTAGAGGAAATCCTAGTCCCTTCTCCTCTTGGGGAGATGTTGGTGCACCCCTTATAGCCACATTGTCGCTTCCAGGATTGACAATCGGCTTGCCCGTCTGGCTCTTCTCAACATCTGTTGTTCAGAACACCGCAATTCCTGAACAATTGAGTCAGCAACTAGATGATTCCAGAGTTACCCACCAACCTTCTACTTCCTCCAATTCTTCCTCTCCTCCTTCCTATTCGCTTGATGGGGCTGGTAAAGCCGAAAATCAAGTACCTGAGAAGAAGAAGGAAAAGAAGAAGAAGGAGCCAAAAGCGAAAGGGGGCAACCAAGCGTCGTCTAGCGAAAATCCACACACTGCACCGACCAGGCCTAAATCTCCATGTGTCATTTGCAAAGGAGACCAATATCATCGAGATTGTCCATGCATCCCTCGGATCTTAAGGGACTGGTCTCCTCGTTTGCACAACCTGGTGTCGTCAACCTCTAATGATCATGTTGAAAACACACCGTTGACTAGTGAAAGTGAAGCCCCAGGACAAAAAGGAAAATATAGATTTCCTTGTAAATTGTGCGAAGGCGATCATGCCATCCGCCGTTGTCCCTTCTTAGACGAGGCAAAAAGAGTTTTGGACGATCGTCCAGTTTCACCGTTACGACTTCCTCCTGGATATAAAAAACTCTAGCCGAGTCCGTCACTAGTTGAAAATCTGGCTGACCCGCCCAGGTGGTCGGCCGAAGCGTCTATCATTGAAGACAAACCATCTGAACCCATACCAGACGAAAGTCAAAAGGTCGAGGCAGCAGTTGACCCGGTCTTGCCTTCAGAGGTTCCATCTTCAGATGATATAGTCACAGAAGAGAATAAGGATGACACCGTCCAAATTCTTTTCGTAAGCACAGACTCCGATGAACATGGGGGTAATTTACCCATTCCTTTACCACAGGAAGGAAGTTCATCAGAGTCGTACCCGACCGTCTATTCAGTCCCACCTCCAAGCAACCCAGTTGTTTCCTTTGACTGGAATCAACTAGGAAGACCCCGTTTACCGACTAGTGTACCATTCCGAATCATTGCTCAAATATATAGAATGGTTATGGCCAGTACCATCATAGATGAAGGGGCTTCTATGAGTATCCTTTCCTCGACTGCTTGGAAAGCGATTGGTTCGCCATCGCTTTTGCGTGAGATGAGAAATCTAACAGGCTTTGACAAAGGAACCAGTCGACCGTTAGGGATCCTTCCCAATGTGCCCATAACATTTAGAGGGAAAACCGTTCATATGAACGTAATGGTAGTCCAAGGACCCCTGGGTTATAATCTACTCCTTGGACGAGACTATATTTATTGCATGGGAACCATTGTCTCATCACTCTTTAGAGTAATGTGTTTTCCGCACGAAGGAAGAGTTGTCAAGCTCGTAGACCAGCTTTCATTTCCCCGATCACACATAGCAAATAGTCATATACCATCCCTGAATGGTCTTCTCACACAAAGAATGTCTCATCAATCCCCAGTCCGTCCACCTGATGAGCACGAGTGATTCGGGGGACATGAATGAAACCCATGGGGCATGCACGCTGGTCTGCTTCGGCAGGAAAACTTCGGGTATAGGATAGGTTTCCACGAGAGATATATGACTAGTCTGTACTCCCGTCCATGATTGGAAAAGGGGGTTAGATTGGAATAAGATTCCCTCGTCAAAGTTATGTGAGTGGATTGTCTCACCTTTTTCTATTTCGATAAACATCGCCGAAGAAGTGTTTTGTTTGCACTGTGAATAGGACAATCTTTGGTAACCTGAAAGAGGTAGACCTTTCCTGATAAAACAAATGTTTTGTCGGTAGAATAAAAGGTGACCTTGAAGCTTTATTTTATACCTGGGGGCATGCAAACCTTTTGGCGTGCAAGTGAAGAGCAACTATTTATTTTTTAAATTTGTAGGTCCTCTAACCCTTTAAACTCGTAGGATTGGTCGTTTCCTAACTTGCATAAAGAAACGATGTGGGGCAAAACTCTAAAAATTTCCGTTTTCATATATGGGACATTCTAATTATATGACTGGATTAATCGAGCAGTTTTAACGCGGACTTCATGCTCGTTAAAAAATAAACATAAGAAATGAGAAAATGTTTCCCCCAGCATTTAAGCTCAATAAAAAATGAACCAATTCCCAGTAAATAATCATCGTGAATATAGTACTTCAGCCTTTAAAGCCTTGGTCGTGTTCCCATCATCACCTCCACTCTGTATTGGCTGATCATTCACCTCCATTTGATTGTTTACCCCTTTTGAGGAACAGCTGCGAAGAGTGATCCCACTAGCCATCCTTGTAACACTGCCGTGATTGGAAAATTCCAAACCTTACCTGGAATCAGTTGCTACCCAATTTTATCACTCGTTCCTCAAAAGACGAGTCTCCTTTAAGCTCTTTTCAACTGACTCGTAAAATATGAAAATGTTGCCGAGCCATTGGCCTCTCTAGCTCGTTAAAGGGATCGGAAGTGCTATCCCTCCTTTAGATTTTAATATTTTTGGGACTGAGGGATTATTACACAAAAAGATCGAGCGCTTGTTTTGTTCGGCTCGTTAAAAATATCGAAAATTCATCCCTTCTGTATTGTTTTATACTTTTTTGGACTTAAGTGATTAGATGAAGAAAAAGGAATTTTGGAGTTTCCTTTACGTCCCTTTTCAGACTCTCTAAAATTGAAAAGGACCGAGTTATATTTGTCATTAAAGTCGTTAAAACCTAATAGCGACAAACTTGTCCATAGCAGACAAGAACGAGTTTCACTATCGCTAGGCTCGTTAAAGCATAGCGATGGGTTTGATCGAAGGGAAAATTATAGAACAAGCCTTTGTTATCCTCCTCAAGCTTGACAAAAATAAAGAGGTACTGGTCAGCAATAACTGGGGAAAAATTGGGAAGAAAACTTGAAGAAACTTTGTTGGTAGCAAGTCGCTCTTGAACATGACACTTTCACTCCGCATCTAAGTCGGGTTGGGTTGTTTCATTCACTAGTCACATCACCATGGTCCCATCACACCATCCACATTTGGGGTTAATGCTACCAATCCATCACGTCAGTGTCGCCGATATGTTCAAGAGAAGTCATTCAGAGAATTCACCTGTGTCTCACCCGCTGCAATACATTTACGCTCCATTCTTTCATGACCGCCACCCTGAACCTTATATCACCAGATCATTTTCACCTCCATTAAAATCATTTGCTCCATTCCGTGTCATTGATGTGGAATTCATTAAGGCCCTCCTATGACGGATCACTTCTTGTCTACATCAGCTCATTATCCAAGAAGTTGATCTAGGGACACCCCTTTTAGTACTTTGAAGCTTGCATGCCTCAATGGCAAGTTTCTCACTTCTGGCGACAGGTTTACATCAATGGCCTTCGACCGAAAGATTTTGCGTGGTCTTCGACGCCAAGTCCTTTATTCACACCACGTGAATTGTACTGCAGTAACTTGAGGGTCATTATCATTATCTGTGATTCCTCTCGTGCCTGTTAACAACGTACATAATTGGCTAGTAATCAGGTGATGTCTTTCCATGTTCAACTCCAAAACATCGCTCACATGGATAGACTTGTACTTCGAGTGATGATCGAACGAGATTGAAGACCCCGGATCTAGTTTCATCCATCTGGGCTGTGATATATATATTTAGGGAAATAAAGACATCAAATGTACATCAGTGCTGCACAGATAATCATCCAATCAAAGGGATGATGGCTCTACCAGAATCATCAGTCTACACTCAGATGATTGTCTGTCCTATGTACATGAAAATGAATTTATAAAGCTGAGCATGGGAATGCCCGCCTCAGCTAGATCATGAAAATATTATGAAGATAATTTATTGTATTGTATCTTATTACAGGTCTCCTCCCAGCTTGAAAGAACTTCGAATCTTCATGATAAAGCATTTCACTCGACATCAAAAAGATTAACGACCTCATGCTTTAGGGGGCAACTGTTATAGACATTTTTGGGCACTGCAACCCCAAGAATAAAATGTCCATAAACCAAGGGCTCCTAAGTCCCTAAAAGTGTTGTTCTAAACCATAAAGGAACAAGGTCAACTGATTACAGCTTCTCCCAGAAGTTCTCCATGAAAAACTGCTCAGAACTGGTCAAAACAGGATCATTTCACCTGCTCCATAGGCAAAGTGCATTGCATCTCACCTAAGTACACTCTGTGGGTGCATTACATTTCAAAAATCCCTTCTATGGGGTACGATGGGCGAGAAGTGACAAATGGCAGTGTCAATCCGTGAGGTGGAGAGGCATGGAATCTTCCAGAAACTTCTCCTGTGACACTTGCCTCTCTAAATTCGACCAAGGATGAGTAAGAGATCATCAATGTCCAAGTGGAAGCAAGAACTATCAGAGGGAATACACTAAAAAAATCACAAGCTGACTCATCTCCCTTACAGATATCTATATATGGATCCTTCATCCCAGAGATCGAGAGGCTGGAATTTTGCATCTTGTAAGGAATTGTTGTTGGTTTCTTGAGACAACATCATAGTGTTGGGTGATCTAAGCTTTGTATGAGGTGAAGAAGGGCTTACTTGCTGAGAGGATGATGTTGGGTCAGAACAACTGGTTGTAACTCTCTTGGCTCTTTCTTGATTATCAATAAAAGTTATTCAAGTTTTCCTCCATACTCTTGTGTCATTTATGTTTTATGCATTTGTATGGTCAATTTACATCTGATCCTAGATTGTTTATGATAATAGATCCATGTTCTTGTATAGTGTTATGCTACTTTGATTCTACAGGTACTCTGTGAAGTTGGGTGTACAAGGAAGCAAGTAGCAAAGGACTATCAGAAGAGAGAAGAATCAAACTAGGAGCCAAGCGCAAGACAGAGGTTACTCTCCTTTATTCTTCTCTCATATATCTTTCATAAAGGAAAAACGAAAGTGGCTTTACTTTGTTTGTTTCTAAGGTAGCTACCACACCTTAGTGGGATTAACAGTTCTGCATAGACACTTTTCCCTATAACATGCCCTAAAGACGTTAGTCATCAGAATGCCTCACTTTCCAAGAAGTTCCATCACTGAAAACATCCAAAAACTACCTCTAAGAAGATCAATGCAGGTAGGCCTTCATTTGGGTGCGCTACAATGAAAACCATACACTAACAGGGTGCTATGTAGTGCACTTGGTCCCTCTTTGGCCTACACTGGACAAATTTGAGTGAACTTCCATGAGGGTTTGAAGATTCCTTATCCATTGGAAGCCTCTAGAAGTTTCTCAAATGCCACCTACTCCTTTGAGTTCGCATTTGGATGAGGAAGGGAATTAGGAAACATCAATCCCCTATCCCTTATTCCATGGAACAGATTTCTAAATTTAGAAAGGAATTAATTGTCACCATTGATGGCATAACCTCCTTCATTCACCTATAAAAAGATCACTCATCTAAGAGATCAGGAGGTGGAAAATATTGAGTGGTAGGGAGATGCTGGTGATATGAGATTAGAATTGATTGCAAGTATTGTAATAGTGTTGAAGTGTCTTGCTTGTTATGAGGTGAAGAGGGATTGAATTGGAAGAGTGTCACTGGATTGAGCACATATGGGTTGTAATCCTTCTTCTTATCAATAAAGTTTTCAAAACTTTTTCCTTATGCTTGTGTTATATGTTAATGATTTCATATGTATATCATGTTCTCGATTCCATGTTATTTATAAGCAATAGACCATTATCGTTTTCCTTGATGGGTTTTTGTTTCTCTGTTTCTGCAGGTACTTTCCAAGTGGCTTAAGTACGGAAAGGAGCAGCAAGATCAGTCAAGGGAGACAAGGAGCTAGCAAAAACTACAAGTAGGTTTCTCTTCTCTCTTGTTTTATCTGTTGATTACAGAAAATGGTAGATATTACTTTGTCTGTTGTTTCTGGACATGCTACTAAGTCTAGAGGGTTAAGAATACTAAATATTCCCGAAACACAGGTGCAAAAGTAGCATGAGAAGGCCTAGCACGATCGCCATATTAAGTTGCGCACCTTCAAGGTAAATGATTTAGTGCTACTGTATGACAGTAAGTTTGATAAATTCCCAAGAAAGTTCAGAATGCATTGGTTGGGACCATACATTGTTAAGGAGGTCACAGACAGAGGTGCGGTACAACTAGTTAAACTCAATGGAGAACATTTCCCAGGAAAAGTGAATGGTAGTTGATTGAAGCCCTACATGGGTGGCCCGACTATCTGACTAGCTGGCAGAAGCACAGTCTTTGTGCTCCAAGGATGTGGAAGAATGCGCGGGACTATAAACACATGCAGGGGATACAGGCATAGATGTAGAGAAGCACTTCTGACAATGCGGTCTCGGAACAACGCATGCAGCAGATCCAGCAAGCAGCAACTCAGTGCGCGCCGACCTTGCCATAGTTCAAGCAAAGTTGGAAGGACTCCACACAAAGATCTCCACACCGACAGAGTGACTCGAGGGCGAGTCACAATGTTTGTGTTGGGGCCCTGTTGGGCATGGAATTCCCCCAAGGCATGTTTTGGGTCTTTAGGCCCAAGTTTTGACCGAATCTTCTTGTAAAAGCTCCGCAAATTGTGGGCATTGGGAACTAAATTATAATAGAGTCACAGGGTTGTCCACCCTAGTTTTTGTAATGTAATGTCGGCTGGATAGACCTACCCATGGTCGCAGACCATGGGATTGTACAAATAGTGAGGCTCTAAGTGTACAAGATAACGAATAGAAGAAGATGAGAAGTCTAAGTGATTGAGTCGAAGTGTAAAGTGTGTCTATGGGTCATAGAGTAGGAGAAGGCTCTGCATCTGAGTGTGCAGGGTAGGTCAAGTCTGTAACTGTTGGGAGAATCAATAAATAGCAAATTTACTATATTTTTATGTATCTTTTCCTGGTTTAATGAAATATTGGATATAATTTGCAAGTATATTGTTTATTTACTACGCGAACATGTATGAACGTTTTGTATAAGTAATTATAACTTAAGATATTCAAGTAGGCGAAGGTAATTAACTAGTACTGGAAGATAAGTAATATCTCGGGTAATAACGCAGAGTGTGGCACGGGAGCTCCACAGCCCCTGGTTAGGTTTGTGCGATGGCAGTGTATCAGACCGCGAGGAACGGGAAAGTGCGTGAAGCAACCTGCACACAGGAACAAACAGTGAACCAGTCGAACCTCTCAAACATCTCAAGGGTACGGAAACCTGGTTTTATCACCCTCCCATACTACTTTAGGTGAGACCTCAGTCTGTGCTCTGTGGACTATTGCCGAAAGGGCTAGTAGTACAGGGTTTTGTTTGGCTAATTAACTTCGAACCTGGGTCAGGCCCAATAAGCCAAAAACCCAGAAAGTTTCGAAGCTCTGTTAGAGTGGTTGGGGCTGGCCAATCCCAAATGAATTGTACCTTGGCTAGGTCCACATGCACACCCTTCTCATCAATGATGTACTACAGATATTGAACTTGGGTCATGCCAAAAGTGCATTTCTCCAAGTTAGCACACAACTTTTGTTGTCATAGGGTTCGAAGGACCTATCAAATATGTTCGAGGTGCTCTTCACAACTCTGGTTGAACATCAAGATGTCATCTAAATACACCACCATGAATGCATTAGTGAAGGGTCACAAGATTGTGTCCATCAATCTTATGAAGGTTGTAGGGGAATTCATCACCCCGAAAGGCATGACCAACCATTCGAAAAGACCCTCCTTATATTTGAAGGCAGTCTTCCACACATCAGAGGGTTCGATAGGTACTTGGTGATAACCTAACTTCAAGTCAATCTTGATGAAATATTTGGCCCCCTTGAGCTAGTTTTGAAGTTCATCAATCCGCGGGATTAGGTACCTATTCTGGGTAGTGATATTGTTTAGTGCATGATAATCAATACAAAGTCTCTAGGTCTCATCCTTCTTCTATACCAATACAATTGGGCTCCCACAAGGTGACGATCTTGGCCTAATGTGCCCTTTCTGCAATAGTTCCTGAATTTGCCTCTCGATCTCATCATTCTCTATAACAGTGCGTTGATAAATCGGTCCATTGGGCAGTGGAATGCAGGGAGCATTGATAGATCGATGGAGTGCTTCACTTGAAAGTGCAGAGGTACTGGTGTTGGGGAGGTGAAAATGTCCCTATACTCCTTCATGACCTTGTCCATTTGCTATTGTTGTGCAGAGGAGCCCTGTTTGGAAGCCATGGCCATAACCTTCTTCTTTCCCTGAGAGTGAATCATAAGGAAAACAAATTCCCTGATCTAGAAAGTGGTCTTATGACATTGCTTTGCAGTGATCAAAGAGATGGCAGTAGGCGGGGCTACTTTTGGTATGTTGTACAACTTATTGGCCAAAGTAATAATCAAAGAGTGAGGTTTAGACTCATATACAACATATCACTTTCCCAAGTATGGTTTTCCTAATAATACATCACAAACTTCAAGAGGAGCAACATCAAACACTACCTCAATCGTGAAGGGCTATATGCTATAAGGAAGGAGACATTGCTAGCTTATGTGGAGATCTCATCCTTGGTAACCCGATGGTGTACGGATGTGAATGTTTTGTAGTCTTTAGGCCCATCCACTTCACAACCTCTGAAATGAGGTTCTTTTGGTTGTTGTTGCTGACAATGAACTGCAGTGGAGAACCCTTCACCCACATCTGTGAGTGGAAGAGGTGCTTCCCCTCCTCTGGATCTTCAGGCTCATTCTTCTGGATTTTGGTGGTGGTCATGGTGGAAATAGGATCCACATCAATGATCTACTTCCCTTTTCCATTCCCCTTATTGGGTTCTAACTTAGAGTTATAACATGCATCTTATTCAGAGGCCTTCAATTCTGCCGCCAGTGACCTCTTGCCCCATCACTCACTGGTGTTGTGAGTGGAGCTCTTATGGAACTCACACCATTTTCTTGTGTCCTTCTTTGTCTTCATGGTGTTTTTCTTTGCTTGTCGCTATAGAATATTATCTTGGGTCACCATGCCTTAGCTTTGTCCTTTGTTCTATGGTTTAGGGGCGCCTTTTTCCTTTCTTCAAATTCGCAGATCCAAAGTCCCGCTTCTTTTGTTTAAACTTCTGCTCAATATTGATAGTGTATCGGTACACCATGCCATGTGAGAAAATGTCCAGGAACTCCATCTCGTCCTGGATGTACTTATGTAGATAACTGCATTACTTGAGTACCAACTGTCGCTCATAATCCTTAATACCCAGCTTCGTGCAAAGAGTATGGAAAGCATTTGTGAACTTCAACACATCTTGGTCCCTTATCTACCGTAGCATGGTCCACTTTATGTATTTATATTCATAGCTCCTGATAGGGTAATAGTGTTCCTTAATGGCGTCTCGGAAAGAATCAAAAGTGGCTGCAACTGCTAACAGTGAGGATTCACTCTTGTCATTTTGTTCACAGTAGGTTTCTCACTAGTCCATGACGTGTGGGGCAGGTTTGAGGAGTGAAAATGTAATCTTTAATTGATTGGAAAATTCATGAATTGAAAAATATCCTTCCAACATATTTAACCATTTATCTACGACCTCTGCATCTATCTAACCCATAAATATGTGAATATCGAAGTTAACATCTACCTTAAAAGGAGTGGTTCCTTTAGAGTGGCTATTGGATGAACATGTGTCGCCTGTGGGTAGTCGTCGAAGGATCTAGGAAAATGTATCCATCATTGCATTCGTATGTTGCTTGAGGGCTTCCTTGAGCAAAATTTTGAAAGGATCTCCTTCCCCCTCATCTTTATTTTTTTCACCATGGGAGGTCGTTAGGTTTTGTGAAGCTTGTCTGGCAACTGTTCAATTAGATTGAGCCCTAACTCCTTATAGCAATGCCAAGAGAGAAAATTTCCAGGAACTTTATGTCATCCTGGATGTACTTGTGTCGACAATCGCAGTACTTGAGTACCAACTGCGGCTCATAATCCTTAATACCTAGCTTCATGCGAAGGGTATGGAAAGCATTTGTGAAATCCGAAACATTTTGGTCCCTTACCTACCGTAGCATGGTCCACTTAATTTATTTATATTCATAGCTCCTGATAAGGTAATATTATTCCTTGCTGATGTCTCGGAAAGAATCCCAAGTGGGTGCAGCTGTTAACCGTGAGATTTTCTCTCACCATTTTGTTCACAGTAGGTTTCCCACCAGTCTGTGACGTGTGGCACAGGTTTGACAAGTGAAAATGTAATCTTTAATCGATTGGAAAAGTCATGAACTGAAAAATATCCTTCCAATAGATTTAACCATTTATCTACGGCATCTGCGTCTATCTAACCCTTAAATATGGGAATACCGAAGTTAACATGTACCTTAAAAAGAGTGGTTCCTCCAAAGTGGTTGTTGGATGAACATGTGTCGCCTGTGGTTAGTCATCAAAGGATCTAGGAAAATTTATCCATCATTGTGTTCCTATGTTACTCGAGGGCTTCCTCGAGCAACATTTTTAAAGGATCTCCTTCCCCATCTTCTTTATTTTTTTCACCATGTGAGGTTGCTAGGGTTTGCGAAGCTTGTCTTGCAATGGTTCAACAAGATCAATCCCTAACTCATACCCTAACCTTGTTGGGGACATGCAAATAAAAACACAGAAAGAGAAGAATTCTTAAATACCACTGGTTCGAACTTAAAAATGAATGCAACAAATTATAGATAAAACCATAAATACATAGATACAGTAGAAGTAACACTTCATTTCATTAATAGGAAAATATTGAACTATGCTTACAAACAGAATGGAAATAAACTAGCTCAGGTGATGGTAGCCTATCTCTAAGAAGAGATGTGGTGGCTACATGCCTATAGACGGTGTTACAATGTGGCTCAAGGGCCTATTTATTATTGATCAACAAGAGAAAACCCTAAACAACCAAAACCCTAACCCCAGGAGATGTAATGACAAGCGTTTGTGCACTCTATTGGGGTTAGTTGGGAAGCCAACTTCCCGATTTCGTAACTTGGTCATATTATCTCCATTTTGCGCGTACGTTACCTTATTGGAAAGGTCTCTCCAAGAATTACAAGATTTCCAGCAGACCCCTATTAGAAAAGGGCCAGCAGTGGGCCTCAAAAAAACGTTGTTTAGGGGGTCAAAATTTCTCCAGATGTTCAAGACTTGGAAAACTACTAAAAATAGTAAATATTGAAATACACAAGGAAACATATGAAACCAACTGGAGATCTAGGTGGAATAAGAAGGTGGCCACCAATATCCACCTGAATAATTCCTCCCCCCTTAGGAATCAATGGTCCCCATTGCGTGCAGAGCCACCATGAGGTGAGGAATGTTTTGTTGAACTTGGTCCCTATTGAACCACTTGACATGGTGAAGGATTTGGCTTGATTTGACAACTCGATATAGCTGGATCCTCTGTTGGTGAGTGTTCTCAATCTACATGTCCATGAACTGATTATTTTTGGCCTGTTCCATATAGTCCGGGTTGAGTTTTTTTGGTGTGAGTTGTTCTTCAATGTCAGATGTGTCCAACAGTGGTAGAAAGTATGGTCAAAGGTGGCTTACACTGAACATTGGGTGCAGACTAAAGAACGATGGGATTTTGAGCTTGAAGGCATTCTCATTGACAACCTTGGTGATGGTGTATGGCCCATATCATAGTGCGCAAATCTTATGGTGGGCTCCAGTGAGGCGCTCCTTTTGCAAATGTAGCCAAACATTATCACCCACCTAGAACTTGTGCGACACTCGATGTTGATCATTGCGATGATTGTACTTAGCATTAGATCTGTCAAATATATCATGGACCTACTGGCAGATGCATTGAATGCGCTCAGTGAAGATATTAGCCCTGTAATCTTTGGATTGGACATGAGCCAAATCTACCTGAGTGGCTGCAACTAGTATGGCCACATCATTTGGACATAATGGTTGAAATTCCATCCCCACTAGAAAGGGGTTGTGGTCGATTGAGATGTGGAGAAATTTGTTGTAGTTGTGATGGACATAGGGGAGGCTTTCATCCCGTGTGTGTGGATGCTTCGAGTTGTACATGTACATAATATGTACAATCATCCTGTTGAAAACCTTTATTTAGCCATTAGTTTGGAGAAGGAAAGAGGTGGACTTCGTAATTTTTGTATCCAACATCGACCAAATACTTGACCAAAATTCCCTCAGGAATCTGATGTCCCAATATGAGACAATGGAATGTGGGATCCCAAAGTGTACCCACACTAGCTCAAAGAAGAGTTTAGCCGGGGCCTTTGTTGTGATACTCTTCTTGTAAGTTTCCATGATGGCCATCTTAGAGAATTTGTCAACAACCATAAGAACGAAGTCATTACTATGCTTAGTAGAAGGAAGGTCTGACATGTAATCCATGGAGATAGATTCCCAAGGTTGACTAGGAGTAGGTAGAGGAGTATATAGGCCTTGATTCTTGATGATTGGTTTGGAAATGGCATAGGTGGTGCATGATCTAATGCACTTCCAAATATCCTGATGATGTTTTAGCCAATAAAATACTTCTAGAATACCAAAAAAATTTCTCTACTCTTAAATGTCTAGCGACCCAACTCTAATGCACCTCCAAAATCATCTTGGCACGCTCACTTGAAGAAACAAAGATGTGTTCCAGGTGGAATAATAGTGCATCCTGAAGGTGAAAATTTGGAACTTGCTTCCCTTCCAAGAGTGTCTGGTATGTGTTTCCGAATTCTAGATCGCTCCGATAAATATGTGGTCGCCCCGAAGTCTCGTGCCCACAGGAGTCAAGCATAGTGATTAGTTCCATGACTAGTGGTAGGTTGAGGCAGTATGCAACATTATTGGTTTTTCCCTTCTTGTACTTAATGTTAAAATGGAACTGTTGTAGATAGGTGGACCATTTCTAATTACAATCATTCTACAACTTCCCTTGTGTCTGTATGAACTGCAGGGGTTAGTGGTCTGTGTTGATGACTGTTTCCTTCCCCAGAATGTAATTCTTCCATTCATGGCAGAACTGCACAATGGAATACATTTCTTTTTTCATAAGTGGGATAATTTCGGACTGTGTCTAAAAATATCTCACTTTGGTAAGCCATTGCATGCCCTTGCTGAGGAAGAACTGCACCAATAGCATAGTCGGAGGCATATGTTTCAATCTAAAATGGTTGTTGCAGGTCTCTTAATGTGAGCATTGGTGTGAAACAGAGGTGATGCCTCAACTTGCAAAATTCCTATTGTTGGGTTTCAGACCAAAAAAAAATTGATTTCTCTCCACCCTTGGTGACTTGACTTAAAGGCCAAGTGATATGAGAGAACCCCAACACAAACCTACCGCAGAAATTTGCGAAACTCTGTTAGAGTGGTTGGGGCTGTCCAATCCTGAATGACTTGTATCTTGGCTTGGTCCATGTGCACACCCTTCCCATCAATGATGTACCACAAATATTGAACCTGGGTCATGCCAAAATTTCATTTCTCCAAGTTAGCACACAACTTGTGTTTTCACAGGGTTTGACCGAAGTGTCGAATATGGCAGAGGTGCTCTTCCCAACTTTGGTTGAATATAAATATATCATCTAAATAAACTACCATGAATACATTGGTGAAGGGTCGCAAGATGTTGTCCATCAATCTCATGAAGGTTGCAGGGGAATTTGTCAACCCAAAAGGCATGACCACCATTTGAAAAGGCCCTCCTTGGATTTGAAAGTGTTCTTCCACTCATTAGAAGGTTTGATAAGTACCCGCTGATAATCTAAATCAAGTTAAACTCACTAAAATATTTGCCCCCCTTAAGCTGGTCTAAAAGGTGATAAATCCACTAGATTGGGTACCTTTTCCCGACACTGATCTTGTTCAATGCTTGATAGTCAATACAGAGTCTCCAGGTCCCATCGTTCTTCTCTGCCAATATGATTGGGCTCCAACTAGGTGATGATCTTGTCCTAATGCGCCATTTCTGCAACAGTTCCTGAATCTGCCGCTTGATCTCAACATTCTCCAGAATAGAGCATCGATAGATTGGTCCATTGGGCAGCAGCCTGCCCAACATTAGATTGATGGAGTGATTGATGTGTAGTGTAGAGGTACCCCTATAGGTGAAGTGAAAATGTCCCTGTACTCCTCCATGACTTTGTCCATCTACTATTGTTGTGCAAATGATCCCTTTCTGCAAGTCATGGCCACAACCTTCTTCTTTCCCTCAGGGCGAATAATAAGGAAAACAAATTTCCTGGTGCGGTAAATGGTCTCACTGCATTGCTTTGCAGTGATAAAAGAGATGGCATTAGGCAGGGCTACCTCCAGTATCCTATACAACTTATCAGCCAAAGTAATAATCATAGAGCGAGGTCTAGACTCATAGATAGCATGTCACTTTCACAAGTATGGTTATCCTAATAATACATCACAAACTTCAAGAGGAGCAAAATCACAAAGTACTTCATCCGTGAAGGGATTATTGTTGTAGGGAAGGCGACAGTGCTAGATGGCGCGAAGATCTCATCCTTTCTATAGACACTTGATGGTGTAAGACTGTGGATGTGTTGTAGTCTTTAAGCCTAGTAGCTTCATGACCTCTACTGAAATGAGGTTCTTTCGGCTTCTGCTGTCAAAAATGAACTGCAGCGGAGAACCCTTCACCCACGTCTGTGAGTAGAATCTTGATCAAACGAACTCAATGGTGATGTTAAACTAAGGTTTCAAGTAAGTTAAAAAGATCAGAATTTTTAGACCGCATTTCCATAACAACACCTTGGATCATGGGTTAGCATAGTAACCACCTCCTCTTAACCGGTGTTATGGTAAGGATTAGGAGGGGGATTGTTACATGATTTTAATAGTTTGTTTGTTTAAATGAGCTCTAGAGAACCTAAGGCTCTTTGACATGACAACAAAATGATACCAGTGGAGTCTACTTCATCAACAATAGTCCTAAATATATTAGTCCTATGTGAAGACACTTGAATTTGAAAATTGATTTGGTGGGGGAGCCTAGGCCTACTTTGATTGATGTCAAAATTAATAATTTAAGTATGCATATGGTCAACTCCACCACTCCTAGACAAAAATGTTTTCTTCCACGTGAAGTGGCTTTATAGGACTTCAAGGGAAAACTAGCACTTAGTGTTTGTTTGCGATAGGTATTACACTGTAATATAATTATGGGCAACATATGAATTAATATGGTGTATCAACCTTCTTAGAACACCCTTGGGAGAGTGAAACATTATGTAAAGCAATGAATTTTATATCACTAAGTTGGTAAGAAGATACATCCTTAACCGAAAGACTACTCTTAATATTCTAAATTACGTGAATGTTGTCCAAGTTAAAGATAATATGTACCCAAGTATTCCACCTTTGGGAATTCCTTTAGCATAGATGATTCATGTAAAAACAAAAATTCTTATACAAAAGCTTTAAGATGCCAAGTAAGAGAAATTATTTCCATACATATGGGAATAAGTATATATTTCTTTTTTTTTGCTAAGTAAGTCTAAACTATTATTCACAGTAAAAGAGTAAAATTACAACAAGCTGAGCATGTTGAACCAACTAGCCTAAGAGGAAGGCCGTTTGAGCCAGACATTGTCCAAAACTGAGAAATTGGACGAGATTTCCCACGCAGGGGATCTAGAAGAACACAAACAACAGGCGAACACAACAAAAACTAGAAATTGATCTCGACACAGTAACAGAGACAAAATTTGACACATTGAGCCAAAAAAACCTTTTCAACTGGGCCGCAAAACCTGCTAAGCAACTGCAAAGCTTGATTTACTCATCTGGTAACTCCTCCACGATCCTGCACCAACCCCCTTCATTTAGGTCCTGAGCTTGGGCCGCTGCATTTTCTCATGTGTCTGCAGGAGCAGGCGCCATTGGATTAACATTGACTGCACTGGCCGACGGAACCATCCCGCACTGCAAATCTGTAGTTGGCATCGGAGTATTGGGATCACCCACATCCTGTTCATCCTCTGTGATTGGCATTAGAGCACTAGGATCGCCCTCATCTTGGGCTTCCTCTAGAAAGAGGACAGAGACATGAGTAGTGACCCGGGGGCGATTAAGGGAGCAATTGAATGTAAAGATAGTAGAGGCAAAGGAGGGCGAAGTCGAAGAGCTGGGGTTGAGGAATTGACTGGGCCTCAGAGTGCCCTCACTTCCACTATGAGGTCGAGGATCCTGACTCGTGGCGACAGTCCCAGAGGACGGACGTGAAGGGGCGCCCCGCCTTGAGCCTCTGCGGCTGAGCATCCTCTGGTGGGGCCTCGGCATTACAGCAACGTAAAAGTAATCACCAGAAACAACAACGAGAATACCACGCGAATAGAGCACGCAAACAACAAGGGGAATACCACGCGAATAGTGCACGCAGGTTTGCGTTCGTGAGCCCACAACCTCAGGAGAGGAGCACTGATAAAAACCAGAGCCCGACCCCCACGAAGCCCTTGCACCTGCAGAACCCGCAACCATCCAAAACAACATGAAAAATAGCAGCGTATAGCCATGGCTAAAGCTGGCTAATAAATAGTTCCCTCCACCTCGATACTCTCTCGCCATAACTATGGCATTCATGGGAGCCGAGGACTGATAACCATCATCGCATGCGAATAGGGACGACATATTAATGCTGGTCTCAGACATTCCTTTACACTCAATGACACCCACCTGCAGGCGATCCTCCTCCCACATGGCTTTTAGTCCTTTGTTCATGGCTGGCAGGTGGCGTCGCGACTTTGCCCACCCCAGTCCCATCACACTGAATGCATTTCTAATCACCTGCATCCGGGAAATAAAGTATATATTTCAAGAAAGACTATTTTCATAATTATAAGAATAGAGGATTAATTTAAAATTAATTTGTATAATATAATTCTATATAACAAAAAAAAAATAATGCATAGTTATTTTTTTAGGAATGAAATTAATCTTTTTAGTCATAAAAAATTTATAGGCTGAAAATTTATCATAAAGTTTAGAAATATCAGCGAATTTTATTGGTACCTAATATGAAAACTATAAAATATTTGGTGATATTTTTGTAAAAGTATTGAAATTTCTAATGATTTTATTTAGTCTATATAAAACTTAGGCAATTTTTATGGTAAAATAATTTTATGGTATAAAATTAGGGAACTCATTTTTAGAAAAAATGGAAATTGACCAATATTATTTTTAGAGAAAAACATAGAAAAATTATCCCATATGTGAATATTAGCCCCTAAAATTTTCCTTGTTCTTAGCCCAAGGGCTAGAGAGTGTTAAACCTAAGTGGGGAAGATAACAACCATTCTGCCCAACCATCCCAGGTAGCCCTAATTGACTTAAAATTTTGGGAATTGGGGACTACATAGGAAAAGAAACCACAAAGGTGAGAGAGAGGTTGTTGGTACCTCACTTAAGAGTCCAACATAGTTACTATATTCCACATATACAACATATGAAACCATGAAATTTGAACCTAGGTAGGAAAGATCACAACAATTCGACCCAAATGCCCAAACTACTAAAATATGTTATTCATAACCTACATTGCATATTTTATTATATACAACATTAAAATATTTTCTTTTAACATTTTTTTGCTAGATATATATGATGTTGATATTCACATAACTTTATTAACATAGTTCTTAAAATAATTTATTTAAGTAGCGTGTTAAAATATTTTTAAAAAGTACAAGGTTTAAACGTCTTACTCACCTATTATTTTACTTCTAATTACTTTACATGAAATTATATAAGGTTATATGGACAACTAATTAAACATTCATAGCAAAATTTATTTTAATTGTAGTCGACATTTCTTTTCTATTTAAAGAATATTTTATTTTTATTTTAAGAGGGACATGTGTCGAATCCAAGTTGAGCACCGACAAAACTTATGCATGGCCTTCACACTGGGCTATTTAAATAGTAACTTAAAATATTTTTGAAAAGTATAAAGTTTAAACATCTTAGTCACATTATTTTTTAACTTTTAATTACTTTACATGAAATTATATAAGGTTATCTGGACAACTAATTAAACATGCCTAGCACATACTTACTAATTAAACATGCCTAGCACATACTTTCTTATTTTTTATTATAGCAGATATTGCTTTTCTATTTAGAAAATATTTATTTTTTTTATATTAAGAGGAATACTTGTCAACTCCAAGTTGAGCACAAACATACTTACACATGGTCTTAACACTAGGCTATGGAATGAACTTCTCGGCTCAATAAACCTCTTAATACCAAATTTAATAATATTATATAAAATAAAACATGACTATTCATAATTTAAAAAACAAATCTTTTATATATAAATAACTAATTTATTAATATATAAAAACAAAATAATATTGTAATTTTTTTTATTTTCAAAATGTAAATATTTTTTATCCATTTAATTTCTAAACTTACGGGTTCAATATATAAAGTACCAAGAATTTTACCTTGAGGATAACATGGATCAATAATAATGCAATTCAGTGAACCATAATGATGAGGTAAAAGTGAATCAAAATCTAATTATTAAGAAGTTCATTTAGATAATGAGTACACAACATCTCATCTAATTATTGTTTTAATTCTTTCTTAATAATTTATTGTCTCACATTTTGGTAAAGGTAAACCATATTCATAAAGCATTACATTCCATTTATGCGTGCCTTCTTCATGATTGTAATCTTTGACCCAAGTAGTTAATAAAGTTTTCATAAAGTATATTCTTGCTACCACTCTCTTTTCCAGATTCAACTTTGAATGGTATCTTAGAAGTGTTTTTCAATTAAACAAGTTATGTGAATTAATTAAATAAGTATCCATACAATGTATCTAGACTCTTTTCCATCACAAAGTCCAATGATGACCTTTTCTGTTAAATAATATAAATATGTTTATGGTATCTCTCATCATAAATTGTGGAATCTTTGAGGGTATTTTCGAATTGAAGTTATCAAGCATGCAATTTATATTATGTAGTGGGAAACATAGAGTTGACTGAGAATATACAACTTGTGTGAGACGCTAGGAGGTGGATGTGTGGCTTACAATAATTGTTGTAAGAATAAAGGTCAATGAGTTCACTATGGTATCTTGAGGTGGGGAACATTATGGTATCTTGAGGTGGGGAACATTTTCTCATTTGATGGAGTGATCAAATATCATCCTACCTTGATGAGTCTTCCCTGAATCTTTTCCATTCTTGGAAAATATTGAAAGGGAGGCTGAAAGTGAGTATTCCATATGAAGGTTAGGGTACACAATTATCACCATTAAAATTTATTAGTTTTTATAATATTTTATATTATTTTTTTAATAAAAGAATATTTTTTTTAATCTAAAATAAAATAATGAATTATATATATCTTGCATGCCACAAGTACATCTTTTGACCAAACAATTATATTATGATTTGGAATATTTGACCTTACTCATATAGAAATTTACATAGACTTAAATTTTATTGAATATTAATTTATAAATGTTCATAAAAAAAAATTATTAATATTAATTTGTATAAGAATATTAATTTAAAAATGCTAATATTTATTTTAAGGATTTGAAGTTTGATTAAATAAATAATGATATTTTCAATTTATTAATTAATTAAAAAAAATTATTAACAAATTTTCATAATATTTGAGATTATGATACATAAATATTAAGAGATAAAAAAATAAAAAATAAAAAATTACAGAAATAAAAGTGAAATGGAATGAAACAAAATAATTATAATCAATTCAGAAGAAATGTTTGAAAAATACTTAATAATAAGAATAAATCAACTTCAATTAACAATTTTTCAAAATATCTGAAATTGTGATCCGTAATATTTATGAGATAAGAATGTAAAAATTGCATTCTCAAAAGAAACTAAATTGAAACAAAATATTACAATTAATTCAATAATAAATATTTGAAAAAAGCCTAATAATATCACAAATATCTCAATATAATAGTGATAATGCAATCTTTATTATGTCTTGTATGAATCTATGGATCTGCTATTATGGTGATATTATTTTCAATGACTTACTCTATTCCTTACAATCTTTCCAAGTATTTACTCATTTGCCCTAGAGATCCCACATGCTTGGTGTTTTACTTTTCAAATAGTGTTTTTGGCAAATATAATTTATTAATATCACATGAACGTGATCTCTTTAATGTGGTTTAAAAATAAATAAGAAAAATCAAAGTTCATTAATTCCAAAAAGAAGAATGGATGAATTGAAACAAGGTAGCCTAGTGAATTCAAAGAAGCTAGTAATTCAAAAAAACAATGAGAAGATGGAAATTGTTATGATCCAAATAGCATAAAAATGGAAATAATAGGTAATGGAATCCCTTGAAAATGATAAAAAACAAATAAATAAGAATGTTATTTCAAAGGAGGAATCTCATTTAAGAGTTTCTTAAATAACTCTTTATGCCTCCCTAAAATGATATCTCCTTTGTTTATGGAGGAATAAAAATATATAGCTCCAAAACATAGGTTGATCAATAATAAAAGTAATAATATAATGATAGCAATGCAATGACCCAAAATCTAGGCCCTTAGTATATCCTACCATTTCAGGAAACACTAGCCTTAATTAATTGCAAATAATTTTCTATGAAGAACTCATGCAATTTTGTTATACTTATATTCCACCAGATATTACTATGAGGGGTTGAGCTAGGCCACTACCATATCTTCCTCCCAAATTTGTAGATCATTCCATTATATTTTTCTAAATCTCACTACTTATGACTTGCCAAAAGTACAACTTTGAGCTTTGATTGCTCACTTATTACTAGTTAACATGTGAACATCCTCAAAATAGGGCAAACATATAAAATTCATGAAAAATGCATTAGCTTTAATTAGAATTATAAAGATTATACACTTATATATTATAATACTAGAAAAATTACTTTTCAATTTGAAATATTATAATCAATTATGTATTTTATAAATGTATTTCTGGATAATCAATTATGATTTCAGGTATTTTGACAAAATTCAATTAAGATTTAAAATATTTTGATAAAATTTGTCTATTTTGACAAAATTCAATTAAGATTTAAAATATTTTGATAAAATTTGTCTAACAATTCAACTAAATCTAATTGCATTACATAAACATTAATTTAAAAAAAAAAATATATATTTAACAAAATGTGAATATTAATTAAATAATAATATTTTAATTTACCAACTAATTTAAAAATCAATTAATCATTTTTCAAAAATTTGAAATTATGATTTATAAATATTATAAAATAAGAAAGTGAAGACCATTTGCTTAAATATTTTTTAATAAAAATAAAATATATATATATATATATATATATATATATAAAATAAAAAATTAAATAAAAATGTGAAAAAAGGAAAGAGTGTTTTAATTCATTAGGGATAATTAGGTATGATAGAGTAAATACTTGAAGAATACTCAATAACTAACCATGTTAATCCAATAAAAGACTTTCTCAAGTCCTTACAATCTCTTGTTTTCGAGACCCCACGTGTTCTAATTTTTAAAGAGTTCTTCACCAAATCATAATTTATCAAATATTACATACACTTTAACATTTCTGTTGTGAAATATAACAAAGTAAGTTGATTCCTTGGGAGAATCGTGATTTACATATTTGTGTTTGAGAACTCAATGTGAAGAAACCCATAAATGCATAAGAGTAAAGGCTACAAAAATTCAAGAAGATGTGGTAAAAGTAGTTGTTAGTCTGGTTTTTGACATTTTAACTCTAAAAATAGCTTTTCTGGTTATTTATCACGATGTTTTTGTTATATATCGTTTATATTAACATTTTTCCAAAGCATTTGTGCTGAATTTTTTGTTTTAAATTTTTATGTAATTAAGTATATTGTAAAAGGAAATTGTATTTTTATTTAAGTATATTTCGTAAATCATATGGGGAAAATCTAGAACATGAGTTTTGATAGTGGGTATTCCCGAATGGTGAGCCTTTTACTCACTATCTTAAAAATCACTCCGATGCCCCTAGTTAATGCCCAATCAATGTAGGTACTTTGGTAGCTAAAACACAAGATGAATTTCCTAAATTCACCTAGATCAAATTTGTAGAGATTAGATCCATGATTTGTGTTTCCAACAAAGTCATTGGATTAAATGGCATCCCTAGAATAGGTTGTAATTAATTTAGAACAATATATTTGGGTATGTTGTTAAATATTTTCTGATAAAGGCAAATAAACTTAGCTTGCCAAGATATGTTGTTATTTTTTAGAACTCAAATTTCAGCTTGAGAGCTTGGATTTGGATTGTAGTCTTGTTCTTAGTCATTTTGATCAATTTATAGAGTGCTTTTGAAGTTTCAACCTCTGATTTTAGGTTAAGTACATTTTGAATAGCAAGTACACCACTGAATTGCTGTACGTTAATTTGGTAAATATTTTCTTCATCACCTATTTTATGTTTATATGCTCTAATTGCATCTTGTACATTCATATTTAAATCTACTTGTGAAAGTAGATTCTTGGTAATTGTGTAGATATGCTTTAAAGCTAGTTTTAAAACCTCTTTTCACAAATTATCTTTACTAATCATTCCATGGTTGTATTATCTATTTTCTAAAGCTTTCAATATTTTTTTTACTATAGTTGTATCGGTTGATTTATGTAAGTTAACTTGTCATTATAAGCCACATATCACTATATTGCATATAAACCATACTCGTTCAATGTTGCATTAATAAAATACTTCTTTTGTTGTAAGTTTAAGTGTGTTTACAAAGTATTATTTATCACAAACTAGTCATTTTTTGAAATATATATCTAATTTGAAAAAATAAGCAAGGCACCGAGAGTGTCATTCACCGACTTTCTAGGTGAAGAAGGCCCAACCTCTTGAGAGCTTTTCCATTTATCCTTGAATTTATCACACTATAATTCCTTGCTTTTCATCTACTACTTTTCCGTAGGATAGATTGATGGTTTGAGAACATACTAGCTAAAAGGGATGAGTAGAAGACTATGAGTGATCATCCATTTGCACTCTCACAAATGGGGAAGGTTGTAGTGCATTCTCAACCTCTTACTAGTATTAAGTAAAAAATGATTAGATTGACTAAAATAATACTTGAGTGTCCGCATTCCTCTATCGATAGGAAGGCCCTTGTGTATTAATAAACCGTTTGGACTGAAAACCTCTTTGACCATTTTTATTTCCCAACATTTGAGTGAAAGCCTCACATTTTGAACATGATTGCATATAGAACTTTGATTTGTGTGAGAAATCTCAATATATGTCCAGTCCAAAGTGTTCATAAGTCAAGTAATTATGTTTTCCATTCGAAGCTTGTGTGATTGGATTAAATTTTTTGTTTCATGCTTCCTTAACTTAGTTCCTAGTTTTGACTTAGAATTGAAAATCGATATAACTTAACTTAGTACATATTGTAGTGTGATTCGAAGTTTATGAACACCATATTGATTAAAAAATTATGTCCTATTTTAGATCTCTAAATTAGACTAATACTTTTGGTGTCATCGCTAGGGAAGCACGTTTTGAGTTAATTAGACCTAAAATTTTCTTGAAAATTTACATTTTGTCACAAATCTAAACATTTAGGATATGGAGGAGTGGAGGTGATATTTTGAGAGGTAAGAGCATGTGCATTTACTTTAGTTGAGTATCCGCAAGCCCAAATCATGTTTATATTTTCTTAACTGAATTAGATTTAAAAATGTTCATTTATGCATAGACCTAGAGATGAAAAAGGTAGGTATGTTAGGCAAAAACCTCCCACTACTAAAAAATCCTCAATGGTAGTTGGAACATCAAAAACTCAAAAATTAGAACAAGTTGCACTTGTTGTTGTAAAAATAACTATTGAACAACTTGAACAAATAGTATATTAAGGAAAAAGGTTGACCCTTATGGAAGAAAAGTATTATTAGCAGACCAAACCAAATGAAAATAAGTACAACAAGGAACATGTTCAATAGGAAGATTAAGAAAAGAAATTCATGAACTAGTATCTCAAGAAATAAGAATTCAAAGGGAGGAAAAGCTTAAAGGTAGTGACCGAATCCCTCAACTAGCCTTTGGAAAACCTAAACAACCTAAATTAACTAGTGAACTAGTATGAGGAGATTTTGATTGGACTAAACATTTGTCAATGTTTTTGAGGAAAAAAGGCAAATAGAGAATGAGAGAAAAAAGAAAAGGAAGAATATAAGAGGTAAGAACATGAAGAACAAGTACTCGAAGAAGAAAGAAAAATACAGGAAGAATGGGCAAGAATTGAAGCAGAACATGACAAAGGTGGAGGATCAACTATAGGAGGAATAATAGCTAAATTTAAAAGAGAAGATTAAGAGGAAGAATTTACTTTCGGGTTTCCTATTTTAGATGCACCAAAATTTATGGCAATTGAGGTAAAAATGAAAAATATTCCTCCTTTTGTTCTTCTAATCTTCTATGATATGCCTACTGAAGACCTTGATGCTTTCTTATTTGAGTTTGATATTTTATGTTATACATATGGGTATACACATGATGCTAAAAAACTTCATCTATTTCCTACTACTTTAAAATTATTTTCATTAAAATGGTGTACAGAATTAGAGGCGCCGAAAATAATGCATTGGGATGATATGAGTAAAACATGTTTAAAGAAATACCAAACTTACTGTTAATCCTGAAATGTTAAAGAAGATATTTTCAAAATGAGTCAATGGGAAGATGAAATCTTAAAATATTACTAGGAAGTATGTACATATAACTTTCAAAAAATAATGCAAAGTGATATAAGTCCTTAATTTATATGAACACTCTTCTTAAAAGGAATCGAGGATGAATATATAGATGTCTTCAATCATATGGGAGAAAAGGGTGTTTCTTAGTTACCTTATGATAAAATCATTGAATGGTGCAAGAAATACTCCAGAGGTATAGCAAAGTCTGGTAAGTAAAAAACAAATGCATTTTGAGAAGTAACTATGTCAACCTCTCGAGGAGTCACTAGAGATGAACTTGGAATTTTATTAGAATTTTTAAGATTGGTCTTATAAGTACTCTTGGTTCTCAAATTTATACATTAAAATCTAGAAAGAAACAAGAAGAAAAAAATTGTTGTCTATATTTTGTACAAAATTCAAAAAGAAACATCCCTTATGTGAATTTCCTTTAGATAGTATTTAGGAATGTGGAATTTGTGCAGAAAGGCACTCAATAGGGAATTTCCCATCAATAGTGGAGCTAGAGGAAATGAACAAGAAGGAAGTTAAAGTAGCAAAATCACTTTATTGCGTTACAATTCCAAGAAAACATTGGAAACCTCAACCGATGGGTATGTCTTCAAATCCAAATCCAAGATTTTCATAATATCAAAATCCTATTCAAAATACATATATTTCTCCTATGACATGGCAGGCTTCACCACCTCAACATCCTCCAAACCAATGATATCAACAAGGTTGGAAAGGACAAGCTTATGGAAACCAACCCGCATATCAGTAGCCATACCAATAATCATACTAGCAACCTTAGAAACAACATTATCCACCATATTTCCAACCATCATTTCAACAAGACCTCCTTTTCAACAATTTCAACAATCTCAAGATGTTCAACAACAACATCTAGTACCAGAGATAACCCAACCACAACAACTTCAACTATCTTCTAATCAGCCTCAACTTAGATCTACTTAGTTACTAGCCGAACCAATGGCAAATCCTAATTTTAAAGTGGATAAACCTATGTATAATTCAAAAGAAACACTTCCCATGTAAGCAATCATTTGTATTGATAATATTCACTTACAGTAACGAAAGGTATTGCAAGAGGAATATCCTGTAATTATTGAAGAACAAGAAGAAATTAAGGAAATTCCAAGAAAATTTGGCACAACAACAATCACATAAATATATAAAATCACAAAATCTCATTAGAATCCATATTTATCTACTAATGTACATCTTTTTCCAATAAGGTTAGTTGGAAAAAAATCAATGGTTCATATTGAGAATGATTTCTTAGATAAATTGAAGAATTTTTTTGTTAAAATTCCTTTATTGCAAGTTATCAAAGAAATTCCAATCTATGCTAAAACAATTAAGGAATCTTTTTTCAAATCTAAGAAAAGAAAGAAAGATTTGGCTATAATACATGTCACTGGTCATTTATCCATCCTAATGTCAAAGTCAATTGAAAATAAAAAAATATATAGATCCAAGAATTCCAATGGTTACAATTACAATTGACAATTTATTAATTCCAAACACTTTAATTGATTTAGGCACAACAATCAATGTAATGACAATGGATACAATGTGAAGTTTAAATCTACACAATTTTCGAATAACATCTACAATAATTGAAATAGTTTATAGATCATGAATTGAGATAGAAGGTGTAATATAGGATTTAATAGTTCCCTTCAATTTTTGGTAATATCTATTAGAAATCTCAGTCCTACAACTGAAATAAAATTTGGATGGACATCCCCTTATCCTCAAAAGACCATGGCTAGTTACAGTCGATACATTCATGAGTTTTATATAAGGATAAATGATGATATCTAAATGAAATGAAAGTAAGAAAATAACACTATATCCCCTTGCTAAAACTTTGAATGAATCAGAAAAATGGTCATGGATTGAGGAAACATATTCAAAAGAAGAAGTGATTCAACCATTATTCATTAGTAATCAATTTATTGCTATTGTGGATCCATAAAATGAAAATATGTTAGATTACTTCATTTCTAATCCTAATACTGTAGGACAATTAAGAACAATTGAATATTTTGTACAAAATAATATTTTAGAGAAAAAATTTCAAGAAAATTGCACAATGAATTCTTTACAATCTTAATTTAAACAATCTTTTCTATAAATTCAATGATCAATTCAAACTCTAAAATTTTTGAACTTGAACTAGGAAAAATTGTAAACACCACTTTGAAACTGGAGGAATATCAAGAAGATCAGTTAATTCAAGTTCTAAATAAGCATTCCAAATCATTTTCTTGGGATTGCATGGATATGCAAGGTATTCATCATATCTATTTGGAAGAAAAGATAGACCTATAAGGAAATATCAATGAAAAATGAATCTAATGTTGAAAAATATAGTAAAAGATGAAGTTCATAAATTACTAAAGGTGGATTTTATCTACCCTATCTCTAATAGTCAATGGGTTTCTCCCTTAGTTGTAGTTCCTAATAAAAATGGAAAATTGTGAGTATGTGTAGAATACAAAGAATTAAAAAAGGCCACCTTGAAGGATCAATTTCCATTACCATTCATAGATCAAGTTCTAGATACCCCATTTGGAAAGAAATATTTTTCATTTCTAGATGGATTTAGTGGCAATAATCAAATAAATATAGTTTTAGAGGACTAAGAAAAAACTACTTCCACATTTCCTTAGGAAACATATGCCTATAAGGCATTACACCTTGGCCTGCACTAGCCACATTCTAAAGAGTAGTTATGGTCATCTTTGATAATATAATCCCTGAATGTCTTGAAGTTTATATGGATGATTTCTCTATTTATGATGATACTTTTGAAGAATCTTTAATCATTATTGATTTTTTTTTGAAAATATGTATAGAAACTAATTTGGCCCTAAGCAATGAATTTTTTTCATGTCACTAATAGAAGGAATTATTTTGGGACATCATGTTTCCATTGCAAGAATTACTATAGACCCGGCCAAGATTGAAATTATTGTTAATGTTCCTAGTCCATCAAGCCAATTAGAAGTCAAGAGTTTTCTCGGTTGTGCAAGCTTTTTACTTTATATTCGTTGATAAATTTAGTAAAATAGCACTGCCTATGTTTAAGCTACTTCCTAAAGATGTAGAATTTTATTGGAATGCCAACTACCAAACTACTTTTGAAGCTATTAAAGATATTTTATCTATTGCACTAGTTTTGAGAGGACCTAATTGGTCCTTACCATTTCATATCTCCACTTATGCATCAAATATTGCAATAGGGGGATTGTTAGGTCAAAAAATCTTAAGATCTATGTTATGTACTTTATTAAAAAGAACTTAACCCCTACTAAGCTAAATTATACTATCTTTGGAAAAGAAATGTTAGCATTTGTGCATGCAATAAATAAATTATGACACAATGTTACACATTATGAGGTTTTTATCCACGTTAATCATTATTTTATTAAATATTTAATGAATAAACATATTACTAATAAAAACTACATGATGGTTATCACTATTGCAGGAATTCAATGTCAATATTATCGATAGTCTCAAAAGGGAAAATTAGATAGCAGACTTTCTATCTTGCCTAAATAGCCTTAATGAGAGTGTTCCACTATTTGATGATTTTCCAGATCAACATTTTTTTCATATTTGAATTAAAACACCATGGTTTTCCAATGTGGAAAATTATTTTTCATTAGGAAAATTACCACCTCATTCTACTTCAAAGGAGAAAAAATATAAACAAAAGTCCAAAATATAGATGGAATAATGGAAATATTTTCTACACATGATCTGATTTTGTTATTAGATTATGTGTTAGAAAATGAAATATTTTATATTCTTAAAGCTTGTCATGATGGACCATGTGGTAGGAATTTTCCAGACGAAGGAATAGTCTATAAAATTCTTAATCAATGCTATTATTAACCATCCTTTTTTAAAGACACAAGACAATATGTTCAAAGTTGTGATAGATTTCAAGGATGGGTCCATAAATAGTAGCTAATGAAATGTCCCAACAACCACAAGTTCTTTTAGATCCATTTGAAAAACGGGCTCTAGATTTTGTTGGATCAATTAACCTCAAGTAAAAAGGAAAGAGGTACATCCTAGTATGTATTCTTTTGTTGCCAAATGGTATAAACTAAGGCATTAGCTAGAGAATATGAAAAATCAATAGTCAATTTTCTCTTTGAAGATATATTTTTCATATTTGGAATTCCTAGAGTGATTTTCATTAACTGAGGAGCACATTTTACCTCCAAGTTAGTAGTGGAGAAATACAAGATCAAATACATAAAATCCACTCCTTATCACTCACAAGAAAATGGACAAGTTGTATAAACTAATAAGATTCTATAAGCAATCATGACCTAGACAGTCCAACCGCATAAGAAGGACTTGGTAGATAAGCTTCTAGAAGCTCTGTGGGCATACAAAACTACTACTGGTTTTACTCCTTGTGAAATAGTGTTTGGTAATAAAATTCTTCTTCCTTAAATTCTAATTCCGAACACTTAGATTAGTAGCATAATTAGGGTTAGAATTGTCTAAATCTCACGAAGAAAGAATTATGAAACTAAATTAGCTTGATGAAAAAAGAAAAGAACCACTTCAACATAACATCATCATCTAACAACAAAGGTCAAAATGGCATGAAAATTTCATTAAGAAAAATAAATTCAAAGTTGGTGATTGGGCTTTGTTCTTTGATTCCAAATTCAAAGATTGTAGGGGGAAATTTACCAATCATTGGCTAGGCCCTTATAAAGTATATGAAGTATTTGTTAATGGTTCAATTGAGATAAATATGATTAATGAGGAATGATCCAGGAGGATCCACGAGGATCAAGGAGGATTGGTCCAGGAGGATGATCCTAGAGGATTAATCCAGGAGGATCCAAGAGGATTGGTCCAGCAGGATCCAGGAGGATGCCCCCAGAGGATTGATCTAGGTGGATCTCTAAAAAGTACCAGTTGCATGGTAAGAAGCATCAAAAAAGAAAGTGTTATAATCTTGATAAACTTAGCTTCAGATCAAATTTATTGTAATCCTAATTCCAACAGTGTGAACAACACTCGAATCCGAGCTCATATGAAGAAGTTAGAGGAAGCTAAAGTTCAAGTTTGACTTGGACAGAAGGCAGAAGAAGATGATGTGGCATAAGCCTTTAACGAATGGGGAAGCTTCAAGTGGTAGGTTGCCATTGGCTTCGTATTTTGCTGATCACAATCGAAGAGGACCGTGGGTAAAGGATCGGTCCCCAACACTACCAGGTTGTGATTTGTGATATTGCAATCGCAGATCAGAGGTGAGTTAGTGTTAAATATTTGGCCTCGGAGAAATCCAGAGTGTGATGCGATAAATCTAAATCACAGATTACAAGGAGCAACGGTTAAGGAATCATCCCCCAGCAGAGTTAGGTTGTGATTTGTGATATCGCAATCACAAAACTCGAAGGGAAGTGGTCATATGGATAATCACCCCTGGTTCCACCGATTTTCGATTTGCAATGGTTCTATCGGATCTGATATGTATTATGTATTTCAATTGATAGTTCCATTGGGTCCGCCTTTTATCTCCCATTGCACATTGCTGCATGCAGAGTCTTGTGGACATAGTATTACCCCTAGCTCCATCGATTGTGATATGTCAATGGATCTCGGATGGGATGCAGTTATAAGGTGCAGTTTTTAAAACTTCTCGGGTCTACTGGTTTGAAAATTGCAGTTCACACTGTGCAGCGACCCATTATGGAGAATCACCCTTGGCCCTAGCTGATTGCCATTTGTGATAAATTATGTGTTGTAGCTCGTTGGATCTGCCTTTATCATAGAAATCATATTGCCAAGGATTCAGGTTTGTACATCGAGTTAAAGCATCAATTCTCTGTGTTAAATCTGTCAGGTTCAAGAGTAAATGCACCAATTATTCCACCGATTGAAGGTTTGATGTGAAATAGCTTGTATGAGCTATTCAATTGAGGTTTATCTATGATTAAATAGGTTGTTACCTGTAGACTATTTCAGGGTCCAAGAATTTCTGTTTGAAATAGCCCGCCTGCCTAAACATGTCATTTTGTTTAAACTATTCAGATTGTTAAGGATCTTGCCACCAACATATAAATTGGGCTATCTACACAGCGAGAGGGGGGAGAGCAGTAGAGAGAAGCATATATTTACAAAGGAAAGCAATGGAACCTTCTCCTTGCAAGTGGTCAGGACCTTACCTCAGAAATCAGAAGGTTTCGAGAAGGTGCAGAAAGCCCTTTTATCATAAATGGGCATTTGGATAGGCTATTCTACACAATTTTTCGCCAGGAAGTTAGTGGTTTTGTCTGTTTCTAGAGTTGGGCTCTCCATTTGTCATCAATATTCCAGATTGGAGGTATAAGGGTGCTTATGTAAAATCTACTTGTACTTCTTCTCTTTTCATGCCATTTAGTGAATGAAGGCCTCCCCACTATTGAGCAAGGCCTGGAGATGTAGTCCAAATTGGATGAACTCCGTAATCAAATATCTATGTCTTGATATCATGCGTGATTATGTATTTTTATCTTTGTTTTATATGCTTATGTTCCATGGTTTTTAAGAGCTCTGTTATATGTAATTTAATAACACATCCATAGCAAAAGAATCTTAGATCAAGTGGTATCAGAGCAAGGCTTAGTTGATGTGAATTGCATGAGTATGCTAACCAGAAATAAGCCTCAAAGGACGTGCATCACAAAGAGGATACATGGAGGATGTTGAAGCTCGTTGGGAAGAGAAGCGGTCTTGTTGTTGTTAAGAATTGTGAGCATGAATGACTGAGTGTGCAGCCATGGAGAATGATAAAGAAATGCACAATACCATCCTATGAATGTCCAAAATGGTGGACATCATGTATGGTGTGTATGAGAAGAGAAGAGAGGAGGAGACAGAGAGATCAGAGAGCGATGCATCATCCACATCTTCTGGTGCTTATGCATCTTATTCATCACCTTCCTCGAATGAGGAGATTAACTAGAGACTTCAAGAAGAGAATGTTGAATTAAGAAGGCTACTGCGAGAAGAAGTGATTGCATATTCAGTCGCGAACCACAGATGAGGCCCTGGAAGACTTGAAAAGTAACGTCCAGAGTCTTCAAGAAGAGATCGTTGAATTAAGGAGGCTTCTCCAGGAAGAGAAAGAGGAGAAACAAAGGTTACTACACCAGCTACAAGCTAAGGACGAGGCCTTGGAAAAGTTGTAGCATGACCCCCGTGAGGTAAAAATAAATTCTTCGACTCCATGTATGTTTCCTGATGATGATTTCGCCATTTTTGAAAACCATACCACAGGAATCGGCTCCAAAATGTTAAGGAGAATGGGGTATGAGGGGAAGGGCATCGACATTAATGGCCAAGGCATCATAAAACCCATAAAAGTAGAGGAATTACCCCATCAGGTAGGACTTGGGTGTGTCAGGAAGGAGGTTTGGGAATGTGCCAAAATAGCTAGTGAACCACCAATGACAGATGATAAGAAGCCCTCATCAGTTCTTTCCAAATCAAAAATGGAGGTAAAAGTTGTTGATTTCTCCTCAGTTTCATCTTCACATGATATAATTTCTATTGGAACTGTGGGGATACCCATTACAGGGAAAAACATGAGACTCCTTACCAATATGAGGTACAAGGAAGAATAAGGACTTGGTTTTAATGGTCAAGGCATAACTCAGCCATTAGAGGTTGAGAAAAGACCTTGATTCACAAAGTTAGGGTGCACTGAAGGACAGTTCTCAAAGATGTCAGAAGCTTCCACGACATTGTTGAAACCATTGAGGAAAGAGGATGATGGGAACACATCACCATCAACCTATGGTAGTATGCATTATAGAGAAAGAGTTGAGGCAAGCTCTCATTTCCATGATCATACCAGAGACCAACAAGAAAGGTATAACAAGTCTCGGTATTCCAATGTTCATTTTGATTACAATTGTATTGTTAATAATGAACGAAAATCATGGCATAGAAGAACTTGAAGTTTTTTTGGATTGCATAACCATGTGTTTGCTGAGTTTTGGACAAGAATAGCAGAACAAAAAAGGATGAGGCTTGAAATACCCTCTCAACAGTAGGAAAATAAGAAGGTAAAGTATATCTGGAGGAAGAAATCTTAGTGTAGTCATTGTGACAGAGGTGGTCATCAAAGAGCCATGTGTTGGAGGCTCCATCTAGAGGAGCATCCATGCATGAACCAAGTGAAACAATTGTTTGGCTAGTGAAGGCGACACAAGGAGATGACCCAGTCACTTTGATAAGTGAGAGATGGTTCTTCTAGGTGTGGTAGAATGTCATGGCCTTATTTTTGTAAATCATGTGTTGCATTTTAAACTGTAAAAGTGATGATGTGTTTTCCATCACTTGTTGCAGCAACAATGATGTTTGGCCTTATTTTGTGTTGCATTTTAAACTGTGAAAGTGATGATGTGTTTCCATCACTTGTTGAAGCAACAATAATGTCATGGACTTATTTTTGTAAATCATGTGTTGTAGTGATGATGTGTTTTCCATCACTTGTTGAAGCAACAATGATGTTTGGCCTTGTATTGATAGCTGGAGTATTGTTTCCATTTTTATGTAAACTTGACCACAGAGTATGTGTTATAAACTCATGGAAAGTATGGGATGCTTGGCTCATTTTTTTTCATATAGCTAAACATGTAATTTGTAAGATATTGTACTATAGGTTTGCAGGGGATGCAGGTGTCGTCTCATCGCTTATGGCTTCGAAGGAAAAAGGTGAAGGAGAAGGAAGGATAACCTGTTAGGAAACTTATGGTACAGACAAGGTATAGGGAAGTTGTAGACTATTTAATGCTTTTGGAGGACCAAAATGTTCTCTTAGTGGGGAGGATTGATCTAGGAGGATCAAAGAGGATTGATCCAGGAGGATCTAGGAGGATTGATCTAGGAGGATCCAAGAGGATTGGTCTAGGAGAATATAGGAGGATTGATCTAGGAGGATGATCTTAGAGGATTGATCTAGGAGGATCCAGGAGAATGATTGATCTAGGAGAATCTAGGAGGATTGATCCAGGTGGATCTCTAAAAAGTACCAGTGGCATGGTAAGAAGGCTGAAAACTCAAAGTTTAAGAATCTTGATAAACTTATCTTTAGATCAAATCTCTCTTCATCTCGATTCCAACGGCGCGAATGAAACTCGAATCCGAGCTCCTATGAAGAAGTTAGAGCAAGTCAAATTTCAGGTTTGACTTAGACAGATGGTAGAAGAAGATGACGTGGTAGAACCCTTCAACAAATGGGGAAGCACCAAATGGTAGGCCACCATTGGCCCTGTATCTCATTGATCACAATTGCAGAGGCTTGCAGGTAAAGGATTGACCCCCAACACTACCAGGTTGTGATTTGTGATATCACAATCACAGATTGGAGGCAGGTCGATGTTAAAGAATCAACCCCGAAGCAAGCCAGAGTGTGATGGGATAAATCACAATCACGGATCGCAAGGAGTACTGGTTAAGGAATTGACCCTCGATAGAGTTTGGCTATGATTTACGATATCACAATTGCAGATCACAAAGGGAATCGGTCGTATGGAGAATCACTCTCAGTTCTGCCGATTTGCAATTTGCGATGGTTCTATCAGATACGATATGTATTATGTATTTCAGTTGATAGTTTCATCGAGTCTGCCTTTTATCACCCATCACACATTGTTGCGTGTAGAGTCTCATGCACATAGTATTTCCCCTTGCTCCACCGATTGTGATATGCCGATGGATCTTGGATGCGATGTAGTTATAGGGTGTGGTTTTTAAAACCCATCGAGTTTGTCAATTTGCAGATCAAAGTTTGCACTGTGCAATAGTCCATTATGGAGAATCACTCTCATCCTCGACAACTTGTGATTTGAGATAAATTATGTGCTGCAGCCCGTCGAATCCACCTTTATCACAGAACGCATATTGCCAAGGATTCAGGTCTATCCATTGGGTTAAAGCGTCGATTCTTTGTGTTAAAACCATTGGGTTCAAGAGTAAATGCGCCGATTATTCCACCGGTTTGAGGTTTGATGTGAAACAACCTGTATGAGTTGTTCGATGAAGGTTTTTCTCTGATTAAACATGTTGTTACTTGCAGACTATTTCAGGGTCCAAGAATCGTTGTTTGAAACAACTCGCCTGCTTGAACTTGTCATTTTGTTTAAATTGCATGGATTGTTAAGGATCCTACCACCAACATATAAATTGGGCTATCCACACAGTGAGAGGGGGGAGAGAAGTGTCGATTTACAGAGCAGAGCAGCGACACCTGCTTCGGGTAGGTGGCCGGGACCTTACCTCAGAAATCAGAAGGTTCCGACAAGGTGCAGAAAGCCCTTTTATTAGAAATGGGTGTTTGGATAGGCGATTCTGCATGATTTTTCACTAGGAATTCAGTGGTGTTGTCTATTTCTAGAGTAGGGCTCTCCATTTTTCATCAATCTTCCAGATTGAAGATATAAGGGTGTTTATGTAAAATATACTTGTACTTCTTCTCTTTTCATTCCATTTAATGAATGAAGGCCTCCCCACTATTGAGCAGGGCCTGGAGATGTAGTCCAAATTAGATGAACTTCATAATCAAATCTTTGTGTCTTCATCTCATGCGTGATTATGTCTTTTTATATTTGTTTTATATGCTTATCTTCAATGGCTTTTAAGTGATTTGTTATATGTAATGCATCCATAGCAAAATAATCATGGATCAAGGAAGGAGTCTCATTTGTTATTAATGGAAACAGATTGAAGCTTTATAACAAACCAGTCTTTTAATATTATTTTGTTTCCTTAATACTTCAACAAGTTAAGATGTAGGTTGTGGGTGTCGAAAACAATGCTTCTACCCCTCTTATATCCAAAGAATGATTTTTCCAATAAAAATAAAAATAATAAAAATGTTTAGTTGTGATAATTTAGGTTCCTCGCACATCCTAAACTTGAATTTTCATCGAGAGACCAAGAAATTTTCCAATGATAATTCCAAATAAAATATCCATTTTGGTTTAAAAAGTTGTAAATACTCTGAAATGATGATTGGGAGAATCCAAGGAGAGTGCTTGAAATGTTTTGCAAACTCTTGTATATATCTTTATTTTCATATATTGCATGTATAATATACATATAATTTATTTACATCCAAGAATTTTAATATTGTTGTAATATAAATTATTCATTATGTAGATGGCTTAATCAAAGATGATAATTCATTTCAAAGCTTCAGAAGAAAAAGAGCATCATCATCCATCAAAGGCAAGAAGATAATCAAGAATTATCTTTTATGCTCAATGAAATCACTACTTTTGGTGATATCATAGGGAGAATACCACAACATTTCAAGGTGAAAAACAAAGTCATATTTGAACAAAATATGGCCATGATCAAGGATGTTGAGTAGCTTAAAATGGAAAATGAGAAATTGAAAGAAGAAAATCAACAACTCCATCAGAAAGGAAAACACTCAAGATCAAGAATAAAAGGATAAGGATAATTGTCAAATAACAAATGTACTTGAAGAAAACATAAGAAGTTATATTTGTCATCATTAGAGGGACCTAACAATAATATAAATAGCCTTATTTCATCAACATCAGAGAGACCTGACAATAACATAACTAGATCCAATTTATCCTTATCAGAGGGACGTCAAACATGCCTTATTTTATCATCATCATAGTAGTAGCATAATTGACCCTAAATCATCATAAAAGGGACCTAAAATATGGCCCATAATATTATTATTAGAGGAAATTGAACCAGTGATGCCTCCATCATTAGAAGACCTACAACTAGCTCCAACTTGTTATTAAGGAAGAACATGTCAAAATTCAACAATGTCATCAACAAATGCAAGCGACAAAAAGTATATATAGATATCTACAAAGGAGGTTTGATGATTTATTTCACAATCCTTGAATTGTTACATAAAATATTTGAATTAAATTTTTTAAATAGAATACCTTTTTTCCTAAAAATTGTTGATCTGAAGATGATCTAAGGTTGTCATTGTTGTCAACCCAAGCAGCACCAGGGGCTGCCCTAATCTTGCAAGGAAATTTTGACTTGAAAACTTACTCTATTTTGAGTCAAGGATCTTCTAGATATAT
Source organism: Pinus tabuliformis (assembly GCA_031772625.1). Classification (NCBI taxonomy): domain Eukaryota; kingdom Viridiplantae; phylum Streptophyta; class Pinopsida; order Pinales; family Pinaceae; genus Pinus; species Pinus tabuliformis. The sequence goes on from CM062806.1 coordinate 174,490,167, forward strand.
TCTACTCGTTGAGATGTTTTCGTTGATGTATGGAACGTCAAGTAATTCTTCACGGTTTGAGAGATATTCATGTTTGACGTTAGTAACCCCAGTTAGTGGGCTAAAACCCTATGGGGTTGTGGCATGGCACTCATAATTGGCTTTGGTCATTGCATAGTCATTAATTAATAATTTTTTAAGCTCCTAAAATCCCTCTAACATTCTGTTGTTGCAATTCTATGTGTTGAAAAGAGGTTAGAATTTTTTTTTGCTGCTGCTGTGCGCGCACGCGCGCCTGACCATCGAACCCGTCTGCTGCTGCTTGATCAATCAGCTTCATGGATCCTCCGGATCCGCCTGGTGGGGATCCGGAACTACAACAAGCTTTCTCCAAACTGGTTAAATCTCTACCACAGCAAAGACCAAGGCCAACAGCAACCAAGTTCGTGAAGAAATTAGATGTTTTACAGGAAGTTCATCTGCCTCCGACTATCCCTCGCATGGCAGCCATCTCCTTAGCAGAGAAAGGCTTAATAGGGCAATTTACAGGACTATGGCCCTCGCCCAAAACAGTGCAAAGGTGGGTTGAACGAAACTGGGCAGACAAGACCCAAGGGAAAATATCCATCAGATTCTGTGGCAGAGGATATTTTACCTTTCACTTCGAAACTAAGGAAGACAAGGACCTAATCTTCAGAAACGGGCCTTACTTCATGGATTCCAGGGGTCTCTACCTCAACAAATGGACCCCAGATTTCGATCCAGAGCTAGACATACCAAGCGCAGTTCCAGTCTGGGTCAGGCTGCCCCATCTCCCTCTTCACTGCTGGGGTGATGATTCGGTCAAAGAAATAGGAAACGCGGTCGGAAAATACATATATCGCAGTGAACCCAAGGATAACATGCAGGCCTGTGCGCGGATTTGTGTTGAATTTGATCTGGGACGTGGACTACCGGAAGCAATCAAACTGAAAGTAGACGAGTGGTGCCATATCCAGCAGCTGGACTACGAACAGATACCCTTCAAATGCAAGGTATGTCACGAATATGGCCATTTTGCAAATAGATGCCCTAAAATTATTAATGTAGAATCAGAAGAGCAAGAAGGGCAATGGGAAACTGTTAAAAGAAAAAAAACATCTCCTCCTCTGAAACCTTTGGAATCTGAAGCCCCTGAGCCTTCTCTCCAACAACCCATCCATCCTCATTCATCCCATCAGCACCCTTCTTTGTCCTCTCAGCAACCCCCTCCTCATCATCCCTCCTCACCCCCTCGACCCTCAGATCCTTCCATTCCTCCTTCTTCTAACCCTTTTGCGGCCCTCTCTGAGGAAGAAACCGAGCAGGATACTTCCCCATCAGATCCACATCTTCACCCCTCTCCCCCTCATACCTCACAACCCTCCCCTAACACCCCCTCTGCAAGGATTACCAGAAGTTCATCGAAGGATCATGGAGCACCCAACGATATACCCAAAAAACACGGGCCAGGCAGAAAATCGGCTAAACAGCATAGAGAAGAAAGTGCACAGAAAGATATTGCCATGGGATCTCAGACTCCTATAGAATCCTTCATTGTTGGACATTCGGATAAAGAAAACAATAACAAAGGCAAAGAGAGGCGAGCACCTCTCCATGCTACCGGTAAATCATGATGAAAATGCTATCCTGGAACAGTAGGGGATTAGGGCACCCCTCCAAGATAGCAGCCCTAAAGGAATTAATCCAAAGTGAAAAACCTGAAATCATCCTCATTCAAGAGACAAAGCAAGATCAATCCGAAGCCAACAGCATCATCAATCAGCAAAAGCATTACAACGGTTGTGCCAGTGAAGCAAGAGGAGCCTCGGGTGGCATCCTAACAATGTGGGACAACAGTAAATGGAGCTGCAACTTTGCCAAAATACATCAGAACTGGATCAGTGTTAAACTAGAAAGCAAGGAAAATGGAACAACTGTAAAAATATACAATATCTATTCACCGAATCAATACAGGGAGAAAGAAGTGTGCTGGAACACTTTGGAAACAAATATAGAAGAAGACCAAGACAACAATCTCATTCTTGCAGGGGATTTAAATCTGGTTTTGCATGCCAATGAGAAAAGAGGGGGAAACTTCAGCCCAGACCCATTCAGAAACCGACTTGAGCACATTATGCAGGAGCAAGACTTGGTTGATATAAAACCCAAGAACCGCAGGTACACCTGGAGCAATAGGCGTCTAGGAGCAGGCAATATCATGGAGAGGCTTGACCGGTTCCTCATCAATATCGCATACATGTCCTCCTTCTCTACCGGCCAGTCAAACATCCTCAACATCTCCGCCTCGGATCATTATCCAATAACGCTCACTTTGCACAGTCATTGCCAGCTTGGACCTCTTCCTTTCAAATATTGCTCCCTCTGGAATCGAATCCCTGCAGCTAGAGACGTGGTGGGGCAGGCTTGGACCCAGCATGTGGAAGGCTCCCCGACATATATCTGGGAAACAAAATTGAAGCAAACTAGACAGGCTCTTAAAGCCTGGGCAAAGAATAATTACCAGGAGCCCGAGTTGATTAAAAAGGACATCAAGAAAAATCTTGAGGAAGTGCAGCAAAACATCGAAGTTGTTGGTCTCTCCCAGCAAGCCAAAGAAACTGAGATAAGACTGTACTCCCAGCTGAGACAAACAATAAGGGACGAAGAGACCAAATGGAGACTAAAGTCAAGACAGTTATGGCTGCACGAGGGAGATAAAAATACTTCTTATTTCCATAAGCAGGCTACAATTAGAAAGACCAGGAACACTGTGAGTACAATTAGAGATAGTGAAGGAAACAGCTACGACACCCAGGACTCTATAAAAGAAGCAGCCACCAACCATTTCAAAAATCTCCTTACAGAGGACAAAAGTGAGGAGGACTACTCAAGTATACTTCAATACATGACTACAGAAGTCACTCAAGAAACGAACAGCAAGCTCACTCAAGATGTAGAAGAAGAAGAAGTTCAAAAAGCAATCTGGAGTCTTCACCCAGACAAGGCTCCAGGACCTGATGGGTTTCCAATTAGTTTTTACAGAGAGTACTGGCAGCTGATCAAAAAAGACCTCCTAAAGATGATACGCTGGGCTCTACGGAAAGGCAAACTGGGGGGATACACCAACTCAACCCATCTAGCCTTAATCCCAAAAGAAAACAGACCCTCCACCTTCTCAAGATTTCGACCCATATCCTTATGCAATTCAGCATACAAAATAATTACAAAAATTCTGTCAGCAAGACTCAAGCCCCTTCTCTCCTCTTTGATCTCAGAAAACCAAGGAGGCTTTCTGCCCAATAGACACATCTCTGATTCCATCCTTCTCGTGCAAGAGGCCATACATTCAAGCATAAGCCGAAAGGAGAAAGGATTTGTCCTAAAGCTAGATCTTGCCAATGCCTTTGATAGGGTTAGACACTCCTTTCTGTTTGCAGTGCTTCATAAAATGGGATTCAACTTCTCCTTCATTAATATGATCAAAGCCTGCATTTCGAATCCTTGGATCTCCCCTCTGATCAATGGTCGACCTTGTGTTGCTTTCCAATCCTCTCGAGGCCTAAGACAAGGCTGTCCCCTGTCCCCCTACTTATTTATTCTTATGGCTGAGTCTCTTAGCAAAGCCTTGGATTACAACCGAAGAATTGGCCTAATCACTGGCATCCAATTTGAGCAAGGTACAAAGAAAATCAATCATTCCCAATTTGCAGATGATACCCTCTTGATGGGAGGAGCATCCATAACCATAGCAAGGCGCTTCAAAAAGATTCTAGATCAATTCATGGATTATTCAGGAGGGAAAGTTAACCAGGTCAAAAGTTGCATCTATGGATGGAACGCAACATCTCAAACCATCCACAACATTGCAAACACTCTAGAAGTCTCATACAAGCTAAACTGGAGCCACTTCACATAACTAGGGATGTCGGTGAGTATGGGACCTATGAAAGCCGATACATGGAATGAAATCCTTGACAAAATAAAGAGAAAAATCCAACAATGGGGATCAATGTGGCTGAATCCAGCAGGACGCCTTGTACTTCTAAAATCTGGTCTGTCCTCTCTGCCCATTTATCGTTTTTCTTTGTACCAAGCTCCAATGGCCTTCCATCAAAAAATGGAAAGAGCCCTTAGACACTTTCTCTGGCAAGGAGGAAAAACGGAAAGAAAAAAGTTCAATCCGGTTAGCTGGAAGAATGTCATTCAGCCTCATGAGAAAGGAGGGCTTGGAATAAGATCTCCAAAACTGCTGAACCTAGCTCTTGGAGCTAAACTAATTTGGAGACTGATTTCAGGGGCCACAGCATGGTGGAAGATGGTCCTAGAGGCCAAGTATCTGAATAGCACAAGGCATCAACTCTTGGACACCAATATTCCCAATAGAGACAGCACAAAAATCTGGAAGCTCTGCAAGAAAGTCATACCATTTATGTCCCAAAACATATCAAAGGTCCCAGGAGGGGGGAGCAGCATTAATTTTTCCACTGACAGAATATTAGGACAACAACCTATGGGATCCAACATAGAAGCAACTCCTGCCATTAGTTGGCTTAATGACAGAGGTATATGGTGCTTAGATCAAATAACACAATGGGGAAATCATTCTCAAGCTTGGGCAGGTTGGAAACTTCCGGATTACCCTAGAGAGCTAGAAACAAGCGTCGTAGCTTTCAAGAACTTTCTGCAAAGTAAAGCTCCGATCCAAAGAGGCAAGCAAGATGGCTATCGCTGGGACCCCACGGGAACTCAATACACAGCTAAGGCAGGGTATCAACATCTTTGCAACAGCACCTTCCCACAGGCCATATGGAGTCAATGGAAATTGGTTTGGAGAGCTGAAGCACCCCCTAAAGTCAAATTATTTTTCTGGCTTCTCCTGAAAGGGAAGATTCTAACAGTAGAAAACTTAAATAAAAGGGGCATTATGGGTCCGTCCAGGTGCCCAAACTGTTGTCAAGCTGAAGAAACAATACAACACCTGTTCATAGACTGCCAGGTAGCAGATGATTGCTGGAGACAGATGGCCTCAATCGGGGAAGTCACATGGGAACCAAAGGCAACCATTGCAGAAACTGTCTACAATTGGAGGAAAAATTGTCCATGGAAAGAAAAAAAGAGCAAATTAACGCAAAGGATATGGAATACTATACCTTTAACCCTTGTTTGGCGCATCTGGCTGGCAAGAAACAGAAAGGTATTTCAAGACAAAGGATGCAATACTAGAGTCATGTGTCACAAAGCTAAGAATTTAGCGGTGGAAGCAATTATAGTTCACACTCAAGACAAGATCGAGACCACCAATTACAGTGTTGAAGAAAGAAATTTGATCAACTGTGTACAAGGAAACAACACCAGCATCCAGGCACCAAGGCAAGGAAATCTACGATCGAAGGAGACAAGCAGCGTTTGGAAATTGAGGCTCAAGGAAGAGGAATTCGCACTCTGGCTGAGCAATTGCAATAGGTTCTACATGTTCTTTGACGGCGCCTCAAAATCAAATCCCGGCCTAGCAGGTGCAGGGGGTCTTATATGCAATGCCAATGGTGAGACTATTCTTCATTTTGAATGGGGGTTGGGAGAACTATCCAATAACAGGGCAGAGGGATTGGCTTTGTACCAAGGACTCACCCAACTGCTCAAGATAGGAATTAAGAAGGTGATTGTCTTCGGGGATTCAGCAATCATCATCAAACTCATGGTGCAAAGGCAGAGCACGCCAAACATCCTACTGCAGCAAATCAACTGTAGGAACCAAATCCTTCACGACTTACTGGAGGAGGTCCGATATTACCATATATTACGTGGACTAAATAAAGATGCTGACAAGTACGCCAACAAGGCCTGTGAACGTTCCAAAGGCATCCTCAGCTGTAATAACGTCTCATCCTTCCAACCGTTACCATGAGAACTCCGCAGCCAGTCAACGTTAGGGGAACCGTAACCAACAGAATCCATCACTGCAGGCAAATCAACAGTGCAAGGGACAGCGTAGGTAAGGTAGAAAGGACTTGCATCAGAATCCAGATTAGGAAATCTACTCGGAGCATGGGAATCAGACATCACGCCGAAGGAAATCGTCCTAACCATCAGATCCCAGATACTGGCCAAGATATGCGTTGGAAGGTGCGGTGGAACATTGGGAAGCGCAGATCCTCCTCCCATCACAGCACTCTGAAAAAGTCTTTATATGCCCCTGGTGCCCAGACTCATCTCCCCACAGGAGAAACTTGTATTCACAGTCTCAAGAGCGGAATAGCCGCTGTTCCTCTCCAAGCAGTCTGCGATAATCTCTTCAAGTTCGAGGTTATACCCTCAAGCGGCTTCTGCATTTTCAAGAGCGGTGCTGCCACTGCGCGAAAGGAGGCTCTCACCAGTAGTAAGGAAAGTTCTCAGAGGCACCGAGATAAGAATCTGATTAGCATCTACAACCATTTTCCAGACCCAATGGAGCGTCCAGAACAGTGCTTTCATTGCAGGGACTTACAAGCAGAATTCGACGAGGTGCGTGCACAACAACAAGCTCTGGAGGATCAGGTGCGTAGCTTGGAAACTAGGCTTGAAGACCAATGCAAAATTCTCCATGAGAAATACAGGGCTGAGATGAATCTCTTCTTGCATAGAGTTCACTCCCTGCATGAACAGTTCAACGATTTGAGTAACAGATGCGCCCATGCTGAAGAAAAGATATCCATCCTCAAGTTTATGATGGATAAAAAATTCAAAGATGCATCATCCTCTTCTAGTGCAAAGCCAAACGAACCAGACATGGACCCAGAAGGATCTACTGCAAGAAAGATAAGTCATATAGACATAGATTAGTCATGGGTTGTAGATGTAAATTTTGGGGCTTGCAGTTTGTAAGAATCTACAGTAGTACAAGCAGTCTTAGGGGCAGTAAAACAAAAGTAAGAATCAAGGAAAGTGAATTTTTTGTAATTCCTTGGATTCAGAATGCTCAGGAAGCATCTTATGTATGGCAAACTGCCTTCTTTTTTTCAGTTTAATACATAGCAACCGAACTTTGTCTAAAAAAAAAAATCCCTCTAACATTCTCTATAGAAGCCCCTCTCAACTCTATAAAAATAAATCTCATATATCCTCCAAATATAGTGATTGTGGAATTTTCACTATAACTTCATTTCGGTGAAGTTTTAGATTTGAAATTAAAATCCATTTGATTCACAACCTTGATGAACGTCTTGACCAAATTTCAGATCTTGGTTCGCTATATTTCGGAGATATTATTTGTGGAAGTTAGGGTTTTTGCAGGCTGCCGAATTTCATCTCAAAGAAGTGACGTTGGAAAAATCATCATAACGCCCTCTCTGAGAAGAGGATTGAAATTATGTAAAAAGTGGTGGATAGTGCACGGACTGTAGTTTTTTTTGTATCAATTTCAGTGCCGAAGGAGGAAATAATGACACATGGAATGTCGTACAAGTTCGATCTACTGAACTAGTCCATAATTAGGTCATTGTGAGAGATTGGGCATAACTTCGTCATACAGAGTCTAAATCAGGTCAGACCTATGGAATTGGAAAGAAGACTCAGAGGTATTCTACAGGACTAAATATCACATGTTGGGGATCTGAAATTGTAGAGATACATCAGATTAAATATCATGCTCCTAGAAGGCAAGAAAAACTAGATCAAGTGTTATCAAGGGGTGCAAAGGACTAGACTTTGTAGGGCAACAAAGAGCAAGGTGCAACAAAATGATGCAACAAGAGTAAGCTATAGGTAAGTATCTTCTGTATATGCATGTTCATCTCTTAATTGCATTAGTTTCTTTGTATTCTAATTTGTTGTTTTTGTTTAGCACTGACATATGCTCTGCAGGATGAGGTAAGTTTTGCTATTATCATGTCATGGGTATTTCCTTGAAGACTTTTTGCAGGTATTATATATTCATCAAGAGAAGACTCAATGCATAATATAATGTTCTAAAGAATGAGAAAGGGTAGCATGACAAGAGCAACAATCAAGGTGCAAAACATCAGAAAGAAGTTCACCACATGAAATCTTCAAGTGGGAAACACTACATACAAACATCGTAAAAGTATCATTGTACATAATCATTCTAAAAGAATCTTTGTAAAATTTGTACAAGTGTCTATCTGCCAAGAGTTGAAGAGGCAGTGTCGGGAGGTCTAGGATCATCATTAGGTGGTTGTGTCATAGTTGGGGTTATGGTCTAGTATGTCATCTTCTTCTACATCATTCTATATCATTGTAAAGTGGACCATTTTCCCTTGTACGAGAGTCCATTCTTCTTTTATTCTTCTATAGGGTGGTAGGGTGGTGCTAGGCTGGTGCATGAAGTCACCAACAGGTTCAAGCCTGTGAAAACTTTAGGGTGGTAGGGTGGTGCAAAGGGTGAGTTGTAGCTCATTAGGTTTTGGGGCATCCGTTCAGTTGACTACTGAAGAATCTCGGGCATTGGAGTGTCCATCTAGTGGGAGCTGGAGAAGAATGATTTTCTAGATTCTAGGAAGTTGGACCTTTATTTTCAATTGGAGTTGAAGATTAAAGAATTATTAGAAAAGTGTTTGGTGGTTTTGACTCGAAGGGGGTTTTCCACCTAAAATTTTTGTGCCTCCTATGTTCTTTTGTTCACTTTTTTTACTGCATAAACATTAATGATAATTGAAGATTAACTAATGATTTGAAAAGATTTAAAAGTCTTAATTTCTAAGGAATACTGATTCACCCACCCTCTCATTATTTTCTAGCAAAAATTTCCTTGTCACAAAATTTTAGGGTGTGAGACACAAAATTTTGTGAAATCCTTAAAACAATTTCTCATGAGACCTATATCCTAGTTGTAGTTCATACTTATTCTTAAGAACCTTATACTATTTTATACTTTCATTCCTTTACTATTCTCTTATATCTATGCTATTCATCCTATAACTATATCCATCAATTCTTATCAATGGGGGATTTTAATACAAAGATTTTCAAAGTATCAAGGTTAGTTTTAAAGGGTGAATTTTCAAAGTATGACGTCAATTCAAAAAGGTTCTAAAAAACATAGATAATGACAGAATAATCACCCTAATGATAGAAAATGGAATAGAAGGTAATAGAACATCATTGTGATCATGAAGAATGGAAATCGTTACAAGATAAAATATGTAGGTTATAATGATTAAAATAATTTATTTTTAAACCCCGATATATCACTCAAACTTATTAAGAAGGAGAAAAAAAAGGGAGTGTATTAAGACACATAAGTATACTCTATTAAGAGTACTATGTTTTGAAGGATATCAACAAGAGAAAACAACTATTAGTGCACTATGTTTTTTAGACATTTCAAAAATGAAAATCAGTTGAAATTGAGATCAGGGAGAAAAAGTTGAAGGATTAATTCATATCAATCCAAAGAAGGTATGGATATTTGAACAATATTGGTCTATAAATCCAATTTGTATGCAGGGGTCAAGATGAGTCTCATCCATTTATTCTAAAAAGGAGGTCTAATTCACCTACGAAAACATGTGAAGCCAGGTGAAAAAACACCATATTGAGACTCTAATTCTATAGAGCATGTATTCAATGTAAAATAAGAAATTCATGGAGGGTTTAACTACAGGGTGACACTTGGGTTTTAAATAAAGTTTTGAAAAATATAGAGGTAAGTGTAACCCTTATCAAAACCTTCTATTTTGGCTAAGAATTCATGATAATGATTTCAGGAGTAACTTGGGAAAACCCTGAATTTTGGTATGAAAACATATCAGAGGAAAAACGTAAGAGACAATAGCCTTTCTAGTCAACTTCACTTCGATTTTTTTTTTCTTAAGGAACATCCTTGGAAACAATTGTATTACATTTCCCAAAAACCATTCGGTTTCAAAATTATGCATTGATTTTCTACCTTAGGAATTGAAATTAAGTCTACAAGTAAAATGTCTACATGTTGAAGACACATGATTCAAATACCTAGAATTTGGTTTCCTAAACTGATTTTATTTATTCACAAGTATATACAAAATTATTTTTCTTGTTCCAATAGAGCTCTAACATATAAAATATGATAGTTGAGAAATCCAAAACCCTGTGTATATTACTAAGTATCTTCAATGAGCTGGTCATATGTGTGAATGAAATAAGAGATTATAGCACTTTGTAATTTTTTATGACAAATATTAAATTTTCCATTTGTCCTTTCAATATTTCAAAACTCCAATTTATCACAAGTTAGTGGATGTGTGTACAAGGAGGTTGAAGGAAATTTTTTTTTTCTTTTAAAATAAATTCTCAGAGGATATCAAAAGGTATTTTCAAGGTTAGTGTCTCAAATTTCTAAAAAAATCTTTTATCATAAATCCAAGTGTTTTTACAAAACAAATAGGTCATTAATTATAGCTAAGACAAAGCATTAAAGACAACTTAGAATTGATGTTGTGTTGGAAATACTGAGAGGGGGTTTGAATCAGTGTTTATTTCAATTGTTATCTCATGCTATTTAATATTTTTATCACAAAATAAATCAGAAAATAAGAGATAGAACAAAACTAATTTTATTGATCAAAATAGTGAGGAATCGAATCCTTTTTACAACAAATCTGGCTCCAACCTATACAAAAAAATATGACCTATTCAAGGTTCCAACATTGAACAAATCCATGCTCCTACTTGGTCAAAATGAATACTCCAATCCTCTCAACAAATCTAAGCTCCAACTTGTTCAAACCAAATCTTTACAAGAGATACTTAAAAAATTATCCAAAATGTCTTCAATAATGCTCCAATATTTCCTTCAATGATGCTTCAACAATGTTTCTCTAAAGGATGTCTTCAATAGGCTTCAACAAAGCTAATCTAAAGATTTATTTAATAAGCTTTAACAACGCTTCAACAAAGTTGCTCCAAAGTCTACTTCCGACTCTACACAAAAACTCTTCAACAACTACTCTAATGATGGATTCAATGTCTACACAACGGTTCCTCTGTTGACACTAGTAGTATTTGATTGACATTGATGACAACTATGTATCATATGTTTGATTGGTTGTAGATGTTTGGTTATGGATTTTTTTGATTCGTTGCAGGTGATTTTCCAAGCAGTGTTGTGTTGAGAGAGGAAAGGAAAAACCACGGGAAATTACCAAGGATTTTTCCTATGGTATTTGGTGTGAGAGCTTAATGGTTAATTAATTTATTTTATTTTATGTAGTCATCATGGGGTATGGAATGTGATTAATATTTTTTTTTTGGTCCATTGTAATGAAAAAAAATATTATAAATGTATTATGCTAGTATTGCAAAAGATTAGTGGGTGAGAGAGAGAGCTATAATGCATAGTGATGCCTATTATATACCTATAGCATTGATGAACAAAGTTTGAGAGATATATATACAAAATTGAGATGTTGATTTTGTGTGCATGTTGATTAGATAATATTGAGACCAGTTTGAAAATTTTGAAATGAGGTTTACATAGAAGTTGAGGAGTTTGGGGCCTCCAGCAAGTGGTGGCTTGCTATAACACCCTCCTCACACATCTACCCAGGTAACTGGCCAATTAGAATAAACATGTGATGAGAGGCTACTATGATTTGATTCCACCTCCTATGTGACCTTAAGGAAGTGGAATCGACGAAAACATAACATACAAACCTTCCACATTAGCTACAAGACTCCCAGGAACCATCCCAACCACTTAGGTAGCTAGCCCCTAGGTCCCAATGAGGTTTTAGACCACTTGACCCCCAAAATCTCCCATGATATGGACCTAATAGCATCCAAGAGGCTATGGGCGCTCTCATGCCAAGGCATGCCAGCATCCAAGGACTATTTTCCCAGTGTTGTTCCAGCATCCCCAGGATTTCAGCCACCTTTTTAGGCCCAGAGCCCAGGTCACTGCCCAGAATTGAATGACACCTTTAGAACATAAATATAACAAGGAAACAATGATGAAAATGTAAAGACTTAAAAAATCCCTTAACTGGACCCCTACTAGCCATGACGGGCATTTCGTCAAACATATCACAAATATGTAATCTATAGGTGTAAACAACATATTTAAGCATAGAGGTCTCATACTTATCTGAAAATCACTATGAAGCATTGTTCCCTTATATCATTTGTTGCATTATCATATATTAGGTCATAGATACATTGTTCATTCATTTACAAGTAAAACCATGATGAGAGCCATACGTAGCCATTGTCATAAACCATATACATAACTATCATAATAGCAACAGAAATACCAAGGGAATCACAACCATATGATCCACATATAAACCAATATAATACTCATAGAAATAAAAGGATAAATAGCCTCATATTGGTGATGCAAAATTAAAACCCGAGATGGGACTACCATGTTCCACTTGACCATAGAATGGTTGAGCCAAATATCTCTTCATCCATTCACCCCCATGCCATACTCCAAGCATGAATGTGGTACTCAAACCAAAAGAAACAATCAGGGAATCCTGAGGCTAAACCACCACACCCTCATCAATAGAAACCAAGGTTTACCGTAATCCACCCTAGATCACTAGGCCAACACAATAAACATGCAATAATAGGCTTTACTATGAACTCCACCCAATCACTAGGCTAAAAAAGCATGGATGCCACCAGATTTCTCCACCTACACTATGCGGAATTTTCTTGTCTCTTAGTCTCTTCGGATTTACTGCAAGCCACACCGGATCACTAGGCCATAAAACAAGACCCACTCTCCAGTATTTACTGCATATCCCAACCCGAGATTACTAGGCCCAACATAGAGAAAGCCACCTCTTGGATTTACTCCATATCCTTCCAATCACCGACAAGGTTTCCTAGGCCCACGAAGGCAACATAAAATATGTCTTTACTGCAATCCACAGTCTGGTTAAGGGGTTACAAGGCCATTTTTTTTAATCATTCGAAGATCCACCTCACTCAACTTCAAATCTATCTGACAATCCAACTCAACCAAAACATGAGAACCCCATCACACCATGGCTATATGGAGATGGAAAGGCTAGGCTGAAAACATTGCTGCACCTAGAAAAACCCATGCCATAACTGCAAAAGAACCACATGCAATACCATGCATGCCAAATCTATCAAGGAAAACGTACATGCAAATTGATACTTGCAAAAAATATTGTTGTAGCTGCTTGATCTTGTTCTTCCTTTATTACTCCTTCCTTCCTCTTACCTTCTTTTCCCTTCTTGATCCAATGCTAAAGTTCTCCAAGAAAACTCTAAGTGTCTAAGAGTGAGAGAGAGAGAGAGAATAATTAGAGATCTTTAAAACTAAACTGATAAAAGGTTACAAACCAATCCTCATAAGCCTTTTTATGAATTAGGCCTATATTTTGTTAATTTTCCATTATTTTCCTCCTCACATGCAACTTGTGACCTTTCACCTCCCTTTTCCCCTAACTTTCATTATTTTCATAAATAAATGTGCCAAAACAAATGCCATTTTTCCTTTCCAAATCCTTAGTCATTGCCTTTGGAAATTTCCTTAGCCATAATAACCTAAATGAACACCCACACTAGGATGTCCTGCCCAACATTCAATTGTGGTTATTATTTTTCGTTAAACTTTTATCACATGTAATTTTCATTAGGGTTGTTACAGAACCTCCCCATTGGGGGACACCATCCATGGTGTTCAACCACATCTATACCTCAACAAAACTATTGAAAAGAAAACATACTACCCATGGATATTTATAACATAGCTCAATGTCGTATTTACAATGAACACCTTGCATAAAATCAAACCAACATGACAACATAACAAGCATAACATCATAATGACATGACACCCATACCACTTATTCGATTTTTATAAAATATCTCATGCCAGTATTTACATCCATATACATATGTACATATACCAAAACACCATATCAAAATTGCTTTGTCTCTAGCAAAAAGCAATGAAGGATACATAGCCCACATTTGATCCGCCATCTCCTATGTAGCTTCATCAAGCCCAAAGTGATTCCATTGCACTTTAACCTGCATCATTGCTCGGTTCCAGAGAATGAGCACCTTTTTTCTGCAATATACACTAAGGATCTGAATGGAATTCTCCATCTGGTTCCACCTGCAATATAGACGAGTCACTCACATGATCAACATCTTTAACATACTTCTTAAGCAATGATACATGGAAAAATCATGGAATTTCACTACCTAAGGTAGTGCAATTTGATAGGCTATTGGCCCAATCCTCTCAATAATACTGAAGGGTCCAGAAAATTTTGGTCCCAGCTTGGCACATAATCCAATCTGCAAGGAGCTCTTCTTTGGTTTGATGGGTAAGTACACCTATTCCCTAACCTACAACTTCATGTTCTGACTTGCATAGCTCTTCTACCTATCATGTGTTGCCTCCAGTTTTTTTATTGATTACCTGCATTTCTTGTTCCATGTCTGCCAACATGCCTGGTACAAACAAGACCTTGTTAACTGGATCGATCCAACTAATGGGAGTATTGAAAATCCACCCATACAATGCCTCAAACAGACTCATCTTCAAATATTCCTAATACCCATTATTGTAAGTGAACTCTACCAGTGGAATATACTATTCCCACATTCGTTGTTGATGCATCACATACATCCTCAACATGTCCTCCAATATCTTGTTGACCCTCTCTATCTGTCCACTGATTTGCAGATGATAAGTTGCACTAAAGGCCAACTATGTGCCTAAGCTTGCAAACAAATCCTTCCAAAACTTGGAATTGAACTTTGCATCCCCGTCTGACACAATATTCTTTGGAAATCCATGCAATTGGACCACATAGATGATGAATACCTATGATATATCGCTAGTTGAGAATGTACACTTCATTGGAATGAAGTGTGCAACCTTTTTCAACCTGTCCACAACAACCACACTGGAATCATGTTGTATAATTGTCCTCAACAAACCTGTGATAAATTCCATGGAAATGACCTCCCATTTCCATTATGGAATCACAATTCGCTGTAGCAGTCCACCTGGATTCTTACACTCTGCCTTCGCAGGCTAACAATCAAAACACCTAGCCACAAACTCTGCTACATCCTTCTTTAGGCTCGACCAATAATAAAATTTCTTCACTGCAGTCAATGTCTTCTGATAACCTAGGTGACCTGAATATGGTTTCACATGAAACTCCCCCAAGATCACCTTATTGATCTCACTATTATTTCGCACATATACCCTATCTTTGAATCTAACCAATCCATTTGTTGTAAGACAATAGTCCAAATCTTATGCACCTGCACCTATACCTGTACCTGTACCTATACATATAACTATACTACCACCTATAATGTACCTGTACATGTAACTGCCTAACTATCATGATGAGTTTCAAAGCTGATTCTTGAAGTAGTTTCCAAACTATATATATATATATATATATAGATAGATAGATAGATAGATAGATAGATAGATAGATAGATAGATAGATAGATAGATAGATATGTAACATTATTTAAATCTCTCTCTTTACAATATTAATATAATATGCCTAAAACAATTATGTGTTTCCAAGCTTTGACTAGGCTTAGGTAATGTGAATATGTGGTACTCAAAATACGCGCAAGAATGAATTAATACACCTTTTTACTGAATTCTAGGTTCATTTATAAAACTGCTTGTAATTTTCCAAACCAAATACCATTCCCTAGAGGAACTTTTCTAGTCTCTAGAAGTAGTGAGGGGTGATGTCGTAACAAATCATGGTCGTCGATCTCTTCAATGGGTAGTATAATAAAATTTCCTTGCAGGTCCCCAATACATTAAACTTCATGCATTTTGTACTTACGGGATCCTCTTCGATTTGGGCTCAAATGTTTTAGACCATCATTGATTTTTCTATGGATATATAGGAGATATAAAATCAGAATTTTGATTTGCCTTAGCTCAATAGATATCCGAATGCAAAGATTTCTCATATTATAAATCATTGATGAAAGGAATTCTTGATATTTATGAATTAAATCACCAATTGAAATACATGAATTTGAAGGAAAGTCTTCATGCACTTCTCCACCGACTCTCATCAGCCTCAATTACTAAAGACGTTTATTTTATAAATAACAATCATTGGCAAGTATGATGAATAGGGAGCATATAAGGGGTATGATCATCACAGGTTATAGTTATCGTTAAAACATTGCTTCAAAATGTCATTGGATGAATACTTAGTAAACCACTAAGAGCCTTTCAAGAACTCTCTGTTGAAGTGAATTGAAGAAGCACTCCCTCATTTTTAAAATATATCTCAACAAAAACAGAGTCAAAACTTCTGTCATTTTTGTTGTAGAGCCTTTTTCATTTGCTAGATGTGACTCATTTCTTTAACCTTTCTTTCAATTTCTTTGCGTTCAATCATCAAAGTTCCTGGAACTGAACAGGACATGGTAGGTGCATAGAATCCATAGTCTGTAAGTATTTTAGCAGCATTGTTTGATTCTATTCAAGAAGACACCTTGAAATGTCTTAAATCAATAATTAATTCATGAGTACATGTATCGTTTACACCTCAAAAAAGTACAGGACAGTAATCCTCTAGTCATTTAGTCATATAGTTTGAATTAAAAATAGCTAATTTTTACGTCGTAGTAAGCCCTCCTAAAGCCATCATTTAAATATAGGAATACGATATTGGAAAAATCAGAGGAGAGCCCCATGGTGTAGTAGATATAGTACCAAGCAGTTGTTGCTTGTCTTTAGAAGTAGGAATTTCCTTATAGGAACCACTAGATGCAATGGTGAAAATGGTGTTAAGTTCTTCTTGACTCCAATCAACCCCATACCATGTTTGCCCTGTACATGTGGAATTCACAAAGTCTTATGAGGATTAAGGTGACAAACATAAGCTCCAATATAACTTGGAGTTGTCAACCCCACCTGTGCATTCATGTTTGTCCCATCCATGTAAACCTGACCCCCATTTTCAATGATAATCTTACATATTATATTAATACTCTCCTCATACACACCATGGGTTGAAGTATAGATCACCATAAATTCTAAAAGGTTGTCCTTGTGCATCTCAAAATCTTTTCTTAATTCCTTGAAGTTGATATTTCCTTTTGAATCTATGAAATCATAATCAACATGCTTGTGTGAACGACAAGCAAGGGGCTTTCTTCATCCTTTGCACATCCGACAAATAATCTGGTTAGCAAGTTTAACTATACATGGAACTACACTGACATTTCTTAACTCGGAAACCCAAAGTAGCCCCAAATCTTCAACGATTTGGATCCTTACAAAAGACATTTCTCCCTCTTCTTACGACATTTTACTAAACCTTCAAGTCAATCTCTTCCATCATCCTTTTCAAAAACCTCAGAGGACCAAAGACCACACATTTTGTGAACTTTTGCACTCCCACCTTTTAATATTTTTTTGTTCTTTTGATTCGTTGACAACTTCAGTTTTCTTTTATGGTCCTTTGTGCATTTGCCACAGATGCAGTCATACGCTCTAAACTAGACTCTGGCTTGTATGAACACAAAGCATTTCCAAAGTGTTATAGCAACATTTATCACCCTTGGTATTTGTGATGCTTGGTTTATGGCCTAGGGCAACCCCTCCTTCCAGACTTGGTCCAAATATTTTAAAAACAATGTTTTATTCCCTGTACGCTACTTTTCCTTGAGATAAAAGTGTGTACACGTGTGTTAGTCAATACCCAACCCGCGTATATGTGTTAAAACACTTAAAAAAAATAAATTTCCTTAATTATGGGTGTAGTTCACATTTTTTTACCTGTTGATTACTTCCTATTGCCCATGGCCCAACTATTTCCCAACTATTTTCCAACTAAAAAACTAATTGGGAGAAGTATAAATAGACTTCTATGGGAAGGCGTTAAGGTGGAGAAGATATAGATTTATTATATTGAGATTATCCCTGACTAAGTCTGATGTATCCCTATGCCTCATGCACTGCCCCAAGCTTCAGGAAACCCTTTTTTCCTTGATTATAGATATTCTCCCTCTTGCTTGAGATATCATGGTGTTGGTTATGGAAGAAGATTGTTGAAGGATAGGATAGGACGAATCAAAAGGACGATTATGCTTGGAGCCAGAAGAAGAAAACTCGAGTGAATTCTCTCCATGTTATTTATAGCTTACTGCAATAAAATAAATGTTGTTTTGTTTCTGAAAATAACTTTGTTTATGCATCAAATTGTGTTGTAATTCATGTATGAATGTTATTTTGATGTATAACTGATCATTAGTTTATATGATATAAAGTTAAATTTCGTGAATATGATTTACCTCTATACTGCTATGTATGTTCGAATTGAATGATTTTCAGGTCTGAAGAACATCGAGAGTTGCAGAGGGTTTGAACACTACGGGACCTACTTGAATGAAGGAAATCCGGGTATGGTCGCTCTTGCATAGTTTGTTTATATAAGCATTTTTCCTAAGTTGTATGAGTGTTTCTTGTTGTAGTCTACTTCTGCTCTATTGGGGTTCTAACCCAAAGCCCTAGGGTACTTATTCCCATAACAGAATTGGTGACTCCACTGGGGATAACAATCTTGTTATTCCTAGTTTGGGTTGTTCAGTGTCAATGAGGGCTTAGGCTTTGGTTTGCTTGCTATTACAGTATTATTTGGTCTACTAGAGTCTTAGACCTTAAGTCTGATCATTTTGATATGGCTTTGTTTTTTATTTTTCTTGCAAAGCTTTGTATACGCACTTTACTCTGTTTACAGTAGCGTGCACAAGCTAGTTTATAAGAAGTGAACCCGTGTATATGAAAGTTTCCTTTATCAGAAGCATGTGTACACACCTCTGTGCTTGAACACAGTCGCGTATACCATTTTTTGCATTGTTTTTTCAAATCTCTCTACCCAGAAAGATTTGTTGCCTAGTCTACTTAGTCTTTGAGTGGTCAATTTATGTCCGAAGAATTTCATTATTCCACTGATTTTCTTAGTCTCTGAGTGGTCAATTTATCTCTAAAGAATTTCATTAGTCTCTTCTAATTGAAAAGATTTGGGCTAGGTTTTCCTTTTGAGCGAGTTTGTAATTGGTGTTTTGGCACACAAGACTTCATTCAAAAGTTCTTGATTGTTCTGGTCCTCTAGAACAAGAGGTTGTTTTCAATCTCAGTGTCAAGATCGGTTTTTGGTCTACTTGCTTTGCTTTCCATCATTTTGTGGCCTTATAGTTTTTCTTTCTTTTTGAAAGTCTTTTTGATGAATATGAAAGTATATATTTCCTGGCTTCTTGGTTAATTTGTCAAGCTCTTTGTTGCTGTTTGGGTCGTTTAGTACAAGTTGAAGGCTTTTTTCTCAAGTTTTTGTTCATTTTCAAGTTTGTAACTTGCGAGGTATCCTTGTGCTCTTGTTTCGATCTTTGAGTTTTAGTGGCATTTGAGTGATTTCAAAAAGTTGTTTTGGTTGTTTCTTGAAAAAGAAAAGATCTCAAAAAACATTGTTTTTGTTTTCTTTTGCCAAGTTTGATTTTGGTTTCTTTTGATTTTTGAAAGTGAATTGTGATATTTTGTGATTTGTCCTTCTTGTTTGGAGAGAATTTTGTATTCAAAATTTGTATCCTCTCCAACACTTAAGTTGGCTTATTAATAGTTAAAAACAATTGCTTTCATTTTTAGAGTGATTTAGGATCTTGCATCTTCATCACACCTTGCATTAGGGTAGTTTGCATTGTTAAAGCATCAATAGTATTTTTAGTTTTTGTATGTGTGAAGTGTGTTTGAAGAAAAGAAAAGAAAAAAGTATTTTTCTTTATAGAAGTTTCGTAGAACCCACGTAGAGATACCTTTTCATCGAAGAACAAATGAATGCATTCATGCAGTTAGTTTTTCATTGATTTCTTTTGTGTCATACAAGCACCATTGGTTTCACTTCCATCTATGCCCTTGACTTAAAAGAACAACCATTAAAATAAAGCACTTAATTAAAATAAACTAGAAATTTTGTATTGTCATTAGAATACACCAACAAGTTTGGATTTATTAGGGCCTTGGATTAGGTGAGAGGAGAGTTAACTCTCCAAGGTCGCTCTAAATTGCAAAACATAAAAGTTTGATTAATGAGTGAAATCCAATAGCGTTAGGGAGGCTGGGAAAGCTCCATGACTAGGAGTAAAGCACAAGGGTTAGTGAATATAAGGAAGAGAGATACCCCCTCTCTTACTTGTCGGATCCTACCTCATGACTGTTCCACCCAGTTTCTGATATGAGTTGGTGACCATAGTTGCATATCCTAGGAACCACATAGGTGGTTGTGGAGGGGAATCCCGTGGCACCTGAGGTTGACATTGTATCACGTTCAGCAGTACTTTTGGAGGGCACCCTTGTGAAGCTTGGGGGCTTGCACCTGCAAAGGCTATTTTCTGGAGGTTAGCTTAACTACCTCTGATACCTTCGCTAGTAGGCATGGGGCGTAATTACCCCAGTCTATTTTCGGAAGGCCCTTATTATTAACTTTCTTGTATTTTGGTGTCTGGTTCTAATCACCCGGAGTAGAAATACTTGAGAGTTGTTTTATTGCTGATATCTTTAGGGACATTTTAGTGAGTTTTCTATGCTCCTAGTCAGCCTAGCTTTATAATTTTTGAGTCTTTAAGTAGATCTTTTAAATAATTCAAAGTGGTTGACCGACCATCTCAATGGCCTAGGACACTTCGTGGGCTTTCACCTATGAGTCTGGAGCCTTCTCCTAGAAGGTGTAGGAGCGATTCTGCTAGTGGTTTCCAGCCAGTGGCAGTAGGAGCATCGAAGATTGATCCTCCGCTTGGGGGAATTAGTTCACAAGATAGACCTAGTACCAGTACAGAGTTAGAGAGGAACACACCAGTTCTTTCTCGAGTACTCTTCCAATCGGAAGATAGTATTGAAGTAGAAGAGCTTTCAGAGTCGGCCGGCTACAAATTCTCCTCTCCCTCCTGATCATCTAGAAATTTTGTTATACGTTGGAACTACGACTCATAAGCCTTCGAGCCCAGGCTTACATACATTTATCCCTTCGATGACCACTGTTGGAAGCATGGAATCTATGACGAGTGTTGCGAGCATGAAAAATCCCATATCTTTACAAGGGGGAGGAACTATTTCCATCCCTTCTAATACTCCCAGCATGACTATATTTGGGTCCACTTCCATTCTGTTAATGAGTGGAAGTTCTCAAGCTACTGCATCCAATATTGGATTCTTCCCTTTTGGAATGTCGTCTCAAGGTATTCCTTCAGTTCTTTTGAACATACCATCGACCGTCTCTACATCCATGATGAGTGGATCAGATTCCTTTTAGGGTTTCCCATTTGGAAGTGGTCATAAACCACATTCCAATCCGAAAGTAGGGTCAATGCATTTTCCCTTTACAAGTCAAGGTAGTAACCCCTTCCAGAGTTGGACAAACCTTGTGGTTAGTGGAATAGGAGGTGGGAATCAATTTTTCGGCCAACAGGGGAATGTTCCATATTCTTCGGTTTATACATTTCAAAGTTTTCCAACCTTTGTTAATGTATGGAACCCTTATCAAGGGTTGTCAGCTCCTTTCAATACTTCGTTAGGGGGTAAATTCACTGGTTACAGAGGATTTTCTGCAAGAGTTGGTCAAACTTCGAATTTTGCTGGACCACAAGGATCACCTTTTTGTTTAGTAGGCTCTGCAAGTTACTTTGGGCAACCTAGTGCATTTCAAAATCCAGATAATTCTTTTCAGACCTTTGGGAACCCCGCCCGCTCTGGATGGAATCCCTAGGGTCCCCCGCGACTTCCTTTTTTGGCCACGCTTAATTTTCCAGACTTAACTAAATTGACAAATGATCTAATTAGGTGTAATCTGGCTTGGCCTCCGGTCCCAACTAAACTTCCCTTGGATATTCCAAAGTTCGAAGGGAAGAGTGGTGAAGACACGGTAGACCATGTGACCAAATTTCACTTATGGTGTTCACCCAACTCCCTGATCCAGGTGGATCTTGGTGGCCACCTGCCAAGTCCACTTGGACACCCACCATTGTTTCTCTCAGTATTTTCTGTTTCCTTAATTGTAGCACAACTTACTATTTTTAGCAGTTTTTCGGGTCCTAAATTTCCGGAGCCGTTTTGAGGCCCTAAACGACATTTTTGGGAAATCTGGGGCAACATGACCCATGTTGCCTCCCAAAGCGGTAGTGCTCGGATAGATCTTTCTAACGAGCTATTGTACGCGTCAAACAGAGATCGTATGCCAAAGTTATGACCCCAGGAAGTTTATGTACCAATTTACCCAAATGGGGCCCACAGTTTGGCGTTTCATCTTCTAGGGTTAGGTTTTTGAATGTTAAGGGTTTTCCATTGTTTCTCAACAATAAATAGGCCTTCGAGCCTCATTGTAAGATAGTTCAGAGGCATGTAGCCACCACATCTCTTATCAGATATAAGCTACCATCGCCCTAGCTGGTTTATTTCGATTACTGTTTGTAAGCATATTTCAATATTCTACATTAATGAAGTAAAGTATTATTTCTGCTGCATATCTGTGTTTATGGTTATCTCTATAATTTGTTGCATTCTTGTTTAAGTCTGGATCAGTGGTATCAGAGTGGTCTGCTTTTTCTCTGTTTTTCTTTGCATGTCCCCAACGAGGTCGGGATATAAGGAGTTAGGGCTTGAACTGGTCGAACCTTTGCGAGACCAGCCTCACAAATCCCGACGGCCTCCTATGGCGGATGAGATGAAAGACGAGGGGGCAGGAGATTCTATCAAAATCTTGCTCGAAGAAGCCCTCGAGCGACAATGGAACGCGATGATGGACAACTTTGCCCAAATCCTTCAGCGGCTACCCCAGAAGCAATGCATTGGCTTCCAACAGCTACTCTGGAAATGCCACACCCTTTAAGGTACAAGTTAATTTTGAAATCCAAATATTTGATGGTCAGATAGACGCAAATGCCATAGATAAATGGTTAAATCTACTGGAGGGTTATTTTTCTGTTCATGAATTTTCGAGTCGGGAAAAGATTGTTTTCGCTCTTCTCAAAGCAGCCCCCCACGTCAAGGACTGGTGGGAAACCTACTGCGAGCAGAAGGATGAAAATACCGGCTCACTATTTTCAGCCGCACCCAGCTGGAATTCATTCCGGGATGCCATCAAGGAGTAGTACTACCCTATCGGAAGCTATGAGGATGAATACATAAAATGGACCACGCTGCGGTAGGGAAGGGACCAAGACGTGCCGAAGTTCACCAATCTTTTCCATACCCTTCGCATAAAGTTGGCTATCAAGGATACTGAGTAGCATTTGATACTCAAATACCGCGGCTGCCTACACAAGTACATCCAAGAAGAAATACAATTCCTGAACATCTCCTCACTCGGCACAGTGTACCGATATGCTGTCAAGGTCGAGCATAAGTTTAAACCAAAGAAGTGAGACTTTGGATCTGTGAATCTGAAGCAAGGGAAAGGTGCCCCTAAAACACATAACAAAGGACAAAGCCAAGGTGGGGTAGCCCAAGACAACCCGCCAAAGCTGTAGGCAAAGAACAGCGCCGCGAAGATGAAAAGGGACACGGGAAAATGGTGTGAGTTCCATAAGAGCTCCACTCACAACACGAGTGAGTGTCGGGCCAAGCAATCACTGGTCGCTGAGCTAAAGGTTCCAAAAACAGATGCATGTTCCGACTCTGAGTCAGAACCCGACAAGCGGAATGACAAAGGGAAGTAGATCATTGACCCAAATCCCAATGCCACTGTTGCTATTGCCAAGATCCAGAAAAATGAACCCGAAGATCCAAAGGAGGAGGAGCGTCTCTTCCACTCCCAAATATGGGTAAAGGGCTCCTTGCTACAATTCATTGTCGATAGCAGGAGCCAAAAGAACCTCATTTCGGCAAAGGTCGTGAAGCGGTTGGGCTCACTGACCACAACACATCCACAACCATACACCATCAGGTGGCTTCACCAAGGATGGGCTCTTCGCGTGAGCCAGAAATGTCACCTTCCGTACAACATCAAGCACTTCACGGATGAGGTATTGTGTGACATTGCTCCCCTTGAAGTTTTTGATGTATTATTAGGACAACCATACTTGTGGAAGCGACATGTTGTGTATGAATCAAGGCGTGCTGTTATTATTACATTGGGGAATAAGTTGTACAGGATACCAAAGATAGCACCGCCTACCACCATCTCTTTGATTACTGCAAAACAATGCAGTAAGCTCATTTCCAAGACTGGGAAATTTGTTTTCCTGATGATATGCCCTCAAGGAAAGAAGAAGATGGTGGCCACGACCTCTAGAAAGGGCTCCTCCGCACGACAACTACAGATGGATAAGGTCGTGAAGGAGTACGAGGAAATCTTCACCTCCCCCACAGGGGTTCCTCTGCACTGTCAAGTCAAGCACTCCATCGATCTAACCCCAGGTGCACCGCTACACAATGGAAGAATTTATCGGCGCTCCATTCTAGAGAACGATGAAATCAAGAGGCAGATTCAGGAGCTGCTGTAGAAAGGTCACATCCGTCCGAGTTCATCACCTTGTGGGAGCCTGATCATGTTGGTACAAAAGAAGGATGGGACTTGGAGACTCTGTATTGACTATCGGGTGCTGAAAAAGATCACTGTCCGTAATAGGTACCCGATCCCGCGGACTGATGACCTCTTGGACCAACTAAAGGGGGCAAAATATTTCAGCAAGATCGATCTGAGGTCAGGATATCACCAGGTACCAATCGAATCCTCTGATGTGTGGAAGACTGCCTTCAAAGCCAAGGAGGGCCTCTTCGAATGGTTGGTTATGCCTTTCGAATTGACAAATGCTCCTGCAACCTTCATGAGGCTAATGGATGACATCTTGCGGCCATTCACCAACTCATTTGTAGTGGTATACTTGTATGACATTCTGATCTTCAGCCAGAGTTGGGAAGAGCACCTCCACCACATCCGACAGGTTCTTCAAACACTGTGGCAACACAAGCTATGTGCCAATTTGGAGAAATACACTTTTGGCATGACCCAGGTTCAGTATCTGGGATACATTATTGATTAACAGGGGGTGCATGTGGATCCGGCCAAGATCCAAGTCATTCAGGATTGGCCGTCTCCAACCACTCTGATAGAGCTCTGCAGCTTTCTAGGTCTTGCCAACTTCTACCGCAGGTTCGTGTTGGGGTTTTCTCATATCACTTGGCCCTTGAGTCAAGTCACCAAGGGAGGAGAAAAAGAGAAATTCTTTTGGTCTGAATCTCAACAGAAGGCATTCATAGAGTTGAAAGATCGCCTCTGCATGACACCAGTGCTCGCATTACCAGATTTACAACAACCATTTGAGATCGAGACAGATGCCTCTGACTATGCTATTGGGGCAGTCCTTACTCAACACGGGCATCCAGTGGCATATCACAGTGAAACACTTTCAGACACAGTTTCGAAGTATCCCACTTATGATAAAGAGATGTATTCCATTGTGCAGGACTGATGACAATGGAATAATTACATTTTGGGGAAGGAAACAGTCATCCACACAGACCACCGCAGTTCATATAGACCCAAGGGAAATTGCAGAATGATCGCCATCAGAAGTTTTCTACATATCTGCAACAGTTCCAGTTGAATATGAAGTATAAGAAGGGAAGCACCAATAATGTTGCAGATTGCCTTAGTCGACCACCGATCATGGAGTTAACCACCGTGCTCAACTCTTGTGGGCACGAGACTTCTAATTGGCCACTTCTCTACAAAAGTGACCCAGATTTGGCCACACATACCAGACACTCTTGGGGGGTCAGTATGTTCCATATTTTCACCTCCAGGATGCCCTATTATGCCACCTGGGTCACCTTTGTGTTCCTTCAAGCGAGCGTGCCAAGATGATTTGGGAAGCACACTACAGTTGGGCTGCTGGGCATTTTGGGGTCGAGAAAACGGTGGCAGTACTGTAAAAGTATTTCTATTGGCCAAATCTTCAACAATATGTAGGGAAGTACATCAGATCATTTACTGCCTGTGCCATTTCCAAACCAACCATCAAGAAGCAAGGCCTCTATACCCCGCTGCCTACCCCTACTTGACCTTGGGAATCCATCTCCATGGATTACATGTCAGGCATTCCTTCCAATAAGCATGGAAATGGTTATGTTTTTGTGGTCGTCGACAGGTTCTCGAAGATGGCCATTATGGCGGCCTGCAAGAAGAATATCACAGTAAAAGCCACTGCTAAACTCTTCTTTGAACGAGTATGGGCGAACTTTGGGATCCCACAGTCTATCATCTCAGATCGTGACAGTTGGTTCCTCACTACATTTTGTTCCAGTCTCTAGTCAATGCTGGACACCAAACTCACTAAGTCCACAACCTTCCATCCTCAAACTGATGGCCAGACATAGGTTGTCAATCGGATGATTGTACACATTCTGCACATGTACAACTCAAAGCATCCACGCACATGGGACAAGAGCCTCCCCTATGTTCAGCATAGCTACAACCGAGCTCTTCACAGCTCGACTGGCCATAGCCCTTTTCAGGTGGGCTTGGGATTCCAGCCACTATGCCCCATTGATGTGGCCATGCCACTTGCAACTACTCACATAGATTCGGCTCATGTCCAGTCCAAAATAGATAAGGCAACCAGCTTCATTGAGCACATCCAACATATTCGCCAGCAGGTCCATGACATTCTGGAGAAATCAAATGCCAAGTACAAGCAGCGACATGATCAACATCGGGTGCCACACAAGTTTCAGGTGGGCGACAAAGTCTGGTTGCATTTGTAAAAGGAACACCTTACTGGAGCCTATCGAAAACTGAGACCACTCCGATATGGTCCTTACACCATTACTAAGGCTGTGGGAGACAATGCATTTGAGCTCAGCATTCCCCCATTCCTTGGCCTACACCCAGTGTTCAATGTGGACCGCCTTGGGCCATACTTTCCCCCATTTCTAGACACATCCGACATTGCAGAACAGCTCACACCCACAGAATTAAATCCAGATTGCATGGAACAAGCTACAACTGATCAGATCATGGACATGCAGATCAAGAACACTCACCAACAAAATATCCAACTGTATCAAGTTGTCAAAGCAGGCCAACCCCTTCACTAGGGCAAGTGGCTCACCAGGGACGAAGTTCAGCAAAAATTTCCTCATCTCATGGAGGAACTCAACGCAATGGGGACCATTCTCCCTAAGGGGGGAGGAATGATCCAGGTGGATCTTGGTGGGTTAGGTTTTGGAATGTTAAGGGTTTTACATTGTTTCTCAACAATAAATAGGCCTTCGAGCCTCATTGTAAGATAGTTCATAGGCATGTAGCCACCATATCTCTTCTCAGAGATAAGCTACCATCACCCTAACTGGTTTATTTCAATGACTATTTGTAAGCATATTTCAGTATTTTACATTAATGAAGTAAAGTATTATTTCTGCTTCATATCTGTGTTTATGGTTATCTCTCTAATTTGTTGCGTTCTTGTTTAAGTCTGGATCACTCCGCGATAGATGATTCGATTAGGTTGAGGTTTTTTCAGCGCACCCTAACTGGAAATGCGGTCAAATGGTATATAGAGTTGTCAAGGGAGCCTATACTACTTTCGCTGATTTGGTTAATATTTTCTTGAACCATTTTCAATTGCCTGTCCGCTATGAAGCCAAAACTGAACTTCTGGCCAACTTTCAGCAAGACACGACAACTCACATTTCAGATCACATCCAGGAATGGAGAAGGAGATAAGGGCTTATCAAAGCTAAAATTCCACTAGAGTTCCTTCTCAAATGGTTTCTCAAATCATTACAACCTGAGATCTCAAAGGATGTTTCTATTTTCGATATTTATTCGGAAGAGCAGGCTATTTTTCCAGCCCAGCAATTAGAACTGATGTATTCTCAATCTGGGACTCTTCAATTTGATGCTCCTAGATCTAAGGTTTATTTAGCCAAACTGAAGCCAGACCCTCACACCGATGGTATAGTTGGATCATTGATGCAAATACAGTGAACATTTTGAACCAATTGCAACAGTTGTCTCTACAAACTGCTTATTCTAGCTAGGCAACACCGTCTGCACCTTCACCTTCCTGACCTACCTCTATAAACGTCGTCTAGGCCTCCAACCCCAAAGGAAATCAACAATCGATGGGAAGAGAAAAGGATGAGGTAAGAAGAAGAACCAGGAAGGGAAAGGAAATGTGAACAAACCTGACAACGGTGCCGGTGAGGGTAGAAAAGAGTCCAAGAAAAAGGTTAAGTTTCCATGCAAGTTATGCAATGGAGATCATTTGACTCACCTCTACCCTAAGATACAAGATGCTTAGCACTTGTTAGTGCAGCAAGGGTCCTCTAGCTCTCAAGCTATTCTGACTAACCCTTTTCCCCAAGGCCAACAATTACTTGCTGGCACAAACTCGAATGTTGGTACCTCCGTAGGGGGCAACCAGGAAGGGGAAAATTCCTCAAATGTTTATATGATGAACTCTCATGTTGACATTGCTACATGAAGACATGATTATGGTGAAACAGAAACATCTAAGGCTAAATTTGTTCCTGAAACCATAAACCCACTTCATATTGAGCGACCCTCTGTTGAGTCTATACCTTGGATACTAAAAGGTTCCACAAAGTGCTCGATTATTAACCCTAATGCTAGGGCAGCCCATAACTACTCGATTATAGAAGGTCTGGCTCAAATTCCTTGGGCTATGTCTACTTTGGAGGTATGTTAGTGTCCAACCCTAACCCCCTTATTCAATGCTGCCCAAAGTCCTGCGAAAATAACGCCCAGGTATAGGAACCCACATAATTAGTCAGATCTGAATGGCAGATCTGATTGTTGCGACGGCTACAGAGCCCAAAAGAATCAGGTCGACGAGCTAAGCAAGGTGGTACCATTCAATTGTTAGTGCCAAAAATTTCAGACAATCCCAAATTTCAAGTACATCAGATCAATGCATGGTACAAACCAGAGCTCAAGCTATGGCTAATGAGAGGATTGACAACCTTGAATCACAATTGAAAGATGTACTGTTGTAGCTAAAGAACTTAAATGAAACACTCTCAAAGGGAAAGATGGAGGAACATGTGGAGGCATATATTGGCAATGAAAACATTGAGGGTGAGTCTAGCCAGTCTCTTCACCTCTTTAGCACCCACCAACTATCCCAACCATGACCACCCAAGCTGGACATGTATAAATTTGATGGCTCTCACCCAGCCACATGGATAGCACAAATGGAGCAATATTTCACACTGACTCACATCATGGATGATGCGACTCAGCTTAGTGTGGGTAGCATGTACTTGGACAATGAAAGATGGCAATGGTGGCAATGGCATCAACGTTGCTATGGAAGGCCCTTGACTTGGCAGACATTCAAAAAATCTCTAACGGATCGCTTTGACCATGAATCTAATTTTTTGGGCCGTCTCACTAATCTTTGACAGACAGGAACAATGAACAAATATATTACAGACTTTGAAGCCTTAGATTTCCACACAGGAGGTCTACACGATGAGTTCTACGTGGAATGTTTTGTCAGTGGTCTCAAAGAAGCCACACAAGCCCACATCTGACTGCAACACCCAATCTCATGGTTGCATGCTTGCAGGATAGCTTGTGAAGTAGAACATGCATTAGCGGCCCAGTCTAATCACCAAAATTTCATAGCCAAGGGTCGCCCCACCTGGTGGGCTCTAGTATTGTAGCAATAATGCTACAACTCCTCGAGCTCCCTTCTCTAATTTTATCAACCCGGTAGTTCGTAACAAACTTGGAAGCGACGGTGCTGTATGCACAAGTACTAGCTCTTGTCGCAGTTGTCACTTGGTCAGCTGGCACAAGTCCGCTAGGGATCAAGCCAACTTCTATATGTTCTCAGAAGAAGCTTTCTAAATGATGGATGAAGGCTATCTCAAAGGAAATTAACCTACTTTGCAAGAATGAACTGAAAGCCAACCAAACATGGAAACCCTAGTAAACCCTAATCTGACTAGTTTAATCTCTATGATGCAATGGTGGGAGTGCAAACTTCTAGAAATGATGCCATTACTTCTAGTGAGATGAGATGCATGAATTTAAACCACTTTCATTGAAGAGAACACATTTTTGTATTTTTTCTCAAGTGGGTGGAGTTATTGTGATTGTGCTTCTTACTAGGTCTTGACTGTGCAGGGGTAGTTCAAAGGGAGGAAGGCTTGGGAAAGGTCAGGAGGGCTCTGAGAGGTTCCAGGGGATCCATCACATCATTCCACAGAAGTCCACAATGTTCAGGTGCTTGGCAACCGTGTTTGCAGGCTTCTACAGGATATCTGCAGGGGATCCTACAGGAAACTCGGGATTTCTACAGGAAGTCTGCTAACTTCTACAGGATGTCCTACAGTCGGAGTTTTGGGTAATGGAGGAGTGAAGGAACTGTATGGATGGATGGGTAAGATGAAAATGGAGCTTGAGATGGCCTATGGATAGAGAGATGAGGTGGAGAGAGAGTGGATAGAGCTGGTTGGTCGATAGAAGGGTAGAGGCAATGGAAGGCCAAAAAGATTGAGCAACGTGGATAATAGAAGGGTTGGAAGGCAAATGAGCTAAACAGAGGATGAGTAGGTGGCTTAGGCACGGTTCAGAAAGATAAGAACACGATGAAGTGGTGCTGCGCAGTGTACATGAAACAAATCACCCTTATCTTGCATGTAAACGAAAGTTCACCAACCTATTCTAACTGTTTTATTAGGAATCAAAGAACGACAATGTAAGTTGAAAGGAATTCGTGCATGATACTGAACCAAAGAGTCATTACTCAAGATAAAATCGCATGGACAACTCTTCAATCGAAAACATTACAACAATACTTGCATGCATATGTTAAAACAGTGTTTTTTTGGCAGTTGGCACGGTCTACACTTCCGGTCCCCAAACAGAGGTGAAAGTGAGCATGCATTCAACCTTTTTGAACTCAACTTAACTTCAATCTCCCTACGCTAATTCTGAGCTAATGAAACAACTGCATCCATGAAACTAACCTACATAACCAAACCGAAGCAGTCAACTCAGCAAACTATATTTTTCAAGTGCAAGTGAAGGAAAGAAATGCAATAAAAAAAACAAGTAACAATACAAAGGAAAGGAGGTCTATTGCTCTCAGGTTGGGACCTAACCTGAGAGCTATAGCTCCCCTAAGAACTCAGAATCGAATCCAAATCTGACTGCCTTTATTAGAATATCATAATCATGAGTCTAACAACATGCCAAAATTGGCTTACAAAGAGAAAAAACAGAGCTACAACTCGTAATCCCAAAATCTATAACAAAAGTTCAAGAGTCTCATCGAAGGCAACAGCCTTAATATTTATACATGATGAGGGCCAAGCTGGCCTCCTCAATTAGTGGAGCTTGGCTGTCCAACTGAAAGTAAACTGCTGTTCCTATAGAATCCGTTGGCTGCCTTCTAGCTCGGTGGTGATAGCTGTTGGAGCTCGGAGTTGGGGTGGAGATCATGAGGGAGGTCATTCAAGGCTATGGACAACCTCCCTATAAACCTGCAATGCCACCTTGGCTGTCTCCTTGTCTCCATTTGCGTGGTCTTTGCTCCATTTAATGCCAAAAACCTGAAATCATCATGTATTAGCTACGTAGGCATAATGACTACCCTTATCCCTACAAATAACACGAATATACTAAGAAATGATGAATAAGTGATAAAAAATGAAGGGTTGAGCAAGGTAAGTAGGCCAAATGAGCCCAAATTGTTACCAAAATTTGGGGCTCATCATCACCCCCCAGCTAAAATATTTGCTCATCCTTGAGCAATTTTGCTCCGGCTCCTTGTCCTTGGCCGGGAACTAGGCTCCGGAATACGCTCTTTCTTTCCTACTCTTGGTGGCTCTGCCTGTTCTGCCCTTGGTGGTGATGAGGGTGCCGCTCCTTCCCTCTTCTCTGTTTCCTTGACCTTGGGTCGGGCTTTTGAAGCCGATTGGTCCACCCTTCCTTTCCAAGTAGTTGTTTTTGGGCTCCCCCTCTCGTAGGTGACCGATATCTTCGAGGGGGACCTCTCACTGGGTGAAGTAGGGGCATCCCCTATAGTGATTTGGCTGCTGGATGGAGGCTGTGGCTTGCCCGTCTTTATTCTCACACTTCTTTGAGCTTCAAAGTATAGAGGGGTCTCCCTCTTTCTCCTCTCCTTTGGATTAGGCGGTGTGCTAAGGCCGACCAGCACAGCTGTTGCCTCCCTTTCACGAGTGTCAGCTTTCTTCTCCTTGGGTTTCACTTTTTCAGGGCTTCCTGTAGAAGACCCTGTTTTCGTCAATTTCGGGCTTCCTGTAGAAGACCTTGTTTTAGTAATTTTTGGGCTTCCTGTAGAAGACCCTTTTTCAATAATTTTCGGGCTTCCTGTAGAAGCCGGTTTCGGCTTTCCTGTAGAAACAGGTGTTGCCGCCTTGGTTTGCTTTTCTGCATGGGTTTTGATTTTTGACTTGGTTGCGGTCGCTGTCGAGGCACTCTTGCTGATGTGGACCTTCTTAGCCTTGTCCACTCTACCTTGCAACCTTTTCTCTCTTGCTATCAAGATGGGTGTGTCATCTTTCTCCTTGTCATCCTTTTTCTCTTGTTTCTTCTCTTGCTTTTTCTTCTGCTCTGTGGTCGGGGTCTTTTGGATTTTTTCTTTCTTTATTGCGGCCACTGACTCCTTCTCCTTACTGCTAGAAGAACCGAGCTCTTCGGTTAGCATATTTATGTCCCCGTCCTTTGTCAAATTTCTGAAATCTTCCCATGAGAGAGGAACCTTGTATGTGTGGAGCGCATCCTCCACGAGGAGTTTAATCAATCCAAGGTGGGCTACCTGGTCTGGTATGCCTTCTTTCAACTTGGTTGCACACTCAATCAGAGACTGTAGTAGAAAGTAAGGGAGACTGAGTTTGTTTTCTACAGGTAGCTCCATCTGGTGCCGTAATTCATTGAGTAACCGAAAGTGGTACCCGTATACAATGCTAAAACGGCCTTCGCAGGTGATGTACTTCATAATTTGCAGGCTCACTTCATTCCATGGCGGCAGTAAATTGGTTCTACGAACCCCATTTTTGTCTTCTGAGAATTCCTCCTCTGGTGGAAAGAATTCTTTCTTAGCTTGTTGGCTTAGTTTCCTTTCTTCTTTATCCCATGGTAATCCCATTGGGAGCTCCGTAACTCGGCTGATGAATTGTGGGGTGAGTTTGCGGCTCAGACCCCTGAAGGTAACGGTGGCCAACGTTTTAGATTTTGGCCTCAGAGCTTGCAAAAACTCTTCTGCCACTTCGTCATCATAGCCCTGCAATTTGTCAC
Organism: Pinus tabuliformis; assembly: GCA_031772625.1. Taxonomy (NCBI): domain Eukaryota; kingdom Viridiplantae; phylum Streptophyta; class Pinopsida; order Pinales; family Pinaceae; genus Pinus; species Pinus tabuliformis. Next base: position 174,523,418 of record CM062806.1, read on the forward strand.
AGAAGGATATCCATTGTGCTCGTGTGAAGAGCTCCACCACCTCAGGATTTTCTCTTAACTTTGTTGAATCAGTGGGCTCCCTTCTGATGAACCCACCCGGCATTGTGAAAAAAATTGTTGTGTTAGCTGGAGGTGGTAAGTGGGGAAGAAATTCGGTCTACTGGGACAGAGCGTAGGATTACGCCTCTGTCATGCACATAATTCACAAAGCTTACCCCCTGCAAACCTTTAACACAACTAATTACACTGACATCCTGTAGGACGACAGTTCATGCACGGCAGACAACAATTACAACAATTTTTCTTCGACCAGACTGTAGACGACGATTCTGCCACCTTCAAAAACCAATTGCATGGAGAGTTCAGGCTTACCTTTTTAATCTGCCACCTTTTGACGTGAGGAACCTGACTTCCTGTAGAAACAGCTTTCCTGTAGGAGCAGCTTTGCTGTAGGAGTAGCGCGTGATTTCCGGGGGATACTGCAATGGGTCTGCGCTCTTGCTGTAGCTTCACAGGCGTTCTGATGGCCAAAGACTCGGAGTATCGGGCTGCAGAGGGATCCGGATGATCACTCGAGTCGCAAACGGTGAATGATAAATGCATGAGGTTGATAATCTAGCCGATTAGATTTGAATCGGTGGAATCCATGGCGCGGGGGTGAGCTGTCCCTGCCGGACCGTTGGGCGACGTCACACCATCATTCTTCTGCAAGTTTACTTACTGTCGCATCATTCCCGCAGATCCGCCGCCGCCATTCTCATTAGAACTCGTTTCTCCCCGAGTGGACGGTTCTCACGTGCCCATTGCCCGTTTTTTCCACGGCCACCATTCACACATCCAGCTCGACCAGCTGACTGGTCGACGTGGCCAATCGATTGACCATACAACCGCTCAGCCCATCCATTTCACACTTTGCAAACATTTTCAAAGTAAAATTCATGCAATTCGTCGGAAGAAAGGGTCGAGACACTTACCTGTGTGACCGCAACACGATTTTTCAGGCTCTTGGACGACGATGAGTAGATTTGGTTGCTGCTGCTTGATTTGCACAGGCCCGAAGGTTCACATTCATAGGCCGCTGACGCTGGATTGGATGCTTCAGCTGCATGCGCCCGCGTTTTCATCGTATATGGTGTGCACTCTAGCGGGCGTAACTGTTACGGGACTCCTACAGGATGTCCTGTAACAGTTTCTTCCTCCTCGGGTGCATGCTGCACGACGAAGGCAATGGCCCCACGATCACGCTCACAGAGCTCATGGATGGCTGGGATGGATATGGTATGACATCTCAGCGTTTTTTTTATTGCAAAAATTGCTTTTCTCTTGATAACTCACTGATCTGCTTTGATGGTGCAGGTAACTTGGTTGCATGTCGATAGGGACGATAGAAAGAGGTGACAACAATGTATAAGGGTGACAATAGTAGCTTGCACGCGTCCAAACCGACCCTTGGTCGTTAGATCTCCTCATAAAATGAATTCTGGCCCTTCCCGAACTTCTACAGGAGGCTTCCTGTAGAAATACAGAACTTCCTGTAGAAAAGTTGCGTTTCCTGTAGAAAAGTCTGCACCTTCCTGTAGAAAGTCTGCATCTTCCTGTAGAGAGTCTGCATCTTCCTGTAGAAGACTCAAGCCATGATGAAATTGTGCACATACCTTGGAGAAAATGAGTATTCTTGGAGGAGGTGCTGGTGAGGTCTTCTGGCAGCATGATAAGGGTCTTTGGCTTTGTATTAAGAGTCCTCCTCACCTTCATAGAACACCTGCAACTTGCATGCATTTTCACACTATGAACTTGCTGTCCCTATCTTTTCGCTTATTGTTTTTCCTTTTTTTCTCTTTTTTTTTTTTTTTTTGAAAGATAACAGGGGCGCCTCAATGAGGTTTTCACCCTTGCCATCTGCCTTAAGCGCCTCAGAGAGGTTTTCACTCAAGGATCTTTTCAAATCTCTCTTTTTGTTTTTGAAAGACAATAGGGGTTCCCCAATGAGGTTTTCACCCCTACCACCTGCCTTGGGAGCCTGAGAAAGGTTTTCACCCAAGGATCTTTTTTTTTTTTTTTTTTTTTTTTTTTTTTTTCAGGGTATGCCCAAAGCAGAGGCAAAACCCTTCTCTATGACCAACATTGATTTCTCCATAGTTTTCATGAACTCTTGTCTTGAGAGAGGCTTCCTATAGATCTTCAAGCGATGGCCATTACAAGCATGGGGATGGCCTCCTCATCAATGGTTTGAATAAGAACAGATCCATTGTCATGGCATTTTTCCACTGCATATGGTCCTAGCCATCTGGTTCTCAGCTTCCCCTTGAAATCTTTGTATCTGGAGTCATACAACAAGGCCCAATCTCCCTGCTGGAATTGCTTGTCATGGAGATGTTGGTCATGCCACACCTTTCTCTGAAGTTGAACCACTTCTGAGTGAAGGAGGGCCTGCATCCGGTGCTCGTCCAGTCCATTCAACTGCAATAACCTTTCTTGTTGTGCATGGCTGAGATCTAGATCTAGCTGAGCTACCATCCTCAAAGTGTTGTACTCAAACTCAATGGACAAAAAAGCTTTCTTCCCATAGACCAGCTCATAAGGTGTGAAGCCGGTGGTGGTCTTCCAGGTGGTGTTGTAAGCCCATGTGGCCTCAACCAGGCGATCTGCCCAATCTTTCCTACTGCTGCTCACCACCTTAGTCAAAATCCCTTCCAATGCTCTGTTGGTGACTTCCACTTGCCCATTTTCCTGTGGATGTTAGGGGGTGGAAGTCCTATTCTTGATCTTGTGGTGAGCTAGCAGGTCTTCAATCAAGTTGGATGTGAACTGGTTCCCTTGATCAGTGACCAGCTCTCTTGGGTAGCAAAATTTGTAGAAGATGTTTTCTCTTAAGAACTTGGCCACCTTCTCTTCTGTTGCTGCCTTGATTGCTTTAGTCTCTGCCCACTTTGTCAGGTAGTCAGTGCACACAATGATGTAAGACCTTTGCCTCGAAGGAGGGTTGATTGGACCCACAAAATCCATACCCCACTTCTCAAATGGCTTAAGAGTCACTTGAGGTTGGAGAGGCATCACATCCCTTGGAGTCGGTTTCCCCATTCTTTGGCATCGGTCACATTGGCTGATATATCTTCTGACATCTTGATGAAGTGTGGGCCAATAGTAGCCTGCCTGCAGGATTTTGAAGGCAGTCCTCTTTGCTGCAAAATGTCCTCCACAAGGCCCATCATGACAGGTGAGGAGGATATCAAAGACTTCCTCCTCCCTTACACAACGCCTTAAGATCTGATCAGGGCCAAGCTTGAACAGATTGCCCCTGATCCAAGTAAATGAGGCACTTTTTCTGATGATTCTGCTCTTCTCTCTTGAAGATAAGTGCGGGGGGAACTGTGCTGAAACAAGGTAGTTTGCTATATCAGCAAACCATGGAGAGAGTACTGAGATAGCAAACAGATGTTCATCGGGCATCTGGTCATCCACTGTTCCATCCTCATCTGCAGAAAAATCCAATCTAGATAAAAAGTCAGCAACAACATTTTCTTTACCTGGTTTGTCAACAATGGTCAAATCAAACTGCTGCAACAAAAGTAACCATATAATAATACGAGCATTCACATATGGTTTATTCATTAAATATCTAATTGCAGCATGATCCGTATGTACAAAGGTTTGATAGCCAGTAATATAATGTCGGAACTTGTTCAGTGCATGGACCACAGCCAAGAACTCTTTCTCGGTTACAGTGTAATTCAGTTCGGCTTTGGACAAGTTTTTGCTAACAGAGTAAATGGCATAGGGAAGTTTCTGTTCAACTTGTCCTAAAGCTGCCCCTATGGCTTTGTTTGAGGCATCAGTGTGGATGTGGAAAGGTAGGGCCCAGTTTGGGCCTCTCAAGATTGGGGCTGACACCAACTTGTCCTTTAATTCATTCAAAGCCCTCTGGCAATTGTCAGTCCATTTAAACTCCACATCTTTTGCCAACAAACCAAACAATGGCGAGGCTAACTTGCTGAAGTCTTTAATGAATCTCCGGTAATACCCTGCTAATCCTAAGAAACTCCAGACATCCCTTACCTTTTGGGGAGGTGGAACCTTCTTGATGAGAGCAATTTTGTTAGGATCCACTTGTAACCCTTGGCAAGAAATGGTATGGCCTAGCACAGTCCCTTCAGTCATTAGGAATTCACATTTTTCAGGACTAAGGGACAGGTTCATCTCAATGCATTTGGTTAGGACCTTTCCTAGATTGGACAATGCTTCTTGGAGGTTGGACCCATAAGGAGTGAAGTCATCCATATAGATTTCCACCGCATCATGGACCAACTCCGAGAAGATGCTCAAGACAACTCTCTGGAAGGTAGCAGGAGCATTGCATAGCCCAAAGGGAAGAACTCGGTAGGCAAAGGTACCCCAAGGACAAGTGAAGGTGGTCTTATCTTGGTCTTCCGGGCTGATTTGGATTTGGTTGTACCCGCTAAACCCATCCAGGAAAGAGAAGAACTTCTTTCCTGCCAGTCCATCCAACACTTGATCTATTAAAGGTAGAGGGAAATGGTCTTTCTTGGTAGCTTTGTTCAGTTCTCGATAGTCCACACAGATTCTCCACTTTCCATTTTTCTTGGGAACCAACACCAGAGGGGACACCCATTCACTATCTGAGATGGGGTAAATGAATCCGGCATCCAACAATTTTTGCAATTCTTCCTTGAAAATGTCCTTAAGGGCTGGATTCATTCTCCTCTGAGGTTGCCTAACCGGTTTACAACCCTCTTTGATGTATATGTGATGGGTACAGACCGAGGGATGGACTCCTTTCATCTCCTTATAGCTCCAAGCAAAAGCATCTAGGTGACTGGCCAACAGGCTACACAGCTCCTTTTCCTGGGAAGGAGATAGGGAGGAGCTGATCTTTAACGATCTCTCAGGGCCGAACTCCACATTCTTGACTCTGGGAGTAACAGGGTTGGTGGTACAAAGGTCCACTAAGGTGCTGGCTTGGGCGTCCTCCACCAATTTCTCTAAGGATAGTGCACTGGAAGGTGGATTCTAGATCAAAGTCTCAATCAAGTCATCCTCGGTTGGGGGGTCTCTTCTAGTGGTATTTAGGGTGCACAAAGGTGCTGAGTACACCTCATCCTCTTCTCCTTCCTCCAACCACAGTGGTAAGTCATGCTCTAAGGAGGGTTGGGCAGGAGGATATAGGACTAGTTGCTTGGACATAGGACCGTTTTTGATGGTCATGTTTCCTTCACGACAACTGATGTAAGCATCTGCAGTGGCTAACCAAGGCCTTCCAAAAATGAGAGGATATCCAGTAAGCTTTGCCTTGGGTTGCAGAACCAAGAAATCTGCAGGGTATTCCCAAGAGTCGACAGAGACCAAGACATCCTCCACAATCCCTTCGGGAGTCACAGTGGAGCGATCTGCTAGTTGCAGTACTGTCGAGGTCTTCCTCAAGGAACCCTGAAGATTGATTTTGAGCATGGTATCCCTGGTCATCACATTAATGGCAGCCCCCAGATCAATCAAGGTGTGAGGTATGATGGTGCCATTGATGTGGACATCTACTACAGGACTCCCAGGATCTAGGTACTTTGGGCAGATGACTTGCCCTAATATAAGGTCAGACAGTTGTACTAAGACATTGATGGTTGAATCATCTCTCTTTCGCCTGCCTGGGTGTTTAAAACACTTTTCCTTAACCCGTTTGTTGTATATTGGCACATCCTTGATGGCTTGGAGAAGTGGTATTTTCACACACAACTGCTTGAGCTCTCCTAGAAGCTCATCCTCCTCTGGGTTGGGTTTTGTGGTGGCTGTTAGTCTCTCAGGAAAGGGTGGAATAGCCTTTGGTTGACTTTCCTGTTTATCCTCCTCGTCCTCTGGGGGAGGAGGTTGGCGATCTGGAAGAGTCTTTCCAGATCGAAGATTGATCTCCTGGATCTCCACAGCATAGGTAGGACATGATGTTTCCCCAGTGTATACCTGCTGGGCCTATCTATTGTTGGGGTTCGGGTTCGGTTGAGCAGGAATTTGAGGTTACCTTGGAGGAGCAGGAGGTAATGGCTGAGGTTGAACTGGTGGTGGAGGCAAAATGGCGGGAGGAGTGTTGTACTGGGGCCTCCACCCCAACTGAGGTGCATTCCACTGAGGCTGTGGCTGGGCATGTGAATGATATGAATGAGTAGTGGGATGAGTAGGGTACTGAGGTGGATAAGACCATGGAGGAGGCATAGACCAGGAACGATGAGCAGGGGGACCCCAGGAAGGCATAGGAGTCGATTGGTTGGGGATGTAATAAGCTTGAGGTGCCCCTTGCATCCCCTGCTGGTAAGGTCTAGGTCCTTGTGGCCTCCTTTGGTTGAGGTAATAGAGAGGTTTAGTGGGAGCCTCTGTCCCTTGTTACATAGCTTTAAACCCAGGTAAGGTTGGACATTGATTTGTGGGATGGTCCTTGTTACGCAGTAATTTGTCACTGTCTCCCTGTCAGTCTCCCTAATGTATCATGGAATCAAATGCACCATGCTCATGCTCTCTAAACTGGCCAAATGACCCACTTTTCCAACGTTTATTGCATCAGCGCGTCTGTTATTAAAATAACCGCGCTAACGGGTGGCTGATAGTGTTACTGATGCGCTGCCAGCGCGGAAGCACACGGGTTTCCCGCGCTGGTCAAATTTTATGCGCCAGCGCATCCTATGAAAGTATTAGGCCGTGTTGACACAGTCTCCACTATTATTGTGGTGCGCTGTCAGTGCGTCAGTTCAGTGTTACACCCGCGCTGATCCAGTTTGGGCGAATTTGTTCCAACAGCCAGCCTTCCAGATGGTTCCAGACTTGGTTGTTGGCCTTGTGAGTATCGCCCTCCCTTCTATGGCATGTCTGTTCGTCATTTCGAACCACCTTCCTTGAAGATAAGCTTGTCCTCCCACCATTCATGGAGACTCCTTCTCTATTTAAACCTCCACCATTTCCATGAGCAGCTAGTTTTTGGATAGTGTGGAATGTATAGTGCTTGGATTGCTGCTGTTAGTAGGTAGTTGGTGTGACAAGTGTGGTTTCGCTAGAGGAAGCTTAAGGAAGGTTGTGAGTATTGCTTGTGTGAGAGAGAGCTTTTGTGTTGGGAGAATCTACCTCCAAGGGTGAATGCTTAAGAGACTTGCTGGCTGGACCCTCAAGAGAAGGACTTAGCGTCAGAACATTGGTTGTACCTTTCTCTGTTATTGATTTAATAATAGATGACTACTGTTATGGTTCCATTCTCATTTGTCTTTGCATGGTTGATGTGAATTACATCCTTTCTGACTGATGTATAATTGCTTTTATTAGATTTCATGCTTGTGTTTTTCTGTCTCTTCATGTGTGCAGGTATCTATTCGCGGAGATCGTGGAAGATCGTGACCGGCCAGAGCGAAGGAGCGAGAGCGACATCTCTTCATCAAACAATAGCGTTGGAATCCAAGTAGGTGTTCTTTGCCTCTCTTTTAATTGCAATTAGGAACTTGCACAGTAGCATTGATTGATTGTTGCTAGACCCATTCTGGGCTAGTAGGGATCGCCTCTATCCGTAGAGGGGATTTACCTCTCCAACAATTTGGCGACCATACTGGGGAGCTGGCCTTTTGTCTCTTTTGTCCATCTTTGTGTTTGAATTTGATTGTTCTCTCTTTTTGAAATTGGGGATTAGTTCTCTGCTTTTAGCCCTCCTGGTTCAATCTGGGAAGTGTCTTAATTGTTTAAAGAGTTTTGGCCTTGGTTTGGGAGTTTTTGGCTTGTTTTTGCCTCTTTTTTAGCCTCAGCGCGGTTTATATCAAAACAGTTGCGCTGACAGTGCATAGCTGTTTCTTTAAACCTGTTGTCATCGCGCTTGTACGTAAAACAGTCGCGACGGTTCTGAAATCGAACCAGCGCGCTTAAGTCGTGTCCTTCCGCGCTGACAGCGCCAAGTTGCTACGCGTGACCTCTTGTCAGCGCACAGTTGCTGAGCGCTACCCGCGCTGATCCTGTAAAATTGAATTTGTTTCAATTTTGCCTCCTGAGCCTGTTGGTTTGACTATCTCCAGCTTTTTCTACTTGGTTTATGACTTGATATTTATTGTTTGAACTGTTACACACTTGCTTGCAAAGTCTTGTCGAGCGGATTTCGTTTTTGTGTCCTGTGACCTAGTGCCATCATCCAGTTTCCACTGGACTGACCTTGTCTTGTTCGCTTGTTCGCAAAAGTTCGTTGCTGCTTGCCTTTGCTACTGCGGAAACCTTCCTCTTTTTCCTTTCTTTGCTTGTTTGCTTGAGGTGATTGTTGTTGAACCAATCCTCGGATTGTTTCACTACCCAGACACAGATCACAGTTGCCAGGGTTCAATCAGCTTTTTTCACGCTTGTTGTGCTTTTCATTGAGTGATTTTACTTCCTTTTGCTCAGTGTTGCTGTCTCTCAAAATTCATTTTAAAGTGCATAGTGCCATTAAAAGAGAAATCAAACTAGCATCTTTTGCATTCAATAGTTAATGAAAAGAAGAGCATTTTATTGATTTGTGTTCTTAAAAGAAAAATTTCATTTCTTTGTCATTAGCTGCATTAGATTGTTTGATTGTTTGAGTTCATTTTGTTTGATTGAAAGCTCTTAACCTTCTCATAGTTAGAATTCATCGAACAAAATGGTATTCTTTGGCATGTAGTTTGCATCTAGGTAATTGTGAGAGATCATATGATAAGGCCTGAAACCGAAACTTAATTCAAGATCAACCATAAAATAAACTGAATAAATCTAAAAACGCATTGGAACTTAACGCTCATATTGTAGAGGTCTAGGCTAGAGATGTGCTCCGGCGTCGTTAAACCTAGTCACTGTTGTTTCACATTACGGTTGGGTGATTCCTCCTCTTGTGACTCGATAGTGGTCTAGCACGGATTTGAGCTCCCACGTACCGTCGCGTATATAGGGGAGACCCCACTAGGTTATCAACCTTGATCCATAGGAAGCCGAGTCTGCCGCCCTGCGAGCCGTAACGCACCGAACACAGCATTCGGGAAGATTGACTGCAGTACGGAAAGTCCTTGGTTCTCATACGATTGCCAAGGTGTATAAGCAGTTTTACGGATTGCTTGGTAAACCCTTTGCCTAGAATCTCCAGAGCAATCACTTTTGATCCTTTTCGGACTCCCTAAATGAAAAGGTGCCAGTGAGCTTCTTGTCACTTCGTGCTCATTAAACATTTGAAGGAGACTAGAGTCATCTTTTCGTCCTTTTCTCGACTCTTGAAACATGAAAAGGTCAAGTTCAGTTCCTGTGTCTTAAAAATTTATTCGGCCATGATAACATTACCTGATTAGATTTTGTATGCGTTAGTTTGAGTAGGGTCTTTGTCGTTAGTTTCCTTTAGGGTTTTGTGTGGGGTTTGTCATCCTGGCTGACCCATCAACTCCCGGTCCAAGTGATCAAGGTTCTCCATCTTCTGTTGCTCCTGAGGTACCAGTTGTAAGCGGTACTCTTCCGATTGTCCCGAGTATCCAGCCTATCAACGTACGTGCCCCGGGCGATGAGGATTACGAAGAAGATTGGAACCCTATCTGGGAGCCTGACGAAGACGATATTCCTGTCACCCCTCCCGGTATGTCGTCTCCGATGTCAACTTCCCAAATGGATGAGACATCTCCCAGCACAGGTGAGACACCCGTGGTGTCAAGTGTTGAATCTCCCATTCCAGCTACTTCTCCACTCCCTCCATGGTATCAATCAATGAGGGATAGAATAGCTGCCAGAATGCCTTCTACAACTATCTGGGAGCCTAGTGTCATTGCCACCATGGAACCTTTTCTTTCGCAACCCCCTAATACGCATGTTACCTCAGTTCCCACAAATCCAACTGTTTGTGTAGCATACTCAACTCCAGTCGTTAGTGTTGTGACAACATCTTCATCTACAAACCCTGGGGCTGGTCCCTCTCACAGTCAAGTGAGCAGTGGCCAACCAGGGGTTTCGTCTGGAGTCATTGATCCTGCACAAAGTGGTCAGCCCTCTTCTGGTCCTATTCCAGGAGGGGGGCCGTATGATGCCCATGGGCAACCCATTGTGGACCCGAATTACCAAGGTCCACTCTTTTATTATGATTCTAACGGTCAGTACCTCGAGCACGTTCAATCCGCGCCTCTTCAACATTTCGTTGAAGTCTCGACACCATTAAACATTACTTATGATCCCGTTACTCATACTTTTCGTGGGGCCCAGGCAATTCCTGGACAGCCTCAAGGACCACCTAATCTAGGCCAGCCACCTTATGTGCAAGCCCCCCAAGGGCAACCACTTTATGGCCAGTCTTACCCAGGACAATCTGGGGGCCCACAAGGACAACCCTACCCAGGACAACCTTCGGCCATGGGAGGTCCATCCTTTTCCTATCAGAGTCAACCTTCTGGTTACCCAGGGCAACCTGGTATCCAGCAAGGTTATCCGTTTGGTCAGCCAGGGAAGCCTTACATCCAACAAGGCCAACCTGGTTTCCAGCAAGGGTATCCCACTGGACAAGCTGGGCAAAATTATACTCCTCAAGGTCAACCAGTAGTCCAGCAGGGGTATCCTTCTCGGCAAGGGGGGCAGCCCTACGTACAGCAGGGCCAACCCACTGCTCAGCCTGTGAATCCTCCTGGGCAAGGGGGGCAACCCTATGTATAGCAGGGTCAACCCACTGCTCAGTCCATGCAACCTTCCGGGCAAGGGGGGCAACCCTATGTACAGCAGGGCCAACCCACTGCTCAGCCAGTACAACCCTCCGGACAAACGGGCCAGCCCTCTGTGCAACAAGGCCAACCCACTGTCCGTCCTACTCATCCAGCTAGACAGGCTAGCCAACCGCAAGGTCAACCAGCCATCCAGCCAGCTCGGCCATCTGTTCCGCAAGGACAACCCTTGGTTGCTCAAGGACAACCTGGCACCCAGCAAGTACGTCCTTCTGGGCAAGCAGGTCCATCCCAAATTCAACCAGGCCAACCTTCCGGCCAGATGATCCAAGCCCAACCAGTTCAAGGACATTATTCTGGGCCTCAAACTCAAATGGGTTATCAAATGCAAGGCGGGCCACAGCCCCAGCCTTCCTACCAAGCGCAGCCTGCTTACTAGGCTCAGTATGGAGCCCAGCAAATGCATGGCTACCAGCAACCCCAGGGGCAAACTCAGTTTACCCCTTACCAAAATTATCAACAGATGCAGGTCACGCCTTACCAAAATTATTAGTATGCTGCACCTGCGGGCCAAGTTGCTAATACCTGGGGTGCTGGGGGGCAGACCCAGGGTCAACTGTCTGCATATGGACATAATACATATGGGCAGAACCCCTACGGACAAGGTCCCTACGCGCCAGGCCCTTTTGGGCCAGGTCCATCGGGACAAGGTCCCTACGCGCCAGGCCCTTTTGGGCCAGGTCCATCGGAACAAGGTCCTTATGTGCCAGGCGCTTTTGGGCCAGGACCATCTCAACAGAGTTCATGGGGGCAACCACCACCTGGTTGGAACCCTAATACTGCCTCGAATCCACAGCCACAAATGTCCTTTAACCCTCAGTTGCCATTCTTAGCGACGTTGGAACTTCCGGACGTGTCCAAGTTAACGAATGATCCCATTCTGCATAATGCGTATTGGCCGCCAGTTCCAACTAAAATACCCGGTGATTGTCCAAAATTTGATGGCAAAGCGGGTGAGGATCCTCAAGCACATGTTATGACCTATCACCTTTGGTGTTCATCGAACTCATGGCTTGATGACTCTATCCGACTTCGCCTCTTTCAGAGAACCCTCACCGGTTCAGCCGCTAAATGGTATACTGAGCTGAATCGCGGCATGTTTCAAGATTTCAACTCGCTGGCTATGGCGTTTTTGACTTATTTTCAGTTACCCATTCGGTATGAGACAGGGACGAATCTCCTCACGTCTCTTAAACAGGACACAACTACACACATATCTGATCATATACATGAATGGAGAAGGCGTCGTCGCTTGATCAAATTCTGGATTCCTGATCAACTCCTGACCGATTGGTTCACAACTTCCTTTGTCCCTAAAATTGCGAAGGACATCGCTATGGGAGCTTGTGTAACTGAAGAGCAAGCGATCACGTGAGCTCAGTACCTAGACTTAGTATACTCTCAGTCGAGTACTCTATATGATTATTTGCCAGATGCCTCGAGGCCTGGACAGACCAAGGCTCCGCCCAAGCCATCTGTTGATGGAGTCATTGGCTCTGTGAACTCGTCATCGAAGAAATCAGCCGCGAACCCTGGGAAGCAAAAACAAAATGCTTCTAATGAAAATGTTCCTCAGGGCCAACCTAATCCTGGAAGTACCTCCGAGGTAAACGCCGTCCAGTCCACCACGGTGGATAAATCCTCAAAAGGGAAAAAGAAGGGAAAAGCTAAAGATAAATCTGGTCAGCCCAAGCAGGATGCCCCTAAACCTCCACCCGAGGAAGGAGCTAAACGAAAACCTAAGTATCCTTGTCTCATATGTGACGAGGATCACTACACTAAGGACTGCCCAAGGCAGTTCGAAGTTATTCGGTTATTGAAAGGTGCTCCTGGGACCCCTGCCGTGATTAAAGAGCCTTTCCCTTCCCAGCAGACTCAAATGGTGGCAGACCCGTCTCAATCCTCTTCCTCGTTCGGTTCTCAAGTGTTCATGGCTGGCACGATCCCCATCCATGTTTCAACTCTAGCGAAAGATTATCCATCTCGTGCCGGGAAAGAGCCGGAGGTTTCCTCCAGCACTCCTCCGTCTAGTTCTAGTCCTCTCCACATTGAAAGGCCCAACACTGAGACGATCCCCCGACCCCCTCAAAAAGGTGTACTCAGGAAGTCATCTTACAACCCTAATGCTCGTGCTGCCCAACACTATAGCATTATTGAGGACTTAGCTCAGGCTCCGTCTGCTATGTCCGCTCTAGAAGTCCTCCAGAGTTGCCCCTCCCAGAGGAAGTCCTTGCTATCAGCTATTGGTGGCATCGACCCGGCAGATTCAGATTTGATCTCTTTCGATCTCGAGGGTTTTACGCAGCGACTGCCTCACCAAGTCGCTTTCCTTATACAGGTCATCATCAATAGCAGAACGATTCACCATACGGTTATTGATGAAGGTGCCTCAACCTGCATCATGTCCGTTGCTTGCCGGAAAGCGATTGGTTCCCCTGCTTTGAGTCAGTCCCCTACGACGCTAGAAGCTTTCAATGGAAGAGAATCTCGTCCTTACGGTATCCTCCAACGCTTACCCATCTCTTTAGAAGGAAAGACTGTAGAAGTGGAGGTCGAAGTTGTCGACGCCAATTTGACTTACAACCTCCTCCTCGGACGGAGCTGGACATACGCCATGCAAGCCGTGGCTTCCTCCCTGTTCCATGTCATTCGTTTCCCTCACCAAGGGAAGATTGTCACGGTCGACCAGCTCTCCTTCTTCGCCTCTTCTTCTGAAGGTAATGTGCCATTCGTGGAGCATACCTCTAAGTCACTCGTGAACGTGGGTGCTGGACTCTTTAAAGATCCCACCTTAATGGGAGTCTTTCCCCACCCACCTCCGAATCTCGCCCCTATCAACATGATCTCTGTACGCTCATATCCGTGGGTTCTTCCTCCTGCTAATCAGGAAGACTCTTGGGGTGATATGATGCCGTTGAGTCCTACCGAACTCAACTACATCGAGATTTTCGCTGCATCGGCTCCCCCTGATGAACCTGCTCTTCCGAGCAGTGTTCCCGATTCATATGATCATTTCCCTTGGCTAGGAGATGAGGCTACGTCGGATCCATTGGAGGAAATATTTCCTTCCGACGAAGCCATCATAGAGACCATGTCTCTCAAAGAGCTCCCTTGGTCAGATCACCACCATCGCTCTTCGTTTCTCCCTCCCCATCCGGAAATGACCGCGTGTCTCGAGCGGTTTGCTTCTTGTGTCCCATCCCCGCCCCTCCAAACACCCATTCAGCTGTATCAAGTGTCAGAGGGAAATATGGGAAATATCACGCAAACCCAACCGATCGACATCTCTGTCAAACCAGGGATTTTCGAGCACATTCATATCGGAGTCACTTGCACTCCTGAGGAAGTTCAGCTCTATACTGCTCTATTTCGCAAATTTCATGATGTCTTCGCATAGTCCTACGAGGAAATGCCCGGCATCGATCCTAATATAGTGGTGCACGAAATACCTACGTACCCAGGTGCTAAGCCTGTTCGTCAGTGCTTACGCCCTGTGCACCCCCGAAAGGCTGCAGCCATCAAGGCCGAAGTCGAAAAGCTTCTTAAAGCTGGCTTTATTTACCCCATTCCCCTTACGGATTGGGTGTCAAATATAGTCCCTGTGAATAAAAAGCAAGGTACTATCCGGGTCTGTGTTGACTATCGTGATATCAACCATGCCTGTCCGAAGGATAAATTCCCTACGCCCTTCATCGATCAGCTTATTGATGAGTGTGCAGGAAGTGAGATTTACTCGTTTATGGACGGCTTCTCTGGCTATAACCAGATCAACATTGCACCCACGGACCAGCATAAGACAACTTTTATTTGTCCTTGGGGAACCTTCGCCTATAAGAAGCTTCCTTTCGGTCTAAAGAATGCCGGCGCTACATTTCAACGTGCAATGTCTTATGCCTTTCATGATATATGTCACATTGTACAACCTTACCTAGATGACCTTCCGGCTCATTCAGCTAAGCGTCAGGACCATCCTTCTCATCTTCGTGAGATTTTTCTCCGCTGTCGACACTACCGCATAAGGCTTAATCCTCATAAGTGTGTCTTCTGCATAGAATCTGGCCGACTGCTCGGGTTCATCGTCTCCCGAGAAGGCATCCGTTTGGATCCCCTCAAAGTTGAGGCCATCTTGAATCTTCCTCCCCCTGCCTCTTTGCAGCAATTGCAGAGCCTGCAGGGCAAAGCGAATTTCCTTAGACGATTCATTCCGAATTATGCCGAGGTAGCTAAGGGTTTCACACGATTATTAAAGCGAGACACACCCTTTCGTTGGGATGCCATCGCCCAGGAGTCTTTCGAGCGACTCAAGGACCTCCTTGTCTCGTCTCCACTCTTAAGACCTTCGAACTATCACCATGATTATTCTCTCTATCTAGCTGCCGCTGACACCACCATCGACATGGTTCTGGTGCAGGATGATGATGATGGCAATGAGCACGTTATCTATTACCTTAGTCGCAATCTCTTGGATACAGAAACTCGCTACGCGTATGTCGAGAAGTTGGCATTGGCAGCTGTTTGCGCTGTCCAACGATTCTGGCACTATATCCTATTGCGCACTACGACCGTGATTTCCGACTGCAACTCTATGACCTACATCTTGTCGCGTCAGCTGCTGGGGGGCAAGTACTCGAAATGGATTGTCATCCTACAAGAGTTTGACTTGGAATTTACTGCTGCCAAGTCTAAGAAATCTCTGGTCTTTGCAGAACTGCTCTGTTCTTTGCCATCCTCTTCTGTACCATCCCGTTCGGAAGAGCATATCCCGGATGAAACATTGTTTCTAATCAGCACCCTTGACCCTTGGTATGGGGACATCATAGTATATTTGCAGACGTCTTCTTTCCGTCCTGATGTATCGAAAGACGCTCGACGAAGGATTCGTCACCAATCTCAACCCTATCACATTATTGGCGATACCCTGTACCGCCTCGGCGTTGATTCTGTTCTCCGCCGATGTTTGACTCTCGAGGAGGCTGAGCGGGTGTTGAATGACTGCCACTCCGGTGCTTGTGGCGGCCATATGTCCGGATATGCTACCGCCCAGAAAATTCTCCGTGCTGGTTATTTCTGGCCTTCTATTTTCAAGGATTGCATCCTTGCCGTCCGTGCATGTCATGAATGTCAGGTCTACCACCGGAAAATGCGTGCACCTCCTGCACCACTGCACCCTGTTGTTATCGTAGGTCCATTTGCCAAATGGGGCATCGATTATACATCTTGTAACCCTCGCTCGGCCGGGGGGCATGGATATATCATTGTTGCCGTGGATTACTTCACCAAATGGGCCGAAGCGATGCCTACACTAAACGAAGATGGTTACACAGTAGCGCAGTTCTTGTTTAATCATGTCATTACTCGGTTCGGAGTCCCCCAGGCTATTGTCACAGATCACGGAAAAAATTTCCGTAATAACATGATGACAGAACTAACGACCCAGCTAGGCTTGCGTTAAGATAGCTCGACGCCGTATTACCCTCAATCCAATGGCCAAGTTGAAGCCGTGAACAAAGTTTTGATCACAATGCTCCAATGTACCGTGAATACGCACAAGTCTAACTGGCATCTGATGTTGTTCCCTGCCTTGTGGGCTTACCGGACCTCTGTGCAGGACGCCACCGATTTCACTCCTTTTCAGCTTGTTTATGGACTGGAGGCCACCCTTCCTGTTGAGTGTGAGATTCCTTTGTTAAAATTAGCTGTCGAGTTGCTTCCCAACACCACTCTGGCGGAGGAATGGCTTCTCTATTTAGAAAGGCTAGACGAGACCCGTCGCTTAGCCTCTCTAGCTATTGAAGCACAAAAGAAGAGGGTTAAGGCTCACTTTGACAATACCATTCAACCTCGTTCCTTTGTTGAGGGAGATTTAATACTGCTCTATGATCAAGCTAAGGATAAGCTGGGGGCAGGTAAACTCGAATCCATGTGGCTAGGCCCCTATATCGTGAAGAGAGTTTTGCAAAAGGGGGCATATGAGCTGATCGATTACGAAGGAAATCCTCTTGACAAGCCCCGCAACGGGCTCTATTTGAAAAAATATTATGCATGATCTCGTGCACCTAGTTTGTACATACGTGTGTTCTTAGCAAGTGTGTCATGTGTGCATGATTTCTTGTTTTGCTTTGGTGTGAAGGCGTGTTTTCCTCTTATTTTGTTTTCTGCTTCTTGTGCAGATGTCTAGTACACCTTACGTTGGCTTCGCTGATGGCGCCTGCCGTAGTACTTGCAATTTGTCTTCTGCGGCGTGGGCGATCTACGATCCTCACGGCGAGTTGCTAGATCTTCAAGGCGTGTGCTTGGGCCGTACCACCAACAATGTTGCCGAATACAGTGCTGTAATTGAATTACTAGCCAAAGCAGTTGATCTTGGCATCCGTGCTTTGGTGGTAAACCTGGACTCTCAACTTGTTGTCCATCAACTCAACGGGCGATATTCCGTCAGAGACCAACGCATTCTAAGGTTGTATTTACGTGTGAGATTGTTAGAAAGGAATTTTGATTACATCACATATCAACACATTCCGAGACGATTAAATACGTTAACTGATGCATTGGCAAACCATGTGTTGGATAGGCATTTGCGTAATAGATAAACATCATACAAGAAGACATAGAAAGCATAATAAGACCATAGAATAAGCATATGTAAATAATTTCTTTTTCAAGCATAGTTTGCATGTGTGCCTGCATATGTGCTTTTAAGCTTGCATAAAAATTAAAATACATGGGTCGTGTGTTGTGCAACTGATACATAGATCACATTTGTATTAAACATTTGCATAACATATTAAAAAACATCATCACATGTGAAACGATCCATCCAAAAACAACATATATATATATATATATATCGTGTGGCGCACTGAGGCGCTCAAAAATAAGTGTATATGTCCAAAAATAAAGCCGATGTCCTCAGTACATCCGAGACATATGTCTCTCAAAACATCAGTGGAAGTAAAACCTAGGTGACTACTGTGCTAGGTTATGCTCTCTATAGCATACAGCTGCCCGTGCCACCCGCCTCAAAAGGCGGTGCATCCTGGGTTCCACCCCCACTGTGTGGATCTGATGAGCTATGGGGACCTCCTCGACCCCCTGGTAATCTGGTACCCCCTCCAACAAACCCTCAAGGTTGCGAGCTACAGTCTCCGTCGTATCATCTCCTGGAGGAACTAGGGCCAGGGCTCCAACTCCCTGCCCCTCTCTCCGTGCCGTTGGGGCTAGGCCAATGGGTCTCACGGGTCCCACATCTGCACACCGTGACATTTATCAAGACATGTACATGAAAAATCAAAAACATCAAAAAATATTGAAAAGAGATCAAGTGTCATACCTCCATCGTCCCAATGCTCTCCCGCGGGCAGTGGCATGTCAGGATCATTGCGGAAGTCCATGCCAGCATATGGCCAGTCCTCTATGATAACAACCTGCCGATCCAGCCACTCTCGGAAATACACTCCCCAAGACACTGGGCGGCCTCCACCTCCACGTGGCATGACGCGGGCCCATCGATTGGCCCTCGTCTCCCGAGGACCTCTAGGTGGATCCACGGCCATGGTCTGTAGCTGTAGGGCCGGCACCCGCTCCAGCATGAGCGGAAGTAGAAGCGACCCATATGCAAACTGCTTCGACTCTCCGCGTCGGTAGTTGTTCAGTTGCCTCTTCATGCTAGTCGTCACAGCTGCTGCCCAGTTGAAAATGGTGGGCTGTAAACACTCCAGAGCTAGTAGTAGTTGGGTCTTTGAGGCCTCATGATTGGCCAAAGAGCCTGCTACCCGTGTCACCAGAAAGAGTATGGTGCGAAGAGGCATGTCGTTCACCGTTGGGATACCAACCTTCCCGCTCCGTGTTTTAGCAGCTCCTGGGCACACTCGAGCCATCAGCTGGTCAAGAGTCTCACCGCTGGGTCTTTGCCCCTCCAGGATGGGCATCTGGCCCCGGCGTGACAATCCAGTCAAAAAGTAAATATCCGTGGAATCAAACTCAATGTCCTGGCCACGGATCGTGAATTTTCCATCCACTGGGTTCCAAGCTCTGATTAAGAGCTCAAGCAAGTCAGGTTGCGCCCTCAGACGCGGAGTAAGGAAGAATTTCAAGAACCCGCATGCCCGCATTGCATTTCGGCATTCGGCAATTGCATAAGCGGCTATATCCTCATCATCGTGAGCTCTCTCTTGCCAAACAAAAGACATTTTGCCCTGCAAGACCATGAAAAAATATTAGGATGCTAACCGTTGAGATTTGTACGTTCATTTCTTAAAAAATAAATCTTTACGGCGCCAGCGCGACTGTTTTTAAAACAGTCGCGCTGATAATGGCGCACCATTGTTTTTTCCTTGGGTCAGCACGGAAGCACACGTGTTTTCGGCGCTGACCCATGAGGTGGTACATGTAAATATAAATCGATCAGCGCGGACCCGAGCGGGAAGCCCGCGCTGACCGAGAGCGCACCAACGCTCAAAAAATTTGCCCAAAGGGCCACTTCCCACCATGGAATTGCTCCCAAAAAGACCCAAATTAAAGCGCAGGGAGAGGAGAACCTAACTGGAACAAGCTGCCAGATGAATGGTGTCCGTACGGGCTGGAAATTGCTCCGTCAACCTTGCAGCTCCTCAACGTTCTTCGGAACTCAAAATGGTAACAATGGTAAAAAATGACTTTTACCCCCCTATTTATGGTAAAAAATTCATAATTAGCTATAATTTCTTATCAATGTGGGTTTTTGTCGTATTTTTACCATGGATTTAGCACTAATGTCGTTGTATTATGCCTTTATGCATGTTTTACTATGTTTTTATACATATCGAACAGGTTTATGCGGGTGGTGTTCTTGTGCAGGTTATAGTAACCGGCGTGGTCATAACGATTCTTTGTCCACTTGGTCCCAAAAAAATTTCGTCTTTAAAGAAACGATGGCCGAGCTTCCTTTCAGCTCGTTAAAAGGAACGAGAGGCGGTCGTTTTTAAGCTCTTTTTCCGACCGTTTAACTTAAAAAGATTGCCGGGTGTTTGTCGTTTCGCACTCGTTATTGGCTCTAAAACGACGTGCTTCCGACCGCCTTTTTACTTTTTCGGGTCGAAGCTACTATTCACGAAAGGTACTCCTCGATCGTAATGGTCGGGCGGTTCTTTCGAGCATTGTTTTATACTTTTTCGGGCTTGAGAGACACAACTTTACGAAAAAGGACCCCCCTGGAGTTTCCTTTTCCGTTGTCTTTTCAGACTCTCTAAACAGGAAAAGACGCCGAGCTCCTCCTTTTTCAGGCTCGTTAAAACTCAATGACATCGGACATCGTCAAAATGATGCCTCTCCAAGCATATGCTATCCCCGTCAAGCTTGTCATCCAAAAATAACCGGGGTACCTGCCAGAAATGGTGGGGAAAAATGAAACTGTAATAATGGTTGTGTCGGCAGTATGTCGCTCTTGAACATGGCACTCGTCTGCATTCGTGTCTGGGTGGGGATTTCTCATCTTGTTTTACACTAGCCTCCGTGGGTTTGGGCTATCCTATGTGACCTCTCATCTGCTCGTAGTCACCATGACCTCTGCTCCTTTGATGTCAGATACTGCCAAATCCACTGTTGTGCCGCCGATATGTTCAAGAGAAGTTGACCTCTGCAAGATTACCACCTCCCTCTGATGTCTCACACAAAATCTTTTATCCTTCTCTGTCTCATGTCGATGATGTGGGAAACATCATGGCCCACCTTCGATCAAGGTTACTTCCTGTCGACTTCAGCTCATTATCCAGGAAAGTGACCTAGAGACTCCCTTCAGGTGCCTTAGAGCCTGCATGCCTCAATGGCAGGTTCTTCATGTTCGATGTGAGGTTTTCATCATTGGCCTCCGATCGGATGATTCTGTGGGTGTTCGACACTAGCTCATTGATTCACACACCGCGGATTGTGCCTCTAAGTACCTTGAGGACCATTGTCGTTATTTGTGGTACCTCTCGCGTCTGTTAACAGTTTCCATCATTGACTGGTAATCAGACGATGTTCATGCATGTTCGACTTCAACTCATGTATTCGCATGCTTGAACTTGTACTTTATTCGGATTGGGATGGAGCGCAAGACCCTGGTTTTTGTCTGTTACAAACCAAGCTGCGATTTTGTGGATTGTTATTACATGACTCATTGATGGATCGCTGCGCCCATACCTGAGTCTTTGGGATGGCTGCGACCATACCCTCTTATCTTTATGGTCTCTTCAGCTGGGTGGCTGCGTCCATACCACAGACCTTCTTCGTATGTCTTTTGGATGGCGGTGCCCATGCCTGGACTACATGTGATCGAGATATCAGTTGTACATTCATGTAGGTCCTTCCTGGTGGTGTTCCAGTTCAGCAGTTTTGTAAAGCATTTCACCCCTCCCACTCTCTCGGGTTTCATGCTTTAGGGGGCATCTGTTACGTAGTAATTTGTCACTGTCTCCCTGTCAGTCTCCCTAATGTCTCATGGAATAAAATGCACCATGCTCATGCTCTCTAAACTGGCCAAATGACCCACTTTTCCAAAGTTTATTGCATCAGCACGTCTGTTATTAAAATAACCGCGCTGACGGGCGGCTGATAGTGTTACTGATGCGCTGCCAGCGCGGAAGCACACGGGTTTCCCACGCTGGTCAAATTTTATGCGCTAGCGCATCCTATGAAAGTATTAGGCCACGCTGACACAGTCTCCACTGTTATTGTGGTGCACTGTCAGCGCGTCAGTTCAGTGTTACACCCGCGCTGATCCAGTTTGGGCGAATTTGTTCCAACAGCCAGCCTTCCAGATGGTTCCAGACTTGGTTGTTGGCCTTGTGAGTATCGCCCTCCCTTCTATGGCATGTCTGTTTGTCATTTGGAACCACCTTCCTTGAAGATAAGCTTGTCCTCCCACCATTCATGGAGACTCCTTCTCTATTTAAACCTCCACCATTGCCATGAGCAGCTAGTTTTTGGATAGTGTGGAATGCATAGTGCTTGGATTGCTGCTGTTAGTAGGTAGTTGGTGTGACAAGTGTGGTTTTGCTAGAGGAAGCTTAAGGAAGGTTGTGAGTATTACTTGTGTGAGAGAGAGCTTTTGTGTTGGGAGAATCTAACTCCAAGGGTGAATGCTTAAGAGACTTGCTGGCTGGACCCTCAAGAGAAGGACTCAGCATCAGAACATTGGTTGTACCTTTCTCTGTTATTGATTTAATAATAGATGACTACTGTTATGGTTCCATTCTCATTTGTCTTTGCATGGTTAATGTGAATTACATCCTTTCTGACTGATGTATAATTGCTTTTATTAGATTTCACGCTTGTGTTTGTCTGTCTCTTCGTGTGTGCAGGTATCTATTCGCGGAGATCGTGGAAGATCGTGACCGGCCAGAGCGAAGGAGCGAGAGCGGCATCTCTTCATCAAACAATAGTGTTGGAATCCAAGTAGGTGTTCTTTGCCTCTCTTTTAATTGCAATTAGGAACTTGCACAGTAGCATTGATTGATTGTTGCTAGACCCATTCTGGGCTAGTAGGGATCGCCTCTATCCGTAGAGGGGATTTACCTCTCCAACAGTCCTCCTCACAAACGAAGCACACTTCAACCGAATGCAATGGGCATTCGTTCTTAGGGTGTCTCCTTGTACATCGAGGGCAGAAGATAGCCAAGGCCCTCTCAGCTTCTTCCTTCTTCTGCTGGATCCTGAATGTGTCCAGTTGCATGGCAATGGTCTGTCTCACCTCACTCTTAAGATCTTCTAATTGATTTGCAAACTCATGCTTGGAGAAAGGAATACCAGCTGAGAGAGGGTTTCCTCTACCTCGTTTCCGGGCTACCCTAGAGTGGTTTCTGAACACAGTCTTGATGTCTTCATAAGGCAGCTGGTAAATATCTCCCCCAGCTAGCATGTGAAGGGTATCTAAAAGGTCTTCAGGGACTCCTCGGAGCAGGACCAACTTGAGGGATTCAGGGTCAAGTTTGCACCTGGCCCGCTTGTAGCTAAGTTGGAACCTCTCCTCATAATCCTCTAAGGACTCATCATTTCCCATGGTCATCCGAAAGATTTCTCCCTTGGTTTCCTTGGACCTATAGTAGTCCCAGTACTTGGTATTGAAAGCTTGCTGCATCTGAGCCCAAGTGGTGATATTGTTCCTAGGTAAGCCCATGAACCAGCGTAATGCTGCATCCTTAAGAGTTGAAGGGAAGAGTTTCAACTTATGCTCATCTTCAGTATAGTCATAGGTTCGACAAAGGACAGCAAACTCAAACAGGAAGGTATTAGGATCTTCAGTAGTCAGTCCATGGAAGTGAGGTAGAGCGGAGGGACTAATGTTTTTCATTTTCATGTCTCCATTGGTTTCTCGGATGGGGAAGGCACCTTCTATTCTCTCATCTTCTCTTCTATTTTCAGCCATAGCTTCAGATGGGATGGTTTCTAATTCTTTTTCTGCTATAGGATCTTCGTATATCTTAGGAGGTTCACCTATAGGTTCTTCTGGATCACTGTCACCGAAGAAGAGAGAAGGGTGACTCAGTGATGTGGTGGGGGTGTTGGGTAGGAATTTGCCTGTTTTATCTCGGTTCCTATGAGGCATGAAATGGAAAGAATTTTTGATTGCTTTTGTTTTTTTTTTCTCTGGTACCTGCAAAACTGAAACAGATTGATCTACAACTAACTATCTTGCTGAAATAAAAATGCAGAATTGAAATGAAAGCAGGAAAGGACTAATCTATTTTGCTCAAATGAAATTGCAGGAATGGAAATGCTAGTCTACGCTTGCAGAATTGAAAGGCTAATCTATGCTTGCAAAATTGAAATTGCGGAATTGAAATGCTAATCTATGAAAGCAGGAAATGTCTATGCTACTTTTGCAGAATGGAAATGAAATAAACTACTTGGCAGAAGGCGAGAGTAAGAAAATAGAAGAAAAGCAACAATTACTAATACTCTGACGCTTCCCCGGCAACGGCGCCAAAAATATGGTGGGCTCCAGTATTGTAGCAATAATGCTACAACTCCTGGAGCTCCCTTCTCTAATTTTATCAACCCGGTAGTTCGTAACAAACTTGGAAGCGACGGTGCTGTATGCACAAGTACTAGCTCTTGTCGCAGCTATCACTTGGTCAGCTGGCACAAGTCCGCTAGGGCTCAATCCAACTTCTATATGTTCTCAGAAGAAGCTTTCTAAATGATGGACGAAGGCTATCTCAAAGGAAATTAACCTACTTTGCAAGAATGAACTGAAAGCCAACCAAACATGGAAACCCTAGTAAACCCTAATCTGACTAGTTTAATCTCTATGATGCAATGGTGGGAGTGCAAACTTCTAGAAATGATGCCATTACTTCTAGTGAGATGAGATGCATGAATTTAAACCACTTTCATTGAAGAGAACACATTTTTGTATTTTTGCTCAAGTGGGTGGAGTTATTGTGA
This sequence comes from Pinus tabuliformis, assembly GCA_031772625.1. Taxonomy (NCBI): domain Eukaryota; kingdom Viridiplantae; phylum Streptophyta; class Pinopsida; order Pinales; family Pinaceae; genus Pinus; species Pinus tabuliformis. Next base: position 174,547,540 of record CM062806.1, read on the forward strand.
TTGTGCTTCTTACTAGGTCTTGACTGTGCAGGGGTAGTTCAAAGGGAGGAAGGCTTGGGAAAGGTCAGGAGGGCTCTGAGAGGTTCCAGGGGATCCATCACATCATTCCACAGAAGTCCACAACGTTCAGGTGCTTGGCAACCGTGTTTGCAGGCTTCTACAGGATGTCTGTAGGGGATCCTACAGGAAACTCAGGATTTCTACAGGAAGTCTGCTAACTTCTACAGGATGTCCTACAGTCGGAGTTTTGGGTAATGGAGGAGTGAAGGAACTGTATGGATGGATGGGTAAGATGAAAGAGGAGCTTGAGATGGCCTATGGACAGAGAGATGAGGTGGAGAGAGAGTGGATAGAGCTGGTTGGTCGATAGAAGGGTAGAGGCAATGGAAGGCCAAAAAGATTGAGCAACATGGATAATAGAAGGGTTGGAAGGCAAATGAGCTGAACAGAGGATGAGTAGGTGGCTTAGGCACGGTTCAGAAAGATAAGAACACGATGAAGTGGTGCTGCGCAGTGTACATGAAACAAATCACCCTTATCTTGCATGTAAACGAAAGTTCACCAACCTATTCTAACTGTTTTATTAGGAATCAAAGAACAACAATGTAAGTTGAAAGGAATTCGTGCATGATACTGAACCAAAGAGTCATTACTCAAGATAAAATCGCATGGACAACTCTTCAATCGAAAACATTACAACAATACTTGCATGCATATGTTAAAACAGTGTTTTTTTGGTAGTTGGCACGGTCTACACTTCCGGTCCCCAAACAGAGGTGAAAGTGAGCATGCATTCAACCTTTTTGAACTCAACTTAACTTCAATCTCCCTACGCTAATTCTAAGCTAATGAAACAACTGCATCCATGAAACTAACCTACATAACCAAACCGAAACAGTCAACTCAGCAAACTGTATTTTTCAAGTGCAAGTGAAGGAAAGAAATGCAATTAAAAAAAACATGTAACAATACAAAGGAAAGGAGGTCTATTGCTCTCAGGTTGGGCCCTAACCTGAGAGCTATAGCTCCCCTAAGAACTCAGAATCGAATCCAAATCTGACTGCCTTTATTAGAATATCATAATCATGAGTCTAACAACATGCCAAAATTGGCTTACAAAGAGAAAAAACAGAGCTACAGCTCGTAATCCCAAAATCTATAACAAAAGTTCAAGAGTCTCATCGAAGGCAACAACCTTAATATTTATACATGATGAGGGCCAAGCTGGCCTCCTCAATTAGTGGAGCTTGGCTGTCCAACTGAAAGTAAACTGCTGTTCCTGTAGAATCCGTTGGCTGCCTTCTAGCTCGGTGGTGATAGCTGTTGGAGCTCGGAGTTGGGGTGGAGATCACGAGGGAGGTCATTCAAGGCTGTGGACAACCTCCCTATAAACCCGCAATGCCACCTTGGCTGTCTCCTTGTCTCCATTTGCATGGTCTTTGCTCCATTTAATGCCAAAAACCTGAAATCATCATGTATTAGCTACGTAGGCATAATGACTGCCCTTCTCCCTACAAATAACACGAATATACTAAGAAATGATGCATAAGTGATAAAAAATGAAGGCTTGAGCAAGGTAAGTAGGCCAAATGAGCCCAAATTTTTACCAAAATTTGGGGCTCATCACCACCCAAGCTCAAAGCACTACCCAAACACTCAAGGTTCAAAAGGTATCACCAGCAGAAATGGTGGAAAGAAGAAAGCAAGGATTGTGTTACTACTGTGATGAGAAATACTCCCCCGGGCATAAATGCAAGGAGCCCTGTAGGTTTTAACCCTGTACGGAAATTACCTGCATACGAATTCTTAAACAAAGAAAATAAACAATGCGAGAGCATAACCCATAAAACACATATGCACAGAGATTTTTCCCTGGATCCCAAAACCAGGACTACCAGCTTGATTTTTCATTATGTTCCTTTCAATGTTACAATACATATTTATACATGCCGAAGCATCCAATACCATGGACCAAAAAAACCATCGCGTCCAATACCATGTGCGAAAATCATGCACAAAACCATAGGTAGGTTCGCCCAACCTAATATAGGGTCCAAAAAAAATTTTCCCGGGGCGCTGCCCCGGACCCCGTAGAGGGGGGCTACCCGCCACCCCTCAAACCCCCCGCTGCGCAATCGGCGCAACGAAGGGGGCTATCCGCCCCCCTCTAACCCCCCGTTTAACTACGTAGGTTAGTCGTGGAAAGAATATAACACAACCCAACAATCTCCCACTTGTTGTTTTCTTTCCATAGGGGGCCACAGGAGAGCTTAGTCATTTTTCCAACCCTGAAACACCCATTGTTTCTCTACACCAAGAGAACTTCTTAGAGCTCACAGATTTTGTCAATGCATCTGCAGTATTCTTCAAAGTGTCCACCTTTACCAGCAACACCTTTTTGTCTTCTATCATATCCCTCACAAAGTGATACTGAACATCAATGTGCTTTGTCTTTGAATGATAAGTAGGGTTCTTTGCCAAGAAAATTGCACTTTGGCTGTCACAGTCTATTCTTATAGCTCCCTGTACTAACCCCATACTTGAACACAATCTCTGCAACCAAACTGCTTCCTTGCTTGCATGAGTGGCTGCCATGTATTCTGCCTCTGTAGTTGATAGTGCCACTACAGATTGTTTCTTACTCATCCAACTGACTGCACCTCCAAATAGGTTAAACGCATACCCACTTGTATATCTTCTCTGATCCAGATCTCCAGCCCAGTCTGCATCAACAAAACCATGAATATCCAACACTCTGTCCAATCCTGGTCTTCCTTGGTAGCACAAACCATAATCACTAGTGCCACGCAAATACCTGAAAACCCGCTTCATTGCTGTCCAGTGCTCCTTCCGAGGTTTTGACATAAACTTGCTCAATACTCCCACTACATGTGCAATGTCTGGTCTAATACAGACCATTGCATACATCAGGCTACCGACTGCACTTGCATATGGAAGACGGGACATGTCCTCTTCCTCTTCTTGTGTCTTGGGACACTGTTCAACAGACAACCTCACACCTACAGGAATAGGAACCTTCACCGGTTTACTATCCTGCATATTAAACCTCTGCAGTATTGTCTCGACATACTTCCTCTGGTTTAACCAGAGCTTCCTCTTTGCCCGATCTCTTTTAATTTCCATGCCCAAAATATAGTTTGCAGCACCGAGATCTTTCATGTCAAATTTGGAGGACAATTGGGTCTTCAAATCCTGGATAATTTCTTTGTCATTTCCAACCAGCAACATATCATCCACATACAAGACCAGATAAATAACACGGTCACCAATTAATTTAAAATACACACAATGATCTGCTTTGCTTCTGGTGAAGCCAAGTCCCCGTATAAATGTATCAAATTTCTGATACCACATCCTTGGTGACTGTTTTAACCCATACAGAGACTTCTTTAACTTGCATACCAGTTCTTTCTTACCCTTCACCGCAAAGCCTTTAGGTTGCCTCATGTAGATATCCTCTTCCAAATCCCCGTGAAGAAATGTTGTCTTCACATCCATCTGTTCTACCTCAAAATCAAAAGCAGCAGCAACAGATAAAAGTAATCTAATAGAAGCTACCTTGGCAACAGGAGAAAAAATATCACCAAAATCAATTCCCGGCACCTGGGAATAACCTTTTGCTACCAACCGAGCTTTGTATTTCTCCACCTTTCCTTCTGCATTAGTCTTCTTCTTGAACACCCATTTGCTGCCAATGGGTTTCCTTCCAGCCGGCAACTCTACCAGATCCCAAGCCTCATTTTTGTGCAAAGATGCCATTTCATCAACCATGGCCTCTTTCCAGAGTTTTCCATCCTCTGAATCCACTGCTTCCTTCACAGTTCTGGGATCATCATCAGTAACAGACAAAGAAAAAATTGAACTGAAAGCAGATGGACTATACCTTTCTGGCTGCCTTCTTTCTCGACCTGATCTTCTCACAGCCGGAGTTTGTGGCTCTTCATCTTCTGATTCCTCCTCTGCTGCAGAGTTTGATTCTTCCTCCTTTGGCTCAAACTCTATCTTCTCAGGTTCCTTTGGTTGGACTTCAGATTGAATAACATCTTTTACCTCTCTGAACACCACATCTCTGCTGTACACAACCTTCCGTGTGACTGGGTTCCAAAGCTTATAACCCTTTAAACCATCCTTATACCCAATAAAGATGCACTTTTCAGATTTACTATCCAACTTGGTTCGTTTCTCCTTTGGAACATGTACATATGCATCACATCCAAATACCCTCAGATGTGAAAGAGAGGGTTTCTTACCAGTCCATACTTCTTGTGGAGTCTTATCCTCCAACGCTGATGAGGGTGATCTGTTGATCAGGTAACGTGCAGTATCCACCGCCTCTGCCCAGAATTCCTGTCCTAACCCGGCACCACTGAGCATGCTTCTTGCCCTTTCCATCAACGTCTTATTCATTCTTTCTGCGACTCCATTTTGTTGAGGTGTATATGGAGTAGTCTTCTGCCGTGCTATACCACACTTCTTACAAAATTCTTCAAATTCCTTGCTGCAAAATTCTCCACCATTATCTGTCCTCAGCACCTTTATCTTCTTCTCTGTCTGATTTTCCACCAGAGCCTTAAATTCTTTAAACCTGTCAAAGACTTCAGATTTCTTCTTAAGGAAATATATCCATGTATTCCTTGAGAAGTCATCTATGAATGATACATAGTACACAGACTTACCTAGTGATGGAACCTTCACAGGTCCAAACACATCACTGTGCACAAGCTCTAATATCTGTTTCGTCCTCTTACCACCAGAGGGGAAACTCACTTGATTCTGCTTCCCATACACACAATTTTCACAGAAATCAAAATCCCGAGAGCTATCATTCATACCTTCTACCATACCTTTACCATGAAGTATTAGAAGGCCCTTCTCTCCAATATGTCCAAGCCTTTGATGCCACAACATGGTCTTCTCTCCAAAGACCACTATATTTTCTACTCCATTTTCAGGAACCATAGAACTATTGCACCCATCAACAACAGTTCTACCTTGCAGCTTGTACAGAGTTCCAATCCGAACTCCCCGCATCAATATCAGTGCTCCTCGAACCATCTTGCAGGTATCTTTCTCGAACACCGTCTTTACACCTGCATCATCCAACTTGCTTACAGAAATCATATTTCTGGCCAATGCAGGAATATGTAGAACACCCGGAAGTGTTCTAACCCTTCCACCTTGCAACTTCAACTTTACTTTTCCCCGACCAATGATTCTAGCCTTCCTATCATCTCCTAAGAAGACATCACCGCCATCGTATTTCTCATACTCGCAGAACCACTCTCTATGGGGAGTGAAGTGAAAGGATGCACCTGAGTCAATCAACCATGCCTCATGATCTACATGTGTACTTGAAGAAGCCAAGTACACATCCCCACCTTCATCTGCGGTGGTTTTCGCCTCTACAGAAGGAGCATCATCAGATCCCTTTCCTTTATCAGGAGCTTTAGATTTACAATCCCTTCTGAAGTGCCCTTCCTTTCCGCATTTCCAGCACACCACCTTTGTAGGTTTTCCTGGAGATTTAGATCTCCCTCTAGATTTAGATCTCCCACTCGATGACTTATTTTTGTTTCTATTCTGGGACCGTCCTCGTACAGACAAGGCATCACCATTCTGGTTGTCCATATTCTTCCGTCTCATCTCCTCCGTCAGCAAGGCTGAGACTATTTCATCAAACTGCAAAGCAGTTGCATTGCTACCTATTGCAATAACCAGACTATCCCACGAATCTGGTAGAGAACACAATAGACTGATGCACTTATCTTCATCTGAAATTTTAATATCAACAGATAATAATTGACTTACCACAGTATTAAACGCATTCAGATGCTCTGTCACCGAGTCTCCATCTTTCATCCTCAGGTTATACAGCTTTTTTCACAGGAACAGTTTATTCACCAGAGACTTAGATTGGTACAAAGTCCCTAACTTGACCCACAAAGCCTTTGCCGTAGCTTCCCCTGATACATTCAGCAATACTGAATCTGAGACACACAATCGTATTGTGCTCTTTGCCTTCCAATCCAATTTCTTCCATTCTTCATTGGTCACTCCCGATGGTTTAGTACCCGGATCTACCACGATCCACTGATCTTTATCGACCAACAGATCATCCATCTTGAGTTTCCACAACTCAAAACTCTGACCATTGAACTTCTCAATCTCGATCTTTCCACTGCTCGCCATCTTCTTTCACCACCAGAATTGATCTCGCAGATCTCCCACTGAACAGGGCCTACCACAGGCCCGAGCGAAACCCCTCAGCAACAAAGGCGTCCCCTTGAAGCCAAAACAACTCTGATACCAAATGTAGGTTTTAACCCTGTACAGAAATTACCTGCATACGAATTCTTAAACAAAGAAAATAAACAATGCGAGAGCATAACCCATAAAACACATATGCACAGAGATTTTTCCCTGGATCCCAAAACCGGGACTACCAGCTTGATTTTTCATTATGTTCCTTTCAATGTTACAATACATATTTATACACGCCGAAGCATCCAATAACATGGACCGAAAAAACCATCGCGTCCAATACCATGTGTGAAAATCATGCACAAAACCATAGGTAGGTTCGCCCAACCTGATATAGGGTCCAAAATTTTTTTTCCCGAGGCGCTGCCCCAGACCCCGTAGAGGGGGGCTACCCGCCCCCCCTCAAAACCCCCGGACAGGGGGGGCTGCCGCCCCCCCTGTGACCCCCCCGCTACGCAATCGGCGCAACGAAGGGGGGCTACCGCCCCCCTCTAACCCCCCGTTTAACTACGTAGGTTAGTCGTGGAAAGAATATAACACAACCCAACAAGCCCAAATTCTTTCAAATTGATGCTACGGATCACAATTCATCGGAGGAAGCCCCACCACTTAAGGAACAAGAGGAGGAAGAAGAGGACAACCAGCAGGACAATGTACCTAAAGAACCAATTATCTCACTGCATGATTTGGCAGGGATTTTTTCTCCCCAAACTCTCAAAATTAGATGTTTTACTAAGCATCGCCCAGTAGTAGTCTTGATTGATAGTGGCAGTACACATAACTTTATCCATCAAAGAGTCGTGGAAGCAGTGCTTTTTTTTGTCCGAGCAGTTTCTAACTTCCAGGTCCAAATTGTTGATGGGTGGATAATGAAATGTGAAGGCCGCTGTGAAAATGTCAAACTTCAAATGGGGGATTATTAGTTAAAGACCCACATGTTTGCCATACACATGGGAGGGTGTGAAATTGTCTTAGGTGCTGAATGGCTTTGCACACATGGCCTAGTCACAACGGATTTCCAGGAGTTATATATGAGATTTAAGCAGAACCACCACACACACACCCTCCACGGACTTCAGGTGGGAGCTCCCTCTATCATCAGCTCACATTGGATGGAAAAATTGTTAAAAAAGGGCAACCATGGAGTTATAGCCCAATTTAATGCCATCCAGGCCTTCGAATCCAATTCTCTTCATATTCATCCTGAGATGCAACAGATCTTAAACAACCATATGCCAGTCTTTGACAATCCCCACGAGCTTCCACCCTCGAGAGGGGAACATGATCATAGCATTACTTTGGTCCCAGGGGCGCAACCAGCAAATGTGTGCCCATATAGATATCCGTTAGCCCAAAAGAATGAAATTGAAAAAATCATTAAGGAACTCTTGGAAGCAGGTGTCATTCGTCCCAACATTATTCCTTATTCATTGCGGGTGGTCATGGTGCTCAAGAAATATGGGGAATGGCTTGTGTGTCCAGACTTCAGGGCCCTTAATAAGTTGATGGTCAAAGATAAATTTCCCATCCTGGTTGTCGATGACTTGCTAGATGAACTAAATGGGGCTCAATTCTTTACTAAGCTTGAACTTTGCTCGGGCTATCACCAAATTTGCATGAAAGAAGTAGACATTCCAAATATTGCTTTCCGAACTCATGAAGGCCATTATGAGTTCCTAGTCATGCCATTTGGTCTTTGTAATGCCCCATCCACTTTTCAGAGCCTTATGAACCACCTGCTCAAACCATATCTCAGAAATTTTTTCCTTGTTTTCTTTGATGACATCCTCATCTACAGTTGCACCTGGGCCACACATCTTTAGCATGTAGATCTGCTCTTCGAACTTCTCCGCAAGCATAAATTATTTGTCAAGATGTCCAAGTGCTCTTTTGGCATGGAAGAAGTTGAGTATTTGGGCCACATTGTGGGGCGTGAAGGTGTCAGGGTGGACCCCAAAAAGATCCAGGCAATGCAGGATTGGCCTCAACCAAAGACCTTGAAGAGCTTGAGAGGATTTTTTGGCCTCACAGGCTACTATCGCAAATTTGTCCACAATTATGGTCACATTGCTAGGCCCATCACTCAACTCCTCAAGAAAAATTCATTCCTCTGGAATGATGAAGCACAAGAGGCCTTTATAGCTCTCAAACATGCCATGTGTTCCACTCTAGTCTTAACACTACCCGACTTCACCAAATCTTTTGTGATTGAATGTGATGCTTCTGGTATGGGTATTGGGGTAGTCTTAATGCAGGAAGATCGACCCTTGGCCTTCAAGAACCAACAACTAAGTGGGAAGAATCTAGGACAACCTACCTATGAGAAGGAGATGATGGCCATCTTACATGCAGTAGATACCTGGCGACCATACTTATTGGGGCGACGTTTCCAAATCACCACAGACCATCAAAGCCTTAAATATTTTTTGGAGCAATGCCTATCATTGCCACAACAAAATAAATGGCTCGCCAAAATGCTGGGATATGATTATGAGATAATTTACAAGAAAGGGCGTGAAAATATTGTAGCAAATGCGTTATCCCACCAATTTGAGGAGGAAAGTACCCTGCTTGCAATTTCCCTTCCCATTCCAAAATGGATTGAAGAGGCTCGCAAGGAATGGTTTTCACATCCCTGGCTCTCCCAACTCATTAATCAATTACAGGCAAATCCAAATTCCACAGGGGGCTACTCGTGGTAGGATGAGATTCTTCGCTACAAGGAAAAAGTCGTAATATCGCCAACATCCACCCTAAAAAGCAACATTTTGGCGGAGATGCACTCATCTCCCAGTGTAGGACATTTAGGCTTTTAGAAGACATATGATTGCACTCGAGGATCATTTTTTTGGACAGGCATGAAAAAGGACATTCTTACTTCTATAGCTGAATGCGACATCTGTCAGCACCACAGAGGAGAAACAGTCAAATCCCCTAGCACATTATAGCCATTGCCCATCCCGACCTCAATCTGGACGGAGGTTTCTATGGATTTCATTACAGGTCTTCCAAAGTTAGGAAACAAGTCAGTCATCATGGTGGTTGTGGACAAACTTTCTAAGTATGCTCATTTTTGCACCCTACCCCACCCTTTTACATCGATTTTGGTCGCTCAATCTTTCATGGATCAGATATTCAAATTGCATGGCATGCCCACTTCCATTGTGTCTGATTGTGACCTGATCTTCACCAGTAACTTTTGGCAGGAACTCTTCCGGCTACAAGGTACCCAACTACAACTCATTACTTCCTATCTTCTACAAACTGATGGTCAAACTGAAGTAGTCAACAAATGTCTGGAGACCTACCTTAGGTGTTTCACTTCAGAAAAGAAACATCTTTGGGTACAGTGGTTACCTCTATCCAAATGGTGGTATAACACCAACTATCATGCCACCACCAAAATGACTCCATATGAAACAGTTTATCATTAACTCCCTCCTTCCCTTACTTCTTATATCAAGGGATGCTCGAAGGTACAAGCAGTGGATCAACTCCTACAAAATAGCACAACCATGTTGGCCCACCTTAGAGAGAATCATCATCAAGCCCAAAACCACATGAAGCAATAGGCGGATCAACATCGCTCAAAACACCAATTTCATGAAGGGGATCAAGTATTTTTGAGGCTGCAACCATATGAGAAAACATCACTCAAAGACAAGGGTTGTCAGAAATTATCTCCAAAATTCTATGGACCATATCAAGTACTTCAATGCATTGGAGAAGTTGCCTACAAGCTAGCTTTGCCACCCACTACAAAAATCCATCTAGTCTTCCATGTCTCATTGCAGAATTCAAACCAGTCTACCTGAAGTGGATGAATAAGGGTCAATCTGGCTCCAACTTGAATAGGTTCTTGACACACGAGAACAACACCTACATGGCCGCACAATCAAGGAAGTCCTCGTCAAGTGCAAAGACACCTCTCCGGAAGATGCAACTTGGGAACCAACTACCATCCTTCATCAGTTTCCACAACTTCAGCCTTGAGGACAAGGCTATTCTTATGGGGGAGGGCATGTTAGGGTCCAACCCTAAACCCCATATTTATGTAATAGGATCGAGTCATATTTATAGTTAAGTAAAGAGTCAATAAAGCCCATATTAATAATTGTAAGTGGTTAACCTACATTTAATGAAGGGACCACAATTAGTTGCAAATGGGCCAGGGTATTAGATAGATGGTATTAATAAGAACCATGGTATATCCCCATGGTATTGCATGTATGAATCCTACATAAAGGATAGAGACTCCCCTCGAGGAGCATCGTGTCTTATTTTGTAATTGAGCCCGGCTCTATTGGAGGTTGCCCCCTCGAAGAGGCAAGTGAACATTGCTTTCTGAATAATAAAATACTTGCTGTTATTTCTCATTGTTCTATCTTCTGGGTATATTTCTTCGCATATTTGGTATTTTGGTATCATCTTGCAGGTTAAGAGCATAACAAGGTACTCCAATTGTGTCCTACTCAAAGAATTTCTTTGCTTTTGGCAATCAGCGTAGTAGATCAAAAGAATTCCTTAGTTCTCACTTTTGATATGCTGAATGTCAAAAAGATACTTCCTCACCATATGGCTTTCTAGATAAAGTCCACTTACCAAAAAATCAATATTTTTCTGACAATTATAGATGAGGGAGCTTCCACATACGTAATGTCTATGTCATGTTGGAAGGCCATTGGATCACCTTCAGCTATTCCTTCACTGATTCCCTTGATAGTATTTGATGGACATTCTCATAGGCCACACGGAATTATCCCAGCCTTTCCTATATGTGTTGGGGGAAAGGTCATTAATATTTAGGTGGAAATCGTTGATGCCAACCTAGATTATAACCTCCTCTTAGGAAGGAATTGGATTTACGAGATGGATGCCATAGTTTCATCTTTGTTCCACATCCTCTGTGTGATGCAGGACAGTGTTCCCTCTGTGAACAGAGGCAACCCCTCTAGCCCTAGAGTGGGTCTAGTCACAGCAAGGAGAAAACAACAATTAATTCCCTTAAATAGTGATCGTTGGAGGCCTACCTAAAACTGGTGGTTAATGAAGTTCCGCTGCACTGCTCCAACTTCCATTTCCTTCTCCTTAATGAGCGATCAACCTGAAACACCACAAAGAAACAATAGAGCACGTAACCGAGAAACAATAATGATCTATTTACTCACAAAGTCAAGAAGTCATGAGCTATCAAGTAAATTGCATACAAGACATAGGAAATCATCATTGATTCTATTAATAATAAATCAAGAGAAAATCTTACAACCAAGTCTTGACATTGCAAGCCTTCTCAGAGGGTCCAACCAGTGTGTTTCTCGAAGCATTCACTATCAAAGATGGGTCTCCCAAACAAAAATACATATCTCTCCCATTCACAAGCTTTAAAAAAAGGTTAAGGGAACTCCACACCTTCTTGCAAACTATATAGAAATTCTACACTTATCACGCTCACACCAAAACTATCTACCAAACTCAAAAGCAGCAACAGCACTATACAACCAAAAGAACTAAAAACTAGCAACTAGCTGATCATAGCAATGGTGAGTGCTTTTATAGGAGAAGGAGTCTCCATGAAATGAGGGAGAGGGAGCTCATCCTCAAGGGAGGTTGCACAAGAGGCGGAACCTCCATCCTAGAGGCGGAAAGGTGACCCAAACTGACCCAGCAACCAGGTCTAAAAACATCTAGAAGGCTGACTGATTGGACTAATTTTCCAAATCTGGATCGTCGCTAGTCGTTAACTAAGCTTTAGCGCTGACATCGCTAGGAAGAAATATATGCAGACCAACCGTCGCTAAAGATAGCTAATAGCCTCGCGCTCGGGCATGAAATCCGACCATCGCTATAAATAGGTGTACTCCCACGATGGGGTCGCAACAGGACTGTTTATGGCAAGGGTCCGTCACATGTATTAAGTGTATTCTTGCGATGATGCAGAAAAATTAGGAAAGGAGGGTCAATTGGCAACATAAGAGAGAATTGTTTAATATGAGCATGTTTTACTGGACACATGACACAGTAGAAGGACTGGGGTGAAGGCAATGAAAAATTACTGTGTAACAGATGCCCCCCTAAATTATGAAGCTCGAGAGAGTGGGAGGGGTGAAATGCTTTATGAAATTGTCTGAACTGGAACACCACCTGGAAGAACTTGCAGGCGCAAGTACAACTGATATCTCTGATAGTGAAATACATGTAGTCTAGGCATGGGCGCAACCATCCAAAAGACATACAAACTTGGTCTGTGGTATGGATGCAGCCATCGAGCTAATAAGACCATGATAATGATAAAGGTATGGTCGCATCCATCCATCAAAGAGTCATGTATGTAATCACGAACCAATCCACGCAGCCCAAACATGTGTAATCTTAGTATGGGGTCTTGAAACCCAACCGATCTTCATGCTAGTACAAATTCTAGCATGCAAACAGATGTGCTGAAGTCAAGCATGATAGAAAGTCGCTTGATTACCGGTCAATGATGAAAACCATTAACAAGTGCGAGAGAAACCACCAATAATGCTAATGGCTCTCAAGGTACTATCCAGTACAATCCACCAAGTGTGAAAAAATGAGCTGAAGTCGAACACTCATGGAATTACCCAATCAAAGACCAATGATGAAAGTCTATCGTCAGGCGCAAAAAACTTGCCGTTGAGGCATGCAAGCTCCAAGGCACCGAAGGGGATCTCTAGATCAGTCTCCTGCGTAATGAACTGGCGTCGAGAGGAGACGATCCGTCGCAGGAGGGCCATAATGTTTCCCTCATCAACGACACGAGATAGGGAACAAGCGGTATATGGTGAAACAGAGTATCAGAGGAGGAGGTAAGGGTGTGAGCTGCAGAAGGATTATACTCTTGAACATATTGGCGACATGACTCTGGGAGGCGGCAGCATTCAAGTACCAAGGGATCGGAGGCTCAATGGAGACAACACAGATCAGATGGATTGAGGCTAAATGGAAACCCAAAACCCCATAAGGCCAAATGATGATGTATAGATATCCCAACCCGAAAAGAAGAAAAAGTTTCGATGTTCAAGAGTGACTAGCTGCTACAGGTAATCAATGATGACTTCCAAATTCCCCCCCACCATTGATGGCGAGTACCCCAATTATTTTTTAAAACAAGCTTGAAGGGGATAGAATATGCTTGTAATATAAGTTCGACCTTCGGATGAATCCAACCCAGTGATAGTTTAACGAGCCCTAGGGAGGAGAAGCTAGAGTCTTTTCATGGTGATGAGTCCAATGTCGTCAGGGTTTAATGAGTCTGACACAGGCAAAACTTAGAGTCTTTTTCATGTTTAGAGAGTTTGAAAAAGACATGGAAAAGAAAACTCCAAGGGGGTATTTTTTCATAAATTTGTGTCCCTTGAGCCTAAAAAAGTAGAAAACAATACCCAAGAGAACCGCTTGAACATTATGACCATGAATTACTTTTCATAATTAGTGTTCCCGATCTGAAAATTTACAAAAACGATCAGAGACACGACATTTCATAACCAAAATCGAACTTGAAACGATAAAAGCCCAGCCAGCGATGAGAGACATGAAATTTCATAACCAAAATCGAACTTGAAACGACAAAAGCCCGACCATATTTTTGCATTTATACGGTCGGAAAAGCGCTAAAAGTGGATGGCCTTTTTATTCCGTTTAACGAGTCAAAAAGGAAAAACTCGACAATATTTTCATATTTTAAGAGTTAGAAAAGAGCTCAAAGGTGACTCGTCCTAGAGGAACGAGTGGTATAAAGGGTAGCAACTGGTTCTGACAATGGTGGAACTGCTCAAAACATGTAATGGTCAAGAGGGTGGCTAATAAAACCACTCATCATTTCGGTTCCTCTGGAAAGGAGAAACAACCAAGTGAAAGCATATGATTGGCCAAAGAGATGGTGGTGATGGAATGAAACAACCAAGGCTCATCTAGTAGAATTTAGCGGATAAAAAATAGCAATCACGAGATGTAAATCGGGTATGGGTTCATGTTTACACAAGCTTGAACCATGGAGAACTCTGCTTGGATTCGGTTTCATGTTTACACAATCTTGAAATGAAAAACTATGCTTGTTATAAGTTTGCATGCCCTCATCATAATAATGCAAATCGAGGTACATGCCCCCAAGCTTCATTGCATTCAATGAGGTGGATGGAATGAAGGTTCACTTTCGAGATCTTGGAAAGACTCGACTCAGATTGTACAGGATCTTAATCAAAACTCAATTTGGAAAAGGGAGTTGTTTCATTTTTTTAATGAGGTTGACACAGTGAAAGAACTATCCTCATAACCCTTGTTTCATCTTTTAGCGAGGTTGACACAAGATCAAACTATCCTCGGAACCTCCTTATTTCATTTTTTAACGAGGTCGACATAGTGACAAACTATGCTCGAGACCCTTTGATTCGTGGGTCATAAGAAAACATGACTCCCAAGAGGTCTCCACTGGATGGAAGAATCACGCTCTGGGAGGAATACATGTAATTAGACACCAATGACAAATCAGGTTCCAATGTCCCCAATACATGATGTACGAGACCATCTACATGATCATCAGCAGATGCAGAGATGGAATGGGTAGCCACATAATTGACATGTGGCAAGGAAGGCACTCCTTGTGGGTAAGAACCAATATGGGACGATGGCTGCACGAGAGGCACCGGGGGGCTAAAGAACGATAATTGATCTATGGTCACCATTCTTCCATCGTGCGGAAAACAAACCACACGGAAAAGGGAAGAGACAAGGGCTCCCATGGCATAAACATAGTCATGACTGTTGGAGAGGTAAATCCCCTCTACGGATAGAGGCGATCCCTACTAGCCTAGAACGGGTCTAGCAACAATCAGTCAATGCTACCATGCAAGTTCCTAATTGCAAATAAAAGGTAGGCAATGAAAACCTACTCGGATTCCAACGCTAATGTTTGATGAAGAGACGTCGGCCTCGCTCCTTCGCTTTGGCCGGTCACAATCCTCCACGATCCTCATGAATAGACACCTGCACACACAAAGAGAAACACAAACACAAGCGTGAAATCTAATAAATGCAATTATACATCAGTCAGAAAGGACATAACTCACATTAACCATTACAAAGAGAAATGAGAGTGGAACCATAATAGTAGTCATCTATTATTAATAATCAACAAAAGAGAATACAACCAATGTCCTGACGTTGAGTCCTCCTTTGGCTGGGTGCTCAGCTACACAAGTCTTGCAAAGCATGAGGGGATGGGGAACAAGCCTCTCTCTCTCTAGTAACAAGATCTCCTTACTTAGATTAAGCCTTATGGACACAAGGAAAGCTCTTGCAACTCTTCTTGATCTCTTGATATCTTCCTTACAGAATCAACATTACCGCTACCATTACTACTAGCTTGCTCAAGGTATGGAGACAAGCTTTTATAGATGAAGGAGGGAAAGATAAGATCAATCACATTAATCATGGATTTGGCATTATCACTTGGAAACTTCCATTGAAGGGTGGCAAACTACTTCCCATTCAAGGAGATTCGAAGCCAAACCATCCTCACCTAACATAGACTCAGTTGGTGAATGAGTTGGAGAGAACTTTCGGAAGTTGATTTGTTAAAAACTTTGCCCAAGTAGGTTGGCGCGATTGCGACTCTGTGACAGAGTGCCAACTGGCGTGCCCTCTTTGGAGGATTTCCCCCATTGGCGCGGGAAGTACACAGTGAACCCGCGCTAATGCAAAAAGGGCTATTTTTATGGGCAAGCTACAGGAGATGTCTTCAGGGCATGTGAAGCTCATATTCAGAGGGGAATGATGCAAGTGGTTTCAGGTCATGTCACTTCTCACAGGTCCCGGAATGATTCCTCCAGTGTACAGGCGAGGGGTAACAGGGACGGTGAAAAACAATGACAAATTGCTGTGTAACAGATGCCCCCTAAAGCATGAGGCCCGAGAGAGAGAGGGGTGAAATGCTTTACAAGAACATGCGTGACTGAAAACATGGCCGCCGGAGAACCTGCGTAAAGAAGTATAACTGATATCTCAAGTACATGATATATGTGTGGTATGGGCGCAGCCATCCATAATAGAGTACATAAGAATCTAGATCCGAGGCATGGACGCAGCCATCCAGAGAGGATCGAAAAACAGACTCAGGCATGGTCGCAGCCATCCAGTGAATGAGTCATGCAATAATCATAATAAGCCACAAATCGCAGCCTGGATTCGAATAGACAAAATCCAGGGTCTTGCGCTCCATCTCGACCCAAACAGAGTACAAGTTCAAGCATGCGAATGTATGAGTTGAAGTTGAACATGCATGAACATCGTCTGATTACCAGTCAATAATGAAAACTGTTAAAAGACGCGAGAGGTACCACCAATAATGACAATGGTCCTCAAGGTACTATAGGTACAATCTACAGCGTGTGAATCAATGAGCTGGCATCGAACACCCGCAGAATCATTCGATCGGAAGCCAATGATGAAAACCTCTCGTCGAACATGAATAACCTGCCATTGAGGCATGCAGGCTCCAAGGCACCAAAGGGAGTCTCTAGATCAGCTTCCTGGATAGTGAGCTGAAGTCGACAGGAAGTGATCTTGATCAAAGGTGGGCCATAATGTTTCCCACATCATTGACACGAGACAGAGGAAAGATGTTGTGGTGATGTGAAGTTATGTGAGGCAGAGGGAGGTTGTAATGCTGCAGAGGTCAACTTCTCTTGAACATATCGGTGGCACGACAGTGGATTTGGCAGTATTAGACATCAAATGAGCAGAGGTTATGGTGACAAGGAAATGAGCAGATGAGAGGCCAAATAGGATAACCCAAACCCACGGAAGCAAGTGTAAAACCAGATGAGATGTCCCCACCCAGACACGAATGCAGACTAGTGCCATGTTCAAGAGCGACATACTGCCGACACGACAATGATTATGGATCCATTTTCTCCACCATTTCTGGCGAGTACCCCAGTTATTTTTAACAAGCTTGACAGGGATAGCATATGCTTGTGGGCGTCATTACGACGGAATCCGATGTCATTAAGTTTTAACGAGCCTGACAAAGGAAAAACTCGACGTCTTTTCCTATTTAGAGAGTCTGAAAAGACAGCAAAAAGAAAACTCCAGGGGGGTCCTTTTTCGTAAAGTTGTGTCTCTCGAGCCCGAAAAAGTATAAAACAATGCTCGAAAGAACCGCCCGACCATTATGATCGAGGAGTACTTTTCAATTATAGTGACATTGATCCGAAAAAGTAGAAAAGCGATCAACATCACGTCGTTTCGTAACCATTTACGAACCAGAAATGACAAGGGTCTGACGATCTTTTCGTTTTTACACGGTCGGAAAAGGGTTTAAAGACGACCGCCTCTTATTAACGTTTAACGAGTCAAGAGGGAAAACTCGGCGATCTTTTCATCTTTAAATGGTCGGAAAAGAGCTGAAAGTAGACCTCCATTTTTATTCTCCTTAACGAGTCAAAAAGGGAAAATACTCGGCAATCTTTTCATATTTTACGAGTCAGAAAAGAGCTTAAAGGAGACTCGTCCTAGAGGAACGAGTGGTATAAAGGGTAGCAACTGGTTCCGTCAATGGTGGAACTGCTGAAAACATGTAATGGTCAAGAGGCTGGCTAATAAAACCACTCATCGCTGCGGTTCCTCAAGAAAGGAAAAGCAACCAAGTGAAAGCATATGATCGTCCAAAGAGATGGTGGCAATGGAATGAAACAACCAAGGCTCATCTAGCAGAATTCAGCAGATAAAAATGGCAATCACAAGATGTAAATCGGGTATGGGTTCATTTTTACACAAGCTTGAACCATGGAGAACTTTGCTTGGATTCCGTTTCATGTTTACACAAGCTTGAAATGAAAAACTATGCTTGTTATAAGTTCGCATGCTCCCAGCATGATGACGCAAAACGAGGTACATGCCCCCCAAGCTTCATTGCATGCAACAAAGTGGATGGAATGAAGGTTCACTTTCGAGATCTTGGAAAGACTCGACTTGGATTTACGAGATCTTAATCAAAGACTCGATTGGGAAAAGGGAGTTGTTTCATTTTTTAATGAGGTTGACACAGTAAAAGAACTATCCTCAAAACCCTTGTTTCATTTTTCAACGAGCTTGACACAAGATCAGGAACTATGCTCCATCCAAACCTAGTTTCATTTTTTAAGGAGCTTGACACAAGATCAGGAACTATGCTCCGACCAAACCTAGTTTCATTTTTTAAGGAGCTTGACACCGGAAAGGAACTATGCTCCACCCGAACTTCATCATAATGAATAAAAAGTCGGGGCTTCCAAGATTGCCACTCCCGGTGAAAGGGAAACATCTTGGAAGTCAGGGCACAATGCCCCCAGGACACTATGCACGATGGCGGCATCACTGGATCCAGGCATGGGATAGGTGGCCACGTAGTTGATCTGTGGTGGGGTAGATGCAACTGGTGGATGAAAACTAGGAGGGGGTGACAACGGCGCAGGAGGCATCGGGGGACTAACGAATGACATTTGATCGATAGTCACAATTCTTTCATCATGCGGAAAGCAAACCACACGGAAAAGTGAAGAAACGAGGGCCCCCATGGCATAAACATATTGCGACCAAGGAGAAGACTAAAGTCTAAAACACCTTGGGTAACTAAGACGTCTATATAGACGGTTTTTCCTCCCAAAGTAATAGGGAACTTCGGGAGAACTCCTAGAGATGGACAGGCTCCTCCGTCGAAGGCCAACAGATTCTGAGTGACTGGACCAAGCTGCGGGGAACCTAAAGCTTTCCAAGTAGTGTACGACATAAGACTAACAGACGCCCCTTCATCCAAAACAGTTCCAGGTACTGCCTTAGCACAAGCATGTACTGTGATCTGAAAAGGCATATGGGATGGAAGGCTACCGACGATCAGGTGATTCCAATCAAAGGAAGCGACCAGACTACCTGGTGGGGGAATCGTATGATTGCCCCCATGTGCTAAAGGAACCGAAGGAGAGCCTTCGGGAGCAGCTGGGTTAGGAGAGTCATTTTGGGACTCCGGAGAATCTGAAGAGACGAGAAGAACATGGGCATGATCCTTTTCCGAAACAGAGTGAGCGAGCAGCAGACTTGAGTCGACACTCTTTCCGACCAATGGTTGGTCTGGAATAGGCTGGGGACAGCCGGGTTCGGGAAGAGGGGCCTGGACAAGAGAAGAATTTGAAGCAATCTCTTTGTCAGCAGGGGGATGATCTGCAGTTGCAGAGAGACATTGATAACCAACGGGAAGTTGGGGTGAAGGAGCTGTAAGACTTTCCAAGACAACGGAGGCTTTATCCATGAGTGGACAAAGGTGAAGGGGATCATTGCCTTCACAAAGTCTACAGGGGATTCGAATCTTCCCTTTTCCCTTACCATTCCCAATTTATAAGGTAGCATCGCCGTGAGCTTCAGAGGACGATGAGGGGCGGGTCGGATCGCGAGACCATACTTCTAGTACCCTGGGAATTCCAGGACAATCGCGAAGAAGATGGTCCTCCTTGCATAATCGACAAGGAAACTTGACCTTCCGCGGAGGAGCGGAAGGGGGCCCGACTTCAGGTGTACTCGAGGGAGTAGCTACACTTGTAACCTCTCCTTTGGGAGCCTTCTTCTTCTTCGTCTTCTTCTTCTTCTTCTTAGCCACCGGGTTACTCGAATCGAGACTTTCACCAGGCGAAGTAGAAGATGAGGACGTAGAAGTAGGCGTAGAAGGGGAGAGGTCCACCTTAGAATCAACATGATGTTGTTCAGGTGGAGGGACTGATTGACCAGTAGTTGATACGGTAGGGACCAAAGAGGTTGAGAACAACCAAACAGGCAACCCAACAGTTAACCCTGGGAGGGACAACGTTGCCATGTAAGGAGCACCAACATTCCCAAAAGGAGGGAAGTGACCAGGGTTCCCGTCAGAGGGGATCGCTGGGTTGGTGAACCCCGGAAAAGTTGCCATCGAAAAAGAAACCTACTCAAGCTAACGCACACAAGATCTAACCAGGTAATGTTTATCGTGGCCAAATGAATTTTAAGACGCAAAGACACAACTTGACCTTTTCATGTTTTAAGAGTCGAGAAAAGGACAAAAAGGTGACTCTAGTCGCCTTCGAATGTTTTATGAGCCCGAAGTGACAAACTGCTCAAGTGAGCCTTTTCGTTTAAGGAGTCTGAAAAGGATCAAAAGTGACTACTCTAGAGAAACTAGGCAAAGGGTTTACCAGACAATCCGTAAAACTGCTTATACACCTTGGCAATCATATGAAAACCAAGGACTTCCCGTACTGCAGTCAATCTTCCCGAATGCTGTGTTCGGTGTGTTACGGCTTGTAAGGCGGAAGACATGGCTTCTTGTGGATAAAGGATGATAACCTAGTGGGGTCTCCCCATATACGCGACGGTACGTGGGAGCACAATCTATGTTAGACCACTATCGAGTCACAGAAGGAGGAATCACCCAACCGTAATGTGAAACAATAGTGACTATGTTTAAAGACGCCGGAACACGTCTCTAGCCTAGACCTCTAAATGTTTGCGTTAAGTTCCAATGCGTTTTTAGGTTTATTTAGTTTATTTTATGGTTGATCTTGAATTAAGTTTCGCTTTCAGGTCCTACCGTATGATCTCTCACAATTTCCTAGATGCAAACTACATGCCGAAGAATACCATTTCGTTCGATGAATTCTAACTATGAGAGGGTTAAGAATTTTCAATCAAACAAAATGAACACAATCAATCAAACAATCTAATGCAGCTAATGGCAAGGAAATGAGACTTTTTCTTTTGAGAACACAAATCAATGAAACGCTCTTTTTCCCATTAACTATTGAATGCAAAAGATATTAGTTCGATTTATTTTCCAATGGCACAATGCACTTAAAATGAATTTTGAGAGACAGCAACACCGAGTAAAGAGAAATAAAATCACTCAATGAAAAACACAACAAAGCTCCCAAGACACCAAAACAGTTCTCCAAATCAAAGGAAAAACAAAGGCTTGTACGAGCTATGTGATCTAAGCCCAACAAGGCAAAAAGAAATCCAAGCAAGAAGGAAGCAAGTCACTTGGAAATCAACCAAAAACACTTCAACAATCGCTGAGCAAGTGTAAAAAGCAATCACAAAGTTGGCTGGACAATCAAGAAACCCAAGACTCCTACGGAAGGCTTGACACACACGACCACTAGATGCCCTAGGGCTAAGGTGTGAAATCAATAGAGAAAAGCAAACACCCGGAGGACAGGGGTTAAAACTTGTCAAACAGGGATCTAACACACTCCAGCAACTGCAAAAGATGTGGCAAGATACAAACCAAGCAGGCAAACAAGCGGACTGGAAAGGTTAACAGGCTTGGCGCGACTGTCAGGCTGTAACTCGCACTATAAAGGGATTGGCGCGGGTTGTTAGTTAGCAACATGCGCCAACTGGCGCGACTGTCAGAGGAAAAGTCGCGCTAATAAAGTTTGCCTAATCAAAAAGAAAAATAGATGACCCTAAGCTCGGTTTACAGTACCTAGGTAAGCCAGGAAGCAAGAGACAGCAAGAAATTCAATCCAGAAAGCTATCTAAGCAAGCAAGCAAGAAAACCAAAG
Organism: Pinus tabuliformis; assembly: GCA_031772625.1. Taxonomy (NCBI): domain Eukaryota; kingdom Viridiplantae; phylum Streptophyta; class Pinopsida; order Pinales; family Pinaceae; genus Pinus; species Pinus tabuliformis. The sequence goes on from CM062806.1 coordinate 174,569,409, forward strand.
AGACAAGACTCTCCCCAGCGGAGTCGCCAAATTGTTGGAGAGGTAAATCCCCTCTATGGATAGAGGCGATCCCTACTAGCCCAGAACGGGTCTAGCAACAATCAGTCAATGCTACCATGCAAGTTCCTAATTGCAAATAAAAGGTAGGCAATGAAAACCTACTTGGATTCCAACGCTAATGTTTGATGAAGAGACGTCGCCCTCGCTCCTTCGCTTTGGCCAGTCACAATCCTCCACGATCCTCGTGAATAGACACCTGCACACACAAAGAGAAACACAAACACAAGCGTGAAATCTAATAAATGCAATTATACATCAGTCAGAAAGGACATAACTCACATTAACCATTACAAAGAGAAATGAGAGTGGAACCATAATAGTAGTCATCTATTATTAATAATCAACAAAAGAGAATACAACCAATGTCCTGACGTTGAGTCCTCCTTTGGCTGGGTGCTCAGCTACACAAGTCTTGCAAAGCATGAGGGGATGGGGAGCAAGCCTCTCTCTCTCTAGTAACAATATCTCCTTACTTAGATTAAGCCTTATGGACACAAGGAAAGCTCTTGCAACTCTTCTTGATCTCTTGATATCTTCCTTACAGCATCAACATTACCGCTACCATTACTACTAGCTTGCTCAAGGTATGGAGACAAGATTTTATAGATGAAGGAGGGAAAGATAAGATCAATCACATTAATCATGGATTTGGCATTATCACTTGGAAACTTCCATTGGAGGGTGGCAAACTACTTCCCATTCAAGGAGATTCGAAGCCAAACCATCCTCACCTAACATAGACTCAGTTGGTGAATGAGTTGGAGAGAAATTTCGGAAGTTGATTTGTTAAAAACTTTGCCCAAGTAGGTTGGCGCGATTGCGACTCCGTGACAGAGTGCCAACTGGCGCGCCCTCTTTGGAGGATTTCCCCCATTGGCGCGGGAAGTATACAGTGAACCCGCGCTAATGCAAAAAGGGCTATTTTTATGGGCAAGCTACAGGAGATGTCTTCAGGGCATGTGAAGCTCATATTCAGAGGGGAATGATGCAAGTGGTTTCAGGTCATGTCACTTCTCATAGGTCCCAGAATGATTCCTCCAGTGTACAGGCGAGGGGTAACAGGGACGGTGACAAACAGTGACAAATTGCTGTGTAACAATGACCAAGGAGAAGACTAAAATCTAAAGCACCTTGGACAACTAGTACGTCTATATAGATGGTTTTGCCTCCCAAAGTAATAGGAAACTTCAGGAGGATCCCTAAAGGTTGACTAGTTCCTCCATCAAATGCCAACCGATTCTATGTGACCGGCACAAGCTGTGGAGAGCCCAAAGCTTGCCAAGTAGTGAAAGGCAAGAGGCTAACTAATGCACCCTCATCCAAGACAGTTCCAAGTACTGCCTTATCATAGGCATGTACTGTAATCTGAAAAGGCACATAGGATGGAAGGTGGAATGCAGTCAAATGACTCTAGTTGAAGGAAATGACCGAACTACTTGGTGGGGTTATCATATGATTGCCCCCACACTCTACAAGAACCAAAGAAGGACCCTTGGAATTAGCTGGGATAGGAGGGTCGTTCTCAAACTCAGGAGAATCTGACGAGACGAAAAGAACATGAGCAGTATAATCATGATGGTCCTCTGGAACAGAGTGATTAACAGGTGGTGAACCCATGTCGAAACTCTCTCTGACCAATGGTTGGTTTGGAATGGGCTTAGCACAGCCAGGTTCGGAAAGAGGAGGATAGACAAGAGAAGAATCTAAGTCAATCTCTTTTTCAACGGAGAGAGGATCTGAAGAGAGCCTTTGATAACCAATGGGAAGCTGAGGTGAAGAAGATGTAATACTTTCCAAAACAATGGAAGCTTTATCCATGAGCGGACAAAGGTGAAGGGGATGGTTGCCTTCACATAGTCTACAGGGGAATCGAATCTTCCCTTTCTTCTCACCGTTTCCAGTTGATAGTGATCCAGATTTAAACAGGAACGCAACAAATTACAGAGATAACCATATACACAAAGATGCAGCGGAAATAATACTTCATTTCATTAATGGAAAATACTGACATATGCTTACAAACAGAAATGGCAATAAACTAGCTAGGGTGATGGTAGCTTATCTCTGAGAAGAGATGTGATGGCTATATGCCTCTGAACTGTTCTGAACTGTATTACAATGAGGCTCGAAGGCCTATTTATTGTTGAGAAACAATGGAAAACCCTTCACATACCGAAACCTAACCCTAGAAGATGAAACGCCAAATTGTGGGCCCCGTTTGGGTAAATTGGTACATCAATTTCCCGGGGTCGTAACTTTGGCATACGATCTCTGTTTGACGCGTACGATAGCTCGTTAGAAAGATCTATCCGAGTACTACCACTTTGGGAGGTAACAATAAAGCTCGGTCGCCCCAGAATTCCAAAAAAACGTCGTTTAGGGCCTCAAAACGGCTCCGGAAGTTCAGGACCCGAAAAACTGCTAAAAATAGTAAATTGTGCTACAATTAAGGAAACTGAAAATGCTGAGAAAGACAATGGTGGGGGTCCAGGTGGACCTGGCAGGTGGCCACCAATATCCACCTGGATCATTCCTCCCCCCTTAGGAAGCAATGGTCCCCATTGCGTTGAGCTCCTCCATGAGATGAGGAAACCTCTGCTGAACTTGTTCCCTGGTGAGCCACTTGCCCTGCTGAAGGAGTTGGCCTGCTTTGACAACTCGATACAGTTGGATATGCTGTTGGCGAGTGTTCTTGATCTGTGTGTCCATGATCCGATCAGTTGCAGCTTGTTCCATGCAATCGGGATTTAATTCTGTGGGTTTGAGCTGTTCTGCAATGTCGGATGTGTCTAGCAATGGTGGAAAGTATGGCCGAAGGCGGTCCACATTGAACACTGGGTGCAGGCCAAGGAATGGGGGAATGCTGAGCTCAAATGCATTGTCTCCCATAGCCTTAGTAATGGTGTAAGGACCATATCGAAGTGGTCTCAATTTCCGATAGGCTCCAGTAAGGCGTTCCTTTTGCAAATGCAACCAGACTTTGTCGCCCACCTGAAACTTGTGTGGCACCCGGTGTTGATCATGTCGCTGCTTGTACTTGGCATTTGATTTCTCAAGAATGTCATGGACCTGCTGGCGAATATGTTGGATGCGCTCAATGAAGCTGGTGGCCTTATCTGTTTCGGACTGGACATGAGCTGAATTCATGTGAGTAGCTGCAAGTGGCATGGCCACATCAATGGGGCATAGTGGCTGGAATCCTAAACCCACCTGAAAAGGGCTATGGCCAGTGGAGCTGTGAAGAGCTCGGTTGTAGCTGTGCTGAACATAGGGGAGGCTCTCGTCCCATGTGCGTGGATGCTTTGAGTTATACATGCGCAGAATGTGCACAATCATCCTGTTGACAACCTCTGTCTGGCCATCAGTTTGAGGATGGAAGGCTGTGGACTTCGTGAGTTTGGTGTCCAGCATTGACCAGAGACTGGACCAAAATGTGCTGAGAAACCGACTGTCCCGATCTGAGATGATAGACTGTGGGATCCCAAAGTGCACCCACACTCGTTCAAAGAAGAGTTTAGCAGTGGCTTCTGCTGTGATATTCTTCTTGCAGGCCATCATAATGGCCATCTTTGAGAACCTGTCGACGACCACAAAAACACAGTCATTTCCATGCTTAGTGGAAGGAAGGCCTGACATGTAATCCATGGAGATGGATTCCCAAGGTCGACTAGGGGTAGGCAACGGGGTATAGAGGCCTTGCTTCTTAATGGTCGGTTTGGCAATGGCACAGGCAGTACATGATCGGATGTACTTCCCAATATCCTGTCGAAGATTCGGCCAATAGAAATAGTTTTGCAGTACTGCCACTGTTTTCTCGACCCCGAAATGCCCAGCAGCCCGACTGTAGTGTGCTTCCCAAATCATCTTGGCACGCTCGCTTGAAGGAACACAAAGGTGACCGAGGTGGCATAATAGGGCATCCTGGAGGTGAAAATCTGCAACCTGCCGACCCTCCAAGAGTGTCTGGTATGTGTGGCCGAATTCTGGGTCGCTTTTGTAGAGAAGTGGCCAATCAGAAGTCTCGTGCCCGCAAGAGTTGAGCACGGTGGTTAGCGCCATGATCGGTGGTCGACTGAGGCAATCTGCAACATTATTGGTGCTGCCCTTTTTATACTTGATATTCAAGTGAAACTGTTGCAGGTATGTAGACCACTTCTGATGGCGATCATTCTGCAATTTCCCTTGGGTCTGTATGAATTGCAGAGGTCGGTGGTCTGTGTGGATGACCGTTTCCTTCCCCAAAATGTAATGCTTCCATTGTCGGCAGGCCTGTACAATGGAATACATCTCTTTATCATAAGTGGGGTACTTCCGGACTGTGTCTGAAAGTGTTTCACTGTGATATGCCACTGGATGTCCATGTTGAGTAAGGACTGCCCCAATAGCATAGTCAGAGGCATCTGTCTCGACCTCAAATGGTTGTTGTAAATCTGGTAACGCGAGCACTGGTGCCGTGCAGAGGCGATCCTTCAACTCCCTGAATGCCTTCTGTTGAGATTCAGACCAAAAGAATTTTGCTTTCGCCCCGCCCTTGGTGACTTGACTCAAGGGCCAAGAAATATGAGAAAATCCCAACACAAACCTGCGGTAGAAGTTGGCAAGACCTAGAAAGCTGCGGAGCTCTGTTAGAGTGGTTGGAGAGGGCCAATCCCGAATGACTTGGACCTTGGCTGGATCGACATGCACCCCCTGTTCATCAATGATGTATCCCAGATACTGGACCTCGGTCATGCCAAAAGTGCATTTCTCCAAATTGGCACATAGCTTGTGTTGCCGCAGTGTTTGGAGAACCTGTCGGATGTGGTGGAGGTGCTCTTCCCAACTCTGGCTGAAGATCAGAATGTCATCCAAGTATACTACTACAAAGGAGTTGGTGAATGGCCGCAAGATGTCATCCATTAGCCTCATAAAGGTTGCAGGAGCATTCGTCAATCCGAAAGGCATGACCAACCATTCGAAGAGGCCCTCCTTGGATTTGAAGGCAGTCTTCCACACATCTGAGGGTTCAATTGGTACCTGGTGATATCCTGACTTCAGATCGATCTTGCTGAAATATTTCGCCCCCTTTAGTTGGTCTAGGAGGTCATCAATCCGCGGGATCGGGTACCTATTACGGACAGTGATCTTGTTCAGCGCCCGATAGTCAATACAGAGTCTCCACGTCCCATCCTTCTTCTGTACCAACACTATCGGGCTCCCACAGGGCGAAGAACTCGGACGGATGTGACCTTTCTGTAGGAGCTCCTGAATCTGCCTCTTGATTTCATTGTTCTCTAGAACGGAGCGCCGATAAATTGGTCCATTGGGTAGCGGCGCACCTGGGGTCAGATCAATGGAGTGCTTGACTTGACAGTGCAGAGGAACCCCTGCCGGGGAGGTGAAGATGTCTTTGTACTCCTCCACAATCTTGTCCATTTGTAGCTGCCGTGCAGAGGGACCTCGTTTGGAGGCCGCGGCCACTGTCTTCTTCTTCCCTTGAGGGCGTATCATCAGGAAAACAAATTTCCTGGTTTTGGAAATGATCTTACTGCATTGTTTTGCAGTAATCAAAGAGATGGCGGCAGGTGGTGGTACCTCTGGTATCCTGAACAACTTATTTCCCAATGTAATAATAACAGCACGGGGCCTTGATTCATACACAGCATGTCGCTTCCACAAGTATGGTTGTCCTAGTAATACATCACAAACTTCAAGGGGAGCAATGTCACACAATACCTCATCCGTGAAGGGCTTGATGTTGTATGGAAGGCGACACTGCTGGCTCACGCGAAGATCTCGCCCTTGGTAAAGCCACCCAATGGTGTATGGTTGTGGATGTGCTGTGGTCGGTAAGCCCAACCGCTTCACGACCTCTGCCGAAATGAGGTTCTTTTGACTCCCGCTATCAACAATGAACTGTATCGGGGAGCCCTTGACCCACATCTGGGAGTGGAAGAGACGCTCCTCCTCCTCTGGATCTTCGGGTTCATTTTTCTGGATCTTTGCGGTAGCAACAGTGGCGCTGGGATCCGCATCAATGATCTGCTTCCCTTTTTCATACCCCTTATCGGGTTCTGACTCAGAGTCGGAACATGCATCTGATTCTGAAACCTTTAGCTCAGCCACCAGTGACTGTTTGGCCCGACACTCACTTGTGTTGTGAGTGGAGCTCTTATGGAACTCGCACCATTTTCCAGTGTCCTTTCTCGGCTTCGCGGCATTGCTCTTTGCTTGCAGCTTCAGCTGGTTGTCTTGGGCTGTCCCGCCTTGGCTTTGTCCTTTGTTCTGTGGTTTAGGGGCACCTTTCCCCTGCTTTGGATTCGCAGATCCAAAGTCTCGCTTCTTTTGTTTAAACTTCTGCTCGACTTTGACGGCATACCGGTATGCTGCGCCGAGCGAGGGGATGTTTAGGAACTGTATTTCTTCCTGGATGTACTTGTGCAGGCAGCCACGGTATTTGAGTATCAAATGTTGCTCCGAATCCTTGATACCCAACTTTGTGCGAAGGGTATGGAAAAGATTGGTGAACTCCGGCACATCTTGGTCCCTTCCCTGCCGCAGCGTGGTCCACTTTATGTATTCATCCTCATAGCTTCCGACAGGGTAGTACTGCTCCTTGATGGCATCCCGGAACGAATCCCAGGTGGGTGCGGCTGAAAATAGTGAGCCAGTACTTTCATCCTTCTGCTCGCAGTAGGTTTCCCACCAGTCCTTGACGTGGGGGGCTGCTTTGAGAAGAGCAAAAACAATCTTTTCCCGACTCGAAAATTCATGAACAGAAAAATAACCCTCTAGCAGATTTAACCATTTATCTACGGCATCGGCGTCTATCTGACCCTCGAATATGGGGATTTCAAAATTAACTTGTACCTTAAAGGGTGTGGCGTTTCCAGAGGAGCTGCTGGAAGCCGATGCGCCGCTTCTGGGTAGCCGCTGAAGGATCTGCGCAAAGCTGTCCATCATCGCGTTCCGTTGTCGCTCGAGCACTTCTTCGAGCAAGATTTTGATGGGATCTCCTGCCCCCTCGTCTTTCTTCTCATCTGCCATGGGAGGCCGTCGGGATTTGCGAGGCTGGTCTTGCAAAGGTTCAACCAGTTCAAGCCCTAACTCCTTATATCCCGACCTTGTTGGGGACATGCAAAGAAAAACAGAGAAAAAGCAGACCGCTTTGATACCACTGATCCAGATTTAAACAGGAACGCAACAAATTACAGAGATAACCATATACACAAAGATGCAGCGGAAATAATACTTCATTTCATTAATGGAAAATACTGACATATGCTTACAAACAGAAATGGCAATAAACTAGCTAGGGCGATGGTAGCTTATCTCTGAGAAGAGATGTGATGGCTACATGCCTCTGAACTGTTCTGAACTGTATTACAATGAGGCTCGAAGGCCTATTTATTGTTGAGAAACAATGGAAAACCGTTCACATACCGAAACCTAACCCTAGAAGATGAAACGCCAAATTGTGGGCCCCGTTTGGGTAAATTGGTACATCAATTTCCCGGGGTCGTAACTTTGGCATACGATCTCCGTTTGACGCGTACGATAGCTCGTTAGAAAGATCTATCCGAGTACTACCACTTTGGGAGGCAACAATAGGGCTCGGTCCCCCCAGAATTCCAAAAAAAACGTCGTTTAGGGCCTCAAAACGGCTCCGGAAGTTCAGGACCCGAAAAACTGCTAAAAATAGTAAACTGTGCTACAATTAAGGAAACTGAAAATGCTGAGAAAGACAATGGTGGGGGTCCAGGTGGACCTAGCAGGTGGCCACCAATATCCACCTGGATCAGATAGGGTAGCATCACCATGAGCTTCAGAGGATGATGAGGGACAAGCCATATCGTAATACCATACTTCTAAGATCCTAGGAATACCAGGACAATCACAAAGAAGATGGTCATCCTTGAACAATTTACAAGGAAACTTAACCTTCCGTGGAGGAGCAGAAGGTGGTCTGACCTAAGATGTACTCAGAGCAATAGCTGCATGTGTGGCCTTGTGTTTATCGACCTTCTTCTTCTTCTTCATATTCTTCTTCTTATTCTTAATCTCCTGGTTACTAGATGTGGAACTTTCACCAGGCGAAGGAGGAGAGGAGGAGGAAGAAATAGGGGAAGAAGGCGTAGTCTCAACCTTGGAATTGTCATGTCGTGGTTCGGACGAAGGAGATGGTGAAACAGGAGTCATGACACTCGGGACCACTGAGGTTGAAAACAACCAAACAGGCAAACCGATGGTTAACCCAGGCAAGGACAGTGTTGCCATATACGGAGCAACGGTATTTCCAAAAGGAGGAAACAGACCAGGATTTCCATTTGGGGGAAGACCTTGACTGGTAGACTTGGGGACTGTTTCCATTGGGAATGATTATGAGAAACACTCTTATCACAACTAAGAACTTGAACTGTTAACATGAATATTTCATGGGCAGTAAATTTTATGACATAGGAACAAAACTTGACATTTTCATATTTCAAGAGTCGAGAAAAGGACGAAAAAGGTGACTCTATCTCTTTCGAGGTTTAATGATCTTGAAAGGACAAGTGCTCAGATGGACGTTTTCTTTTAAGGAGTCCGAAAAGGAGCGAAAGTGACTACTCTAGAGAACTAGGCAAAAGGTTAACCAAACAACCCGTAAGACTTCATATACACCTTGGCGATTATATGAAAACCAAGGACTTTCCATACGACAATCAATCTTCCCGAATGCTATGTTCAGTGCATTATGGTTTGCAAGGTGGTAGACATAGCTTCCTAAGGATATAGGATGATAACCTAGTGGGGTCTCCCAACATATACTCGAGGGCACTAGGAGCGCAAGTCTGTACTAGCAGCTATTAAGTCATAGAAGGAGGAATCACCCAACCTTAAGTGAAAGCAATAATGACTAGGTTTAACGACGTCGGAGCACATCTCTAGCCTAGACCTCTAAATAGTGTGTGTTATGTTCCAATGCATTGTTAAGTTCATTCAGTTCATTTTAGAGTTGACCTTGAATTAGGTTTAAATTTCCAGGCCCTACCATATGTATATAAAAACATGAGGATGTAGCTAGAATGAGTAAAGCATCTTTCACTTCAACAAACATCTACCTAAGGGAGGGTAGAGAGATCATCACCAAACCAAGAAAACCAAGATAAGCTAAGAGACACAATGCATAAACACATCAACCCTACAGTGCACGAATACTACTGATGATAGATTCTATCATTTGCTTTCCAATATGCAAACTTGAAATGCAAATACACTTTCACTTTCGTATACTAAATGAATGCAGTCTTTTGATTTTGATTGTTTTGAATTTAAAAGAAACAAACAAGCAAGTGTGAAAACCAGTCGATCCAAACAATTGTGATCTATGTTCGGTAGTGAAAATAAATCGAATCAATACCAAAGATTGGTTCAATAATTGTCACTAAAAATCAACCAGAAAGAAACAAGCAATGGAGAAGCCTCAAACAAATCAACAAGAAGGTTGCAGATGAACCTTGGGCAAACAAGCAACCAAGCCAAGTAATTCAAGAATTTGAAAGAACAAACTAGGTCACAAAGCCAAAAATGCAAGATTCATTCAATAAAACCAAAGAGAGAGTACCTTAACCATAAGCAATCAAAAGAAAGCTAATGGACAAGAGAAATATAACAGGGGATCGACAGGACTCGTGAATTCATGAGGTAGAATTGAAAAAACAAATCTACAGGAATCGTCGTGGGAATAACACCAGCAACTAGGGACGATCAGCCACTAGCTGTAGCAATAGAACGATGTCGTTGTGAGAGTACACGTCTCTTCTGTGACAAGCTGATTTCAGTAGTTGTCACAACTATACGACGGGATTCAGCGATGCACAAAACTTTACAACAGAGGAAAAGCGATGTCAGTGCGACTGTTAAACTGTTTTCAGCGGCAATCTTAAAAACAATGATAGATGAAAAAGAAACTCCCAAACAAAAACTAGTCGATCCTACAGATAATAGGGGGATTTCCCATATTGACCCAGGTAACCCAAAAGACTGATAGTTTATCCCCAAAATTCAAGAGACACTAAATCAAAACCAAAACAAGAGCAAACAAGAGAGGAAACACGTAAAGGACTCCCCAGTAGAGTCACCAACTTATAATGCAAGAAAGTGTTCCCTCTATGGACATATGCAACCCCTCTAGCCCTAGAGTGGGTCTAGTCATAGCAAGGACAAAACAACAATTAATTACCTTAAATAGTCATCATTGGAGGCCTACCTCAAACCGATGGTTGATGAAGTTCTGCTACGTTGCTCCAGCTTTCGTTTCCTTCTCCTTAACAAACAATCAACCTAAAACACCACAGAGAAACAACAGAGCGTGTAACCAAGAAATAATAATGATATATTTACTCACAAAGTCAAGAAGTCATGAGCTATCAAGTAATTTGCATACAAGACATAGGAAATCATCATTGATTGTATTAATAATAAATCAAGAGCAAAGCTTACAACCAAGTCTTGACGTCGCAAGCCTTCTCAGAGGGTCCAACCAGTGTGTTTCTTCAAGCATTCACTCTCAAAGATGGGTCTCCCAAGCAACAATACATATCTCTCTCATTCACAAGCTTTAAAACAAGGTTAAGGGCACTCCAAACCTTCTTGCAAACTATATAGAAATCCCACACTTGTCACACTCACACCAAAACTATCTACCAAAATCAAAAGCAACAACAGCACTGTACAACCAAAAAAACTAAAAACTAGCAACTAGTTGATCATAACAATGGTGAGTGCTTTTATAGGAGAAGGAGTCTCCATGAAATATGGGAGAGGGAGATCATCCTCAAGGGAGGTTGCATAAGAGGTGGAACCACCATCCCAGAAGTGGAAAGGTGACCCAAACTAATCCAACAACCAGCTCTAGAAACATCCAGAAGGCCGACTGTTTGAACTAATTCCCCAAATCTGGATCGTCACTAGTCATTAACTAAGCTTTAGCACCGATATCGCTAGGAAGCAATGTATATAGACCAACCATCACTAAAGATAGCTAATAGCCTCGCACTAGAGCATGAAATCTGACCATCACCAAAAACAGGTGTACTCCCGCGACGGGGTCGCGACAACACTGTTTATGGCAGGGGTCCATTGCGTGTATTAAGTGTATTCTCGTGACGGGGTAGAAAACTTAGGAAAGGAGGGTCAATAGCAACATAAGAGAGCATTTTTTTAATATGAGCATGTTTTACTGGACACATGACACAGTAGAAGGACTGGGGTGAAGGCAGTGACAAATTACTGTGTAACACTTTCTTTTCCTCATGAGGGGAGAATTGTTAAACTTGATCAGTTAGATTATTCTCCAGGTGACTCCCACGCAACTTTGGATTCTACCGTTCCATTGGTGGATAACCCCCATCAACCTACTAAGAATTTAGGAGTTGGGATGTACTCTTCGTTAATGGGCATATTATACCTTCCTCCTCCTACAGCTAGAACCAATGAAATTTCATCCTCCAGGGGGCCTTCACGGAAAGATTTCTTTCGAACTCATTATTTTTCAGACTCTTGGACCTTACCTTCATCTACCACCACATTAGATGGAGGGAGGGGTGGTGGAATGGTATTTCCCATGTCTGCAGTAGAACATAGCTATCAATCTATCGTTAACTGTACAAACAACCATCCCACTCCTTTTTCACAAGAGAAGTTAGATGGTGATGTGGCTTCAGCTTGGACCCTCGACCCTACTTCAGCTCAAGATTTCTTAGATACAATTTTACCATCTGAAGGAGAAATTTTGGAGGCAATTATGGATGTAGATTGACCATGGGAAGATTTACATCATCGTTCATATTTTCTTCCTCCATTGCATGATGTTGAATTCAGGTTCTCCAATCTGCTTACTAGAAATGTTTGTATAGTTTCAAACCCTTTAGCTCCAGCATAATTATCTGCCGAAGGTAATATGTCGGTTATCTCAAGAACTGTACCTATAAACATCCCTAGGAATCCTAACATTATAGAAAATGTCTTCATCTCAACCGATTGTTCTCGTGAGGAAATTCAAATATACACTGACCTCTTTAAAGAGTTTTGAGACATGTTCGCTTGGTCTTATGAGGAAATGCCTGGAATTGATCCATCTATAGTCCAACATGATCAATTCATCTGAAAATGCCAAACCTATTAGTTAGAAGCTTCAACTGATCAATCCTCGGAAAGTAGCAGCTGTTAAAGATGAAGTTGAAAAGCTGCTTAAAGGGGATTTCATATACCCCGTTCCTCTAACGGAGTGGGCTTCCAATCCAGTCCCAGTAGATAAAAAGCAAGGAACAATTCGAGTATGTATTGACTTTAGGGATTTGAATAAAGCTTGTCCAAAAGACAATTACCCCACACCTTTTATTGATCAAATTGTTGATGAATGTGCAGGTAATGAAATATTTTCGTTCATGGATGGATTCTCTGGTTACAATCAAATTACTATCTGTCCAGAGGACCAGCACAAGACAACCTTTATTTGTCACTGGGGCATGTTTTCATACAAGAAGATGCCTTTTGTTCTTAAAAATAATGGATCTACTTTTCAACAGGCCATGTCTTATGCTTTCCATGACGTCAAACATGTTATTGAAGCATACTTGGATGACTTAGCTGCTCGTTCTCGAAAGAGAATCAATCATCCCAGCCACCTTCAGTTAGTTTTTGAGAGATGACGTTTTTATAAAATCCGGTTGAATCTGAATAAATGTGTTTTTGCAGTCACATCTAGTCAGTTGTTAGGATTCATCGTATCGACTGAAGGGATTCGAGTTGATCCTTTCAAGGTTGAGGCAATAATTCAGTTGCCTCCCCCGTCTTCAATTTGTCAACTTCAAATCTCCAAGGAAAGGCAAATTTCTTAAGAATATTTATAGAAAATTACGCCAAGATTACCAAAGGATTTATGTGTTTGCTTAAGAAAGGAGTTCCATTTCTATGGGAAAACTTTGCACAACGATCTTTTGATGCCCTAAAATAGGAATTAATCTCTGCTCCATTGTTGAGTCCACCAGATTATGGCAGAGATTTCCTTTTGTATCTCTCTGCGATAGAATCAACCATAGGTATGGTTCTAGTTCAGGAGGATGACGCTCTCACTGAGCATGTAATCTACTACTTGAGTCAAGTCTTAGTAGGACCTGAGCTATGCTATTCTCCTATCGTGAAATTGGCCTTGGCAGCGGTCCATGTTGTCCAGCAGCTTCGTCATTATATTCTGCTACGCAAAATGTTCATCTTAGCGGTTGTCAATCCTTTTTAGTTTGTCCTTAGTAGGCGAGTGATTAGGGGAAAATATAATCGATGGATTATTATTTTGCAAGAATTTGATCTTGAGTTCTTGTCAGCCAAATCTAAGAAGTCATTGGTTTTTGCAAAATCAATTTATGAGCTGCCTTGTGAGGAAGGCATTGTTTATGAGGAAAATTTCCTCGATGAACATTTTTTCCTCATTTCTTCACAAAATCCCTCGTACAGAGATATCATTATATATCTCTAGACTTCAAAGTTCCCACCCGCTTCCTCTAAAGATGAGCATCGAAAGTTACGTCACCTTGCCAAAAAATATGTTATCATTGGTGATACATTATATCGCAGAGGGGTTGATTCTTTTCCTTAGGTGTTGCTTAACTTTGGAAGAAGCAGAGTTTGTACTTAATTATTTCCACAGTGGAGCTTGTGCCGGTCATCTATCAGGGCTTGCAATAACCCACAAAATTTTGTGTGTCAACTACTTTTGGCCTTCAATCTTGAATGATTGTATTGAAATAGTCAAACATTGCCACCCTTGTCAAATTTATACTTGAAAAATGCATGCACATCCAGCTCCACTTTTTCCTGTTATCAATGTCGGTCTATTCAAAAAGTGGGGCATTGACTTTACTACTTGTAATCTACCTTTGGTAGTGAATCACACGTACATCATTGTGGCCATAGACTACTTTATGAAGTGGGCTAAGGTCATGCCTACTTACAAAAATGATAGTGAAACAGGAGCCTTGTTTCTCTTCAATCAGGTTATTTCCCGATTTGGTATCCCAAGAGAGATTATTGATGAGCCCCAAAAATGGACAAATATTTGGGCTCATTCAACCTCCTAATTTGGCTTAGTCCACCATTCTCATTTGTTTATTGCATGTTTTTGATTATTTTTATGTTAATAGAGTGAATTTGGTTAGTCATTATGCCAACAAGTCTAATGGGTGCTTTGTGTAGCCTTTTTGGTCAATTTGGAGACAAAATTGAAGGTCTTAATGAGCACTTGGCAGCCAAATTCGTGGGAGAACAAGCTAGAGGATTTGTAGGAAGGTGTCCCCCTCATTTATGGGGCCTTACCTCGAATTCTCCACCATCAGCTCGGAGTTCAAAGGCCACCAAATCAATGAGCACAAGGGCAGCCAAGCAAGTCAAGTAGGACTGCTGTTAACTACAAGTCTTGGGCAGCCAAGTCCCTAAATTTTAGGAGGACTGTTGGGTCCTCAAATTGTATAAATAAGAAGGCTTAGGGCCTCATTTTGGTTAGCTAGTGGTTAGTCATTTTGTAGCCAGTTAGTCATTTTGTTTTAGCCATTAGTTAGCTAGTTTGTAGTTCGATTTTTATGCAATAGATTAGCTTTGCTTTCAGCTCATTCTCAAGCTCTCCTTGTGGACAGTTTTGATGTAGCTTTTCATTCTTGATTAATAAAGATGAATCCAGCTTTGCACCAGCTCTAAATCTTTCTTAGGAGGCTGTAGCTCTTGGGTTTGGGCCCATCTCAAGCGCCCAGTACCTCCTTTTGTTTATATTTATGTGTCTTTGCTGCATTCTCATAATAAAATCTGCTATTTAGATTTAAATGTTGTGTTGTTGTTTAGGTTTCTTTTGATGATTAGAAAAGGCTTTTAATGTTCAGATTTGCTTGATAGGTTAATCACAGGGAAGATCTTCAGAAAAAGGCTGCCAAACACCTTGGATCTCACCTCCCCCTTTGTGGAATCATGAGCTGGGACCAATGTGACTTTGCTGCCAACAAAAACGTTGTTTTTCTTTGCCATGCAATTCTTAGTGTTGGAATCCTCATTTGTAGATGTTAATGTTAGTAGTGTTAAATGCTTCAGTTGATGATTTCTTAGTGGCATAAGTCAGTTCATGCATTTCATTTTGAATAAGCTGCTGTCCATTCTTGTTACTGTTAGCTAGGTCATATTAGGGTAACATAACTAGATCTTTGTTTTCTTGCATGTCTTTGTTTGTCCAGTCTGAAAAACCACTTGCAGAGTACCTGTTATCCTTCTCTATCTACCCATAATCCATCTGATAATCTGCTCCAACCCTTCGCCCATGATTCATACCCTTCATTTGCCATACTTTCCCTACCTTGCCCTAATTACTACATTCTTGTGCATCATCACTTCCTCCATCCTTTAACAAATCCAATCGCTCCTTAGCCTCATCCACCAAGTCCTAGGCCTCTTCACACCCATATTTCACCTCCATACTCATTCGTCCACCTTTTTCCCTCCATCCATTATCCAAAATCCTCGTTGCAGAACATCCTGTAGAAATATCTGAACATCCTGTAGAAACCCCTGCAGACATCCTGTAGAAGCCTGCACACTCGGTTGCCGAGCACCTGAACGTTGTAGACTTCTATGGAATGGTGTTTTGGATCCCCTGGAACCTCTCCTAGCCCCCCTGACCTTTCCCAAGCTTTCCTTCCCTTTGCACCACCTCTGCACAGCCAAACCCTAATAAGAAACAAATTCATAATCACTCCATCCACTTAAGCAGAAATACAAAAACAATGTTCTTTTTCATAGCAGTAGTTTGAGTTCATGCATTTCACATCAATAGAGGTAATGGCATCCTTTTTAGGCATTTGCACTTTCACTATTGCATCATAGAGGTTAAACTAGTCAGATTAGGGTTTACTAGGGTTTCCATGCTTTGGTTGGCTTTCAGTTCATTGTTGCAAAGTAGATCAATTTCCCTTGAGATAGCCTTCGTCCATCATTTAGAAAGCTTCTTCTGAGAGCATATAGAAGTTGGCTTGAGCCCTAGCGGACTTGTGCCAGCTGACCAAGTGACAGCTGCGACAAGAGCTAGTACTTATGCATACAGCACCGTCGCTTCCAAGTTTGTACGAACTACCGGGTTGATAAAATTAGAGATAGGAAGCCCCAGGAGTTGTAGCATTATTGCTACAATACTGGGGCCCCCCATCTTTTTGGCGCCATTGCCGAGGAAGCGGCAGAGTATTGGTGATTGTTGCTATTCTTCTATTTTCTACTACAAATTTCTGCTAAGTAGTTTATTTCATTTCCATTCTGCAAAAGTAGCATAGACATTTCCTGCTTTCGTAGATTAGCATTTCCTGCTTTCATAGATTAGCATTTCAATTCCGCAATTTCATTTCTGCAAGCCTAGATTAGCATTTCAATTTCGCAAGCGTAGCCTAGCATTTCATTCCTGCAATTTCATTTGAGCAAAATAGATTAGTCATTTCCTGCTTTCATTTCAATTCCGCATTTTCATTTTAGCAATATAGTTAGTTGCAGTTCAATCTATTTCAGTTTTGCATGTAGAAGTAGAAAAAAGAAAAAAAAATCAACCAAAAAGATTTCATTTCATGTCTTGTAGGAGTAGAGATAAGTTAGAAAAATGATTGTAAAACACCCCCACTGCTTCACACAGCCTTCTCTCTTCTTCGATGGCTGTGATTAAAGAACCCCTGGGTGGACATCAAGACATATTTGAAGAACCTCTAGGGGAGGAGAAGAAGAAAAAATTCCTCTGGAGAAAATGGCTACAAGCAGATATGTTGGGAGCAGCACCTTGTCCAAAGATGAATTTGCAAATCAGATCAAAGATTTCAAGAGTGATATGAGGCAGTTTCTTGCCATGCAACTGGATACCTTGCGGATCCAAAAGAAGCAAGAAGAAGCCAAGAGGGCTTTGGCCATTTTTTGTCCTAGGTGCACTAGAAAGCATCCTAGGAACGAATGTCCAATGCACCCTCTAGAAGTGTGTTTCATCTGTGAAGAATACCATCCTACAGATCAGTGCCCTTCCTTGCCCAGAATCAAAGCTACATATCAAAGAGCCAAGGGAGCCACTGAATCACTCTGTTATATGAACCAAAGGAGGCCACATGGACCCATACCCTACCAGCAGGAACTACAAGGGACACCCGAGACCTATTCTGACCCTTACCAAGCCACCTTCATGACTTCTTGGGGTCCCCCTGCTCATCCTTCCTGGTCTACACCTCCTCCTTGGTCATATTCTCCTTGTTACTTCACAGATCCATATTATGCCCAACCAGTTGCTCATTCATTTCACTCTTATGCTCAGCCACAGCCTCAGTGGAATGCACCTTATCAGGAGTGGAGGCCCCAGTACAACTCTCATCCCGCTCATTTTCCTCCACCACCTGCTCATCCACAACCATCGCCTCCTCCTCCACCAAGGCAACTCCAAATGCCTACCCAACCACAATGCCATCCATCTCCATCTCAATTTCACACCCCCACTCAGCTACCCATACCTCCATTTCCAAAACCATGCAATGGAGCAGCTCAACCCAATTGCAAAGCTGAGGCACAACATGTGCAAATGACTCCTTTTGAGCTCAATGATGTTCACCAAAGCTCAGGAAGAGTGTTGCAAAAGAGAGAATCTATTGACAACATTGAAGGACCAAAAGCAAAAGAAGATTCCAAAGAGGAGATCAAAGAACCACGGGCTTTACTTTATGAAGAGAAGACATCAGAATCAGAGATAAAGAAAGATCCCTCATGGTTACCATCAAATCTTCCATGTATTCAAGAGAAAGATCAACAAAAAGAGGAAGATGAGAAAGTCATGTTAGAAGGTGACATGAAACATGATCCAGATCAGCAAAAGAACCAAGGATATCAAAGCTATATTGAGATATGGTTTCAGAAGGTCACTAAGTTGCAGCGGTACTTTCTTCCTCAGTTTTGTTTGATCCCTTCAACGCTAGATCATTTGGTCTTTGAGATCTGGATACCTGTCAGAGCATGCATTTCAAGCCTTCACATCATTTTGTCTCTAATCTCGATGTGCACATGGCTCCATTGGAAGTATTCTTATACTTGAAAATGATTTTGTTTTTCAAGTAGGGTAGGGTAGAAAAAAGAAAAAGAAAAAAAAGAGAAAAAAAGAAAAAGAAAAAAAATGAAAAAAGGGGAAAATAGAAATCTAAGGTGAAAACCTCCTCGGAGGCGCCTTAGATTGGCTCATTGATTGAAAACCTCCATGAGGCGGTCAATGGGTTCGAAAAAAAAAGAGAAAAGAGAATAAGATCTCTGGGTGAAAACCTCCCTTGGAGGCGCCCAGGGCAGGCAATTAGGGTGAAAACCTCCATGAGGTGCCCTAGTTGTTTTTCAAAAAAAAAAAGAGAAAAAAGAAAAAGAAAAATAAAGCTAATCTCCATTGAATAAGTTCATGTTGCAGCAATGACATTGCAGGATAAAGAAGGACGTTTCATGACAGGAGGAGCACTCAAATCAAGGTCAAAGGACTCTTTCTTGCGCCTTCTACAGGAAGCTCTGTGTTTCTACAGGAAACATCCTGTAGAACCTTTGGACGAGCCAAATCCAATTTCAAAAGTGAATCTGATGGTGGGAATCTATTGATCAGGCCTACAAGCACTTGTGTGTCCATCCCTTGCCTTCATCCATCATTTTTTCACCTCCTTGTGCTTCTCATTGTGCTTCTACAGGAACTTCCTGTAGAAATTGTGGGAAACTAGGCATGCATTTCAAAAAGTGGTTTGGCGAACATGGTAGCTTCCTCAAGGGTTCAGAAGTCCTCATGCAGTCTTCCAACTCCTCCTCCATCATCTCTATACCTGTATCACAACCAAAATTCATTTTGTCATCCCATGCAACCAAAATGCAAAGTGCCTTGAAGCAAAAATACATAGAGCAGAATTCGTTTTTGCCATAACTTGGAAACCATGCATCCATTTGACAAACCGTTTTATGGGGGATTGTACAAGGTTGATGAAAACATGCCTGAGCAGTTTCATGCAATTCCGGTGCACGGTTTCCAAGAAATCAGCCTCCATCACCATCAGCCATTTTTGCATTTTCTCCATATCCGTGCATCCGTTTTAAAACCTGTTTCATGGGGAGATGCACATGGGTGATAGTAGCCTACCCAAGCCGTTTCAGCCGATTCTGATGCACGGTTTCCGAGAAATCGAGCCCTGAAATCTTCAGCCATTTTCCAATTTTCTCAAAATCCGTGCATCCATTGATCACGAATTTGCTATGGGAGATGCATAATGATGGTAGGAACATGATCATTGAGTTTCAGATCAATCCGCTTCACCGTTTGGGAGAAATGGCGAAAACAAGTTCTGGTCTTGTGAAAATTCAATGGCAGCAGTTTGAGGGTGCAGATCTGAATGTGGAAATGAACTCTTGTTGCATGCATCTGGCCAGAGGACACCTGCACAAGGAAACCAGCCATGAATCAGCAACCAAGCCATCATGCAACCATAAAAGCAAATGCATGCAGCAATGACAGCCCACAACAGCTCACGGCAGCCATTCAACTTCGAGGTATGTGACTGATCTCATTCTTCTATTGCATAGATTTAATTTGAAAACTGCATGAATTGATGGGATGGTGGAATTAAGCCACGAATAGAATAAGTTTAACCCGACATCCAGTCCTCTAGCACTCATGAAAAATCACGTAGCTTGCGTGGATAGCCATTCACGTGGAAGTTGAGAAACACAAGCAATGGTAGATGTGTTGAACTCCAGTGAACAGGGCATCAGTTGATTAACAAATAGAAGACATGCAGTTCATAACATCACTTCAGTTCGAAAAAGCCAGCGCGCATGTTTTTTGCCACCTCACCACAAGTCACGCAGTAATTCAAGGGACGCTCGGCTGAAACTCTCACCACTCTTTGTTCAACTGCGGTCAACTGAAGCGCATGTCCACCATCCAGATCAGTTAAACAATGGTGCTCTACCGATTTCTGCCTTTTATTCTCGAGATCTCTTCAGTTCCTTAAAAAAATTCCCGCCTGTCGCACTCTACAGGCGTTTTCTACAGGAAGTCGTCTACAGGAAAGGCAGAGAACAGCTCTGCAGAAGGAAAACCCGAGATTTTTGTCAAAATTCAAGCTTGAAATGAGAAAAGTAGTTAAATCTCGTGTCCAAGGTTACCAGGGTTCTTGAAAGTGTTGATTTCAGAGTTTTTTTTAAAAAATGCATTATAGATCTGTTAATGATGGAGCAATCTGTTTGAATTCAGAATCTGATGAAAAGAACATATCCAGCCACCCTGTGTGACTGTGAGTTGCAGTCAAAAGCATGCATGGTGTTTGCAGGAACTACAATTACCAATGGCTGCTGCACATGCATTGTTGTGAGCACTGGCATGTTTATAGAAATAGGTAGAATTCAGGCACAAATTCAGGAAGCTTCAATGGAATGTCATGATCCCCCTTTGAAAGGAAGTTAGATGAATTTGGTGAAAGACTGACAACAGCGATTGGTGCCATTTGTATTCTTGTCTGGATCATGAACTACAAATATTTTCTTTCATGGGAAGTCATAGATGGGTGGCTAAAACAATATCAGGTTTTCCTTTGAGAAATGTACGTACTACTTTAAGATTGTTGTTGCTCTGGCAGTTGTTACTATACCAGAGGGATTGCCTGCTGTGATTACTACATGTTTGGCTCTTGGCACTCGTAAGATGGCACAAAAGAATGCTATTGTGCGTAAGTTACCGAGCGTGGAGACTATGGGTTGCACCACAGTGATTTGCTCTGATAAGACAGGTACTCTTACAACCAATCAGATGTCTGTCAGTGAGTTTATAGTCATAGGGCACAGTGCTGGTTCACTTAGAGAGTTTACTGTTGAAGGAACAACATATAATCCTGAGGATGGAAAATATTGGATTGGCCTGCACATAATATGGGGGAAGATTTAGAAACTCTGGCAGAAGTTGCTGCAGTTTGCAATGATGCAAGGATATCTTGTCAAGGTCACTAGTTCCATGCTACTGGTATTCCCACTGAGGTAGCCTTGAAGGTATTGGTTGAAAAAATGGGAGTTCCAGACCCAATGGCAGGTGATAAAAGTGCCATTCTCAACAGTGGCACAGTGCAATTGGGCAATTATGATTGGTGGATACAAAGATCAAAGAGGCTGGCTTTATTGGAGTTTGATTGTGATCGAAAATCCATGGGTGTTATTGTCATGGAACCAATGGGACAAAATCGTCTGTTAGTAAAAGGCGCCATGGAAAATTTGCTTGAAAGGAGTGCTTTTCAACAACTTGCAGATGGATCAGTTGTTGAATTAGATGATGCATCAAGGGAATTACTCTTGAGCAAGTTTCATCAAATGAGTTCAAAGGCTTTGTGTTGTTTGGGCATTTCTACAGGAAGTTCAGAGAAAGGGCAGCAGAAGGAGAAATTGGTCGATATTTTAGCTAAGGAGGCAGCACCTATGTTGGCCACCCTAAGCACATCCATCCCCTCCATGAACACTCATTTTTTCGGGGTTCGGGCACAATTTAGTCATGGTTCAACCTTCTACAGGAAGCTACAGGATGTTCTACAGGAAGTTTTGTATTTTTACCAGAAACATCCTGTAGAAGCCTTTGGGCAGGCCAGAATCAAGTATGGAGAGGGATTTGAAGCTTGAAGTCTGTTGAGGAGGCATGCAACCACTCTTCTCTTCAATTCTCCATGGGTTTTATCTCCTTTCACCACCATTTCAACCATCATATTAAATATACTTACACAATCATACCAAGGCTGAGAATTCTCTAGGAAAAGGAGCAGACAGTGGGAAGAGCAGAAAGGGGGAGAAGATGAAGGCTGCCACAGCAA
This sequence comes from Pinus tabuliformis, assembly GCA_031772625.1. Lineage (NCBI taxonomy): Eukaryota > Viridiplantae > Streptophyta > Pinopsida > Pinales > Pinaceae > Pinus > Pinus tabuliformis. The sequence continues at coordinate 174,591,341 of CM062806.1, forward strand.
AGCTGAAAGGAGAAGGCACCCTCAGCCAAGCAGGCCAAAACAGTGAAGACTGTTTCTACAGGAAGACAGAGGACTGTTTCTACAGGAAGCCAGCGAACTGTTTCTACAGGAAGTTTGAAAAGAGGGAAGCCAAAGGAGAAATAGGCTAAGATGCCAACCAAGGAAGCCACCAGGGCCATCAAAGACGAGGGGAGAGATTTGGTTGCTCAGAGGATGAGCAACACTTTCAGTAGGGGGGTGATGATGAGCCCCAAAAATGGACAAATATTTGGGCTCATTCAACCTCCTAATTTGGCTTAGTCCACCATTCTCATTTGTTTATTGCATGTTTTTGATTATTTTTATGTTAATAGAGTGAATTTGGTTAGTCATTATGCCAACAAGTCTAATGGGTGCTTTGTGTAGCCTTTTTGGTCAATTTGGAGACAAAATTGAAGGTCTTAATGAGCACTTGGCAGCCAAATTCGTGGGAGAACAAGCTAGAGGATTTGTAGGAAGGTGTCCCCCTCATTTATGGGCCCTTACCTCGAATTCTCCACCATCAGCTCGGAGTTCAAAGGCCACCAAATCAATGAGCACAAGGGCAGCCAAGCAAGTCAAGTAGGACTGTTGTTAACTACAAGTCTTGGGCAGCCAAGTCCCTAAATTTTAGGAGGACTGTTGGGTCCTCAAATTGTATAAATAAGAAGGCTTAGGGCCTCATTTTGGTTAGCTAGTGGTTAGTCATTTTGTAGCCAGTTAGTCATTTTGTTTTAGCCATTAGTTAGCTAGTTTGTAGTTCGATTTTTATGCAATAGATTAGCTTTGCTTTCAGCTCATTCTCAAGCTCTCCTTGTGGACAGTTTTGATGTAGCTTTTCATTCTTGATTAATAAAGATGAATCCAGCTTTGCACCAGCTCTAAATCTTTCTTAGGAGGCTGTAGCTCTTGGGTTTGGGCCCATCTCAAGCGCCCAGTACCTCCTTTTGTTTATCTTTATGTGTCTTTGCTGCATTCTCATAATAAAATCTGCTATTTAGATTTAAATGTTGTGTTGTTGTTTAGGTTGCTTTTGATGATTAGAAAAGGCTTTTAATGTTCAGATTTGCTTGATAGGTTAATCACAGGGAAGATCTTCAGAAAAAGGCTGCCAAACACCTTGGATCTCACCTCCCCCTTTGTGGAATCATGAGTTGGGACCAATGTGACTTTGCTGCCAACAAAAACGATGTTTTTCTTTGCCATGCAATTCTTAGTGTTGGAATCCTCGTTTGTAGATGTTAATATTAGTAGTGTTAAATGCTTCAGTTGATGATTTCTTAGTGGCATAAGTCAGTTCATGCATTTCATTTTGAATAAGCTGCTGTCCATTCTTGTTACTGTTAGCTAGGTCATATTAGGGTAACATAACTAGATCTTTGTTTTCTTGCATGTCTTTGTTTGTCCAGTCTGAAAAACCACTTGCAGAGTACCTGTTATCCTTCTCTATCTACCCATAATCCATCTGATAATCTGCTCCAACCCTTCGCCCATGATTCATACCCTTCATTTGCCATACTTTCCCTACCTTTCCCTAATTACTACATTCTTGTGCATCATCACTTCCTCCATCCTTGAACAAATCCAATCGCTCCTTAGCCTCATCCACCAAGTCCTAGGCCTCTTCACACCCATATTTCACCTCCATACTCATTCGTCCACCTTTTTCCCTCCATCCATTCTCCAAAATCCTAGTTTCAGAACATCGTGTAGAAATCTCTGAACATCCTGTAGAAACCCCTGCAGACATCCTGTAGAAGCCTGCACACTCGGTTGCCGAGCACCTGAACATTGTAGACTTCTATGGAATGGTGTTTTGGATCCCCTGGAACCTCTCCTAGCCCCCCTGACCTTTCCCAAGCTTTCCTTCCCTTCACACCACCTCTGCACAGCCAAACCCTAATAAGAAACAAATTCATAATCACTCCATCCACTTAAGCAAAAATACAAAAACAATGTTCTTTTTCATAGCAGTAGTTTGAGTTCATGCATTTCACATCAATAGAGGTAATGGCATCCTTTTTAGGCATTTGCACTTTCACTATTGCATCATAGAGGTTAAACTAGTCAGATTAGGGTTTACTAGGGTTTCCATGCTTTGGTTGGCTTTCAGTTCATTGTTGCAAAGTAGATCAATTTCCCTTGAGATAGCCTTCGTCCATCATTTAGAAAGCTTCTTCTGAGAGCATATAGAAGTTGGCTTGAGCCCTAGCGGACTTGTGCCAGCTGACCAAGTGACAGCTGCGATAAGAGCTAGTACTTGTGCATACAGCACCGTCGCTTCCAAGTTTGTACGAACTACCGGGTTGATAAAATTAGAGATAGGAAGCCCCAGGAGTTGTAGCATTATTGCTACAATACTGGGGCCCACCAATTATCACTGAGCATGGCAGTCACTTCCAGAATCAACTGATGACCAAATTGGCTCTAAAGTTGGGCTTTCGGCAGGAGCATTTGTCTCCGTATTATCCTCAGGCCAATGGGCAAGTCGAAGCCATGAATAAGTCCCTCAAGGCTATCCTGCAAAGGACAATTGACAAAAATCGCTCTAATTGGCACATCACGTTGTACCCGACACTTTGGGCATACTGAACCTCGGTGAAGATTGCCACCAGTTTTACTCCTTTTCAATTAGTTTATAGGCTCGAATCTATTTTTTCTAACGAATGTGAAATTTCGTCCCTTAAGCTAGTTGTAGAACTTCTTCCAGAGAAGCCTAGTCTCGAAGAAAACCTCGTTCATTTGGAACATATCGATGAGCAGCATCGAGATGCCACTGCTACACAAAATATTGTCACCATGACTTTCTGCAGTAAGTGTGAGTCTATCACCACTCATACTATCATCCTTTGCAAGTCTCAAACCTCAGCTCTTCATGTCAAGCCTTAAAAATGAGAGAAAGTCCTTGAAAATCTCTAAAACTCTAGTTCCGCACTTTCTCTTAGCATTACCTGTGGACCTGCCTGCTCTGTCTCTAAAGGAATGGGTGCGGACCCTTGTAAAAGTAAAAAAGGCGCAGGTTTATTATTAAAAATTCACTTTGGATTAATTCTGGACACTTCTAGAAGGAACCTTGAGGTGGCAAGTTCGCTCCTAGGTGGTTCATGCATCCCATAACTAAAGGAGATAACTCCTTGATGAGAGGAGCTTATCCCTTTGAAGGAGGACTCTATCCCTTCGAAGATGGACCTGGTAACTTCCTTCCTTTGCACTATAAAATGAGGCATTGGGCTGGTTGCTAGGGAGGGGGAAAGCTTAAGATTTTTTAGGGTAAATGCTATTGGAATTTAGACTTCCTAATTGAGCTTGAGAGGAGAGATTACATACCTTTTGATCTTTTTGGGAAGAGAGTGAAACTTGTCAAAGTAGAGGAGATTCTTGCTGGACCCTGGGAGGAGCTTGTACAACATCAAGGCACCAAGGTTGTAAAGTTCTTCTTTGTTTAAAGTTAATACAATTAGATTCATTTTTCTCAATAAATTGTCTTCTATGGTTTATTTCATGAATTCCTTGATCATCATGATAAATATGGTTTATTATATTGGCTATGTAGGTGTTATTTGATGTGTGCATGTTTGTGTTTGCAGGTTCTTCAAAAGGGAGCTCATTTAGACGAACAGAGCGTGGCTTCCACAAACTGGCATTGGACTTGAGGTAGGGTCTAAAACATCTATTGGCTTTTATTTATAAATCGTGATATTTAGAGAAAGATAGAATTTGTTTTCCTTGCTTGTCGCTAGATATCCATAGATACTAGGGAGATCGGTCTTGTCTGCAAGAATGATTTATCCAGCCGAAAAAATGGCGACTCTGCTTGGGACTTGAATTTTTGGTTTTCGCCTTTGCTTTTACTTTGACTTGAGAAACTTTTTCTCTGTTTCTGGTTTTTGCTTGATGTGTGTGGGATTGGGTAGCTTCTTTAGATCTTGAATTTTTTCTTGTTTTTCACACTTTTGGAAGAGGACCGCACGTTCTGGTTGTAACACAGTGTGGACATCGCCGCACTGTTTTTTTACTACACAGAGCAGTACCACACCTGGTTATACTGGGGGCCTGCGGACCCTGTCAAAATTTTGAAAAACTTAAAATCTTTTCATTCAGTTAAGCTTAGGATTTGTTTATGTGTTTTAGCCTTTGCCCAGATCTGCACGTGTCTTGTCAGAAAATTTTTTGTAGGTGAATTCCATTGGCATTTAGGTTTTAGGTGAATTTCTAGAAGTTTTGTGTGCCTGGCTTGATTTTCGTTTGGTCTTTGTAGTAACTCAAAGCTTAGAAGCCTTAGAAACCTCAAATCACCCTGGTTTTTGCTGGTCTTCTTTATGAGTCTGACCGATTTGTAAAATTTGCCTTTGGTGAGGAATACATCTCGTTTTTCTCTTTGCAAAGCATCGAAAGAACTTGTTTTGAAAGTTTTGGATTTCATTTTTAAAAAAGAAAACATAAGCTGGTTGTTTTTTTGATTAATTTGTTATTCTGAATGAATTAGTCCTTAGTTTGCTGATTACTAAGTAAAACATCCTTGAAAATAAATTTTGTAAGTTTTTAATTCAATTAGATTTTTAGAATTTATACATCTCAAGATTAGATTTTTAATAGTTTTGAGTGTGTTCTAGAAATTAAAAAAAGTCTCTTTTGAAAAGGTTTGTTTTTTGTAGTTTTTGAGTGGAAAAAAGAAAGGGATATTTTTCGTGAGCATAATTAGTAGTCTTGTTTTTGACTTTATTGAAAAAGACAAAAAAGTTTTTCTTTTCATTTGTTTGTTAAGGAAATATTTGTTTTTCAAGAAATTGCATTCTCAACTCTTTCTTTAGCTAGAAATTCATTGAAGAAAAAGGATTGTTTATCATCTTAGGTGCATTTTTAGTGTTTTGGAGTCGAGTCTTCACACCATAAAGTTTCATCTCCACACCTTTTGACTTAAGAAACAACCATAAAAATAACGCTTAAAGTAAAATCTATCTAGCAATCTTTTTATTTCTAGGGCTCTTTATCACCAACATAGCTTAGGCTAGTATCTTCGAGTAGGGAGTAATTAACTCTCCAAGATAGTAAAAAGAAAACAAGTAGCTGTATCTTGCGGTAGGAGATAAATTCCAATTGTTGCATCTATGCTCTGGGAAGCTCCTCTTAAAGGAGTCAAGCATGAGGTCATATCCGAACCAGTGGAGTAATCAATCCTTCCTCATTGGAAATGATAGCAGATATACACGTATTAAAAATGGTAAACCTCGGATTAACCATTGTCGAGGAGCCTGGGGTCACTTGTTGGTAAACCTTGGATTATGTCAAGGAGCCTTCAAGGGGATTGAGCTTTGCTACTCTACCCTTGCATGTGTATCGGATCACAAACTATTCCCCCATGTATATTTGTTTCTGTTGGTAACCATAGTGACCATAATCTATAGGATTCTTTCCTAAGGTGACAGTGGAGAGAAGATCCCACCGTACCTGGAGCAGATGTCCACTAGACTCACTTAGAATCTCTGGGTGGTTCTCTTCACTTGAGACGGTTTAGTGGAGAAACTTGTGCCAGTCTGTTTCATTAATTAGGTTGTATGGGTAACTGTTCCAACAGCCATTTTTGTATTGAATTCTGCGACGTTGGATTTCATCACCAACTAGTGTTTTCGGTACGGAAAGTTACTGTTTGTGTGTGGTTTGACCTCCTAGATTCTTTAGGCATGTGATTCAAATCATTTGGTTCTTTAAAGACTTTAGGTGGTTTTCATTGATATTTTTATTTGTTTGCGTGTGAAGTAATTAAAATATTTAATCGTGGCTGAATTACCGACGCAGTCCCATAGACTTCGGGGCCAACCTCCCGAGTTTTCACCAAGCCAGCTTGAAGGGCTACGAGCCCTTGTAACTCCTAGTGACAGTAGAGTTGGGTCACCTGAAGAAGGAGAATCTTCTTTAGTTGTGTATCCTGATTATCAAGTTCAAGCACCAGAGTATATTATTGAACCTATTTCATTTTCCAAAGTTATTGGTAGTTTTTCTTCTACTAGTGATTTAGCCGAGGAACCTGAAATTTCTAAACCTGAAACTGAACCTGCTGCTACTCCATCATTAGGATTTTCCTCTCCAACTTCCAGTGGTCTTGGTTCACCCAGGGTAGGAAGAATCATTACCCAAAATCTTCCTTCTGGACTTATTGGTATTGAAGAACTTGTTACTCCGGAAGAAGGTATATCTATCCTTGAAAATCAACCAACTATAGAACTTAGGGAGTGTGAATCGATCTTTTACAGTCCACCTAGGAGGGATGCTTGGTATCTTTCATTGACCAATTTTCTAGAAAACCCGGGACTAAGTTTTTCACCACCTCACATTCCTTTTCATCCAACACCTAGAAGTTATTATCCTCCTTTGAATATGTCGAGATAGTCATCCATGTTTTCTCAATCTCTGGAAACATTTTTATATGGCAGTCCTTTTGTTTCCTCTGGGTATCAGTCACTTACTGGTACTTTTTTGGGAACATCTCCTCAACCTGTTGAACAAGGGTTATTAACTGGTAATAACAGAACTAAACTGTTGAGTGTAGAAGACATTCTTATGATGTCAAGTACCATTCCAAATCCGCAACCTCATGGTAGTCAGTTACCGCCTGGGGGGAAACCTCAAGGTCCTCAATTATTGCCTGGGGGGCAACCTCAAGGTACTCAGTTATCACCTGGGGGGCAACCTCAAGGACATTACATACCTTCAGGACAGTACATTCCTCAAGGTCAACCCTGGACTCAGTACGTACCTCAAGGTCAACCGCAGTACCAATATGTACCTCAAGGTCAACCCCAGTTTCAGTACATGCCTCAAGGTTATCAACCTCAAGGTCAATACCCAACCCAAGGTCTCAAACCACCTTCAGGTCAATCATTTGTCCAAGGAGCTGGAAATGTACCTTTGAATTATCAACCCTACCCTCAACCTGGTTATGGTCCTCAATATACTCAAACTTCTATGGGTACATAACCCAGAATGAACATAGTGTGGTATCCATCTTAATATCAACAGATCTTGCAACCGAATGTGCAATTGTCATCTCAATCTAGACAACCCTTAGTTTCTGGTTCAACCCAGCAACCCATCCAGCCTACTATTCAAACTTCTACACCTGGTGTAGTTTCTTAGCCTGGGCCTAGTTCGCCTCGAACTCTGCCTCAAATGACTGCTGCAACTGCTGCAACATCTGTTCCATCTACTCCACCTACTTCTGGAGTATTGGCAGCTCCAGTTTCTACTGTTCCTGCGTCAATTCCTCAAGCATATTTACCTTAGTCTGGACCGACAATTCAGACTTCAGTTCAGATGCCTGTAGGACATCCTGGTCCAAGTACGGTTGTCACAAGTCAACCTCAATTTACTTATCAACCGTACCAAGGACAATAGCAATTCAGTCCTGCTATGCAGAACCCAGTCTATCACTATCAACCGTACCCTAGATATACTTATCAACAACCTCAAGAACCCCAGTATGGTCTGGTTAATGCTGGTTTTTTGGGAGGATATAATATCCCAATTGCGATTCCAATTCCAAGTTATCCTGGATATCCTCCTCCTAGGGCTGGTCTCATGATCCAGGGTTTTCGAGACCCTAATCGTCAGTTACCATTCATTGCAACTTTGGACTTGCCTGTTACACTAAAAAATGTCACCATGACTATTTACAGTTAGTATGGCTCAATCAACAGTCATGCTACCCTCTTAGGCAAGTCTTATGCCTCTGCTATCCATCTCAAACTCAAAGAAGAGAGAAAGTCTTGTAAAAAATGTGTTTATCTCTGGGGACGCAGGTTCTCTCAAGCCTTACCTGCGGGGATGCTCACAATGTTCACAAAGGTTGCGTCCTTGGATGCTCTGTATGTTAAGGGACAGGTGCGTCCTTTTGTAAAAGGCAAAATGCGCAAGTTTCATCTTAAAAAAGTTACTTGTGGTTACTTCTAGAACTTTCTAGAGGTCGGTTTGATGAAATGGATGCGCCTCCAGTTGGTTCATGTATCCCTATTAAGGAGGAACTTATCCCATCAATAAGGGAGCTATCCCACCCAAAGAGGGGGATTATCCCATTGATGGTGGACCTGAATAACCTCTTTACAGCACTATAAATAAAGGCATTGAACCAGAGGGAGAGGAGGTTGGAGCTATACATTTTCTTTGGGTAAATGCTGCAGGAATTAGGACTCCCATTTAGAACCTTGTGAGGAGAGATTGTCTTTGCTTGATTCTACTTGGAAGTGGGTGAGCTTTGTCAAAGTAGAGGAAAACCCTTGATGGACCCTGGGAGGAACTTGCACAACACCAAGGCCAGGTTGTAAGAGTTTCTTTGTTTCGTTATTAATACAAACTGGTTTATTTTTCTCAATAGCTTGTGTTAATGAGTTATTTCATGTGTTCCTTGGTCTGCATGTTGAATATATGTTTTATTATATGAAATGCAAGTGCTTGGTAATTGTTTGATTGTTTGTGGTTGCAGGAATTGATGTGAAGGAGGAGCTCATCCGGATCGGCAAGGACGGACTACAACAACAGCGTTTTGGAATAAGGTAAGCCTAAAAACTTGTAGTTTTCATGTTTTAAAAGGTATATTTAGAGAAAGATCACTCCATTTTGTCTTGTTTGTCGCTAGAGAGTTTAGACTCCTAGGGAGGTCAGTTGTGTCCGCACAAACGACTTTTTCCGCCACGACATTGCCTGATTTTTCATGCCTTACAAACGATCCGATTAATTATCTTCCACTTTGGCCGCCAATGCCGAATAAGTTGCCCAGTGATATCCCAAAGTTTGAAGGTAAATCAAGAGAGGATCCGTCAGACCATGTGATGAATTATCACCTCTGGTGTGCATCTAACTCCATCTCAGATGTTTCAATTCGTTTACGTCTTTTTCAACGCACTCTAATTGGTCTTGCGGCCAAGTGGTACATTGAGTTACTGCGAGCCACTTTTTATAATTTTAGTTAGCTAGCCACTTCGTTCTTAACTCATTTTCAGTTGCTAGTCAGATATGACAATGGCACAAAATTATTAACTTCATTAAAATAGTCAACGTCCACTTATATTTTAGATCACATTCATGAATGGAGATGTCGACGGCGTTTAATGAAAGTTTTTATTCTGGATCAGATCTTAGCAGAATGGTTTATTAAATAATTATTACCTAAAATCACTAAGGATGTAGCTAAGGCAGGAGTTGTTAATGAAGAGCAAGCAATCTCTCAAGCTCAGTACCTTGACCTCGTTTACACGCAGTCGGGTACTTTACACGAGAAAATCCCCGACCTTCCTAAACAAAATCAAATAACTGCAGCTCCTTCAGGGTCTCATGCCGCTAATGGTATTATTGGTTCAGTTAACACCAAAAGTAAGAAGAAATATTCCAAGAATTATTCTCCTATCATAACTTTACCAGATTCCCCGATAGGAGACTCTTCCGTGGAAATTTCTGCCGATATTCATGTCGTAGAGTCATCTACGACCAAATAAAAATCTGGCTGTAAGAAGAAGGGGAAGAAGAAAAATAAATCAGATAAAAATTTGAAAGAAAAACCAGATAAAATGGAATCTACTGATGAGAAACGTAAACCTCGTTATCCTTGTCTCATTTGTGATGAAGAGCATTTTACAAGAGACTTCCCTCATTGCGCTCAATTTGCGAAAATCGTCAAAGGTTATCAAACGCCTGTTGTCTTGAAGGATCCTTTTCCTAGTCAAGATAGTAAGATGATAGGTTCTTCCTCAAATGCCTCAGAAGAACCCATAATGATCATGTCCCATGTTAGGATTGCGACACGATCACAAGATTATGGAAGTAAAAGTCCTGTTGGTGGTAAGGAAGAAGAATCTTCTAATTCGAACCCATCAACTTCAACTCCTAGTTTCGATCTGCTACAAATAGAGAAACCTAACCCAAACTTAGTAATCAAACTGCCCACCAAGGGTATACTTCGAAAGTCAGCTTTCAATCCACATGTGAGAGCTGCTCAGAACTATAACATTGTTGAAGATTTAGCTATTTCACCTTCAGCAATGTTGGCTTTGGAGGTGCTGCAATCATGTCCAACACAGCATAAATTGCTATTGTCGGCTATAGGAGCTGTTGATATTCAGGACTCAAACCTTATAATCTTCAATTTAGAAAAACTTACCTCATCAAATGGCTTTCCAGATTCCAGTGTTAGTCAAAAACATACCTTCCTATAGGATTGTGATTGATGAGGAAGCTTCAATGTGTATTATGTCGATCCAGTGTTGGAGATCGCTTGGTTCTCCTACACTCAATCAATCCCTGATTATTTTAAAGGCTTTTGATGGCCGTGGGTTCCATCCTTTTAGCATTCTATAGGATTTACCTATAGGGGTTGAAGGCAAAACTGTTAATCTAGATGTGGAAGTGGTTGATGCCCCTCTAGATTACAACCTTCTCTTGGGTCGTAGTTGGTCTTACGCTATGACTGATGTTGTTTCATCGGTCTTTCGGCTTATAAAATTTCCTCATAATGGAAAGATCGTAACTATAGACCAGCTAACTTATTATTCATCCGACCCAACCTCTTCTGGAAGTATCCAGCATGTCGGAAAAACAACTATCCCTTATAAGGATGTTGGAATAGGAATAGTTAAAGATTTTGGTTTATTAGGAACTTTTTCCTTTCCTCCTCCTAACGTATCACCTTCTACTGCAACCATTCATATGATTTCATTAGACACTATTGTTTATGATGATCCTTGGATCGTACCTTCCGAATCTGAGATGGATTCATTTGGTGATGTTATGCCTTTGAGTCCCTATGAAATTGCGTATCAGGCCGTACAGTCGTTTTCCGACCCTTCTTCAACCGAAATTGACTTAATGAATGTAGTCCATGAAGAATCACTTTCAACATCAAACTCAGATTCAATGACATTTTCCGAACTTATTCATACTGATGAGAAAATTCGTGAAATTTTGTCTGTTGATGATTTACCATGGGAAGATCTTCATCATAGATCTTCGTTCTTACCTTAGATTGATCATTTTGAAAATGATTTTTCATCTATTTTTACGAATGATTATGTCAAGGAACCACAAAATCCATTGCAAAATCCTGATTCTGAGTTAAATTTTAGAAATATTTCTCGAATAGTTCCTATTGACATTTCAGTTAAACTTGGAATTGTTGAAAACATTCATATAGGTGCCTCCTGTACGGAAGATGAATTTCAAACATATAAGGCCCTATTTCAAGAATTCTGTAACGTGTTTACCTGGTCATATGAAGAAATGCCAGGAATTGATCCAGCAATTGTTGTTCATGAAATCAAAACTTACCCGGATGCTAAACCCGTCCGACAACGTTTGCGTCAGATTCACCCGCGAAAAGCTGCTACTATTAAAGCAGAAGTTGAAAAATTACTTAAAGCAGGTTTCATTTATCCAATTCCCTTAACGGATTGGGTATCGAATAGTGTTCCTGTTAATAAAAAGCAAGGAACAATAAGAATATGCATCAATTATAAGGATATTAATCGAGATTGTCCAAAAGAAAATTATCCAACTTCCTATATCGATCAAATCATTGATGATTGTGCCAGTAGTGAAATATTCTCCTTTATGGATGGTTTTTCCAGTTATAATCAAATCAACATTCTACCTGCTAATCAACCAAAAATGGCTTTCATTTGTCCATGGGGAAAATTTACTTATTGCAAATTACCTTTTAGGCTAAAGAACGTTGGAGCAACTTTTCAAAGAGCTTTGCCTTACGCGTTTCATGACATCAAGCACATTGTGCAACCTTATCTCAATGATTTATGTGCTCATTCATTATGAGCCGATCATCTCATTCATTTACGAGAAATTTTTATGAGATGTAGGCATTATCGAATTAGGTTGAATCCACAGAAATGTGTTTTCTGTATAGAAATGGGTCGTTTATTGGGATTTGTTGTTTCGAAATCCGGCATTCGTGTCAATCCCTCGAAGGTTGAAGCTATTGTCAAATTGCCTCCTCCTTTGACTCTTCGCCCACTCCAAAGTTTGCAAGGGAAAGAAAACTTTTTACGTCGATTCATTCCTAACTACGCCAAGATAACAAAGGTTTTTACCAGGTTGTTGAAATAGAATACTCCATTCTTTTGGGATGAGATAGCTGACAAATATTTTGATGCACTAAAACACGCATTGATCCATGCACCGTTATTGCATCCTCCCAACAACAACCAGGATTACTTCTTGTATCTCGCCGCCTCTCATTCAACCATCGGAATGGTGTTAGTTTAGGAATATGAATTCGGTAGTGAAAATGTGATTTATTACCTTAGTCGAACTTTGAATCCCATTGAGCTGAAATATTCACATGTGGAGAAATTGGCCTTGGCAGCTGTTCAAGCTGTCCAACGATTCAGTCATTACATTTTACTACGCAAAACTACTGTAATTTCCGACTGTAACCCTATGATCTATATTTTGACCAAACAATTGCTAGGGGGCAAGTATTCCAAATGGATTGTTATCCTACAGGAATTTGACTTAGAGTTTGAAAAATCTAAGTCAAAGAAATCTTTAGTTTTTGCGGAGTTGATGTGTGACTTCCCGCGTGCTGATACTGAAACTATGGTGGAAGAGCCCATTGCAGACGGATCCTTGTTTCTTATCAGCACTCTTGATCCATGGTATGGAGATATAATAGTTTATCTCCAAACCCAATCCTTTCGGCCTGAAATTTCAAGATCTCAGCGTTGGAAAATACGATTCCAATCCCAACAATACAAAATTATTGGAGATACACTGTATCGTCGTGGGGTGGACTCTGTTTTTCGACGTTGTTTAACTCATGAGGAAGCTGAAAGGGTTCTAAATGACTGTCACTCTGGAGCATGTGGTGGTCATATGTCTGGGTTTGCCACAGCCCAAAAGATATTGCGTGCTAGCTATTTCTGGTTGTCTTTGTTTAAGGATTGTATTGATGCGGTCCGAAAGTGCCACAACTGCCAAATTTTTGATCGAAAGATGCGTGCTCCACCTGCTCCTCTCCACCCTATAATTGTCGTCGGTCCTTTTGCGAAATGGGGTATCGATTTTATTACATGTAACCCTCACTCGGTTGGGGGGCATGCGTATATCATCCTTGCAGTAGATTATTTTACCAAGTGGGCCGAGGCGATGCCTACATTTTTGGCAGATGGTAAAACTGCTGTGATTTTCGTTTTCAATCATATAATCGCTAGGTTCGGTGTTCCACAAGCGATTATTACTGATCATGGGTGTCATTTTCGAAACATTATGATGACTGAACTAACAGATCAACTTGGCCTACATCACGATAGTTCTACTCCATATTACCCACAGGCTAATGGTCTGGTTGAAGCCATCAACAAAGTTCTAGTCATTATGATCTGACGAATCATTGGGATTCATAGGTCAAATTGGAATAACGTGTTATTTTCAGCGCTTTGGGCGTATCGAACCTTAGTAAAAACATCAACTAGTTTAACTCCTTTCCAACTAGTTTACGGTTTGGAAGTTGTGTTACCCATTGAATGTCAAATCCCGTCATTGCAAATGGCCATAGAATTACTTCCGTCCACTTCCGAAGAGGAGAAACGTTTGTTGTACTTGGCTCAGCTAGATGAGAATCGACGTGATGCTGCATTAGCAATCGAAACTCATGCCAAACGTATTAAAGCTCAGTACGATCGAAATGTTACACCTCGTAATTTCTCGGAAGGAGACTTAGTCTTACTATATGATCAAGCAAATGATAAGTTAGGCGCTGGAAAATTTGTACCCATGTGGCATGGTCCTTATGTTGTTAAGTGAAAGCTGGCAAAAGGGGCCTATGAATTGGTAGACTTTGACGGTGTCTCTTTAGGTAAGCCCAGAAATGGTCTTTATCTGAAGAGATATTATGCTTAAATCTGGGTGTGGAGATTTTAGTTAGATTAATTTTCTTTCTAGCTGGTGTGTTTTAGATTAGAAAAGTGTGCTTAGTTTAGAGAGTGTTCTTTTCATTATTCCTGCTTATCTTGATTTTACTCTTGATATTTCAGATGTCAACGTCTCTTCAAACATATATTGGTTTCGTTGATGGTGCTTGTCGTAATACATGGAACATTTCTTCCGCAGCTTGGGTTATTTATTCACCCGCTGATGAGTTTGTATCTATGCATGGGGTAAGCCTCAGTCAAACAACGAACAACATTGCAGAATATAGTGCGGTGATTGAGTTATTATTTGAATCCATCTCATTTGGGATTCGGAGTTTGATTGTGAGGTTAGATTCTGAACTTGTTGTGTTACAACTTAATAGAGTTTATGCCATTAGAAATCCAGTGTTATTGAGATTATTTTTGAGAGTTCGTCTCTTGGAATGTGAATTTGACTATATTGAATATCAACATATTCCAAGATATCTAAATACATTAGCAGATGCAATTGCTTCTCGAATGTTAAGTAGACATTTTTAATAATCAAACAGTAAATTTAAAAACATTTCATAACATGTTTTACAAGATAGCCAGTAATAGTGATATAGCATATCATAAAAGTGTGTCAAATATACATCGTCTTCGACCATAGGTTGAAAAACACCTTATGATCGGAAAAAATGATAGTACAAAAAGAAAAAATGTTATATGAGTCTACAAAAGGCGATCATCCTATCACTGGTGATGATCACGATAAGAAACCATTGCACGAGCCACCCTACAAAGGAACCTTCTGAAAGGTCCTGGGACCCCAATCACATAGCGTTGTAGCCTAAGAGGAATGTCATCTATGCTAGTCTCTGGAATGTCTATTGTCAAACGCTCTAGATGGTTTTCCAATTCAGCCAAGGTCTCTGTAGATTCATCCCGTGGGGCTGGTGCTGCTGCAACTGGCTGTTTCCTCTCATAGGGCTAGAGAATGGTTGGTTGCCATGGACCTACATCTGCATTTGAAACTTTTTACTATCAATTTTAGGACGATTTAAAAAAAAAAAGATTAAATTAGAAAATGTTGAAAATGATTTTACCTGAGTCATCCCATTACTCTCTTGGTGGAAGAGCCATGTTTGGGTCTCCACGATAATCTATCCCAGCATAAGGAAAATCCTGAATCACGAAAACTTGGTTCTCTAACCAATGAAAATACTCAGGAGGAAATCGAACAACCTCTGAACCCTCCTCAGGATGATGGGCCATAACTGCAACCCAACACATCAGCTTGGGCTCTCAGGGAAGTCCAGCTTCAACGGAAAGATGTTGTGGGACCAACATTGAGACGCTCTCTAGACCGAAGCTCACAACTAAGAAACCATATCCAAATTTTTTTAGTTGTCCGTTCTTTGCTCTAGTCAGTTGGCCTTTTACATTAGCCAACACAGATTTGCACCAATTGAAGATGGTGCCTCGAAAATAGTCTACTGCCATCCGCATTTGGGATCTGGTGGCCATATGTAGTGCTGCACTTCCGTAGAGTCTGGTGACAGTAAATGCAATCACTTTGAGTTCAGGACAGGAGATGGTTTTGATATCAATCCCTTTGTCCTTGGTTTGGTCGTTACAAAACTCTAGCCAGAGACTATCGACAGACTGGCCACCTGACCTAGTCCCAAATAGAGTCAATTGTTCACCTCTCTTAGGCAAACTAGTCAAAAAGTAAATGTCCTCTAGCTCCATTTCGAGTTGGTGGCCACCAATAATGAAACACTGGTCATGTATATTCCATCTGTCTACCAGCCACTGCAGAACGTCTACTTGGGCCCTCATGCCAGGTATGGCCCAGAATTTAAATAACCTACATGCCTTTGATGCATCAATTGAAGGTTGATGATTGATTGCAGCAAGGTCCACATCTTCGTGCTCTCGTTCCCACCAACTAAGAATGGTGTATACCCTACATTGAAAGAAAAGGCGGATTAGGACATTTTAAATCAATGTTTTTGGGCAAAATTGAAGAATTTGGAATTATAAAACCTATGCCACGGGGACCACACTCTCTAGTTATAAACAATGCATAGGTCCGCACTCTTCCCGAACAGCAGGTGCGGGCCCTTGGTTTTTTCCTGCGTAGGAAAAAGTCGGGGTCCGCAGGCTTCGCATGCTGCGCTTGCGGACCCCCGCGAGCGGACTTTTAAATAAAATTCTTCCTAAAAATCAAAATAAAAACCTAAAAGCAAAATTCAAACTGTTGAAATGCAAGAGTAAAGTGATGTAGATTACCTAGAGGTGACGGTGTTCGATTCCAACGGACAGATTTTCTGCAATCTTCACGGGAAGTTTCTTACCCAAAATCTCTCTTTCTCACTCTGAGGTCAAGCGGTAAAAATGAATTTACAAAAGCCCTTTTTATAAGCTTTTTTGAATAAATGAATTTTTAATTTGTTTATTTTTCACTTTAAAGAGGC
Organism: Pinus tabuliformis; assembly: GCA_031772625.1. Lineage (NCBI taxonomy): Eukaryota > Viridiplantae > Streptophyta > Pinopsida > Pinales > Pinaceae > Pinus > Pinus tabuliformis. The sequence goes on from CM062806.1 coordinate 174,607,728, forward strand.
AACTTTTGAAGAATTTTTATTTATTTTAAATAGGTATGAGTAATGTTTGAGTTTTTGTGCAGGATATCAAATTTTTCAGGCAAAATTAATCATTTTCGGCCAAAAAAAACAAAACAAAAAAAAGCATTAGAGTCATCTTTAAGCTCTTTTCTGACTCCTAAAATATGAAAAGATTGTCGAGTTTTTCTTTTTAAGCTCGTTAAAATGGAATTAAAAGGACGGTCCACTTACAACTCTTTTTTTACCGATAAACATGAAAAGATTGCCAGATTTTTGTCATTTCAAATTCGATATTGGTTATAAAACGACGTTTCTTTGGTCGCTTTTTTACTTTTTCAGATCAGAGACACTAATTATGAAAAGTACTCCTTGATCGTAATTGTCAAGTGATTCTCTCGAGTATTATTTTATACTTTTTTGGGCTTGAGAGACACAAATTTACGAAAAAGGACAACCATGGAGTTTTCTTAAGTTTTTCTTCTGACTCCCTAAAATTGAAAAACACCAAGTTTCTCCTATATTGGACTCGTTAAAATTTAACAGTAAAGGACCTGTTCAATTACAAATAGGAACGGACCACTCCTTCTTAGGGTTCAAATTTAAACTAAGTTGGACTCATCCGAAGGATGAGCTTACAACCAAGCAAATGTTATCCTCCTCAAGCTTGTCAAAAATAAAGAGGTACTTGCCAGAAATGGTGGGGGAAAAGAGAGAAAAATGAACCTGTTTGTCATACTTTGCGTCTCATAAAAACATTTAACCACTCTTGAACACGACACTTTTTGTTCACCTGGGTTGGGAAATCCTTTGCCTAATAGCTAATCAAACCATATTGAAAGTCTTCAGCCGGTTTCTGGGTATTAGCTTTGGGTCAATTGTCACCAAACCATCTACAGTGCCGTTATGTGTTCAAGAGGTCAGTGCAAATAAACCATTCATCTGCAAAATATCTGTCATCTATCTTGACCATCCCTGAGTCTGTCCTTGCAACTATATTTCTTCAAACTTGATCTATGATTTCGTGTTGTGGGCTTGCCTACGACAGATTGATTTCTATCGACTTCGGCTCATTATCTAGAAATATGATCTAGAAATCCTCAGTACCTTGGAATCTGCATGCCTCAATGGCAGGTTTCTTGCCTTCGACGACAGGTTACATCATTGACCTTCGATCAAAGGATTCCGTGACATGTTCGACATCAACACATCTATTCACATTTCAGGGATTGTACTGAGTACTTTGAGAGCCATTGACATTGCTTGTGGTTTCTCTCACACTTGTTAATAGTTTACATCATTGACTGGTAATCAAGTGGTTTCTACCATGTTCGACTTCGACACATTCATTCACATGGATAGAATCGTACTATTTCGGGAAGTAGAAATCAAGACCCTGGATCTAGTTTCCACCATCCAGGCTACGAGGAATTTTGTATTCATTATACTGTGGACTATTCATAAACAGATGGTTGCGCCCATACGGTGTCTACATGTGTCTATACTTATGATTTATTACAAGATCATTCCTATATCAGAGCAGTTTAGTTAGTTTTCTATTCAGTTTTGATCTGAGTATGCGAATGCCTACCTCAGCGATGATATGATCTCATATATATATTTTGTATTGAATGTTTTTATAGGTTCCAACCAGGCTCTCCACAAGATGATCCTTGAAATGATAAAGTACTTCACTCTTCTTAGATGAAAAATACTATCTATTACAGACTTCGCACTTTAGGGGGCAATCTGTTACACAAAATATTCTCACCATGACTTTCTGCAGTCAGTGTGAGTCTATCACCACTCATACTGTCCTCCTTTGTAAGTCTCAAACCTCAACTCTTCATGTCAAGCCTTAAAAATGAGAGAAAGTCCTTGAAAATATCTAAAACTCTGGTTCTGCACTTTCTCTTAGCATTACCTATGGTCCTGCACCCCTTGGTCATGTCACCTGCGGACCTGCCCGCTCTGTCTCTAAAGGAATGGGTGCGGACCCCTGTAAAATTCAAAAAGGCACAATTTTATTATTAAAAAATCACTTCGGATTAATTCTGGATGCTTCTAGAAGGAATCTTGAGGTGGCAAGTTCGCTCCTAAGTGGTTCATGCATCCCATAACTAAAGGAGGTAACCCCTTGATGAGAGGAGCTTATCCCTTTGAAGGAGGATTCTATCCCTTTGAAGGTGGACCTGGTAACTTCCTTCCTCTGCACTATAAAATGAGGCATTGGGCTGGTTGCTATGGAGGGGGAAAGCTGAAGATTTTTTAGGGTAAATGCTGTTGGAATTTAGACTTCCTAATTGAGTTTGAGAGGAGAGATTACATACCTTTTGATCTCTTTGGGAAGAGAATGAAACTTGTCAAAGTAGAGGAGATTCTTGCTGGACCCTGGGAGGAGCTTGTATAACATCAAGGCACCAAGGTTGTAAAGTTCTTCTTTGTTTAAAGTTAATACAATTAGATTCATTTTTCTCAATAAATTGTCTTCTATGGTTTATTTCATGAATTCCTTGATCATCATGATAAATATGGTTTATTATATTGGCTATGCAGGTGTTATTTGATGTGTGCCTGTTTGTGTTTGCAGGTTCTTTAAAAGGGAGCTCATTTGGATGAATTGAGCATGGCTTCCACAAACTGGCATTGGACTTGAGGTAGGGTCTAAAACATCTATTGGATTTTATTTATAGATCGTGATATTTAGAGAAAGATAGAATTTGTTTGTCTTGCTTGTTGCTAGATATCCATAGATACTAGGGAGATCGGTCTTGTCCGCAAGAACGATTTATCCAGCCGATAGCCACCATAATAAATGAGGCCCATAAGAAGAGGGTTAAAACTCAGTATGATAAAACTGTCCATCCTCAGGTTTTTTTCTAAAGGCGACCTTGTCTTAGTCTATGACCAAGATAAAGACGCCTTGGGGGCAGGCAAATTCAAGTCTGTGGTATGATCCCTTTATAGTCAAGTGAGTTTTGGGGAATGGGGCCTACGAATTAATTGATTTTGAAGGGAACAAGCTGGCGGAGCCGTGGAACATGCTCTACCTTAAAAAGTATTTTGCTTAGATTCCGACTGAGCAATTGCTTGTTTGTATATATTGTATTTTTGTACATATTTGTCTGGAATTTTGTGATATCGACATTTTTTGATTTTCTTTAGTAGGTGTTGATGGATGATCTGATATATTTCGGATTCACCGATGGTGCTAGTTGGCAGACTCAGAATCTTGCTTCTACAGCTTGGGTGATTTATTATCCATCTGTTTAGTTGATGGTGTCGAGGAGAGTATGTATTGGTCCTGCTTCGAATAACATTGCCGAATATACTTCCATTATTAATTTACTATCCGAAGCAATTTCTTATGGGATTGATTTGTTGGTAGTTTTTCTAGACTCACAGTTGGTAGTGTCACAATTAAATAACATTTATTGAGTTCGCGATCCTTATTTACATCGCCAATTTTTGAGAGTGAGAATGTTGCAATGATCATTTATTTATATTACATATGTTCACATTCCACGATTTGATAATTCATTAGCAGACTCTATTGATAATCAAGCATTAGATTGGCATATTAATCATTCATCAAATTAAACAGACATAAAAAAATTGAATCTGTATATATATCATAAAATTGCCTGTGTATATATAAAGTGTTCAAAAAATAATATACAAAATTGGGACGAAATGCCCTCAAAATTTGGGTTCATGCCCATAATCATGTCTAGTCTGTATATCAACCCAGCTTAGGATGAGCGGCTAAAAAGTTAACTGCTGCATTGGCTACATGTCGAAGTATGCGGACCCAAACCTGTGGTACCCATACCACATGACACTACATCTCCTTAGGTAGATCCTCTATGGCTATCATAGGTACCTGGTGATTCAATCTCACCAAGTTTCTTTGAACTACATATAGGACTCTCTCTGTCTCTACTGGTACCTCTTCGGCACCTCTTCAATGATGCCTGTGCCTTGGAAATCCATCTAGTCTCAATGGACCCACATTTGGAACATGGTCATTTTGTCAGTATTTTGTCTCATCAAAAATATTTCTAAGTTCATTTCATATTTAAAAAAGAAAAAAATTCTTAAAAATTTACAAAATCTTAAAAAGTTGTTACCTATGTCTCCCCATGCTGCATTTGGTGACAACACCAAGTCTGTATCTCCTTGGAAATCCATACCAGCATATGGGTAGTCATCGACTGCAATGATTTGTTGGTCCCACCAGGTGAAAAACTCATCATCGAAAGTCGTCCTAGGCACGTCCCCGCCTCCAAGGTGTTTCATCAAGTCATCCCATCTACCCATTTGAAGATCTCAAGGGCTGTTGATGGAGACAGATACTTTGGGACATAGCCCAAGTACCTTCTCAAAGAAGAATGAGCATAAAATAATCCCATATCCAAAGTTCTTTGTCCGACCCTTCTGAATAGAGGTCAATTGGCTCTTCATGTTGGTCCGAAAAGGAGTGCACCAGTCGAAAACTGTGGTAAGGAATTCCACTGCCAGGCTCATGGACACTCATGAAGCCTAATGCAGTGAAGCTGATCCATTTGCTCTCACAATGGTAAATAGCAGAATCCTCAGAGATAAACTTTCCATGTGTTTGATTGGAATCTGACTTCCAATCTTTTTTGGGTGTCCAGGACAGTATATATGTACACAATCTTCTACTGAAAGACTACTTCTTGTCCTGCTAGTAGAATGCATGACCTCTCCTCTTCGGGAGAGACCTATAATAAAGTAGATGTCTTCAACCTCAATCCATAGAGTCATCAAATCTATAATTAAGGCATCATCCTCTACTCTCCAGTAGTGTATCAGCAATTCGAGCAGGCGTGTGTTGGCTTTCATGTTTGCCATTTTGAAAAATTTCAATAAGCCACACCCTCTCAATGCACCTAGTGCATTTTGGTCATTCATTACCTCATTATCAATTGTAGTATTCTCTCTTTCTCTCCATGTGATGGTCATCTTGAAAAAATTTGAATTTCAACCGTTAGTTTTTGTGTTTAAACTTTAAATCATGTACACACGGGTTCCCTTTACACACAATCACGTGTAGGGTCATTGTATATGTAGGTTGATCACATCCAACACGCGTGTATGCAGAGTTGGATTTTTGGGCACAAATTCCCACAATCAAAACTTAATGAAAACTTATAAAAACTATCACAAAACATTGCAAGCATGATTTGAGGGTTACCTGATAACTTTGGTGCAATTTGAACAGTCCAATTGTTCAAAGTCAAGCTTGCTCCTTTTTGATCCACATCTCTTTACTCCAAACAGAAATAAAAAAATCTATGATTCCAAAAGTCGTTATATAACTTTGAAATTGAAAATATTTTTTCAAAAATTGATTTTTGTCTCATGATTTTTTTGACCTGTGGGCTTGGATTGTCGAGAATGGGTTGTTTTTTAGGATATTTTGGAGACTTCTTCGAGATGTTATTTTGGTCCCATGACTGCTGACCCATCATGGTAGGTATCGTTCACTCACTGGCATATAGGTTAGGGAAAACCATTTTTTCCATTGCATCTTACAAACTAGCCTTCATTCAGTGATACATTAGCGATAGGGTCGACCCCATTGTGTCTTGGTTAGAAAACCATGTTCACTCGCCGATTTTTAAATCATGATGCAATGGTAGAGCCATCCTTTACATGGGCATCTTAGTTAGAACCTCACTAACATTGGTTGCCCATGATGCTATACTAAGTAGGCTCGGGAGTCGTCTTTAGTCCCATCATGACTTGTGCGTTGAAGACACATTCTCCTTTCTTCTGCGCTAATTTCTGGCCTTGTACCCTAGAGGCTCCTTTGTGTTGAGTTGTATTGCTGCATTGCATTTTGACTATTTGCACCTTTTGGCCTTGAGCCCGCTTCACTTGGACTCATGTTTAAGCCACTTATTTGACCATGTCTTCTACAAAATTAGCCATGCAATCACTTAGCTTCTGCAACTTGATGCATCCTTTGACCCGTGGAAAGAACATCCCTTTGAGTTCCCTTTACCAGTTTCACGTCCTTGCATTGAGCATAGGACTGTTCCTATTCCAGGAACTAGATCATCTGTTTCTCTGACACTCATTCTTTCCATTGTACTATAACATTCTTTTATTCTTTTTCTAGCTTAAAGAAAAAGACAAAAAAATTATATATTCCAAAAATAAGGGGAACAAGACAACATTTCCATATTTTGTTGGCAGCTAGAGTCAGTCGCGTCTCCCTTGAACAAAGCACTCAAAAGAAAGTCTCTACTTCATTTTGGGTGGGATTTAGCTTGACTTAATTACACCTTAAACTTGTTATTGAGTTAGTACTCCTTCAATTGGTTACCTCTTCCAATCATATGGAGAGTTTGCTCGTGCCTCCTACATGACGAACTTACACAGAATTATCATATGCTAGCATATAGTCATCATTGAGTCATGCTTTTGTTCAAGGGAAGTAAGCCTGAGTCAGCCTCTCTGCAGTGTCTTCTGACCTATCTTTCAGTCGTCCATCCCTGGTTGTTAGTGTCAAGTTTTTCATCATATTAGTTATATTGGTCCTTTTCTCGTGCTGGTTTGAGAAGGTCTCCATTGACTTCTTGCTGGCGGGTCTTGTCCTTATCGACGATGACATATTTCTCTTAGGGCAGGCCTAGAGCCGCCCCTGGCCCTATTTTCATTATTGATAGGTGACCTTGTGCTCAGCATCAATCAGTATCATGTGTCTTTTACTGAGTGGTTTCCCTTATGTTCGACATCATCTTTCATTATCAAACATTGGGATTCATGCAATGCCTTGGTTTCCATTTGACCCTATTGGTGGATTCCTCGCGTCTATGTCAGCTTTCATTATTGGTTGGTTCAGAGGGTTTCTATCATGCTCTAGCTACATCTTGTGTATGCTGGAAATATGATTCAGTTGGGTTACTACATCTTTTTCGTCTGATTCCTTCCACATTATTGGCCTATGGGTTACACTCACTTTAGATTGATGAAGGATGCCTTAATGCCTTCCTTCTAGTGGAACTTTTCCTATTGACTACAGATCATTTTCTCTCGGACAAAGATCGAGAGTCCATTTGGCAATACCTTGGGGTTTGCAGTCATCAGTGGCAGATTCCTTTACTATCTATAGTGGGAAACCATCATTGTCCCCTAATTGATAGATTCTTCCAAGTGTTCGACTTTAGCTCATTTATTTTCACTTGTTAGATTGTACTAGGTACCTTGAATCTCATTTTCATTATCGGTGAGTAGTCTTGCATTTGTTAATGGTATACATCAATGAACGGTAATCAAACGATTTCTCACATGGTCGACCTCAGATCATTTATTCCCATTGTGTAGAAATGTATTGCGGCAATCAGTGAAGACCTCGGGTTGCATCAACATGTCTTGGTTCACTTGTTACTTGCTCCTGTTGCTGCTAGTTGACACCATCCACCATATATGTTGCAGTTCTTCCCAACGACATCTTATATGTTGGCATCTGAGTTGCGATGTAGTATCATTTTATTCCTTCATGTTCATTTGGTACTATTGGGATCAGTTTTTGACATCAGTGATCAGTTTCATTCTTCAGCTTCATTGGTTGTCTTCTTATATGTGATATTCAGACATGTACTTTTTCGATCACGATCAAATGACCCGTTATGTGCTTTCAGTTCTTTGTAATTGTATACATATTGGATCCGCTTTTACTTGATATGCACACATGATTTACCTTCTTTGAGCATGATTATGCCTGCCTCAGACAACATTTTCTTTCTGATCTCTTTTTGATGGCTTGGCAGGCTGAATTCTTGTGAAGTCCTTCTCAGTTTCGAAAAGATTCTTTCCATACACTTAATACATTTCAGCCATCATGTACCCCTTTTGACCTCATATATTAGGGGGTATCTGTTATAGCACCGTTCATCACCCTTGGTATTTGTGATGCTTGGTTTATGTCCTAGGGCAACTCCTCCTTCCAGACTTGGTCTAAATATTTTAAAAACAATGTTTTATTCCCTGCACGCTACATTGCCTTGAGATAAAAGTGTGTACATGCGGGTTAGTCAATACCCAACCTACGTATATGTGTTAAAACACTTAAAAAAATTAAATTTCCTTAATTATGGGTGGAGTTCACGGTTTTTTTCTTGTTTATTACCTCCTATTGCCCGTGGTCGAATTGTTTCTCAACTATTTCCCAACTAAAAAACTAATTGGGAGAAGTATAAATAGACTTCTATGGGAAGGCCTTAAGGAGGAGAAGAGATAGAGTTATTATACTGATATTATCCCTAACTGAGTCTGATGTATCCCTATGCCTCATACACTTCCCAAATCTTCAGGAAACCCTTGTTTCTCCATCTTGCTTGAGATATCATGGTGTTGGTTATGGAAGAAGATTGTTGAAGGTTGGGATAGGATGAATCCGAAGGATGGTTCCACTTGGAGCCAGAAGAAGAAGACTGAGGTGAATTCTCTCCATGTTATTTATAGCTTACTACAATAAAAGAAATGATGTCTTGTTTCTGAAAATAACTGTGTTTATGCATCAATTTGTTGTAATTCATGTATGAATGTTATTTCGATGTATAACTGATCATTAGTTGATATGATATAAAGTTAAATTTTGTGAATATGTTTTACCTCTATACTACTATGTATGTTCAAATTGAATGATTTTCATGTTTGAAGAACATCGGGAGTTGCAGAGGGTTTAAACCCTGCGGGACCTACTCGAATGAAGGAAATCTGGGTACAATCGCTCTTGAATAGTTTGTTTATATAAGAATTTTTCCTGAGTTATATGAGTGTTTCTTGTTGTAGTCTGCTTCTTCTTTGTTGGGGTTCCAACCCAAAGCCCTAGGGTACTTATTCCCGTAACACAGAGTAAAATGTTCTTTGCACACAACTGCCCTCAATAAAATTTGAAGGATCATTTATGCCATTATCATGAAATATCTCCTCTTGCACTGTAATATTAACACTATTTCCAGATAGACTATTTTTTCCATGCAAGCCATGAAGAGAACCCTCTTCAAAACATTTATCTTTAGAGGTAGCAATTATGATAAGTGATCCAGATAATTCTTTTGTACTCTCAAATTAAACACCTTGAGGAGCATTGCAATTAGCACCAATACCACAGTCGGAAGGACTAGAAGTACTAATAACTTGCAAATGAGAATATTTTGGACACAAAATTCTATTTTTCTCATTGTAAGGAAAATTTGTGAGATGTGAAGTCTTATCATCATGTCGATTTAGTGGAACAGTATCCTAGTCACTAGAATTTTATTTGAGATTGCTGATGTACTCAAATTACTGAGATTTTGTATTATGCATTGTGTTTTTTTTTGTAGGTGAATAATGAAAATTTGTAGTTACCATAATCCATGTCAGTATGTATTTTTTTTGTTATATTCAAATTTGGTACTGTTGTCATTGCATTGCTCCACCTTGAAATTAATTTTCTCCTTTGGTTGAGGACATGAAGAAGAATCAACACTAGGACTCCAAATTGAATGAAAGTGGGAAGAATTAGCTGAAAGTCCATCAGTGCCTACTTGCCTTATTGTTTTCTTATAAGAATGAAAACCCATTAAATTTAGTTGTATTGGAACTGACCCCTCTTTATTTACTTCACCTTGAAAATAGGGAAGGGAAAGATTTAGATCATTTTTTAAAATACTTTCCACCTTAATCACTAAACTTTGAGGAGTTTTTAAAGCTAATTTCCAACCACTTTTCTTGATATTCTTCAGTTTTAGTTTGTCCAAATGAAATTTTTACCTTTTCGAAAGCACAAATTGACCAAATTTGTTTTTCTCATCAATATTTGAAGAAAATTCCCTATGTTCATAATGTTCTTTTGACGGTATAGTATCAGAATCATCTCATCTCTAGACATGATGACCTGCATATCAAGAAGTTGATGTGCTATTCATGCATCCTCTGATGGGTGAAACTTCCTTACATTTGGTGTTCTCTATTTTGTGCAGACAAAACTAAGAATCATTACATGGAATCCCCTTACAATGATAACATGAACATACAAATACCCTTGTATGACACCCATGTGCCTTCTTTGGTTGAGAAAAATAATTTCTCCTTCTATATGGGGCACCTTCATCAGACTCACTTGAATAATGTTTGTGCTTCCTCTTCCTCTTATTACAAGAATGCACATTACAACATCAAATTAAGTTTCATGGACAACATTGGGAATAATTATTTTCAATCACATAAGTGCTTCTTCTTTCAAGGCTGGCATGTGATTTACAGGACGAACTCAATTTTTCCCTTTGGTTTTCTACTTGCTTAATGTCATGATCATACTTTGAAGTTGAATTACATTTCCTAGAATACCTATGAAGGGATATAGAGTTTTATCTTCCACTTCTACTTCCTAATGTGGTCCTACTCCTACTTCTCCTCTTTGATTGCTTGTAAGAACGCCAATAAGGTTTATAAAAACTTACTTCTAGCCCGGAAATCAATTTTTTATCATCAAAAAATTATAATAAGTGATATTAAATGTCTCACATAAAAAAATTTCCCTTTCCAAACAATTTTCTGCAAGAAATGGGCCTAGAAGTATTCCCTCTAACACCATTTACTCATTTTTAAGAACACCAAGAATTTCTTCCACTTATGGAGCTACCAATAAATATCAGCACGTATTGTTAAAGTTAGCAAATTTAATCATGTGATGATTTTTCCTTTTGAATATTTTTAATATTTTAGTTGTGCTAGATTGGGATACAACATCTGGCTCCAACTGGGGACAATACTTTTCATGCAAATTGTTGAGAATTGTAGATCAGTGGCCTTAGTTGGGCATGGAGTCCAAAATTCTAAAACTCTTGAAATCTGAAGACTGAAATATCACATTTTTGAAATCTAAAACCCTTCCAAACCTATTTTCAATTGGGACAACCACTCTTATTCATCAACTAAAAACTGAACAGAAGAACTACAACTAAAAATAAAATGTTCACTAGTTGAGCTTATTTATGTACAGTTTCTGATTATAAACAAGGTTGGATTATCTCAAGTAAAATCCACCTTCCAATGGTACCCGGCCAAAATTTGAGTGCTAGACCTAATGCCCCCATGTTGTTGGAATTCAAAAATCAAAACAAGTATGTAATATGAAAAATACTCAAACAAAAAAGTTGATTCATACCCCAAAAACAACATTTGTTGTTGACCGAAGAATGTTGTCATGTAGTAAACTACTAGATCATTGAATTGATGAGAAAAATGTGTTGTTGCCTGTTTTTGTTGAATATTTTGTTGACATATATCTCATTAGACAAGGAAACCACACACATTTTTCATCTCTTCACATCCTGGCTCCTCTTGAAAATGTTGCGAAAAGACATTTCCTTGCCATTTTCTAGAAAGCCAATCTTCTCGAAAATCTACAACAGAGTCTTCATCTTCTAAATTATAGGTTTCATAAATTTTAGAATACGCTGAGGAATCAAAACCATGATATAAAAGGTAGAAATCATAGATAAGTGCACTAGAAAAATATGCAACATAAGACCTTTGAGGGTTTGTCTGCAACTGAATGAGTTCTTTTCTTTCATCAGAAAAGAATGCATAAATTGTCATCTTAAAACCCGGAAAATAAAACTCCAATGTGAAGACCACATGTGAAAATATATATCCAACTGCTGAGACTTGTCACACTCAAGAATCAAATTCAACCGTTATAAAACCTAGTAAAAAATAACTTTGTGTCTCCATTCCCTGACAACAGTGCCAAAAAATATTATCATTCTCTGGAAATAGTTCCTGGCTGTGGGGGAACCAGTGCCCGAGACATTTTGAAATTGGATAAAAATAATTTAAAATTAGTGGCTGGAAGTACAAGTCATGAAGCCTTCCAAATTCTAGTTTTGAAACCCTAACATTCAAAAGCAGAATGGCCAGAGGCTCTAAGAGTTGCAGAGTGTTGGACTAGATGAATGGGTTGAAGAAGAATATAGAACAGAGTCTAAATTAGGCACTTAAGAATATGAATTTAGACTACTATAGAAAGAGGAATGTAAGACTAAGAATATCTGAATGAAGTTCCTGGATGTGGAGTGCCCATTAAGGGCTTTAAGATTAATTATCATGAGTAAAATTAAGTAAATTCATTAAATGTTAAAATGAAGCACCAGCTGCTTCTTAAACTATCCAAGAGAAGAAAATAGATGAATGAATTATGAGACATGATAGGAAAAATAATGGCTGCAACTTCCCATAACTGGAATCAAACTATGATATATTACTCAAGCTTCAAAATTTTTTTGTATTACAACACTCATTCATGAAGACAAGACTCCAACCCCCTGTAATGTCTCATTTTTGGTCTTTTATTCTTGTTCCTAGCCCTAACTATCACGATCCATTTCAAAACTGATTCTTGAAGTAGTTTCCAAACTATCACCTCTTAAAAAGGTTCTTTAATAAGGGAGTTACAAATAATTATTTTTAATATATATATATATATATATATATATATATATATATATATATATATATATATAACATTATTTAAGTCTCTCTCTTTACAATATTAATAAAATATGCCTAAAAAATTATGTGTTTCCAGCCTTTGACTAAGCTTGGGTCATATGAATATGTGGCACTCGAAATACGTGTAGACATGAATTAATACACCTTTTAACTAAATTATAGGTTCATTTACAAAACCACTTGTAATTTTTCAAACCAAATACCATTCCCTAGAGGAACTTTGGTAGTCTTTGGAAGTAGTGAGGGGTGATTTCATAACAAAATTTGGCCATCAATCTCTTCGATGGGTATCATAATAAAACTTCCTTGTGCATTTCGTACTTCCAGGATCCTCTTCAATCTAGGCTCAATTGTTTTGGACCGACAATGATCTTTCTATGGATCTATAGGAGACATAAAATCAATATTTACCTTCTCTCTGGAGATGTCCGAATATAGAGATTGCTCATATTATAAATCATTGACAAAAGGAGATATTGATATTTATGAATTAAATCACCAAGTGAAATAAATGACTTCAAAGGCAACTCTTCGTGCACTTCTCCATCGGCTCTCATCAACGTTAATTACTGAAGAAGTTTATTTTATCAATAATAGTCATTGGCAAGTATGATGAATAGGGAGCATATAAGGGGTATGATTATCGCAGGTTACAGTTACCCTTAAAGCATTGCTTCAAAATGTCATTTCATGAATACTTAGTAAACCACTAAGATCCTTTCAGGAACTTTCTGTTGAAGTAAATTGAAGAAGTGCTCCCTCATTTTTGAAATATATCTCCATAGAGATAGAGTCAAAACTTCTATCATTTCTCTTATAGATCCTTTGTCATTTGCTATATTTGATTCATTTCTTTAACCTTCCTTTCACTTTATGTGGCTTCAATCTTCAAAGTTCCTCGCACTGGCCATGACATGGTAGATGCATTGAATCTATAGTCTGCAAGTATTTTAGCAACATTTTCTAATTCTATACGAGAAGACACCTTGAAATGTCTTAAATCAATAATGAACTCATGAGCACATTTACTGTTTATTCCCTGGAAAACTACAAGATAGTAATCCTCTAGTTGTTTATTCATGTAGTATGAATTCAAAATAGCTAATTTTGATACCACAATAAGCCCTTCTGAAGCCATCATTGCAATATAGGAATACAATATTGGAAAAATAAGTGCAGAGCTCCACGATGTAGTAGATATAGTACCAAGTGGTTGTTGCTTGTCTTTAGAAGTAGTAATTTCCCCGTAGGAACCACTCGATGTGATGGTAAAAATGGTGTTAAGTACTTCTTCACTCCAATTGACCCGATACAAGGTCCTTCCCGTCCATGTGGAGTGAATAAAGTATTACGAGGATTAAGGTGACAAACATCAACTCCAATATAACTTGGACTTGTCAGCCCCACCTGTAAATTCATGTTTCCCCATCCATGTAAATCTCACCCCCATTTTCATGGATGATATTTCATATTATATCAATAACATACTCATACACACCATGGGTTAAAGGATAGGTCACCATAAATGTTCAAAGATTGTCCTTGTGCATCGTGAATATGTCCTTCATTCCTTGATGTTGATATTTCATTTTGCATCCCTGCAATCATGATCAATATGCTCGTGTGAACGACAAGAAATGGGATTTCTGCATCCTTTGCACACCTGAAAATTAAGTTGGCTAGCAAGTTTAACTGCACATGGATATTGAAAACTACATTGACATTTCTTAACTTAGCAACCCAAAGTAGCCCCAAATATTCGACAATCTGGATCCTTATAGAACACATTTCTCCCTCTTCTTACAACATTTTACTAAACCTTCAAGTCGATTGCTTCCACCGTCCTTTTGAAAAACCTCATAGGACCAAAGACAACACATTATGTGAACTTTTCCACTCGATTGATGCCCATCCCACCTTTTCATACCTTTTTTCTCTTTTGATTCATTAACAGCTTCAATTTTCTTTTATGCTCCTCTGTGAATTTGGCACAAATGCAGTAATACTCTCTAAACCAGACTCCGACTGCTGGTATTATGATGCATGTGTTATCCTTGATGGAACTCACTTGTAACAAAGAAAGTATATGCTAACTAGATGAATTGACAAGACAAATATCAAAGGTGACAAAATAATGGAACACAAAGATATTAGAGGTGATAGAATAATGGAACAGAATAATGATCAATGATTTGATATAGGGAGATTGTGTTAGTGTTTTCCTTGATAAGAAACCTACATGATGATTTGTCCTTAGTGACAACCTATTTGATGAATGGACTACTTGATAAAGGTATAAATAGGATGTGACAAAATGCAAGGCAGTTCAGAGGAATTAGTTCAGAAGTGATGTATGATGGAACTCACATTGTAACAGGTCAATTCAAAGGTAACAGAGTAATGGAACTAAAGAAAAATATGATGGGACAAATGATTTCAGATCAGAATCAAGCAATTAAAGAAAAATAAAGTTTTAAGTTCTATTAAGTTGTATACGTCATTTCACCTAGTCCAAGTAGCATATACAAGCAGGTACACAGAACAAAAGTAGTGTATACGTGTGCACACATTTTCACAAGAAGAAAATCATGTATGGGATGGAAAATTAAGGTTAAATAATACTAGGGGTCCATACCATGGTATTAGCCCACAATATTGAGCGGAATAACGATTACTTGATCCTTTCTATGAATATCACAAGTTCTAAGTGATGTTTTGGTACGAGGTATTGAAAAAGGCTCTAAATATATAAGGAGGAGAAGATCAAAGGGATAAGTGTGCAAGGAATGAATATCTTATGAAGAGTTAGACGAAAATAAAATATGCATGTTATGGGTTTCTGATGCTTTGCCTGATCTGAACTAAGTACGCACCTGAGTGTTTGATGATGGATGAGATCTAATGATGGATTAGGATCATAAGACCTAAAATGACTTATCATTATGGGAACTAATAATGGATAGGCTAGATCTGATTTCTAACAAATGTTTTGTCCTTTAAATGCTATGATATGGGTATATTTGAAGTTTGTAATAGAAACGAAGTTATAAGTTATTATTTGCAAATCTATACGCTAGTTCACCTTGGTGAAGGCGCATATACACTCTAATTCAACACTTCCAAATAGCATATATAGAAGAAACTGTTGTTGTTCAGAGATGATTGATCTATTTGATTAGTGCTATTTTTTTATTTCTATTTGTCAATGATATCTTATTTATATCTGAAAGTAAAATTGATTATACAAGGAGACTAAGTCTGGTTGATTTTGATTGAGTAAGAAGGGTGATCTTTTCTGCTATCGGTTTAGAACTCTGTAATATGACAATAGATCTTCAGAATGTCTCTAGTTAGTACAATTTTTGGTTTAGAAGTTTGATGATTTAGTATCTTTAGAGGTATACGTAGGTTGGGTTGCGGAAAGTAGCATATACATGCAGGTTGGCTTCATCAAAGTAGCATATAAATTCTGACATATGATTCTTGAGGTTGCAGTTGATTCTAGTTGTTGATGCAGTGTTTTGGGTTCAAATCTGTATTTTGGTTATACTGATCCGAATTTTCCAGTTGATTGGTTAAATTTTGATTAAGTGTTGGTTGATTGAGTTTTGAGTAAATGGTTGATTTAGTTGTATCAAAAATTGATAATTGTGTGATTCATATATGTCATAGGTTTCATTGATTGATTGATTTAGTTGTGGTTGATTCAGAGATTGATGATTGATTTTTAGAGTTGATGATTTTCAATGATTGATTGATTCAGTTGTGGTTGATGATTGAGTTTCAGAGTTGATGAGTTGCAATGATTGATTGATTCACTTGTGGTTGATTCAGATACTGATGATTCAGTTTTATAGTTGATGAGTTTAAGTTATTGGTTGATGCAATTGTGTTTGATGGTTGTATTGCAGTGGTGATTGATTTTGAGCTTCAATGTTACTGATGGGTTCAGTATGAAAATTTGATGAAACATGGCCCACATATTGTGTTTACAGGAGTATCCATTTTGAAAATTTATCAAACGTGGTCCTTGGAGGATGAGTGAAGGTGGTAGCCTTTTGTAGGCTAGTGCCTACGTACTAGTAAACATATCAGATAGTTTAAGAGCTAGGGGTTGGAGCTCCCTTCCATTAGCAGCTGGAGAATGAGTGAAGTTTATAGCCTTCAGTAGGTCGGCGCCTACGTACTAGTAAACATATCATCTAGTACAAGAGCTAGGGGGTTGTAGCGCCCTTCTAGTAGAATCTAGAGAACGAGAGAAGGTTGTAGCCTTCTGAAGGTGGGTCCCTGCGTACTAGTATGATTTTGCGCTAGTACAAGATTGTAAAAAACCTTTTTATATTAAAAAGAAGAGAGAGACAAAAATAGCATGCATTTTTCTCCCGCATTGGGTTTCCACCTTAAATATTGGTATTCATGTGTGTTTCTTATGTGTGATGGTTTATTTATTAGAACACATGGTTAACGTTTATCTAATGGTTAATAAAGTACTAATGTAATAGCTCAAGACAAACATATGATGGATTAACTTAATTATAAGTTCACTAGATACATGCTAATTGTCTTAAGAACAGCCACGTGCACACGTAGGTTCAATTCAGTAAAGTCGTGTATAGAAATTTGAATATGAAATGTAAAAAGTTTATTGATTTATAAACACTGATTCACCCCCCTGCTCTCAGTATTTTTCCCAACACTGACTTGTTTGAACAAAAATTATTTCCATAGTACAATGTTATTTGCACACAACCACCCTCAATATCATTTGAAGGATCATTTATACCATTATCATGAAATATCTCCTCTTGCACTGTAATATTAACACTCTTTCCAGATAGATTATTTTTTCCATGCAAACCATGAAGAGAACTCTCTTCAAAAATTCATCTTTAGAGTCAACAATTATGATAACTGATGCATATAATTCTTTCGTAATCTGAAATTGAACACCTTGAGGGGCATTGAAATTAGCACCAATACCATAGTCAGCAGGACTATAATTACTAATAGCTTGAAAATGAGAATATTTTGGACACAAAATTCTATTTTTCTCATTGTAAGGAAATTTTGTGAGATGTGAAGTCTTATCATGACATTGATTTGGTGCAACAACATGCTCAGCCACTGGACTATTATTTGAGATGGTTGATGTACTCAAATTACTTAGATGCAGTAGTGTGTATTGTGTTTCTTTTGTAGGTGAATAATGGAAATTTGTAGTTACTAAAATCCATGTCTATATATTTTTTTCCATTATATTCAAATTAGGTAGTGTTTTTGTTACGTTTGTTCCACTTTAAAATTATTTTTTTCCTTTGGTTGAGGACAGGAGGAAGAATCAACATTAGGACTCCAAATTGAATGAAAGTGGGAAGAATTAGCTGAAACTTTATCATTACCAGCTTGCCTTATTATTTTCCCAGAAGAATGAAAATTTTACTCCAAATTTAATTATGTTGGAGTTGGCCCCTCTCTATTTATTTCTACTTGAGATCATGTTTTAAAATACTTTCTACCTTAATCCCTAAAATTTGAGGAGTTTTTTAAGCCAAGTTTCGACCTTTGTTCTTAATATTCTTCAGTTTCATTTTGTCGAGAAACAAATTTGACTTCTCCAAAGCACAACTTGACCATAATTTGTTTTTCTCATCAATATTTGAAGAACCTTCCCTATGTTCATAATGTGCTTTTGTAGATCCAGTATCACAATCATCTCGGCTCTGGACACAGTCACCTGCATGTGGAGAACTCGATGCACTCTTCATGCATCCTTTGATGGGTGCATCTTCCTTAAATTTGGTGTTGTCTGTTATGTGTAGTCAAAACTAGGAATCATTACATGGAATCCCCTTGCAATCATAACATGAACATACAAATACCCTTGTATGACACCGATGTGCCTGCTTTGGTTGAGAACAATAATTTCTCCTTCTTCATGGGGCACCTTCATCAGGCACTTGAATAATGTTTTTGCTTATTCTTCTTCTTATTACAAAAATGCATATTACAACAAAAAATTAAGTTTTGTGGACAACATTGCGAATAACTATGTGTAGCCACATAACTTCTTCTTCTTTGAAGG
This sequence comes from Pinus tabuliformis, assembly GCA_031772625.1. Classification (NCBI taxonomy): domain Eukaryota; kingdom Viridiplantae; phylum Streptophyta; class Pinopsida; order Pinales; family Pinaceae; genus Pinus; species Pinus tabuliformis. The sequence goes on from CM062806.1 coordinate 174,626,341, forward strand.
AAGGCATGTGATTTACAAGCCAAACTCAACCTTTCCCTTTGGTTTTATACTGGATTAATGTAATGATCATAATTTGAAGTTGAATTACATTTCCTACAATACCTATCAAGGGATATAGAGTTTTATCTTCCACTGCTACTTCCTGATGTGGTCCTGCTTATATTTCTCCTTTTTGATAACTAGTAAGAATGCCAATAAGGTTTATAAAAACCTACTTCTGGCCAAAAAATCATTGTTTTTATCATCATAAAATTATAATAAGCGATATTAAATGTGGGCATAACAAAATTCTCCTTTCCAAACAATTTTCTGCAAGAAATGGGGCCTAGAAGTATTCGCTCTAACACCATTTTAATCATTTTTAAGAACACCAATAATTTCTTCCACTTGTGGACCCTGTTAGAGTCAGTATTTTCATACTTCCATTGGTGATCAAAAATCCTCTTTTCAAATTCATATTAGGGTCGCACTTAGAAATTTTTGTCATTCCACCTAGGTCCTCATTCAAAAATTTACTCACTGATGGTAGCCCTAGTAAAAAAAACCTCACTCTCCCTAAAAAATCAATACTTGTTGGCCCACCTTCATGTCTTAATGAGCATACATCAATCATAAAAGCTCATTTCATCATTTCTTTATGTCAGTCAAGGAAACTTGGATTTTGGTCATTTAAGGTCTCATTAGGTCACTAGGTTTCATTTTCCAAGTTCCAATAAAAAACCATTTCACTGCATAAGGCCAGTTTCTCTTAAAAGTTTGTTTTTGATCAAAACGAAATGAATTTTACAAATGTGAGAGAGGTTTTTGTCCATAATAGGCGAAGGAACAAAAACCTCCTTCCATTTTTACACAGGTATTATGGTTTTAGAAAAATGTCAAAAATACATTTGCTACAAGAGAGTTGCTACACTTCTAGAGTGACCTTGGGAAAATCAATTTTTCTCCTAGATGGAGTGTCCACATGACTTCGTGGATAAGTCAAAGGATAAATAGAAAGCAATATAATTCCAATGAGCTATCATGAGATCACTTTGGAGTTGAGGAAGACCTCCAAAAATTTCCTTCAAGATCACACTTCATTTTCGCACCCTCATTCTACACATTTTGACTAGTCTTGGGAGAATTGATTTTTGAGTGGCTATACTTGATCATTTGAAGTACTTGATAGGTCCATTATGTAGCCACGAGAGATACATTTCCAACGCACTATCATGAGCTCAATTAGGACCCTAGGAAGGCACTCAAAAGTTGTTTTGAAGATGGAACTATGCACCTAACATTGTGAGGGCACACTTCCTTCTGGCATTACGGACTTCCTTCTAAGAGGGTGCACTTCCTTGTGGTGCTGCTCACTTGCCTAGAAAAGACAGAAGCACTTCTAGACTTTGCAAATTTCCTCCAAATCTTCAACAATGTTGTCTTCAACCTCCAGTAAGTGAGTGACAATTAAAGATATCATTGTTCTTCCTCCTATAGTCATTCCTTATGGTATTTTGCAAGTTTCATTAAAATTTGGTGTTTTACTCATTTCAAATCCTAGTATCTCCTTGAAATCACCATTTGCGCTCTCAATTCACAAATTTCATTACCCTACACTTTCATACCCTTCCCTCATTACAATTCCCTTTCCCTAAACCATTTAACCCAATATCCTAAGCCCTAGGTGCTACAACTACCTAGGCTCCCAACCCCCAACTTGTAAGTACTTTCCCTATCTTAAATTCCATCATATTACTACTCCCTGTCCTTTCCCCCATTTCATAAATCCCTAGCACCATCTCCCTCAATTTCCCTTTCCCATTCCTTATTCCTAAAAACCACATTCCACCAACATTAGACCTCCCTAGGGTTTTGACATTAAGATAACATGGCAGAAATTAGACATGAGGAGGACCTCCATGAGACTAAATAGGATTTTGAGCTTGTTAACCTAAGTGAGCATGATAATGATGAGAAAATCATTATAGTCATCAAGGGAAAGGATGCCAAGGTTAGACAACTCCAAACTAATCTTGACAGGGCCAAATTTGTCATAAACTTCCTTGAGTAGGAGAATAAGCAGTTGAAGACCAAGCAATTCATTGATGAGGTAAACTACATCACAACCCAAAGGGAGGAAGAAAAAACCAAGGTTTTGTTTGAAGAGACACTTGAAAAGCATGGTTTTCTTGAAGAGCAAGATGAAAAAGCATCAAAAAGCAGTCCTAGGACTAGAGGGATGAAAAGAGCTCTAGAACTAGGGAGACAAAAAGATACTAAGCTTGCAAATCAGCTCACACGAAATGAGCAGTTTTCCATCATGATTAATGAGAAATGGGAGCATTGAATTGACAAGGTAAACCAACATTTGGAAAATCTCCTAGATAAGGCCAATCAACAAAATGACATTCAGAGAAAGATGGAAAAACATTATGCCAAAAGAGAAAGAAATGGAAGGTAAAATCTCAAGGTAGCAAAGGCAAAAATTGAAGCCCTAACTCACCAAGAAGAGAAAAATAAAATTGATATACTTGCAGAGGCTTCACTCCAAGCCTAGCCACACAAACATTAGTTACTTGACCAATTTTGAAGCATTTTGGCTCATTTTTTCCATTCTTGTCTTTTCTTTGTGTTTGGACAATTTTATATCAGTAGCATGGTCAAACGCGCAACGCCCTAGGTGCTACGCACATTTTTGGGGAACATTTTGAGAAAATGGAGACCACCACTAGATGAAAAATGATAAAATACTATAATATCCCTTACCATGAATATTCCTCAAACACAAGCAAACTCCAACTAAAGATGGACTGGGAGGGCATTTACCGGATATGTTGCCTCTGAAGAGAGGACGAGATCCGGAGGCTACCTGGCCCTTTCGAGACTCTGTCTAAGAGTATAGAAGAAAACACACAAGTGGTATAATAGCAGAGAATGCTCAAAGATATACAAATAATAATGGTGCAACATATAACAATATAACCACAAGCAGATACTCAAGAAATGCAGAGAGAAATGCTAAGCCATTTTATTATACTGAGTAATAGAATGAGTACAGGAGGTGATCAGAAAGATGGCACCTGGACTTGCACAAGGCAAGTGAAGAAATACACTCAGAATAGAAATAGAATGGCCCCTCTCTGAACTATGTCCCAGCTGTTGGAGAACTGTTATGCTGCTAGAAATCAAATGAGGATTTGGGGCTGCTGCCCTCCTCGGAAAATGCTAAAAATATGGAATCAGACTCTACTCAAAAAACCCAGAAAAACCCTGAAATATTTTCTGAAATAGACGACCCCAAAAAATCACCCCCTTGGGGTTCTTCGTAGTCACTCAATGCTTTGCACTACCACTAAATGAAACCCTCTAGAAATCTGCCTGAAACCTCTGCTAAAACTCTCCAATATGCAAGGGTTGATCCCATGCTCTATCTCTCAGCACAAATCCTACTGCAGACCCACAACCCAAAGCTACTGCCAGAAAGAACTGCATCACCCATCTCAGTGCTATGCAATCCTCCAAAACACTGATGAAACTAATTCTGGAATTCTACTGAAACTACTGCTGAAATGCCAATGGAAATACCTTGCTCAAGAAGGAACTCTAAGTCCCCTGGGGCTAAGGGTGAGATCTCTGAACGGAGACACTCAATGCACTAAATAGTGTTGCAGACTAGCTAAACAGCCAGTGTTCTCTAAGTCGAAATGACTATCAGAAATGCTCATAATAGAATGATCAAAATGAGGGGGATCCTCTCTCCTTTATAGCCTTTGCCTCTCTCAATCCTAAGTCTCACCTCCTCCTACGTGATTCCTCTCTTGCCACACGTTTCTTCCCTCCTGTGTAGTCCCTCCATGTGTCTGCATGGGATCCATTTTTGTGTCCCTCTTTGGCCCCCTTGGCTCCCCTTTAAGTCACAACGTTGTGCTACTAGAAAGTGACTTTTTATTCTAAAAGTGAGTTATGTTCCCATTTCCCCACTTTTTTATTTACAAATAACTTTAGAAGGCAAAACTTGAACAAAATCAAATATTCCAATTAGCCATGGCTAATTAGGAATATTACAGTATCCCCCAGCAAAATGTTGCTTGTCCTCAAGAAAATAAAGTGATGGATGCTGCAAGATCTTCTCATTCTCCCAAGTGGCATCCTCATCTGACAAATTATTCCACCTCACCAAGAATTCCTGGACCGTCCTGCTCCACAGCTACCTCTCCCTGGTATCAATGATAGCCTCCGGCTACAATACCAAATGCCCCTCATCATCCATGGGTGGTAGCTCATCTATCACTGTCACCTACTACCCCAATGCCTTTTTCAGGCATGATACATGAAAAACGTTATGAATATTGCTACCTTGGGGTAGCTCCAACTCATATGCAACCTATCCAATCCTGCATATCCCCTTGTATGGCCCATAAAAGGGGGCTTGAGCTTCTCAGTCCCCTTCTGCTTTAGTGACGACTATCGGTATGGCTGTAATCATAGGTAGACCATGTCCCCTACCTCGAACTATCTCTCCACGTGACCCCTATTGGCATACAGCTTCTGCTAGTTCTATGTTGTAGCCATGTTATCCTTGAGAGCTCGGAGGATATCCTGGCTCTCTTAAATCCAAATCTTGGCTCTAGGAGCCTTGCTATCACCAAACATCACATCAACAAAAGATAAATGATGATACTCATATAAGGCATAGAATGGTGAAATACCGATGGACATGTGATGTGAAGTATTGTAGCAATACTCCCCCAGATGCAGCCACTTCAGCCATGCCCGCTGTTGCCCACTGACATAGTTACGTAAGTAGCCCTCCAACCACTTATTAACTATCTCTGTCTGCCCATCCGTTTATGGGTGATAACTGGTACTCGTTGTCAACTCCATCCCCACCAACCGGAAAAGCTCCTACCAAAACCTGCCCATGAAACGACTGTCCCTATCATTGACGATGGTCTTAGGAAGACCATGTAGCCTGAAGATCTCTGTGAAGAATAGCTTGGCCACTTGTTCTGTTGTATAGTGTGCGGATATGGCAAAAAAATGTGTGTACTTCATCAGTCAATCAATGACGACAAAGATACAATCCTTGCCCCATACCATGGGAAACCCTGTGATGAAGTCCATCGAAATAGTCTCCCATTTCCCCTCTTGAATGGGAAGAGGCTGTAATAAACCTGCGGGATGGCTCATATCTCCCATGTTCCTCTGGCAAACATTGCACTCCCGGATGTGCAGGAGTACGTCCTCCTTGAGGCCCTTCCATGAGAACCTCTCCCTAATGGCCCTGTAGGTTTTGGTAAACCCCTGATGTCTTGCCAATGGTGAATCATGTGATGCCTGGAGTATCTTCTTCTTGAGTTGAGATCCCTCAATCAAGAAGATCTGGTCCCTGTAATAGATGATCTCATCAACCACCCTGTACATGTCATCTACCACCTGCCCATCTAGAACCTCACATGCAAACCTATCCTTGGAGTACTCTACTAAGCGTCGAACCCTCCAGTATGTATCCAAGCTCATAAGAGACAATGTGGCTGGTATACGTGAAAGGGCATCTGCTGCCACATTGTTCTTACCCTTGACATACTCAATGTCAAAGTCATATGCTTGGATCTTACTGATCCACTTTTGTTGCCACTCCTGTAGATGCTTCTGCTCCAAAAAGAACTTGAGGCTGTTGTGATCAATCCTCACCCTGAACCTATTACCCACCAAATACTGTCGTACTTAGCTAATGCATGCATGATGGCCAACATATCCTTGTCGTATATAAAATATAACCTCTCATGTAGTAGGAGCTTCCGGCTCTCAAGGGCTATAAGGTGACCTCCCTGCATCAACACTGCACGATCCCCTCTCCCGACGCATCACACTCCAAAACAAATGGCTACATAAAATCTGGCAACGTAAGCACTGGGTAGCTGCTCATAACCTCCTTGAGCCTGTCAAAGGCTCGTTGCATTGTATCAAACCAAATGAATGCCCCTTCCTCATCAAATCTGTTAGGTGTGCAACAAGCTATGAGAAACCTTTGACGAACTTCTGGTAGTAAGTACAAATGCCAATGAATCCTTGAAGTTCCGTCATGTTTCTCGACTTTGGCCATTCTCTGATGGCCCTGATCTTCTCCTTGTGGACTCTCACTCCGTCCACCCCTATGATGTGTCCCAGATACAACATCTCTGTTAACCCAAACTCACACTTAGAGAGTTTGGCATAGAACTGTTGGTCCTGTAAGATATGCAATATTGTCTCAATGTGTTGGAGATGCTCCTCCCAAGTCCTGCTATAAATGAGAATATCATCAAAGAATACCAACACAAACTTCCTCAAGTGACTACGGAAGATGTGATTCATGTAGGACTAAAATGTAGCGAGGGCATTGGTTAGCCCTAAAGGCATCACCAAGAACTCAAAGTGCCCATAGTGACACCTAAAGGTGGTCTTGGGAATGTCCTGTTCCCTCACGCGAATCTGATGGTACCCAGATGTCGAATCAATCTTTGAGAAGAACCGTGCTCCTCTCAACTCGTCCATCAACTAATTGATCCTGGGTATGGGGTACCTATTCTTCAGGGTCTTCTTGTTCAGGGCCCTGTAGTCAATGCACATCCTCAATGTACTGTCCTTCTTCTTCACCAACACCACAGGAGAAGAAAAAGGACTCGTGCTCGGTCGAATGTGCCCAAGAGCCAGTAACTCCTGGATAGCCCACTCAATCTCATCTCGATAGGCCTTGGGGTGACTATAGGGGGTGGTAATCACTGCCTGTATACCCTGCTCAAGCTCGATGGTGTGCTCAAACACCTGATCTGGTGGCTGTCCTGGTGGAGTCTCCCCAAACACTATGGCATACTGATCAAGGATGGACTGTATCTCTAGATGTACCGTCTGCCCTGTAGTCCCTGCCTCTATTGCATGCAGCTCCACTACCCACTCTATGTCTCCCTTCGAAATACTGCCTCCATCCGATGAGCCGAAACAGTTTGAGGCAGATATGTGTGCTTGTTATCATGAAAAATAGTGTCCATTCAGAGCTGCTAGTCCCACTAAGATGGGTAGCTATCTTAGAAACAAACAAACTAAAGTCACTTGTGTTTTCCTTTATGAGAGATAGATGAGAGAGAAGCAGAGAGTACCAACCTCAGTCGTTCGCTAGTCTCCTTGCTTGTTTCCTCTCTCCTTTGATAGAGCTTTCGCCACTCCTTTCTCACTTGTCCTGCTTCAAAGAACACCTGTAGAGTCAAAGCAACAAAATACCATCAAAACATAGATATCTATAACCATAAACAATGTAGGATCAGATGTACATTAACCATATAAATGCATATACAAATACAAGATTCAGAGATATACAAGCATATGGAGGAAAAACAAGCATATGGAGGAAAACTCAAATAGCTTTATTAACAGAAGTAGTAGAAGAGAGGATTACAACCAAGCTATCTGATCCAGCATCATCCTCCCAGCATGAAAGCTCTCTTCACCTCATACAAAGCAAGGTCACCCAACAATGCCTTCAAAGAGAAACCAACAACACTTCCTTGCAAATTACAAAATTCCAGCCTCCGGATCTCTAGGATGAGGGATCCATATATAGATGTTTACAGGAGAGTGAATCATCTTTTGGGATTTTGATTAGTGTCATTTCTATAAGTAGAACTTCGGTGTAAATCACATAAAGAGAGACATTTGTCGACGCATTTCGAACCAACTAGTGTGGTTCATCGTCAGGACAAGTTGAAGAAGCAGATCCAGCTTAGCATGATAAATAGTCTGAGCAGAGTCTCAAACGGCTAAATTGACTAACGGCTAATTTCACTGATAGTTCTTGGTTCCACTTGGAGATTTTAAATCTCTTACTCATCCCTGGGCAAATTCAGAGAGGCAAGTGTCATATGAGCAGTTTCTAGAAGATTCTCTGGGTTTCCACCTAGCAAACTTCTTTTGCCATTTTTCTACTCTCGCTCATTGCACCCTACAGAAGGGCTTTCCAGTATGCATCACACCCCCCATGTGTAATAGGTGAGATGCATCGCACCCTATGCATGGAGCAGTCTGTATGGTCGAGTTTTGACCAGTTCTGAGTAGATTTTCATGGAGAACTTCTGGAGATGATGTAATCAGCTGACCTTGTTCCTTTAGGGTATGAAACAACACTTTTGGGGGTTTAGAAGCCCTTGGTTTATGGACATATGTGATTGGGGTTGCAGTGCCCAAATATGTCTATAACAGTCTCCCCCTAAAGCATGAGGTCGTAAATCTTTTGATGTCGGGTGAAATGCTTTATAATGAGGATCCGAGGTTTTTCGAACTGGAAGGTGACCTATAATAAGATACAATACAATACATTATCTTCATAATATTTTCATGATCTAGCTGAGGTGGCATTCCCATGCTCAGATTTATAAATTCATATTCATGTACATAAGACAGACAATTGTGTGTGTGGCAGATTGATGATTCTGGTAGAGCCATCATCCTTTAGTTTGGATGATTATCTATGAAGCTGTGATGTACATTTGATGTCTTTATTTTCCTAAATATATCGCAGCCCGGATGGATGAAACTAGATCCAGGGTCTTCAAACTCATTCAATCTTCACCCGAAGTACAAGCCGACCCATGTGAAAAGATATTCTGATGTCAAACATGGAAAGACATCACCTGATTACCAGCCAATGATGTAAGCTATTAATAGGTGCAAGAGGAGTCACCATTAATGATGATGACCCTAAAGGTACTGTAGTACGATTCACGTGGTATGAATATATGAGTTGATGTCAAACACCATGTAAAATATTTCGGTCAAAGGCCATTGATGTAAACCTGTCGCCGAAAGTGAGAAACTTGCCATGTAGGCATGCAAGCTTCAAAGTACTGAAAGGGTTGTTCCTAAGTCAACTTCTTGGGTAATGAGTTGATGTTGACAAGAAGTGACCCATCATAGGAGGGCCTTAATGAATCCCACATCTACGCCACGGAACAGAGAAAATGATTTTGTGGAGGTGAAAACAATCTGATGATATAAGGTTCAGGGTGGTGGTCATGGAAAATGGAGAGTGAAGGTATTGCAGCAGATGAGGCGTTAGCTAGGTTGATGAATTCTCTAAGTGACATCTCTTGAACATATCGGAGACACTGAAATGGATTAGTAGCGTTAACCCCAAGGTGAATGGAATAACCCCTTGGGGTCAACGCTACCAATCCATTTCAGTGTAATAACCCAACCCGACTCAATCATGGTGACGGAGTGAAAGTTTCATGTTCAAGAGTGACCTGCTACCAATGAAGCTATTCAAGTTTTCTTCCCTTTTTCCCCAGTCATTACTGACCAGTACCTCTTTATTTTTGTTAAGCTTGAGGAGGATAACATATGCTTGTTCTGTAATTTTCCCTTCGGCCAAACCTGTCACTATGTTTTAACGAGCCTAGTGATAGTGAAACTCGTTGTTGTCTACATGGACAAGTTTGTCGCTATTGTTTTAACGAGTTTAACGACAAAGATAACTCGGTCCTTTTCAATTTTAGAGAGTCTAAAAAGGGACGGAAAGGCAACTCCAGTGGTCCTTTTTCATAATGTAATCCCTTAAGTCTGAAAAAGTATAAAATAATACGAAAGGGATGACTTTTCGATAGTTTTAACGAGCTGAACAAGACAAGTGCTCGATCTTTTTGTGTAATAATCCCTCAAGTCCAAAAAGATTAAAATCTAGAGGAGGGATGGCACTTCCGATGACTTTAACGAGCTAGAGAGGCCAATTGCTCGTCAATCTTTTCATATTTTACGAGTCAGATGAAAAGAGCTTAAAGGAGACTCGTTTTTTGAGGAACGAGTGATGTTTTTGGATAGGAACTGGTTCCAGGTAAGGTTTGTAACTTTTCAATCACGGAAGTGTAAAGAAGGTAGCTAATAGAATCACTCATCGTAGCTATTTGTCAAAAGGGGTAAACAATCAAATGGAGGTGTATGATCGGCTAGAAAAGAGTGGAGGTGATGGTAAGAACACGACCAAGGTTCAAAAGCTGATAATTACGCGATCGCAAAGATTATTTACTAAAGGTGGGTTCATTTTTCAATGAGCTTAAACTTTGGGGGAACATTTGCTCATTGCTAGATCTATTTTTTAACGAGCTTGAACTTCACGTAAAACTGCTCATGGCTAGGTTTATTTTTTAACGAGCTTGAACTTTGCGTAAAATTGCTCGTGTCTAGGTTTATTTTTTAACGAGATTGAACTTCACGTAAAACTGCTCGTGCCAGTCATATAATAAGGATGTCTCATCAGTAGGTTCATTTTTTAGGGAGCTTGCCCCATGCGCAAATTTTCTCTTGAGCCTTTCATTATGCAAGCTAGGAATGACCAACCTATGAGTTTAAATGGTTAAGAGCCTACAAACTAAGAAAATAAATGGTCGTTTTTCACTTGCATGCCCCCAGGTATAAAGTAGAGTTTCCAAGTCACCATATGGAAGTTCTTGCATTAGCAAGATTGTTCCATCCGTGTCGTAGACAAAACACTTCCTTGGTGATGTCCATCGAAATGGACAAAGGTGACTGTTGTCAGTGCCAATCACATAACCTTTGACGGGGGAATCCTTTTCCAGTCCAAATCCATTTTCCTAAATGGACAAGGGTATCAGAATAGTCATATTCCTACGTGGAAACCTACCTTATATCTAGGGTTTTCCTGTCGAAGCAGACCAGGGCACATGCCTCCTGGGTTTCAGTCAAAATCACCGAATCACTTGCGATCATCAGGTGGATGGACTAGAGATTGATTAGACATTCCTTGTGCAAGAAGACCAGTTAGGGATGTAATTTGACTAATAGCTGTGTTTGAACCAGGGAATGAAAGTTGGTCAAGTGGGTGGACCACTCTGCCTTCATTTTGAAAACACATTACTCAGAAGAGTGAGGAAACAATAGCTCCCATGCTATAAATGTAGTCACGCCCAAGGAGTAGATTGTAATCTAGAGGTCCTTGGACTACCATCACGTTTAGATGAACGGTTTTCCTTCTCAAAGTTGTAGGAAAATTTGGAAGGATCCATAACAGTCAACTGGTTCCTTTGTTGAAGCCTGTCAAATTTTGAATCTCAGGCAGAAGCGATGGCGAACCAAGTGCTTTCCAAGAAGTTGAAGAAAGGATACTCACAGAAGCCCCTTCATCTATAACAGTACCAACCATGATCATTCTGTAAGCTTGTACTATGATTCAGAATGGTACATTAGATGGTAGGTGGGGTCTGCCTAGTAGATTCCAATCGAAGGAAACAACTAGATTGCTTGGAGGTGGGACCGAATAAACGACTGGATAAACCTCTGAAGAACTTCCTTCTTGTGGTAAAGGAATGGGTAGATTGCCCCCATGTTCATCGGAGTCTGTGTTTACGAAAAGAATTTGAACGGTGTCATTCTCATTCTCTTTGGTGACAATATCATCTGAAGGTGGACCCTCTGAAGACAAGATTGGGTCGACTACCGTCTCGACCTGTTGACTTTGGTCTAGTGTGGAATCAAAGGGTTTATCTTCAATGATAGGTGATTCAACCAACAACAACAGTGTGTCAATTAGATTTTCAACTAGTGATGGACTCGGCAAGAGTTTCTTGTATCCAGGGGGAAGTCACTGCGGTGACGCAGGACGGTTATCCAAGACTCTTTTAGCTTCATCTAGGAAAGGACAACGGTGGAGGACATGATCGCCTTCACACAATCTACAAGGAAATTTAGATCTTCCTTTCTTTCCATTGGCTTTGTTTTCGCTAGTTGATGGTGTGCTTTCAACATGATCGTCAGTAGTTGAAGACACCAGATTGTGCAAGTGGGGAGACCAGTCCCTCAGGATCCGTGAGATGCAAGGACAATCTCGATGATAGTGGTCTTTATTGCAAATGACACATGGAGATTTAGGTTTGGAAGGTGCAGTGTGTGGATTTTCACCAGACGATGCATGGTTGCCCTCTTTCGTCGTTGGATTCTTCTTCTTCTTCTCCTTCCCTTTCTTCTTCTTCTTAGTTACTTGGTTTTTAGCGTTACTAGCTTCACCAAGCGAAGAGGAAGTGTTAGGGTCCCACCCTAACCCCTTATTTATGTAGTGGGATCGAATCATAGTAAAGAGTCAATAAATCCCATATTAATAATTGTAAGTGGTTAACCTGCAATTAATGACGGGACCACAGTTAGTTGCAAATGGGCCATGGTATTAGATAGATGGTATTAATAAAACCCATGGTATTGATCCATGGTATTGCATGTATGAGTCATATATAAAGGATAGTGACTCCCTGCGAGGAGCATCGTGTCTTATTTCTGTATCGAGCTCTGCTCTATTGGAGGTTGCCCCCTCGAAGAGGCCAGTGAACATTGCTTTTTGAATAATAAAATATTTGTTGTTGCCTTTCACTATTCTATGTTTTGGGTATCTTTCTTCGCATATTCTGTATTTGGGTATCTTTTGCAGGTTAAGAGCATAACAAGTGGTATCAGAGCACTTTCCAGGGCCAGTGGGATCTCCATTTCTTAGCAAAACATTTTTTGGCTAGAGACGTGTTCCGATGTCTTTAAACCACAGGATCTATTGTTGAGTGCATAAACCTACGGATTTGGGGAGGCATGCACGCATGAAATACAAGAGGTGGTCACGCTTGTTGGACTCCCTTGTAACCCTTGTGGGTACCCCTTCGAGTAGTAGCGCATTAGACAGAACCGTGTACGGACTATCTTCCAAGTATCTTCTGGGTATATCGGAATCCCCTTAGCTCCTCTGCAACCTCGCCATAGATAAACCGTCGGCCGTCTTGCTGCTATAGTACACCAAGAACAACACTCGGAGAGATTACTCAGCCGTACGATAGAGTAGTCGGGTTGTACGGATAAGGGTACGGTTGATCCTCCTTAGTTAGAGCCCTAAAACATTTGGCCGAGTACTACTGTCAGACCCTTATGTATATTGCGATCTGTAGCACCTATCTGGGGATCGCGCATCATCTCTGCCAGATCCACTCACGCAAAGGGGTGCAGCAGCAGCAGCAGACATCAGTCTCGCAGTTCCGAGTTAGCAGACCAACCATTATGATCTATTAGATCCATCAGATCTGTAGCAACAATCTGTTCCGCCGCTCAGAGCTATCCAATCCACCATTCAGATCTATCAAATCCACCTGATCTGAGTAGTTGTGTGGGGTTCCTATGCCGGGGCATGATTTTCGCAGGACTTTTGGTAGCATTGACATTTTGAGGATTCAGCTACTGCAGTATTCCTAAGGAAGGAGTAAAACTCTATTAGGAGTTTTTAGAAAAAAAAAAAAAAAAGTCTGAGATCTCCCGGGGCGCTTATTGGTGATCTAGCCCATCAGAATCAGGATGACGAGCTGAGCACGATGGTACCATTCAATTCTTAGTGAAAAAAAAATATAAAAATTTTGGGCCTTCCCAATTATCAAGAACATCAGGTCAGTGCATGGTAGAAACTAGAGCTCAAGCTATGGCCAATGAGAGGATGGACAAACTTGAAGAACCCTTGCAATCCCTCCAAATTCAGCTTGACCGACTAACTAGCATGATCCTGAGCATAATCCCAACGCGAAAGGCGGAAGCCCATGAGGAGGAATATATTGGCAATGGACACAGTGAGGGTGAGTCTAGCCACTCTCTTCACCTCGGGGGCCCCCACTAACAATCCCGTCCGTGACCTCCCAAGTTGGATATGCATAAATTTGATGGTTCTCACCCAGCAGCATGGATAGCACAAATGGAGCAGTATTTCAATCTGAATAACATCTTAGATAATGAGACTCAACTTATGGTGGGGAGCATGTACTTGGACAATGAAAGGTGGCAATGCTGGGAATGGCATTGTTATAGACATTTTTGTGCCTTACAGCTATAAGCATGAAATGTCCATAAACCAAGGGATCCTAAGTCCCTAAAAGTGTTTTTCCAGGTCCTAAAGAAACAAGGTCAACAAATTACAGCTTCTCCCAGAAGTTCTCCACCAGAAACTGCTCAAAACTAGTCAAATCAGGATCATTTCAGATGCTCCACTAGCTAGCTGCGTTGCAAAGCACCCAAATACAATGGCTAGGTGCATTGCAATGCACTTGAATGCACTACCAAGGTGCGTTGAGTGGGAAATGACAAGTGGCAGAGTCATTCCACGAGGTGGAGAGACAATGGAAGCTTCCAGAATCTTCTCCAATGACACTTGCCTAACTGAATTCGACCAGTGATGAGTAAGAGGCTCTCAGTCTCCAAGTGGAAGCAAGAACTGATAGAGAGAAGCCACTAATCAATTCATGAGCTGACTCATCCTCTTTGCATACATCTATATATGGATCCCTCACCAAGAGATCCAGAGGCTGGAATTTTGTACATTGCAAAGAATTGCTGTTGGTTTTGTGATAGATATCAGAGTATTGGGTGATTTATGCTTTGTTAGAGGTGAAGAAGGGATTCTATGCTGGGAGGTTGATGCTGGATCAAGAATCATCGGTTGTAACTCCTCCTGGATCTTCTTGTTTTATCAATAAAACTACTTGAGTTTCTCCTACATGCTTGTATATCACTGATGTTTGTTATATTTGTATGTTTAGCTTAAATCTGATCCTAAGCTTTTTATGAACATAAATCCATGTCTTTGTGTAGTTTCTTTCTTCTGTGAACTTGCAGGAACTTGGTGACGCTAGACAAGTAAGAGAGAAGGTAGCTGGAAGCTGTCAAAGAGAAGAGAGATTGGATCAAAGGACTAGCGCAAGACACAGGTTGGTTCATCCTATTCATCTTCGTTTATAGTTCATAAAGGAGAATACAAGAGTAGTTTTCCCTGTTTGTTTCTGAGGTCTCTGTCACAACCCTGTGGGATAGGGTCGTTCGGAATAGACACCTTTCCCAAAAACAAAATGGCGACTCCGCTGGGGATCGTGTCTAGTTAGTTTGTTTGTGTTTCTATTGTTGTTCATCTCATAAACTTAGGAGTAGTGAATCGAACTGCATTTGCCATTTAAAAATGCAAAGTAGACATCTGCTACTCTAGTCCATTCACTGGATCTATTTATGATCTGAACAGTTGATTCACGAATGATCTCATTACCCTTTGTGATAGCTCTTAAACCTCTTGTAAATCAACCCTCTGATTGTGCATTACTGATTGTTTTTACCCGGTCAAAAACCATAGATTAAACTGCAAACCGTGACCCAGAACCCAGAGAGAATTCTCGTTTCTGCTCCAGCGCAGGCTCTGTGAAGAGACTCTGCATTTCAGCACAGTTCCCGAGAGGGCTACTTGCGTTGCAATTCAGTTTCTCTGTGTAGCAGGTGCGTTGATCAGCTTAGCCCTGTCTTGCTGAGGTTCTTTGCTCACTTTTTCCAGTTTTGCCTCTGATTTTTGCAGCCTGTGATTAGTGTGTGTGTCTGTTTAAAAGCCCCTTTTCTTTGCCTTAATTCCGCCTCAGTTGTATGAAAGAAACTGTATTTTTTTTTGTGTGTTTGTTACGTCATTTACAGTTTCCCATTGCAAAAGTAAACTAGTCATACTGTCGTCCTTGGATTTAGATCTGTCGTAAGTGTCGATTTCGATCTTAGGAGAAAGTTTATTTGCTGTTGACAGTCGATTACGCTTTTACTTTTGCCTTTGGCTTGAATTTGTGAATTTCTAGTGTCGAAACAAGTGTTTATTTCTAAATCATAAAGTGTCGTAATCGTCTCTACCTTTTGATTTCGAAAAGAAGCTTGTTTGTGTTTTTCACTTGAAATCGAATTCAAATTTGTACAACAACTTTATTTTTAGGCATCAATATTAAGAAAGTGAAAAACAAATACATGCACATGTGCATTTTCATATTGACACTCTGTTTGGCTTGATTTAGGAAAAGTGCATTTACAGTGTGCTCTTTTCTCTTTGAGAAAATATTGTGTCTTTCTTTTCCCCTTGTAGCTAGGATTTTCATTGCTGAAAAGAGATAAAAGCTTGCTTATCATCTTTAGATTGCATTTTAGGAATTACATCTACATATTGTGGTGAACCCAAAAGGAAAACTTCATAAGAAAGATCAACCTAAAATAAATTCAATGAACTTAACAACGCTTTGTAACTTAACGCACAACATCTAGAGGTCTAGGCTAGAGACGTATTCCGGCGTCGTAAAGCCTGGTAACTGTTGTCCTCACTGATGGTTGGGTGATTCCTCCACTTTGAGACGATAAGTGCCAGTACGGACTTGTGCTCCCACGTACCGTCGAGTATATATTGGGAGACCCCTATAGGCATAAAACCTTTATCCATAGGAAGCCGTGTCGGCCGCCCTACTGATCACAATGCACCGAACACAGCATTCGGGAAGATTGACTGCCGTACCCTAAAAAGTATTCTGCAGTTTTGCGATTGGTTTGGTACTCCCTCTACCTAGACCTCCAGAGCAGTCCCTTTCGTTCCTTTTCAGACTCGTTAACGGAAAAGGTCCATCTGAGCACTTGTCACTTCAGGCTCATTAAAAATCGAAGGAGACTAGAGTCATCTTTTGTTTTTTCTTGACTCTTTAAAACTGAAAAAACAAGTTGTGTCAAAGCGTGTTAAAATTTATTTTAAACGGAATATTCATACCCTTTTCCTGCGTTGATCTTTAGGTTGAGAAAATGGAGCCTACCAACCAAGGAATTCCCCTTCGTGGAAATCCTAGTCCCTTCTCCTCTTGGGGAGATGTTGGTGCGCCCCATATGGCCACATTTTCGCTTCCAGGACTGACTATTGGCTTGCCAGTATGGCTCTTCTCAACCAATGTCGTTCAGAACACCACTATTCCTGAACAGTCGAATCAGCATTTAGACGAGTCTAGAGTTACCCACCAGCCTTCTACTTCCTCTAATTCTTCCTCTCCTCCTTCCTCTTCGCTCGACGAGACTGGTAAAGCTAAAAGCCAAGTTCCTAAGGAGAAGAAGGAAAAGAAGAAGAAAGAGAAAAAGAAGAAGGAACCAAAGGTGAATGGGGGAAAACGAGTGTCGTCTAACGAAAATCCACACACAGCATCGACCAGGCCTAAATTGCCATGTGTCATTTGCAAAGGAGACCACTTTCACAGAGATTGTCCTTGCATCCCCTGGATACTAAGGGAATGGTCTCCTCGTTTGCACAATCCAGTGTCATCAACCTCTGGAGACCATGTTGAAAGCACACCGTCAACTAGTGAAAGTGAAGCCCCGAGACAAAAAGGGAAAGCTAGATTTCCCTGTAAACTGTGCGAAGGTGACCATGCCCTCCACCGTTGTCCCTTCTTAGACGAAGCTAAAAGAGTTTTGGATGATCGTCCGGTTTCACCGTTACGACTTCCTCCTGGATATAAAAAACTCTTGCCGAGTTCGTCACTAGTTGAGAACCCAGCTGGCCCGCTCAGGTGGTCGGCTGAAGCACCTATCGTTGAAGATAAACCAACTGAATCCATACCAGACGAAAGTCAAAAGGTCGAGATGGCAGTTGACCCGGTCTTGCCTTCAGAGGTTTTATCTTCGAATGATACAGTTACTGAAGAGAATAAGGATGACACCATCCAAATTCTCTTCATCAACACAGACTCCGACGAACATGGGGGCAATCTACCCATTCCTTTACCGCAGGAACGAAATTCGTCAGAGCCATACCCGGCCGTCTACTCGGTCCCACCTCCAAGCAACCTAGTTGTATCCTTCGACTGGAATCAACTAGGCAGACCCCGTTTGCCAGCGAGCATACCATTCCGAATTATCGTTCAAATATATAGAATGGTCATGGCTGGTACCATCATAGATGAGGGGGCTTTTGTGAGTATCCTTTCCTCTATTGCTTGGAAAGCGCTTGGTTCGCCATCGCTGTTTCCTGAAATGAGAAATCTGACAGGCTTTGATAAAGGAACCAGTCGACCTTTAGGGATCCTTCCCGATGTGCCCATAACATTGAGAAGGAAGACAGTTCACATGAACGTCATGGTCATTCAAGGATCCTTGGATTATAACCTACTCCTTGGACGAGACTATATTTATTGCATGGAAGCCATTGTCTCCTCACTCTTTAGAGTAATGTGTTTTCCGCACGAAGGAAGAGTGGTCAAGCTCGTGGACCAGCTTTCATTTCCCGGATCACGCATAGAAAATAGTCATATACTGTCCCTAAATGGTCTCTTCACGCAAGAAATGTCTCAATTCCCAGTCTGTCCTCCCGATGAGCGCGAGTAATTCGGAGGGATATGACTAAAACCGAGGGGGCATGCATCCTGGTCTGCTTCGGCAGGAAAACTTTGGGTATAGAGTAGGTTTCCGCGGGAGAATATGACTAGTCTGTACCCCATCCGTGATTGGAAGAGGGGTTATTCTAGAATAAGATTCTCTTGTCAAAGTTATGAGAGTTGTTTGATCTCGCCACTCACCTTTGTCTATTTCGGTAGACATCGTCGAAGAAGTGTTTTGTTTGCACTGCGAATAGAGCAATCTTTGGGTAACCTGTAAGAGGTAGGCCTCTCCTGATAGAACAAATGTTTTGTATGCAAATTGAGGGGTAACCTTGAAACCATATTTTATACCTGGGGGCATGCAAACCTTTTGGAGTGCAAGCGATGGGCGGCTATTTATTTTTTAAATTTTTAGGACCTCTAACCCTTTAAACTCGTAGGATTAGTCGTCACCTAACTTGCATAAAGAAAGGATGTGGGGCAAAAATCCAAAAGTTGCCGTTTTTATATGAGACATTCTTATCATATGACTGGATTATCGAGCAGTTTTAGCGCATAGTTCAAGCTCGTTAAAAAATAAACATAAGACATGAGCAAGTGTTTCCACCCGCATTTAAGCTCATTAAAAAATGAACTATCCTCCAGTAAATAAACACCATGAATGAAGCATTTTCAGCCATTAAAGCCTTGGTCGTGTTTGCACCATCACCTCCACTTTTCCATTGGCCGATCATTCACCTCCATTTGATTGTTTACCCATTTTGAGGAACAGCTGCGAAGAGTGATTTCACCAGCCATCCTTGTGACACTGCCGTGATTGGAAAATTCCAAACCTTACCTGGAATCAGCTGCTACCCATTTTATCACTCGTTCCTCAAAAGACAAGTCTTCTTTAAGCTCTTTTCATCTGACTCGTAAAATATGAAAAGATTGCCGATTTTTGGCCTTCCAACTCGTTAAAGCGACAGGAAGTGCCATCCCTCTAGATTTTAATCTTTTTGGACCTGAGGGATTATTGCACAAAAAGATCGAGCGCTTGTTTTGTTCGGCTCGTTAAAACTATCGAAAATTCATCCCTTCTGTATGGTTTTATACTTTTTCAGACTTAAGGGATTAGATGAAAAAAAATGAATTCTGGAGTTATCTTTACGTACCTTTTCAGACTCTCTAAAAATGAAAAGGACCGAGTTATCTTTGTCGTTAGACTCGTTAAAAAGAATTAATAGCGACAAACTTGTCTTTAGACGAGAACGAGATTCACTGTCACTAGGCGCGTTAAAACATAGCGATGGGTTTTCCTGAAGGGCAGATTATAGAACAAGCATATGTTATCCTCCTCAAGCTTGACAAAAATAAAGAGGTACTGGTCAGCAATGACTGGGGAAAAATTAGGAAGAAAACTCAAAGAAACTTTATTGGTAGCAAGTCTCTCTTGAACATGACACTTCCACTCTGTGCCAGAGTCGGGTTGGGTTGTTTCATTCACCAGTCACATCACCATGGTCTCGCCATACCATCCACATTTGGGGTAAATGCTACCGATCCATCACATAAGTGTCACCGACATGTTCAAGAGAAGTCATCCAGAGAAGTCACATGTGTCCCATCCACTACCATACACTATACTTCATTCTTTCATGACTGCCACCCTGAACCATATATCACCAGATCGTTTTCGCCTCCATCAAAATCATTTGCTCTGTTCTGTGTCATTTATGTGGGATTCATTAAGGCCCTCCTTTGACAGATTGCTTCTTGTCGACATCAGCTCATTATCCAAGAAGTTGATCTAGGAACACCCGATCCAGTACATTGAAGCTTGCATGCCTCAATGGCAAGTTTCTCGCTTCCGGCGACAGGTATACATCAATGACCTTCGACCGAAAGATTTTGCGTGGTGTTCGACGCCAAGTCCTTTATTCACACCACGTGAATTGTACTGCAGTACCTTGAGGGTCATTATCATTATCGGTGATTCCTCTCGCGCTTGTTAACAGTTTACATTATTGACTAGTAATCAAGCGATGTCTTTCCATGTTCGACTTCAAAACATTTCTCACATGGATTGACTTGTACTTCGAGTGAAGATCGGACGAGATTGAAGACCCCAGATCTAGTTTCATCCATCCGGGCTGCGATATATATTCAGGAAAAATAAATACATTGAAATGTACAGCATTGCAGCACAGATAATCATCCTACCAAAAGGATGATGACTTCATCAGAATCATTAGTCTACCATCAAACGATTGTCTGTCCTATGTACATGAAAATGAATTTATAAAGCTGAGCATGGGAATGCCCGCCTCAGCTAGATCATGAAAATAGTATGAAGATAATGTATTGTATTGTATCTTATTACAGGTCTCCTCCCCAGCATTAGAAGAACTTCGGATCCTCCTAATAAAGCATTTCACCCGATAAATGACCTCATACTTTAGGGGGCAACTGTTATAGACATTTTTGTGCCTTACAGCTATAAGCATGAAATGTCCATAAACCAAGGGATCCTAAGTCCCTAAAAGTGTTGTTCCATCTCCTAAAGAAACAAGGTCAACAAATTACAGCTTCTCCCAGAAGTTCTCCACCAGAAACTGCTCAAAACTAGTCAAATCAGGATCATTTCAGATGCTCCACTAGCTAGCTGCGTTGCAAAGCACCCAAATACACTGGCTAGGTGCGTTGCAATGCACTTGAATGCACTACCAGGGTGTGTTGAGCGGGAAATGACAAGTGGCAGAGTCAGTCCACGAGGTGGAGATACAATGGAAGCTTCCAGAATCTTCACCAATGACACTTGCCTCACTGAATTCGACCAGTGATGAGTAAGAGGCTCTCAGTCTCCAAGTGGAAGCAAGAACTGACAGAGAGAAGCCACTAATCAATTCATGAGCTGACTCATCCTCTTTGCATACATCTATATATGGATCCCTCACCAAGAGATCCAGAGGCTGGAATTTTGTACATTGCAAAGAATTGCTATTGGTTTTGTGATAGATATCAGAGTATTGGGTGATTTATGCTTTGTTAGAGGTGAAGAAGGGATTCTATGCTGGGAGGTTGATGCTGGATCAGGAATCATCGGTTGTAACTTCTCCTGGATCTTCTTGTTTTATCAATAAAACTACTTGAGTTTCTCCTACATGCTTGTATATCACTGATGTTTGTTATATTTGTATGTTTAGCTTAAATCTGATCCTAAGCTTTTTATGAACATAAATCCATGTCTTTGTGTAGTTTCTTTCTTCTGTGAACTTGCAGTAACTTGGTGACGCTGGGCAGGTAAGAGAGCAGGTAGATGGAAGCTGTCAAAGAGAAGAGAGATTGGATCAAAGGACTAGCGCAAGACACAGGTTAGTTCATCCTATTCATCTTCGTTTATAGTTCGTAAAGGAGAATATAAGAGTAGTTTTCCCTGTTTGTTTCTGAGGTCTCTGTCACAACCCGGTGGGATAGGGTCGTTCTGAATAGACACTTTTCCCAAAACCAGGCATCAACGTTGCAATGGACCTTTTAGGACTTGGACCTCCTTCAAAAAGGCTCTTACAGAACGCTTTGAACAGGAATCTTCTTTTTTGGGTCGTCTTACTAAGCTCCGACAGACTGGCACAGTGGATGAATATATTACAGCCTTTGAAGCCTTAGCCTTCCACACTAGGGGTCTCTTAGAGGTGTTCTACACGGAATGTTTTATCAGTGGTCTTAAAGAAGCCATAAAAGCCCACGTCTTACGACACCACCCTCCCACATGGACGGAGGCTTGTAAGGTAGCTCGTAACGTGGAATGTGCATTAGCAGCCCAGTATAGTCACCCAAATTTCACCGCTAAGGGTCGCCCCCCACAGGATCACAACACGACTCAAACACTTAAGGTTCAAAAGGTGTCACCTGCAGAAATGGTTGAAAGAAGAAAGCGAGGATTATGTTACTACGGTGATGAAAAATACTCCCCAGGTCATAAATGCAAGGAGCCAAATTTTTTTCAAATTGATGCCAATGATTACAGCTCATTGGAGGAAGATCCACCACTGGAGGAACATAAGGCAATAGAAGAGGACAACCAAAAGGACAATGCCCCTGACGAACCAGTTATTTCGCTGCATGCTTTGACAGGGATTTCTTCACCTCAAACTCTCAAAATCAGAGGTTTTATTAAACATCGCCCAGTAGTAGTCTTGATTGATAGTGGAAGTATACATAATTTCATCCATCAAAAAGTCGCGGAAGCAATGCATTGTTTTGTACGAGCAGTTTCTAACTTCCAAGTCCAAATTACAGATGGGGGCACAATGAATTGTGAAGGCCACTTTGAAAATGTCAAACTTCAAATGGGGGATTATCAGTTGAAGACCCACATGTTTGCCATACATATGGGAGGGTGCGACATTGTCCTCGGTGCTGAATGGCTTCGCACTCTTGGGCCAATCACAATGGATTTCCAGAAGTTATATATGAGTTTTAAGCAGAACAATGCCACACATACCCTCTGTGGACACTAGGCGGGAGATCCCTCTATCATCAGCTCGCATAGGATGGAAAAATTGCTAAAAAAGGGTCATCATGGAGTTATAGCTCAATTTAATGCCATCCAGGCAGTCAAAACCAAGTCTCTGCCGATTCATCCTGAGATGCAACAGATTTTAAATAACCATCTGCCGGTCTTTGACAAACCTCATGAGCTTCCACCCTTGAGAGGGGAACATGATCATAGCATCACCTTGGTTCGGGGGGCCCAACCCCCAAATGTGCGCCCATACAAATATCCATTCACCCAAAAGAATGAAATAGAAAAAATAATCAAGGAACTTTTGGAAGGAGGTGTCATTCGTCCCAACATTAGTCCTTATTCATCACCGGTGGTCATGGTACTCAAGAAATATGGGGAGTGGCGGATGTGTCCAGACTTCAAGGCCCTCAATAAGTTGACAATCAAAGATAAATTTCCCATCTTGGTGGTCGACAATTTGCTGGATGAACTCAATGGGGCTCAATTCTTCACTAAGCTGGATATTCGCTTGGGCTACCACCAAATTCGCATGAAGGAAGTCGAAATTCCAAAGACTGCTTTCAGAACTCATGAAGGCCATTATGAGTTCCTGGTCATGCCATTCGGTCTTTGTAATGCCCCCTCTACTTTTCAGAGCCTTATGAACCACCTTCTCAAACCATATCTCAGGAAATTTGTCCTTGTCTTCTTCGATGACATCCTCATCTATAGTTGAACTTGGGCCGCACATCTTCAGCATGTAGATCTACTCTTGCAACTACTCCGCAAGCATAAATTATTTGTCAAGATGTCCAAGTGTTCGTTTGGCATGGAAGAAGTTGAGTATTTGGGTCACATTGTGGCATGTGAAGGTGTCAAGGTGGACCTGAAAAAGATCCAGGCAATGCAGGATTGGCCTCAACCTAAGACCTTGAAGATCTTGAGAGGATTTTTGTGTCTCACAGGCTATTATCGCAAATTTTTCCGCAATTATGGTCACATAACGAAGCCCCTCACTCAACTCCTGAAGAAAAATTCATTCTTCTGGAATGAGGACGCACAACAGGCATTTACAGCTCTCAAAAATGCCATGTGTTCCACTCTAGTCTTAGCACTACCTGACTTCACCAAATCTTTTGTCATTGAATGTGATGCTTCGGGTATGGGTATTGGGGTGGTCTTAATGCAGGAAGGGTGACCTTTGGCCTTCACAAGCCAACAACTAAGTGGGAAGAATTTGGGCCAATCTACCTATGAGAAGGAAATGATGGCCATTTTACATGCAGTAGAGACCTGGCGACCTTACTTATTGGGGCGACATTTCCAAATCCGCACAGACCATCACAGTCTTAAATACTTTTTTGGAGCAACGCCTATCCTCCCCACAACAAAATAAATGGCTCGCCAAAATGCTGGGATATGATTATGAGATCATTTACAAGAAAGGGCAAGAAAATAGTGTAGCAGATGCATTATCTCACCAATTTGAGGAGGGAAGTACCCTGCTAGCAATTTCCCTTCCCATTCCAGAATGGATTGAAGAAGCTCACAGGGAATGGTTTTCACATCCAGGGTTATCCCAACTCATTTCTCAATTGCAGGCGGATCCAAATTCCACCAAGGGCTACTCGTGGCAGGATGAGATTCTTTGCTACAGGGACAGAGTCGTAATATCACCAACATCCACCCTCAAAAGTCGCATTTTGGTAGAATTGCACTCATCCCCCATTGTAGGACATTCAGGCTTTCAGAAGACGTATGCTCGCACCAGAAGATCATTTTTTTGGATAGGCATGAAAAACGACATCCTCACTTTTGTAGCAGAATGCAATGTCTGTCAACGCCACAAAGGGGAGATTGTCAAGCACTGGGCACATTACAACCGTTGCCAATCTCGACAGCAATACGGAGGAAGGTTTCTATGGATTTCATTACAGGTCTTCCAAAGATAGGAAACAAGTCAGTCATCATGGTGGTTGTGGACAAACTTTCAAAGTATGCTCATTTCTGCGCCCTACCCCACTCGTTTACACCGACTTTGGTCGCTCAATATTTCATGGATCAGATCTTCAAATTGCATGGCATGCCCACTTCTATTGTGTCCCATCGTGACTCGATCTTCACCAGTAATTTTTGGCAGGAACTCTTTAGGCTACAAGGAACCCAGCTAAAACTCAGTACTTCTTATCATCCACAAATGGATGGTCAAATTGAAGTTGTCAACAAATGTCTAGAAACCTACCTTAGGTGTTTCACTTTAGAAAAGCAACATCTTTGGGTACAATGGTTACCTCTAGCTGAATGGTGGTATAACACCAACTATCATGCCACCACCAAAATGACTCCCTATGAAGCAGTATATGGTCAACTCCCTCCTTCCCGTACTTCTTATATCAAAGGGGGCTCAAAGGTACAAGCAGTGGATCAACTCCTACAAAACCGCGCGACCATGCTTGCCCATCTTAGAGAGAATCTTCATTAAGCTCAAAACCGCATGAAGCAACAGGTAGACCAGCATCGCTTAGAGCGCCAATTTCAAGAAGGGGATCAGGTATTTTTGAGGCTGCAACCATATAAGAAAACATCACTCAAAGACAAGGGTTGTCAGAAACTATCTCTAAAATTCTACGGACCATATCAAGTACTTCAGTGCATTAGAGAAGTCGCCTACAAGCTGGCTTTGCCGCCTACTGCAAAAATCCATCCAGCTTTCCATGTCTCATGCCTCAAGAAAGTGATTGGGAACAATTGCAGAATTCAAACCAGTCTACCTGAATTGGACGAGGAAGGGTCAATCTGGCTCCAACCTGAACAGGTCCTCGACACACGAGAAAGGCATCTACATGGCCGCATGATTAGGGAAGTTCTCGTCAAGTGGAAAGACACCTCGCCAGAAGATACAACTTTGGAACCAGCCACTATTCTTCAGTAGTTTCCGCAAATTCAGCCTTGAGGACAAGGCTATTCTTAAGGGGGAGGGCATGTTAGGGTCCCACCCTAACCCCCTTATTTATGTAGTGGGATCGAGTCATAGTAAAGAGTCAATAAAGCCCATATTAATAATTGTAAGTGGTTAACCCGCAATTAATGACGGGACCACAATTAGTTGCAAATGGGCCATGGTATTAGATAGATGGTATTAATAAAACCCATGGTATTGATCCATGGTATTGCATGTATGAGTCATATATAAAGGATAGAGACTCCCTGCGAGGAGCATCGTGTCTTATTTCTGTATCGAGCTCTGCTCTATTGGAGGTTGCACCCTCGAAGAGGCTAGTGAACATTGCTTTTTGAATAATAAAATATTTGTTGTTGTCTCTCACTATTACATGTTCTGGGTATCTTCTATATTTGGGTATCTTTTGCTGATTTTATCACTGAGGAATCACGGTGTTTTGAACAACATAGGTCGAGAAAAGCCATACTAGCAGGCCAATTGTGAATCCTAGAAGGGACAATGTAGCCATGTGTGGAGCACAACATCCCCCCAAGAGGAGAAAGGGCTAGGATTTTCCCCAAGGGGAAATCCTTGATTGGTAGACTCCATTTTCTCAACCTAAGACCAACAAGGGAACAGTGACGTTATTCCGATTAAAATAGATTTTATGATGCTTTGACACAACTTGCTTTTTCAATTTTTAAGAGTCGAGAAAAAGCTAAAGATGACTCTAGTCGCCTTTGATTTTTAATGAGCCTGAAGTGACAAGTGCTCAGATGGACCTTTTCTTTTAAGGAGTCTGAAAAAGAGTGAAAGTGATTACTCTAGAAATCTAGATAGAGGTATTACCAAACCAATTTCAAAACTGTAGAATACTTTTTACGGTACGACAGTCAATCTTCCCGAATGTTGTGTTCAATGCATTGCGATCGATAGGGCGGCAGACACGACTTCCTAAGGATAAAGGATGTAGCCTATTGTGGTCTCCAAATATATAATCGACGGTACGTGGGAGCACAAGTCCGTACTGGCACTTTTCGTCTCAAGGAGGAGGAATCACCCAACCTACGATGAAAGCAATAGTTACCAGGCTTTACGACACTGGAATACATCTCTAGCCTAGACTTCTAAATGTTGTGCGTTAGGTTCCAAAGCATTTTTATGTTCATTGAAGTTTATTTTATAGCTGATCTTTCTTAAGAAGTTTTCCTTTAAGGTTCACCGCGTGATGTAGATATACAATTCCTAAATATGCAATCTAAGATGATAAACAGTCGTTTACTTTCTTTTTGCAATGAAAATCCTAGGTACTAGGGAAAGAGAAATGAAATTCTTTCAACATAGAGTAGAAAGCACACACTAGATGCACTTTTCCTAAATCAAATTCAGCATGAAGTCTTAATGCAAATGCACATGCATGTATTGTTTTTTAGTTTCCTTAATGTGAGAATGAAAAAAAGAAAACTAAGTATAGATCTGAACTATCTTCTTTCAAAGCGACAGTACTAACAATTTTCTTTTCAAAAAACGAAAGTAAGGTCAAGTTGACACTTTGCGATTTTGAAGTTAAAACTACTTTTGACACTTTAAATACTAATGATTCAAATCAAATACAATAGCAAAAGTGTAATCGACTATCTAGAAGAGGAATGCTTTGTGACACTCTTATTCTTGACTGAAAATGACACTTGTGACACTTTCAAATCAAAGGATGACAGTTCGATTAAGCTACTATTTACAAAGGAGAACTGTAAATGATGAAAAGTACATAAAAAACATTCACAATTGCTTCTAATGGAGGCTGAATAATGCAAAGGAAGATGGTTTCAACATAGATATATTGACCATAGACAACAAAACTACTAAATAAAGATGAAGACAATGAAGAAAAAACCAAATTATGGAGGCAGAAACAATCTTAGTCAATCATCGCACCTGTAACACAGGGAAACATGGATGCATCTCACCTGCAACAC
The DNA here is from genome assembly GCA_031772625.1 of Pinus tabuliformis. Classification (NCBI taxonomy): domain Eukaryota; kingdom Viridiplantae; phylum Streptophyta; class Pinopsida; order Pinales; family Pinaceae; genus Pinus; species Pinus tabuliformis. The sequence continues at coordinate 174,653,920 of CM062806.1, forward strand.
ATAGGAGGTGTGATGAATCTAGGTTTCCAAGAAGAGATAGTGCGATGGTCCAGGGATGAGACTGTGCTTGGTTTTCACTCACAGTTTGCATCTAAGTTCAAGGATTTAGGTTGAGCTAATGATTGTCAGTAAACGCAAAGTATAAGGGCTGATCTAATGAGGTTATTTGAGCTACCACCAAGGCAATTAGGATGTTTACAAGCTAGATGTTTAGTTCATAAACCAACCTGGAGATTGACTGAAGTAGTGTTGATCTACTTTGAAATTGCATAGCAAAAGAAGTTCGAAGACTAGCTGGCTTAACTTCAGGCTCCGTCTGTGGTTTATAAAGCAAACAATAGTAACAAAACAAACACACTATTCGCTCCCCAATAGGGTCGCCATTTTGTTATTGGGAAAACTAGTGTCCATTCAGAGTTGCTAGTCCCACTAAGATGGGTAGCTATCTTAGAAACAAACAAAGTAAATTCACTTGTGTTTTCCTTTATGAGAGATAGATGAGAGAGAAGCAGAGAGTACCAATCTCAGTCTTTCACTAGTCTCCTTTCTTGTTTCCTCTCTCCTTTGATAGAGCTTTCACCACTCCTTTCTCACTTGTCCCTCTTCAAAGAACACCTGTAGAGTCAAAGCAGAAAGATACCATCAAAGCATAGAGATCTATAACCATAAACAATGTAGGATCAGATGTATATTAACCATATAAATGCATATACAAATACATGATTCAGAAATATACAAGCATATGGAGGAAAACTCAAATAGCTTTATTGATAGAAGTAGTAGAAGAGAGGATTACGACCATGCTGTCTGATCCAGCATCATCCTCCCAGCATGAAAGCCCTCTTCACCTCATACAAAGCAGTATCACCCAACAATGCCTTCAAAGAGAAATCAACAGGACTTCCTTGCAAATTAAAAAATTCTAGCCTCTGGATCTCTAGGATGAGGGATCCATATATAGATGTTTACAGGAGAGTAAGTCAGCTTTTGGGATTTTGATTAGTGTCATTTCACTGATAGTTCTCAGTTCCACTTAGATATTTCAAATCTCTTACTCATCCCTGGGCGAATTCAGAGAGGCAAGTGTCATATGAGCAGTTTCTAGAAGATTCTCTGGGTTTCCACCTGGCAAAGTGCTTCTGCCATTTGTCTACTCTCGCTCATCACACCCTAAAGAAGGGATTTCCAGTATGCATCACACCCCCTGTGTGTAATAGGTGAGATGCATTGCACCCTATGCATGGAGCAGTCTGTATGGTCCAGTTTTGACTAGTTCTGAGTAGTTTTTCATGGAGAACTTCTGGGAGATGATGTAATTAGCTGACCTTGTTCCTTTAGGGTATGAAACAACACTTTTAGGGGTTTAGAAGCCCTTGGTTTATGGACATATGTGATTGGGGTTTCATTTCCAAAATATAGCTATAATAGTGTTGTCCTCGCATCTTCTCATGCCTCCCTGTATTCTCATCATCCCACTCCATCTCTAGGGTCTTCCAATCCATCGTGACCTTCCCTAGAGTGATAAGCTACTAAAAACCCAATATCATGTTGGTGTCTAGAATATAGACCACAAAAAAGTGGTCAGTCAATGTGTAGGTGCCCATCGTCACTGAAATCTCTTGAACATAATGAGCACACGTCATGGTCTGATCTCCTGGGACCAAGACTGAAAACGCATTGAAGCTCTTTGTCTGTATACCCCTCTGTTCAACCATCTGTGCATCGATGAAGTTGTGGGTCGCCCCACTGTCAACCAAAACTGATACTCGCTGGCCACGTACTATCCCTCGTACGCGTAGCGTCAGATACTTGGGAACTCTTTGCAAGGCTACAAGGGCCCCTCCAGTGGGTGCAAAAGATGCACCACCTGCTGCTGGCGATGGAGGTGGAAAAGGTCCCTGTACGTCATGGCTATCTCCTACCTCCACATCATCCTTGTCATCCTCTTCTCTAATGCTCTCGAAGAAGACCTCAATAAAATGTGCCTTGCCAGCAGCACATCTATGTCTTGGTGCCCATGGCTCTTGACATGTGAAGCACAACTGCTTCTTCTTTAGCTCCCTCCTGACATCGTCGTCGATCTGTACTCATCTTGGATTCCCCTTTGGGGGTGGAATCCTCACATCCTTCCCCTTAGAATGGAAGGTTTGTCTCTAGGGGTAAGGTGTCTGGGTCCTGGGTAAGACATCCTGTAAGTCTCGGGTCTTGCTGATAGTGTCCTGGAGTGTGGCTAGTCTAGTGGATCAGACTAGACCCCGAAGTGGCTTTGCTAACCCCTCAACATACATATAGACCCTCCACACCATGGACAGGTCTAACACCATCATGGAGACCCTCAAGAAATCTGCAATGTAGGTCTCTGGGCTCCCTGTTTGTTTGAGCCTCGTCAGCTCAACAAAATGCTGCTTTGGATCACTCCGATCAAATCGCTCCATCAATCTCCTGGTAAACTTAGCATATATTGTCATTGTAGAGTGTCTGAGTGTAACCATCCCATGAAACCACCATTCCTGGGCCTCACCATCCAAATGCAATGTTGCCACCTTGATGGCCTCTGTCTCCGACATCTGGTTAAGCTGGAAATAAATGTCCAGCTTCTCCACCCAAGACTTTGCCGAACTGTTTGATGAACCATCAAATGTAGACAAGTGGAATCTACTCACTGCATGGTGGGTGTCACCATCATGGTAATGTCGGTACCCTCTGTGACGGTCGCAGGGTCTACTATCCTACTAGAGCTGAACAAAATCATTGAATGAGAGGGCTTCCCTGAACTCCTGCCCATAGGCCTGGTACTCTACAAAATAATCGCCCATATGTCTAGGCTCTGCCTCTTGCGGAGCTACGGCCCCCATGTTTTCTCTTAAGAAAATGGAAATGGTAGAGCGTGTAGGGGCATCTGAGGCCACTTTTTGTGCAGTATCACACTGCTCTGGCAAATGGTGGGATGCACCCGATCCCTCACCAACCTGGAAAACTTGTGGGCTCTCACGTTTTCTAGCCTTTGCTACCATGAATCTTTGCCTCATCACCTCAATCTACCTTGACAGATCCTGCACCGATTTGAGGATCATATATGAAAATCTCTTCCCGTCATCATCTGCCATTGGAGCCTCCTACTCTGCGTCAACCACAGGCTCCTAGTGTTTTGTGTCCACCACAGGCTCCTCCTATTCTACGTCCAGCACCAAAACACAATCTCCCTCTCCATAAGTGTTCTCCAACCTACGCCCAAAGTCTCTGTATCTCCGACCTCTATAACAAATGTAGGGTTTTTCCCTCGGTGGCATAGATTGCTAGCTCCACAGGCTGAGCCAGACTTATGCTCTAATACCATTGTAATATCCCTTATCAGGAATATTCCTCAAACACAAGCAAACTCCAACCAGAGATGGACTTGGAGGGCATTTATCGGATATGTCACCTCTGAAGAGAGGACGAGATCCGGAGGCTACCTGGCCCTTTCTAAACTCTATCTAAGAGTATAGGAGAAAACAAACATGTGGTATAATAGCCAAGAATGCTCAAAGAGATACAAATAACAATGGTGCATCATATAACAATATAACCATAAGTAGATACTCAAGAAATGTAGAGAGAAATGCTAAGCCATTTTATTACACTGAGTAATAGAATGAGTACAGGAGGTGATCAGAAAGATGGCACCTTGACTTGCACAAGGCAAGTGAAGAAATACACTCAGAATAGCAAAGGAATGGCCCCTCTCTGAACTACATCCCAGATGCTGGAAATCTGTCGTGCTGCTGCTGCTGCTAGAAATCAAATGAGGATTTGGGGCTACTCCCCTCCTTAGAAAATGCTGAAAATTTGGAATCAGGCTCTACTCAAAAGTCCCAGAAAAACCCAGAAATATTTTCTGAAGTGGCTGTCCCCTGAAAATCACCCCCTTGGGGTTCTGTGCATTCACTCAATGCTTTGCACTGCCACTGAATGAAACCCTCCAGAAATCTGCTTGAAACCTCTGCCAAAACTCTCCAATATGCAAGGGCTGATCCCATGCTCTATCTCTCAGCACAATTCCTATTGCAAACCCACAACCCAGAGCTCCTTCCAGAAAGAACTGCGTCACCCCTCTTAGTGTTGAGCAGTCCTCCAAAACGCTGATGAAATTGATGCTGGAATGCTGATGAAACTACTGCTGAAATGCCAATGGAAATACCTTGCCCGAGCAGGCACTCGAAGTCCCCCGGGGCTAAGGGTGAGATCTCTGAATGGAGACACTCAATGCACTAAACAATGTTGCAGACTAGCTAAACAACTAGCATGCTCTAAGTTGAAATGAATATCAGAAATGCACATAACAAAATGATCAAAATGACGGGGCTCCTCTCTCCTTTATAGTCTTTTCCTCTCTCAATCCCAAGGCTCACCTCCTCCTACGTGATTCCTCTCTTGCCACGTGTTTCTTCCCTCCTGTGCAGTCCCTCCATTTGTCTGCATGGGCTCCATTTCTACATCCCCCTTTGGCCCCCTTGGCTCCCCTTTAAGTCACAATGTTGTGCTACTAGGAAGTGACTTTTTATTCTAAAAGTGAGTTATGTTCCCCTTTCACCGCTTTTTTATTTACAAATAACTATAGAAGGAAAAAATTGAACAAAATCGAATATTCCAATTAGCCATCGCTAATTAGGAATATTATAAATACATCTACGAAAACTATGTTTCCAACCTTAGTTTGAAAAACTAGCAGGTGAAAAGGGAAAAAAACAAGCAAAAATCCATGTTTTTGCCTCAATTTTTGGCCTAGGCACTGCGCACAAACTAGTGTTGGGGGAATGAACTTTTGGAGGGTTGAATCAAGTCCATTTTGGAAACTAAATAGGACAAACTTTCTAATGAGATATCCTGGGCTCAATGTCGACACCCGGAAGGTTTTCAAACTCAGTCTGCGAGATGGACGATGCACTTGACACTGTGAGGGAGCACTTGATAGAAAGATGGCGCACTTGACCAGTTGCCTGATTTTTCACTATTTTCTCCATATTTGATTTTCATCCTTGGAAATAAAAATTTTACTGATATAATTGATGTTGTAAATGTAATAATGATGTGGATAAGTTACCTAGGGATAAATAGCCCCAAGGGTTAGCTCAGTTGGTCAAAAACCATGCCTCACCATCGGGAGGTCACAAGGTTGATTCTACCTAAAGCGCTTGGGGTTAGGTCTTTCCAGTAGGCTGAGGGGCGATTAGCCCATATTTTTCCATGGATGTAGCGACCACTCACTGACCAGGGTGTTTGTGAACCACATTAAAAAAAAAAATTACCTAGGGGTAAATACATTAGGTAAATAGACTTCATCAAGTCAAATGAATCACATTCAATGTAATTAGGGAGGAGTCACTTAGAGATCCATGCAATCTAGGTGTCAATTCATACTTTTGTGGATCTATTCCTAAAATTAGGGATTCGACCCTTGAGGATGAGATAAAGTTGTTTTGATGTCTATATATTCCCTTTCTTCACTCCTTTTAGAGGTTGGACTTAGTTGGATGTTGTATTAGTGATCAGAGACACTATTGTATAAAAATTTGGCCATTTTTAGTAGACAAGTTGCAGCTATTTCTTTGTGATACATGTGGTTTGGATGTTTAACATTGTTTCTTCTTTGTTATTATCTGTATGAATGTTTTGTAAGTGCATAAACCATTTCATGTATGTTATATGGTAATTTTCAAGTTGATAGGTAGAATACATGTTTTCTCATGCTCTGTTTTGGGAAAGTTATCATAATTTGTCCATTTTTTCTTCAGTTTAGGAAGAATACATCTCCCATTGTTAGGCCCCTATGCTACTAGTGTAACCCCTTATTATTATTAGTACAACCCACTTATTATATTTATGTACCCATGTAGTGCCCATATTGTTACTATTGTGCCACATAGAAGCCCACTATTGTTATTATTGTGCCCTTAAATTATTATTGTTATGTCGGCTCTGATTATGTTATGACCCCTTAGACTCCTATATATAGAAAGGAGGTCTTTTCATTTGCATCATCCAAGAATTGTTCATTTATCTAATGTAAATGAGGTTTCCCCCTCGAAGAGGCTGAATTCTAAGCCGTTGATCTATCTTTTCTGTTATCACAAAATCGTGTACTAAGGGCTGCTACTTAGCAAGATCTCATGCAACTATTTCAAACCAAACTTTTGGCTGAGGCTTAGCCTCCTCAGCCTGAGAGGGCTCTCTCAAAGGGTTAAAGATTTTGATTAAAGAATAAGATAGATGGCTAACTCTATAGTTTGTGATTGTATATGTTTATAGGTTGAAAGATGAAGGTTGGCTACCATTGGGCTATGGAGTCAAAGTATGTTCAGTACCACAGCAAGATCAGCTTTAACATGAAGTCAGGGCATAGAGAGTTTTTATACATCAACAAAACAAAGATACAATGCAAGGAAACACAGTTTATAAATACATGAAGGAAGTTAGAGCATCATTGATGAATTCTAAGTAACATGTATTCATACCACTGCAAGTAAGTGAAAGAGGAAAGCCATGAGACAATAGGACATTAAAAACCCTCTTTGAATCCTGAGTAGTGAAGCCAAAACATTCTACCTAGCATGGAAGTCAAGGCATTATAGAGTTCAAGTGCAGAAATGCAAATATAAAACAGTGAAACACAATTAGTTTATCTATGAAGGAAGTCAGAGCATCATTAATGAATTTTGAGTATCATAAGTAAACCTCACTGCAATGTAAGTATTGGAAAATTCCATCAAAACAAGAACATACAAGAACTCTTCATGAATCTTGAGTTGTCTAAGTAGAAATTCTGCATTAGGTTAAAAATATACACAGTCTGCACATAGAGCAGCAATTGAGCCAAAAAGTCTCCAACCCCTTGCTAATTCGACCTCTTGCTCTATATAAAGCATTTACAATTAGGATTCAATCATCCCTCCTCAAGAGAATTCGAATTTGCCATCAGTGACACCTATTCTAACCATAAAACAAACCATTAAATGTATTTGACACCTAACTAGTAGTCCTAGAGACCTAATACAACTAGGAGTGTAACTCCTCATTATGATTACAACAAACTTATCTAAAAATTTAAAGCATTATTTGACACCTACTACTCCATGAGGTCGAATTTGATGAAGCCTCCCACGTGGTCATCCAACTGCTGATGAGAAACCCTAGAAATTAGGGAACATGTTTCCCTGTTTTTAGGGTTAGATCCTTGAAAATTGCAGAGCCTTTATCTCTTCATCCATGACACATTTTACGAAACTGAAGGAGGTTTTCGTAGCCCATGATGTCTAGAACAAAAACCTCTCCTGGGTTTTTAAAATATTTCTCCAGCTGTCCAGAACCTGTCCTTGAAAAACACGTGGCAAACAGGGAAAAATCCGTTTTCTGAAATTAGGGTCTCAATGAAAGCTTCGTATCTCCCAACTGAAAACACATATGAATAAAGTGAGATAGATTATTGTAGCGGGACATGTTATTAAGAGAAACCTCTTTCAGAATTCCAATATAGCCTTTCATGTGACCAGAAACTGATTTTGAAAAACACTACTAAAACCAGTAGACAAAGCTTGACTTTCTGCAGTTTCATAGCGCAAGTTTAACTATAAATTCCTCCCACCTCAGAACGAATTTAAAGAAACTGAAAGAGGTTTTTGTATTGCAGCATGTTAGGAAGAAAAGCCTCTTTCAGTTTGCAAAATTAAGTTCTCAGCTGCTCAGGAAAGATTTTAGAAATTGACTACTAAAAGCAGAAAACAGAGTTTCTTCAGCTGAAACAGACTGCTACAGGGGTTTCGCAGCGCGCTGCAAAAACACTGATTTCGTAGCGCAAAACAGGATTTTTACACTGTCTACGCTACGAAAAACGTGAATCCGTAGCTAGTTTCAAAATTTCTCCTTATCCTCCTCAAAGCTCTGTCTTTCTTCTTGACTGCTGGCTGCCTTGTTTCTGTCATTCTTGTACATTGGTGATGGTTGTACTGATGATGATATTTTCCTTTCTTTTGACATTTTCTCCTTTGAAATTTCTTTAGACAAAACAACTTGGAAGAAAATACCTTGCTTAATTGAGGAGCTGCCTTGCTTGAATTTGATGAAGATTTCTGCTCTCCTTTTCCTTTGAAATATTTTCAGTGATAACAGTGGCTCCACTTGGGATAGTGTGCCCTTGTGGTACACTAAGAACTCGCAGGTCCAGTGCCTTATCCTTTTATGATAAATGGAAATTTGTTTGACAAGCATCCTCTTTAAGCTTCTTGGGCCTTCACCTCGGGCTTAAGCTTGATGATCACTGTATGAGAAAGAAGTCTATATCTACTGAAAAAAAAATGCTCAGTCAACCTTGAGCTTATTTGCATTTTCCTACCTACCTACCCTATCAGCTGCAATCTCCACTTGTAGCTCAAGCAACATGATATTTCCAATAAAGCCAATCAATTGTCTTCTCTGATATTGGAGGCTCTTGACTGCATTCAACCTCAAAATAACCATGATAGTGATATGACCAAATCAACTTATAATGTATATGATCTTCATAATGAAAATGAAAATGAAATACTGATGTGCAAAACTTTGCCATGTATTCATTTATAGGGTCAAAGAAAACATGGTTATTTTGATAATCATCATAACATTCTATCTCTTTAGACAACTGATCCTTAGCCACACAAAATTCCTTTGATGTGCTATCCAACTGCCTTTCTGCATGATTCCCATAGACAATGTAATTTTCCTCACTATTATGATTATTATTTGAAGTAAGCTGCTGCAAGGAATTACAAAATTGAACAAGCTTTTCCTCTGCTGCCTGAGGGTCGTAAAAGTTATCTTCCAGTTCTTCTTGCTGTTTGCAATCGATTTCATACTCATGATGATCTGAAGCCTGACAAATCTGCTGTATCTTTACATCAATATCAAAGGATGAAACATGGTTTTCACAAATAAACCCCTGCTAATCTTCATGCTGCATTTCATGAGATGTTGTACTTTCTTCTTGGTGCTGAAATGCATTGTTATGAAGAGCCTCTAAAATTTCTTCATCCATAAACTCATCATCATCATAACAATCCTCCAAGTACTGAATAAGACTTAAAGAATGTCTACAGCAATCCTTGAGCAACAATAAGGAAGGATGACATTCTTTATACATGTCATAGAACACATCATGGAAATCAGCAAGAGAAGATAATGAACCATTCTCCAAACTTTTATACCAAGACCATGCTTTTCCTTCTAAAGTGGCCATAAACATCCTCATGAGACAATCCTCAGGAAAGTGAACCTTAAGACTGCGTACATGCATATGAAACCTAACCAAATGAAGAGCAGCATTGTCTTTCTTTTCATCTTTGAATATTGGAAGATCATCTAACCAATCAACCTTTGGCATAGGATTTGGAAAACCAGGGATATGAGACTGATTCATAGGAGCATACCTGGCATTCATTCTTGCAGTGGAACTCATCTTGTAACTTCATCAAGCTACTGATCTTCTAGCAGTGGAGTCACCTTCTAATTTTTTATTCAATGTGTGGAGTTGCCAAGGTAGTTTTGCAGCCTCAAAGATGTCTGAGCTCCTGCTACCTTCAGAAGTTCAACCATTGATTTCGGGAATGAATAGACTTCAGGCTCCCGGCAGACGCACCAAAATGTTATCACAAAATCGTGTACTAAGGGCTGCTACTTAGCAAGATCTCATGCAACTATTTCAAACCAAACTTTTGGCTGAGGCTTAGCCTCCTCAGCCTGAGAGGGCTCTCTCAAAGGGTTAAAGATTTTGATTAAAGAATAAGATAGATGGCTAACTCTATAGTTTGTGATTGTATATGTTTATAGGTTTAAAGATGAAGGTTGGCTACCATTGGGCTATGGAGTCAAAGTATGTTCAGTACCACAGCAAGATCAGCTTTAACATGAAGTCAGGGCATAGAGAGTTTTTATACATCAACAAAACAAAGATACAATGCAAGGAAACACAGTTTATAAATACATGAAGGAAGTTAGAGCATCATTGATGAATTCTAAGTAACATGTATTCATACCACTGCAAGTAAGTGAAATAGGAAAGCCATGAGACAATAGGACATTAAAAACCCTCTTTGAATCCTGAGTAGTGAAGCCAAAACATTCTACCTAGCATGGAAGTCAAGGCATTATAGAGTTCAAGTGCAGAAATGCAAATATAAAACAGTGAAACACAATTAGTTTATCTATGAAGGAAGTCAGAGCATCATTAATGAATTCTAAGTATCATAAGTAAACCTCACTGCAATGTAAGTATTGGAAAATGCCATCAAAACAAGAACATACAAGAACTCTTCATGAATCTTGAGTTGTCTAAGTAGAAATTCTGCATTAGGTTAAAAATATACACAGTCTGCACATAGAGCAGCAATTGAGCCAAAAAGTCTCCAACCCCTTGCTAATTCGACCTCTTGCTCTATATAAAGCATTTACAATTAGGATTCCATCATCCCTCCTCAAGAGAATTCAAATTTGCCATCAGTGACACCTATTCTAACCATAAAACAAACCATTAAATGTATTTGACACCTAACTAGTAGTCCTAGAGACCTAATACAACTAGGAGTGTAACTCCTCATTATGATTACAACAAACTTATCTAAACATTTAAAGCATTCTTTGACACCTAATACTCCATGAGGTCGAATTTGATGAAGCCTCCCACGTGGTCATCCAACTGCTGATGAGAAACCCTAGAAATTAGGGAACATGTTTCCCTGTTTTTAGGGTTAGATCCTTGAAAATTGCAGAGCCTTTATCTCTTCATCCATGACACATTTTACGAAACTGAAGGAGGTTTTTGTAGCCCATCATGTCTAGAACAAAAACCTCTCCTGGTTTTTTAAAATATTTCTCCAGCTGTCTAGAGCCTGTCCTTGAAAAACACGTGGCAAACAGGGAAAAATCCGTTTTCTGAAATTAGGGTCTCAATGAAAGCTTCTTATCTCCCAACTGAAAACACATACGAATAAAGTGAGATAGGTTATTGTAGCTGGACATGTTATTAAGAGAAAAATCCTTCAGAATTCCAAGATAGCCTTTCATGTGACCAGAAACTGATTTTGAAAAACACTACTAAAACCAGTAGACAAAGCTTGACTTTCTGCAGTTTCGTAGCGCAAGTGTAACTATAAATTCCTCCCACCTCAGAACGAATTTGAAGAAACTGAAAGCGGTTTTTGTAGTGAAGCATGTTAGGAAGAAAATCCTCTTTCAGTTTGAAAAATTAAGTTCTCAGCTGCTCAGGAAAGATTTTAGAAATTGACTACTAAAAGCAGAAAACAGAGTTTCTTCAGCTGAAACAGACTGCTACAGGGGTTTCGCAGCGCGCTGCGAAAACACTGATTTCGTAGCGCAAAACAGGATTTTTACACTGTCTACGCTACGAAAACGTGAATTCGTAGCTAGTTTCAAAATTTCTCCTTATCCTCCTCAAAGCTCTGTCTTTCTTCTTGACTGCTGGCTGCCTTGTTTCTGTCATTCTTGTACATTGGTGATGGTTGTACTGATGATGATATTTTCCTTTCTTTTGACATTTTCTCCTTTGAAATTTCTTTAGACAAAACAACTTGGAAGAAAATACCTTGCTTAATTGAGGAGCTACCTTGCTTGAATTTGATGAAGATTTCTGCTCTCCTTTTCCTTTGAAATATTTTCAGTGATAACATTTTCTATCTTTTCTTGAGCTGGTTTCATAACATTTGGTATAAGATCTTTGGATTCTATGGTTTCGCTGCTCCAAACAGGTCATCGTGGAATGTTTGCTATAACTTTTTTTTTGTGATGTTTCAGAAGCTAAAAGAAAAACCCATTTGAGAAGAAATCACACTGAATCTCGGGTCTAAATTTCAAAGCTTTTCGTGCTATATTTGCGGAGATATGATCTAAGGAAGTTGGTCTTTTTGCAGAGTCCTGAATTACATTCCAAACAGGTGACTGTTGGCATTATGATTCAAGTGTTGTCCTTGATGGCAACTCACTCAGAGGATGGTACAGATGCTCAGAGGTTGGTACAGGTGATGGCAACTTAATCAGAAGACAGATCTCAGTACAGCATGCCAAGGAAGCTCATACACGCCGTTTCGTTAAGCCCAAGTCGCGTGTACACGCTAGTTATATTCATAAAAAGCGCGTGTATGTGGAAAGGTTCCTTTGGTCCATGGTGGTTAGTCCTTGGAAGTTGTGCCTATGGTTTCGGACCATTGTGTCTCGACGGGCGTGTCGATCCCTAGTTTTGAAGTTGATGGTATTGTGTTACTATGGTTTTGGCTCTTGGTATTTAGCTAGGCCTAAGACTATATAAGGAGAAGAAGATCATTAGGCAAAATCATCTTTCGACAAGGGCTTGAATATCTAAGAGTGAAAGAGATCTGATTTGCAGGTGATGGGTTGCTTGATCTAAGCCAAGTAGAGATCACATTGGTTGATGGAAGACTAGATCTAAGGATAGATCGGGATCTAATGGTTTGAAATGCACTATCATGATATGGTTGATTATGCTTATTTCTAGATCTGGATATTGTCGCAATGCTATGTTCTGGGTCTAACTAATGTCTGGTACAGCTGCAAATTGAGAAAGTTTATTTTTAGATCTGTACGCAGGTTGGATTCGGTAAAAGAGCGTGTATACGCGGGTTTGGCTCCTTGAAGTAGCGTATATCTTTTGAAGCTTGTTTTTGGGTTTACAGTGAGGTCTGACAGTTATTGCAGAGTTCTGTAGTCTGCTCTGTGTTCTGATAACTGGTGATTGACAGGGTTCAGTGGTTCAGTGATTCAGAGTTTGGTTGTTTTATGCTTCAATGATCTGTTGTGGAAATTGAATGAATTGTGGTCTTCAGATTGTAATGTTGTGCTTCAGGAATATTCAAGTCTGAAAATGTATGAAAGGTGATACCTGAAGAAAAGAAGATTGTAGGTCAGCACCTATGTACTAGTATCTTGGCTAGTACAAGAACAAAGGGGGTTGGAGCTCCCTTCCAAGGAAGTTTGGAGAACGAGAGAAGGTTGTAGCCTTCTGCAGGTTGTAGCCTGCGTACTGGTATAAGGCTGCACCAGTACAAAAGATTGTAAACTGAAGTTTCTTAAAGAAAGATAGAGATAACTTGCAGCAGGTGGTTTTCACCCACATTGGGTTTCCACCTTATATCTTGGTGTTCATGTGTGTGGCTTTTGATCCGTTCTGTTATACTGCATCTGCTTACTGTTAATGTGCTGAATAATGTCCTGATGAACTTAACTGAAGAATAAGCTAACTAAGTTATGAGTTTTCTGCTTATACGCTGTTTTATTTAGTCACAGTAGCGTGTACACGCTGTTTTACTTAACTGAAGTAGCGTATATGTTTCTGAGCATTGAAAAGGTTTGATTGATCTGATAATACTGATTCACCCCCCCTCTCAGTATTATTTCCAACAATTGGTATCAGAGCAGGTCCTTCAGGAAGCTTGATCGCTTGAAGGTAGATCATTCATCATGAGCAACTACGAGAAAGAAGCATCAATCAGGCCACCGGTTTTTGATGGAACAAATTTCAATTATTGGAAGGTAAGAGTTACTGCATATCTTCAATCTCTTGGTACAGAAGTTTGGAACATTGTAGAAACAGGCTATGCTTTTCCTTCAGTTACTCCTACAGATCCAGCTGAGAAAAAGACATATGAAACAAATGCAAAAGCAGTCAGTACTCTATTAGGAAGTATATCCAAACAGAATTCATGAAGGTCATGCACTTCAAATCAGCAAAAGAGATATGGGACAAAATGATCACTAGCTATGAAGGAGATGAACAGGTAAAGGAAGCTAAACTTCAAACTCTCAGGATTCAATATGAGACTCTCAAGATGTATAATGATGAAAGTGTGGCAAATTATTTTCTTCGGGTAGACGAGATTGTTAATTGTATGAAAAATTTGGGTGAAGAAATAAAAGAGACTATAGTAGTTTCAAAGATTCTAAGATCATTATCCCCCAAGTTTGAATCTAAAGTATCTGCAATAGAAGAAAAGGAAAATCTCAAAGTTCTCACTATGTCTCAGTTACATGGAATTCTAACTGCTTATGAAATGAGAAAGGGAGGTCCATCAGACAGAAGGGAAGCTGCTTTTAAGGCATCAGGAAAAGAAGATTACTATGAGGCAAGCCATGTTCCAGAAGAAGAGGAAGAAGAATCAAATTTTGTCAGAAATCTTCAAAGGGGTGCTGGAAGGTTCAGAGGTAAGCTACCTTTCAAATGCTTTGCTTGTGGAAGAGTAGGTCATTATGCTGCAAAATGTCCTAATAAAGATAAAGGAAAAGAACCTGCTAGATGGAATAAGAAACAAAGTGCAAATAAGAAAAGCTACTACACCCATGAAGATAGTGATGGCTTATCAAACAGTGATGAAGATGAACAAGGTAATAAATATAAGCTATTAATGGCATTTGAAGATGATGATTATGAGGATGCTGTAGATGTGGATAATCTCTATAATGAAATTACTAGACTCAAGAGATGCATAGAAGAAAAGAGTGTGATCATTGATACTTTGCAATTTCAAATTGATGAAAAGGAAAAACATCTTGAAAAACTAGAAGGTGAAATTGTTGGTCTCAGAAAAGAAATTGAGAAAACAAAAGCTATTAATCTTAAGTTTGTCAAAGGATCTGAAACTTTGGATGAGATTATCAATGTGCAGCGGTCTCCTCTAAACAAGACAGGTTTGGGCTATAATGGAGAAACCTCTAAAGCATCCACCTCAAAGAGTTATCTTGATGCAGCAAGAAGAAATGAGCAGAAGAACAATGAAGATAATCAGGTAAAGCAGGGACGAATTACAAACAGAAACTATCAGGGACAATCCTTCTTAAGGGTGAACAAAAGCTACAACCAACCACAGGTAAAATCTTCTCAGTTTGGCACAAGAATAGATGAAAATAGAAATTACAATCAGTTGGCTGGTAGATTCAATAACCGCAGAAGCTTCTTCAATGGACAATGCTTTTCTTGCCATAACTTTGGTCACAAAGCAGCTCAATGTGTTGCATATAAAACAATCATGACTAGGGAAGCTCAAAAACAAAGAAGTATGACAGGGATTACAAAGAGGACCTATAACAACTTTTCGGTTCTTGAAAATGAAGTTGAATGTTCTATTTGCAATAATTTTGGTCATAAAGAATCTGAATGCAGGAGCAGGTTTCAGGAGAAAAAGGAACAAGCCACGAGCACCAAAAATGGAGAATAAAAGAACCTCAGACAGAAAGATGTGGGATAGCGTTTTATGCAGAAGGACAGGAAAATCTATGGTACATTGACAGTGGATGTTCGAAACATATGACAGGTGATAAAGAAAAACTTGAATCTTATTCTACTTTAGAAAAGGGAAAAAAAAGTTTCTTTTGGAAATGATACTCCTGCAACTATAAAAGGAAAAGGTATTGCTCCTTTGAAAGAAAAGGTCAAGGCTGGAAATGTTTTGTATGTTGATGGATTGAAGCATAATCTTCTAAGTGTCAGTCAGATGTGTGATCAAAAAACCGAGGTTATTTTCAGATCGAATGGATGTCTTGTTCGTGATCTTGATACAGGTAAAACAGTTCTCAAAGGCAAAAGAACTCCAAATAATCTGTACATATTTGAAGAAGGACAACAACAATGCTATCTTAGCAAGGATGAAGAGCACTGGCTATGGCATCGAAGGTTGGGACATCTAAGCTTCTCACAAATAAGAAAAGCATGCAAATATCAGGCAGTTCGCGATCTTCCAGATATCAAAATTCCAGACAACACTATATGCAAATCTTGTCAGTTTGGAAAGCAAACCAGAACTAACTTTCCAGAAAAGGAAGGATCAGCTAGCTTGCCTCTTGAGCTAGTCCATACAGATGTATGTGGTCCATTTAGAAAAAGGACACCTCGAGGAGAAGAATATCTGATATTATTCATTGATGATTTCTCAAGGTTTGTTTGGTTAGGGCTTATGAAGCACAAAGATGAAGCATTCGAAAAATTCAAATCCTTCAAAGCATTGGCTGAAAATGAATCAGGACACAAAATTAAGTGCCTCAGATCTGACAGAGGTGGGGAGTTCACATCAAATGAATTTTTCGATTTCTGCGATGAACATGGGATAAGAAGAGAATTCTCTACAGCTAGAACTCCTCAGCAAAATGGGGTTGTGGAAAGAATGAACAGAACTATCCAACAAATGGCTCGTGCCATGCTCGATGAATCAGGTACTCCTGCAACCTTCTGGGGTGAAGCTGCACATGCTGCTGTTATCATTCTTAACAAAACAAATGTCCGAGTAAACAGCACTCAAACACCTCATGAGCTTTGGAGTGGTAAAACTCCTTCCGTGAAGCATTTCAAAATCTTTGGGAGCAAATGTTATATTAAGAATACTGATGAGCAACTTGGCAAACTTGAACCTAGAGCAGATGAGGGCATTCTTCTTGGTTATTCTCCACATAGCAAAGCATACAAGTGCTACAATAAAAGACTTGGCAGAATTGTTGACAGTATTGATATAGTGGTTGATGAGAAGGGATATATTCCTAGGCAAGTTCATCATGAAGACATTGAAGAAGATGAAGGTTACTCTCAAAGGCGAAATGATGAACCTCAAGAAGAAGAAGAATCTCAAGAAGAACCAGAGGAGCAGACAAGAATAGAAGAGAAGACTCCATCCAGATATGTCCAAAAGAACCATCCAGAAACTCAGATTGTGGGGCAGAAAGAAGCAGGAGTACAAACAAGAAGGACACTTGCAGAAGCTTCAAGCTACTTGGCTCTACTCTCCTCCATTGAACCACAAAATGTGACAGAAGCATGCAAAGATGAATGTTGGGTCAAAGCAATGGATGAAGAACTTGAGCAAATCGAAAGGAACAACACTTGGGAATTAGTTCCTAGACCAAAAGATAAGAATGTAATAGGAACAAAATGGGTCTTCAAGAATAAGTTAAATGAAAATGGAGAAGTAATTAGAAACAAGGCCAGACTTGTTTGTAAAGGGTATGCACAGCAAGAAGGAATAGATTTTGAAGAGACCTTTGCTCCTGTGGCAAGACTAGAGGCCATCCGAATGTTCCTTGCTCTCTCAAGCTTTCAAAACTTCAAGGTATTTCAAATGGACGTGAAATCAGCCTTCCTAAATGGAGACTTAGAAGAAGAAGTATATATTGAGCAGCCAGATGGGTTCATTCTTGGAAATGATCCAAACCTTGTATGCAGATTGAAAAAGGCACTCTATGGGCTCAAACAAGCTCCAAGGGCTTGGTACTATCGGTTGGACAAATATCTTCACCAACAAGGCTTTTCAAAAGGATCAGCAGATAGCAATCTCTATATAAAAGTTGAAAATAACAAATTGCTAATCCTTGTTGTTTATGTAGATGATATTATTTTTGGCAGCAATGAAGAGACCATGAGTCAAAACTTTGCCTTGGTTATGCAGAAAGAATTCGAAATGTCACTTCTTGGAGAATTGACATATTTTCTTGGATTGCAAATCCAACAAAATGAAGGAGGTATCTTCTTGTCTCAAACCAAATACCTCAAGCAGATCTTGAAGAAGTATGGCATGGAAGAGTCAAAGCCAGTATGTACACCCATGGTTACAGGATGCAGCCTCAGTGCAAATGATGAATCAGCAGCAGTTCACCAACCCACTTATAGATCCATGATTGGGAGTTTGCTTTATTTGACAGGTACTCGACCAGATATTACACATGCAGTAGGAATGGTTGGAAGATTTCAAGCCAACCCAAAGGAAACTCATCTTCAGGCAGTCAAAAGAATCTTCAAATATCTTCAAGGGACCCAAAACTATGGCTTATGGTATCCTAGAAATACTGATCTCACTCTTCATGCTTACACAGATGCAGATTGGGCTGGAAGTGTGGATGATAGGAAAAGCACAAGTGGAGGTGCTTTCTTCATGGGTTCCAGATTAGTATCTTGGTTCAGCAAGAAACAAAGTTCGATTGCCTTATCTACAGCTGAAGCAGAATATGTGGCTGCAGCATCTTGTTGCACACAACTTCTTTGGATGATGCAGACCTTGCAGGACTTTCAAATCACTTGCACTCCACCTGTCTCTATCTTATGTGATAATACAAGTGCAATCAGCATTTCAAAGAATCCTGTCATGCACTCAAAGACCAAGCACATACCAATCAAGTACCATTTTCTTCGGGAACAAGTGCTTGAGCAGAAGGTCAAGTTGGAGTATGTTCCTTCTAAGGAGCAAGTTGCTGATATTCTCACAAAACCACTGCCCAGGGAAACTTTTGAATATCTCAGACAAAAGCTGGGAGTAGTTGATGCTTCATCCTGTTGTTGAAGTTTGTTTGTTCTACAGAAAAGTTGGTATACGCAGGTTACGGAAGGGATATGAGCGTATACACGCGGATTCATGGTGGGTAAGTCGCGTGTATTCTGGACGCTTGTTGCAGAAAGAATATCCGCGTACATACGCTGTTTTATAGAGGATAAAACGCGTATATGAAGTTCTGAACAGCAAGGGAAAACTCTGAAGTTCTGAACAGCAATAGGAATGTCAGAATTCTTCAGGCACAGTTTCAGGGAGTGCAACAGGCACAGGTTCAGGGGGAGCAGCTCAAAAGTCTCATAAAGCATTGTTGGCATTCAGATGTTTTGGTTGTTGGTTTCAGGAGAAGGAGCTCAGAAAGAAATTCTGGTTGCTGATCTAACAAGATGTTTATCAGATGCTGCTGGTGTCTTTCCTAAGTCTTGGTCTAGATCTGTTGTCTCTATGTCATGTATCTCTCTTGTCCTATCTCTTTTATGGTGTCAAGGTCATGTAACGGCCTATGTTGGTTTCCCCACTATGCCTGGGATGAATGCTGTAATATAATGGGTTGTTTCTGATATGTCCCCTCTTGGTAGGGAGTATGGATGTATGTATTGAGTCTTTTGGTGATAGGAAGGTCCCTTATGGTGTATAAATCTTGGTTCTTGTCAGCACAGCCAAGCAGAGGTATCAGCATGTCCTCAGGGGGAGCACAGCCCTTTGCCCTTGATGTCAAAGGGGGAGAGTGACTTGGTGTGGTGGTTGCCATCAAGTCCAAAGGGGGAGATTGTTGGCATTATGATTCAAGTGTTGTCCTTGATGGCAACTCACTCAGAGGATGGTACAGATGCTCAGAGGTTGGTACAGGTGATGGCAACTTAATCAGAAGACAGATCTCAGTACAGCATGCCAAGGAAGCTCATACACGCCGTTTCGTTAAGCCCAAGTCGCGTGTACACGCTAGTTCGATTCATAAAAAGCGCGTGTATGTGGAAAGGTTCCTTTGGTCCATGGTGGTTAGTCCTTGGAAGTTGTGCCTATGGTTTCGGACCATTGTGTCTCGACGGGCGTGTCGATCCCTAGTTTTGAAGTTGATGGTATTGTGTTACTATGGTTTTGGCTCTTGGTATTTAGCTAGGCCTAAGACTATATAAGGAGAAGAAGATCATTAGGCAAAATCATCTTTCGACAAGGGCTTGAATATCTAAGAGTGAAAGAGATCTGATTTGCAGGTGCTGGGTTGCTTGATCTAAGCCAAGGAGAGATCACATTGGTTGATGGAAGACTAGATCTAAGGATAGATCGGGATCTAATGGTTTGAAATGCACTATCATGATATGGTTGATTATGCTTATTTCTAGATCTGGATATTGTCGCAATGCTATGTTCTGGGTCTAACTAATGTCTGGTACAGCTGCAAATTGAGAAAGTTTATTTTTAGATCTGTACGCAGGTTGGATTCGGTAAAAGAGCGTGTATACGCGGGTTTGGCTCCTTGAAGTAGCGTATATCTTTTGAAGCTTGTTTTTGGGTTTACAGTGAGGTCTGACAGTTATTGCAGAGTTCTGTAGTCTGCTCTGTGTTCTGATAACTGGTGATTGACAGGGTTCAGTGGTTCAGTGATTCAGAGTTTGGTTGTTTTATGCTTCAATGATCTGTTGTGGAAATTGAATGAATTATGGTCTTCAGATTGTAATGTTGTGCTTCAGGAATATTCAAGTCTGAAAATGTATGAAAGGTGATACCTGAAGAAAAGAAGATTGTAGGTTAGCACCTATGTACTAGTATCTTGGCTAGTACAAGAACAAAGGGGGTTGGAGCTCGCTTCCAAGGAAGTTTGGAGAATGAGAGAAGGTTGTAGCCTTCTGCAGGTTGTAGCCTGCGTACTGGTATAAGGCTGCACCAGTACAAAAGATTGTAAACTGAAGTTTCTTAAAGAAGGATAGAGATAACTTGCAGCAGGTGGTTTTCACCCACATTGGGTTTCCACCTTATATCTTGGTGTTCATGTGTGTGGCTTTTGATCCGTTCTGTTATACTGCATCTGCTTACTGTTAATGTGCTGAATAATGTCCTGATGAACTTAACTGAAGAATAAGCTAACTAAGTTATGAGTTTTCTGCTTATACGCTGTTTTATTTAGTCACAGTAGCGTGTACACGCTGTTTTACTTAACTGAAGTAGCGTATATCTTTCTGAGCATTGAAAAGGTTTGATTGATCTGATAACACTGATTCACCCCCCCTCTCAGTATTATTTCCAACAGTGACCTGGGGAAAATCATCATAACTTTCTCTCTGAGCATCGGATTGAAACTTTGTAAGAAGGTAAAAAAATAGGACGCACTTTAGTTTCTTGTGTATATTTTTTTAGAGCCAAAGGTCGAAACAGTGACTCGTGGCATGTCGTACAAGTTCACTCTACTGAACTAGTCTATAATCAGGTCACTGTGGGAGATTTAGCATAACTCTTCCTTGGAGAATCCAATTTGGATTAGACTGGTGGCATTGGAAAGAGGAAATAGAGGGCTACTACAAGTCACAATTTCAGAACTTAAAGATTTGAAAGTACAAAGTTATAGTCGTTTCAAGATCGAGCTCCTAAAATCAAGAAAAAGCAAGATGAGGAAGTTTGATGGCAAAGATCCGGTAAATTGGATACTTCAGATGGAGCAATATTTTGATCTATATGGTGTACCACTGTTACAAAAGGTATGTATTGCATCTTCATATTTAGATCCGGATCAACTTTTATTGTATGAAGGGCTTTGTTCTCGTAAACAACTTGCTACGTGGTCAATTTTCACGGAGGAAATGATAGCATATTATGAGGATCTAAAGAGCAACACCTTCTTTAGAGCAACACCACAACAATTGGAAAGAGTAAAAGGGCTTTGTGACATAGTGGAAAGAAAAATTATGGAAACCAGGAAGCATACCCATCACAACTATAAAGATGGAAGTGTTGTTTCTCCGAGCCTTCCACAAACTACAAGGGTTACACCACAACAATTGGAAGAAAAAAGAGAAAAAGGGCTTTGTTACAATTGTGATAGCAAATGCACTAAAGGTCATAAGTGTGCTGAAAAAAATTATTTTACATAGAATATGAAGAGGAGGAAGAAAAGGATCAAGAAACATCAAAAGAAGAGGATATACGCCAGGACTCCACCCCAGAGAAAGAAGAAATGAATAAGACCATATCTTGTAAAGCATTGGCATGAATTACCACTCCTCAAACTCTCAAGATAGAAGGACATATCAAGAAGAAAGGTGCAAGAAGTGAAAGACCACATCGAGAATGAAGAAATGAATCCAACCATATCTTGTAATTCATTGGTCGAAATTACCACTCCTCAAACTATCAAGATAGAAGGACATATCAAGAAGAAAAATGTTCAAGAAGTGAAAGATCACATCGAGCATCAAGAAATGAATCCAACCATATCTTGCAAAGGATTGGAAGAAATTACCACTCCTCAAACTCTACAGATAGAAGGACATATCAAGAAGAAAAAGGTTCAAGCAGAGAAAGATCACATCGAGCATCAACAACAAGTTCTCCAACTTTTAAAGGATAACGCCACTTTGGCGCAAAATCAAACGAAACAACACGTAGATCAACATCGTAGTGAAAAATGTTTTGATGTAGGTGATTGGGTATTTTTATTGCTACATCTCAAGCAAGCTATTTATGAGAAGGAAATGTTGGCAATACTACATGCACTTAAAAAATGGCGACCTTACCGAATGGGAAGACTCTTCAAGGATGAGGATGTGGAAGCATTGTTTTGTGCTATTTCTATTATCCAACCAGATTGGATAAACAAAGAAAGGGATGAATGAAATAAGGACAAAGAAGTATGGCCACTTATTCAAAAGTTGCAAAAGATCCCAATTCAAACAATATTGCCAGAAATTGAAGAGGAAGGAAAAATCATATTGGAACCTGGAGCAGTCACAGAAACAAGAACCCGACAGCTATGAAATCAATCAATAGTAACAATATGGGCACTACATGGGTATATCATGAATTTGTTTATGGATACCCTTGAAGATAAGGCTAGGGTATGGTATGAAGGGTTACCAGAAGGAAGCTCATGCTCTCTAAAGGATTTCCATGATGTGTTCTCCAACCATTATGTGAAGTCTTATCTTTCTTTACAAAGCTATTGTGATTATAGTGATGGTTTTATTGCATATCTTGAAAGTACTGGTGATATCAAATGTATGGATGATAAAGAAATCATTGAATCCTTCTCTGATTTTTCCCTTCAAAAATAGCCTGAAGAAGCCAATCCCTTAGATACACAAGATCATAGTCAATGTACAGTAGCTTCCTCTTTGCTTAAAGATGAAGGAATATTTCATCTTGATAGTCAAAAGGAATCACATGAAATGAGTTAGCAGTCTGATGAAAATTTATATACTCCTTTGCTTTAAATTAATGACAATATTCAACATCCTTGTCAAACTTTAGGAGGGAAAGAAGACAATTGTTGTTTTGTCCAAAGAAAGCAAAGAGTACTTCCTCCTTTAACTGAAGAAGAAATAAATCAAATTCTTAATTTGCAAATCCATATTCCATCCATTAAGAATGATGATGTTTTTGTACAGTCGTGCCAGTTTCCAAGTGATTATGAAGAGGAGAATAGTGATAAAGAAGAAGTTGTTTTAGAAAATGAAAGGACTATTGATGAAAAGGAGTTTGCCCCAGATCTCATAGCTATGGCACTTATTTTGTTGAAAATATTATGGAGGACTCTTTTGCTAATTTGTTACAACCATATGGAAATAATGCTTATTCTTCTCCTTTTATTGATTCAAAAAAGGTAATGCTTTGTAATTTTCAAGATCCCTTGGACAGTCTTTTACAAGGATTGGAGAAGATGAATGTTGTTTTGTTTATCAGCATAAATCTTGGTTTCAATTTTCATTGTGAGTTGCCTACATATACATCATTCTGCCTGCTCAAGGTAAGTTAGAGAAAAATTTCAGTAAGTAACCATCTACTGGATTGGTTACATTGCAAGGATCATTTCACCCAATCAACAATGGTGGAAGAAGGGGAAAAGGTGGAGGAACATGCCAATGTGTTGCCTCTGGTGATGAGCCCTAGAAATGGGTAACTACATGGGCTCATTCTACCTATTATTTTCATTTAATCCACCATTCTCAATAGTTTTGTGCATGCTTTTGAATATATTTATATCAATAGAGTGAATGTGGATAGTCACTTTTCCATGTAGTCTAATGAATGTTTATTGCAGATTTTTTGGACAACTTTGGACAAAGACAAGGCAATTATGAGAAAAATGGCAGCCAAACTTGAGGAAACAGGGATGAGGACTTGTACGAGGGGTTTCTCCTTCATTAAATACCCCTTCCTCGAATTATCCATCAACAGCTCAGAGTACAAAGGCCTACATTGATGATTCCAAGGGGCAGCCGAGAAAGTCAAGTAGGGCTGTTGTTATCTTCCAGCCGAGTTCCTTAAGTTTAGGAGGACTGTTGGGATTCCCCATTTGTATAAATAAGAAGGCTTCAAGCCTTAGTAGGTTATCCATTTCATAGTCTATTTTTGTATTTTTGTGCAGCATTATACTCCGCTCATTTTCGAGCTCTTTTTGAGATAGTTTTTATGTGATGTAACTACTATTTTTTGATAAATGAAGATGAACCAAGTTTTGAACCAGCACTGATATTTTCCAGAGGGCTGAAGCTCTTGCGTTAGGGCCCAACCCAAGTTACCCAGAACCTCCTTTGTGTATTTATATGTTTTGTTTCCATTCACGAGTTAATTTCTGTTGTATATACTCATTTTGCTTCATTAGATTAGGTTGCTTTTGATGGTTAGAGCCTCAAGTTGCTTAAGTAAGTTGCCACAGTGATAGAAAAAGATCCAAAAAGTCTACCAGCAGGTCTTGATCTCCTTTATCCCTCCTTGGGACCATGATTTGAGGTCAAGGCACTACTGCTACCACCAAAAACACAGTTTTTTCTCTTTCATGCAACTGCTAGTGTGATACTTTGATTTGGAAGAGTTGATATTTGTTCAGATTCACTTTCTTAGATCATTTCATGTCCTTTTATCATAGTTCTCTTGCATGATTTTCTGTTCATAAAGTATTGTTCAACGTTTTTCTGGTTTAGGACAGAATTTAGGGTAAAATAAACAAAACACTATTTTTTGGTTCTTGCTTTGGTCAATTTTGAGAAGTAAGTGTGCAACTCTCTTGTAGAACATTATAGCTCACCATCCCTCCATCAAACAACCAACACCAACTCACTTCTCCTAGATCTCCCCACTCCTTCACCACATTTTTCCAATCTGCCCTAATTTCTGCGTTTTTTCATAAATCTACTTTCTTGACCTTTGAACAAATCCAACCATCTCATTCATCCCCGATCTTCCTTGACAAGTTCTTGTCAGGCCAGGTAGTAACTCCAAAAAACAAAAACTAATTCGTATATTATTCCATCAGGTAGGTCTTTGTTATATATAATAGGGAGTGACTGTTCAGTTCATCTCCTGATGACTGTTCACATTCCTAATTTAGTTATTTACATAAATTCACCCAATCATGAGGATTAGGTGTCAACATTCCCCCCCTTAATCTGAAGAGATGTTGGTGAGTCCAAGCATCGTTCTGAATCTTTCAAGATTTTCTCTTCCAAGCGCTTTGGTGAAGATGTCTGCAATTTTCTCATCTGTGGAACAATGACGGAGATGGAATGTTTTGGCCTCAACATGATGTCAGATCAGATGATATTTAGTATTGATGTGCTTTGTTCAATCATGGAACTTTGGGTTCTTGGCCAACTTTATTGCAGAGGTGTTTTCAATCATGAATGGAGTTGATTGTACTTGTTTTACCTGCAATCTTCAAGAATTTTCCTAAGCCACACAATTTCTTTTGTTGCCTTAGCTACTGCCACGTATTCTGCTTCTGTTTTGGAATCTGCTGGAACTGATTGTTTGCGTGATCTCCAGGAGACAGCTCCTGATCCAAGACTCATAGCATATCTTAAAGTAGATACCCCAGTTTCTTTGTCTCCATCGAAGTATGAATCAGAGTATCCGACCAAGCTGAAGTCATCCACCTGTGTGTACTTGATTACAAAGTCTTGAGTTCCCTTCAAGTGCTTTAGAACTCTTTTTGTAACAGACCAATGTCCCTCACAAGGCTTTTGCATAAACCTGGAGAGGATTCAACAGCAAATGAAATGCCTGGTCTGGTAGTAGTTAGGTAGTTGAGACTTCCTACAAGCTGTCTATACTTTGTTGCATCCTCAAATTCCTTTCCTTCAATAGATGTGAGCTTCAAGTTTTGTTCCATTGGAGTAGTAAGAGGATTGCACTCTATCATGCCAAACCTATTCAACAAATCTCCAATGTATTTCTTTCGAGAAAGAAATATGGACTTTGGATGTTGAGTTACTTCAATGCCAAGATAGTAATGAACATAGCCCAAATCAGTCATTTCAAAACTTTTTCCCAATTCCTTCTTTATGGATGCAATGTAGCTTTCGCTGTTCCCTGTCATTAAAAGATCATCTACATATACCAGAAGATATACAATTGTTTTGCCAACTTTCTTGACAAATAAAGTTGCATCATCAAGATCAAAATGATTGAAATTGAGTTTCAGAAGATGCTCAATTAGTTTTTCATACTAGGCTCGCGGTGCTTGTTTGAGGCCATACAAGGACTTCACAAGTTTGCATACTTTATGTTCATGTCCTTTCATAGCAAATCCTTCAGGCTGGGACATAAAAACATTCTCTTTTAGATCTCTATTCAAGAAAGCAGATTTTACATCCATTTTATGGACTTTCCAACCGTTCTGAGCTACTAGTGTCCGGATGGTAGCCCATTTTGCTGTGGGGGAAAAAGCCTCCTCATAATCGACCCCTTCCTTCTGTGCAAAACCTTTTGCCACAAGCCTAGCTTTGTGCTTGTCAAGTGAGCCATCAGCTTTATACTTGTTCTTGTAGACCCACTTGTAGCCAATTGGTTTGGTTCCTAATGGATGATCAACCAGCTTCCAAGTGTCGTTCTTTATGAGGGCATCATACTCCTTTTGCATCGCTTATTTCCATTCATCATGAGAAGAAGATTCTTTGAAGGAAGTTGGTTCAAAATCTGTAGACAAGTTCAATTCAAAATCATAAGAAACATCCATATCAACAGGTGAATTAGAGTCATCTACATCACCTCCATTTTCCCAGTTTGAATTTCTGGTTCCTGTCTTTCCAACTTCATCAGGATGAACACTTTAAAGTGTCTTTGTCAACCACTTTGGGGGAACTTTCTGAGATGGTCCAGGCTGCTCTTTTGATTGATTTGGGACTGAATCAAGATTGAGTCTCCCAATTCTATCAATTACATCACTTAAAGCATCATCCGTTGTTGGAGTTTCATGCGGGGGAGAGTGTTCTTCAGAAGAAGATTCCACATGTTGATCTAGTATAGGAATCCCCCTTCAAGATGTGGAATTTGATTATCAAATTCTTGAAATTATTTTGCTTTTGCGAATCTATCCAAGCGATCAAGTTGCTGCTCAACAACATTGTCAGTTTTGGATGATTCAAGAAAAATTACATCTCTAGATACAACAAACTTCTTATTTACTTCATCATAGAGGTGGTATGCTTTGGATGTGTTTGAGCACCCCAGGAAGATACACTTACAACTTCTAGCACCAAGTTTGTTTCTATGTACCTTTGGTATCAAGGCATAATAGGTGGAACCAAAGACCCTGAGATGCTTTACCGAAGGAACATGTCCATACCACATTTCATATGGAGTCTTGTTTCTAATAGAATTAGATGGACATCTATTCTTTATATATGTAGCACATAGAACAACATCAGCCCAAAACATTATCTTTACATTTTTTAAGAAGAGCATGGATCGTACCATATTTAAGATTGTCCTATTCATTCTTTCAGCTACACCATTCTGTTGGGGATTATAAGGCACAATTGTTTGATGTTTGATCCCATGTTGGCGAAGATAGTTTTCAAATTCATTTGATGTGTATTATTTTCCATTATCAGTGTGAATAGACCCAATATGAGATTGTGCATCATTTTCAATCCATTTATGAAAATTATTGAATGTTTGAAAAGCATCAGAGTTGTTCTTCAATAAATAAACCCAACACATTCTGGTGTAGTCATCAATAAATGTCATGATATATTTATTTCCATTTGAAAAAGGAACAGTTATTGGACCACATAAATCTGAATGAATGAGTTCAATTTTCCTATGTGCTCTTGAATGTGAATCATGAAAAGAATGTTTGTTATGCTTTCCTAGAATGCAAGCATCACATTGCTTAAGTTTCCTAGGAATTGTAGGCAACCAGCAACACCATTTTTCTTCAACAAGCGGAGACTATCATAGTTCAAATGTCCAAATCTAGCATGCCATAATAAACTTGATGGAAGTGTACATTCTTCATGATGAGAATTGTATGAGAAATTTTGTGCATGAGTAGAGATTCCTTGCAGTTTGAGAACCTTTCTTCTTCTATTCCCCTCATGACAAGTGAGTGGTCAGATGCTTTTCTTACCTCAAGCTTGCCATCAAACATATGAATGGAGTGACCTTGCTGGCGGATGTGGACCAAAGACATCAAGTTTCTCTTGAGCTGTGGGAGATATAAAACATGATCTAGAAGAAAGTCTGGAAGACCAGGCAGTTTAAGCCTGATTGTGCCAAGCCCTGATGGCTTGATTTTTGATTGATCTGCAAAGTATACTGCTCCATCAACATTGTCAGTAAAATCTTCAAAAAAAATCTTTTCTATGAGTCATGTGACAGGTTGCTCCTGAATCAAGCAACCAATCATTTTTCCAAGAAGCAAGTGAAGCATTAAACAAATCTTCATTTACTCCAATGTTACATTGTGCCTCAACATAGTGAGCAGATTCAGGTGCTTTAACTTTGTATGTATCATTAGTTTTACCTTTTTGTTGGTTTCTTTTCTACTCAATTTTGTCCCATGGTAGCTTGCATGTGGAGGCATCATGTGATCCATTTCTTTTGCAGCGATTGCAGTGCAAATCAACATTCTTTCCTTGAGAATGCCTGCTCCCCCTACCTCTGAAATATCTTCCTCTTCCTCTTCGTCCACCTCTTCCTCTTGTAGAATCTTGAGCAGGATGCTTTTCTTTATGAGCAAGGCACACAGTCTCTTCAGAAGATTCAGGGGCTATCTTTTTTCCAAAAGCTTTCTCTCTTTCAGCAAACTTTTTCACAAGAGAGTCAAAGGTTATATCTTTTAGATTTCCATTTGCTTGTAATGACTCAAGATAATTGGAGTAAGTAGGATAAAGTTCCTTGAGAAAAGCGATAAGAAGAATATCCAATTCAACCTTAGTATATTGATATCATGCATTATAGACTTTACTTCGGATGCAAGAGAAAGAGGATCATTATTTTGCAGTTCAAGAGTGAAGAGTTTAATCATGAGTTGAACAACTTCAAGTGCAGAATGTGAGTCATAGAGTTCTTTCAGCTTTTGTAATGCTTCAAAGGCAGTTGAATATGATGAAATATGGCGACTCACCTCTTCATTTACAGATGCTGCGATTAATGCATAAGCTTTGCTGTTCTTGTTTTCCCAAATGACGAGCTCTTTGTCTGAGGTAGGCTATACTGGGTCATTGTCTCCTTCTCTGACACACACTCCTTTCCACAACTCATTGAAAATGAGGGTGTGTTTTATCATCTGGGACCATTCAAGATAGTTCTCCTTCCCAGTGAGAACTATTCCCACCATAGATATGATTGAATGCATTGTAAAATCAAAGAGCTGTAAAAATACTTCTACTGCTAACAGAAAATTGATTCTGATATCAAAATGTATTCTGGCCTCAAACAATATATTAAACACAGTCAAACGCAGGAGCGTTAACTATGTTAGTCACTTTGAAAACAGCTTTATGAAAACAACACTATGGTAGCCCAAACAACACTATATGCCATGTCCATCATATAAAAGGCAATGTGAAAAAAAGAAAGGCTAGCACACAAATCTGATTGCAACATTAATAGCCTTAGGATCACGCGCTTCACTTGCCTTTTGAGGATGCTTGTGGATAACAACAAGCATTCTGTCTTGCGTTATAGGCCCGTTCATTTGACTTGGCATCCTTTTCTTTAATCTCGCACTCCACGCTAAATTTTCTTCGCAAACCCCCAATAGGTATGTCAAACTGGCAGTGCAGTGTCTAAGAAATAGCAGAAAAATCAACAAATATCCTAAGCTCCCAAAAAAACAACGATATGTGTATTAACGCAGCCTCTGTTCAAAGGATTCTCCACGCATGATACCATGTCCAGCAGGTTAAATAATCTAGAACACCACTTTCATTAGAAATAAAAATCGTTACATAATCAAAGGATTATGAACATCCATTATAGATCCTTCATATGTGCGGACTCTAGAGTTTAACCACAGCGTTGTTTAAACTCTTCTCCACGCCCTTGGGTTCAGCCGCTTTCACATGAAAACAAAACCAGAATGGTCTTTGATTAACTCCATAACAGGAAAATCAGTAAAGTAAGCAATACTTTCGATTAGAACTAGATGTACCCAAATGAATTGGAAAGACAGACAGGGGCGTAACAACACAAACAGAGTAGATTGGGCGTGACAGCAAATAGTGAGCTTGATGGTTTTGCAACGTTGCACTGCGTAGATTTCAATAAACACCATGAAATTTGATCTGAAGAGTGTACACAGCATTGGATCAGAGTATACCATGTCAGGCCCTTCACAAATCAACGTGGATACCATGTCAGACCATTCACAAAAAAAAAATTAACGTACAACACTTCTTTCAGGACAGTATGGACAGCATTGGACATGACAGCGCTTTAGAAGAGCAGGGCGCAGGTCTTATAAAATAGAATATGGCAGACAGAATGGAAGCAGTATCAAACAGGCACTCAGCCACTGAATTATATGGAGAGTAGAGGAGCAAACAAGGGAGTTACAAGGCACAAGAGCTAAAAAAATGAGCTGGCTCTGATACCATGTTAGGCCAGGTAGTAACTCCACAAAACAAAAACTGATTCGTATATTATTCCATCAGGTAGGTCTTTGTTATATACAATAGGGAGTGACTGTTCAGTTCATCTCCTGATGACTGTTCACATTCCTAATTTAATTATTTACATAAATTCACCCAATCATGAGGATTAGGTGTCAATAGTTCTAAACCCCTCAACACCCTCATCTAGCCTTCATTTCCCTTTTACCATCAGCTTTCCATGTGCAAACCTCCAAAAATCACTTTCAGCCTCCTCCTGTAGATCCTCTTGTAGATCCCCTGCAGCCTCCTATAGAATTCCTTGTGAGTGATTTTTCGAAGTCTGATCACAATGGAAGTCTTCAGAAGGGTACTAGGGGCTTCTTAGGACCTCTCCACACCTTCCTCACCTTCTGCAAAAGCCAAACTCCATCTTCCTTTGCCACCAACCCTCTGCATAGTCACAACTAGTCAAATCACAAGCATAATAATTCCACATAAAAATACTCAAAAGTACAAAAAGATGATTTCTTTCCATTTCTTTTCAGAAGTAGCTCAAATAAATGCAATTTACCTTTTCAGTAATCAAATGGAACTCACCTCATTGGTTTCCATATCTTTTCTTGTAAACGTAGGGTTAGTGGGTAAACTAGGGTTTGCTAGGGTTTGCATTTCATTTTAGTTTTACTCGTATTTCTGCAAGTATAACAGCTCCTGTACAGTTAGATTTCTTCCATCACAGTTAAAATCTTCTTCAGAGAACTCATAGAAGTTGGCTTAAGCTCCTAGCGAACTTGGGCCAACTAATCAAGTGACAGCCTGCAGTAAGAGCTAGTACTTGTGCATACAGCACCATCACTTCCAATTTTGTTACGAACTACCAGGTTGATAATGTTGAGATTGCAACAAGATGATGGAGCTTAGTGAAAAGAGTTGCCTTCACTAAGTGGGCCCGCAGGCTATTTTTGGCGCAAGTCTATGTTTAGACTATGTCTATTTTTAGACATATGGATCATGTCTATGGATTGCAGGTTACTGTTTATGGATGATTGGTAAAGCTGGAAAAAAATAGATGGACTTCTATTTTTGATCAAAGTGTGAGTGATCATAGTGTGAGTGATCCAAGTCTATTTTTAGACTGGTTGTCAAAAATAGAAAAGTCAAATATTATTATTTCACAATAATATTTGGACTATAAACTTTATCTTATTCTCTTGGAGCACTTCAGTTTGAGTTACAGAGGTGGCACATGCAACTGTCAGAAGGAAATACGCTTTTCTTATGAGTCAGTTGAGTTGTTGCATGCATGACTTCAGTTAGAACTCAATCAGTTGAGTTTGGTGGAGTTGATTGTGGAGTTGATGGAGTTGTATTCAGTTTAGCTTTGTTAAACTGGTTGTATTTAGTCTAACTGGCAAATAGACTAGAGATGAGTTGGGTGAATTAGTTATTAATTAATTCACAAGTTATTAACTCATAATACAACTAATGAATACATCAGTTAACTCAGTTGCATGTCAGTGCATGTTCAGTTCAACAGGGACAGGTGGTAGAGAATCAGATTGCTATCAGTTGTGACTATAGTTGTGCACCAGATCTTGCACAATCAAGGGATTGAGTATTCCAATGAGTTTGCTCTCGTATTTGCCCACATTATAGCTTGTGCTCACGTCCAACAAACTGTGAGTGACTATTTTGCAGGTGAAAAACGAGTTTGGTGAGCCATTCTCATCAGTTCTTGAGCAGGTATTGAGCAGTGGAGGCAGGCAAGCAGTGGAAGAGGTTTGGAGATCAGATCTGAGCTGTATTGTGTGTAACAGAGGTGGAGATACTTGTGAGAAGTATTATGCTATGTAATGTTACATGACTCAATCATTAATATACAGATAGTGTGGGGTTTTTAGCGAGATGCTTTCCCCGGGATACATACTGTGTTAATGTGTGAATGCTCTTGATGTTTTATTGTTATTGATGCTGCTATATTGTTGATCAACGTAGAGGAGCTTATGTATTGTGTATGTTTTCCGCAATAGTACATGATCAGGATAATCTCCATTGAATATGTGTTAAATTATTCAAAATTTCTACATGGTATCAGAGCGAGCTAGATAATTGTAGAAAAAGTTTCTACATGGTATCAGAGCTGTTGATCATCAGATCTACTATTCAGGAACTGTTTACATTCTATTTCTCTAGGCAGAGCCTGTAATCGGGCCAGGTAGCCTCTGGATTCATCCTTCCTTTGGAAGGTGAAATATACGGTAAAAGCCCATACAGTCAATCTCTGTATGAGAAATATTTCGTTCTCACGAATTCTAGATCGGAAGCAGTTGAGTTGGTTGCTGGTGGAATTCGAATTTGCAGCAGTGTTTTCTTGGTGACAACGCAACAATGTCTTTCAACGGATTGCGATTGGAGTATGCTCTTGAGGGCAGCTCAAACTATATTGCATGGAAGGACAGGATGGAGGTAGTATTGGATGATAACGGGCTGAAGGAGTTCATAGATACGGATATCCCAAAGCCTACTGATGCTATTGAGGCGGAAGTTTGGCAAAAGAAGACCGCAAAATGTCGAAGGATTCTATTGGAGGGCGTGAAGGATCACATTGTGTCCAGCCTCCATGGAAGGGCTACTCCATATTTGATGTGGAAATCATTAACAGAATTATTCCAAAGCAAGAGCGATCAGAGGAAGCTGGCGCTCAAAGATAATCTCAGAAACATCAAATGTGAGAAGGGTGACAGTATTCCCAAGTATCTCACGAAGTTCACTCAGTGTTGAGATGAGCTGGGAAGTGTGGGGGTTATCGTCGATGATGAGGACTTGGTGAGCTTGGCTCTCCTTGGTCTTCCGAAGAGTTGGCATTCCTATCAGGACTCTGTCAATGGTCGGGAGAAGTTTCCAGGATGGGAAAGACTATGGTCAGATCTTGTGCAGGAGGAGATTAGGCGAAGTACCAGGGACGGATCTTCGTCAAAGGGAGCTGATGAAGAGAATTGTGCTTTGGCTGCCAAAGCAAAGAAAGGGAAGAGCAAGAAAGATTCTCAGTCTAGTGCGAAAGGCAAGAAGCAGGATATGTCCAAGGTGAAGTGTTTTCACTGTCACCAGCACGGACACTATGCCACAAATTGTCCGCAGAAGAAGAAGAACAAGAAAGTTGCTGGATCTGTAGGGGGAGAGGCCTTAGCTTCTCAGTTTGAGCTTGATTTTTCATTGATCGCATGCTTGGTTTCAAGTGTGATGGGATTAGTTTGGTTCTTGGACAGTGGTGCGTCTTTTCACATGACGAGAGATAGAGATTTGTTCTCTGATCTGGAGGACAAAGATCTTGGAGTGCACATCGAGATGGACGATGATGGTAGATACAGTGCGACCGGTATCGGTACCATTTCCTTTGAGAGGGAGTCTGGTAAACCCTTTGTATTGAAGGAAGTCATGCATGTTCCAGGATTGAAGAAGAATCTCATCTCAGTGGCGATGTTAGAAGACAAGGGGTATGATGTTGTTTTCGGCGAGGGAAAGGCCTTCCTGCGCAGCAAGACAACTGGTGAGACCCGGAAGATAGGGGTTCAAGTGAGGAACCTTTATCAGTTGCATGTAGATGGATGCGCAGCAATGGCAGGCAAGGCAGAAGGATTGGTGAGCCGGGATGATGGCGAGTTGTGGCACAGGAGATTGGGTCACCTTCACCATGGAGCCTTGAAGATACTGCAGTAGATCACTACAGGGCTTCCTAAAGGCACACTTGCGCAGTCAGATCAGTGCAAGGGGTGTACTTTAGGGAAGTTTGTGAAAGCCACCTTTCACGAGAAGGATAGTCACGCCACGACGATCCTTGAGAGAATTCACACAGACGTGTGTGGACCTTTCTCAGTTGCTTCGACAACAAAACACAGGTATTATGTGATTTTTGTTGATGATTTCTCTCGTAAGTGCTAGATCTTCTTCATGCAGAAGAAGAGCGAGACATATTCAAAGTTCTGTGAATTCAAAGCACTAGTCGAGAAGGAGTCGGGGAAGAAGGTGAAGGCTCTTAGGAGCGATAATGGTGGTGAATACATCTCGGACGAGTTCAAGGATTTCTGCAAGACAGAAGGGATTCGTAGAGAGCTCATAGCTCCCCATAACCCACAACAGAACGGGGTAGTTGAGCGGAAGAACAGAACGATTGTGGGTGCTACACAGGCAATGTTGCATGATCAGGGCCTACCCCTTCACTTGTGGGCGGAAGCATGCAATACAGCGGTTTATGTGCAGAACCGTTGTCCTCATAGGATACTTGGCATGAGTACACCTAAGGAGACTTATTCTGGTAAGAAGCCTGATCTTTCTCATTTGAGGATTTTTGGTGCTAACGTTTACATGCATGTAATGAAGGATGGCAGGAAGAAGTTGGAGCCGACCGCAGAGGTTGGGATATTTGTGGGGTACACTGATACGCCCCACAACTATCGTGTGTATTTTCCAGACAATGGTAAAACTCTTGTGCGACGGGATATAAAATTTCAGGAGGAGAAAGCCATGAAGTGTTTGCTTGAGAGGGAGCTACACTTGTATGCATATGAGGAGCTATTAGTTCCTAAGGATGAGCTTCGGGATGTGGATCAGCCACATAATGAGGTTCATGGAGTGCACGAGTCCACTCATGCAGCGCGAACCATTAGAGGGCAAAAGCGCTTGACAGAAGCTGAGCGACTGGCTCAAGATGCAGAGAAAGTTGTAGGACCACCTACAGCCCAACGCAGGCAGAGACAGTCACCTGATCGATACACTGGATACATGGCTCTTATGAGCAAATGTGTTGTGACTGAGCCATCCTCTTTCGAGGAAGCTGTGGAGGATCCCGCATGGGTAGACGCCATGGTGGAAGAGTATGATTCTATTGTCAGAAACAGTGCATGGGAGATTGTTCCTAGACCAGAAGGGAAATCAGTGGTGGGTTCGAGATGGATCTACAAAGTTAAGCAGGCAGTTGACGGGAGTGTGTAGAAGTACAAGGCAAGATTTGTTGCTCGAGGCTTTTCACAGATTGAGGGGATCAATTATGAGGAGACCTTTGCACCTGTCGCAAGGTATTCTTCCATACGGACGATTCTTGCTCTCTCAGTGCAGATGGGATGGCACATTCATCAGATGGATGTGAAGACTGCGTTCCTCAACGGAGTCATTGAGGAAGAGGTGTACATTGAGCAACCCGAAGGCTTTGAAGTCTTCAGCAGCGAGTCACATGTGTGCAGGCTCAAGAGAGTGTTGTATGGGTTGAAGCAAGCACCACGTGCTTGGTACACACGGATAGACAACTATTTCACAGGACTTGGATTCTCCAAGAGCGAGGCGGATCCGAACCTATACCAAATTGTGGTGGAGTGTAAGTTTCTTATCATTGTACTGTATGTTGATGATTTGATTCTAACGGGTGATGAGCTGTTGATACTGTCATGCAAGAAGGATCTTGCTACAGAGTTTGAGATGAAGGATTTGGGCTTCCTTCACTATTTCTTGGGATTGGAAATATGGCAGCACAGTGGTGGATTGTTTGTTTCTCAGGGTAAGTATGCTCGGGAGATACTGGAGAAGTTCAACATGCATGGCTACAAGCCTGTTGATACTCCTCTTCCTGGAGGTTGGAGGAAGGAGGATGCCACTTCGGGAGAAGAAGTGGATGCCACTGTTTATCGACAGTTGGTGGGGTCACTGATGTATTTGGTCAATACACGACCTGATATATGCTATGCAGTTAACCAGCTTTCACAGCTATGGTTAAACCTATCAAGCTCTTCTGGAAGGCGGGAAAGCATGTATTGCGCTACTTGAGAGGCACATCGGGATATGGTTTGTGGTACAGACAGGAGGATGAGGTGAAGCTATGTGGCTTCACGGATGCAGATTGGGCAGGGAGCCCAACAGAAAGAAAGAGCACATCAAGAGGGGTCTTCAGTATTGGATCGACAATAGTTTCTTGGTACAGTAGGAAACAGAGATCCGTGGCACTCAGTTCAGCGGAGGCCGAGTATATGGCAGCAAGTTTGGCTGCATGCGAGGCTATATGGATGAGGAAGATCCTATTTGGTTTGTTCGGTTCTCATTTGGATCCTACTATGAATTACTGTGATAACCAGAGTTGCATTAAACTCTCGGCTAATCCTGTATTTCATGATAGATCTAAACATATTGACATCAGGTACCATCATATCAGAGATTGTGTGCAGCAGAGGATCATGTTACTTTCGTACATTCCAACGGAGGATCAGGATGCTGATATTCTGATGAAGGCTCTCACCAGGAGCAAATTCGAGTACCACCGAGGCAGGATAGGGGTTGCTGATAATCCATATCTTGTCGAGAGGGAGTGTTGAAATTGCAACAAGATGATGGAGCTTAGTGCAAAGAGTTGCCTTCACTAAGTGGGCCCGCAGGCTATTTTTGGCGCAAGTCTATTTTTAGACTATGTCTATTTTTAGACATATGGATCATGTCTATGGATTGCAGGTTGCTGTTTATGGATGATTGGTCAAGTTGGAAAAAAATAGATGGACTTCTATTTTTGATCAAAGTGTGAGTGATCACAATGTGAGTGATCAAAGTCTATTTTTAGACTGGTTGTCAAAAATAGAAAAGTCAAATATTCTTATCTCACAATAATATTTGGACTATAAACTTAATCTTATTCTCTTGGAGCACTTCAGTTTGAGCTACAGAGGTGGCACATGCAGCTGTCAGAAGGAAATACGCTTTTCTTATGAGTCAGTTGAGTTGTTGCATGCATGAATTCAGTTAGAACTCAATCAGTTGAGTTTGGTGGAGTTGATTGTGGAGTTGATGGAGTTGTGTTCAGTTTAGCTTTGTTAAACTGGTTGTATTTAGTCTAACTGGCAAATAGACTAGAGATGAGTTGGGTGAATTAGTTATTAATTAATTCACAAGTTATTAACTCATAATACAACTAATGAATACATCAGTTAACTCAGTTGCATGTCAGTGCATGTTCAGTTCAACAGGGACAGGTGGTAGAGAATCAGATTGCTATCAGTTGTGACTATAGTTGTGCACCGGATCTTGCACAATCAAGGGATTTAGTATGCCAATGAGTTTGCTCACGTATTTTCCCACATTATATCTTGTTCTCACGTCCAACAAAGTGTGAGTGACTATTTTGCAAGTGAAAAACGAGTTTGGTGAGCCATTCTCATTAGTTCTTGAGCAGGTATTGAGCAGTGGAGGCAGGCAAGCAGTGGAAGAGGTTTGGAGATCAGATCTGAGCTGTATTGTGTGTAACAGAGGTGGAGATACTTGTGAGAAGTATTATGCTGTGTAATGTTACATGACTCAATCATTAATATACAGATAGTGTGGGGTTTTTAGCGAGATGCTTTCCACGGGATACATACTGTGTTAATGTGTGAATGCTCTTGATGTTTTATTGTTATTGATGCTGCTATATTGTTGATCAACGTAGAGGATCCTATGTATTGTGTATGTTTTCCGCAATAGTACATGATCAGGATAATCTCCATTGAATATGTGTTAAATTATTCAAAATTTCTACAGATAAAAGTAAAGAAGGAAGCCCCAGGAGTTGCAGCATTATGGCTACAATACTGGAGCTCACCATTTGGCTCATGAAGAGGAAAAAACTCAACTTGATAGTTGTTATGATCTTTTTACGGGTCATCAAGATTTGTCCTTTGCACATGCTTTTCAAGATCCTTTTACCAATTTCCTATAATCATCAGATCATGATGGTTATCTTGTTTTGAATCATAGTTTTCAACTTCAGTTGTATGTTGAGTTTTCAATCTTCAAGTTTTTTGTAGATAGTGTAAATAGAGGACAATTAGGTATCCAATTGCTTGATTGAATTCATTGGAATTTTTCCTTTACCTGATTTAGCAGTCCTTTTTAGTAGTTAGAATAGAATAGCGTGTGGATTTTGTTTCAACAACAACTTTATTTCAAGTTCAGTTTTCAACAAGTGATGACAGAATTCATCAATGTTTGAAGCTTGAGGAGAAGGCCCTAAGGCTTTAATGATTTGATAGTTTGGATTGAAGTTTTCAGTGTTCATTTTGGTTTTTAGTTTTTTACTGTATTGGCCCACATGGTTAGGCACTTGGTCTACGGTGTTCTTGAAACCTCCAAGGAGCTGCCATCCACAATAAGGCCGTTGTTACAGTGAGTATTTGCATAGTGCCATCAGTGATAAAAAAATTCTTTTCATATTCATATTAGGGCCGCACTTAGAAATTTATGTCATTCCACCTAGATCCTCATTCAAAAATTTATTCACTGATGGTAGCCCTAGTAAAAAAAACCTCACTGTCCCTAAAAAATCAATACTTGCTAGCCCACCTTCATGTCTTATTGAGTATACATCAATCATAAAAGCTCATTTCATCATGTCTTTATGTCAGTCAAGTCAACATGGAGTCTGGTCATTGAAGGTCCCATTAGGTCACTAAGTTTCATTTTCCAAGTTCCAATAAAACACCATTTCACTA
The DNA here is from genome assembly GCA_031772625.1 of Pinus tabuliformis. Classification (NCBI taxonomy): domain Eukaryota; kingdom Viridiplantae; phylum Streptophyta; class Pinopsida; order Pinales; family Pinaceae; genus Pinus; species Pinus tabuliformis. Next base: position 174,692,788 of record CM062806.1, read on the forward strand.
CATAAGCCCAATTTTTCTTCAAAGTATGTTTCTGACCAAATAGAAATGAATTTTACAAAAGCGAGAGAGGTTTGTGTCCATCATAGGTCAAGGAACAAATATCACTTTCCGTTTTTACATAGATGTTATGGTTTTGGATAAATGTCAAAACTACATTTGACACAAGAGAGTTTCTGCACTTCTGGAGTGACCTTGGGAAAACCTTTTTTCTCCTATCTGGAGTGTCCACATGACCTGATTGATAAGTCAAATGATAACTAGACAGAAATAGCTTTCCAATGAGCTATCATGAGCTCAATTTGGAGTTACAAAAGACCTTAAAAAGTTTCCTACAAGATCACACTTCATTTTTGCACCCTCATTCTACATGTTTTGACCAGTCTTGGGAGAATTGATTTTTGAGGGGCTATACTTGATCATTTGAAGTACTTGATAGGTCCATTGTGTAGCCACGAGAGAGATATTTCCAACCAGCTATTGTAGAGTTGTAACTAGGGTCTCCCACACCACTAATTATCCCACATTAATAAGTCAATCCGGGAACGTTTTGTTATTGCAAGGAGTAGCTCAATCCGAGGCTATTTGTCTGAGTAATGCTTGATAGTATAGTGTTCTAATGATTTGAAAGGAAACAGATGCTAAGCTGTAACTACACTAACCCAAAAGATAGAATCACACAAGGCGGTTGATCAGTCAAGGGTGCGGAAGCAATAACCCATCCCTTTAGAAACTGATAAAGAAAGGAAATCAGAGCATGGACTTATAGGTCTGGGGCTAAGCAGCGTCTTGCTGAGGCTCACTACAGCCTTAGGCCTGCTCTCACACTAAGAACAACAAAGGCAGGTAAATCAAGCAGCGGAAAGTAAAATGGAACAACAATCTGGAAATGGAACAGCAGTAAAGAAATGGAACAGCAGTAATAAATGGAACAGCAATAATAAATGGAACAGCAATAATAAATGGAACAACAATCCTCAACCGTATGTACACGTTCTATATTACTATAGCAATCTGAGAGTAATGGATGATATGACTATGTTTCTGAACGAAGTAATATTGCTTTCAAGTCTTACAAATACTATTTCACATGGATCTGATAACAATAACATTCATACCAACATTCCGCTACAGAAATAGCTGAGAGATGCAATTCGAATAGATCCACTTATACAATGCAGAGACATGAGATAAAGAACTCATTCAGATATCAGTTGTAATGAAGCATAGTCTATCACATAAAAGATGTATCAGATTACTTAAATAATGAAAATAAACAAACCACACACAAATCACAGTATAATAATACAAAAGCAAGTGTCCTTCGGAGCTGGGCCCTTGGCTGCCAATGGAACACTGCCTGAAGTTACTCCAGATGCAGAGACGAAATGAACACCAAGTCTTTTATATTAATCGCATCAACAAAAGTATAACAAAGTCAGGTCTCAACGAGACTCAATGATCACAGTTGGTTCTGAAACTTAGAATTACAAAAACAGTCGTCCCCCCGCTCAATGGCGTGGTGCCTCTATATAACAGAAATGACGGAGGTATCTAGATAATCAAAAGATAAGTTAAAGCAGCGATCCCTCAGGATCAAAGATCCTGAGGGATTCGCTAATCGTTCGATTCTTCTCTTTCCCTTCTTGCGTTCTCCGTCTCAGTATCTTGCATTCTTTCTCTGGGCTATTCGGCTCTAATTTTACTTGATCTTGTCTACATCTAGTTCCTCGTTGGAGGGTCAGTAGTTATTTTCCCTTTGCTTCTTGCTTTCAATCGCCGATCCTTTGTTCCCACGTCTTCCTGCATAGAAAACGTCAATTATTAGCACTTGAGCTTCCTTTATCTATTGTTGCACATTTTATCAAAACCCTTTATCTTCTTTGAACTCATAATGCAGAAAAGGTTACAATTATTATTGAAAAACCACTAGATTGCTAGTCAAAAGCATACCTTCCAGGTGCTCCACACACCCCCCTGCTTACCCTGTTTCATGGCCTCATGAAAACATTGTAGTTAACATGCAAGGCGGTGAGAGAATAGGCCGGAGAAGGGATCTCATGAGGAGGCCGGAAACCGTGATGAGCAACTAGATGGTCAAAGAACTGATCTATTTGATCTGCAGGCATCTCATATAAGGCCTGATATCCAGGTGCAGGGTGCCAAATAATTGGACTGCGAAATCGATACCCTAACCAGGATGTCCCTGCTTGCAGAATTCGTTCCCCATAAAGGTTCAATCGGCTGGCAGCCAGCTCAAAATTCTCATATTTGAATGGTTCCCTGAGCTGGATGCTTGGACTAGAGGTCCGGTATTGAGATTTTGCAGCATCGAGGGCAAGATCTTTAATAGTCAGGAAATATTCCAGACCATTTTGGATCAGGTCTTCGTGCATGGGTCCTATTATCTCAATAACACCTAGGATCCTCATAAGACTCCTATGCTCTCTCCATAGCGTCACTGGGTCTCTAGGTTCAGCTCGTATCCACAAGTCTAGGCTATTTTCTTGTCTCTGAAAGGTGTTATAAGCTCTGAGCCATTTCACCTGATTAACCCCAAATGAGATGAAGGCTTGGAATTGTATATCGCCAACAAAAGGGCCAGGATTTAAATCAGTTTCCTGGTCTAGCACAAGATTGTGCAGGTAAAACTCGCATAATAACCTTTGAACTTTAACTCCATAGTGCTTGCAACAGTCTATAAAATCATTAACAGTGTTGATATGGATAGGTGCTCCTGCCCTAACGGCTTTTATTTTTAATCTCAGATATCGTTCAAGCAAAAATAAAGCATAATTTTTAGCAGGGGCCCTACAAGTCAAAACGTCATTATATAAGGAACACACGGTGTCCATCTGCTTAACAACACTATCTAATCGACGAGTTACCTTAGCAACCTTTTCCTGCTCCTTCTGCCATCCTTCAAAGGCCTGGCTCTCAGACTGACTGATGTCTCGAAGTTGCTGTTGGAGCTCTTCGTATCTTTCCTTGGGGACTGTCTGTTCTCGCAACTGCTCGGCTTCCTGCTGGGCTTCCTTCATCATTTTATGCAAGGTTCTGGTTTTTGGGTCCTTCTTCCACACAGTCGTAGAGGCTGGAAGTTTAACCTGGACCTTCCTATTACGTTTCTTGGAGTTTAGGACCCGAATTACGCCCAAGGGTGGTGCTTCTGTTTGAACTTCTTTGCTTTCTGTTTCCTTCTTAATGCGAACGAAGGGTTGCTGTGGTCTTTCTGCCATCGGAGCCTCTTGCTGTTCCATTGGAATATCCATTCGTTCTTCAAGGCCAGATGGAACAGCAGTCTGTCCCTCCGCGCTATTTGGAACAACAGTTTGTTCCTCCATGTCATTTGGAACAGCGCCCTGTTCCTCATTATTATTTGGAACAACAGACTGTTCCTCGGCAGTAGGTCTCCTGATGGGGTTTCGTCCATCAAAGCGAATTCTTGTCCTCGGGGTTCTTGCTACCGTGGTCCTCCTCCTTTTCCCTGCAGTCTTTTGTATTCTCAGACTGGCTTTCAGCATTCGAATTTGCTGCCGGAGTCTGGCTATAGTGCCCAGCAACCTCTGCTGCTTCTTTCTTAATTTCTTAATTTCCCTTGTCTCGGCAGAGGGTTTGGTTCTCAAGCTTGCTTCTTCTTTATCTGTGATATCTTCCGGCATCCTGGGGACAGATTGTCCCAGATTGTTATCTTCCATTTCATTATCATAACCAGGCAGGTTTTCTTCCCCTGCCTCTTCTGCATGCATTTCCTCGGGTAATTCTTCTTCTGTGGGGCCGTCAGGGACACCTCCTGTGCTGGAGGCCTGGCCATATTCTCCCATATTGGCCAGAACTGCTGCCAATTCCTCCTCACCTGGAGGGTCTTGCAACGGGCTACCCCCTGGCTGTGCAATTTCTTCTTCCTGATTGCCCTGTTTGGTGGCCTCTTCTCCCTCAGAGTGTTCATGTCCTTTTTCAATTTCTCCTTCCGGCTGGTCAGTCTCGGCCTCCGATTGCTCAGAATTTCCTTCGGAGGGTCCTCCCTCTGATTCTGGAGGTTCATCCGTAATTTCAATTGGCTGGGCCATTGTTCCCTGAATTCTTTCCAACCTTCCTCATATCCGAGCCAGCCGAGCTGACTTCCTTGGCCTCTTAGGTTGGTCGGGTGTACCAGCAGGTTCTGTGGATTTCTCTGGTTGTTCTGGCGTATCGGGAGGTTGTTTCCGTTTTGAAGCGGCATGTCTTTCTGCTGCTGACTTCTTGCGTTTCTCTAATCGTTCCGGTGTGCTAGAGGACTGTTCAGGTTTTGGGGGTGGTGCAGCCGATCCTCCTTCGACTATTGCGACCAGTTCCTCCCAAGTGCTTTGCTGTTGAGTGAGACCGTGGCTCACTATCAACCGAATCAGCCCATGGTGGCTAACGACTGTATCTATGTGCTGGGCCTTTTTCAGGCTTTGGGCCGCGCCATGTAGTAGCGAATTTAGAAGTGCAGGGAGGTTTACAGAACATTTCCCTTTTAAAACAGCTAAAAGTTTCAGGTGACGAGGTCTTACCACGTCTTTTCTCCCTTCGCAGGTGATATAGCTTTGTACTGTCTTCGCTAGCTCGGTCCAGGGTTCCCCTAGTGTTGCCGGCAGAACTCCTTTCCCTTTGACTGTCAAGCTTTGGCCTTCGTCCTGGAAAATTTCCATAGCTTTTTGTAATCTTTCCTTCTTCGGCGTCCATATGGGTCCAGCAGCTGGTAATCCTGAGACTTCTGCGATGATGTCCTCTGTAACCTCTATCCGCTTTCCTCCTACTACGGAGTAGTTTTCCTGCAAATTCTGCAGGAATTCCAACGCTACTGCTTCGTTTGATTCTTGCAGGCGGTTGAAGTAATTCAACCATCCTGCATTTTCCAGGATTTTGCGAGCAGCAGCGGAAACTGTCAGCTTGTGAGGTTCGCTTCGGACCGTCTTTCCGCCCATAATTCAACTCAGAAATGGAACTCAGAAATGGAACAACAACTGTTTGCGGTATTTGCGACGCAGAGAGGATGATCGATGCCAATTTTGGAAAGGATCACACAGAGCATGCAACAAAAAGAAAAGATCGTGGACGGCAGTCTCCGTGGGATGGAATCATCATACCGTTAAACCATGCCATTGCCCGAATGGTATGCAGCCACGTAATCCATGGAGTAATGAGGTTACTTCCCCCCCCCGCGATCTGATAGGCTGCCCTCAGCCGTCAAAGAGAGGAGCATCAGCCAGTCGGGAGTGCAATCATCAAGTACATCATATGAAATTATGCCATGTTGTAAAAAAAACAACGAAATTCCGAAACCGAGGCAAAAAGGTGGATCACGTTTTATATAAGCCTGTGTGATATAATGAGGAACCGGGGGATTGGACGTTTGTCAACTGTACGAAGTCTCCAGTAGTCATTGTCAGTTCCGTTGCCATGATCGGTGGTAATATTCATGCGATAGATATATCGGGGTGTGACATACGATACATGCAAAGGATATAAGAGACAGAAAGATTTAATATCATACCTGTTGGTGTAAATATTACGACTTCTATGCCATTAACAGAGCTCTGCTGCCAACAGGTGTTCATAACCATGGCAGAGTTGTTTATCTCACCCTCCGGAACCATGATCCTTTGTGTATATTATGAAGAGTGCTTTGTCAAAATGCAGGCCATTATGCTGGCTTGGTGACCAGATAGCCATAATGCCATTCACAAGGTAGGCGCGAAACGTGGTCAGGCCGGCTCGCGATGAGACCTCCTGTTCCAATATTTGCTTGTTAATTTACCTTTGGACCATATCCCTGGTGTGGTGGCCATTATGGGAATGCCACTTCACTTCCACCCTTATGATCATGGTAGGCCGGCTCTGAATGAGACCCCCTATCCTGCATTTGACAACTTTCATATTTTGTTTTTATTTTCTTTTGCAGAGCACCTCTCTTGTTTATTTTCACATAAGGGTGGTTCCGCACTCCTTAAGAGCGGGGAATGGTGGAAGAAGTCTTACGATCCCAACAGATAGATATAAATCGTTCGTTCTTACTCCCAAGTAATGATCAAAATTTTTTTTTTAGGGGAATCGTCATGATAAAGATCACCAATAACAATGGTACAGGTAAATGACAATGACAGCGAAGGTGAAAAGTTCACGTCCCTCCTCTTGTCCTTTTATACATACTGGCTTCATAGTGATAGCGATTTATGATATGCTGATTTCGGTATCTCATGGTTTATGTTCACCGCATAAGTTCATTGTTGTATCTAAAAGATTGAGGAGACCATGGTCGCAAAGCATCCTCCATAAGGGCGAAAACATGTCAATGGCATTCCTGAGAGAAGAATTCATTCGTAGGATACCATTTCTTTGAGAGGAACAACTGAAAATCGCAAATGCTGTTCCTTTTGAGAAAGGAACAGCAAAGACACTCAAATGCTGTTCCTTTTGACAAGGAACAGCAGACACACTCAAGTGTTGTTCCTTTTCGCAAAGGAACAACAGGAACACACAAGTGCTATTCCTTTTCGCAAAGGAACATCAAAAAACACGCAAGTGCTGTTCCTTTTCGCAAAGGAACAGCAAACACGCAAGTTCTGTTCCTTTTCGCAAAGGAACAACAAAAAACACGCAAGTGCTGTTCCTTTTCGCAAAGGAACAACAAAAAAACAAGTGTTGTTCCTTTTCGCAAAGGAACAGCAAAAACACACACGTGCTGTTCCTTTTCGCAAAGGAACAACAAATACAAGTGCTGTTCCTTTTCGCAAAGGAACAGCAAAAAGCACACAAGTGTTGTTCCTTTTCGCAAAGGAACAGCAAAAACACAAGTGCTATTCCTTTTCGCAAAGGAACAGCAAAAAGCACACAAGTGCTGTTCCTTTTCGCAAAGGAACAGCAAAAACACAAGTGTTGTTCCTTTTCGCAAAGGAACAGCAAAACACACAAGTGTTGTTCCTTTTCGCAAAGGAACAGCAAAAAGCAAAAGTGTTGTTCCTTTTCACAAAGGAACAACAAAAACACTCAAAAGTTGTTCCTTTTGAAAAGGAACAACAAAATCCCACAAGTGTTGTTCCTTTTCGCAAAGGAACAACAAAAAGCAAAAGTGTTGTTCCTTTTCACAAAGGACCAGCAAAAACACTCAAAAGCTATTCCTTTTGAAAAGGAACAGCAAAATCCCACAAGTGTTGTTCCTTTTCGCAAAGGAACAGCAAAAACACTTGGAATACAAGTAAAAAAAATCAAGGAAACATATATACAAGATGTTGTGTACAAGTTATGAAATGAATTTCTTAATCTATAGGTGAGGAAGATTTCGCTTCCTCTCCTAAAATTTCCATATCGGTATCTTGTCGCAGCTGTTGACAGAAGGATTCCCGAGTGAGTGGCTTTCGATAAAGGCGAACTCAGTGGCCATTTACTTTGAATGCATATCCAGAACCATCAATTGTGATCAGGGTAAGGGTCCCATTGTCATGTACCTTCTGGATTTCGTATGGTCCTAACCATCGAGTCTGGAGTTTCCCCGGGAAATCCTGAAACCGAGAGTCGTATAACAGAGCCCAGTCTCCTTCATGAAAGACTTTATTCTTGATAAGTGCATCGTGCCATTTAGCTCGCTGCTGTTGAATCAATGCTGTATTTTGTAAGGCAAAGAGCCTGATTTCATCCAATTCATTAATCTGTTGTAATCGATTGATTTGTGCCTCACTCAGATCTAGGCCGACTTCCTGTGCAGTTCGTAGCGTTCGGATTTCGAATTCTATGGGGAAAATTGGCTGCTTTCCAAACACTAATTGATAAGGTGAATAGCCTGTAGTACTTCTCCATGTGGTTCTGTAGGCCCACAGTGCCTCAGGTAGTCGAGCGGCCCAATCTCACCGATGCGATGCAATGGTCTTTGTTAAGATTGATTCTATTACCTTATTACTACTTTCTACTTGCCCATTTGCCTACGGATGGTATGGGGTAGTGATCTTATGTTGGACATGGTAATTGTTAAGTGTTGCAGCTAATTTATTTCCAACAAATTGTGGTCCACCATCGGTGATTAATTCTCTCGGAAGTCCGTAACATACAAACAAATGGAACAAGAATTGTATCACAGAGTCTTCTGTAGCCCTAGGTAATAATTCGGCCTCGACCCATTTAGTAACATAGTCTGTCGCCACCAGAATATATGCCTTCAGATTTGATGATGGATTGATGGGCCCAACGAAGTCCAGAGCCCATCGTTCAAATGGCTCAATGACCAATTGTGGTCTCAGAGGCATTTCATCGGCTTGGCCAGGTTTTCCTGCTCGCTGGCAGCTGTCACAGTCTTGTGCAAATTTTTTCGCATCCTTGAAAATTGTAGGCCAATAGTATCCCGTCTGCAATACTTTATGTGCTGTTCGTTTTTCAACGAAATGTCCCCCGCATGGCCCGTCATGGCAAGCTTTTAAAATGTCGAAGATTTCGTCTTCTCGAATACACCTTCTGATTTGCATGTCTGCCCCTGTATGGAACAAATGGCCTCCAATCCATGAAAACCGAGTGCTCTTCTGAACAATCTGCTTGCGTTCCTGAGGGGTTAAGTGTTTTGGTAGCTTACCGACTGTGAGGTAATTGGCGACATCAGCATACCAGGGTGTTCGAACCGCAACAACAAACAGGTGCTCGTCAGGAAATTGATCTTCCACTGCTGCTGCTTCAATTGCTTTCGGTATTCGTGAGAGGAAATCAGCTACAGGGTTCTCCTTGCCAGGTCGATCCTTGATTGTGATGTCGAACTCCTGCAATAAGATCAACCACCTGGTTACTCTAACATTCGTAACAGGTTTATTCACCAAATATTTGATAGCAGAATGATCTGTATATAACACAACAGGATAGCCTGTAATGTAATGTCTAAATTTGTTAACAGCATGTATTACAGCCAGGAATTCCTTTTCAGTAACAGTATAATTGAGTTCGGCAGAGGATAAATTTTTGCTGATATAGTAAATAGCATATGGCTTCTTAGCCTCTTCTTGCCCCAGGACTGCACCAATTGCTGTGTCCGAGGCATCAGATGAGATTTGAAATGGCAAATTCTAGTTGGGTCCTCAAAGGACTGGAGCTGTTGATAGCAGGTTCTTCAATTCCTTAAAAGCCTGGTCACATTTTTCTGTCCACAAGAAATCAACATTGCGAGTTAAAGCATATAGAGGTGCAGCAATACGTGAGTAATGTTCTATAAATCGTCTGTAATACCTAGAAAATCCAAGGAAACTGCGTACCTCTGTTTGAGTAGTGGGAGTAGGAATAAGCAAAAGAATCTGAATTTTAGCTGGGTCTACCTGGATGCCAGCTGTTGAGATGTAGTGCCCTAGAATGAGCCCTTCTGTCATCATCATGTAACATTTTTCGTGGCTCAGGAAAAGTCTGGTAGCGATACAACGTTGTAGGACTTTTTCCAGGGTATCCAGAGCTGGGTCGAAATCATCTCCATATGGTGTAAAGTCATCCATGTACACCTCAAGTCCGTCGTTTATTAGGTCTGCAAAGATGCTGAGAACAGCCCTTTGGAATGTAGCAGGGGCATTGCATAGGCCGAAGGGTAGTACTCGATAGGCAAACGTTCCCCAAGGGCAAGTAAAGGTAGTTTTATCCTGGTCTTCAGGGGAAATTTGGATTTGGTTATATCCACTGAAGCCATCCAGGAAAGAAAAAAAATTCTTCCCTGCCAAAGTGTCCAGTACTTGATCTATAAATGGGAGGGGAAAGTGATCCTTCTATGTGGCCTTATTTAACTCCCTGTAATCCACGCAAATCCTCCATTTCCCATTTTTCTTGGGTACCACCACTAGGGGAGAGACCCACTTACTGTCAGAGATGGGGTAAATAAAATTAACATCTAAAAGTTTCTGAAGTTCGGCTTTTACTATTTCTTTTAGATGGGGGTTGAGTCTTCTTTGTGGCTAACAAACAGGTCTTGCATCCTTCTCTATATAAATGTGGTGGGTGCATAATTGAGGATCAATCCCCTTCATGTCAGGGTAATCCCACGCAAATGCTCCCTGATATTTTCGTAAAAAATTTACAAGTTTTGCTTCTTGGTCTGGTGTAAGGTTGGCGTTGATATTTAGGGCCTTACCAGGTTCAATTTCCACTACTTTACTATTGGCAACAACAGCCACTGGTATTTTTTGGTCATGTGCGTCTTTCAAAGGGTCTTCCTCTAGCTAACTATCAAATGCTGCCTCTATCATAAAACACTGTGTGTGAGATCTAGATTCGGTTTGACTAATGAAGTTATTGATGGCATCATCTTCTATTTGATCTTTAAAATCTAAAGCCTTCTGTACAGTCAATGGGGCTCTGATATTGTTAGTAAGGTATGACACAGGATACTGATTGGTTTTAATCATCGGTAGGCTTGGCTGTGCTGGAGGATATAGAACTAGATTTTTAACGTCTGGTCCTTTAGTTATAGTCATGTTTCCCTACCGGCAACCAATGTAGGCATCGGCAGTAGCAAGCCAAGGTCTTCCTAATATTAGCGGATGTCCATCTAGTCGGGTTTTTGGATTAATTACCAGGAAATCAGTTGGATATTCCCAGGAATCTACGGAAACCATGACATCATATAGAGTACCTTCGGGTCGAACTATAGATCGATCTTCCAATTCTAACAAAGTAGAAGTAGGTTCTACTGATGTGATGCCAAGCTTTTGGTAGGTGGAAGTTGTCAAAATATTGATTGCAGCTCCCAAGTCGACTAAAGCGTTAGTCAGGGTTTGACCATAGATTTGGACAGTTACAATTGGGTTCCCGGGATCTTCGTATTTGATAGGTGTCTCTTTTCCTGATAACAGGTCGGATAAAGTACCAACTACTTGGACTCTAGGCTTAGTAGTTATATTCCTCCTTGATTTTTTTATGCACAGTTCTTTTATAGTTTTTACGTATATGGGAATATCTTGAATGGCCTGGAGGAATGGAATTTTTATGTACAGGTTTTGTAACTCTCCCAGAATGTCAAAGTCTGGATGTTGCACTGGTCGTGGTATGACTAATCGTTCTGGGAAAGGAGGAGAGGATGTATTTGTTTATTGATGGGTCTTTTCCTTATTTACACACTCTTGTTGTGGTGGTTGTTCTATTGGGAACTGATTTTCAATGTGAACTGTTTTGTCTCCCTCTGTTTCTATGATACGTCCAGATCGTAACTGAAGGTCATTGCACTCCCTTAGGTCAAGTCCAGTTTCTGATGTTTCTATAATTTGGATGGATTGGACTGGTCTATTATTAGGATTGGGATTGGGTTGGGCTGGGAGTTGCGGCCTTAAATTAGACTGGGGGTTTTGTTGTAAGGTTGGCAGAGTTGGTTGAGGGAGTGGAATAGTTCCTGTTGACTGATATGTCGATCTTGGCCAATTGGTCTGCCAGGGTGAACCTTGTGAAGTAGGGGGAATCCATTGAGGAGGATATGAATTGTTCTGCCAATATGGTGGGGTATAAGGAAAATTTGGCCAACCAAATTGGCCTGTCTGATTCATCCATGGATTCGGAGAAGGAAACGGCTGTGATGACCAATTCGGGACTGGGGGTGTAGATTGGTTTTGCCACATACCATATTGCTGAGCATTGTATTGCAGAGGTTGAAAAGAAGAAGTCGGGTCAGAAAACATACCAGATTGCCTAGGTTGCCATTGGCGACGTTGGTTAACAAAGTATGCTGGTTCTGATTCTTCTTCTGCTTCCTTGTATACAGCCTTCAATCCAGGAAGTGAGGGACAGTTCTCAGTAAGGTGGTCTTTCGTACAGATAGCACATGCTTGAACTGTATCTAGCGGACATTCCTTGTGGCTGTGTTTTCTTCTATATCGGGGGCAGAAAATTGCCAGATTTTGCTCTGCCTCCATTTGCTTTTGTTTAGCCTGCACAATATCAAGCTGAGTAGTTAATGTCCCTAGGATATCAGTTTTAAAATTTTCTAATAAATTCCCAAGTTCTACACGTGTTATCCCTTCTGTTGATATTTTGTTATCTCTAACAAACCTATCATATTCTGTTGGTTTTATCTTTGTGCTACCTCTTGAACTCCTAATGCATAAATCAATGATATCAGCAAAATTCTCTTGGTAAATATCCCCTTTTCCCATGATATTCAATGTTTCAATCCACTGTTCTTTCATACCTCTAATTAATGCAATTTTCAACACATTATCAGGCAGAGGTAATGATGCATAGGGGGATCTCTGTAAATTATACTGGAAGAGTTCTACATATTCCTCTAGAGTTTCATTTGGTCTGGCCGTCATTTGGAAAATTTCATCTTTCAGTTCTCTTGACCTACAGTAATTCCTGAGAAAGGATTCTTTCATTTGCTCCCAATTGTTTATGACTCCACCACCTAGACCCATAAACCATCTCAGAGCTGCTCCCTTCAAAGTAGAGGGGAACAACTTTAATTTCTGGGGGTCAGTGGTGTAATCATACCCTCTACATAACACATCGAATTCAAATAAGAATGCATCAGGGTCTTCTGATGTGAGTCCGTGAAACGTTGGGATGTGTTGAAGAGGAATCGCCTTCATGGGGGCATTTGCAGCAGAATCTACTATAGGATATTGCAATGTAGAAGTTTGGGTATTTGGCTGATTCTGCGCCATGGGGTCGAATATGTGCCAATAACCTTCCGGAATTTCTAAGAGGGTGTTCCTAGGTTGAGAAGGGGCGGCCTTGGCAGGGGCTGTTTTAATGACACTTCCCTTATCTGGAATTTCTATCTGAAGGAATGGGGTGCCTTCAGTATTAATTCTGGCTGTGCTTCCCTTATCTGGGCTGTTTAACAGCTGGATTATCCTAGAAGGAGATTTCGGTTCCTCTATCTCCCCTGTTTCCCCTTCTCCTTCACAAAGGTTGCTTAAGTTCCCTTCTTGCAGCCGTTCTGACACAGGATTTTCAATTTCTTGGAAGTCTTGTTCATCAGTCTGACTATGCACCTCAGCGTAGGCTCTAGATGGTGATGATGTAGCCTGAAGGGAACTAGTAGGCTGCTTAGAATGAAACTTTCTGAGGCCTACTGACGGCTGAGATTCAGTTTTCTTATAGATTTCGTCTATGAAGGTTGTTCGGCCAAGGGTCACCGGTCCTTTGGCTTTTTCAGGTTTGGCTGGGGGTTTGATATTCTTTTCTAGCTTTTTCTGCTTAGTCATGCACTCTAAAAACTACTAAATCCTATCAACCAGCAATTCTACTAAGAGAGTGGACGGTGGAGCAGGGCTTTTACGTGCTCTGTACGCAGGTTCTTACCTTCCGTTTTTAAAATCCAACTCCCCCTAGCAGATTTGCGCACTACTCTGTAAAGGGCAAATGGCTTTTACTCCTCCCCGGCAACGGCGCCAAAATGTAGAGTTGTAACTAGGGTCTCCCACACCACTAATTATCCCACATTAATAAGTCAATCCGGGAACGTTTTGTTATTGCAAGGAGTAGCTCAATCCGAGGCTATTTGTCCGAGTAATGCTCGATAGTATAGTGTCCTAATGATTTGAAAGGAAACAGATGCTAAGCTGTAACTAAACTAACCCAAAAGATAGAATCACACAAGGCGGTTGATCAGTCAAGGGTGCGGAAGCAATAACCCATCCCTTTAGAAACTGATAAAGAAAGTAAATCAGAGCATGGACTTATAGGTCTAGGGCTAAGTAGCGTCTTGCTGAGGCTCACTACAGCCTTAGGCCTGCTCTCACACTAAGAACAACAAAGGCAGGTAAATCAAGCAGCGGAAAGTAAAATGGAACAGCAATCTGGAAATGGAACAGCAGTAAGGAAATGGAACAACAGTAAAGAAATGGAACAGCAGTAATAAATGGAACAACAATAATAAATGGAACAGCAATAATAAATGGAACAACAATCCTCAACCGTATGTACACGTTCTATGCTACTATAGCAATCTGAGAGTAATGGATGATATGACTATGTTTCTGAACGAAGTAATATTGCTTTCAAGTCTTACAAATACTATTTCACATGGATCTGATAACAATAACATTCATACCAACATTCCGCTACAGAAATAGCTGAGAGATGCAATTCGAATAGATCCACTTATATAATGCAGAGACATGAGATAAAGAACTCATTCAGACATCAGTTGTAATGAAGCATAGTCTATCACATAAAAGATGTATCAGATTACTTAAATAATGAAAATAAACAAACCACACACAAATCACAGTATAATAATACAAAAGCAAGTGTCCTTCGGAGCTGGGCCCTTGGCTGCCAATGGAACACTGCCTGAAGTTACTCCAGATGCAGAGACGAAATGAACACCAAGTCTTTTATATTAATCGCATCAACAAAAGTATAACAAAGTCAGGTCTCAACGAGACTCAATGATCACAGTTGATTCTGAAACTTAGAATTACAAAAACAGTCGTCCCCCGCTCAATGGCGTGGTGCCTCTATATAACAGAAATGACGGAGGTATCTAGATAATCAAAAGATAAGTTAAAGCAGCGATCCCTCAGGATCAAAGATCCTGAGGGATTCGCTAATCGTTCGATTCTTCTCTTTCCCTTCTTGCGTTCTCCGTCTCAGTATCCTGCATTCTTTCTCTGGGCTATTCGGCTCTAATTTTACTTGATCTTGTCCGCATCCGGTTCCCCGTTGGAGGGTCAGTAGTTATTTTCCCTTTACTTCTTGCTTTCAATCGCCGATCCTTTGTTCCCACGTCTTCCTGCATAGAAAACGTCAATTATTAGCACTTGAGCTTACTTTATCTATTGTTGCACATTTTATCAAAACCCTTTATCTTCTTTGAACTCATAATGCAGAAAAGGTTACAATTATTATTGAAAAGCCACTAGATTGCTAGTCAAAAGCATACCTTCCAGGTGCTCCACAGCTATCATGAGCTCAATTAGGAACCCAGGAAGGCACTGAAAAGTTGGTTTGAATATGTAATTGTGTTCTTGACACTGTGAGGGCGCACTTCCTTCTGGCGCTACACACTTCGTTCTAAGAGGGGACACTTCCTTGTGGTGCTGCTCACTTGCCAAAAAAAGAAAGAAACGCTTCTAGACTTTGCCAAATTTCATCCAAATCTTCAACAATGTTGTTTTCATCCTCCAGTAAGTGAGTGACAGTTAAATATATTATTCTTCTTCCTCCTACATTCATTCCTTATGGTATTTTGAAGTTTCATTAAATATTTTGTGTTTTACTCATTTCAAACCCCAATATCTCACTCAAATCACCATTTTCACTCTCAGTTCACAAATTTCTTTACCCTACACTTTCATACCCTTCCCCTCGTTACAATTCCCTTTCCCTAAACCCTTTATCCCAATATCCTAAGCCCTAGGTGCTACAACTACCTAGCCTCCCAACCCCCAACCTATAAATACTTTCCCCATCTTAAATTCCATCATATTACTACTCGTTGTCCCTTCCCCCATTTCATAAATCCCTAGCACCATCTCCCTCAATTTCTCTTTCCCATTCCTTATTCCTAAAAACCACATTCCACCAACATCATACCTCCATGTAGTTCTTCCACTTATGGTTTGGGTTATGTTGATTCTTCACCTATTCCTGAATACAGAAGAAATCCTATTGATAGGATTCCAAAGCATGTAGAAATTCCTTCTGATTCAGAGATAGTTGCCTTTTTAAAGATTTTTAAAGGTATCAGTCCATATGATCCAGAAGATCAATGGAAAAAAGAAAATGTTCAATTGGGATATGTTTACACATGAAAAGGAACATTTGTACTTCGAATAAGTAATGCTTCTTCCAAAAGATGATTGCCCTGCCTTCAAGAGATAGAATGTTGAAAAATGGAAAGAATGGATGAAGGCAGAAAATCAGTGGATATCATTCTATGAATGGTATTACCCTTCTGCAAATATAATAGAACAATCCTTGATGAAACAATTCAAAAACCAAGCAAAGCAAAAGAGAATCAAGGATCCAGAGAAATTTGTAGAAGAAAAGCTGAAAGAAAATCCAGTAGTAATTCCTCCTCCTTTGAAAGCCCATGTTTTTCAGCCAAAGATTCAGAGCATGTTAAACAAGCCAAATATTCCTAGATCTCTGATTACTGTTCAAATTGAAGGAGAAAAATTACTAAGAAAGATTTGTTCCCAACTCCAAGTAAACATGATACGGACTGGAACTCCAAATAAACACAAGTGGGAACTCCTTGACGGAAGTATTTTGGAAACAGACACAGAGTTTCCCCCTTGGAAAAATTTTATGATAAGAAGTCAAGATGGAAAATTGTACAAATTGCTTCCATCTCATGCTGATGATCCCAACCTAGTAGCAAGAGATGCTGTTGCCGCTACTAATTGGACAAATTTAGCTCTGTCTAGTCTTGAGAAATTTGTCAGTTCTAAATTTGAGAGTATTGAAACTGCTAATTCTGAAATGAAGACCATGCTTGAAAGTATTTTGAGAAAACAGGATTATAACATAGTTTGTCTGAATAGCAGTGTAACTACTCTAGCAGAAAATGATAAGGCTCTTGCTAATATTCTTCACAGATTATCTTTACAGACAGGACAGATAGAGAAAAAGACCCATGAAGCTACCTTTGCTCATGGAAAATAAATAGTGAAGATCAGTAATTCCCTAGATATTGTCAAAAAACAAGTTTGGGAAGTATCTCAAGGGATAGAATCCCTGAAAAAGAAGCCTAGGGTCGAAGCTTATAAATCTGCAACTATATTTTCAGAACCCAAGACTTCTGTCCCATATTCTATTACTCCTTCTGTGGAAAGCCTCATAAGGACACCCAGTTCTATAACCTTTCCACCTCCTACTTCCTCTCATCCATATTCTTTGTTTGCAAATCCCAGTTTCTTTAGCCTACATCCTGCCATAAAACAATCCAAAGAAACTAAAGAATCAAGCAAGCCTGAATCCTCTAATTTCATGTTTGAAGATTCATCCACTAAAGATGAAGAAGAAAGTTTTGATACAAGTATTCATAAGATAGAAACATCATTATTTGACATGAGTCTTCACAATCTGATGATGATAGAGATCAGGTCAATGCTACATCTTCCAGATCGAGATGGGAGACTACTTGGAACCCTACTCCTGATCGCAAAGACCTTATGAAATCTGAATATCATAAGGATTGGTTTGCAAATTCTACTCACTCATGGAATATTGACAATTGCATTGAGGCTGAAATCATGTCTGTTTTACATTCCATGCTTGTTTGTTATAAGACTTATCTTGCAGATGACATAGGTCCTACTAATGCTACAAGAAGAATAATTGGAGGATTTGAGGGAACATTAGATTCTTGGCTAAAAGCTGAGACATTGAAAGAGCCAAGCCTCCTTGCAGATTGGGAACAAGTTGTTGTCTTAAATGAGGATGGCACTACTCACATAGACCCTGTTACTCACATGCCAGTCAGCAATATGATAGGAAAACTTCTCTATGCCATTACTGTCAATTTCATTGGTTTTCCTCAAATAACCAATGACATTACCACAATTACTCTGTTGGCCATGAAACTGCATAATATGCAGCACTTTGATGAGTACTTTAATGAATTCCTTCACAGATTGCACACATTGACTCCAGATCTCATTCTTGAGCCAAAATGGAAGGAAATTTTTGTTGCATCCCTTCCCCAATGGGTCTCTTCTGCTATTGTCAACAAATTACCAGGGAAGGTTGGTGATTATAAATTTGGAATAATCAGGCAAGTTGTAAAAGCTATCATTGTTGAATTATGCTCCCAAATGAAGATTGCTAGAGCAGCCACTAATCCAAAAAAGCCTCATGGTTATCAACAGCTATGTAAGCAATGGCACCTTGGTAAAGCTAGAAATTCTGAGGGGCATAAGAGAAGAAAGAAAAGACATTTCAAAAAGAATTACCGGATTTCCCAAGAAAAACCAAAAGGAAAACATCATAAAGCAAAACCTTATAAGCATACAAAAATGTTTTCCAAAGACAGAGAAATAATTTGTTACAATTGTAACAAAAAAGGCCACACAGCTCCAACCTATCCAAACAAAAAGAAGGATTCATCTAAGAAGAAAGTTCAGTATAGAAATAAGAAAGGAAAGATAAATTCTTTTGATCTTCCTAGCAGCTGTGATGAGCTTGTATCTTCTGATTCTGGATCTGAAAATGATTTTAACTTTGTTGACTTAGAAGAGTCATCTGATGAAGAATTTTGTAATGACCCACATTGTACAGAATGTAAATATTGTGACTGTGATGATCCTGATGTTTGTACATGTAATGCAGTCAGAATGATGAAGACTGATTATGATGAGACCAACAAAAATATTTTTGCACAGATGATGGCTGCTACAGATCCATAGATGAAAGATATGTATAGATCTTTGCTAATAGAACATTTGAAGAAAACACCTTCTAGCCTGAAGAATTCTCCAAATAAAGGGTATGTACCTCCTACTACTCTTTTCTTAGTAGAGGCCTTAACCAAACAGTTTAGAAATGAATATTTTGGAGAGGATCTGCCACAGACTTTGCCTACAGTTCATCAGGCAATTAAGGAATTGAGAAAAACAATCAAGGAAAACAAGAGACAGTGTGTTGAAAAACACAATGAACTAAGTCTAAGGATACTGAATGCACATGCATCTCTTGCCTCTTCATCACAAGGCCCTGTTTTAGGAAAAATAGAAAACTGGGCTTATCATCCACGACAAGTTCAGCAGCAGTACAACCGGGAAGAAGGAGAAGAAGAGGAAAAGGAAAGAACAGATTTTGGTTGCAATAGCATGAATAGAGATGTCATGTATTGTGTCAAAATGAAAGTAAAGATTGGAAACCAGTATGAGTTTTGGAAAGTTCTTATGGATACTGGTTCCAGATTAAATATAGTAAGTGATACTGTAGTTGGTATGCATCATCGAAGGCCAACAACATGTCCAAGAGTGATTACTACAAGTGGTGATATCCCCACTAAGTATGAAGTAGAAATAGATGTTATTCTTACAGAAAAAATTGGAGTTCATTTGGTTTGTCCCGTTGTCCCAGGACTAGATTGTGCAATGTACCTTGGGACCCCATTTTTTCAGAATTTTAGCATGCATGGAGCAAAATTTGAAGCAAAAACCCAGAGGTATGGATATTTTATTAGCCTTGAGAATAAGGAAGTCTTTTTTCCATTTATTAATTCTAATTCTCCAATTAGGATTAAAGGACTGGAGAGAATGGAAAATCTTCTGGAAAAAATGCAAGTAAAAAGAGAAGTATTAAAAATAGAAGAACATTTGGATAATGGAAAATATGCGTCTGAAATAGCAGATCTCACTGCTAAATTCAAAGAGTGTTGTTTAGACGATCCAAATGCTTTCTGGCATATAAAAAAACAGGAAGTAGAACTTCCTCTCAAAAAGGATTTCAGCGGAAAATTGAGGAGATCCAAAGCAGTGGCAATGAATGAAGAACAAATGAAGCTTTGCAGAGAAGAAATCAAGGATCTCTTAAATAAAGGGCTTATCAGGAAAAGTAAGAGCCCCACGAGAACCAATATTCTCCTTTCCCAACACTGCAACAGAATATCCCACCAAAGAGAAATAATGCACGGGTGATTCTAGTGCAACCATCTCTCACTTCACCACATCAATAAGAAGAACAACCGAATCCAGTTAATCCTTCTAATGGTGCTAGGAAAAAACCTAAAAATAAGCCAAAGGGAGAACCCAAGTAGGGATGCAGCAATTAGTAGAAACCCCCAAGGGCACCAGGAAGAGATAAATCCAATTGAAACCAAAAGCACGGTACTTGCAAAAACAATAACTCGCAAAAATAGGGAAATAACACTAGTCTCCAAACTAATCATGCATGCACTATCTGCGGGGATTATAGCCGTTATATCCATCACTGTCCTCAACTTCTTGATTTGAAAATGATACAAGACAATAGGGGGCAAGGCAACCAATTAACTGCAATCATGGAGGAACTCTCCCCCATTAGGTATTCGTTAACGCATAACAACAAACTTCCCAAACTCACCCATCTGAAGGGAACCTCGAGAATACTCATAAACATAATATCTTCATGATAGGAGAGTACATACTCTTACAAACAAGGAATAAAACTTGTGAGACTCCCCCAAAGCCCAATCCATCCACCTTAGCTATGGCCATACCAACTGGACCATTGACCATCACCCGACCTGCCATAGATGCCATGCCTAAAATGGTTAAAGGACCTTTACGACATGGAGGACCCAATTCAAAAGCTGCCCATAGTTACAGCATAGTCGATGACTTAGCTCAATCACCATCAATTATGTCAACACTTGAATTCCTACAAATATTCCCTACCCAGTGGAAATACCTAATTTATACTTTAGGCACAAATGACTTATCCAATTCCCACCTCATGGTCTTTGACTTGGACAAAGCTACTCCATGGATGCCCTGAACCATCGCTTTCCAAATCCCTGTCTCAGTCCAGAATATCAACATCCATATTTTCATCATCAAAAAAGGGGCTTCCACATACATCATGTCCAAATCCATTTGGCAAAAATTAGGATCCCCTAAACTTAAGCCTTCTGACATAATTCTTAGAGCATACGGCGGATGCCCTTCTGCTCCTGTCAGTTTATACCCTAGCGTGTTAGTTAAGTTGGTTGGAAAAATCTTTTAATAGACATTGAATTACTCAACGCCTAGTTGTATTACAACATCCTACTAGGCTAAAGCTATATGTACGAAATGCCTGTAGTCGCCTCATCGGTGTTCAAAACCATGATCTTTCCCCATGATGGGAAGGTCATTACCAATGATAAACTCACATACTATGAGAAGGAAACTTCACCCACACCGATTGGCATGTTTCCCTTATTATCCCAAGAGGTGGTAACTACTTACACTGAGCTCAGCCTGGGCCAATTTATGCCATAAAACCTCCTAGGAACATTCCCATGAGACCCTTTGATAAGACAAGAGCTTGTCCCGAATACGGGAGCATTAGTGTGCATCATGACTTCATAAAACATCGCCCAAACCCCAGAATCAATTCCGGACACTCCACCCCTTGCAACTGAAGAAGTCCAGACTTTACCTCCCGCATTTACACAAACCCCCTTCTTATGCCCCCAACTCAGGTTTATCTAACACCAAGCCATGGAAACCCTCACATTACCAAATATGACTCTCGCAATACTAGTTTGGTACCTAATCCCCATGACCATGTTGGCTGAATCAGGAAACATGCAGGAAGGAAGCTTCTATGTACCTCCACTTCTGAGGACCACCCCTACTCATAACCATCCTGCACCTACCACAACTAGAGCTGCCAAAAAGGAAAAACAAAATGGTAAAAAAGGAGAAACTTCCAACTCCTCCAGGCTCGTGCATCCCTGCATGTTATGTGAGGAATTCTAGCACCCAACGCATTGATGAGTTTCATCATTGGGTAATTATATGGGCCTTAATTCACCTCCTAGCTTAGTCAAACCAAATTTTCTCATAACGTATTACATTCTTTTGATTATATTTTGTTTAGGAGGTGAGTTAGAGTTGGATATTATGCTTAGTGGACTAATATTCATTGAATGCAGGATTAAAGGAGAAAATTAAGGATTTTTGGCAAGACTAAGGTCAAAACTCAAATGGGACAAGGGAGATGGATTGTAGGAGGTAAATCCTCCTCATTTACTACTTCCCCATTTGAATATTCCTCCATTCATCACATCAGCTTGAAGTGAAAACAACCAAATCATGAGGATTAGAAGGCAACCAAGCAAGTGAGAGACAAAGCACCAGTTTATCTTGAGTTTGGGAGCCGAGCCTCCATAATTTTAAGGAATTAATTGGGGACTTTAGTCATATAAGAAGAGAGGCCTAGGACATCAGTAGGATTTAGATTTTTATTGTAAAACTCTAAGCTATTTTCGAGCTGCAATACTTGTGAAAGTTCTATTGATGTAATTTTTTATTTTGGTAATAAGAATTAGTTTTGTTTTGAGCCAGCACTAATTTAACTCAGAGGGTTGAAGCTCTTGGGTTAGGGCCCAACCCTAGTAGCCAAGGATCCTCTTTCTTGTACATGTATGTTTAGTGTAGTTTCATAGCTTCATTGTTAATTGTTTTTTTAGATGCATTTCCATTACAAGTAGTGTAAATTAGATTGGTTGTTTATTAGTTTGCTTTCATTTGTGCCTAGCTTTAGTAGTAGGTTATCAAGGATAAAAGGATCACCACAAGATTTTCAACAAGCGTCTCAACCTCACTTCCTCTCTCTAGGATCATGACTTGAGGAAGGGACCCTTAAGCAGCCCCAAAAACATAGATTTGTAGTTCTTTTATGAGCTTTGGAGTTTGTTGTCTTTAAATTAGTATTTGGTTTGTTTTTCAAGTTAGATTTCCATTGTCATACTTTTAATATTCATTTTTGCAGTATATCTCACCCATGCTTTCATTCCTATCAACAACTTTCCTCATGCATAATGTAGGCAGTTAATTAATTAATTATGCTTTTCTAGTTTATGAAAATGTTTCTTGTTTACATAGATTTTTGTAATATATACATGTTTTATGCAGAGAAGGTGCTTCAAGAGGAGACTAATACTTCATATCTAGCAGCCACCTTCCACTCCAACCACCTTAGGCATTCCTTGTTTTCACCATCACCTTCACTAGTTTTTCATCATTTTTCCTAGAAATTCTTCCAAGTACATTGAGCGAATCCAACCATCTACTATCTTTGATGTTGAATTTTGAGTGATCCTAGACCTTCTCCCACTCCATTCCATGCATCACACACCTTTCCTAGGCCTTCCATCACCTCCAACACCTCACATTTTGCTCTCAGTTGTATCCTGTAGGTTTATAGGGGATCCTGTAGGTTTCTAGTACATCTTGTAGGTTTTCCTGAAATGGACTGTTTTGAGGCTGAATCGATGGAAAACCTCTAGGAAGTCACCACAAGCCTCCCAAGGGTCTTCCAGACCATCAAACCATCTCAAAACCCTTCCAGCCATCCTCAAACATCCTTAATTCACATGCCACATCAATAGAAGCAATTAGTTTACATACTTGATTTTGCATAAAAAGACAAAAAGGAAAAACCAGATTTAGTTCAGTCTCTTTACTTGTACATTAGTGATGTTTAATGCTTCTTACTTCTACCACTTAGATAGTAGCATTTGGTTCATGTTGATTTAGCATTTCTACCAAGCATAGTTTTCTTAGCGGTTAATTAGGAAAGGGTGTGATTTGGCAATACATGTCGACCTTCTCCATTATTGTAGTAGAGTAGCTCTCTCTTAGAGTAGATGTACCTTTCTTCCATCAAAGAATCAGGATTCTTCTGACTCCATAGAAGTCAGGCTTGAAACCCCTATGGTCTCTCACCAATTGAATAGTGACAATAGGCAGACCCATCACTTTTACTTGTGTATACAACACTGTCACCTCCAACTTTGTACGAACCCTGAGTTGATAAAGTAAAGTTGGTAGCCAAAGAGTTGTATCATCCTCGCTGCAATACTGGTGCTCATCACTTTTTGGCACCGTTGTCGGGGAGATGCCTGAGTAAAATGTGATTACTTCTTTCTTTTCTTATATTTCTTTTCTTCAATATTCTACCATTAGTTTATTTCTTCAAAAGTAATATAGTTGTTTCCTTTCTTCCATTCTATAAATTCTACTATCCTTTCCCTTTTTCAAGCAAGATTTCAATTCAACAAGTAACTTTTTCGTTTTGTTAGTAATTTTCATTCAATTATCAATTTCAATTCTGCAAAGTACTTTCCAAGTTTGAAAAAATACAAAACCAAACCAAAAATATTTCCTTTCATGCCTCGTAGGCATAGGGATAGCTTAGGGAAAGTTTTTCCAAATACCCCCACTGCATCAAAAAACCAACCTTCCCTCTCCTTTGGTGGTTGTGAACTAGAGGAACCCTTAGGTGAGCAACCTGACATATTTGAAGAACCTATAGGAGAAGAAGAAGAAGAAGAACCCATTCCTATTGAACCAATGGCTGAAAACAGAAATGACAAAGGTAATAAAGAGAGAGTTGAGGGTGCCTTTCCCATCAAGGAAACCAATGGGGACACTAAGATGAAAAATATAAGCCCCTCTACCCTACCTCATTTCCATGGCCTGACCACAGAGGACTCTAACACTTTCCTATTTGAGTTTGTTGTTATATGCCGAACCTATTGTTGGCATTATGATATAGGTGTTGTCCTTGAAGGAAACTCACTCAGATGAAAGATCATAGTACAAAAAGTTAACAACAAGGAATTATAGATCAGACTACAAAGAATGAAGAAAGAGAGTTATACGCAGGTTCACCTTGACCAAGGTGCATATAGATGTAGGTTCACTGAACAAAGTGGTGAGTGTTTAAATAGGAGAAGGAATCTCCATGAAAGGTGGAAGAGAGAGCTTATCCCCAAGGAAGGTAGCACAAATGACAGAACTGCCATACCAGAGGAGGGAGGGCGACACAAACTATGTCAACAACCAGGTTTAGAGACATCCAAAAGGCCGACTATTGGAATGAGTTCGCCTAGTCTAGATCATCACAAGTTTATAACTAAGCTTTAGCGCTGACATCGCTAGTAAGTAATGTAGCCAGTCAGACCGTCACTAAAGATAGCAAGTAGCCTCGCACCAGAGTAAGAAATCAAACCATCACATGAAACAGATGTACTTACGTGCTGGAAGCATGGCTGGACTATTTACAACCGCTATTCATCGCATATATTAAGTCCATAGTCACGATGAGGCAGAAAACTTAGGAAAAGTGGGTCACTTGGCAACATAAGGGTTCATTTGTTCAGTATGAGCATGTTTCACTAGGACACATGACACAGTAGAAGAACTGGGGTGAAGGCAGTGAAAAGTTATTGTGTAACAGATGCCCCCTAAAGGATGAAGCCCAAGAGTGTGGGAGGGGTGAAATGCTTTATGAAACTAACTGAGCTAGAACACCGTCTAGAAGAACCTACAGGCACAAGTACAATTGATATCTCTAATAGAAAAATACATGTAGTCTAGGCATGGGTGCAACCATCCAAAAGACATACGAATTAGGTTTGTGGTATGGATGTAGCCACCCATCTAATAAGACCATGATAATTATAAAGGTATGGTCGCAACCATCCATGAAGACTTAGGTGTGGTAGCAGCCATCCATCAATGAGTCATGTAATCACGAACCAATCCACGCAGCCCAAACATGTGTAATTTGAGTTCAGGGTCTTGAACCCAACCAATCATAGTACAAATTCTAGCATGCGAATAGATGTGCTAAAGTCGAGCATGATAGAAGGTTGCTTGATTACCAGTCAATGAGTAAAACCGTTAACAAGTGCGAGAGAAACCACCAATGATGCCAATGGTTCTCAAGGTACTACCTAGTATGATCCACGAAGTGTGAAAAAGGAACTGAAGTTGAACACTCGTGGAATCACCCAATCGACGACCAATGATGAAAGTCGACCGTCAGGCGCGAAGAACTTGCCATTGAGGCATGCAAGCTCTAAGGTACTAAAGGGGATCTCTAGGTCAATCTCCTGGATAATGAGCTGATGTCGACAGGAGATGACCCATCACAGAAGGGCCATAATGTTTCCCCCATCGACGACACGAGATAAGGGATAAGTGGTATATGGCGAAACAGAGTATCATAGGAAGAGGCAGGGATGTAAACTGCAGAAGGATTATACTCTTGAACATGTCGACAACACAACTCTGGAGGGTGGCAGCATTTAGGTACCAAGGGATCAGAGGCTCGATGGAGACAACATGGATCAGATGGAATGAGGCTAAATGGCAACCCAAACCTGTGGAAGGCCAAATGACGATGTATGTATGTCCCAACATGACAAGAAGCAAAATTCTTGATGTTCAAGAGTGACTAGCTACCATGATGATTTCCAAATTTCCCCCCCACCATTGCTGGCGAGTACCCTAATTATTTTTGAAAACAAGCTTGAAGGGGATATCATATGCTTGTAATATAAGTTCGACCTTCAGTCGAAACTAACCTAGTAATAGTTTAATGAGCCCTAGGGAGGAGGAGCTCGAGTCTCGTCATGGTGACTAGTCCAATGTCGTCAGGGTTTAACGAGTCTGACATAGGTAAAACTTGGAGTCTTTTTCATGTTTAGAGAGTTTGAAAAAGACACGGAAAAGAAAACTCCAGGGGGGTCCTTTTTTGTAGATTTGTGTCTCTCGAGCCTGAAAAAGTATAAAATGATACTCGAAAGAACCGCTTGACCATTACGATCAAGGAGTACTTTTCGTGATTAGTGACCTCGACTCGAAAAAGTAGAAAAGTGATTGAAACCACGTCATTTCGTAACCAATAACGAACCCGAAACGACAAAGGCTCAACAATCTTTTTATGTTTATATAGTTGGAAAAGAGCTTAAAGCAGACCACCTCTTATTTCGTTTAATGAGTCAAAAGGAATAACTCGGCTATCTTTTCATCTTTTAAGTCACAAAAGAGCGTTAAAGAGGACTTTACAGATCAAGTGTACACGAAGCACGACATAACCCCACTACCTGTAGTTCTGCACAAGACACGTCAAACGTAAAACCCATTCGACATAAAATGACTAATATATGCAGAAACATAGTTAAAAAGTCAAAACTTTAATTAACCATGTGATAAAAATGAGAAAAAACCCACATTCTAAAATATAATTTTTTAATTTTCAAAAATTACTATAAAAAGGGTGGGGTAATTCATTTGTTTTTACCATTTGCACTGTTCATTTTACCTTGGAGTGTTTGGAGCACCAACCTGAGCAAAGTTCTCAAGCTGATTTCGGCCTCATCCATCCACGGTTCATCCTGAAACCTTCGCCAAGTAAGTATATTTCATTGTTCTCTACATTTTAGTAGTTTTTTTTCATGTAATTTGGTGCTAGGTAGGTGAATTTAGACGGATTTTTGAATCGGAGTCCGCCTCTCGGTCATCGGGGGAAAGTTGCTCGGGTCCGCGATGACCAAGCATGTTTTAAACGTAACACCTTCGGTTCGTTGCGAGAAACTAATGTATTCTTGCGATGATCACAAGAAAAATGAACTGTGAACTGAGCGCTATTGTGTCTGTTTTAAAAACAGTCATTATGGCGACGTAAAATTAATTTTTTTGCGTAAATTATGAATTTAAATTTACCGGAGGAGTTCTAATTCATTCTTTCTTGTCATGCAGGGCATCATGGCATTTGTTTAGTAGGAACGAACTAACGATGTCAACGATGAGGAAGCCTTTATTATTGCTGGGTGTCGAAATGCTTTACGTGCATGCGGGTTGCTAAAATTCTTCCTTACTCCACATCTTTGGGCCCAACCCGATTTGTTAGAGCTGTTGATTCGTGCCTGGAACCCAACAGATGGAAAATTTATTATCCATGGCAGAGACATTGAGTTCAATGCTACGGATATATATTTCCTGACCAGATTATCCCATCGCGGTGAGATGTTGATTCTAGAGGGCCAACGGACTGGGAGAGAATCACTAGACATGTTGATGGCATGAGTGTGCCCACAAGCACGCAAATCAAAAATCGAGAAGGTGGAAAGTCCGACGGTGGAAGACTTGGTTCTTCGTGCAGCTCTATTCATGGTGACGAGGGCAGCGGGCTCCCAAGACCAACATGAGGCATCAAAGACCCAACTCTGGTTGGCTATTGAATGCCTCAACCCCACCATGTTCAACTGAGTGGAAACAGTGACGGTGAACATGAAGAGACATCTTACCAACTATCATCATGGGGAGACGAAACAATTCGGCTATAGGTCTATCTTGATCCCGCTCATGCTGTAGTAGGTGTCGGTGCTGTATTTACAGGATATGGACCTGGATTTTCCCAGACCACGGGAGAGCAGGATCACACGGTGGGCACATGTTATGCCACGAGGAGGTGGCAGACGACCAGTGTCGTGGCAAACATTATTCCATGAGTGGCTGGATCTGTCGTGGCGGAAAAAGTCGTTTGTGCGGACACAACTGACCTCCCTAGGAGTCTAAACTCTCTAGCGACAAACAAGACAAAATGGAGTGATCTTTCTCTAAATATACCTTTTAAAACATGAAAACTACAAGTGTTTAGGCTTACCTTATTCCAAAATGCTGTTGTTGTAGTCCGTCCTTGCCGATCCGGATGAGCTCCTCCTTCACATCAATTCCTGCAACCAAAAACAATCAAACAATTACCAAGCACTTGCATTTCATATAATAAAACATATATTCAACGTGCAGACCAAGGAACACATGAAATAACTCATTAACACAAGCTATTGAGAAAAATAAACCAGTTTGTATTAATAATGAAACAAAGAAACTCTTACAACCTGGCCTTGGTGTTGTGCAAGTTCCTCCCAGGGTCCATCAAGGGTTTTCCTCTACTTTGACAAAGCTCACCCACTTCCAAGTAGAATCAAGCAAAGACAATCTCTCCTCACAAGGTTCTAAATGGGAGTCCTAATTCCTGCAGCATTTACCCAAAGAAAATGTATAGCTCCAACCTCTCCTCCCTCTGGCTCAATGTCTTTATTTATAGTGCTGTAAAGAGGTTATTCAGGTCCACCATCAATGGGATAATCCCCCTCTTTGGGTGGGATAGCTCCCTTATTGATGGGATAAGTTCCTCCTTAATAGGGATACATGAACCAACTGGAGGCGCATCCATTTCATCAAACCGACCTCTAGAAAGTTCTAGAAGTAACCACAAGTAACTTTTTTTAAGATGAAACTTGCGCATTTTGCCTTTTACAGAAGGACGCACCTGTCCCTTAACATACAGAGCGTCCAAGGACGCAGCTTTTGTGAACATTGTGAGCGTCCCCGCAGGTAAGGCTAGAGAGAACCTGCGACCCCAAAGATAAACACATTTTTTACAAGACTTTCTCTCTTCTTTGAGTTTGAGATGGATAGCAGAGGCATAAGACTTGCCTAAGAGGGTAGCATGACTGTTGATTTGAGCCATACTAACTGTAAGTAGTCATGGTGACATTTTTTAGTGTAACAGATTGCCCCCTAAAGTGCGAAGCCTGGAATAGATTAGGGTTTTGTAATTCTAGGAAGGGTGAAGCGCTTTATCATTTCAAGGATTGTCTTGTGGATGACCTGGTTGGAACCTGCAATTTTCAACACAAAATACATGTATAAGATTATATCATCACTGAGGTAGGCATTCCCATACTCAGATTCAAAACTTTAACTAATGGACTAACTACTCTGATACAGGAATGATCTTGCAGTACATCATTTTTATAGACTTTTGTAGACACAGTATGGACGCAGCCATCTGTTTATGATTAGTCTACATAGATAATGAATACAAAACTCCTTGCAGCCTGGATGGTAGAAACTAGATCCAGGGTCTTCACTTCTACTTCCCGAATTGGTACGATTCTAGCCATGTGATTAAATGATTTGATGTCGAACATGGTAGAAACCACTTGATTACCAGTCGATGATGTAAACTGTTAACAAGCGTGAGAGAGACCACTAGTAATGTCAATGGTTCTCAAAGTACCAAGCACAACCCGTGAAATGTGAATAGATGTTTTGATGTCGAACACTTCACGGAATCCTTTGATCGAAAGTCAATGATGTAAACTGACGTCAAAGGCGAGAAACCTGCCATTGATGCATGCAGACTTCAAGGTACTGTCGATTCCTAAGTCATCTTTCTAGATAATGTGTCGATGTCGATAGAAAGCGACCCGTTGCAGGCAAGCCCGCAACACGAAATCATTGTTCAAGTTGAAGAAATGTTGCTGTAAGGACTGACTCAGGGATGGTCAAATGGATGACAAGTATTTTGCAGATGAAAGTTTTGCTCGCAGACCTCTTGAACACATAACGACACGACAGATGGCTTGGTGACGCATAACTCAAAGTTAATCCCCGGAACCCGGTTAAAGACTTTCAAAGTGGTTTGATCAACTGTGAGGTAAAAGATTTCCCAACCCAGGTGAATGAAAAACGTGTCGTGTTCAAGAGTGGTAATAAAGTTTCTTTTGAGACAAAAGGTAACAAACAGGTTCATTCTTCTCTCTTTTCCCCCACCATTTCTGGCAAGTACCTCTTTATTTTTAACAAGCTTGAGGAGGATAACATATGGTTGATTGTAAGCTCATCCTTCGGACGAGTCCAACCTAGTTTAAATTCGAACCCTAGGAAGGAGTGGTTCGTTCCTGTTTGTAATTGAATAGGTCCTCTACTGTAAAAGTTTAACGAGCCCAGTATAGGAGAAACTCGGCGTTTTTCAATTTTAGAGAGTCTGAAAAAACTAAAGGAGACTCCACGTTGAACTTTTTCGTATATTTGTGTCCCTCAAGCCCGAAAAAGTATAAAATAATACCTGGGGGAACCGCTTGATCTTGCGACCAAGGAGTACTTTCATAATAGTGTCGTTGACCTGAAAAGTAAAAAGCGATCAAGGACACGTCGTTTTATTTCCTTATCGAGTTTGAAACGACAAAAACCCGGCAATCTTTTCCTGATTTTGCGGTCAGAAAAGAGCTAAAAGGGGACCGTCTTTTAATTCCGTTTTAACGAGTGTAAAAGAAACGCTCGGCGATCTTTTCATGTTTTAGGAGTCAGAAAAGGGCTTAAAAGATGACTCTAATATTTTTGTTTGTGAAAAATGACAATTTCCCTCGAAATCCCTTTGTCCTGCACAAAAGCAACACATTACTCATACCTGTTTAAAATAGGCAAAAATACATCGAAAAAATATCTTTTCATGGTAAAAAATGAACTAATTCATCCAAAAAACCTATAAAAAGACCTTTTACCATGTCATTTTTACCTTTTGACTGTTGAGGTTGAAAAAGGAGCTTTTGACAAGAAACTTCCCGTGGTCGCTGCGGAAAATCCGACCGTCGGAATCGAACGCCGTCTTATCCAGGTATTTTACACATCCTACTCTGCATTTCTATCCGTTTAGAATTAATTTTTAGGTCTTAGTTTCATTTTTTGGGGGGGTTTTGGTTTTGGAATGCGCCTCTCGGCGGACGCGGGTGCCCTTCGGGTGACCCGCGTCCCCCGACTTTTTCCTACACAGGAAAATGGTCGGAAGACGCAGCCCGCCTTCAGGGCATCCGCGTCCGGGCGCCCTGTGCTGTAAAGTCGGGGTGCGTCTTCCGTGAAACACGCATTTCAAAACCCCAACCCCCTCAAAAAACTATCTAAAAATTCCCAAATCAATTTCTAATGACTATTTCTGATGTGCAGGGCATTAACCATGTTAGATTGGAGAGAAAGAGAGCATGTAGAGGATGATGAAGCTGCAATAAATCATCAACCTTCCCTGGATGCCCTAAGAGCATGCCGATTATACAAATATTGGACCATACCGGGCATGAGGGGCCAGGTAAGATTCTTGGAATGGCTGGTTGAGCGATGGAACGTTCAAGAACAATGCTTTTACATAGGAGGGCACCAGCTCGAGATAGAGCCCTCGGATGTATACTTTCTCACTGGCTTGCCGAACAGAGGCGAGCAACTCAGTCTTGCGGGGACTAGGCCGGGTGGCCAATCCCTTGATAGTCTCCGCGACGAGTGGTGCACGCCTGGGGCTCACCATTCGAAAGGCATAGAGATAAAACACATCACTCTGCCTGAACTCAAAGTCATAGCATTCACGGTTACCAGAATTTGCGGCGCGGCCGCTTTACACATTGCTTCCGGATCCCAAATGCGGATGGCAATTGACTGTTACCAAGGCACCATTTTCAACTGGTGTGAAGCTGTGTCGGCTCATATGAAGAGCCAACTGACCAAGGCAAAGAACGGACGACTAAAGACTTTTGGATATGGGCCTCTAGTCGTGAGCTTTGCCTTGGAGAGAGTTCCAATGCTGATCCCTCAGCAACTCACTGTTGATATCTTGGGTCCTCGGGAGCCAAAGCTGATACGATGGGTTGCGGTGATGGCCCGGCATCCTGACGAGGGTGCGACAGTGGTTCGATTCTCAGATAGTTACTTTCACTGGTTAGAGGACCAGGTTTTTTCGATACAGGACTTTCCGTATGCCGGAGTGGATTTTAGAGGTGATCCGGACATGGTTCTTCCACCGGGAGAACAATGGGATGACAGAGGTACTTTTATTTTCACAAGTTTTCTAATTATGTATTTTTTTTTATTTTTCATATATATCGTCTCAAAACTAACAGTAAAATTTTCAAAATGCAGATGTTGGTCCACAGCGTCCAGCCAACCTCCGGCCTTTTGATAGACTACATCCAGCTGCACCGGTACCGGCCCCACAGGACGCGGCTGCAGAAGTACTAGCTGAGTTGGAGCATGATCTAGAGCGTCTCACGGCAGATATACCTGAGACTACTATGGATGACATTCCTACCCGGCTTCAGCGCTTCGTAGTCGCGGTCCCTGGACCGTTTAGGAGATTTTTGCGTAAGGTAGCCCGCGCAGTGGTGTCATACAGAGAGCACCACCAGTGATTGACTAGTCACTTTTGTAGTCACATGTGACATTTTGACTTTTTGTACTATCATTTTGCCGATCATAAGGTGTTTTCAACCTATGATCGAAGACGATGTATATATTTTTTGACACACTTCTATCTATATATATCACTATTACCGGCTTATCTTGTTTAACATATGTGATGAAATGTTTTTTAAATTTACTTGCATGATTATCGTAAATGTCTGTCCAACATTCGAGAAGCAATTGCATCTGCTAATGTATTCAAAGACCTTGGAATATGTTGATATTCAATGTAATCAAATTCACGTTCCAAGAGACGCACTCTCAAAAACAACCTTAATAACACAGGATTCCTAATGGCATAAACTCTATTAAGCTGTAATACAACAAGTTCAGAATCTAACCTCACTATCAAACGTCGAATTCCAAATGAAATAGATTCGGATAATAATTCAATCACTGCACTGTATTCTGCAATGTTGTTCGTTGTTTGACCGAGGCTTACCCCATGCATAGAAACTAACTCGTCAGAGGGCGAATAGATAACCCAAGCTGCGGAAGAGATATTCCGTGTACTACGACAAGCACCATCAGCAAATCCAATGTATGTTTGGAGAGGCGTCGACATCTGCAATATCAAGAGTAAAACCAAGATAAGCCAGAATAACGACGAAAAACCACACTCTCTAAGCTAAGCACACTGACTAAACTAACACACTTGCTAGCTAGAAAGAAAATCTAACCTATCTAAAAATTTCTCCATACCCATCATTTAAGCATAATACCTCTTTAGGTAAAGTCCATTTCTGGGTTTACCCAAAGAGTCCCCATCAAAGTCAACTAGCTCATAAGCCCCTTTTGCTAGCTTTCGCTTTACAATGTAGGGCCCATGCCACATGGGAACGAATTTTCCAGCACCTAGCTTATCGTTAGCTTGATCATATAATAGTACTAGGTCTCCTTCCGAAAAACTTCGAGGGGTTACATTTCTATCATACTGAGCTTTCATTCGTTTCGCGTGAGTCTCGATTGCCAATGTAGCGTCACGTCGAGTCTCATCTAATTTAGCCAAGTACAATAAACGTTTCTCCTCTTCGGAAGTAGCTGGAAGTAATTCGACAGCCATTTGAAGTGATGGGATTTCGCATTCAATGGGTAACACAGCTTCTAAGCCATAAACTAGCTGGAAAGGAGTGAACCCTGTTGAATTTTTCACTGAGGTTCGGTATGCCCATAGCGCTGAAAATAACATGTTGTGCCAATTCGACCGATGAACACCAATGGTTCGTCGGATCATGATAACTAGAACTTTGTTGATAGACTCAACCAAACCGTTGGCTTGCGGATAATAAGGAGTAGAGCTATCGTGGCGCAAACCAAGCTGGCTTGTAAGCTCAGTCATCATGACGTTTCGAAAATGGCTCCCATGGTCAGTAATGATTGCTTGTGGGACACCAAACCTAGTTATGATATGATTGAATACGAAAACTGCAGCTGTTTTGCCGCTTGCGTCGAATGTAGGCATCGCCTCGGCCCACTTAGTAAAATAATCAACCGCAAGGATGATATACGCATGCCCCCCGGCCGAGTGAGGGTTACAAGTAATAAAGTCGATACCCCATTTGGCGAATGGACCAACGGCAATTATAGGGTGGAGAGGAGCAGGTGGAGCGCGCATCTTGCGATCAAACACTTGACAGTTGTGGCACTTCCTGACTGCAATGATACAATCCTTAAACATAGACGGCCAGAAATAGCCAGCGCGCAACACCTTCTGAGCTGTGGCATACCCAGACATATGACCGCCACATGCTCCAGAGTGACAATCATTCAAAACCCTCTCAGCCTCTTCGTGAGTTAAACAACGTCGAAAAACTAAGTCTGCCCCCGGCGATAAAGTGTATCTCCAATAATTTTGTATGGCTGGGATTGAAACCGAATTTTTCGACGTTCCGTTTTGGAAGCTTCAGGCCGAAAGGTTTGGGTTTGGAGATAGATGATTATATCCCCGTACCACGGATCTAACGTACTGATAAGAAACAAAGATTCGTCCGCAATGGACTCCTCTGCCACAGTCTCTGTGTCAGCACTCGGGAAATCACACATCAATTCCGCAAAAACTAAGGATTTCTTAGACTTGGACTTCTCGAACTCCAAGTCGAACTCTTGCAGGATGACAATCCATTTAGAGTACTTGCCCCCTAGCAGTTGTTTTGTCAAAATATAAATCATAGGGTTGCAATCCGAAATAACTGTAGTTTTGCGGAGAAGAATGTAGTGACGAAAACGCTGGACAGCTTGAACGGCTGCCAGGGCCAATTTCTCCACATGCGAATATTTTAGCTCAGTGGGATTCAAGGTCCTACTAAGATAATATATCACATGCTCCGCTCCGAATTCATCTTCTTGAACTAACACCATTCCAATGGTGGAATGCGAAGCTGCGAGGTATAAGAAGTAGTCCTGGTTGTAGTTGGGAGGATGCAATAACGGTGCATGGGTCAACGCGTGTTTAAGTGCATCAAAAGATTGTTGGGCAATCTCGTCCCAAAAGAATTGTGCGTTCTGTTTCAACAACCGTGTAAAACCTTTAGTGACCTCGGCGTAGTTTGGGATGAATCGGCGTAAAAAGTTCGCTTTCCCTTGCAAACTTTGGAGTTGGCGCAAACTCGAAGGAGGAGGCAATTTGATGATAGCCTCGACTTTCGAGGGATCGACGCGAATGCCGGCTTTTGAAACAACAAATCCCAGCAATCGACCTGTTTCTATACAGAAAACACACTTGTGGGGATTCAACCGAATTCGATAATGCCTACACCTCATAAAGATTGCTCGTAGGTGGACAAGGTGATCAGCTCGATGTAAAGAATGAGCAGGCAAATCATCGAGATAGGGTTGCACAATGTGCTTGATGTCATGAAATGCATAAGACATCGCCCGTTGAAAAGTAGCCCCGGCATTCTTAAGCCCAAAAGGTAATTTGCAATAAGCAAATGTCCCCCATGGACAAATGAATGCCGTTTTTGGTTGGTCGGCAGGTAGAATATTGATTTGATTATAGCCCGAGAAACCATCCATGAAGGAAAACATTTCACTTCCGGCACAATCATCAATAATTTGATCGATATAAGGCGTAGGATAGTTGTCTTTTGGACAAGCTCGATTTATATCCCTATAGTCGATACAGATTCTTATTGTTCCTTGTTTCTTATTGACCGGAACAATATTCGATACCCAATCCGTTAACGGGATCGGATAAATGAAACCTGCTTTCAACAGCTTTTCGACTTCTGCTTTAATCGCAGCCGCTTTTCGAGGGTGAATTTGACGCAACCGTTGCCGGACGGGTTTAGCATCCGGGTAGGTCTTTATTTCATGAACAACAATGGCAGGATCAATTCCCGGCATTTCCTCGTAAGACCAGGCAAACACGTCGCGGAATTCTTGGAATAGGGCCTTGTAAGTTTGGATTTCTTCTTCAGTACATGCGGCACCTATATGAATGTTTTCCTCGATTCCGGGCTTCACTGAAATATCAATGGGAATAGTACGAGAAATATTCCCTAAATTCAACTCTGAATCAGAATGTTTCGTTGGATCCTGAGCGTCTTTGACATATTCAGCGGTAAAGATAGATGAAAAATCATTTTCAAATGCATCATCCTTAGGTAAAAACGAAGATCTGTGATGGAGATCCTCCCATGGTAGATCGTCTACACTTAGGATTTCGCGAAGTTGTTCGTCAGATGACACGACTTCGGGAAACGTTATCCGTTCTAAGGGTGAGGTGAAAAGTGACTCTTCACTGACCACATTCATTTGGTCGACTTCGGTTGAATGAAAGTCGGTAAAAGACATGAGAGCTTCATAAGCAATTTCATATGGACTCAAAGGCATAGCATCACCGAGTGAGTCTATCTCAGAGTCAGATGGGACGAACCAAGGATCATCATAAATAATGTTTTCTGATGTAATCATATGAATTGTTGCAAACGAAGGATCTGCGCTGAGTGGAGGGAGAGGAAAAGTTCCCAGTAAACCGGAATCCTTAACTAAACCTACACCAACGTCCCTATAAGGGATTGTCGTCTTACCGACATGCTGGATACTTTCTGAAGAGGCTGGGTCGGATGAAAAGTATGTCAGCTGATCAATAGTCACGATCTTACCGTTATGTGGAAACTTAATTACTCTGAAGACCGATGAAACGACCGCTGTCATAGCATATGACCAACTTCGACCCAAAAGAAGGTTGTAGTCTAGAGGGGCATCAACCACTTCCACATCCAGACTAACGGTTTTACCTTCA
Source organism: Pinus tabuliformis (assembly GCA_031772625.1). Taxonomy (NCBI): domain Eukaryota; kingdom Viridiplantae; phylum Streptophyta; class Pinopsida; order Pinales; family Pinaceae; genus Pinus; species Pinus tabuliformis. The sequence goes on from CM062806.1 coordinate 174,729,511, forward strand.
ACCCCTATAGGCAATTCTTGTAGAATACCAAACGGACGGAACCCACGGCCATCAAAGGCCTTAAGGATGGTGGGGGATTGGTTCAACGAAGGAGAACCAAGCGATCTCCAACATTGAATCGACATAATACACGTAGAAGCTCCCTCATCAATCACAGTCCGATGAATAGGCCTGTTTTTGACTATCACTGGAATTTGGAAAGCCATTTGATGGGGGAGACGTGGCGTACTATTTTCTAGATCAAAGATCATTAGGTTCGGGTCCTGAACATCGACAGCTCCGATAGCCGACAAAAGCAATTTCCGTTGTGCTGGGCATGATTGCAGCACTTCGAGTGCCGACATTGCTGAAGGTGAAACAGCTAAGTCCTCAACAATGTTGTAATTCTGGGCTGCTCTCGCATGTGGATTGAAAGCAGACCTTCGAAGTACACCCTTGGCGGGCGGCTTAATCACTAAGTCTGGGTTAGGTTTTTCGATCTGTAGTGGATCGGAACCAGGAGCTGAGGTTGATGGGTTAGAGTGAGAAGATTCTGCTTCCTTACCATCAACAGGAGCCTTACTACCATAATCTTGCGATCGAGTCGCAATCCTCACATGAGACATCATCAAAATGGGTTCTTCACTGGCATTCGAAGAAGAACCTATCATCTTATTCTCCTGCTCCGGAAATGGATTCTTTAACACAGCAGGAGTGGGAGAACCTTTGACTATTTTCACAACCTCGGCCCGATGAGGGCAATCTCTCGTAAAATGATCCTCTTCACAAATAAGACAAGGATATCGAGGTTTGCGTTTTTCGTCATTGGTTTTCGACTTTTCAGTTTTCTCCTTTGGAGCCTTGTCTGCTTTAGCCTTCTTCTTTCCTTTCTTCTTTCCACCGTTTTTTGATTTGGCCGTAGATGACTCTACAGCGTGAATGTCGGCGGTGAGTTCAGGAGAAGACTCTCCTGTCGGAGAATCAGGCAAAGTGATAATTGGAGTAGTTGAAGCCTTGGAAGACTTCTTCTTGCTCTTCGTAGTCACGATACCAATCATACCATCAGCGGCATGAGATCCCGAAGGAGCAGCAGCGATTTGATTCGACTTTGGAAGATCCGGAATCTTCTCGTGTAACGTACCCGACTGAGTGTAAACTAAGTCAAGGTATTGTGCCTGAGCAATGACTTGCTCCTCAGTAACTACTCCGGCCTTAGCTACATCTTCAGTAATCTTCGGTAATAATGATTTGACAAACCATTCAGCTAAGATTTGGTCCGGGATAAAAACTTTCACTAATCTCCTTCGACGTCTCCACTCATGAATGTGATCAGAAATATACGTGGACGTCGATTGTTTTAGTGAAGTTAATAATTCCGTGCCGTTATCGTATCTGACCGGCAACTGAAAGTGAGTTAAGAACGAGGTAGCTAACTGGCTAAAGTTGTAAAAAGAGGCCCGTGGTAACTCAATGTACCACTTGGCCGCGAGACCAATGAGTGTACGCTGGAAAAGACGTAAGCGGATAGAATCATCTGAGATAGAATTCGAAGCACACCAGAGGTGGTAAGTCATCACATGATTGGACGGATCCTCTCCAGACTTACCTTCGAACTTGGGTATATCGCTGGGCAACTTATTTGGCATTGGCGGCCAGAACTGAAGATATTGAATTGGATCGTTCGTTAGGCGCGTCAAGTCGGGTAAATCCAAAGTTGCAATAAACGGTAACTGCCGGTTAGGATCTCTAAAACTCTGGGTCACAATACCAGCCCCAGGAGGAGGATATCCAGGATAACTAGGAACAGGAGTCGCATTTGGGATATTATATCCTCCTGGAAAACCAGGATTAACCGGACCGTACTGGGGTTGTTGAGGTTGTTGATAAGTGTACCCAGGATACGGTTGATACTGGTAAACCGGTTGTTGGACAGCTTGCCCATGTTGGTACTGTCCCTGGTACGGAGGTTGAACAAATTGAGGTTGAGTAGTGACAACCGTACTTATACCAGGCTGACCTACAGGCATCTGGACCGTGGTTTGAATCGTAGATCCAGACAACGGTAAAGATGTCTGAGGTGTGGTAACAGGGACAGTAGAAACTGGAGCCGTCGATACTCCAGAAGTAAGTATGGTAGATGTAGCGGTAGTTGCAGCAGCCGTTTGAGATGGAGTACTAGGTGCAATTGACGGCTGAGTAACTACCGAAGCTACAGAAGTTTGAACATTTGGCTGGACAGGTTGCGGTTGCTGGGTTGGACCAGAAACTACGGGTTGTCCAGCTTGAGGAACCATCTGTACACTTGGCTGCAACACCTGTTGACCCTGTGATGGATCCCACACTAACATTCCAGGGTATTGACCTGTAACAGGTTGAGGATACTGAGATCCATAACCAGATTGAGGGTAGGATTGATAATTGTAAGGTGCAGTTCCCATACTTGGAACATATGACTGACCTTGAGGCGGTTGATAACCTTGACTTGAGTATTGACCTTGAGGTTGATAACCTTGAGGTAAATACTGATACTGGGGTTGACCTTGACCTTGAGGTTGGTACCCTTGAGGTTGATAACCTTGGGGTTGATACCCTTGAGGTTGCCATCCTTGGGGTTGCCATCCTTGAGGTTGATATTGATACTGAGGTTGACCTTGGGGTACATATTGAGGCTGAGGTTGACCTTGAGGCAAGTATTGCACCATAGGTACATACTGACTTTGAGGTTGCCCCCCAGACACGATTTGTGTACCTTGAGGTTGCCCCCCAGGTGTTAACTGCGGTTGCCCCCCAGGCGGTAATTGGCCACCTTGAGGTTGGGAAACGGGAACTGAACCTGACATCATGTAAATGTCTCCTACACCCAATGGTATATTACCACTGTTTCCAGCAAATAACCCATGATCAACGGGTTGAGGAGATGCCCCCGCAAAGGTACCAGAAAGTGACTGATACCCAGTGGGAACAGAAGGACCGCCGTGTAAAAAAGATTCAGGACTTTGAGTAAACACGGACGACTGACCAGACATATTTACAGGAGTATAAACACCTCCAGGTGGAAAAGGAGTACGAGGTGTAGAAAAACCTACTGAGTTGTCTAAAAAATTGGTTAACGCAAGGTACCAAGAAGTACTTCTAGGAGGACTGTAAAAGATGGATTCACGCTCCCTTAGATCAATAGTAAGTTGACCTTCAAGGTGAGAGACACCTATATCTTCTTCTGGAGCAAGTTCTTCTATAGCAATCAAACCAGAAGGAAGATTTTCGGTGATAATTCTTTCTATTCTCGGTGAATCAGGGACACTAGAAGTTGGAGTAACAGGTTTGGAAATTTCAGGTTCTTCGCCTGTTTCACTGGCAGATGAAAAACTACCAGCAAGCTCGGAAACTGTAACAGTTTCGGGATTGTAACCTGTTTCTAAACTTTGGTAATCTGGATGGACTACCAAGGAAGATTCTCCTTCTTCAGGTGAACCTACTCTACTGTCACTAGGAGGAGTTACAAGGACCTTTAACCCTTCGTACTGACCCGGAATGTCTTCAGGAGATTCACCCCGCGATTTACAGAGTTTTCTTAACAAATCTATTCCGGTAACAATCTCAGGAGACTTGCCCCGAAGTCGACGGGACTGTCTCGGTAATTCCGCCACAATTAAAGATTTTTAACTACAACACACGAAAACAAAGTAAAAATTTCAAATCAAACCACCTAAAGTCTTCTAAAGAAGCAAACAAATTTGAAGCACACGCCTAAATAATCTAGAGCGTCAAACCAAACACAAACAGTAGTCTTCCGGACCAAAAGCGCTAGTTGGTGATTAGGCCCAACCTCGCAGGATTCAGTACAGAAATGGCGGGTGGAACAGTTACCCCGGCAACCTGCTTAATGAATAGACCGGCACAAGTTCCTCCACTTTAACCGTCTCGAAGTGAAGTGAACTCCCCGGAAAATCCAAGTGAGTATAACCGACGTCTGCTCCAGGTACAGTGGGACCTTCCCTCCACCGTCACCTCGGTAGAACCCTAAAGATTATGGTCACTAAAGTTACCAATCACAACAATTACACCTGGGGGAACAGTCTAAACTCCGACAGCACGCAAGGGTAGAGTAACAAGCTCAATCCCCTTACCGGCTCCTTGACAATAATCCAAGGTTTACCGATAAGTGACCCCTGGCTCCTCGACAATGGTTAATCCGAGGTTTACCGTTTGTAATACGTACTGTCTGGCGTCGTTCCCAACGAGGGGGGAATGATCCCCTCACTGGTTCGGACACGAGCTCGTGCTTCTCCTTTAAGAGGAGCTTTCCCAGAGTGCAACTGAAACAATTGGATTTAATCTACTCAAGATAAACTATCTGTTTGGTTTTGTAGTCTTGGAGAGTTAAGTACTCACCTACTCCAAGACCCTAGCCTAAGCTATGTTGGTGTTTCAGAGCCCTAGAAAAATAAAAATTACTAGATTGATTTTAATTTAAGCGTTACTTTTAAGGTTGTTTCTTAAGTCAAAAGGTGATGGAAGTGAAACCAGTGGTGTGTTGACTCGACTCGAAACCACTACAAAATGCACCTAGGATGATTTACCCACTACTTTACTTTTTCGATGAATTGCTTAACTAAAAAGTTGAGAGAATGCAATCTTTATAAAAGCAACTTCTTAATTGAAGACAATCAAAGAAACAATTCGTTTGTCTTTTCCAAGCATAAAAACATGACCGCTCTTTACATGCACGAAAAAACTCTTTTTCTCTTTCAAAAACAAAAAGCTACTTGAAACAAGACTTTTAAAGAAGATGTTTTTGTATTTTTCTTTTAATAAAGCAAATAAATCTAAGGTAACAAAAATCAATCTTAACAACTATTAAAATCTACGAAAATTCACTCATAAGCAAACTAAAAGGTAAATTTACTCTAAGCAATCTTAACGAGGCCAAAACCAACAATGATTATTCTAAGGTGTTTTACTTGATCACAATCAAATCAAGGACTAGCTTATTGCAGAACCAAAAACTAGCCAAAACAAAACTCTAATCTTTTTGTTCTTTTGTAAAATGGAATTCAACACTTTATAAACAAGTAATTCAAAATTTGACCCAAAACAACTTAAATGGCAAGCTGCTCACACAAGGAGACTTTACGACAGGCCCGACTTCTAAGAAGGCTGACAAACCAGAGAGATCTAAGGCTGGACAACTTTCTACCGTCAAAGTCACTACAGGACCTATCCAAAAATCAAACCCTAGGCCTAAACTTCGTTGAAATCCACTAAAACACTCAAAGCTCACAAAACAAGTTCAGGTGAAAATTTTTGACAGGGTACTAAAGGATTTGGGCAGAAAATACTAAGAAAAATCAAAATCTAAAAGCAATTAAAGCAAAAAATGGAATTTTCCTAAATTTTACAGGAAGACGCAGGCAACCCGTTATAACAGGCGCGGGCCCGCTCTGTGCAAACGGCAACAACGCGTCCAAAGACGCACTGTGCAGTACTCAGAGGGTGCGTCCTTCTGGAAAAGTTAAGAAAAACCAAATCTAACTAAATCTAAAGCTAAGCCACCCAAATACTAATTCTCACAGTTAAAAACCAGAAAATAAAAATGATTTTCTCAGAGCAAAGTTCCCACAAAGGAAAAGACTTTCTCATTAATGGATTCCCCAGCGGAGTCGCCAATTTGTCGTGGCGGAAAAAGCCGTTTGTGCAGACACAACTGACCTCCCTAGGAGTCTAAACTCTCTAGCGACAAACAAGACAAAATGGAGTGATCTTTCTCTAAATATACCTTTTAAAACATGAAAACTACAAGTGTTTAGGCTTACCTTATTCCAAAACGCTGTTGTTGTAGTCCGTCCTTGCCGATCCGGATGAGCTCCTCCTTCACATCAATTCCTGCAACCACAAACAATCAAACAATTACCAAGCACTTGCATTTCATATAATAAAACATATATTCAACATGCAGACCAAGGAACACATGAAATAACTCATTAACACAAGCTATTGAGAAAAATAAACCAGTTTGTATTAATAACGAAACAAAGAAACTCTTACAACCTAGCCTTGGTGTTGTGCAAGTTCCTCCCAGGGTCCATCAAGGGTTTTCCTCTACTTTGACAAAGCTCACCCACTTCCAAGTAGAATCAAGCAAAGACAATCTCTCCTCACAAGGTTCTAAATGGGAGTCCTAATTCCTGTAGCATTTACCCAAAGAAAATGTATAGCTCCAACCTCTCCTCCCTCTGGCTCAATGTCTTTATTTATAGTGTTGTAAAGAGGTTATTCAGGTCCACCATCAATGGGATAATCCCCCTCTTTGGGTGGGATAGCTCCCTTATTGATGGGATAAGTTCCTCCTTAATAGGGATACATGAACCAACTGGAGGCGCATCCATTTCATCAAACCGACCTCTAGAAAGTTCTAGAAGTAACCACAAGTAACTTTTTTAAGATGAAACTTGCGCATTTTGCCTTTTACAGAAGGACGCACCTGTCCCTTAACATACAGAGCGTCCAAGGACGCAGCTTTTGTGAACATTGTGAGCGTCCCCGCAGGTAAGGCTAGAGAGAACCTGCGACCCCAGAGATAAACACATTTTTTACAAGACTTTCTCTCTTCTTTGAGTTTGAGATGGATAGCAGAGGCATAAGACTTGCCTAAGAGGGTAGCATGACTGTTGATTTGAGCCATACTAACTGTAAGTAGTCATGGTGACATTTTTTAGTGTAACGGGATCGCCAGATGATATTTGTCGAGGACTGGCCATATGCTAGTATGGACTTTCGTGGAGACCCCAACATGCAGCTGCCCACTGGCAAGGAGTGGGACGATGGCAGTAAAACACTTGATTGCATTATTTTTGTATTTTATCTTTTATGATGTTTTTTAGATTTTTTCATGCATATGTCCTAATGATGTAATCCATGGTATTTGCAGATGTGGGACCAGTGAGGCCTATAGGACAGGCTCTAGAGGCACGAAGGGACCCACAGAGCATTAGAGAGCTGGCCTTGGCTCCCCCAGATGGCAATCTGGTGGAGACAATGGCCCAAAATATTGAGGGCCTGATGGCGGGGATCCCTGATTACATGGGGGTCAAGGAGGTCCCCATAGAGTTCCAGATACATATAGCAGGGGTGATAGCCAGGGTGCATCACCTGCTGAGGCGAGTCGCATGAACGGTGGTGTGCTATAGGGAACATAACCCACCGCAGTAGATGCCTAGCTTCTATTTCCTGCTAATTTTTTGAGAGACACGTGTCTCAGATGTACGGAGAACACAGACTCTATTGGGACATATACACTTATTTTTTGAGCACCTCGGTGTGCCACATGATATATATATATATATATATTCCTATGGTTCATTGTTGTGTTTTGAATGCTTCTATATGCTGTTTTGATTACATGTTACGCAAATGTCTGTCTAATACATAGTTTTCCAATGCATCAGTTAACATGTTGAATCTTCTTGGAAAGTGTTGATATGTAATAAAATCAAAATTCCTTTCTAAAAATTTAACACATAAATACAACCTTAAAATCTAATGGTCTTTGACGGACTAACGCCCATTAAGCTGGTGGACAACAAGCTGAGAATCCAGATTCACAACCAATGTAAGAATATCGAGGTTGATAGCCTCGGTCAGTAACTCAATAACAGCACTATATTCAGCGACATTGTTTGTGGTGCAACCTAGAAAAACACCTTGAAGGTCTACTAACTCACTGTGAGGATCGTAGATCACCCATGCCACAGAATAAAGGTTGCGGGTACTGCGATAGGCACCATCAGCGAAACCAACGTAAGGTGTACCCGAAATTTTCACATGAAGCAAAAAACAGAATAAGCAACAATTATGCCTACACACCAAGCCAAACATGAAAACACACATACAACACACCTGCTGAAAACAAACCTATGTACAAATCGGAATGCATGGGGTTCATGCATAATATTTTTTCAGATAAAGCCCATTTCAGGGCTTATCTAGAGGGTTCCCTTCATAATCAATCAGCTCATAGGCCCCTTTTTTCAAAACTCACTTTACAATATAAGACCCGTGCCACATGGGCTCGAATTTGCCTACTCCCAGCTTATCATTTGCTTGATCATAAAGCAAGACTAAATCTCCTTCAACAAAAGAATGAGGATGGGCAGTATGATCAAAGTGAGTTTTCACTCTCTTCTTCTGTGCTTCAATAGCTATAGAGGCTAGTTGACAGGTCTCGTCTAGTCGTTCTAGATAGAGAAGACGTTCTTCTACCAGAGTAGTGTTGGGGAGTAATTCGATGGCTAATTTCAGAGAAGGGATCTCACACTCAATTGGAAAGGTAGCCTCCAGACCATAAACCAATTAGAACGGGGTGAACCCAGTTGCATCCTTCACTGAAGTTCGGTAGACCCATAAGGCAGATAACAACATCAAGTGCCAGTTGGACTTGTGCATGCCGATGGTGCGTTGAAGCATCTGTTGGCATTATGAGACAAGTGTTGTCCTTGATGGCAAATCACACAGATGACAGATCATAGTACAGCAAGTCAACAACAAGGATTTGATGATCAGACTACAAGGATGAAGAAAAAATATATATACGCAGGTTCATCGTGACCGGGCCACGTATACACGCAGGTTAGACGTTACAAAGGTGCATATGTGTATACACGCACTTTCATGCAAGGAAAAGCACGTATATGTTGGAGAACTTCCTTTTGGTCCGTGGTAGTTAGTCCTTGGTATTTGAACCTATGGTTTTGGACCATAGTATCTAGTCAGACATGTTGATCCCAAGTATTGGACCATGGTATTGAGCAAGGCCTAAGACTATAAAAGGAGAAGAAGATCATTTGGCAAGTGTATCGAAAAAGTCTTGAATATTTGATGAAGGATGAGACCCAGTATGCAGGTTATGGGTTGATGATGCATTGCTTGATCTGAGCTAAGGAGGGACCTCACCAGTTGATGGAGAACAAGATCTAAGGATAGATCAGGATCAAATGGTTTGAAATAAACTATCTCTATATGATTGATTATATTTATTCTAGATCTATATACCGACGCATGTAATGATCTGAACTGGGTATAACTTAAGTTTGAGATCGCTGCAAGTCATGATTGAATATTTATAGATCTGTATGCGGGTTGGCTTTGGTGTAAGCGCGTATGTACGCGGGTTTGGTTCATTGTAGTAGCATATACCATTTGAGCTATGATGTTTGAAGTTACAAGTGGTTCTGGTTGTTGATGAGTTCTGATGACAGTTTAATGGTGTCAGTATTCTGCATATCCTGTTTGGTTGATTGTGTTTAGCTTCAGTATTGATGAGAACTAATATTGGATCAGGATCATAATGACTCATATTTATGTGATCTGATGGACTAGATCTGGGTGCTAACTCATATATTATTCTTGTATATGTAATAATCTATATATGTCTGAAGTCAAGAAGTGCAGCGAAGTTATGAATAAGTAATTAATGACATATACGCTGGTTCAATTTGGTGAAGCTGTGTATACACGCTGGTTCAGCACTTCCAAGTAGCGTATGCACTCTGATGCATGTTTGTGATGATACAGTTGGACCTTGATATTGTTGCAGAGTTCAATGTTTTGCCCTGCGTTCTGGTGACTATGTTGTTGACAGGGTTTTAGTGTTTCAGTGATTCAGAAATTGATGATGCTAGGATTGATTGTTTTGTGCTTCAATGATATTTATGGGTCTAGTATGAAAATTTGATGAAACGTGGCCTTCAAATTATAGTGTTGTGCTTCAGGAGTATCTAGTCTGAAAATGCATGAAATGTGGTCCCTGGAGGATGAAAGGAGATTATAGGCCGGCGCCTACGTACTAGTACATCAGCTAGTACAAGAGCAGAGGGGGTGGTAACTCCCTTCCAATAGCAGCTAGAGAACAAGTGAAGATTGGATCATTCAGTAGGCAGGCACCTACATACTAGTAAATGGATCAGCTAGTACAAGAGCTAAGGGGGTTGTAGCTCCCATCCAGGAGAGTCTGGAAAATGAGAGAGGGTTGTAGCCCTTTGCAGGTAGAAGCCTGCGTACTAGTATAAGACTGCACCAGTACAGAACTATTGTAAAATGAATTTTCTTATAAAAGAAGATAGAGACGACTTGCAGCAGGTGGTTTTCACCCACATTGGGTTTCCACCTTATATCATGGTGTTCATGTGTGCTTCTTGTGTGTGATGATCTGTTCTGTTTTACTACACCTGCTTACTGTACATATGGTTAATGAAGTTCTGATGCACTAACTAAAGATCAACATTAATGGATTAACTGAATCATAAGTATTCTGAATATACGCTAGTTGCATTAGACACGGTTGCTTATAGATGTGGGTTCCCTTAATTGAAGTAGAGTATATGTATCTAAGTATGGAAATGAAAAAGTTTTATTGATTTAATAATACTGATTCACCCCCCCTCTCAGCATTATTTCCAACAATTGGTATCGGAGCAGGTCCTTTGGTAGAAGCTTGATTGCTTAAAGGAGATCTGTGGAACTATGGGAAGGAAGCTTAAGAGGAAAACACCTAAGAAGAAGAAGGCATCTCAGAAGAACTATGACAGTGGGTGTATTGATTGGGGAATATGTGGAAGGAGCACATCAGACTCAAAATCACTTCAGAATGAAGATGAACAAGATCTATCAGGTATGAATTTGTTATCCTCTGGTGATACATCTATTTATCCTCTTAAAGATGATGAATGTGATAGCTAAACAACTGAATTTTCACTTATGGGTGAGCAAGAAAGATATCAAATAGAGGCAGAATTTAAAAGGATTACAAAAAAAATTAGAGATCAACAAGATCTATTAGACAAAAGGGAATGTGCTTTCAAAGAAGAAGCTACCAAACTAAAAGCTCAAGCAGAGGAAGGAAACAAGGTAAGGAAGTTATTCAAGAAAAAGGAAGATCAATGTCAAAAGTTGCAGGATGAAGTGACATCATTAAGAAATGAAGTCAATGAAAGGAGCACAATCATCAAGAAACTCAAAGATAGATCCAGTTATTATGAAAGACTTGAAGCTACGATCCGCTCGCTAAAGGAAGATCTTGAAGAATCAAAGAAGCAGAATAAAGATCTACTCCAAGCTCTTGAAAAACAAGAAAACGAAGTTCTTGAATTAAGGCATCAATTGGAAGAAGGAAGGAAAGCTGAAAAAGACATGAAGAAGCACTATCGTGAAAAGGAAGAGCATCTTCAGGTTGAGGTAAATATTCTAAATGATAAATTAGAAGAAAAGGATAAACTCTTACTATTTCAAGATAGTACTAAGATATTGGATGATATTCTTATTAGTCAAAGGTCTCCTGCTATCAAAACTGGTCTTGGTTTTTATGAATCCACTGAAAGTGAATCTAGTTCACAAGGAGACGCAAGAAACTCTAATGAGAAATCTGAAATGCACAACGAAGAGACGAGAAGAAAACCCCATCAATAGCCAAGGAAAGAAATTCTTCAAAGGAAATATTTTACTCCTCCAATGCATAATGTTGAATGTTATGTATGTCATAATCTTGGACATGTTGCAGATAGATGTAGAAGAAGAATGGTTCAAGATCATCACACAGAAATATCATCACATTCCATGTACTTTCAGGGATATTGTTTTTCTTGCAATATGGTTGGTCACAAAGCTGTTGATTGCTACAGGAGGAATATGAAACATATGAGATGTTATGCATGTAACAAGCTTGGACATATAGCAAAGGAATGTAGGAAGAAGGTTCGGGCACCACACCAAAAGGAGAAAACATCATCACACTTGAAGATATGGAAGAAGAAGGAAGTACAGTCAGAAAGATGTGGCACAACACAATATACTCAGACACAGCACAGCACAGACATAACAGACTCAGGGGGAGCTGAAAGTGTAAAACTTCAGTGTCCTAAATCTCATACATGAGTTTCATAAAGTGAAGTCGTGTATATACGCGAGTTAGACACTGTAAAGTCGCGTATATGTCAGTTTGAGGAAAAGCAGTGGGGACAGGCTCAGAAAAAGGGTCTGATATGACTCAGTCCATTATATGCTCTATTGGTTAAATAGTTACAGTATGCTGAGAATGTGTGGAAGTGTCTTGATACTTGTAATATGTCTAGAAGTTCTTTGATCCTAACTTGATGATGATGATGTCTTGATACTTATTGCTGAGATATGCATGATCAGATCTAACAGTAAGCAGATGGCACAGGTTGAGGGGGAGCATATGCCTTTAATAATGCATTGTTGGCATTATGGTTAATAGTCCTTGGTGATGATGCTTATATGGCGAAATGATATATCTTGCTATGATGTGGTTATTAGTTGTCCATGATAAAATCTCATATGATTCTTGGGGTTACATAGGTGATGTTCAGATCATATTTGTTGATTGATTCTTAGATGGTGCATATATGATGCTTACATGGTGATCTTCAAAAGGATAAGGAGAAGTACAAAGCTTGAATACACAACTTCATTACTTGATGATGAGTCTCTCATATGCTACTGTCATCATGTGCATAAATATCATCTAATACAGTTATGATGTAGGATTCCTATAGTTCTTGGTGCTCATGTGGATGAGGATTGTTGATGTTGATGATATTGACAAAAGATCTTGAGCTCAAGATACATAATGTTGGATACATGAATGATTACTCAAAGTTGCTTTGTTGGAGACATGATGATGATGAGTTCTTACCTATATGTTGATAGGTTGATTCTTACATATGTTGATTGATGCAGATATTCCCAAGTGATGATACATGGATGATCATGTTCATAAGATGGCTATGGTGTTTTACACACATGATATAATGTGAATGATTTTATGATGATGAGTTGATATCTATATGCAGACATATCTTGCCATAGGACATTTACAGATTGCTGATCTGGAAATCGTTGTACGCGAGTTTAATAAGGAGTATCCACGTATATACGCTTGTTTATGTGGATACAGATGCGTATATGTTAATTTGAAGGAAATTAGTGGGCCAAACTCAGAATGAGAAGAGTCCGATATGGGCCTGACAGAAACCATCTGGCACAGGTACAGAGGGAGAACATGATTGCTGGCCTAGATGTTGTTGCAAGATGCTTATGGAGAAAATCATACATTATGTATGATAGTTGCTAATGACTATCATGGTCTTATTTAGATGTTTGGTCTCATGCATTGGTCATATCAAGACTCATGATGTAATAGTGTCTCTCTATCTATTGTAGTCATTTAATAAATTCTCTTCTGGTCACATGATGTAATTTGTAACCCCTCTATGCATAAGAAGGATGATGAAATATTTCAGTCATGTATCAAGGTCATGTAACGGCCTATGTTGGTTTCCCCACTATGCCTGGTATGAATGATGTTATACTCTTATTATCATGTGTAAACCTTTGGTATATCCCCACTTGGTTGGGAGATGGAAGTATGTATGAGTCCTTGGTGCTAGGAAGGTCACTTATGATGTATAGAGTCATATTCTTCTTATAGAACATCTTTTTCCAGACCTTGCTTACAGTCAAGGGGAGCATGAACAGCACACTTCAGCAAAGCAGAGATTTCAGCATGTACTCAGAGGGAGCATGGTCAGATTGGTACACCTTGGCATATACAAAGGGGGAGCTCATTCAGAAATTTCAGCAGGTACTCAGGGGGAGTATGGACAGTGGAATGATTATCAAGGAAAGAGAATATCTTGATCCGCCCTTTGCCCTTGATGTCAAAGGGGAGAGTGATTTGGTGTTGTCGCCATCAAGTCCAAAGGGGGATATTGTTGGCATTATGATGCATGTGTTGTACTTGATGGCAACCCACTCATAGAAGAACATCTAACTTATTTATAACTAGATGAATCTTCAGAAGAGATATCATATGTGACAAGATGCATGGGATGTAGGACAGCTCAAAGGAATCAGATGATAGTTCTAAGTTTGACAAGTTAGCTTTGCCATCAAGTCCAAAGGGGGAGATTGTTGGCATTATGAGACAAGTGTTGTCCTTGATGGCAAATCACATAGATGATAGATCATAGTACAGCAAGTCAACAAGAAGGATTTGATGATCAGACTACAAGGATGAAGAGAAAATATATATACGCAGGTTCATCATGACCGAGCCGCGTATACACACGGTTTAGACGTTACAAAGGCGCGTATGCGTATATACGCACTTTCATGCAAGGAAAAGCGCATATATGTTGGAGAACTTACTTTTGGTCCGTGGTAGTTAGTCCTTGGTATTTGAACCTATGGTTTTGGACCATAGTATCTCATCAGACGTGTTGATCCCAACTATTGGACCATGGTATTGAGCAAGGCCTAAGACTATAAAAGGAGAAGAAGATCATTAGGAAAGTGTATCGAAAAAGTCTTGAATATCTGATGAAGGATGAGATCCAGTATGCAGGTTATGGGTTGATGATGCATTGCTTGATCTGAGCTAAGGAGGGATCTCACCGGTTGATGGAGAACAAGATCTAAGGATAGATCGAGATCAAATGGTTTGAAATAAACTATCTCTATATGATTGATTATGTTTATTCTAGATCTGTATACTGACGCATGTAATGATCTGAACTGGGTATAACTTAAGTTTGAAATCGCTACAAGTCATGATTGAATATTTATAGATCTGTACGCAGGTTGGCTTTGGTGTAAGCGTGTATGTACGCGGGTTTGGTTCATTGTAGTAGCGTATACCATTTGAGCTATGATGTTTGAAGTTACAGGTGGTTCTGGTTGTTCATGAGTTCTGATGACAGTTTAATGGTGTCAGTATTCTGCATATCCTGTTTGGTTGATTGTGTTTAGCTTCAGTATTGATGAGAACTAATATTGGATCAGGATCATAATGAGTCATATTTATGTGATCTGATGGACTAGATCTGGGTGCTAACTCACATATGATCTGGATATGTCTGAAGTTAGGAAGTGCAGTGAAGTTATGAATAAGTAATTAATGACATATACGCTGGTTCAATTTGGTGAAGTTGCATATACATGCTGGTTCAACACTTCCAAGTAGCGTATGCACTTTGATGCATGTTTGTGATGATACAGTTGGTTCTTGATATTGTGGCAGAGTTCAGTGTTATTCTCTGCATTCTAGTGACTGTGTTGTTGACAGGGTTTCAGTGTTTCAGTGATTCAGAAATTGATGATGCTAGGATTGATTGTTTTGTGCTTCATTGATATTTATGGGTCCAGTATGAAAATTTGATGAAACGTGGCCTTCAGATTATAGTGTTGTGCTTCAAGAGTATCCAATCTGAAAATGTATGAAATGTGGTCCCTGGAGGATGGAAGGAGATTGTAGGCCGGCGCCTACGTACTAGTACATCAGCTAGTACAAGAGCAAAGGGGGTGGTAGCTCCCTTCGAGTAGCAGCTAGAGAACAAGTGAAGATTGGTGCATTTAGTAGGCAGGCACCTATGTACTAATAAATGGATCAGCTAGTACAAGAGCTAAGGGGGTTGTAGCTCCCATCCAGGAGAGTCTGGAAAACGAGAGAGGGTTGTAGCCCTCTGCAGGTAGAAGCCTGTATACTGGTCTAAGACTACACCAGTACAGAACTATTGTAAAATGAAGTTTCTTATTAAAAGAAGATAGAGACGACTTGCAGTAGGTGGTTTTCACCCACATTGGGTTTCCACCTTATATCATGGTGTTCATGTGTGCTTCTTGTGTGTGATGGTCTGTTCTGTTTTACTGCACCTGCTTACTATACATATCATTAATGAAGTTCTGATGCACTAACTAAATATCAACATTTAATGGATTAACTGAATCATAAGTATTCTGAATATACGCTAGTTTCATTAGACACAGTTGCGTATACACGCAGGTTCCCTTAACTGAAGTAGCATATATGTATCTAAGTATGGAAATCAAAAAGTTTTATTGATTTAATAATACTGATTCACCCCCCCCCCTCTCAGTATTATTTCCAAAAGCATTGTAACTAGAACTTTGTTGATGGCTTCTACTTGGCCATTGGCTTGAGGATAGTATGGTGTCTAGCTATCATGCCGCAAGCCTAGCTGGGTTGTTAACTCAGTCATCATATGATTACGGAAATGTTTGCCGTGATCAGTGACGATAGCCTGAGGGACTCAGAACTGTGAGATAACATGATTAAATAAAAATTGCACCACTATGTGACCATCTTCAGATAATGTAGGCATTGCCTCAACCCATTTTGTGAAATAATCAATCGCAACGATAATATACCCATGCCCCCCGGCCAAGCGAGGGTTACAGGTCATGTAATTAATGCCCCATTTGGCAAAAGGGCCGGCAGTAATGACAGGGTGCAATGGAGTGGGATGCACACACATCCTCCGTTGGTAGATTTGGTACTCATGATAAGAGTGGACGGTAAGAATGCAGTCCTTGAAGATGGAGGGCCAAAAGTAACTAGCATAGAGGATCTTCTAAGCAATAGCATACCTGAACATGTGACCACCATAGGTGCCAGAATGGAAACCATTTAAAACTCGTTCGACTTCCTCGAATGTTAAGCATCGATGAAGAAAAGTCGGCGCCGAGACGATATCAGGTGTCCCCAATAATGCGATAGGGTTGAGAATGATGGCGAATTCATCGCCGAGAATCCTTGGACAAATCAAGACGAAAAGAGGACATCTGAATATAGACAATAATATCCCCGTACCAAGGATCGAGGGTACTAATCAAGAATAGAGTTTCATCTGGGATATGGTCCTCTAACTGAGAGGGTGCGGCAACAGATGGCAGAGAGTAAAGAAACTCAGCAAAGATGAGGTACTTCTTAGACTTGGCAGTGGTGAACTCCAAGCTGAACTCTTGGAGGATGACAATCCACTTTGAGTATTTCCCCCAGTAACTGACGTGACAAAATGTATGTCATTGGGTTGTAATCAGAAACCACCGTCATGGTACACAATAAAATATAGTGGCAGAAACGTTGAATGGCACAAATGACAGCCAATGCCAACTTCTCAACATAGGCATATTGAGTTTCCGTATCTAGTAAATTGCGGCTGAGATAGTAAACGGCATGCTCAGTGTCATCATCATCATCTTGAACTAGAACCATGCCAATAGTGGTATCGGCAGCGGCTAAATATAAAGTGTAGTCACGATGATAATCAAGAGGACGCAACAATGGAGTAGAAACAAGGAGGGCCTTGAGGTGCTCAAATAACTCTTCTGCAGCGACATCCTAAAGGAAAGGGGTATCCCACTTTAATAACCACGTATAGCCTTCGGCCACTTCGGCATAATTCAGCATGAATCACCGTAAAAAATTTGCTTTACCCTGTAAACTCTACAATTGCTGTAAAGAAGCAGGGGGAGGGAGATCCAAGATGGCTTCGACTTTAAGGGGATCGAGACAGATACCCTCTCGGGAGACGATGAACCCGAGAATTCTGCCTGACTCAACACATAAGACACACTTATGCAGATTAAGCCGAATACGATAGTGTTGACAGCGGTCGTGAAGGTGAGCTGGATGGTCATGGCACTTTACTGAATGAGCCAGCAGATCATCTAGGTAAGGCTGCACAATGTGTCGAATATCATGGAACGCATAAGACATTGCACAATGGAAGGTGGCGCCGACATTTTTTAAACTAAAGGGGAGCTTTTTATAAGCGAAAGTGCCCCACAGAAAGATAAAGGTGGTCTTGTTTTGATCTGCAGGTGTAATATTAATTTGGTTATAACTAGAAAACCCATCCATGAATGAATATATTTCACTCCCAACACACTCATCAATGAGCTGGTCAATGAAGGGTGTAGGGTAGTTATCTTTGGGACAGGCCCGATTAATATCATGATAATCAACACATACCTTGATAGTGCCATGTTTTTTAGTCAGAGGGAAAATATTAGAGACCCAATCTATGAGTGGGATGGGGTAAATAAAACCAGCGTTAAGAAGCTTTTCAACTTCCGCTTTAATAGTCGTAGCCTTCTGGGGGTGCACGGGGCGTAGATGCTACCGAACAGGTTTAGCACCTAGATAGGTTGGTATATCATGCACCACGATGCTAGGATCAATGTTGGGCATTTCTTCGTAAGACCAAGCAAACACATCACGGAATTCACGAAAAAGATCGGTATAAAGTTGAATCTCCTCTGGAGTACAGGTTACTCCAACATGGATATGCTCAACAATCCCTGGTTTAACAGAGATGTTGATTGGCTGAGTTTGTGTAATGTTCCCCATATTCCCTTCAGAAAACACTTGATGAACTTGGATGGGTGTCTAAAGGGGTTGGGATGGGAGACAAGGAGCAAACCGCTCGAGACAGGTAAGCATTTCCCAATGGGCAGGGAGAAATGAGGAACGATGGTGATGATCAGACCACAGAGGTTCCTCGAAATACATGGTCTCAATAATCACTTCATCAGAAGGAAAAATTTCCTTTAAAGGGTCCGAAGAAGTGGCATCTCCAAGCCAAGGGGATTGAACGTACGAGTCGAGAACTCTACTCGAAGGAGCAGATTCAGAGGAGGGAGCCGATGCAGAAACAATTTCGACGTAGTTGAGCTCGGCACAACTCAACGACATCTCATCGCCCCAGGATTCTATCTGATCAACAGGGGGGAGAAGTCAAGGATCTGAGTGAACAGAAATAATATTAATGGGAGCGATGTTGGGAGGTGTGAGTGAAAAAAAACCCATGAGGGCAGGATCTTTAAAGAGCCCAACACCCACACTCTCACACGGAACAAAGGTATGCTCCACAAAAGGCATGTTTCCATCAGAGGAGGAGGGGGTGAAGAAGGACAGCTAGTCTACTATGATGATCTTCCCCTGATGAGGAAAACGAATGACATGGAATAGAGATGAAGCCACGGCTCGCATGGCATATGTCCAGCTTTGTCCTAAAAGGAGGTTGTAAGTTAAATTGGCATCAACAACTTCAACCTCCACTTCGACCGTCTTCCCTTCCAAAGTAATAGGCAAGCGTTGGAGTATACCATAAGGATGAGACTCTCTCCCATCAAAGGCTTCCAAGGTCATAGGAGACTGGTTCAGAGTAGGAGAACTAATAGCCTTCCAACAAGCAACAGACATTATGCAAGTAGAAGCGCATTCATCAATGACGATATGATGAATCGTTTTAGAATTGATGATGACCTGGATAATGAAGGAAATTTGGTGAGGCGGTCTCAGTATATGACTATCTAGGTCAAAAGTAATCAAATCCGAATCGGGTGGGTCAATGCCACTGATAGCTGATAGCAAGGACTTCCTCTGATAGGGGCTCTGGAGAAATTCTAGTGCGGACATAGCTGACGGAGCTTGGGCTAGGTCCTCAATGATGCTATAGTGCTGAGCAGCACAAGCATTAGGGTTTTATGAAGATTTCTAGAGCACGCCTTTAGGAGGAGGTCGGATGACCGCTTCAGTGCTAGGTCGCTCAATATGAAGGGGACCAGAACTGGATGGAGGAACACTAGAGGGGACTTCAGGCTCCTTCCCGATAGGCGACGATATTCTTTTGCCCAAGTACTAATGTGGACGAGAATTGCCCCAACCATGAATACCTGAGAACCAAAGGGAGAAGAGGATTGAGATGGTTCTACCACCATTTGAGTTTGCTGTGAGGGAAAAGGCTCTTTGAGTACGACAAGAATCCCGAGTGCACCTTTCAATAGATGACTAACTTCAGACCACCTAGGGTAGTCTTTGGTATAGTGATCCTCATCACAGATAAGGCAAGGATACTTAGGCTTGCATTTGGCACCTTCCTCGGGTGGAGGTTTAGGGGAGTCCTGCTTCAGTTGATCAGCCTTATTCTTTCCTTTTCCCTTCTTTTTCCCTTTTGAGGCTTTATCCACTATGGTGGACTAAACGGCGTTAACCACGGAAGTGTTACTAGAATTGGATACAGTCTAAGAAGCATTTTCATTCGAAGCATTTGACTTTTTCTTCCCAGGGTTCGCGAAATATTTCTTAGAGGACGTATTAACAGAACCAATGACGCTGTCAACAGATGGTGTTGATGGGGCTTTGGAAGTTCCGGGCCTCGGAGCATCAGGCAAGTAATCATATAGTGTATTGGACTGGAAGTAAACCAAGTCAAGGTATTAAGCACGTGCAATAGCCTGCTCTTCAGTTACACATGCCCCCATAGCAATGTCCCAGGCTATCGAACTGACAAATGGGGTCATGAACCAGTCGGTCAGAAGCTGATTGGGAATCAAAAACTTAATCAAATGGCGATGTTGTCTCCATTCATGGATTTGATCGGAGATATGCATGGCCATTGTTTGTTTTAAGGATGTCAGGAGATGTGTGCCCATATCATATCGAATCAGCAATTGAAAATGAGTTAAAAATGCCATAGCCAACAGGTTAAAGTCCTGAAAAGATCCGCGAGCTAACTCAATATACCATTTAGCAGCAGAGCTAGTGAGGGTACATTGAAAAAGGTGGACTGGATCGAATCGTCACGTCACGAGTTTGACAAGCACAATAGATGATAAGTCATGACGTGGGCTTGGGGATCTTCTCCAACTTTATCGTCGAACTTGGGACAATCACCGAGAATGTTAGTTGGAACCAGTGGCCAATATGGATTATGAATAATAGGATCATTTGTCAGTTTGCACACATCCGGTAATTCCAATGTTGCTAAAAAGGGTAATTGAGGGTTAAAGGACATTTGAGGCCATGAGTAGGAGGTAGCACCAGAGTTCTAGCCAGCTGCTTGTTGCCCCAATTGATTTTGTCTAGACAGATTCAACCCAGAAGGGTTTTGTCTGTAGGGATTTTGTCCATAGGGGTTATAGCTGTAACTGGACGATTGACCTTGGATCTTCCCCCCAGCATTCCATTGATTACCAACTTGGCCTGCAGGAGCAATATATGGTTGCTGGTAATTATGGTAAGGACTCACCTGCAGTTGTTGATAATTTTGGTATGGGGCAAATTGGGTTTGCCCTTGGAATTGCTAGAAACCATAAGGAAACTGGGCTCCAAACTGAGCCTGGGAGCCAGGCTACATTTGATAAGCAGGTTGAGATTGGGGTCCAACCTAAATTTGAGGACTGGATTGGGTCTGGAGCCTAGACTGGGGCTAAAAACTGGGTGGAGCTTGAGAAGCAACAATCATTTGAGTGCCCGGTTGAGCAGGCCCAGACAGATGTCCTTGAGAGAACTAAGGCTGAGTCATCTAGCTAGAAGGTTGACCTAGTTGAGATTGAGGTTGACCCATTTGCCCAGAAGGTTGAGTTTGCTGGGTACTGGGTTGTCCTTGCACAACTGAGGTTTGTCCTGATTGGCCGGATGGCTGAGCAGACTGGATAGTTGGTTGGCATGACTGGATTTAAGGCTGACCAGTTTGTCCAAATGATTGACTAGATTGGACAGTGGGTTGGACTTGCATAACGTAAGACTGATCGACTTTCCTATAAGGATAGCCTTGCTGGACACCAGGTTGGCCTTGTTGCATGTAAGGCTATCTCGGATTACCAGAAGATTGCCTGAAATAGGTAAAGGAGGAACCACCAAAGGCCAAATGTTGACCCTGGATCGGTTGTCCTTGTGGCTTTGAAAATTTGTAGGGGGTATTTGGCCACCATGATAGGCGGTGGTACCCCAAGCAACAGATAATGGAATCGAGACCTCAACCGTAGGTTGAGATGGCAAAGGTCTGGGGTAATAAACATGAGCTCCTCGAGAATCGTAATAATGAAATGGATCTTGGGGATCTGGATTCTGAAGAGCTTGTAAATATTAATCGTATGCCCCCCTGCTAGAATGGAACCAGAAGAAGGTGGGGAATTTAGTGTAGGATCAACAACCCTGGATGTAGATGCTGATGGGCCACTATTCGCTAGTCTAGACGAAGGTCCAGCAACAGTGATAACAACTGAGGATGTAGTGATGGCACTAACAACAGGGGCTGTAGAAGCCACACAAACAGTTGGAATAGTCGGGACTAAGGTGACAGACACATTGTGAATTTGAGGGGTAAATGTTATCGGGAAATCTAGTGTCCACTCGGAGCTGCTAGTCCCACTAAGACTAGTAGCTATCTTAGAAACAAACAAACTAAAACTACTTTCGCTTTCCTTTATGAGAAGTAGATAAGAGGGGAACAAAGGACACCAACCTCAGTCTTGTGCTTGGTTCCTTGCTTGGTTCCTCTCCCTTCTGACAGATCTTTGCCGCTTTTCCTTTGTCTACCCAGCTTCAAAGAGCACCTGTGGGATCAAAGCAGCACAATACTATCGAATAATAGAGATCTACAATCATAAACAATATATGACCAGATATATATTGACCACACAAATGCATATATCATCAAACATACAAGAATGTGGAGGAAAACTTGAATAGCTTTATTAATATCAATAATAGCAAAGAGGATTACAACCAATTGTTCTGACCCAACGTCATCCTCCAAACATGAAAGCCCTTCTTCACCTTATGAAAAGCTTAGATCACCCAACACTATGATGTTCCACCAAGAAACCAACAACACTTCCTTACAAGATACAAAATTCCAGCCTCCAACCTCTGGATATCTGGGATGAGGGATCCATATATAGATATTTGTTGAGGTGTGAGTCATCTCTGGGTTTTTTATTAGTGTCATTCCAGTGATAGTTCTTATTTCCACTTGGAGATCTCATTGATCTCTTACACATCCTTGGGCGATTCTGAGAGGCAAGTGTCATATGAGGAGTTTCTAGAAGATTCCTTGATCATCCACTTAGCAAACTATCTCTGCCACTTGTCTATTCTCGCTCATCGCACGCTATATAAGGACTTTTCAATATGCCTCACACCTCTCGTGTGTAGTAGGTTTGATGCATCACACCCTTATCACTAAGCAATCAGTATGGTCCAGTTTTGACCATTTCTGAGTAGTTTTTCATGGAAAACTTCTGGGAGATGATGTAATCAGCTGATCTTGTTCCTTTAGGGTATGAAACAACACTTTTAGGGACTTAGAAGCCCTTGGTTTATGGTCATATGTGATTGGGGTTGTAGTGCCTAGAAATTTCTATAACAGTGAAAGGCTCTGAAGTCAGAGTGATGGTACGAGACCACATGGAACATGTAAGGTGAGTTATAGAACCCATAATATCCTTCAAAGCCTTATATCATAAAGGTAGCGTGAGACCAAGAGGGTTGACATGGAAGGATGAATTTTCCATTGGGATAGGAATTTCACCGCTTTTCACAAAGGACTCTTCACTCGTGACGAGGGATGTGTCATCCATGTCAGAAGAAGACATTGGGACTGAGGCACAAGGAGGAGTAATGGGAATATCTTCTTCGGAAGGCTCCTAAATGGGGTTCCAATGAATATTGTAAGACTCATCCTCTGGAGCATGAGAGTTAAGCGGTTGGATACTCAGGATGACAAGAAGAGTATCACTAACAGTCGGTACTTCAGAAGCTACAGAGGATGGAGACCCTTGGTCACTTGGGATGGGAGACGAGATCGGTGATTCCGCCAGGATGATTCAATTCAAAATCCTAGGAAAACTAACGAGAAATAACCCTACACAAGCTAAAACACAAACAAGATCTAACAAGGTAAATGTGAACGTGGCCAAATAAATTTTAAGACATAGGAACAAAACTTGACCTTTTCATCTTTAAAGAGTTGAGAAAAGGATGAAAAGATGACTCTAATCGCCTTCGAATATTTAATGAACCTAAAGTGACAAGTGCTCAGATGGACCTTTTATTTTAGGGAGTCCAAAAAGGAACGAAAGTGACTACTCTGGAGAACTAGGCAAAAGGTTTACCAAACAACCCGTAAAACTGCATATACACCTTGGCAGTCATATGAAAACCAAGGATTTCCATACGACAGTCAATATTCCCGAATGTTGTGTTCGGTGCATTACGGTTTGCAAGGAGGCAAACACAGCTTCCTAAGGATATAGGATGATAACCTAGTGGGGTCTCCCAACATATACTCGATGGTACATGGGAGCACAATTCCGTACTAGACCGTTATTGAGTCACAAAAGGAGGAATCACCGAACCTTGAGTGAAAACAATAGTGACTAGGTTTAACGACGCCGGAGCACGTCTCTAGCCTAGACCTCTAAATAGTGTGTGTTATGTTCCAATGTGTTGTTAGGTTTATTCAGCTCATTTTAGAGTTGATCTTGAATTATGTTTCAGTTTTCAGGGCTTACCGTATGTATACAAAAAATCCTAGGATGCAACTAGAATGTGAAAAATATCCTTTTACTTCAATGAACACCTACCTACAGGAGGGTAGAGAGATCATTCCCAAACCAAGAAAACCAAGATAAACAAATGCAGTCAGTCAATCCATACAGACATCAATTCCTAAAGTGCACAGGTACTCCTAATGAGAGATTTTACCATTCGCTTTCCAATATGCAAACTTGAAATGCAAATTCGCATTCACTTCCGTATACTAAATAAACACAATATTTTGATTTTGATGTCTTTAAATCTAAAAGAAACAAACAAGCAAGTGTGGAAAAACTAGTTGATCCAAACAATTGTGATCTATGTTCGGTAGTGAAAATAAATCGAATCAATACCAAAGATTGGTTCAATAATGGTCACCAAAAATCAACCAGAAACAAGCAATGGGGAAGGCTCAATCAAACCAACAAGAAAGTCGCAAATGAATCTTGGGCAAACCAGCAACCAAGCCAATTGATTCAAGAACTTGAAAGAACGAACTAGGTCACACAGGCAAAAATGCAAGATTCATTCAACAGAGCCAAAGAAAGAGTGCATTAACTATAAATAGTGAAAAACAAGCTTCTGAGCAAGAGAAAAAAAAAGTAATGGATCAACAAGACTGGTGGAAGGAGGCAGAATTGAAAAAATCAATTCTACAGGAATTTTCGTGAATACAACATAAGAAACTAGTGCTGATCAGCAACTAGCTGCAATAACAGAGCGATGTCTTTGCGGAAGTACACATCTTTCCCGCGACGTACCGATTCCAGGAGTCATCGCCACTGTGCGACGGTATTTAGCAACGCATAGTACTTTACAAAAGAGTGAGCGTGACATCAGCGTGACTGTTAAACTATTTTCCGCGATGATGTTAAAAACAATGACAAACGAACAAAAAGCTCCCAAACAAAAACCAGTCAATCCAATAGATAATAGAGGGATTTCCCAGATCGATCTAGGTGACCCAAAAGACTGATAGTTAATACCCAAAATTCAAGAGAGACCAAATCAAAATCAAAACAATAGCAAACAAGAGAAGAACATAGGGAAGACTCTCCAGTGGAGTCGCCAATTTGTGATACAGGAAAGTGTTCCCTCTGTGGACAGAGGCAACCCCTCTAGCCCTAGAGTGGGTCTAGTCATAGCAAGGACAGATCAACAATAGATTTCCTTAAACATTCATAGTTGGAGGCCTACCTAAACCGGTGGTCAATGAAGTTTCGTTGCGCTGCTCCAGCTTTCGCTTCCTTCTTCCCGATGAGTGATCAACCTGAAACAATGCAAAGGAAATACAACAAAGCATGTAACCAGAAAACAACAATGATCTATTTACTCACAAAGTCAAGAATTCATGATCTATCAAGTAAATTGCATACAAGACATAGGAAAAAATCATTTATTTTATTAATAATGAAATAAGATCAAGGTTAAAACCAAAGTATTGATGTCGCAAGCCTTCTCAGAGGGTCCAACCTGTGTATTTCTCAAGCATTCACTCTTTTAAGATGGATCTCCCAACATACAAAGTTTTCTCTCTCACTCATAATTTTTAGCACAAAGTTAAGGGCACTTCACAACCTTCCACAAGCTATCAACAATCCCACACTTGTCACACCCACACCAACTATCTATCAAGCTCAAAAACACTAACAACACTACTCAATCCAAGAATTTACCAACTCTCTGATCATAGCAATGGTGACTGTTTAAATAGGAGAAGGAGTCTCCATGAAAGGCGCACTGGAAGCATGGCTGGACTATTTACAACCGCTATTCATCACGTATGTTAAGTTCATAGTCGTGATGAGGCAGAAAACTTAGGAAAAGTGGGTCACTTGGACACATAAGAGAGCATTTGTTCAGTATGAGCATGTTTCACTAAGACACATGACACAGTAGAAGGACTCGGGTGAAGGCAGTGACAAATTACTGTGTAACAGGTGCTATGCTTGATCTAAACTAGGGATGAACCTTAGCAGTTGATGGAGGATAATATCTAATGATGGATCAGAATCTTAAGGCTTGAAATGAATTATCTTTATATGGTTTGATCATGTTTATTCTAGATATGAATACTGATGCATATGTTGTTCTGTAAATATTATGATCTCGGTATAACTGAAGTCTGGAATAGCTGCAGAATTATGAATTAATATTTGTAGATGTATACGCTGGTTAGTCTTGAGAAAAGCATGTAGACATGCAGGTTCGACACATGGAAGTAGCGTATACCTTATAAAGTATGTTTCAGTTGTTTCTGTTTGTTGTTACAGAGTTCTGGGTTCTAGTTACTGTATTCCGGTGACAATATTTTGAATGATCAGATTGACAGGTTGTCAAAGTGACTGATTGATTCAGTTGTGATTGGTTCAGAAAGTGATTGGTAGATGCAAATGTATTTGAAGATGAACTACATTTATTATGTTGTTGATGGATCCAGTTTGAAAATTTATGAAACGTGGTCCTTGGAGGAAGAAAGAAGGTCATAGCCTTTTGTAGGTTGTGTTAGCCTCCTGTTGCAACAGGTTTCATATTTCATGATTGACATTTTTACATGCCAAATATGTCATCTTTCTTCCAGCAAGGTTCCATATTTCCATAGAAGAAACCAGAGAAGAAGTAATAAAGTGTGCCAATTCAAATGCCACTGTTGTTTCCAATTTTGATGAGTTGTTCCAGTTTTGAAGAATTTCTTAAAGAGAGGTCCAGACAGTCTAATCCTGGCCTCCCTAGGTTTCAATTTTCTGTTTTAGAATATAGAGAATGACATCTGTCCAAACAGTTTAATCTTGGTAGATTTGTAGATAGGTAGAGAATCAAAGGGACCCAACTGTTTAATCTGGGCCCTGGCAGAAATAAGTGCAAATCTAGATAGGAAAATTCAAAAGAAAAATTTTGAATCTGGGTCTGCAAGTCTAAGTGCACCCAAAACAAAAAGAAGAAAAAATGTTAGGATAGTAGGCTGGGTAGGTAGTTGTTCAGTGGCAGAGTGATGACTAGTGATCAATTTTGTACCTCACAATGTCTTATCTTTTCAGATCACAGTTATCAGGCAGTTTTGCGGTTTCATGAAGGTACTCAAGCTGGAGATTCACTAACATCCCCTTCTTCTCGTTTCCCCCAAGTCACTTACTAAATCCCCCAAGAGGTCCAGATTTTCTTGAGCCTCTCAGTTTCATCATTTCCATGGCATGAGCCTTGGTGAACATCTGCTTCACTCAATGATTGCTCACTCAGTGTTTATGAGTCTTCTTTTCCCCAAAATGGCCTAAGGTCTCATACCATAGCACCCTCTTTTCATCTCCATATTAACTATTAACTTTATTATATAGCTCCCTAACAATTTTCCCATTCCCCTACTAAAAATCATGTATATAAACTCCCCTATGAAAATACCCCTCCCTGGCAATATAGCCATATTCTTTATAAGTCCGGGAAATCTCAGTCCATCTAGGACTATTTTTAGCCCATCCGAGTCATTAAGGAGCTAGTTTGACATCTGGTCAGCTAGTAACCTCTTCCTTATCCCAAAAACCCCTGTTTTCACCTTCCTCCCAACATTTTCCTTGTAAATTTTCACCCCACCGCTGTAAAAAAAACCCATATTTCGCCCCTAAACCAAAGTTTTGTGCATAAATATTAACCTGCGCATTCCTGAAACCCCATAACCCACTTTCTCTAAGTTTAAACCCCGCGCGCACTATTAAAAAATGCATATACCGCGAATATACCAGCCCCTTATCCCTCCGTCATATCGCATTAACCGCCAGCCGTTTGATCGCCCGCCCCACAGATCTACGGCTGGCGGGCATCCCCATCCCCGACACGCTCGGCCTTTAACGTCTGGGAGTTCAGCGGTTTTGCGCCATACTCCCGCCACGCGTCAGGCGCTGGGCTGTGGCAGAGCCCCTCCCTCCGAAACCGCCATCCCCGAAAAGCGGTGTGCCACATACCGCTTACCGCCTCCTGCCGGGTGACGTCACCACCTAAGTCACCGCCTGCACAGTCATGCCCACGTCACTCCCCTGTCCAGTCACTTGATGAGTCACCTACCTGCGTGGCCTCCTGCCACGTCACTGCCACGTGTCCCCACCATCGTACCTGCCACATCATCATCCGTACGTGATGACGTCATCCCCCCATGTCGCCCTGCTGACGTCATGCTGACATCACCCGCCGTACAATGCTGACGTCATCAGCACTTTTTGGACGTAGAGGCGCAAAAGTCGCACTTCGGAGCCCTAGAATCCAATTCTGAGGCAGTTTTTGATGAGGGATTTGCGCCTCTCGCAAATCGCTCATCGCAGGATTTTTTAGGCCGAAATGGAGAATCTTTAGGGAATCTTTAAGGAATCTTCTCACCATGCGGCCCCAGGAAGCCCGAAAAGGCGCAAAAATGATCTGTTTTCTTCACAGAGCATACCAAAAGGATTAGAAGACAATTCCAGTTGATACAGAAGCCGAACAGTGGCCATTTATTAGTAATTAGACCCGCAGCACATCGGATCAGCAGTCCAGATTTTGTCAAAGAGTATCAGAGAAGGATAAAATGCCAAAGAGTATCAGCCAAAGATATTTTAGTGGCTCAAAGCAGCTAAGAATTAATGAGCCCCCCAGAAAGTCAAATCAAGCAGCTAAAACCCATTCCTGCACTCAAATCACAGCTTAAACTTTAAATGCAGGCAGACGTCGAGGAGCAAGAACCCATGCATATTTATTTCAGAAGCCACTACAACAAGCCACCAAGGACCACATCATTCACTTATTTCTGATACGGCGACCCTCAGCGCCGCTCAAGAGATTTTTTGCATTTAATTCCAGATAGAGTTAGGTCAATAAATTATGTTTTATGACTTGATTAGGTCAAGATGTAATAAAAGCAGTAGATAGAAAGTTTTGCCCTATATATACCACCCTCTGTATAGTTTTAAGGGTTGGTCAATTGAGAATTTCATTAGAGACTCGCATTGTATACCTGAGTTTTTCCATAATCAAAGATTGTTGAAAGCTTGGAGAGCGAACTGTCTATTGTTGATGAATGTTTTGAAGAGTTGAAGATGGAATTCCTGCGTAGCGGCCTGAAGCAATAAGTGCCTCTTATCTCTGTTTATGTGTTTGCCATTATCTAAATAGCAGAAAAAAGGAATAGCCTAGAATTAGTTTAAATACTCTCTATGCTCGATTTCTTCTATTTCTTTGTGTTTTCATCTCAATGAATTGGTTATGAATATGAATTCCTCCTAGCTCATGTTTACCCCAATTTACCTGTGTTTGCCAATTATCTAGGGATTCTTAACTGCCCCTAGGTAGCGCTCTGTTACCTCCTCTGTTAAGTCGACTGAGAGATTCTTAACTGCCTCTCATTACTTAACATTTCTTTCCGTCCATAAAACCTGAGAAATTGCTTCAACCTCAGCTATCTTGTTCCATTTTCCCTCACTGTTATTAAGGAAACTTAACAACATTTCTCTCCTCGACTCCACGCCCAATGGTTCGAGACCCTTAGACTATGCACTGCCTCTCTACCTGAAAAATGAATTTGCCCACCAAAACAAAACAAAGAACCCCCTGAACCCAAGACCTAGCCTAAAATCCTTTCAAACAAGGTTAAATCTAAAAGAGAGAGCCCTCTCTGATTGCAGGTTGGCTAGAACCTGCAGTCCAAAGTTGGTTTGTGGTTACCTTGGCCGTATCCCTTTCTTAACCTTTAGGGACAACCTGAGTGATAACATAATGGTGACTCCACTCGGGAACCTCCTCAGTTAATTTTACAAAGTTTCACGAAGAAGGTTAAAAACCCCCTGTAGAAATCGATTTTCTAATTGTCGTATATTTCCTAAAACTACAGATGAAGCCTGAATGTTAGCCAGGAAGCCTTTAAAACTGTTTTTGTTTTACATTAACAGGTTTAAATAAAAGCTGCTTCAGTCAATCTTCATGCTAGTTTTGAGATATATATAGCCATTCCAAAATCTTATCTGGCCCCTGTGAATACAAAAATATTCCCAAAAAATATACCCAAAAAACAAGTTCGGAAGTTGGCTCCCAATAAACATCTGCGATATACAAGGTCAAACCCAGACGCAGATCCTCCAGCTGTTTTTGAAAACCCTAACATAATCCCTAAAATCCTTAGGAAGCAACAAAGACAGGAAAATTTTGCTGATTTGAGTCCTGAAACAGCTTACCCTAGCTCTGTTCCAACTCCTATCAAGGTTTTATTCCGGTCTACCCCTGTTTCCCCTAGTTCATCATCTACATCTCAAAGCCCTCCCTTCACACCTTCATTCACAGCACATATTCCCATTACCACTACTGTTGTTTCTACTGTTCCAGTTACTCCTGTTGTCCCTGTAATCCCTGTTGTTCCTCTTATCCCCACCAATATGGCTAATAGATATGCACCCCTGCAATTACCTGCTAACACTGTGGCTTTACCCCAAGATTACTAATCCAAAATCACATATTTTGATTCCACTGGTCCCTTCACAGCCATTCAGCATGCCAAAAAGATGCAAGACTATTTTGAAAACTATGAAATAGATGATGACAGCGTGAGAATGAGAATTTTTGTCCAGAGCCTGACAGGTGATGTAAGAACTTGGTTCAGATCACTTGCTGCAAATTCCATAACCACTCATGATGAGCTTTACCTATCCTTTACCAACAGATGGGAGAAAAAGAAAGATCCCTTGCACATATTAGCTAAATATGATACAATCAAATGAGGTCCTCAAGAGACCGTTTTGGAGTATTGTGAAAGATTCAACAATGTATATAATGCAATACCGCAGAACTTAAGACCTCCACCTGACCTTGCCTTGTACAAATTTCCTGATGCTCTTGACCCTGATATGGCATATCAGTTAAAAGAAAGAGCTCCTGCAACCCTTGAAGACGCGCAAAAGGTTGCTATCACGGTAGAAGCCAACTTAATTGCCAAAAGAAACAGAGCGAGAATGGAAAAGAGAACCACCTTTAAGGAAGAACCCTCAGCTTTTGACCAAAAAAAGACGCTATCATTAATGGCCTGCAAAGACTAGGAGAAAGAGTAGAACATGTTGAGAGAAAGGCATCGTGGGAAGGACAACAGCCCAACACCATAAGAAATCCAAATTTCAGGAAGACATAGAATATAAATGCTGGTAGGACTAACCAAGACCAAGACATCAGACTCCCTTTTCAAGATAACTATATAGAAGGATCTACTTCTAGTCAACCCATAGAAGACAATCACATAAATGTAATGGACCTAAAGGGTGAGCATCAAACTTTCCTGACACAAGAAGACCAAAATGAACATGATTGCAGTCAATTTCAGACTAAAACTGGTGAGACTTTTGATTTCAAGCAGGGTTATGATACTGCTGTGTATGAAGTACACAAACAATATAAACTGAGAACTAGGACAATTGATATTTCTGAGCCTAGCAAGACAAAGGAAACCAAACAGCCCAACAAGATTACAAACAAAGCTGCCATAACAGAACCGACTGATATAACTGCCTCAAACTCAAGTCAAGTGACTGTAGAAGACATAATAGACATGCAGCCTTCCAAGGATCAGCCTTTGCCGCCTCCTTTCTCAAAACAAAACTTAAACAACGTCCCAAAAAATACTCCTGAAGTTGCAAAACCGCAAGCGAATACTTCCCATAGCATTGATAAACAAGAAAAAGCCACTGATATTTCAGGTGAAAAGGAAAAAATTATTGTTATCAACACCAAGACTCCACAGGATAAGCCATTTAATTTGGAGACAGAAATAGGAAAACTGAAGATAGCTATTCCTCTCCCAGAACTCGCCAAACACGATGTATATAGACAGCAAATTCAAATATCATTGCAAATGCCAGAAAACAAGGATGATGTAAATGTTTTGGATGATTCCCCTGAGCTGTTGTTTGGACCAGAAGTTAATGGA
Organism: Pinus tabuliformis; assembly: GCA_031772625.1. NCBI lineage: Eukaryota > Viridiplantae > Streptophyta > Pinopsida > Pinales > Pinaceae > Pinus > Pinus tabuliformis. The sequence goes on from CM062806.1 coordinate 174,761,613, forward strand.
AAATCCACCTATGGACCTGTCCCACCCTTTTATATCAGTCTGCATATACATGACAAAGTTTTACACAACGCTATGTTTGACTCAGGGGCATCACACAATCTTATGCCCAAAGCAGTGATGGAAAAACTGAACCTTGATGTTACAAGACCATACAAAGATCTGTACTCATTTGACTCAAGTCAAGTGAAATGTTTAGGCCTCATCAAAGACCTCTGTGTCTCCTTAGTCCAATATCCTAACAAGACCATCCTCATGGATGTAGTAGTCGCTGACATTCCACCAAAATATGGTATGCTCCTGTCGAGATCATGGGGAGCGAAGCTTCAAGGATCCCTTCAACTAGACCTCTCCTACGCTACTATTTCAGTCTTTGGGCAACCAAAGAGACTGTACAGAGAAACGCTGATGAAATACGTAGTAAGTAGTGAAAGCAAGCCTGAAAATTTTCCCATTTATTCAATTCACTCCGATATGGATTCTTTCATTTTATTCAATGATGAAATAAATTTACCCACTGAGGGTAAACTGCTAGCTCTAGAACAACAAGTGCACATCAGTGAAGAAACGATTACCCATGATAAAGAGATTGTCAAAACAGTAAATGCAACCAGCATGTTACAAGAACCTGCCCAAACAAAAATTTTAAATCTGCCCAACCCTGATTCGGATAACACTCCTAGCATTGTCAACAAGCAAGAAATCACATGGTTCTTAGAGTTTGATGGCTCTGTTAACAAGTTAGGAGCAGGGGCAGGTGTCTGGATTCATAACACACACAATAATCATGCAGAGGGACATGCTTACAGACTGAACTTTAAATGCACAAATAACATGGCAGAGTATGAGGCTCTGTTGTTAGGCCTTAAACTGCTGAAAACTCTAGGTGTTGTAAAAGTGTCTATCTTAGGGGACTCTGATCTAGTCATACAACAGATGAAAGGTAATTTTGTTACCAATGACAATGGAATGAGAGCTTACAGAACTGCTGCTACTGACATACTCCAGTCATTCGCCGAATTTAAGCTTGACAAGATTTCCAGAAATCACAACATTCATGCACACAGCCTGGCCACATTTGCAAGTACATGTAAACTCCCTTTTGACCCACACCATCATTTCACAGACGAAATAAAACATAGGCCCACCATCCCAAATAATGTCAGAGATTGGCAAGTATTCGAGAATGATGCCCAGATCAATAATTTCCTTACCCTTGCGCATGAATTTTCAAATATTCACATTGACACGGATGCCATGACAGATTATGAACAGCAGAAAAATGAAGGTCAGCAAGCTCTAGATACTGCAACAGCCAAACTGATTCTGAAGCCAACCGTTTTTGACAATGAAAACATTGAACAACTGAAACAAACATAGGAAGAAGAAGCAGACAGAACAGAGGTAGAAATCGTTTACCTAAAGGATAATTTTTTGCCTGCTAGACTAACTCCACTAGAATACATGTTTGACTCTAATGACGTTCCCAGAAAACCAAAACTGCAACCAATAAACACGGAAATTGAAGAACACAACATTGGAACACTAGAGAATCCAAAAATGATCAAACTATCCAAAAATCTGCCACCCGATCAAAAGCCCAATTACATTGACTTGTTCAAAGAATTTCAAGATTTATTTGCTTGGAGCTATGAGGATTTGAAGTCCTATGATACATCAGTGATTCAGCACACAATCCCATTGAAGCCCAATCAGAAGCCCTTCAAACAGAAATTGAGAAGAATCAACCCTGTGCTGCTTCCCCCGATTGAAAAAGAAGTAAAAATGATGTGGGAAGCAGGCATAATAGCCCCTATCAGATTCTCTGAGTGGGTGTCCAATCTTGTTCCCACAAGAAAAAAGACAGGTGAAATCAGACTTTGTGTAGACCTCAGAAACTTAAACCAAGTCTCCTTAAAAGACCACTATCCTTTGCCCAAAATGGACCACATATTTCAGAGAGTAGTGGGATCATCTAGAATCTCTCTACTAGATGGATTTTCAGGTTTTAACCAGATACTTGTTCACCCAGATGACCAAGACAAAACAGCTTTTACCACACCCTGGGGAACATTAAAGTATGTAAAGATGCCGTTTGGACTCAAAAAAGCTGGTGCTACTTTTCAACGAGCAATGGATATTGCTTTCACCAAAGAAATACATGACTTCCTGGTTGTGTACCTTGATGATTTAACCCCATTTTCCAAATCTGATGAAGAACATCTCAAGCACCTCAGGCAAATTTTCATGACATGCAGACAATATGGTATTTCATTGAATCCTAAGAAGTCCCTATTTGGCCTTGAAGAAGGAAAATTACTTGGCCACATCATATCAAAAGATGGGATCAGAATTGACCCTGAAAGAATACAGGCCATCCTCCAAATTCCATACCCCAGAAATATAAAATAGCTACAAGCATTCCTTGGGAAAATCAAACTTCTTGAGGAGATTCATCCCAAATCTGGCTGAATTAATAAGACTGTTAAGCAACATGTTAAAGAAAGATGCCAAGGTAAGATGGTCCCTGGAAGCTAAGCAAGCATTTGAGAGTATCAAATCTGCCTTAACTCAAACCCCTGTCCTAACTAGTCCACAGTTCGATAAAGATTTTATCATATTTTCGTTTGCATCCAAGCATACGATAGTTGCTGTCCTACTACAGAAGGATGAACAGGGAGCTGAAAAGCCAATTGCTTTTTTCAGCCGAGCCTTAAGAGATGCCCCATTAAAGTACCCGATAATGGAAAAACAGGCCTATGCACTTGTCAAGGCCATCAAGGATTTTAGAGTGTACATACTGTATTCACACGTGATTGCCTACGTCCCACATGCTACTGTAAAAGACATACTGACTCAAGATGGATTAGAAGGCAAAAGAGGAAAGTGGATCGCAAGTATCCTCGAATACGACATTGAAATAAAACCAACCAAGCTGATAAAGGGACAAGGTTTAGCTAAACTAATGTCCGAAACAAATTTTCAAGCCTTAGATATTAACCAGCTGGACAATGAACCGGAGCTGGCGACTCCACAGATCAGTGAAATATTTCTACAATGCCCCTAGTACACTGATATTTGCTATGTATTGTTAAACCTGTGTGCTCCCCCAGGATTGTCCAGGACAAAGAAAAGATTTTTGAAAATGAAGGCTTTGAAATTTTGTGTTATTGATGGTGCATTATTTTGGAGAAATCATGAAGGTATATTGTTAAATTTTTTAACCATGCATGAAACTAACAATGTCATGAAAGAATTCCATGCAGGTGATTGTGGAGGACATCTCTACTGGAAGTCCACAGTAGAAAAAATCTTGAGGGTTGGTTTCTACTGGCCCACTCTTTTTGCAGATGTTAAAAAGTTTTCCATGTCGTGCCATAAATGCCAAATTTTTGAAGGCAAGAGAAAATTGTTGCCCATGCCCCTTAAACCCATCTCCACCGAAAAACCTTTCCAACAATGGGGTCTTGACTTCATTGGAGAAATCCATCCCTCTTCCTCAGGCCAGCACAAATGGATCCTAACAGCCACCGATTATTTCACCAACTGGGTTGAAGCCATTCCTTGTAGACAAGCCAATGATACCATCATTATCCAATTCCTTGAATGCAACATCCTTTCCAGATTTGGCTGCCCTGAGAAAATCATCACTGACAATGTCGCTGCCTTTAAGTCCAAAAAGATGATCACATTTTGTCACAAGTTTCATATCACCCTGGGTCACTCTACAGCATATTACCCTCAAGGTAATGGATTGGCCGAGTCATCTAACAAGAGCCTCATCAACATCATAAAGAAAATGCTAGAAGAAAACAAGAAAAACTTGCACAAAAAGCTGGTGAATGCCCTATGGGCAGACATACTTTCAAACAAAAGATCAATTGGAATGAGCCCTTATAAACTGGTATATGGCATGGAGGCTAGATTTCCTTCATCCCTGGGCATTCCTACTATCAAGCTGTTACAATAGATTCAGGCAGAACCAAATGACATTCAAAGAAGAATTAATCAGACAATTCATCTTCAGCAAACCAGAGAACAAGTCTATGACAGAGCACAAATCTTACAAGAAAAGCTCAAAAAGATGTTTGATAAGAGGGCTAAAGCTGAAAATTTCAGTATTGGTGACAAAGTTTTGAAGTGGGACTGAAGAAGAGAAGACAAGGGCAAGCATGCAAAGTTTATTTCCTATGGAAAGACCCATTTATTATTTCTGTTGTTCAAGGAAACAACACCTATTTTCTCAGATCTATGGAAGACAACACTGTTGAAGAAGGTCCTGTGAATGGCAGGATGTTGAAACATTATCACGATCCTTGTTGTTGAAACAATGCAAGTTCTGTAAATATCTTTGTACAGTTATATTGTGTATATATGAGCACTGCTCTTAATTCCTTTTGATAAGCAGGCCGATTATTGAAGGAACAGCAGTAAATTTATGGAGGCACAGCCGGTGCTGATTATCCAGTTTTTAAAGACCTATCTCTGTATCAATCTCAGCAAATCAACAAGAGTAACAATGTCATAACAACAATTCGGGTCAAAGAGAACCTGTTCTGCACTTACAATTTTCAGGCAAGAAAAGGTTAACAGAAGAGGAAAAATTTCAGCAAATTGTTTCAGACAAAAGCTGAAGGAAGAACATCAATTTGCAATCCATGTTTTCAAAGATATATTCTCTGGCAACATTGTACATAATAATCCAGCACGCAGAAGAAAGCAGGCGTTGCTGAGCAGTTCACAAAGATTCACTTGAGGAGAAGGTTGTTTTGTCACAAAGTTTCATATTTCTAACAGCCAGAGCAAAGAAGTTTTTCAGTTTACGGTGACAACAGAGATCAAGGCAGTCTGACTTGCTGTTCTTGACTTTTCACAAGGAAAAGCCATCCCCAAGTGGAGCCACTGTTAGCCTCCTGTTGCAACAGGTTTCATATTTCATGATTGACATTTTTACATGCCAAATATGTCATCTTTCTTGCAGCAAGGTTCCATATTTCCAAAGAAGAAACCAGAGAAGAAGTAATAAAGTGTGCCAATTCAAATGCCACTGCTGTTTCCAATTTTGATGAGTTGTTCCAGTTTTGAAGAATTTCTTAAAGAGAGGTCGAGACAGTTTAATCCTGGCCTCCCTAGGTTTCAATTTCCTGTTTTAGAATATAGAGAATGACATCTGTCCAAACAGTTTAATCTTGGTAGATTTGTAGATAGGTAGAGAATAAAAGGGACCCAACTGTTTAATCTGGGCCCTGGCAGAAATAAGTGTAGATCTAGATAGGAAAATTCAAAAGAAAAATTGTGAATCTGGGTCTGCAAGTCTAAGTGCACCCAAAACAAAAAGAAGAAAAAATGTTAGAATAGTAGGCTGGGTAGGTAGCTGTTCAGTGGCAGAGTGATGACTAGTGATCAATTTTGTACCTCACAATGTCTTATCTTTTCAGATCACAGTTATCAGGCAGTTTTTCGGTTTCATGAAGGTACTCAAGCTGGAGATTCACTAACATCCCCTTCTTCTCGTTTCCCCCAAGTCACTTACTAACATCCCCCAAGAGGTCCAGATCTGCTTGAGCCTCTCAGTTTCATCATTTCCATGGCATGAGCCTTGGTGAACATCTGCTTCACTCAAGGATTGCTCACTCAGTGTTTGTGAGTCTTCTTTTCCCCAAAATGGCCTAAGGTCTCATACCTTAGCGCCCTCTTTTCATCTCCATATTAACTATTAACTTTATTATATAGCTCCCTAACAATTTTCCCATTCCCCTACTAAAAATCATGTATATTAACTCCCCTATGAAAATACCCCTCCCTGGTAATATAGCCATATTCTTTATAAGTCTGGGAAATCTTAGTCCATCTGGGACTGTTTTTAGCCCATCCGAGTCATTAAGGAGCTAGTTTGACATCTGGTCAGCTAGTAACCTCTTCCTTAGCCCAAAAACCCATGTTTTCACCTTCCTCCCAACATTTTCCTTGTAAATTTTCACCCCACCGCTGTAAAAAAACCCATATTCCGCCCCTAAACCAAAGTTTTGTGCATAAATATTAACCCGCGCATTCTTGAAACCCCATAACCCACTTTCTCTAAGTTTAAACCCCGCGCGCATTATTAAAAAAGGCATATACCGCGAATATACCAGCCCCTTATCCCTCCGTCATATCGCATTAACCGCCAGCCGTTGGATTGCCCGCCCCATAGATCTACGGCTGGCGGGCATCTCCATCCTTGACACGCCCGGCCTTTAACGTCTGGGAGTTCGGCGGTTTTGTTGCCGTACTCCCGCCACGCGTCAGGCGCTGGGCTGTGGCGGAGCCCCTCCCTCCGAAACCGCCATCCCCAAAAAGTGGTGTGCCACATACTGCTTACCGCCTCCTGCCGGGTGACGTCACCACCTACGTCACCCCATGTCCAGTCACCCGATGAGTCACCTGCCTGCGTGGCCTCCTGCCATGTCACTACCACGTGTCCCTGCCACCGTACCTACCACGTCATCATCCGTACGTGATGACATCATGCTGACGTCATCCCGCCACGTCGCCCTGCTGACGTCACCCGCCATACAATGCTGACATCATGCTGACGTCATCAGCACTTTTTGGACGCAGAGGCGCAAAAGTCGCACTTCGGAGCCCTGGAATCCAATTCTGAGGCAGTTTTTGATCGCAGGATTTTTTAGGCCAAAATGGAGAATCTTTAGGGAATCTTTAAGGAATGTTCTCACCATGCGGCCCCAGGAAGCCCGAAAAGGCGCAAAAATGATCCGTTTTCTTCACAGAGCATACCAAAAGGATCAGAAGACAATTCCAGATGATACAGAAGTCGAACAGCGGCCATTTATTAGTAATTAGACCCGCAGCACATCGGATCAGCAGTCCAGATTTTGTCAAAGAGTATCAGAGAAGGAAAAAACACCAAAGAGTATCAGCCGAAGATATTTTAGTGGCTCAAAGCAGCTAAGAATTAATGAGCCCCCCAGAAAGTCAAATCAAGCAGCTAAAGCCCATTCCTGCACTCAAATCACAGCTTAAACTTTAAATGCAGGCAGACATCGAGGAGCAGGAACCCATGCATATTTATTTCAGAAGCCACTACAGCAAGCCACCAAGGACCACATCATTCACTTATTTCTGATACGGCGACCCTCGGTGCCGCTCAAGAGATTTTTTGCATTTAATTCCAGATAGAGTTAGGTCAATAAATTATGTTTTATGACCTGATTAGGTCAAGATGTAATAAAAGCAGTAGATAGAAAGTTTTGCCCTATATATACCACCCTCTGTATAGTTTTAAGGGTTGGTCAATTGAGAATTTCATTAGAGACTCGCATTGTATACCTGAGTTTTTCCATAATCAAAGATTGCTGAAAGCTTGGAGAGCGAACTGTCTGTTGTTGATGAATGTTTTGAAGAGTTGAAGATGGAATTCCTGCGCTGCGGCCTGAAGCAATAAGTGCCTCTTATCTTTGTTTATGTGTTTGCCATTATCTAAATAGCAGAAAAAAGGAATAGCCTAGAATTAGTTTAAATACTCTATATGCTCAATTTTTGCTGTTTCTCTGTGTTTTCATCTAAATGAATTGGTTATGAATATGAATTCCTCCTAGCTCATGTTTACCCCAATTTACCTGTGTTTGCCAATTATCTAGGGATTCTTAACTGCCCCTAGGTAGTGCTTTGTTACCTCCTCTTTTAAGTCGACTGAGAGATTCTTAACTGCCTCTCATTACTTAACATTTCTTTTCGTCCATAAAACCTGAGAAATTGCTTCAACCTCAGCTATCTTGCTCCATTTTCCCTCACTGTTATTAAGGAAACTTAACAGCATTTCTCTCCTCGACTCCACGCCCAATGGTTCAAGACCCTTAGACTATGCACTGCCTCTCTACCTGAAAAATCAATTTGCCCACCAAAACAAAACAAAGAACCCCCTGAACCCAAGAACTAGCCTAAAATCCTTTCAAACAAAGTTAAATCTAAAAGAGAGAGCCCTCTTTGATTGCAGGTTGTCTAGAACCTGCAGTCCAAAGTTGGTTTGTGGTTACCTTGGCCGTATCCCTTTCTTAACCTTCAGGGACAACCTAAGTGATAACAGGTTGTAGCCTACGTACTAGTAAACATATCATCTAGTACAAGAGTTAGGGGTTTGTAGCTCCCTTCTAGAAGACACTGGAGAATGAGAGAAGGTTGTAACTTTCTGTAGGTATAAGCCTATGTACTCGTATAAGTTTGCACTAATACAAAACTGTAAACAGATTCTCTTATTATTAAAAGAAGACAGAGACGATAGCAACAGGTGGTTTTCCCCCACATTGGGTTTCCACCATATATCTTGGTGTACATGTGTGTTTCTTATGTGTGATTCTTTCTTCTGCTTTTACTGCACTGTCTAATAAATGTCTGATATACTATTTAAAGTTCAATGCATGTAAAATTGGGTAAATCAAAAGTTTTCTGCATATACACCGGTTTCTTTAAGTACAGTCATGTATACATGCTAGTTCACTTAGCTGAAATAGCTTATATAAATCTGTTTGGAAAATTAAATTATTGATTTGATAATACTAATTCAACCCCCCTCTCAATATTATTTCCAACAATTGGTATCAGAGTAGGTCCTTCAGAAGAAGCTTGATCGCTTGAAGGGTGATCCATCATCATGAGTAATCAAGAAAGCATGGGATCCATCAGACTGCCAATCTTTGATGGGAGAAACTTTGTTTATTGGAAGATAAGAACTACACCCTATCTACAATCACTCGAAATAGATGTCTGGGAAATCGTGGAAGGAGGATATACATTTCCATCAGCAATTCCTATAGATACGACAAGTAAAAAGAAATATGAAACCAATACCAAGGTTGTCAATACATTATTGGGAAGTCTATCACAATCATATTTTGTCAAAGTTATGTAGCTCAAATCAGCCAAAGAAATATGGGACAAAATCGTTCTAAGCTACAAAGGTGACTCTCAGGTAAAATGTGCTAAACTGCAAACTCTCATAATTCAATATGAAACTCTTAAGATGCACAATAATGAAACTATAGCTAGTTACTTCTTACGTATAGATGAGGTTGTTAATTGCATGAAGAATCTGAGTGAAGAGATAAAGGAAGTTACCTTAGTTGAGAAAGTTTTAAGATCCTTGTCTATTAAATTTGAATCAAAAGTATCTGCCATAGAAGAAAATCAAGATCTATAGACTATCACTATGACACAACTTCACGGAATCTTAATTTCCTTTGAGATGAGAAAAGGAGGCCCATCAAATATGAGAGAAGTTGCATTTAAAGCTTCAACAAAAGGAAAGGAAGAACTCAATGAATCAAGACATATTTCAGAAGAAGAAGATGAAGTAAAATTTGTCAAGAAGCTTCAACAGGGTTCCGAAAGATTTATAGGTAAACTACCTTTCAAATGTTTTGCCTGTGGTAGAGTCGGTCATTATGCTACCAAATTTCCTCATAAAGATAAATATGATAAAGGGAAGGACTATGCAAAATGGAATAGAAAGCAAAGTTTAAGTAAAAAGAGTTACTATACTCATGAAGATAGCGATGGTTTATCAAATAGTGATGAAGATGAAAATAGTAATGACTATATACTTCTAATGGCTTATGAAGATGATAATTTTTTGGATGCTTTAGAAGAAGATGACCTTCATGAAGAAATATCTAAACTCAAAATATATTTAGAAGAAAATGATATGATTATAGATACCTTGACATATCAACTTGCTAAAAGAGAAAAACACAATGAAAAACTAGAATGTGAAACTGTGGGTCTAAGAAAGGATCTTGAGAAAACAAAATCTCTCAATCTTACATTTGCTAAAGGATCAGAAACCTTAAATGAAATTATCAAAATGTAGTGTTCTCCTCTGATAAAGATAGGTCTTGGATATACTGAAGAAGCATCTCAATCATAGAAGTCGTCAACCTCCACTAAAAGCTATCTTGATGCAGCAAAGAACAGTGAACAATATGATAATCGTTAGCAAAGGCTTAAAGAAAATCACCAGGTAAATTAGGCTTAATTTGCTTCAAGGATGAACAAAAGCCACAACCAACCTCAAGTAAATCATACTTAATTTGCTTCAAAGATGAATATCAATAGAAACTACAATCACCAAGTCAATAGATTCGATAATAGCAGGAACTTCTTTAATGGTCAATGTTTCTCATGTCATAATTTTGGACACAAAGCTGCTCAATGTGTTGATTACAAAACCATCATGACTAGAGAAGCACGAAATCAAAGGAATGTGACAGGGATCAAGAAAAGTTCCTATAATAACTTTTCTCTTCTTGAAAATGAAATGGAATGCTCAATCTGTAACAAATTTGGCCATGAATAATCTGAATGCAGGAGTAAATTTCGGAAAATATCTCAGAAGGAGAAAACTCCATTAAATCCCAAAATATGGAGAAATAAAGAACTGCAAACAGAAAGATGTGGTATAGCCTTGTATGCAGAAGGACAAGAAAATCAGTGGTACATCGACAATGGATGCTCAAAACACATGACAGGTGAAAAAGAAAAAATTCACTCATATAATGCCTTAGAAAAGGAAAAGAATGTCTCATTTGGAAATGACACTCCTTCTATAATAAAAGGTAAAGGCTCTATCTTCTTGAAAGAAAAGGCTAAAGCTGGGAATGTTATGTATGTTGATGGTCTAAAGCATAACCTGTTGAGTGTCAGTCAAATGTGTGATCAGGGAAATGAAGTGGTCTTTCAATCAAATGGATGTGTTGTTCATGAGCTTGATACAGGAGAAACCATGATCAAAGGTACAAAAACTCCAAACAACTTATACATACTCAAGTGAGGACAAAAACAGTGCTATCTAAGCAAACATGATGAAAACTGGCTATGTCACAAAATATTAGGACATCTAAGATTTTCTCAAATAAGAAAAGAATGTAGATTCCATGTTGTTTGTGATCTTTTGGATATTAGCATTCCTGAAAATACAATATGCAAACCATGTCAATTCGGTAAGCAAACCAGATCTCACTTCATTGAAAAAGAAGGATCAGCTAGTAAGCCTCTTGAACTTGTTCATACTGATTTATGTGGACCATCAAGGAAAAAGTCACCTAATGGAAAAGAATACTTTATATTGTTCATTGATGATTTTTCCAGAATGTGTTGGATAGGTCTTCTAAAGCATAAAGATGAAGCATTTGAAAAGTTCAAAGCCTTCAAAGCTTTAGTTGAAAATGAATCAGATCACAAAATCAAATGCCTCAGATTTGATCGAGGAGGGGAATTTACCTTGGATGAATTCTTTGACTTTTGTGAACAACATGCAATAAAAAGGCAGTTCTCCACCACAAGGACTCCTTAGCAAAATGGAATGGTAGAAAGAATGAACAGAACTGTTCAACAAATGGCTCGAGCTATGCTAGATGAATCTAGAACTCCTGCAACCTTTTGGGGTGAAGCTGCATTCACCGCCATAATTGTTCTCAACCAAACAAATGTTTGGGTAAACAACACTCAAACTCCACGTGAAATTTTCTATGGTAAGACTCATACGGTAAAATACTTTAAAGTTTTTGGAAGCAACTGCTATATCAAAAGGACTGATGAAAAACTTGGTAAGTTTGAGCCCAGAGCAGATGAAAGTATTCTTCTTGGTTACTCTTCCTGAAGTAAAGGATATAAATGTTATAATAAATGACTTGGGAAAATTGTTGAAAGTATTGATGTTGTAGTTGATGAAACATGCAAAAATCCAAAATAGATAAAAACCAAAGATTATGACAGTGAAGAAGATGGGGATTATTTTCCCACATCAAATCATAATGATTCTAAAGAAGAAACCAATGAAGCACCAGAAGAAGAGATAAAGGTAGAAGAAAAGAATCCGTCTAGTTATGTTCAGAAAATCATCCTGAAACTCAAATTCTAGGGGAAAAAGAGGCAAGTGTACAGAGAAGAAGAACTATTACAGAAACCTCAAGCTATCTAGCATTACTATCCTCCACCGAACCTCAAAGTGTAAATGAAGCATGCAAAAATGAATGTTGGGTCAAGGCCATGAATGAAGAACTTGAGCAAATTGAAAAGAATAATACTTGGGATTAGTTCCTAGACCTCACAATAAGAATATCATAGGAACTAAATGGATATTCAAAAACAAGCTGAATGAAAATGGAGAAGTTATTAGAAACAATGCCAGACTTGTTTGTAAAGGATATGCTCAGAAAGAAGGTATAGATTTTGAATAAACTTTTGCTCCTATTTCTAAACTTGAAGCCATAAGGATGTTTCTTGCTTTTTCTAGTTTTTAGAAATTCAAAGTATACCGAATGGATGTAAAATTTTCCTTCCTTAATGGAGACTTAGAAGAAGAAGTCTATATTGAACATCTAGAAGGATTCATTCTTGGAAATGATTCAAAACTTGTATTCAGACTCAGAATGGCTCTCTATGGTCTAAAACAAGCTCCAAGGGCCTGGTATTACCGTCTTGACAAATATCTCCACCAACAAGTCAGCAGATAGTAATCTATATACAAAGATTGACACTGATAATTTGCTAATAATTGTTGTTTATGTTGATGATATCAGTTTTGGTAGCAATGAAGAATCCATGAGTCAGAATTTTTCTTCAGTAATGTAGCAAGAATTTGAAATGTCCTTGCTTGGTGATCTTACCTATTTTCTTAGTCCACAAGTTCAACAAAATAAAGATGGTATTTTTCTTTCACAAACCAAATATCTCAAACAAATCTTGAAAAAGTATAGCATGGAAGATTCTAAACTAGTATGTACCCCAATGGTAACAGGATGCAGTCTCAGCTCAAATGATGAATCAGCAACAATACATAAACCAACTTACATATCCATGATCTGTAGTGTACTTTATCTAACAAGTACCCGACCTAACATCATGCATGCAGTAGGAATAGTTGGAAGATTCCAAGCAAATCAAAAGGAATCACACCTTTATTTAGTTAAAAGGATTTTCAAATATCTTTAAGGAACACAGAACTTTGGTTTATGGTATCCTAGAGATAAAAATCTTACTCTTCATGCATATATAGATGTAGATTAGGAAGGAAGTGTTGATGAAAAAAAAAGCACTAGTGGTGGTGCATTCTATATGGGTTCTAGGTTAGTGTCTTGGTTCAACAAGAAACAAACTTCAATTGCATTATCTAAAACTGAAGCCGAATATGTGGCTGCCGCATCTTACTACTCACAACTACTTTGGATGATGCAAAGCTTGCAATACATTCAGATCACATGTACTCCACCCATCTCCATTCTATGTGATAATACAAGTGCCATCAGTGTTTCAAAGAATCTAGTCATCCACTCCAAGACCAAGAACATACCCATCAAATATCCTTTTCTACATGAACAAGTGCTTGAAAAAAAGGTCAGATTGGAGTATGTTCCCTCCAAAGAACTGATTGTTGATATATTCACTAAACCACTACCCAGAGAGACATTTGAATATCTCAGACAAAAGCTAGGAGTAGTTGCTGCATCATCCTATTGTTAAATCCTATTTTGTTTTTCCAGAGAAAGTTTGTGATACGTGAGTTTCATGAAGCGTAGTCACATACATTTGCGAGTTTCTGTGGGCACAGTCACGTATATATTGGTTTGAGAAAAGGTAGTGGGCTAGGTTCAGGAAAAAGAGATCTGATATGGTTCTATCAATTACAATCTACTGATAACATGTGGAAATATGTTGGTCCTCATAAGTTGTTGATAACTTGACGTATATCTGATTGATGATGATGCCTTGATATTTCTTACTGATATATGTAATAATCAGATCTGATAGTGAACATCTGGCACAGGTTCAGGGGGAGCATATTATCTTAGAAGATCTTGATATAGATCCACATAATTTTTTTGATTCAGGTGACTCTTTTGATGATGGAAATATACAGGCTGTTCATCCTAATGTTGCTGATGATGCAGATAATATATGGTGTATGATAGTTGCTGATGACTATCATGGTCTTATTGATTTTCCTTATTGCTTTAGCGAAAACTAGTGTCGATTCGAACTGCTAGTCCCACTAAGATGGGTAGCTATCTTAGAAACAAGCAATGAAAGATTTTCGAGAGTTCCTTTAAGTGTGATAGATTAGAGGGAAGAAAAGAGGGCCAACCTAGATCTCTCGCTTTGATCCTAGCTTGATTTCCCTTTCCCTTGATAGAATTTTCCACTCCTCTCCTACTTGTCCCGCTTCAAAGAGTACCTGTAGAGTCAAAGTAACAGCAAACAATGCGAAATCATAAACACATTAACCATACAATTGCATTCATAAACAATAAGATCCATAAACACACGATTATATGGAGGAAAACTCAAAGAACTTTATTAATAGTAGTGAAAGAGAGGATTACAACCCAACTGTCTGATCCAGCATCATCCTCCCAGTGTATAGGCCCTCTTCACCTCATGAACAAGTAAATCACCCAACAATGCAATGTCTCTTCTCACCAACAAACCAACAACACTTCCTTACAAAATACAAAATTCTAGCTTCTAGATCTCTCAGATGAGGGATCCATTTATAGATGCCTTGCAAGGGTGTGAGTCAGCTCTGGGTTTTTTATTAGTGTCATTCCACTGATAGTTCTTGGTTCCATTTGGAGATTTCATTGATCTCTTACTCATCACTGGGTGAATTCAAAGCATGTGTCACAAGAGAAGTTTCTAGAAGATTCCATGATCATCCACTTAGCAAACTGTCTTTGCCATTTGGTTATTCTCGCTCATCGCACCTCACAGAAGGCCATTTCAGTATGCATTGCACCTGGCTAGTTTGGTAGCCAGTATGAATTGCACCTTGACCATGGGGCAGTCTGTATGGTCCAGTTTATGCCAGTTCTGAGTAGTTTTTCGGGTGGAACTTCTGGGAAATGATGTAATTAGTTGACCATGATCCTTTAGGGTATGAAACAACACTTTTAGGGACTTGAAGAGTCCTTAGATTATGGACATATGAGTTTGGGTTTGCAATGCCCAAATATGTCTATAACAGCTGCCCCCTAAAGCATGAGGTCATAAATCTTCTGATGTCGGGTGAAATGCTTTGTCATGAGGATCCAAGGTATTCGTACTGGAAGGTGACCTGTATAAGATACAATACAATACATCATCATCATATTATTTTCATGATCTAGATGATATGGGACTTCCCATGCTCAACTTTATAAATTTATTTTCATGTACATAGGATAGACAATCGTTTGTTGTTGCAGACTGGTGATTCTTCGCATGAAGAGTCATCTTCCATGGCTTAGATGACTATCTGTGTAGCTTCTGTGTACAATTGATGTCTTTATTTTCCTGAATATATCACATCCTTGATGGATGAACCTAGATTTGGGGTCTTTAAAACTCGTTCAATATTCTCTCGATGTACAAGTTGATCCATGTGAAAAGATGTTCTGAAGTTGAACATGGAAAGACATCACCTGATTACCAGCCAATAATGTAAGTTGTTAACAGACGCGAGAGGAGTCACCGATAATGATGATGACCCTCAAGGTACTATAGTACAATTCACGTGGTGTGAAAATATGAGTTGATGTCAAACACCACGCAAAATATTTCGGTCGAAGGTCATTGATGTAAATCTGTTGCTGAAAGTGAGAAACTTTCCATTGAGGCATGCAAGCTTCAAAGTACTGAAAGGGTTGTTTCTAAGTCAACTTCTTGGATAATGATCTGATGTCGACAAGAAGTGACCTATCGTAGGAGGTCCTTGATGTATCCCACATCTACGACGCGAAACAGAGCAAATGATTTTTGTGGAGGTGAAAACGATCTGATGATATAAGGTTCAGGAATGGGGGTCATGAAAAATGAAGGGTGGAGGTATTGCAGTGGATGAGGCATTTGCTGGATGGTGAATTCCCTTAATGAATTCTCTTGAACATGTCGGCGACACTTATATGGATTGGTAGTGTTAACCCCGTGGATGGTACAGAGGACCAATGGTGATAGTGAATGGAAAAACCCAACCCAACTCAATCACGGTGATGGAGTGAAAGTGTCATGTTCAAGAGCGACTCGCTACCAACAAATTCTTCAAGTTTTCTTCCCATTTTTCCCTGGTCATTGTTGACCAGTACCTCTTTATTTTTTTCAAGCTTGAGGAGGATAACATATGCTTGGTCTATAATTTTCCCTTCAGGCAAACCTGTCGCTTTGTGTTTAGTGAGCCTAGCGTTAATGATACTCGTTCTTGTCTAGGCGAACAAGTTTGTCACTATTGTTTTAATGAGTTTAACGACAAAGATAACTTGGTCCTTTTCATGTTTAGAGAGTTTGAAAAGGGACAAAAAGGAGACTCCAATAGTCCCTTTTCGTTGCATAATCCTTTAAGTCTGAAAAAGTATAAAATAATACAAAAGGGATGACTTTTCGATAGCTTTAATGAGTTGACAAAGAAAAGCGCTTGATCTTTTTGTTTAATAATCCCTCAGGTCCAAAAAGATTAAAATATATGAGAGGGATGGCATTCCTTTTACTTTAATGAGCTGGAAAGGCCAATGGCTTGAAAATATTTTTATATTTAACGAGTCTAAAAAGAGTTTAAAGGGGACTCATTTTTTGGGAACGAGTGATATTTTCGGGTAGCAACTTTTTCCAGGTAAGTTTGGAACTTCTCAAAACATGGCAGTGTGAAGAGGGTGGCAATCAGAATCACTCATCACAGATGTTCTTCAAAAGGGTAAACAATCAAGTGGAAGCATATGGTCGGCCAAATGAGTGGAGGTGATGGTAGGAACACAACCAAGGTTCAAAAGGGCTGATGGCATGGTGATCACAAAGGTTATTTACCAAAGGTGGTTTCATTTGTTAATGAGGTTGAATCAGGAGAAACTATGCTCAGTGTAGGTTGATTTTTTAATGAGCTTGAACCTTGTGGGAACATTGCTCTTACCAATCTTTCGATAATTTCTCTTGGTAGATTTACTTTTTATTGAGATTGAACACTACTATAACATGTGCTCATGGCCTTTTTATGCAGGTTAGAAATGACCGAGCTACGAGGTTAAAGGGTTGAGAACCTACAAACTAAGAAAATCAAAGTTTTTTTTTCACTTACATGTAAAGGTTTGCATGCCCCCAGGTGTTTCATTAAAAGGAGAGTTTCCAGGTTACCAAATGAAATTCCTTGTAGTTAAGCAGGTTTATTTCTGTTGGCAAACAAAAACTCTTCCTTTGCTTTGTCCATTGAAATGGGAGAAGGTGACTGGTGTGAGATTCCAATCACATAACGTACGAAGGTGAATGGTATGAGCTTCCAACCACAATCGTACAAAGGAAATAAGTGTATCAGACTGATCACATAACCTAGAAAACAATGTTTCTTTAGTCCAAGCATTAAAACCTTTCAAGAAAATATCTCTTTTCCTCTGGGTTCACCTGCCGAAGCAGACTAGGGTGCATGCCCCATAAACTTCATCACACTCACCGAACTACTTGCTGTAATTAGGTGGATGGAATGAAGGTTGAAGAGGCATTTTTGATGCAAAGAGACCATTTAGGGATGATGGTTGATTCATAGCTGTGTTTGAACCAGGAAATCAAAGGTGGTTGACAAGTTGTACCAGTCTACCTTCATGTGGAAAATACATCACTCGAAAGAATTTGGAAAAAATAGGTTCCATGCTATATATATAGTCACGTCCAAGGAGTAGATTTTAATCTAGTGGACCTTGGACTACCATCATGTTCAATTGAATGGTTTTCTTTCTCAAATTTATTGGTAACTTTGGAAGGATCCCTAATGCTCGACTGGTTCCTTTGTTGAAGCTTGACACATTTTGTTTCTCAGGCAAAAGCGATGGCGAACCAAGTGCTTTCCAAGCAGTTGAGGAAAGGATGCTCACTCAAGCCCCTTCATCTATGATAGTGTCAGACACGATCATTTTGTAAACTTGTACTATGATTTGGAATGGTACATTAGATGGAAGGCGAGGTTTTTCTAGTTGATTCCAATCAAAGAAAATGACTAGACTAATTGGACAAGGTACCGGATAAATGTTTGGATAAGTTTCATGAACTGGGGGGGTCTCTTCCTGTTGTAAAGGAATGGGTGGATTTCCCCCAAGTTCATTAGACTTTGTATCGAAAAAAAGAATTTGAACAGTGTCGTTCTCATTCTCTTTGGAAACTGTATCATTTGAAGGTGGGCCTTCTGAAGGCAAGACTAGGTCGACTGCCATCTTGACCAGTTGACTTTGGTCCAGTATGGACTCAAGAGGTTCACTTTCAATGATAGGTGTTTCGATCGACAATTGAGTTATGTCAATTGGGTTTTCAACTAGTGAAGGACTTGCTAAGAGTTTCCTGTATCCAGGTGGAAGTTTCTACGGTGAAGCGAGCGGTTATCCAAAATGCTTTTGGATTCATCCAGAAAAGGATAATGGTGAAGAGTATGATCACCTTCACATAACCTACATGGAACTCTGACTTTTCCTTTCTGTCTGTTGACTTCATTTTCACTAGTTGATGGTGCGTTGTTAACCTGACTGTCAGAGGTTGATGACATCGAATCATGCAAATGGGGAGACCATTCTCTCAAGCTTCACAGAATGCAAGGGCAATCTTGATGGTAGTGGTCTCCCTTGCAAATGGCGCATGGATTTTTTGGTTTGGAAAGTTTAGTGTGTGGATTTTCACTAGATGATGCATGGTTGTTCCCTTATTTAGCTGGATTCTTCTTCTTCTCCTTCCCTTTCTTTTTCTTCTCAGCTACTTGGCTTTTAGTGTCACTAGTTTCACCAAGCGAAGAGGAAGAAGGGGAAGGAGAAACAAACAAAGTAGAAGGTGAAGGGCTAACTTTAGTATCATCTGGTTTCTGATTAGATTGTTGAAGAATTACAGTGTTTTGAACGACAACGAGCGATAAAAGCCATACTGGCAGGCTGATTGTGATTCCTGGAAGGGACAAAGTAACATATATGGAGAACCAATATCTCCCCATGAGGAGAAAGGACTAGGATTCCCTCCAAGAGGGATTCCTTGATTGGTGGACTCCATTATCTCAACCCCAGATCAATGAAGGAATAGGTATGTTATTTCGATTTAAATAAATTTTAAAGACACTTTGACGCAACTTTCTTTTTTAATTTTTAAGAGTCGAGAAAAAGCTAAAGGTGACTCTAGTCACCTTTGACTTTTAATGAGCTTGAAGTGACAAGTGCTTAGATGGACCATTTCTTTTAAGGAGTTGAAAAGGAACGAAAGTGACTGCTCTAGAAATCTAGACAGAGGGATTACCAAACCAATCGCAAAACTGCAAAATACACCCTGGTGATAAATGATATAGAAATTACCAAGGACTTATGTACGACAATCAATCTTCCCAAATGATGTGTTCAGTGCATTGCGATTGATAGGGCAGCAGACATGGCTTCCTAAGGATAAAGGATATCAGCCTATTGTAGTCTCCCAATATATACTCGACAGTACGGGGAGCACAACTCTGTACTGGCACTTGTCGTATCAAAGAGGAGGAATCACCCAACCTTCAATGAAAATGATAGTTACCATGTTTTACGATGTCAGAACACGTCTCTAGCCTAGACTTCTAGATGTGTTGCATTAGGTTCCAAATCGTTTTTATGTTCATTGAGATTTATTTTAGAGTTGATCTTTATTAGAAGTTTTTATTTCTAGGTTCACCACGTGATGTAGATGTAAAATTCCTAAATATGCAATCTAAAATGATAAACAATCGTTTATGTTCTTTTAGCAATGAAAATACTAGCTACAGAAGAAAGAAGATAATGTTTTTCTTTCAACAGAGAGAAAAGAGCACACACTAAATGCACTTTCCTAAATCAAATTTCGCATGCAATCAAAATGTAAATGCACATGCATGTATTTTTTTTCTACTTCCTTAATGTGTGAATGCCAAAAGGGAAACCTAAGTACAGATTTGAACTATTTTCTTTCAAAGCGACATTTCTAACAATTTCTCTTCAAAATGAAAGGAAGACTAAGACGACACTTTTTGATTTCGAATTGAAAACTATTTTTCAACACTTCAAATACTAATAACTCAAATCAAGTACAATGACAAAAGTATAACCAACTATCTAGAATATGAAGACTTTATGACACTCTTCTTTTGATTCAAAATGACAATTACGACACTTCCATCAAAAACGACAGTTCGATTAACTACTTTCGACAAAGGAAGATTGTAAATGATTCAAAAATACACAAAAAAATTTACAATTCCTAACTAATGGGGGCTGAAAGATGTGAAGGAAGAAGGGTCTAGCAAGAAGATACTAATCATGAACAACAAAACCACTAAATAAAGCTGAAAGCAAAGAGAAAAAACCCAACTTTCAGAGAACAAAACAATATCACTCAATCATCGCACCTGTAACAAAGGGAAAAAGGGATGCATCTCACCTGTAACACATGGGAGGTGCGATGCATCCAAGTTGCACAATTTAGACAGTGTGATGGGGCAGGGAGCGAAAATGAGCTTGGTTTTTGCTCAAAATTTGTAGCTAAGTTCAGTGATTTAGGCTGAGTAATGATGGACAGTAAAAAAAAAGCATAGAGGTAAGATCTTATAAGGTTCTGAGCTACCACAAGGGCACTTAGAATGCTTTGTAAGTCAGAGGTTCAGTTCATAAACCAACCTGGAGATTGACTGAAGCAACATTCATCTACTTCGAAATTGCATAGAAAAGGAATTTTGAAGGCTAGCTGGCTAACTTCAGGCTCCGTCTGTAGTTTATAAAGCAAGTAATAAACAAACAAAACAAACTATTTGTTCCCCAGCAGAGTCACCATTTTGTTTTAGGGAAAACTAGTGTCGATTTGAACTGGTAGTCCCACTAAGATGGGTAGCTATCTTAGAAACAAACAATGAAAGTTTTTCGAGAGTTTCTTTAAGTGTGATAAATTAGAGGGAAGAAAAGAGGACCAACTTGGATCTCTCGCTTTGATCCTAGCTTGATTTCCCTTTCCCTTGATAGAATTTTCCACTCCTCTCCTACTTGTCCTGCTTCAAAGAGTACCTGTAGAGTCAAAGTAATAGCAAACCATCAAAGCATCTCCATCTAAAACATCATCAACAATGCGGAATCAAAAACACATTGACCATACAATTGCATTCATAAACAATAAGATTCATAAACACACAATTATGTGGAGGAAAACATAAAGAACTTTATTAATAGTAGTGAAAGAGAGGATTACAACCCAACTGTCTGAACCAGCATCATCCTCCCAGTGTATAAGCCCTCTTCACCTCATGAACAAGAAAATCATGCAACAGTGCAATGTCTCTTCTCACCAACAAACCAACAACACTTCCTTACAAAATACAAAATTCCAGCCTCTAGATCTCTCAGATGAGGGATCCATTTATAGGTCTTGCAAGGGTGTGAGTCAGCTCTGGGTTTTTTATTAGTGTCATACCAATAATAGTTCTTGGTTCCACTTGTAGATTTCTTTGATCTCTTACTCATAACTAGGTGAATTCAGAGAAGCATGTGTCACAGGAGAAGTTTCTAGAAGATTCCATGATCATCCACTTAGCAAACTATCTCTGCCATTTGTCTATTCTCACTCATCACACCTCACAGAAGGCCATTTTAGTATGCATCGCACCTGGCTAGTTTGGCAGCCAGTATGCATCACACCTTGACCATGGGGCAGTCTGTATGGTCCAATTTTGGCCAGTTCTAAGTAGTTTTTCAGATGGAACTTCTAGGAAATGATGTAATCAGTTGACCATGATCCTTTAGGGTATGAAACAACACTTTTAGGGACTTGAAGAGCCCTTAGTTTATGGACATATGAGTTTGGGTTGCAGTGCCCAAATATGTCTATAACACTTATTATAAATTTCATGTATATCATTTAATGTAAAGGTCATGAAAAGACCTCATTTGTAATTCTACTATGCATGGGATGGATGATGTAATATTTCTTGGTTTTTTCATGTATAAACAATTGGTATATCCCCAATTGGTTGGGTGGATGAGTCAAATTTGGTATATCCCCACTTGGTTGGGAGATGGATGTATGAGTCTGTTGATGCCTCGAAAATTGTTGCATCAACATCGGGGGATAACCACCCGGTCCGGACCTTAATACAACTCCTTTTCTGTTTGGGATTGTTACACAAAAATATCATCACCATGATTATTTGCAGTCAGTATGGGTATATCGTCACTTGTACTGTCCTCCTAAGCAAGTCTCAGCTCTTCAAATCAAGCTTTGAAAATGAGAGAAAGACATTAAAAATCAATGTAACTCTGGTTCCGCACTTTCTCTCACTGTCACCTGCGGTCCTGCACCCTCTGTGTACAAAAACTGCGGACTTTCCCACTATGTCCCTAACGGTGTAGGTGCAGACCCCTGTGAAAGTCAAAAGGCGCAAGTTTTATCTTAAAAACTCACTTTGGGTTCATTCTAGAGGTTTCTAGAAGGAATTTTGACGTGGATTGTTCGCTCTGAGGTGGTTCATGCATCCCAAAAGAGAAGGAACTAATCCCTTGATGAGAGGAGCTATCCATTTGAAGGAGGGCTTTATCCCTTTGAAGGAGGACCTAGTAACCTCCCTCCATTGCACTATAAATACAAGCATTGGGTTGGTTGCTAAGGAGGTTAGAAGCTGAACATTTTTTAGGGTAAATGCTCAGGTGAAATCAAGACTTCCTAGTTGAGCTTAAGAGGAGAGATCACATACCTTTTTGGCTTCATTGGGGAGTGAGAGAAACTTGTCAAAGTAGAGTAGACTTCTTGTTGGACCCTGGGAGGAGCTTGTACAACGTCAAGGAAAAGGTTGTAAAGTTCTTCTTCTTTTGAATTAATACAATCAAACTCATTTTTCTCAAAAAGTATCTCATGTTATTTGTTTCATGGACTCCTTGACTTTCATGTTAAATATGTTTTATGCAATTGGCTTTTCAGGTGCTATTTAATTTGTTTGCCTGGTTTGTGTTTGCATATTCGCGACAAAGGAGCTCATTTGGATCGAAGGAGCGAGGGCATCCACAAGCTTCCGTTGGACCTAAGGTAGGCCCTAAAAACACTTGTTTACCATTGTTTATCAAAGCATATTTAGAGAAAGATAGTGTCTGGTTGGTTTGCTTGTCATTAGGTCTTCTTTAGATTCTAGGAAGGTCTATCTTGTCCGCAAGATCAACTTATTCCGTGTGACAAAATGGCGACTCCACTGGGGATTTGATTGTTTTACTTGTTTTTACTTTGACCTGAGAAACTGTGTTTTAGTTTCTGTTTTTGTCTTGTTGTGTGTAAAATTGGGTAGAGTTTGTAGATCCAGGGTTATTTTTTGTTTTTCATAGCTTTGGGAGAGGACCGCACCCTAGCCGTTTGACACAGTGCGTACCTACCCACAGCTTGGCTTTTAGCACAGAGCGGGACCACACCTGTGTCAACTGTGGGCCTGCGGACCCTGTCAAAATTTTGAAAAACCCTAAGATTTCCTCTGTTATTCAGCTTAGTGTTTGTTTAGAAATTGTTATCCACTGCCCAGACCTGCATATAACTTGTCAGAAGCTTTCCTTAGGTTGATTTCGTTAGTGTTAGGGTTTTAAGTGAAATTCCTAGGAGTTTTTCTTGTTGGGTTTGTTTCTCATTTTGGTTGTGTAGTGGCTCTGAGCTTAGAAGCTGTAGGGACTTCAGATCACCTTAGTGTCTACCAACCTTCTTATGAGTCTGACCATTTATGAAATCTCCCCTTGTTGAGGAATCCGCTTTGAGTTTTCTCTTTACAAAACTTCGAAAAGCTTGTGTTTGAGAGTTTGGATTTTCATTTTCAAAAAGAAAACAAAATTAGTTGTTCTTGACTTATTTGTGATTCTGCATAAATTGGTCCTTAGCTTACATCTAGCTAAGTAAAACATCCTTAAAAAAGACTTTTATTAGGCTTCGACTTCAAATAGGTTTTTATAATTTGTAGATCTCAAAGTTAGTCATTTTCATAGTTTTGAGTAGTTTATTAAAAAATATAAAAATCTCTTTTGAAAATAGTTTGTTTTGTAGTGATTGAGTGCTTTAAAACGAAAAAGGAAATTTTTATGAAATAATTAGTTGTCTCGTTTTGAGTGCATTTGAAAAGGACAAAAACTCTTCTTTTAATTTGTTGAATTGAGAAAGATTTGTGTTTACAAAGTATTTGCATTCTCAAATTCTTTCTTAGTTTAGAAGTTCATCGAAGAGAAAAATATTGTTTAGATCATCTTAGGTGCATTTTTAGTGATTTTGAGTCGAGTATTCATACCACGAGTTTCATGTCCGCACCTTTTGACTTAAACAAAAAACCAATAAAATTAACGCTTAAAGTAAAATTCACCTAGTAACATTTTTATTTCTAGGGCTCTGATACACCAACTTAGATTAGGCTAGTGTCCTGGAGTAGGAGAGTAATTAACTCTCCAAGACAGAAAAAACAAACAAGTAGTTATATCTTGTGATAGGGAAGAAATCCAATTGTTTCATTTATGCTCTGGGAAAGCTCCTCTTAAAGGAGAAGCACGAGATCGTGTCCAAACCAGTGTGGGAATCAATCCTTCCTCATTGGGAACGACACCAGATATTCACGTATTAAAAACGGTAAACCTCTGATTAACCATTGTTGAGGCGCCTGGGGTCACTTGTTGGTAAACCTTGGATTATGTCAAGGAGCCTTCAAGGGGATTGAGCTTGGTGCTCTGCCCTTGCATGTGTATCGGATCGTAGACTGCTCCACCAAGTATATTCGTCTTAGTTGGTAACCTTAGTGGCCATATTCTTTAGGACTCTTCCTGAGGTGACAGTGGTGGGAAGATCCCACTGTACCTGGAGTAGACGTCGGCTAGACTCACTTCGATTTTCTAGGGGGTTCTCTTCACTCGACACGGTTAAGTGGAGGAACTTGTGCCAGTCTATTCATTGAGCAGGTTACCGGGGTAACTGTTCCAACCGCCATTTCTGTATTGAACTCTGCGACGTTGGATTTCATCACCAACTAGTGTTTTCAGTATGGAAAGTTACTGTTTGTGTGTGTTTGATCTCCTAGATTCTTTAGGCGTGTGATTCAAATTTGTTTGGTTCTTTAGAGACTTTAGGTGCTTTTCATTGAGATTTTACTTTGTTTGCGTGTGAAGTAGTTAAAAGTTTTCAACTGTGCCTAAATTACCAAGACAGTCCCGTAGACTTCGAGGCCAGTCTCCTGAGTTTGTAAACGTGGCTGAATTACTGAGGAAGTCCCGTAGACTTCGGGGCCAACCTCATGAGGAAGTACCGAGCCAGCTTGAAGGCTTGAAAGTCCTCGTAACTCCTAGAGACAGTAGAGTTGGGTCACCTGAGGAAGGAGAATCTTCTTTGATAGTACATCTTGATTTTCAACCGTTAGTAGCAGATTATAATCCACAGTTAGTGTCTGTTTCCGAAATTGCTGGTAGCTTTTCATCTACTAGTGATATAGGTGAAGAACCTAAAATATCCGAGCCTGAAAGTGAATTTGCTGCTACTCCGACATCGGGGTTTGTTTCTCCAACTTTTAGTGGTCCTGGTTCACCTAAGGTAGAAAGAGTAATCACCCAAGATCTTCCTTCTGGACTTATTGCTATTGAAGAACTTGCTCCGGAAGAAGAAGTAGGCATCCCTATCCCTGAAAATCAACCTGTTATTGAACTAAGGGAGCGTGAATCAATTTTTTACAGTCCACCTAGGAGCAGTTCTTGGTATCTTTCTTTGACTAATTTTTTAGAAAACTCAGGGTTAAGGTTTTCACCACCTCGTGCTCCTTATCATCCAACACCTAGAGGTTTTTATACTCCTGTAAATATGTCAAGACAGTCATCCATGTTTACTCAATCGCCTGAATCTTTTTGTACGGCGGTCCTTCTGTTCCCTCTGGGTATCAGTCCCTTTCTGGTACTTTTTCAGGAGCATCTCCTTAACCCATTGAGCAAGGGTTATTAACTGGAAACAATGGTACTAAGACGTTGAGCGTAGAAGACATTCTCATGATGTCAGGTTCTATTCTCAATCCTCAACCTCAAGGTGGCCAGTTACTGCCTGGGGAGCAGCCTCAATTAATGCCTAGGGGGCAACCTCAAGGTACACAATTTGCATTTGGGGGGAAACCTCAAGGACAGTGCATACCTATTGGACAATATGTTCCTCAAGGTCAACCCCAGACTCAATATGTACCCCAAGGTCAACCTCAGTATCAATTTATACCTCAAGGTCAACCCCAGTATCAGTATGTGCCTCAAGGGTATCAACCGTACCAGGGAGAGTACCAATTCGTTCCTGCTGTGCAGCATCCAGTCTATCAGTATCAACCGTATCCTGGGTACACTTATCAACAACCTCAACAACCCTAGTACGGTTCGGTTAATCCTGGTTTTCCAGGAGGATACAATATCCCGAACGCGATTCCTATTCCTAGTTATCTTGGATATCCTCCTCCTGGGGCTGGTCTCATGACCCAGAGTTTTAGGGATCCTAATCGGTAGTTACCGTTTATCGCAAATTTGGACTTGCCTGACTTGTCGCGCCTAACGAACGATCCCATTAATTATCTTCCATTTTGGCTGCCAATGCCAAATAAGTTGCCCAGTGACATTCCCAAGTTCGAAGGTAAATTAGGAGAGGACCCGTCAAACCGTGTGATGACTTGCCACCTTTGGTGTGCATCTAACTCCATTTTAGATGATCCAATCTCTCTTAGACTTTTCCAGCGCACTCTAATTGGTCTCGCAGCCAAGTGGTACATTGAGTTACCGCGAGGCACTTTTTATAATTTTAGTCAGTTAGCTACCTCATTTTTAACTCATTTTCAGTTGCCAGTCCGATATGACAATGGCACGGAATTGTTAACTTTGCTAAAACAATCGACATCCACTTACATTTCAGATCATATTCATGAGTGGAGACGTCGACGACGTTTAGTGAAGGTATTTATTCCGGATCAAATCTTGGTTGAGTGGTTTGTAAAATCTTTGTTGCCAAAGATCACTGAAGATGTTTCTAAATCTGGAGTTGTTACTGAGGAGCAAGTAATTGCTCAAGCACAGTACCTTGACTTGGTCTATACTCAGTCAGGTACATTACACGAAAAAATCCCCGATCTTCCCAAGAAAAATCAAATCACTGCAGCTCCTTCTGGATCTCACGTCGTCGATGGTGTGATTGGCATGGTGTTTTTGGGAAAAGTGTCTATTCAGAACGACCCTATCCCACCGGGTTGTGACAGAGACCTCAGAAACAAACAGGGAAAACTACTCTTGTATTCTCCTTTATTAACTATAAACGAAGATGAATAGGATGAACCAACCTGTGTCTTGCGCTAGTCCTTTGATCCAATCTCTCTTCTCTTTGACAGCTTCCAGCTACCTGCTCTCTTACTTTCCCAGTGTCACCATGTTCCTGCAAGTTCACAGAAGAAAGAAACTACACAAAGACATGGATTTATGTTCATAAAAAGCTTAGGATCAGATTTAAGCTAAACATACAAATATAAAAAACATCAGTGATATACAAGAAGATCCAGTAGTTTTATTGATAAAACAAGAAGATCCAGGAGGTGTTACAACCGATGATTCCTGATCTAGCATCAACCTCCCAGCATAGAATCCCTTCTTCACCTCTAACAAAGCATAAATCACCCAATACTCTGATATCTATCACAAAACCAACAACAATTCTCTGCAATGTACAAAATTCCAGCCTCTGGATCTCTTGGTGAGGGATCCATATATAGATGTATGCAAAGAGGATGAGTCAGCTCATGAATTAATTAGTGGCTCCTCTCTGTCAGTTCTTGCTTCCACTTGGAGACTGAGAGCCTCTTACTCATCACTGGTCGAATTCAGTGAGGCAAGTGTCATTGGAGAAGATTCTGGAAGCTTCCATTGTCTCTCCACCTCGTGGAATGACTCTGCCACTTGTCATTTCCCGCTCAACGCACCCTGGTAGTGCATTCAAGTGCGTTGCAACACACCTAGCCAGTTTATTTGGGTGCTTTGCAACGCAGCTAGCTAGTGGAGCATCTGAAATGATCCTGATTTGACTAGTTTTGAGCAGTTTCTGGTGGAGAACTTCTGGGAGAAGCTGTAATTTGTTGACCTTGTTTCTTTAGGAGCTGGAACAACACTTTTAGGGACTTAGGATCCCTTGGTTTATGGACATTTCATGCTTATAGCTGCAAGGCACAAAAATGTCTATAACAGTTGCCCCCTAAAGTATGAGGCCGTTTATCGGGTGAAATGCTTTATTAGGAGGATCTGAAGTTCTTCTAATGCTGGGGAGGAGACCTGTAATAAGATACAATATAATACATTATCTTCATACTGTTTTCATGATGTAGCTAAGGCGGGCATTCCCATGCTCAGCTTTATAAATTCATTTTCATGTACATAGGACAGACAATCGTCTGATGGTAGACTGATGATTCTGATGAAGTCATCATCCTTTTGGTAGGATGATTATCTGTACTGCAATGCTGTACATTTCAACGTCTTTATTTTTCCTGAATATATATCGCAGCCCGGATGGATGAAACTAGATCCGGGGTCTTCAGTCTCAGTGTATTTTGTTTTCTGGAAATGTGTCTATTCAGAACGACCCTATCCCACCGGGTTGTGACAGAGACCTCAGAAACAAACAGGGGAAAACTACTCTTGTATTCTCCTTTATGAACTATAAACGAAGATGAATAGGATGAACCAACCTGTGTCTTGCACTAGTCCTTTGATCCAATCTCTCTTCTCTTTGACAGCTTCCAGCTACCTGCTCTCTTACTTGCCCAGCGTCACCAAGTTCCTGCAAGTTCACAGAAGAAAGAAACTACACAAAGACATGGATTTATGTTCATAAAAAGCTTAGGATCATATTTAAGCTAAACATACAAATATAACAAACACCAGTGATATACAAGCATGTAGGAGAAACTCAAGTAGTTTTATTGATAAAACAAGAAGATCCAAGAGGAGTTACAACCGATGATTCCTGATCCAGCATCAACCTCCCAGCATAGAATCCCTTCTTCACCTCTAACAAAGCATAAATCACCCAATACTCTGATATCTATCACAAAACCAACAGCAATTCTCTGCAATGTACAAAATTCCAGCCTCTGGATCTCTTGGTGAGGGATCCATATATAGATGTATGCAAAGAGGATGAGTCAGCTCATGAATTGATTAGTGGCTCCTCTCTGTCAGTTCTTGCTTCCAGTTGGAGACTGAGAGCCTCTTACTCATCACTGGTTGAATTCAGTGAGGCAAGTGTCATTGGAGAAGATTCTGGAAGCTTCCATTGTCTCTCCACCTCGTGGAATGACTCTGCCACTTGTCATTTCCCTCTCAACGCACCCTGGTAGTGCATTCAAGTGCGTTGCAACGCACCTAGCCAGTGTATTTGGGTGCTTTGCAATGCAGCTAGCTAGTGGAGCATCTGAAATGATCCTGATTTGACTAGTTTTGAGCAGTTTCTGGTGGAGAACTTCTGGGAGAAGCTGTAATTTGTTGACCTTGTTTCTTTAAGAGCTGGAAAAACACTTTTAGGGACTTAGGATCCCTTGGTTTATGGACATTTCATTCTTATAGCTGTAAGGCACAAAAATGTCTATAACACATGGTTAACACTAAAAGTAAGAAGAAGTCTTCCAAGAATTCTTCCCCTATCATAACCTTGCCTGATTCCCCAACAGGAGATTCTTCTGTAGAGAACTCTGCCGATATTCACGTTGTAGAGTCATCTACAGCCAAATCAAAATCCGGTGGGAAGAAGAAAGGAAATAAGAAGAATAAAACGGACAAAAGTTCAAAGGAGAAACCTGAAAAGGTAAAATCCAATGATGAAAAGCACAAGCCTCATTATCCTTGTCTCATTTGTGACAATGAACACTTTACAAGAGACTGCCCTCATCGTGCAGAGGTTGCGAAGATTGTCAAGGGTTCCCAAACTCCTACTGTTTTGAAGGATCCTTTTCCGGCTCAAGACAGTAAGATGATAGTTTCATCCTCGAATGCCAATGAAGAACCCATACTAATGATGTCCCATGTTAGGATTGTGACTCGATCGCAAGATTATGGTAGTAAAAGTCCTGTTGATGGTAAAGAAGCAGAATCTTCTCATTTTAATCCATCAACCTCAGCTCCCGGTTCTGATCCACTACAGATCGAGAAACCTAATCCAGACTTGGTAATCAAACTTCCCGCCAAGGGTATACTTCGAAAGTCAGCTTTCAATCCACATCCGAGAGCGGCTTAGAATTATAACATTGTTGAGGATTTAGCTGTTTCACCCTCAACAATGTTGGCTTTGGAAGTGCTGCAATCATGTCGAGCACAACGTAAATTACTTTTATCGGCTATAGGAGTTGTTGATGTTCAGGACTCGAACCTAATGATTTTCGATCTAGAAAATAGTACACCGTGTTTGCCTCATCAAATGGCTTTCCAGATACCAGTGATAGTCAAAAATAGGCCTATTCATCGGACTGTAATTGATGAGGGAGCCTCAACGTGTATTATGTCGATACAGTGTTGGAGATCGCTTGGTTCTCCTTCGCTAAATCAATCCCCGACGATTCTAAAGGCCTTTGATGGCCATGGGTTTCATCCTTTTGGAATTCTACAGGATTTTCCTATAAGGGTTGGAGTAGGACTAGTTAAAGATGCTGGTTTACTGGGAACTTTTCCTTTTCCTCCAATCAACGCATCGTCTTCATTTGCAACTATTCATATGATTACATCAGACACCATTGTTTATGATGATCCTTGGATCGTTCCTTCTGAATCTGAGATAGATTCATTTGGTAATGACATGCCTTTGAGTCCATATGAAATTGCCTATGAAGCCGTGCAGTCGTTTGCCAACCCATCTTCAACCGAAAATGACTTAATGAATGTGGTCTGCGAGTAATCACTTTTCACATCAACCTCGGATTTAACCATGTTTTCTGAACTTGTTCACTCTGATGAGCAAATTCGTGAAATCCTATGTGTAGATGATTTACCATGGGAAGATCTCCATCATAGATCTTCATTTTTACCTGAGGATGATCGTTTTGAAAATGATTTCTCATAAATTTTTACAACTGAATATGTCAAGGAACCTCAAAATCCAATGAAACATCCCGATTCAGAGTTAAATTTGGGAAACATCTCTCGAACTATTTCTATTGACATTTCGGTTAAGCCCAGAATTATTGAGAACATTCATATAGATGCCTCGTGTACAGATGACGAAATTCAGCTATATAAGGCCCTATTTCAAGAATTCCGTGACGTGTTTGCCTGGTGCTATGAGGAAATGCCAGGAATTGATCCCGCGATTGTTGTTCATGAGATCAAGACTTACCCAGATGCTAAACCCGTCCGGCAACGTTTGCGTCAGATTCACCCATGAAAATCTGCTGCAATTAAAGCAGAAGTTGAAAAATGATTGAAAGCAGGTTTCATCTATCCGATCCCGTTAACAGATTGGGTATCGAATATTGTTTCGGTTAACAAAAAGCTGGGAACAATAAGAATATGCATCGACTATAGGGACATTAATCGAGCCTGTCCAAAGGACAATTACCCAACTCCCTATATCGATCAAATCATTGATGATTGTGCTGGCAGCGAAATATTCTCGTTCATGGATGGTTTTTCCGGATACAATCAAATCAATATGATACCTGCCGATCAACCAAAAACGACTTCCATTTGTCCATGGGGGACATTTGCTTATTGCAAGTTACCTTTTGGACTTAAGAATTCCGGAGAAACTTTTCAAAGGGCAATGTCTTAAGGGTTTCATGACATCAAGCACATTGTGCAACCCTATCTCGATGACTTGCCTACTCATTCATTACATCGAGCTGATCACCTCGTCCATTTAAAAGAAATATTTATGAGGTGTAGGCATTTTCGTATTCGGTTGAACCCACACAAATGTGTCTTCTGTATAGAAACAGATCAATTGCTGGGGTTTTTAGCTTCGAAAGCCGGCATTTGTGTTGATCCCTCGAAGGTCGGAGCTATCATCAAATTGCCTCCTCCTTCGAGTCTTCGCCAACTCCAAAGTTTGCAAGGGAAAGCAAACTTTTTACGACGATTCATTCCTAACTACGCCGAGGTTACAAAGGGTTTCACTTGGTTGTTAAAGCAAAATACTCCATTCTATTGGGATGAGATAGCTCAGAAATCTTTTGATGCACTCAAACACGCGTTGACCCATGCACCGTTGTTGCATCCTCCCAACTACAACCAGGATTACTTCTTGTATCTCGCCGCCTCTCATTCCACCATTGGAATGGTCTTAGTTCAAGAAGATGAATTCGGAACTTAACATGTGATATATTACCTTAGTCGAACTTTAAGTCCAACTGAGCTAAAATATTCACATGTGGAGAAATTGGCATTGGCAGTTGTTCAAGCTGTCCAACGTTTTCGTCACTATATTCTACTACGTAAAACTACGGTAATTTCGGATTGCAACCCTATGATCTACACTTTGACCAAGCAATTGCTAGGGGGCAAGTACTCTAAATGGATCGTTATCCTGCAGGAGTTCGACTTGGAATTTGAGAAATCTAAGTCTAAGAAATCTTTAGTTTTTGCGGAGTTAATGTGTGACTTCTCGCGTGCTGACACAGAAACTATGGCGGAGGAGCCCATTGCGGACGAATCCTTGTTTCTAATCAGCACTTTAGATTCGTGGTATGGGGATATCATCATTTATCTCCAGACCCAATCCTTTCGGCCATAAATTTCAAGGTTAGAACGTCGAAAAATTCGATTCCAGTCCCAACAATTCAGGATTATTGGAGATACTCTTTATCGCCGTGGGGCGGATTCTATTTTTCGACGTTTCTTAACACACGAAGAAGCTGAAAGGGTTCTAAATGATTGTCACTCTTGAGCGTGTGGCGGTCATATGTCTGGGTTTGCCACGGCCCAAAATATATTGCGCGCTGGCTACTTCTAGCCATCTTTATTTAAAGATTGTATTACGGCGGTCCGAAAATGCCACAACTGCCAAATTTTTGATCATAAGATGCGCGCTCCACCTGCTCCTCTCCACCCTATAATTTCCATTGGTCCTTTTGCCAAATGGGGTATAGATTTTATTACATGTAAACCTCACTCGGCCGGGGGGCATGCGTATATCATCCTTGTGGTAGATTATTTTACTAAGTGGGCCGAGGTGATGCCTACATTTGAGGCATATGGCAAGACAACTACAATTTTTGTGTTTAATCATATAATTGCTAGGTTTGGTGTCCCGCAAGCAATAATCACTGATCATGGGCGTCATTTTCGAAACATTATGATGACCGAACTTACAGGCCAGCTTGGTTTACGTCACGACAGTTCAACCCCTTATTATCCACAAGCGAATGATCTGGTTGAATCCATCAACAAAGTTTTAGTTATGATGATCCGACGAATCATTGGGATTCATCGGTCGAATTGGCACAACATGCTATTTTCAGCGCTTTGGGCGTACCAAACTTCAGTAAAAACATCAACAGGGTTCACTCCTTTCCAACTAATCTATGGTTTGGAAGCTGTGTTACCCATTGAATGAGAAATCCCGTCACTGAAAATGGCCATCGAGTTACTTTCAGCCACTTCCGAAGAGGAAAAGCATTTGTTATACTTGGCTCAATTAGATCAGAATCGATGTGATGCTGCATTGGCGATCGAGACTCACGCAAAATGAATGAAAGCTCAGTATGATCGAAATGTGACCCCTCGAAATTTTTTGGAAGGAGATCTAGTCTTAGTTTATGATCAAGCTAATGATAAATTAGGCATTGGAAAATTCGTTCCTATGTGGCATGGTCCCTATGTTGTCAAGCGAAAGCTAGCCAAAGGGGCCTATGAATTGGTAGACTTTGACGGGGACTCTTTGGGTAAACCCAGAAATGGCCTTTACTTGAAGAGTTATTATGCTTAAAAGAATGGGTATGGAGATTTTTAGTTAGGATAGTTTTTCTTTCTAGCTGGTGTGTTTTAGTTTAAACAGTGTGCTTAGCTTAGAGAGTGTTTTTCATCATTATTCCTGCTTATCTTGGTTTTACTCTTGATATTGCAGATGTCGATGCCTCTCCAAACATACATTGGTTTCGCTGATGGTGCTTGTCGTAATACACGGAACATCTCTTCCGCAGCTTGGGTTATCTATTTGCCCTCTGACGAGTTAGTATCTATGCATGGGGTAAGCCTCGGTCAAACAACGAACAACATTGCCGAGTATAGTGCAGTGATTGAGTTATTATCTAAATCTATTTCATTTGGGATTCGGAGTTTGATAGTGAGGTTAGATTCTGAACTCATTGTATTACAGCTTAATAGAGTGTATGCCATTAGAAATCCAGTGTTATTAAGATTATTTTTGAGAGTGTGTCTCTTGGAACGTGAATTTGATTATATTGAATATCAGCATATTCCAAGAACTTTAAATACATTATCAGATTCAATTGCTTCTCGAATGTTAAATAGACATTTGCAATAATCATACATGTAAATTTAAAACCATTCCATAACATGATTTACAAGATAAGCCGGTAATAGTGATATATATATAGGAGTGTGTCAAAAAATACATCGTCCTCGATCATAGGTTGAAAAACACCTTATGATCGACAAAAATGATAAGTACAAAAAACAAAAATGTCACATGTGCCCACAATAGGTGATCATCCTATCACTGGTGATGATCTCTATAAGAAACCACTGCACAGGCCACCTTGCAAAGGAACCTCCTAAAAGGTCCTGAGACCCCAATCACATAGCGCTGAAGTCAACGAGGAATGTCATCTATAGTGGTCTCAGGAATATATCCTGTCAAGCGCTCGAGATGACCCTCCAACTCGGCCAAAACCTCTGCTGATTCGTCCTGTGGAGCTGGCGTGGGTGCAACTGGTTGCTTCCTCTCGTAAGGTCGGAGAGCGGCTGGTCGCTGTGGACCCACATCTGCATTTGAAATTTTTTACTATCAGTTTTGAGACGATGGAAAAATAACAAAAAAATAAAATAAAATAGAAAAATGTTGAAAAGAATTTTACCTGACTCATCCCACTGCTCTCCTGGTGGAAGAACCATGTCTGGGTCACCACGAAAATCTATCCCAGCGTAAGGGAAGTCCTGAATAGAAAAGACCTGGTTTTCCAGCCATTATAAATACTTAGGTTTGAATCGAGCAACCTCTATCCTCTCGTCCGGGTGACGGGCCATAACTGCGACCCATCGCATCAGTTTGGGCTCTCGAGGAAGCCCAGCTCCAACAATAAGGTGTTGCTGGATCAGCATAGGAACCCTCTCCAGGCCAAAACTCACGACCAAAGCCCCATAACCAAAGGTCTTTAGTCGTCTGTTCTTGGCCCTGGTCAGTTGGCCTTTCACATTGGCCAACACAACATCGCACCAGTTGAAGATGGTGCCTCGAAAGCAATCAAATGCCATACACATCTGAGATCCGGTGGCAATATGTAATGTGGCAGCTCCGCAAATTCTGGTGACAGTGAACGCAATCACCATGAGCTCAGGATGGGATATGGTCTTTATGTCTATCCCTTTGTCTCTAGCCTGGCTGTTGCAGTACTCTAGCCTGAGGCTATCGACAGACTGGCCACCTACCCTAGCCCCAAACAGAGTCAAGTCTTCACCTCTCTTAGGCAAACCAGTCAAGAAATATATGTCCGCCAGGTCGATTTCGAGCTGGTGGCCATGAATGAAGAAGCCGTGGTCCTGTACACTCCATCTGTCAACCATCCACTGTAAGAAATCCACCTGAGCCCACATGCCAGGAATGGCCTAGAATTTGTACAAGCCACACGCCCTCAAAGAATCAAGTGAAGGCTGATGATTCCATGCGGCAGCATCCTCGTCCTCATGCTCTCGTTCATGCAAATCTAGCATGATGTACTCTCTGCATCAAGTATAAGGATAAATTAAATTGCTAGAAATTATTTTGATTGGTCCATTTTTGAGAATTCTTAGGTTAAAAACCATTGCGATGGGGACCGCACCCTCTGGGTTAGACACAGTGTGTGGGACCGCACTTTTTCTACATGGAAGGTGCGGACTCCGAGCTTTTTCCCAATGGAGAAAAAGTCGGGGTCTGCAGGCCAGCAGTGGTAAACCTGTGGGCCCCTGCGCGCGGGTTTTATGCCTAAAAACCCTCCCAAAAAATGAAATAAATGACTAAAACAAAAAAATCAAACGGTTAAAAATTAAGAGTGGGATGATGTGGATTACCTGGAGAAGACGACACTTGATTCCGACGGTTGGATTTTCCGCAATCTTCACGGGAAGTTTTCTGAGAAAAAGCACTATTTTCTCACCCAAACTCAAACGGTAAAAATGAATTGACAAAGGCCCTTTTTATAAGTTTTTTGAGTAAATAAATTGCAAATTTGTTTATGTTTCACTTTGAATGGAATTTTTGCGACATTTTTATCTATTTAAAACAGGTATGAGTAATGTTTGTGTTTTTGTGCAGGATAACGGATTATTCAGGCAAAATCTATCATTTTCGACGAAAAAACATTTAGAGTCACCTTTAAGCTCTTTTTTGACTCTTGAAACATGAAAAGATTGCCGAGTGTTTCTTTTAAACTCATTAAAATGGAATTAAAAGATGGTCCATTTATAGCTCTTTTCCGACCATAAAAACATGAAAAGATTGCCGAATTTTTTTCGTTTCAAATTCGATATCGGTTATACAACGATGTGTCATTGATCGCTTTTTTACTTTTTTGGGTCAAAGGCACTAATGACGAAAAGTACTCCTTGGTTGTAAAAGATCAAGTGGTTCTCTCAAGTATTATTTTATACTTTTTCGGGTTTGGGAGACACAATTTATGAAAAAGGTCAACCCTTGAGTCTTCTTAAGTTTTTTCAGACTCTCTAAAATTGAAAAACGCCGAGTTTCTCCTATACTGGACTCGTTAAAATTTCACAGTAAAGGACATGTTCAATTACAAACAGGAACGAACCACTCCTTCTTAGGGTTCGAATTTAAACTAAGTTGGACTCATCTGAAGGATGAGCTTATAATCAAGCAAATGTTATCCTCCTCAAGCTTGTCAAAAATAAAGAGGTACTTGCCAGAAATGGTGGGGGGAAAGAGAGAAAAATGAGCCTGTTTGTCATACTTTTTAACCACTCTTGAACATGACACTTTTATTCACCTGGGTTGGGAAATCCTTTGCCTAACAGTTGATCAAAACACATTGAAAGTCTTCAGCCGGCTTCTGGGTATTAACTTTGGGTCAATTGTCACCAAGTCATCTGTCGTGTCGTTATGTGTTCAAGAGGTCACTGCCAATAAGCCATTCATCTGCAAAATATCTGTCATTCATCTTGACCATCCCTGAGTCAGTCCTTGCAACTAAATTTCTTCAACTTGATCTATGATTTCGTGTTGTGGGCTTGCCTACGACGAATCGTTTTCTATCGACATCAACTCATTATCTAGAAAGATGATCTAGGAATCTTCAGTACCTTGAGATCTGCATGCCTCAATGGCAGGTTTCTCACCTTTGACGACAGTTTACATCATTGACTTTTGATCAAAGGATTCCGTGACATGTTCGACATCAACACATTTATTCGCATCTCATGGATTGTACTAGGTACTTTGAGAGCCATTGGCATCACTGGTGGTTTCTCTCACACTTGTTAACAGTTTACATCATTGACTGGTAATCAAGTGGTTTCTACCATGTTCAACATCAACACATTCATTCGCATGGATATAATCGTACTGTTTCGGGAAGTAGAAATGAAGACCCTGGATCTAGTTTCCACAATCCAGGCTGCGAGGAATTTTGTATTCATTATATAATGGACTATTCATAAACAGATGGCTGCGTCCATACTATGTCCACATGAGTCTATAATTGTGATGTATTACAAGATCATTCCTGTATCAGAGAAGTAGTTAGTTTTTCTAGTCAGTTTTGGTCTGAGTATCGGAATGCCTACCTCAGCGATGATATGATCTCATATATATATCTTGCATTGAATGTTTTTACAGGTTCCAACCGGGCTCTCCAGAAGATGATCCTCGAAATGATAAAGTACTTCACTCTTCCTAAATGATAAGAAATCCTCATCTACTATAGACTTCGCACTTTAGGGGGCAATCTGTTACACAAAAATATCGTCACCATGATTATTTGCAGTCAGTATGGGTCTATCATCACTTGTACTGTCCTCCTAAGCAAGTCTCAGCTCTTCAAATCAAGCTTTGAAAATGAGAGAAAGACATTAAAAATCAATGTAACTCTGGTTCCACACTTTCTCTCACTGTCACCTACAGTCTCGCACCCTCTGTGTACAAAAACTGCGGACTTGCCCGCTCTGTTCCTAACGATGTAGGTGCGAACCCCTGTGAAAGTCAAAAGGCACAAGTTTTATCTTAAAAAACTCACTTTTGGGTTAATTCTATAGGTTTCTAGAAGGAATTTTGACGTGGATTGTTCGCTCTGAGGTGGTTCATGCATCCCAAAAGAGAAGGAGCTAATCCCTTGATGAGAGGAGTTATCCCTTTGAAGGAGGACCTAGTAACCTCCCTCCATTGCACTATAAATATAGGCATTGGGCTGGTTGATAAGGAGGTTAGAAGCTGAACATTTTTTAGGGTAAACGCTAGTGAAATCAAGACTTCCTAGTTGAGCTTAAGAGGAGAGATCACATACGTTTTTGGCCTCATTGGGGAGTGAGTGAAACTTGTCAAAGTAGAGGAGACTTCTTTCTAGACCCTGGGAGGAGCTTGTACAGCGTCAAGGCAAAGGTTGTAAAGTTCTTCTTCTTTTGAATTAATACAATCAAACTCATTTTTCTCAACAAGTATCTCATGTTATTTGTTTCATGGACTCCTTGACTTTCATGTTAAATATGTTTTATGCAATTGGCTTTTCAGGTGCTATTTATTTTTTTTGCCTTGTTTATGTTTCCAGATTCGCGACAAAGGAGCTCATTTGGATCGAAGGAGCGAGGGCATCCACAAGCTTGCGTTGGACCTAAGGTAGGCCCTAAAAACGCTTGTTTACCAATGTTTATCAAAGCATATTTAGAGAAAGATAGTGTTTGGTTGGTTTTCTTGTCATTAGGTCTTCTTTAGATTCTAGGAAGGTCTATCTTGTCCGCAAGATCGACTTATTCCGTGTGACAGGGATGGTGGCTCCGATTGGATATAATGGGACCCGTTTCCCAGTAATGAATAAAAAATGGATGGATGAGTGACTGGTTTTCTAATAAGTGATAATGAATGGATGACTTAATCTAAAAGCAAAAATACAAATGACTATTCTATCTCGGGAAGCTTCTATTCTTAAGTGCAACGTTTGATGATCTCTGTTAATCAATAGGCATATAGATGACTCTATCCAATAAACATAGACATTCATTCATATAATAAT
Source organism: Pinus tabuliformis (assembly GCA_031772625.1). Classification (NCBI taxonomy): domain Eukaryota; kingdom Viridiplantae; phylum Streptophyta; class Pinopsida; order Pinales; family Pinaceae; genus Pinus; species Pinus tabuliformis. The sequence continues at coordinate 174,801,019 of CM062806.1, forward strand.
TGCTTTGTTCAAATAGTTGAGCAAATTAATTAATAAAACATTATTACACTTATCTTTTTTATATTACTGATATATGTATGATTAGAAGAAAAGCACGCTGTAAACATCCAGTAGTGGAAAGTATAAAGAATGATGTTAAAGCACATGCATATATTCAATAATAGCAAGAACGATCAAATAACAATTCACATAAAAAGAATGAATTCAGACATAGATAGTAGTACCATATGAGCTGCAAATCATTCACAACATCAATCACACTTCGAATTCCTTCTTCCGACTCAAAAATACTTTTAAATAAAGGCAGTAGTGCACATCCACATAAAAGCTTCATTATCAAAATTGGAATAATTGGCCCAGACTTTATAAAAAATATATATACCTGAAGTATAGTAGTGCAACTTCAGGTTTAAGTCATATACAAAAACTTAAGACCCTTTCTAAATACATGAAAGGGTCTATAAATACTTAATTAAACTAAATAACTACAAAATTAAAATTCTACTAAATTGGTACAACTTGATATTGAATATCTCCCCCAAAGCAATCTGGTAGTCGGCAACATGATTCATCACTCTGGTTGTTTGCCTTTCGAACTGAGTTGGCATATCGATAGCATTGGTTCCACTTCTTGAGGGCGGCTGAGACAAGAATTGAGTTGAGCAGAATAGGTGGCATCATGTATATCAGGAATGATACACCCGATTGCATCTGTTAGGCACTTGAGGGCGGCTCTCTGGCTGTATGGTTTTACTAGGAACAACCAATAGGTGTCCCAAGTTAAACTTTTAATACCTGTGATCAATCTCCCATTCTTTTCCAACTCTTGATAACATGATTGCTCCAATGTTTTGGACGATAGTAATTTACCTGGTGTACACTGAGAGATCATATTAGATAAATAGAGAGTATTGTTAATTAATTCAATCAAATTACTTGTGGATAATTTGCATCTAGAAACTGCTCTCTCTGCCTTCATCAATTGGGACTGCCATTCCATAAATAGAATTTCTTTATGGGATTCTACGATTTTAGGCAAATTTGCTGCCTGTCCCTCATTAGTGTCCTGCAAAGTAAGAAAATCTGTTAAGGTCTCATCGGCCTGCAATAAGTATTTTCTAGCATCGACTGATTTATCGATTATTGATGCTATTATGTCACACAGAGGTTCAACTTGAGCAATTTTATGACACAATAATCTTATTTTTGTTACCAATGCCTTATTAATCTGTAGTGCTTCTGCTCTGAAATCGACAGGCTGTGGAAGACTCTTGAACTTCTCTATTTGACCTAATAATTGAGCAATTTTCTCATCTTTTGTCCTTACCATCTGTTCATTCACTGTCTTCAATTTTGCTAATGCCTTCGATAGTTCATTCTGATTTTGAATCGCACTCAAATCTACCCTCTGTTTCTCTTCATGCAACTACTTGTTCAATTGATTATTTAACTGTTACTGCGTGGACCATTGCTATTCTAATTGTTCTGCTTTCTGTTGTGCCTCCGATAGTTGTGCTTGTAACGAAGCGATTGCATGGTCTTTTTCTTTTAACAAATTACTCACTTCCGATGCCTTGTCCATGGTGGCCGCTGAATAGGCTCCAGCATATTGGGACAACTTTGTTAGGTCATCAGAAGTATCGAACTCCTCTTTCCAAACTACGTTGGCTGTCACTATTTGTTCAGGGAATAGGGAAGGTTGATCAATCCTTCTCCTTTTCCGTTGTCGCTTTACTATGGCCCTGTGCTTTGGGTTATAAAAGACATCCAATGGAGGTATATCCTTCACTTGCAAAATGATTTGATCTGAAGGATCTTTGGGAATTATTTCTAAGTCTGTAGTAAGGGGTAGAGTGCTGGTTCCTTCGCTTGGAACCTCTTTTGATGTTGTATCCTGTGTATCAGCCGCTTCGGATGTATCAACTTCTCTTGAGCTTTCTAGATTGCTTATGATTGAATCGAATTGTTGCCATTCCTGGAGCAACCTTGGGTAAATATGGGTATCAACATTCACATTCTTGTTGCTCTACTCTTGCTGCCTTTTCTGTTCCTCTTCACATATTCTCTCTTGTTCTTTCCTCTGCGCTTCATCTTGTTCTTTCCTCTCGAGTTCCTCCTGCTCTCTTCTTTGGACTTCTTCAAAAAAAAATTATGTAGCAGGAGGTTCGTTGGTAAGTCACTGTTTAGGCTCGCTTGACTGTGTCATCGGGGCAGTGGCTAATAAATCTAGAGGCAGAGTTTGCAACCTATGCTCTCTAAGTTTGTTAAATTCGACTAACCCGTCGTCGTGATATCTCATTTTAGCTAGCACTTGAACCTGAAATAATGACTCGGCCAAGGAGAATAGGTCATCAAACTCATCTTTTTTATGTTCAAATTTAGTGAGTTTTTCCTGTTCTAGTACATTATAGATGACTTTGTTTGGATCAAATCGTTTGTTAGGAAGAGTGGCGAGATTCAGTGTATTTATTTTTTCTGCTTCTTTCTTTGCATGCTTGTAGTCATGCAGAGTGTAAATGCCACACCTTAGAGGAAAAGGAGGCCAGGCTTGCTTCTTTGAATTCCTCAGAGTCTTTGTAACTCCTTTGGATGTAAGCCGATATGCTATCTCTCAAGCCAATAGTTTGTCAGGTATATACAAGGGGAGGACATGAGGCCTCACATGACTACCGAAAACTCTTACATATGTAAATTTTTCTTCTCCGAACCAAGTTCCTAATGCTGTCAAGTCAATCTCTGCTTGTGAGGAAATCTTAGGAGCAGGTTTGTCAAAAATTGCATAGTAAACGGGTAACATAAATCCATTGCAAATTTGATATAGGTGGTGTTTATAATGGGCTTTCCACAACTTCTGGTGATAGATATTAATGGGCATGGGGTCCTGTGGAGTCCATCTCCATCCCATCACAGGAAATTCAGAGTTAAAACAGAGAGTATCTAAGATGTAGGCACTAAAGTAAAATGGAGGAATGAACCTTTCAGTAACGTGGGATTTGTTTCCGAACTCAAGAATAGCTATTTCTAACTTATCAGATAATATATTCCCCTAATCCATTATTTCGCTATTGCATGCTGCTTCCATTAAAGGTACCATCTTTATGGAGAATTTTGCAGAATCATGCAACCCCAAATCCTACACATCATTGCTCCAGCATAACAATAAGGAGAACACAAGGAATCTACAGAGTACTTACCCGAGGACTCATGCTTGTGTTTCGCTGGGATTTGTCTCCATTCCCTGATTCAATTTCATTTTCATCTTTGAACTTCTCCAAAAATTCTTTGTTATACTTCTCTGGTTCGGGCAAATGGTATATTTGTCTCAAATCATTGGGCTGAAATGAACCAAATATTCTCCCGTCGATAGCGCAAAATGTTCTGTTTGTAATTGGAATTTCCTCAACTGCCCATCTTACCACATCTGTGTATGGAAGAATTTTCTCTCGAGCCGCTATCCGGTGCAGGTAAGAATTGGCCAAATCCTTTAGAGTTGCCACGAACTTCCGGTTCGAGTCTGCTGTAGCTTGTACTGATGTTTCCCGAGGCTCTTCGGCCTCAACCAGATTATAGATGCTCTACCAAGTAGTACTACCGAGACCAAGACATGTGGTGTCTAAGATTAATCCTTTTTTACTTGGTCCTCAATCGGTAGTGTGTTGTCCTGCTATTGCGGAAGCTGAAGCTGTTCTAGATTTCTTAGACTTCTTCCCCATTTGGCCTAAATTCGCTGCTTCAGAGGAGCTCTACACAGGAGATAAAATGAACGTAATGCGGAGAATAGGTGGCGCAAACCAAGTATGAAAGAGTTATATCAATTAATGAATAATGGAGGATTAACATAAGACTGCCGCGGATACAATCTCTGAAGAGATTTTGGCATCACTGCTTCATTAATTGGTTGTTTAAACATGTCAATCATTTAAATGCTCATCATATCGTTTATTGGCCGAATAATTCATTTAAGCATGGCTTTGATGTTTTGGCGGTTGGGCGCAAGTCAATCACTATCGGGAAGAGAAAGGCTTTTAATAATAATTCAACACAATATGCCCAAGCCTTATCAATCCTTTTTGAAAGTCGCGCTTAGCTTTATCGCAATTGGGGATCGGAGGAATGTTTAAGTAGCTATATTGGTGTCATTACGGAATCCCTGATCGCCAATAGCGATATTGCTAATTCGTATCGGTAGCTTTTTAGAAGAGGGCTTTTAGTTGCATGCATGTTACATTCCCCGATCGCCGATAGTGATATCACATCGGAGCAAAGAGAGGGGCCTTTTGTTACGATTGCTTACCTTCCCGATATTCGATAGTTATTCGTGCTTGTCGCATTGGGGAAAACCAATGGGTCTTTTGTTATGCATCCTTTGTTATTGCGATATGCAATCTTGCGATCACTTTATCGCAATAATAAAGAATTATTCATTTTTTATTATAAGACTGATTATATATTGTCTCAAATGGTTTATAATGTTTTATTTCTTTTCGGACCTTTTGAGGAATGATAAGTTGATACCAATTTAATCTAAAACGGACCAATTTCATATTATAGTTTTGAAAGTAAAATTTTATGAAATGGGGGGTTTGTTGTACAGCACAACAATTGGCGATTCACTGGGAGAAACAGTTATCTCTGAGAAATATTGAAATACTTAGACTTTCTTTCTATAGAAATCTTATCAAATAGGAAAATTCTAATATAACTAGGTATACATACATTCTGAATATAATAAGAGCTATTTTTGCTAATTTCTTCTCTTGTTAAAATTAGATACATTATAAGTTTTAAATTGGCCTCTATTGGTTGATAATGATAAAACAAAAAACCTTTCCAACTTAGCCTTTTTAATTGACTCCTTTGTCATAGGTAGAGCCTTTGCTGCCAGCAAACGTTCATAGTTTCGACAGGGATACCTTTTAACCATTTGACTGTCCATTATCCCATCCATTTCAGAGTATGATTAAAAGAATGAATTCAAAATATGCTTTCATATTTTTTATTTCTTTTTTCCTTTTCTATTATTTTGTAAGATAAAAAGCCATTGTCCTGGTTTGGTGGCCAGCTGTTTGACAATGCCATTCACTGGTTGTAATCTAACCGAACAAGCTGGCTCGTGATGAGACCCATTGTCTTATGATTATAAGCCATTACCCTGTTTTGGTATGCAGTGTTGGTAATGTCGGTTAAACTATTTCCCAATGATCATGGTAAGCAGGCTTGTAATAAGACCCCTTATCTTTCATATCAAATATTTTAGAATTACACTCTGAGTAATCATAAACTTGGATGAATGGGATGGACAATTTTCTCCTTAAGAGAGAATGGATGACAGAGTAAGAGTTGAAGATGCTAAGATGGAATTAGTTTTTGTTTTGATATTGATAACCTTTTTGTGGCCAGTTTGAAAACCATAAAATTATTTACAGTACTTCTAAATCTTGAGAATATTTCACAAAAATGAAATGGGGTTTCAGAATGTGAATATACCTAATTTCCTAGAAATTGTCCCTTTTGTTTAAGGCTTCTATTTTAAAAGTAAATATCAAAACTACTTCTTTTGAGCAACTTTTCAATATAACAAAGGCCAATGGAAGATATCTCACAACTTTATTTCCTAATGGTCCTAAAAACTATAAATTCTACTGAACTTAAAAAAGGGAGAAGGGGTTACCTCCTCAATTGAAGAATTTCTTTGAGATGAGGCCATTAACAGGAAGAGAATATCTCTTTCCTAATAAATCTTGTAATATGAATGTCGAATGGCCTATCTTCTCATAGATCTGAAATGGTCCAAGCCACATCTTCTGGAACTTGGTGTGTTTTCCTTTATCCTCATGGGCTTTGTCCCATTTCAGAACTAGATCCCTAACTTGTAACTGTTTTGAACTGGATGAAGTTGAATCAAAAGATGACTTGATAATTTGTTTATTTTTTGCATGAGTAATTTTGGCCTTTTCTCTTTCTTCTTCTAATTTTAATATTTGATCATGTCTAAGTTGAATAGAAGAAGAGGGGCTTTCTTCAATAAACTGAACTAGGGCTAGAGAAGGAAGCACTAGATTGGTTGGTAGCACTGCTTCTTTCCCATATACAAGGTTGAATGGAGAAGTACCTATGGAAGCCTTTTGCGTTATTCTATCAGCCCATAGTGCGAATATTAAAGATTTGTGCCAGTTTTTATGATTCTGTTCAATAGTTCGCTTAATAATTTTAACTAGATTTTTATTGGTAGACTCTGCTAAACCATTACCCTGGGGATAGTAATTTGCAGAATATTTCAATTTAAATCCTCTTTTAATAGCGAACTCAAACATAGAATTTCTAGAGAAATAAGATACATTATTGAAAACAAGAGCATTTGGGACACCAAACCTGGTAATGATGAATTGATCTATAAACTCTATAATTACTTTAGAGTTTGTTGTCTTTAAAGGAATTGCTTCAACCCACTTAGTAAAGTAATCAATAACAGTAAGGATATACTTATGTTGTTTGGAGGACTGTGGAGTTATTTCCCCAATGATATCTAATCTCCATTTCTCGAAAGGTTGATCAATGTTGACTGGTTGCAAAGGGAAAGCTGGTTTTCTTTGTATTCCACTGGAGATTTAACAACTTTGGCATTTCCTTACATATTCATGAGTATCTCTGAATAGGGTGGGCCAATAATATCCACCATAAATGATTTTGTGGGCTGTTGTGTCAGCTCCAAAATTTCCTCCTGCTGGTCCGTCATGTAGTTCCTGCAAAACCTTTTGTGCTTCCGGTTTTTCTAGGCATATTAATAAAATTGAATCATAATTTTGCCTAAAAAGTACATCATCAATGATTATGAATTTTTTTTATTTTAATCTAATGGCTCGTTTGTTTTTATAAGAAAGGTTAGGAGGTGCATATCCATTTTTCAAATAAAAGATCAAGTCTGCATATTGCGATTCAGAACCAATGATACTTATCTGGTTGATTTCTTCAATATGTGTAGTATCACCTAGTTCTTGAATGTTGGATGCTCCTGCTAATAACCTGCAAAAACCTTGGCCTCTAACAATCTTTGCTGGCTTGATTTCCAAGTCATATTCTTGAAGTGTTGTAACCCAGTTTTCCCTTTTTTCACCTAATTCCCTTTGGATTAGTAATTGCCCTACTGCAGGAAAAGGAACTATAACTTTTGTATGGGCTTTTAAAAGGAAGGGTCTGTAATGTTTGACAACTTTATACACAACAAAGGCTTGTTTTTTGACTTTGGAATAATTTAGTTAAGAACCTTGCAGATTTCAACTATAAAATGAAATCGGTGCTTCCAAGTTGTGATCATTAATCTGAGTGAGTACTGCTACATAAGATGAATCACATGCGATAGTGTACAATATGAAATGATTAGAAAAATTAGGAGTGTTTAAAGCGGGGGCATTGATTATAGATTGTTTGATTAAATCAAATGTTTCCTTTTCTGCAGATCCCCATCTAAACACTAAATTTTTCTCAATCATGGTTTGTAATAGTAAAATGATGTGGGAAAAATCGGGAACAAATCTCTTAACAAAGTTAATTCGACCTAAAAATGACTGCATGGATTTTTTGTTATGAGGAAATGGAATTTCAGAAATTTCTTTAATCCTATCCAGATCAATATAAATACCATCTTTGGAAATGATAAAGACCGAGAGCTTTCCTTGATTAAGAGCAAAGAAGGATTTTTTGGGATTGAGTGAAATACCATACCTTCTGCAGTGTTCAAAGATTTGATTCAAATCATGTAAATGATCAGATTTCTTCTTGGAAAATACAGTAATATCATCTAAATAGACAACTACTGCTTTTTTGATCAATCCTTTGAAGGCTATATACATCGCTCTTTGGAATGTAGCTCCTACGTTAATAAGTCCAAAAGGCATTTTCTGATAAGCGTAAGTTCCCCATTTTGTTCTGAAGGTAGTTTTGAGTCTGTCATCAGGATGGACCAAAATTTGGTTATATCCTGAAAAACCATCTAAAAAGGACATTAACTCAGAACCTGCTACTGAATGGAGTATCCGCTCCATAGTAGGTAATGGGAAATTATCTTTTTGGCTTGCCTTATTCAGATTTTTGAAATCTATAAAAATCCTAATGTCTCCATTTTTCTTCCTAACAGGCACCATATTTGAAACCCAGTTTGAGTGCCGAACGGGAAAAATAATCTTAGCTTTCAAGAGTTTATTGAGTTCTGATTTTATTTGACTCTCTAAGTTTGGATGTATTTTCCTCAACTTTTGTTAAACTATTTTTTGTTCAAAAAGCATTGGAATGGTATGATGGATGTTTGATGTATCGTATGTTTTTAAATCATCATATTTCCAAGCAAAGACATGTTCATTTTTTCTTAATAATCTAATGAATGCTATCCTTTCTTCCACAGAAAGTCCGAATCCCAAATTAATGTTTTGAGGGTTCTGCTCAGTACTAAGGTTTATCAATTCAAATCTTAAGGTGGAACTTTGGAGCTTTGAATTGGTTACTTGTTTAAAACTGTCTTTAATATCATAGAGATCCTCAAGTTTAACCACAGGTTTTGGTATTGAGTTTTCCTTCTATTTTTATTTCATCTGAAGATCATGATCATTTTCCTCAATGATCTGATCATCGTAGGACTTGTCAGAAGTCAAAAAATGTAAGGTGTCTTCATCGTGATTTAACACTCGCCAATTGGTGACATTGTCAAGAATCGATGGTCTAAAAATTAACTCTACTGAAAATCTATCTAGGCTATAATCTTCAGAAGGTAGGAGTTTAGAAGCAACATTGGCTAGCAAGTCAGCTGCTGAATTCTGAGACCTAGGGATGGGAGAAATATTGAATGCTAAAAATTGAGAGGTGAGTTCTTGTACCAGAGACTGATAGTGTTTGAGATGACTAGAAAGACAATGAATTGTGTTTCTAACCTGTTTTATGACAATCTCTGAATCACCAAACACTTTCAAATATTGAACATTAAGGCCAATAGCTTTATATAGTCCTTGAACTAAGGCCTCATACTCAGTTGTATTATTCGTGCATTCAAATTCCAACCTACAAGACAACATCGTTTTTTCTCCCTCAGGGCTAACTAAAATGCAACCTGCTCCTGATCCTTCACTGGATTTAGATCCGTCAAAGTATAAAGACCAAAATAAAGAATTATCAACAATTTTATTTATAGTTTCCTCAGTAACAATAAAACATGTTGACCTATCTGTTTGTGAAAAATTTTCGATCTGAGATGTGAAATTATTAACTGGGAAAGGAGATGGTTGGGCGGTGAAGTTGCCAATGAATGATTCTGATGAATAATTCCCCAAGATATTGCTATTAAATGCTATTGGTTGATTCTCTTGTTCAAATTCTATAACAGTATGGGTCATATGTTTCTTCCGATTGATTTTTATTTGATTTGGCTTTCCCTTGTAGGGTAGCCACATATGGGACCAATCGGTAGAAATATACCCATGGAGCTACTCAGACCAATCCCTACTCAAGATTAAACCATAAAACTCAGGTATATCAGCGATTAAGATATCAATTCTTTGAACTACTTGTGGATCAGTCGATAACCTGATAGCCACAGAGTTGATTTCCCCTAAAACCTGGACTTTGGTTCTATCTAACTGCACAATATGAATTGCAGACTTTTGGGGTTCAATGTTCAGTTTGGAACAAACTGAAGCTGGCATTATATTAGAGGATGCCCCTGAGTCAATCAAACAATTGTGTAGATTTCGATTATAGATCTCGTAGGTTAAGAGGAAAGGAGGAGTATGGGAATTTGATCTGTCTCCAATTAGAATTGTATCAGTAGCTTCAACCCTACCAGAAGGTGGTTGACCTGAATGATTTTCAGCTTTAGCACTAGGAAGAGGCGAAGAAGGAACTGCATTCAGTTCCTTAAGAAGCAATTTCTACTGGTGCTTTAATTTGCTAAGTTCAAACATGGTGATGTTTGCCTTAGTCTTCTTCATATCATCAACAATATTGTAATCCATTGAATCCGATACTACCAACGTTTTAGATGTTGAAGGTATATTTGAGGATGATGGTTGGTTTTGAGGTACTGTTGTAGCTGGCTTCTTTGTGGGTACCTTTTCCTTTCTAGTAGTAGTACCTGCACTCCTTTTCTTTGAACTTGCTTGGACAGGTTCAGCGGCACATTTACTCCTAGTAGTCACAGGAAAAGCTTCTTGTTCATTTTCTGTATCAGAGTTAGGTAATATGAAGTCCCACATTCCATGGCATTCAACAACTTCTTCTTCTTCGAATTCATTGGATGGTGAAATTTTTTCATCTTCTTCTTCCTCTTCAGGATCTGAATCTGCATTAGATATAACATTTGGTGGTTTTGATTCAGTTTTCTTGAAATTCCTAAATGGCCTTTTCGTTGATGTTTCTGCTACTTGCTTTTTGATTTCAACAATTTCATTTGACATAGTCTTGAGGAATTTTTGTAAACCTTCCATATCATATGGATCTTTAGGAGTTTTCTTCTTTGTATCATCTTTGAAAGAAACTTTTTTTGGATTTTCTCTCTTCAAGAGCAGCTTTCTTTTCTAGAGCATTAATACGTTTCTCCACAACAAGTTCTTCTTTCATGTTTTCAGCTAAAGTTGGTTTTGCGGCCCTGTCTACGAAGATAGCTATATTGGCGGGTAGGGCAGTTATATACCATTCGCTTCTGATTTTCTCACTTGGTTTGGAGGCCGTTGGAATCTTATTCAAGAGTTTATTTAATCGTGAGTTGAATTCTTTAATCGGTTCTTTATGCTATATCCTAAGATTGGAGAGATCATTGATCATTGTGGCTAAAGATCTATCATCGCCATACTTAGTAAGAAACTATTCTTGGCAAATGTTCCAACTGGTAATGGATCCAGAGGGCAGGGAAAAATACCAAGATCCTGTTGATCCTTGCAAAGTATAAGGGAAAAGCCTAATGACAACATCTTCCTCTGTTACTCCTTTCAAATTAAATGATAACATGAAGTTATTAATATGTTCTTTGGCTTGTGTTCCAACATCTGGATTAAACTTGGGTAACCATTTTTTAGGAGCATCAGGCAATGGATGTAATGGTGCAGGCATATTGACCACACCAAGACTATTCCATGGATTTTCCATTGAAACAACAGTAGTGGATGATATTGATGATGAAATTACAGATGTTTGGGAAGGAATTAATACTGAGGATTGAGCAGGTTGGGATGTTGAAGTTCTTGATCCCTAATGAACAACAATATGTAATGAGGGAGTGGATGGTTGACTTCGCACTTGGGAATATGAGCTGGAGGATGTGGATGAAAATGCTTCACTGTCAGATCCTTCAGTGTTCTTCTTTGCCCTTTTCCTTTTAGGTAAGGGCAACTCAGTAGGTTCGATACTGAGCTTTCTGCTCTGAAGGCTGGTGAGAGGATGAGGTAGATTGAATTGCAAAGTCTCACTGCCTTGAGATACCTCAGATTTCTATGGTGATATCGAGAAGCCTTGAAGTTTATGGATAAGAGACTGAACTTCAGGAGACTCGGGACTTAATCGTTCTGGAGTATTGTGGGCTTGAGCAGTGTTAGTTGATTCCTCCTTTTCTCGTTTGGATGCTGGAGAGCCAGCATGCAATTGGGAAGTACGAGGTGATGTGGAGGGAGATTTACTCTCAGAATGGATTGCAGGTTTGGGTTTGCTCGCCATTCACAGTTCATGCCCTCCTTCTACCGCCAAAAATGTTGATGCCTCGAAAATCGTTGCATCAACATCGGGGGATAACCACCCCGTCTGGACCTTAATACAGCTCCTTTTCCGTTTGGGATGGTGGCTCCGACTAGATATAATGGGACCAGTTTCCTAGTAATGAATAAAAGAGGGATGGATGAGGGACTGGTTTTATAATAAATGATAATGAATGGATGACTTAATCTAAAAGCGAAAATACAAATGACTATTCTATCTCGAGAAGCTTCTATTCTTAAGTGAAACGTTTGATGATCTCTGTTAATCAATAGGCATATAGATGACTCTATTCAATAAACATAGACATTCATTCATATAATAATTGCTTTGTTCAAATAGTTGAGCAAAGTAATTAATAAATCATTGTTACACTTATCTTTTTTATATTACTGATACATGTATGATTAGAAGAAAAGCACGTTGTAAACATCCAATAGTGGAAAGTATAAAGAATGTTGTTAAAACACATGCATATATGCAATAATAGCAAGAATGATAAAATAAAAATTCACATAAAAAGAATGAATTCAGACATAGATAGTAGTACCATATGAGCTGCAAATCATTCCCAACATCAATCACAATTCGAATTCCTTCTTCCAACTCAGAAATACTTTTAAATAAAGGCAGTAGTGCACATCCAAATAAAAGCGTCGTTATCAAAATTGGAATAATTGGCCCAGTATTTATAAAAAATATATATACCTGAAATACAGTAGTGCAACTTCAGGTTTAAGTCATATACAAAAACTTACGACCCTTTCTAAATACATGAAAGGGTCTATAAATACTTAATTAAACTAACTAACTACAAAATTAAGATGCTACTAAATTGGTACAACTTGATATTGAATATCTCCCCCAAAGCAATCTGGTAGTCGGCATCATGATTCATCACTCTGGTTGTTTGCCTTTCGACCTGAGTTGGCATAGCACTAGCATCGGTTCCACTTCTTGAGGGTGGCTGAGATGAGAATTGAGTTGAGCAGAATAGGTGGCATCATGTATATCGGGAATGATACACCCGATTGCATATGTTAGGCACTTGAGGGCGGCTCTCTAGCTGTATGGTTTTACTAGGAACAACCAATATGTGTCCCAAGTTAAACTTTTAATACCTGTGATCAATCTCCCATTCTTTTCCAGCTCTTGATAATATGATTGCTGCAATGTTTTGGCCGATAGTAATTTACCTGGTGTACACTGAGAGATCATATTAGATAAATAGAGAGTATTGTTAATTAATTCAATCAAATTACTTGTGGATAATTGCATCTAGAAACTGCTCTCTCTGCCTTCATCAATTGGGACTGCCATTCCATAAATAGAATTTCTTTATGGGATTCTAGGATTTTAGGCAAATTTGCTGCCTGTCCCTCATTAGTGTCCTGCCAAGTAAGAAAATCTGTTAAGGTCCCATCGGCCTGCTCTAAGTCTTTTCTAGCATCGACTAATTTATCGATTATTTATGCTGTTATGTCACACAGAGGCTCAACTTAAGCAATTTTATGACACAATAATCTTATTTGTGTTACCAGTGCCTTATTAATCTGTAGTGCTTCTGCTCTAAAATCGGCAGGCTGCGGAAGACTCTTGAACTTCTCTATTTGACCTAATAATTGAGCAATTTTCTCATCTTTTGTCTTTACCATCAGTTCATTCACTGTCTTCAATTTTGCTAATGCCTCCAATAGTTCATTCTTCTTTTGAATCGCACTCGAATCTACCCTCTGTTTCTCTTCATGCAACTGCTTGTTCAATTGATTATTTAACTGTTGCTGCGTGGACCATTGTTGTTCTAATTATTCTGCTTTCTGTTGTGCCTTCGATAGATGTGCTTGTAACGAAGTGATTGCCTGGTATTTTTATTTTAACAAATTACTCACTTCCGATGCCTTGTCCATGGTGGCCGCCGAATAGGCTCCAGCATATTGGGACAACTTTGTTAGGTCATCAGAAGGATCAAACTCCTCTTTCCAAGCTACGTTGGTTGTCACTGTTTGTTCAGGGAACAGGGAAGGTTGATCAATCCTTCTCCTTTTCCATTGTCACTTTACTATGGCCCTGTGCTTTGGGCTATAAAAGACATCCAATGGAGGTATATCCTCCACTTGCAAAATGATTTGATCCAAAGGATCTTTGGGAATTATTTCTAAGTCTGTAGTAAGGGGTAGACAGCTGGTTTCTTCGCTTGGAACCTCTTTTGATGTTGTATCCTGTGTATCAGCTGCTTTGTATGTATCGACATCTCTTGAGCATTCTAGATTGCTTATGATTGAATCGAATTGCTACCATTCTTGGAGCAACCTTGGGTCAATCTGGGTATCGACATTCACATTCTTGCTGCTCGCTCCTGCTACCTTTTCTGTTCCTCTTCACATATTCTCTCTTGTTTTTTCCTCTGTGCTTCCTCTTGTTCTTTCCTCTGGAGCTCCTCCTGCTCTCTTCTTTGGACTTCTTCAAAAATTTCTGATGTAGCAGGAGGTTCGTTGGTAAGTCGTTGTTTAGGCTCGCTTGACTGTGTCATTGGGGAAGTGGCTAACAAATCTAGAGGCAGAGTTTGCAACCTTTGCTCTCTAAGTTTGTTAATTTTGACTAACCCGTCGTCGTGATATCTCATTTTAGCTAGCGCTTGAACCTGAAATAATGACTTGGCCGAGGAGAATAGGTCATCAAAATCATCTTTTTTATGTTCAAATTTAGTGAGTTTTGCCTGTTCTAGTACATTATATACGACTTTGTTTGGATCAAATCGCCTGTTAGGAAGAGTGGCAAGATTCAGTGTATTTATCTTTTCTACTTCTTTATTTGCATGCTTGTAGTCATGAAGAGTGTAAACGCCACACCTTAGAGGAAAAGGATGCTAGGCTTGCTTCTTTGAATTCCTCAGAGTCTTTGTAACTCCATCGGATGTAAGCTGATATGCTATCTCTCGAGCCAATAGTTTGTCGGGTATATACAAGGGGAGGACATGAGTCCTGGCATGACTGCTGAAAACTCTTACATATGTAAATTTTTCTTCTCTAAACTAGGTTCCTAAGGCTGTCAAGTCAATCTCTGCTTGTGAGGAAATCTTAGGAGCAGGTTTGTCAAAAATTGCATAGTAAATGGGTAACATAAATCCATTGCAAATTTGATATAGGTGGTGTTTATAATGGGCTTTCCACAACTTCTGGTGATAGATATGAATGGGCATGGGGTCTTGTGGAGTCCATCTCCATCCCAGAACAGGAAATTCGGAGTTAAAACAGAGAGTATCTAAGATGTAGGCACTAAAGTAAAATGGAGGAATGAACCTTTCAGTAACGCGAGATTTGTTTCTGAACTCAAGAGTAACTATTGCTAAGTTATCAGATAATATATTCCCCCAGTCCATTATTTTGCTATTGCATGCTGCTTCCATTAAAGGTACCATCTCTATGGAGAATTTTGCAGAATCATGAAACCCCCAAATCCTACACATCATTGCTCCAGCATAACAATAAGGAGAACACAAGGAATCGACAGAGTACTTACCCGAGGACTCATGCTTGTGTTTCGCTTGGTTTTGTCTCCATTCCCGTATAGGTTCTGATCAATTTCATTTTCATCTTTGAACTTCTCCTGAAATGCTTTGTTATACTTCTTCTCTGGTTTGGGCAAATGGTACATTTGTCTCAAATCATTGGGCTGAAATGAACCGAATATTCTCCCGTCGATAGTGAAAAATGTTCTGTTTGTAATTGGAATTTCCTCAACTGCCCATCTTACCACATCTGTGTATGGAAGAATTTTCACTCGAGCCGCTATCCAGTGTAGGTAAGAATCGGCCAAATCCTTTAGAGTTGCCTCAGACTTCCGGTTTGAGTCTACTGTAGGCCTTACTGATGTTTGTTGAGGCTCTTCGACCTCAACCAGATTATAGATGCTCTGCCAAGTAGTATTACCGAGACCAAGACAAGTGGTGTCTGAGATTAATCCTTTTTTACTTGGTCCCGAATCGGCAGTGTGTTGTCCTGTTAATGCCAAAGCTGAAGCTGTTCCAGATTTCTTAGACTTCTTCCCCATTTGGCCTAAATTTGCTGCTTCAGAGAAGCTCTGCACAGGAGATAAAATGAATGTAATGCAGAGAATAGGTGGTGCAAACCAAGTATGAAAGAGTTATATCAATTAATCAATAATGGAGGATTAACATAAGACTGCCAGGGATACAATATCTGAAGAGAGTTTGGCATCACTACTTCATTAATTGGCCGTTTAAACCTGTCAATCATTTAAATGCTCATCATATCATTTATTGGCCGAATAATTCATTTAAGTGTGGCTTTGATGTTTTGGCGGTTGGGCGCAAGTGAATCACTATCGGGAAGAGAAAGGCTTTTAATAATAATTCAACACAATGTACCCAAGCCTTATCAATCCTTTTTGAAAGGCGTGCTTAGCTTTATCGCAATCGGGGATCAGAAGAATGTTTAAGTAGTTATATTGGTGTCATTACGGAATCCCTAATCGCCGATAGCGATATCGCTAATTCGTATCCAGAGCTTTTTAGAAGAGGGCTTTTAGTTGCATGCATGTTATATTCCCCGATCGCCGATAGCGATATCACATCGGAGCAAAGAGAGGGGCCTTTTGTTACGATTTCTTGGCTTTCCGATATCCGATAGTTATTCGCGCTTGTCACATCGGGGAAAACCAATGGGTCTTTTGTTATGCATCCTTTGTTATTGCGATATGCGATCTTGCGATCGCTTTATCGCAATAATAAAGAATTATTCATTTTTTATTATAAGATCAATTATATATTGTATCAAAAGGTTTATAATGTTTTATTTCTTTTCGGACCTTTTGAGGAATCATAAGTTGATACCAATTTAATCTAAAAGGGACCCATTTCATATTATAGTTTTTAAAGTAAAATTTTATGAAATGGGGGGTTTGTTGTATAGCACAACAGAGTCATTGGTGATAGGAAGGTCACCCTCACATAGTTGATTTATAGATTCATGTTATTCTTGTAGAAAATCTTCTTGTAGACTTTGTTAGTGCTCAAGGGGAGCATGGACTCAATCATGGGAGCTCTATCAGTACATTTTAGCATATCAGAGAATTCAGCATGTACTCAGGGGGAGCATGACCCTTTTCCCTTGATGTCAAAGGGGGAGAGTGATTTGGTGTTGTTGTTGCCATCAAGTCCAAATGGGGATATTGTTGGCATTATGATACAGGTGTTGTCCTTGATGGCAACTCTCTCAGATGAAAGATCACAGTACAGAAGGTTAACAACAAAGAATTACATATCAGACTACAAAGGATGAAGAAAGAGAGGTATACACAGGTTCACCTTGACCAAGGTGCGTATACAGGCAGGTTCACTGAACACAAGTTTCTTATACATACACACACACTTTCACAAAAGGAAAATCTTGTATATCTTGGAAAACTAAGTTTTTGGTCCAAGGTATTTGGTCCATGGTATTTTGATCCATGGTATTGGTCCAAGGTATCTGGTCCGAGGTATTGACCCTAGGTATTGAGTCCAAGGTATTGGTCCTAAGTGGTTTTGGACCATGGTATTAAGAAAGGCCTAAAACTATAAAAGGAGGAGAAGATCATTAGGCCATGGGTGAAAGTATCGAATATCAGATGAAGTGTGAGATCTAGTATGCAAGTTATTGGCTTATGGTGTTGTGCTTGATCTAAACGAGGGATGAACCTTAGCGATTGATGGAGGATAAGATCTAAAGATGGATTGAAATCTTAAGGCTTGAATTGAATAGCTGCAGAATTGAGAATTAATATTTGTAGATCTATACGCTAGTTGGTCTTGAGAAAATCATGTATACACGTAGACTCTACACATGGAAGTAGTGTATACCTTATAAAGTATGTTTCAGTTGTTTCTGTTTGCCGTTGCAGAGTTCTAGGTTCTGGTTTGGGTTCTGGTTACTGTATTCTGGTGACAGTATTCTAAATGATCAGATTGATGGGTTGTCAAAGTGATTGATTGATTTGGTTGTGGTTGCTTCAGAAAGTGATTGGTTGATGTAGATGTATTTGATGGTTGAATTACAGTTATGATTTTATTGATGGATCCAGTCTGAAAATTTATGAAACGTGGTCTTTGGAGGAAGAAAGAAGGTCGTAGCCTTTCGTAGGTCGTAGCCTACGTACTAGTAAACATATCGGCTAGTACAAGAGTTAGGGGGTTGTAGCTCCGTTCCAGAAGAATTTGGAGAATGAGAGAAGGTTTTAACCTTCAGCAGGTAGAAGCCTACTTACGGGTATAAGTCAGCAGCAGTACAAAATTGTAAACATATTCTCTTATTATCATAAGAAGATAGAGAGGAAAACAATAGGTGGTTTTCACCCACATTGGGTTTCCACCTTATATCTTGGTGTTCATGTGTGTTGCTTACGTGTGAAGCTTTATTCTACCTTTACTACACTGTCTAATAAATCTCTTATATAATGGTTAAAGTTCAATGCATGAAAAATTAGGTAAATCAAAAGTTCTCTGCATATACGCTAGTTGCTTTAAGTACAGTCACATATACATGCTAGTTCACTTAGCTGAAGTAGTGTATACATATTTGTTTGGAAAATTAAATTATTGATCTGATAATATTGATTCACCCCCCTCTCAGTATTTACCTTTTTCATTCTGTTAGTAATTTTCATTCAATTAGCAATTTGAATTCTGCAAAGTAATTTCCAAGTTTGAAAAAATACAAAACCAAACCAAAAATATTTCTTTTCATGCCTCATAGGAATAGGGACAACTTAGGGATTTTTTTTCGAAATACCCCCACTGCATCAAACAACAAAACTTCCCTCTTCTTCGATGGTTGTGAACTAGAGGAACCCTTAGGTGAGCAACCTGACATATTTGAATAACCTATAAGGGA
Organism: Pinus tabuliformis; assembly: GCA_031772625.1. Classification (NCBI taxonomy): domain Eukaryota; kingdom Viridiplantae; phylum Streptophyta; class Pinopsida; order Pinales; family Pinaceae; genus Pinus; species Pinus tabuliformis. The sequence continues at coordinate 174,819,636 of CM062806.1, forward strand.
AGAAGAAGAAGAAGAACCCATTCCTACTGAACCAATGGTTGAAACAGAAATGACAGAGGGAATAGAGAGAGAGTGAGGGTGCCTTCCCCATCAGGGAAACCAATGGGGACACTAAGATGAAAAATATAAGCCCCTCTGCCCTACCTCATTTCCATGGTCTGACCACAAAGGACCCTGACACTTTCCTATTTGAGTTTGTTGTTATATTCCAAACCTATGACTTTACAGATGATGAGCAGAAGTTAAAACTATTTCCATCTACCCTCAAGGATGTGGCATTGCGTTGGTTCATGTGTTTACCTATAGACAACATCACACCTTGGGCTCATATTCAATAGGTCTTTAACAACAAATATCGAGACTACTGTCACCTAGAATGAGTCGTTCTTGTGGACAAGACCGACCTCCCTAGTAGCTAATGATATCTAGTGACAAGCAAGCCAATCAAATCCTATCTTTCTCTAAATATGCAGTTTATAAACAAAGGCAAACAAGTGTTTTAGGCCTACCTTGGGTCCTATGCAAGTTTGTGGAAGCCTCGCTTCTTTGATCCAAATGAGCTCCCTTGTAGCAAATCTGCAAACACAAACAAGCACACAAATTAAATAGCACCTGAAAAGCCAAGATAATAAAGCATGCTTATCATGATGATCAAGGAATTCATGAAAAAAATCACATAAGACAATTTGTTGTGAAAAATGAATCTGATTGTATTAATTCAAATCAAAGAAGAACTTTACAACCTGTGCCTTGATGCTGTACAAGCTCCTCCCAGGGTCCAACAAGAAGTCTCCTCTACTTTGACAAGTTTCACTCTCTTCCCAATGAAGCCAAAAGGTATGTGATCTCTCCTCTCAAGCTTAACTAGGAAGACTCAACTCCACCAACATTTACCCTAAAAAATGTTCATCTTTTAGCCTCCCTAGCAACCAGCCCAATGCCTTAATTTATAGTGCAATGGAGGGAAGTTACTAGGTCCTCCTTCAAAGGGATAAAGCCCTCCTTTAAAGGGATAGCGCCTCTCATCAAGGGATTAGCTCCTTCTCTTTTGGGATGCATGAACCACCTAAGAGCGAACCATCCACGTCAAAATTCCTTCTAGAATCATCTAGAATTAACCCAAAGTGAGTTTTTTAGAATAAACTTGCACCTTTTTGACTTTCACAGGGGTCCGCACCCACTCCTTTAGAGACAAAGTGGGCAGGTCCGCAGGTAACATAAACAGGGGGTGCGGGACCACAGGCAATAGTGAGAGAAAGTGTGGAACCAGAGGTTTATTGATTTTTAAGGTCTTTCTCTCATTTTCAAAGCTTGACATGAAGAGCTGAGGTTTGAGACTTGCCTAGGAGGACAGTATGAATGATGATAGACCCATACTGACTGCAAATAGTCATGGTGACAATATTTTGTGTAACAAATTTCCCCCTAAAGTGCGAAGTCTGTAGTAGATGAGGATTTCATTTATCATCTAGGAAGAGTGAAGTACTTTATCATTTCAAGGATCATCTTGTGGAGAGCCTGGTTGGAACTTATAAAAACATTCAATGCAAAATATATATATGAGATCATATCATCGCTAAGGTAGGCATTCCCATACTCAGATCAAAACTGACTAGAAAACTAACTACTGCTCTGATATAGGAATGATCTTGTAATACATCACAAGTATAGAAACATGTAGACACAGTATGGACGCAGCCATCTGTTTATGAATAGTCCACAGTATAATGAATACAAAATTCCTTGTAGCCTGGATGGTGGAAACTAGATCCAGGGTATTCATTTCTACTTCCCGAAATAGTACGATTCTATCCATGCAAATGAATGCGTCGAAGTCGAACATGGTAGAAACCACTTGATTACCAGTCAATGATGTAAACTGTTAACAAGTGTGAGAGAAACCACCAATAATGTCAATGGTTCTCAAAGTACTCAGTACAATCCATGAGATGTGAATATATGTGTTGATGTCGAACATGTTACGGAATCCTTTGATCGAAGGTCAATGATGCAACCTATCATCGAAGGCGAGAAACCTACCATTGAGGCATGCAGATCCCAAGGTACTGACGATTTCTAGATCATCTTTCTAGATAATGAGCTGAAGTCGATAGAAAGTGATCCGTCGTAGGCAAGCCCACAACATGAAATCATAGATCAAGTTTGAAGAAATTTAGTCACAAGGACTGACTCAGGGATGGTCAAAATGGATGACAGATATTTCGCAGATGAATGGCTTATTTGCACTGACCTCTTGAACACATAACGACACAGCAGATGGTTTGGTTACAATTGACCCAAAGTTAATACCCAGAAATCGGCTGAAGACTTTCAATATGGTTTGATCAACTGTTAGGCAAATTATTTCCCAACCCAGGTGAATAAAAGTGTCGTGTTCAAAAGTGGTTACAAAGTGTGACAAACAGGCTTATTTTTCTCTCTTTTCCCCCACCATTTCTGGCAAGTACCTCTTTATTTTTGACAAGCTTGAGGAGGATAACATTTTCTTGACTATAAGCTCATCCTTCGAATGAGTCCAACTTACTTTAAATTCCAACCTTAAGAAGGAGTGGTCTGTTCCCATTTTTAATTGAACAGGTCCTTTACTGTTTAAATTTTAACGAGTCCAGTATAGGAGAAACTCGTCGTTTTTCAATTTTAGAGAGTCTAAAAAAGCTTAAGAAGACTCCATGGTTGTCCTTTTTCGTAAATTTGTGTCTCCCAAGCCCGAAAAAGTATAAAATAATACTTGAGAGAACCGCTTGATCATTACGACCAAGGAGTACTTTTCGTAATTAGTGCCTCTGATCCAAAAAAGTAAAAAAGTGATCAATGACACGTCGTTTTATAACCAATATCGAATTTGAAACGACAAAAACCCGGCAATCTTTTCATGTTTTTACGGTCAGAAAAAGAGCTATAAGTGGACCATATTTTTAGTTCCGTTTTAACGAGTTTAAAAAGAAAAACTCGGCGATCTTTTCATGTTTTAGGAGTCAGAAAAGAGCTTAAAGGTGACTCTAATGTTTTTTCGTTGAAAATGACCGATTTCGCTTGAAAAATCCATTATCCTGAACAAAAACTCAAACATTAATCATACCTGTTTAAAATGGATAAAAATGTTGCAAAAGTTACCTCTTTAAAGTGAAACATAAACAAATTAAAAACTCATTTATTCAAAAAACTTATAAAAAGGGCTTTTGTAAATTCATTTTTACTGTTTGAGTTTTGGGTGAGAAAATAGAGCTTTTGGTCAAAAACTTCCCGTGAAGATTGCAGAAAATCCGTCCGTTGGAATCGAACGCCATCTCCTCCAGGTAATCCACATCATCCTACTCTTTCAATTCATCCGTTTCAAAGTTGTTTTTAGGTTTTAATTTCATTTTTTAAAGGATTCTTAGGTTAGAAACCCGCGCGCGGGGGCCCGCAGGCACAGCACAGGTAACCTGCGGGCCCCGACTTTTTCGTAACGGGAAAAAAGTCAGGGTTCCGCACCTGCCGTGAAGGCCAAGTGTAGACCCATGCACTGTCTCTAAAAAAGAGGGTGCGGTCCCCGCAACAAGGGTTTTTAAACCTAAATTTCTCAAAATTCACCCAAAAACTTTGCTTTTAGACATTCTAATTCGCCCTTTTGTTGAATGTAGAGTATACATCATGCTTTATTGGCAAGAACGAGAGCATGAGGATGTAGATCTTGCCACGATAAATCATCAACATTCGATTGATGCATTGAAGGCATGCGGCTTATACAAATTCTGGGCCATACCTAGCATGAGGGCCCAGGTGGACTTTTTGCAGTTCCTGGTAGACAGGTGGAGCATACAGGACCAATGCTTCTTCATTGGTGGTCACCAGCTCGAAATGGAGCCGGTAGACATTTATTTTTTAACTGGTTTGCCTAAGATATGTGAACACTTGACTCTATTCGGGACTAGGCCAAGTGGCCAGTTTGTCGATAGCCTCTCGCTAGAGTTCTGTAACAACCAAACTAGAGACAATGGGATAGATATCAAAACCATATCCCTTCCTGAACTCAAGGTAATAGCATTTACTATTACCAGGCTCTGCGGGAGCACAACACTACATGTAGCCACTAGATCCCAGATGCGGATGGCAGTAGACTGCTTTCTAGGCACCATCTTCAACTGGTGCGATGCTATGTTGGCTAATATAAAAGGCCAACTGACGAGAGCCAAGAACGGACAACTGAAGACCTTTGGATATGGTGCTTTAGTCGTGAGCTTTGGTCTGGAGAGGGTTCCAATATTGCTCCTACAACACCTCACTGTCGGAGCTAGACTTCCTCGAGAGCCCAAACTGATGCGATGGGTTGCAGTTATGGCCCATCATCCTGAGGAGGTGGAAAAAGTCGTTCGATTCACTCCTGAGTATTTCCATTGGTTGGAGAACTAGGTTTTTACTATTCAGGACTTTCCTTACGCTGGGGTAGGTTTTCGTGGTAACCCAGACATGGCTCTTCCACCAGGAGAGTAATGGGATGACTCAGGTAAAATCATTTTCAACATTTTCCTAATTCTTTTTTTTGTTTTTATCTCGTCCCAAAATTGATAGTTAAAGTTTCAAATGCATATGTGGGTCCACGGTGACCAGCCGCTCTCCGGCCCTATGAGAGGAAACAACCAGCTACAGCGGCACTAGCCCCACAGGACGAATTAGCAGAGACCTTGGCCGAATTGGAGAGCCATATAGAGCATTTGATAGGAGACATTACGGAGACCGGCATAGATGACATTCCTCTTAGACTATAGCACTATGTGATTGGGGTCCTAGGACCTTTCAGGAGGTTCCTTTGTAAGGTGGTCCGTACACTGGTTTCTTATCGAGATCATCACCAGTGATAGGATGATCGCCTATTGTAGACACATATGACATTTTTTTGCTTTTTGTAATATCATTTTTGCCGATCATAAGGTGTTTTTCAACCTATGATCGAAGACGATGTATATTTTGACACACTCCTATGTTATACTATATCACTATTACCGGCTTATCTTGTAAAACATGTTATGGAATGTTTTTAAATTTACTTGTATTATTATTGCAAATGTCTACTTAACATTCGAGAAGCTATTGCATCTGCTAATGTATTTAAATACCTTGGAATATGTTGATATTCAATATAGTCAAATTCACGTTCCAAGAGACGCACTCTCAAAAATAATCTCAATAACGCTCGATTTCTAATGGCATATACTCTATTAAGCTGTAATACAACGAGTTCATAATTTAACCTCACTATCAAACTCAGAATCCCAAATGAAATAGATTCAGATAATAACTCAATCACTGCATTATACTCGGCAATGTTGTTCGTTGTTTGACCGAGGCTTACCCCATGCATAGATACCAACTCGTCAGAGGGCGAATAGATAACCCAAGCTGCAGAAGAAATGTTTCGTGTATTACGACAAGCACCATCAGCAAAACCAATGTATGTTTGGAGAGGCATCGACATCTACAATATCAAGAGTACAACCAAGATAAGCAGGAATAATGACGAAAAACACTCTCTAAGCTAAGAACACTTTTTAAACTAAAACACACCATCTAGAAAGAAAACTAACCTAACTAACAATCTCCACACCCAGTTTTTAAGCATAATACCTCTTCAAGTAAAGACCATTTTTGGGTTTACCTAAAGAGACCCCATCAAAGTCTACCAACTCATAGGCCCCTTTTGCTAGCTTTCGCTTAACAACATAAGGACCATGCCACATGGGTACGAATTTCCCAGTGCCCAATTTATCATTTGCTTGATCGTACAATAAGACTAGGTCTCCTTCCAAAAAATTTCGAGGGGTAACATTTTGATCATATTGAGCTTTAATACGTTTGCCATGAGTTTCGATTGCTAATGCAGCATCACGTTGATTCTCATCTAGCTGAGCCAAGTATAACAAACATTTTTCCTCTTCGGAAGTGACTGGAAGTAATTCGATGGCCATTTTCAATGATGGGATTTTGCATTCAATGGGTAACACATCTTCCAGACCATAAACTAGTTGGAAAGGAGTGAACCTGGTTGACGTTTTTACTGAGGTTCGATACACCCAAAGCGCTGAAAATAGCATGTTATGCCAATTCGACCTATGAATCCCAATGATTCGTCAGATCATGATGACTAGAACTTTGTTGATGGCTTCAACCAGATCATTAGCCTATGGATAATATGGAGTTGAACTGTCATGACGCAAGCCAAGTTGGCCTGTAAGCTCAGTCCTCATAATGTTTCGAAAATGATGCCCATGATCAGTGACAATTGCTTGTGGAACACCAAACCTAGCAATTATATGATTGAACATGAAAATTGCAGTAATTTTGCCGTCTTCCTCAAATGTAGGCATCGCCTCGGCCCACTTGGTAAAATAATCTACCGCAAGGATGATATACGCATGCCCCCCGGCCGAGTGGGGGTTACATGTAATAAAATCGATACCCCATTTTGCAAATGGACCGACGAAAATTATAGGGTGGAGAGGAGCAGGTGGAGCGCACATCTTTCGATCAAAAATTTGGCAGTTGTGGCATTTTATGACCGCGTTAATACAATCTTTAAACAAAGACGGCCAGAAGTAGCCAGCGCACAATATCTTTTGGGTTGTAGCAAACCCAGACATATGACTGCCACACGCTCCAGAGTGACACTCATTTAGAACCCTTTCATCTTCCTCATGAGTTAAACAACGTCAAAAAATGGAGTCTGCCCCACGGCGATAAAGAGTATCTCGAATAATTGTGAATTGTTGGGACTGGAATCGTATTTTTCGACATTCTGACCTTGAAATTTCTGGCCGAAAGGATTGGGTCTGGAGATAAACGATGATATCCCCATACCATGGATCTAAAGTGTTGATTAGAAACAAGGATCCGTCCGCAATGGGCTCCTCTGCCACAGTTTCTGTGTCAGCACGCGAGAAGTCACACATTAACTCTACAAAAAATAAAGATTTCTTCGACTTAGACTTTTCAAACTCCAAGTCAAACTCCTGCAGGATCACGATCCATTTGGAGTACTTGCCCCCTAGCAATTGTTTGGTAAAAATATAGATCATAGGGTTGCAATTAGAAATTACTGTAGTTTTATGTAGTAAAATGTAATGATGAAAACGTTGGACAGCTTGAACAGCTGCCAATGCCAATTTCTCCACATGTGAATATTTTAGCTCAGTGGGATTCAAAGTTCGACTAAGGTAATATATCACATGTTCAGTACCGAATTCATCTTCCTGAATTAACACCATTCCGATGGTGGAATTGGACGCGGCGAGATACAAGACGTAGTCCTAGTTGTAGTTGGGAGGATGCAATAACGGTGCATGGGTCAACGCGTTTTTTAGTGCATCAAAAGATTTATCAGCTATCTCATCCCAAAAGAATGGAGTATTCTGTTTCAACAACCGGGTAAAACCCTTTGTGATCTCGGCGTAGTTAGGAATGAATCGACGTAAAAAGTTTGCTTTCCCTTGCAAAATTTGGAGTTGGAGAAGACTCAAAGGAGGAGGCAATTTGACAATAGCTTCAACCTTCAAGGGATTGACGCGAATGCCAGCTTTCGAAACAAAAAACCCCAGTAACCGACCTGTTTCTATATAGAAAGCACACTTTTATGGATTCAACCTAATTCAATAATGCCTACACCTCATAAAGATTGCTCGTAAATAGATGAGATGATCAGCTCGATGTAATGAATGAGCAGGTAAATCATCGAGATAGGGTTGCACAATGTGCTTGATGTCATGAAACATGTAAGACATGGCTCTTTGAAAATTTGCCCCGGCGTTCTTGAACCCAAAAGGTAATTTGCAATAAGAAAATGTCCCCCATGGAAAAATGAAAGTCGTTTTTGGTTGATCAACCGGTAGAATATTGATTTGATTATATCCGGAAAAACCATCCATGAAGGAGAATATTTCACTACCAGCACAATCATCAATGATTTGATTGATATAGCGAGTTGGGTAATTGTCTTTTGGACAGGCTCGATTAATGTCCCTATAATCGATACATATTCTTATTGTTCCTTGCTTTTTGTTAACAGGAACAATATTCGATACCCAATCCGTTAACGAAATCGGATAAATGAAACCTGCTTTTAGTAATTTTTCAACTTCTTCTTTAATAGCAGCAGCTTTTCGCGGGTGGATTCTGACGCAAACGTTGCCGGACGGATTTAGCATCTGGGTAAGTTTTGATTTAATGAACAACAATTGATGGGTCAATTCCTAGCATTTCCTCATATGACCAGGCAAACACATCGCAGAATTCTTGAAATAGGGCCTTATATGTTTGAATTTCATCTTCCGTACAAGAGGCACCTATATGAATTTTTTCAACAATTTCCAGGCTTGATCGAAATATCAATAGGAATAGTTCGAGAAATGTTTCCCAAATTTAACTCAGAATCAAGATTTTTCATTGGATACTGAGGTTCCTTGACATATTCAGTCCTAAAAATAGATGAAAAATCATTTTCAAAACGATCACTCTCGGGTAAAAACGAAGATCTATGATGAAGATCTTCCCATGGTAAATCATCGACACATAGGATTTCACGAATTTTCTCATCAGTGTGAACAAGTTTAGAAAACGTTGTTGAATCTGAGTTTGATGTTGAAAATGATTCCTCATGGACTACATTCATAAAGTCAATTTGGTTGAAGATGGGTCGGAAAATGACTGCACGGCCTGATACGCAATTTCATATGGACTCAAAGGCATAACATCACCAAATGAGTCTATCTCAGATTCATAAGGTACGATCCAAGCATCGTCATAAACAATAGTGTCTGACAAAATCATATAAATGGTTGTTGTAGAAGACAATGCGTTGATAGGAGGAAAAGGAAAAGTTCCTAGTAAACCAGAATCTTTAACTAGTCCTACTCCAACATCCTTATACGAGATAGTTGTTTTGCCGACATGCTGAATACTTTCAGAAGAGGCTGGGTCGGATGAAAATTAAGTCAGCTAGTCTATAGTTATGATCTTTCCATAATGAGGGAACTTTATAAGCCGAAAGACCGATGAAATGACAGTTGTCATAGTGTAAGACCAACTACGACCCAAGAGAAGGTTGTAATCTAGAGGGGCATCAACCACCTCCACATCTAGATTAACAGTTTTTCCTTCAACCCCTATAGGTAAATCCTATAGAATATCAAAAAGATGAAACCCACGGCTATCAAAGGCCTTTAGAATCGTCGGGGATTGATTTAGCGTAGGAGAACCAAGCGATCTCTAACACTGTATCAACATAATACATGTTGAGGCTCCCTCATCAATCACAGTCCTATAACAAGGTCTGTTTTTGACTAACACTGGGATCTGGAAAGCCATTTGATGAGGTAAGTGCGGTGTACTATTTTCTAGATCGAAAATTATAAGGTTCGAGTCCTGAACGTCAACAACTCCTATAGCCGACAATATTAATTTATGTTGTGCTGGACATGATTGCAACACTTCCAAAGCCGACATTGCTAAAGGTGAAAAAGCCAAATCTTCAACAATGTTATAGTTCTGAGCCGCTCTCGCATGTGGATTGAAAGCTGACTTTCGAAGTATACCCTTGGTGGGCAGTTTGATTACTAAGTCTGGGTTAGATTTCTCGATCTGTAGTGGATCGAAACCGGGAGTTGAAGTTGATGGGTTCAAATGAGAAGATTCTGCTTCCTTACCATCAATAGGACTTTTACTTCCATAATCATGCGATCGAGTCGCAATCCTAACATGGGAAATCATAATTATGGGTTCTTCGGAGGCATTTGAGGAAGAACCTATCATCTTACTGTCTTGACTAGGAAAAGGATCCTTCAAAACAGCAGGCGTTTAGGAACCTTTGACAATTTTCGCAACCTCTGCACGATGAGGGCAGTCTCTTGTAAAATGCTCTTCATCACAAATGAGAGAAGGATAACGAGGTTTGCATTTCCCATTAGTTGATTCCGCTTTTTCTGGTTTCTCTTTCGAATTTTTATTTGTTTTATTTTTCTTCTTCCCTTTCTTCTTACCACTGCATTTTGATTTGGTTGTAGATGACTCTACAACATAAATATCGGTGGAAATTTCCACAGAACAACCTCTGGTCGGGGAATCTGGTAAAGTTATGATAGGAGAAGAATTCTTAGAAGATGTCTTCTTAATTTTGGTATTAACTATACCAATCATACCATCAGCGGCATGAGACCCTGAAGGAGCTGCAGTGATTTGATTTTGTTAAGGAAGATCGGGGATTTTCTCGTGTAATGTACCTGACTGCGTATAAACTAAGTCAAGGTACTGAGCTTGAGCAATTACTTTCTCCTTAGTAACGACTTCGGCCTTAGCTACATCTTCACTGATCTTCGGTAATAAAGATTTTACAAACCAATCAGCTAAGATTTGATCCAGAATAAAAACCTTCACTAAACGTCGTCGACGTCTCCATTCATGAACATGATCTGAAATGTAAGTGGACATTGACTACTTTAACAAAGTTAATAATTCCATGCCATTGTCATATCTGACTGGCAACTGAAAATGAGTTAAAAATGAAGTAGCTAACTAACTAAAATTATAAAAAGTGGCTCGCGGTAACTCAATGTACCACTTGGCCGCAAGACCAATTAGAGTGCACTGGAGAATCCTTAAATGGATTGAATCATCTGAAATGGAATTAGATGCACACCGGAGGTGATAAGTCATCACATGGTTCGACGGGTCCTCTCCCGATTTGCCTTCAAACTTAGGAATATCACTAGGAAACTTATTCGGCATTAGCGGCCAAAATGGAAGATAGTTAATTGGATCGTTCATAAGGCGCGACAAGTCAAGTAAGTCCAAAGTTGCAATAAACGGTAACTGACGATTAGGGTCCCTGAAACCCTGGGTCATGAGACCAGCCCCAAGAGGAGGATATCCAGGATAACTAGGAATTGGAATTGCATTTGGGATATTATATCCTCCCGGAAAACCAAGATTAACCGGATTGTATTGGGGTTGTTGAGGTTGCTGATATGTATACCCAGGGTATGGTTGATACTGATAGACTGGCTGCTGCGCAGCAGGACTGAATTGGTATTGTCCCTGGTACGGTTGATAAGTAAATTGAGGTTGACTTGTGACAACCGTACTTGGACCAGGTTGACCTACAGGCATTTGAACTGAAGTCTGAATTGTGGATCCAGACTGAGGTAAAGATGTCTGAGGAGTTGATACAGGAATAGTAGAAGCTGGAGCTATCGATACTCCAGAAGTAGGTGGGGTAGATTGAACAGATGTTGCAGCAGTTGCAGCAGTCGTTTGAGGTGGAGTACAAGGCGTACTAGGCCCAAACTGAGAAACTACAAAAGGTGCAGAAGTTTGAATAGTAGACTGGATAGGTTGCTGGGGTGAACCAGAAACCAAGGGTTTTCCAGTTTGAGATGACAACTGTACATTCGGTTGCAAGGCCTGTTGATATTGAGATGGATCCCACACTAAGTTCATTCTGTGGTATGGACCCATAACAGGTTGAGAATATTGAGGACCATAACCGGGTTGAGGGTAGGGTTGATAATTCAAAGGTACATTTCCAGCTCCTTGGACATATGATTGACCGGAAGGTGGTTGGAAACCTTCGTTTGGGTACTGACCTTGAGGTTGATAACCTTGAGGCACGTACTGATACTGGGGTTGACCTTGAGGTACATATTGATACTGGGGTTGATCTTGAGGTACATACTGAGTCTGGGGTTGACCTTGAGGAACATACTGTCCCATAGGTATGTGTCGTCCTTGAGGTTGCCCCCCAGGCAAAAATTGGGTACCTTGAGGTTTCCCCCCAGGTGATAATTGAGGACTTTGAGGCTGCCCCCCAGGCGGTAACTGGCCACCTTGAGGTTGAGGATTAGGAATAGTACCTGACATTATAAGAATATCTTCTACACTCAATGGCTTAGTTCCATTATTTCCAGTTAATAACCCTTGTTCAATAGGTTGAGGAGATGCTCCCGAAAAAGTACCAGTAAGTGACTGATACCTAGAGGGAACAGAAGGACCGCCATATAAAAAGGTTTCTGGAGATTGAGAAAACATGGACAACTGTTGTTATCACTGAAAATATTTCAAAGGAAAAGGAGAGCAGAAATCTTCATCAAATTCAAGCAAGGAAGCTCCTCAATTAAGCAAGGTATTTTCTTCCAAGTTGTTTTGTCTAAAGAAATTTCAAAGGAGAAAATGTCAAAAGAAAGGAAAATATCATCATCAGTACAACCATCAACAATGTACAAGAATGACATAAACAAGGCAGCCAGCAGTCAAGAAGAAAGACAGAGCTTTGAGGAGGATAAGGAGAAATTTTGAAACCAGCTACGAATCCACGTTTTCGTAGCGCAGACAGTGTAAAAATCCTGTTTTGCGCTACGAAATCAGTGTTTTCGCAGCGCGCTGCGAAACCCCTGTAGCAGCCTGTTTCAGCTAAAGAAACTTTGTTTTCTGCTTTTACTAGTCAATTTCTAAAAGCTTTCCTGAGCAGTTGAGAACTTAATTTGGCAAACTGAAAGAGGCTTTTCTTTCTAACCTGCTGCACTACAAAAACCTCTTTCAGTTTCTTCAAATTCGTTCTGAGGTGGGAGGAATTTATGGTTAAACTTGCGCTACGAAACTGCAGAAAGTCAAGCTTTGTCTACTGGTTTTAGTAGTGTTTTTCAAAATCTGTTTCTGGTCACATGAAAGGCTATCTTGGAATTCTGAAGGAGGTTTCTATTCATAACATGTCCATATAGAATAACCTATCTCACTTTATTCGTATGTGTTTTCAGTTGGGAGATAAGAAGCTTTCATTGAGACCCTAATTTCAGAAAACGGATTTTTCCCTGTTTGCCACGTGTTGTTCAAGGACAGGTTCTGGACAGCTGGAGAAATATTTTAAAAAACCAGGAGAGGTTTTTGTTATAGACATCATGGGCTACAAAAACCTCCTTCAGTTTCGTAAAATGTTTCATGGATGAAGAGATAAAGGCTCTGAAATTTTCAAGGCTCTAACCCTAAAAACAGGGAAACATGTTCCCTAAATTCTAGGGTTTCTCATCAGCAGTTGGGTGACCACGTGGGAGGCTTCATCAAATTCGACCTCATGGAGTATTAGGTGTCAAAGAATGCTTTAAATGTTTAGATAAGTTGTTGTAATCATAATAAGGAGTTACACTCCTAGTTGTATTAGGTCTCTAGGACTACTAGTTAGGTGTCAAATACATTTAATGGTTTGTTTTATGGTTAGAATAGGTGTCACTGATGGCAAATTCGAATTCTCTTGAGGAGGGATGATTGAATCCTAATTGTAAATGCTTTATATAGAGCAAGAGGTCGAATTAGCAAGGGGTTGGAGACTTTTTGGCTCAATTGCTGCTCTATGTGCAGACTGTGTATATTTTTAACCTAATGCAGAATTTCTACTTAGACAACTCAAGATTCATGAAGAGTTCTTGTATGTTCTTGTTTTGATGGCATCTTCCAATACTTACATTGCAATGAGGTTTACTTATGATACTCAGAATTCATCAATGATGCTCTGACTTCCTTCATAGATAAACTAATTGTGTTTCACTGTTTTATATTTGCATTTCTGCACTTGAACTCTATAATGCCTTGACTTCCATGCTAGGTAGAATGTTTTGGCTTCACTACTCAGGATTCAAAGAGGGTTTTTAATGTCCTATTGTCTCATGGATTTCCTCTTTCACTTACTTGCAGTGGTATGAATACATGTTACTTAGAATTCATCAATGATGCTCTAACTTCCTTCATGTATTTATAAACTGTGTTTCCTTGCATTGTATCTTTGTTTTGTTGATGTATAAAAACTCTCTATGCCCTAACTTCATGTTAAGCTGATCTTGCTGTGGTACTGAACATACTTTGACTCCATAGCCCAATGGTAGCCAACCTTCATCTTTCAACCTATAAACATATACAATCACAAACCATAGAGTTAGCCATCTATCTTATTCTTTAATCAAAATCTTTAACCCTTTGAGAGAGCCCTCTCAGGCTGAGGAGGCTAAGCCTCAGCCAAAAGTTTGGTTTGAAATAGTTACTCAAAGTCTTCCTGATCAGCAACCTATCAGGGGCATGATTTTGTGATAACATTTTGGTGCGTCTGCCGGGAGCCTGAAGATTACTCATTCCCGAAATTTTAAGATTGAACTTCTGAAGGTAGTAGGAGCTCAAAAAGGTTTTCGAGGCTGCAAAACTACCTTGGCGACTCCACACATCAAATAAGAAATTAGAAGGTGACTCCACTGCTAGAAGATCAGTAGCTTGATGAAGTTACAAGATGAGTTCCACTGCAAGAATGAATGCCAGGTATGCTCCTATGAATCGGTCTCATATCCCTGGTTTTCCAAATCCTATGCCAAAGGTTGATTGGTTAGATGATCTTCCAATATTCAAAGATGAAAAGAAGGACAATGCTGCTCTTCATTTGGTTAGGTTTCATATGCATGTACGCAGTCTTAAGGTTCATTTCCCTGAGGATTGTCTCATGAGGATGTTTATGGCCACTTTAGAAGGAAAAGCATGGTCTTGGTATAAAAGTTTGGAGAATGGTTCATTATCTTCTCTTGCTGATTTCCATGATGAATTCTGTGAAATGTATAAAGAAGGTTATCCTTCTTTGTTGTTGCTCAAAGATTGTTGTAGGCATTCTTTAAATCTTATTCAGTACTTGGAGGATTGTTATGGTGATGATGAATTTATGGATGAAGAAATTTTAGAGGCTCTCCATAACAATGCATTCCAACACCAAGGAGAGGGTATAACATCTCATGAAACGCAGCATGAGGAGCAGCAGGGGTTTAGTTGTGAAACCCATGTTTCATCCTTTGGTATTGATGTAGAGATGCAGCAGACTTGTCAGGCTTCAGATCATATTGGAGATGAAATTGATTGCACTCAGCAAGAAGAAATATTGGAGGAAATTTTCTATGACCCTCAGGCAGAGGAAAAGCTTGCTCAATTTTGTAATTCCTTGCAGCAGCTTACTTCAAATAATGATCATAGTAGTGAGGAAAATTACATTGTTTGTGAGCATCATTTAGAAAGGCAGTTGGATAGCATATCAAATAAATTTGGTGTGGCTGAAGATAAGTTGTCTAAAGATACAGAAGGTTTTGAGAATCAGCAAACTAACCATGTGTTTTTTGACCCTATAGCTGAATACATGGAAAAGATTTACTGTTCAGGCGGCTTCCAGTTATATTTTCATGTTGAAGAACAGTTACACCTCATGCTGCCTCGGTTACTTCAGTATCTGGTTTATTTTTGTTTCAAGCACAGCCAAAGGACAAACATGGAAATTTCAGATAAGATAAATGATTGGCTACATTGGAAATTCCACATTGATTGAACTGAATGAAGTTTGAAATTGTTAGGGTAGGTAGGTAGGTGAATACGAATAAGCTCAAGGTTGACTGAGCATTCTTTTTCAGTAGATATAGACTTCTTTCTCATACAGTGATCATCAAGCTTAAGCCCGAGGTGAAGGCCCAATAAGATTAAAGGGGATGCTTGTCAAACAAATTTCCATTTATCATAAGAGGATAAGGCACTGGACCTGCGAGTTCTTAGTGTACCACAAGGGCACACTATCCCAAGTGGAGCCACTGTTATCACTGAAAATATTTCAAAGGAAAACGAGAGCAGAAATCTTCATCAAATTCAAGCAAGGCAGCTCCTCAATTAAGCAAGGTATTTTCTTCCAAGTTGTTTTGTCTAAAGAAATTTCAAAGGAGAAAATGTCAAAAGAAAGGAAAATATCATCATCAGTACAACCATCACCAATGTACAAGAATGTACAAGAATGACATGTATAAGGAGAAATTTTGAAACCAGCTACGAATCCACGTTTTCGTAGCGCAGACAGTGTAAAACTCCTGTTTTGCGCTACGAAATCAGTGTTTTCGCAGCGTGCTGCGAAACCCCTGTAGCAGCCTGTTTCAGCTGAAGAAACTCTGTTTTCTGCTTTTACTAGTCAATTTCTAAAAGCTTTCCTGAGCAGCTGAGAACTTAATTTGGCAAAATGAAAGAGGCTTTTCTTTCTCACCTGCTGCACTACAAAAACCTCTTTCAGTTTTTTCAAATTCGTTCTGAGGTGGGAGGAATTTATGGTTAAACTTGCGCTACGAAACTGCAGAAAGTCAAGCTTTGTCTACTAGTTTTAGTAGTGTTTTTCAAAATCAGTTTCTGGTCACATGAAAGGCTATCTTGGAATTATGAAGGAGGTTTCTCTTCATAACATGTCCAGCTATAATAACCTATCTCACTTTATTCGTATGTGTTTTAAGTTGGGATATAAGAAGATTTCATTGAGACCCTAATTTCAGAAAACGGATTTTTCCCTGTTTGCCATGTGTTTTTCAAGGACAGGTTCTGGACAGCTGGAGAAATATTTTAAAAAACCAGGAGAGGTTTTTGTTCTAGACATCATGGGCTACAAAAACCTCCTTCAGTTTCGTCAAATGTGTCATGGATGAATAGATAAAGGCTTTGAAATTTTCAAGGATCTAACCCTAAAAACAGGGAAACATGTTCCCTAAATTCTAGGGTTTCTCATCAGCAGTTGGGTGACCACGTGGGAGGCTTCATCAAATTCGACCTCATGGAGTATTAGGTTTCAAAGAATGCTTTAAATGTTTAGATAAGTTGTTGTAATCATAATAAGGAGTTACACTCCTAGTTGTATTAGGTATCTAGGACTACTAGTTAGGTGTCAAATACATTTAATGGTTTGTTTTATGGTTAGAATAGGTGTCACTGATGGCAAATTCGAATTCTCTTAAGGAGGGATGATGGAATCCTAATTGTAAATGCTTTATATAGAGCAAGAGGTCGAATTAGCAAGGGGTTGGAGACTTTTTGGCTCAATTGCTGCTCTATGTGCAGACTGTGTATATTTTTAACCTAATGCAGAATTTCTACTTAGACAACTCAAGATTCATGAAGAGTTCTTGTATGTTCTTGTTTTGATGGCATCTTCCAATACTTACATTGCAGTGAGGTTTACTTATGATACTCAGAATTCATCAATGATGCTCTGACTTCCTTCATAGATAAACTAATTGTGTTTCATTGTTTTATATTTGCATTTCTGCACTTGAACTCTATAATGCCTTGACTTCCATGCTAGGTAGAATGTTTTGGCTTCACTACTCAGGATTCAAAGAGGGTTTTTAATGTCCTATTGTCTCATGGCTTTCCTCTTTCACTTACTTGCAGTGGTATGAATACATGTTACTTAGAATTCATCAATGATGCTCTAACTTCCTTCATGTATTTATAAACTGTGTTTCCTTGCATTGTATCTTTGTTTTGTTGATGTATAAAAACTCTCTATGCCCTGACTTCATGTTAAGCTGATCTTGCTGTGGTACTGAACATACTTTGACTCCATAGCCCAATGGTAGCCAACCTTCATCTTTCAACCTATAAACATATACAATCACAAACCATAGAGTTAGCCATCTATCTTATTCTTTAATCAAAATATTTAACCCTTTGAGAGAGCCCTCTCAGGCTGAGGAGGCTAAGCCTCAGCCAAAAGTTTGGTTTGAAATAGTTACTCAAAGTCTTCCTGATCAGCAGCCTATCAGGGGCATGATTTTGTGATAACAACTGTCTAGACATATTTAATGGAGGATAGTAACCCCTAGGTGTTGGGTGAAAATGAATGTGAGGTGGTGAAAAACTTAGTCCCAGGTTTTCCAAAAAATTGGTCAATGAAAGATACCAAGCGTTGCTCCTAGGTGGATTATAAAAGATTGATTCACGCTCCCTAAGTTCTATAACAAATTGATTTTCAAGGATAGGGATACCTTCTTCTTCCAGAGTAGCAAGTTCTTCAATAGCTATAAGTCCAGAAGGAAGATTTTGGGTAATTATTCTTTCTACCCTGGGTGAACCAGGAGCACTAGAAGTTGGAGAGGAAAATCCCGATGTTGGCATAGCAGCAAATTCAGCTTCAGGTTCGGATATATCAGGTTCCTCACCTAAATCACTAGTAGATGAAAAACTACCAGTAACTTCGGAAACAAAAACAGATTGTGGATTATAATCTGCTACTAGAGCTTGATAACCAGGATGTACCACTAAAGAAGATTCTCCTTCTTCAGGTGACCCAGCTTTACTGTCTCTAGGAATTACAAGGGCTCGAAGCCCTTCAGGCTGGCTCGGTGAAAACTCAGGAGGTTGGCCCCGAAGTCTATGGGAATTCCTCGGTAATTCAACCACGATTAAATATTTTAACTACTTCACACACAAACAAAGTAAAATCTCAATGAAAACCACCTAAAGCCTCTAAAGAACCAAACAATTTTGAATCACATGCCTAAAGAATCTAGGAGATCAAACCACACACAAACAGTAACTTTCCGTACTGAAAACACTAGTTGGTGATGAAATCCAACGTCGCAGAGTTCAATACAGAAATGGCGGTTGGAACAGTTACCCCGACAACCTGCTTAATGAATAGACTGGCACAAGTTTCTCCACTAAACCGTCTCGAGTGAAGAGAACCCCCCAGAAAATCCAAGTGAGTCTAGCCGACGTCTGCTCCAGGCATAGTGGGATCTTCCTTCCACCATCACCTTAGGAAAGAATCCTATAGAATATGGTCACTATGGTTACCAACGGAAACAAATATACCTGGGGGAACAGTCTACGATTCGATATGCACGCAATGGCAGAGTAACAAGATCAATCCCCTTGAAGACTCCTTGACATAATCCAAGGTTTACCAACAAGTGACCCCAGGCTCCTCGACAATGATTAATCCGATGTTTACCGTTTTTAATACGTGAATATCTGGCATCATTCCCAATGAGGAAGGATTGATTCTCACACTGGTTCGGACACGATCTCGTGCTTCTCCTTTAAGAGGAGCTTTCCCAGAGCATAGATGTAACAATTGGATTTTTCTCCTACCGCAAGATACAGCTACTTGTTTGTTTTACTATCTTGGAGAGTTGATTACTCCCTACTCCAAGACACTAGCCTAATCTATGTTGGTGTAATAGAGCCCTAGAAATAAAAATATTACTAGATAGATTTTACTTTAAGCGTTATTTTTATTGGTTTTTCTTTAAGTCAAGAGGTGCGGAGATGAAACTTATGGTGTGAAGACTCGACTCGAAATCACTAAAAAATGCACTTAAGATGATAAGCAATCTTTTCCCTTCAATGAATTTCTAGCTAGGAAAGAGTTGAGAATGCAAATGCTTGTAAAAACAAATATTTTCCTTAACAAACAAATCAAAAGAAGAGTTTTTTTTCTTTTCCAATGCACTAAAAAACGAGACAACTAGTTATGCTCACAAAAATTTCCCTTTTCTTTCAAACCCTCAAATACTACAAAAACAAACCTTTTCCAAAAGAGATTTTTTATTTTTATAAAACACTCAAAACTATGGAAAAATCTAATCTTGAGACCT
Source organism: Pinus tabuliformis (assembly GCA_031772625.1). Taxonomy (NCBI): domain Eukaryota; kingdom Viridiplantae; phylum Streptophyta; class Pinopsida; order Pinales; family Pinaceae; genus Pinus; species Pinus tabuliformis. The sequence goes on from CM062806.1 coordinate 174,839,096, forward strand.
ATCAATTCTAAGAATTATTTGAAGTAAAATCTTACAAGATTTCTTTTCAAGGATGTTTTACTTAGCTATAAGCAAACTAAGGACTAATTTGTTCAGAATCACAAATCAGTCAAAAACAACCAATTTTTGTTTTCTTTTCTAAAAATGAAATCCAAACTTTTAACACAAGTCTTTTTGAAGTTTCGCAAAGAGAAACACAAAATGGATTCATCAACAAAGGTAGATTTTGCAAATGGTCAGACTCATAAGAAGGCCAGTAAAAACCAAGGTAATCTGAGGCTTCTAAGGCTTCTAAGCTCTAAGCTACTACAAGACCAAAATGAAAATCAAGCCTGGCAACCAAAACTTCTAGGAATTTCACCTAAAACCCTAATACCAATGGAATTAACCTAAGAAAAGTTCCTGAAAAGTCACATGCAGGTCTAGGTAGGGGATAACAACACCTAAACAAATCCTAAGCTGACTGAAAGAGAAAATCTTATGTTTTTCAAAATTTTGACAGGGTCCACAGGCCCGCAGTCCACACAGGTGCGGTACCGCTCTATGTGTAAAAAAAAGTGCGGACAGGTCCAAACTATGTTACAAGAAGAGGGTGACGTCCTCTCCCAAAAGTATGAAAAACAAAAAATATAATCCAAGATCTACTAAATCTACCCAATTCCACACACAACAAGCCAAAAACAGAAACAAAAACACAGTTTCTCAAGTCAAAGTAAAGCAAATCAAAAAATCAATTCCCCAACGGATTCGCCATTTTGTCACCTAGAATGAGTCGTTCTTGCGGACAAGATTGACCTCGCTAGTATCTAATGATATCTAGTGACAAGCAAGCCAATCAAATCCTATCTTTCTCTAAATATGCAGTTTATAAACAAAGGCAAACAAGTGTTTTAGGCCTACCTTGGGTCCTATGCAAGTTTGTGGAAGCCTCTCTCCTTTGATCCAAATGAGCTCCCTTGTAGCAAATCTGCAAACACAAACAAGCACACAAATTAAATAGAACCTGAAAAGCCAAGATAATAAAGCATACTTATCATGACGATCAAGGAATTCATGAAGAAAATCACATAAGACAATTTTTTGAGAAAAATGAATCTGATTGTATTAATTCAAATCAAAGAAGAACTTTACAACCTGTTCCTTGATGTTGTACAAGCTCCTCCCAGGGTCCAACAAGAAGTCTCCTCTACTTTGACAAGTTTCACTCTCTTCCCAATGAAGCCAAAAGGTATGTGATATCTCCTCTCAAGCTTAACTAGGAAGACTCAATTCCACCAGCATTTACCCTCAAAAATGTTCAACTTCTAACCTCCCTAGCAACCAGCGCAATGCCTTAATTTATAGTGCAATGGAGGGAAGTTACTAGGTCCTCCTTCAAAGGGATAGCTCCTCTCATCAAGGGATTAGCTCCTTCTCTTTTGGGATGCATGAACCACCTAAGAGCGAACCATCCACATCAAAATTCCCTCTAGAATCATCTAGAATTAACCCAAAGTGAGTTTTTTAGAATAAACTTGTGCCTTTTTTACTTTCACAGGGGTCCGCACCCACTCCTTTAGAGACAGAGCAGGCAGGTCCGCAGGTAACATGAACAGGGGGTGCGGGACCGCAGGGAATAGTGAGATAAAGTGTGGAGCCAGAGGTTTATTGATTTTTAAGGTCTTTCTCTCATTTTCAAAGCTTTACATGAAGAGCTGAGGTTTGAGACTTGCTTAGGAGGACAGTATGAATGATGATGGACCCATACTGACTGCAAACAGTCATGGTGACAATATTTTTCGTAACAACTACTTTCGGTTAAAGGATACTAAAGAAGAAATTTTTAGGATGACCATAGGAAATAATGAATCCCTAGAGGATTATGAAGAAAGATTCTAGCTTAGTTACAAAAGGGCCATGTGCAGACTTGGCCCTGAGTCACTAAAGTTGGTCCTGCTTAGGGGATTAAGGGAAGACCTTTTGGACACCTTATATTTGTTAGTAGGAGGAGATATCTGCCAATTACCCTATGAGGATATCAAGATTGTCTTTAGAAACCATTCTAGGGCAGCTAGGAAAAAGGGTAGAGGTAGTCAACCTATGGTCAGTACATCGTCATCCAACTCATCCATTAAGGGTGAAATTGGAAACATGCTGGAAGATTTCAAAAGTGAGATGCTGTAAACCCTTGCCTTGCAAATGGACACCATGCACATTAAGATGAAGAAGGAGGAATCAAAGAGAGCCTTGGCCATTTTTTGTCTTAGATACACCACGATGCATCCTAAGAATGAATGTCCATTGAATTCTATTGAAATTTGCTCAGTCTGTGAAGAAAACCACTCCACAGACAAGTACCCTTCTTTGCCTGGACTCAAATTTGTATATCAAGGAGTTGAAGGGGTCACTGAGCAACTCTGCTATATTAACTAAAGGAGACCTCATTGACCTAGACCATACTAGCAGGGCATGCAAGGGTCATCCCATGCATATTATAACCCCAACCAAACCACACCCATACTTTCTTGGGGACCCCCTGCTCATCCTTCTTGGTCTACACCCCCTCCTTGCTCCTTTTCATCTCAGTATCACTCCCAACCAGGCAGCCAATCATTTCAACCTTATGATCCGCCATAACCTCAGTAGAATGCACCGCCCAAGGGGTGGAGTCCCTAATACAACAATTCTCCAGCCCTATTGCCTCCACCACCTGCCCAGCCATAATTGCTACACTCTGCTCTACCCAAGAAACCCCATATGCCTACCCAGCCAAATCCAAACTAGAACAACAGGCAGGCTTAGCAAGTATATAGTGGAGAGACATCATATCCTGCTTATTCTATGGAAATCCGAGAGATTAACTTGAGATCTGGGAGAGTTCTCCCAAATAACCAACCTCCACCTCTACCTCCACCTAGGGAGGTTGAGGAAGAAAGAGAGGAAAGCAATCTTAAAGTGAATCCACCCTTTCTTGAGAGATTAGCCCAACCACTCCAGCCTATCCCAGAAGAAATTGAACTTCTAGGACAATTGAAAAATCTATATTTAAATATTCCACTTCTCTAGGCAATAAAAGATGTTCCTATTTACAATAATTTGATTAAGGAGAAGTTCTCCAACAATCCAGGGAGGTGAAGAAGGGATGACCCTACCATTAATGTCATTAGATAGTTGTACAACTTAATGCTAAGGCAGGTAATCTGTCCAAAATATTTGGACCCTGGAAGCCCTATAGTAGATATGAAAATCAACGGTGCCATTGTCCCATGCACTTTGATCGATCTTGAGGTTGTCATTAATGTGATGACCAAGGACACCATGCTCAAGCTCAACCTACAAGGTTCATTGAGGAAGAACACAATAGTTCTGCAACTTGCATACCGCTTCACAGTAACCCCTAAGGGGATTGTGGAGGATGTGATGGTCTCCATTAACTCTTGGGAGTACCCTGTAGATTTCCTAGTTCTCCAGCCTAAGGCTAAGCTTACCATTTACCCTCTCATCCTTGGGAGACCATGGTTGGACACTGGCGATGCTTACATTCGCTGCAGAGCTGGGAATATGCCCACCAAGAATGGGCATATGTCCAAACAGTAAGTCCTATACACTCCTGCTCAACCTTCTCTAGAGCATGATTTGCCTTTTTGGTTAGAGGAGGAGGAAGAAGATGAAGTTTATTTTGCCAAAATTTATACTTTTGAATAACCATGGGAGGAGGACAATAGGATGAGGATGATTTGATTGAACACCTACTCAAAATTCCAACTCCCGGTTCATTTCCCTTAGAACCAACAGTAATGAAAACCTAAAACGATCATCCAATTGACTTATTCTTAGACAATTCCAACCCACTCTGTGTCAAAACCATATAATTCGACCCAAAGAGAACCTTGAAAATCAATCCATCTCTTTCTTCTCTCCAAGAAGAGAAGTTATGCAACATGTTAAAGAAAAATCTAGAAGCCTTCGCTTGGAGTTACAAAGAAACGAAGGGAGTACACCCCTCAGTTTGTACTCACCACATATATACATCAGAGAAGGTTGCAAGCTAATCCAACAACCCCAAAGGACGATGAATCCAGCTCTTAAAAATATAGTCAAAGAAGAACTGCAAAAATTGCTAGATGCAGGATTCATTTACCCTATCTGTGATAGTGAGTGGGTCTCTCCTTTGGTGTTAGTTCCAAAGAAAATTGGTAAGTGGGGAATTTGTGTCGATTACAGGGAGTAAAACCAAATCCAGATCAGCTTCAAAGACCAGGACAAAACCACCTTCACTTGTCCTTGGGGTAATTTTTCCTATAGGGTCCTTCCTTTTGGCCTATGCAATGCTCCTGCACATTCCAGAGAGCAGTCTTGAGTATTTCCACCGAATTAGTCCATGATGCGGTGGGAATTTATATGGATGATTTTACACCTTATGGATGTCATTTTCAAGAAGCTCTATCTAACCTAGGCAAAGTACTACACAAATGCATTAAAATGTACCTGTCTCTCAGTCTCGAAAAATGTGAATTCTTGATGACTGCAGGGACCGTGCTAGGTCATTCAATATCTCAGCAAGGACTGAAAGTGGACCCAAACAAAATAGCTATCATCCAAATGGTCCCACCTCCTCAGAAGTAGAGAAATGTTAGAAGTTTCCTAGGGTTAGTTGGATACTACCGAACGTTCATAAAGGACTTTAGCAAGTTGGCCTCTCCTTTATTTGGTTTGTTGGCCAAGGACTCTAAGTTTATATGGTCAAAACGTTGTCAAGAGGCCTTAGACATCCTAAAGGAAAAGTTAACCACTACACCGAATCTCCGAGGCCCAAATTGGGCCCTCCCCTTTCATATGCATGTTGGTGCCTCACACAAAGCCATAGGAGCAACCCTAGGTCAGATAGATGAAAATTTTCCTTATGCTATCTATTTTATTAGTAAGAATATGTCAAAGGATGAATTAAATTACACAGTGACTGAAAAGGAACTCCTCACTGTTGTGCATTCATTGAACAAATTTAGGCATTATATTACAAGATATCAAACATTTGTGCATACGGACCATGTTGCAATCAAATATTTAATGAACAAACCAAATGTGAATGCTCGGGTTATAAGATGGTTACTTTTATTACAATAGTTTGATCTAACTATTGTTGATAAGGAAAATGTTGTTGCAAACTTTTTGTCTAGAGTAAATTTGCCTGCAGGTGAAGAAGGAATGGTTGATGACCAGTTACCAGATGAGCACTTATTTGTTATTTTAGTCCTCTCTCCATGGTTTGTTGATATCGCAAAATATTTGGTATCAACACAGTTCCCACCAAACGTATCCTCCAAAGAAAAGGGAAAGATAGTAAGCAAAAGTGCCCCCTTCACTTGGATTGGGGGCAATCTCTTCAAACTTGGCCTAGATCAAATCTTGAGAAGGTGTGTCATAGAGGAGGAAGTTTTTGACACCCTTATGGCTTGTCATGATGGGCCTTGTGGAGGTCACTTTGTAGCAAAGTGGACAACATTCAAAGTGTTACAAGCAGGCTATTATTAGCCCACTCTTCATCAGGATGTGAAAATATATACTAGTCAGTGTGATTGGTGCCAAAGGATGGGAAAGTCTACTCCAAGAGATGAAATGCCTCTGCAGCCTCAAGTGGCTTTCGAGCTATTTGACAAGTGGGGCATGGACTTAATTAGGCCTATTGACCCTCCTTCCAAGAAAAAATAGCACATCATTATGTGCACTGACTATTTGACTAAGTGGGCTAAAACCAAGGAAATTAAGGTAGCAACAAAGGAGAAGGTAGATGATTTTATAAGGGTGAATGTATTCTACAAATTTGGGTACCCTAGAGAGATGGTCACATACCAAGGCAGCCAGTTTACCTCCAACATGATTGAATACTTGCTCGTCCAGCATAAGATCAAGCATAGAACCTCCACTCCCTATCATCCACAATATAATGGGCAAGTGGAGGTGACTAAGAGAACGTTGGAGGGCATCTTGACCAAAGTGGTAAGCAGCAACAAGAAGGATTGGGCAGATAGACTAGTTGAGGCCACCTGGGCCTATAATACCACATGGAAGACCACCACTAGATTCACACCTTATGAGCTGGTCTATGGAAAAGGGCCTTTTTGTCCATTGAATTTGAGTATAACACATTAAGGATGGTAGACCAACTAGATCTAGATCTCAGCAGTGCACAAAAGGAGAGATTGTTCCAGTTGAATGGTTTGGATGAATTCAGAATGTAGGCCCTCCTACATACAGAGGTATTTCAAATTCAGAGGAAGACCTGGCATGATGAAAACATTAAGGAGAAGCAATTTCAGGAAGGCTTTTGGGCATTTCTATATGACTCTGGGTATAAAGAATTCAATGGAAAGTTAAGGATAGGATGTCTAGGAACTTATGTTGTAGAAATATTCCATGATAATGGTTCAGTGCAGATCAGAACCATAGATGAATAGGCCATCCCTTTACTTGTTAATGGACACCAATTGAAAATTTACAATATACCTTTATTAAAACAAGATATAATTGATGGTATTAATAAAATAGTGATGATAGTGGAGCAAGTTTCAACTCTTCCCTCATCAAATCACTGAGAAAAGAGGGAAAAAAAGGAAAATAAGGGCTCAGGTAAAAACCTCCATGAGGCACCTGAGTCCCACCATTGGGTTGTAAACCTCTTGGGGCAACCCAGTGGTGTCAAAAGAAAAAAAGAGAAAAAAAGAGAATAAGAAAGAACCTTGGGTGAAAACCTCTCTCGAGGCACCTAGGGAAAACAGCTAGGGTGAAAACCTCTTAGAGGAAGCCTAGTTGTTTTCAAAAAACAAAAACAAAAAAAAAAAATAGAGAGAAAAAAATCATGAAATTTCCATTTGCAGGTCAGCAAGAAGGATAGTCAAAGCGTAGAGGAGGATCACAAAGAGACCCCTATCACTCACATTTTTATTTTACCACTCATTACCATTCATTCCTCCTCCATTTCTATCATTTTTTCACTCCTTTACTTCAGTTTACAAAGGGACTATGTTTTCTACAGGGTCCCCTGAAAAGCCATAGGATGATCCTGTAGGAATTACAGTGACCCAGAAATCCTACAGGAGGCGGTCCTAATCCAAACAAATGACTTTATATGCCAATAAAATGTACCCCCTTCATCATTCAATCATCATACTTCATCCACCATCTTCACCCCTGCACTAACCATTAAAAACAAAATCAATTTCAAGAATATTTTTTTCAGTCTTCAAAAAAAGGGAAACATGGCTTAATAAATAGCATCACCTAGGTATTCCTTTCTCTCCACAGTCCTAGTATTTTTCTCCATCCATGTCACAATCCTCACAACCCCAAAAAAAAGTATGATTAAGAATTTTGAGGGAGAAGTAGCTACAGGACATCCTGTAGGAAATTTTGTAGCAGCCTATGTTGTCTTATTGGGCCCTGCCCTAGGTTGCGAAGAGTTTTTAGCCAAACAAATCCGGCAGCTACCGGCCCTTTCGGCAACAACCCATAGAACGCGGACTGAGGTCTCACCCGAGGTAGTAGGGGAGGGTGCTGGAACTAGGTTTCTGCACCCTAAGGATCTCTTGATGTGGTCTGGGGGGGGTGCGAACCATTCTGTGGCCTCGCACCACTTCTGTACTACTATTGGAATGAAGGTGTACTTTCTTATTAAGGAAATTCTTATTCTTATAGATATGATATTCTTGTTATAGTCTTTAAGCAAACATTTAACAACAAAACCAAGTGTGTGTAATTATAAAGAGATATAAGCTCAGATAACAGATGCATAAACTAGAACACAATATATCTGCAAGATTTCAGAAAACAACTTATCTTTATTAATATCTTCCGTCAATACAACCAGATCTGCCCTGCGCACTCAGGTACAGGGGTCTGCGCACATAGATACGGAGTCTACCAGGCCTCTGCACACATAGCTGTAGAGCCTCTATCTATCTACCAACACCCTTGACTCGGACTTACAAACGGGGAGAATATTGCCTTCACAAACCCATAATCATCTAGATCCAAACAAAAACTTAACTCAAAAACTGACTTCTAGCCATAGAGCCTTGCTCTATTTATACATTCCCATGGTCCGCAGACCATGGGCAAGCCAACTCACTTCCTATTATTTTACATTATTCTCTAGTGGACAACCATTTGAATTGACTCATTAAAATTCGTGCTCTGCACACTTGGCGGAGTCTTTACCATACTTTCACCCAAAACTATGGGCTTTGAGCCCCAAAACCATTATGCGGGCCCTCCGCTACCCAACAGGCCCCCAACACAATCAACGTAACTTGTCCCAAGTCACTCCACTGGTGCAGCAATCTTCACGCAAAGGTCATGTAGAAATTTTTGCGCCTCGCTTACACTTGCAACAAACTCTTCCGCCATCTATTGTACTTGTTCTACGTGAGCCATCGATCCATCAGTATCTGATTCAATTTCCTCTGTGGGTGCATATGTTGCCTACATGTGGGCCACCTTTCGCTTAATGGCAGTGGAAACCAGGAATGCCTCATCAAGCCAAGGCTGGATCCGCTCTTTAATCACTACTGCTTTTTTCTGAGCAACGTCAACCTATATCTTAAGAGCCTGAGCCTCCCTCATTTTGGCTAAACGCTGTTTATTAGCAACTGTTTGTGCGGTCCCCCTGAAATTATCATAGGCTTGCTATAGCTCCCTTGCCTCTGTTTCCAACCATTGTAAGGTTGGATCCTCCTGTAGGGATGTGAGCGTAAGAAGTGATTGATCCAACACATCGGAGCACTCCTACATATCATGTGCTATTGTGTCTCATCCGGATTGAATGATGCTCTCCACTATTCGGTGACCTCTGGTGGTGTAGACAGTTGTGCTTTGAGTTTTAGCTCTGTGATCTACAAGCTGAGAGCCAACTGAATCCTCACCGCCTCCTCCTTTGCTTCACGGAACCCACTAGCCAGCTTGTGGATTCATATGCCAATAGGAAACTAGGCCACAATCTCCAGCTCTGGGGCATACAAACAAGCTTCCTCTAAAAATTTCTCTAGCTGCTGACTCTATGCGACCGCTTCATCCTGTTGGAGGCTTAACTGTTCTATATTAATACTCTATTCACTGAGTACCTGTTCCGCACGTCCTTCCCCGGTGAAGAGCTCCATTGTTGCACTGTCCTAGAGCTAGTACAAGCTTTCACGTGGGATGGCAGCCAAACTTAATCCAAGACCCATAAGTCGGCCCACCACAACTCTGTCCACCACATTTTCTATTACCAACGCTCCTATTGGGATCACGATAGTATTAGCCATTTGGGCCTTTAGCAGCTGCTTAGTGGCTGACATACCCATCACTCCATGAGTAGCGATGGTTCCCGGCTATGAGGCCCATGTCCCAAGTTCATGTATCTGTGCGCGAAGCACCCCCAACACAATCTGTTGCTCTGACATGGCTTCATCTATTGCTTCCCGAGTGACTTCGCAAACTGTGTCCCCTATGTCACCTAGGTTACCCTCAGTGAATGTGACCAATTCTTCGTCCCATTTAGACGCCTTGGCCTTCTTCTGCAGCTTCGTCCATTCTATTGGCTATGGCTGCTTTAGGGGCACACCCATGGTGGTTGGTGTCGTTCCTTCCGTCCCTATATCCATGGCCAATTCGATGGTCATGTTTTGACTGCTTTCGTCCTTTGTCATCACAGCCCCTTCTACGGGTGCCTTACTGATAGAGGCCTGTGCTGCCTCCCAGGCCGCTCGTACTTCTGTAGTGTGATATTCATTCCTCTTTTGATGTGCTACTAACTTAGCTTTAGCCTTTTGTTTTTGGATATTGATCTCATCATGCCCCATCGCGTTGCATGTGCACCACTCTGGTGGCCGGGTATCCAATATCGCATAGACAGCCTCATCAATGGCAATGAAGAGAAGTGTGGGCCATGTCTGGTCTAGGTCCTTCAGCACCCGGATGTCTACATGGTGCATGTCTACCTTAAACTCGGTGATGTTCTTCACGCTATCATATGTCTCGTCGGATAGACGGGGTTGCTAGTTCATCCATTGGCGGACATTTGTGTCCATTAATATCTAGAAAATCTTGATGCCCTAGATTCTTGTATCATCCCTCGTCGCCTAGAGCGACTCATATTTGGTAGCTTCTGGCCAATCCTAGTCCAAGGAAGGGAACTGGCTGTCTTCGGGTAGTTCACTTGTAAACAACATGATGGATAACAACAACCATGGATAATTGAAAGTTTTACCCTCCTCTTGGACCTCCCTGCAATTGGTTAGGAATTCATCACAGAGGAATTATGCCCAATTGAACCATTCCCCTTCTATGCACCACTCCGCTAACGCGACGACTATTGCTAGGACCTCGTTGGCATGACATTTCCGCATCACTTTTCCTGCCAGCAACTGGGCAGCAATGTGAACCCATTTGTTCAAAATACTATCAATAGCATACCCTCGCTGCTTCTTCTCCAAATTGTGTTTCTTTTTCAAGGTTTCCGTCATCGTCATATCGCCACTCATAGCAAATATTTCCATGGGGTCCCTGCCTTCATAGGCAAGCTACGTGATCTTGTGAATAAGTTCGCTTGTGATGGGAATGAGTTTGTCTATCCATAAGTATCCATCGTTTACCAAACAAAGCAATTGCTGGATGACCAATATTGTGATGGGGGGCGTTGAAAATGTGGAATGGACAAGAGACAGAGAAACCCTGCTTCCACTACCTTTTGTAGCCACTTCCTCGACTGAAGTGTCATAATAGTTCCCTCCACACTTTGCTTCATTAGTTAGCTGGTCCCCAAATGGGGAAACTTATTGGTATCTGCAAGGTACCAACCTTCAAACTTCATAGTCGAGATGCGGCTAGTCCCTATTCCTTCGAGTGACACCTATTTAGGAAGGGACGGGGTGAGCAGTATATTGTCAACGTCATCCAGATTTATAGGGACTTTGGCCTTCCCTTTGATTGGAGGAACATACTTGGGTCATCGTACTGGCTGGATATCTTCTTCGCCTTCTTCTTCTATTTCTTCAACATAGGTCAGAGGTTCCTCTTCCTCATCGTCACTTTCAATAGGAACAAATTTTCCCGTTTCTTCCATTGTGAGCTTGCTAAATTGTGGATTTCGTGATGACATCCTTACTGGTCCTGGTATCTGGCGGTCCTTCTTGGTCCGTTGCATCCTGGGTGATTTGGGGATTTCGGGTGCCTGTGGCATAGGATTCTATGGAACCTCCTTGGTGCGGGTTGTCGACTTGAGGAATTACTATCGTATTTCCTTTGGCAATTCTTGAAACCATGGGCTTTCCTTCAGTAGTTTTTGATTCATTTTTGTCCTCTCAGTTTGAACCTAGGGTGGCCTATTCTTTGAATGATCCAGTTTTTTTGTGTGCCCCTTCACTTTCTTGTTATATATGACTGCAAATTCGAATTCAGTAGTTTTCCCTATTCGTGGCTCATTAATGTGATCTTGGCAGTAACCCCTACACCTTAATTGCCCGCTGCCCACTCCTCGGTGTCGTAAATGAGACATCTTATCATGAACAGTAATTGCAATGGTCGTCTTCCATCCCTCCCACGCTGTAGCACAACCCCTGGAATGCAGGTGCATTCTATGCGTTTGACTAGCCCTGCGAACCACTACCAAATTGTGCAGCTTTCCTGGAACCTGTTTTATAGTCCCGCGCCCTCTTTCAACTGTGTGAAGTGCTGAGACTGGGGCCCCTACAGATAGTCGGGTGGTCGAACCCTTCATGCGAGACTTCCTTTTCCCTGCTAGCCCTGGCTACGGGCACCCTTCACATACCCTTGACTCAGATAGAACCTTGTGGCCTGTGTTCCCTTGTTCAGTAGGGTGCAGTCACAACCATGATAGCAGGGTCATGGCTTGTGCTAGAATTGTAGGAGGGTGGGCCAGGTCCGGTCCCTTCCTTCACATGCTCATGTGGTTTGTTTATGTTCCTCCTATTTTGATTTTGTCAATTTCTTCATCTAGCCTCGTGCTTTGCCTCCATAGCCTTACCCCTACTTCCTCCAGTTTGCAAAGTCTTAGGCATCCACGCCAAATGGCTTCCTGCAACTTCCGGATCGCTTTGTCTAGGTCTTCTCGTTTAGGTTGGACTGCACGGGTAGTCATCGGGGAACTTCTCTTTACTTCCCGTCCAATCGTGGGTAGAGTCTCCTTGGCAAGCCCTACTTTGTGTACGGTCTTATCGGCCCAGCGACCCCTGGCTACTCACAGATTCAGTTGGGTTGATGGTCACGCAGTATACAGCCCTATCCGCCATTGTAGATGGGTGATCGTCTTAATCTGTTGTGGTATTCAGAAACGCCTTCTACCTCCATGCTAATTCCGCCTCAGCTTCCTTTGTGCACACCACCTTGGTGTGGTTTTCACACATGGTGCTGCTTCCGTTAGCTCTTGTGGCTTTGGCCTTCTGATGGATGTTCCATCAAGGTTGAAAAAATCCTCCTCCTTTGTTGCACATTGTCCGCTGGCTGTTGCCGTACCTCGGTGGCCACGCGTCATAGTGATCTAATCATCATGTTACAGTTAAGTGTTGTGACTTCATGTAATTGGTTCTACCATCATTCGATCTCCTCGTCTGAATCCGAGGTGCAGGAAATACTGCACTCCCATGAGATTCTCCTGTCCACTGTGGGATTCACCCAATCTTGGTCTTGCATTGTTATCTGGTAGATGCAATCTAGTTCATCATCACTATCCCCGTTGCGCACTGGTTCGGTGTAGCACATTCCTTCAGATGGGTCCAGTGGAACTATTACTCATAGTGACTTTTTTTCGAATGTCATTTTCCGTCTTTTTAAGTTAATGACCCCATTCATGTCTGTGGCCTAATATATTTCGAGCAATGCAGAATATGGGTTACTGTCGTCAAAAATTTCTATTGCCTCGAAGTCAGTCTGTGTACTTATGCCTTCAATGTCCACTGTCACTCCTTGTAGTCATCCCATTGGTAAGATCTTTTGCTAGTTGGCCACTGGTAGTTGAATAGGAGACCATTGTAGTGCAGGCCTACCCATGCGTTCCCACGTTTTCTTAGGCAACACATTCACATATGACCCTAAATCCAGAATGACCTGGTCCATCTCATACTCGTCGATTTGCGTCGTCATTCACATCTCTCGCCTGGTGCGCAGAGCATGTTTTCCTAGCTTCCGTACTACACGCAACTCCCCTAGCCCTCTGCACTTAGTGATCAGCTCTTGCAGCCCTTTAATGACTCTATTGTCGCGCAACAACTTCGTACGTCTCTAAAAAGGTGGTAAGCATAGAGGGATCCATTCTCGGCTCAATTGTATCCATCCTACCTGGAGTAGAGACTTCTGTGAAGCTCTCCTAAGCTTCCTTAGATGTCTTCTTTACCTGCTCCATCTCAATGTCAAGTTCCCCTATAGAGGCATCATGACCCTTCACATCTTCTCCACGTTGTTTCCACGCATCTCCCCCTGTAGTTGTGCTGCTCCATAGTACCATGTTTACACTAGGATCCTCTTCGTGCGGTTCAGACTTTATCATTTGGACATTCTGAGTTGGAGTGGGCTACAATACCCCCTTTTCGGACATATGGGCAATTAGCATTGGATAGTTTACCATTTCATGGTCAAACTGCTCACAATATGGACAAGATATTCACGTAGGGTTATACAATTGTCAGTGGAATGGCTCGACCCACAGCAATTATAACAGATCAATTGTCCACAACCCCATCTAGGCCCCATTCCTCTCCCTCGTCTGTGTCCTTGGAATCCTCCGTGGGGCCCTGTGCTTGGTCGAAACCCTGTGCCTCAGCCTGCATTGGATAGGCTGGGGTCCTCTCCATCATTAGGTCATAGCTTCGATAATTTCGCTCATCGTGACCTACTCACCTACAAAAGTTGCAATACAGCTGTTGTGGAGTCTAGGTATATTTCTGTAACAGGTGGCAGTTGTTTGTTGTGCGCTTTCCTCCTACTTGACAAATTGCACACCATAGGGCAAGCGCCATACCTGGCCTTGCTTATACCTCTAGCATTAATGGCATTGGCCCCCCTCTTGCCAGATAGTTTCCAAATATGGGGCAATGGTCTTTGTCATGACCTTGACTTTTTCATTTGATGCATCCTACTTTCGTACGCACCTCCGGTCGAGGCGCCCTTTCTTGCTTCAAAATTTGCATTTTAAAGCATAGGTTTTGTAGTTGCACATGTATTTGTTGAACTCCCAACCCTGGATCTTGAATTGGAGTTTCATGCAACCTCATTGTTGTCTCTAATTCTTCAGCTTGGGTTGAGATCTTTTGCTGTGATAGTGCCATCCTCAGGTGTGGTGTCAAAGACGCCACAAACCACACATAGTGTTGCGCATCTGTCAGCGTCATGTTAGCCTCACGGATTGTATTCTTCAATCTCTGATCTAGATCCCATGGGGTTTCACCAGGTAGCATCATGATTTCCTTGAACCCGATGATCGACTGTGTTTTTTATTTAGGCCAGTTGAATTCTTTATTCAATGCATCCTGGATCACCGCTATTCCCGCATTTGGGTGATCACTCGAGTACTTTATATACCATGTTAACGCATGGTCCGGCAACGCACTAACTAGAGAAGCCTTCTTTATGTTCTCATCTGTTACTCCTTGGGCTTCCCATACAGCCTTTACCATGAACCAGAACTGATCTGATTCCTCATTTCCTATGCCTCTAAGTACTAGCAACTTGATCGCACCTACCATCCCAACCCTTGGTGGTGGCGGCGGTGGGGTAGGTACAGATGGATTTGATGCAGGTGAAGTAGGTGGTGGCATGGATGGTGGTGGTATTAGTGGAATGGGCTAATTAATAATTCGAGGTGTGCTTCTCGAAGAAAACCCTGCAAGCTCCTCCTCGCTTTCTTGTGAAAGTGAAATCAGATGACTATTTTCTAATCCTTCGATCCCGAGATAGCCTCTTCTGCTCCTTGTTACCCTAGACATTAATGGATGCGCGTAACCCATTTTTCACATAATAGCATTTTAATCCAAGTATTCAAATGATTTGATGTACTTACCTTGCGGTCCTTGGAGAAATCAACTCTCCATTTTGTTGTAACTCATTGTTGTATCTATTGCGAATTCAGTGATAAACCCTCCTATTATATGATCTAACCAGTGATCTACTACCCGTGCGATTTTATCTTCAGACGCCTCTAGATTTTGCAACAACTCGAAAATACACACTATTGGTTTGTTAGGTCCCTATAATATTAGTGATTACCCCATTACTATTGTAGTTGTATCCCTTATTAATATTGTTGTGCCCCTATTGTCCCCATATTGTTATTACTGTGCTCCATAGAATCCCTCTATTGTTATTTTTGTGCCTTTATATTATTATTGTTAGGTTAGCTTGGTTATATTGTGACCCCTTAGACTCCTATATATAGAAAGGAGGTTTCGTCATTTGAGTCATCGAGGAATCATTCATTTTTGTACTGTAAAGGAGGTTGCCCCCTCGAAGAGGCTGAATTATAAGGCGTTGATCTATCTTTTCTATCTTTTTGTGAGCTATTTTTATAACATGGTTGATTAAGTCTGCACCTTCCCACGTTGTCAGCTAGCCTAGCGATCCACTCATATAGCTCTATTGAGAAAGATGAGAAGAAGATCTCGTGGATTTCTGTGTATATGTAGTGATCCATCCACCTTTCCTCAGAGATCCGCGGATTTTCTGTTTTCCTGTACCACGAACTCGTGAAGCTTCTGATCTAACCAGTCTTCAAGCTCTTTCTTTGTAGGGTTCCAGCGTACCAATATCGGACATCCCTTAGGCAGATCCCGGTCCTGGCAACGAAACCATTTGTTGGAATATTGGGCCCCAACCTAGGTTCAGAAGAGTTTTCAGCCAAACAAATCCCGTAGCTACCGGCCCTTTCGGCAACATCACACAGAGCACAGACTAAGGTCTCATCCAAGGTAGCAGGGGAGGGTACTGGAACTAGGTTTCCGCACCTTAGGGATGTCTTGATGTGGTCTAGAGGGGGGTCGCGAATCATTCTATGGCCTCGCACCACTTATGTACTACTATCGGACTGCAGGTGTACTTTCTTATTAAGGAAATTCTTATAGATCTAATCTTCTTGTTATAGTATTTAAGCAAAGATTTAACAATAAAACCCAATGTGCACAATTATAAAGAGATATAAGCTCAGATAACAGATGCATAAACCAAAACACAATAGATCCGCGACATTTCAGAGAAAAACATATCTTTATTAATATCTTTCGTCAATACAACTAGATCCGCCCTACGCACTCAGCTGCAGGGGTCCACGCACACAACTGTGGAATCTACCAGCCCTCTGTGCACACAAATATAGAGCCTCTATCTATCTACCAACACCCTTGACTTGAACTTATAGATGCAGAGAATATTGCCTTCACAAACCCATAATCATCAAGATACAAACAAAAACTGACTTCTAGCCATAGAGCCTTGCTCTATTTATACATTCCCATGGTCCGCAGACCATGGGCAGGCCGACTCACTTCCTATTATTTTACATTATTCTCGGGCAGACAACCCTTTGACTTGACTCATTACAATTCGCGTTCCACGCACTTCATGGAATCTTTACCATACTTTCACCCAAAACTATGGACTTTGAGCCCAAAAACCATTACGCGGGCCCTCTGCTACCCAACAGCCTATCCACAAAATACCAATAATAATAGTAGAAAACCTCGAGCATGATGATCCAGGAGCTCCAAATCAGCACCACCACCACCATCTTCAACCACAAGTACCTACACAAACAAAGGAGTGATTAGGAAATAGCAAGAAGAGGAAAAAGAATAGCATTTAGCCAATATACACAATAGCACCTTTGGTCTTCGACAACTGTAGCAAAGCATTGGCACCACAGGTAAGTATATCGCTCGCTCTCTCATATGCATCATGTAATAAAAAATGTAATGGTTACGAGTAAGTTGGTTTATAAGTGAAAAGGTGGCCAGTTAACTTGGCCACCTTCGTTCAGTCAACACATACACATCAGGGTGTCCTCTCACATGTAGCAGCAATCAACTCAAAGACAGAGAGGGAGAAGGACAAAAGTGGTTAAAATTATTGATGCATAAGGTGGGAGCTAATTACGAGGAGTGGGGAATGATGAGGTGGTAGTGGGGACCAACGGTCCAAAAATGGAAACATACCTTTGTTGCCAGCACACCACCTCACCCTGAATAACCATAAGAGGAAATAATCATCATCCCCATGCATTCATACATCCACTTCCTTGAAGCTCACTCTCACAGGTCACTCTCATACCCAAGAAACCTACCGGAAGCAAAACGCCATCATTTTACTACACAAGAATTCCTACAGGATTACACAAGAATTCCTACAGGATCATGCATAGGAATTCCTACAGGATACATAGAGATTGTCTACAAGATTGGCCGAGAGGAGTTTTAGAGGGGAAAACATGGGAGTTGGCCATAACAAACAATATGAAGAGGTAGGCTCTATAATTACATCCCTCTTTACAAGTAATTGAACCAAAAATCCTCTAATTTTGAGTGAATTTAGTAGCTATGTAAAGGAATTACACACACAGTCATTTCAGTTTTGGTTCTACATTTGAAAATTGTCTCAACCCTCTCATCTCCTCAAACCAACAACATGACAAGAGCGTTTAATACGAGGGATCCCATTAACACTGTGAGAATCCAACAACACCCACAAGGTCTTGAAATCTTCACAAAACATAATTGGGTGGGGTTTTTTGAAAAATTCAAAGGGTATGATGATGAGGTGGCCCAAGATTTTTCTCTCTCCCTCATTCCACTCACCAAAATCCATGCCATTGTTGTGGTAATAGGCCTCTCCATAGAACTCACCCTTGAGCTCATCACCAGAGTCACCACACTTCCCATAGGAATACCATGGAGGAAAGAAGACAAAGGAGATAGCCAGGTTGTGAAAAGGAAATTCTTTTTAGAAGGAGAGGAACCCATTGAGGACAAAAATGGAGTAAGGAGGGAAAGTCTACCATATCCCTGGAATGAGGTAAGCTACCAACTGATCAAATACATTTCATTTGAGGGTAGGTATAATGTGGTCTATGGCTATCATTTTAGGATTCTTGAAGAATTGTGATTTGGAGCAACAAAACACCCTCACCAAAGGCTCAACATACCATACGTCCTATTGAAATCACTAATAGACTCAAGCATCAAAGTGCAGGAGGGAAATTCCCAACAATTAGCTCACCATGGGTTAATTAGGATCCTTATAGAAGATGCCCTCCAAAACCTCAGAATTCCTATAACATGGTCAGTTTTCAGAGACATGCCAGTAGAGGATGACATCAAATCTCTCACATATGATGTTAGTCCTACTATCATTAAAGAGGAAGAGGAAGAGACTGAAGGAGAGAAAGAAGAAGTAAAGTAGGAAGAGGAAGAAATAGAAGGGGATGAATATGAGATGGAGGAAGAAGGAGATGAAATAAAAGAAAATGAAGAAGATGAAGAAGGAGATGAAACAGAAGAGAAGGAGGATGATGAACAAACAAAGGAGGATGTTAAGGAGGAAACTGATAAAGATGTTGAAGATCTACAAGAGGAAGAAGAAAGGAATGACATAGGTGAAGAAGGAAATGGAAAAGAGGGGAAAACACAAGGAGGAGTCACCTAGGTTGTCTCCAGAACTCACTAAGAGAGAGGCAGCAGCTACCCTCACTTCTCTTAGCACCCCCATCATGTAAAAAGGAAAAAGACAGAGGAAGACCCCTTTATATTTCAGGACAAGGAAAAGAACAATAATAAGATAGGGGAAACCCCAAACACCAACGAAAATTCCTATTTTGATTGAAAACTCCCTTGAAAAAAGGAGAAAATGCCTTCCCTTAAGTCTCCTATCACCTATGTGAGGAGGCCTATGACCAGATCAACCTCCTCCAAGGGAAAGGCAATCCTACAAGATACACAACGAAGTCTATAGGAAGCAGAAGCAGTCCTACAGGATACTCTGCTAGACCTATAGCAAGCACACAAATTCGAAAGGGAGGTAGGGAAGGAGCAAGAAACCAAAGAAGAGGACCTAGAGACAAAAGAACCCAGCCCCCAACCTAACCTGGACTCCTACTACAGGTTTATTAGAGGAGGCAGGGTCATACCTCAAATATTTTCTATCCCACTGTTCTTCAAGCTTGAGAAGGAGAGGGCCAAAACTCACCAATGGATGTAGATCGCCAAAAGGGGGTGGAAGACATTTGGCACATGGAGGAGAAACTCAAGGAGATGGGCAGAGAGATAAGTGGCTTGAGAGATAGAGAGGCCATAATGAGAAATCAACTAGAGATAGAAAATGCATGGTTGAGAGGACAGCTGCAAGAAAGAGAAAATCAATTGGCATGTATGGCCAATATCTCTTTGGAAGTAATCTAGTGTAGGATGCCAGCAAAATCCTATGAACTATACCTCAAATAATAGTTGTTGCAGTTATAGATCAAGACCTTAGCACAGAGAGGCACCATGCCATTTAAGGACTACAGGTAGTTCATTTATCTTTGTGATCATAGAACACTAGAAGATAGGGCCAAGATGGTTGAGTTTTATTTGCACAACATGGCCCTAACATACATGAATGTATGGGACCCTAATGCCAAGATAGGAGACTTACAATTGATGGATTTTGCATCATGGATGAACCATGAGGAGTCAAGGGTTGCAGAGATGAAGAAGATATTGGAAAGAGAGAAAACTGAACCTCTTGTGATCGGAGTTGAACAATAAAATCCCATGGCCCTCATCAATACCCATAATTTGATTGAAAATGATCCTCACCTTGCACCTAGATATCTTGCTGCCCAAGAGCAAGCAATTTCACATTTTGAGGACATGTTCAGGTTGTTAGGAGATGATAGCATACATGTTTTCCTGAGGAGATGCAACACACTACCATACAGCTTAAAGATAAGAGAGTATCACTCTCCACAAAGATTGAGAGAGGCACTAAACATGACACCCATGTATAAGAAATCTATGCAAAGGATGAAAGTCAATTGGATTGGCATAAAACTCATTCTGCCACTACTCTTAGGGATGCTAAATGAAGAAGAAGAAAAGGGGCAGTGGGAAGAGGTATAAATAAAGAAAGCTTCTATGAACAAGAGGATGAGACCACAGCGGAGGGATGGGATGTCATAGAGGCCACTAGATCCATGAAGGATATGGATATTGATTAAGTTGCTCAGAGGATGAGCAACACTTTTAATAGGGGGGTGATGATGAGCCTCATCATTGAGTAACTATATGGGCCTTAATTCACCTCCTAGCTTAGTCAAACCAACGTTTCTCATAACTTATTACATGTTTTTTATTATATTTTGTTTATGAGGTGAGTTAGAGTTGGATATTATGCTTAGTGGATTAATATGCATTGAATGCAGCATTAAAGGAGAAAATCAAGGAATTTTGGCAAAGACTAAGGTCAAAACTCGAATGCGACAAGGGAGAGGGATTGTAGGAGGTAAGTCTTCCTCATTTACTACTTCCTCATTTGAATATTCCTCCATTCATCACATCAACACAGAGTGCAAACAACCAAATCATGAGGATTAGAAGGAAGCCGAGCAAGTGAGAGACAAAGCACCAGTTTATCTCGATTTTCACAGCTAAGCCTCCCTAATTTTAAGGAAGTCGTTGGGGACTTCCATTGTATAAGTAGAGAGGCCTGGGACCTCAGTAGGATTTAGATTATTATTGTAAAACTCTAAGATATTTTCGAGTTGCAATACTTGTGAAAGTTCTATTGATGTAATTTGTTGTTTTGGTAATAAAAATGAGTTTTCTTTTGAGCCAACACTGAGTTAACTCAGAGGGCTGAAGCTCTTGGGTTAGGGCCCAACCCTCGTAGCCAAGGATCCTCTTTCTTGTACATGTATGTTTAGTGAACTTTCATATCTTCATTGTTAATTTGCTTTTTTAGATGCATTTTCATTACAAGTAGTGTTGATTAAATTGGTTGTTTATTAGTTTTCTTCCATTTGTGCCTGACTTTAGTAGCAAGTTAGCAGGGATAAAAGGATCACCATAAAGTTGTTAGTAGGTGTCTCGGCCTCACTTCCTCCCTCTGGGATCATGACTTGAGGAAGGGACCCTTATGCAGCCACAAAAGCACATATTTCTAGCTCTTTTATGAGCTTTGGAGTTTGTTGTCTTTAAATTAGTATTTGGTTAGTTTTTCAAGGTAGATTTCCATTGTCATATTTTTCATCTTCATTTCAGCAGTAGATCTCATCCATTCTTTCATTCCTATCAACAACTTTCCTCATGCATAGTGTAGGCAATTAATTCATTAATTATGCTTTTCTAGTTTATGAAAATGTTTCTTGTTTGCATAGTTTTTTGGAAGATATACATGTTTTATGTAGAGAAGGTGCTTCAAGAGGAGACTAAGACTTCATAGCTAGCAGCCACCTTCCACTCCATCCACCTTAGCCTTCCCTTGTTTTCACCATCACCTTCACTAGTTTTTCATACAGAAATTATTCCAATCACATTAAGAAAATCCAGCCATCTACTATCTTTGATGTTGAATTATTAGTGATCCTATACCTTCTCCCACTCCATTCCACACATCACACACCTTTCCTAGGCCTTCCATCACCTCGAACACCTCACATTTTTCTCTCGGCTGTATCCTGTAGGTTTCTAGTACATCCTATAGGTTTTCTTGAAATGGTTTGTTTTGAGGCTGAATTGATGGAAAACCTCTAGGAAGTCACCAAAAGCCTCCCATGGGTCTTCCACATCATCCAACCATCTCATAACCCTTCCAGCCATCTTCAAACATCCTTAATTCACCTGCCACGTCAATAGAAGCAATTAGTTTGCATACTTGATTTTGCATAAAAAGACAAAAAAGAAAAAATAGATTTAGTTCAATCTCTTTACTTGCACATTAGTGATGTTTGATTCTTCTTACTTCTACAACTTAGATAGTATCATTTGGTTCATGTTGATTTATCATTTCTACCAAGCATAGTTTTCTTAGCAGTTAATTAGGAAATGGTGTGATTTAGCATTACATGTCGACCTTCTGCATTATTGTAGTAGAGTAGCTCTCTCTTAGAGTAGGTTTACCTTTCTTCCATCAAATAATCAAGCTTCTTCTAGATCCATAGAAGTCTGGCTTGAAACCCCGGTGGTCTCTCGCTAGCTGAACAGTGACAATAGGAAAAACCATCACTTTTACTTGTGTATACAACACTATCACCTCCAAGTTTGTACGAACCCCCGGTTGATAAAGTAAAGTTGGTAGCCCAAGAGTTGTAGCATCATTTCTGCAATACTAGCACCCATCACTCACATATGCCCTAAAATAGATGAGTTAAAAGGAAGTATGCACCAACCATTTGTTTGCCATATTCGATAAATATGACACTACACTCATCATTCTCTTAATATCCCTGAACTCCAAGAGACACTCAAATGTCTCATCCAAGCCAACAACCAATGAGCCAATAGTGCCAAGCCCACCTCCACAGGATGATAAATTTCAAAACATATTCTACATATAGGAAGAGGCATCATCCAGCTCTGCACCTGCCTACAACACATGAAGGCAGAATAAAAAGTATTTCCACCCCTCTACTTTATCATGTGATATATGTGATGACCCTAACCATCCAGTAAAATGCTACCCCAGATTATGGACAGGTTACCAAGTCCACCCCACCACCCAAGAGGACCAAAGAAGAAAATTTAGGCATCAATACCATACATGCACTATATGCTAGAAGAAACATCACAAAATAAGTTGCCCTCACCTTCCTCAATTCCAAAAAAGAATGAGATTCATACATAACCTCGTAAAGGAAAAACCCTATCTGCTAGAATTAGATACAGAATCCAAAGAACCTAGCGAAGAAGGACCACTACATTTC
The DNA here is from genome assembly GCA_031772625.1 of Pinus tabuliformis. Classification (NCBI taxonomy): domain Eukaryota; kingdom Viridiplantae; phylum Streptophyta; class Pinopsida; order Pinales; family Pinaceae; genus Pinus; species Pinus tabuliformis. The sequence continues at coordinate 174,862,005 of CM062806.1, forward strand.
CTATGTTTGTTTGAGTAGAAAATACGGCTAGAGCCTTTCCATTTCACCTCCCATCACCATCACCATTCTAGAAAATGCAAAAATTAATAAAATACCAATTGGCAAATAAGTTCACCCATCACATGCTGATTATGTGAAAAACCAACCATTTAATCAATAAATTCCATGACCTAAGTAGGTTCAATGACATTTTCCACTTAGTGGCCTACATCCCCTATAAGAACTTCTCAAACCAAGAAAAAATTACACAGTGTTATTGTCAGATATTCTGTCAGTTCCACCACACAAGGAATTGTCAGCACCTTACACAGTTTTGTCCAGCAAGAGAAGCTTTAAAACCAATCCACACAAACTGGCCATGCCACAACAAGACTGTTACACTAAAAAATGTCACCATGACCATTTACAGTTAGGATGACTCTATCAACAGTCATGCTACCCTCTTAGGCAAGTCTTATGCCTCTGCTCTCCATGTCAAACTCCAAAAAGAGAGAAAGTCTTTCTAAATGTATTTATCTCTGGGGACGCAGGTTCTCTCAACCTTACCTGCGGGGACGCACCCAATGTTCACAAAAGCTGCGTCTTTGGACGCTCTGTATGTAAAGGTGCAGGTGCGTCCCCCTGAAAAGGTTAAAATGCGCAAGTTTCATCTTTAAAAAGTCACTTGTGGTCATTTCTAGAGCATTCTAGAAGGTTGTTCGACGTGTATTGAGCGCCTCCAGATGGTTCATGCACTCCTACCAAAGAGGAACTTATCCCATCAATAGGGGAGCTATCCCATCCAAAGAGGGGATTATCCCATTGATGGTGGACCTGATTAACTTCCTCTTGAGCACTATAAATACAGGCATTGGGCCAGAAGGAGAGGAGGTTGAAAGCTATACACTTCTAAGGGTAAATGCTGCAGAAATTAGGACTCCCATTTAGAAGCTTGTGAGGAGAGATTGCCATCTTTGCTTGTTCTATTTGGAAGTGGGTGAGCTTTGTCAAAGTAAAGGAGAACTCTTGATGGACCCTGGGAGGGACTTGCACAACACCAAGGCTCAGGTTGTATTTGTTCCTTTTGTTACCTATTAATGCAAATGAGTCCATTCTTCTCGATAACTTGTTATTTATGAGTTGTTTCATGTATTCCTTGGTCTATGTGTTAAATATGTTTTATTCTATGAGATTATCAAGTGCTATTTAATCGTTTGATTGTTAGTGTATGCAGGTTTCAAAGTGAAGGAGGAGCTCATCCGGATCAGCGGAGCTGGACTGCTACAACAGCGTTGGATTACAGGTAGGATCTAAACACTTGATTTCCCGTATAGTGAATGCATGTTTAGAGAAGGATTGCTCTTGTTTGTCTTGTTTGTCACTAGAGAGTCTTAGGCTCCTAGGGAGGTTGGTTGTGTCCGCACAATCGACTCTTTCCGTCTGACAAATTGGCGACTCCGCTGGGGACACCATTGATGTGAAAAGTCTTTTCCTTTGTGTGAACTTTGCTCTGAGAAAATTGGTTTATTTTTCTGGTTTTGGCTCTGTGACTTTGTCTTTGGGTGGGTTAGCTTAGGATTAGATTCTTTTTGGTTTTTCTTGAGTTTTTCAGTAGGACGCACCCTCTGAGTGTTGCACAGTGCTTCCCTGGATGCACTGTCGCTGTGCGCACAGAGCGGGCCCGCACCTGTTCTAACGGGTCGCCTGCGTCCATGGAAAATTTTAGGGGCTAATGTTCGCCCAGTGGGCTAATTTTCCATGATTTTTCCACAAAAAAGATTCGCCAATTTCCAATTTTATAAAAGACGATTCGCCCAAATTTTAGAATATAAAATTATTTTACCTTAAAAATCGCCAACATTATATAGAGACTATATATAAAATAATTATAAATTTGATTAATTTTACAAATATATCAATAAACATTTATAATTTGCATATTAGGGATTAGTGAGATTCGCCAATATTTTAAACTTCAAGAAAATTTTCCGTCCTTAAAATTTTCCTTGCCTGCGTCCCCTACTAAAATTTGAGAAAATTCCATTTTTTGCAATTTTACTCTTAGATTTTGTTTTTTCTTAGTTTTTACTGCCCAGATTCATTAGTCCCTTGTCAAAGATCTTCACCTGAACTTGTTTCGATAGCATTGAGTGTTTTAGTGGATTTCATCGAAGTGTAAGCCCTAGGGTTTAATTTTTGAGTAGGTCTTGTAGTGACTTTGGCGGTAGAAGTTGTCAAGCCTTAGATCTCTCTGGTTTTGTCAGCATTCTAAGAAGTCAGACCTGTCGTAAAGTCTACCTGTGTGAGCAACTTACCATTGAGTTGTCTCTTTGGGCAAATTTCGAAGTGCTTGTTGTTTAAGTCTTGAATTCCATTTTACAAAAAGAACAAAAAGATTTGAGTTTTGTTTTGACTAGTCTTTTGATTCTGCATTAGTTGGTCCTTGATTTGATTTTGGTCAAGTAAAACAACCTAGAATCATCTTTGTGAGCTTTTGCCTTGTTAGGATTGCTTAGAGTAATTTCCCTTTTGATTTGCTTGTGAGTCAAGTTTTCAAAGATTTTATAGCTTTTGAGATTGTTTTTTGTTAAGATAGGTTTATATGCTTAATTAAAAAGAGAAAATACAAAAACATCTCCTTTGAAAAGTTTTGTTTCAAGTAGCTTTGAAAAGTTTTGAAAGAAAAAGAGTTTTTCGTGCACGTAAAGAGTGGTCATGTTTGTATGCTTGAAAAGATAAGAGAATTGTTTCTTTGATTATCTTTATTAAGAAAGTTGTTTTCTCTAAAATTTGCATTCTCTCAACTCTCTTAGTTAAGAATTTCATTGAAAAAAGGAAAAGTAGCGTAAATCATCTTAGGTGCATCTTTGTAGTGGTTTGAGTCGAGTCTACACACCATTGGTTTCACTTCCGCTACCTTTTGTCTTTAAGAAAAACCATAAAATTAACGCTTAAAGTAAAATCGACGTAGTAATTTTTATTTACTAGGGCTCTGAAAAACCAATTTAGATCAGGCTAGTGTCTTGGAGTAGGTGAGTAATTAACTCTCCAAGACAACAAAACCAAACAAGTAGCTTGTCTTGTGATAGAATAAATCCAATTGTCTCACTTGTACTCTAGGAAAGCTCCTCTTAAAGGAGAAGCACGAGCTCGTGTCCGAACCAGTGAGGGGATCAATCCCCCCTCGTTGGGAACGACGCCAGACACGCACGTATTACAAACGGGAAACCTCGGATTAACCATTGTCGAGGAGCCAGGGGTCACTTGTCGGTAAACCTTGGATTATTGTCAAGGAGCCGGTAAGGGGATTGAGCTTGCTACTCTGCCCTTGCGTGCTGTCGGAGTTTAGACTGTTCCCCCAGGTGCATTTGTTGCGGTTGGTAACCTTAGTGACCATTATCTTTAGGATTCTACCGAGGTGACGGTGGAGGGAAGGTCCCACTGTACCTGGAGCAGACGTCGGCTAGACTCACTTGGATTTTCCGGGGGGTTCACTTCACTCGAGACGGTTAAAGTGGAGGAACTTGGTCCAGTCTATTCATTAAGCAGGTTGCCGGGGTAACTGTTCCACCCGCCACTTCTGTACTGAATCTAGCGATGTTGGGCTTCATCACCAACTAGCGCTTTCGGTCTGGAAGGCTACTGTTTGTGCTTGGTTTGACGCCCTAGATTCTTTAGGCATGTGATTCAAATTTGTTTGGTTCTTTAGAGACTTTAGGTGGTTTGATTTGAATTTTTATTTTGTTTTCGTGTGTAGTAGTTAAAAGTTTTTAGCTGTGGCGGAATTACCGAGACAGTCCCGTAGACTTCGGGGCCAGTCTCCTGAAGTTGTTTTTGTGGCCGAATTGTTGAGAAGATCCCGTAGGCTTAGGGGATCGCCTCCTCGAGACGACCCAGGTAATCTAGAAGGTTTAAAGGTCCTTGTAACTCCTCCTAGTGGCAGTAGAGTAGGTTCACCTGAAGAAGGAGAATCTTCCTTGGTAGTCCATTCAGATTACCAAGGCTTAGAGACAGGGTATAATCCCGAAGCTGTTACAGTTTCTGAGCTTGTTGGTAGTTTTTCGTCTGCTAGTGATACAGGCGAAGAATCAGAAATATCTGAACCTGTTACTCCGACTTCTAGTGTTCCTGATTCACCGAGAATAGAAAGAATTATCACCGAAAATCTTCCTACTGGTTTGATTGCTATCGAAGAACTTGCTCCAGAGGAAGAAATAGGCGTCTCTAACCTTGAAGATCAGCTTACTATTGATCTAAGGGAGCGTGAATCTATCTTTTACAGTCCTCCTAGAAGTACTACTTGGTACCTTTCGTTAACCAATTATTTAGACAACTTTGGGCTAGGTTTTTCTACACCTCGTACTCCTTTTCCACCTGGAGGTATTCATACTCCTGTAAATATGTCTGGTCAGTCGTCCGTGTTTACTCAAAGTCCTGAATCTTTCTTACACGGCAGTCCTTCTGTTCCCACTGGGTATCAATCTCTTTCTGGTACCTTTGCGGGGGCATCTCCTCAACCCGTTGATCATGGGTTATTAGTTGGAAACAGTGGTAATATACCATTGGGTGTAGGAGACATTTACATGATGTCAGGTTCAGTTCCCGTTTCCCAACCTCAAGGTGGCCAATTACCGCCTGGGGGGCAGCCTCAGTTAACGCCTGGGGGGCAACCTCAAGGTACATCATTTGTGTCTGGGGGGCAACCTCAAGGTCAGTACGCGCCTATGGTGCAATACATACCTCAAGGTCAACCCCAGCCTCAATATGTACCCCAGGGTCAACCTCAGTATCAATATCAACCTCAAGGATGGCAACCTCAAGGATGGCAACCTCAAGGGTATCAACCCCAAGGGTATCAACCTCAAGGGTACCAACCTCAAGGTCAAGGTCAACCCCAGTATCCGTATTTACCTCAAGGTTATCAACCTCAAGGTCAACACTCAGGTCAAGGTTATCAACCACCTCAAGGTCAATCATATGTTCCAAGTATAGGAACTGCACCTTACAATTATCAATCCTATACTCAATCCGGTTATGGATCTCAGTATCCTCACCCTGTTACGGGTCAATACCCTGGAATGTTAGTGTGGGATCCATCACAGGGTCAACAGGTGTTGCAGCCAAGTATACAGTCGGTACCTCAAGCTGGACAACCCGTAGTTTCTGGTCCACCCCAGCAACCGCAACCTGTCCAGTCAAATGTTCAAACTTCTGTAACTTCGGTAGTTACTCAGCCGCCAATCGCACCTAGTACTCCATCTCAAACGGCTGCTGCAACTACCGCCACATCTACCATACTTACTTCTGGAGTATCGACGGCTCCAGTTTCTACTGTCCCTATGACCACTCCTCAGACATCTTTACCGTTGTCTGGATCTACGATTCAAACCACGGTCCAGATGCCTGTAGGTCAACCTGGTATAAGTACGGTTGTCACTACTTACCTCAATTTGTTCAACCTCCGTACCAAGGACAGTACCAACATGGGCAAGCTGTCCAACAGCCGGTTTACCAGTATCAACCGTATCCTGGGTACACTTATCAACAACCTCAACAACCCCAGTACGGTCCGGTTAATCCTGGTTTTCCAGGAGGATATAATATCCCAAATGCGACTCCTGTTCCTAGTTATCCTGGATATCCTCCTCCTGGGGCCGGTATTGTGACCCAGAGTTTTAGAGATCCTAACCGGCAGTTACCGTTTATCGCAACTTTGGATTTACCAGACTTGACGCGCCTAACGAACGATCCAATTCAATATCTTCAGTTCTGGCCGCCAATGCCAAATAAGTTGCCCAGCGATATACCCAAGTTCGAAGGTAAGTCTGGAGAGGATCCGTCCAATCACGTGATGACTTACCACCTCTGGTGTGCTTCAAATTCTATCTCGGATGATTCGATCCGCTTACGTCTTTTCCAGCGTACACTCATTGGTCTCGCGGCCAAGTGGTACATTGAGTTACCACGGGCCTTTTTTTACAATTTTAGCCAGTTAGCTACCTCGTTCTTAACTCACTTTCAGTTGCCGGTCAGATACGATAACGACACAGAGTTATTAACTTCACTAAAACAATCGACGTCCACGTATATTTCTGATCACATTCATGAGTGGAGACGTCGAAGAAGGCTAGTGAAAGTTTTTATCCCGGACCAAATCTTAGCTGAATGGTTTGTTAAATCATTATTACCGAAGATTACTGAAGATGTAGCTAAGGCCGGAGTAGTTACTGAGGAGCAAGTCATTGCTCAGGCGCAATACCTTGACTTAGTTTATACTCAGTCGGGTACGTTACACGAGAAGATTCTGGATCTTCCAAAGTCGAATCAAATCGCTGCTGCTCCTTCGGGATCTCATGCCGCTGATGGTATGATTGGTATCGTGAATACAAAGAGCAAGAAGAAGTCTTCCAAGGCTTCAACTACTCCTATTATCACTTTGCCTGATTCCCCGACAGGAGAGTCTTCTCCTGAACTTACCGCCGATATTCACGCTGTAGAGACATCTACGGCCAAATCAAAAAAAAGGAAAGAAGAAGGCTAAAGCAGACAAGGCTCCAAAGGAGAAAACGGAAAAGTCGGAAACCAATGACGAAAAACGCAAACCTCGATATCCTTGTCTTATTTGTGAAGAGGATCATTTTACGAGAGATTGCCCTCATCGGGCCGAGGTTGTGAAAATAGTCAAAGGTTCTCCCACTCCTGCTGTGTTAAAAAATCCATTTCCGGAGCAGGAGAATAAGATGATAGGTTCTTCCTCGAATGCCAGTGAAGAACCCATTTTGATGATGTCTCATGTGAGGATTGCGACTCGATCGCAAGATTATGGTAGTAAGGCTCCTGTTGATGGTAAGGAAGCAGAATCTTCTCATTCTAACCCATCAACCTCAGCTCCTGGTTCCGATCCACTACAGATCGAAAAACCTAACCCGGACTTAGTAATTAAACCGCCCGCCAAGGGTGTACTTCGAAGGTCTGCTTTCAATCCACATGCGAGAGCAGCCCAGAATTACAACATTGTTGAGGACTTAGCTGTTTCACCCTCAGCAATGTCGGCATTAGAAGTGCTGCAATCATGCCCAGCACAACGAAAATTACTTTTGTCGGCTATCGGAGCTGTTGATGTTCAGGACCCGAACCTGATAATCTTCGATCTAGAAAATAGTACACCACGTCTCCCCCATCAAATGGCTTTCCAAATTCCAGTGATAGTCAAAAACAGGCCTATTCATCGGACTGTGATTGATGAGGGAGCCTCTACGTGTATTATGTCGATTCAATGTTGGAGATCTCTTGGTTCTCCTTCGTTGAACCAATCCCCCACCATCCTTAAGGCCTTTGATGGCCGTGGGTTTCGTCCGTTTGGTATTCTACAGGAATTGCCTATAGGGGTAGAAGGTAAAACCGTTAGTCTGGATGTGGAAGTGGTTGATGCCCCTCTAGACTACAACCTTCTTTTGGGTCGAAGTTGGTCATATGCTATGACGGCGGTCGTTTCATCGGTCTTCAGAGTAATTAAGTTTCCACATAACGGTAAGATCGTGACTATTGATCAGCTGACATACTTTTCATCCGACCCAGCCTCTTCAGAGAGTATCCAGCATGTCGGTAAAATGACAATCCCTTATAGGGACGTTGGCGTAGGTTTAGTTAAAGATTCCGGTTTACTGGGAACTTTTCCTCTCCCTCCACACAGCGTAGATCCTTCATTTGCAACAATTCATATGATTACATCAGAAAACATTATTTATGATGATCCTTGGATTGTCCCATCTGAATCTGAGATAGACTCATTCGGTGATGCTATGCCTTTGAGTCCATATGAAATTGCTTATGAAGCTGTCATGTCTTTTACCGACTCGCGTTCAACCGAAATCGACCAAATGAATGTGGTCAGTGAAGAATCACTTTTCACCTCAACCTTAGAACGGATAGCGTTTCCCGAAGTCGTGTCATCTGACGAACAACTTCGCGAAATCCTAAGTGTAGACGATCTACCATGGGAAGATCTCCATCACAGATCTTCGTTTTTACCTAAGGATGATGCTTTTGAAAATGATTTTTCATCTATCTTTACCGCTGAATATGTCAAAGACGCTCAGGATCCAACGAAACATTCTGATTCAGAGTTGAATTTAGGGAATATTTCTCGTACTATTCCCATTGATATTTCAGTGAAGCCCGGAATTGAGGAAAACATTCATATAGGTGCCGCATGTACAGAAGATGAAATCCAAACTTACAAGGCCCTATTCCAAGAATTCCGCGATGTGTTTGCCTGGTCTTACGAGGAAATGCCGGGAATCGATCCTGCCATTGTTGTTCATGAAATAAAGACCTACCCGGATGCTAAACCCGTCCGGCAACGGTTGCGTCAGATTCACCCTCGAAAAGCGGCTGCGATTAAAGCAGAAGTCGAAAAGCTGTTGAAAGCAGGTTTCATTTATCCGATCCCGTTAACGGATTGGGTATCGAATATTGTTCCAGTCAACAAGAAACAAGGAACAATAAGAATCTGTATCGACTATAGGGATATAAATCGAGCTTGTCCAAAAGACAACTATCCTACGCCTTATATCGATCAAATTATTGATGATTGTGCCGGAAGTGAAATGTTTTCCTTTATGGATGGTTTTTCGGGCTATAATCAAATCAATATTCTACCTGCCGACCAACCAAAAACGGCATTCATTTGTCCATGGGGGACATTTGCTTATTGCAAATTACCTTTTGGGCTTAAGAATGCCGGGGCCACTTTTCAACGGGCGATGTCTTACGCATTTCATGACATCAAGCACATTGTGCAACCGTACCTCGATGATTTGCCTGCTCATTCTTTACATCGAGCTGATCACCTTGTCCACTTACGAGCAATCTTTATGAGGTGTAGGCATTATCGAATTCGGTTGAATCCCCACAAGTGTGTTTTCTGTATAGAAACAGGTCGATTGCTGGGATTTGTTGTTTCAAAAGCCGGCATTCGCGTCGATCCCTCGAAGGTCGAAGCTATCATCAAATTGCCTCCTCCTTCGAGTTTGCGCCAACTCCAAAGTTTGCAAGGGAAAGCGAACTTTTTACGCCGATTCATCCCAAACTACGCCGAGGTCACTAAAGGTTTTACACGGTTGTTGAAACAGAACGCTCAATTCTTTTGGGACGAGATTGCCCAACAATCTTTTGATGCACTAAAACACGCGTTGACCCATGCACCGTTGTTGCATCCTCCCAACTACAACCAGGACTACTTCTTATACCTCGCAGCTTCGCATTCCACCATTGGAATGGTGTTAGTTCAAGAAGATGAATTCAGAGCGGAACATGTGATATATTATCTTAGTAGGACCTTAAATCCCACTGAGCTAAAATATTCGCATGTGGAGAAATTGGCCCTGGCAGCCGTTCAAGCTGTCCAGCGTTTTCGTCACTACATTCTTCTCCGTAAAACTACAGTTATTTCGGATTGCAACCCTATGATTTATATTTTGACAAAACAACTGCTAGGGGGCAAGTACTCTAAATGGATCGTTATCCTGCAAGAGTTCGACTTGGAGTTCGAGAAGTCCAAGTCTAAGAAATCCTTAGTTTTTGCGGAATTGATGTGTGATTTCTCGTGTGCTGACACAGAAACTGTGGCAGAGGAGTCCATTGCGGACGAATCTTTGTTTCTTATCAGTACTGTAGATCCGTGGTACGGAGATATAATCATCTATCTCCAAACCCAAACCTTTCGGCCTGAAGCTTCCAAAGCGGAACGTCGAAAAATTCGGTTTCAATCCCAGCAATACAAAATTATTGGAGATACACTTTATCGCCGGGGGGCAGACTTAGTTTTTCGACGTTGTTTAACTCACGAAGAGGCTGAGAGGGTTTTGAATGATTGTCACTCTGGAGCATGTGGCGGTCATATGTCTGGGTATGCCACAGCTCAGAAGGTGTTGCGCGCTGGTTACTTCTGGCCATCTATGTTTAAAGATTGTATCATTGCAGTCCGGAAGTGCCACAACTGCCAAGTGTTTGATCGAAAGATGCGCGCACCACCTGCTCCTCTCCACCCTATAATTGCCGTTGGTCCATTCGCCAAATGGGGTATCGACTTTATTACTTGTAACCCTCACTCGGCCGGGGGGCATGCGTATATCATCCTCGCGGTTGATTATTTTACTAAATGGGCCGAGGCGATGCCTACATTCGACGCAAGCGGCAAAACAGCTGCAGTTTTCGTATTCAATCATATTATAACTAGGTTTGGTGTCCCACAAGCAATCATTACTGACCATGGGAGCCATTTTCGAAACATCATGATGACTGAGCTTACAAGCCAGCTTGGTTTGCGCCACGATAGCTCTACTCCTTATTATCCGCAAGCCAACGGTTTGGTTGAGTCTATCAACAAAGTTCTAGTTATCATGATCCGACGAACCATTGGTATTCATCGGTCGAATTGGCACAACATGTTATTTTCGGCGCTATGGGCATACCGAACCTCAGTGAAAACTTCAACAGGGTTCACTCCTTTCCAGCTAGTTTATGGCTTGGAAGCTGTGTTACCCATTGAATGCGAAATCCCATCACTTCAAATGGCTGTCGAATTACTCCCAGCTACTTCCGAAGAGGAGAAACGTTTATTGTACTTAGCTAAATTAGATGAGACTCGACGTGACGCTGCATTGGCAATCGAGACTCACGCGAAGCGAATGAAAGCTCAGTATGATAGAAATGTGACCCCTCGAAGTTTTTCGGAGGGAGACCTAGTGCTATTATATGATCAAGCTAACGATAAGCTAGGTGCTGGAAAATTCGTTCCTATGTGGCATGGACCCTACATTGTAAAGCGAAAGCTAGCAAAAGGGGCTTATGAGCTGGTTGATTTTGATGGGGACTCTTTGGGTAAACCCAGAAATGGACTTTACCTAAAGAGGTATTATGCTTAAATGGTGGGTATGGAGAATTTTTTAGTTAGGTTAGGTTTTCTTTCTAGCTAGTATGCTTGTTAGTTAGTCAGTGTGCTTAGCTTAGAGAGTGTGTTTTTCGTCGTTATTCTGGCTTATCTTGGTTTTACTCTTGATATTGCAGATGTCGACGCCTCTCCAAACATACATTGGATTTGCTGATGGTGCTTGTCGTAGTACACAGAATATCTCTTCCGCAGCTTGGGTTATCTATTCACCCTCTGACGAGTTAGTTTCTATGCATGGGGTAAGCCTCGGTCAAACAACGAACAACATTGCAGAATACAGTGCAGTGGTTGAATTATTATCCGAATCTATTTCATTTGGAATTCGACGTTTGATAGTGAGGTTAGATTCTGAACTTGTTGTATTACAGCTTAATAGAGTTTATGCCATTAGAAATCCTGTGTTATTAAGGTTGTTTTTGAGAGTGCGTCTCTTGGAACGTGAATTTGATTACATTGAATATCAGCATATTCCAAGGTCTTTAAATACATTAGCAGATGCAATTGCTTCTCGAATGTTGGACAGACATTTACGATAATCATGCAAGTAAATTTAAAAACATTTCATCACATATGTTAAACAAGATAAGCCGGTAATAGTGATATATATATAGATAGGAGTGTGTCAAAAAATATACATCGTCTTCGATCATAGGTTGAAAAACACCTTATGATCGGCAAAAATGATAGAGTACAAAAAAGTCAAAAATGTCACATGTGTCTACAAAGTGACTAGCCAATCACTGGTGGTGCTCCCTATACGACACCACTGCACGGGCTACCTTGCGCAAAAATCTCCTAAACGGTCCAGGGACCGCGACTACATAATGCTGAAGCCTGATAGGAATATCATCCATGCTAGTCTCAGGCATATCCGCCGTCAGACGCTCTAGATCATGCTCCAACTCAGCCAGTACCTCTGCAGCCGCCGCGTCCTGTGGGGCCGGTACCGGTGCAACTGGATGTCTCCTCTCAAAAGTCCGGAGGTTGGCTGGGCGCTGTGGACCAACATCTGCATTTTGAAAATTTTTACTGTCAGTTTTGAGACGATATATATAAAAAACAAAAAAATACATAATTTGAAAACTTGTGAAAAATAAAGTACCTCTGTCATCCCATTGTTCTCCCTGTGGAAGAACCATGTCCGGATCATGTCGAAAATCTACTCCGGCATACGGAAAGTCCTGGATCGAAAAAACCTGGTCCTCTAACCAGTGAAAATAACTATCAGAGAATCGAACAACCGCCGCGCCCTCGTCAGGATGCCGGGCCATCACCGCAACCCATCGTACCAGCTTTGGCTCCCGAGGACCCAAGATATCAACAGTGAGTTGCTGAGGGATCAGCATCGGAACTCTCTCTAAGGCAAAGCTCACGACTAAAGGCCCATATCCAAAAGTTTTCAGTCGTCCGTTCTTTGCCTTAGTCAGTTGGCTCTTCACATTAGCCGACACAGCATCACACCAGTTGAAAATGGTGCCTTGGTAACAGTCAATTGCCATCCGCATTTGGGACCCAGAAGCAATGTGCAAAGCGGCTGCGCCGAAAATCCTGGTAACCGTGAAAGCTATAACTTTGAGTTCACGTAGAGAGATGTGTTTGATTTCCACGCCTTTCGAATGGTGTGCATTGGGTGTGCACCAATCTTCCCGGAGACTAACAAGGGATTGGCCACCCAGCCTAGTCCCGGCTAGATTGAGTTGCTCGCCTCTATTTGGCAAGCCAGTGAGAAAGTATACATCTGAGGGCTCTATCTCGAGCTGGTGCCCTCCTATGTAAAAGCATTGCTCTTGAACGTTCCATCTCTCAACCAGCCATTCTAAGAATCTTACCTGAGACCTCATGCCAGGTATGGCCCAGTATTTATATAGCCCGCATGCTTTTAGGGCATCAATGGAAGGTTGATGTTCATTTGTAGCTAAATCAACGTCCTCGTGCTCTCTTTCTCTCCAATCCAACATGGTGAGTGCCCTACACACCAAGAAACAATGATTAGAATTAATTTGGGGAAATTTGAATGGTTGTTTGTGAGGATTGGGGTTTCAAATTCTGCGTTCCACGGAGGACGCACCCCGCGTTTCTAACACAGGGTGTCCGGACGCAGCTGGCCTGAAGGTGGGCTGCGTCCCCCGACCATTTTCCTATATAGGAAAAAGTCGGGGGACGCAGGTCACCCGAAGGGCACCTGCGTCCCCCGCAGAGCGCATTTTGAAACCTAAACCCCCCCAAAAAACAAAACTAAAACCTAAAATACAATTTTAATCGGATGGAATTGAAGAGTAGGATGTTGTAAAATACCTGGAAGAGACGGCGTTCGATTCTGACGGTCGGATTTTCCGCAGCGACCACGGGAAGTTTCTTGCCAAAAGCCCTTTTTTCAACCTCAATAGTAAAATGGTAAAAATGACATGGTAAAAAGTCTTTTTATAGGTTTTTTGGATGAATTTCTTCATTTTTCACCATGGAAGGATTTTTTTCGATGTATTTTTACCTATCTTAAACAGGTATGAGTAATGTGTTGTTTTTGTGCAGGACAAAGGGACTTAGAGGGAAAATTGTCATTTTTCACGAACCAAAATATCAGAGTCATCTTTTAAGCCCTTTTCTGACTCCTAAAAAATGAAAATATTGCCGAGCGTTTCTTTTACACTCGTTAAAACGAAATTAAAAGACGGTCCCCTTATAGCTCTTTTCTAACCGTAAAATCAGGAAAAGATTGCCGGGTTTTTGTCGTTTCAAACTCGATACGGAAATAAAACGATGTGTCCTTGATCGCTTTTTACTTTTCAGGTCAGTGACACTAATTATGAAAGTACTCCTTGGTCGCAAGATCAAGCGGTTCCCCCAGGTATTATTTTATACTTTTTCGGGCTTGAGGGACACAAATCTACGAAAAAGTTCAACTTGGAGTCTTCTTAAGTTTTTCAGACTCTCTAAAATTGAAAAACGCCGAGTTTCTCCTATACTGGGCTCGTTAAACATTTCACAGTAAAGGACCTGTTCAATTACAAACAGGAACGAACCACTCCTTCCTAGGGTTCGAATCAAAACTAGGTTGGACTCATCCGAAGGATGAGCTTATAATCAAGCATATGTTATCCTCCTCAAGCTTGTTAAAAATAAAGAGGTACTTGCCAGAAATGGTGGGGAAAAGAGAGAAGAATGAGCCTATTTGTTACCTTTTGTCTCAGAAGAAACTTTATTACCACTCTTGAACACGACACTTTTCATTCACCTGGGTTGGGAAATCCTTCACCTCACAGTTGATCAAACCACTTTGAAAGTCTTCAGCCGGGTTCCGGGGATTAACTTTGAGTCGTTTATCACCAAACCATCTGTCGTGTCGTTATGTGTTCAAGAGGTCTGCAAGCAAAACTTTCATATGCAAAATACTTGTCATCCGTTTGACCATCCCTGAGTCAGTCCTTACAGCAACATTTCTTCAACTTGAACAATGATTTCGTGTTGCAGGCTTGCCTGCAACGAGTCACTTTCTATCGACATCAGCACATTATCTAGAGAGATGACTTAGAAATCGTCAGTACCTTGAAGTCTGCATGCATCAATGGCAGGTTTCTCGCCTTTGACGTCGGTTTACATCATTGACTTTCGATCAAAGGATTCCGTGAAATGTTCGACATCAACTCATTCATTCACATCTCATGGATTGTACTGGGTACTTTGAGAACCATTGACATTACTGGTGGTCTCTCTCATGCTTGTTAACAGTTTACATCATCGACTGGTAATCAAGTGGTTTCTACCATGTTCGACATCAACTCATTTATTCGCATGGCTAGAATCGTACCAATTCGAGAAGTAGAAATGAAGACCCTGGATCTAGTTTCTACCATCCAGGCTGCGAGGAGTTTTGTATTCATTGTCTAAGTAGACTAATCACAAACAGATGGCTGCGCCCATACTGTGTCTACAAAAGTCTATGATTATGATGTACTGCAAGATCATTCATGTATCAGAGTAGTTAGTCTGTTAGTTAAAGTTTTAATCTGAGTATGGGAATGCCTACCTCAGTGATGATATAATCTTATACATGTATTTTGTGTTGAAAATTGCAGGTTCTGACCAGGCTCTCCACGAGATAATCCTTGAAATGATAAAGTGCTTCACCCTTCCTAGATAATACAAAACCCTAATCTATTTCAGGCTTCGCACTTTAGGGGGCAATCTGTTACACTAAAAAATGTCACCATGACCATTTACAGTTAGGATGACTCTATCAACAGTCATGCTACCCTCTTAGGCAAGTCTTATGCCTCTGCTCTCCATGTCAAACTCCAAAAAGAGAGAAAGTCTTTCTAAATGTATTTATCTCTGGGGACGCAGGTTCTCTCAACCTTACCTGCGGGGACGCACCCAATGTTCACAAAAGCTGCGTCTTTGGACGCTCTGTATGTAAAGGTGCAGGTGCGTCCCCCTGAAAAGGTTAAAATGCGCAAGTTTCATATTTAAAAAGTCACTTGTGGTCATTTCTAGAGCATTCTAGAAGGTTGTTCGACGTGTATTGAGCGCCTCCAGATGGTTCATGCACTCCTACCAAAGAGGAACTTTTCCCATCAATAGGGGAGCTATCCCATCCAAAGAGGGGATTATCCCATTGATGGTGGACCTGATTAACTTCCTCTTGAGCACTATAAATACAGGCATTGGGCCAGAAGGAGAGGAGGTTGAAAGCTATACACTTCTAAGGGTAAATGCTGCAGAAATTAGGACTCCCATTTAGAAGCTTGTGAGGAGAGATTGCCATCTTTGCTTGTTCTATTTGGAAGTGGGTGAGCTTTGACAAAGTAAAGGAGAACTCTTGATGGACCCTGGGAGGGACTTGCACAACACCAAGGCTCAGGTTGTATTTGTTCCTTTTGTTACCTATTAATGCAAATGAGTCCATTCTTCTCAATAACTTGTTATTTATGAGTTGTTTCATGTATTCCTTGGTCTATGTGTTAAATATGTTTTATTCTATGAGATTATCAAGTGATATTTAATCGTTTGATTGTTAGTGTATGCAAGTTTCAAAGTGAAGGAGGAGCTCATCCGGATCAGCGGAGCTGGACTGCTACAACAGCGTTGGATTACAGGTAGGATATAAACACTTGATTTCCCGTATAGTAAATGCATGTTTAGAGAAGGATTGCTCTTGTTTGTCTTGTTTGTCACTAGAGAGTCTTAGGCTCCTAGGGAGGTTGGTTGTGTCCGCACAATCGATTCTAGAAAATGCAAAAATTAATAAAATACCAATTGGCAAATAAGTTCACCCATCACATGCTGATTATGTGAAAAACCAACCATTTAATCAATAAATTCCATGACCTGAGTAGGTTCAATGACATTTTCCACTTAGTGGCCTACATCCCCTATAAGAACTTCTCAAACCAAGAAAAAATTACACAGTGTTATTGTCAGATATTCTGTCAGTTCCACCACACAAGGAATTGTCAGCACCTTACACAGTTTTGTCCAGCAAGAGAAGCTTTAAAACCAATCCACACAAACTGGCCATGCCACAACAAGACCTCACCCCATAGATGGATACCTCCACAAGATATCCTTTCACACAATGAAAACGAGGCATCAACATCCTACGCCATGAGTAGCACTGCCTCTCATACAATCTATTCAGTTAACTTTGAACCAATTAAAAGAAACCCTTTCCATAGCACAAATTAAATTCGAAACCATTTGGAAGGGCCCACAAATCATCAAGAATTGCCTCCACAAGGGGGCATACATACTACCAAAGCCTGATGAGACTTTCCTTAAAAAACCCTTCAATGGTCTTTACCAAAAAATATTTCATCAATAAAATGTTAGAGTAAGCATGTATGTGAAATGAATTATTGTTTATGATGATCACCTCATCATGGATGTATTCAAAAAAATTCTCTCTCATCTCATGTCAACAGATGGATATTTTTCCATCTTATCACCATGGGTTCAATGACGGTGTATCTCGATGGTTGTAAAATCTCATTGTTGCAGCATGTGCCATATACTCTCCTGACTGGACACCTCATCTCTTAAATGGACTTTCTATCGGTTTAGCCACCAATAATCAAGACAAATATGATGTCGTCATATGCCTCTTCGTTGATGCCCACCACCTAGGTATACATCACCTGCATCTATTCCTTAATTCCCAGCTCATAGCATCCCAGTTAAATAGGATATTCCAAGTCCACGATCCATGTCTTTTTCATGAATATCTGCATGTAGAAAGGTTAGCTAGAAATTTTGATCAAATCACGTTTACACATATACCCAAAGATCAAAATCGTATAGCTGATTGCATTGCTAAACAAATCCTATACTCACATGCATCACACATATATAATCATCAAGATATATAAAAACATCAACAAAAGATACATCTAGAAACACAAACGCAGAAATACACCAAGAAGTATGGACACATGTATCACATCATGAGAGCCATGAAAAATAGCCTCATATATACATCAAAAAATATATATGAGTACAAAAATTGTTGGCCCATGACCAGGAAGGATAAGTCACCAAAAATACAGGGGACCATCCTCATAAATGGGTGCTTTCCCTGGTACATACATCATCTTGACCAAAAAACATAAATACATAGCTAGTCTCCCTAGGGCCCTAGTGGCCCAATCTGCACATCAGGCACCAATATGGACCTACTATAGCCACCACCATAGAAATATAGTGCAAATTTGTTTGATGCTCCCACTCCTCAGACATCATCATCTCAACCACAACCTCTGGAAGGTGAGCCCATCCCTCAAAGGGCACACCTCTAATAAAGGTCTCCGCTCATCTCCAGGAGTCACGGTACTATTGTAACTCCACCTTAGTACCATTGCATCATGCCTCATCCTCCTCAGATCGCATGACCCATCCCTCTGTATCCATAGCCCCATCTCCATAGGGCCCACCAATCTCCAACCAAGGCCTCTACACCACTCGCTCTGAGCCATCTTGAGGAGCAGGTGGTGGCCTCGGTACCCCAGGTCTCTGAGGAAAAAGTGCGTCCCCCGCAATGCCCATGTGTCTTGGATCATGGCCAACTAGAAAAGCCAATCGACATGCACACGGCCCCTATTGGATTGATGGGCCCTGACCCAAGTTCAAAGTTAGCTACACCAATGAACAAAACCTAAACTGGTGGCCCTTTCAGTAACAACCTGTGTAATGTAGGTTGCAGTCTCACACGAAGCAGTATTGGGGGATGACAGAACTAGGTTTTTGCATCCAAAGGCCTATGTGATGGGCTCCTCCAGTTGTTAGGGCTTATCTCTATCTTAGGAACCTTAATCCTTCTGAAATAGTAAATTATAGTAATTCACCTAAACATCATATAGATCTTTGCAAAGGTCTTTAATTATTCATAAAATCAAAAAATATTATTGATCTACCACGTTCACACATAAGATTGAAAATACATAAAACTACACAAGTAAAAATAGATACACAGATGCACATTTACTGGATCAAAACTATCTTTATTAGATGTACTCATTCAACTACAGACTTTCCCTACACACTCAGCTACAGGGGCCCATGCACTTAGCCCATGGGCTTACCAAGGTCTCCGCACACTCAGCTACAGGAGCCTACCCCTTCACCTAAGTATAGGAAACATGCTTTTCCTGCCTTAGCTTACTTTCCCAAAAAATAATCTTGTAGTTATTACCTTTTCTTTCTAGACACGTTATGACCCTTCTATATATATTCTTAGCTTTTACAATACCATGGTCTGCAGACCATGGGCGGGTCTCAAAACTTCTTATCCCCTAACAACCTAAGGGACTAATGCCCCTTTGACTTATATTATCACCACACTCCGCTTCCTTAAATTGCCGAGACTTTACATTTGTACAAAAATAAGGACCAAAACTTGACCCTAGGGGACCTTATCCCAACAAGCCCCCAACACAATTTCGTGGCTCGTCCTCGAGTCACTTGGTTGGCACTTCAATATTCGTTTGGAGTTCATGGAACTCCAACTTCAAAACTTGTAGATCAGTTTTTCCCTGTGTAGTAGCCTGTTGTACCTCCTAAACCAATTTTTCAGAAGTTGGGCTAGCCACTGCAAGGCCCATGGTCCTCTGAGTCTGTTGCATGCTTTTAAGTTTTCTCTAGAATGAGAGAGTTAACTGGTTGGCCTCCTCTGTCCATGGATTTTTTTGGGTAGCAAGAATTTATTCCTTATGGCGCAACTCATCAATCTCATTTTGCAGCAACTTTCCTTCTTGTAGCCTCGCGAACCGCTGTATTGGTCCTATTTTTTGCACAGTCGATTGAATCTCGTCGAACTGCCTCTGTTTTTCCCTGATATCTGCACCAATATTTTGGATATTTGGGTGCTCCTACAGTGAAGTCCATAACTCCACGCCCTAACTCGAACAACTTGGTGTAGCCCTTGACTGTGTTTTCTAAATTGGACATGCCTTCCTTGATAGCACTTCTACACTGCACCCGGACCTCTGGAGGAGTCATCGGTTGTAGCTTCAATTGTAACTTTGATGTATATAACTATAATTTGAACCAGACTCAGCTGATTTCATCCTTTGACTCTTTTACTGTTGCGGCTAGCTTTTGTATCTTCTCCATGGAAGTTGCTTCAGCCGAAATGTTGAGCTTTGGTAGCTCATTGCAAACCTATGTAATCATTGCTTCCAATTACTGATTGCACGCGGTGATTTCCTCCTTCTCCTTAAGCTTCTGGGCATTTTCTGCAAATATTCATTGGTTATTCATTTTTACTTCACTAATAAACAATAACGCATGATTCTCCTTGTGGTGAAGTAAAATTATAAGTGCGGACACAAACGATTACTCTAGCCCAATAGTGGGTCTAGCCACTAACAAGACATTCGATGGAATATTTCCTTAGGTTAGAACAAATTAAGAGGGCCTACATCTTAGTACGCTTATCCTGTTTGATGATGACCCTGCTTTCTTGCTCCAACTATCTCCTGTTTCCTTCTTCAAACACCAGAAACAAGTAAACAATAGGAAACAACAACCGTAATAATAGACAAGTTGCAATTCAGCCTACTTAACAAGTCAAGAAGCATTAATCCATAAACATGTGAGATGACACATTATGTAGGAAATCAATCGATAGTTGCATATATATTAAATCAAGAAGACATTACAACGATTGTCTTGACATTGTTGTTCTCCTCCGACAAAACCAGGTTCCCACACACTTCTGTTAGCATTCCATGATGGCCTCAACAATGATATTTTTAAGGCTCTTCCCTTTAGGCTTCACAATAAACCAAATTCACACTTCTCCCCCACACACAACTAGAGAGCTACAACTATGAATAGCTTGTTGTTTACTCCAAAATTAATTAGCACTAGCACACCAACATTAACACTAGCTTGTGCTTTGGAAAAAGGGAGTTTTATATAACATGAATGGATGGGAGATGGTTCCTCTTGTCATGGGAGAAGGTCCTATATCTTGAGGTAGTTCCATCCCTATAAGGGAAAGGAGCCCAAATTGACATCCTCGACTCCATCCGGCTCAACCATTTACTAGACTTCTGTTACAAAGCTTCTAGAGTTGGAAGCTTCAGCTCCTTATTTAAAAAACTTTCTAAAAGAGGATCAGTGTGACTGAAACAAACCTCAGTCACTCCAGTCGGTGCCAGGAATAGTCTTAATTCCCACATATCAGCATGAGGAGGACAAGGGTCATTAGCGTTAGTCTTCTAAACTAGGAAAAACAGAAGATTTTTGGGAAATGGTGCAAAAGGGAATTGTTCTGCTCATGAAGAGGGACACAATGGGAGTTTATTCATCAAGGCAAAGAATGTAGGGTTCACTGTAGAGGTCCTTAGGATCAAGGAACTGGGATTATAGGGACAGTAACAAAATGTTGTGTAACATATACCCTTTAAAGCATGAAGGTTGAACTAGAGTGAGGGATGAAATGCTTTATGAATCATTACGGGGAACCAAAGTCTGTCGTCAGAAAACCTGCAAGCAAGTACAGATACATATACATCACTGAAAACTCTATCAAATGATACATGAATTATGGCATGGATATAGCCATCTAGAGAATGATCATGTAAATGGATCCAGGCATGGGCGTAACCATCAAATAAAGAGGACCATAATGAAACCAAGCTATGGTCGCAGCCATCCAATAATGAGAAGGATCGCATATGATAACTCATGGTATGGTCACAGCCATCCATATTAGAGAGACATGTATATCAACGTGATGATGTCACATCACCTTACAACCTGGACTTTTGTAATCTAAGCCAAGTGTCTTGCACTCCAACACGACCTGATCAAAGTACAAATTCTAACATGTGAATATATTTGTTGATGTCGAACATGCTAGAAAATCACTGAATTACCAGCCAATGATGTGAACTGTTAACAAGAACGAGAGAAACCTCCAATAATGAAAATGGTCCTCAAGTTACTATTAGCACAATTCACGAAATGTGAATAAGGGAATTGAAGTCAAACACCCGTGAAATCACCCGATTGAAAGCCAATGATGTGAACTTGTCATCGAGTGCAAAGAACTTGCCATTAGGGCATGCAAGCTCTAAGGTACTGGAAGGGAGTCTCTCGGTCAACTTCCCTGATAATGAGCTGAAGTCAACAGGAAGCGACCATGTCGAAGGAGGGCCATAATGTATCCCAAATCATCGACACAAAACAAAGGGATGCAAAATGATATTGGATGATACAGAGAATTAGGGGTAAGTGTAACTGCAGAAGGACAACTCTTGAATATATCAGCAACACGATTGGAAGTTTGGCAGCTTTTAGATCCATAGGATCAGAAGTCACAATGATGTGGCCGAGATCAAATGGAAGGAAAAAATGAATGGCCCAACCTAGGAAGGTCAATGATAAAATGGACGATATCCCATCCTGACACGAAGCAAAAAGTGTCCTATTCAAGAGTGAGTTGCCGACACAATTGATTAGATTTCCAAATTTTTCCCCCACCATTCTTGGTGGGTACCCCAATTATTTTTTAATCGCAAGCTTGAAGGGGATATCATATGCTTTCATTATAAGTTCATCCTTCGAATGAATCCAACCTAGTAAGTTTAACGAGCCCGAGGAAGGAGAAGCTCATTTTCGTAATGTGACAAATCCGATGTCGTTGTATGTTTTAACAAGTCCGACAAAATTGCAACTCAGTATCTTTTTCATGTTTAGAGAGCTTGAAAAGAAACTGAGAAGGAAACTCCACATGGTCCCTTTTCATACATTTTTGTCTCTTGAGATCGAAAAGTTAGAAAACGATACTTGAGAGAACCGCTTGACCATTTCAGTCAAGGAGTACCTTTTTCGTAAATAGTGCATCCCAGCCCGAAAATGGGTAAACGTAAATTGGGTGCATGATGTTTTGCATCCATTAACAAGTTCGAAATGATAAGGGCTTGTCTATCTTTTTGTGTTTAAAGTGTAAGAAAAGAGCTTGAAAGCATACCCCCATTTATTCACTTTAACAAGTCAAAAGGGAAAAAACTCGGCAATCGTTTCATTTGAGTTTTACTAGTCGAGAAAAGAGTTGAAACATGACTCACCTTCATCGTCGAACATCCATCACTTGTTACTGTGCAAAAGGGTAAAGTGGATTATCTAATTCTTGAGGAAAAATAGGTCAAGATATTTAAAAAACCTTAATATTTCATGAAAAATTGAATAAAATGAGGGAAAAGTAAATATTTTTTACCATTTACCATTTTCCCTTACTGTGAAAAACTTTTCACCCACTTTTGCCCTAATTTTTCTAGAGTAGATTGCAAGAGATCCGGGAGGTCATTCACTGAGCTGCCAGTTGCAGGTAAGAGCAAAGGCCCTAAGCTCCATTTCCATAATTTTATTCTTGTTTTCCTCCATTTTGTGGATTTCTGAGGGAGGTTTTGGCAAAAAAAATTGCCCTCGGTCGACGTGAATTCCGAGCATGGAAATGCATCAGCCGAGGGTAATTAAAACACCCAATCGTGTCGTCAACACAACTATTTTTAAAATAGGCGCATTGGTGTTGTGAACAAGGAAAAATCCATTTTCCTCTCAAAAACACCGTTTGAATCCAAATTTTACTGGCCAAAAATGATTATTGACTTGAATACATGAATTTTGCAGGAAAGAATCATCAAAAATGGTAGACTAGAAAGAACGTGAGCATGAAGATGTGGACACTCATGCACTAAATGATCCAAATTACTTGAATGCTTTGAGTAGCTATGGGCTCCTCAAGTTCTTTCTCTCACTAGGGATGCAGGCTCAACCTGAGCTGCTTCGATAATTGATTACTCTCGGACATAAATCGGGAAATATTCATCATTGGTGACTAGGAGGTGGAGTTAGAAACTTCAGACATATATTTCATCACAGGATTGTCCCTGAGAGGGAAACCAGTCAACTTATATGGGTCACGACTGATTAGGGCAAACATACCCACGCTCCTTGTTGAACATTGCCCTGAAGCCTTGAAATCCAAGAGCGGCAAGATTGAGATTGCCACTGTGCGGGATCTGACAATGAGAGTGCTACTCTTGATTATCAATAGAGTGGAAGGGTCCCAAGTAGTGCATGAGACCAACAAGTCGAAATTTCTATATGCTATCAACCATACAACACCAACAATCTTCAATTGGGCGGAAGCCATGAAGATCAACATAAAACACTAGCTGACAAAAGCTAAGGCGGGGAATCTGAAGAAATTTTTCTTTGGATCCATACTAGTGACCCTTTTCTTGGAAACGGTGTTGTTGTTTCGGTACCAGCTGACTGAGGTAGATCCGCCAATGCCATGACACCCATGAATGGCCCGTTGGAGTCATTTGATGCCTAGGATCATTGGGGGCTAGTATATGTCCTACAGGCCCACCTTCTTTTCATGGATACGATGATAACTAGTCGTGGTGGAGGACTAGCCATACAGTGGTACCAACTTTCGTGGAGATCGAGACATGCCACTACCAGATGGGAAGAATTTTGACGACGAAGGTAAAAGATCAATTTTTAATTTTGTGTTTTTTTAACTATTATATGTGTGTGTGTGTGTGTGTGTGTGTGTGTTTATAACATTTTGTTTTATCAATGCAAATGTTGGACCAGAGCATCCTGCCGGGATGTCCCTAATAGCCAGGCACGTCGCTTGCCAGTTTGATGTTGCTCCTTATCAGGAGGGGAGTGACAATGAGGAGGAGATTGCGAGGAACCTTGAGGGGTTGACTCATGGTATCCCATAGTATGCTCGGGTGGGAGACATCCCACGCTAGTACCAGAGGCATATAGTGGGAGTATCGGACCGGATCCGCTGATTACTGACTCGTCTTGCACGAGCAGTTTCATGCTAACATGATCAACATGCTGATTAGTTCCTAGGTCCAGCATTTTTCATTTTTGAGGCCTGTGTGCCACGGATATATGAGGCCTATGAGCTGTCGATGTTATTTGAACACACATATTATTTTTTGGGGTTTTTATGTATCAAACATTATCACCATATATATATACATACATACATATATATATATATATATATATATATATATATATATATATATATATATATATATATATATATATATATATATATATGTTGTATTTTCTTGCTTACTATGGTACAAATGATTTATTTTGGCTTTTGACATGTTTCATAAATGTCTATCCAGCACATAATTAGCTAATGCATCTGCCAATATATCCATGCATCTAGGAATATGATGATATGTAATGTAATCAAAATTCCTTTCCAGTAGACGAATATGTAGATACATTCTCAATATCTGAGGGTTTCTGACGAAATATTGCCCGTTGAGTTGAAGGACAACAAGCTATGAATGCAGGTTGACAACCAATTCTCGAATGTCAAGAGAAATTGCTTCTGACAACAATTCGATGATGGGGCTATATTTAGCAATGTTATTAGTTGTGTGACCTAAACAAATACCTTGAAGATCAATCAAATCACCATGGGTGTCATAAATAGCCCATGTTGTGGAGGATAGATTCTAGGTACTATGGTAAGCATCATCAATGAAACCGATGTGAGGAGTCACATACATTTGCAAAGTAGGGAAAACATAGTAAATAGGAAAGTTGTTTAAAAACTAACACACCAAACCACACTGCACAGAAATGAATGACACACTAATGTACATAAGTAACCATGAAAGATGACCTAACCATAGTACTTTTTGAGATAAATCCCATTTCAGGGCTTGTCCAAAAGATTGCCTTCATAATCAATTAGCTCATAGGCCCATTTTTTAAAAACGTGTTTAATAATGTAGAGCCCATGCCACATGGGTTCAAACTTTCCTACCCCGATCTTATCATTACCTTGATCGTATAGTAAAACCTAGTCACCCTCAGATAATGCGCAAGGGGAGACCAACTGATCAAAATGGGACTTGACTTGATTCTTTTGTGCTTCGATGAGCAAAGCAGTGAGACGATGAGACTCATCCAAACGTTCTAAATATAAAAGGCACTCTTCCTGAGGTGATGTTTCGGGGAGAAGTTCGACAACTAGCTTGAGTGAAGGAATTTTGCATTCAATCAGTAACGTCGCTTCTAGAACGTAGACAAGCTGGAATGGTGTGAAACTAGTTGCATCCTTGGTCGAGGTTGTTGGGAGCGGGATCCCCCAAGGGAAGTTTTGTGACTAAAATCCCATGTTCGAGTAAAATTTGGTAATATAATTGTAAAGACTTTGGATTTTTTGGTTATGGAGCGTGAAGGTGTCATGTGTCAAAAAGGGTAGTCCGCCCTTAGTTTTGTAAAGTAAAGTCAGTTGTAAGAGATTTACCCATGGTCCGTGTTATCACAAAATCAAGCACTGAAGGGCTGCTGATCAGGCAAACTCTGTGTAACTGTTTTAGACCAATCTTTTGACTAAGGATTAACCTCCCTAGCCTGAGAGGGCTCTCTCAAAAGGTTATTGATTTTGACTATTGATAAGATGGCTAACTCTTGCAAAGTGAATTTAACAAATATGTTGGCTGGACAGAAATTACAAAGACTTCCATTGGGCTTATGGAGTTAATCATCCTTCAGTAAACTATAACACTACTCATACATAGAATTCAGGGCATGTGATGTTTAAATACTCAAAACACATCTCATAGAAACCTCAGCTTACAAATACACACAGGAAATCAGAGCAGCAAAGTGAATTATGAGTGATTGTGTATTTATACAACTGTAAAAACATTAAGGATAAAGAAAAACCACATATCTTGAGCATTGAAACACTGTATGAATCCTGAGAAGAAAAGCAACAAATTGTATTACTGAAACTGAGTTTTTACACAAGCCAAAATAATACTTTGTTTTCTCAAATATCCAACCCTCATTACATAGATGATTCAGCTATATATAGAAACATAACTCTAACTACTTGGAGCTTCCTCCTCCAGCATGAGGGGAGCTCGATGACTGCCACTAATGACACCTATCTGCTTTGCAACAAACTATTTAATACAATAACCACTAACTGAAGTTCTAAAGAGTTCTAATTTAATTATAACTCTAACTCTATCTCCTTCGTAGACTGATTCGTCCTTGCAGCTTTGACACCTGGTTTCCTTTTCGTTTGGCTGAGATGGCATGAGATGAGCAGTTAATGCCCCACGTTGGCTTTGGATACTGAAGGCTTTAATCTGCTCCGTGTTGGCTGAGAATATCCCTTACTTTTCGGTTCTGGTCCCCCATTACTTCGAATATGCAGCAGCAAGTACTTTAAGTCTCTTTAATAACACAAAAACAATAGAACACCACCATGTTTCCTTTTTGAAGGCACACCTGTCTTGATCAGAATGGCTGGGATGTCTTCATTTGATCTTTTACATAACCTTTAGGTGTTCCCTTTTGAAAATTCCCGCACATATTACCAAACTGTTTATTTGCTTTAAAAAACGCCACCTACAGCAGTTTCGTAGCGCACTACGAAACTGCTGTGTAATTTAAAAACACAGTCTTCCTTTCTGATCAAATGATCGCCACTGTCTTCAGAGTTGTCAATATGAGTTCTTTCTGCTCAGGGGAAACTCTTGCAAAAACCTTCACATATGGGATCACTGAATGTATAGCATTCGTATGTAACATCATGAAATAATCACTACCTGCACAGAGATCATGGGAAACTGACAATTCCTCCACATCAGCTTCACAGTAAGTAATTTTCATCATCTCATCAGGTGGAATCCACTCGAACCCTTCACTATTTCATCATATTTTCTCAGTTTGTAGCAGCAAACAGCACGATTGGTAAAACCCATTGAATGGACTTCGTTGGCCATGGGATCCTCTGGGGCAATTTCCAGTGCACTTGCATAGTGTGCCAAAGCTACTTCATATTCTCCAGCTGCAAATGATCTATTTCCTTCAGTCTTTGCCTCATTGGTTTGAGCTAAGGACCTCTGTTCCTGTTCTTCTTTCTCAGATATGACTTCCATTAATTCACTCAGTTCCATGCCAAAGTCAATCAAAGAAATAACAATACATCTGTTGCAGAAGAAATCAAGCTTTGTCATGCGAATGTTCATCTGAGTGTCTGTTTTATCATAGTGAGGAGAATTAGGCTACCTTGTAACAAATGTAACACTCACAAAATCAAATACATCTTCCTCTCTGGTTTTCTGCTAACACTATGCTACATTTATTAATGATCTCCTCAACTGGATCTTGACTATCATTTTCCAGCACAGAACAAGCAATATACTTGCATGTTGTAGACACATGACCTTGAAGTTTATCTTCAATCCTCAGGGTATGCAATGTCATCCTTACAGTCAAATCATTCTCCTGCTGTATAAGGTTCACCTTTTGGATATCAAAGCCTCTGTTGCTTATGGCTGCACTTTTCCCAACAGTGGCATCCAATGAGACTTGTAGCACATTAGGAGGCCACTCCATCCCTCTAACTTTATCAACAACTTGGATTGCATGCTGAGCTTGTTGTATTGCCAAACCTGTGAAATAGGTCGTTACCTCCTGAATGAACCTGTACAGAAAAACAATCTGTACAGTTGAAAGTCTGGCAATGAGACTGTAATCATGGCCTTCAACATCATCATCATCTACACTGAAAAACTGAAACTTCTACTTTACAAGTGAATCAGAACCTGTGTCCCATATGTCACAAAGCCAGCCCCTTCTTTTGGTATTTTTAGTTTGACAGAGTCATCATGTTGATATGTGATGTCAACAGAGTCTGATGAGTCTAATCTCAAAGTAGATGTAGGAAGAGGTCGAGTAATTGGATCTGGAACCTTGACTCCATGTTTTTCACACCAACTGACAATCAGACCTTTGATACAGTAGTTAGGAGTAATGGAAAGATATGACAATTTTTTGCTGAGATTTTGAGCATGTATCGTGGTTCTCACTAAACTACTTCTCTATACACGCTCGTTCATATGTTTGGCCAGATGCAATGACTACAGGATCAGTCATTAGCTGCAAGGAAATTAGACATCTATATTCCTCAGGAGGTACTGGTGCACCCCCTGAACTGCTATTGGTTCCTTTAGCGGCTAAGTTAAATGACCAATGTCTGGATCCATACTGGTCATCTTTCCTTTCCACACTTAATTCATTTGTAATTTCTCTACCTGATTCCAAACATGGATCTGAATTCCGAGAACCATTATCTAGAGAAATATAGCTGACCTTGGCATACTTTCTTAGAATATTTAGGAGGTAAGCAACAATAGAAACCTTCTTCTGATCTCCCTCAGCCTGGGCTTTATTAAACATCTTCTTTAGAGCTCTTCTCTCTGTTAACACAGCTTTTGGAGATATTATGCCTAACCTATTAGCTACCTGATGGAAAACCTCTAGTTGTGATGTATCATCCCAACTGCCAGAACTATGCTACAGCAGTGCAATAATATCAATACCAATTTCCATCTCCGATGGTTCTAATGCAAATGTCATCTCTTCGAGCTCTTCAACAATTTCAGCTATCTGCTTGGCTAGGTTTCGCGGCACCATGGATTGAAGATGGCTTAGATTTTGAGCAAGTGAACCTTTTATCCTTGTAAATTTTGCCAGGATTGAGTCCCCAGTAACAGCCAAGTATAGTTTGCTACATTCGGCACAGTACTGAAGAAGGGTTGTTGCCTTATCAAGTGCAAGGTGTAGAGCACACAAGGACTGTATGCCTGGCATTCATCTTGGCTGCACTGCCTTTAAAGGTGGAAATATTTTAACAATCTTATAGGCAAGTCTACCAAACTTCATACACGATCCTCCATGTAGCTTTGCATCATTAGCTGCTAACAAAACTTGCTCAACAGAAGCACTCATGGTTTTTGATTCCGTAGGACTTGTAGATTCAATATTTGCTAGCAATCCTTCATCGTCTACCGAGGACTGGTTTAATATAAAACTCGGACCACTGCGACCAGACCCACGGGATGATGCAACGAGGTATGAGCCTGGAGTTGGGGTATGACTGCTTGCTAGAGATCTTGCAGACGTGTAATAAAGGCTCTTTCCTATGGATCTATCACGAGTTGGCGACATAGTAGGAATAGGTAAACTAGAAGCAGGGATCCCATTTGATAATCTATTGGAGAGATCTACACCATTTCCCCTGCCTTTCTTTGCGGAATAGTCTATGCTCTCCGGTGTCTTCACAGGTTCAATGCTCTCGAAGTTATAAATCCACCATTCGACCGTTTTGCACCAACTGTAATTACCCCAGGTTCAATTGCTTGTTCAAGGATACTACAGGAACCTTTTAAAGGCGCCATATAACAAAACCATTCATCTGATAGATTTTCACTGTTGTAACTTGGATCCAGAAGTCGCCATTTCCAACATTTATTGCACTGAACCCATTCATGGTCAGGTTTGTACCCTTTGCTGTTGTCTCTCAGTTCAAGAGTGTCGAAATTTTCATCCCAATACTCATCGGCCTTGCTTCCTAACCACTGCTCTAATTTAGCATAAGCTGCACAATCCTGGAATCCTTGCGTGTGATTAAGAACCAGAGTTCCCTTATCCCCATTGGTCATAATTTCAGTGACATCTATCACCCCAATTATGAAATGAAGCATTCTTTTCAAGCACCGCCAGATTGATCACAAATCGAAACCAGAATCAGAAGTTTCGGTCTTAATAAGGCTACAGAACACGTGTCAAGACCGACATGTAAGACCTTGCACATGTTATCCCCGTAAAATTCTTGCAGAAAATATGACAGCTGGGATGAGATGTGCTGTGAATCAACACGAATTCCCCATTTCGTAGCGCAGTTAGTGCAAAGTCGGTGTTTTTCGCTACGAAATCACCTAAAAGATGTTGCGCTGCGAAACTGATAAAGGGACCTATGCACTTTGTCCTCAAGCTAGTCTGAGAAATTTTGGCATTATAATTTTCAGTGATAACAGTGGCTCCACTTGGGATAGTGTGCCCTTGTGGTACACTAAGAACTCGTAGGTACAGTGCTTTGTCCTTTTTATAACAAACATGGATCTGCTTGACAAACATCCCCTTCAAGCTTCTTGGGCCTTCACCTCGGGCTTAAGCTTGATGATCACTGTAGGAGAAAGGAAACTACATCTACTAAAAAAAAATGCTCAGTCAACCTTGAGCTTATTTGCAATTTCCTACCTACCTACCCTAACAATTCAAATTTCTTTCAGCTCAATCAATGTGAAATTTCCAATGTAGCCAATCATTTGTCTTATCTGATATTTGATTTCTTTGACTGCATCGGAGTTCAGAGCCAATATGATATGGCGATGACCACTGCCACTGAAATTGCCTCTGACCTTCATAGAAAAACTGAAACACTGGAGAGTAAAACTCTTCCATGTAGTCAGCTATAGGATCCCAGAATACATGATCAGCTTGATGATTCTTGTAACTTTCTGGTTGTGCAAACTGATCTTCAACAACAGTGTACAGTCCCTCAATCGTGAAAGAGAAAGGAAGCAACACTCTCTCCTTGTGTTCTGCCATTGAAAGCTTCTGAAAATAATGATCATGATTATGAAAACTATATGCCTGAATTTGACCTTCTAAACCTTCAATGTCTTTCTCAATGTCCTCAGCAACTTCATCCAAAAATTTCATCTTATCTTCTGTCTGGCAGTCAAATGATTTTAGATACGAGGACAAGGACAAAGAAAAACTTTCATTTGTATCTCCATTACTATGATCATTATTCCATTGTTTGAAACCTTGAATTGAAGGAGAGTTTGCCACCACATCTGATCTATCTATCCATTCATCCAAAAACATAAGCCAAAAGTCTTCAAATGACTTAATGGATTTGGCAGGAAAGCTTTCAATCCACTGTTTGCATTTCCCTTGAAATGAATCATAGAACAACATAATGCAAACATCCTCATGTTTAACTCTAAGAAGCTCAGTAAAATTACAGAAATCTGATATATGCTTCAAAGTTAAACTCAAATCCTCTCCGTTGAATTTTGGACCATTCCTTAGAAAATATGCATCCTTGGGAAAATGATTTGGGAAACCATGAATTCCTGAAAAATCTATGCATGCATACCTTGAGATAAGAATGGTAGCATCTGGGTCCTTCATAACTCCAGTGGAATCACCATGAATGTATGAATTTTTGAATTCTTCAACAATGGAGTCGCCAAGGTAGATTGCAGCCTGAAAAACCTTCTGAGCTCCTGCTACCTTCAGAAGTTCAGCTTCATGATTTCGGGAAAGAATAATCTTCAGACTCCCGGCAGACGCACCAAAATGTTATCACAAAATCAAGCACTGAAGGGCTGCTGATCAGGCAAACTCTGTGTAACTATTTCAGACCAATCTTTTGACTAAGGATTAGCCTCCCTAGCCTGAGAGGGCTCTCTCAAAAGGTTATTGATTTTGACTATTGATAAGATGGCTAACTCTTGCAAAGTGAATTTAACAAATATGTTGGCTGGACAGACATTACAAAGACTTCCATTGGGCTTATGGAGTTAATCATCCTTCAGTAAACTATAACACTACTCATACATAGAAGTCAGGGCATGTGATGTTTAAATACTCAAAACACATCTCATAGAAACCTCAGCTTACAAATACACACAGGAAATCAGAGCAGCAAAGTGAATTCTGAGTGATTGTGTATTTATACAACTGTAAAAACATTAAGGATAAAGCAAAACCACATATCTTGAGCATTGAAACACTGTATGAATCCTGAGAAGAAAAGCAGCAAATTGTATTACTGAAACTGAGTTTTTACACAAGCCAAAATAATACTCTGTTTTCTCAAATATCCAACCCTCATTACATAGATGATTCAGCTATATATAGAAACATAACTCTAACTACTTGGAGCTTCCTCCTCCAGCATGAGGGGAGCTCGATGACTGCCACTAATGACACCTATCTGCTTTGCAACAAACTATTTAATACAATAACCACTAACTGAAGTTATAAAGAGTTCTAATTTAATTATAACTCTAACTCTATCTCCTTCGTAGAATGATTCCTCCTTGCAGCTTTGACACCTGGTTTCCTTTTCGTTTGGCTGAGATGGCATGAGATGAGCAGTTAATGCCCCATGTTGGCTTTGGATACTGAAGGCTTTAATCTGCTCCATGTTGGCTGAGAATATCCCTTACTTTTCGGTTCTGGTCCCCCATTACTTCGAATATGCAGCAGCAAGTACTTTAAGTCTCTTTAATAACCCAAAAACAATAGAACACCACCATGTTTCCTTTTTGAAGGCACACCTGTCTTGATCAGAATGGCTGGGATGTCTTCATTTGATCTTTTACATAACCTTTAGGTGTTCCCTTTTGAAAATTCCCGCACATATTACCAAGCTATTTATTTGCTTTAAAAACGCCACCTACAGCAGTTTCATAGCGCGCTACGAAACTGCTGTGTAATTTAAAAACACAGTCTTCCTTTCTGATCAAATGATCGCCACTGTCTTCAGAGTTGTCAATATGAGTTCTTTCTGCTCAGGGGAAACTCTTGCAAAAACCTTCACATATGGGATCACTGAATGTATAGCATTCGTATGTAACATCATGAAATAATCACTACCTGCACAGAGATCATGGGAAACTGACAATTCCTCCACATCAGCTTCACAGTAAGTAATTTTCATCATCTCATCAGGTGGAATCCACTCGAACCCTTCACTGTTTCATCATATTTTCTCAGTTTGTAGCAACAAACAGCACGATTGGTAAAACCCATTGAATGGACTTCGTTGGCCATGGGATCCTCTGGGGCAATTTCCAGTGCACTTGCATAGTGTGCCAAAGCTGCTTCATATTCTCCAGCTACAAATGATCTATTTCCTTCAGCCTTTGCCTCATTGGTTTGAGCTAAGGACCTCTGTTCCTGTTCTTCTTTCTCAGATATGACTTCCATTAATTCACTCAGTTCCATGCCAAAGTCAATCAAAGAAATAACAATACATCTGTTGCAGAAGAAATCAAGCTTTGTCATGCGAATGTTCATCTGAGTGTCTGTTCTATCATAGTGAGGAGAATTAGGCTGCCTTGTAACAAATGTAACACTCACAAAATCAAATACATCTTCCTCTCTGGTTTTCTGCTAACACTGTGCTACATTTATTAATGATCTCCTCAACTGGATCTTGACTATCATTTTCCAGCACAGAACAAGCAATATACTTGCATGTTGTAGACACATGACCTTGAAGTTTATCTTCAATCCTCATGGTATGCAATGTCATCCTTACAGTCAAATCATTCTCCTGCTGTATAAGGTTCACCTTTTGGATATCAAAGCCTCTGTTGCTTATGGCTACACTTTTCCCAACAGTGGCATCCAATGAGACTTGTAGCACATCAGGAGGCCACTCCATCCCTCTAACTTTATCAACAACTTGGATTGCATGCTGAGCTTGTGGTATTGCCAAACCTATGAAATAGGCCGTTACCTCCTAAATGAACCTGTACAGAAAAACAATCTGTACAGTTGAAAGTCTGGCAATGAGACTGTAATCATGGCCTTCAACATCATCATCATCTACACTGAAAAACTGAAACTTCTACTTTACAAGTGAATCAGAACCTGTGTCCCGTATGTCACAAAGCCAGCCCCTTCTTTTGGTATTTTTAGTTTGACAGAGTCATCATGTTGATATGTGATGTCAACAGAGTCTGATGAGTCTAATCTCAAATTAGATGTAGGAAGAGGTCGAGTAATTGGATCTGGAACCTTAACTCCATGTTTTTCACACCAACTGACAATCAGACCTTTGATACAGTAGTTAGGAGTAATGGAAAGATATGACAATTTTTTGCTGAGATTTTGAGCATGTATCGTGGTTCTCACTAAACTACTTCTCTATACACACTCGTTCATATGTTTGGCCAGATGCAATGACTACAGGATCAGTCATTAGCTGCAAGGAAATTAGACATCTATATTCCTCAGGAGGTACTGGTGCACCCCCTGAACTGTTATTGGTTCCTTTAGCAGTTAAGTTAAATGACCAATGTCTGGATCCATACTTGTCATCTTTCCTTTCCACACTTAATTCATTTGCAATTTCTCTACCTGATTCCAAACATGGATTTGAATTCCGAGAACCTTTATCTAGAGAAATATAGCTGACCTTGGAATACTTTCTTAGAATATTTAGGAGGTAAGCAACAATAGAAACCTTCTTCTGATCTCCCTCAGCCTGGGCTTTATTAAACACCTTCTTTAGAGCTCTTCTCTCTGTTAACACAGCTTTTGGAGATATTATGCCTAACCTATTAGCTACCTGATGGAAAACCTCTAGTTGTGATGTATCATCCCAACTGCCAGAACAATGCTACAGCAGTGCAATAATATCAATACCAATTTCCATCTCCCATGGTTCTAATGCAAATGTCATCTCTTCAAGCTCTTCAACAATTTCAGCTATCTGCTTGGCTAGGTTTCGTGGCACCATGGATTGAAGATGGCTTAGATTTTGAGCAAGTGAACCTTTTATCCTTGTAAATTTTGCCAGGATTGAGTCCCCAGTAACAGCCAAGTATAGTTTGCTACATTCGGCACAGTACTGAAGAAGGGCTGTTGCCTTATCAAGTGCAAGGTGCAGAGCACACAAGGACTGTATGCCTGGCATGCATCTTGGCTGCACTGCCTTTAAAGGTGGAAATATTTTAACAATCTTATAGGCAAGTCTACCAAACTTCATACACGATCCTCCATGTAGCTTTGCATCATTAGCTGCTAACAAAACTTGCTCAACAGAAGCGCTCATGGTTTTTGATTCCATAGGACTTGTAGATTCAATATTTGCTAGCAATCCTTCATCGTCTACCGAGGACTGGTTTAATATAAAACTCGGACCACTGCAACCAGACCCACGGGATGATGCAACGAGGTATGAGCCTCGAGTTGGGGTATGACTGCTTGCTAGAGATCTCGCAGACGTGTAATAAAGGCTCTTTCCTATGGATCTATCACGAGTTGGCGACATAGTAGGAATAGGTAAACTAGAAGCAAGGATCCCATTTGATAATCTATTGGAGAGATCTACACCATTTCCCCTGCCTTTCTTTGCAGAATAGTCTATGCTCTCCGGTGTCTTCACAGGTTCAATGCTCTCGAAGTTATAAATCCACCATTCGACCGTTTTGCACCAAATGTAATTACCCCAGGTTCAATTGCTTGTTCAAGGATACTACAGGAACCTTTTAAAGGCACCATATAACAAAACCATTCATCTGATAGATTTTCACTGTTGTAACTTGGATCCAGAAGTCGCCATTTCCAACATTTATTGCACTGAACCCATTCATGGTCAGGTTTGTACCCTTTGCTGTTGTCTCTCAGTTCAAGAGTGTCGAAATTTTCATCCCAATACTCATCGGCCTTGCTTCCTAACCACTGCTCTAATTTAGCATAAGCTGCACAATCCTGGAATCCTTGCGTGTGATTAAGAACCAGAGTTCCCTTATCCCCATTGGTCATAATTTCAGTGACATCTATCACCCCAATTATGAAATGAAGCATTATTTTCCAGCACCGCCAGATTGATCACAAATCGAAACCAGAATCAGAAGTTTCGGTCTTAATAAGGCTACAGAACACGTGTCAAGACCAACATGTAAGACCTTGCACATGTTATCCCCGTAAAATTCTTGCAGAAAATATGACAGCTGGGATGAGATGTGCTGTGAATCAGCGTGAATTCCCCATTTCGTAGCGCAGTTAGTGCAAAGTCGGTGTTTTTCGCTACGAAATCACCTAAAAGATGTTGCGCTGCGAAACTGATAAAGGGACCTATGCACTTTGTCCTCAAGCTAGTCTGAGAAATTTTGGCATTATAATTTTCAGTGATAACAGTCCGCAGACCATGGAATTGTATGAAAAGAGCTAAGCTCTAAGTAGTTTTAGAGAGATATACAAAGAGACAACATGTCGAGAGACATAGATTTAAAGCAAGAAGTCTAAGTCTCAGGTTGTAGCATAGGAAGAGGCTCTGCAGCTAAGTGTGTAGAGGCCTAGAGTCGAAGTCTGCAACTAAGTGCATGGACCCTATAGCTATGAGAGCAGGGTGGACAGAGTCTGTAAACACTTGGAAGATATTAATAAAGAGAGATATTTTGCAATTCCTTTGTATTTTTTCAGTTGATGCATCTAGATATTTTATGTATGAATTTCCTTTGTTGTGCTTATATGATGTGCAGATGACTACAATTACATTGAATAATTGAACGCATTTATGAATATATGTTTATGTGGTGTTAAATATAATTGTTTGATAAGATAAGAAAGTCACTTAGATTAATTGGGGAATTTGTATGGCACACTGCCTTAGCAGCGCGAAAGTACCTGAGCAGCGGGCTAGGGCTGCACGAAGGTTGATCATACCCTTTCACGAAGGTATTGAAGGATGGAATAGAGGGCTCATCTTGGAAGGCCTAGAGTGAAGAAACCTATGCGAAGGTAGGAATAGAGGGAATCAAACGACATCACAGCCATCTTATGGTGCGGAAACTTGGTTCCAACATCCCCCCATACTGCTTCAAGTGAGACTTCATTCTGCGCTCTATGGGTTGATGCCGAAAGGGCCAGTAGTGTAGGGATTTGTTTGGCTAATTAATTTTGGACCTAGGTTAGGCCCCCTCAAACCAAAAAATCATTCTATTGTTGGGACCAAAATCTGCATAAGAGATGTGTGATGTCGTATCACTGGAATCCAACTAAGAAGGAGATGAGTGATTGGTTCGATAGAAAGATCCAAAAATTCTCAACACAGGAGAAAAAAAACCCACGACTCACAAAGGAATAGTGGTTGGACAAATACCTATTTACAGAGATCCACTAGATCTTTTTTTGCTCCTTCCCAATTGAGCTATACGAGTGGATTGTGAAGCTAGCAAATAGATAAGGAAGGTGGAAACTTGACAATCCTATTGTTTGGACCCGAGAGCTAATATAGAAATCAGAAGCATCTGAGGACAAGATTTCTCGCGCTGTCGATCATTTGCTTCGATTATGTCATAGGAGGATTTTTGACTGAATTCGTGGTCGACACCTCAATCAACTATAGTGAGGTGGAGCAGCGCTTTTTCAAAGTGGTGAGTGCCATTATTGTAGCAAGAATGTTGCAACTCCTGGGATACCAACTTTACTTTTATGAACCCGGTAGTTCGTAACAAACTTGGAAGCGTCGGTGCTATATGCATAAGTACTAGTTCTCACTACAGGTTGTCACTTGGTTAGCCAGTGTGAGATCACTAGGATCTCAAGACAACTCCTATAGATTTTAGAAGAAGCTCTATGTGTGATGAAAGGAAAGAAAGATTACTCTACAGATGCTATTCTAACTGCAGAAAGGAGAAAGACTGGAATGTAAAGTAAAACATAGTAAACCCTAATTAACAAGCTAATTCTACTTTTGCCAAAAACACTATGAGAACCATGAAAGAAATGCCATTACCTACTCAAGGAAGTAAATAACATCTAACCATACTATTTATAGAAGTAATTAAGAAAAAAACATATTTTCGGATTTTTATGTGTTTTTATGTGAATTTAACATGCATCTAATTTATTGTGTGTGAGTGTGGAAGCGAATAGGTGGCATTAGAGGGTGGTTTTGAAGCTTGGGAGGATGTAGGATGGTGTGGATGGGTCCTAGGAGGTCTTAGGTGGCCTTATGGAGGCTTTTCCCACACTCAGCCTTCAAAAGAAAGCCTAGAGGAAAAACTACAGGAGGACATAGGGAAACTACACGAGGAAAATAGGGAAACTACATGAGGCCTACAAGAGGAGGCCGAGAGCAATTTTTGCTATTTTGAGGGTGTGAGAGTGAGTGGAAAAGGTGGATTAAGGTTGGAATGAGTTTTTATGGCACCTAAGGTCTACCATGAATCAATAGGAGAGAGAAAGATGATTGGGTTTGCTCAAGGAGAGAGGAAGAAGTTCTATGAAAAATGAAGGAAACTAGGGTAGAATTGAGGTGAGGTTTGGGAGACCTATAGGGCATGGATTAGAAGGAGGGTGTGGTTATTGGTAAGCTGGCCTACTGCTGGAAGACATATGCTGCATAGAAACTGACAATCAACCAAGAAAATCAAGCAACCAATGAAATGAGTGCATCCTAGGAAAAATAGAGTTTTGCATTAAAATGGCCTAAACTATGATGTATAGAAGGAAATGCTAGAAAATGATGTAACAAAGGAAAGCATGCAAAAGTATTGTTGCAAATCAGGAAGTGAACATGACAAATAAGATCTAAAGCAAAGCAAAACTGGACTATCAACCTAATAGAGAGCTGCAAACACTAGAAGTCCTAGGAATGAGGAAAATATGTGTCTTTGGGGTAGCAAGAGAGTCTTTGCCTCAAATCATGGTCCTAGAGGGAGGAAGAGAGGCCAAGGAACTATTGCTAGCATTTTAAATCCTCTCTGATCACTGCTTAACCTGCTACAGAAAGCACAAATGGAAGAAAGCTACTAAATCATCAAAAGAAACATATTCTTAACCATAAGAGAAATACATCTAACAACAAACTAATCTACAAACTGAAGTAAAGCATACAAATACAAGTAAAGAGAAGCTTGGCTGCTTGGATTGGGCCCTAATCCAAGAGCTTCATCCCTCTGAGGTAACTCAGTGCTAACTGAAAAAGGATTCCATCTTCATTATCAAAAAATAGCAAGACTACATAAAACTGTCATTAAATAGTAAGATCAAAATTTTAGTAGAGTTTACATAAGAAAAAAAAAAGTTGACCCTAGTGAGGCCCTATGCCTCTCTACTTATACATTTGAAGCTACTAATAGCTTCCTTAAAATCAGGGAGGCTTGGCTCCTAAAACTCGTGATAACTATCAATCATCTTCCACTTGCTCGGCTGCCTTCTAGTGCATGATTTGGCTACTTGTACTCCGAGCTGAATGAAGGGGAATTCGATGTGAGGAGAAATAAATGAGGGGGATTCCCTCCTATAATTCCTCTCCTCTCTCTACTTCTAGTTATTGTTGTAGTTTGACCACTAGATCCTTGACTTTGACCTTGAAATCCATCAATAATCTGCATTAAATACATGTTAGACCATGTGGCATAATAACTAACTCAACTTGCCCTATAAGCATAAATATAATCAGAACATCATATAATAAGCTAAGAGAATGGTTGAATTGACTAGGTTAGGAGGTAAAATGAGCCCATATAATGACCCATTTATTAGGCTCATTATCACCCCCCTACTGAAGGTGTTGCTCATCTTCTGAGCAACCTAGTCAATCTCTTGGTCTTTCATGGCCCTGGTGGCCTCCCTAGCATTCCAGGCTTCTGGTGTGGTCTGCTCATGTTATCCATAAAATCCTACCTTTCTGTTTATGTCCTTCAACTACTCCTCTTATTCTTCTCTTCTGCCTTCCAACATGCCAAATATGAGGCCAATCCAGTTAACCTTTAGCCTTTGCATGAAGTGCTTGTACATTGGCACTCTTTTCAGTGCCTCCCTAAACCTCATGGGGGAATGGTATTCTCTTATCTGCAAGCTGTGCGGTAGGGTGTTCCATCTTCTCATGCATGCAGGCACACAGTCATCCCCAATTAACCTAAGCATATCTTCAAAGTCTACAATGGCTTGTTCTTGATTGGCTAGATATTTAGGGGCAATCTGAGGGTCATTGCAAAGCAGGTTCTGTGTGTTGATGAGTACCATAGGATATGATGGCTCAACTCTTATCATCAATGGTTCATTTTGCTATTTTATTAACAATATTTTCATTTCTACTGCCCTCAATTCTTCATGGTTCATCCATGACGCCATGACCATTAATTGCAGATCCACTAGCTTGGCATTGGGGTACCACACATTCAGGTTTGTGAGGGCCATCTTATGTAGATAGAACTCTGCCATCTTTGCTTTGTCCTCAGAGGTGATTTGGTCACACAAATCCATGAAA
The DNA here is from genome assembly GCA_031772625.1 of Pinus tabuliformis. NCBI lineage: Eukaryota > Viridiplantae > Streptophyta > Pinopsida > Pinales > Pinaceae > Pinus > Pinus tabuliformis. The sequence goes on from CM062806.1 coordinate 174,902,330, forward strand.
TGCCTGTAGTCTTGGAAAGGCATTATGCCTCTTTCTGCCAAAGTTTTTATTTGGAATTGGAGTCATTGATCCTTCAGATAGAGGCCATAAGATTTGGCTAGTGATATGCATTGTAATTCTTATATGGATAAGCTGGTCGTGTATGCCAGATGAGTCTCTTTCTCCTGCAGCTATCTCCTTAGTAATTCATTCTCATTCTCAAGGTGGCTTATTGTAATGGCTTCTCTATCTCTAAGAGCACTCAATTCCCTGCCCATTTCCCTGAGTTTTTCTTCCATGTGGCCAATATCCTCAACTCCTTTGTACTTGGCTATCTGCATCCACCTATGTGATCTCACTCTCTCTTTTTCCAATTAAAAAAACAGTGGAATTGCAAATTTCTATGTGATTATCTTACCTCCCTCAAGTAGTCGATAATAGGATTCAAGATTAGGCCTGGGGTCAGGTTCTTATGGATCTTGTGCTTCCTCTTTCACCTCTGGATATCCTCCTATCTTTTCCTCAAGTTTTTGTGTCTCCTGTAGTTTGGACAGTTTCTCTTGTAGGACTATTTTAGCCTCCTGTAGCTCTGGTTTGGGGTCCTATAGAATTGCCTTTCCCTTCCATGTAGAAGATCTTGTAGTCATCATTTCATAGGTTATGGGTGTCTTGGAAGGAGACTCTTTCACTTTGGCAGATGGTGAATCTTCAATGTCAATGGGAGTCTTTGATGAGGGCTGAGGTTTGCCTATTTTAATTCTGGTACTCTTCCTTGCCCTGAAATACATGGAGGTTTTTCTTTTCCTCTTCTTCTTCTACTTGATTGGTGCACTGAGGGCAATGACGGCAGCTTTTGCCTCTCTTTCCAAAGTTTCAGGGGACTCTTCTCTTTGATCTTCCCTCTCTGCCTCCTTTTCTTCTTCTTCTGTCTCTTTTTCCTCCTCATGCTCTGTCTCTTTTTCTACCTCCTGTTCAATCTCTTAAACTCTCCCCTCCTCTATTTCTTTTCTTTCCTCCTTCCTCTCTTGCTCTGCTATGTCGCCATTGGTTTCATCTTCTCCTCCTTATTGTTCTCCCTCCTCACTGACAGCGGGACTGACATCATAGGTTAATGCCTTGATGTCACCCTCAGCTGTCATATTTCTGAAAAATTCCCATGCTATAGGGATTGTAAGGGTATGGATGGAATATTCTACTAGGATCTTGATTAGGCCATGGTGATCTAGCTGCTATGAATTTCCTTCTTGTACCTTGGTGTTGGAGTCAATGAGGGACTAAAGGAGAAAGTAAGGGATACTGAGCTTTTGATGTGCTGGGGTACCCATGCCATATCTCAATTCTTAGAGGATTCTGAAATGATATCCATAAACAATGTTGTGCCTCCCCTCACAAGAAATGTATTTGATCACTTGGTAGCTAACCTCATCCCAGGGATATGGTACACTATCCCTCCTAATTCCATTTTTGTCTTCAACAGGGGTTTCATTATCTTGGAAAAATTTCCTCTTGGCAGCCTAGCCAATTATTTTCTCATCTTTACTCCAAGGCAGCCCAAGAGGAAGGGTAGTGACCCTACTAATGAATTTAGGATTTATTTCAATGGAGAGGCCTCTAATGGTTACAAGAGCATGAGTTCTTATGTGAGGGACTAGAGAGAGAGAAAATTCATGGGCAATTTCATTATCAAACCCTCTAAACTTCTCAAAGAAATTCATCCAATTTGCCCTTGTAAATATTTCCAGCACTTAAGGATGTGCATGGAGTCTAGTGGAGTTAGGGGGATATTTTCTCATAAATCCCACTATCATACTGCCTGTACTTCTTTTGAAAAACCAAATATGGAGGTGGAGACAAATAATTTTGAGTGAAATAGAAAAACAGAGCGGACTGTGTTTAAAAAAAAATAGAATTTTTTTTATGTATTTCTACCCTCTTTAAGACTCATTTTATCTTCAATTTAAGACCAACTCTTTCACATTTTGATATTCAACAGAGGGAATTCATGAACCCTACCTCTTCAGACTCAAATTTGTGCCAAAAATCACGTTTCCTCCCTTCAAAATGAGTCACTGCCCCTCCTGTAAAAGCTTGTTGTCCCTCCTATAGATTTCATGTAGGTTCTCTTGTAGAAAACCTGTAGGGCTCCTATAGAAGATGTTAAGAGAAAAAATATGGAGGAAATCGATGGAGGATGGTGGATATGAGGCTGTGCGGGGATAAGAAGACTACTGTGTGAATGAGTTATGAGGAGAAACTGAAGAAAAGGTGGTGAGAATGCGCGAGGAGGAGTGCTCATTACCTTTTATGGTTGTTTTCGGTTATGAGTATTGAGTTGACAAGGTGTATGCTGCCCAGATTATGACCGTTGGTCCCCACCTTCTTGCTCATCATAACCCCCCTCGTAATCATCCCCTCATTACTACATCAGAGTTAACTCTTCCTCCCACTACCTGTCCTTCACATCTTTTGCTTGAGTTGACTGTGCACACGTGTGGGTGATATCTCGGTTAAGTGGAGTCAACTAAATGAAGGTGGCCAAGTTAACTGGCCACCTTTCCCTCTTTCGATTTCAACCATATCATTTCCTTCGTATGATTCCTAGTTACACAAATGCAGATTGACTTAGCTACTTACCTGTAATCCAAGTGTATTTTCTACCATTGACTGTGAGGTGTTGTGCCTTTCTCTGCTGCATGCCTTCATTTTCCTCATGCATGCTATCTCTACTTTTTGATGTGTTGTCATGTGTTTTTTTAGGTTCTTCTTTTGCTAGAGCTGAGCTGAATGTGCCTTTCAACCTTTAGATTTGTTGTCCCTTGCTGCTGGTGCTGGACTTCTATGGGATCAACTACTACAGGAATTCTTACAAGATCTCCTGTAGTTGCTTCTCCCCTTGAAACTTCAGCTATTTCCCTATGCTTGGATCTTGAGAATGATGCCATAGGTGGAGATGAATGATGGAGGGATAGTAGGTAAGCTTCAAGTAAAGTTAATGGTGCCTTTTCCTCTTTTTATTTTTGTTTTTTTATCAAAACTAAAAAACTGTTTTTCTGTGTTTATTCTTGGAAATAAAAAATAATAATGATGATGATGCTTGGAGTGTGATGTAGGCTTGGAAATGATGGCAAGGAGGTTTGAATATGGTAAGAGGGATTATAGGTTCCTCATGAAGCATTTCTTGTCCCTCAAATTGCCTCCTGTAGACACTTTTGGTGTTGTCTCTACTTGTTGATGTGTTGTTTTGTGTTTTTGCAGGTTCTTCTTTTGTTGGAGCAGAGTTGCATGTGGCTTTACAACCTTTAGATGTGTTTTCCCTTGCTCCTGGTGCTGGACTTCTATGGGATCAGCTGCTACAAGAATTCTTATAGGAGCTCCTGTAGCTGCTTCTCCCCTTGAAACTTCAGCTATTTCCTTATGCTTGGAGCTCAAGAATGATGCCATAGGTGGAGATGAATGATGGAGGGGTAGTAGGTAAGATTCAGGTAAAGTTAATGGTGCCTTTTCCTCCTTTTAGTTTTGTTTTTTTTCAAAACTGAAAAACTATTTTTCCGTGTTTTTTCTTGGAAAGAAAAATAAAAAATAATGATGCTTGGAGTGTGATACAGGCTTGGAAATGATGGCAAGGAGGTTTGTAGATGGTAAGAGGGATTATAGGTTCCTCATGAAGCTTTTCTTGTCCCTCAAACTACCTCCTATAGACACTTTTGGCTCTCTGTAATTCCTATAAGAGCCTCCCATAGAAAAAACAGAGCCTCCTTTCAAAAACACAGTTTTGGAAGAAGAGGCCAAAAATGATGGAGGAAGGTGTGGTGAAGATGAGATGGATGTTGGTATGAATGTTAGGGTCCCCTTGGAACCTTCTTCTACTCCCTGTAGTCCTCCTGCAAACCTACAATGCAATAAAAATTCATTTTTTCTTTCTCCTTTTTTTTTGAAAACAACTAGGGCACGTCAAGGAGGTTTTCACCTTAATTGCCTACCCTAGGCACCTCCAATGGAGGTTTTCACCCAGGGATCTTATTATTTTCCTTTTTTTTGACATCACTGGGCCACCTCAGAAGAGGTTTCCAACCCAATGATGGGACTCAAGCACCTCATGAAGGTTTTCACTTGAGTCCTTAATTTTTCTCTTTTTTTCTTCAATGAGTGGGTGAAATGGAAGCTAACACATGCTCCACTACCATCACTATTTTATTCAAATCTTCAATAAACTCTTGCTTGGAGAAGGGTTTCTGGTAGAATTTCAACCGATGTCCATTGACAAGCATGGGGATGGCTTCATCATCAATGGTTCTAATCAGAACTGAACCATTGTCATTGCATTTCTCCACAGTGTAGGGTCCCAGCCATCTTGTCCTCATCTTGCCTCTGAAATCCTTGTATCTTGAACCATAGAGTAGTGCCCAATCTCCCTCTTGGAATTACTTCTCCCTAATATTTCTGTCATGCCATATCTTTTTCTAAAGCTGAACTACCTCTCTATCGAGAAGGGCTTGCAATCTGTATTCATCCAATCCATTGAGCTAAAGTAGTTTCTCCTTTTGTGCATGGCTGAGGTCTAGGTCCAGCTGAGCTGCCATCCTTAGGGTATTGAATTCAAACTCTATTGACAACAAAGCCTTCTTCCCATAGACCAGTTCATAGGGTGTGAAGCTGGTGGTGGTCTTCCATGTTGTGTTGTAGGCCCAAGTGGCCTCAACTAATCTGTCTGCCCAGTCTTTTGCATAGTCATAAGTTCGACAGATGATAGCAAACTCAAACAAGAAGGTATCAGGATCTTCTGTAGTCATACCATGGAAGTGAGGTAGGGCTGAAGGACTTATATTCTTCATTTTGGTGTCCCCATTGGTCTCTCGAATGGGGAAGGTACCCTCTATTCTCTCTCCATTTCCCCTAGCATTTCTGTTGTCAGCTATTAGCTCCAGAGGAATGTTTTCTTCTTCTTCTTCCCTTAGAGGTTCTTCAAATATGTCTAGATGTTCACCTAAGGGTGTTGTAGGGAAAAGTATCCGACTCGGATGACCCTATCCCACTCTAAGGGTGATAGTACCTTAGCAACAACTGTAAAACAAACTACTTAAGGTTTACTTCTTTATGAAAGCAAAAGAGAATGGAGAAATGCACTAACCGTTGCCTTGCGCTTAATGTCGAATCCAAATTCTTCTCTTTGGCTGCTTGCTCCCAGCTCCTTGCTCTTTTGCTGGCCCAGTTACAATGAGATCCTGCAAAATAACAAAGAAGGAAACTACAAGAAGCATGCAATCATAACTGGTTCAAGGATTAGTGTAAACCAAACATGCAATTATCACAATATATTATTGAAACAAGAGCACATAGAAGAACCTCAATAGCTTTTATTAATGAAGAAGTAAAGGTTCTGAGAGTATTACAACCATTGAAGGCTCCAATCCAGCAACACCTCCCAGCAGAAAGAATTTCTCCTCTTCACCTCTCTCAAACAATCACCCAATGGCTCTTATAGTGAAACCAACAGCATATCATTACTTTGCACCAAATTCCAGCCTCCTGAGCTCATAGGAGAGAGCTCAATATATAGATGAATTGAGAAAGGATGAGTCAGCTTGCAACTGATGTGTAGCTGCCTTGTGTCCTTTCTCTCTTCAGTTAATCTTTAGTTGATCTTCAGTTCTTGAGTCCACTTGGTGAACTTTGCTTCCACTTGGAGAAACAGAGCCTCTGACTCATCACAAGGCGAAATCCCTGATCCAAGTGTCATTTTTGGAAGATTCCAAAGCAATGACTCATTGTGCCACTTGTCCCATCTCTCTCAGCGCAGGTGGCCTTTGTCCCACTTGCTTTTCAACGCAGGTACACCATGGAGCAACTGAGTTTCAGCGCAGAAACCTAGTGGAGCACCTGCTTTGATTTCAGGATTGCTTGTTTTTGAGTGTTTTCAGGTGGAGAACTGATCTGAGAGCTGTTGGTTTGCTGACCTTGTTCCTCTAGGGGTAGGAACATCATGTTTAGGGAACTTTGGATCCCTTGGATTATTGACAATTCATGCTTGTTGCTGTAAGGCACAAAATTGTCTATAACAGATGCCCCCTAAAGTATGAGGTCGTTTATCGGGTGAAATGCTTTATTGAGAGGATCCGAAGTTCATTCAATCTGCTGAGAAGTGTCCTGTAATAAGATACAATACAATACATTATTTTTCATACATTTTCATGATCTAGCTGAGGTGGGCATTCCCATGCTCAGCTTTATAAATACATTTTGGTACATAGAACAGACGATCGTCTGATTGTAGACTGATAATTCTCTGCTGAAATTATCATCCTTTGAGAAGGATGATCATCTGCTGTAATGATGTACATATCAAATGTCTTTATGTCCTGAATATATATCGTAGCCCGGATGGATGAAACTAGATCCGGGGTCTTCAATCTCTTCCGATCTTCACTCGATGTACAAGTCGATCCATGTGAGAATTTCTTGAAGTCGAACATGGAAAGACATCGCTTGATTACCGGTCAATGATGTAAACCGTTAACAAGCGCGAGAGGAATCACCAATAAGGATGATGACCCTCAAGGTATGGAAGTACAATCCACATGGTGGGAATAAAGGACTTGGCGTCGACCACCATGCAAAATCTTCTGGTCGAAGGTCATTGATGTATACCTGTCGCCGGAAGTGAGAAACTTGCCATTGAGGCATGCAAGCTTCAAAGTACTGAAGGGTGTGTTCCTAGATCAACTCCTTGGATAATGAGCTGATGTCGACAAGGAGCGATCCGTCAAAGGAGGGCCTTAATGAATCCCACATTAGTGACACGGAACGGAGCTAATGATTGTGATGAGGTGAAAACAAACTGTGATGTATGATTCAGGGTGGCGGTCATGAAGTGGATGAAGGATAATGTATGGCAGTGGATGGGACACGGTTGACTCTTTGCAGAACCACATCTCTTGAACATATAACGACACTGATGTGATGGATTGGTAGCATTACCCCAATTGTGGATGGTGTGGCGAGGACCATGGTTATGAGACCGGTGAATGAAACAACCCAACCCGATGTGATACGGAGGACAAAGTGTCATGTTCAAGAGCGACTTGCTACCATTAATGCTGTGAGGTTCTCCCAATTTTTCCCCAGTCATTGCTGACCAGTACCTCTTTATTTTTGTCAAGCTTGAGGAGGATAACATATGCTTGTTCTATAACCTGCCCTTCGGGCAAGCCCATCGCTATGTTTTAACGAGCCTAGCGATAGGGAAACTCGTTCTCGTCTAAAGACAAGTTTGTCGCTATTTAATCATTTTAACGAGTCTAATGACAAGGAAAACTCGGTCCTTTTCATTTTTAGAGAGTCTGAAAAGGTACGGAAAGTTAACTCCAAAATTCCTTTTTCGTCTTCTAATCCCTTAAGTCCGAAAAAGTATAAAACCATACAGAAGGGATGAATTTTCGATTTCTTTAACGAGCCGAACAAAACAAGCGCTCGATCTTTTTGTGCAATAATCCCTCAGGTCCAAAAAGATTAAAATCTAGAGGAGGGATAGCTCTTCCGGTCCTTTTAACGAGCTGGAAGGCCAAAACTCGGCAAACTTTTCATATTTTACGAGTCAGTGAAAAGAGCTCAAAGAAGACTCGTCTTTTGAGGAACGAGTGATAAACAGGGATAGCAGTAGATTCCAGGTACAGGTTGGAATTTTCCAATCACGGCAGTGTCACAAGGATGGCTAAGTGAAATCACTCTTCGCAGCTGTTCCTCAAAATGGGTAAACACACATATGGAGATGAACGATTGGCCAAAATGAACGGATGGAGGTGATGGCATATAAACACGACCAAGGGCTTTTAATATGGCTTTCAAAGGTTACTTTTCTCAATGGTTATTTACCGGTTCATTTTTTCTGAGTGAGCTTGAACTGCTAGGGAAAGATTGCTCACAATTTATGTTTATTTTTTAACGAGCATGAACTCTGCTAAAACTGCTCAGTTCTTGCGTTTATTTTTTAACGAGCATGAACATTGCTAAAACTGCTCAATTTATACCAATCTTAATACAAGGAATGCTTTAGGTGAGGTAATCTTATTTAAGGAGCGATACCTCACTAATTACTCCAATTTGGCAGGTTTTAACTTTTGCCTTTCATCCTTTCTTTATGCAAGCTGGAAACGGCTAATCCTACGAGTTTAACGGGTTAGACCTATGGGTTTAAAGGGAGGACCTAAAAATTTAAAAAATAAATAGTCATCCCGCGCTTGCACTCCAAAAGGTTTGCATGCCCCCAGGTATAAAGTATAATTTCGAGATTCTGTCCTCTTACTTATTATCCGAAAATGGTTTTGTTTGCTGCCGCAAACTAAACTCTCTTTTCGGCGATGTCTATCATTAGGTTGCTAAGGATGGTGACTACTTGTTGCAGCAATTTCCTCTCTTTCTTTGAAGACTGCCCCTACTCTCTTTCAAAACATATTGTTTTAATGGGTGAGGCTTGACATTCAAAGATGGTGCCTACTTGCAGCCACAAATAGATCTCCTCCTTAGGAGAGCCTACTTTTTTAGACAAAGGGAGCGATTCTTCCGCTTCACATAACTTTGACAAAAGAATTTTATTCTAGAACAACCCTCTCTTCCTTTTTCAGACGGGGTACGGACTAGTCCATTCTTCTGCGGAAATTAACTTTATACCCAAGGTTTTCTCTGCCCAAGGCAGGCCAGGGTGCATGCCCCCTGGGTCCTAGTTCTTTCTTTCCGAATTACTCGCATTCATCGGGAAGTAGAACCGGGGGTGGTGGCATTCCTTGAGTGAATAAACCGTTAAGGGATGGTATTTGACTATTTGTGATGCGTGATCCTGGAAATGAAAGTTGGTCTACGAGCTTGACCATTCTTCCTTCGTGCGGAAAACACATGACTCTAAAGAGCGAGGACACTATTGCCTCCATGCAATATATATAGTCTCGTCCAAGGAGTAAGTTATAAACCAAGGGTCCCTGGACGACCACGATGTTCATATGAACTGTCTTCCCTTTCAATGTAACTGGAACATTGGGGAGAATCCCTATCGGGTGACTGGTTCCTTTATCAAAACCTGATAGATTTCTCATCTCAGGTAAAAGCGCCGGGCAACCCAGTGCTTTCCAAGCAATAGAGGAAAGGATACTCACAGATGCCCCTTCATCAATGATAGTTCCAGCCATCACCATTCTGTAGATTTGGACTATGATTCTGAATGGGATACTGGCTGGTAACCGGGGTCTGCCTAGTTGATTCCAATCAAAGGATACGACTAGGTTGCTTGGTGGTGGGACCGAATATACGGCCGGATACGACCCTGACGATGTTCCTTCCTGCGATAAAGGAATGGGCACATTGCCCTGAGGCTCATCAGAGTCTGTGTTGATGAAAAGAATATGGACGGTGTCATCCTTATCCTCTTCAGTGAGGGTGTCATTTGAAGATGGGTCTTCAATGACGGAGTCATTGGAGGATGGAACCTCTGAAGGAAGAACCGGGTCAACTGCCGTTTCGACCTTTAGACTTTCGTCTGGTCTGGATTCAGTAGGTTCATTCTCAATGACCGACACTTCAGCCGACCACTTGAGCGGGTCAGCTAGATTTTCAACTATCGAGGGATTAGGCACGAGTTTTTGGTATCCAGGAGGAAGTCGTAACGGTGAAACCGGACGATCTTCCAAAACTCTCTTTGCCTCATCTAAGAATGGACATCGGTGGATGGCATGATCGCCTTCACACAACATACAGGGTGATCTTGGTCTCCCTCTTCCTCCTTCACTCTCGCTAGTTGACGGACTGCAATCAACATGACTACCAGAGGTTGATGCTACCGGATTGTGCAACCTTGGGGACCAGTCCCTTAGTATCCAGGGAATACAAGGACAATCACGATGGAAGTGGGTCCCTTTGCAAATGACACATGGCGATTTAGGCCCGGTCGGTGCAGTGTGTGGGTTTTTGTCAGCTGTCTTTTGCTTGCCCCCAGTCGTCTTCGCCATAGGCCCCTTCTGCTTATTTTCTCTTTTCTTCTTTCCCTTCTTCTCCATGGGAGGCTGACTTTTGCCGACTCTACCTTGTGAAGATGAAGGATCAGAGGAAGAATTGTAAGAAGTGGAAGGCTGGTGGGTAGTTTTAGATTGGTCTGACTGTTGATTCGACTGCTCAGGATTAGTGGCGATCTGAACTACATTAGTTGAAAAGAGCCATACAGGTAGGCCGATTGTCAATCCTGGAAGTGACAATGTGGCCATATGAGACGCACCAACATCTCCCCAAGAGGAGAAGGGATTTGGACTTCCACCAAGGTTACTTCCTTGGTTGGTGGGCTCCATACTTTTCAACTGAAAGATCAACGTGGGAATAACAGGTGATTATGTTCCATTTAAAATAAATTTTATTAACGACGCTTTTAGACACAAACTTTTTTTTTCATGTCTTAAGAGTCGAGAAAAAGCTAAAGATGACTCTAGTCGCCTTCAATGTTTTAACGAGCCCGAAGTGACAAATGCTCGGATGGACTTTTTCAGTTATAGAGTTTGAAAAAGGCCAAAAGAAACCTCTCTGGAGTTCTAGGCAGAGGGTGTGCCAAACTTTTCGCGAAACCACAGTATACGTTTTACGGTACGGGTGGTCGATCTTCGTGAATGCTGTGTTCACTGCATCGCGATCAGTAGGGCGGCCGACACGGCTTCCTATGGATAAAGGATAATTGCCTATAGGGGTCTCCCAATATATATGCAACGGTACGTGGGAGCACAAGTCCGTATTAGTGCCACCGACTCTCAGGAGGAATCACCCACCTTCGTAGAGATCGACAGTCACTATGTTTAACGACGCCGGAACACGTCTCTACCTAGACCTCTATGTGTTTGCTTTATGTTACAAAGTGTTGTTATGTAAATTGGATTTATTTTAATGTTGATCTTGCTTAGCAGTTTGCCTTTAAGGATCACCACGAGATGTATGTAACAAATTCCTGAATGCAGTCTAAGATGAGAAGAAAACTTTTCAATCTTTCAACTTTGAAAACCTTAACTACTGAGGGAAAAGAAAGGCAAATCTTTTCACACAGATCATAGAGCACACACTAAATGCAAATTTTTCCTAAATCGTCAAGCAAACAGTCAAATGCAAAATGCACAATGCATGTATTTTCTTTTCCCTTTCTTAATGTGGATGGGTTACAAAAAGAAAGTTGTTATATAACTTTGATTTCGATTTAAAGCGAAAATAAACAAGCTTGTACAAAATCAAAAGACACCTTAAGATTTACTTGCTTAATCACTGGAAATGCATGAAATCAAACCATAATGACGAAAGTAAAATGACTAATCAGCTATGGACAGCAAACAAGCTAACTCTTTAGACCAGCAAAATGCCTAACACAGGTTCAGATCTAAGAGGCCAAAAGCAAGACTAGTTTACTCTTCGTTATGGGAAATTGTAAATGAGTAAGAAATACAAAGAACAAGCACAATTTCATTATATAACAGAGGCAGAATGATGGCAAGTAATATTGGTTTCAGAACAGGTGCAAGACTGGTAACTGGCAGCCAAATCAATGGTGAAAACAGGCAAGAGAAAAGGAGGAAACCCCAACAGCACTAGGCAAAATTGGGCCAACGCAGGTGCTGCACAGCCAGTCTAGCTCTCAGCGCAGGTAGCCCCTTCGGGACCTGCGTTGCAAAGCAGGTAGCCTGTGTACTACCTGCTTTGGAAAACGAGAATTCCGTTTTCACAGTTTCCGGGTCATAATTTTCTAAAAAATGCACGGTTTTTGCTCAAATCAGAAACAATCAGTCAAGCACACTCAAAGGGATGATTAGGAAGGTGAAAAGCTATCACTAAGAGCTTACAAGGATCCTTGTAGATCAGCTCTTCAAATCATGAACTTGCTCAGAAATGAGCTAGAGTAGCTGCCCTCTACTTCGCTTTTGATATAGTCAAAAGCTTTTCGATTTGGTACTCTTTTGTTCAGGAAATGAATAGCAAAATACTACAAACACAATCAAACGGATACGATCCCCAGCGGAGTCGCCAGTTTGTTGTAGGGAAAAGTATCCGACTCGGATGACCCTATCCCACTCTAAGGGTGATAGTACCTTAGCAAAAACTGTAAAACAAACTACTTAAGGTTTACTTCTTTATGAAAGCAAAAGAGAATGGAGAAATGCACTAACCGTTGCCTTGCGTTTAATGTCGAATCCAAACTCTTCTCTTTGGCTGCTTGCTCCCAGCTCCTTGCTCTTTTGCTGGCCCAGCTACAATGAGATCCTGCAAAATAACAAAGAAGGAAACTACAAGAAGCATGCAATCATAACTGGTTCAAGGATTAGTGTAAACCAAACATGCAATTATCACAATATATTATTGAAACAAGAGCACATAGAAGAACCTCAATAGCTTTTATTAATGAAGAAGTAAAGGTTCTGAGAGTATTACAACCATTGAAGGCTCCAATCCAGCAACACCTCCCAGCAGAAAGAATTTCTCCTCTTCACCTCTCTCAAACAATCACCCAATGGCTCTTATAGTGAAACCAACAGCATATCATTACTTTGCACCAAATTCCAGCCTCCTGAGCTCATAGGAGAGAGCTCAATATATAGATGAATTGAGAAAGGATGAGTCAGCTTGCAACTGATGTGTAGCTGCCTTGTGTCCTTTCTCTCTTCAGTTAATCTTTAGTTGATCTTCAGTTCTTGAGTCCACTTGGTGAACTTTGCTTCCACTTGGAGAAACAGAGCCTCTGACTCATCACAAGGCGAAATCCCTGATCCAAGTGTCATTTTTGGAAGATTCCAAAGCAATGACTCATTGTGCCACTTGTCCCATCTCGCTCAGCGCAGGTGGCCTTTGTCCCACTTGCTTTGCAACGCAGGTACACCATGGAGCAACTGAGTTTCAGCGCAGAAACCTAGTGGAGCACCTGCTTTGATTTCAGGATTGCTTGTTTTTGAGTGTTTTCAGGTGGAGAACTGATCTGAGAGCTGTTGGTTTTCTGACCTTGTTCCTCTAGGGGTAGGAACATCATGTTTAGGGAACTTTGGATCCCTTGGATTATTGACAATTCATGCTTGTTGCTGTAAGGCACAAAATTGTCTATAACAAAGGGTTCTTCTTGATTGCAGCCACTGAAGAAGATAGAGGGTTGGCTATGTGAAGCAGTGGGGGTGTTGGGAAAAAAATTTCCTAAATTATCTCTACTCCTACGAGGCATGAAAGGAAATATTTTTGGTTGGTTTTTGTTTCTTTTTCCCCATACTGAAAGTACCTACAGAAAATAAAATTGTGATTGAACAAAACAAATTGCAACTAGCTGAAATGAACTTGCTGAATGGAAATTTGCAGAATTGAAAAGGAAAGCAAGGAAATGCAGAACTGAAAGAAAAGAAATGACTAGTCTACTTTTCTCAAAATAAACTATTAGCAAAATGTTGCAATATGAAATAGAAGAAAGCAGTAATCACAGAATACTCTGACGCTTCCCTGGCAAAGGTGCCAAAAATTGGTGAGCACCAGTATTGCAATAAGAATGATGCAACTCCTGGGCTACCAACTTTACTTTTATTAACCCGGTAGTTCGTAACAAACTTGGAAGCATCGGTGCTATATGCACAAGTACTAGTTCTCACTGCAAGTTGTCACTTGGTTAGCTGGTGCGAGATCACTAGGAGCTCAAGCCCACTTCTATAGATTTTAGAAGAAGATCTATGTGTGATGAAAGGAAATAAAGATTACTCTACAGATGCAGCATGAGGAAAATTTGTGTTTTTGGGGCAGCAAGAGAGTCTTTGCCTCAAATCATGGTCCTAGAGGGAGGAAGAGAGGCCAAGGCATTGTTTCTATCCTTTCGAATCTACTCTGATCACTTCTTCACCTACTACAGAAAGCACAAATGGAAGCAAGCTACTAAATCATCAAAAGCAACCTATTCTCAACGATAAGAGAAATACATCTAACATCAAACTAATCTACAAACTGAAGTAAAGCATACAAATACAAGTAAAGAGAATCTTGGTTGCTTGGATTGGGCCCTGACCTAAGAGCTTAATCCCTCTGAGGTAACTAGTGCTAGCTCGAAAAGGATTCCATCTTCATTATCAAATAATAACAAGATTACATAAAACTGTCATAAAATAGTAAGCTCGAAACTTGAGCAGAGTTTACACAAGAAAAAAAAAGTTGACCCTAGTGATGCCCTAGGCCTCTCTACTTATACATCTGAAGCTACCAATATCTTCCTTAAAATCAGGGAGGCTTGGCTCCCAAAACTCGAGATAACTATCAATCATCTTCCACTTGTTCGGTTGCCTTCTAGTGCATGATTCAACTACTTGTACTCTGAGTTGAATGAAGGGGAATTCAAAGTGAGGAGCAATAAATGAGGGGGATTCCCTCCTATAATTCCTCTCCTCTATCTACTTTGAGTTATTGCTACAGTTTGACTACTAGATCCTTGACTTTGACCTCAAAATCCATGAATAATCTGCATTAAATACATGTTAGACCACATGGCATAATAACTAACTCAACTCACCCTATAAGCATAAATATAATCAGAAAATCATATAATAAGCTAAGAGAATCGCTGATTTGACTAGGTTAGGAGGTAAAATGAGCCCATATAATTACCCATTTATGAGGCTCATCACAATGGACCGTGAGGTAAGTATGTGAAATCTTTGAGTACTTGGATTAAATTTCTATTGTGGGAAAAACGGGTTATGCAACTACCTTAATGTTCAGAACTACACAAAGCGGAAAAAATTACAGGAATGAAGGACAAAAGGGTTCGGAGTATAGTCCATTGATTTCACCTCCACGAGGTGATGAGGAAGGGATAATGAAGATTTCTCTGCAAAGTGCTATTCAATTAATAAGACAAGGATTCCCGCAAATACCACCTCTGCCCACACCACCTCCAACTTCACCCATACCACCCCCACCTCCACCAAAGTTTAGTATGGAAAATGCAGTGAAGCTTCCTTTATTCAAAGGCTTGGGAAATGAGGACCTAGACCAATTCTGGTTTGTTGTGAAAGCTGTATGGGAAGCTCAAGGTGTTACAGATGATCATATAAAGAAGGCAACATTGGTTAGTGCCCTGTAAGATTGCGTGCTAACCTGGTATATCAAGTACTCGAATGATAACACAAATGATGGAGTGGTAGACATCCAGACAACACTGAATAAAGAGTTCAGTAGGCCGAAATATGAGGCACATTCGATTGTGGGATTCAAGGAGATCGTGATGCAACCAGGAGAGATGCCTTGGGAACTAGATGAGAGGTTGAAATGTAAAATTCGTGAAGCCAACATGAATTTGACAAGTGGAAAACATCACAAATGGTTTGTGGCTTCGCTACTACCACACTTAAGGGTTGTGTTGTCATAGCAGAAGACAAAAACTTAGGCAGAGGCCTTGGAGATTACAATGAGACTGCATGAAACTCCAATGCAAGATCCAAACCTCAGTTTCAGTAGATCCATGTGCAACTAAAGAATCTATGCCTTGAGATGCAAAGTCTGAAGCAAGATAGGACAGTTCGACCAGAGGCACACGAGAAGGTATGGTGCTTGAAATGTAAGAGTCAGGGTCATGATAAGGACCATTGCCTGGTCTTTGTGAACTATATTTTAGGAGGAGGACCGATGCCTTTGAGGCCAAAAGCTCAGGCAGGGCCTAGCGCGGCGCCTGTATTATGGTGCACTATATGTCCGGTAGTAGGAAAACATGCCAAAGATAACTTTCACTTGCTACAGCAGTTTGTGAAGACACCCCAATAGCTGTTCTGCAACTTTTGTAGGTCAGTAGGGCATGATGAGTGTAATTGCAGGAGTTATGAATTGATGATGGATAGAAATCTCGCCTATAGGGTTCAGGTCAAAACGCGGCCCCCTGAGCAGAGCGCAGGGATGGTATGGACAAGATTTTATGGGCATGGATGAGGCCGAGGTGGAGGAGGACCTGGCAGAGGTCGAGGACAGTTGATCTGCTACAATTGCAGAGGACCAGGATACTATGCCCATGATTGCACTAACCCAACATGTCTGTCATGCAAGTATTCCATGTTGTTTGATCATGAGATGGAATTTTGTCCTATTTTGATAGCTAGGATACGTGAAAAATGGATGCTACCACCTTTTCTGACAGAACCTGTAGATGATGAGCTTTGAGCCGCGCGAAGAAGATCCAAATGTAAATATATTACTCAGGAGTGGAATCGCAACAAGAGATGATAAAGGGAAATAGCCAGAAGACAGTACATGGGTCCGCAAATCTCTGGAGAAGGAGGCTAAGCTTGATTTGGAGCATGCGCACGAAACTTTCATGGAAGCTTAGAAGAGCTTCGCTGAGGCCTCCACCTCAGGAAGCAAGGATAAGCCTGACCAGGAGATGTACCCCTCTATTCTAAAAACTTTCCTAGAGAAATGTATGAAGTTACTACATGATAATAAGGTTGTGAAAGGGTTACAAGAGCTCATCAACAGATGCACTAGAACCACGTCGGGTGAGCCGCGCGTGGTACGAAAGATTGGAAAACATAAAACAAGGACACGATAGCAGATGAGACTGACCATGCAGATAGGAGAGTATGAAATGGATTTGGTTATTTTGGACCTGGGGTCAAATGTGAATGTCATACCAAAGTAGACATGGGAACGGATGGGGAGACTCATGCTGCAATGGTCTCTGATTCAGCTAAGGATGGAAAATCGGCAGAATATCATCCCCATGGGACGGCTGCAGGGGGTGATTGTGGATATTGAAGGTGTGAGCGCACTGGCTGATTTTGAAGTAATAGAGATAGTGGATGATAGAAATCCCTATCCTGCACTCTTGAGAATTGACTGGGCTACTGATATGAATGAGGTAATCAATATAAAGAAGTGAAAGATTATATTTGAGAAGAAATTGCTACACCTAATAATACCCTTAGATCCCACTGAAGGATTGCGCTATACGGAACTAGTCTATGATTATGAAAGTGATGACGATCTAGACTATATCTATAAGATAATAGCGTGAGACCAAGATTGGGTGAACCCCACCATGGATTAACAAATTACTTGGGATCGTGAGAGTTCCTGCACTTTGAACTCTAATGAAGAGATAGAATTCTGGTAGAATCGATTACAGGAAGTGAATACACTAAATTGCAACATGATGACCTAATCGCTACGTTGTGTGTCATCAGAGGTAAGAAATCTGCCCATTTATGATGGCCTAAATGAGGTAGATATATTTTTGGATACATTTGAAAGGGAGGTACCAGAAAAGTAGCGCTTCCAGGAATTGGACTGGGCACTGTGTGCTACGTCAGCATCATGGTGGGGTACGCATAAAATAAGCTTTGATGATTGGCACGAATGTAGGAGGATGATGAGAACATGATTTGGGAAGCTTAAGATGTGAATGATAGGAAAGTATCGTCGGCAGGATGATCTGCGTGCACATTTGGCCAAATGGACCCATGCTTATGGGGAAAATCCCCAACCTAAGAGAGTGGAATTGTTCTATCATACCCTGTATGTTGTCATAATGAATTGGTACATAGAAATTGAGCTCCACCATGGTACAGGTGAATGGGATGTTCTGTGTGAGGGCTTTGTGATGACCTTTAGTTTTAAAGACGGGTTTGACTATATTGATGAGGCGCTACAAGAAGTGAAAGCATCTATCTTTTGGATACCACAGGATCCTTTGTAGTTGTTTCAGCCTAAGTGGGCTACTCAGCTAAGTCACGTGCTATAATGTTATAACATGATCGTTGAAGAAGAAGATGAGGATCCATGGAAAATTAACATTCCAAAAATAGAAGGTCACCACAAGGTTAAAGGACCATAGATTGAGAACCCTGATATAACCACTCCGTTGAAAACGAAACAAGTGAACATTAGTACAAAAGAAAAACCCAAATTCACAAATATTAGAGACTACTGCGACGACATGATGATGGACAAGGTCGTTGAATTTCTCTGCCAATATCAGGATTTATTCCATATCAAGTTTACAGATCTAAAGGGGATAATCAGGGACCTAGGTGTGATGAAGATTATATTGAAACCTGATGCGAAGCCAGTTAAGTAAATACCTTACCGTCTAAATCCGAAATATACAGAAAAGTTCTGCTTAGAGCTAGACAAGATGCTCACGGTAGGTATCATTAAGCCCATGGAAGAATCTGACTAGGTAAGCCCAGTGGTGGTACAGGAGAAGAAGAAGAAGGATGAAATAAGGATATGCATGGATCTCATAAAGTTGAATGATGCTTGTTGCATGATCCTTTCCTAGCTCCATTCACTGATGAAGTGTTGGACAATGTAGGTGGCCAAGAAGCATATTCCTTCACTGATGGTTTCTCTGGGTACTACCAGATCGAAATCATGCCATAGGACAGGAGTAGGAAAACATTTGCGACTGAGTGGGGTTGTTTTCAGTACACTGTAATGTCATTTGGATTGAATAATCTCCTTTGATCTTCTCACGCGTAGTTGTTGCTGCATTCAAGGAATTTCTTCATAAGTTCATGGAGGTATATTTTGATGACTGGATTGTATTTTGACTAGTTAAATGCCATGTAGCAAGCTTGCGCCTGATGTTGGATACCTGTCAAAGATACTAGATCACACTCAATCTGTTAGAAAATTATATATTACGGAGCAATGGAACACATAAAATATTGCAGAAATATAAAAACAGAAAACGCATAAAACAAGAGAGACACAGATATATGTGGTTCACCCAGTTTGGGCTACGTCCACCCCAAACAACCAGTCTTTCCTTTCTATTATCCAGCAAATTGAAGAGACACAACCTACAGCAAATCCGCTATTATATCCTCTGCTTTCTCTCACAGTCTCACCTCTCTGCTTCTCGCTCAGAGAATACACATCTATTACACAGCCTCAAATACAATGCCCTAATACAAAGAGAGCGGTTGCCTTCTAGGGAAAAAAAACCCTAGACTAAACATAAGTTCTACTGTCAGATCGTCTGCCTAATGAACGGCCCAGATTTACTAGAAATTACTATACTTTTACAAGGCAATTTCACATCTATTTTTGGCTTTGGGGCCACTGCCCCTGAACCCCCGCGCGAGGGACCGCTGGCCCCTAGATCCCCCAACCGGGGGGGATCCGCCCCCCCAGGACCCCCACGGGGGGGACAAGTCCCCCTCGCACCCCCCCGCATGGAGGGGTGTACAAACTTCCTAGGGTATACATCCAGCTGAAACAAAGACCTCTGAACAATCATGCTCCACACCCAACAATCTCCCACTTTGAGAATTATTGTAGCAACTCCATCACCGCTTCATTTGATGGAAAATGACTCCTCTTTGGACCTGGCTATTTCTCATATTCATCATCATCCTTGAAGACCAATTGAAACTGAGCATGTTCTTAGTTTCTCTCTGGTTACAACTTTTGTTAACATATCTGTAGGATTCTGGCTAGTGTGTATCTTTTCCAGCTTCAACTCTCCATCTTCCAACATTGATCGTATGAAATGGTACTTGAGTTGTATGTGTTTAATCTTGGAATGAAATGCTAAGTTCTTTTCAAGATGAATGGCACTTTGGCTATCACTTTATAACATGCCCATATCATGCTCCTTACCCAATTCACCCATAAACCTTTGTAAGAAAATCATTTCTTTACTAGCCTCTATAGTAGCAAACATACTCTTCTTCTGTTGTTGAAAGTGCAAAAACACTTCGGATTTTTGAAATCCAACTGACAACTGTTCCACCATCAGTAAATACATATCCTGTAGTGCTCCTCCTATTATCTTTCTCACTTGCCATATCTGCATCAACATATCCCTGTAGAGAATTGTTTGAACCACCAAAGCATAATGCTTGATTTGTGGTACCTTTCAAATATCTCAGAATCCATTTCACTACCATCCAATGTTCCTTTCCTGGATTGTTCATGTACCTGCTTACAACTCCCACTGCATTTGCAATATCAGGCCTTGTGCAGACCATTGCATACATTAAGCTTCCAACTGCTGATGCATATGGAACTTTAGACATATAATCCATGTCTTCTTGGGTCTTTGGGCACATTTCCTTACTAAGTTTGAAATGGCTAGCAAAAGGTGTACTAACTGGTTTTGCATTGTGCATATTAAATCTTTTCAATACGTTTTGTATGTACTCATTCTGAGACAATGTTAATTTGCGATTTTTCCTGTCTCTAGTTATTCTCATGCCAAGGATTTGTTTTTCAACTCCCAAATCCTTCATTGCAAATGAATTTGCCAATTTTCTTTTGAGCACATTTATTTCCTTCATGTTAGACCCTGCAACAAGCATGTCATCCACATAAAATAACAATATAATATAGCTGCCATCATTTTTCTTTTTCAGATAAACACAATGATTAAAGTGACATCTAGTATAACCTTGTTTAGACATAAACTTGTCAAATTTAGATACCACTGCCTTGGAGCCTGTTTTAAGCCATACAAGCTCTTCTTCAACCTGCACACTAGTTTCTCATTTCATTTCACCTCATATCCTTGTGGTTGTTGCATATATATATCTTCCTCCGAATCCCCATGGAGAAAGGATGTATTTACATCTAACTGCTCAAGATGCAAATCTTCAGCTACTACTAGACTTAAAATAGTTCTGATTGAAGTCATTTTAACAACATGAAAATATTTTCATCAAAATCAATACCTTTCTTCTGTGCAAACCCCTTCACCACAAGTCTAGATTTGTACCTTTGTTCTCCTCCATCTTATTCCTTCAGCTTTGTTACAGGGAAAAGTGTCTACACAGAACTGCTTATCCCACTAAGGTGTGATAGCTACCTTAGAAGCAAACAAAGTAAAGCTACTTTCGTTTTTCCTTTATGAAGTATAGATGAGAGAAGAACAAAGAAGACCAACCTCTGTCTTGCGCTAATCTCCTAGTTCGATTCCTCTCTCTCTTGATAGTTTTTCGCTACTTGTTCCCTGGCATGCCCAGCTTCAAGGAGTACCTGTAAGATCACAGTAGCATAGCACTATACAAGAACATGGATCTATAATCATAAACAATCTAGGATCAGATGTAAATTGACCACACAAATGCAGCCAACATAAATGATACAAGAGTATGGAGGAAAACTTGAATAGCTTTTATTGATAAACAAGAAAGGGACAAGGGAGTTACAACCAGTTTTTCTAACCCAACATCATCCTCTTGGCAAGGAAGCCCCTCTTCACCTCATACAAAGCTTAAATCACCCAACAATCTG
Organism: Pinus tabuliformis; assembly: GCA_031772625.1. Classification (NCBI taxonomy): domain Eukaryota; kingdom Viridiplantae; phylum Streptophyta; class Pinopsida; order Pinales; family Pinaceae; genus Pinus; species Pinus tabuliformis. Next base: position 174,923,558 of record CM062806.1, read on the forward strand.
ATGTTGTCTCAAGAAACCAACAACAATTCCTTACAATATGCAAAATTCCAACCTCTGGATCTCTAGGATGAGGGATCCATATATAGATATCTGTAAGGGAGATGAGTCAGCTTGTGATTTGATTAGTGTCTTCCCTCTGATAGTTCTTGCTTCCACTTGGAGATTGATGATCTCTTACTCATCCTTGGTCGAATTCAGAGAGGCAAGTGTCACAGGAGAAGTTTCTGGAAGTTTCCATGCCTCTCCACCTCACGGAATGACACTGCCATTTGTCACTTCTCGCCCATCGCACCCCATAGAAGGGATTTTTGAAATGAAACGCACCCACACAGTGTGTTTAGGTGAGATGCAACGCACTTTACCTATGGACCAGCTGAAATGATCCTGTCTTGACCAGTTCTGAGCAGTTTTTCATGGAGAACTTCTGGGAGAAGCTGTAATTAGTTGACCTTGTTCCTTTATGGGTTAGAACAACACTTTTAGGGACTTAGGAGCCCTTGTTTTATGGACATTTCATGCTTGGGGTTGTAGTGCCCAAATTTTTTTATAACAGTTGCCCCCTAAAGCATGAGGTCGTTAATCTTTTGATGTCGGGTGAAATGCTTTATTATGAGGATCCGAAGTTCTTTCAAGCTGGGAGGAGACCTATAATAAGATACAATACAATACATTATCTTCATAATATTTTCATGATCTAGCTGAGGCGGGCATTCTGAGTGTAGACTGATGATTCTAGTAGAGCCATCATCCCTTTGATTAGATGATTATATGTGCAGCAATGATGTACATTTGACGTATATATTTCTCTGAATATATATATCGCAACCCGGATGGATGAAACTAGATCCGGGGTCTTCAATCTCGTTAGATGTTCACTCGAAGTACAAGTCTATCCATGTGAGAGATGTTCTAGAGTCGAACATGGAAAGACATCGCCTGATTACTAGCCAATGATGTAAGCTATTAACAGGCGCGAGAGGAATCACCGATAATGATAATGACCCTCAAGGTACTGCAGTACAATTCACTTGGTGTGAATAAAGGACCTGGCATCGAACACCACGAAAAATCTTTCGATCGAAGGCCATTGATGTAAACTTGTCGCCGGAAGTGAGAAACTTTCCATTGATGCATGCAAGCTTCAAAGTACTGAACGGGGTGTTCCTAGATTGACTTCTTGGATAATGAGCTGATGTCAATAAGAAGCGATCCATCACAGGAGGGCCTTAATGAATCCCACATCAGTGACACGGAATGGAGCAAATGATTTTAATGGAGGTGAAAACGATCTGATGACATACGGTTCAGGGTGGCGGTCATGAAAGAATGGAGTGTAAATGTATTGTAGCAGGTGAGACACAGGTGAATTCTCTGAATGACTTCTCTTGAACATATCGGCGACACTGACATGATGGATTGGTAGCATTACCCCAAATGTGGATGGTGTGATTGGACCATGGTGATGTGGCCGGTGAATGAAACAACCCAACCCGACTTGGATGCAGAGTGAAAGTGTCATGTTCAATAGCGACTTGCTACCAACAAAGTTTCTTCAAGTTTCTTCCCAATTTTCCCCAGTCATTGCTGACCAATACCTCTTTATTTTTGTCAAGTGTGAGGAGGATAATGTATGCTTGTTCTATAATTTTCCCTTCGGGCAAACCCATCGCTATGTTTTAACGAACCTAGCGACAGTGAAACGCGTTCTTGTCTGCTATGGACAAGTTTGTCGCTATTAAGTTTTAACGAGTTTAACGACAAAGATAACTCGGTCCTTTTCAATTTTAGAGAGTCTGAAAAGGAACGTAAAGGAAACTCCAAAATTCCATTTTCTTCATCTAATCCCTTAAGTCCGAAAAAGTATAAAACAATACAGAAGGGATGAATTTTCGATACTCTTAACGAGCCGAACAAAACAAGCGCTCGATCTTTTTGTGTAATAATCCCTCAGGTCCAAAAAGATTAAAATTTAGAGGAGGGCTAGCACTTCCGGTCCCTTTAACCAGCTGGAGAGGCCAATGGCTCGGAAATATTTTCATATTTTACAAGTCAGTTGAAAAGAGCTTAAAGGAGACTCGTCTTTTGAGGAACGAGTGATAAAATTGGGTAGCAAATGATTCCAGGTAAGGTTTGGAATGTTCCAATCATGGCAGTGTTACAAGGATGGCTAGTGAGATCACTCTTCACAGCTGTTCCTCAAAAGGGGTAAACAATCAAATGGAGGTGAATGATCGGCCAATACAGAGTGGAGGTGATGATGAGAACACGACCAAGGCTTTTAAAGGCTGAAGTACTACATTCATGATGGTTATTTACCGGGAAATAGTTCATTTTTTAATGAGCTTAAACGCGGGGGGAAACATTTGCTCATGGCTTATGTTTATTTTTTAACGAGCTTGAACTATGCGTTAAAACTGCTCGATATAACGGTCATTTCTTGACTTTACCATAACTGGCTTTGTTCTTTCAAATATTGTACTTCATTTTCAATTGCTTCATCAAACTAGTCAGAAATGAACAATATATGTTTGAGAAATGAGTTAGAACACTAATATTTTACTTCGAACTACGTAAAAGGTAATGTAAAGTGCTTTTACCTCTCATTTTACCATTTCATTTGAACTTTGGTTTGTTGGAGCTTTGGAGGTGCTTTCCCCCCTTGATTTTCATCAGCTGATTTCGGGAGATTCTATGGACGATTCTCGGCGCTGTCTGGACCAGGTAGGAGCTAAACTTGAGCTCTTTCATTCCATGCTTTCCATTTTGCATTCTGAGCTTGATTCTTGGTTTTTCTGAGCCTCTGGGGTTTGAAAAACTCACCCTGTCCTCAGTGCACCCTTTGTGTATTGAAAGGTATGGTTGGGGTTGTAGTGCTTGCGGTATGAGTTTTCGCGAATGAGCCGGAAGGTCGTCGAGGTATGGTTAAATGATGTTTTTGATGTCATGGAAGGCATAATTCATTGCCCTCTGAAATGTTGCCCCTGTGTTCTTTAAACCAAAGGGTAATTTTCGATATGCGAACGTGCCCCACGAACAGATAAATGCAGTCTTTGACTGGTCCTTTGGGCGGATATTTATTTGATTATACTCGAAAACTTATAATTTGGGCACTACAACCCCAAGCATGAGATTTCCATAAATCAAGAGCTCCTAATTCCCTAAAAGTGTTGTTCTAACCCCTAAAGGAACAAGGTCAACTGATTACAACTTCTCCCAGAAGTTCTCCATGAAAAACTGCTCAGAACTAGTCAAAACAGGATCATTTCAGCTGCTCCATAGGCAAAATGTGTTGCATCTCACCTAAATACACTGTGTGGGTGCGTTGCATTTCAAAAAGCCCTTCTATGGGGTGCGATGGGCGAGAAGTGACAAATGGCAGTGTCATTCCGCGAGGTGGAGAGGCATGGAATCTTCCAGAAACTTCTCCTGTGACACTTGCCTCTCTAAATTTGACCAAGGATGAGTAAGACATCATCAATCTCCAAGTGGAATAAATAACTATCAGAGGGAAGACACTAATCAAATCACAAGCTAACTCATCTCCCTTACACATATCTATATATGGATCCCTCATCCCAGAGATCCAGAGGTTGGAATTTTGCATATTGTAAGGAATCTCTGTTGGTTTCTTGAGACAATATCAGATTGTTGGGTGATTTAAGCTTCATATGAGGTGAAGAGGGGCTTCCTTGCTGAGAGGATGATGCTGGGTTGGAACAACTGGTTGTAACTCCCTTGGTTCTTTCTTGTTTATCAATAAAAGCTATTCAAGTTTTCCTCCATACTCTTGTATCATTTATGTTTGCTGCATTTGTGTGGTCAATTTACATATGATCCTAGATTGTTTATGATTATAGATCCATGTTCTTGTATAGTGCTATGCTACTGTGATCTTACAATTACTCTGTGAAGCTGGGCGTGCAAGGGAACAAGTAGCGAAAGACTATCAAGAGAGAGAGGAATCAAACTAGGAGATTAGCACAAGACAGAGGTTGGTCTTCTTTGTTTTTCTCTCATCTATAATTCATAAAGGAAAAATGAAAGTAGCTTTACTTTGTTTGTTTCTAAGGTAGCTATCACACCTTAGTGGGATAAACAGTTCTATGTAGACACTTTTCCCTGTAACAAAATGGCGACTCCACTGGGGACAAATTAGTTTGTTTGTTTATCTTCCTTGTTGTCTATTTTATAAACTTACAGATGGAGCCTGAAGTCGAGCTAGGTAGCTTTCGAACTACATTTGCTATGAAAATGCAAAGTAGATAAATGTCGCTTCAGTCAATCTTCGAGATTTTTTTATAAATTAAACAACTGATTTACAAACTCTCTGGTTGCCCTTTGTGATAGCTCTTAGATCCTCCTTAGATCTACCCCTGATTGTTGCATTCCTGATTACCATTTGCTCGGCCAAAACCCATGAACTGAACTGAAAACTATGACCCGGAACCCAAGAAAAGTCTCGTCTCTGGCCCAGCACAGGTACTATTCTGTGAATCTGAAATTCAACGCACTTCCCGAGTGTAGTAGGTGTGTTGCATTTCAAATTCCTTGTGTTACAGGTGCGCTGATCAGACTAGGCATTGTTCAGTTTTGGTTTCTGTGATTCATTCTTTCCAGTTATATTCATGAATTTTGCTGCCTGTGATCAGTATATCTCTGTTTGAAACCCCTTTTCCTTACTTTATTCCGCCTCTGTTGTACAAAAGAACTGTAAATGTTTTTGTGTATTTGTTGAGTCATTTTCAGTTCTCCTTTGCAAAAGTAACGTAATCGTACTGTCGTCCTTTGATTTGAAAGCGTCGCAAGTGTCATCTTCAGTTATAGGAAAGAGTTTGGTTGCTGTAGATAGTCGATTATCCTGTTACTATTGTATTTGGTCTGAATTTGTAATCTTTCTAGTGTCGAAAGCAAGTATTTATTTCCGAATCGTAAAGTGTTGTGATCGTCTCCATTTTTTATTTCGAAAAGAAAGTTGTTGGTAATTGTCACTTGAAAAGTAATTCAGATTTGTGCATTAGCTTTCTTTTTCCATTCACATACTAAGAAATCCGAAAACAAATACATGCATGTGCATTTGCATTTAGACTGTTTGATTGGTTTGATTTAGGAAAGTGCATTTAGAGTGTGCTCTTTGCTTTTTCGTGAAAGAATATTGTCTCTCTTTCCTTAGTAGCTAGGATTTTCATTGCACAATGAAGATAAAAGACTGTTTATCATCTTAGATTGCATTTTAGGAATTATACATCTACATCTCACGGTGAACCTGAAAGGCAAAATTCATAAACAAGATCAACTATAAAATAAATTCAATGAATCTAACAACGCTTTGGAACCTAACGCACAACATTTAGAAGTCTAGGCTAGAGATGTATTCCGGCGTCGTAAAGCCTGGTAACTGTTGTTCTCACTGATGGTTGGGTGATTCCTCCACTTTGAGACGATAAGTGCCAGTACAAACTTATGCTCCCATGTACCGTCGAGTATATTTTGGGAGACCACAATAGGCTTAATCCTTTATCCATAGGAAGCCATGTCTACCGCCCTATCGATCGCAATGCACTGAACACAGCATTCGAGAAGATTGACTGTCGTACCGTAAAAAGTATTCTGTAGTTTTGCGATTGGTTTGGTAATACCTCTACCTAGATTTCCAGAGAAGTCCCTTTCGTTCCTTTTCAGACTCCTTAACGGAAAAGGTCCATCTGAGCACTTGTCACTTCAGGCTCATTAAAAATCGAAGGCGATTAGAGTCATCTTTTGTTTTTTCTTGACTCTTAAAAATTGAAAAAAAAAGTTGTGTCAAAGCATCTAAAATTCATCTAATTCGGAAACATACTTCCCCTTTATTTTTAGTTGATCGAGTAATCCGCAATCGTGGAAGAAAGTCAATTGAAACTCAGTCGTTCGTGGAGGCTTATGATTCAACCGTCTTTGTCTCTGGAATCAAAGCTAGTACAGACAAAGCGAACTCGTTTAACCAGTTCCAAATCTCCTGTTAAAGTTAGAACAAGTGTTCCAACAACATCAGAGATTTGGGTTACTCCAAACATTTCTGGTATCCCTGCCTTTACAGAAGAAGTTCAGCAGCCACAGAAGGACAGTGGTACTGATCCTAGTCTGAGGGTAAACACTTGTATCACTGAACCCGTTCCATCTACAACCGGTTTGGAGAGTGTTTCCCCCCCAAACATTTGTCGCTGCAGATTCCATACCTTCTTCGGCACCAGAAATATTCTACAGACCTGACGGTCTACCCCTTCCACCTGGTCTGATTGCTATAGAAGAGATTGTGGAAGATCCTCCATCTAGTACTCCATCGCAAGTTGGAGTTGGGATCACTCTATATCCTTCTTCATCAGAAGTTAGTCTACCGCCAGTGGAAGCTCCTGTAGAAATGCTAGGTAATCATTTGGATAGACTAGAAATGTCTAAACAACCGTCAACATCTAGGACTGTGTCATCTGACACAGCGACGGTAGAACTCAGTGATAGCAGGGAGTTCTACCGTTGCTGTGTCAGACGACACAGTCCTAGATTTGATGGTTGTTCAGACATTTCTAGTCTATCCAAAAGATTACCTAGCATTTCTATAGGAGCTTCCGCTGGCGGTAGACTAACTTCTGATGAAGAAGGATACAGAGTGATCCCAACTCCAAATTGTGATGGAGTACTAGATGGAGGATCTTCCACAATATCTTCTATAGCAATCAGACCAGGTGGAAGGGGTAGACCGTCAAGTCCGTAGAATATTTCTGGTGCCGAAGAAGGTATGGAATCTGCAGCGACAGATGTTTGGGGGGAAACACTCTCCAAACCGGTTGTAGATGGAACGAGTTCAGTGATACAAGTGTTTACCCTCAGACTAGGATCAGTACCACTATCCTTTTGTGGCTGCTGAACTTCTTCTGTAAAGGCAGGGATACCAGAAATGTTTGGAGTAACCGCAATCTCTGATGTTGAACCACACTAGTTGGTTTGAAATGCGTCGACAAATGGTATTCCATGTGATTTACGCTAAAAAATATCTCACAAATCTCTGATGTTGTTGGAACACTTGTTCTAACTTTAACAGGAGATTTGGAACCGGTTAAACGAGTTCGCTTTGTTCGTACTAGCTTCGATTCCGGATACAAAGATAGTTGACTCGTAAGCCTCCACGAATGATGGGGTTTCAATTGACTTTCTACCATGATTGCGGATTACTCGATCAACTAAAAAAAAATAAAGGGGAAGTATGTTTCCGAATTAGATGAATTTTAGATGCTTTGACACAACTTGTTTTTTCAATTTTTAAGAGTCAAGAAAAAAAAAAAGATGACTCTAGTCGCCTTTGATTTTTAATGAGCCTGAAGTGACAAGTGCTCAGATGGACCTTTTTTGTTAAGGAGTCTGAAAAGGAACGAAAGGGGCTGCTCTAGAAATCTAGGTAGAGGGATTACCAAACCAATTGCAAAACTGTAGAATACCTTTTACGGTACGGTAGTCAATCTTCCCGAATGCTGTGTTCAGTGCATTGCGATCGATAGGGTGGCAGACACGGCTTCCTATGGATAAAGGATTAAGCCTATTGTGGTCTCCCAAATATACTCGACGGTACATGGGAGCACAAGTCCGTACTGGCACTTATCGTCTCAAAGTGGAGGAATCACCCATCCATTAGTGAGAACAACAGTTACCAGGCTTTACGACGCCAAAATACGTCTCTAGCCTAAACTTCTAAACGTTGTGCGTTAGGTTCCAAAGCGTTGTTAGATTCATTGAATTTATTTTATAGTTGATCTTGTTTATGAAGTTTGCCTTTCAGGTTCACCGCGAGATGTAGATGTGTAATTCCTAAAATGCAATCTAAGATGATAAACAATCTTTTATCTTCTTTGTGCAATGAAAATCCTAGCTACTAAGGAAAGAGAGACAGTATTCTTTCACAAAGAGCAAAGAGCACACTCTAAATGCACTTTCCTAAATCAAACCAATCAAACAGTCTAAATGCAAATGCACATGCATGTATTTGTTTTCGGCTTTCTTAGTATGTGAATGGAAAAAGAAAGCTAATGCACAAACCTGAATTACTTTTCAAGTGACAATTACCAACAAGTTTCTTTTCGAAATCAAAAATGGAGACGATCACAACACTTTACGATTCGGAAATGAATACTTGCTTTCGACACTAGAAAGATTACAAATTCAGACCAAATACAATAGTAACAGGATAATCGACTATCTACAGCAACCAAACTCTTTCCTATAACTGAAAATGACACTTGCGACGCTTTCAAATCAAAGGACGACAGTACGATTATGCTACTTTTGCAAAGGAGAACTGAAAATGACGCAACAAATACACAAAAACATTTACAGTTCTTTTGTACAAAGGAGGTAGAATAACAGCAAGGAAAAGGGGTTTCAAACAGAGATATATTGATCACAGGCAGCAAAATTCACGAATAGAACTGGAAAGAATGAATCACAGAAATCAAAATTGAATAATGCCTAGTCTGATCAGCGCACCTGTAACACAGGGAATTTGAAATGCAGGGCACCTACTACACTCGGGAAGTGTGCTGATTTTCAGATTCACAGAACGGTACCTACGCTGGGCCAGAGACGAGACTTTGCTTGGGTTTCGGGTCACAGTTTGTAGTTCAGTTCATGGGTTTTGGCTGAGCAAATGGTAATCAGTAATGCAACAATCATGGGTAGATCTAAGGAGGATATAACAGCTATCACAAAGGGAAATCAGAGAGTTTGTAAATCAGTTGTTTAATTTATAAACAAATCCCAGAGGTTGACTAAAGCGGCATTTATCTACTTTGCATTTGCATAGAAAATGCAGTTCGAAAGCTACCTGGCTCGACTTCAGGCTCCGTCTGTAATTTTATAAAATAGACAACAAGGAAGATAAACAAACAAACTAATTTGTCCCCAGTGGAGTCGCCATTTTGTTACAGGGAAAAGTGTCTACACAGAACTGCTTATCCCACTAAGGTGTGATAGCTACCTTAGAAACAAACAAAGTAAATCTATTTTCGTTTTTCCTTTATGAAGTATAGATGAGAGAAGAACAAAGAAGACCAACCTCTGTCTTGCGCTAATCTTCTAGTTCGATTCCTCTCTCTCTCTTTATAGTCTTTCGCTACTTGTTCCCTTGCACACCCAGCTTCACGGAGTACCTGTAAGATCACAGTAGCATAGCACTATACAAGAACATGGATCTATAATCATAAACAATCTAGGATCAGATGTAAATTGACCACACAAATGCAGCAAACATAAATGATACAAGAGTATGGAGGAAAACTTGAATAGCTTTTATTGATAAACAAGAAAGAGCCAACGGAGTTACAACCAGTTGTTCTAACCCAGCATCATCCTCTCAGCAAGGAAGCCCTTCTTCACCTCATACAAAGCTTAAATCACCCAATAATATGATGTTGTCTCAAGAAACCAACAACAATTCCTTACAAGATGCAAAATTCCAGCCTCTGGATCTCTGGGATGAGGGATCCATATATAGATATCTGTACGGGAGATGAGTCAACTTGTGATTTGATTAGTGTCTTCCCTCTGATAGTTCTTTCTTCCACTTGGAGATTGATGATCTCTTACTCATCCTTGGCTGAATTCAGAGAGGCAAGTGTCACAGGAGAAGTTTCTGGAAGTTTCCATGCCTCTCCACCTCACGGAATGACACTGCCATTTTTCACTTCTCACCCATCACACCCCATAGAAGGTATTTTTGAAATGCAACGCAACCACACAGTGTGTTTAGGTGAGATGCAATGCACTTTGCCTATGGAGCAGCTGAAATGATCCTGTTTTGACTAGTTTTGAAAAGTTTTTCATGGAGAACTTCTGGGAGAAGCTGTAATCAGTTGACCTTGTTCCTTTAGGGGTTAGAACAACACTTTTAGGGACTTAGGAGCCCTTGGTTTATGGAAATTTCATGCTTGCGGTTGTAGTGCCCAAAAATGTCTATAACAAGATTGTAAACCCATTTATTCTTCAATGTAGTTTTTCCTGCAAGCAACCTGACTAAGTCCCAAGTTTGGTTATGCATTAAGGAGTCCATCTCTTTGTAGTGTCCTATCTAGGGTGCTAGATTAGGCTATATTTATTATCGACCAGGATCAGTAAACTTCGAGGCATGCGTCTACAATCTATAGACATAAAGGATTCCTAACTAAGTGTTCATGATGGTAGGTTACAGAACTTCTTTACGAAAGGTTGAGGTATGATCCCTATCACCTGGACACTCAGGTCACGCAATTCATCTACCGATTCTAAAAACACTGTGTATTACTTAAACCAAGATTTCAATCCCCTTACGAGGATGCTGTGCATAAAACCCCTGTTCAGTGAACACTCAACATTCAATGTTTATCAGTCATGAAAGATTGAAACATACTAAAATCATAAGCACACTTAAAATTCAAATATATGAGAAACAGGGTTCATGAAGATGCTCTTAAAAATAACGAAAGATCAGATCCCTTACAGGATACAATTCAACGATCTCAGCGATGAATCCTTCAAGCTACCATCATAAACATTACTCATACGAATTTCTAATTAACTCAACGAAAGCATAAACTGAACTCTAATCACTGTGCATACTATTGAATATTCAGAAGTTGCAAATGAAATGAAATGACAGTATACCCATTCCACGAAGGGCCCGTCCACGTTTCAAAGGTATACTGGACTGTGCTCAAGCAACTATCGAATCAACGCAACAATGAAATCGTGACTGCAACCGTGTTTTTGGTATTAAGTTCAAAAGCTCGGTCTTCAAAACGATACAATGATAACAACCTAAATAACAACACATAACTGTGTTTACATATGTTTTACAACGTTTACATCTCGAAATGAATGTACATTCGTGATGCGGCTGTTGCCGCTTTCGCTATGGCATAGTTTTTAAGTTGTTTCCATTCTGAACCGATTCCAAAAAGGAACAAAACTAAATCGGTTTAGAACCCTATGCTGTTGCTGCTTTTGTCGCCAACATGCTATGCTTTGACCGCGCATTCACGAGTGTTGGTTATGTTGTAGGATAGGTGTTCGTCCATGCTTGTACATTCTATTTTTCATCCCTACCCTTTGCTTTAGCTTAGTTGTCATGCCATATGTCAAACAATAAACCAATTACAGGATGTTGCAACTTCCTATAGTCTTTTTTATCAAAAATCCCTAGTTCTTTAACATAAAACTCATAAATCAATTCTAATGCATTTAACAGCTATAATACTGTTAACTAATCAATTTCAAGGGGTCTAAGAGATGTATGAAGGAAAAAGGTAGGCAAATGATGTGTTTCAAGAGGAAAAAGGAGGTTAAGGAATGGTACCAACATCTCTCCCCGACTTAATGAATTAGCATGACCTCATGCTAACCCCGATGTGCTTCCTCTGAACTACGTCCCCGCCTGTACCTCTGCTGCCTTCAACAATGTATCCACATTCTTCTTCACCTGGGCATCTTTCTGACCATGGAGCTCATGCTTTAAACTCTTGTACTTTTCCTTGAGGACCTTCTTTTGGTTGTACCGTTTAGTGGCCCACTTACAAATATCTGTTTGTTCAGCTTCAAGTTCCTTAATTTGTTCCCTTAACTTTTCATTTTTCTGTTGAGTCTCTTTACTCTGTGCTCTGAGCATTTCATTTTCTTTCTTGATAACTTTTTCCAGCATATTTGCCTCCATTAGTTCTTCCTTTAACTTCTCAATTTTCTTCTCCAATTTCTTCTGTTTCTTTATGGCAGGTGGTGAATCTTTTTCTTGCCTGTTATCGCTTTCAACCTCCATCTCAGCTCCTGGTCCAGGTTGTGAGTGGGCACTACTTCCAGTATCCATCAGCATCGGTGCATTTGATTCAGGCTGGTCTTCTTGTAGCTGGGCCTTTGATGTTCTCCTGGTTCTTCTTGAATAGGTGGTAAAAATTTTATCTTGCTCTGCTTTCTGAGCATCCTCTTTTCTCATTTTCCTCGTCCTTATATTGCTAACAGGTGGAGGTACCTTGCTTGCTTTGTGTATAGGAATCTCTTCATCGATATCATTCATAAATCCTGAGTTTTCCTGTGGTTCTTCCTTGTCCTCTTCATCTTTAATTTGGTTAGCAGCCAAGAACTCCTTCCACGTTTTCCCTCTTCTCTGTAATTCATACTCAATAAGAATTTTAATTAGCCCAAAGTGATATAAGCTCTTGTCTTCGTTACCTTTCTGCTTTTGGATGGTCTTCGACATTTTGGTTAGGCTTTGCAAGAGGAATTATGGTAGACTGATAACACACTGCCCTTTCAAATGTAACAGTAACTTGATATGGTACAAGTAAACAATACTGTAGCGGCCTTCACAAGTTACAAACTTTTGGATGATATAGACCATCTCGTCCCAGGGATGCACCAGCCAACTCCTTGGGATGCCTTTTTTCCAATTAACGAATGAAACCCTGGATCTGGACATAAATTGAGTCCATGATTTCTCTTTAAATTTCTTTGTCTTGAAGTACTTCTCCCCTTCTGGGCTGATCCCTAGGGCTTGAGCTATGGTGTCTTCCGAAACTCTGAATGAAAAATTACCTATCAGAGCTTTCTCTCCGTTGAATGTAAAAGCGAACTGTTTGGTGACCTCTTCATTACTTCCATGAAATTTCTCTAAAAAGGGAAGCCACTGTATTTCTTTAAGAATTGAAATGCAATCTTCGTGATACTGGGAACTGTCGAATATGCTTGGTTCGACCCTATTGGTCATTTTGGCCGAGAGTTGTGCTCTAACTCTTCTTTGTTTATGTTTTGCAAATTCAACAAAGAAGTTTTGATTTGTTACCTCTTTGTCTTCGGCCCCAATACTGCTGACCTGGTGGCGTCCTCGGCTCTTTAACACTAGCTCCTTTAGTAACCCAAGCGATGCTCGATCGACTGTCTTGTAATGGAGGTCGAACCCTATTAACTACATTTTCCATTCGTGGCGTTTGCTACTTTCAGTCTTTACTGTTGAAGTCACAGGAGTCGAATGCTAACATAGAACAACTGAAAATGATAATGAAATAACCGGCTTAACTCAATCCATAACATATTCATCTTTTGAAACAGAGGAATGGCTGTACTGGTCATATGGATGCCATCATAGAAGCGCTAGAAGCATATATGAAGTACTGGGATATGATTTCAGGTAGTCGTTTGCATCATTTGGCTTCGTCGGGTGGTTAAATCATAATTCGGTCGTTTCAAACATAATGAACAAGCCCGCGTGACATTTGGTTTCCAAACAATTCACCACGTGTCCTACTTCTGTTGGTACCCAGCCAAATAGAAATGTTGGGATGGCTGTAGGGTCTAATTGGTTGGTAACAGAGATTAAAAAGGTGATATGAGAGGGGATTAACAAACTCATATAAGTATAAGATGGGTTGGAGTATTGGAAGATGATAGGGTTTAACAATAGGATAAGGAGTGATAGGTATGGAGGTGTCTCTGAAATTGATCGTAGCAGTCATAGTTATTAAATTTAACATTAAAAATTAATCTAAGAAATTAAATGTTAAGAATAAGGAATACATTACACTTTTGTTGGTTGTTCAAGCGTTGCATTGGCATGCTGGGTAGGACTAGTCTCTTTTGACTATTCTTTGTTGTTCATAACAGGTCCCCTGAGATAGATTCGAATGCAACAGGTCCCTCTGATATCTTGAAAATGTTCATGCAGCTTCTTTGAAATCCGGAAAAAGAATTATATGTATACAAGTTCCTTGATCTTTGGTATTTGATGAAGTCTTGGTGCCCAGCAACCTATGGATCCTTGTTGAAACTTGATGAAGCTTTGTTGAAGTAATCTTGAAGTAACAGTCTCCTAACAGGTCCCTTTTATGTGTCTTAAACAGGTCCCATTACTGCTGGTGTTGGTAACATGGTCTTCTGGACAGAACAGGTCCCCCTGCATAATGTTTTTAACCAAGTCCCTCTGAGATAAAACAATGACAAAACAACTTCTTTATTGAAATCTGGAGTGCTGAAACAAACTTCTTTGGAAATTTACAGTGAGGAGATGAGATAAGAAATCTTTAAGAATTTACAATGGAGAGATAAGAAAACAAAACGCTGATGCTTCTCTCCCCCACTAAAGTGTTGACTTGTCCTCAAGTCATTATTCAATTGATAAATCAAACAGGAAACAAAAGAAAAGGAATTCTTACCCGCCAACGAATTGGTTTTCAAGTAAGTATTCGGGGTTAGAGTGTGCCAGAGTCTGGTTTTCACATCTAACCCATTTTTATTATATATATATATATATATATATATATATATATATATATATATATATTTTATTTTTTTAATTTCTTTTGAATTTCTAAATTGAAATGAAATGAACTAAGGCAGGGAGACTGCAACTGAAGGCTGCAGTATCTCAACCTCTCTTTGTTGAGATACTGTTTGGAGAAAATTTTGCTTGCTGATGGGCTTAGTGTAAAGTTTCAGGCGATGACCGTTGACAGTAAAGGAATGACCTTCTCCATCAATAGTTTTGAGCTTGACTGAACCATTGTCATAAGCCTGAATAATTTGGTATGGGCCCATCCAATGTGTGGTAAACTTGGCTTTATGATCTCTGAATTTATAGTCAAAAAGTAAAGCCCAGTCTCCTTCCTTGAACTGCTTCTTCTTGATATGTGCATCATGCCACTGCTTCCTTTGTTTTTGCATGAGGATTGTGGTTTCCTCTGCTTGCTGCCTCATTTCATCCAGCTGGTTCAACTGCTGAATTCTTTCTTGTTGTGCTTGGTCCAGGTCAATTTGCAAATCTGCAGCCAGTTTAAAAGTATGTATTTGAAACTCAATAGGAAGCATTACCTCTTTGCCGTACACCAACTGATATGGTGTAAATCCTATAGTATTCTTCCACATAATTCTATAAGCCCAAAGTGCATCTTTGAGCTTCTCTTCCCAATTCTTTCTGTTCATTGCCACAGTTTTAGTGATGATCCCTTCCAAAGTTTTGTTTGTGGATTCCACCTGCCCATTGGCCTGTGGATGGTAAGGTGTACTTCTTATGTGCTTGATTTGGTATTTGTCTGTGATGTCCTTCACTAACTTTGAAGTAAATTGAGTACCTTGATCAGTCACTATTTCCCTTGGTACTCCATACCTTACAAAAATCTCTTCAAAAAGGAAATTTACCACTGTTTGTTCGGTGGCTCTAACTAGTGCTTTTTCCTCAGCCCACTTTGTGACGTAATCAGTACATACTAAGATGTACTTCTTACCATTGGAGGTTGGGTTAATGGGTCCTATAAAGTCTAGAGCCCATTTTTCAAATGGCTCTAGGTGAACTTGGGGCTGAAGTGGCATCTCATCTGTAGCTGTTGGCCTGCCCATTCTTTGGCAGCTGTCACAACTCTTCACATACTTCTTGGAATCCTTGAAAATGGATGGCCAGTAGTATCCAAGACTAAGAACTTTGAATGTTGTTCGATTAGCTGCAAAATTCCCACCACACGGTTCATCATGGCAAGATTTTAAAATATCAATTATCTCATCATTTCTTACACATTGTCTAATAATCATATCATAACCAGTGTAAAATAAATCGCCATTAATCCATGAGTATCGAGCACTTTGTTTGACTAGTCTCTTCTTTTCCTTTGGAGTAAAGTATGGAGGTATCCTTCCTGTAGACAAATAATTGGCCAAGTCAGCATACCAAGGATTCACTATGGAAATTGCAGATAAATTTTCATCTAGGAAAGAATCTTCAACCGGAACAACCTGACCTAGATTTTGCAGTCTAGAAAGAAAATCTGCCACCTGATTCTCTTTACCTGGTCTATCTAACACAATGATGTTAAATTCTTGTAACAATAATAACCATCTGGTAACTCTGCCACTAGTTATTGGTTTATTCATTAAATGTCTAATGGCGGAATAGTCAGTATGTACAAAGACTTCATAACCAGTTATATAATGTTGGAATTTATTCACAACATATATGATGGCAAGTGTTTCCTTTTCTGTGACTGTGTAGTTTGATTCTGCAGGTGTTAGATTTTTGCTGATGAAATAAATGGCATAATTACAAGATCCCTCTTTTTGGCCTAATGAGGCACCTACCGCAGTGTCAGATGCATCTGTAAAGATATGAAATGGTAGGCTCCAGTTAGGCCCTCTTAAGATTGGCGCGGTTGATAACTTCTTTTTGAGTGCTTCAAATGCTTGCTGGCAGTTCTCATTCCAGTTGAAAAGTACATCTTTTGTTAGAAGCTTAAACAAAGGTAAAGCTATTTTACTAAAATGTTCAATAAATCTTCTGTAATAGCTTGCATACCCAAGGAAACTTCTTACCTCTCTTTGATTCTTTGGAATTGGCAAATCAACAATGATCTGGATTTTTGCTAGGTCAACTTTGATGCCTTGAAAAGAAATATAGTGGCCTAATACTATCCCTTCGTTTAACATCATAAAGCACTTTTCATTGCTCAGGGATAGATTAGCTTCAATACATCTTTTCAAAACTCTTTCAATGTTCTCTAATGCATGTTCAAATGAATTGTCGTACACTGAAAAATCATCCATGTAAACTTCAACACAATCATGAACTAAATCAGCGAAAATAGCTAATACAGCTCTCTGAAATGTAGCTGGAGCATTGCAAAGTCCAAATGGCAAAACATTATAAGCATAAGTGCCCCAAGGACAGGTGAATGTCGTTTTTTCCTGGTCTTCTGAGGCTACCTTGATCTGGTTGTAGTTTCTGAACCCATCAAGAAAAGAAAATGATGATTTCCCAGCTAATGTGTCTAACACTTGGTCAATAAATGGTAGTGGGAAATAATCTTTGAGCGTTGCTTTGTTCAATTTTCTATAATCAAGACAAATGCACCAATTACAAATTTTCTTGGGCACTATAACCAATGGGGATACCCACTGACTGTCAGAAATAGGATATATAAAATTAACTCTCAACAGTTTTTGCAATTCTTCTCTGACAATATCCTTGTTGGAAATAATACTGAGAGGGGGGGGTGAATCAGTATTATCAGATCAATAAAAAAATTTCAATACTCAGAAAAATATACGCTACTTCAGTTAAGTGAACCAGCGTGTACACGCTACTGTGTCTAAAGCAACCAGCGTATATCCAGAAAACTTATGATTCAGTTAGTTTATCTTCTGTAAAGGCATCAGGACATTATTAACCATATTAAAGATAAACAGATGCAGTATAACATAACAGATCATCACACAAAAGCCACACACATGAACACCATGATATAAGGTGGAAACCCAATGTGGGTGAAAACCACCTGCTGCAAGTCGTCTCTATCTTTCTTTAATAAGAAACTTCAGTTTACAATCTTTTGTACTGGTGCAGCCTTATACCAGTACGCAGGCTACAACTTGCAGAGGGCTACAACCCTCTTAGCTCTTGTACTAGCCGATCCATTTACCAGTACGTAGGTGCCTGCCTATAGAATGCTCCAACCTTTACTCATTCTTCAGCTGCTCCTGGAAGGGAGCTACAACTCCTTTGCTCTTGTACTGGCTGATATGTTTACCAGTACGTAGGTGCCGGCCTACGATCTACCCGGGACCACGTTTCATACATTTTCATACTGGATCCATAAGACAATCACCATTGTAGTACAACCTGCATTATCAATTACTGAAGCACTGAAACACTGAAACTCTGTCAACAACACAGTCACCAGAACACAGAGTAGACACAGAACTCTGCAATAACCATCAGACCCATCTGCAACTTCAAATATCAAGCTTTACAATGTACACGCTACTTGGATGAACCCAACCTGCGTGTATACGCCCTCTTTCCAAGGCCAACCCGCGTACAGATCTAAAAATATTTCCTTATAACTTTGCAGCTGTACCAGACATCAATCATACTATAACACTTATAGAACATTATTTGCGTCAATATGCAGATCTAGAATAAGCATAATCAACCATATAAAGATAGTTCATTTCAAACCATTTGATCCTGATCTCTCCTTAGATCTTGTTCTCCATCAGCCGGTGAGATCTCTCCTTAGATCAGATCAAGCAATGCATCATCAACCCATAACCTGCATACTGGATCTAATACTTCATCAGATATTCAAGACATTTCAGATACATTTGCCTAATGATCTTCTTCTCCTTATATAGCCTTAGGCCTTGCTCAATACCACGGGCCAAAACCATAGAAATCCAATACCATCAGCTTCAAAACTAGGGATCAACACGTCCGTCGAGACACCATGGTCCAAAACCATAGGCACAACTTCCAAGGAATAACCGCCACGGACCAAAGATAAGTTTTCCACATACACGCTCTTTTACTGAAGCCAACCTGCGTGTATACGCGACTTGGTATATAGTGAACCTGCTTGTATACGCGACTTAGTATATAGTGAACCAGCGTGTATATATTTTCTCTTCATACTTGTAGTCTGATCATCAATTCCTTGCTGCTACCCTTCTGCACTATGATTTGTCATCAGTGTGATTTGCCATCAAGGACAACACTTGTCTCATAATGCCAACAATCTCCCCCTTTGGACTTGATGGCAAAGCTAACTTGTTACACTTAGAACTATCATCTGATTCCTTTGAGCTGCCCTCCATCAGTCACATCTGACATCTTTTCTGAAGATTCATCCAGTTATACATAAGTGAGATGTTCTTCTATGAGAGGGTTTCCATCAAGTACAACACATGCATCATAATGCCAACAATCTCCCCCTTTGGACTTGATGGCAACAACACCAACTCACTCTCCCCCTTTGACATCAAGGGCAAAGGGTGGACCAAGATATTCTCTTCCTTTGCTGAATCATTCCACTATCCATACTCCCCCTGAGTATCTGTTAAAATCTCTGAATGATCTCCCCCTTTGTATATGCCAAAGTGTACCAATATGTCAAAGCTCCCCCTGAGTATATGCCGAGTCTCTATACTACTGAAGTGTGTTGTTCATGCTCTTCCTGACTGTAGGCAAGATCTGCAAAAGATGTTCTTCAAGAAGAACATGACTCTATACATCATAAAAGACCTTCCTATCACCAAAGACTCATACATACATCCATCTCTCAACTAAGTGAGGATATACAAAAGTTGACTCATCCACCCAACCAAGTGGGGATATATCAAAAGTTTACATATGACAACTAATCACATTGCATCAATCATCCCAGGCATAGTGGGGAAACCAAAATAGGCCGTTACATGACCTTGACACCATGAAAGAGATACCACAAAAGAGATATATGACATAGAGACGAAATATCTAGAGTAAGACTTATGAATGTCACCAATAACTGATATTGGCAGCATCTGTCAATCACCATTCAGATCAGCAACCAAGAGATCCTTCTGTTCTCCTTTCGCCCTTTGTTCCACCTGAAACCAACAATGAATGTGAACTAGAACCAAAAGCTTCTAAGATAATGCCAACAATGCATCATTGGAAGATTATCTGTTCCCCCTGAACCTGTGCTAGATGGTCTCTGTCAGACCCATATCAGACTCTCTGCAACCAACATCTGTCCCTGCTGATTTCCTTCAAAAATTCCATATACGCATCTGCATCCATATAAACAAGCGTATATACGCAGATAGGCCTTGTGAAACTCGCGTACAACAATTTCCATATCAACAACCTGTAAATGTCCAGTAGAGAATAAGTCATCAACCTATAAAAAGGTATGTCTGCATCAATTCATCCCTTTGACTAGAATTCAGAGTCATTCACATTATATCATGTGTGAAACCACCATAGCCATTTCATCAAGCTCTACATGATCCAAGTATCATTACTTGGGAACATCTGCATCAACCAACATATGTAAGTATCAACCTATCATCATATAGATATGAACTCATCATCATGTCTCCAACAAAGCAACTTTGAGTAGTTATCCATGTATCATCACTATGTATCTTGAGCTCAAGCTCATTTGACAAAGCTTCTTAATATCATCAACAGCAACAATCCTTATCCACATGAGTGCCTGCATCATAACTGTATGATCTTTATGCATATGACAACAACAGTATATAAGTGACTCATCATCAAGTGAGGAAGATGTGTATTCAAGCTTTGTACTTCTCCTTGTCCTTATGAAGATCACCATGTAAGCACCATATATGCATCATCAAAGAATCAACCATAAATCTGATCTGAACATCTTCTATGTAACTTCGAGAATCATATGAGAGTTTATCATAGACAACTCACAACCACATCATAGCAAGATATATCATTTAGCCATATAAGAATCATCACCAAGGATTATTAACCATAATGCCAACAATGAATTACTAAAGGCATATGCTCCCCCTCAACCAGTGCCATCTGTTAGATCTGATCATGCATATATCAGTAATAAGCATCAAAACATCATCATCCTCAAGTTAGGATCAAAACACTTCTAGACATCATACAAGTAACAAAACATTTCCACACATCCTCAGCAGACTGTAACCAATAGAGCAAATAATAGACTGAATCATATCAGATCCTTTTTCTGATCATGTCCCTACTGCATTTCCTCAGACTGACATATACGCGACTTTGCAGTGTCTAACTCACGTATATACGCGACTTCCCTTTAAGGAACTTGCGTATGAGATTCAGAACACTTAAGTTTTACACTTTCAGCTCCCCCTGAGTCTGATATGTTTGTGCTGTGTTGTGTCTCAGTACATTGTGCTGACTGTACTTCCTTCTTCCTCCATATCTTCAAGTGTGATGAGGTTTTCTCCTTTTGGTGTGATGTCCATCCTTTGTTCCTGCATTCCTTTGCTATATTTCCAAGCTTGTTACATGCATAACATCTTACATGTTTCACATTTCTCCTGTAGCAATCAGCAGCTTTGTGACCAAACATATTGCAAGCAACGCAATATCCATTAAAGTACCTTGAGTGTGATGATCTTTCTGCATGATGGTCTTGAACCCTTCATCTTCTACATCTAGCTGCAACATGTCCAAGATTATGAAATACATAACATTCAACATTATTCATAGGAGGAGTAAAAGATTTTCTTTGAGGAGTCTCTTTCCTTGATTGTTGATGGGGTTGACCTTTCATCTCCTTGTTGATCATTTTAGTTTTCTCTTTAGAGTCCCTTGCCTCACCTTGTGAACTAGATTCACCTTCAACAGATTCATGGAAACCAAGACCAGTCTTGATAGCAGGAGACCTTTGACCACTAAGAATATCATCCAAGGCTTTAGTACTATCTTGAAATCTCAAAAGTTTATCCTTTTCTTCTAATTTACCTTTCAAGATATTTACCTCAACTTGAAGTTGTTCCTCCTTTTCTAGACATTGCTTCTTCATGTCTTCTTCATCTTTCCTTCCTTCTTCCAACTGATGCCTTAGTTTGAGAATCTCCTTTTCTTGTTCTTCATTCAGATCCTACTGCATTTGACGAATTCTGAGAGCACATTCCAGTTGAGATTTTAAGCTGATATCTTCATTTACCTGTTTTTCAATAGCTTGGAGTAGATCTTTATTCCGCTTCTTTGATTCTTCAAGATCTTTCTTTAGCGAGCGGATCGTGGCTTCAAGACTTTCATAGTAACTGGATCTATCTCTGAGTTTCTTGATGGTTGTGCTTCTTTCATTGACTTCATCTGTTAATGATGTCACTTCACCCTGCAACTTTTGACATTGATTTTCCTTGTCCTTGAGTAACTTTCTTACCTTGTTTCCTTCCTCTGTTTGAGCTTTTAGTTTGGTAACTTCTTCTTTGAAAGCACATTCCCTTTTGTTCAATATATCTTGTTGATCTTTAACTTTGTCTGTAAGCCTTCTAAATACTGCCTCTATTTGATACTTTTCTTGCTCACCCATAAAAGCATGTTTAGTAGTTTCACTATCACTTCCATCTCTTTCACAAGGAAATATAGTTGGAACATCAGAGGATAACACATTCATACCTGATAATGATTCTGAATCTGATTTTGAATCTGAAGAGCTCCTTATACCAAATCCCCAATTGATTCTCCCATTGTCATAGTCCTTCTGAGATGTCTTCTTCTTCTTATGAGCTTTCTTCTTAAGCTTCTTTCCCATTGTTCCACGGATCTCCTTCAAGCGATCAAGCTTCTATCAAAGGACCTGCTCTGATACCAATTGTTGGAAATAATACTGAGAGGGGGGGGTGAATCAGTATTATCAGATCAATAAAAAATTTTCAATACTCAGAAAAATATACGCTACTTCAGTTAAGTGAACCAGCGTGTACACGCTACTGTGTCTAAAGCAACCAGCGTATATCCAGAAAACTTATGATTCAGTTAGTTTATCTTATGTAAAGGCATCAGGACATTATTAACCATATTAAAGATAAACAGATGCAGTATAACATAACAGATAATCACACAAAAGCCACACACATGAACACCATGATATAAGGTGGAAACCCAATGTGGGTGAAAACCACTTGCTGCAAGTCGTCTCTATCTTTCTTTAATAAGAAACTTCAGTTTACAATCTTTTGTACTGGTGCAGCCTTATACCAGTACGTAGGCTACAACCTGCAGAGGGCTACAACCCTCTTAGCTCTTGTACTAGCCGATCCATTTACTAGTACGTAGGTGCCTGCCTACAGAATGCTCCAACCTTTACTCGTTCTTCAGCTGCTCCTGGAAGGGAGCTACAACTCCTTTGCTCTTGTACTGGCTGATATGTTTACCAGTACGTAGGTGCCAGCCTACGATCTACCCGGGACCACGTTTCATACATTTTCATACTGGATCCATAAGACAATCACCATTGTAGTACAACCTGCATCATCAATTACTGAAGCACTGAAACACTGAAACTCTGTCAACAACACAGTCACCAGAACACAGAGCAGACACAGAACTCTGCAATAACCATCAGACCCATCTGCAACTTCAAATATCAAGCTTTACAATGTACACACTACTTGGATGAACCCAACCTGCGTGTATACGCCCTTTTTCCAAGGCCAACCCACATACAAATCTAAAAATATTTCCTTATAACTTTGCAGCTGTACCAGACATCAATCATACTATAACACTTATAGAACATTATTTGCGTCAATATGCAGATCTAGAATAAGCATAATCAACCATATAAAGATAGTTCATTTCAAACCATTTGATCCCGATCTCTCCTTAGATCTTGTTCTCCATCAGCCGGTGAGATCTCTCCTCAGATCAGATCAAGCAATGCATCATCAACCCATAACCTGCATACTGGATCTAATACTTCATCAGATATTCAAGACATTTCAGATACATTTGCCTAATGATCTTCTTCTCCTTATATAGCCTTAGGCCTTGCTCAATACCACGGGCCAAAACCATAGAAATCCAATACCATCAGCTTCAAAACTAGGGATCAACACGTCCGTCGAGACACCATGGTCCAAAACCATAGGCACAACTTCCAAGGAATAACCGCCACGGACCAAAGATAAGTTTTCCACATACACGCTCTTTTACTGAAGCCAACCTGCGTGTACACGCGACTTGGTATATAGCGAACCTGCGTATACGCGACTTCGTATATAGTGAACCTGCTTGTATACGCGACTTGGTATATAGTGAACCAGCGTGTATATATTTTCTCTTCATACTTGTAGTCTGATCATCAATTCCTTGCTGCTATCCTTCTGCACTATGATTTGTCATCAGTGTGATTTGCCATCAAGGACAACACTTGTCTCATGATGCCAACAATCCTGGAGCATGGGGTTCATTCTTCTCTGAGGTTGCCTCACTGGTTTGATAGTACTATCTGTATAAATATGGTGAGTGCATGTGTCGGGGTGAATCCCATGCATATCGGTGTAGTCCCAATCAAATGCTTTCTGGTATTTTCTCAATAGTCGAATCAATTTCTCTTGCTGAGATGAGTCTAGGTGATTTCCTATGTTCAGCGTTTTCCCTGGTCTAATCTCTATGATCTGATTCTGTGTGTTTTTGATGGATTGAACTGGAAAAATATCATGGAATGTGGTTTGCAAAGATTGAATGGTGCATGTTTCTTGAAAATTTTGGGCTAAAAGTACATATGCAGCATGATATTGGTCGTTTCTCAAATTTTCGGAAATATCAGGTTGAGAAAGGAACAATTCTACCAAATCATTATTATTTTGCTCTTGGAAATCATAGATTTGGTTGATGCTAAAAACAGATTGTACTTCTTCTTTATCATTGTATTTATCATCAAGCCATAAATTGTGTGTTACTACTGGTGATTGTGCCGATGGATAAAGAGTGAGTTGTTTTCTTTCGGTCCCTCTTGAAATGATCATGTTGCCCGATCGACATCCTATGAATGCATCAACAGTCGCTAACCATGGTCTACCAAGGATGATAGGGTGCCCTCCTAAATTGGATTTGGGTTGAAGAACTAAGAAGTCCACTGGATACTCCCAAGACTCTAGTGAAACAATTATGTCCTCCAAAATCCCTTCAGGAATCACTTTAGACCTATCAGCTAGTTCTAGAACGATCGTTGTGTGTTGCAAATTTATAAGCTGGAGTGTTCTCATGGTTTCAAGAGTCATGACATTTATTATGGCCCCAAGATCTATTAAAGTGTTTGGAATCTATATGTTGTTAATGATTGTAGTAACTCTGGGGATACCAGGATCAACATACCTTTCCATCGAGATGGTATTTCTCATAAGGCCAGCTAAATGTCCTATAACATGAATGGTTTGTGGATCAATCCTTTTCCTAGTGGGCTTCTTAAGACACATTTATTTGATTTCTTTAGTGTATATGGGAATGTCTTTTATGGCTTGCAGTAGTGGAATTTTTATATAGACATTCTTGAGCTCATCTAAAACATCAAACTGTGGTATAGACATTGGAAGTTTCATTTGGAGCAATCGGTCTGGAAAAGGTGGATGCAATGGTTTCATTTGCTTATCTTTGGTATCATCGTTTGGTTTTCTTTTATTTGTCATTTCGTTTTCATTTTCTATGTTTTCTTCTTGTTTATCAATTGTTGGAGAATCTTTGTGGAGTACCTTACCAGACCTCAAGTTGATATTTTGCAAGGGTAGTGTGGGATATGAGATTCCCTCTTCTACATTGTAGGCTGGCCTCTCTGCTCTGTTATTTGGATTTGGTACAGTTTGAGCAGGAATTTGAGTAGGTCTGGGAGGTTGTGAGTTAGATGGAAATTGCAGTTGTGGTGGATTTATTGGTGGAGGAGCAGGCAGTGCTTGTTGAGTAGGTTGAGGTTGGTAAACAACTTGCCGCTGAGGATACTGCTGATATGGTTGAGGATGTGATGAGTATGGCTGATGATATTGTTGATATGGTTGTGAATATGGTTCGTATGACTGTGAATATGGTTGGTATGATTGAGAGTACTGTTGAGATGGTCTTCATTGTTGCTGTGGGTGATTTTGGTGCTGCCATGGCATGGGTACATTCAATGAATTCTGAGCATACATTTGATCATTTACAGGAAATTGCAAATTTTGATTTGGAAACATACCTTGAGGTGCTGGCCTTGGCTGCCATGGTCTCTTTGTGCCCATGTAATACACGTTTTCCATCTCTGCATTAGCTATCATATTACAGTTTTGAAAAACCTTAACTTTAGGACAATTAAATATATCATGATGTTTAGTACAGAAGGCACAAACTTGGATGTTTTCTAATGGGCAGTCTTTTAAGGCATGTTTCTTCCGGCATTTTGGGAAGAAGATAGCCATTATCTGATCTTCATCTTCTTGTTTCTTCTTAGCATTTAGAGTGTCAATTTGGTTCCCTAAGGTGCTTAACAGATCTATATTAAATTCTTCTAACAGATTCCCTATTTCAGCCCTTGTGACACTTGCTGAAGCAAATTTTGTGACTTTGGATGACAGGGTTCTTTTTCCAATTTTAGCTTTGCTCTTTGAATACTTTTCGCATAATTCAACGATTTCTTCAAAAGGTAAGGTATAAATGTCACCTTTTCCCATCAAATTAAGATCATCCATGTATTCCTCTCGGATGCCTTTCAAGAATATTGTGCGGATCAAATCAAGAGGCATAGTTCGGTGTTTGGATTTTTGTAGGTTGTAGACAAACCATTCTAAGTATTCCTCTAAGGTTTCATCCTCTTGTTAGCTCATTCTAAAGATATCATCTTTGGAATCTTTGGATCTACAATAAGGTTGATATTTCCTTAGAAATATTCTTCTCATGCCATCCCAATCAATTATCGCATCCTCACCAAGCCTCATGAACCATCTTAAGGCTGATGCTTTAATGTCGCTGGGAAGAGTCTAAGCCTATGGGCATCATTTGTGTAACCATATGTCCGACATACAATGTCAAACTCAAACAAGAATGAGTCTGGGTCTTCTGAAGCCATACCATAGAAGTTTGGTAGCACGGAGGGAGGTATGTTTTTCATTTTGATCTCATCATCTTCCTGTGGTTCATGAATAGGAAACTTAAAGGTTGACTCTTCTTCATGTCTTCGTCCTTGATTTGGTACTGATCCATCTCCTTCCTCAGCCATTTTAATAGGTTCCTCTGTGTCAGTGTCACTTGTTTTAAAGAGAAGATTAAAGAAAGATTATTCGGTCACTGTGCTACTTTCTCCTTGTGTAGAGGATCTAGGAAAGTGTTTCTTCTGCAATTTATGTGCTAATAAAGTTTTCCTTTCGATGAGAGTAAGTCTTTGTCCTGACTTTTGTTTATCCTCTAATGCTTGTATGGTGACTTCCTCAGCTGGTGTTGTATTTCCTAAAGAGTCTACTCCTAATGATAGGTTAGTTTTTGGATGGGGGGTTTTTATGAATCTACCTTGATTATATCTAAATCTAGGCATAAATGAACATGATTTCTAAATCTATATTTTTTTGCTCTTTTTTGTTTATTGAATTTTTTTTTTTTAATCCTTTAACTACGCCTCCCCGGCAACGACGCCAAAATGTAGTGTACTATCTAGGGTGCTAGATTAGGCTATATTTATTATCGACCAGGATCAGTAAACTTCCAGGCATGCGTCTACAATCTATAGACATAAAGGATTCCTAACTAAGTGTTCATGATGGTAGGTTACAGAACTTCTTTACGGAAGGTTGAGGTATGCTCCCTATCACCTGGACACTCAGGTCACTCAATTCATCTACCTATTCTAAAAGCACTGTGTATTACTTAAACCAAGATTTCAATCCCCTTACGAGGATGCTGTGCATAAAACCCCTGTTCAGTGAACACTCAGCATTCAATGTTTATCATTCATGAAAGATTGAAACATACTAAAATCATAAGCACAGTTAAAATTCAAATATATGAGAAACAGGGTTCATGAAGATGCTCTTAAAAATAACGAAAGATCAGATCCCTTACAGGATACAATTCAACGATCTCAGTGATGAATCCTTCAAGCTACCATCATAAACATTACTCATACGAATTTCTAATTAAATCAACGAAAGCATAAACTGAACTCTAATCACTATGCATACTATTGGATATTCAGAAGTTGCAAATGAAATGAAATGACAGTATACCCGTTCCACGCAGGGCCCGTCCGTGTTTCAAAGGTATACTGGACTGTGCTCAAGCAACTATCGAATCAACGCAACAATGAAATCGTGACTGCAACCGTGTTTTTGGTATTAAGTTCAAAAGCTCTGTCTTCAAAACGATACAATGATAACAACCTAACTAACAACACATAACTGTGTTTACATATGTTTTACAACGTTTACATTTCGGAATGAATGTACATTCGTGATGCGGCTGTTGCTGCTTTTGCTATGGCATAGTTTTTAAGTTGTTTTCATTCTGAACCGATTCCAAAAAGGAACAAAACTAAATCGGTTTAGAACCCTATGTTGTTGTTGCTTTTGTCGCCAACATGCTATGCTTTGACCGTCATTGACCACGCATTCAGGAGTGTTGGTTATGTTGTAGGATAGGTGTTCGTCCATGCTTGTACATTCTATTTTTCATCCATACCCTTTGCTTTAGCTTAGTTGTCATGCCATCTGTCAAACAATAAACCAATTACAGGATGTTGCAACTTCCTGTAGTCTTTTTATCAAAAATCCCTAATTCTTTAACATAAAACTCATAAATCAATTCTAATGCATTTAACAACTATAATACTGTTAACTAATCAATTTCAAGGGGTCTAAGAGATGTATGAAGGAAAAAGGTAGGAAAACGATGTGTTTCAAGAGGAAAAAGGAGGTCAAGGAATGGTACCAACACTCTTCTTCCATGGCTACCTCCCACTTCTTCCTGCTTTCAACCTGCATTGCTTCTTCATAACATTCAGGTTCACGAGAATTAGTCAACAATAAATAATATAATGAAGGAGAGTATCATTCAGGGGGTCTACTTATCTTGATAGATCTTCTAACACCACTTTCAGGTGTTTGGGGTGCCTGCTGCTGTTGTGGTGGTTACTATTGTTGTGGTTGTTGATTATTATTATTTTCAGGCACCTTTACTTTTTCAGTGATTTCATCAAGAACTACGTATTCCTTGTTTTCTTTTTCTTGTTTCTTTTCCTACAACTGATTCTTATACAATACCTGAATATTACATCTCTTCTCCTAATGATTTTGTGATTTTTGTAATCATATAAGCAATAACCAAAATCATTAACACCATATCTGTTAGGCCCCTACACTGTAGTATAGGGGCCTAACAATATCCAATAAAGGTACATTTATTTGACTTTGCCTCAAGATTTGTTCTATTTTTTTTATCAATATGGACAAAGGCCTCACAACCAAAATGTTTAAAAAAGAGTAATCTATCTTTTTACCTATCCATGCTTCCTATGGAACACCACCATCCAAGGAACTTGAAGGCCCTCTGTTTATTAGATAAACATCAGTATCTACGGCATCTGCCCAAAACTGTAAAGGAAATCCTGCATGCAATCTCATGCACCTTGCACACTCCATGATTGTTCTATTCATCCTTTCTAATGCACCATTTTCTTTTGGTGTTCTTGGAAATGTCTTCTATCTACGAATTCCATGCTCTGAATAGTACCTATCAAATTCTTTGTTACAATATTCACCTCCATTGTCTGATCTAAGACACTTCAATTTCTTTCCTGTCTCAATCTTAACCAAAGCTTTCCATTTCTTGAAAGTATCAAATACATCATATTTATTCTTAATACAATAAATCCCAATTTTTTATAGTTGCATCATCAATAAAAGTAACATAATAACGAGAGACACCAAGAGATGATACCTGAGCAAGTCCCCATACATTTGTATGTACAAGCTCTAATTTTTCGCTATTATTTTCTTTCCCAACTCTGAGAAATCTGACTCTCTTATGTTTTCCATAAATGCAATTCTCACAGAAGTCCAAATCAACATTATTCAAACCTACAACAAATTTCTTGAGTGAAGAATCTTCATCCCTTTTTCACTCACATGTCCGAGCCTATGATGCCATAATGCTGCATCTGCTCCTTTGGAAGTTAAAGCATTAATAGAGTTAGAAATACCATTGCATAAATACAATGTACCAACCTTTTCGCCTTTTGCTATTACCATGGCTCCTTTGGTGACCTTCCAAGCTTTATCTGTGAACATTGTCACACAACCTTCACTGCCTAACTGCCCTATTGAAATCAGATTTTTCTTTAGATCTAGAACATGCCTTACCTCCTTTAGTAGCCATTGGTTTCCATTCTACTGTTTTACAAGAACCTTACCCATTCCAACAATTTTACAGGGTTTATCATCACCCAAACGAACTTGTCCAAAATCTCCTTGAACATAGTCATGAAAGTATTTCTTATTAGGTGTGGCATGGAATGAGGCATATGAATCTACCACCCATGAATCAGTAATATTTTCGAAAGAAAGAATCAAAGCATCTTGTAACACCTCACCTGGCACATTTGCTTCATGATTTTTTTCTTGCTGTGCATCTCCTTCTTTTCCCTTCCAAGATCTACAGTCTTTCTTTAGGTGTCCTTTCTTTCCACATTTCCAGCACACTATCCCCGATCTGGACTTGGATCTACCATTCCTTGATTTACTGTGATATCCTGAGCTCTTTCCTCTTTCCATTTTTCTTCCCCTAGACTCTGCACTCAAAGCATTACCCGATGTCTCACCGTAGATTTTCCATCACATTTCCTCACTAAGGATAGCACCAACAACATCATCAAACTTTAAAGTACTAGATCCAGAAACAAAGTTACTAATGGCCATTACTAAACCATTCCAACTTTCTGGTAATGAGAACAAGAATAATAGAGCTCTAACTTCATCATCAAAGTTTACACCTACATAACATAACTGACTTGTAACATTATTAAAATCATGTAAATGGTCTACAACAGATCCACCTTCTGACATCTTCATATTAAATAACCATTTCATAAGAAATACCTTGTTTGAGGCTAAGGGTTTTTCATATAGTTTCTCCAATGCCTTAATCAAACCCTCTGTCGTTGTTTCCTTCAAAATGTTGAAGGTGACCGACGCTGCAAGGCACAATTGTACTATTCCAAGTGCCTTTCTATCAAGAAGGTTCCATTCTTCATCTGTCATACCAGTCAGTGTCTTTGTTTTTCCGCCCAATGGTAGCTATATATCTTTCTAATACAGATAAACTTCCATCTGCATCTTCCACAGTGAGAAGTTTTGGCCATTAAATTTCTCGACCCTAAAATTACCATCTTCTGCCATTTTTCCCACTCGAATGAGGAACCCTTCTTTCTTGTGATTTTATCAACCAAATAGACCTTCGGCTTAAATACCAGTTGTTAGAAAATTATATATTACGGAGCAATGGAACACATAAAATATTGCAGAAATATAAACACAGAAAACGCATAAAACAAGAGAGACACAGATATACGTGGTTCACCCAGTTTGGGCTACATCCACCCTGAACAAACAGTCCTTCCTTTCTATTATCCAGCAAATTGAAGAGGGACAACCTACAGTAGATCCGCTGTAATATCCTCTGTTTTCTCTCTCAGTCTCACCTCTCTGCTTCTCACTCAGAGAATACACATCTATTACACAACCTCAAATACAATGCTTTCATACAAAGAGAGGGGTTTCCTTCTAGGGAAAAAAACCCTAAACTAAACATAAGTTCTACCATCAGATCATATTCCTAATGAATGGCCCAAATTGACTAGAAATTACTATACTTTTACAAGGGAATTTTACATCTATTTTTGGCTTTGGGGGTGTTGTCCCCGAACCCCTGCCGAGGGACCGTTGGCCCTCGGAATCCCCAACTGGGGGGAATCATTGCCCCTAGACCCCCGCAGGGGGGATAATTCCCCCCCACTCCCCCCCACGTGGAGGGGTGTACTAACTTCCTGGGGTATACATTCAGCTGAAACAAAGACCTCTGAATAATCATGCTCCACACCCAACACAATCTCAAGAAATTTTTGTTTTGTGTTCCTTTTGGGAACCTGTTGGGGCATGTGGTTTGTAGATAGGGACTGATGGTATATCCCATGAAGATAGTGGTGATATTGAACTTGGAAGCACCAAGGAGTGTGAAGCAACTGCACACTACCCTGGGACATATGCGATATTACAGAAATTTTATCAAAGGTTATGCGCAGATCACCACACCTATGGAGAAATTATTGAAGAAGGATGTCACATTTTGCTGGAACGATGACTGTAAGAAGAGATTGGATATATTGAAAGAAAAAATGGTCACCGTGTCGATCCTAGGCTTCCCAGATTGAAAGAAAGAGTTTCATGTACATGTAAACGTGTCACGTATAGCATTGGGAGAAGTACTGACATAGGCTAGCAGAGAAGGCTTTGACCATCCTATCGTGTTCGCGAGACAAAGATTATCCAAAGAGGAGAAGAAATATTCCATCACTGAGCGCGAAAGGCTAGCTATGGTGTATGCACTCCAGAAGTATTGGCAATACTTGATGGGAGGCCATTTTAAGATGTATACGGATCACTTTGCGTTGAAGTACCTAGTCATTGAGCCTACGTTGGGGGGGGAGAATCTACAGGTGGCTCTTATTATTCTAGGAGTATGATTTTGAGGTTATTGTGAAGCTTGGATGACTGAATGCTAGACCAAACAATCTATCACGCATCAAAACGAGGGAGGAACCCACTAACTTGGAAGAAGGATTGCCTAATGTGCAGCTATTTGCAGTGCGCATTATGGATGGTCATTTTGAAGATATAATAAATTTCCTAATGATAGGAACTGCTCCGGAAGGATACAATGTCCAGCAAAAAAAGGATCTAGTGGTGCACGCGGTAGATTTCTCTGTCATTTCTGGGCATCTGTACAAGATGGGGAATGATGAGATATTGTGAGCATATGTACCTAAGTTTGAAAGAAGTAGCATCCTCACGGACGCTCATGGGAGCACCGTGGGAGGACATTATGTAGGAAGAGCAACCGCACAGAAGATTCTACACATAGGGTTGTGGTGGCCAACCCTTCATCGAGACTCAAAAGCGTATTGCAAGGCGTGTGATGTGTGTCAAAGGATTAGAAGGCCTTAATGGAGGGATGAGATGCCTCTGAATCCACAGATGACATTGCAACCCTTTGAGAAGTGGGTGATAGTTTTTGTGGGACCTATTCAACCACAAGGAAAGAGGGGAGCAAGTTACATTATCACCGCGATGGAGTATTTGACTCATTGGGAAGAGGCACAACCTATGAAGGATTGCACAGGCATGACCACTTGTTACACAAAAATATCATCACCATGATTATTTGCAGTCACTATGGGTCTATCATCACTTGTACTGTCCTCCTAAGCAAGTCTCAGACCTCAGCTCTTCAAGTCAAGCTTTGGAAATGAGAGAAAGACATTAAAAATCAATGTAGCTCTGGTTCCGCACTTTCTCTCACTGTCACCTACAGTCCCGCACCTTCTGTGTACAAAAACTGAGAACCTGCCTGCTCTGTCCCTAACGGTGTAGGTGCGGACCCCTGTGAAATTCAAAAGGCACAAGTTTTATCTTAAAAAACTCACTTTGGGTTAATTCTAGAGGTTTCTAGAAGGAATTTCGACGTGGATTGTTCGCTCTGAGGTGGTTCATGCATCCCAAAAGAGAAGGAGCTAATCCCTTGATGAGAGTAGCTATCCCTTTGAAGGAGGGCTTTATCCCTTTGAAGGAGGACCTAGTAACCTCCCTCCATTGCACTATAAATACAGGCATTGGGCTGGTTGCTGGAGAGGTTAGAAGCTGAACATTTTTTAGGGTAAATGCTGGTGAAATCAAGACTTCCTAGTTAAGCCTAAGAGGAGAGATCACATACCTTTTTGGTTTCATTGGGGAGTGAGTGAAACTTGTCAAAGTAGAGTAGAATTCTTGCTGGACCCTGGGAGGAGCTTGTACAGCATCAAGTAAAAGGTTGTAAAGTTCTTCTTCTTTTGAATTAATACAATCAAACTCATTTTTCTCAATAAGTATCTCATGTTATTTGTTTCATGGACTCCTTGACTTTCATGTTAAATATGTTTTATGCAATTGGCTTTTCAGGTGCTATTTAATTTGTTTGCCTTGTTTTTGTTTGCAGATTCGCGACAAAGGAGCTCATTTGGATTGAAGGAGCGAGGGCATCCACAAGCTTGCGTTGGACCTAAGGTAGGCCCTAAAAACACTTGTTTGCCATTGTTTATCAAAGCATATTTAGAGAAAGATAGTGTCTGGTTGGTCTGCTTGTCATTAGGTCTTGTTTAGATTCTAGGAAGGTCTATCTTGTCTGCAAGATCGACTTATTCTGTGTGACAAAATGGCGACTCCGCTGGGGAATTGATTGTTTTCCTTGTTTTTACTTTGACCTGAGAAACTGTGTTTTCGTTTCTGTTTTTGGCTTGTTGTGTGTAAAATTGGGTAGAGTTTGTAGATCCAGGGTTATTTTTTGTTTTTCATAGCTTTGGGAGAGGACCGCACCCTAGCCGTTTGACACAGTGCATACCTACCTGCAGCTTGGCTTTTAGCACAGAGCGGGACCGTACCAGTGTCAACTGTGGGCCTGCGGACCCTGTCAAAATTTTGAAAACAACTAGGATTTCCTCTGTTAGCCACCTTAGTTTTTTGTTTAGAAATTGTTATCCACTGCCCATACCTACATATAACTTGTCAGAAGCTTTCCTTAGGTTGATTTCGTTAGTGTTAGGGTTTTAAGTGAAATTCCTAGGAGTTTTGCTTGTTGGGTTTGTTTTTCATTTTGGTTGTGTAGTGGCTCTGAGCTTAGAAGTTGTAGGGACTTTAGATCACCTTAGTGTCTACTAGCCTTCTTATGAGTCTGACCATTTATGAAATCTCCCCTTGTTGAGGAATCCACTTTGAGTTTTCTCTTTACAAAACTTCGAAAAGCTTGTGTTTGAGATTTTGGATTTTCATTTTCAAAAAGAAAACAAAATTGGTTGTTCTTGACTTATTTGTGATTCTGCATAAATTGGTCCTTAACTTACATCTACCTAAGTAAAACATCCTTAAAAAAGACATTTAGTGGGCTTTGACTTCAAATAGGTTTTTATAATTTATAGATCTCAAAGTTAGTCATTTTCATTAGTTTTGAGTGTTTTATAAAAAATATAAAAATCTCTTTTGGAAAAAAAGTTTGTTTTTTGTAGTGTTTGAGTGCTTTGAAACGAAAAGGGAAATTTTTCTGAAATAATTAGTTGTCTCGTTTTGAGTGCATTGGAAAAGGCAAACACTCTTCTTTTAATTTGTCTGATTGAGAAAGATTTGTGTTTACAAAGTATTTGCATTCTCAAATTCTTTCTTAGGTTAGAAGTTCATCGAAAAGAAAAAGATTGTTTAAATCATCCTAGGTGCATTTTTAGTGATTTTGAGTCGAGTCTTCATACCACGAGTTTCATCTCCGCACCTTTGTACTTAAACAAAAACCAATAAAAAATAATGCTTAAAGTAAAATTCATCTAGTAATATTTTTATTTCTAGGGTTCTGATACACCAACTTAGCTTAGGCTAGTGTCTTGGAGTAGGAGAGTAATTAACTCTCCAAGACAGTAAAAACAAACAAGTAGTTGTATCTTGTGGTAAGGAAGAAATCCAATTGTTGCATTTATGCTCTGGGAAAGCTCCTCTTAAAGGAGAAGCACAAGATCATGTCCGAACCAGTGTGGGAATCAATCCTTCCTCATTGGGAACGACGCCAGATATTCACTTATTAAAAACAGTAAACCTCGGATTAACCATTGTTGAGGAGCCTGGGGACACTTGTTGGTAAACCTTGGATTATGTCAAGGAGCCTTCAAGGGGATTGAGCTTGCTACTCTGCCCTTGCATGCGTATCGGATCGTAGACTGTTCCCCCTGGTATATTTGTCTCAGTTGGTAACCTTAGTGGCCATATTCTTTAGGACTCTTCCTGAGGTGACAGTGGTGGGAAGATCCCACTATACCTGGAGCAGATGTCGGCTAGACTCACTTGGATTTTCTGGGGGGTTCTCTTCACTCGAGACGGTTAAGTGGAGGAACTTGTGCCAGTCTATTCATTAAGCAGGTTGTCGGGGTAACTTTTCCAACTGCCATTTCTGTATTGGACTCTGCGACGTTGGATTTCATCACCAACTAGTGTTTTCAGTACGAAAAGTTATTGTTTGTGTGTGTTTGATCTCCTAGATTCTTTAGGCGTGTGATTCAAATTTGTTTGGTTCTTTAGAGACTTTAGGTGCTTTTCATTGAGATTTTACTTTGTTTGCGTGTGAAGTAGTTAAAAGTTTCCAACTGTGGCTGAATTACCAAGGTAGTCCCGTAGACTTCGGGGCCAGTCTCTTGAGTTTGTAAACGTGGCTGAGTTACTGAGGAAGTCCCGTAGACTTCGGGGCCAACCTCCTGAGGAAGTACCGGGCCAGCTTGAAGGCTTGAAAGTCCTCGTAACTCCTAGAGACAGTAGAGTTGGGTCACCTGAGGAAGGAGAATCTTCTTTGATAGTACATCCTAATTTTCAACCGTTAGTGGCAGATTATAATCCACAGTCAGTGTCTGTTTCCGAAATTGCTAGTAGCTTTTCATCTACTAGTGATATAGGTGAGGAACCTGAAATATCCGAGCCTGAAAGTGAATTTGCTGCTGCTCCGACATCGGGGTTTGTTTCTCCAACTTCTAGTGGTCCTGGTTCACCTAGGGTAGAAAGAGTAATCACCCAAGGTCTTCCTTCTGAACTTATTGCTATTGAAGAACTTGCTCTGGAGGAAGAAGTATGCATCCCTATCCCTGAAAAGCAACCTGTTATTGAGCTAATGGAGTGTGAATCAATTTTTTACAGTCCACCTAGGAGCAGTTCTTAGTATCTTTCTTTGACTAATTTTTTAGAAAACTCAGGGTTAAGTTTTTCACCACCTCGCGCTCCTTATCACCAAACACCTAGAGGTTTTTATACTCCCGTAAATATGTCAGGATAGTCATCCATGTTTACTCAATTGCCTGAATCCTTTTTGTATAACGGTCCTTCTGTTCCCTCCGGGTATCAGTCACTTTGTGGTACTCTTTCGAGAGAATCTCCTCAACCCATTGAGCAAGGGTTATTAACTGGAAGCAATGGTACTAAGCCGTTGAGCGTAGAAGACATTCTTATGATGTCAGGTTCTATTCCCAATCCTCAACCTCAAGGTGGCTAGTTACCGCCTTGGGGGCAGCCTCAATTAACTCCTGGGGGGAAACCTCAAGGTACACAATTTGCATATGGGGGGAAACCTCAAGGACAGTACATACCTACAAGACAGTACGTTCCTCAAGGTCAACCCCAGACTCAATATGTACCCCAAGGTCAACCCCAGTATCAATTTATACCTCAAGGTCAACCCCAGTATCAGTACGTGCCTCAAGGGTATCAACCCCAAGGTCAATACTCGAACCAAGGTTTCCAACCACCCTCTGGTCAAACGTATGTTCAAGGAACAGGAAATGTACCTTTCAATTATCAATCCTACCCTCAACCTAGTTATGGTCCTCAGTATTGTCAACTTGTTATGGGTCAGTACCCCGGAATGAATATAGTGTGGGATCCATCGCAAACTCAACAGGTGTTGCAACCAAGTGTACAGTTGTCATCTCAAACTGGACAACCCTTAGTTTCTGGTTCACCCCAGCAACCAGTCCAGTCTAACATTCAAACTTTTGTACCTTCGGTAGTTTCTCAGCCTGGGCCTAGTACACCTCGTACTCCGCCTCAAACGACTGCTACAACTGCCACAACATCTGTTCAATCTACCCCACCTACTTCTGGAGTATTGACAGCTCCGGTTTCTACTGTTCTTGTATCTACTCCTCAGACATCTTTACCACTGTCTGGATCTACGATTCAAACTTCGGTTCAGATGCCTGTAGGACAACCTAGTTCAAGTACGGTTGTCACAAGTCAACCACAATTTACTTATCAACCGTACAAGGGACAGTACCAATTCGGTCCTGCTGTGCAGCAGCCAGTCTATCAGTATCAACCATACCCTGGGTACACTTATCAACAACCTCAACAACCCCAGTACGGTCTGGTTAATCCTGGTTTTCTGGGAGGATACAATATCCTGAACGCAATTCCTATTCCTAGTTATCCTAGATATCCTCCTCCTGGGGCTGGTCTTATGACCCAGAGTTTTATGGATCCTAATCGGCAGTTATTGTTTATTGCAACTTTGGACTTACCTGATTTGTCGCGCCTAACGAACGATCCCATTAATTATCTTTCATTTTGGCCGCCAATGCCGAATAAGTTTCCTAGTGACATTCCCAAGTTCGAAGGTAAATCAGGAGAGGACCCGTCGAACCATGTGATAACTTACCACCTCTGGTGTGCGTCTAACTCCATTACGGATGATTCAATCCATCTTAGACTTTTCCAGCACACTCTAATTGGTCTCGCGGCCAAGTGGTACATTGAGTTACCGCGAGGCACTTTTTATAATTTTAGTCAGTTAGCTACCTCGTTTTTAACTCAATTTCAGTTGCCAGTCCGATATGAAAATGGCACGGAATTGTTAACTTCGCTAAAACAATCGACATCCACTTACATTTCAGATCATATTCATGAGTGGAGACGTTGACGACGTTTAGTGAAGGTATTTATTCCGGATCAGATCTTGGCCGAGTGGTTTGTAAAATCCTTCTTGCCAAAGATCACTGAAGATGTTGCTAAAGCCAGAGTTGTTACTGAGGAGCAAGTAATTGCTCAAGCATAGTACCTTGACTTGGTCTATACTTAGTCAGGTACGTTACACGAAAAAATCCCCGATCTTCCCAAGCAAAATCAAATCACTGCAGCTCCTTCGGGATCTCATGCCGCCGATGGTATGATTGGTACGATTAACACTAAAAGTAAGAAGAAATATTCCAAGGATTCTTCTATTATAACCTTGCCTGATTCCCCAATAGGAGATTCTTCTGCAGAGATTTCCGCCGATATTCACGTTGTAGAGTCATCTACAGCCAAATCAAAATCCGGTTGGAAGAAGAAAGGAAAGAAGAAGAATAAAACAGACAAAAGTTCAAAGGAGAAACCTAAAAAGGCGGAATCCAATGATGAAAAGCGTAAACCTCGTTATCCTTGTCTCATTTGTGACGATGAACATTTTACAAGAGACTGCCCTCATCATGCAGAGGTTGAGAAGATTTTCAAGGGTTCCCAAACTCCTGCTGTTTTGAAGGATCCTTTTCCGGCTCAAGACAGTAAGATGATAGGTTCGTCCTCGAGTGCCAATGAAGAACCCATACTGATGATGTCCCATGTTAGGATTGCGACTCGATCGTATGATTATGGTAGTAAAAGTCTTGTTGATGGTAAAGAAGCAGAATCTTCTCATTCTAATCCATCAACCTCAGCTCCCGGTTCCGATCCACTACAGATCGAGAAACCTAATCCAGACTTGGTAATCAAACCGACCGCCAAGGGTATACTTCGAAAGTTAGCTTTCAATCCACATGCGAGAGTGGCTCAGAATTATAACATTGTTGAGGATTTAGCTGTTTCACCCTCAGCAATGTCGGCTTTGGAAGTGCTGCAATCATGTCCAGCACAACGTAAATTACTTTTGTCGGCTATAGGAGCTGTTGATGTTTAGGACTCGAACCTAATAATTTCGATCTAGAAATAGTACAACGCATTTGGCTCATCAAATGGCTTTCCAGATTCCAGTGTTAGTAAAAAGCAGGCCTATTCATCGGACTGTAATTGATGAGGGAGCCTCAACGTGTATTATGTCGATACAGTGTTGGAGATCGCTTGGTTCTACTTCACTAAATCAATCCCCGACGATTCTAAAGGCCTTTGATGGCTGTGGGTTTCATCCTTTTGGCATTCTACAGGATTTGCCTATAGGGGTTGAAGGAAAAACCGTTAGTCTAGATGTGGAGGTGGTTGATGCCCCTCTAGATTACAACCTTCTCTTGGGTCGAAGTTGGTCTTACGCTATGACAGCGTTCGTCTCATCGGTCTTTCGAGTAATAAAGTTTCCACATAATGGAAAGATCGTAACAATAGACCAGCTGGCTTACTTTTCATCCGACCCAGCCTCTTCTGAGAGTATTCAACATGTCGGTAAAATGACTATCCCATATAAGGATGTTGGAGTAGGACTAGTTAAAGATGCTGATTTACTGGGAACTTTTCCTTTTCCTCTGATCAACGCATCATCTTCATTTGCAACCATTCATATGATTACATCAGACACCATTGTTTATGATGATCCTTGGATTGTTCCTTCTGAATCTGAGATAGACTCATTTTGTAATGCCATGCCTTTGAGTCCATATAAAATTTCCTATGAAGCCGTGCAGTCGTTTGCCGACACATGTTCAATCGAAAATGACATAATGAATGTGGTCCGTGAGGAATCACTTTTCACATCAACCTCGGATTTAACCATATTTTCTGAACTTGTTCACTCTGATGAGAAAATTCGTGAAATCCTATGTGTAGATGATTTACCATGGGAAGATCTCCATCACAGATCGTTTTTACCTGAGGATGATCATTTTGAAAATGATTTCTCATCAATTTTTACAACTGAATATGTCAAGGAACCTCAGAATCCAATGAAACATCCTGATTCAGAGTTAAATTTGGGAAACATCTCTCGAACTATTCCTATTGACATTTCGGTTAAGCCTGGAATTGTTGAGAACATTCATATAGGTGCCTCGTGTACAGATGACGAAATTCAACTATATAAGGCCCTATTTCAAGAATTCCACGACGTGTTTTCCTGGTCCTATGAGGAAATGCCAGGAATTGATCCCACGATTGTTTGTTCATGAGATCAAGACTTAAC
Source organism: Pinus tabuliformis (assembly GCA_031772625.1). Classification (NCBI taxonomy): domain Eukaryota; kingdom Viridiplantae; phylum Streptophyta; class Pinopsida; order Pinales; family Pinaceae; genus Pinus; species Pinus tabuliformis. Next base: position 174,963,801 of record CM062806.1, read on the forward strand.
CGGACGCTAAACACGTTCGGCAATGTTTGCATCAGATTCACCCAGGAAAAGTTGTTGCAATTAAAGAAGAAGTTGAAAAATTGTTGAAAGCAGGTTTCATTTATCCGATCCCCTTAACGGATTGGGTATCGAATATTGTTCTGGTTAACAAAAAACAGGGAACAATAAGAATATGTATCAACTATAGGGACATTAATCGAGCCTGTCCAAAGGACAATTACCCAACTCCCTATATCGATCAAATCATTGATGATTGTGTCGGCAGCGAAATATTCTCCTTCATGGACGGTTTTTCCGGATACAATCAAATCGATATTCTACCTTCCGATCAACCAGAAACGACTTTCATTTGTCCATGGGGGACATTTTCTTATTGCAAGTTACCTTTTGGGCTTAAGAATTCCGGAGCAACTTTTCAAAGGGCGATGTCTTATGTGTTTCATGACATCAAGCACATTGTGCAACCCTATCTCGATGACTTGCCTGCTCATTCATTACATCGAGCTGATCACCCCGTCCATTTACGAGCAATCTTTATGAGGTGTAGGCATTATTGTATTCGGTTGAACCCACACAAATGTGTCTTCTGTATAGAAACGGGTCGATTTCTGGGGTTTGTAGTTTCGAAAGCCAGCATTCGCGTTGATCCCTCGAAGGTCGAAGCTATCATCAAATTGCCTCCTCCTTCGAGTCTTCGCCAACTCCAAAGTTTGCAAGGGAAAGAAAAATTTTTACGACGATTCATTCCTAACTACGCTGAGGTTACAAAGGGTTTCACCTGGTTGTTGAAGCAAAATACTCCATTCTATTGGGATGAGATAGCTCAGAAATCTTTTGATGCACTCAAACACGCGTTGACCCATGCACCGTTGTTGCATCCTCCCAACTACAACCATGATTACTTCTTGTATCTCGCCACCTTTCATTCCACCATTGGAATGGTCTTAGTTCAGGAAGATGAATTCAGAGTCGAACTTTAAATCCCACTGAGCTAAAATACTCACATGTGGAGAAATTTGCATTGGCAGCTGTTCAAGTTGTCCAACGTTTTCGTCACTACATTCTACTACGTAAAACTACGGTAATTTCGGATTGCAACCCTATGATCTACATTTTTACCAAGCAATTGCTATGGGGAAAGTACTCTAAATGGATCGTTATCCTGCAGGAGTTCGACTTGGAATTCGAAAAATCCAAGTCTAAGAAATCTTTAGTTTTTTCGGAGTTAATGTGTGACTTCCCGCGTGCTGACACGGAAACTGTGGCGGAGGAGCTCATTGCGGACGAATCCTTGTTTCTAATCAGCACTTTAGATCTGTGGTATGGGGATATCATCGTTTATCTCTAGACCCAATCCTTTCAGCCAGAAATTTCAAGGTTAGAACGTTGAAAAATTCGATTCCAGTCCCAACAATTCAGGATTATTGGAGATACTCTTTATCGCCGTGGGGCGGACTCTGTTTTTCGACGTTGCTTAACTCACGAGGAAGCTGAAAGGGTTCTAAATGACTGTCACTCTAGAGCGTGTGGCGGACATATGTCTGGGTTTGCCACAACCAAAAAGATATTGCACGCTGGCTACTTCTAGCCGTCTTTATTTAAAGATTGTATTACGGCGGTCCGAAAATGCCACAACTACCAAATTTTTGATAGTAAGATGCGCGCTCCAACTACTCCTCTCCACCCTATAATTGTCGTTGGTCCTTTTGCCAAATGGGTAATCGATTTTATTACATGTAACCCTCACTCGGCCGGGGGGCATGCGTATATCATCCTTGCGGTAGATTATTTTACTAAGTGGGCCGAGGCGATGCCTACATTTGAGGCAGATGGCAAGACAGCTGCAATTTTCATGTTCAATCATATAATTGCTAGGTTTGGTGTCCCGCAAGCGATAATCACTGATCATGGGCGTCATTTTCGAAACGTTATGATGACCGAACTTACAGGCCAGCTTGGTTTACGTCACGATAGTTCAACCCCTTATTATCCACAAGCAAATGGTCTGGTTGAATCCATCAACAAAGTTTTAGTTATCATGATCCGACGAATCATTGGGATTCATCGGTCGAATTGGCACAACATGCTATTTTCAGCGCTTTGGGCATACCGAACTTCAGTAAAAACATCAACAGGGTTCACTCCTTTCCAACTAGTCTATGGTTTGGAAGTCGTGTTACCCATTGAATGCGAAATCCCGTCACTGCAAATGGCCATCGAGTTACTTCCAGCCACTTCCGAAGAGGAAAAGCGTTTGTTATACTTGGCTCAATTAGATGAGAATCGACGTGATGCTGCATTGGTGATCGAGACTCACGCAAAACGTATGAAAGCTCAGTATGATTGAAATGTGACCCCTCAAAGTTTTTCGAAAGGAGATCTAGTCTTAGTTTACGATCAAGCTAATGATAAATTAGGCGCTGGAAAATTCGTTCCTATGTGGCATGGTCCCTATGTTGTCAAGCGAAAGCTAGCCAAAGGGGCCTATGAATTGGTAGACTTTGACGGGGACTCTTTGGGTAAACCCAGAAATGGCCTTTACTTGAAGAGGTATTATGCTTAAAAGAATGGGTATGGAGATTTTTAGTTAGGATAGTTTTTCTTTCTAGCTGGTTTGTTTTAGTTTAAACAGTGTGCTTAGCTTAGAGAGTGTTTTTCATCATTATTCCTGCTTATCTTGGTTTTACTCTTGATATTGCAGATGTCGATGCCTCTCCAAACATACATTGGTTTCACTGATGGTGCTTGTCGTAATACACGGAACATCTCTTCCGTAGCTTGGGTTATCTATTCGCCCTCTGATGAGTTAGTATCTATGCATGGGGTAAGCTTCAGTCAAACAACGAACAACATTGTCGAGTATCTTGCAGTGATTGAGTTATTATCTGAATCTATTTCATTTGGGATTCGAAGTTTGATAGTGAGGTTAGATTCTGAACGCGTTGTATTACAGCTTAATAGAGTGTATGCCATTAGAAATCCAGTGTTATTAAGATTATTTTTGAGAGTGCGTCTCTTGGAACATGAATTTGATTATATTGAATATCAGCATATTCCAAGAACTTTAAATACATTAGCAGATGCAATTGCTTCTCGAATGTTAAATAGACATTTGCAATAATCATACATGTAAATTTAAAACCATTCCATAACATGCTTTACAAGATAAGTTGGTAATAGTGATATATATATATAGGAGTGTGTTAAAAAATACATCGTCCTCGATCATAGGTTGAAAAACACCTTATGATCAGCAAAAATGATAAGTACAAAAAACAAAAATGTCACATGTGCCCACAATAGGCGATCATCCTATCACTGGTGATGATGTCTATAAGAAACCACTGCGCGGGCCACCTTGCAAAGGAACCTCTTAAAAGGTCCCGGGACCCCAATCACATAGTGTTGAAGTCGACGAGGAATGTCATCTATAGTGGTCTCCGAAATATCTCCTGTTAAGCGCTCGAGATGACCCTCCAACTCGGCCAAAACCTCTGCTGATTTGTCCTGTGGGGCTGGTGCGGGTGCAACTGGTTGCTTCCTCTCGTAAGGTCGGAGAGCGGCTGGTCGCTGTGGACCCACATCTGCATTTGAAATTTTTTACTACCAGTTTTGAGACGATGCAAAAATAACAAAAAAAAATAATTAAAATAGGAAAAATGTTGAAAAGGATTTTACCTAACTCATCCCACTGCTCTCCTGGTGGAAGAACCATGTCTAGGTCACCACAAAAATCTATCCCAGTGTAAGGGAAGTCCTGAATATTAAAGACCTGGTTTTCCAGCCATTGGAAATACTCAGGTTTGAAGCGAGAAACCTCTGTCCTCTCGTCCGGGTGACGGGCCATAACTACAACCCATCGCATCAATTTGGGCTCTCGAGGAAGCCCATCTCTGACAGTAAGGTGCTGCGGGATCAGCATAGGAACCCTCTCTAGGCCAAAACTCACGACCAAAGCCCCATAACCAAAGGTCTTTAGTCGTCCGTTCTTGGCCCTGGTCAGTTAGCCTTTCACATTGGCCAACATGGCATCGCACCAGTTGAAGATGGTGCCTCGAAAGCAATCAACTGCCATACACATCTGGGATCCAGTGGCAATATGTAATGCGGCAGCTCCGCAAAGTCTGGTGACAGTAAATGCAATCACCATGAGCTCAGGACGGGATATGGTCTTTATTTCTATCCCTTTGTCTCTAGCTTGGCTATTGCAGTACTCTAGCCTCAGACTATCGACAGACTGGCCACCTGCCTTAGCCCCAAACAGAGTCAAGTCTTCACCTCTCTTAGGCAAACCAGTCAAGAAATATATGTCTGCCAGCTCGATTTAGAGCTGGTGGCCGCCAATGAAGAAGCACTGGTCCTGTACGCTCCATCTGTCAACCATCCACTGTAAGAAATCCACTTGAGCCCTCATGCCAGGAATGGCCCAGAATTTGTACAAGCCACACGCCCTCAAAGCATCAAGTGAAGGCTGATGATTCCGTGTGGTAGCATCCACGTCCTCATGCTCTTGTTCACGCCAATCTAGCATGATGTACTCTCTGCATCAAGTATAAGGATAAATTAAATTGCTAGAAATTATTTTGATTGGTCCATTTTTTAGAATTTTTGGGTTAAAAACCCTTGCGACGGGGACCGCACCCTCCGGGTTAGACACAGTGCGTGGGACCGCACTTTGTCTACATGGAAGGTGCGGACCCTGAGCTTTTTCCCAATGGAGAAAAAGTCGGGGTCTGCAGGCCAGCAGTGGTAAATCTGCGGGCCCCCGCGCATGGGTTTTATGCCTAAAAACCCTCCCAAAAATGAAATAAATGACTAAAACAAAAAATGAAACAGTTAAAAATGAAGAGTGGGATGATGTGGATTACCTGGAGAAGACGGCGTTCGATTCCGACAGTTGGATTTTCCGCAATATTCACGGGAAGTTTTCTGAGCAAAAGCACTATTTTCTCACCCAAACTCAAACGGTAAAAATGAATTGACAAAGGCCCTTTTTATAAGTTTTTTGAGTAAATAAATTGCAAGTTTGTTTACGTTTCACTTTAAAAAGGTACTTTTGCGACATTTTTATCTATTTCAAACAGGTATGAGTAATGTTTGTGTTTTTGTGCAGGATAAAGGATTATTCAGGTGAAATCTATCATTTTTGACGAAAAAACATTTAGAGTCACCTTTAAGCTCTTTTCTGACTCCTGAAACATGAAAAGATTGCCGAGTGTTTCTTTTAAACTTGTTAAAACGGAATCAAAAGATGGTCCACGTACAGCTCTTTTTCGACCGTAAAAACATGAAAAGATTGCCGGATTTTTGTCGTTTCAAATTCGATATTGGTTATAAAACGACGTGCCGTTGATCACTTTTTTACTTTTTCGGATCAAGGGCAATAATGACGAAAAGTACTCCTTGGTCGTAAAAGATCAAGCGGTTCTCTCAAGTATTATTTTATACTTTTTCGGGCTTGGGAGACACAAATTTACGAAAAAGGTCAACCTTGGAGTCTTCTTAAGTTTTTTCAAACTCTCTAAAATTGAAAAACGCCAAGTTTCTCCTATACTGGACTCGTTAAAATTTCACAGTAAAGGACCTGTTCAATTACAAACAGTAACAAACCACTCCTTCTTAGGGTTCGAATTTAAACTAAGTTGGGCTCATCCGAAGGATGAGCTTATAATCAAGCAAATGTTATCCTCCTCAAGTTTGTCAAAAATAAAGAGGTACTTGCCAGAAATGGTGAGGGAAAAGAGAGAAAAATGAGTCTATTTGTCATACTTTGTAACCACTCTTGAACATGACACTTTTATTCACCTGGGTTGGGAAATCCTTTGCCTAACAGTTGATCAAACCACATTGAAAGTCTTAAGCCGGTTTCTGGGTATTAACTTTGGGTCAATTGTCACCGAACCATCTGCCGTGTCGTTATATGTTCAAGAGGTCACTGCCAATAAGCCATTCATCTGCAAAATATCTGTCATCAATCTTGACCATCCCTGAGTCAGTCCTTGCAACTAAATTTCTTCAACTTGATCTATGATTTCGTGTTGTGGGCTTGCCTACGATGGATCGCTTTCTATCGACATCAGCTCATTATCTAGAAAAATGATCTAGAAATCGTCAGTACCTTGAGATCTGCATGCCTCAATGGCAGGTTTCTCGCCTTTGACGACAATTTACATCATTTACTTTCGATCAAAGGATTCCGTGACATGTTCGACATCAACACATTTATTCGCATCTCATGGATTGTACTGGGTACTTTGAGAGCCATTGACATCACTAGTGGTTTCTCTCACACTTGTTAACAGTTTACATCATTGACTGGTAATCAAGTGGTTTCTACCATGTTCGACATCAACACATTCATTCGCATGGATAGAATCGTATTGTTTCGGGAAGTAGAAATGAAGACCCTGGATCTAGCTTCCACAATCCAGGTTGCGAGGAATTTTGTATTCATTATATAATGGATGATTCATAAACAGATGGCTGCGTCCATACTGTGTCCACCTGAGTCTATACTTGTGATTTTTTACAAGATCATTCCTATATCAGAGCAGTAGTTAGTTTTTCTAGTCAGTTTTGATCTCAGTATGGGAATGCCTACCTCAGCGATGATATGATCTCATATATATATCTTGCATTGAATGTTTTTACAGGTTCAAACCAGGCTCTCCACAAGATGATCCTCGAAATGATAAAGTACTTCACTCTTCCTAAATGATCAATGAAATCCTCATCTACTACAGACTTCGCACTTTAGAGGGAAATCTGTTACACAAAAATATCGTCACCATGATTATTTGCAGTCAGTATGGGTCTATCATCACTTGTACTATCCTCCTAAGCAAGTCTCAGACCTCACCTCTTCAAGTCAAGCTTTGGAAATGAGAGAAATACATTAAAAATCAATGTAACTCTGGTTACGCACTTTCTCTCACTGTCACCTGCGGTCCCGCACCTTCTGTGTGCAAAAACTGCAGACCTGCACGCTCTGTCCCTAACGGTGTAGGTTCGAACCCCTATGAAAGTCAAAAGGCACAAGTTTTATCTTAAAAAAATCACTTTGGGTTAATTCTAGAGGTTTCTAAAAGGAATTTCTACGTGGATTGTTCGCTCTGAGGTGGTTCATGCATCCCAAAAGAGAAGGAGCTAATCCCTTGATGAGAGGAGCTATCCCTTTGAAGGAGGGCTTTATCCCTTTGAAGGAGGACCTAGTAACCTCCCTCCATTGCACTATAAATACAGGCATTGGGCTGGTTGCTGGAGAGGTTAGAAGCTGAACATTTTTGAGGGTAAATGCTGGTGAAATCAAGACTTCCTAGTTAAGCCTAAGAGGAGAGATCACATATCTTTTTGGTTTCATTGGGGAGTGAGTGAAACTTGTCAAAGTAGAGGAGACTTCTTGCTGGACCCTGGGAGGAGCTTGTACAACGTCAAGGCAAAGGTTGTAAAGTTCTTCTTCTTTTGAATTAATACAATCAAACTCATTTTTCTCAACAAGTATCTCATGTTATTTGTTTCATGGACTCCTTGACTTTCATGTTAAATATGTTTTATGCAATTGGCTTTTCAGGTGCTATTTAATTTGTTTGCCTTGTTGTGTTTGCAGATTCGCGACAAAGGAGCTCATTTGGAGCGAAGGAGCGAGGGCATCCACAAGCTTGCGTTGGACCTACGGTAGGCCCTAAAAACACTTGTTTTCCATTGTTTATCAAAGCATATTTAGAGAAAGATAGTGTCTGGTTGGTCTGCTTGTCATTAGGTCTTATTTAGATTCTAGGAAGGTCTATCTTGTCCGCAAGATCGACTTATTCCGTGTGACACCACTGCAAAGTTCCTCTTTGAGCATGTATTGACGTGATTTGGATGTCCAAAGATCTTGATGAGTGATCGCGGTGCGCACTTCCTGAATGAGACGATCAGTGTGCTAACGAAGGAATTTCAGGTATACCACCAGAAGAGCACACCTTATCACCCACAAGCTAACGAGACAGTGCAGGCTTTCAACCAAGTGCTCGAAACTGCACTGAAAAATGTTTGCAATGCTCAGTGAAGTGATTGGGACCGACACATACCTACAGTATTATGCGCTTATCGAACGACATGCAAGAAGTTGAGTGGACAAACCCCCTTTAGGCGCGTTTATGGGGTTGAAGCGGTAATGCCTATGGAGTATATTGTGCCTAGTCTATGCATAGCAGCACCCACAGGTATGATGGATCGCAGAGCCCTAGAGGAAATGCTTGCACAACTGGATGAACTGGAGGAAGAAAGATTTCTAGCTGGATTTCACCAATAGGTCCAAAAGTGGCGTGAAAAGGCATGGCATGATCGACACATTAAGCTGCACACATTTAACGTAAATGACCTGGTTTTGCTATATAATAGTAAGTTTGATAAATTTCCAAGAAAATTTTAGATGCCATCGTTAGTGCCCTATGTCATTAAGGAAATTACCGATGGAGGAGTGGTACAGCTGATCAAATTAAATGGAGAACCCTTCCCAGGAAAGGTGAATGGCAGTCGCTTGAAGCCATACAACGACGGTTTAGCCATGTGACTGGATGAAGGTAGCATACTCTTAGTGCTCCAGGTAGCTGAAAGGAGGCACGTGACTATAAACTACACTACCCGAGTTGGGGAGCTACCTGATTTGAAGATGGTGAGAAGAAAGGAAGTGCCACTGGGTCCATGGCAGCGTGCAGGGCACTGCACTACCTAGGGAGAAATTGCACAGGTCGGCCGAAAAGTGACTGTTACGGTCACTGTTCATGAAAAGACGACAGAAGTAAGGCCAAATGGAGAAGGTGAACAACATTTAAGATGAAATTTATGGCTTAGATCCTTGAAAATATTCCGCCAATCTAGCATTAATGAACTGAGTTTGGGGCGAACGATTGGATTTGAATTCAAAATGCCCTATAAATTACAAGTGGTTGTCTAGCAAGAAACACCTGGAATTTTAAGAATTGAGTTGTTGATCTCTCAGGCGCATATGAATCGTGAGTAATAAGAGCTTCTAATAGCTACTAGGGTATTTGCAACTTTGTTGATGGACACACAGGAATTCTTATAGAAGATCATGTCAGCACCCGCTGAAATTATAAATACAGAGCAAGTAATAGAATAGTCGGCACAAGAAATGGAAAAAAAAGAAAAAGTAGTTGCTCCAGACGTAGCAGAAGTATTTGCGAAGGTCCCTAAAACACCGATAATGTCGACACTAAAGCCAACCCCAACCAAGGAAACTATTGGGAGTGGGATCCCCCAAGGGAAATTTTGGGGCTAAAAGCCCATGTTTAAGTCAAGTTTTTGTAATATTATTGTAAAGACTCTGTATTTTTGTGGTCACGAAGCATGAAGGTATTATGTGTCACAAAGGGTAGTCTACCCTTAGTTTTGTAAAGTAAATTCGTCTGTAAGAGATCTACCCATGGTCTGTAGACCATGGGATTGTATAAAAGGAGCTAAGCTCTAACTAGTTAGAATCATCAAGGATAGCACGACGAAGAGAGTCATAGCTTTAGAGCAAGAAGTCTAAGTCTTGGGTTGTAGCGTAGGTAGAGGCTATGAAGCTGAGTGTGTAGAGGCCTAGGGTAGAAGTCTACAATTGAGTGCGTGGACCCCTGCAGCTGTGTGCGCAGGGTGAACAGAGTCTGTAACACTTGGAAGATATTAATAAAAGGAGTTATTTTGCAATTTATGTGTATTTGTTTTGTTGACGGGTTTGGATATCTTGTGTATGAATTTCCTTTATTATTCTTATATGATGTGCGAATGAATGCAATTACATTGAATATTTGAATGCAATCATGAATATCTCCTTATGCAGTGATAACTTTAAGTATTTGACAAGATAAGAAAATCACATAGGATAATTGAGGAATTTGCACGACACACTGCCATAGCAGCGTGAAAGTACCTGAGCCCCAGGTTAGGGTTGTGCGAAGGCTGATTGTATACTTTCACAAAGGTATTAAAGGTCAAAATGAGGGTTTGTATTACAAGCTATAAAGCAAGATCACTTGCGTGAAGGCAGGGATAGAAGAGATAAAACAACATTTGTTGTGGGGAAAAATGCCTATGCAGGACGATCCTATCCACCTAAGGTGTGACAGTGCCTTAGCAACAAACAGATACAGCTATTATGGTTTCTTCCTTTATGAAATGTGAAAGAGGGGAGATCGATAGACTTACCGTTGTCTTCCGTTTGTCCCTCGATCTAGATCCTCTTCTCTTTGGGTGTTCACAGCTACTTGCCTCCTCGCTTGCTCAAGAGAAAAGCTACTTGATTTCCACGAGATCACAAGAGAACAGCTACCTGTGACATGAGAACAGCTACTTGCGACAAGAGAAGAACGCAACACAAAGGCAAATTTTCTTATTCATAAATGATTCAGGATTAGAAGTAAATCAAATACACTAATGCAATCATACAAAATACACCAGCATATAGGAAAGAACCAAGATAGCTTTATTTATTGATAACAAGGTTCAGGAAGAGATACAACCCAGAGGGCTCCAATCCAGCATCCCCTTCCCAGCAGAATGGAATTCCTTCTTCAGCTCCCTTCAAAGCATTAAGCACCCAATGTTTCCAGTCTCAAACCAACAACAATTCTTTGCAATAACAAAATTCCAGCCTCTAGATCTCATGGAGGAGAGATCTATATATAGTTATTTTGGAGAGAGGATGAGTCAGCTTGAGATCTGACTAGTGTCCTCTTTCTCTCTCAGTTCTTGAGTCCACTTGGAGGTTCTTGCTTCCACTTGGAGATTTGGAACCTCTTACTCATCACCAGTCGAATTCCCTGAGGCAAGTGTCATTTTGGAAGCTTCCTGGGAATTGGCACATTGAGGAATGAGCCTGCCACTTGTCCAAACTCGCTCAGCGCAGGTAGCCTTTGTTGGAGTTGACATTCAACACAGGTAGACAGTGGAGCAGTTGACATTCAGCGCATATGCTCAGTGGAGCAGTTGACATGACCCTGAATTGACTTGTTTTTTAGTGGTTTCATGTGGAGAACTTCTGTGAATTGCTGTGGTTAGTTAGCCTTGTTCCTCTAGGGGTAGGAACAACATGTTTAGGGACTTTGGATCCCTTAGATTATGGACATTTCATGCTCAATGCTGTAAGGCACAAAAATGTCTATAACAACATTGTGACCATCTCAAGGGTTCAGAAACTTGGTTCCAACATCCCCCCATACTGCTTCGAGTGAGACTTCGGTCCGCACTCCACGGGCTGATGCCAAAAGGGCCAGTAGTGTAGGGATTTGTTTGGCTAAATAACATTGAACCTGGGTCAGGCCCCCTCAAGCCAACAAATGGTTCCATTGCCGAGACCAGAATCTGCATAAGAGATGTGTGATGTTGTATCACTAGAATCCAACTAAGAAGGATATTGGAGAGTGGTTGGATAGAAAGATCCACGAATTGGCGGCACAAGAGAATAGAAACCCATGATTGACAAAAGAATAGTGGTTGGACTGGTACCTATATACAGAGATCCACGAGATATTTTTCTACTCTTTCCCTATTGAGCTATAGGAGTGAGTCGCAAAGCAAGTAGATAAACAAAGGTGGAAACTTGATAGTCCTATTGTGTGGACCCTAGAGCTAGTGTGAAGGTTGGAAGCATCGAAGGATAAGATCACCCACGTTGTTGATCATTGGATCAATCGCGTCATAGGAGAATTTGTGACTGAATTTTTGGTCGACACCTCAGTCAGCGATAGCGAGGCGGAGTGAGGCTTTTTCAAAGGACCACGAGGTAAGTACGTAAAATATTTGAATACTTGAATTAAAATGTTGTTGTGCAAAAAATGAGTTATGCAGCTACCTTGATGTTCGAGACTACACGAAGTGGAAAAGCTTACAAAAACAAAGGAAATAAGGCTTCGGAGTATAGCCCCTTGATTTCACCTCCACAATAGGACAAAGAACGGATAGCGAAGGTTTCTCCATGAAGTGCTATACAGCTAATAAGACAAGGATTCCCATGAATACCACCTCCTCCCGCACCACCTCCAACTTCGCCCGTACCACCTCCACCTCCACCACGGTTCACTATGGCAAATACAGTGAAGTTTCATTTGTTCAAAGGCTTGGGAAATGAGGACTCGGACCAATTTTGGTTTGTTGTAAGGACTGTATGGGAAGCCCAAGGTGTTACAGATGATCATATAAAGAAGGCAACACTGGTTAGCACTCTACGAGATCACGCGCTAACCCGGTATATTAAATACTCTAACAATAACCAAAATCCTAGAGTATCAAACATCCAGGCACCACTAAATAGGGAATTTAGCAGGCCTAAATTTGAGGCGCAGTCAATTGTGGGATTCAAAGAGATTGTGATGCAACCAAGTGAGACAAAATGGGAACTAGATCAGAGGCTAAAATGTACAGTCTATGAAGCCAACATGAATTTTACAAATGGAAAACATCATGAGTGGTTTGTGGCTTCGCTACTACCACAATTAAGGAGTGTGTTGTCGCAGCAAAAGATAACAACTCAGGAAGAGGCCATAGAGATTTCCATGAGACTACATGAGACTACCATGCAAGATCCTAATCTAGGATTCCAGTAGATCCATGCACAGCTGAAGAATCCATGCCTTGAGATGCAAATTTTGATGTAGGACAGGACGGTTCAGCCAGAGGTACGCAAGGAGGTATGGTGCTTGAAATGCAAGAGTCCGGGTCATGACAAAGACATTCCCTATTTTTGCAAACTACCTTGTAGGAGGAGGATTGATGCCTTTAAGGTCAGCAGATCAAGCAGGACCTAGTGCGAGGCTTGCATTATGGTACATTATCTGTCAAGTAGCCAGAAAACATGCCACAGATAATTGTCACTTGCTACAGAAGTATGTACAAGCATCACAACAACTGTTCTACAACTTTTGTAGGTCGGTAGGATATGATGAGTGTACTTGTAGGAGCTATGAATTGATTATGGATATAACTCTCGCATATAGGGTTCAGGATGAAACACGACCCCTTGACCCAAATGCAAGGATGGCACGGACAGGATTTCAAGGCCACGGACAAGGCTGAGGTGAAGGAGGACCTGGTAGAGGTTGAGGAAAGTTGATTTGCTACAATTGTAGAGGATTTGGACACTATGCCCATAATTGCACTAATCCAACACATCCGTCGTGCAAATATTGCACATTGTTTGATCATGAGACAGAAGACTATCCTACAATGATAGCTAGGATATCTGACAAAGGTGCACTACTGCCTCCACCGACTAAGAATCTGCAGATGATGAGATCTGAGCCACATGAGGAAGATCCAAATGTAAATATAGTACTCAAGGGTGGAATCGAAACAGGAGATGACAAGGGGAAATAGCCAGAAGACAATACATGGTTTCTCAAAGCCCCAGTGAAAGAGGCTGAGTTAAATTTGGAGCATGCTCATGAAGCCTTCATGGAAGCTAAGAAGAGCTTCGTTGAGGCCTCCACCTCAAGAAGCAAGGATAAGCTTGAGCCATAGATGGACCCCTCTATGCTCATAACGTTCCTGGAAACTTGTATGAACATACAACGTGACAATAAGGTTGTGAAAGGGTTATAAGAAGTCATCAATAGATGCACTGGGACCACACTAGGTGAACCACATGTAGTACAAAAAATTGGCAAGCATAAAACAAGGATGGGACGGGAGATGAGACTGACACACAAATAGGAGAGTATGAAATGGATTTGGTCATTTTGGACCTGGGGTCAGATGTGAATGTCCTACCAAAGCAGACTTGGGAGAAAATGGGAAGATCTATGCTGCAATGGTCTTCGATTCCACTAAGGATGGTGAATCAACATAAAATCATTCCCATGGGGCACTATAGGGGGTGACCGTGGATATTGAGGGAGTGAGCTCGCTGGTAGATTTCAAAGTAATAGAGATAGTGGATGACAAGAATCCCTACCCTGAACTCTTGGGAATTAACTGGGCTACTGATATGAATGGGCTAATCAATCTGAAGAAGCAAAAGATGATCTTTGAGAAGAAATCGATTTGCGTAATAATACCCCTCGATCTTGCTAAAGGATTGCGCTATACGGAACTAGTCTGTGATTATGAGAGTGATGACGATCTGGATTGTATCTATAAGATAACATTGCAAGACCAAGATTGGGTGAATCCCACCGCGGATGGAAGGGTTACGTGGGATCATGAGAGTTATTGCACTTCGGACTCCGACGAAGAAATAAAATGCTTGTAGAATCAGTTACATGAAGTAAATACGCTAACTTGCAACATGATGACCTGTTCATTGTGTTGTGTGTCGTCAAAAGTAAGTAATATGCCTATTTATGATGGTCTAAATGAGGTAGATATATTTTTGGACACATTTGAAAGGGAAGTACCATAAAAGCAGTGCTTCTAGGCCTTGGACTGGCACTGTGCGTTACGCCCATAAGATGGTGGGGTATGCACAAGGGAATCTTTGATGATTGGCACAAATGTAGGAAGATGATGAGAACACGATTTGGGAAGCCTAATATGTGATTGACAGAAAAGTATGATGAGCATAATGATTAGCGCATGCATCTGGCCAAATGGATGCAGCTTATGGAGAAAATCTCCAACCTGAGTGGGTGAACCTATTCAGTCATACCCTGGATGTTATCCTAATGAATTGATATATAGAAACAGAGCTCCACCATGGGGTATGTGAATGGCATATCTTACACAAAGGATTCATGATGACATTAAGTTTTGAGGACAGGTTTGACAGTATTGATGAAGCACTACAAGAGGTGAAAGTAACCATCTTTAGGATACCATAGGATCCTTTAGACCTAATTCAGCCTGAATGGGATACTCAACTAAGTCACTCGCTTAAATTTTATAATGTAACTGTTGAAGATGAGGATCTACTGAAGATTAACATTCCAGGAATACAAGACCAACGCGAGGTTCAAGGACCACAGATTGAGAACCTTGATATAACCGCGTCGGTGAAAACAAAACAAGTGAACATTGGTACAGAGGCAGAACCCAAACTCATGAAGATTGGAGACTACTGGGACAATGCGATAGTGGATAAGGTCTTTGAATTTCTCCCCGAATACCAGGACTTATTCCCTACCAAGTTTACAGATCTAAAAGGAATAATCGGATACCTAGGAGTAATGAAGATCACGTTAAAGCCCAACGTGAAGCTAGTTAAGCAGAGGTCTTACTGCCTCAATCTGAAATACAAGGAGAAGGTCTACTTAGAGCTAGAAAAGATGCTAGTAGCAGGAATCATTGAGCCTATGGAAGAATCTGATTGGGTAAGCCCAATGGTGGTGCAAGAGAAGAATGAGAAGGATGACATAAGGATCTGCCTGGATCTCAGAAAACTAAATGACGCTCGTGTGCATGATCCTTTCCCAACTCCGTTCATGGATGAAGAGTTGGAAAATGTAGGTGGCCAGAAGTATATTCCTTCACTGATGGGTTCTTTGGGTACCAACAAATCAAAATCTCACTGGATCATACAAGCAAGACAACCTTCATGACTGAGTGGGGTTGTTTTCAATACACCGTAATGCTGTTTGGATTTTAGAATTCGCCTGCAATCTTTTTGCGAATGGTTGTTGTGGCATTCAAGGAATTTATTCATAAGTTCTTGGAGGTATATTTTGATAACTAGACTGTATTTGGGCTCATTAACGCCATGTATCAATCTTGCACCTGATGCTGGATACTTGTCGAAGATACCAGATCACGCTCAATCTCAAGAAGTGTTTGTTTTACAGTCCTTTTGGGAACCTATTGGGGAATGTGGTTTGAAGACAAGGACTGATGGTAGACACCACGAAGATCATAGTGATATTGAACTTGGAAGCATCAAGGAGTGTGAAACAGTTGCGCGCTACTCTGGGACATACGGGATATTAAAAAAAGTTTATCAAAAGCTATGCCCAGATCACCATGCTGATGGAACAATTGTTGAAGAAGGATGTCACGTTCTGTTGGAATGATGACTATAAGTAAAGCTTGGATATATTGAAAGAAAATATGGTTACCGTGTCATTTATAGTCTTCCCAGACTGGAAGAAAGAGTTCATGTACATGTCGATGTGTCATGTATAGCGCTAGGGGTAGTACTAACACAGGATGGTGAATAAGGCTTGGACCATCTGATCACATTCGCAAGCTGCAAATTATTCAAATTATATAAGAACTATTATAGAAGAACTGGAGCGATAAAAAGGTGTCTTTTGAACTCCTAATTACCTTCACATTAATTATCAACCCAGGGACGACTTTTTATTTCAAGAGTGTACTCAGTCTGAGGTGGCTATTTACTCAAGAGTAATGTTTAGTAGTACAACGTTCAGAGAACACAAGAGTAGACGGATGCTAAACTATGACTAAATTACTTCAAAAGGATAAAATCACACAAGACAACTTATCAGTCAAGGGTGCGGAAGTGATAACCCATCCCTCTAGAAACTGATGGAAAGGAAATTAGAGCATGGACCATAGGTCTGGGAGCTAGGCAGCGACTGCTGAGGCTCACTACAGCCTTAGACCTTCTCTCACACCAAAGCAGCAAATGCAAGTAAATGGAACGGCGGAAAGTAAAATAGAACAGCAAATAGGAAATGGAAGAGCAAGTCTAAAATGGAACGGCCGTAAATGGAACAACAAACTGGAATTAAAGGAACCGAACAGCAAAACTAAGTAATTGGAAAGACACAACAAACTATAAATGTAATTGAATCAACAACCTTAATCCAGCAGCATGAACATTAATCGCAGTTATTGAAGCAATTACAATCGCAGTTATATTTGAGTAGTAACTTAATTGAACAGCCATGGCAATTATAAATGAGCAGCAATTAAATGGACCATGGTTCTTAATTAGACAGCGCAGTATTAGATCAAAATTATCAGCAATACATTTCAAGTTATAATTAATAATTCTATCACTCACGCAATCCAATTATGATTTCAATATAACAAAGTAATTTCTGCGAAATGTTCATAAACAAAAGATCGCTGAACAAAACAATTTAAAGAAATGAAAAGGAAAACAAACTGTCACACAGCAGCAATTTTAAATATATGATACACAGCAGCAGCGTACTCCACCAGAGGTTGGGCCCTTAGCCGCCAGTGGACGCTGCTGGGTTACTTCAGAAGGAAAAGAGTGAACAGCAATGCCCAAATTATGTATTAATCATTAAATAGTGAAATCATTACAATAGTTGAAGCTTTGAGACTTACAGCATAAAACAATCCTTCCTTCCTCCTATCCTATCATGAATCCTTGCTTCTAAATCTCTAATTCAACTCATCAATTCGCCATCATTCGAATCCCCAAAGTCATCCTGAAGTCTCTTCAAATCATCCCCATCTCTGATCTCTGTTTTCATTTAAATAGAGAGAGATCAGAGAGAAGTTACAATAAGGATAAGTACAACATGATTCCTATAACAAAATCGGTTTGCTTCTAACCATTTGATCAACAAGAACAAGGCGAATTTGGCTTTGTAGCTGAGATTTGGAGGACGACCGCAACTGCAAATCTAAGAAAATCGTGCTCAAAGAACCCTACGTTTCTCTTTGTACAAGCCGAATTTGGGCAAACCGTTCTTTGTAAAACTTAATTGGGCCCGTTCTGGACAAAACCCATGTTCCGGATTTCTCAAATTCGTCTTCATTTGCTCAGAATCTCAACCGCAGAACTGTCACTCCTTAAACCAGCGAATTTCTGAGTTGGTCGTGCTCAAAGAACCCTACGTTTCGCTTTGTACAAGCCGAATTTGGGCAAACCGTTCTTTGACAAAGTTAATTGGGCCCGTTCTGGACAAAACCCATGTTCCGGATTTCTCAAATTCGTCTTCATTTTCTCAGAATCTCAACCGAAAAATTGTCACTCCTTAAACCAGCGAATTTCTGAGTTGGCAGATTTAAAAATCAAATCTTCAATCTGGAAGTTACCTTGGAGGCTAAAAATGGTGAATAATGTTATAACCAACTTATTAGAACTATCATTGATAAAATAATGCATAATCATCAATTTATTAGAAATAAAGGAGAATAAATAATATTCATCCATGAGAGCATAAATCATTTATAGAATGGATTTAAATGATAAATTATAATAGATGATATAATAGAGAAGAGTAAAAATGGATGAAATAAGTGTTACAAAGTGGTCATATTCATGGCCCAACATACCCCCACACTCAATATATTGCATGTCTTCATGCAACCCAAAGACAAAAACCCATGTGTTAACCAAGCGATAAAAAAATATGTTCATCTCAGCGCATGAAATGGATAGAACAAATGAATTCTTCCTCAATTAATGAATATTCAATTTTAGGAATCTTGATGAAGACATAACAATTAAGCTGCAGCAAAATATAATATAAATAACAACAACCTTTATTAACCATTTTCCCAAAAACTACAACCCAGCTTTTGTTGAAATTTGGCAAATAAATTTATAATATATGAATGTCTTTATGATCCAAAAATGAGATTGTTTTAATGCATGGATCATGAGATATAAACAAAATGGTTGTAGGTGAGAGTGCATGATTTCCGAAATTTTATGAACCAATATCTCTTGAAATTGTGTGGGTTTGTATTAATGATACGTATGTGTTTTCCAAAAATTACAAGAATTGAGTTCATAGTTTTAAAAATATGTGGAAATCAATTTCTGCACTGTGTAAAAATGAAATTGTATGCCTTAAATAAGGAAGAAAGTAGAAAACATCCATCATGCATAGCAATTCCTCCCCCTCTCTGAAAAATTAGCATGTCCTCATGCGATGCTAGAGAACAAATAGAGGTGGTTTCTACCAGCTGTTGAATTCGATGCTTGGTGTAAAACAACATGGAATAACGGAGGTGTTGAGAGTGAATAAGAATAGCAATGGAGGATAAAGAATATGAATGGCGTGGTCATAAGAAAGAAATGAATGAAAGGAACACTCCCCCACACTCGAAAATGACATGCTACTGAAAAAGGGGAAGTGGTAAAGATGTGGAATGAAGGATGACAAATAATGCTCAAAATGGATTTTCATTAGATTCTCCTAAATTTATAATAAATTAGAAAACTATGCAATTTTATCTCAAGTTTTACCTCCAAAAATGTGGAATGACATATAAATACTGGCAGTTGTTGAAGCTGATGTAGGCAGAGTTGGTGCTAAAAGTGATGCAAAAGGTGGAATCCAGGGAAGCACAGCATGTCTGAAGAATTTTTCACGTTCGCGAGCCTCTACTGTGAAGTGCAATAGTGTGGTCATGCTACGAATAGAATTCTGCCCATACTTTTTGTTCGCCTGTAAACAAAGCAGTGTTTTGCATACAATGTTCTTGAATCCATAGTGTTAGTTTTGAATAGAAATAGATAAGATGCATGCAAAACTTTCAGTCAGAAAAACTTTTGTCAAATCAACAAGTTATGGCAGAGTGTAGTAATCATATCGCATGCAATTCCATAATGCAGACATTCCCCCCCCTCTAATATAACCATAAAGCATATGAAAGGGGTGGTGTTGATGACAAGGCAAGGGAGTGAACAATACAATAGTAAATGAAGCAGAGTACACATATCAATGATAGGACGGTGAAAGTTATGGTTATATTGAGAGCAAAGTGTGTAAAGATAGTTATGAATAAGAGATAGGATGCTTTGGATTGATGATAGTTTATGCAAAACGAAAAAGGACAACAATATGCTAAAAAGATGCTTTGCTGACGATATTCTAGCTGAAAATGATGTGATTGATCATAAAACAATTTCTCATGCATAAAGGTTCAAAACAGGGAAAAAGTTAAGGAAATAACTTCTCTGATAAAAAGAAAAAATAAGAAAAGGGTATTATAATAATAATTGACAATAAGATATAACTTCAATACCATAAGCAGAGCCGCTACTGCCAGCAGGCGTCCATAGCCTCGGCAGGGTTGCTTTTTAACCCATATGAGCCAGGATCCTCAATTTATAAATGGAGAGTTACAGTGTTGTTCTACAGAAGAGATCAGTGTGCTGGCGTGGTAACCAGATAATCACACTGCCATTCACTGGGATGTAGCAAAAAGTGATCAGGCCGGCTCGTGATGAGACCTCCTGTTCCAAGGATAATTTGGCTATCCAATGGATCATAACCCTGGTGTGGTGGCCATAACGGGAATGTCACTCTGTTACATCCTTATGAACATGGTAGGCTGGCTCGTAATGAGACCCCCTATCCTCCATCTGGGAACAAAATTTTGTTATATTTACACATTTTTATGATAAAAAGAGGGAGGCTCAGTACTCCTTAAGAGCAGGGATGGCGGAAGAAGTTGAAGATGTCAATAGAAAAAATATACCCATAATCTCATTTATTACAGACAGAGAAGATTATAACCAGGGATGATGGAACCAACATGGTATTAAGATGATCAATCAATATCATGTTCAACAGAAAACAATGCAGTAAAGTAGTATATAAATAATTGTGTCCCTTTTGAAAAAATCTATCATCAAGGAGCTGTCCTGTTAAAGATCATAACGTGAATGATATTAACTCGCTTCAATAGAATCGATAACTCTTGTCCTCATAAAAGTAGTGTACTTCATGCCATGGAAGGGAATCAGTAAAATGTGGTTGAGATGAATTAGGAATAATCCCACAAGAGGAAGAAAAGGGTTTCTCTCAAAAATACTCCCAAAGTGTTGCTTTTTTTGAATGAACAGCAAAAACACTCAAAAAAGTGTTATTCCTTGTAGGGAACAACAAAGGAAATGCACACCAAAAAGCAAAAATACACACAAAAAAATGTGAGAATGCGAATGCCGTTCCTTTGGAAAAAGGAACAGCAAAAATCAACAGTACCATTCCTTTGAAAAAGGAACATCAAAAATGAAAAGTGTCGAAGTGCTATCCCTTTCGAAAAGGAACAGCAAAACGTGAAAGTACAGAAGTGTTGTTCCATTCGAAAAGGAACAGCAAAACGTGAAAGTGCAGAAGTGTTGTTCCATTTCAAAAAGGAACAGCAAAACGTGAAAGTGAAGAAGTGTTGTTCCATTTCGAAAAGGAACAGCAAAAAGTGAAAGTGCAGAAGTGTTGTTCCATTTCGAAAAGGAACAGCAGCTGTTCCATTTCGAAAAGGAACAACAAAATGTGAAAGTGAAAAAGTGTTGTTCCATTTCGAAAAGGAACAGCAGCTGTTCCATTTCGAAAAGGAATAACAAAATGTGAAAGTGAAAAAGTGTTGTTCCATTTCGAAAAGGAACAGCAAAACGTGAAAGTGCAAAAGTGTTGTTCCATTTCGAAAAGGAACAGCAGCTGTTCCATTTCGAAAAGGAACAACAAAATGAACTGTGAAAAAGGAACAGCAAAATGAATGGCTGAACCAAAAAGTGTTATTCCTTTAGAAAATAAATAGCAAAATGAAAATGATGTCCCTTTGAAAAAGGAACAGCAGGAACGACAAAAATGCACACAAATGATGTCCCTTCAGAAAAGGAACAACAAAATACACAACCATAAAATGCAAACACGCAAAGAATGAATTAGTTGTTCACTGCATTGATGCTGAGGATGAGTTGCACTTTGAATGAAGCAACACCTGAAACACAAAATATAAGAGAAATTAGAAAAAAAAAACAACAAAAAGCAGTATGTAAATAAATAAATTGAGTTACAACAGCTATGATGTTATGTCAAAAAAATGATCTATTTGAAAAATGTTTTGGCAGTAGTGACAAGACATGAATCTTCAAATCGAAATCAATTCTTCATTTCTTCTATTATGAATCCATTGGGTAATGAGTTGGATGAAATTCCTTTGTTTTATTAAAATTTGTTTCAAGAATCACTTGTCCATAAATTGACGTTCTTTTTCTCCTAGGACCTGCAAAAAATGAGTGTCTACTTGCAATAAAACATTAAATCATGGAGAAAGAGAGGTGCACGGCTCCCCTAATTCAAGAATTATGCAAAAAAACTAACAAGTAGTTACTTTATAGAACAAATCTAAGGAGAAAATAACAAAGTAAAATTTATTTGTTACCTGCGGGAGAGCAGTGGCCAATCATACTAACCTGCAGTGTTTTAATCACAACTTCTTTATTTTTCGTCGAAATTGAGTGATTCCAAAGCCAAATGAGAGCTAATTCAAAGGTTTATCTCCATTAGAAACAGGTTTTAAATATTCAATGATATGATATGTCAATTTTAGTTAGAACAACCTGCATAATAGAGTCATTGTCGATTACCCGGCTTAGACCAACAGTTGATATTTCAAGCGTAACTTTTTCGTTTGATGTCGGATTCGAATGATTAAAATTGGAAATGAAAATAGATTCATTTATTGATCTCCAATAGAAACAGGTTTTGAAGACAAGAAGAATTGATAGGTCAAATACTGTAAGGAACAGCCGGAAAGACAGAGTTTTAAGAGTGCTGATTTACGATAGACAGTCAGTATTTTGATCATAACTTCCCCATACGATATCGAAAATGAGTGATTCAAACTGAATTGTAAACTAGATTCATAGGGGAATCTACCATAGAAACAGGTTTTAAAAATATGGTCATTTAGGCCTCCAAAAATTGACTGTCCCAACTCTGTTCCTGAGCTGCCCGCTAGATAACCGGTCAATGTTTTGGTTCTAACTTTTTCGTTTCAAATCCAAATTGAGTGGTTCAAATTGGGTTAGAAAGTAGACATCAAGGGCTACCTAGGGTAGAAACAGGTTTTAAAAATATGGTCATTTAGGCCTCCAAAAACTGACTGTCCCAACTCTGTTCCTGAGCTGCCTGCTAGACACCCTGTCAATGTTTCGGTTCTAACGTTTTCGTTTCATATCAAAATTGAGTGATTCAAATTGGATTGGAAAGTAGACACCAAGGGCTACCTATGGTAGAAACATGTTTTAAAAATATTCACTTTTGGTCCCTCAAAACATGACTGTCCCGACTGTTTTTTCAGAAATCTCATCAAGCCCGCAAGCCAAAAAAATGAAATTCAAACATTTTTTCAAATTGGTGATAAAAATGAAAATGAGTGTTTGTAGAACTTATTATTTCCATTATGATTCATCTACATACACAAATGAATTGGAACATTTATCATCGATATTGATTTCGATAGCATGTTGCAACAAAAAAAAACAACTAGTTTTACAAAAATAAATAAAAAAATGTGTTTGTTTTATTTCTTTATTTATTTTATTTTCTCCACTATCCTACTCTTCTTTGAGAATTGATTATGTTTATGTATAAGAGTATTTCCAGTGGAACCATGTTAGAAATAAGGCCTCATGTATGCACATACCCAAATTCGAAAAATGCATGTTGATAAAAACTAGGGTATGAGAAGCCAACTTCCCTTGAAAAGATGATTTCAAAAATTGTTGAAGCATAGAGTGATGTTGCAAACAAGTGATGGAGTGAAACCAATCTTCAATATATCCTTTACTTTCTTGATTTCCCATAGCCATCATACCATGAAGTTCTTGGTCTTTTAAAATAACTTGTTGATGCATCCTACAAGAAACCTCATTTTCTTCCATAGCTTCTACAATTTTAGAATTTAAAACATTCTGAATCTCATTGTAAATTTTTTTTAATGGCGCATGTGAGATAGAATGGGTGGGAAGGGTGGGTAAATTTGGCAGTTCAACATTGTAAGCATGTTGTACTGGTTTATTGTGGTGAGGGTGTGGAATTAGTTGAGCAGGAAAATGTGTAAAGAATGGAGCATTGTGATGATGTGGTTGGTTGGGTTGAGTGAATGAATTTGGTATGCAAGCAGGATGTTGTGGAAGAGCTGGTGAAAAATATGGAGAATATGTTTGTGCTACAAGGTGAGGGAGAGTAGTCATGCCATCATAAGATGAACCATTCCCAACTTGTGAACAAGATAGGTGGTTATATTGAAATTGACATGGCTGCCCCAACACATTAACATTCCATAATGGATTATGCAAGTAAGAAAGTGGAGAGGGAGTGTTTTGAACCATACCTGTAGGCCATGATTTCCGTGATTTTGACCTTGTTGCAACTTCCTTACCTCTTTGATATGCTACTTCCATCCTAGATAAGGAAGAGTGAGTATCTATGAGATGCTCCTTTCGGTCCTGAAGGTAAAACCCTTCATCCAATTCTTGATTTTTATGAACCTGCAAAACATCCAATTTTTCATTTCGAGAGCTAATAAAATCAACTTTAAAATTTTCAAATAACACATTGATTTCAGCTCTTATGTCTCCTATTCTTGTAGCAAATTTGGAAAAGAAAGAACAAACATCTCTAGAATTCTTACCAGCCTTGGAGATTCCTCTTGAATACCTTATGCACAATTCACAAACATCATCATATAACAACTGAAAAACATCGCCTTTTCCTATCAGATTTAAAAGTTCTAAAAATTCATCTTTGATTCCTTTAAGAAGGAGTGTTTTTAAGATCTCTTTTTCCAAATGCTTATATTTTGATTTTTGAAGGTTGTAATGAAATCGATCTACATAGTCCTCCAAACTTTCATCTTCTCCTTGTATCATATCGAAAATATCTTCATTGGCTTTGCAATAGTCTTGGTACTTCTTCAAGAATATGTTCTTCATGTCCTCCCATGATTGGATGCAATTCCCACCTAGACTCATGAACCATCAGAGAGCTGCTCCTTTTAGAGTAAGAGGAAACACTTTCAATCTTTGATCATTAGTACAATAATCATATCCTCTACAAAGTATTTCGAACTCAAATAAAAATGTATCTGGATCTTCATTTGCTAAACCATGAAAATTTGGTAAAGATGGGGGAATTATGTGCATTTGTGTCACTCCTCCTAGATCTTTGATAGGAAATTCAAAAGTAGAAACGTGAGCCATTTCTTACCATAGCTTAAGATGTTCTTCATGTGTTTCTTCGAGGCTCCTTCTTCAAATGTTCCTGTCAATCGGTTAGTGAAATGGGTGGTGCTTACATCACCACTTGCGTGAGATCATGTAATTCATTTTTTAAAAATTTCTATCTTTTTCCTAACCATTCACACAAAAATTCAAACATCTATCTCTACCCTAGGTTCTTTAACAGTCCTGCTGGAAAGCGGACGGGGGAGTAGGGCTTTTACATGCTCCGTACGCAGGTTCTTACCTTCCGTTTTTAAGATCCAACTCTTCCCTAGCAGGCACTCATCAGATTCACACTACTCTTTAGAAATGGCTACACTCTCCCCGGCAACGGCGCCAAAATGTGGAGCGATAAAAAGGTGTCTTTTGAACTCCTAATTACCTTCACATTAATTATCAACCCAGGGACGACTTTTTATTTCAAGAGTGTACTCAGTCTGAGGCGGCTATTTACTCAAGAGTAATGTTTAGTAGTACAGTGTTCAGAGAACACAAGAGTAGACGGATGCTAAACTATGACTAAATTACTTCAAAAGGATAAAATCACACAAGACAGCTTATCAGTCAAGGGTGTGGAAGCGATAACCCATCCCTCTAGAAACTGATGGAAAGGAAATTAGAGCATGGACCATAGGTCTGGGAGCTAGGCAGCGACTGCTGAGGCTCACTACAGCCTTAGACCTTCTCTCACACCAAAGCAGCAAATGCAAGTAAATGGAACGGCAGAAAGTAAAATAGAACAGCAAATAGGAAATGGAAGAGCAAGTCTAAAATGGAACGGCCGTAAATGGAACAGCAAACTGGAATTAAAGGAACCGAACAGCAAAACTAAGTAATTGGAAAGACACAACAAACTATAAAGGTAATTGAATCAGCAACCTTAATCTAGCAGCATGAACATTAATCGCAGTTATTGAAGCAATTACAATCGCAGTTATATTTGAGTAGTAACTTAATTGAACAACCATGGCAATTATAAATGAGCAGCAATTAAATGGACCATGGTTCTTAATTAGACAGCGCAGTATTAGATCAAAATTATCAGCAATACATTTCAAGTTATAATTAATAATTCTATCACTCAAGCAATCCAATTATGATTTCAATATAACAAAGTAATTTCTGCGAAATGTTCATAAACAAAAGATCGTTGAACAAAACAATTTAAAGAAATGAAAAGGAAAACAAACTGTCACACAGCAGCAATTTTAAATATATGATACACAGCAACAGCGTACTCCACCAGAGGTTGGGCCCTTAGCCGCCAGTGGACGCTGCTGGGTTACTTCAGAAGGAAAAGAGTGAACAGCAATGCCCAAATTATGTATTAATCATTAAATAGTGAAATCATTACAATAGTTGAAGCTTTGAGACTTACAGCATAAAACAATCCTTCCTTCCTCCTATCCTATCATGAATCCTTGCTTCTAAATCTCTAATTCAAATCATCAATTCGCCATCATTCGAATCCCCAAAGTCATCCTGAAGTCTCTTCAAATCATCCCCATCTCTGATCTCTGTTTTCATTTAAATAGAGAGAGATCAGAGAGAAGTTACAATAAGGATAAGTACAACATGATTCCTATTACAAAATCGGTTTGCTTCTAACCATTTGATCAACAAGAACAAGGCAAATTTGGCTTTGCAGCTGAGATTTGGAGGACGACCGCAACTGCAAATCTGAGAAAATCGTGCTCAAAGAACCCTACTTTTCTCTTTGTACAAGCCGAATTTGGGCAAACCATTCTTCGTGAAACTTAATTGGGCCCGTTCTGGACAAAACCCATGTTCTGGATTTCTCAAATTCGTCTTCATTTGCTCAGAATCTCAACCACAGAACTGTCACTCCTTAAACCAGCGAATTTCTGAGTTGGTCATGCTCAAAGAACCCTACGTTTCGCTTTGTACAAGCCGAATTTGGGCAAACCGTTCTTTGAAAAAGTTAATTGGGCCCGTTCTGGACAAAACCCATGTTCCGGATTTCTCAAATTCGTCTTCATTTTCTCAGAATCTCAACCGAAAAATTGTCACTCCTTAAACCAGCGAATTTCTGAGTTGGCAGATTTAAAAATCAAATCTTCAATCTGGAAGTTACCTTGGAGGCTAAAAATGGTGAATAATGTTATAACCAACTTATTAGAACTATCATTGATAAAATAATGCATAATCATCAATTTATTAGAAATAAAGGAGAATAAATAATATTCATCCATGAGAGCATAAATCATTTATAAAATGGATTTAAATGATAAATTATAATAGATGATATGATAGAGAAGAGTAAAAATGGATGAAATAAGTGTTACAAAGTGGTCGTATTCATGGCCCAACAGCGCATGGTTGTTGTGGCATTCAAGGAATTTATTCATAAGTTCTTGGAGGTATATTTTGATAACTAGACTGTATTTGGGCTCATTAACGCCATGTATCAATCTTGCACCTGATGCTGGATACTTGTCGAAGATACCAGATCACGCTCAATCTCAAGAAGTGTTTGTTTTACAGTCCTTTTGGGAACCTATTGGGGAATGTGGTTTACAGACAAGGACTGATGGTAGACCCCACGAAGATCATAGTGATATTGAACTTGGAAGCATCAAGGAGTGTGAAACAGTTGCGCGCTACTCTGGGACATACGGGATATTAAAAAAAGTTTATCAAAAGCTATGCCCAGATCACCATGCTGATGGAACAATTGTTGAAGAAGGATGTCACGTTCTGTTGGAATGATGACTATAAGTAAAGCTTGGATATATTGAAAGAAAATATGGTTACCGTGTCATTTATAGTCTTCCCAGACTAGAAGAAAGAGTTCATGTACATGTCGATGTGTCATGTATAGCAATAGGGGTAGTACTAACACAGGATGGTGAATAAGGCTTGGACCATCTGATCACATTCGCAAGCTGCAAATTATCCAAATTATAGAAGAACTATTATACCACTGAACGCGAGGGGCTAGCTATGGTGTATGCTCTCCAGAAGTACCTTCATTACTTGCTACAAGGCCAATTTAAGATGTATATGGATCACTCCGCGCTGAAGTACTTGGTCAATAAGCTTGTGTTGGGGGCAAAAATTTGTAAATGGCTCTTATTGTTCCAAGAGTACGATTTTGAAGTTGTTATGAAGCCTGAACAAATGAACGCGGGACTAGACCATCTATCGCATATCAAAACAAGGGAGGAACCTACTAACTTGGAAGAAGGATTGTCTGACACACAACTATTTGCAGTGCGTGTCATGGATGGTCATTTTGAGGACGTAATACATTTCCTGAAAACATGAACTACACCGGAAGAATACTATGTCCAGCAAAAGAAGGAATTAGTGGTGCACATGGCAAATTTCTCTATCATTGTTGGGCATCTATACAAGATGGGGACTGATGAGATATTGCAACAGTATGTACTTGAGTACGAACGAAGCAGCATCCTCATGGATGCTCATGGGGGAACCACGAGAGGACATTATGTAGCGAGAGAAATCGCGCAAAAGATTCTACGTACAGGGTTGTGGTGGCCAACCCTTCATCAGGATTCAAAATCATACTGCAAGGCATGTGATGACTGTCAAAGAACGGGTAAGCCATTGCAAAGGGATGAAATGCCTTTGAATCCACAAATGGCATTGCAACCCTTCGAAAAGTAGGCAATAGATTTTGTAGGACCCATCCAACCATAATAGAAGATAGGAGCAAGGTACATTATCACTACGACGGAGTATTTGACTTGTTGGGAAGAAGCGTAGCCAGTGAAGGATTGCAAGGGTGTGACAGCCACAAACTTCCTTTTTGAGCATGTGTTGATGTGATTTGGATATCCAAGGATCTTGATGATTGATCATGGTACACACTTCCTAAATGAGACGATCAATGCACTAACGGAGGAATTTCAGGTATATCACCAGAAGAGCACACCTTATCACCCACAAGCTAACAAGATAGTGGAGGCATTCAACAAAGTGCTTGAAAATGCACCGACCAAGGTTTGGAATGCTTAGTGAAGTGATTGGGACCTACGCATACCTACAGTATTGTGGGCTTATCGAACGACATGCAAAAAGCTGACTGGACAAACCCCTTTTAGGCTTGTCTATGGTGTGGAAGCCGTAATGCCTATGGAATACATCGTGCCTAGCCCTTTCATAATAGCGCTCATAGGTATGATGGATCACGGACCCCTAGAAGAAAGGCTCGGCAAGCTAGATGAGCTCAAAGAAGAAATATTTTTGGTTGGATTTCACCAGAGGCTCCAAAAGCAACATGAAATGGCATGGCATGATTGACACATCAAGCTACACACATTTAAGGTAAATGATCTGGTTTTGTTGTATGATAGTAAGTTCGATAAATTTCCCAGGAAATTCAGGATGCACTGGTTAACGCCTTCCATTATTAAGGAGATTACCGATGGAGGAGCGATACAGCTGGTCAAGTTAAATGGATAACCCTTCCCAAGAAAGGTGAATGGCAGTAACTTGAAGCCATACACCGGTGGTTTGACCATGTGACTAAATGAAGGTAGCATAGACTTAGTGTTCCAGGCAGCTAAAAGGAGGCGCGGGACTATAAACTACACTACCCGAGTTGGGGAGTTGCACGATTGGAAGATGGTACGAAGCAAGGACATGTCACTGGGTCCGCAACAGCGCAGAGGGAGTTGCACTACCCAGGGATAAATTGCACAAGTCAGTTGGACAATGACCGTTAAAGTCATTGTTCATGAAAAGACGGTAGAACTGAGGCCAAAAAAAGCGGGCGACTGACATTTAAGACGAAATTTATGGCTTAGATCCTTGTAAATTTGCCGCCAATCCAGCATTAATAAATCTATTTTGGGGGAACTATTTAATTTGAATTCAAATTACTGTATAAACTACAAGTAGTTGTCCAGCAAGAAACACTTGGCATTTTTTGTATTCATTTGTTGAGCTCTCAAATGCCTATGGACCCAGAGTTTTTCGAGGCTCTCAAACAGACTTCTGAATTTGTGAACTTTCTTGAGATGTCACAAGTACTGATAAAGAGTGTTATGTCATCACCCCCAAAAATTATCAATACATAGCAAGTGGTAGAAGATTTGGCACAAGAAATGGAGAAACAGGTTAAAGAAGTTACCCCAAAAGTAGTCAAAGTACTAGCGGAGGTCCCTAAATCTCCGAGAACGCCGAGACCAAAGCCAACCCCAACCAAGGAGACTGTGAAGGGTAAGAAGGGAAAGTTGCTTGCCATCTCGGTGCACACATCGCTCAGATGAAACCCAACAAAGCCCACTGCCCAGGAGAAAGGCAAGGCTACAAACCTAGAGGCAGATGAGGAGGATATGGAAGACATCCCCATAGACGATGAAGATGTGGGAGTGGAAATAGAGGAGGTCAAAGCCCAGCATCTGGACCCTATTACACCGTTGTCGGAGTATGTCCCTTCGTGCAAGCCTAAGTCCAAGGTCCCAAAGGACATTGATGAAAGCAAGACTCCCCTACAAACCCCATTACTATGGGATGAAATCACTTTTGACGATCTGCATTTGGCACGGGTGCCCACATTGAAGCTCAAAGACTAGGACTCGGCTGACGATGAGAGGTTCCCACACCTGGCAACTGAATAGTTGATGGGCCGCATCATAGACACAAAGATGGGGATGATTGAATTAGAGCCGAGGAAGTGGCACAGAGGAGTAGAGAAGGGAGGATTACTCAACCTGCTCTGGGTGTCGCACTATAACAACATCCCCGTGATGATATTAGTCATCAAACAGCTATTATGTTTGGTGCATGATGTGTGTCTGTAGCTGGAGGAGCCAATACCCATCACCAATATGTTGATTCAACGCATCACATCTATTGTAGAAATATTTGGGCACTGCAAACCCAATCACATATGTCCATAAACTAAGGGTTTCTAAACCCCTAAAAGTGTTGTTTCATACCCTAAAGGATCAAGTTCAAGTAATTACATCATTTCCTAGAAGTTCTCCCTAAAACATTGCTAAGAACTGGTCAAAATTAGACCATACAGACTGCTCCATGCTGAGGGTGCGATGCATCTCACCTACTACACATAAAGGGGGTGATGCATACTTAAAGCCCTTTTGTAAGGTGCGATGAGTGAGAGCAGCCAAATGGAAGAGGCAGATTGTTAGGTGGAAAGTCAAATAATCTTCTAGAAATTGCTCATATGACACTTGCCTCTCTGAATTCGCCCACTGATGAGTAAGAGATCATGAAATCTCCAAGTGGAACCAAGAACTATCAGTGAAATGACACTAATAAAAATCCCAGAAGCTGACTCACTCTCCTGCAAACATCTATATATGGATCCCTCATCCTAGAGATCCAGAAGGCTGGAATTTTGTAATTTGTAAGGAAGTGTTGTTGGTTTCTCTTTGAGACATTGTATTGTTGGGTGATCTTGCTTTTTATGAGGTGAAGAGGGCTTTCATGTTGGGAGGATGATCTTGGATTAGATAGCTTGGTTGTAATCCTCTCTTCTACTACTTCTGTCAATAAGTCTATTTGAGTTTTCTTCCATATACTTGTATATCTCTGAATCTTGTATTTATATATGCATTTGTATGGTTAATGTACATCTAATCCTATATTGTTTATGGTTATAGATCTCTATGATTTGATGGTATTTTGTTGCTTTTACTCTATAGTGTTCTTTGAAGTGGGACAAGTGAGAAAGGAGTGGTGAAAGCTCTATCAAAGGAGAGAGGAAACAAGCAAGGAGACTAGCGAAAGACTGAGGTTGGTACTCTCTGCTTCTCTCTCATCTATCTCTCATAAAGGAAAACACAAGCAACTTTGATTTGTTTGTTTCTAAGATAGCTACCCGTCTTAGTGGGACTAGCAGCTTTGAATGGACACTAGTTTTCCCAATAAAAAAATGGCGACTCCGTTGGGGAGTGAATAGTTTGTTTGTTTGTTATTATTGTTTGCTTTATAAACTATAGATGGAGCTTGAAGTTAAGCCAGCTAGCCTTCGAACTGCTTTTGCTATGCAACTGCAAAGTAGATCAACACTACTTCAGTCAATCTCCATATAGTTTATGAACTAAACATCTGACTTGCAAACATCCTAAGTGCCCTGGTGGTAGCTCAAATAACCTCATTAGATCATTCCCTATACTTTGTGTTTACTTCCTATCAAAAGCTCAACCTAAACCCCTAAACTTAGCTGCAAACTATGAGTGAAAACCAAGCTTAGTTTCATCCCTGGACCATCGCACTGTCTCTCATTGGCAAACTGGATGCATCACACCTCCCGTGTGTTGTAGGTGAGATGCATCCCTATTTCCCTGTGTTACAGGTGTGATGATTGAGTGAGACTGTTTCTGCCTCCAGATTTTGGTTTTTTCTTCATTGTCTTCAGCTTTATTTAGTAGTTTTGTTGTCTATGATCAGTATATCACTATTGAAACCTTCTTCCTTTGCATTATTCAGCCTCCATTGATAAGGAATTGTGAATGTTTTTAATGTATTTTTCATCATTTACAGTCCTCCTTTGCAAATAGTATCTTAATCGAACTGTTGTCTTTTGATTTGAAAGTGTCGCAACTATCTTTTTCAGTCAAGAAAAAGAGTGTCGTAAAGTATTCCTCTTTTAGATAGTCGATTACACTTCTTCCATTGTACTTGATTTTGAAACTATTAGTATTTCAAGTGTCACAAGCAGTTTTCAAGTCGAAATTTAAAGTGTCATCTTAGTCTTCCTTTTGTTTCGAAAAGAGAAAATTGTTAGTACTGTTGCTTTGAAAGAAAATTGTTCAGATCTGTACTTAGTTTTTGTTAAGAATTACTACATAACATAAATAATTACTGAGAGGAATAAATATAAAAATAACCAGCAACAACCATAAACACATAAACACACATGTTTATTTGGGAAAACCCCAAATCCTGACAAAAACCCAACCATAATGAAATTTCATTATCCTTGGCCAAAACCCTGGCCAATCCGGCCAAGTGAGCCAGCCACCACTCACCTCCAGGACCTACCCTAGGATATTTGATAATCTCACAAGCTGTCCTAGTTCAGCATGCTTCATCATACCACCACATGCATCCCCATATCACCCAAATGGACATTCAGACTTTACATGTGATTTACTGGGGTTCATCATACCACCACATGCATCCCCATATCACCCAAATGGACATTCAGACTTTAGGTGTGATTTACTGGGGTACGCATGCCTTACCAGGTCTTACATTTGTATACCCATTTACATGAAAATTTCCATTTTATTTTTATTTTGTTGCTATCTTGACCCACACACAACTTGAACTACTGCAAGTTTAACCATGCATTTCACCCCGACTTTCTTGATTTTCTGAAAACAATGCTCTGTTCTTTTGTTTTGATCTCTCGGCTTCAACAGATCAGACAGGTTTTCGACTCAGAACGCTTGGACCCTTCACAACTGCGGCAGGAGTTTTTCATGCAACAGCAGAAACAAAACTCATGCAGTCAGTAGGTCTGGCTCTTCAGGGCTCCTCTTCACGCTTCCACGCTTTTTCTCCCCAGCACGCAGCCTGTGGACAACAGCACGTAGAGGGTTTGGCAGCTTCAACTGCTCCACGCTTCTGCAACTACTCCATGCTTCTCACCCAAACAACACGCAGAGACAATAAGCGGCAGAGCGTTCGGCAAGAACCCCACGAAGGCAGATGGCTTTCATTCATGCAGCAAAGCCCATGCATGCCTCCCTCTTTTCACTACTCACTCCAAGCAACAACGTCCTTTCTCCCACTCAGCAGCAAGTCTTCCTCTCTTACACGTAGGCAACAACACGCAGTACACACAGGGTGCAGCGAGCACGGTTTGACAACCTCTCTTGCAGGTAGAGGTCTCTGGTCACGCATCATGCATATTTGGTCATGCAACACTCATACAAGTTGTCTTGCATGTAGCACAATCCTCCTTCAACCTTTTGCAATATGCCACACTGGTCTTTTAACAGGCAGCAACTCAACTTAATCTAATTTAAACTTTCAAAATTTAATTTAAATTTCCAAAAAATATTCCCATGGCTTGGCAAAGGCTCGAGACTTCATTTTCTTCTTACTCCTCATCGAACCATCACTCAACAGGACATTGCTGGTTTGTGCAACGAGCTATTGGTTCAACCAGGGTTACATGGGAACATTTCAAACAGCTATCCAATGTCCTTGCCAACCAGAGCTTTGATACCAATCATTAAAAAATTTACTTCATAACATAAATAATTACTGAGAATTACTAAGAAGAATAAATATAAAAATAACCAGCAACAACCATAAACACATAAACACAAATGTTTATCTAGGGAAACCCCAAATCCAGGGAAAAATCCAACCTAATAAGATCTCATTATCATTGGCCAAAACACTGGCCAATCCGACCAAGTGAGCCTTCACTGCTCACCTCCAGGTCTTGCATTACAATGAAGTCCTTCTAGCTTTTTATAAGCTCCATTACATCTAATACCACAGGCAGAATACTATGGGTGCACAATACCATGTGCCCTAAAACCATCACTATTTAACTTGGTCAACTTTGACTCTATCCTGAGTCAAGTTTACTTAAAAATTGCCCCCTTAAACTTGACTTGGGGTTCCTTGACTAACTCTAGCTCTTACCCCCCTCAGAGTTTTTACCCAGGGTATTGTTAACCCGACATCCCCCCAATCACCTAGGTCTAACCCAGACTTTACCGGTGATCACCGAGGGGTACACATGCCTTACCAGGTCTTACAGTATGCCCATTTACATGCAATAATTTTGACTTCATTAATTTTTTATTTTTTTTGTTTATTGTTGTTGCGATTCTAATCCATCCTCTCTCAATTTTATTTTCTCAAAAACCTCTATCAAACCACTCCAACTGCGAGCCCTATGAGAACCTGGTAGATTTCAACACCGGTGGCCTCACGTAGCAGAAAACGAACAATTTTCGAAGTCGCATGAACAATTTTCTTCTGTTGACTTTCTTTAAATAGCTGCATGAATCCCGAACAATTCATCAGCATGTTCCAAATTGGTAAATATCACAAATGCATTGCGATCCCTGGTAGTTACGACACTATCTTCTACACATTCTCCTGGAGGTTCTTCCGCGTACGATTATTTCACCATTATTTTCAGACCTAGATCTGTAAAAAGGGCTACATTGATCTCATCAGGCACTATAAATCCATGGCATCAAAGAATCCCTTTGAAGCCAATATCTGGCCCTGATACCAGTTGTTAAGAAATATACTGCATAACATAAATAATTACTGAGAGGAATAAATATAAAAATAACCAGCAACAACCATAAACACATAAACACACATGCTTATCTGGGAAAAACCCAACCATAATGAAATTTCATTATCCTTGGCCAAAACCCTGGCCAATCTAGCCAAGTGAGCCTTCACCGCTCACCTCCAGGCCGTGCATTACAATGAATTCCTTCCAGCCTTTTATAAGCTCCATTACATATAACACCATGTGCAGAATACTATGGGTGCGCAATACCATGTGCCCCAAAACCATCACTGTCACACTAAAATTTGTCACCATGACTATTTGCAGTTAGTATGGCTCCATCAACTGTCATACTATCCTCCTTGGCAAGTCTTATACCTCTGCTCTTCATGTCAAACTCCAAGAAAGAGAGAAAGTCTTTTAAAATCTATATATCTCTGGGTACGCAGTTTCTCTTAGCCTTACCTGCGTGTATGCACCTCAAGTTCACAATACCTGCGTACTTGTACGCTCTGTCTATAAAGGGGTGGGTGCGTACTCCTGTAAAGGTCAAAAGGCATAAGTTTCACTTCAAAAAAGTTACTTGTGGTCATTTCTAGAGCATTCTAGAAGCTTGTTTGACGTGTATTGAGCGCCTCCAGATGGTTCATGTATCCCTATGAAAGAGGAACTTATCCCATCAAGAGGGGAGCTATCCCATCCAAAGAGGGGCTTATCCCATTGATGGTGGACCTGATTAACTTCCTCTAGAGCACTATAAATACAGGCATTGGGCCAGAAGGAGGGGAGGTTGAAAGCTGAAGATTCCTAAGGGTAGATGCTGCTGGAATTAGGACTCCCTTATAGAGCTTGAGAGGAGAGAATCCCATCCTTTCCTAGCCTTATTTGGAAGTGGGTGAGCTGATCAAAGTAAAGGGAAACTCTTGCTGGACCCTAGGAGGGACCTGCACAACACCAAGGATCAGGTTGTAATGGTTTCTTTTGTTTCCACTTAATGCAAATAAACTCATTTTTCTCAACAGATTGTTATTCATGATTTGTTTCATATACTCCTTGGTCTGTATGATGAATATGTGTTATTTTATAAGTTTATCAGGTGCTATGTAATCTTTTGGCTTGTTAGTGAATGCAGGTTTCGAAGAGAAGGAGGAGCTCATCCGAATCGGCGAGGCTGGACTACTACAAAGCGTTGGACTAAAGGTATGTTATAATCACCTGATTACTTGTATTCTAAATGCATATTTAGAGAAAGGTAGTGTTTATTTGTCTTGTTTGTCACTAGAAAGCCTTAGCTTCTAGGAGGTCGGTTTTGTCCGCAAAATTGACTCTTTCCGCATGACAAAATGGCGACCATACTGGGGAACTCCATTGATGTGAATGATTTTTCCTTTGTGTGAAACTTTGATCTGAGAAAAGTCGTTTGTTTTCTAGTTTTTGGCTGTTTGACTGTGTATTTGGGTGGGCTAGCTTAGGGTTAAATTAGATTTTAGTTTTTCTTAGTTTTGCTAGAAGTATGCAGCCTCTGCGTTGAGCACAGTGCATACCTGTACGCACTGCAGCTTTGTGCACAGAGCGTACACGCACCTGTGCGAACAGGTTGCCTGCGTACCCTATCAAAATTTGAGAAAATTTCAATTTTCTCCTTTTTGCCTCTTAGATTTTGTTTTTAATTTGTTTCTGCTGCCCAGATCCACTGGTTACTTTTCATCAATCTTCACCTAAGCTTGTTTCATCAGTGTCAAGAGTTTTAGTGAAATTCATAGAGATTTTGTCCTAGGGTTTGATTTTTGCATTCGTCCTGTAGTGACTTTGGCTTTAGAAGTTGTAAAACCTTGGATCTCCCTGGTCTTTTCAGTTTTCTTAGGAGTCGGACCTTTCATAGAATCCACCCTTGTGAGAAACCTACCTTTGTGTTGTCTCTTTGCCGAATCTTGAAAAATTTTGTTGATTAAACTTTGAATTTTATTCTTAAGAAAAAGAACAAAAGATTTTGATTTTTGCTTTTGACTGGTTTTTGATTCTGCATTAACTAGTCCTTAGTTAAATTTTGACTGAGTAAAACATCCTGGAATCATACTTGGTAGGCTTTTGCCTCATTAGATGTACTTTTAGGTGCATTTCTCTTGGATTTGCTTTTGTGTGAAATTGAGTTGATTTGATTGCCATAGATTTTTTAACTTTGATTTCTGTTAAAATAGTTTTACATGCTTTGTTAATATAGGGAAAAATACAAAAAAAACTCTTTTGAAGAAAAGTTAGCATTTGAGTCTTTGAAAAGAAAAGGAATTTTCGTGAAGTAATTAGTGGTCATGTGTTGTATGCTTTGGAAAAGATAAAGAGTTTGTTTCTTTGATTTTCATTGCCAAGAAAGTTGTCTTTATATCAATTTTGCATTCTCCAACTCTCTTAGCTAGGGAATTCATTGAAAAAGAAAATTAGTATAAATCATCCTAAGTGCATCTTTTTAGTGGATTTCAATCGAGTCTACACACCATCAGTTTCATCTCCACTACCTTTTGTCCTAAAGAAAAGCCATAAAAATTAACGCTTAAAGTAAAATCAACTTAGTAACTTCTATTTACTAGGGCTTTGAAACACCAATATAGATCAGGCTAGTGTCTTGGAGTAGGAGAGTAATTAACTCTCCAAGACAGTAAAACCAAACAAGTAGCTCATCTTGTGGTAGGATAAATCCAATTGTTTCATTTGTACTCTGTGAAAGCTCCTCTTAAAGGAGAAGCACGAGACCATGTCCGAACCAGTGAGGGGATCAATCCTCCTTCATTGGGAAAGATGCCAGATACGCACGTACTACAAACAGTAAACCTCAGATTATTGTCGAGGAGCCTGGGGTCACTTGTCGGTAAACCTTGGATTATTGTCAAGGAGCCGGCAAGGGGATTGAGCTTGTTACTCTGCCCTTGCGTGCTATCGGGTCGTAGACTGTTCCCCCAGGTATATTTGTTGTTGTTGGTAACCTTAGTGACCATTATCTTTAGGATTCTACCGAGGTGACGGTGGAGGGAAGATCCCACTGTACCTGGAGCAGACGTCGGCTAGACTCACTTGGATTTTCCCGGGGGTTCACTTCACTCGAGACGGTTAAAGTGGAGGAACTTGTGCCGGTCTATTCATTAAGCAGGTTGCCGGGGTAACTATTCCACCCACCACTTCTGTACTGAATTCAGCGATGTTGGGCTTCATCACCAACTAGTGTTTTCGGTCCGGAAGGCTACTGTTTGTGTATGGTTTGACGCCCTAGATTCTTTAGGCATGTGATTCGAATTTGTTTGGTTCTTTAGAGACTTTAGGCGGTTTGATTTGAGATTTTACTTTGTTTGCGTGTGCAGTAGTTAAAAGTTTTTAACTGTGGCTGAATTACCGAGACAGTCCCGTAGACTTCGGGGCAAGTCTCCTAAGATTGTTACCATGGCCGATTTGTTGAGGAAGTCCCGTAGACTTCGGGGCAAACCTCCTGAAGATGTCCCGGGTCATTACGAAGGTTTGAAAGTCCTTGTAACTCCTAGTGGCAGTAAAGTAGGTTCACCTGAAGAAGGAGAGTCGTCGTTGGTATTCCATCCAGATTACCAAGGTCTAGAAACAAGTTATAATCCTGAAGCTGTTGCAGTTTCCGAGCTTGCTGGTAGTTTTTCATCTACTAGTGATATAAGCGAAGAACCTGAAATATCTGAACCTGTTACTCCAACTTCTAGTGCTCCTGATTCACCTAGGGTAGAAAGAGTCATCACCGAAAATCTTCCTGCTGGTTTGATAGCTATTGAAGAGCTTGCTCCAGAAGAAGAAATAGGCATCTCTATCCTTGAAGATCAACCTACTATTGATCTAAGGGAACGTGAATCCATCTTTTACAGTCCTCCTAGAAGCACTACTTGGTATCTTTCGTTAACCAATTATTTGGACAACTCAGGGTTAAGTTTTTCTCCACCTCGTACTCCTTATCCACCTGGAGGTATTTATACTCCTGTAAATATGTCTGGTCAGTCGTCTATGTTCACTCAATCTCCTAAATCTTTCTTGTACGACGGTCCTTCTGTTCCCTCTGGGTATCAGTCACTTTCTGGTACTTTTGAGGGAGCATCTCCTCAACCCATTGAACATGGGTTATTAGCTGGAAACAATGGTAATAAACCGTTGGGTGTAGGAGACATTTACATGATGTCAGGTTCAGTTCCCGGTTCTCAACCTCAAGGTGGCCAGTTACCACCTGGGGGGCAACCTCAAGGTACACAAATTGCGTCTGGGGGGCAACCTCAAGGACAGTATGTACCCATAGTACAATACATTCCTCAAGGTCAACCCCAGCCTCAATATGTACCCCAAGGTCAACCTCAGTATCAATTTATAGCTCAAGGTCAACCCCAGTATCAGTATTTACCTCAAGGGCATCTACCTCAAGGCCAGTACTCGAGTCAAGGTTATCAACCACCCCAAGGTCAATCTTATGTTCAAGGTACGGGAAATGTACCTTTCAATTATCAATCCTACCCTCAATTCGGTTATGGATCTCAATATCCTCAACCTGTCATGGGTCAATACCCCGGAATGAACATAGTGTGGGATCCATCGCAAGTTCAACAGGTGTTGTAGCCAAGCGTACAGTTGTCATCTCAAGCTGGACAACCTTTAGTTTCTGGTTCACCCCAGCAACCAGTCCAGTCTAATGTTCAAACTTCTGTACCTTCGGTAGTTACTCAGTCGCCCATTGCACCTAGTACTCCATCTCAAATGACTGTTGCAACTACCGCAACATCTGTTCCTTCCACCACACTTACTTCTGGAGTATCGACAACTCCGATTTCTACTGTCTCTGCAACTACTCCTCAGACATCTTTACCATTGTCTGGATCCACGATTCAAACTACGGTTCAGATGCCTGTAGGACAGCCTGGTTTAAGTACAGTTGTCACCAGTCAACCACAATTTGTTTATCAACCGTACCAAGGAGAGTACCAATACGGGCCTGCCGTCCAGCATCCAGTTTACCAGTATCAACCGTATCCTGGGTACACTTATCAACAACCTCAGCAACCCCAGTATGGTCCGATCAATCCTGGTTTTCCAGGAGGATACAATATCCCGAATGTGATTCCTATTCCAAGTTATCCTGGATATCCTCCTCCTAGGACTGGTCTTGTGACCCAGAGCTTTAGGGATCCTAATCGACAATTACCATTTATCGCAACTTTGGATTTACTGGACTTGTTGCGCCTAACGAACGATCCAATAAATTATCTTCCGTTTTGGCCGCCAATGCCAAATAAGTTGCCCAATGACATTCCCAAGTTTGAGGGTAAGTCTGGAGAGGATCCGTGAAATCATGTGATGACTTACCACCTCTGGTGTGCTTCAAATTCCATCTCGGATGATTCGATCCGCTTACGTCTTTTCCAGCGTACGCTCATTGGTCTCGTGGCCAAGTGGTACATTGAGTTACCACGGGTCTCTTTTTATAATTTTAGTCAGTTAGCTACCTCATTCCTAACTCATTTTCAGTTGCCGGTCAGATATGATAATGGCACGGAGTTACTAACTTCATTAAAACAGTTGACGTCCACTTATATTTCCGATCATATACATGAATGGAGACTTCGAAGACGATTAGTGAAAGTTTTTATCCCGGACCAAATCTTAGCTGAATGGTTTGTTAAATCATTATTACCGAAGATTACTGAAGACGTAGCTAAGGCTAGAGTAGTTACTGAGGAGCAAGTGATTGATCAAGCACAGTACCTTGACTTAGTTTACACTCAGTCAGGTACGTTACACGAAAAGATCCCAGATCTTCCAAAGTCAAATCAAATCGCTGCTGATGGCATGATTGGTACGGTAAATACTAAAAGCAAGAAGTCTTCAAAGAATTCTTCACCCATTATAACCTTAGTAGACTCCCTGACAGGAGAATATTCTGCTGAAGTTTCCGCTGATATCCACGCTGTAGAGTCATCTACGGCTAAATCAAAAAATGGTGGGAAGAAGAAAGGTAAGAAGAAGAATAAAGTAGACAAGACTCCAAAGGAGAAAACAGAAAAGTCGGAAACCAATGACAAAAAGCACAAACCTCGATATCCTTGTCTTATTTGTGAAGAGGATCATTTTACAAGAGATTGCCCTCATCGGGCCGAGATTGTGAAAATCGTCAAAGGTTCCCCAACTCTTGTTGTTTTGAAAGATCCATTTCCAAAGCAGGAGAGTAAGATGATAGGTTCTTCCTCGAGTGCCAGTGAAGAACCCATATTGATGATGTCTCATGTAAGGATTGCGACTTGATCGCAAGATTATGGTAGTAAGAGTCCTGTTGATGGATCGAAAGAAGCAGAATCTTCTCATTCAAATCCATCAACCTCAGCTCCCGGTTCTGATCCACTACAGATCGAGAAACCTAACCCTGACTGAGTAATCAAACCGCCCGCCAAGGGTGTACTTCGAAGGTCTGCTTTCAATCCACATGCGAGAGCGGCCCAGAATTACAACATTGTTGAGGATTTAGCTATTTCACCCTCAGCAATTTCGGATTTAGAAGTGCTGCAATCATGCCCAGCACAGCGAAAATTACTTTTGTCGGCTATAGGAGTTATTGATGTTCAAGACCCGAACCTAATAATCTTTGATCTAGAAAATAGTACACCGCGTTTTCCTCATCAGATGGCTTTCTAGATCCCAGTGATAGTAAAAAACAGGCCTATTCATCGGACTGTAATTGATGAGGGAGCTTCCACGTGTATTATGTCGATACAGTGCTGGAGATCGCTTGGTTCTCCTTCACTAAATCAATCCCCGACAATTCTTAAGGCCTTTGATGGCCGTGGGTTCCATCCGTTTGGCATTCTACAGGATTTGCCTATAAGGGTTGAAGGAAAAACCGTTAGTCTGGATGTGGAGGTGGTTGATGCCCCTCTAGACTACAACCTTCTCTTGGGTCGAAGTTGGTCTTACGCTATGACAGCGGTCGTTTAATCGGTCTTCAAAGTAATAAAGTTTCCACATAATAGCAAGATCGTAACCATAGACCAGCTGGCTTACTTTTCATCCGACCCAACCTCTTCAGAGAGTATCTAGCATGTCGGTAAAACGACTATCCCTTACAAGGATGTTGGCGTAGGATTAGTTAAAGATGTCGGTTTACTGGGAACTTTTCCTTTTCCTCCAATCAACGCCGTGTCTTCGTTTGCATCTATTCATATGATTACTTCAGACACCATTGTTTATGACGATCCTTGGATCGTTCCTTCTAAATCTGAGATAGACTCATTTGGTGATGCGATGCCTTTGATTCCATATGAAATTGCCTACGAAGCCATGCAGTCTTTTACCGACCTGAGTTCAACCAAAATCAACCAAATGAATGTGGTCCGTGAGAAATCACTTTTCGCATCAACCTCGGAGTTAATAGCGTTTCCCGAAGTTGTGTCATCTGACGAAAAACTTTGTGAAGTCCTGTGCGTAGACGATTTACCATGGGAAGATCTCCATCATAGATCTTCGTTTTTACCTGAGGATGATCGTTTTGAAAACGATTTCTCATCAATCTTTACAGCTGAATATGTCAAAGAAGCTCAGAGTCCAATGAAACATCCTGATT
This sequence comes from Pinus tabuliformis, assembly GCA_031772625.1. Classification (NCBI taxonomy): domain Eukaryota; kingdom Viridiplantae; phylum Streptophyta; class Pinopsida; order Pinales; family Pinaceae; genus Pinus; species Pinus tabuliformis. The sequence continues at coordinate 175,006,515 of CM062806.1, forward strand.
CAGAGCTGAATTTGGGAAACATTTCTCGCACTATTCCCATTGACATTTCAGTCAAGCCCGAAATTGTTGAGCACATTCATATAGGTGCCTCGTGTTTAGATGACAAAATTCAGACATACAAGGCCCTATTTCAAGAATTTCGCGACGTCTTTGCCTGGTCTTATGAGGAAATGCCAGGAATTGATCCCGAAATTGTTGTCCATGAGATCAAGACTTACCCGGACGCTAAACCCATCCGGCAACGTTTGCATTAGATTCACCCACGAAAAGCGGCTGCGATTAAAGCAGAAGTTGAGAAGTTGTTGAAAGCAGGTTTCATTTATCTGATCCCGCTTACGGATTGGGTATCGAATATTGTTCCGGTTAAAAAAAAATAGGGAGCAATAAGAATATGCATCGACTACAGGGATATCAATCGTGCTTGTCCCAAGGACAACTATCCAACACCCTATATCGATCAAATAATTGATGATTGTGCCGGCAGTGAAATATTTTCCTTTATGGATGGTTTTTCCGGTTACAACCAAATCAATATTCTACCTGCCGATCAACCAAAAACGGCTTTCATTTGTCCATGGGGGACATTTGCTTATTGCAAATTACCTTTTGGGCTGAAGAATGTCGGAGCCACTTTTCAAAGGGCGATGTCTTATGCATTTCATGACATCAAACACATTGTGCAACCATATCTCGATGATTTGCCCGCTCACTCCTTACATCAAGCTGATCACCTTGTCCATTTACGAGCAATTTTTATGAGGTGTAGGCATTATCGTATACGATTGAACCCACACAAATGTGTCTTCCGTATAGAAGTAGGATGATTGCTGGGATTTGTAGTTTCAAAAGCCGGCATCCGCGTTGATCCCTCGAAGGTAGAAGCTATCATCAAATTTCCTCCTCCTTCGAGTCTTTGCCAACTCCAAAGTTTGCAGGGGAAAGCAAACTTTTTACGCCGATTCATTCCTAACTACGCCGAGATTACAAATGGTTTTACCCAGTTGTTGAAACAGAACGCTCAATTCTCTTGGGATGAGATAGCTCAGAAATCTTTTGATGCACTCAAGCACGCGTTAACCCATGCACCGTTGCTACATCCTCCCAACTACAACCAGGATTACTTTTTGTACCTCGCCGCTGCTCATTCCACCTTTGGAATGGTCTTAGTAGAGGAAGATGAATTCAGAATGGAACATGTGATCTATTACCTTAGTCCGACGTTAAATCCCACTGAGCTCAAATATTCATATGTGGAGAAATTGGCCTTGGCAGTCGTTCAAGCTGTCCAACGTTTTCGTCACTACATTCTTCTCCGTAAAAATATAGTCATTTCGGATTGCAACCCTATGATCTACATTTTGACTAAACAATTGATAGGGGGCAAGTACTCCAAATGGATCGTTATCCTGCAGGAGTTCGACTTGGAATTTGAAAAATCTAAGTCTAAGAAATCTTTAGTTTTTGCAGAGTTGATGTGTGATTTCCCGCGTGCTGACACAGAAACTGTGGCAGAGGAACCCATTACGGACGAAACTTTGTTTCTCATCAGCACTTTAGATCCGTGGTATGGGGATATAATTGTCTATCTCCAAACCCAATCCTTTCGGCCCGAAGTTTCAAAGTCGGAACGTCGGAAAATTCGATTCCAGTCCCAACAGTACAAAATTATTGGAGATACTCTTTATCGCCATGGGGCGGACTTGGTTTTTCGCCGTTGCTTAACTCACGAGGAAGCTGAAAGGGTTTTGAATGACTGTCACTCTGGAGCATGTGGCGGTCATATGTCTGGGTATGCCACAGCCCAAGAGATATTGCGCGCTGGCTACTTTTGGCCGTCCTTGTTTAAAGACTATATTATTGTGGTCCGAAAATGCCACAACTGTCAAGTGTTTGATCGCAAGATGCATGCACCACCTGCTCCTCTCCACCCTATAATTGTTGTTGGTCCTTTTGCCAAATGGGGTATCGATTTTATTACATGTAACCCTCACTCGGCCGGGGGGCATGCGTATATCATCCTTGCAGTTGATTATTTTACTAAGTGGGCCGAGGCGATGCCTACATTTGAGGCAGACGGTAAGACAGCTGCAATTTTCATATTCAATCACATTATTGCTAGGTTTGGTGTCCCACAAGCGATAATCACTGACCATGGGCACCATTTTCGAAATGTTATGATGACAGAACTTACAGGCTAGCTTGGTTTGCGTCACGATAGCTCAACTCCTTATTATCCACAAGCCAACGGTCTGGTTGAATCCATCAACAAAGTTTTAGTTATCATGATCCGACGAATCATTGGTATTCATCGGTCGAATTGGCACAACATGTTATTTTCCGCGCTTTGGGCGTACCGAACCTCAGTGAAAACATCAACAGGGTTCACTCCTTTCCAACTAGTTTATGGTTTGGAAGCTGTGCTGCACATTGAATGCAAAATCCCGTCACTTCAAATGGCTGTCGAATTACTTCCAGCTACTTCCGAAGAGGAGAAGCGTTTATTATACTTAGCTCAATTAGATGAGACTCGACGTGACGCTGCATTGGCAATCGAGACTCATGCAAAACGTATGAAAGCTCAGTATGATCGAAATGTGACCCCTCGAAATTTTTCGGAAGGAGACCTAGTGCTATTATATGATCAAGCTAACGATAAATTAGGTGCTGGAAAATTCGTTCCTATGTGGCATGGGCCCTACATTGTCAAGCGAAAGCTAGCAAAAGGGGCCTATGAGCTGGTAGATTTTGACGGGGACTCTTTGGGTAAACCCAGAAATGGACTTTACCTAAAGAGGTATTATGCTTAAATGATGGGTATGGAGATTTTAGTTAGGTTAGGTTTTTCTTTCTAGCTGGTGTGTTTTTTAGTATAGACAGTGTGCTTAGCTTAGAAAGTGTGTTTTTCGTCGTTATTCTGGCTTATCTTGGTTTTACTCTTGATATTGCAGATGTCGACGCCTCTCCAAACGTACATTGGATTCGCTGATGGTGCTTGTCGTAGTACACGGAATATCTCTTCTGCAGCTTGGGTTATCTATTCACCCTCTGACGATTTAGTTTCTATGCATGGGGTGAGCCTCGGTCAAACAACAAACAACATTGCAGAATACAATGCAGTGATTGAGTTATTGTCTGAATATATTTCGTTTGGGATTCGGAGTTTTATAGTGAGGTTAGATTCTGAACTCGTTGTATTACAGCTTAATAGAGTGTATGCCATTAGAAATCCAGTGTTATTAAGGTTATTTTTGAGAGTGCGTCTCTTGGAACGTGAATTTGATTACATTGAATATCAGCATATTCCAAGGTCTTTAAATACATTAGCAGATGCAATTGCTTCTCGAATGTTAGACAGACATTTGCGATAATCATACATGTAAATTTAAAAACATTTCATCACACATGTTTAACAAGATAAGCCGGTAATAATGATATATATAGATAGGAGTGTGTCAAAAATACATCGTCTTCGATCATAGGTTGAAAAACACCTTATGATCGGCAAAAATGATAAGTAAAAAAAACCAAAATGTCACATGTGTCTACAAAAGTGACCATCCAATCACTGGTGGTGCTCTCTATACGACACCACTGCACGGGCTACCCTACACAACAACCTCCTAAAAGGTCCTGGGACTGCGACAACATAGCACTGAAATCTGATAGGAATATCATCTATAGTAGTCTCTGGTATGTTTGCCGTAAGACGCTCTAGGTCTTGTTCCAACTCAGCTAAGGTCTCTGCAGTCGTGTCCTGTGGGGCCGGTGCCGGTGCAACTAGTACTCTCCTCTCGAAAGGCCGGAGATTGGCTGGACGCTGTGGGCCTACATCTGCATTTTGAAAATTGTCACTGTCAGTTTTGAGATGATATAAAAACAAAAAAAAATAGATAATTTAAAAACTTGTGGAAAATGAAGTACCTGTGTCATCCCACTATTCTCCCGGTGGAAGAATCATGTCCGGATCTCCACGAAAATCAACTCCGGCATAAGGAAAATCTTGTATCGAGAAGACCTGGTTCTCTAACCAGTGAAAATACTCCGGTCTAAATCGGACAACCTCCATGCCCTCGTCAGGATGACGGGCCATCACCGCAACCCATTGCATCGACTTAGGCTCTCGGGGAGGCCCAACCTCAACAGTGAGCTGCTGTGGGATCAGTATCGGAACCCTCTCTAGGGAAAAACTCACAACTAAAGGCCCATAACCAAAAGTCTTCAGCTGTCCGTTTTTGGTCCTAGTCAGTTGGCCCTTTAAGTTGGCCAACACAGCATCGCACCAGTTGAAAATGGTGCCTCGATAGAAATCAATCGCCATCCACATCTGGGATCCAGTGGCAATGTGCAAATCGGCAGCCCCGAAAAGTTTGGTAACTGTAAAGGCAATTACCATAAGTTCAGGTCGGGATATCTTTTTGATCTCTATCCCCTTCTCCTGGTTCTGATTATTGCACCACTCTAGTCTGAGACCAACAATGGACTGGCCACCTGGCCTAGTCCCAGACAGAGTCAATTGTTCGCCCCTCTTGGGCAAACCAGTGAGAAAGTAAATATCCGAGGGCTCTATCTCGAGCTAGTGCCCTCCAATGTAGAAACACTGATCCTGAATGTTCCACCTTTCAACTAGCCACTCTAGAAAGCGCACCTGGGCCCTCATGCCAGGTATGGCCCTGTATTTGTAAAGACCGCATGCCTTCAAAGCATCAATGGAAGGTTGGTGATTAATGGTGGCCAAATCAACATCTTCGTGTTCTCTCTCGCGCCAATCAAGCATGGTGGGCAATCTACACACCATAAAACATCTGTTAGAGTCCATAAAATTGAAAGTTTTTGGTTCATTCTTGAGAAATGGGAGTTTCAAAATCCTTTCCGCGGTGTACGCAGCCCGCCTTTAGAGACAGAGCGTCTGTACGCAGGTTCTCTTAAGGCAAGCTGCATACGCCCGGCATTTTCCCAACTGATAAAATGTCGAGGTATGCAGGTCACCCATGGGGCACCTGCGTACCCCGAAAAGTGGATCTTGAAACCCCCAAGGCCTAGAAAAAATGAAACTAAAGCTTAAAAACAAATTCTAAACGGATGGAAATGCAAGGGAGGATGTTGTAGAATACCTGATGAGACGGCGTTCGGTTTTGACGGTCGGATTCTCCGCAGTGTCCACGGGAAGTTTCTTGCCAAAAGCCCTTTTTCTCTCCTCAACAGTAAAATGGTAAAAATGAAATGGTAAAAGCCCTTTTTATAGGTTTTTTGAGTAAATGAATGTCAAATTTGTTTATTTTCCACCATGAAAAGGTATTTTTCAAAGTATTTTTATCTATCTTTAAATAGGTATGAGTAATGTGTTGGTTTTTGTGCAGGATAAAAGGATTTTAAGGGAAAATTGTCATTTTTCACAAACAAAAATATCAGAGTCATCTTTTAAGCCCTTTTCTGACTCCTAAAACATGAAAAGATTGCCGAGCGTTTCTTTTACACTCGTTAAAACGAAATTAAAAGACGGTCCCCTTATAGCCCTTTTCTGACCATAAAAACAGGAAAAGATTGTTGAGCGTTTCTTTTACACTCGTTAAAACGGAATTAAAAGACGGTCCCCTTATAGCCCTTTTCTGACCGTAAAAACAGGAAAAGATTGCCGGATTTTTGTCGTTTCAAATTCGATACTGGAAATAAAACGACGTGTCCTTGATCGCTTTTTACTTTTCAGGTCAAAGACACTAATCATGAAAGTACTCCTTGGTCACAAGATCAAGCGGTTCTCTCAAGTATTATTTTATACTTTTTCGGGCTTGGGAGACACAAATTTACGAAAAATTTCAACCTGGAGTTTTCTTAAGTTTTTTCAGACTCTCTAAAATTGAAAAATGCCGAGTTTCTCCTATACTGGACTTGTTAAAATTTCACAGTAAAGGACCTGTTCGATTACAAACAGGAACGGACCACTCCTTCTTAGGGTTCGAATCAAAACTAAGTTGGACTCGTCCGAAGGATGAGCTTATAATCAAGCATATGTTATCCTCCTCAAGCTTGTAAAAAATAAAGAGGTACTTGCCAGAAATGGTGGGGGAAAAGAGAGAAAAATGAGCCTATTTGTTATCCTTTGTCTCAGAAGAAGCCTTATCACCACTCTTGAACACGACACTTTTCATTCACCTGGGTTGGCAAATCCTTTGCCTCACAGTTGATCAAACCACATTGAAAGTCTTCAGCTGGGTATTAACTTTGGGTCAAATGTCACCAAGCCATCTGTTGTGTTGTTATGTGTTCAAGAGGTCACTGCAAATAAACCATTCATCTGCAAAATACCTGTCATCCATCTCAACCATCCCTGAGTCAGTCCTTACAGCTACATTTCTTCAACTTGATCTATGATTTCGTGTTGTGGGCTTGCCTGCAACGGGTCGCTTTCTATCGACATCAGCACATTATCTAGAAAGTTGACCTAGAAATCGTGAGTACCTTGAAATCTACATGCATCAATGGCAGGTTTCTCACCTTTGACGATGATTTACATCATTGACTTTCGATCAAAGGATTCCGTGAAATGTTCGACATCAACTCATTCATTCACATCTCATGGATTGTACTGGGTACTTTGAGAACCATTGACATCACTGGTGGTCTCTCTCACACTTGTTAACAGTTTACATCATCGACTGGTAATCAAGTGGTTTCTACCATGTTCGACATCAACTCATTTATTCGCATGGATAGAATCGTACCTTTTCGGGAAGTAGAAATGAAGACCCTGGATCTAGTTTCCACCATCCAGTCTGCGAGGAGTTTTGTATTCATTATACAGTAGACTAATCATAAACAGATGGCTGCGTCCATACTGTGTCTACACAAGAGTCTATGATTATGATGTACTGCAAAATCATTCCTGTATCAGAGAAGTAGTTAGTTTGTTTGTTTTTTATGCTCTTAACCTGCAAAGCAATACCCAAACATAGAATTTGCGAAGAAAAGATACCGAGAACACAAAATATGCGAAGAAAATATACCCAGAGCACAGAATAGCAATGATTTTATTATTTAGAGAGAAATGTTCATAGGCCTCTTTGAGGGGGCAACCTCCAATAGAGCAGAGCTCGATTACAAAACAAGACACAATGCTCCTCGCAGGGAGTCTCTATCCTTTATATATGACTCATACATGCAATACCACGAGCCAATATCGTGGGTTTTATTAATACCATCTATCTAATACTACTGCCCATTTGCAACTAACTGTGGTCCCGTCATTAATTGCGGGTTAACCACTTACAAATATTAATATGGGCTTTATTGACTCTTGACTATGACGTGATCCCATGACATAAATAAGGGGGTTAGGGTGGGACCCTAACATGCCCTCCCCCTTAAGACTAGCCTTGTCCTCAAGGCTGAAGCTGCGGAAACTGCTGAAGAATAGTGGCTGGTTCCCAAGTTGCATCTTCCGGCGAGGTGTATTTCCATTTGACGAGGACCTCCTTAATCATGCGGCCGCGCAGGTGCTTGTCTCGTGTGTCTAGAACCTGTTCAGGTTGAAGCCAGATTGACCCTTCTTCGTCCAATTCCGGTAGACTGGTTTGAACTCGGCAATTGTTCCCAATCACTTTCTTGAGGCACGATACATGGAAAACTGGGTGGATTTTTGCTGTAGGTGGCAAAGCCAACTTGTAAGCCACTTCTCCAATGCGCTGAAGTACTTGATATGGTCCGTAGAATTTTGGAGAGAGCTTTTGACAGCCCTTGTCTTTGAGTGATGTTTGCTTATAAGGTTGCAGCCTCAAAAAGACTTGATCCCCTTCTTGAAATTGGCACTCTGAGCGATGTTGGTCGGCCTGTTGCTTCATACGGTTCTGAGCTTGATGAAGATTCTCGCGCAGGTGGGCAAGCATGGTTGCACGGTGTTGTAGGAGTTGATCCACGGCTTGTACTTTGGATCACCCCGTGAGATAAGAAGTAGGGGAAGGCGGAAGTTGTCCATAGACGGCTTCATAGGGAGTCATTTTGGTGGTGGCATGATAGTTGGTGTTATACCACCATTCCGCCAGAGGTAACCACTGTACCCAAAGGTGTTGTTTTTCTGAAGTGAAACACCTAAGGTAGGTTTCTAGACATTTGTTGACGGCTTCGGTTTGACCATCTGTTTGCAGATGATATGAAGTACTGAGTTTGAGTTGAGTTCCTTGTATTCTGAAGAGCTCCTGCCAAAAATTACTGGTGAAGATTGGGTCGTGGTCGGACACAATAGAAGTGGGCATGCCATGCAATTTGAAGATCTGATCCATGAAATTTTGAGCAACCAAAGTGGGTGTGAATGGTTGGGGTAGGGCGCAGAAATGAGCATACTTCGACAGTCGGTCCACAACCACCATGATGACTGATTTGTTCCCAGACTTTGGAAGACCTGTAATGAAATCCATGGAGACCTCCGTCCAAATTGACGCTGGAATGGGCAATGGTTGTAATGTGCCTGGTGTGTTGACGGTTTCCCCTTTGTGGCGTTTACAGACGTCACATTCTGCTACGAAAGTAAGGATGTCCTGTTTCATGCCGGCCCAAAAAAATGATCTTCTGGTGCGAGCATATGTCTTCTGAAAGCCCGAATGTCCTGCAATGGGAGATGAGTGCAATTCTGCCAAAATGCGACTTTTGAGGGTGGATGTTGGTGATATTACGACTCTGTCCTTGTAGCGAAGAATATCATTCTGTCACGAGTAGCCCTTGCTGGAATTAGGATCTGCCTGCAATTGAGAAATGAGTTGGGAGAACCCGGGATGTGAAAACCATTCCCTGCGAGCCTCTTCAATCCAGTCTGGAATGGGGAGGGATATTGCGAGCAGAGTACTTTCCTCCTCAAATTGGCGCGACAATGCATATGCTACCCTGTTGTCTTTCCCTTTCTTGTAAATGATCTCATAATCATATCTCAGAATTTTGGCTAACCATTTATTTTGTTGTGGGGAAGATAGGCGTTGCTCCAAAAAATATTTAAGACTATGATGATCTGTGCGGATTTGGAAATGTCGCCCCAACAAGTAGGGTCGCCAGGTCTCGACTGCATGTAAGATGGCCATCATTTCCTTCTCATAGGTAGATTGGCCCAAGTTCTTCCCACTTAGTTGTTGGCTGGTGAAGGCCAATGGTCACCCTTCCTGCATTAAGACTGCTCCAATACCTATTCCCGAAGCATCAAATTCAATGACAAATGATTTGGTGAAGTCCGGTAGTGCTAAGACCGGAGTGGAACACATGGCGATTTTGAGAGCGGTAAATGCCTGTTGTGCTTCTTCGTTCCAGAAGAAGGAATTTTTCTTTAGCAGTTGCGTTAGGGGCTTCGCTATGCGGCCATAGTTGCGGACAAATTTTTGATAATAGCCTGTGAGACCCAAAAATCCTCTCAAGCTTTTCAAGGTCTTAGGTTGAGGCCATTCTTGCATTGCTTGGATCTTTTTTGGGTCCACCTTGACACCTTCACGCCCCACAATGTGGCCTAAATACTCAACTTCTTCCATGCCAAACGCACACTTAGACATCTTGACAAATAATTTATGCGTGCGGAGCAGTTGAAAGAGGAGATCTACATGCTAAAGATGTGCCGCCCAAGTGCCACTATAGATGAGGATGTCATCGAAGAAGACCAGGACAAATTTTCTGAGATATGGTTTGAGGAGGTGATTCATAAGGCTCTGAAAAGTAGAGGGGGCATTACAGAGACCAAATGGCATGACCAGGAACTCATAATGGCCTTCATGAGTTCTGAAAGCTGTCTTGGGAATGTCGACTTCCTTCATGCGAATTTGGTGGTAGCCTGAGCGAAGATCCAACTTAGTGAAGAATTGAGCCCCATTGAGTTCGTCCAGAAAATCGTCAACCACTGGGATGGGAAATTTATCTTTGACTGTTAACTTATTGAGGGCCCTGAAGTCTAGACACATCCGCCACTCCCCATCTTTCTTGAGGACCATGACGACTGGAGATGAATAAGGGCTAATGCTGGGACGAATGACACCTGCTTCCAACAATTCCTTGATGATTTTTTCTATTTCATTCTTTTGGGTGAACAGATATCTGTATGGCTTCACATTTGGGGGTTGGGCCCTTGGAACCAATGTGATGCTATGATCATGTTCCCCTCGCGAGGGTGGAAGTTCATGAGGTTTGTCAAAGACCGTCTGATGTTTATTTAAAATCTGTTGCATCTTAGGATGAATTGGCGGAGACATGGTGTCTACTACTTGGATGGCATTAAATTGAGCTACCACTCCATGGTGGCCCTTTTTTAACAATTTTTCCATCCTATGTGAGCATATGATAGAGGGGGCTCCCGCCTGTAGTCCACGGAGGGTATGTGTGGAGTTGTTTTGCTTAAAGCTCATATATAACTCCTGGAAATCCATTGTGATTGGCCCAAGAGTGCGGAGCCATTCCGCACCGAGGACAATGTCGCAACCCCCCATGTGTATTGCAAACATGTGGGTTTTCAATTGATAATCCCCCATTTGAATTTTGACATTTTCACAGCGACCTTCACATTTCATTGTGCCCCCATCTGCAATCTGGACTTGGAAGTTAGACACTGCCCGGACAAAACAATGTGCTGCTTTAGCGATCTTTTGGTGGATGAAATTATGGGTACTTCCACTATCAATCAAGACTACTACTGGGCGATGTTTAAGAAAACCCCTGATTTTGAGAGTTTGAGGGGAAGAAATTCCTGCCAATGCATGTAGTGAAATAATTGGTTCATCAGATACCATCTCCTGTTGGTTATCTTCTTCGATCGCCTCTGGTTCCTCAAGTGGCGGATCTTCCTCGGTGGAGCTGTAGTCAGTGGCATCTATTTGAAAAAACTTGTGCTCTTTGAATTTATGACCCGGGGAATATTTTTCATCACAGTAGTAACATAGTCCTTGCTTCCTTCTTTCGGCCATTTCCGCAGGTGACACCATTTGAATCTTAAGTGTTTGAGTCATATTGGGAGCCTGTGAGGGACGACCCTTAGCGGGGAAGTTGGGGCGGCTGGATTGGGCTGTTAATGCACGTTCCACCTTACGGGCTACCTGGCAAGCCTTGGTCCATGTGGGAGGGTGGTGGAGTAGAACCTGAGCTTTGATGGCTTCTTTAAGACCGCTGATAAAGCATTCCATGTAGAACTCATCTATGAGACCCTTAGTGCGGAAGGCTAAAGCTTCAAAAGCAGTCATATATTCCTCCACTGTACCCGTCTGTCGAAGCTTAGTGAGACGCCCCAAAAAAGAGTCTTCCTGTTCAAAGCGACTGCGAAGAGTTTTGGCAAATTGGGCCCAATTCTGAAAATGTCCATTGCAACGTTGATGCCATTCCTTCCATTGCCATATTTCATTGTCCAAGTACATGGTGCCCACCATAAGCTTAGTCCCCTCATCTGTGATATGATTCAATTGGAAATACTGCTCCATTTGTGCTAGCCATGTTGACGTGTGAGAACCGTCAAATTTCTGCATATCCAACTTAGGAGGACGCTGACTGGGTGGTGGACGGGAGTGCCAAACGTGAGGAGAGTGGCTAGACTCACCCTCATGGTAGTCATGGCCATTATACTCCTCCTCGTGGGCTAGCTCCTTGCCTTTTGGGAGTGCCTGTTGTATCTGGTTACTCATTCCTTTAAGCTCAAGTTGTATGAAGTTACTCATTCCTTGAAGCTCATGTTCGATCTTGTTCATCGCAGTTTGGAGGGACTGCATATGGTTTTCAATTTTGTCGATCCTTTCATTGGCCATCGCTTGGGCATGAGTTTCTACCATACACCAACCTGATGAAAAATTGGGACCGCCGAAAAAATTTTACTAAGAAATTGAATGGTACTCCTTCCTGATCAATACTGCAGTCAGCAAATCCTCAAAATGTCAATGCTGCAAAAAGTCCTGTGAAAATTATATCCAGGTACAAGAACCCTTCACAACTACTCCGATCTGGTGCTGCTGCTGATCTGGAATATCCGATCTGGTGGATCTGAGAGATCTGAATGGTGGAACAACTGCTGCTGCTGATCTGGAATAGGTGATGTGTGATCCCCCGATAGAAAGGGAACTATGGTCTTGGGGAGTGTCAGGTGCTACAGATCGCAATATACATAAGGGTCTGATAGTAGTACTCGGCCCAATGTTTCAGGGCTCTAACTAAGGAGGATCGACCGTACCCTTAGCCGTACAACCCAACTACCCTATCGTACGGGCGAGTAATCTCTCCGAGTGCTGTTCTCGGTGTACTGTAGCCAGAAGACGGCCGAAGGTTTATCTATGGCGAGGTTTCAAGGGAGCTAGGGGGCTTCCTATATACCCAGAGGGTACGTGGAAGACAATCTGTGCGCGGTTGTGTCTAATGCCCTACTACTCGAAGGGGTACCCACAGGGGTTACAAGGGAGTCCAACAGACGTGACCACCTCTTGTATTTCCTGCGTGCATGCCTCCCCAAATCCGCAGGTTTATGCACTTAACGACAGATCCCGTGGTTTAAAGATGCTGGAACACGTCTCTAGCCTAAAAAAATTTTGCTAAAATTTGGAGATCCCACCGAGCCCTGGAAAGTGCTCTGATACCACTTGTTATTCTCTTAACCTGCAAAGCAATACCCAAACATAGAATTTGCGAAGAAAAGATACTGAGAACACAAAATATGCGAAGAAAATATACCCAGAGCACAGAATAGCAATGATTTTATTATTCAGAGAGAAATGTTCACAGGCCTCTTCGAGGGGGCAACCTCCAATAGAGCAGAGCTCGATTACAAAACAAGACACAATGCTCCTCGCAGGGAGTCTCTATCCTTTATATATGACTCATACATGCAATACCACGAGCCAATATCGTGGGTTTTATTAATACCATCTATCTAATACTACCGCCCATTTGCAACTAACTGTGGTCCCGTCATTAATTGCGGGTTAACCACTTACAAATATTAATATGGGCTTTATTGACTCTTGACCATGACGTGATCCCATGACATAAATAAGGGGGTTAGGGTGGGACCCTAACATAGTTAAAGTTTTCAATCTAAGTATGGGAATGCCTACCTCAGCGATGATATGATCTTATATATGTATTTTGTGTTGAATATTTGTAGGTTCTGACTGGGCTCTCCACAAGATAATCCTTGAAATGATAAAGTACTTCACCCTTCCTAGATGATATGAAACCCTAATCTACTACAGGCTTCGCACTTTAGGGGGCAATCTGTTACACTAAAATTTGTCACCATGACTATTTGCAGTTAGTATGGCTCCATCAACTGTCATACTATCCTCCTTGGCAAGTCTTATACCTTTGCTCTTCATGTCAAACTCCGAGAAAGAGAGAAAGTCTTTTAAAATCTATATATCTCTGGGTACGCAGTTTCTCTTAGCCTTACCTGCGTGTACGCACCTCAAGTTCACAATACCTGCGTACTTGTACGCTCTGTCTGTAAAGGGGTGGGTGCGTACTCCTGTAAAGGTCAAAAGGCGCAAGTTTCACTTCAAAAAAGTTACTTGTGGTCATTTCTAGAGCATTCTAGAAGCTTGTTTGATGTGTATTGAGCGCCTCCAGATGGTTCATGTATCCCTATGAAAGAGGAACTTATCCCATCAAGAGGGGAGCTATCCCATCCAAAGAGGGGCTTATCCCATTGATGGTGGACCTGATTAACTTCCTCTAGAGCACTATAAATACAGGCATTGGGCCAGAAAGAGGGGAGGTTGAAAGCTGAACATTCCTAAGGGTAGATGCTGCTGGAATTAGGACTCCCTTATAGAGCTTGAGAGGAGAGATTCCCATCCTTTCCTAGCCTTATTTGGAAGTGGGTGAGCTGATCAAAGTAAAGGAAAACTCTTGCTGGACCCTAGGAGGGACCTGCACAACACCAAGGCTCAGGTTGTAATGGTTTCTTTTGTTTCCACTTAATGCAAATAAACTCATTTTTCTCAACAGATTGTTATTCATGATTTGTTTCATATACTCCTTGGTCTGTATGATGAATATGTGTTATTTTATAAGTTTATCTGGTGCTATGTAATCTTTTGGCTTGTTAGTGAATGCAGGTTTCGAAGAGAAGGAGGAGCTCATCCGGATCGGCGAGGCTGGACTACTACAAAGCGTTGGACTAAAGGTATGTTATAATAACCTGATTACTTGTATTCTAAATGCATATTTAGAAAAAGGTAGTGTTTATTTGTCTTGTTTGTCACTAGAAAGCCTTAGCTTCTAGGGAGGTCGGTTTTGTCCGCAAAATTGACTCTTTCCGCATGACATGAGTCTTAGCAAATTGATCCTTCACAACATTATCAATTTGGGTAGTTCAGTCTACAAAGACCAATTTTCCCTTTGAACACTGTATTACCACCATATGAAGGGCAGTATGCCTTTTCATTGTTCCCTCTAGGAGAACAACCATATGAGAGTTCACAACAAAATTCGGGTCAAACTAGAATTGCATCCAGTGGTTGGGTGCCAATACTGGCTCAACAACCAAGAGTTGTATATTCAATGCAACCAAATCAACCTGTGTCAAATTTTCCCACTACACCAGCAATTGTGACTGTGTCACAAGTACAAGCACTGCTTGTTGTATGTCAACCTCAAGTCTCTCAGGTCGTGATACAACAGCCTCTCATCTCTGCCACTCAATCACAATTGCTGATTAGTGGCTCCATAACTGAAGCGACTGAGGCTCAAATGGGTACTATCACCCCTCATCTTGGTCAAACATCTAGTATTGGACAACAACAAATGGCCTCACAACCATGGCTGGTGCAATATCAACAACCACAATTCCTGCAAGCTTACCGAGCACCTGAGCAACAAAGCTTTGTGGGTAATGGGAAGCAGTGTATTCAAAGCGGTTACCATTAATCATATTATAATGGTTATGCCCATCAACCTTATCAAAGTTATCAACATCAAATGCATTATGCTGGTACGCAAAGACCCACTGCTCAGGCGATCCTGAATCAACAGTTGCCAAACCTGAATCAACAGTTTCCTTTTGTTGCAACTTTAGAATTACCAAATCTTAATCAGCTAACAAATGATCCAATTGCTTATGCCCCTTGGTGGCCAATGATTCCTCATAAACGTTCGTCAGATATTCCTAAATTCAATGGAAATCCGGGTGAAAATCCATCAAATCATGTGATGAGCTTTCATCTGTGGTGTTTGTCCAACACTCTCAATGATCATTCAATTAGGCTTCGCGTTTTTCAGCGAATGCTAACTGGTCTGGCAGCGAAATGGTACATCAAATTTCCTATAGCTTATTTTGATAACTTTAGCGCCCTTGCCACCACCTTTTTAACCCATTTTCAGTTACCAATAAGGTACGAAACAAGAACGGAGCTTCTTACCAATTTTAAGTAGACAACAACCACTCACATATCTAATCATATTCATGAGTGGCGACGTCATCGTCGAATGGTAAAAACATATGTTCCTTATCAGCTACTAGCTGAATGGTTTATTAAGTCATTGTTACCTTCTATTACAAAAGATGTGGCTAAGGGGGGTTGTCACTGAATAACAAGTCATTGCTCGTGCGCAATATCTAGACTTGATCTATACTCAGTCTGGCATGCTCTATGACAAAATTTTGATGCTCCTAGACCAGAGTTTTCCATTCGTCCTCCTCCTAAATCAAAAAAGGACTCTCATGCCAGCGACGACATGATTGGCACCTCAAGTACGTAAATTGCAAAGGCCTCATATAGTAAAGCCCTTGTAGTTTCCAGTAAAAAGGCAAATGATAAACTTCCTACCTCAGAGGTTAATTCCGTGTCGACCAACAAAGGCAAAGAACCAAAGCAAACCGAGGGGCAAGAAGAAAGGGAAAAGCAAAAAGAGGAAATAGGATGAGTCGTCTCTTGAAAAATCTTCTGAAGACCCTTCTGGGCAAAAGAAACCTCCTTGACAATGTCACATATGTGAGGAAGACCATTGGATGAGATATTGTCCGTATAAAGCTGGGATTAAGAAGTTCTTTAAGAGTTCAAAAACCTCAGCGGTATTGACTGACCTTTTTCCAAACCCAAAAACCATTATGGTTGCTAGCGACAATGCTTCCGCATCCCAAGTGCTTATGTTGTCCATTTCGAAGCAGTAAAATGATGCTTTGATATCGACAAGGAATAAAGATTACAGGAATCCACAGTTGTCGAACAACAAGGCTATAAATCAACCTAGTAGTTGGACAACAACTTCAACCGAAGTTGTGCCACCCATCATTCTTGAGCTAACGATAAAGCCACCAAAGGGAGTAGTACACAAATCGACATTTAATCCTCATGCTCAAGTAGCATAGAATTACAATATAGTAGAGGATCTGGCCCAATCACCATCCACTATGTTGACACTTGAGGTACTGCAAGATTACCCCTCCCAAAAGCAAGCTCTATTATCAGCAATAGGTGGGGATTCCAATCTTGTGGCCTTTAATCATAAAGGATATGAACCTCAGTTACCAGCTCAACTCGCTTTCCTCATACAAGTGAAAGCCCTCAACAAAACTATTCATCGAACAATTATTGATGAGGGGGCATCTACCTACATTATGTCAATGAGTTGCTGGAAAACGTTAGGCTCACCACCCTTGTCAAGATCATCAATCACATTAAAAGCATTTGATGGATGAACATACACCCCGTACGGGATTTTAAGTAACTTACAAGTTGAGCTGGGGGGCAAGACAGTAGAAATTAACGTCGAAGTTATCAATGGAAACCTCGATTACAATATCCTACTGGGAAGGCCCTAGATTTATGCTATGGCCACTGTTGTGTCAACTTACTTTAGAAAGACTGCATTTCCCTTTCAAGGAGGAATTACAATCGTTGATCAACAAACCTTTCTCCCCAATAGTTCACAAGTTACATGAAGCATTCCAATGATCCATGGAAGCTATCATTCACTTCAAAATGTTGGAGTAGGCTTACTAAAAGACCCCGCCTTAATGGGTACGTTTGCCCTACCGCCTCCAAGTAATCTAGTAGAAGTGGCCACAGTAGAAACCTGCAATATGATATCTTCCATTCAGAAGATTTTCGAACATTTTGTTAGCATGGATCATCAACAGGTATTACCTCCAAGCCTACTAGAAATTTGTAGCAATCAATTTTCCTGGCATGGACAGCAAACCCAAATCAATGCTCATCGAGTGTTTAGATAGATAGGTCTAAGGAATATGGCACCTCTTCAGATCCTTGGTCACATGTACATTCTACAAACGAAGGAATTATTCAGTCGATGATGATAGGAGAGGCACCATGGGAAGATTACCACCATCGTTCCCATCTTCCAGATTACAATGAAGATTATTCCAATGACCTTAATCATCCTTCATTTTTTTATTTTCTATCATACGGTGGATTCCGAGTGAAATCTGTCCAATATTGAAGAAACTTTCACCATAAATATCTCGACCAAACCTAATGTTGTAGATAATATTCATGTCGGCAAATCTTGTTCTTCTTCAGAACAGGAAATATATTGCGCTCTCTTTCACAAATTCAGAGATGTCTTTGCATGGTCATATGAAGAAATGGCAAGCATTGACTCGAGCATAGTTGAACATGAAATTAAGATGTATCTAGATGTCAAACCGGTACGACAAAAGCTTCGGAAAGTGCACCCGAAGAAAGCTGCTGCCATCAAGGCAAAAGTTGAAAAACTTTTACATCCTGGTTTCATTTACCCAGTTCCTCTAACTATTTGGGTATCGAATATTGTTCCTGTGATGAAAAAGCAAGGAACAATTAGAGTCTACGTTGATTACAAGGATGTAAAGCAAGCTTGTCAAAAGGACAACTACCCTACACCCTTCGTCGACTAGATAATTGATGAATGCACTGGATGCGAAATATTTTCATTTATGGATGGATTTTCCGGGTATAATCAAATAAATGTTTGCCCACAGGACTAGTCAAAGACTGCATTTATATGTCCGTGGGGAAAATTCGCATATTGCAAACTACCTTTCTGTTTAAAGAACGCAGGGGAAACTTTTCAGATGGCTATTAATTATGCCTTCCATGACATCAAGAACATTGTTCAACCATATCTCGATGATCTACCATCTCATTCGCGAAAGTGGGCTGATCATCCACAACATTTGAGAGCTATATTTCTACGTTGCTGACACTACAAGATACGCACAAGTGTGCGTTTTGTGTTGGTTCTGGTCGTTTACTTGGCTTCATGGTTTTTAAGGACAAGATTCGACTCGAACCATGTAAGTTTCAGACAATCATTGATATGCCTCCACCTTCAAATTTGCTTCAGATTCAAAAACTCCAAGGGAAAGCAAACTTTCTGAGGAGGTTCATTCCAAATTACTCTGAACTTGCTAAAGGTTATATGCGTCTTTTGAAAAAAGAAGTAAACTTCAACTGGGATCAGGTTGCGCAAGCTTCCTTTGATGCTCTAAAGGAATCCTTACTAAAAACATCATTAATGTACGCTCTTGACTATCAAAAAGACTTCAACCTGTATCTAGTTGCAGCAGATACAACCATCGCAATGGTTTTAGTTCAAGAAGACAATGGAATCAAACATCTTGTCTATTATTTAAGCCAAAACTTAAATGATATAGAAAGCAAGTAATCATATGTTGAAACGCTGGCTCTTGCAGCTGTTCAAGCAGTACAGAGATTTTGACACTATATCCTCTTTCGCAAAACTACCATTTTGTTAGATTGCAACCCTATGACTTACATACTGTCGCGTGAGTTACTTGGGGGAAAATATTCAAAATGGATAGCTATTTTGCAAGAGTTTGATCTGGAATTCATAAAATCCAAATCAAAGAAATCTCTAATATTCGCGAAGTTACTATGTGACTTCCCATCTTCGTCCAATGATTCAACATCCAAAGCATCAATCCTGGATGAATCTTTGTTTCTGATATCATCAAGCGATCTGTGGTATGGAGATATAATCATCTATCTCCAAACCCAAACATACAGGCCTACTACCTCTCGCTCAGAACAACGACGTACTCGATACCAAGCAAAAGACCACATGATCATCGGTGAATCACTTTACCATCATGGTATCAATATAGTTCTGCAAAGGTTCCTGACCCATGAGGAGGCCGAAAAAGTCCTGAATGATTATCATTCAGGCGCATGTGGGGGGCATTAGTATGGTTATGCTACAGTACAAAATATTTTACGAGTAGGTTACTTTTGGCCAACAATGCTCAAAGATTGCATAATCGCAGTTAGAAGCTGCCATGCTTGTCAAATCTTCGACTACAAAAATAGAATACCACCCACACCTCTGCATCCAGTAGTTGCTATTGGGCCATTCACCAAATGGGGCATAGATTTCATGAAATGTAACCCCACCTCAGCCGGGGGGCATGGGTATATCATAGTCGCAGTTGACTATTTTACGAAATGGGCTGAGGCGATGCCTACATTAAACAACAGTGGCAAAACGACTGCACTTTTCTTTTTCAATCATGTATTCTATAGATTCGGTGTTCCACAAGATATAGTCATAAATCATGGATCGCATTTATGCAATCACATGATGGTCAAATTGGCTGCCAAATTAGGACTGTCCCACGACAATTTTACTCTGTATTATCCACAAGCTAACGGACAAGTTGAGGCCATCAACGAGATCCTAAAGCACATGCTACAAAGGATGATTGGATTCCACAAATGGAGTTGGCACCTAATCCTGTGCTCAGCCTTGTGGGCATATGTGACATCGATAAGAAATGCAATCGGATTTACACCCTTTCAGCTAGTGTATGGCCTAGAAGCGGTCTTACCGATTCAGTGTGAGATTTCATCTCTCAAGCTCGCAGTCAACCTTCTACCCAGAACTTCAGAGGAAGAGGCTTGTTTCTTGGAACTTATCCAATTGGATGAAACCCGTTGTGATGCCACCTTGGTTAACAAAGCTCATAAGAAATGATTTAAGGCGCAGTTTGACAAAAATGTCAAACCCCATGTCTTCTCAGAAGGTGACCTAGTCTTACTTTACAATCAGGAATCCAATAAATTGGGAGCAGGTAAGTTCCAATAATTGTGGATGGGTCCCTACATTGTTAAACGATTATTAGCAAAATGAGCCTACGAGCTAGTAGATTATGATGGGATTCCATTGTCGCAACCCTGAAATGGGTTGTACCTTAAACGTTACTATGCTTGACTAAGTGTAGTAATCTCTTTATATACTTTTGTTACGTTTTTGTTTTCGTCAAGAGTGATCGTTTTGGTTAGGTAATCCACTTTTGCATTTGTGCAGATGTCAAACCTATCAGAATCATTTGTTGGATATGCTGATGAAGCTAGCCGTAGTACGCGGAACCTATCTTTTATAGCCTCGGCCATTTTTGATCCAAGCGGCGAGTTAGTGAGTTTCAAACGGGTATGTATTGGTCGGTCAACGAACAACATTGCTAAGTATAGTGCGTTGATAGAACTTCTCTCTAATGCCATCGCACGTGGCATACGCCGACTTATTTTCAGGCTAGACTCACAACTCGTCATCCTATAGCTTACTGGCATCTATTCCGTTCAGAATCCAGCTATCTATCATATGTTCCTAAGGGTCAGGATTTTGGAAAGGTAGTTTGATTATATTCAATATCAACATATTTCCAGAAACTTAAACGCATTAACTGATTCATTAGAAAATTATGTGTTAGATAGACATTTGCAGCATTTATAAAAGAAAGCATTTCAATCAACATTTGCATCAGGATCATATAACTTAACCAAAATAAAACTCTGAAAATAAAAAATATATATAATTGTTTATAGTTTTTCAAAATGTTTTGCATCCAGGACAAAATCGGTCATATGACCCAATAACTCAAAAATGCAGGAAAATCACCCTAGACTAATGGTTCTGGTCATAACAAGTCAACACCTGTGTGATCATACGTAAGAGCCTAGTCCATCGGCTCGGCACGCCAATGGTATGGTGTTGTATCTCAAAGGTAACTCGTCGATCCTCACATCCTGAATACCAAGGGTGAGACCCTCAATCTGATCCTTCAATACTACAAGGGTCTCGGCTACATCCAGATCGCGAAGGACAACCCTCCCTACAACCTCTCTTGCTAGAACGGTAGCTGCTACCCTCAAGCGCACTACTGGTCGCATTGGTCCAATATCTGTGCAAGCATATGGGTTTGATTAATCTTGATAACATTCAAAAAGCACAAGAACATTATAAAAGCAGTAAACGGAGATATGGTCAGATCTTTTACCTATAACACCTCCAAAGCTCCAAAAATCCCAAATTTGAATGAAATGGTAAAAATGAGAGGTAAAAACTACTTTTGTGTTACTATTCACGTAATTCAAGTAAAATGTTGGTGTTTAAATCATTTTTTCAAGCATGTATTTACATTTCTAATCAATTTGATGGAGCAATTGAACAGGTAGTACGACCGTCAAAAGAACATAGTGTTAACGGTGAATTGAGCATCTCTAACTATTATCACAAGCAGGTTTACATGAAGTTCAAGCTCGTTAAAAAATAAACCTATCAATGAGCATATGTTCCCCCAAAGTTCAAGCTCATTAAAGAATTAACTCACCTTCATGTTCTTACCATCACCTCCACTCTTTTTTAGCCGATCATATGCCTCCATTTGATTGTTTACCCTTTTGAGGAACAGCTGTGATGATTAATCTATTAGCCACCTTCTTTACACTGTTGTGATTGAAAAGTTCCAAACCTTACTTGGAACCAGTTGCTATCCAAAAACATCACTCGTTCCTCAAAAAACGAGTCTCCTTTAAGCTCTTTTTAGACTCATAGAATATGAAAAGATTGCTGAGCAATTGGCCTCTCCAGCTCGTTAAAGTGATTGTAAGTGCCATCCCTCCTCTATATTTTAATATTTTTAGACCTGATGGATAATTACACAAAAAGATCGAGCGTTTTTCTTGTTCGGAAAGTTAAAACTATCGAAAAATCATCCCTTTCATATTATTTTATACTTTTTCAGACTTAAGGGATTATATTACGAAAAAGGACTACCAGAGTTTCCTTTCCTTCTCTTTTCAGACTCTCTAAAATTGAAAAGGACCGAGTTATCTTTGTCGTTGAACTCGTTAAAACAATAGCAACAAACTTGTCCATGCAGACAAGAGCGAGTTTCACTGTTGCTAGACTCATTAAAACATAGCGACAGGTTTGCCCGAAGGGTAAATTATAGAACAAGCATATGTTATCCTCCTCAAGCTTGAAAAAAATAAAGAGGTACTGGTCAGTGACGACTAGGGAAAAAGGGAAGAAAAATTGAATAACTTCATTGGTAGCAGGTTGCTTTTGAACATGACACTTTCCCTCCATCACCATGATTGAGTCGGTTTGGGTTATTCCATTCACAGATCATATCACCATTGGTCCTCCGTACCATCCATTTTTGGGTCAATGCTACCAATCCATTCCAGTGTCGCCGATATGTTCAATAGAAGTCGCTCAGAGAATTCACCAACCCAGCTAATGCCTCATCCGCTGCAATACCTTAATGTTCCATTCTTTCATGACCACCACTGTGAACCTTGTATCATCAGATCGTTTTCACCTCCAAAAAATCATTTGCTCCGTTCCATGTCGTAGATGTGGGATTCATTAAGGCCCTCCTACGACAGGTCACTTCTTGTCAGCATTAGCTCATTATTTAAGAAGTTGACTTAGGAACAACCCTTTCAGTACTTTGAAGCTTGCATGCCTCAATGGCAAGTTTCTCACTTCCGGCGACAGGTTTACATCAATGGCCTTTGACCGAAAGATTTTGCGTGGTGTTCGACATCGACTCATGTATTCACACCACCTGAATTGTAATGTAGTACCTTGAGGGTCATCATCATTATCAGTGATTCCTATTGTGCCTGTTAACAGCTTACATCATTGGCTGGTAATCAGGTGATGTCTTTCCATGTTCGACATCAAAACATCTTTTCACATGGATCGACTTGTACTTCTAGCGAAGATTGAACGAGTTTGAAGACACCGAATCTAGTTTCATCCATCTAGGCTACAATATATTCAGGAAAATAAAGACATCAAATGTACATCATAGTTGCATAGATAATCATCCAAACTAATGGATGATGGCTCTACCAAAATCATTAATCTGCCACACAGACGATTGTCTATCCTGTGTACATGAAAATGAATTTATAAAGATGAGCATGGGAATGCCCACATCAGCTAAATCATGAAAATATTATGAAGATAATGTATTGTATCTTATTACAGGTCACCTTCCAATTCGAAAAACCTCAGATCCTCATGATAAAGCATTTCACCCAACATCAGAAGATTTACAACCTCATGCTTTAGGGGGCAACTGTTATAGACATATTTGGGCATTGCAACCCCAATCACATATGTCCATAAACCAAGGGCTTCTAAACCCCTAAAAGTGTTGTTTCATACCCTAAAGGATCAAGGTCAATTAATTACATCATTTCCCAGAAGTTCTCCTTGAAAAACTGTTCAGAACTGATCAAAATTAGACCATACCGACTGCTCCATGCTGAGGGTGCGATGAGCGAGAGAAGACAAATGATAGAGGCAGCTTGCTAGGTGGAAACTCAAAGAATCTTCTAGAAACTGCTCATATGACACTTGCTTCTCTGAATTCGCCTAGGGATGAGTAAGAGATCATGAAATCTCCAAGTGGAACCAAGAACTATCAGTGAAATGACACTAATCAAAATCTTTGAAGCTGACTCACTCTCCTGCAAACATCTATATATGGATCCCTCATCCTAGAGATCTAGAAGGCTGGAATTTTGTAATTTGAAAGGAAGTGTTGTTGGTATCTCTTTGAGGCATTGTATTGTTGGGTGATCTTGCTTTTTATGAGGTGAAGCGTGCTTTCATGCTGGGAGGATGATGTTGGATTAGACAGCTTGGTTGTAATCCTCTCTTCTACTACTTCTATCAATAAAGCTATTTGAGTTTTCCTCCATATACTTGTATATCTCTAAATCTTGTATTTATATATGAATTTGTATGGTTAATGTACTTCTGATCTTATATTGTTTATGGTTATAGATCTCTATGCTTTGATGGTATTTTGCTACTTTGACTCTACAGGTGTTCTTTGAAGCGGGACAAGTGAGAAAGAAGTGGTGAAAGCTCTATCAAAGGAGAGAAGAAAAAAGAAAGGAGACTAGCGAAAGATTAAGGTTGGTACTCTCTGCTTCTCTCTCATCTATCTCTCATAAAGGAAAACACAAGTAACTTTGATTTGTTTGTTTCTAAGATAGCTACCCATCTTAGTGGGACTAGCAGGTCTGAATGGACACTAGTTTTCTCGATAACAACATCCCTGCCATATATAGGTGAAAATCCAACTATGATCTTTGGGGGAAAGGGTGGCGAGCTGGCACTCACAGAATCGATGAAAGAGAAATTAAAGTTTGTGAAGTCACACGAGTGCACAATCTATAGCATCAGCAACCTGGCTGTGAAGGTGGCAATGCATATCCTTGCAGGGAAGGTGATGTAGAAGTGGCGCACCGACGAGGTTCCGACACCTATCGTCATGCTTGCACAACAGTGTGTGGAATGAGTCAAGTTTAACTGGTCGAACTACCTTCACGACGAGTTCCTAGCAAACTGCCATGAGGTGTAGGAGTAGAGAAATATGTTCCACTACACGTGGCTCTTGCAATCGATTGTTCTCATAGCATGGGAGCTACCACAAGAAATCCAATTCTCCTCGGTCGCACCGAACCTTCCTGAAGCAGTGAAGTATGCTTTGCTTTGGGTGACCAAGGATGCAGACCGTGTTCGGGACAGCAAAATCTTCTGCCCCTGATGGAAATGAATATCAGGATGGCTATCAATCGTAGGTCATGATTGTTTCCCACGATATATGCTAACCTGTAGAGCTATGCTGAGTTCAAAGCTAATTTCCATCGAATCTCAATTAGGGCACAGAAGGACCCTACGCAGAAGTGGTACGATTTTCCATACCTGGCCACAGATGATGCCATCGATGTAGTATTGGATAAATGGCAAGTGAAGTGGCGCACCTCCATGGTCTTTGCGGTGGGTGGAACCAAGTCTGTCACACAAAAGAAGAAGGATAAGGCTAAGCTAAAGATGGCGTAGCAGGTTGAGAAGAGGAAGAAGGAGGCCGCTGAGAAGGCTAACGCAAAGTAGACAGGAAAGGAGGCAGGAAAACAAATGGAAGGCATAGGGTGGGGCTCTAACAAAGGTGCATGGTTTCCTTCACTGGAAACTGAAGAAAAGGACTCAGAGCAGCACAGAGTGGACCCTCAGGAGACGTCTATACGTATTAAGTGCCCGAGAGAGCTGAAAAAGGGAGGGTCCAAAAATAAGTCCAAGGTGAACAAGACCTCGCTAGACCCCATCACAGTGACAGAGGGAGACTTATACGACATCGGTGACATGGTTAGAGATGTCACTACGGAGGCCCTGCAACAATTTTAAAAGTAGCAGATCATCCTAGGGACCATCCAGACTAGATTGTAGGAGCTATAGGCCTACGTATCGCAAGTTGGTACAATGTCTACCAACTTGGCTATCGAAACATCAGAGGCTGTCGATATGTTGCATACGAAGGCTTCTAGCACACTATTAATGTTGGATTGAGAACTCACAACGTAAAATAAGGCTGACAGGCCCACTGTCAGCACCTTGAAGGGAGTGGGATTGAACCTGACAGTGCTCCCATGTGAACCACTCCACTCCTTATAGGATGGAGTAATTGCAGAGTTGAGGGCTTGCGAGCACCGTGCCCTCCAAGTGATCAGTGAGCAGAGAATTAACAATGAGTAGATGACCTTACAAAGGGATGCTACTATTGCCACCAAGGCCAAGGTGTTTCCGAGAAAAATAGTGTCTTTTCGATTGACTAGCCCTCTAGGATTGGCAGCTATGCTAGAAACAAATAGTTTGAAGCAATTTGTGATTTACTCTATGTATGATAGATAAGAGAGAGGCAAAGGAACCAACCTGGATCTTCCGCATAACTCCTTACTTGATCTCTCTCCCTCTTAACAGAGCTTGCACCTTTTCTCCTACTTATCCCGCTTAGTGAATACTTGTAGAGACAAAGTAACAAAACACCATCAAAGCATCTGATCTATTATATCATAAGCATTGCAGAATCATAAATACAATGAACATACAATAGCATTCACAAATACACAATTGTGGAAAACTAAAATAACCTTATTAAAATAGAAGGGAGAATTACAACCCAGCTGTCTGATCCAGCATCAAAGCCCTCTTCACCTCATGAAAAGCAAGATCACCCAACAATACAATGTTCTTTCTCAGATACAAACCATCAACACTTCCTTGCAAATTACCAAATTCCAGCCTCTAGATCTCTCAGATGAGGGATCCACTTATAGATGTCTACAAGGGTGTGATTCATCTCTGGGTTTTTGATTAGTGTCATTCCACTTGTTGTTTTTGGTTCCACTTGGAGATTTCTTGGATCTCTTACTCATCCCTGGGAAAATTCAAAGAAACAAGTGTCATATGAGAAGTTTCTAGAAGATTCCATGAGCATCCACTTAGCAAATTATCTCAGACATTTGGCCATTCTTTCTCATTGCACCACACAAAAGGCCTCATCAATATGCATCGTACCTGGCTAGTGTAGAAGTCAGTATGCATCGTACCCTGACAATGGATCTCTCAGTATGGTCTAATTCAGGCCAGTTCTGGATGTTTTTTCAGGTGAAACTTTTGGGGAATGATGTAATCAGTTGACCATGATCTTTTAGGGTTTGAAACAATAATTTTAGGGATTAAAGAGCCCTAGTTTATCGACATATAAGATTGGGGTTGAAGTGCACAAATTTGTCTATAACAGTTGCCCCCTAATGTATGAAGTCGTAAATCTTTGATGTCGGGTGAAATGCTTTAACATGAGGATCCGAGCTTTTCGAAACTGGAAGGTGACATATATAAGATACAATAAAATACATCATCATCATATAATTTTCATGATCTAGTTGAGGTGGGCATTCCCATGCTCAGCTTTATAAATTCATTTCATGTACATAGAATAGATAATTGTCAGCAGTTGCAGACTGGTGATTCTTCATATGAAGGGTCATCATCCCTGGATTGGATGACCATCTATGCAACTTCTTTGTATATTTGATGTCTTTATATTCTTGAATATATCACAGCCCAAATGGATGAAATTAGATCTGGGGTCTTCAAACTCGTTCAATTTTTTCCCGATGTACAAATCGATCCATGTGAAAAGATGTTCTGAAGTTGAACATGGAAAGACGTCGCGTGATTACCAGCCAATAATGTGAGCTATTAACAGACGCGAGAGGAATCACCGATAATGATAATGACCCTCAAGGTACTACAGTACAATTCACATGGTGTGAATATATTATCTGATGTCGAATACCATGCAAAATATTTTGGTCGAAGGCCATTGACGTCAACCTATCGCTGAAAGTGAGAAACTTGCCATTAAGGCATGCAAGCTTCAAAGTACTGAAAGGGTTGCTTCTAAGTCAACTTCTTGGATAATGAGCTGATGTTGACAAGAAGTGACCCGTCGTAGGAGGGCCTTAATGTATCCCACATCTATGACACGAAATGAAGCAAATTATTTTCTGGAGGTGAAAACGATTGATGATACAAAGTTCAGGAATGGCGGTCATGAAAAATGGAGGTTGAAGGTATTGTAGTGGATGAGGCATTTAACTAGATGGTGAATTCTCAACTGAATGAATTCTCTTGTACATATCAGTGACACTAAGATGGCTTGGTAGCGTTAACCCAAAAAATTGATGGCATGAAATACCAATGGTGAAATGACTGGTGAACAGAATAACCCAACCCGACTCAATCATGGTGATGGAGTGAAAGTGTCATGTTCAAGAGCGACCTGCTACCATAAATTCTTCAAGTTTTCTTCCCTTCTTCCCCAGTCATTGCTGACCAGTACCTCTTTATTTTTGTCAAGCTTGAGGAGGATAACATGTGCTTGTTCTATAATTTTCCCTTCGGGAAAACCTGTCACTATGTTTTAGCGAGTCTAGCAGCAGTGAAACTCATTCTTATCTAGGTGGACAAGTTCGTCGCTATTGTTTTGACGAGTTTAACAACAAAGACAACTTGATCCTTTTCATGTTTAGAGAGTTTGAAAAGGGATGAGAAGAAAACTCCAGTTCTTTTTCGTAGCATAATCCCTTAATTCTGAAAAATATTAAAATAATACAAAAGGTATGACTTTTCTATCACTTTAGCGAGCTGAAAAAGACAAACTCTCGATATTTTTCATGAGATAATCCCTCAGGTCCAAAAAATATTAAAATATACATGAGGGATGTTGCTTCTAATCACTTTAATGTTGGCATTATGGCTAAAGTGTTGTCCTTGATGGCAACTCTTACAGGTGATGGATCACTGTACATCCGTTCAGTAGCAGAGATTGATGATCAGCTCACTAAGAATGAAGAAAATAAGAGGTACGCAGGTACACCGTACAAAAGGTGCGGACCCACAAGAATATCATAGATAAAGTGCGTACATACCCGCAGGTACACCATGTAAAAGGTGCAGACCCTAGTTCACGCACTTTCATGCAGTGAAAAAGTATTCTCACGTGGGAATCCAATGGTGGACCATAGTATCTAGCCCGACGTATTTGATCCTATGGTTTGGTCAGTGGTATTGTTTTATATTATTATTATTATTATTGAGCCCCATGTTTTTGGGCCCCTTGCATTGGTTATCTATGGTATTGATTCATGGTTTTAGCAAGAGCTTGCCTATATAAAGCAAAGGAGATCATTTGGCTAGACACTTGTGAAATTAGAAGATCTTAAGAGAAGCTAGATCTGAAATTCTTGTAATCGGTTTGTGAGAGAGAGTTCAATCAATATCAAGGAGAAACATGAGAATTACTATTCGGATCTACTAATGGGTTGATATCTCCTCGGCGCATGTTCAGATCTGTAGATCTGACAGTATGGGTTATTCTTGAAGTCTTGAAATTATCTATCCCTGCAGGACCGCAAGTACAGTGAAGGAAAAGTGCATAGGTACGCAGGCCCAGAAGCACTGTCGGTGCGAAGGTTCGCAGGCCCAGAATTGCAGAAGATGCGGAGGGACGCAGGCATTCCATTGGACACAGATCGGAGGTGCGCAGGAAGTCCATGAGACACAGTGCGGGGGTGCGCAGGAAAGCAGTTGGAAACAGTGCAGATGTACGCAGGTGGTCTATGGGTGAAGCTGCGGACTTTTCATGAAATCTATTTAGCTGTCCCTATTTATTATTCTTGTGTTCTGGGTTTTGAAGTGATGTCCCGTTTCTGGTATTATGTTCTGATAACAGCAGTGATTGATTGAATGATTATGATTAGCTTCAGTATTGATAGATGAATGGATCAGGTTCATAATGACTTATCCTTATATGATCTGGTGGACTAGATCTGGTTGATAACTCTCATTGTATATGTATTGATCTGGTGATTGGGTGATTCAGAAGGTTGTTTGATTATGAGCTTCAATGTTGTTGTTGGGTCTAGTATGAAAATTGGATGAAATGTGGCCTTTCAGATTATGTGTTGTGCTTCAGTGTATCCAGTCTGAAAATTGATGAAACGTGGTACCTGGAGGAGAGAAGATTGTAGGTCAGCACCTACATACTAGTATCTAAGCTAGTACAAGAGCTAAGGGAAATCTTTGGAGCATTGTAGCAGGTAGCAGCTTGCCTACTAGTAAACGGATCGGCTAGTACAAGAGAAAAGGGGGTTGTAGCTCCCGTACTAGTATAAGACTGCACCAGTACAAATATTGTAAAAATATTTTCTTATTAAAAAGAAGATTGAGATGACTTGCAGCAGGTGGTTTTCTCCCACATTGGGTTTCCACCTTATATCATGGTGTTCATGCGTGTGACTTATGTGTGATGATCTGTTCTATTTTACTGCACCAGTTTACTATTAATATGATTGATAATGTTCTAATACACTCAACTAACTGAATCATAAGAAGCTGTGGAAGTAGCATATATGAATCTGATTATAGAAATGAAAAAGTTTTATTAATGTGATAATACTGATTCACCCCCCCCCTCTCAATATTATTTCCAACAATTGGTATCAGAGCAGGTCCTTTGTGTTATAGACATTTTTGTGCCTTACAGTATGAAGCATGAAATGTCAATAATCTGAGGGATCCAAAGTCCCTAGACATGTTGTTCCTACCCCTAGAGGAACAAGGTCAGCAAACCACAGCACTAAATATCAGTTCTCCACCTGAAAACACTCAAAAACAAGCTAATTCTGGATCATGTCAACTGCTCCACTGAGCATCTGCGTTGAATGTCAACTGCTCCACTCTGTACCTGCGCTGAATGTCAACAGTAATGAAGGCTACCTGCGCTGGGCGAGATTGGCCAAGTGGCACAGTCATTCCTCAAGGTGTCAATGCCCAGGAAGCTTCCAAAATGACACTTGGATCAGGGAATTCGCCTTGTGATGAGTAAGAGGATCTAGATCTCCAAGTGGAAGCAAGAAAATCCAAGTGGACTCAAGAACTGAAGAATAACTGAAGTGGGAGAGGACACTAGTCAGCTTCATGCCAGCCTCAAGATGACTCATCCTTTCTCCAAAACTCCTATATATAGAGCTCTCTCATGAGGTCTAGGGAGGCTGGAATCTTGTGAATGTAAGGAAGTGCTGTTGGTTTGAGTATAGAACTATTGGGTGATTTGCTTGAAGGAGGTGAAGAGGAGATTTCTTTCTGCTGGGAGGTGTTTCTGGATTTGGCCTCTTATGGTTGTAACACTCTCAGAACTTTACTTCTTCCATTAATAAAGCATTTGAGGTTCTTCTATATGCATGTGTCTCAATGGCGTATTGATACTTGTATATTTGATTTATTCTAATCCTTGAATCAATTATGAATGTATGCTTCTTGTAGTTTCCCTCTCTTGTCATTTTGCAGGATCTTGGTGTAGCTGGGCCAGTGAAAGAGCAAGGAGCTGGCAACAAGCAGCAAAGAGAGAAGATTGGATCAATCATTAGCGGAAGATAACGGTTAGTGGATCTCTTTCTCCCCTCTCTTACATCTCATAAAGAAATAATCACGAATAGCTTTGCTTTGATTGTTGCTGAGGTACTATCACCCTTAGAGTGGGATAGGGTCATTCCGTATTGGATACTTTTCCCAACAACAAATTGGCGACTCCACTGGCAGAAAGAAATCTCCTCTTCACCTCCTTCAAGCAAATCACCCAATAGTTCTATACTCAAACCAACAGCACTTCCTTACATTCACCAATAGTTGCTGTTGGGCCCTTCGCCAAGTGGGGCATCAATTTCATGCAATGTAACCCCACCTCGACCGGGGGGCATGGGTATATTATAGTCGCTGTTGACTATTTTACCAAATGGGCCGAGGCGATGCCTACATTGGATAACACTGGTGAAACAGCTGCCCTTTTCTTTTTCAATCATGTAGTCGCCAGGATCGGCGTACCACAGGCTATAGTTACAGATCATGGGTTGCATTTTCGCAATCACATGATGGTCGAATTAGCTGCCAAGCTAGGGCTATCTCACGATAGCTCTACCCCATATTATCTGCAAGCCAACGGACAAGTTGAGGCAATCAACAAGGTCCTGAAGCGTATGTTGCAAAGGATGATCGGGGTTCATAAAAGAAGGTGGCACCTAATCCTGTACTCAGCCTTGTGGGCATACCGAACTTCGGTTAAGAACGCAACCAGGTTCACACCTTTTCAACTGGTGTATGGCCTGGAAGCAGTCTTACCAATCCAGTGCGAAATTTCGTCGCTTAAACTCGCAATCGATCTTCTCCCCGGAACTTCGAAGGAAGAGGCTCGTTTCTTGGAATTAATCCAATTGGATGAAACCCGCCGTGATGCCGCTTTGGCTAACGAAGCCCATAAGAAACGAGTCAAGGCTCAGTTCGACAAAAATGTCAAACCCCGTGTCTTCTCAGAAGGTGATTTGGTCCTGCTTTATGACCAAGAATCCGATAAATTGGGAGTAGGTAAATTCAAGTCCTTATGGATGGGCCCCTATATTGTTAAAAGGGTGTTAGCAAAAGGAGCCTACGAGTTAATGGATTACGATGGAATTCCACTGGTGCAACCTCGTAATGGGTTGTACCTCAAGCGTTACTATGCTTAAATAGTGACCAATATGCATGCACCTCGATTTGCGTTATTATGCTGGGGGCATGCAAACTTAAATTCGAGCAATTTTAACGCGAAATTCATGCTCGTTAAAAAATAAACATAGGCATTGAGCAGTGTTTTGGCGCATTCAAGCTCATTAAAAAATGAACCCATCTCGGTAAATAACCATTGTGATCGTAAATTTATTAGCCATAAAAAGCCTTGGTCGTGTTTTGCACCTGCCACCTCCACTTTCATTTGGCCGATCGTCCACCCCCATATGATTGTTTACCCATTTTGAGGAACAGCTACGAATAATGATTTCACCTAGCCATCCTTGTGACACTGCCGTGATTGGAAAATTCCAACCTCTACCTGGAATCAGTTGCTATCCCTGTTTATCACTCGTTCCTCAAAAGACGAGTCTTCTTTAAGCTCTTCTCATCTGACTCGTAAAATATGAAAAGTTTGCCGAGTTTTGGCCTTCTAGCTCGTTAAAAGGACCGGAAGAGCTATCCCTCCCGTAGATTTTAATCTTTTTGGACCTGAGGGATTATTACACAAAAAGGTCGAGCGCTTGTTTTATTCGGCTCGTTAAAGTTATCGAAAACTCATCCCTTCTATATTGTTTTATACTTTTTCGGACTTAAGGGATTAGATGACGAAAAAGGAGTTTTGGAGTTAACTTTCTGTACCTTTTCAAACTCTCTAAAAATGAAAAGGACCAAGTTTTCCTTGTCGTTAGACTCGTTAAAATGATTAAATAGCGACAAACTTGTCTTTAGACGAGAACGAGTTTCCCTATCGCTAGACTCGTTAAAACATAACGATGGGCTTGCCCGAAGGGCAGGTTATAGAACAAGCATATGTTATCCTCCTCAAGCTTGACAAAAATAAAGAGGTACTGGTCAGAAATGACTGGGGAAAAATTGGGAGAACCTCAAAGCTGTAATGGTAGCAAGTCACTCTTAAACATGACACTTTGTCCTCCGTATCACATCGGGTTGGGTTGTTTCATTCACCGGTCTCATCACCATGGTCTTCGCCAAACCATCCACATTTGGGGTAATGCTACTGATCCATCGCATCAGTGTCGTTATATGTTCAAGAGATGTTGTTCAGAAAGAGTCAACCGTGTCCCATCCACTGCCATACATTATCCTTCATCCACCCATGATCGCCACCCTGAATCATATTTCACAGATTGTTTTCACCTCCACTAAAATCATTAGCTCTGTTCCGTGTCACTGATGTGGGATTCATTAAGGCCCTCCTTTGACGGATCGCTTCTTGTCGACTTCAGCTCATTATCCAAGAAGTTGATCTAGGAACACCCCCCTCAGTACTTTGAAGCTTGCATGCCTCAATGGCAAGTTTCTCACTTCCGGCGATAGGTATACATCAATGAACTTTGACCAGAAGATTTTGCGTGGTGTTCGACGCCAAGTCCTTTATTCACACCACGTGAATTGTACTGCAGTACCTTGAGGGTCATTATCATTATCGGTGATTCCTCTCGCGCTTGTTAACGGTTTACATTATTGACCGGTAATCAAGCGATGTCTTTCCATGTTCGACTTCAGCGCAATTCTCACATGGATCGACTTGTACTTAGAGTGAAGATCGAACGAGTTTGAAGACCCCGGATCTAGTTTCATCCATCCGGGCTGCGATATATATTCAGGAAATATAAAGACATTTGATATGTACACCATTGCAGCAGATGATCATCCTACTCAAAGGATGGTCACCTCTCGGCGATTGAATGAACTTCGGATCCTCCTGATAAAGCATTTCACCCGATAAACGACCTCATACTTTAGGGGGCAACTGTTATAGACATTTTTGTGCCTTACAGCATGAAGCATGAAATGTCAATAATTTGAGGGATCCAAAGTCCCTAAACATGTTGTTCCCACCCCTATAGGAACAAGGTCAGCAAACCACAACACTAAATATCAGTTCTCCACCTGAAAACACTCAAAAACAAGCTAATTCTGGATCATGTCAACTGCTCCACTGAGCATCTGCGCTGAATGTCAACTGCTCCACTCTGTACCTGCACTGAATGTCAACAGTAATGAAGGCTACCCGCGCTGGGTGAGATTGGCCAAGTGGCACAGTCATTCCTCAAGGTGTCAATGCCCAGGAAGCTTCCAAAATGACACTTGGATCAGGGAATTCGCCTTGTGATGAGTAAGAGGATCTAGATCTCCAAGTGGAAGCAAGAAACTCCAAGTGGACTCAAGAACTGAAGAATAACTGAAGTGGGAGAGGACACTAGTCAGCTTCATGCCAGCCTCAAGCTGACTCATCCTTTCTCCAAAACTCCTATATATAGAGCTCTCTCATGAGGTCTAGAGAGGCTGGAATCTTGTGAATGTAAGGAAGTGCTGTTGGTTTGAGTATAGAACTATTGGGTGATTTGCTTGAAGGAGGTGAAGAGGAGATTTCTTTCTGCTGGGAGGTGTTGCTGGATTGGGCCTCTTATGGTTGTAACACTCTTAGAACTTTACTTCTTCCATTAATAAAGCATTTGAGGTTCTTCTATATGCATGTGTCTCAATGGCGTATTGATACTTGTATATTTGATTTATTCTAATCCTTGAATCAATTATGAATGTATGCTTCTTGTAGTTTCCCTCTCTTGTCATTTTGCAGGATCTTGGTGTAGCTGGGCCAGTGAAAGAGCAAGGAGCTGGGAGCAAGCAGCAAAGAGAGAAGATTGGATCAATCATTAGCGGAAGATAACGGTTAGTGGATCTCTTTCTCCCCTCTCTTACATCTCATAAAGAAGTAATCTCGAATAGCTTTGCTTTGATTGTTGCTGAGGTACTATCACCCTTAGAGTGGGATAGGGTCATTCCGTATTGGATACTTTTCCCAACAACACTTTGGTAGAAGCTTGATCGCTTGAAAGAGATCCGTGAAACAATGGGAAAGAAGCTTAAGAAGAAAGCACCTAAGAAGAAGAAGACATATCAGAGGAACTATGATAGTGGGAGAATCGATTGGGGATTAGGTATAAGAAGCTCTTCAGATTTAGAATCAGATTCAGAATCATTTCAGAATGAATATGACCATTCAGGTATGAATTTGCTATCCTCTGATGTTCCAGCTATTTTTCCTTTTGGAAAAGATGAAAGTGATAGTGAGACTACTGAATTTGCTCTTATGGGTGAGCAAGAAAGACATCAAATTGAGGCAGAATTTAAAAGTCTTACAGACAAAATTAGAACTCAGCAAGATCGGTTGGACAATAGGAACCGTGCTTTTGAAAGGGTAACTACCGAACTAAAAGCTCATCTAGAGAAAGGAAGCAAGGTAAGGAAGCTATTTAAGGACAAATATCAAAAGTTGTTGGATGAAGTAACATCACTAAGAAATGAAGTCATTGAAAAGAACACAACAATCAAGGAGCTCAGAGATCGATCCAGTTATTATGAAAATCTTGAAGCCACGATCCGCTCACTAAAGGAAGATCTTGAAGAATCAAGGAAGCAGAATGAAGATCTTCACCAAGCAATTGAAAAACAAGACAACGAAGTCATCAGCTTAAAATCTCAGCTGGAATGTGCCTTCCGAGTTCGTCAAATGCAGCAGGATCTGAATGAAGAACAAGAAAAGGAGATTCTCAAACTAAGGGAACAAATGGAAGAAGGAAGGAAAGCTGAAGAAGATTTGAAAAAGCAATCTCTTGAAAAGGAAGAACAGCTTCAGGTTGAGGTAAATATCTTGAAAGGTAAATTAGAAGAAAAGGATAAGCTTTTACGATTTCAAGATAGTTCTAAAGTCTTGGATGATATTCTTAGTAGTCAAAGGTCTCCTGCTATAAAGACTGGTCTTGGTTTCCATGAATCTGTTGAAGGTGAATCTAGTTCACAAGGTGAGGCAAGGAACTCTAAAGAGAAATCTAAAGTGATCAACAAAGAAATGAAAGATCAATCTCATCATCAACCAAGGAAAGAGATTCCTCAAAGAAAATCCTTTACTCCTCCTATGAATAATGTTGAATGTTATGTATGTCATAATCTTGGACATGTTGCAGCTAGATGTAGAAGAAGAAGGGTTGAAGACCATTATGCAGAAAGATCATCACATTCAAGGTACTTTAATGGATATTGCTTTGCTTGCAATATGTATGGTCATAAAGCAACTGACTGTTACAGGAGGAATATGAAACATGTAAGATGTTATGCATGTAACAAGCTTGGACATATAGCTAGGGAATGCAGGAACAAAGTGTGGGCACCATATCAAAAGGAGAAAATGTCATCATCACACTTGAAGATATGGAGGAAAAAGGAAGTACAGTAAGAAAAAGGCGGCACAGCACAACGTATAGACATACCAGAATCAGAGGGAGCTAAAAGTACAAAACTTCAGTGTCCTGAATCTCATATGCAAACTCCATAAAGGGAAGTCGCGTATATACGCAAGTTGGATACTGCACAATCGCGTATATGATTGTTTGAAGAAAGGAAGTAGTGAAAGTGAAGTTGGAAGTGAATCTATGAAGTATGATCTCTCGAGCATAAGATCAGATTTGTGTATCTGACTGTCAGAGGCACCTTGGAGGACCATTTAATTGGGTTCTAATCAGAGGTACGCAGACGATTCTCTGTGAAAGTGCGGGCGCACGCAGCAGAGCGAAAGTTCCAGTGCGGAGGAACGTAGGTGATACACAGTGAAAGTGCGAGGATACGCAGCGAAGGCACAGTCCCAGTGTGGAGGTACGCGGCGTGATAGAGGTTCAGTTGCAGAAGAACAGTAAAGGTACACGGCGTGGCAGAGGTTCAGGTGTGGAGGCACAGTGAAAGTACGCGGCGCTACAGAAGCCGCAGGTGCGTAGATACGTGGCGCGATAGCATCTGAGGGTGCATGGCCACAGTAGTAGTACGCGGCGTGATTGAAGAAACAGTGCGTGGGTACGCGCTGTAGTAGAAGGCTCTCTGCGGGAATACGCAGAAACACAGAAAGTCAAGTGCGGGGATACGCAGAGGAGCGGAAGGTGAAGTGCGGAGCCACGCAGGCCATATAATGAGAAATTGCAGATCTGTCTTAAGGAATTTATTGGCTGACTTTTCTTGTTGATAAGATCTGACAGATGGCACGAGTTTAGGGGGAGCATATGTTTTTAATGCATTATTGGCATTATGGTTAATAGTCCTTGGTGATGAAGATTATATGGCTAAATGATATATCTTGCTATGATGTGGTTATGAGTTGTCCATCTCATATGATTCTTGGATTTACATAGTTGATTTTCAGATCAGATTTATGGTTGATTCTCTGATGCTACATATCTGGTGCTTACATGGTGATCTTCATAAGGATAAGAAGAATTATGATGCAAGATTCGTATTGTTCTTGGCACATATGAGGATTGTTAGCTGGATACATGGGTGATTATTCAAAGTTGCATTGTTGGAGACATGATGATGATGAGATCTTACCTATATGATGATAGGTTGTTTCGTACATATGTTGATTGATGCAGATATTCCCAAATGATGATCTGGATGGCTTTGGTGTTTCTCCTTATGATAAAAGATGTTATGGAGCAGATCATACAGTGTTGTTGCTGATGTTTATCTTAGGTGATTAGTCTCTATTATAAATGTCATATCACGACTCATGATGTAATAGTGTGTCTCTATCTATTGTAGTCATCTCTTCAGGTCACGTAATGACCTATGTTGGTTTCCCCACTATGCCTGGGATGAAGATGTAATGTATTTAGTTCCTGATGTATCCCCTCTTGGTTGGGTGATGGATGTATGTATTGAGTCTTTTGGTGATAGGAAGGTCTTTTAAGATATATAGAGTCATGTTCTTCTTATAGAACATCTTTTTGCAGACCTTGCTTACAGTCAGGGGAAGCTTGAGCATAAACAACACTATATAGCAGAGCAGACATTTCAGCTTGTT
Organism: Pinus tabuliformis; assembly: GCA_031772625.1. NCBI lineage: Eukaryota > Viridiplantae > Streptophyta > Pinopsida > Pinales > Pinaceae > Pinus > Pinus tabuliformis. Next base: position 175,044,592 of record CM062806.1, read on the forward strand.
CTCAGAAAAAGCATGATCAGATTGGTGCACCATGGCATATACAAAGGGGGAGCTCATTCAGAGACTTCAGCAGATCTGGTTTATAGTCAAGAGGAGCATGTTCTTAGGGGGAGCAAAACCCTTTGCCCTTGATGTCAAAGGGGGAGAGTGATTTGGTGTTGTTGCCATCAAGTCCAAAGGGGGAGATTGTTGGCATTATGATGCATGTGTTGTACTTGATGGCAACCCTCTCATAGAAGATCATCTCACTTGTATACATTCAGATGAATCCATAGAAGAGATATCAGATATGACAGAATACATGGATGTAGGACAGTTCAAAGGGATCAGATGACAGTTCACAAGTAAGCTTTGCCATCAAGTCCAAAGGGGGAGATTGTTGGCATTATGGCTAAAGTGTTGTCCTTGATGGCAACTCTTACAGGTGATGGATCACTGTACATCTGTTCAGTAGCAGAGATTGATGATCAGCTCACTAAGAATGAAGAAAATAAGAGGTACACAGGTACACCGTACAAAAGGCGCGGACCCGCAGGAATATCATAGATAAAGTGCGTACATACCCGCAGGTACACCATGTAAAAGGTGCGGACCCTAGTTCATGCACTTTCATGCAGTGAAAAAGTATTCTCACGTGGGAATCCCATGGTGGACCATAGTATCTAGCCCAACGTATTTGATCCTATGGTTTGGTCAGTGGTATTGTTTTATATTATTATTATTATTATTGAGCCCCATGTTTTTGGGCCCCTTGTATTGGTTATCTATGGTATTGATTCATGGTTTTAGTAAGAGCTTGCCTATATAAAGCAAAGGATATCATTTGGCTAGACACTTGTGAAATTAGAAGATCTTAAGAGAAGCTAGATCTGAAATTCTTGTAATTGGTTTGTGAGAGAGAGTTGAATCAATATCAAGGAGAAACATGAGAATTACTAGTCGGATCTACTAATGGGTTGATATCTCCTCGGCGCATGTTCATATTTGTAGATCTGACAGTCTGGGTTATTCTTGAAGTCTTGAAATTATCTATACCTGCAGGACCGCAAGTACAGTGAAGGAAAAGTGCGTAGGTACGCAGGCCCAGAAGCATTGTCGGTGCGAAGGTTCGCAGGCCCAGAATTGCAGAAGATGCGGAGGGACACAGGCATTCCATTGGACACAGATCGGAGGTGCGCAGGAAGTCTGTGAGACACAGTGCGGGGGTGCGCAGGGAAGCAATTGGAAACAGTGCGGATGTACGCAGGTGGTCTATGGGTGAAGCTGCGGACTTTTCATGAAATCTATTTAGCTGCCCCTGTTTATTATTGTTGTGTTCTGGGTTTTGAAGTGATGTCTGGTTTCTGGTATTATGTTCTGATAACAGCAGTGATTGATTGAATGATTATGATTAGCTTCAGTATTGATAGATGAATGGATCAGGTTCATAATGACTTATCCTTATATGATCTGGTGGACTAGATCTGGTTGATAACTCTCATTGTATATGTATTGATCTGGTGATTGGGTGATTCAGAAGGTTGTTTGATTATGAGCTTCAATGTTGTTGTTGGGTCCAGTATGAAAATTGGATGAAATGTGGCCTTTCAGATTATGTGTTGTGCTTTAGTGTATCCAGTCTGAAAATTGATGAAACGTGGTACCTGGAGGAGAGAAGATTGTAGGTCAGCACCTGCATACTAGTATCTAAGCTAGTACAAGAGCTAAGGGAAATCTTTGGATCATTGTAGCAGGTAGCAGCCTGCGTACTAGTAAATGGATCGGCTAGTACAAGAGAAAAGGGGGTTGTAGCTCCCGTAATGGTATAAGACTGCACCAGTACAACTATTGTAAAAAGATTTTCTTATTAAGAAGAAGATTGAGATGACTTGCAGCAGGTGGTTTTCTCCCACATTGGGTTTCCACCTTATATCATGGTGTTCATGTGTGTGACTTATGTGTGATGATCTGTTCTATTTTACTGCACCAGTTTACTGTTAATATGATTGATAATGTTCTAATACACTCAACTAACTGAATCATAAGAAGCTGTGGAAGTAGCATATATGAATATGATTATGGAAATGAAAAAGTTTTATTAATGTGATAATACTGATTCACCCCCCCCTCAGTATTATTTCCAACATTTAACAAGCTAGAAAGGCCAATTGCTCAACAATCTTTTCTTATTTAACGAGTCTGAAAAGGGTTTAAAGAGGACTCATTTTTTAGGAATGAGTGGTATCTATGATAGCAACTGGTTCCGGGTAAGCTTGGAACTTCTCAAAACATGGTTATGTGAAGAGGGTGGCTAATAGGACCACTCATTGTAGTTGTTCCTCAAAAAGCTAAACAGTCAAGTGGAAGCGTATGATCGACCAAAAGAATGGAGGTGATGGCAGGAACACAACCAAGGCTCAAAAGGTTGATGTAGTGGTAATCACGAAGGTTATTTACCGATGGTAGTTTATTTTTTAAAGAGCTTGAACTCTGAAGGAACATATGCTCTGATTGGGAGTGGGTTAATTTTTTAATGAGCTTGAACCTTGCGGAAACTATGCTCAGAGGAGGCGGGTTCATCTTTTAGTGAGCTTCAACCTTGCGAAAATTGTGCTCGGTTTGGGAGCAGGTTCATTTTTTAATGAGCTTGAACCTTGCCGAAACTATGCTCAGTGAAGGTTTCTCCTTTTATGTGAACTAGAAATGACCAAACTAAAAGCTAGAAAAACTGAAAAAGCTAAGAAACTGCAGAGGTTAGGTAGGATAGTTTCATCAGCGGTTAGACAAAACACTTCCTTTGCTTCGTCCATAGAATAGACGAAGGTGAATGGTGTGTCAGACCAATCACCTGACCTCAGGAGTTAAAAAACTAAAAAGCTAAAAAAACAAAAAAACAAAAATAACTAGGAAATGAAATTGGTCATTTTTAGCTTGCATAAAAAAGTTTGCATGCCCCCAACATGATGAAAAGGAGAGTCTCCAGTAGTCCTATGGAAACTTATCGTGGTTATGCAGGATGGTTTCATTTGCGGAACAAACAAAACACCTCCTGCACTTTGTCCGTAGAATAGACGAAGGTGAAAGGTATTCCAGACCAATCACATAACCTACAGGGAGACCTATTTCTTAGCTGGGTTCGTCCGCCAAATAGACAAGGGTGCATGTCCCCTAAGCTTCATTTCATTCACTAGACTACTTGTGGTAATTAGGTGGATAGAATGAAGGTTGAAGATACACTGTGGATATAAAAGGACCATTTAGGGATGATGGTTGACTTGAAGCTATGCTTGAACTGGGAAATGTAAGCTGGTCAATGGTGACAATTTTTCCTTCAAGCGGGAAACACATATTTCGAAAGAGTGTTGAAACAATAGCTTCCACATTATAAACATAGTCACGTCCAAGGAGTAGATTGTAATCTAATGGTCCTGGGACTACCATCGCGTTCAGGTGAACAGTTTTCTTTCCTAAAGTTATCGATAACTTAGGAAGGATTAACGATTGATTGGTTTTCCCAGCGGAGTCACCATTTTGTTTTCGGGAAAACTAGTGTCTTTTTGATCAACTAGCCCTCTAGGATTGTCATCTATCCTAGAAACAAACAGTTTAAAGCAATTTGTGATTTCCTCTATGTATGATAGATAAGAGAGAGGCAAAGGAACCAACCTGGATCTTCCACTTAACTCCTTGCTTGATCTCTCTCCCCCTTGACAAAGCTTGCACCTTTTCTCCTACTTATCCCGCTTAGTGAATACCTATAGAGAGAAAGTAATAAAACACCATCAAAGCATCTTGATCTATTATATCATAAGCATTGCAGAATCAGAAATACAATGAACATACAATAGCATTCACAAATAGCAACATTCACAAATACACAATTATACGGAGGAAAACTTAAAGAACTTTATTAAAATAGAAGGGAGAATTACAACCCAGCTGTATGATCCAGCATCATCCTCCCAGCATAAAAGCCCTCTTCAGCTCATGAAAAGCAAGATCACCCAACAATACAATGCTCTTTCTCAGATACAAACTATCAACACTTCCTTGCAAATTACCAAATTCCAGCATCTAGATCTCTCAGATGAGGGATCCATTTATAGATGTCTACAAGGGTGTCAGTCATCTCTGGGTTTTTTATTAGTGTCATTCCACTTGTTGTTTTTGGTTCCACTTGGAGATTTCTTGGATCTCTTACTCATCCCTGGATGAATTCAGAGAAACAAGTGTCATATGAGAAGTTTCTAAAAGATTCCATGAGCATCCACTTAGCAAAATATCTCGGACATTTATCCATTCTCACTCATTGCACCCCATAGAAGGCCTCATCATTATGCATCACACTTGGCTAGTGTAGAATTCAGTATGCATCACACCCTGATAGTGCAGCTCTCAGTATGGTCCAATTGAGGCCAGTTCTGGATGGTTTTTCAAGTGAAATTATTGGGGGATGATGTAATCAGTTGACCATGATCTTTTAGGGTATGAAAAAACACTTTTAGGGATTAAAGAGCCCTAGTTTATCGACATATAAGATTGGGGTTGAAGTGCCCAAATATGTCTATAACACAAGGCGACTAGCTAGAGAAAGAAGATTATAAAGGTCATGGAGGAGGCCTGCAGAATGGTCTCAAAATTAGCCATTCTGGAGGAGGAGCCAATTGAGGTCCACATACGTAAATTGGCCACACGGGTGTGCAACACCTGTACAGAGATGGCGCAAGTTCAGTTGGAGCTGAACTTGCAGATTACCGAGCTTCAGTTGAGGGCTCAGCCTTGAATGCCACCAGAGGTAAAGAATAGTGGGTGGCCTTTGTCACCAAAGTAGTCGCGCTAGTGGAGAGTGCAGTAGTAGACTACACCCAGTTGTTTGAACAGTCGTTTGAGGTCTTGACTAGCTTGTAGGAGGAACCAAACATCTAGGGGATTGAGACGGAAGTGCGTGAACTCCAACAACGCTATGACAAAGTTAAGGGAACAGCGTGAACTATCGTACTGACACATAGGTTAGCCAAGATGTAGGAATCCAAGTAGCTGAAGGAATAGGTGGATGCAACGCTACATAAGGAAGTAATGCTAAAGGCGTGACTAAAGCCCCGATTGGAGGAAGCTTTTCTAACGACAGGAAAAATTGAAGGCAAGCTTGTGACTCTGCAAGCAATGCAACAACAACTTCAAGCTGATAGAGTAGGGGTAGTAACTGAGAAGACAGTCGAAGATGCGAAGCAGGTGACAGCTCAGTGCACAACCGAATTTGCGGTCATCAGGGTCAAGCTGGACGGGTTTCACACAAAAATCTCCGCGTCTATCGAGTGACTTGAGGGCGAGTCACGATGTTTGTGTTGGAAGCCTATTGGGAGCGAGATACCCCAAGGGCAGTTTTGGGGCTAAAATCCCACCTTTAATTCAAGTTTTTGTAATATTATTGTAAAGGCTCCACATATTTTTGGTCATGGAGCACAAAGGTATTATGTGTCACAGAGGGTACTCCACCCTTAGTTTTGTAAAGTAAAGTCGGTTGTAAGAGATCTACCCATGGTCTGCGGACCATAGGATTGTATAAAAAGAGCTAAGCTCTAAGTAGTTAGAATCATCAAGGATAGCACGAGGAACAGAGTCATAGATTTAGAGCAAGAATTATAAGTCTTGGGTTGTAGCCTAGGTAGAGGCTCTGTAGCTGAGTGTGCAGAGACCTAGGGTAGAAGTTCGCAGCTAAGTGCACGAACTCATGCAACTGTGTGTGCAAGGTGAATAGAGTCTGTAACACTTGGAAGATATTAATAAAAGGAGTTATTCTACAATTTATGTGTATTTTTTCTATTGATGGGTTTGGATATCTTTTGTATGAATTTCTTTTATTATGCTTATATGATGTGCGAATGAATGCAATTATATTGAATAATTGAATGCAACGAATATCTTCTTACATGGTGATAACTTTAATTATTTGACAAGATAAGCAAATCACTTAGGATAATTGAGGAATCTGCATGGCATTCTACCATAGTAGCATGAAAGTACCTGAGCCCCGGGTTAGGGCTATGCAAAGGTTGATCATATGCTTTCACGAAGGTATTTCAGGCCAAAATAAATGTTTGTCTTACAAGCCATAGAGTGAGATCACCTACGTGAAGGCAGGGATAGAAGAGATAAAACGACATCATGATCATCTAAAGGGTGCGGAAACTTAGTTCTAGTATCCCCCCATACTTCTTTAGGTGAGACTTCAGTTCGCACTCCACAGGCTGATGCTGAAAGGGCCAGTAGTGTAGGGATTTGTTTGGCTAAATAACACTAAACCTGGGTCAGGCCCCCTCAAGCCAACAGAAACCATGAAGGATAAGAAGGGCAAGTAGCCTACCATACCAGTGAGTGCATCACCAAGGAGAAACCCACTAAAGCCCACTTCACAGGAGAAAGGCAAGGCTATAAACCTAGAAGCAAAGGAGGAGGATATCAAAGACATCCCGATGGAAAATGAGGATGTGGGAATGCAAGTAGAGGAGATTGAAGCCCAAGTTGTGGACCCTATTACACGGTTGCTAGAGTATGTCCCTCTGCGCAAGCCTAAGTCCAAGGGCCCAAAGGACATTGATGAGAGTAAGACTCCCCTACAAACCCCTCTGCTACCAGATGAGATTGCCTTTGACGGTCTATTCCTGGCACGAGTGCTGATACTGAAGCTAGAAGACTGGGACTTGGCAGACCACGAGAAGTTCCTACACTTTGAAACCGAGCAGCTGATGCACTGCATCATAGACATGAATATGGCGATGACTGCATTAGAGCTGCAGAAGTGGCTCAGGGGAGTAGATAAGGAAGGGTTGCTCAACCTTCTCTGGGTGCCACACTATAACCGCACCTCGGTGACAGTTTTGGTCATCAAGAAACTGTTGTGCTTGGTGCATAATGGGTGTCTGTGGCTGGAGGAGATGATGTAGAACATAGATATGTTAATTCAGTAAATAACGCACCTGTTATATACAGGTGAGAATCCAGCGATGATCTTCGACAAAAAGGGCAGCAAGCAGGCTCTCGCAGAGTCAATGAAGGAAAAATTCAAGCTGGTGAAGAAGCTGCGTAGGTACGCTATCTCCAACATCTGTGACTCCACTGTGAAGGTAGAAACATAGATCCTTGCAGGGAAGGTGATGCGGAAGTGCCACACCTATGAGTTGTCGATGCTTGTCATCGCACTCGCACAGCACTACACAGAAGGAGTCTAGTTTAACTGGCCAGACTACCTCGGCAGAGAGTTCCTGACGAACTATCGTGAAGCACAAGAGCTCAGCAAGACGTTCCACTACGCATGTCTCTTGTTGTTGATTGTGCTGGTAGCATGGGAGCTATTAGAGGGAACCCAGTTCCCTTCGATTGTGCTAGCCCTCCCTGAAGAAATGAAGTACACTTTTCTATAGGATACCAAGGATGCGCAGCGAGTTCTAAACATCAAGATCTTCTGAATCTTGATGGAAATGAATATCAGGATGGCCATCAATCGCATGGCCTATTTGTCGCCCATGGTGTATGCCAACCTACAGGGCTACGCTAAGTTCAAAGCTGATTTCTATCAAGTCTCCATCAGGGTGCGGAAGGACCTTGCAGAGAAGTGATACGACTTGTTGTATCTGGCCACAGATGATGCCATTGATGCGGTGCTTGATCAATGGCCGGCGAAATGGTGCACTACCACAAACTTGGCAGTGGGTGGAGGCAAGTCCGTGGCACAAAAGAAGAAGAACGAGGCAAACCTGAAGATGGCCTAGTTAGTCGAGAAAAAGAGAAAGGAGGCCATTGATAAGGCCCAGGCGGAATAGGAAGAAAAGTAGGTAGGAAAACAAAATAGTGGCACAGAGCGGGGCTTTGACAAAAGTGCGTGGTCGCCTTCACTTGAGATCGAAGAGGAAGAAACAAAGCAGCACGGCGCAGACCCTCAAAGACGTATTCCTGCATTAAGTGCCCAAGACAGCTGGAGAAGGGAGGGTCCAGAAAGAAATCTAAGGCAACCAAGACCCTGTTGGACCCTGTCACATTGGCGGAGGGTGACTTACATGATATTGGTGACACAGTCAGAGATGTCACCGCAAAGGCCCTGCAACAATTCAAGCAACAACAATAGATCATCCTAGGGGCTATATGAACCAGGTTGCAGGAGTTGCAAACCCATGCATCACAGGCTGGTACAGTGTCTACCAGCTTCGCTATCGACACCTCAGAGGCTGCTAATATGCTACACAGGAAGGCTTCCAATACGATAGTGCTACCAGATGGCATACTAACCATGGAAAATGAGGCTAACAGGCCCACTGCTAGTGCCTTAAAACTAGTTGGGCTGAACCTAGAAGTGCTTCCACGTGAAGCACTCCACCTCTTGCAGGATGGAGTAATTGCAAAGCTAAGAACCCGAGAGCGCTGCGCCCTCCAAGTGATCAGCGAATAGCTGATCAAAAATGAACAAATGGTCCTACAAATAAATTTTTCCATCGCCATTGAGACTAAGGCAACTAATCAAAGCAAGAAGATTATGTAGGATTTCAAGGAGGCATGCAGAATGGTCCTAGAGTTGGCCATTCCAGAGGAGGAGCTAGTCGAGGTCTGCATCTATAAGTTGGCCACAGGAGTGCACGACACTCGGACTGAGATGGTGCAGGTTTAGCTGGAGTTGAACCTGCAGATTACAGAGCTATAGTTGAGGGCCTAACCTTTAACACTACCAAAGGTAAAGGAACAGTGGGTGACCGCTATCACACAGGTAATAACAGTGGTGGAGAGTGCAGTAGCAGATTGCACATAGTTGTTCGAGCAATCATTTGAGGTCCTAACCAGCTTGCAGGAGGACCCAAATATATAGGGGCTAGATATGGAAGTGCATGAGCTACAACAGTTCTATGATGAAGTTAAGGGCACATCACACAACATCACGCAGACAAAGAGGCTAGCCAAGCTGTAGGAGGCCAAGTAGCTAAAGGAACAGGTGGACCCAGTGCTGCACAAGGAAGCAGTGCTGAAGGTGTGACTAAAGCCCTAGTTGGAGGAAGCTTACATAGTCACAGGAAATATTGAAGAAAATCTTGCAACTTTGCAACCGACGTAACAAAAGCTTCAGGTTAACAGTGTTGGAGTAGTGATCAAGAAGACAGTGGAAGATGCGAAGTAGGTGGCAGCTCAGTGCACAACCTAGGTAGCAGTCATACGGGTCGAGCTAGATGGGTTTCACACAAAGATATTCGTGCATATTGAGGGACTCAAGGGCGAGTCATGATGTTTGTGTTGAGGGCCTATTGAGAGTGGGATACTCCAACAATAGTTTGGGGGCTAAAAGCCCATGTTTGAGTAAAATTTGGAAATATAATTATAAAGACTCTGCATTTTGTGGTCATGGAGCACGAAGGTGTCATGTGTCAAAAAGGGTAGACTGCCCTTAGTTTTGTAAAGTAAAGTCAGTTGTAAGAGATCTACCCATGGTCCGCAGACCATGGGATTGTATAAAAAGAGCTAAGCTCTAAGTAGTTTTAGAGAGATATACAAAGAGACAACATGTAAGAGAGTCATAACTTTCAAGCAAGAAGTCTAATTCTTGGGTTGTATCGTAGGAATAGGCTCTGCAGCTGAGTGTGCAGAGGCCTAGGGTAGAAGTCTGCAGCTAAGTGCACAGACCCCTATAGCTCTGTGTGGAGGGTGGACAAATTCTATAAACACTTGGTATATATTAATAAAGAGAGATATTCTGCAATTCCTTTGTCTTTGTTCTGTTGACGCATCTGGATATTTTATGTATGAATTTACTTTATTGTGCTTATATGATCCAAGAATGGCCGCAATTACATTGAATAATTGAAGGCATTTACGAATATCTGTTTATGCGGTGTTAACTATAATTATTTGATAAGATAAGCAAGTCACTTAGATTAATTTGGGAATTTGTACAGCATGTTGCCTTAGTAGTGTGAGAGTACCTGAGCAACAGGCTAGAGCTGTGTGAAGGTCGATTGTACTATTTCACGAAGGTACTGAATGCTGGAATAGAGGGCTCATCTCACAAGCCCTAGAGTGAAGCAACCTATGTTAGGGCGGGAATAGAGGGAATCAAACAACATCACAACCATCTCAGGGTGTAGAAACTTGGTTCCAGCATCCCCCCATATTTCTTCGCATGAGACTTTGGTCCGCACTCTGCGAGCTGATGCCAAAATGGCCAGTAGTGTAGGGATTTGTTTGGCTAATTAACACTAAACCTGGGTTAGGCCCCCTCACGCCAACAGAGGTTTGGTAAGCCCACATAACTGAAAAGAGCATGAGATGCCAATTTGACTTGTGCATCCCAATAGTATGTTAAAGCATTGTAACCAAAACTTTGTTCACAGATTCAACTTGAACGTTGGCCTGAGGGTAATATGAGGTTGAGCCATCATGGTGCAAACCCAACATAGAGGTCAGCTTAGCCATCATGTAATCTCGAAATTGGGAGCCATGGTTTGTGACAATGGCTTTAGGTATGTCAAACTTGGAAATAACATGATTGAAAAGAAATTGAGCCATCGTTTTACCGTCTGCAGAGTATGTAGGCATCGCTTCAACCCATTTGGTGAAATAATCTATAGAAACGATAATATAACCATGCCCCCCAGCTGAACAAGGGTTACATGTCATATAGTGAATGCCCCATTTGGAAAAAGGACCAACAGTAATGACGGGGTGTAGTCGCGTAGGTGTGGCATGCATCTTGCATTAGTAAATTTGGCATTCATGGCACTTGTGAATAGAAAGGATGCAGTCCTTGAAAATGGATGCCAAAAATAACCAACGCAAAGGATTTTTTGTGTGGTAGCATAGCCAGACATATTACTGCCACATGCCCCAGAATGGCAGTCAATTAGAACTCTCTCAGCCTCCCCGAGAGTAAGACATCAACAAAGAACTAAATCAACACCGACACGGTATAAAGTATCGCCAATAATAAGTAGGGTTGAGAGTGATGCCAAATCCAATGGCGATCATCCTTAGTCAACGCAGACAAAATGTGGAAGTTTGGAGATACACAATGATATCACCATACCATGGGTCAAGGGTGTTGATCAGGAAAAGATTCTTGTCCGGAAGTTGTTCATCTTCACGAGAGGGGAGAGACGTAGAAGGAAGGGAGAAAATAAACTCAACAAAAACTAGTGATTTCTTAGACTTGGCAGTAGTAAACACCAAATTGAATTCTTGTAGGATGACAATCCATTTAGAATACTTTCCCCCCAGCAACTGACGAGTTAGGATGTAGGTCATGGGGTTGGATTCAGAAATCACAGTAGTAGTGCGTAAGCGAATGTAGTGCCGAAAGCACTGAATAACTTGTATGACAGCCAAAGCCAACTTCTCGACATGGGCATAACATGTTTTAGTGTCAAGGAGATTATGACTAAGGTAGTAGATAACATGTTCATTGCCTTCAGCATCGTCTTGTACCAATACCATCACAATGGTGCTAAGGGCTATAGCCAGGTAAAGGAAGTAATCACGATGATAATTCTGGGGATGCAACAAAGGAGAACTTACAAGGACATCCTTGAGGTCATCAAAAGACTTTTGGGAAACCTCATCCTAGACAAAGGTTGTTCCTTGTTTGAGCAACTGGGTAAATCTTGAAGCTAGCCTAGCATAATTGGGTATGAAATGAAAGAGGAAATTTTCATTTCCCTGTAGGCTCTAGAGTTGGTGCAATGAATATGGAGGGGATAAATTTACAATGGCCTAAACTTTAAGCAGATCAAGGCGAATACCATCCTTGGAAATGATAAGTCAAGGAGTCATCCAGATTCAACGTAGAAAACACATTTATGCGGGTCTAACCAAATGTTGTAGCGTCTACAACAAAGACAAATCTACCAAAGATGGTCAAGGTGATCTTGGCACTTACGAGAATGAGCAGGAAGGTCATCCAAGTAAGGTTGAATGATGTTGAAAATATCGTGAAATGCATAGGAAATTGCCCGCTAAAATGCAGCGCCAGCATATTTGAGGCCAAAAGGTTTTTGTACGCAAAATTACCCCACAGATAGATAAAAGATGTCATTTCTTGATCGGCCAGCGCAATGTTAATCTGGTTGTAACCAAAAAAACCGTCCATAAAGGAAAAAAAAATTCTCCCAGCACATTCATCAATGATCTGATCAATGAAGGGAGTAGGTTAGTTATCCTTAGGACATTCACGATTGAGATCGTGGTAATCAATGCAAACATGGATCGTGCCTTGTTTCTTTATCACCAATACAATATTTGACACCCAATCTGTAAGAGGGATTAGATAAATGAAACCAAATTTGAGAATTTTTTCAACTTCACCCTTTGATAGCGGCTGCTTTCCTAGGGTGCACTGGGTGGAGTTGTTGGCGAACAGGCTTTACGTGAGGATAAGTTGGTATTTCGTGCACAATGATGCTAGGATAAATGCTAGGAATTTCTTCATATGACCACGCAAACACATTACGAAGTTCTTGAAACATATGAGTATAGGTCTTGATCTCATACAGAGAACAAGCTACCCTGATATGGACATGTTCAACAATACCAAGTTCGACCAAAATATCAATTAGCATCATTTGGGTAATATTACCCAAATTTCCTTTCAACCATACTTCATGAGTGAGGATTGTTTTTGGAAGTGGGAGGGAAGGAAACTAAGAAGAGAACTTCTTGAGACTAGTAGACATGACCATCGAGCAAGGCAAGAATGAGGAATGATGATGAGTATCGTTCCAAGGTGGTTCCTCGAGAGACATTACTTCCATGATACTTTTTTCAGCAAGAAAAGTCTCGACTAAGGGATCAAGAGATTCCGAAGCACCAAGCCATGGGGATTGAGAATACGTATCAAGAGAAGTCCATGAAACAGGAGAGTCAGAGGATACAGAACTTGGGGCTAAAACAATTTCCATGTAATTGATTTCGGCAGGACTAAGTGGCATAACCTCACCCCAAGTATCAACAAGATCCAGTGAAGGTATGACCCAAGGATCAGATTTGACCGAGATCATGTTGAAAGAGGCAACATGAGGAGGTGGGAGAAGAAATATTCCCATCAAGGCAAAATCTTTAAAAGGACCTACCCCCACACTCTCATAAGGTGCACGAGTGTGCTTGACATATGAAACATTGCCATCTTAGGAGAAAGATGCAAAGAAGGACAATTGGTTGACTGTAACTATCTTCCCTTGCTGGGGAAAATGAATCATGCGGAATAGGGAAGAGGCTACAACATGCATGGCATGGGTCCAGCTCCATTCAAGTAGAATATTATAATTGAGATTAGTGTTAATAATCTCTAACTCGACGTGTATTGTCTTTCCCTCCAAAGTAATGGCAAGGTTGGGTAAGACACCGAAGGGTCGCGAATCACGCCTGTCAAAACCTTCCAAAGTATTAGGGGATTGGTTCAAAGTAGGAGAACCAATTTCCTTCTAGCAAGTGACTAACATGATATAGGTAGAAGCATCTTCATGAATGATAGTCTGATGAATGGTTTTCTCATTGATGATTACATGAATGAGAAAGAAAATCTGATGAGGCAGGCGTGGAATGTGGTTCTCTAGATCAAAACATATCAAATTAGAATCGATAGGATCAATACCCCCAATAGCTAACAGCAAGGATTTCCACTGAGACAGATAACTTTGGAGTACCTCGAGAGCAGGCATAGCTAATGGCGCCTGAGCCAAATCCTCAACAATATTATAGTGTTGAGCGGCTTGAGAATTGGGATTGTATGACGATTTCCTTAGCACTCCTCAAGAGGGTGGCCAAATATGCAAATCAGGGTTAGGGCGCTCTATATGAAGAGGGCTAGAATTTGAGGTAGAAGAAGAAGGGGTGGCCTCTTACTCTTTCCCAGTTGTCAGAGTAGGACCTTGGTAATCTTTTGATCTAGTAGCCACATTAATAGGTGTACTCATCATGAACACAAGAGATCCTAAGGAAGAGGGTGATTGAGGTTGGTCTACCATTTGAGTTTATTGAGATGGAAATGACTCTTTCAGGACAGCTGGGGTCCCTTTGAGCAAACGACTAAATTTGGATCTTCGGGGACAATCCTTAGTATAGTGATCCTCCTTGCAAATGAGGCACGGATACTTAGGCTTCCATTATGAAGAATCACTAGCAAACGACTTAAGGAGTACCTTTTTTTGGGGCATCGGATTTCCCCTTGCCTTTTCCTTTCTTCTTACCTTTTGAGGATTTATCCGCTGTGGTAGAATGGATAGCATGGACCTATAAGGTTTTACCAAGGCTAGGTGGATCCTAGGAGGAACTATTGGAAGCAATGTTCGAGACCTGTTGAAAAGTGTGCAACAAGAAATGCTTGTTGAGAATGCAACAAGATGATGGAGCTTAGTGAAAAGAGTCGCCTTCACTAAGTGGGCCCGTAGGCAAATTATGGTGGAAGTTCTATTTTTTGGATCCCAGCAGGGATGATCACATCAGGAGTGACCATAGTAGGGATGATCACAGCAGGAGTGATCACAGTATGGATGATCATAGTATGGGTGATCACAGTATGGGTGATCACAGTATGAGTATCATAGTATGAGTGATCAAAGTCTATTTTTAGACTGGCTGTCAAAAATAGAAAAGTCAAATATTATTGTCTCATAATAATATTTGGACTATAAACTTGATCTTATTCTCTTGGAGCACTTCAGGATGAGCTACGGATGTGGTACATGCAGATCCCAGAAGGAAATACGTGGTTACCTATGGGATGACTAATATTTGCATGCAGGACTTCAGTTAGAACTCAAGTGAGTTGAGTTTAGTGGACTAGAGGTGCAGTTGATGGAGTTGTGTTGAGTGTAGCTTTGTTAAACTAGTTGTATTCAGTCTAACTGATCAATAGACTAGAGATGAGTTGGGTGAATTAGTTATTAATTAATTCACAAGTTATTAACTCATAATGCAACTATAGAATACATTAGTTAACTCAGTTGCATGTCAGTGCATGTTCAGTTCAGCAGGGACAGGTGTTAGAGGATCAGATTGCTATCAGTTGTGACTATAGCTGTGCATGATGATTTGCACAATCAGAGGGATTGAGTATGCCAATGAATTGGCCAATATCAAGAATTGTAGCCTGTGCTCACGTCCAACAGAGTGTGAGTGATTATTTGTAGGTCAAATACGAGTTTGGTAAGCCATTCTCATCAATTCTTGAGCAGGTATTGAGCTGTGGAGGCAGGCAAGCAATGGAATAGATTTGGAGATCAGATCTGAGTTGTATTGTGTGTAACAGGTGGGGTTGGTACTGGATTGCTTGTGACAAGCATTTTAATTTGTAATGTTACATGATTCAATCAATATAATATATAGATAGTGTGGGGTTTTTAGCGAGATGCTTTCCCCAGGAAAATACTGTGTTGATATGTGTGATTGATGCTTCTATGTATGCCTGTGAATGTTTCTGCTTTTGTAAATCGATGATCAACGTAGAGGAGGTTATGTATTATGCATGTTCCACATATAAGTGTATAATTAGGATAATCTCTGTGAATATTTATCATATTATTCAAAATTTCTACAAGACCAACTTCTATTTGGAAGAAGATTTGCCGGGGGTCTAGGACACTAAACCAATTAATCCATCAACAGGAGGTGTAGCATGTGACTTCGATGTCGTGGCATCAGATGATGGCCGTGGAGCATCGAGTACTAACTTATATAAAGTGCCGGACTAAGAATAAACAAGATCTAAGTACTGGGCATGAGCAATGGCTTGTTCTTCGGTAACGCATCCACGCATGGCTATATCGCGAGCAATTGGAGCAACAAATGACTTGGTAAACCATTTGGTGCACAACTAATTAGCAATCGAAAATTTTATTAGGTGATGTCTACGTCTCCACTCATGGATGTTATCGGAGATGTGTGTCACAGTATCTTGCTTAAGCGATGTGAAAAAATAGGTGTCAGTTTCATCACGAACCGGAAACCAGAAATGCATGAGAAAGGCCATGGATAAAGAGTTGAAGTCATGGTAAGTACTTCGAGGAAGCTCGGTGTACCACTTGGCTGCAGCACCTATGAGGGTTCATTGGAAAAGACGAAGACGAACAAAATCATCAACGTAGGAATTTGAAGAGCACTAGAGATGATATGTCATCACATGGGCTTGAGGATATTGTTTTTCTTTCCCATCGAGCTTAGGACAATCTCTCGGCATCTTGGACAGAAGTTAAGGCCAGTATGGCAAATGAAGAATTGGATCATTCATGAGTCGAGACACATCTGGAAACTATACTGTGGCCAAGAACAACAATTGAGTATTAAAAGGCATTGGAGGTCGATAATCGCATCCAATCGGAGGAACCCATCCTTGCTAGTAAGGATTTTAGCCCCATAGTGGAGGGTTTTGGCCATATGGCATTTGATTCTACCCCCACTGTAGGTTACCTTCGCCGTATGGAGGATTTTGACCTTGAACAACTTGAAACTGTCTAGTCATAGGTTGTTGATAAGCAACATACGAGGTAAGAGGCTGTTGAGCCTGTTGACCTTGGACATATGGATATTGCACCTATTGTCCCTGAACATATGGGTTTTGAACCTGTTGCCCCTGAACAAGAGGATTTTGGGTGTGTTCTCTTTGGACATAAGGATTCTGGACCTATTGCCCTAGGACATTAGGATTTTGGGCTTGCTGCTGTAGGACTTGACCCTCGCCTTATCCTTACAAGGGTTGACCCTGTTGATATGAATATAAGGGTTGCTACTGCCCAGGTTGGTTTTGCAAATTCAAGGGTTGACCTTGCAGCTACAAAGTTTGTCCCTGTGGATGGAGAGGTTGGCCTTGTGAGGACATAAGCTGGGAGGTTTACGGAGCATACTGCATCTGCTACTGCATGGTTTGTTGCAATTGTTGTGAGGGTTGACCCTGCAATTGTTGTAGTTGTCCATGTTGTGGTATCATCTGCCCTTGTTGTTGCATGGACGGCCCTTGGTACAACAAAGGTTTCCATTGTTTCTATAGAGGTTTTCCTTATTGTTGCAAGGGCACTTGAATATTTCCTGAAAAATTTCCAAACTGAATCTGGCCATAGCCATCCTAAAAAGTGGGCGGGCCAAGTTGAACATATTGCCCAGACTGAAGGACATAAGATGGATTTAATATTCCTTGAGAACCATATGGAACGTAAGGATTTTGGTACTGAACCTAAGCCTCATAAGGCTACTAATACTGAAAACTGCTTGAACCAAATGGACCAACAAGATTTTGAACCTATTGGTATTATACATTGCTTGATCTAGCAAGACTGGCAGGGTTTTGGATAACGCCAGAAGAAGGTTGGTTCATGCCAACCATGTGAGCCTGTGAGCTACTCACATTGGTGGTGCTTGACACAATAGAGACACTCAGATTCTACCCCCCAAGTGGTGGCACAGCTTGGCCACTTACTTGAGGGATCGAAGAACTAACAGTAACATTCTTGGACATTGTTGGTTGAACCGAACGTGTGACTAGGATGAATGAGACAAGAGGGTTTGGAACGGTGGGTTGCATTGGCACTGAGGTAATGGCCTATTGGGAGTTCAAGTTTGAAATGAACAGACCTGTAGTAGGCATCACACCAGATGCCCAAACAGGGTTATGATAAATTGATGAGGAACTAGGCGTACCTCAGACCAATTGTGCCAAAGTCACACAATGAGGCGGTAACTCCTAGTACACACTGATGGGAATGCTCCCTGTATAGGGGAAACCTTCAGGAGGAAATTGATTTTCTTCCTCTTCGACAGTGTGTAGAGTAGGAAATTCTGACTCATCCGGAGAGGTAACTGGAGCATCGCCTTTTGGTTCCATAGTTGGGAACAAACGATGACGAACGACCAAAGATGTACAAGGGGATAATTCCAAAGGAACAACTGGCTGATCATACAGACTATATGGACACTGTGGTGATATCACAACAGGGTCGAACAGAGGATTCAAAGGATATATAACCCATCCAAGCTAACTGTTAGTACTCTGCGAATACTTAAGAGTCTATACGAGATTGTCCAGAGATTTCGGGCCACTATCAACAGATGACCCAATATCTAAAGTAGGCGGAGGATGAGATGACAAAGGTTGAATGCTCAGAATGATTTCGAGTTCAACACCTTGGTCCTCAAGTGACTCTGGTAATTCAGGAAAAGGCTCCTTAGACAATATTTCAGACGGAGGAGAGGAAGAGGAACTAGGTGAACCAAATGATTCAGCCACGATGACCTTGTCTTTGTTAACAGGAAAAGAGAGATAAATTTCAAGGCTTTAAAATTTACTTTAGGGAAAATCACGATTTAGTCTAGGAAAGGCTAACTGGATGTTAAAATATTGTGGGCAATAAATTTTTTAAGACACATAAATAAACTAGTGCCCTTTCATGTTTTAATAGTCGAGAAAGAAACAAATATGACTCTATCACTTTTGATTGGAAATGAGCTCGAAAGGACAAGCACTCGAATGATCTTTTAAATTTAATGACTCAAAAAGATCAAATGAATACTCTAGATGATCTAGGTAAAAATGATTACCAGGCAACCATGAACTGCAGAATATCTCTCGGCAAACTGAGAAGGGTAGGAAATCTCCCTGAATGTTGTGTTCATTGTATCATGTTTACAAGGTGATAGACTCAACTTCCTATGGATAAAGGATTGCAGCCTAGAGGGGTCTCCCATTTACTCGATAGTATGGGAAGCACATATCCGTACTAGCATTGTCTAGTGCCAAAGCTAACGATAGCTGGTGAGTGTCAGTATTGCAGCAAGAATGTTACAACTCCTAGGCTACCAACTTTACTTTTATCAACCTGGTAGTTCGTAACAAACTTGGAAGCATCAATGTTATATGCACAAGTACTAGTTTTCACTGTAGGTTGTCACTTGGTCAGATGGTGCAAATCACTAGGAGCTCAAGCCAACTTCCATAGATGTCAAAATAAGCTCTATGTGTGATGAAAGGAAATAAATATTACTCTATAGATGTTATTTTAACTGCAGAAAGGAGAAAGACTGGAATGTAAAGAAAAACCTAGTAAGCCCTAATTAACAAGCTAATTCTACTTTTGCCAAAAACACTATGAAAACCATGAAAAAAAATGCCATTACCTACTCAAGGAAGTAAACAACATCTAACCATGCTATTTCTGGAAGTAAATACACAAAAAACATATTTTTGGATTTTAATGTGTTCTTATGTGAATTTAACATGCATCTAATTTATTGTGTGCGAGTGTGGCAGTGAACAGGTGGTGTTAGAGGGCCGTTTTGGAGCTTGGGAGGATGTAGGATGGTGTGGATAGGTCCTAGGAGGTCTTAGGTGGCCTTCTGGAGGCTTTTTACACACTCGGACTTCAAAAGAAAGCCTACAGGAAAAACTATAGGAGGAAAACAGGGAAACTATAGGAGGCCTACAAGAGGAGGCCGACATAAATTTTCATTGTTTTGAGGGTGTGAGAGTGGGTGGAAATGGTGGATGATGGTAGGAATGAGGGGTTAGGGTGCCAAAGGTCTACCATGAATCACCAGGAGAGAGAAAGATGATTAGGTTTTCTCAAGGAGAGAGGAATAAGTTCTATGAAAATGAAGGAAACTAGGGCAGAATTGAGGTGAGGTTTGGGAGACCTATAGGGCATGGATGAGATGGAGGGTGTGATTTCTAGTAAGAAAGACTACTATTGGAAGAGATCTACTGCATAGAAACTAACAGTCAACCAAGAAAATCAAGCAACCAATGAAATGAGTGCATCCTAGGAAAAACAGAGTTTTGCATTAAAATAGCTTAAACTATGATGTATAGAAGGAAATGTTGGGAATTGTTGCAAGAAAAGAAAGCATGCAAAAGGAATATTGCAAATTTGGAAGTGAACATGATAAATAAGATCTAAAGCAAAGTAAAACTGGACTATCAACCTACTTGTAATCCAAGTGTATTTGTTGCCATATACTATGAGGTGTTGTGGCTTTCTCTACTGCATGCCTTCATTTTCCCTCATGCATGCTATCTCTGCTTGCTGATGTATTGTTGTGTGTTTTTGTAGGTTCTTATTTTGTTGGAGCTGAGCTGCATGTGCCTTTTCAACCTTCAGATGCGATGTCCCTTGCTGTTGGTGTTGGACTTCTATGGGATCGGTTGCTATAGGAATTCCTACATAAGCTCTTATAGTTGCTTCTCCCCTTGAAACTTCAGCTATTTCCCTATGCTTGGAGCTCGAGAATGATGCCACAGGTGGAGATGAATGATGGTGGGATAGTAGGTAAGATTCAAGTAAAGTTAATGGTGCCTTTTCCTCCCTTTATTTTTGTTTTCTTTTCTAAAAACTAAAGAACTATTTTTCTATGTTTTTCCTTGGAAAGGAAAAAAATAAAAAAAATAATAATGATTTTTGGAGTGTGATGTAGGCTTGGAAATGATGGAAAGGAGGTTTGAATATGGTAAGAAGGATTATAGGTTCCTCATGAAGCTTTTCTTGTCCCTCCAACTGCCTCCTGTAGACACTTTTGGCTCTCTGTAATTCCTACATGAGCCTCCTGTAGAAAAAACAGAGCCTCCTATAGAAAACACAGTTTTGGAAGAAGAGGTAGAGTGGGGTGAAAGAGATGCCAAAAATGATGGAGGAAGGTGTGGAGAAGATGAGATGGATGCTGGTATGAATTTCAGGGTCCCCTTGGCAAGTTCTTCTGCTCCATGTAGTCCTCCTGCAAACCTGCAATGCAATAAAAATTCATTTTTTGTTTCTCTTCTTTTTTTTTTTGAAAACAACTAGGGTGCCTCAAAGAGGTTTTCACCTTAATTTCCTACCCTGGGTGCCTTCAAGGGAGGTTTTCACCTAGGGATCTTATTGTTTTCCCTTTTTTTTTGACATCACTAGGCCGTCTCAAAAGAGGTTTTCAACCCAATGATGGGACTCAAGCCCCTCATGGAGGTTTTCACTTGAGTCCTTATTTTTTCTCTTTTCTCTTTAGTGAGTGGGTGAAGTGGAAGCTAAGACATGCTCCACTACCATCACTGTTTTATTCAAATCTTCAATAAACTCTCACTTGGAGAGGGGTTTCTTGTATATTTTCAATCGATGTCCATTGAAAAACATGGGGATGGCTTCATCATCAATGGTTCTGATCAGAAATGAACCATTGTCATTGCATTTCTCCACAGTGTAGGGTCCCAACCATCTTGTCCTCAGCTTGCCTTTGAAATCCTTGTATCTTGAATCATAGATTAGTTCCCAATCTCTCTCTTGGAATTGCTTCTCCCTGATATTTCTGTCATGCCATATCTTTCTCTGAAGTTGAACTACCTCTGTATGGATAAGGTCTTGCAATCTGTATTCATCCAATCCATTGAGATGAAGTAATCTCTCCTTCTGTGCATGGCTGAGGTCTAAGTCTAGTTGATTTTCAATCCTTAGGGTATTGAATTCAAACTCTATTAACAAAAAAGCCTTCTTCCCATAGACCAGTTCATAGGGTGTGAACCCAGTGGTAGTCTTCCATGTTGTGTTGTAGGCCCAAGTGGCATCAACTAATCTGTCCGCCCAATCTTTTCTACTAATGCTCACTACCTTGGTTAGGATCCCTTCCAATGCCCTATTAGTGACCTCCACTTGCCCATTGGCTTGTGGATGGTAAGGGGTGGAAGTCCTGTGCTTGACCTTATGATGTGTGAGCAGGTCTTCAATCAGGTTGGAAGTGAACTGACTGCCTTAGTCGGTGACCAAATCTCTCAGATACCCGAACTTGTAGAATATTTTTTCCCTCAAAAACTCAACTACTTTTTCCTGTGTCGCTTCTTTGATTTCTTTTGTCTCTGCCCACTTTGTCAAGTAGTCAGTGCACACAATGATGTACTGCTTCTGCTTTGAAGGGGGGTTGATATGCCCCACAAAGTCCATGCCCCACTTCTCAAATGGCTCAAAGGTCACTTGAGGTTGCATGGGCATTTCATCATTTGGAGTGGGTTTCCCCATCCTCTGACACTAATCATATTGGCTCGTGTATCTCCTCACATCTTGATGAAGAGTGGGCCAGTAGTAGCCTACTTGAAATATCTTGAAGGCGGTTATTTTTGCTGAAAAATGACCTCCACAAGGCTCATCATGACAGGTCAGGAGGATGTCAAAGACTTCCTCCTTGTTAGGGCAACCCCTCCTTCCAGACCTGGTCAAGGGAAAAATCTCAGCATAACCTTTCTCTCTCTTCTCTCCTCCCTTAGGCCTTCCCTTTGAGGTCTTTTTATACCATCTCCAAAGTAGTTTTTTTAGTTAGGAGTTGGTTGGGAACAGTTGGGCCACGGGCACTAACAGGTGATCAGCAGGTAAAACCCGCGATCTCCGCCCGAAAATAAGGAGTTTTATATTTTTTTAAGTGTTTTAATACATACACGCGGGTTGGCTATACACATACCCGCGTATACACGCGTTTAACTCAGGGCAATGTCGCGTATAAGGGATAAAACACTGTTTTTTAAATTTTAGGACCAGGTCTGGAAGGAGGGGTTGCCCTAGGCCATGAGTACAGCATCACAAACCATAAGAGTGAGATTTGGAGCTATAACACATATCACACTGATCGGCGCAACTGTCAACAAATTAAGCGCGCTAAGTGAGGATTCAATGAAAAAAAAAAAAAAAGTTAGGACCAAACATGCTACTATGAATTTCAAATCCAGAGCAGTAAGCAAAGGAAGACAAAAATAACTAAAGGGAAATGGCGAAACTATAAAATTTCACACAAAACCATGAAATTCCAAGCAAACAAACAAAAGGATCGGCTCCCCAGTAGAGTCACCAATTTGTGGTGAAGTAAAATTATAAGTGCAGACACAAACAATTCCTCTAGCCCGATAGCGGGTCTATCCACTAAAAAGACATTCTATGGAATATTTCCTTAGTTTAGAACCAATTAAGAGGGCCTACCTCTTAGTATGCTTATCCTGTTTGGTGATGACCCTATTTTCTTGCTCCAGCTATCTCCCATTTCCTTTTTCGAACACTTGAAACAAGTAAACAATAGCAAACAACAAACATGATAATAGAAAAACTATAATTCAACCTACTTAAAAAGTCAAGAAGCATTAAGCCATAAACATGTGAGATGACACATTATGTAGGAAATCAATCGATAGTTGCATATATATTAAATCAAGAAGAGATTACAACCATTGTCTTGATGTTGTTGTTCTCCTCTGACAATGTTGGGTTGTGTTATATTCTTTCCACGACTAGACCACGTAGTTAACTAGGGGTTAGAAGGGGGCAGAGCCCCACGTTCATTGCATAGTGGGAGGTCACAGGGGGCTTGAGGGGTACCCATAACCCCACTCTATGAAGTCCGTGGTAGCACCCTAGAAAATTTTGGTTTTGGACCCTATGTTAGGTTGGGTGGACCCACCTATGGTTTTGTGCATGATTTTCGCACATGCTTTTTGGACGCAGTGGTTTTTGGTCCATGGTTTTGGACGTGATGGTTTTTGGTCCATGGTTTTAGACGCGATGGTTTTCGGTCCATGGTATTGGATGCTTTGGCATGTATAAATATGTATTGTAACATTGAAAAGAATATAATGAAAAATCAAGCTGCTGGTCTCGGTTTTGGGATCCAGGGGAAAATCTCTGTGTATAAGTGTTTTATATGTTATGCTCTCACATTGTTTATTTTTTGTGTTTTAGAATTCATATGCAGGTAATTTCTATTCGAGGTTAAAACCGACATTTGGTATCAGAGCTATTTTGGCTTCAAGGGGACGCCTTTTTTGTTGAGTGGTTTCGCTCGGGCCTATGGTAGACCCTGTTCAGTGGGAGATCTGTGAGATCGATTCTGGTGGTGAAAGAATATGGCGAGTGGTGGAAAGATAGAGATCTAGAAATTTAATGGTCAGAGTTTTGAGTTGTGGAAACTCAAGATGGAGGATCTATTGGTGGATAAAGATCAGTGGATTGTGGTAAATCCAGGTACTAAACCAACGGGAGTGTCCGATGAAGAATGGAAGAAGTTGGATTGAAAGGCAAAGAGCACAATATGATTGTGTGTCTCAGATTTAGTATTGCT
Organism: Pinus tabuliformis; assembly: GCA_031772625.1. NCBI lineage: Eukaryota > Viridiplantae > Streptophyta > Pinopsida > Pinales > Pinaceae > Pinus > Pinus tabuliformis. The sequence continues at coordinate 175,068,637 of CM062806.1, forward strand.
AGATGTAGCAGGGGAAGCTACGGCGAAGGCTTTATGGGACATGTTAGGGAATTTGTACCAATCTAAGTCTCTGGTGAATAAACTATTCCTGCGGAAAAAGTTGTATAACCCGAGGATGAAAGATGGAGTCTCGGTGACAGAGCATCTAAACGCATTTGATACTATGGTAAGTCAGTTAGCATCTGTTGATATTAAAATTTCAAATGAAGATAAGTGCATCAATTTGTTGTGTTCTCTATCCGATTCGTGGGATAATCTGGTTATTGCAATAGGTAGCAATGCAACTACCTTGCATTTTGATGAAATAGTCTCATCCTTGCTGACGGAGGAGATGAGATGGAAAAATATGGAAAGCCAAAATGGTGATTCCTTTTCTGTACGAGGGTGGTCCCATAACAGAAACAAAAATAAGTCATCGAGTGGGAGATCTAAATCTAGAGGGAGATCTAAATCTCCAGGAAAACTTGTAAAGGTGGTGTGCTAGAAATGCGAAAAGGAAGGGCACTACATAAGGGACTGTAAATCTAAAGCTCCTGAAAAAGGAAAGGGATTTGATGATGCTCCTTCTACAAAGGCGAAAAACACCTCAGATGAAGGTGGGAATGTGTACTAGGCTTCTTCAAGTACACATGTAGATCATGAGGCATGGTTGATTGACTCAGGTGCATTCTTTCACTTCACTCCCCATAGAGAGTGGTTCTGTGAGTATGAGAAATACAATGGTGGTGATGTCTTCTTAGGGGATGATAGGAAGGCTAGAATCATTGGTCACGGAAAGGTAAAGTTGAAGCTGCAAGGCGGAAGGGTTAGAAAACTTCCGACTGTTCTACATATTCCTGCATTGGCTAGAAATCTGATTTCTATAAGCAAGCTAGATGATTCAGGTGTAAAAATAGTGTTTGAGAAGGATACCTACAAGATGGTTCAGGGAGCACTAGCATTGATGCGAGGAGTTCGGATTGGAACTCTGTACAAGCTGCAAGGTAGCACTATTATTGATGGGTGCAATAGTTCTGTGGTTCCTGAAAGTGGAACAGAAGATCTAGCTGTCTCTGGAGAGAAGACCATGTTGTGGTATCGAAGGCTTAGACATATTGGAGAGAAGGGCCTTCGAATACTTCATGGTAAAGGTATGGTAGAAGGTATGATTAATAGCTCTCTTGATTTTGATTTCTATGAAAATTGTGTATATGGGAAGTAGAATCGAGTGAGTTTCCCCTCTGGTGGTAAGAGGGCAAAACAGATATTAGAGCTTGTGCACAGTGATGTGTTTGGACCTGTGAAGGTTCCATCACTGGCTAAGTCTGAGTACTATGTATCATTTATAGATGACTTCTCAAGAAATACATGGATATAATTCCTTAAGAAGAAACCTGAAATCTTTGACAGGTTTAAAGAATTTAAGGCTCTCGTGGAAAACCAGATAGAGAAGAAGACTACTCCATATACACCTCAACAAAATTGAGTTTCAGAAAGAATGAACAAGACATTGATGGAGAGGGAAAGAAGCATGCTCAATGGTTTTGGGTTAGGATAAGAATTCTGGGTAGAGCCAGTGGATATTGCATGTTACTTGGTCAATAGATCACCTTCATCAGCGTTGGAGGATAAGACTCCACAAGAGGTATGGATTGGTAATAAACCCTCTCTTTCACATCTGAGGGTATTTGAATGTGATTCATATGTACATGTTCCAAAGGAGAAACAAACCAAGTTGGATAGTAAATCTGAAAAGTGCATCTTTATTGGGTATAAGGATGGTTTAAAGGATTATAAGCTTTGGAACCCAATAACAAGGAAGGTTGTGTACAACCGAGATGTGGTGTTCAGAGAGGTGAAAGATGTTATTAAACATGAATTTCAACCAAAGGAATTGTTTTAGGGAAAACTAATGTTGATTCAAACTGCTAGTCCCACTAAGATGGGTAGCTATCTTAGAAACAAACAATGAAAGTATTTTGAGAGTTCCTTTAAGTCTGATAGATTAGAGGGAAGAAACGAGGACCAACCTGGATCTCTCACTTTGATCCTAGCATGATTTCCCTTTCCCTTGATAGAATTTTCCACTCCTCTCCTACTTGTCCCGCTTCAAAGAGTACCTGTAGAGTCAAAGTAACAGCAAACCATCAAACCATCTCCATCTAAAACATCATAAACAATGTGGAATCAGAAACACATTGACCATACAATTGCATTCATAAACAATAAGATTCATAAACACATGATTATATGGCGGAAAACTCAAAGAACTTTATTAATAGTAGTGAAAGAGAGAATTACAACCCAGTTGTCTGATCCAGCATCATCCTCCCAGTGTAGAAGCCCTCTTCACCTCATGAACAAGAAAATAACCCAACAATGCAATGTCTCTTCTCACCAACAAACCAACAACACTTCCTTACAAAATACAAAATTCCAGCCTCTAGATCTCTCAGATGAGGCATCCATTTATAGATGTCTTTCAAGGGTGTGAGTCATCTTTGGGTTTTTTATTAGTTTCATTCCGCTGATAGTTATTGGTTCCACTTGGAGATTTCTTTGATCTCTTACTCATCACTGGGTGAATTCAGAGAAGCAAGTGTCACAGGAGAAGTTTATAGAAGATTCCATGATCATCCACTTAGAAAACTGTCTCTACCATTTGTCTATTCTCGCTCATCACACCCCACAGAAGGCCATTTCAGTATGCATCGCACCAAGCTAGTTTGGTAGCCAGTATGCATCACACCTTGACCATGGGGCAATCTGTATGGTCCAGTTTTGGCCAGTTCTGAGTAGTTTTTCAGGTGGAACTTCTGGGAAATGATGTAATCAGTTGAACATGATCCTTTAGGGTATGAAACAACACTTTTAGGGACTTTAAGAGCCCTTAGTTTATGGACATATGAGTTTGGTATTGTAGTGCCCAAATATGTCGATAATAGTTGCCCCCTAAAGCATGAGGTCATAAATCTTATGATGTCGAGTGAAATGCTTTATCATGAGGATCTAAGTTATTCATACTGGAAGGTGACCTATATAAGATACAATACAATACATCATCATCATATTATTTTCATGATCTATCTAAGGTGGGCATTCCCATGCTCAGCTTTATAAATTCATTTTCATGTACATAGGACAGACAATCGTCTGCTGTTGCAGACTGGTGATTCTTTGCATGAAGAGTCATCTTCCCTGGCTTAGATGACTATCTGTGCAGCTTCTGTGTACAATTGATGTCTTTATTTTCCTGAATATATCGCAACCCAGATGGATGAAACTAGATTTGGGGTCTTCAAAACTCATTCAATCTTCACCCAATGTACAATTCGATCCATGTGAAAAGATATTCTGAAGTCGAACATGGAAAGACATCGCCTATTTACCAGCCAATGATGTAAGCTATTAATAGACGTGAGAAGAGTCACCGATAATGATGATGACCCTCAAGTTACTACAGTACAATTCATGTGGTGTGAATATATGAGTTTATGTCAAACACCACGAAAAATATTTCGATTGAAGGTCATTGATGTAAACCTACCATTGAGGCATGCAAGCTTCAAAGTACTGAAAGGGTTGTTTCTAAGTCAACTTCTTGGATAATGAGCTAATGTCAACAAGAAGTGACCTATTGTAGGAGGGCCTTGATGTATCCCACATCTACAACGTTAAATGGAGCAAATGATTTTTGTGGAGGTGAAAACGATCTGATGATATAAGGTTCAGGAATGGTGTCATGAAAAATGAAGGGTGGAGGTATTGCAGTGGATGAGGCATTTGTTGGATGGTGAATTCTCTAAATGACTTCTCTTGAACATGTCATCAACACATATATGGACTGGTAGCATTAACCCCATGGATGGTACAGAGGACCAATGGTGATAGTGAGCGGAAAAACCCAACCCAACTCAATCACGGTGATGGAGTGAAAGTGTCGTGTTCAAGAGTGACTCACTACCAACAAAATTCTTCAAGTTTTCTTCCCATTTTTCCCCAGTCATTGCTGACTAGTACCTCTTTATTTTTGTAAAGCTTGAGGAGGATAACATATGCTTGTTCTATAATTTGCCCTTCGAGCAAACCTGTCTCTTTGTGTTTAGCGAGCCTAGCGTTAGTGATACTCGTTCTTGTCTAGGCAGACAAGTTTGTTGCTATTGTTTTAACGAGTTTAACAACAAAGATAACTCGGTCCGTTTCATGTTTAGAGAGTTTGAAAAGGGACGAAAAGGAGACTCCAACAATCATTTTTCATGGCATAATCCCTTAAGTCCAAAAAAGTATAAAATAATACAAAAGGGTTGACTTTTTGATAGTTTTAATGAGCCGACAAAGACAAGCAGTCGATCTTTTTGTTTAATAATCCCTTGTTATGAAACCAGCTCACAAAAAGATAGGAAAGATAGATCAAAGCCTTATAATTTAGCCTCTTCGAGGGGGCAAACTCCTTTACATTACATAAATGAACAATTCTTGGATGATACAATTGAAAAGACCTCCTTTCTATATATAGGAGTCTAAGGGGTCATAATATAATCAACGCCGACATAACAATAATAATGTAAGGGCATAATAATAACAATAGTGGGCTTCTATGGGGCACAATAGTAACAATATGGACACTGCATGGATACATCAATATACTAAGGGGGTTGTACTAATAACAATCAGGGGTTACACTAGTAGTATAGGGGCCTAACATGTCCCTCTCCTTCAAAAAGTGTTGTCCTCAACGCTTGAGTAGTTCTTGATGCTTCTATATAAAATTATTTTCCTCCCATGTGGAATATTCAACGGGTAAGTTCTTCCACTTGATGAGATACTCTGAAATTGATCAATTTCGTAGCTGTTGGGTTCTTTTTTCTGTGACTATTCCAGGTTCCAATATGATTTTTCCTTCCTCTTCAATTTCTGGCAATATTGTTTGAATTGCGATCTTTTGCAAATTTTGAATAGGTGGCCATACTTCTTAATCCTTCTTCCATTCATCCCTTGCTTCATTTATCCAATCTCGTTGGATAATAGAAATAGCACAAAAAAATGCTTCCACATCCTCATCCTTTCTTGAGAGTGCATCTGCAACAAATTTTTGCTTCCATTTTCTATAGATGATGTCAAAGTCATAACCCAACATATTTCTGACACATTTTTTCTATTCCTCTAAAGATAATAGTTGTTCTAAAACGTATTTAAGACTATCATGATCCATTTTTACCTTCAAGTGTCTTTCCATTTGGTAAGGTCTCCATTTCTTAAGTGCATGTAGTATTGCCAACATTTCGTTCTCATAAATAGGTTGCTTGAGATTTAGCAGTAAAAATACCCAATCACCCACATCAAAACATTTTTCACTACGATGTTGATCTACCTATAGTTTCATTCGATTTTGCACCAAAGTGGTGTTATCCTTTAAAAGTTGGAGAACTTGTTGTTGATGCTCAATGTGATCTTTCACTGCTTGAACCTTTTTCTTCCTGATATGTCCTTCTACCTTTAGAGTTTGAGGAGTGTTAATTTCTTCCAATCCTTTACAAGATATGGTCGGATTCATTTCTTGATGCTCAATGTGATCTTTCACTTCTTGAACATTTTTCTTCTTGATATGCCCTTCTATCTTGATATTTTGAGGAGTGGTAATTCTAACAAATGAATTACAACATATGGTTGGATTCATTTCTTCTTTCTCGATGTGGTCTTTCACTTCTTGTACCTTTTTCTTCTTGATATGTCCTTCTATCTTGAGAGTTTGAGGAGTGGTAATTCTTGCCAATGCTTTACAATATATGGTCTGATTCATTTCTTCTTTCTCTGGGGTTGGGTCCTGGCATATATCCTCTTCTTTTGATGTTTCTTGATCCTTTTCTTCCTCCTCTTCATACTTTATGTAAAATAATTTCTTCTCAGCACACTTATGACCTTTAGTTCATTTGCTATCACAACCATAGAAAAGCCCCTTTTCTCTTTTTTCTTCCAATTGTTGTGGTGTAACCCTTGTAGGTTGTGGAAGGCTAGGAGAAACAACACTTCCATCTTTATAGTTGTGAGGGGTAGACTTCCTTGTTGCCATAATTTTACTTTCCACTATGTAACAAAGCCCTTTTACTCTTTCCAATTGTTTTGATGTTTCTCTAAAGAAGGTGTTGCTCCTGGTATCCTCATAATGTGCTATCATTTCCTCCGTGAAAATTGACCATGTAACAAGTTGCTTATGAGAACAAAGCCCTTTATACCATAAAAATTGATCTGGTTCTAAATATGAAAATGAAATACATACCTTTTGTAACAATGGTACACCATGTAGATCAAAATATTGCTCCATATGAAGTATCCAATTTACTGGATCCTTGCCATCAAACTTCCTCATATTGCATTTTCTTGATTTTAGGAGCTCGATCTTGAAATGACTATAACTTTGTAATTTCGATTCTTCCAGTTCTGAAATTGTGATTTTCAGTAGCCCTCTGTGTCCTCTTTCCAATGCCACTAGTCTAATCCAAATTGGATTCTCCAAGGAAGAGTTATGCCAAATCTCCCACAATGACCTGATTATAGACTAGTTCAGTAGAGCGAACTTGTACGATGTGCCACGTGTCCCTGTTTCAACCTTTGGCTCTGAAAAATATATACAAGAAACTAAAGTCCATCCTCTTTCATTACCTTCTTACGAATTTTCAATCTGATGCTCAGAGAGAAGGTTATGACGATTTTTGCCAGGTCACCTGTTTGGAATGTAATTCAGGAGTCTGCAAAAAGACCAACTTCCTCAGATCATATCTCCACAAATATAGCGCAAAAAGCTCTAAAATTTGGACCTGAGGTTCAGCGTGATTTAGTCTCAAATGGGGTTTTTTTTTTGCTTCTGAAACATCACAAAAGAAAAGTTATATCAAAAATGCCACAATGACCTATTTGGAGCAACGAAACCCTAGAATCCAAAGCTTTGATACCAAATGTTATGAAACCAACTCACAAAAAGATAGATCAACGCCTTAGAATTCAGCCTCTTCGAGGGGGAAACCTCCTTTGCATTACATAAATGAAAAATTCTTGGATGATACAAATGAAAATACCTCCTTTCTATATATAGGTGTCTAAGGGGTCATAATATAATCAGAGCCGACATAACAATAATAATGTAAGGGAACAATAATAACAATAGTGGGCTTCTATGGGGCACAATAGTAACAATATGGGCACTACATGGGTACATCAATATAATAAGGGGGTTGTACTAATAACAATAATGGGTTACACTAGTAGTATAGGGGCCTAACATCCTTTAAGTCCAAAAGCATTAAAATATATGAGAGGGATGGCATTCCTTTTACTTTAACGAGCTGGAAAGGCCAATGGCTCGACAATCTTTTTATATTTAACGAGTCTATAAAGAGTTTGGAAGGGACTCGTTTTTTAGTAATGAGTGGTACTTTCAGGTAGCAATCGGTTCCAGGTAAGTTTGGAACTTCTCAAAACATGGCAGTGTGAAGAGCGTGGCAATCAGAATCACTCGTCGTAGATGTTCCTCAAAATGGTAAACAATCAAGTGGAAGTGTATGGTTGGGAAAATGAATGGAGGTGATGGTAGGAACACAACCAAGGTTCAAAAGGGCTAATATCATGGTGATCATAAAGGTTATTTACCAAAGGTGGTTTCATTTTTTAATGAGCTTGAATCTGGAGAAACTATGCTCAGTGTAGGTTGATTTTTTAACGAGCTTGAACCTTATGGGAACATTTCTCTTACCAGTCTTTTGATAATGTATCTTGGTAGATTTACTTTTAATGAGCTTGAACACTACTATAACATGTGCTCATGGCCTTTTTATGAAGGTTATAAACGACCAAGCTACGAGGTTAAAGGGTTGATAACCTACAAACTAAGAAATTCAAAGGTCGTCTTTCACTTGCATGCAAAGGTTTGCATGCCCCTAGGTGTTTCAGTAAAAGGAGAGTTTCCAGGTTACCAAATGGAAGTCCTTGCGGTTAGGCAGGATTGTTTCTATCGGCAGACTAAAAATCTTCCTTTGCTTTGTAGATTGAAATGAGTGAAGGTGACTGGTATGAGCTTCCAATCACATAACGTACGAAGGTTAATGGTGTGAGCTTCCAACCACAATCGTACAAAGGAAATAAGTGTATCAGACTGATCACATAACCTAGACAGGAATGTTTCATCAGTCCAAGCATTAAGACCTTTCAAGAAAATCTCTCTTTTCCTCTCGGTTCGCTTGCCGAAGTAGACTAGGGTGCATGCCCCCTAAACTTCATCACACTCACCAAACTACTCGTTGTAATTAGGTGGATGGAATGAAGGTTGAAGAGGCATTGTTGATGCGAAGAGACCATTTAGGGATGATGGTTGATTCATAGTTGTGTTTGAACCAGGAAATGAAAGCTGGTCAACAAGTTGTACCAGTCTGCCTTCATGTGGAAAACACATCACTCAAAATAATGTGGAAACAATAGCTTCCATGCTATATATATAGTCATGTCCAAGGAGTAGATTGTAATCTAGTGGACCTTGGACTACCATCATGTTCAAATGAATGGTTTTCTTTCTCAAAGTTATCGGTAACATTGGAAGGATCCCTAATGGTCGACTAGTTCCTTTGTTGAAGTCTGACAAATTTTGTTTCTCAGGCAAAAGCGATGGCGAATCAAGTGCTTTCCAAGCAGTTGAGGAAAGGATACTCACTGAAGCCCCTTCATCTATGATAGTGCTAGACACGATCATTTTGTAAACTTGTACTATGATTCGGAATGGTACATTAGATGGAAGGCGGGGTTTTGCTAGTTGATTCCAATCAAAGAAAACAACTAGACTGCTCGGAGGAGGTACCGGATAAATGTCTGGATAAGTTTCATGAAATGGGGGGTCTCTTCCTGTTGTAAAGGAATGGGTGGATTGCCCCCAAGTTCATTAGACTCTGTATCGACAAAAAGAATTTGAATAGTGTCGTTCTCATTCTCTTTGGAAACTGTATCATCTAAAGGTGGGCCTTCTGAAGGCAAGACTGGGTCGACTGCCATCTTGACCAATTGACTTTGGTCTGGTATGGACTCAGGAGGTTCACTTTCAATGATAGGTGATTCGATCGACAATTGAGTTATGTCAATCGGGTTTTCAACTAGTAAAGGACTTGGTAAGAGTTTCCTGTATCCAGGCGGAAGTTTCTGCAGTGAAGCAGGATGGTTATGCAAAATGCTTTTGGAATCATCCAGAAAAGGACAATGGTGAAGAGTATGATCACCTTCACATAACCTACATGGAACTCTGACTTTTCCTTTTTGTCTATTGACTTCATTTTCACTAGTTGATGGTGCATTGTCAACCTGATTGTCAGCGGTTGATGACATCGAATGGTGCAAACGGGGAGACCATTCTCTCAAGATTCATGGAATGCAAGGGAAATCTCAATGGTAGTGGTCTCCCTTGAAAATTGCGCATGGAGTTTTTGGTTTGGAAATTTTAGTGTGTGGATTTTCACTAGATGATGCATGGTTGTTCCCTTGTTTAGCTGGCTTCTTCTTCTTCTCCTTCCCTTTCTTTTTCTTCTGAGTTACTTGGTTTTTAGTGTCACTAGTTTCACCAAGTGAAGAGGAAGAAGGGGATGGAGAAACAAACGAATTAGAAGGTGAAGGGGTAACTTCAGTATCATCTGGTTGCTAAGTAGATTGTTGAGGAATTACAGTGTTTTGAACGAAAGAGGTTGAGAAAAGCCATACTGGCAGGCCGATTGTGATTCCTGGAAGGGATAATGTAGCCATATATGGAGAACCAATATCTCCCCATGAGGATAAAGGACTAAGATTCCCTCCAAGAGGGATTCCTTGATTGGTGGACTCGGTTATCTCAACCTCAGATTAATGAAGGAATAGGGATGTTATTATGATTTAAATAAATTTTAAAGACACTTTGATGCAACTTGCTTTTTCAATTTTTAAGAGTCGAGAAAAAGCTAAAGGTGACTCTAGTCGCCTTCGATTTTTAATGAGCCTGAAGTGACAAGTGCTGAGATGGACCTTTTCTTTTAAGGAGTCGAAAAGGAATGAAAGTCACTGCTATGGAAATCTAGATCGAGGGATTACCAAACCGATCGTAAAACTACAAAATACACCTTGGTGATAGATGATATAGAAATTACCAAGGACTTATGTACAACAGTCAATCTTCCCGAATGTTGTGTTCAATGCATTGCGATCTATAGAGCAGAAGACATGGCTTCCTAAGGATAAAGGATATCAGCCTATTATAGTCTCCCAATATATACTCGACAATACAGGGAGCACAAGTCCATACTAGCACTTGTCATATCAAAGAGGATGAATCACCCAACCTTCGATGAAAATGATAGTTACCAAGTTTTACAACGCCGGAACATGTCTCTAGCCTAGAGTTCTAGATGTGTTGCATTAGGTTCCAAGGCATTTTTATGTTCATTGATATTTATTCTAGAGTTGATCTTGCTTAGAAGTTTGACTTTCAAGGTTCACCACGTGATGTAGATGTAAAATTCCTAAATATGCAATCTAAAATGAAAAACAGTCGTTTATGTTCTTTTAGCAATGAAAATCCTAGCTACAAAGGAAGGAAGATAATGATTTTCTTTCTACAGAGAGCATAGAGCACACACTAAATGAACTTTCCTAAATAAAATTTCACATGTAGTCAAAATGCAAATGCACATGCATGTATTTGATTTCCACTTCATTAATGTGTGAATGCCAAAAAGGAAAGCTAAGTACAAATCTGAACTATTTTCCTTTAAAGCGACATTTCTAACAATTTCTCTTCAAAACGAAAGGAAGACTAAGACAACACTTTTAGATTTCGAATTGAAAATTGTTTTTCGACACTTCAAATACTAATAACTCAAATCAAGTACAATGAAAAAAGTATAATCAACTATCTAGAAGAGGAATACTTTACAACACTCTTCTTTTGATTCAAAATGACAATTACGACACTTGCATCAAAAACGACAGTTCGTTTAAGCTACTTTCAACAAAGACTATAAATGATTCACAAATATACAAAAAAATTTACAATTCCTAATTGATGGAGGTTGAAAGATGTGAAGGAAGAAGGTTCCAGCGAGAAGGTACTGATCATGAACAGCAAAACTACTAAATAAAGCTAAAAACAAAGAGGAGAAACCCAACTTTCAAAGAAGAAAACAGTATCACTCAATCATTGCACCTGTAACATAGGGAAACAGCGATGCATCTCACCTGCAACACACAGGAGGTGTGATGCATCCAGGTTGCACAGTTACATATAGTGCAATGGGCCAGGGAGAGAAACTGAGCTTGGGTTTTGCTCAAAATTTGCAATGAAGTTCAGTGATTTAGGCTGAGTAATGATGGACAGTAAAAACAAAGCATAGGGGTAAGATCTTATGAGGTTTTGAGCTACCACTAGGGCACTTAGAATTCTTTGTAAGTCAGATGTTCAGTTCATAAACCAACCCGGAGATTGACTGAAGCAGCATTCATCTACTTCGCAATTGCATAGCAAAGGCGTTTCAAAAGCTAGCTGGCTAACTTCAGGCTTCGTCTATAGTTTATAAAGCAAACTATAAACAAACAAAAAAAACTATTTGTTCCCCAGTGGAGTCACCATTTTGTTTCAGAGAAAACTAGTGTCGATTCGAACTGCTAGTCCCATTGAGATGGGTAGCTATCTTAGAAATAAACAATGAAAGTTTTTCGAGAGTTACTTTAAGTTTGATAGATTAGAGGGAAAAAAAGAGGACCATCTTGGATCTCTCGCTTTGATCCTAGCTTGATTTCCCTTTCCCTTGATAGAATTTACCACTCCTCTCCTACTTGTCCCACTTCAAAGAGTACCTGTGGAGTCAAAGTAACAGCAAAACATCAAAGAATCTCCATCTAAAACATCATAAACAATGTGGAATCAGAAACACAATGACCATACAATTACATTCATAAACAATAAGATTCATAAAGACACGATTATATGGAGGAAAACTCAAAGAACTTTATTAATAGTAGTGAAAGAGAGGATTACAACCTAACTGTCTGATCCAGCATCATCCTCCCAGTGTAGAAGCCCTCTTCACCTCATGAACAAGCAAATCACCCAACAATGCAATGTCTCTTCTCACCAACAAACCAACAACACTTCCTTACAAAATACAAAATTCCAGCCTCTAGATCTCGCAGATGAGGGATCCATTTATAGATGTCTTGCAAGGGTGCAAGTTAGCTCTGGGTTTTTTATTAGTTTCATTCTACTGATAGTTCTTAGTTCCACTTGGAGATTTCTTTGATCTCTTACTCATCACTAGGTGAATTCAGAGAAGCAAGTGTCACAGGAGAAGTTTTTGGAAGATTCCATGATCAGCCACTTAGCAAACCGTATCTACCATTTGTCTATTCTCACTCATCCCACCCCATAGAAGGCCATTTCAGTATGCATCGCACCTGGCTAGTTTGGCAGCCAACATGCATCGCACCTTGACCAGGGGGCAGTCTGTATGGTCCAGGTTTGGCTAGTTCTGAGTAGTTTTTCAGGTGGAACTTCTGGGAAATGATGTAATGAGTTGACCATGATCCTTTAGGGTATGAAACAACACTTTTATGGACTTGAAGAGCCCTTAGTTTATGGACATATTGGTTGAAGGGAAAGTACCCCTAGGGTCCTTTGGGCTAAGACTCTACCAGACTGAAAATTGCTTATTCAAAGAAACACACACACAGCCATTATCTTTACTTTTAAGCAAATTCTAGCGTTAAGGGTACGTACCTAAGGTCCTACGTTCGAGAAGGCCTTTAGGGTCCAAACCCTTCTTGGAGTTCCCTTCTTCTTCCTTTAACCTGTAAGACAAACAAATCAAAGAACACAACAGTACATGTACAAATACTTATGTATAAACCATCTTTATGCTATAAAGTTAGTTATAAAAATCTTTAAGTAACCACTTGCATAAGAATTCAAAACAAGAATCTCATAAGCATAAAGAAAGATTGTTTCGGGAACAAAGACGTGTTTCTTTATATATAAAGGCAAATAAAGTTAATATAACGGAAATATATCACCTGAACACCTTCAGCAGGCTCCAAGCAAAGCTTCCTCCCGGATTCGTTCCAGCCTCAAGCCTCCAACAAGAGCTCCTTCCAAGTCTTACTCAATGATGATATCAAGGATGAATGATCACCAATACACATGGAAACAAGGGTTTCCTATGCAAAATGGGGGAAGTGCAGAAAGCACCAAGGACTTCAGACCTGGTGTATGGGGAAAATCTCAGCATAATAATCTTGCTCTTCTTTTCTCTCTCCCTTTGGCCTTCCCTTTGATGTCTTTTTATACCATCTCCAAAGTAGTTTTTTAGTTAGGAGTTGGTTGGGAACAGTTGGGCCACGGGCACTAACAGGTGATCCAGTAGGTAAAACCCGCGATCTCCGCCCGAAAATAAGGAATTTATTATTTTTTTAAGTGTTTTAATACATACACGCGGGTTGGGTATACACAGACCCGCGTGTACACGCGTTTAACTCAGGGCAATGTCGCGTATAGGGAATAAAAAACTGTTTTTTAAATTTTAGGACCAGGTCTGGAAGGAGGGGTTGCCCTAGGCCATGAGTGCAGCGTCACAAACCATAAGAGTGAGATTTGGAGCTATAATAGATGCCCCCTAATGTATGAGGTCAGAAGGGGAACATGATGGCCGAAATATATTATGTAAGTACATGGAAAGGAACTCTGTCGAAAAACCGAGGAGGACTGCACCAGAATTCAGCCTGCCAAGCCACCGAAAGGAGATCAGAAAGAAACACTGTCTGAGGCGGGCATACCCATGCTCAGGAAAAGTAAAGCATGTCCGCATATCAAGTACAAGTGGATCCACTAAGTACACAAGTATAAAATGACTGGAAGATACATAATGGATCATCTGATCATAATGAGTAAGTACATGTCTGAATATCACATATAAAACTGTCAATGATGCTGAAAGATGCAACGGATCACTGATATCAAAGACTGATCCCAAAAGGTACCAACTGAACATGATGGAATAGGATGGTACTACACTGCAAACTCAGGTGCCAACATATAGAATGTTGCCATGACTGACTGCAACATATAAGGTGGAGTGGTATCAACTAGCAGCAACAGGAGCAACTGTCAAGTGAACCAATGAATGCTGATACAACCTGAGGTCTTCACCGACCGTCGTGGTACATTTCTACACCATGGGAATGAATGATCTGAAGTCGACCATGTGAGAAATCGTTTGATTATCGGTCATTGATGTATACCGTTAACAAACGCGAGACTACTCACCGATAATGATAATGAGCGTCAAGGTACCCAGTACAATCTAACAAGTGTGAATAGATGAGCTGAAGTCGAACACCTATAAGAATCTATCGATCAGGAGACAATGATGGTTTCCCACTGTCGATAGCGAAGGATCTGCCACTAATGACTGCAAACCCCAAGGTACTGCCAAATGGACTCTAGATCTTTGCCCCAGAGCAATGAGTCGGAGTCGATAGGGAAAGATCCGCTAGAAGGAAGGCATTAAGGCATCCTCCATCAATCTAGCGCGAGTGTAACCCGTAGGCCAATAATGTGGAAGGAATCGGACGAAAAAAGATGTAGTAACCCAACCGAAGTACGTTTCCGGCGTACACAAGATGTGGCTAGCGCACGGCAGAAACCCTCTGAACCAACCAATAATGAAAGCTGACACAGAGGTGAGGTATCCACCAATAGGGTCAAATGGAAACCAAGGTACTGCACGAATCCCAATGTGTGATAATGTATGCTGACGTCGAACACAAGGGAAACCACTCAGTCAAAGACCCATGATACTGATCGACGCTGAGCACAAGGTGACCTATCAATAATGAAAATAGGGCCAGGGTGCGACTCTAGGCCTGTCCTCAGAGCAAGGTGTCGTCGTCGATAAGGACAAGACCCGCCAGCAAGAAGTCAATGGGGACCTTCTCAAACTAGCACGAGTAAAGGACCAATATAACTGATGTGATGATAGACATGACACTGACAACCAGGGATGGCCGACTGAAAAATGAGTCAAGAGACACCGCAAAAAGGCCGACTCAGGCTAACTTCCCTTGAACAAAAGCACGACTCAATGTGACTATGTGGCAGCATATGATGAATCTGTATAAGTTCGTCATGCAGGAGGCACGAACGAACCCTCCATATGATTGGAAGAGATAACCAATCGGGGGAGAACTGGCTCGATAACAAGGTTATGGCATACCTAAGTCAAACTAAATCCCACCCATGCGGATGAGACTTTGCTTTGAGTGCTTTGTTCAAGGGCGACATGACTGACTCTAGCTGCCAACAATAAATGGAAATAATGTCCCTGTTCCTGCTCTTTTTTGGAATATTTAATTTTTTTGTCTTTTTCTGATAAGCCGGAAAAAGAATAAAAGAATGTTATGGTACAGTGGAAAGAACGAGTGTCGATGAAACAGATGATCTAGTTCCTGGGAAAGGAACATTCCTATGCTCAATGCAGGGAGGTGAAAACTGGTCAGTGACACTCAGAGGTATGTTCCTTCCACGGATCTGGGTATGTCAAGCTACAGAAGTCAAAGGTATGCAAGGTTGATTTTGCAGATGTCATGGTCAAAAGTTGGCTTAAACACGAGTCCAAGTGAAGCCAGCTCTAGGCCAAAAGATGCAAATGGTCAACATGCAATGCAAAAGTACCACTCGACACACAAGGGAGCGTCTAGGGTATAAGGCCAGAACAAAGCGAAGAAGAAAATAGGAATGAGTCTTGATCGCATAAGTCATGGCGGGACTACAGAGGACTCCCGAGCCTAAGGACAAAAAAAACTGCATGAGTGCCAAGCAACAATAAGGTACTAACTAGGGCACCCATGATAAGGTAGGATCTACCACACAAGTCATGATACTTCTAAGCAATGAGAAGGTTCCGCACCGTAACTTGGTGGGGTCGATCCTAAGGCAAAATGGGAAAGGAAACTGATAAATGCACAATGCAGGTGGAAAAACCTAACCTATATGCCAGTTTCGAGAACCAATACCTGTCAGAACGGACCAACCATAAACTTCCAAAGGAGAAATCTTCCAAGTTCTATAAACATAAATAGGAACACTAGACACGAAGTTAATACATCCCACATATAAACTTCATATAAGATCTTGTGTTATAGAATACAAAACTTGAAAATGCGTACCTCATATGTACAATATGGTACAGGGAACCACGCAGCCTTGCGGCTTACGCATAATAGTTCTGCTGAACAAACCCCTTGCAGGGCTCAGGCTAAGGGCTCCTTTGGTAGTCATAACTCATGGCTTCAAAGAATTCCTCCTGTGAAGGCAAAGAAAGATCTGAGAAATCATGAGAACTACAAGGCTCAAAAGAGGGAATTAAAGGGTCCCATGTCCCTATAGGAAGAATCTCTCGGTCAACTGTCGGGACCAAGTCCCAAGAAGGAGAATAATAAGTCAAAGGATCCTTCTTAGAAGCAATTGAACATTGAGGATTCAATGCCACATAATTGACCCGTGGCGGGGTAGAGTCTACTTGAACACTTGGAACAAACCAAGGGGCATTCTGTAGTAAAGTCGAATTAGGGTGGTGATTATCAGATGCAAGCTGATCAATAGTGACAATATTCCCGTTATGAGGAAAGCACATTACTCGAAAGAGTGAAGACACCACAACATTCATAGCATAGACATAATCACACCCAAGTAGCATATTAAAGTCTAAAGGGCTATCAACCACCATCATATCGATTAAGACAATCTTCCCACCTAAAGTGATAGGCACTTGAGGAAGAACCCCCATAGATTCACCAGGCCTTCTATCATAGGCTAACAACTGACTCTGAGCTGTCAACAACTTTGGGGAACCCAAAGCTTTCCAAGTCAAAGAGGATATAATACTTGTAGAGGATCCTTCATCCACCATACATCGATAGACATTTGTGGAATTAACCCTGACCTTTATTTGGAAAGGTGCAGCAGAAGGAAGACGAGGTTCAACAAGACTATCCCAATCAAAGGAAACACTCTTAGAACTTGGAGGGGGAACATTCGAAGAAACCGGAATGCCCCCTATACTAGAAGACTCTGTACTAGAGATCAAACAGACTCTTTTATTAGGCACTTCACCCCCCAATAGAGGAGTGTAATCGGCCAGCGATTGCACTGGCTCTACCACATTTTCAACCAACGGTTGATGGGATTGATGAGAAACCATATCAGAGCTAGGAGTAGAAGTACTTTCAGACTTGGATCATATCCTTTGAACCTCTGGAATACCAGGGCATAAATGAGTAAGATGGTCTCCTTTGCATATCTTACAAGGGAACTTAGGTTTAAAACTTCTACGTCCAGGTTTCTTATCAACCTCCATTCCGCCAACATGACTAGCAGTGGTTTGCGGAGAGTCCTGAACATGACTTGCAGAGGTCGGTGACTCTTTGCTAGTATGACTCGCAGTGACTAGACTCATGCCCCCAGCATGACTTGCAGCAGCTGAAGACTCATCTCCAACACGACTTGCAGAGGTTGAAGATGAAATGCTAGTGTGACTTGCAGTGACTAGACTTGTGCCCCCAGCATGACTAGCAGTGGCTGAAGGCTCATCTCCAACATGACTTGCAGAGGTTGAAGATGAAAGGATAGAATTATTCTTCTTCTTTGACTTCCTTTTTCTCCTCTTTTTAGATTTCTTGTGACAAGAAGGAGGAGAAGAAAGAACCCCAGATTTCTCTTTGAGAGAATATGAACAATGAGCACCCACGTGATGCCCTTGAAATAAAGCATTCAACTGAGAAGCTTCAAGAGCATTCGAAATATTCGGAGTGGACCACAGCCAAACGGGTAGTCCAACATTAAACCCAGGAATATTCAAAGTGGCCATCAAGGGAGTACCAATGTTTCCAAAGAAAGGAAAAGCACAAGGATCCCCTTTTGGGAGGGCACCTTGGTTGGTTTCCACAGGAATATTGGCCATATCTAACTGATCCAAAGACCCTTTCCCTACAGGAATATAGAAATAACTCTTCAAGGAATATGGATAAGCAATCAAAACCTTTGCCCTTGAGGAGGCAACCCCACAATTTCCGAAAGAACGACCAAAAGCCTTTCAAGATCGGTAGAGTGGTAAGCCAGTCACTCAGACCATAAAGTCCAAACGTGACTAGACAAAAATACCTAAAGCCAACTATATACAAGGAGCAAAGAGCACTCACTATAAAGTCCCTAAAGATACAGCCAGTCAAACAACTTCCAAGTATTTCCGCTCTGGGTGGTGAGGACCGGACACCAAAATACAAGAAAGTGGAGTCAGGGGCCTTCCGAAGATAGTCTGGGATAATGACGGCCCAGTCCTATCAGCGAAGGTAACAGAGGAAGTTACGCTGACCTCCTAACAACATCCTGCGTCGGTGCAAGCCCCCAAGCTTTTCAAGGGTGCCCTCCAGTAGTGCTGTCGAGAGTGATGCAACGTCAACCTCAGGTGCCACGGGATTCCCCTCCGCAGCCACCTGTGTAGATCCCTAGGAGAGGCAACTATGGATACCAATTCGTCGCAGAAGCCAGGCGGAACAGTCGTGAGGTAAGTTTGGACAAGTAGGAGAGGGGTATCTCTCTTCCCTGTCTTCACAGACCCTCGTGCTTAACTCCCAGATCCGGAGCTTTCCTGGTCTTCCTAACGCTATTGGATTTACTCTCGTTAATCAGACTCTTATGTTTGACGTTTTATGTGGCCTTGGAGAGTTAACTCTCCACTCGCCTAATCCAAGGCCCTAAAATCCTAAACTTGTTGGTGTAACTGACTAAAACAAAAAGTTCTAATGGATTTTAATTTAGCGCTTGATTTTATTAGGCTGTTCTTTAAGTCACAAGGTAATGGAGATGAAACTAGTGGTCTTTTTTTGACGCAAAAGAAATTATCCTAACTACATGCACATGCACTTTTTCTTTTTTCGATGAAGAGCAATTTCTATTGGGTTCAGAGGTACTTCAAATTAAACAAAGTTTTTTTGCTTTCTTTTCAAACTCCACACTCACAAAAGCTAACAAAACTATGCATGCCTAAAAGAGGATGCAAAGCTATGCTAATGCAAGAACTATATGTGAATGCAAGATTTTAAGACTACTCTGCAAACAAAGAAGGAAAGTTGCTCACTTATGAAATTTGTCTTGCCACTAAAATGCTTAGATAGAAGATGATGTGTTACCAATCATTTCGTCCAAACAATAAAAACAAGTTCTAAGATAAACACAAAGCACTTTCACTTCGCAAAAAAGGAAATCAAATGAAAAGCAAGTTTAGGAAAGCGAAACTTAAAACTTTCAAAAGATTTTCTTTCAATCAACAAAAAAGTCTTTTTCAAAGGAAAGCTCTCAAAAATATTGACACCAATGATTGATAAATAGGCAACTAAACACTTTTGTGAATTGACACCTTTCAAATGATGAAAACTCAACAAAAATAAATGTGTTTGAAATCGCTTTTGACAATCAGAAGCAGCAATGAAAGTCCAAAAGATCAAAAGACAAGTTTCAAGAAAATGATAGCAAACAACTTTCCCGAAACGAAGGAGCAAATGGTCACAAAAATGATTTCGTTAAGAAAACAAAAGTGTCATGAAAGCAAAATGGACACAAAGATTGAACCCAATCTTCCTACTCTGCCGAAACAGAGCAATCAAGATTTCTAAACAGAAATCTTGTGTGTCAAAAATCAATGATGCTTGCAATCAACGAAAACAAGATTAATACTCCTTATGACTAGAGAGAGTTCAGAACAAGATGCCCCCTGTTAAACAAAGGACTGTTACTGGAAAATGACTGCTTGAAACTAACCCAAACCACCAGACAAACATTCAGCAAAAAGAAAATTTATAAATCTTGAAAATTATGTAATATACGCGCATGCAATTATGTGCAGAATGTGTGTACACGCGACTGTAACTAAGGAAACCTGCGTATACGCGGGTTCACTTAGTGCAACTTGCGTATATACGCTTCTGTAATCCAGAAAAAGAGCGTATCTGAAGTCTTTCAAGAAAAATAAAAAACACAGACTGAAAAACTGGAAAAGCTTGGAGTTCAAGAACAGATCAGACAGTCAGAGCCAACAAACAGAGGGGCTGAGCCTTGATTGGCTTGAAGACTACCCAAACTAGGAACAACAAGAGTGTTGTCCCCAGCGGAGTCGCCAATTCTGGTTGAAGGGAAAGTACCCCTAGGGTCCTTTGGGCTAAGACTCTACCAGACTGAAAATTTCTTATTCAAAGAAACACACACACAGCCATTATCTTTACTTTTAAGAAAATTCTAACGTTAAGGGTACGTACCTAAGGTCCTACGTTCGAGAAGGCCTTTAGGGTCCAAACCCTTCTTGGAGTTCCCTTCTTCTTCCTTTGACCTGTAAGACAAACAAATCAAAGAACACAACAGTACATGTACAAATACTTATGTATAAACCATCTTTATGCTATAAAGTTAGTTATAAAAATCTTTAAGTAACCACTTGCATAAGAATTCAAAACAAGAATCTCATAAGCATAAAGAAAGATTGTTTCGGGAACAAAGACGTGTTTCTTTATATATAAAAGAAAATAAAGTACATATAACAGAAAGATATCACCTGAACACCTTCAGCAGGCTCCAAGCAAAGCTTCCTCCCGGATTCGTTCCAGCCTCAAGCCTCCAACAAGAGCTCCTTCCAAGTCTTACTCAATGATGATATCAAGGATGAATGATCACCAATACACATGGAAACAAGGGTTTCATATGCAAAATGGGGGAAGTGCAAAAAGCACCAAGGACTTCAGACCTGGTCTATGGGGAAAATCTCAGCATAATAATCTTGCTCTTCTTTTCTCTCTCCCTTTGGCCTTCCCTTTGATGTCTTTTTATACCATCTCCAAAGTAGTTTTTTAGTTAGGAGTTGGTTGGGAACAGTTGGGCCATGGGCACTAACAGGTGATCCAGCAGGTAAAACCCGCGATCTCCGCCCGAAAATAAGGAATTTATTATTTTTTTAAGTGTTTTAATACATACACGTGGGTTGGGTATACACAGACCCACGTGTACACACGTTTAACTCAGGGCAATGTCGCGTATAGGGAATAAAACACTGTTTTTTAAATTTTAGGACTAGGTCTGGAAGGAGGGGTTGCCCTAGGCCATGAGTGCAGCATCACAAACCATAAGAGTGAGATTTGGAGCTATAACACATATGAGTTTGGGGTTGCAGTGCCAAAATATGTCTATAACAGGAACCTGAGAAGATAGAGTTTGAGCTAAAGGAGGAAGAATCAGACTTTACAGCAAAGGAGGAATCAGAATATGAAGAGCTACAAACTCTGTGTGTGAGAAGATCAGTTCGAGAAAGAAGGCAGCTAGAAAGGTATAGTCCATCTGCTTTCTATTCAAATTTATCTTTATCTATTACTGATGATGATCCCAGAACTGTGAAGGAAGCAGTGGATTCAAAGGATGGAAAACTCTAGAAAGAGGCCATGGTTGATGAAATAGCATCTTTGCACAAAAATGAGGCTTGGGATCTGGTGGAGTTGCTAGCTGGAAGGAAACCCATTGGCAGAAAATGGATGTTCAAGAAGAAGACAAATGCAGAAAGAAAGGTGGAGAAATAAAAATCTCGGGTGGTAGCAAAAGGTTATTCCCAGGTGCCAGGAATTGATTTTCGTGATATTTTTTCTCCTGTTGGCAAGGTAACTTCCATTCGATTACTTTTATCTGTTGCTGTTGTTTTTTATTTTGAGGTAGAACAGATGGATGTGAAGATAACATTTATTCATGGGGATCTGGAAGAGGAAATCTACATGAAGCAACCTGAAGGCTTTGCAGTGAAGGGTAAGAAAGAATTTGTATGCAAGTTAAAGAAGTCTTTGTATGGGTTAAAACAGTCACCAAGGATGTGGTATCAGAAATTTGATACATTTATATGTGGACTTGGCTTCACCAGAACCAAAGCAGATCGCTGTGTGTATTTTAAATTAATTGGTGACCATGTTATTTATTTGGTCTTGTATGTGGATGATATGTTGTTGGTTGGAAATGACAAAGAAATTATCTAGGATTTGAAGACCCAATTGTCCTCCAAATTCAACATGAAAGATCTTGGTGCTGAAAACTATATTTTGGGCATGGAAATTAAAAGAGATCGAGCAAAGAGGAAGCTCTAGTTAAACCAGAGGAAGTATGTCAATACAATACTACATAGGTTGAATATGAAGGATAGTAAACCAAGGAAGGTTCATATTCCTGTAGGTGTGAGGTTATCTGCTAAACAGTGTCCCAAGACACAAGAAGAGGAAGAGGACATGTCTCGTATTCCATATGCAATTGTAGTCAATAGCCTAATGTATACAATGGTCAGTACTAGACCAAACATTGCACATGTAGTGGGAGTATTAAGCAGGTTTATGTCAAAACCAAGGAAGAAGCACTGGACAGCAGTGAAGCGGGATTTCAGGTATTTGCGTGGCACTAGCGATTATGGTTTGTGCTACTAAGAAAGACCAGAATTGGACAGAATGTTGGATATTAATGGCTTTGTTGATGCGGAATGGGCTGGAGATCTGGATCAGAGAATATATACAAGTGGGTATGTGTTTCACCTATTTGGAGGTGCAGTCAGTCTTATGAGTAAGAAACAATTTGTAGTGGCACTATCAACTACAAAGGTAGAATACATGGCAGCCACTCATGCAAGCAAGGAAGCAGTTTGGTTGTAGATATTGTGTTCAAGTATGGGGTTAGTACAGGAAGCTATAAGGATAGAATGTGATAGCCAAAGTGAAATCTTCTTGGAAAAGAACCCTACATATCATTCAAAGACAAAGAAAATTGATGTTCAGTATCACTGTGTGAGGGATATGATAGAAGACAAAAAGGTGTTGGTGGTAAAGGTGGACACTTTGAAGAATACTACATATGCATTGAAAAAATATGTGAGCTCTGAGAAGTTCTCCTGGTGTAGAGAAACAATGGGCATTGCAAGGCTAGATAAATGACTAAGCTCTCTTGTGGGCCCCTGTGAAAAGAAAACAACAAGTGGCAGAATGTTGGGTTGTGTTATATTCTTTCCACGACTAGCCCATGTAGTTAACCAAGGGTTATAAGGGGGGCTGAGGCCCCCGTTAATTGCATAGTGGGAGGTCACAAGGGATTTGAGGGGTACCCATAACCCCACTCTATGGGGTCTGGGGCAGTGCCCCGGAAAATTTTGTTTTTGGACCCAATATTAGGTTGGGCGGACCCACCTATGGTTTTGTGCATGATTTTTGCACATGTTTTTTGGACGCGATGGTTTTCGGTCCATGGTATTGGATGCTTCAGCATGTATAAATATGTATTGTAACATTGAAAGGAATATAATGAAAAATCAAACTGGTAGTCCTGGTTTTGGGATCCAGGGGAAAATATATGTGTATATGTGTTTTATGTGTTATGCTCTTGCATTGTTTATTTTATGTGTTTTAGAACTCGTATGCAGGTAATTTCTGTACGGGGTTAAAACCGCCAAACAAAACCAGGTTCTCACACACTTCCATTAGTATTACATGATTCCCTCAACAATGATAGTTTTAAGGCTCTTCCCTTTAGGCTTCACACTAAAACAAATTCACACTTATCCCTCACACACAACTAGAGAGCTACAACTATGAATAGCTTGTTGTTTACTCCAAACATAATTAGCACTAGCACACCAACATTAACACTAGCTTGTGCTTGGGAAAACCAGAGGTTTATATAGCATGAACGAATGTGAAATGGTTCCTCTTGTCATGGGAGAAGGTCTTATCTCTTGAGGTAGTTCCATCCTTATAAGGGAAAGGAGCCCAAACTGACATCCTCGACTCCATCCAACTCAACCATTTACTAGACTTCCATTACGAAGCTTCTAGAGTTGGAAGCTTCGGCTCCTTATTTAAAAAAATTTCCAAAAGAAGATCGGTGCAACTGAAACAAAGCTTAGTGGCTCTAGTTAGCACTAGGGACAGTTTTAATCCTTGCATATCAGCGTGAGGAGGACAAGGGTCATTAGCATTGGTCTTGCAAACTAGGAAAAACAGAAGATTTTTGGGAAATGGTGCAAAAGGGAAATGTTCTGCTCATGAAGACGAACACAATGGGAGTTTCTTCATGAAGGGAAAGCATGTAGGGTTCACTGTAGAGGTCCTTTAGGATCAAGGAACATGGGGTATAGGGATAGTGACAAAATGTTGCGTAACACTCACTAATTCGCAACTCATTGGAGACCCTTAGTGAAGCTCATGCAGGGTTTGGATAAGGAGTTTCATGAGGTTTAGGCCCATATTCTTAAACTATAGTATTTGGATCGTTGCTTTTTTAGTCTCAGCATGCAGGACTCCCTCTGGTAGCTAAACTAGATGGAGATCCAAATTCCTGTCTAAATCCAAAACCAATGCACTCGCTTAATGCAGGATCGCTTACACCCCGCTTTCTTGTACATGACCTATTTGGACATATAGCTCACGCAGGTCTTGTTAAACCTTTCCCACTGCACGTTGGTATTGTTCTTCGAAGTGACCCTAAATTTTTGATGTCATATCTTAACCACATCATTGATTTCATCTAAGTCCCCCTCAGTGAGGACTAATGGGGTCGCCGCAGCTGAGCAGTCAGACATTTGTTTCTTTCGCGGCCCCATGGATGTTTGCTTTTGTCGCTTCTTCACCATGAAGGGGGTTTCTTGCTCCATGCCCCCTTCTTCTTCCTCATCTGATTCTTCTCATTCCAATGTGCATTTTCTATCAGACTCTTCAAAATCGATGGTGATCTATGACATTGTCAGTATGCGGACTTCTTTTGCCTTGTCTGTCACTTCCTTTTCCCTAGCAACAACCTCTTTCTGCTACGCAACTTTCTCCAGGGCATCAACCTTCTGGGCTTCCTTTTGTTTCTCTTCTACTGCATGGTGGTATCCTCGACAACTGTTCTTGTACCTGTTCTCGCATCTGATGGGGTTATCCATTTAGGTGGCCATTTGGCCACGATCTCTACTACATCTTCCTCAGCCACCAAGTAAGGTAGCTTGTACCATGTCTTCTTGGGATCCCTCCTTGCGTGAACATGAAAGTTGTGGAAGTCCACTTTGAAATCAGCGAGGGGCTCAAACTAGGCATACAGTGTGGGTGACAGTCGTGGCCTCGAGCCTATCATCATTTGTAGATCCATCTCAAATAGGACCCAGAATATTTTATCCTCTGAGACTCGCACAAGGTCCTTGGTAGCCCAAAGTGAAGAGAACATCCTTGCCTCTGGTAGGTCCATCTCCTACTGAGTAAATTGACTTTCCTCGGGTGACTTCTACACTACCAAAGAAATCAGCAACAGTAACCAGGTGTAATGAAATTCCCTGCCCTCCTCCTGGGCCTCCCGATAGTTCTCAAAAAATTCGTTGCACAAGTACTGAGTCCAGTTACACTGGACTCCATTGGTGCATTGTGTAACCAAAGTGATGAATGGCATCGAAACTTCGTCTTCTCGACACTTACGAATAATTTTGCATGCCAATATCTGCATGAAAACTGCACCACGGGATCCATGATAGAGTGGATAGAATATCTTCACGACATCTTGATCAACCCAAACTCTCTCTTCATCTAGTCTACAAGTTTCTTCTCCTGCATATTTCTAGCAAACACTTCTACCGGATCCATGCCTTCATATGGCAACAAGGTGATACGGTGAATCAACATGTCAGTAATTAGCATTGGGTCTCCTAGCTAAAGACACCCATCATGCACTAATGTGAGAAATTGTTGTATACAAATGGTATTTATATTGGTGTGATTGAAATGTGGCACCCTAAACATATTCAGGAGCCTCGCTGCCCCAACACCAGTGACCCACTACATTGGCTCCAACTGCATCACATTTGATGCCTCATAATATACCTTGGACAGGTATTTGGTCGGCACCAACTAAGGGAAATTCTCATGATCCCCTAAGTCCTAGTCCTCCATTTTTAGTGTCTATATGCACGCCAACAACACACCTTAAAAAACTACCTTCTCCAACAAGAATGGCGTAGTCACCATGAATTTTCCATTGTCAGGGTCTTTAGTTACCTTAGTCATGGAATTGCATGGTGGGATATACTTTGGTATCCAAGTCATAGGCTTACCCTCCTTAGTATTAATCTACTCAATGCCTTCACGCAGTTCTTCTTCACTCAAATCCTTCATCTCGATCGATTTTTGTGACCGATCCATGTTCCCTTTCTTGCGGAACCTCTGTGGGGTTTTTCCACGGTGACTGCCTCACTAAGGCCTACTGAGGTTTCTTCTGCTTCTTATATGGTCACTGCAGAAGCAGAATACTGAGGAACATAAGGCTTAGGTCTGGGATACCTAGGCGCCATAGTTGAAAATCCCACAAGGACAGATGGTGTTGCTTCCATTTCAGGGGGAGTTGCAGTCATCCTATCAAACATGATCTTACGTTGTCAATCAAGTAGTTTAGTGAACTCCGGTTGTGAAAGAATTTCCTCCTAAACTTTCTGAGACATACAACACTTTTCTTGGCACAAAAGCTTAAGGTAGACTCTTTGAAATTGAAGTGTTTGAATTTAGGGTGGCATGCCATATTTATAGCTAAGTTTGAATTTAAATCCACCTGTTCCCTCCAATTCTTGGTCATCAAAACACATTTGATGGCAAATTTCCAAATATCTACATCTTAAATGCTACCCCCCTGCTACTTTCAACGGAAAATTCTCCATCCAATCAGCTATAGTGCTACTATAGGTCATCTTTTGGCCAGGCTATGTGGAACCCACCCACCTAGCGTAACTCCTTCGGCGCACATCTGTTCGACGCTATCCTTGGACCTGTTGCGCAACCCCTTCACTTTTCCTTTCCAATTCTTGGGCAATGTACTTTAAAGTCTCGTACCTCCTTTCAGTTGCATGGAGTACTAAAACTATCTCGTAATCATATAGTCATTTCGGAAGGGCACGACCACCCCTCTACAGCTTCAAATGACTTCCATTCACCTTCGCAGAAATAATTCACCATTAAGCTTTGTGAGTTGAATTGCGCCCCCATCTGTAATTTCCTTAACAACATAGGCTCCTAGCCAATGCATTTGAAATTTTCCAGGAAACTTTATAAACTTACTATCATATAAAAAAACCAAATTTTCATTCTTGAAGGTACAATGCTTGATATGGCGGTCATGCCATGCCTTTTCATGGTCCTTTTGCACCTATTGATGAAATCCTACTAGCAAATGATCTTCTTACAGTTCTACCAATCACGTGAGATGCTCCTCCATGGTATCGAGATCAGCCATATGTGTTAATGTTGCAATTTGTAGAATTTTCACAATGTATTCCATGGGCATTATAGTGTCCTACCGATATACCAATTGGAAAGG
Organism: Pinus tabuliformis; assembly: GCA_031772625.1. NCBI lineage: Eukaryota > Viridiplantae > Streptophyta > Pinopsida > Pinales > Pinaceae > Pinus > Pinus tabuliformis. The sequence continues at coordinate 175,096,055 of CM062806.1, forward strand.
GGTTTCACCTATCAACTACTTACAAGTGGTCCTATATGCCCAAAAGACTATTCGTATGTGCACATCCCAGTCATTTTTCTTCGCGATGCAAACCTTGGTTAACGCACTCTCCAAGATTATGTTGACGAATTTTACCATACCATTAGCTTGAGGGTGATATGGTGTACTCTTCTAGTGATTTATATGGAATTCCTTAAGCATCGCAGTGATTTTTTCATTGAGGAAGTGTGTTCCCATATCACTCATTAAGATCTTAGGGTAGCCAAACCTGAAAAAAATAAACTCAAAGATGAACTTCATAGAGGTAGCTGCGCTATAGTCTTTTACTGGTTGTTCCTTTTCCCATTATGTCAAGTATTCAGTTGTTGTAATAATGTATCATGCCTCGGCCTTTTTCCCTGGTGGGTGAATGGGACCCAGAAAGTCGATCACCCATTTATCAAATACCTGCAAGTTTATTTGTGGATTTAATGGAAACTCATCCCTTCACGATTGTCTCCCTGTCCTCTGACAAACATCGCAAACCCTACAATACACCTTTGAGTCCTTATGTACCATTGGCCACCAAAGTCCTACACCTGGGAACTTCTGCTCAATCACTCTACCTGCATAATGTCCTCATGCTACTCCTGCATGCATGTTTTCTAGAATTCTTGGCCGTTCATATTCTAGGACATACCTGCATAGTATCTCATCATAACCCATCTCCAACAATCACAGAGAAGTCAACCACATGGACCACCAATTCCTTCTTCTGTTGTGTCAGATATCCTTCCAGGTTTGTTCCTGAAGACAAAAATTTGAATTATATCGACAAAGTGATTGTCTGCGACACTAACAGTAAAGAGTTTCACATAAAGCAAACCTTCTTCCAAAGTTGTAGGCTCATCACCAGTCTCAATCCTGGATAGGTGATCAGGACCAACATTCAGGCATCCTCGCTTCACAATCACCTCAAAATCATATTCCTAGAATAACAATAACCATATGAAAATATTCTGCCCCAATACAGGCTTATTGACCAGGTATTTTAGAGCAAAATGGTATGCATACATTTTGAAGTGTGTTCCTAATAGATAGTGCCAGAATTTATGTAGTGCATACACCATCGTTAGTCCTTCGTGCTCTGTAGTCGAGTAGCTCTCTTCTGCCTTTGAGAATTTCCTACTCGCAAATGCTATAGGATGATCAATGTCTCCTTCACCTGGTTGGATCAATACCACACCTAACCCAATACAAGACACATCCACATGAACATGAAACTCCTTGTTCCAAGCTAAGAACACCAGAATGGGAATGATGACCATTATTTACTTCAAAATGTCTAAACTAGTCTGGTAATCTTCGTCCCAACAGAACGTTGCATCCTTCTTCAACAGCTTCTCCATTGACACAATTATTTGTGCATAAGCCTTGATAAACTTCTTTTAATACCCCTTATAGCCCAACATAGCACGCAATTATTTTACTTTTTTCGACACTTCCAAATTAACAGTGACGCCTATCTTTGCAGGGTCTACCATCAAGCCCTACTTACAAACCATGTGACATAGAAATATTCCATACGGTATGTAGAATATACACTTTTTCAGGTTAAAGGAAATCTAGTATCTTTGACAGGTATCCTGCATGAGGTGCAAACTAGCAACATGGTGATTGACCAACCTAAACATGGTCCAATCATCAAAGTAGACTTCTAAATATTTGTAGATAAATTCCTTAAAAGCTGTAATTACTACTCTTGAAAAGATAACATGCACATGTTAGAAAGTTATATATTACAGAGCAATGGAACACATAAAATATTGCAGACATATAAACACAGAAAATGCATAAAACAAAAGAGACATAGATATACATGGTTCACCTAGTTTGGGCTACGTCTAGGTAGAAACATCCAATCCTTCTTTTTATATTATCCAACAAACTGAAGAGATACAACCTACATTAGATCCGTTGTAACTCCCTCTTCACTCTCAATCTCATCTCTCTTCTTCATTCAGAATACAGATCTACATAGATGCAATACAATTCCTCATATATAGCGAGGGGTTGCCTTTTAGGGCAAAAAACCCTAAATTAAACATAACTTCTATCGTCAGATCTCCGCCTAATGAACAACCCAAATTGACTATGAAATTACAACATTCTACAAGGAAATTTTACATATATTCTTAGCTTTGGGGGCGTTGCCCCCAATCCCCCCACCAAAGGGGGGCTCCCGAAAGGTCGCAGTTGCCCACCTAGACCCCCCCTGCAGCGAATATTTTACAGGCAGTGTTGCTGCCCCATTTTGAACTAGGGTCCAATGCGGCGATACCTTTGAATATAGAAGATAATCAGGCTCCACACCCAACAGTGCATTCTTCAGTCCAAAATTCATTACCGTATATTGAAAACAACCTCATTCCGTCATGAAGCTAGTATTACTTCAATCCTCTAGCACGATCTTGATCTGATGGTACCCCGAGAACCCATCAGTAAATAAGTAGGTGTTAACTTAGGGGTACTCACCTAGGTTCAGAGTTAGCTGTGCTAGCCAAAAAAACCCTACACTACTAGCCCTTTTGGCGACAATCTGCATAGTGCAACCTGCAGTCTCACCCGAAGCAGTATGGGGGGAAGCAAGAACAAAGTTTTTGCATCTGGAGACTAGTGTAATGTCTTCCACCTCCTTGGATCTGCCTTCGTACCGATTGATAAACACTTAGGGCACGTTACTACAACTCTGTTAAAATAGCCTTCAGACCTTCAAAAAGGTCTACGATCAGTCCTTGTAGACCTTTAACAGTTGATTTACCTACTTATGCCCATCAGGAAGTAATCCTAAATTGGTGTTCTGCAGATCTACTTAAGTCGTTAATAAACATAAGAATAATCACCAGAGTCTTCACGAAAGTATTTAAACATGCATTGTGTATATTATTAAGACTTATTCAAGAGAATCACGTAGCATTTAATCAATATTTCATAAAGCAAGTCATTCATCAATGGTATATAACATAAATAGACATGAACAGAAATACTCAATAATTCTTCAGAAACTTATTTTTATTAATCTGAATTCACATATTACAGACTCAAAACTGCCTTGTGCACACAGCTGCAGGGGTCCACACACTCAACTTTGGACACTACCTAGGTCTTCGTGCACTCAGTTGCGGAGCCTTTCTTTCCCTATCTAAGCGGAGGAAGCAGAGCCTTCCTACCATAGCTCCTACCCAAGACTCATGTATCAACCCAATTATTTATCTTCTTTATTCTCTACTTTCTTCTTTCTTTCATTAAGACTCACTATTTATATAATTTTTCATACAATTCCATGGTCCGCAGACCATGGATGAATCTCAAAAAATGACTCAAAACTTATCCAAAACAAGGGGCTAAGTCCCTTTGATTTCTAATCATCTACGCACTCTGAATCCACAAATTGTGGCGAATTTACATAATTTACAAAATTATACCAAAATTTGTGTTATCTTAGCCCCAAACAAACCTAGGGGACTCCATCCCAATAGGCCCCCAACACAAAGATCATGACTCTCCCCCAAGTCACTCTACTAGCACCACGATCTTACTGCGAAGATCCCCCAACTCCACCTGGATCACTACAACTTCAACAGTTTTCTGTGTCACTGTCTTTCGAATGTGCTTGACCAATTTGTTAGTGGTTGGTCCTTCTTTTACCAGCCCCATCGTCCATTGTGTCTGCTATAGTCCCTTAAGCTTATCTTGAATGGAGATCGTGATCTAATAAGCCTCATCCAACCAAGGCTACAACTTGGCCTTTAGCAAGGCATATTTCTTCTACGCTTCCTCTACCTGTGCTAGTAGCTTCTTTCCTTCCTATAACTTGGCAAGGTGTTGCATTGGTGCTAAGGTGCGCGCAGTCATCCTGACCTCATCATATTGGCGTTGCATCTCCCTTACCTCTGTGTTCAATGTTTTCAGGTTTGGATCCTCGTGCAGATTGGTCAATAGTTCCATAGCATGCTCAAACAGTGTCACACAATTAGTGACTATGGAATCCAAGGTAGTCATGCCCTCCTTAATTGTGAATCCACGCTGCTCCCGAACCTTAGGCAGAGTCATGGGCTGCAACTTCAATTGCAACTCTGCAATCTTCATGTTGAACTCGAAATTGACTCGTTCAACTTTTGATCTAGCCTCAGGCACAACAATGGATAATTTTTTGACTTTGGCTTCAAGCTGTGCATCCTCTGAGATGTGAATTTTAGGCACTATCTTACATGCCTCTACTATTGCTGACTCCAAACTTGAACTACGCGCCTGTCATGCCTCCTTTTCCTTCACAACCTGCATATTTTCAACAAACATTTGTTCATTGTTTACTTTGTACTCACTGATGAGGTTGAGGGTGCGCTTCTCCCTGGTTCTCAACTCATCTGCCCCCCCTTTATGTAGGACATGGAGGGTTTCATTAGAGAGTGCCACTATATTCAGCCCTATATCCTTGATTGTACTAAGTATAATATGATCATCAGCTGACTCTATGCGAATGGACCCATCTAACAATGGTATAGTTCAGAGATCCAGGGTCCTTATTAGTTTTGCTACTTGGCTTGTCCCAGGTGTTAGGCATGCTTGCTCCGCACTTGCTTTTCCAATTCCTACCTGTATTCTACTTGTTTGGATTTACAGCTTGCATAAATCCTTCTGGACACCCCCTGTCATCTGCATGTATTTCTCCTCAGACTCCTGCAACACTTCTGTCATGGTATCCCTAATTTTATCAATGATCTCATTGAGATCACCTTCTGTTAATACCATGGGATCAACTTGTTTTTTTATCATATTTCTTCTTTTTTTCGCATTCCACCCTTCTGCTTCATGCCATCTATTTTCAAAATAAAGTGGGTGCCCTACCCCTCATCACTGCCTCCACCTTAGCCTGAAATGTCTTCTTCCTCTATCTTTGGTGAAGTTGACTTATCACCTTTCTTTGATTCACATTGTTATTTTTCCGTTTTCTCCTTAGCAACACATTCTTTCTCTATGCAATATTTTTCTGCATCTTCCTTCTTTTTCTGTTCTACTAGGGTATGCACAACTTTCCTAGTGGCCTCCTTTATTTTCTGCACAGTAGAAATTTCTACGCCCATACTTGTTCCAACATCTAACTCTGACAGGGTACACCACTCTATAGGCCACAATCCTATGATATCCTATACATCTGTTTCTGACACCAAATAGGGAAAATGGTGCCATTTCTACTCTAGATCCTTTCATGTTTGGATGTAGACTCTGTGGAAGTTGGCCTTGAACACCGCGTAGGCTGACAATTGTGGTAACAAGGTTGGGGACAACCTTGGATGGTGATTGATTTCCATATGGAGATCCATTTCCATATGCTTGTTCTATAATTCACCCTTCGGGCAAACCTATCACTATTTAATATTCTAACGACTCTAGCAACAGTGAAACTCGGTCTCGTCTAGATGGACAAGTTTGTCGCTATTATTTTAATGAGTTTAACGACAAGGATAACTCGGTCCTTTTCATGTTTAGAGAGTTTGAAAAGGGACGAAAAGAAAACTCCATAAGTTCTTTTTCATAAAGTAATCCCTCAGGTCCAAAAAAGGATAAAATGATACAGGAGGGATGACATTTCCAATACTTTAACGAGTTGGAAAGGACAAGCACTCGACAATCTTTTCATATTTAGAGAGTCTAAAAAGATCTTAAAGAGGACTTTTCTTTGAGGAACGAGTGGTTTCTAGGGTAGAAATTGGTTCCGGTGATGTTGTAACTTCTCACAACATGTTTATTTTTGTGAAGAGGCTTGCTAATAAGACCACTCATCACAAATGTTCCTCAAAAAGGGTAAAACAACCAAGTGAAAGCGTATGATTCGCCAAAGAGATGGTGGTGATGAGATTAAAACAACCAAGGCTAAAAAGGCTGAAAGAATGGAAATCATAAGGGTTAAAAATTGAAAATGGGTTCATTTTTAGACAAGCTTGAATCATGGGGAACTATGCTTGGATTCAATTTCATGTTTACACAATCTTGAAACGAAAAACTATGCTTGACTTGGTTTGCATGCCCTCAGCTTGATGAAAGGGAAAGTCTTCTGTAACCATATGGAAGTCGTTGCGGTGAAGTAGGACAGTTATCCAACACCTATTTGGCTTCGTTCAGATAGACAAAGATGAATGGTGTGACAGACCAATCATATAACCTACAGGGAAACTTAACTTTATCATTAGGTTCTTGTAACGAGATGGAATTCACTGCGATGAAGCAAGACAGTTATCCAACACCTATTTGGCTTCGTTTAGATAGACAAAGATGAATGGTGTGATAGACCAATCATATAACCTACAGGGAAACTTAACTTTACCATTAGGTGCATGCCCCCCAAGCTTCATTACATTCACCTAAGTAGACGACTCATGGCTATCAAGTGGATGGAATGAAGGTTCCTTTACGAGATCAAGTGAAAGACTTGACTTTGAACTTGGGACCTTGTTTCATTTGTTAAAGAAGTTGACACAAGACAAGGAATAATCCTCGTACTCCTTGTTTTCATTTTTTAACGAGGTTGACACAAGACAACAAACCATCCTCAAGGACCCTTGGTTTCACTTTTAACAAGGTTGACACAATACAACGAACTATCCTCAGGCACCCTTGGTTTCATTTTTTAATGAGGTTGACAGAAGACAACGAACTATGCTCGAACACCTTTTAGATCACAATTCATAAGTGGTCATGAAGGAAAGATCTGGTTCCAATTCCCCCAATACATAATGTACAACATCATTGAATTGATCATCAGTCAATGTAGGTAAGGAACAAGTTGCCACATAATTAACCCGTGGCAGGGATGATACCATTGGTATAAATGGACCATTTAGGGACTAGGATCTATATTTGGACTAGGAAATGAAAGCTGGTCAATGGTGATAATTTTGCCTTCATGCGGGAAACAAATCACTCGAAACAGTGTTGAAACAGTGTTGAAACAATAGCTCCCATGTGATAAATTTAGTCATGCCCAAGAAGTAAATTGTAATCTAAAGGTCCTAGGACTACCATCATGTTCAGATAAACAATTTTTCCTCCCAAAGTGATAGGTAACTGAGGAAGGATCCCTAACAGTCGACTGGTCACTTTGTTAAATCCCAATAGATTCTGTTTAATAGGTACAAGCGGTGGTGAACCAAGCACTTACCAAGTTGTTGAGGAAAGCATACTCACTGATGCACCTTCGTCTATAATAGTGCTAGATACAATCATTTTACAAACTTGTACTATGATCTGGAAAGGCACATAAGAAGGAAGGCGTAATCTTGCCAATCAATTCCAATCAAAGGAAGTGACTAGAATACTTGGAGGGGGTACCATAGAAACGAGAGAATTTACCCCTTGAGTTACGAGAACTGGAGGATTTTCCTCCTTGTTATAGACATTTTTTGGCCCTACAACCCCAAGCATGAAATTTCCATAGACCAAGGGCTCCTAAGTCCCTAAAAGTGTTGTCCTAACCCCTAAAAAGAACAAGGTCAACAGATTACACCTTCTCCCAGAAGTTCTCCATGAAAAACTGCTCAGAATTGGTCAAAACAGGATCATTTCAGCTGCTCCACTGGCTAGGTGCATTGCATCTCACCTAAATACACTGTGTGGGTGCGTTTCATTTCAAAAATCCCTTCTATGGGGTGCGATGGGCGAGAAATGACAAATGGCAGTGTCATTCCGTGAGGTGGAGAGGCTTGAAGCTTCCAGAATCTTCTCCTGTGACACTTGCCTCACTGAATTCGACCAAGGATGAGTAAGAGACCATCAGTCTCCAAGTGGAAGCAAGAACTATCAGAGAGAAGACACTAATCAAATCACAAGCTGACTCATCCCCCTTACAAATATCTATATATGGATCCCTCATCCGAGAGATCCAGAGGCTGGAATTTTGCATATTGTAAGGAATTGTTGTTGGTTTCTTGAGACAAACACCAGATTGTTGGGTGACCTAAGCTTTGTTTGAGGTGAAGAGGGGCTTCTTTGGTAGGAGGTTGATGTTGGGTCAGAACAACTGGTTGTAACTCCTCCTGGCTCTTTTCTTGTTTATCAATAAAAGCTATTCGAGTTTTCCTCCATGCTTTTGTATCATTGATGCTTGTTACATTTGTATGGTCAATTTACATCTGATCCTAGATTGTTTATAATTATACATCCATGTCTTTGTATAGTGCTATGCTTCTGTGATCTTACAGGTACTTTGTAAAGCTGGGCGTGCAAGGGAGCAGGTAGCTGAGGACTATCAAAGAAGAGAGGAATCAAATCAGGAGATTAGCACAAGACAGAGGTTGGTCTTTGTGTTCCTCTCTATCTATAATCCATAAAGGAAAAACGAAAGTAGCTTTTCTCTGTTTGTTTCTAAGGTAGCTGTCACACCTTAGTGGGATAGAGTAGTTCTATATAGACACTTTTCCCTGTAACAAAATGGCGACTCCACTGGGGAGATAATTAGTTTGTTTGTTTATCATTCTTTGTTGTTTGTTTCATAAACTTACAAGTAGCTTTCGAACTGCATTTGCCATAACAAATGCAAAGTAGATAACTGCTACTTCAATCCATCTACTGGATCTGTTTATGATTTAAACAACTGATTCACAAACTATCTGATTTCCCTTGTGATAGCTCTTAGATCCTCCTTAGATCTACCCCTGATTGTTGCATTACTGATTGCTTTTTGCTAGGCCAAAACCCAAGAACTGAACTGCAAACTGTGGCCCAGAACCCGAACAGAGTCTCGTTTCTGGCCCAGCGCAGGTACTATTCAGAGATTCTGAATTTCAGCGCACTTCCCGAGTGGACAAGGTGTGCTGCATTTCAGATTCTCTGTGAGACAGGTGCGCTGATCAGACTAGCTCTGTGCAGTTGTGGCTTTTGTGGTTCATTCTTTCCAGTTCTATTCTTGAATTTTGCTGCCTGTGATCAGTATATGTCTGTTTGAAACCCCTTTTCTTTGCTGTTATTCTGCCTCCTTTGTACAAAAGAACTGTAGATGTTTTTGTGTGTTTGTTGAGTCGTTTACAGTTCTCCTTTGCAAAAGTAGCGTAATCGTACTGTCGTCCTTTGATTAGAAACTGTCGCAAGTGTCGATTTCAATCATAGGAAAGAGTCTCATTGTTGTCGATGGTCGATTATCCTGTTACTATTGCTTTTCATCTAAATTTGTAATTTTCTAGTGTCTAGAACAAGTATTCATTTCATAATCGTAAGGTGTTGTGATCGTCTCCATTTTTGATTTCAAAAAGAAACTTGTTGATATTTGTCGCTTGAAAAGAAATTCAGATTTGTACATCAACTTTCTTTTTAGCATTCATATACTAAGAAAGCCGAAAACAAATACATGCATGTGCATTTTCATATAGACAGTCTGATTGGCTTGATTTAGGAAAGTGCATTTAGAGTGTGCTCTTTGCTCTTTGTGAAAAGATTCTGTCTTTCTTTTCCCTAGTAGCTAGGATTTTCATTGCACAAAGAAGATAAAAAGTTTGTTTATCATCTTATATTGCATTTTAGGAATTACATCTACATCTCGTGGTGAACCTGAAAGGCAAACTTCATAAACAAGATCAACTTAAAATAAATTCAATGAATCTAACAACGCTTTGGAACTTAACACACAACATTTAGAAGTCTAGGCTAGAGACGTATCCTGGCGTCGTAAAGCCTGGTAACTATTGTTCTCACTGATGGTTGGGTGATTCCTCCACTTTGAGACAATAAGTGCCAGTACGGACTTGTGCTCCCACGTACCATCGAGTATATTTTGGGAGACCCCAATAGGCTTAATCCTTTATCCATAGGAAGCGGTGTCTGCCGCCCTATCGATTGCAATGCACTAAACACAGCATTCGGGAAGATTGACTGTCGTACCGTAAAAAGTATTCTGCAGTTTTGTGATTGGTTTGGTAATCCCTCTACCTAGATTTCCAGAGCAGTCCCTTTCGTTCCTTTTCAGACTCCTTAACGGAAAAGGTCAATCTGAGCACTTGTCACTTCAGGCTCATTAAAAATCACAGGAGACTAGAGTCATCTTTTGTTTTTTCTCGACTCTTAAAAATTGAAAAAACAAGTTGTGTCAAAGTGTCTAAAATTTATTATAAATGGAATATTCATCACCCTTTCCTACGTTGATCTTGGGTTGAGAAAATGGAATCCACCAACCAAGGAATTCCCCTTGGAGGAAATCCCAGTCCCTTCTCCTCTTGGTGAGATGTTGGTGCACCCCATATGGCCACATTGTCGCTTCCAGGACTGACAATTGGTTTGCCTGTATGGCTCTTCTCAACCTCTATCGTTCAGAACACCACAATTCCTGAACAATCGAACCAGCAACTAGACGAGTCCAGAGTTACCCACCAACCTTCTACTTCCTCTAATTCTTCCTCTCCTCCTTCCTCTTCGCTTGATGAGGCTGGTAAAGCCAAAAGTCAAGTACCTAAGGAGAAGAAGGAAAAGAAGAAGAAAGAGAAGAAGAAGAAGGAGCCACAAGCGAATGGGGGCAAACGAGTGTCGTCTAGTGAAAATCCACACACAGCACTGACCAGGCTTAAATCGCCATGTGTCATTTGCAAAGGAGACCACTATCACAGAGATTGTCCTTGCATCCCTCGGATCTTAAGGGACTGGTCTCCTCGTTTGCACAACCCGGTGTCGTCAACCTCTGATGATCATGTTGAAAACACACCATCAACTAGTGAAAGTGAAAACCCAGGACAAAAAGGAAAATATAGATTTCCTTGCAAAATGTGTGAAGGCGATCATGCCATCCACCGTTGTCCCTCCTTAGACGAGGCTAAAAGAGTTTTGGACGATCGTCGAGTTTCACTGTTACGACATCCTCCTGGATATAAAAATATCTTGCCGAGTCCGTCACTAGTTGAAAATCCGGCTGGCCCGCTCAGGTGGTCGGCTGAAGCATCTGTCATTGAAGATAAACCATCTGAACCCATACCAGACGAAATTCAAGAGGTCGAGGCGGCAGTTGACCCGGTCTTGCCTTCATAGGTTCCATCTTCAGTTGATACAGTCACTGAAGAGAACAACGATGACACCGTCCAAATTCTTTTCATAAGCACAGACTCCAACGAGCATGGGGGCAATTTACCCGTTCCTTTACCGCAGGAAGGAAGTTCGTCAGAGTCGTACCCAGCCATCTATTTGGTCCCACCTCCAAAAAACCTAGTTGTCTCCTTCGACTGGAATCAACTAGGAAGACACCGTTTACCAGCTAGTATACCATTCCGAATCATTGTTCAAATATATAGAATGGTTATGGCTGGTACCATCATAGATGAGGGGGCTTCTGTGAGTATCCTTTCCTCAACTGCTTGGAAAGTGCTTGGTTCGCCATCGCTTTTGCCTGAGATGAGAAATTTAACAGGTTTTGATAAAGGAACTAGTCGACCATTAGGGATCCTTCCCAATGTGCCCATAACATTGAGAGGGAAAACCGTTCACATGAACATAATGGTAGTTCAAGGACCCCTGGATTACAATCTACTCATTGGACGAGACTATATTTATTGCATGAGAGCCATTGTCTCATCACTCTTTAGAGTGATGTGTTTTCCGCATGAAGGAAGAGTGGTCAAGCTCGTAGACCAGCTTTCATTTCCTAGATCATGCATAGCAAATAGTCATATACCATCCCTGAATGGTCTTTTCACACAAGAAATGTCTCAATCTCTAGTCCGTCCACCCAATGAGCGCGAGTGATTCGGGGGACACGACTGAAACCCAGGGGGCATGCACCCTGGTCTGCTTCGGCAGGAAAACTTCGAGTATAGGGTAGGTTTCTGCGAGAGAATATGACTAGTCTATACTCTCGTCCGTGATTGGAAGAGGGGGTTATTCTAGAACAAGATTCTCTTGTCAAAGTTACGTGAGTGGAGTAACCTCCTCAACTCACCTTTGTCTATTTCGATAGACATCGCCGAAGAAGTGTTTTGTTTGCGCCGTGAATAGAGCAATCTTTGGGTAGCCTGAAAGAGGTATACCTTTCCTGATAAAACAAATGTTTTGTCAGCTCGAACAAAAGGTGACCTTGAAACTCTGTTTTATACCTGGGGGCATGCAAACCTTTTGGTGTGCAAGCGAAGAGCGACTATTTATTTTTTAAATTTGTAGGTCCTCTAACCCTTTAAACTTGTAGGATTGGTCATTTCCTAACTTGCATAAAGAAAGGATGTGGGGAAAAACTCTAAAAATTGTCGTTTTTATATGAGACATTCTTATCACACGACTGGATTAATCGAGCAGTGTTACCGCAAGGTTCATGCTCGTTAAAAAATAAACCCGCATCGAGCAGTTTAAGCACATAGTTCAAGCTCATTAAAAAATAAACATAAGCCATGAGCAAATGTTTCCCCCCGTGTTTAAGCTCGTTAAAAAATGAACTATTCCCTGGTAAATAACCATCGTGAATGTAGTACTTCAGCCATTAAAGCCTTGGTCATGTTTGCACCGTCACCTACACTTTTGCATTGGCCGATCATTCACCCCCATTTGATTGTTTACCCATTTTGAGGAACAGCTGTGAAGAGTGATTTCACTAGCCATCCTTGTAACACTGTCGTGATTGGAAAATTCCAAACCTTACCTGGAATCAGCTGCTACCCATTTTATCACTCGTTCCTCAAAAGACGAATCTCCTTTAAGCTCTTTTCAACTAACTCATAAAATATGAAAAGATTGTCGAGCCCTTGGCCCTTCTAGCTCGTTAAAGGGACAGGAAGTGCTATCCCTCCTCTAGATTTTAATCTTTTTGGACCTGAGGGATTATTACACAAAAAGATCGAGCGCTTGTTTTGTTCGGCTCGTTAAAAGTATCGAAAATTCATCCCTTATGTATTGTTTTATACTTTTTCGGACTTAAGGGATTAGATGACGAAAAAGGAATTTTGGAGTTACCTTTACGTTCCTTTTTAGACTCTCTAAAATTGAAAAGGACAGAGTTATCTTTGTCGTTAAGCTCGTTAAAATTTTAATAGTGACAAACTTGTCTATAGACGAGAACGAGTTTCATTATCGCTAGGCTCGTTAAAACATAGCGATGGGTTTGCCTGAAGGGCAAATTATAGAACAAGCATATGTTATCCTCCTCAAGATTGACAAAAATAAAGAGGTACTGGTCAGCAATGACTGGGGAAAATTGGGAAGAAAACTTGAAGAAACTTTGTTGGTAGCAAGTCGCTCTTGAACATGACACTTCCACTCCGTGTCCGAGTAAGGTTGGGTTGTTTCATTCACCGGTCACATCACCATGGTCACATCATACCATCCACATTTAGGGTTAATGCTACCAATCCATCACATCAGTGTCACCGATATGTTCAAGAGAAGTCATTCAGAGAATTCACCTGTGTCTCACCCACTACGATACACTTATGCTCCATTCTTTCATGACCGCCACCCTGAACATTATATCACCAAATCGTTTTCACCTCCATTAAAATCATTTGCTCCATTCCATGTCATTGTTATGGGATTCATTAAGGCCCTCCTGTGACGGATCACTTCTTGTCGACATCGGCTCATTATCCAAGAAGTTGATCTAGGAACACCCCATTCAGTACTGAAGCTTGCATGCCTCGATGGCAAGTTTCTCACTTCCGGCGATAGGTTTACATCAATGGCCTTCGACCGAAAGATTTTGCGTGGTGTTCGACGCCAAGTCCTTTATTCACACCACTTAAATTGTACTGCAGTACCTTGAGGATCATTATCATTATCGGTGATTCCTCTCGCGCTTGTTAACAGTTTACATCATTGGCTGGTAATCAAGCGATGTCTTTCCATGTTCGACTTCAGAACATTTCTCACATGGATCGACTTGTACTTCGAGTGAAGATCAAACGAGATTGAAGACCCCGGATCTAGTTTCATCCATCTGGGCTGCGATATATATTCAGGGAAATAAAGACATTAAATGTACATCATTGCTACACAGATAATCATCCACTCAAAAGGATGATGGCTCTAACAGAATCATCAGTCTACACTCAGACGATTGTCTGTCCTATGTACATGAAAATGAATTTATAAAGCTGAGCATGGGAATGCCCGCCTCAGCTAGATCATGAAAATATTATGAAGATAATGTATTGTATTGTATCTTATTACAGGTCTCCTCCCAGCATTGAAAGAACTTCAGATCCTCATAATAAAGCATTTCACCCGACATCAAAGGATTAACGACCTCATGCTTTAGGGGGCAACTGTTATAGAAATTTTTGGGCCCTACAACCCCAAGCATGAAATGTCCATAAACCAAGGGCTCCTAAGTCCCTAAAAGTGTTGTTCTAACTCCTAAAAGGAACAAGGTCAACAGATTACAGCTTCTCCCAGAAGTTCTCCATGAAAAACTGCTCAGAATTGGTCAAAACAGGATCATTTCAGCTGCTCCACTGGCTAGGTGCGTTGCATCTCACCTAAATACACTATGTGGGTGCGTTGCATTTCAAAAATCCCTTCTGTGGGGTGCGATGGGTGAGAAATGACAAATGGCAGTGTCATTCCGCGAGGTGGAGAGGCAATGGAAGCTTCCAGAATCTTCTCCTGTGACACTTGCCTCACTGAATTCAACCAAGGATGAGTAAGAGACCATCAGTCTCCAAGTGGAAGCAAGAAATATCAGAGAGAAGACACTAATCAAATCACAAGCTGACTCATCCCCCTTACAAATATCTATATATGGATCCCTCATCCTAGAGATCCAGAGGCTGGAATTTTGCATATTGTAAGGAATTGTTGTTGGTTTCTTGAGACAAACATCAGATTGTTGGGTGATCTAAGCTTTGTTTGAGGTGAAGAGGGGCTTCTTTGCTAGGAGGTTGATGCTGGGTCAGAACAACTGGTTGTAACTCCTCCTGGCTCTTTTCTTGTTTATCAATAAAAGCTATTTGAGTTTTCCTCCATGCTTTTGTATCATTGATGCTTGTTACATTTGTATGGTCAATTTACATCTGATCCTAGATTGTTTATAATTATAGATCCATGTCTTTGTATGGTGCTATGCTTCTGTGATCTTACAGGTACTTTGTGAAGCTGGGCGTGCAAGGGAGCAGGTAGCTGAGGACTATCAAAGAAGAGAGGAATCAAATCATGAGATTAGCGCAAGACAGAGGTTGGTCTTTCTGTTCCTCTCTATCTATAATTCATAAAGGAAAAACAAAAGTAGCTTTTCTCTGTTTGTTTCTAAGGTAGCTATCACACCTTAGTGGGATAGAGCAGTTCTATATAGACACTTTTCCCTGTAACACTCCTGTCTTGATGGAAAAAGTGGATTACCCCCAAGCTCATTTGAATCCAAAGAAACAAAAAGAACTGGAATGGAATCATATCCACTATCTTCAGGAAAGGTATGATTAGCTGAAGGTGAAATCGGGTCAATGTTACCTCGACCTGTTGATTTGGATCGGGTATAGACTCATAGGATTCACTTTCAGGGAGAGTGTTTTCGACCGATGGTTGATTTTGGTCAGTCGGTTCATCAACTAGTGAAGGATTCAGGGAGAGTTTCTTGTAACCAGATGGAAGTCGCTACAGAGAAGAAAGATAGTTATCCAACACCCTTTTGGCTTCATCCAAATATGGACAAAGGTGAAAGGATTGATTACCTTCACATAACCTACAGGGAAGCTTGACTTTTCCTTTCTGACCATGAACTTTACTATCACTAGTTGATGGTGTGTTACCAACATGATCTCCAGAGGTTGATGACACGGGATGGTTTGAATGGGAAGAGCATTCTTTCAAGATCCGAGGAAAGTAAGGACAATTTCAATGAAAATGGTCTCCCGCACAAATTATGCATGGATATTTGGCTTTGTGAAGCTTAATGGAAGGATTTTCATCAGATGTTGCATTCAGAGAAATGGTTGCTTAGTTGTCCCCTTGTTGAATTAGCTTCTTCTTCTTCTTCTTCTTCTTCCCTTTCTTCTTCTTCTTAGCCACCTGGTTACTAGTATCAATACTTTCACCAAGCAAAGAGGAAGAGGGGGAGGGAGAAACAAACAAGGAAGAAGACAAAGGGTCAACTTCAGGATCAACTGGAGGTTGATTTTGTCCAATTGGAGGTGTACTCGATTTCAGAGAAATATCGACATTCTGAACCAAAGAGGTTGAACGAACCATAATGGTAGGCCAATGGTAAATCCCGGAAGGGACAATGTAGCCATATAAGGAGCACCAATATTTCCGAAAGAAGGAAAAGGACTAGGATTTCCATCAAAAGGGATTCCTTGATTGGTGGACTCTGGATTTTTCGCCATATGTTCCAACCTAATATTAACTAAGGAAAAGGGATGTTATTCGCGATTAATTAATTTTAATGACACTTGGACACAACTTTGCTTTTTCAGTTTTTAAGAGTCAAGAAAAAGCTAAAGATGACTCTAGTCTCCTTCGATTTTTAATGACCCTGAAAGGAAAAGTGCTCAGATGGACCTTTTCTTTTAAAGAGTCAAAAAGGAATGAAAGTGGCTACTCTGGAAAATCTATACAAAGGGATTACCAAACCAATCGCAAAACTACAATATATGCCTTGGTGATAAATTAATGAGAAATTACCAAGGACTTATGCACGGCAGTCAATGTTCCTGAATGTTGTGTTTAGTGCAATGCGATCAATAAGGCGGCAGACTTGGTTTCCTATGGATAAAGGATTTAAGCCTATGGTGGTCTCCCAATATATATGCGATGGTATAGGTATCACAAGTCCATGCTAGAACTTGTCATGTCAAGGAGAAGGAATCACCCAACCTTTAATGAAAATGATAGCCACTAGTTTTAATGACGTTGAAACACGTCCCTAGCCTAGACATCTAGATATGTTGCGTTAAGTTCCAAAGCATTGTTAGGTTCATTGAAATTCATTTTAAAGTTGATCTTGTTTAGAGTTTTCCTTTCAATGGTTCACTGCATGATGATGATTTGAAATTCCTAAGATGCAATCTAAAATGATAAAAAAAAATTGTTTATTTGAGCAATGAAAATCCTGACTACTAGGGAAAGAATATAACAATGCTTTTAAGCAAAGAGAAAAGAGCACACACTAGTGCATTTCCATAAATCATCTTTTTTCACACAAACCAAAAAATACTAAATGTAAATGCATGTATTTGTTTTCTCTCTCCTTAATGTGAAAGATGCAAAAAAGAAAACTAAATGCAGCAAAGAACTGAAATATTTCACTCAAAATGACATTTTTGACAATTTCTTCTTCAAAAGAGAAAGGAAGACTCAAAACGAAACTTTCAATTTTGAATAACAATGATTTTGACACTTTGAATGTAAACAAATCAAGTCAAATGCATCAATAAAAGTTTAATCAATTATCAAAGGGAAGGAAGAATTTACGACACTTCTCTTTTCGACAAAAAATGATAATTATGACACTTTTTGTACCAAAGCAACAAATCGACTAAAACAACTTTTCGAAAAAGGATTTTAAATGAGGAACAAATACAAAAAAAATTCACTAATCCTAATGTAATTGAGGCTGATCTAAGTGATGCAAGTAAGCTTTAGTAAAGAGGCATTGTTCATTTGCAGCAAAACAACCAAAGAAAACTGAAAACAGGTCAAAAACCCTCAATTTTTAGATGGAAAAAGAGTTCAGTCAATCATCGCACCTAGGCTTCACGGAAATTGAGATGCATCGCACTTACTACACTCAGGAGGTGCTATGCATACTGAGTCACAGTGGAAGACAGTGCGATGGTCCAAGGAGCGCAACTAAAATGGGTTTTGGATCAAATGTGGAGCCGTTTTCAATGAATTACGCTGGGTTTTGATGAACAGTGATGAGCAAAGTATGATGGAATGTCTTGAGAGGTTATTGAGCTACCAAAAGGGCATCTATATTTGATTGCAATTCAAATGTTTAATTCATAAACTAAACCAGAGATCGACTGAAGCAGCATTCATCACTATGCAATTGCAGAGAAAAAGCAGTTCGAAGGCTACCTGGTTGACTTCAGACTCAGTCTATAGTTTATCAAATTGAACATAAAACAAAAAATAACAACAAACAAACGTATATTCATTCCCCAGTGGAGTCGCCAATTTGTTTCTGGGAAAACTAGTATTCCTAAAGAATTCTAGCCCTCTAGGTTTGGCAGCTACCCTAGAAACAACAGTTTAAAGCAATTCAATTATTACTTCTATGTGTAACAGATAAGAGAAAGATAATGGAACCAACCTGGAATTTCCACTTAATCCCTTGCTTGATCTCTCTCCCCTTTGACAGATCCTGCAACTCCTCCCCATACTTAACACGCTTGGAGAGTACCTGCACAAGTACAGCAACAAAGAACCGTCAAAGCATCGTGATCTATTACAACATAAACATTACAGAATCAGATATATAATGAACAAATGATAACATTCACAATTGCACAATCATATGGAAGAAAACTTGAAGAGCTTTATTAATAGAAGGGAGAATTACAACCCAGTTGTCTAATCCAGCATCATCCTCCCAGCTTCAATCCTTCTTCACCTCATGAAATAGCAAGATCAAACCAACAAGAATACAATGCTCTCTCCTCACTTACAAACTATCAGCACTTCCTTGCAATTCACAACATTTCAGCCTTTAGATCTCTTGGATGAGGGGTCCATTTATAGATGTTTTCAAAGGTGTAAGTCATCCATGGGGTTTGATTAGTGTCACTCCACTTGTTACAATTGGTTCCACAAGAGAAGGGATTGGAGATTTCTTAGATCTCTTATTCATCCTTGGGTGAATTCAGAGAGGCAAGTGGCACAGGAGAAGTTTCTAGATGATTCCATGAGTATCCACCTAGAAAACTATCCCAGACATTTGTCCATCCTCACCCATCGCACCCTATAGAAGGCCTAAATAGTATGCATCACACCCTGGTAGTGTACCACTGAGTGTGCATCACATTTTTCCAGTGGAGCAATCAGTATGGTTCAATTTAGGCAATTTCTGGATGGTTTCTCAGATGGAACTTTTGGGGAATGATGTATTCATATGACTATGTTCTTTTAGGGTATGAAACAAATCTTTTAGGGGTTAATGAGCCCTAATACATCGACATATAATCTTGGGATTGATGTGCCCAAATATGTCTATAACACCTGGGCCTCACGACAGCTTGCTAGGAACTCCTGACAAAGGTACTTGGCCCAATCAAATTGTTCGCCTTTCATGCAGTGTGCAGTGAGTGAAACTACTAGCGCTGAAACTTCATCTACGCGGAATTTTCTCATAACATTTCCTCCTAAAATCTGGGTAGCAAATTGAACTTCCTGGTCTATAATAGAGAGAATGGAATAGCCTCGTGACTTCTTGAGGAGACTGTAATCCTTCTTCATCTTGTCTACAAGCTGTTTCTCCCTAGTCTTCCCTCCAACCTCCTTAGCAGGGTTCACGCTTTTGTAAGGCAACCACGTGATTCTGTGAATTAACATGTACATGATAGGGATAGGCTCTCCTTGCCATAAGCACCCATCATGCACCAGTATAAGTAGATGGCACACATATATCGTATTAATGGGGGTGCAGTGATAATGTGGTACTAACAGCAGATTGAGAAACCCTGATTGTTGAACACCTCAGACCCATTCCATCAACTCCAATGCTATAGCACCCATTTCTTCATAATATATCTTGCATGTAAATTTTTCCGTCGCCAAATGTGGAAACATAGTTGTCTGGGAGGGCTTAATCCTCCATTTTTAACAACGAGATCCGCGCGAGCCGAAGACCTTCAACAAAATCTTCCCAAAATGCGTAGCTCATAGGCAACAAACAACAAACTTCACCAACAATTCTTAGACCACAAAGTGTTCTCTATTGCACCAACACAAGTAATTTATAGGGCGTTTTGAATTCAAATCCAACTGTTCCCCCAAATTCTGATAATAAATGTTGTTACGGCAACAGATCTTCAAATATTTTTGCCTTAATTTCCGCCACCCCACTCCTCTTAATCATTTTCGGGCCATCAAGTCATGAACAGTAACTCCAACGGTCATTTTCCTGCTGGGCTGCAAGGTACCTTCTCTTTTGGCACAACTTCACTAGTTACATCTTCATCACTCTTCACGCATCCTGCTCACTGCGTTGTCCACCAAGTTTGGCAGTGTAGTTTATAGTCTCGCGCTCCATTGCAACTGCATGGAGCACTAAGACTATCCTGCTACCATATAGTCATTACGTATGATCCCCTGTGTACAACTTCAAACTAATCCCATTCACTCTTCCTAGGAAGGGTTTCCCATTTAGCTTCACGAGATAAGTTGCGCCTCCATCTGTAATTTATTTGAAAATATATGGCCCTAACCAATGCATCTGGAATTTACCCATAAATTTAGTGAATTTACAATAATATAACAAGACAACACCATTTAACTTAAATGTGCAAATCTTGATGTCGTGACTATGCCATGATTTTTCGTGTTCCTTCTTTACTTGTTGTTGGAATCCTACAAAAAATTGATCTTCTTCGAGCTCCATCAGCTGCACGAGTCATTCTTCCAAGGCCACATGATCTGCCATATCTGTCAAGGCTACAATGCACAGACTAGGCACAATGTATTTCACCGGCATTATGGCTTCGACTACATATACTAATCTGAATGGCATTTTTCCTGTCATCTTCTTACAAGTAGTCCTATAATCCCATAATATTGTAGGTACATGCACATCCCCGTCATTTTATTGTGCGTTGCATATCTTCGTCGGTGTGTTCTCCAAAATCATGTTAAATGCTTTAATAGTCTCATTCATATGTGGGTGATATGGTCTACTCTTCTTATGGTAGACTTGGAATTCCTCTGTCAATGCATTGATCGTTTCGTTCAGAAAGTGCATACCCCTATCACTCATCAGTGCTTTCATGCATCAAAATCTGGTTAAGACGTACTCAAAAGAATTTTGTTGTCATAGCCCCTGTACAATCCTTAGCCGGTTGTGCTTTTGCCCACCTAGTTAAATATTCCATCACAGTCATAATATAGCACGTACCTATTTTCTTTCTAGGGGGCTGAATTGGCCCCACAACATCAATCGCCCATTTCCTAAAGGGCTACCAAGATACCTGAGGGTGTAGTGGTAGCTCATCTCTTCGTGACGGTTTGAATATTCTTTGACATGCATCACACGCCTTACAATATGCCTTGAAATCTTTATGCAATGTTGGCAACCATAGAACTGCGCGTAAAATCTTCTCCACAGTTTCCTTACCTGCATAATGGCCTCCCGCAGCTCCTCCATGAGTGTCAACGAGAATGATGTCCCGCTCAAAGTATGGCACATATCTTCGTAATATTTCATCTGCACCCATTTTATACAAATGTCCCATAATAACTGAAAAATTGGCCTCACACACTACTATTTCCTTCTTCTGTTGACTCATATATCCTTTTGGTGCCATCCACGTAGTGAAGAAGTGAATAATGTATGCAAAATGGTCATCCGCTATGCGCACCGCAAAGAGCAATGCATATGGAAACCCTTCCCTCCAAATTATTAGGTTCTTCTCCTATTTCAATTCATGACAAATGGTCAGGTCCATCATTTAACCTCCCCGGCCTCACAATGACTTCAAAGTCATACTCCTGAAATAATAGAAATCATCTGCAGATCTTCCCCCCCAACACAGGCTCGTTAACCAGGTAGTTCAAGGCAGAATGATCTATGTACATATTGAAGTTTCCTTCTAACAGATAATGCCTAAATTTTTTTAGTGTGTACACCATGGCCAATCCTTCGCGCTCATACGTTCAATAATGTTTCTCAGCCTTTGATAACTTCCTACCTGCAAAGGCTATAGGATGGTCCATTTCTCCTTCACCGGACTGTGTTAGCACTGCACCCAATGCAATGCAAGAGGCATCCACATCTACATGAAACTCCTTTTTCCAATCAGGAAATGATAAGATCAGTGCAATGACCATATTTTCATTCAATACATCTAAGCTATGTTGACATTCTTAGTCCCAACATAATGTCACATCCTTCTTTAGCAGTTTCTCCATGGGCACAGTAATTTGAGCATAAGCTTTAATAATTTTCTATAGTATCCTATATGTCCCAGCATCACGCACAGCTACTTGACATTCCTATGGGCCTCCAAGTTCACAATTACCACAATCTTTGTAGGGTCCACATCACTCCTTGCTTGCAAACAACATGACCCAGCAAGATCCCAAAAGGAACACATAAAATTCATTTTTTTAAATTGAACACGATTTGGTATCTGCGACATGTATCCAACATCAGGCACAAGCTTTCTACATGGCACTTCACTAATCCAAACACCGTCTAGTCTTCAAATTATAATTCCAGAAACTTATGAATGAACTCCTTGAATGCCGCTATGACTACGTGAGAAAATATTGCAGCCGCATTCTTTAATCCAAAAGGCATCACAATGTACAGAAAACAACCCCAGTCCATTACGAAGGTTGTCTTGCTTCTATCCTCTAACGTGATTTTGATTTGATGATACCTTGAAAACCCGTCAGTAAAGGAATAGGCCTCCTACCCTCCAACATTGTCTAGCACTTCATCTGTGAATGGCGTCAGAAATGGATCGTGGACACATGCATCATTAAGGTTCCGCAGATCTACACAGATCCTTATTTCACCTTTTTTTTTCTTCTCTTGAACCACCAGCGGGCTCACCCAATCAAGTTCTTCAACAGGTTCTATGATGCCTACCTCCAACATCTTATCCAGCTCCTGGCAAACTTTTTCCTTACACTTAAGGCCTCTTTTTAATAGGCTTCGCATATGGTTTCAATGTGATTTTCATAACGCCCAAATCATTGATTATGCCCTTTATATCTAAAAACTTAGTGGGAGAGAGATCCTGGTATTCACAGAGTAATTCAACAACTTTATCTACAGTAGCATCATCCCAGTAATCTCCAATTTTCATGAACTTCGGTTCTTCTGTAGTGCCAATTTTTACTTGCTTTGTCTTCAAAGTTGCAGATATGTTCAGGTTTTCTATTTGTGGTCCTAAAACTTCGCAATGCCCTTCATCCTTCGAAATATTGATGTTCCTTGGGTCTTCTTCTTCCTCTTCATAGGTCACATTATAGTGCTCTAGTGCGTGGCGCAGCTAGGTACTCCAGTATGGTTGGGTCTATTCAGTAGGTTCTATCGGTGTTCTGAAGATAACAACTTTAATTTCCTGTAGTGCTTCATCGATGCTTTCAAAGCCATCTTCAAAGCTAAAATTCAATAAGAACCCTTCCTTCAGCACATCTCATTCCATGGTGCCATGCCAGAGCTTTGTTTCGAGATACCAGTTCATGCGGATGGTATCCAAGGTATGAAAAAATACGTGTACCCACTCTGGCTGCGGTTTTGTTCCCCATGCCTTAGTCCATTTTTTTAGGTGATCGAACAAATCATACATTCCATTATACTTCTCAGTTATTTTGGTGTTAGCATGCCCAATGTTATGAAACCAGCTCACAAAAAGATAGAAAAGAGAGATCCACGCCTTAGAATTCAGCCTCTTCGAGGGGGTAACCTCCTTTACATTACATAAATGAGCAATTCTTAGATGATACAAATGAAAAGACCTCCTTTCTATATAGGAGTCTAAGGGGTCATAACATAATCAGAGCCGACATAACAATAATAATGTAAGGGCACAATAATAACATTAGGGGCACAACATGGGTACATCAATATAATAAGTGGGTTGTACTAATAACAATAAGGGGTTACATTAGTAGTATAGGGGCCTAACATGCCCCTCTCCTTCAAAAAGTGTTGTCCTCAACACTTGAGTAGCTCTTGATGCTTCTATATAAAATTCTTGTCCTCCCATGTGGAATCTTCAGCAGGTAAGTTCTTCCACTTGATGAGATACTCTGAAATTGATCAATTTCGTAGCTGTCGGGTTCTTGTTTCTGTGGCTGCTCCAGGTTCCAATATGATTTTTCCTTCCTCTTCAATTTCTGGCAATATTGTTTTAATTGGGATCTTTTGCAACTTTTGAATAAGTGGCCATACTTCTCCATCCTTCTTCCATTCATCCCTTGCTTCGTTTATCCAATCTGGTTGGATAATAGAAATAGCACAAAACAATGCTTCCACATCCTCATCCTTGAAGAGTCTTCCCATTCGGTAAGGTAGCCATTTTTTAAGTGCATGTAGTATTGTCAACATTTCCTTCTCATAAATAGCTTGCTTGAGATGTAGTAGTAAAAATACCCAATCACCTACATCAAAAAAAAATTCACTACGATGTTGATCTACCTGTTGTTTCGTTTGAATTTGCACTAAAGTGGCGTTATCCTTTAAAAGTTGGAGAACTTGTTGTTGATGCTCAATGTGATCTTTCACTACTTCAATCTTTTTCTTCTTGATATGTCCTTCTATGTCTAGAGTTTGAGGAGTGGTGATTTCTTCCAATCCTTTACAAGATATGTTTAGATTCATTTCTTGATGCTCGATGTGATCTTTCACTTCTTGAACATTTTTCTTCTTGATATGTCCTTCTATCTTGATAGTTTGAGGAGTGGTAATTTTGACCAATGAATTACAAGATATGGTTGGATTCATTTCTTCTTTCTCGATGTGATCTTTTACTTCTTGCACCTTTTTCTTCTTGATATGTCCTTCTATCTTGAGATTTTGAGGAGTGGTAATTCTTGCCAATTCTTTACAAGATATGGTCTGATACATTTCTTCTTTCTCTCGGGTGGGGTCATGGCATATATCTTCTTCTTTTGATGTTTCTTGATCCTTTTATTCCTCCTCTTCATATTCTATGTAAAATAATTTCTTCTTAGCGCACTTATGACCTTTAGTACATTTTCTATCACAACTGTAACAAAGCCCTTTCTCTCTTTTTTCTTCCAATTGTTGTGGTGTAACCCTTGTAGGTTGTGGAAGGCTAGGAGAAACAACACTTCCATCTTTATAGTTGTGAGGGGTATGCTTCCTAGTTTCCATAATTTTGCTTTCCACTATATCACAAAGCCCTTTTACTCTTTCCAATTGTTGTGGTGTTGCTCTAAAGAAGGTGTTGATCTTTGTATCCTCATAATGTGATATCATTTCCTCCATGAAAATTGACCACGTAACAAGTTGTTTACAAGAACAAAGCCCTTCATACCATAAAAATTGATCTGGTTCTAAATATGAAGATGCAATACATACCTTTTGTAACAGTGGTACACCATGTAGATCAAAATATTGTTCCATCTGAAGTATCCAATTTACCGTATCCTTGCCATCAAATTTCCTCATCTTGCGTTTTTCTTGATTTTCGGAGCTCGATCTTGAAACGACTGTAACTCTATACTTTCGGATATTTAAGTTTTTAAATTGCGACCTATATTAGCCTTCTGTGTGCTCTTTCTAATGCCACTAGTCTGATCCAAATCGGATTATCCAAGAAAGAGTTATGCACAATCTCCCACAGTGACTTGAGTATAGACTAGTTCAGTAGAGCGAACTTGTATGACATGCCACAAGTCACTGTTTCAACCTTTGGCTCTGAAAAATATATACAAGAAACTATCGTCCGTCCTCTTTCTGTCCCTTCTGATGAAATTTCAATCCGATGCTCAGAGAGAAAGTTATGATGATTTTCCCTAGGTCCCCTGTTTGGAATGTAATTCAGGAGTCTGCAAGAAGACCATCTTCCTCAGATCATATCTCTGTAAATATAGTGCAAAAAGTTCTGAAATTTGGACTCGAGATTCAGTGTGCTTTCTTCTCAAATGGGTTTTTTTTCCAACTTCTAAAACGTCGCAGAAAATAAATAAATAAATAAATAAATAAAATAAAAAATAAATAAATAAATAAAATAAAAATAAAAATTATAGTGAAAATGCCACGATGACCTATTTGGAGCAGCGAACCCTAGAATCCAAACCTCTGATACCAAATGTTATGAAACCAACTCACAAAAAGATAGAAAAGAGAGATCCACGCCTTAGAATTCGGCCTCTTCAAGGGGGAAACCACTTTTACATTACATAAATGATCAATTCTTAGATGATACAAATGAAAAGATCTCCTTTCTATATATAGGAGTCTAAGGGGTCATAACATAATCAAAGCCGACATAAAAATAATAATGTAAGGGCACAATAATAAAAATAGGGGCACTACATGGGTACATCAATATAATAAGTGGGTTGTACTAATAAAAATAAGGGGTTACACTAGTAGTATAGGGGCCTAACACCCAAACCATAGATTCATCTTTCTTTTGTAATCTCTCCATCCAACAAAATTATCCTTATATGTACCCCACCATCGTGCAGGCATGCTACGCAATTCCAACTCTAATTCATGGAAGTAGTGGTCCTCGAGGACTTCACTCTCAAATTCATCCAAAAATGGATCTACATCAGTTAAACCATCATAATAACGTAATTTTATTACTTCTGATGAAACACAGTGCAACAACTTTGTCATCATATTGCATCACAATGTAGAGACTTCTTGTAAGCGATTCTACCAATGCTCTAACTCCTTGTCTGAATTAGAGATGCAGGAACTCTTCTGGTCCCATGAAATTCTTCCATCTGTTGTTAGATTGATCCAATCATGATCTCACACTGTTATCTTGTAAATTTGATCCAGTTCATCATCACTTTCCTGATAATCGTGGACTAGTTCAGTATAGCACACCCCTTCTACAGGATCCAGTGGCACTATGACCCGAAGTGACTTTCCTTGAAATGATATTGTTCTTTTCTTCAAATTAATGACCTCATTAATATCAATAGCCCATTCATTTTCGAAGAGCATGAGGTAGGGGTTATTGTCGTCAACAAGTTCTATAACTTCAAAGTCTGCTACCACACTTGCACCTTCAAGATCCATCGTTACTCCATATAATCGTCCAATGGGGATGATTTTCTATTGGTTCATCATTCTGTGCTGAATCGGAGACCACTACAGTGTAGGTCTCCCCATACTTTCCCATGTCTATTTAGGTAATACATTTGCATCGAACCCCAGATCCAAGATGACATGGTCCATTTCATAATCACCTATCTGTGTAGTTAGCCTCATCTCTCGCCCTATTTGTGCCTTATGCTTGCCAGTTTTCCTGACCACGTAGTGTCCATCAGGTGATTTTTCTTTGCTGGCACATTTATTTATTAATTCCTACAGGCCTTCCACAGCCTTGCTATCATGTAACAGCTTCATGCATGTCTCCAAAAAGCAAGTGAGTACAGAAGGATCAATATCTGTAAGGGCATTGATTTCTTGTATCTTGCCCTGGCTTCTTGAGGTGGAGGCCTCTATAAATCTCTTCTTAGCTTCCATAAAATTTTCCTTAGCATGATCCAAATCAAAGCTGACTTCTTTCTCTGGGGCTTTGCGGACCCATCCTTCTTCTTCAAGTTGTTTACCTTTATCAGCGCTAGTCATCATTCCACTTCTCAATAAAATATTAACGCTTTGATCTTCCTCATGGGGCTCAGCCCTCATCATCTGTAAATTTTATGTAGGGTGTTGAGGTTGCATTTTCTTCTCTATAATTTTAGCTATTAGAACTGGGAATTCTTCTATAGTATGATCAAACTATCTACAATATTGGGTTGATGGGTGTGTAGGATTATGGAAATCTCGCACATAGCAACCCAGCTATTCGTAGATGTAGTAGATAATGTGACTGCGACCCCTACTAGGTCCTCCTCCTCCTTGGCCCTATCCTCAACCCTGATATCCTCTATGCGCTCCTACGGTGCCTTGATCTGGAGGCTGAGTTTCTGCTTGCACACGGTACGTAGGTTTTCTTTCCATCATGAGCTCATAGCTTTGACAGTGGTGCTCATCATGGTCCATAGAGTCGCATGTTGCTCAGTAACTTGGCAAATGGCACACCAAAGCACAGCCCCATTCTTGGCCTTGTTGGGGCTTCTGGTTTTAAGGGAATCGACCCTCCTCCTTTAATATAATTCACATACATGGGACAATGATCCTTATCATTCCCATGTGTTATAGAAATTTTTGGGCACTGCAACCCCAAGCATAAAATGTCCATAAACCAAGGGCTTCTAGGTCCCTAAAGGTGTTGTTCCAACCCCTAAAAGAACAAGGTCAACTGATTATAGCATCTCCCAGAAGTTCTCCATGAAAAACTGCTCAGAACTGGTCAAAACTGGATCATTTCACTTGCTCCATGGCTAGGGTGTGATGCATCTCACCTTGTACACACGGGAAGTGTGTTGCATTTCAAAAAGCCCTTATATGGGGTGCGATGGATGAGAAAAGACAAGTGGCGGAGACAGTTTGCGAGGTGGATGATCATGGAATCTTCCAAAAACTTCTCCGGTGACACTTGCCTCTTAGATTCACCCAAGGATGAGTAAGAGATCAATGAGATCTCCAAGTGGAAGCAAGAACTATCAGAGAGAAGACACTAATCAAAAACCCAGAGCTAACTAACACCTCTGCAAATATCTATATATAGATATCTCATCCCAGAGATCTGGAGGTTAGAGGCTGGAATTTTGCATCTTGTAAGGAATTGTTATTGGTTTCTTGAGGCAACACCATAGTGCTGGGTGATCTAAGCTTTGCATGAGGTGAAAAAGGGCTTACTTGCTAAGAGGATGATGCTGGGTCAGAACAACTGGTTGTAACTCTCTTGGCGCTTTCTTGATTATCAATAAAACTATTCAAGTTTTCCTCCATACTCTTGTGTAATCTATGTTTTGTGCATTTGTATGGTCAATTTATATCTGATCCTGGATTATTTATGATAATAGAATCATGTTCTCGTATAGTGTTATGCTGCTTTGATTCTACAAGTACTCTGTGAAGCTGGGTATACAAGGAAGCGAGTAGCAAAGGACTATCAAAAGAGAGAGGAATCGAGCAAGGATCCAAGCGCAAGACAAAGGTTGGTCTCCTTTATTCTTCTCTCATCTATCTTTCATAAAGGAAAATGAAAGTAGTTTTACTTTGTTTGTTTCTAAGGTAGCTACCACACCTTAGTGGGATTAGTAGTTCTGCATAGACACTTTTCCCTGTAACAAAATGGCGACTCCGCTAGGGAGTGACTAGGTTGTTTGTTTATCTACATTTGTTTACTTTATAAACTTACAGATGGAGCCTGAAGTTGAACCAGATAGCTTTCGAACTGCATTTGCTATGCAAATGCAAAGTAGATAAATGTCGCTTCAGTCAATCTCCGGGTTTTTTTTATGAATTAAACAACTGATTTACAAACTCTCTAATTGCCCTTGTGGTGGCTCTAGTAACCTCCTTAGATCTACCCCTGTTGTTGATTTACTGATTACCACTTGCTCGGCCAAAATCCCTGAACTGAACTGCAAACTGTGACCCGAAACCCAAGCAAAGTCTCGTCCCTGGCCCAACACACTCTCTGTTCTGTGAATCTGAAATTCAGCGCACTTCCCGAGTGTAGTAGGTGCGCTGCATTTCAAATTCACTGTGTTACAAGTGCGCTGATCATACTAGGCATTGTTCCTAAATTTTGGTACTTGTTCACTCTTTTCAGATATATTCAAGAATTTTGCTGCCTGTAGTCAGTACACCTCTGTTTGAAACCCCTTTCCTTACTGATATTCCACCTCCATTGTGCAAAGAACTGTAATTGTTTTTGTGTATTTGTTGAGTCATTTTCAATTCTCCTTAGCAAAAAAGTAACGTAATTGCACTGTCGTTTCTTGATTTGGAAGTGTCGCAAGTGTTGTTTTCAGTCATAGAAGAGAGTTTGATTGCTCTTGATAGTCGATTACCCTATTACTATTGTATTTTATCTGAGTTAGTAGTTTTTCTAGTGTTGAAAGCAAGTCCTCATTTCCAAATCGCAAAGTGTTGTCGTTGTCTTCATTTTGATTTTGAAAGGAAACTTGTTAGTAATTGTCACTTTGAAAAGTAATTCAGATTTGCGCATTAGCTTTCTTTTTATCATTCACATATTAGGAAGGTTGAAAACAAATACATGCATGTGCATTTTCATTTAGACTGTTTGATTGGTTTGATTTAGGACAGTGCATATAGTGTGTGCTCTTTTCTCTTTGTTGAAAGAATTATGTCTTTCTTTCCTTAGTAGCTAGGATTTTCATTGCACAAAGAAGATAAAAGACTGTTTATCATCTTAGATTGCATTTTAGGAATTGTACATCCACATCACATGGTGAACCTGAAAGGAAAATTTCTTAAACAAGATCAACTATAAAATAAATTTAATGAATCTAACAACGCTTTGGAACCTAACGCACAACATCTAGAAGTCTAGGCTAGAGACGTATTCCAGCGTCGTAAAGCCTGGTAACTGTTGTTCTCACTGTTGGTTGGGTGATTCCTCCACTTTGAGACGATAAGTGCCAGTACAAACTTGTGCTCCCACGTACCGTCGAGTATATTTTGGGAGACCACAATAGGCTTAATCCTTTATCCATAGGAAGCCGTGTCTGCCGCCCTATCGATTGCAATGCACTAAACACAGCATTCGGGAAGATTGACTGTCGTACCGTAAAAGGTATTCTGTAGTTTTGCGATTGGTTTGGTAATCCCTCTGCCTAGATTTCCAGTGCAGTCCCTTTCGTTCCTTTTCAGACTCCTTAACGGAAAAGGTCCATCTGAGCACTTGTCACTTCAAGCTCATTAAAAATCGAAGGCAACTAGAGTCATCTTTTGTTTTTTCTCGACTCTTTAAAATTGAAAAAACAAGTTGTGTCTAAGCGTCTAAAATTTATTTTAATCGGAATAACGTCACTATTCCCTCGTTGGTCTTAGAAGTTGGTCTCCCTTCATCACAAGTTCTTGTAGAATCGCTAGGAAATCTTTTGGATAGACTAGATATGTCTGAACAACCGTCGACATCCAGGACTGTGTCATCTGATGCGGCAGTGGCAAAGCCTTTTGCTGCTACTCCAATGATGTTCGCCGGTATACCATCTATCCGGACAAGTTATCAACAACAAACTGGAGTCGAATCAGGGACTGTTTCTACGACATGGTTAGTTCCTATTTCTTCATCTGGATTATCATCTGGTATTTCTTATGTTGAAACTCAACAAATTGATCCAATGTGTCTTCAAAGGCCAATCTAACCTTTAAGTACTGGATTTCCACCATATGGAGGGCAGCATGCCTTTTCATTGTTCCCTCCCGGAGAACAACCATATGGGAGTTTACAACAAAGTTCAAGTCAAACTAGAATTACATCCAGCGGTTGGGTACCAATACTGCCTCAGCAACCAAGGGTTGTATATTCAATGCAACCAATCCACCCTATGTCGAATATTCCCACTATACCTGCTAGGGTGACTGCGTCGCAAGTACGAGCGCTACCTGTTGTATGTCAACCCCAAGTTTCTCAGGTTGCAATAAAATAGCCTCTTGTCTCAACGACTCAATCACAACCTCAGGTTAGTGCCTCCTTATCTGGAGAGACTCAGGCTCAAACAAGTACTATGACTCCTCATCTTGGTCAATCATCCAGTATTGGGCAACAGCAAATGGTCCAACAACCATGGCTAATTCAATCTCAACAACCGCCATTCTAGCAATCATATCAAGGACCTGAGCAACAAGTCTTTGTAAGTAATGGGCAACCGCATTTCCAAAGCGGTTATCAATAACCATATTATAATGGTTATGCCCATCAACCTTATCAAAGTTACCAGCATCAAATACATTATGTTGGTATGCAAATACCCACTGCTCAGGTGATTCCATCATATCCTGAGTATGCTTCACCTAACCTGAATCAACAGTTGCCCTTTGTAGCAACTCTAGAATTACCAGATCTAAACTGGTTGATGAATGATCCAATTGCTTATGCCCCTTGGTGGCCGACGATTCCACATAAACTTCCGTCAGATATTCCTAAATTTAATGGAAATCCGGGTGAAGACCCGTCGAATCATGTGATGACCTTTCATCTATGTTGTTCATCTAACACTCTACACGACGATTTGATTAGGCTTCACCTTTTTCAGCGAATGTTAACTGGTCTGGCAGCAAAATGGTATATCGAATTGCCTAGAGCTTCATTTGATAACTTTAGCACCCTAGCCACAGCTATTTTAACCCATTTTCAGTTACCAATAAGGTATGAAATAGGAACAGAGCTTCTTACCAATTTCAAATAGACAACGGCCACTCACATATCCGATCATATACATGAGTGGCAACATCATCGTAGAATGGTAAAAAAATATGTTCCTGATCAGATTTTAGCTGAATGGTTTATTAATTCATTATTTCCTTCCATTACAGAAGATGTGGCAAAAGGGGGAGTCGTCACTGAAGAGCAAGTTATCGCTCGTGCACAATATTTAGACTTGATTTACACTCAATCTGGCACGCTCTACGATAAAATACCTGACTCTCCTAGACCGGAATTCTCGGTCCCTCCTCCTCCTAAATCAAACAATAACTCTCATGTCGGCGATGGCGTGATTGGTGCAACAGACACGAAATCGACAAAGGCTACATCTAAAAAGGCCCGTAATATTTCCAGTCAAAATGCAAATGAAGAACTGCTCACCTCGGAGGTAAATGTCGTGTCAACCGATAAGGGCAAACAACTGAAGCAACCAGGGGGCAAGAAGAAAAAGAAAGGGAGAAAAAAGAAGCAGGATGAGTCATCTCCTAAAAAATCTTTTGCAAACCCTTATGGGCAAATGAAACCCCCTGTAGGGTGTCAGATATGCGATGAGGATCATCGGACGAGAGATTGTCCACATAAAGTTGAAGTTAAGAAACTCTTTAAGAGTTAAAAAACCTCAGCAGTATTGATTGATCCGTTTCCAAACCCGGGAACCAAACTGGTTGCTAATCAAAATGCTTCCCGATCCCAAGTGCTTATGTTGTCTATCTCAAATCAGCAAAATGATGCTTTGACAAGGAATAAAGATTACGGGAATCCACAGCTGTCGAATAACAAGGCTAATGAACAACCTAGTAGTTACACAACAACTTTGACCGAAGTTGTGCCACCCATCATTCCTGAACCAATGATAAAGTCGCCAAAGGGAGTAGTACACAAATCGACATTTAATCCTTGTGCAAAAGTAGCACAGAATTATAATATAGTAGAGGACCGGGCCCAATCGCCATCCGCTATGTCGACACTTGAGGTACCGTAAAATTGCCTCTCCCAAAAGAAGGATCTATTATCAGGAATAGGTGGGATTGACCCAATGGATTCCAATCTTGTATCCTTTAATCACAAAGGATATGACCCTCAGTTACTAGCTCAACTAGCTTTCCTTATTCAAGTGAAAGCCCTCAACAAAAATGTTCATCGAACAATTATTGATGAGGGGGCATCTACATGTATTATGTCGATGAGTTGCTGGAAATATTTAGGCTCACCACCCTTGTCGTGATCATCAACGATGTTAAAAGCATTTGATGGACGATCATACACTCCATACGGGATTTTAAGTAACTTTCAAGTTGAACTGGGGGGAGAAATAGTAGAAATTGATGTTGAGGTTATTGATGAAAACCTCGATTACAACATCCTATTGTGAAGGCCCTGGATTTATGTCATGGCCGTAGTTGTGTCGACCTACTTTAGGAAGATTGCATTTCCCTGTCAAGGAGGAATTACAGTCGTCGACCAACAAACATTTCTCCCCAATAGTCCACAAGTTACGGGAAGCATTCCAATGATCCATGGAAGCAATCATTCGCTTCAAAATATCAGAGTAGGCCTCCTAAAAGACCCTGCCTTAATGGGTACTTTTGCCCTACCGCCTCCGAGTAATCTGGTAGAAGTGGCCACAGTGGAAACCTGCAATATGAAATCTTCTATATCTAATGGATTCAGAAGATTCCTAAACATTTTTACAGCATGGATCATCGCCATTTTAGAAATATTGTAGCAATCAATTTTCTTGGCCTAGGGGGAAAACCCAAATCAATGCTCATCGAGTGTTTGGATAGATAGGTCTAAGGAATATGGTACCTCTTCAGATCCTTGGTTGCATGTACATTCTACAGACGAAGGAATCATTCAATAAATGATGATAGGAGAGGCACCATGGGAAGATTACCACCATCGCTCCCATCTTTCGGATTACCATGAAGATAATTCCAACAACCTTAATCATCCATCAGTTTTTTATTTTCTATCAAATACTTTAAATACGGTGGATTTCGAGGATGGTTCTTATCTCGTGTCGACCTCGTTAAAAAATGAAAGAAGGAGTCATGAGGATAGTTCTTTTACTGTGTCAACCTCATTAAAAAATGAAACAAATCCCCTTACCAAATCTCAAAGGTAAACCTTCATTCCAACCACTGAGTTGAATGTAATGAAGCTTGGGGGGCATGCAGCTCGATTTGCATTATTATGCTGGGGACATGCAAACTTATCACGAGCAGTGTTACTACAGGGTTCAAACTTGTTAAAAAATAAACCCGCATCGAGCAGTTTTATTGCGGAATTCAAGCTCGTTAAAAAATAAACATAAGCAATGAGCAAGTGTTTCCCCCTGTGTTTAAGCTCATTAAAAAATGTACTAATTTCTGGTAAATAACCATCGTGAATGTAGTACTTCAGCCTTTAAAGCCTTGGTCATGTTCTCATCATCACCTCTACTCTGTATTGGCCGATCATTCACCTCCACTTGATCGTTTACCCCTTTTGAGGAACAGATGTGAAGAGTGATCTTGTTAGCCATCCTCGTGACACTGCCGTGATTGGGAAATTCCAAACCTTACCTGGAATCAACTGCTACCCGAATTTATCACTCATTCCTCAAAAAATGAGTCTCCTTTAAGCTCTTTTCAACTGACTCGTAAAATATGAAAAGATTGCCAAGCCATTGGCCTCTCCAGCTCGTTAAAGTGACCGGAAGTGCTATCCCTCTAGATTTTAATCTTTTTGGACCTGAGGGATTATTACACAAAAGGATCGAGCGCTTGTTTTTTTTGGCTCGTTAAAAGTACCGAAAATTCATCCCTTCTGTATTGTTTTATACTTTTTCGGACTTAAGGGATTAGTTGACAAAAAAGGATTTTTGGAGTTTCCTTTACGTCCCTTTTCAGACTCTCTAAAATTGAAAAGGACCGAGTTATCTTTGTCGTTAAACTCGTTAAAACCTAATAGCAACAAAATTATCCATAACAGACAAGAACAAGTTTCACTATCGCTAGGCTCGTTAAAGCATAGCGATGGGTTTGCCTGAAGGGTAAATTATAGAACAAGCATATGTTATCCTCCTCAAGCTTGACAAAAATAAAGAGGTACTGGTCAACAATGACTGGGGAAAAATTGGGAAGAAAACTTGAAGAAACTTTGTTGGTAGCAAGTCGCTCTTGAACATGACACTTTCACTCCACATCCAAGTCGGGTTGGGTTGTTCCATTCACTGGTCACATCACCATGGTCCCATCACACCATCCGTATTTTTGGTTAATGGTACCAATCCATCATGTCAGTGTCACCGATATGTTCAAGAGAAGTCACTCAGAGAATTCACCTATGTCTCACGCGCTGCAATACATTTACGCTCCATTCTTTCATGACCGCCACCCTGAACCTTATATCATCATATCGTTTTCACCTCCATTAAAATCATTTGCTCCATTCCGTGTCATTGATGTGGGATTCATTAAGGCCCTCCTATGACGGATCACTTCTTGTCGACATCAGCTCATCATCCAAGAAGTCGGTCTAGGAATACCCCTT
Source organism: Pinus tabuliformis (assembly GCA_031772625.1). Classification (NCBI taxonomy): domain Eukaryota; kingdom Viridiplantae; phylum Streptophyta; class Pinopsida; order Pinales; family Pinaceae; genus Pinus; species Pinus tabuliformis. Next base: position 175,131,745 of record CM062806.1, read on the forward strand.
TCAGTACTTTGAAGCTTGCATGCCTCAATGGCAAGTTTCTCACTTCCGGCGATAGGTTTACATTAATGGCCTTCGACCAAAAGATTTTGCATGATGTTTGACGCCAAGTCCTCTATTCACACCACGTGAATTGTACTATAGTACCTTGAGGTTCATCATCATTATCGGTGATTCCTCTTGCACCTGTTAACATCTTACATCATTGGCTGGTAATCAAGTGATGTCTTTCCATGTTCGACTCCAGAACATCTCTCACGTGGATCGACTAGTACTTTGAGTGAAGATAGAACGAGATTGAAGACCCCAGATCTAGTTTCATCCATTCGGGCTGCGATATATATTCAGGAAAATAAAGACATCAAATGTACATCATTGCTGCACAGATAATCATCCAATCTAAGGGATGATGGCTCTACCAGAATCATCAGTCTACACTCAGACAATTCTCTGTCTCATGTACATGAAAAATGAATTTATAAAGCTGAGCATGGGAATGCCCGCCTCAGCTAGATCATGAAAAAATTATGAAGATAATGTATTGTATTGTATCTTATTACAAGTCTCCTTCCAGCTTGAAAGAACTGCGGATCCTCATGATAAAGCATTTCACCCGACATCAAAAGATTAACGACCTCATGCTTTAGGGGGCAACTGTTATAGACATTTTTGGGCACTGCAACCCCAAGCATAAAATGTTCATAAACCAAGGGCTCCTAAGTCCCTAAAGGTGTTGTTCCAACCCCTAAAAGAGCAAGGTCAATTGATTACAGCATCTTCCAGAAGTTCTCCATGAAAAACTACTCAGAACTGGTCAAAACTGGATCATTTCACTTGCTCCATGGCCAGGGTGCGATGCATCTCAACTTGTACACATGGGAAGTGCATTGCATTTAAAAAATCCCTTCTATGGGGTGCGATGGATGAGAAAAGACAAGTGGCGGAGACAGTTTGCGAGGTGGATGATCATGGAATCTTCCAGAAACTTCTCATGTGACACTTGCCTCTCAGATTTGCCCAAGGATGAGTAAGAGATCAATGAGATCTCCAAGTGGAAGCAAGAACTATCAGAGAGAAGACACTAATCAGAAACCCAGATCTGACTCACACCTCTGCAAATATCTATATATAGATCTCTCATCCCAGAGATCTGGAGGTTAGAGGCTGGAATTTTGCATCTTGTAAGGAATTGTTGTTGGTTTCTTGAGGCAACATCATAGTGTTGGGTGATCTAAGCTTTGCATGAGGTGAAAAAGGGCTTACTTGCTAAGAGGATGATGCTGGGTCAGAACAACTGGTTGTAACTCTCTTGGCTCTTTCTTGATTATCAATAAAGCTATTCATGTTTTCCTCCATACTCTTGTGTAATTTATGTTTTGTGCATTTGTATGGTCAATTTACATCTGATCCTAGATTGTTTATGATAATAGATCCATGTTCTCATATAGTGTTATGTTGCTTTGATTCTACAGGTACTCTGTGAAGCTGGGTATACAAGGAAGAGAGTAGCAAAGGACTATCAGAAGAGATAGGAATCGAGCAAGGATCCAAGCGCAAGAGAGAGGTTGGTCTCCTTTATTCTTCTCTCATCTATCTTTCATAAAGGAAAACGAAATTAGTTTTACTTTGTTTGTTTCTAAGGTAGCTACCACACCTTAGTGGGATTAGCAGTTCTGCATAGACACTTTTCCCTGTAACACTATGGCCCTTGCACTTCAAACACCAGACTTCTATGTGTGCTTCTCGTTTAATTTCCTTGTCTTTCTTCAAACTCTGTATTTTTAAGTGTAAGATCTCTAACTGTGAGTGGATCTATTGTACTCCCATGTTCTTATTCTAAATAGGTCATGCATGGAGCCTCATCGCAATCACCAAGGCTTCTTCCTGTGTTTCTATCTTCTATTATGAGAGAGGAATTCTCAATTGGGGAAAAAGAGATGTTATAAACCATTCGTGATGCTGCCTATTTTTGATCTGCATGTTAGCCTCTCTGATCTGACACTTCAAACTATGATCAAATTCTCAAGGTATCTCCTCAACCCTCATCATGATCTCTTTAAATCCAATTACTGACTGTGAGTCAAATTTAGGTTTACTAAACTCTTTGTTGAAATCCACCTTAGTCTCGGCTACCATTGCAAGAGGATTATCATAATAATACTTAATGTACCAAGTTAGTTCGTGATTCTACAAAGCGATAACCAATTGTGCCTTACTTATATTATCATCAATAATATGTTATGTTGTCCATACAACATTTGCAACCCATCAGAACTACTCTGGTTATCAATGCTCTTGAGGACCGACATCTTCATTGCATTCGCCATATTGAAGGGTGGAGGTGGAGGTGGAGGGGTGGGCAAAGGGGTGTGTGGTGGAGGTGGAGGCAGAGGTGGGTTCAATGGATGATTTGTTCTGGGAATACCCTGAGTGATTAGCTGAATAGTGCATTCCAACGTAGTCTATCTTTCCCCTTTGTCGTCGCTTGAAGGGGGTCCAATCAATGGACTATACTCTAGTCCCGATCCTTCACGATTTCTAAAGAATCATCCACTTCACGTAGCTCTAAACAACAAGGTAATGGCATCATCCATTTTTCACATAACAACATTCTAATCTAGGTATTCAATGATCTTTAGTACTTACCTCACGGTCCCTTGAAGAATATGTGCTATTGCTGACTGAGGTATCAAATTCAAATTCTGTAACAAATCCTCTAAGAATCTAATCAAGCCAATGATCGACAGCCTGTGCTGTCTTATTTTCATAGGCTTCCAGTGGTCACACTAATTCTGGAGTCCCCATTATAGGACTATCGAGCTTCCACCTTCCTTGATTTTCTGCCAACTGGGCTAACAAGTTATATAGTTCAATTGGGAAGGTGCAGAAGAAAATTTTGTGTATCTCTATATGCAGATATATGTCCAACCAATCTTCCTTTGAGAGGTGTGGATTCTTGTTTTCTTACGCCAGGAACTCGTGAATATTGCGATCCAACCATTCTCAATTTCTTTCTTGGTCAGATTCCAATGATGCGAAATCACACATCTATTTCAAGCAGATCCCGGTCCTGGCAACAGAACTATTTTTTGTGTTAAGGGGTCCTAACCCAGGTTTGGAGTTAGTTGCACCAACCAACAGAACCCTACACTACTGGCCATTTCAGAAACAACCCATGTAGCGCATGCTGTAGTATCACCTAAAGCAGTATGGGGGGATGCAAAAACCAAGTTTCTTCATCAAGAGACTAATGTGATGTCTTCCAGTGCCTTGGCTCTACCTTCATGTAGATCAATAAACTCTTAGGGCATGTTACTGCAGCTCTGTTAAAATAGCATTCAGACCTTTGCGATTGTCTACGATCAGTCCTTGCATACCTTTAACAATCGATTTACCTACTTATGTGCATTAGAAATTAATCCTAAACTGGTGTTCACGCAAATCTACTTAAGTCATTAATAAACATAAGAGGAATCACTAGTGTCTTTGTGAAAGTATTTAAACATGCATTGTGTATATTATTAAGACTTCTTCAAGAGAATCATGTAGCATCCAATCAATATTTCATAAAGCAAGTCATTCATCACTGGCATATAACATAAATAGACATGAACATAAATACTCAATAATTCTTCAGAAATTTGTCTTTATTGATCTCAATTCACAGATTACAAACTCAAAACTACCCTGCACACATAGTTGTAGGGGTCCGCACACTTAGCGAAGGACTCTAACTAGGCCTCCATGCACTCAGCTATAGAGCCTTCATTTCCCTATCTAAGCACAGGAAGAAAAGCCATCATGCCTTAGCTCCTGCCCAAGACTCATCTATCAACCCAATTCTCTATCTTCTTTCTTCTCTACTTTCTTCTTCCTTTCACTAAGACTCAACTATTTATAGACTTTTTCATGCAATGCCATGGTTCGTGGACCATGGGTGAATCTCAAAAACCGACTCAAAAATTATCCAAAACAAAGGGATAAGCGACTTTGACTCCTAATCATCTATGTGCCCCGCATCCACAAATTGTGGAGACTTTACATCTTTTACAAAATTATACCAAAATTTGGGTTATCTTAGCTCCAAACTAACCCAGGGGACCCCATACCAATAGTATGCTTCCTTCCCTCCAACTTTCTCCAGCACTTCATCTGTAAATGGTGAAGGGAATGGGTCATGGATGCATGCATCATTTAACTTCCTCAGATCTATGCATATCTTAATTTCATCCTGCTACTTCTTTTCTTGGAGTACCATGGGACTTGTTATCACCCCAAGAAACTCTCCTAGGTTGTAGCTCGGAGATGCTCGAGAACATTAAAAACTCAACTCAATGTTGGAAATGGATGAATGGAAGGAATGATGCTTGTTCAAGCCAGATAACCACTCCTACTTTGCTTGACTCCAGACATGCATGAACACCCCGAGACTACAAGGCTTTAGACCACAAATTACTCATAGTTTAAGGATTCGGTGAATATGGAGAATACTGACCACAGCAGCAGATGCAAAGGACCCTGTGATGGCCAGCTGCAACCAGTAAAAAGGTCTGCAAATCTAATTCCCTAGTGTATATACAAGATGACAGCTCTCTGTCACTAATTGAAAATAAATCTGATTAACACATTCACTAATACATGCAAGATTATAACACAGAGGTAGGATGATAGCTCCTCCAATGCTACACATCAAGAGTTCAAGAAAAATGCATATCAAGCACAACCTAGAACAGAATAGAAATGGAAAGTGAGAAATTAATAGCAAAAGAAGCTTGTATTAGCTGAAAATGAAGACGGGACGCTACAAGTATCAAAGCAGTTATAGTCTCCAGAAGTTGAACCTTACATCAAAACAACAACCATCAACCCTAATTACATCTTCTTTATGGGTTTATATAGAGTTTGAATACAAAGGCACTCGGCCATTCTAAGTATGGAGAGGTCATAATCGACCACCAACCGCTTTAACTGCCTGGCAGAACCTCTGAGTGAAATTGCTTGTTATAATGAATGATTTGATCTTCTCGAGTGCTCTGTTGTCCTTCTCCTTCTCGGCCATGTTGTCCATGGAACGAAGTTGTTGAGGAGGAAATGCATCTGGTACCAAAAATTGACTACCTTCGTCCTTTCGGGAGCATAGAATGGTTACAGTACATGGATTGCAAAGTGGGCGGAGTAGTCGGATGGCAGAGCAATATCGATCATTGGATCGAGCAGATAAACAGTGGAGATGAGCCAACCGGGAGATCAGAGGAGGCGGGAGTAGGGTAATCACAGGCCGTTGGATCTTGGGCGGGCAGATCCAACAGTCGCTGGGCGCGGAAGATGCACAGAGTTTATCGGGCGAGGGGAGCAGGCTTAAGCAGTAAGCGGTATTGCTCGCAACGCTATCGGGGGTTGGGCGGTAATCCTACACGGCCCAGCGAATCCCGGTTATCATGCGACGCGTGGCAGCAAGAAACACATAAACTGCTTTTCATCACGAGTTAACGTGCGGCTATGTTATGGCAGCGGGGAAGCAGATGCCGTCAGATTGCAGCGGATGTGATCAACGGCTCTGATTAAAAGGCGATGACGGGTTATGGAGGCACGGGGTCACATGGTTATGGTGCTATGGGATCTTAAACTTAGCACTTGGGGCTTTAAGAAAAAATGGGTTTATGCTGGGTATGAAAGGAAAAATGGAGGCAGTGGGGTGAAAGGGAGTAAGCGAGGTGAAGGAGAAGGAGTAAGATGGCCGGTGCGAGTCCTCTTTAAGCGTAAACAACATAGTGAGGCCTATAGTTGACCCTTAAAATGTCAAATCTTGTAGCGGGGCTAACACTGGCTCCTTCTAGGGATGAGATCCTCCCTGTGAGGTCTCAAGAACTTGCAGACCAATGCCTTTCCTATAAAACCAATTAGCAGGATTTCCTAGTGTTCCATTGGGCATGGAGTCTAACTGAGCTTATACTAAAACAGATAAAGTAACATATTTACAAATTTAAGGCCTGTTACACAGTAATTTGTCACTGTCTCCCTGTCAGTCTCCCTACTGTGTCATGAATTCAAATTAAACATGCTCATGCTCTCTAATGCTGCCAAATGACCCACTTTGCCAAAGTTTTTCCCATCATCGCGACTGTTATTAAAATAACCGCGCTGACTGGCACCTCATAATACAACAAATGCACTGCCAGCGCGGAAGCACACGTGTTTCCCACGCTGGTCGAATTTCATGAACCAGCGCATCCTCTATTTATATTGAGTCGCGCTGACATAACCTTCTCTGTTATTCAGATGCGACGTCAGCGCTCCAGTGCAGTTATACACCCGCGCTGATCCAGTTTGGGCGAGTTTGTTCTAACAGCCGGCCTTCCAGATGACTCCAGACCTGGTTGTTGGCCTTGTCAATGTCGCCCTCCCTTCTCTGGCATGTTTGTTTCATCATTTGAGCCACCTTCCTTGGAGATAAGCCCATCCTCCCACCATTCATGGAGACTCCTTCTCCTATTTAAGCCTCTACCATTGCCATGAGCAGCTAGTTTTTGACAGTGTGGAATTGATAGTGCTTAGAGTGCTGCTGCTAGTAGGTAGTTGGTGTGACAAGTGTGGGATTGCTAGAAAGCTTAAGGAAGGTTTTGAAGTGTTGCTTGTGTGAGAGAGAGTTTTTGTCTTGGGAGATCTACCTCCAAGGGTGATGCTTAAGAGACTTGCTGGCTAGACCCTCGTGAGAAGGATTCGACGTCAGAACTTCGGTTGTACTCTTCTCTGTTATTGATTAATAATAGATGACTACTATTATGGTTCCACTCTCATTTGTCTTTGTAATGGTTAATGTGAGTTATGTCCTTTCTGACTGATGTATAATTGCATTTATTAGATTTCACGCTTGTGTTTGTGTTTCTCTTTGTGTGTGCAGGTGTCTATCCACGAGGATTGTGGAGGATCGTGACCGGCCAAAGTGAAGGAGCGAGAGCGACGGCTCTTCATCAAACAATAGCATTGGAATCCAAGTAGGTTTTCATTTCCTACCTTTTATTTTCAATTAGGAACTTGCATAGTAGCATTGACTGATTGTTGCTAGACCCATTCTGGGCTAGTAGGGATCGCCTCTATCCGTAGAGGGGATTTACCTCTCCAACAAGGCCAAAATACCTTAAATAACATAAATTTTCAGAAAATTCCCATTAACTGGGTCATCAAAAATTGTTTCTCCTCCCATACTTTTCAGCATGAAGGTATTGTTCCCTTGGATCTGAGAAATGATAAAAGGTCATGTCCAAAAAGCATCAAACTTCCCATGGTTGCCTTTCTTCTCTTTCAGTGCATCCCACTTAAGGACTAAGTCCCCAATCTAAAAATTATCTGCTTTGGCCTTTCTATCAAAAGCTTCCTTGATCTTCCTCTGATGTGTTGCAGACCTTTCAACCAGCTGTTCTCTGATTTGGTGTACCTCTACTAAATCGATGATCCTTTTTTCCATATCTTCCTCCTCATTCCGCTCGTCTTGTAGGAACTTTGCCACAGGGAGAGTTAACTGGATTAGAAACATAGCCTCAGTGCCATATACCAATTTGAATGGAGAATTCCCTGTGGATTTCTTGGTGGTCACTCTGTCGGCCCACAGTGCATATTTGAGCTTAGAATCCCAATTCTTTTTGTTGTCTTCCAACAGTTTTTTAATTATTCTTATCAAGCTTTTGTTGGAAGATTCTGCTAGACCATTTCCATGAGGGTAATATGAGGTGGAATGAACCAGCTTAATGCCCATTGAGTCACACATATCCACCAATTCTTTTTCCCTGAAGGCTACTGCATTGTCTGTGACTAATTTATGTGGACAACCAAAGCTAGTGAAGATATTCTCTGTCAAAAAATTCATGACCACATTATGATCAGCCATCCTGGTAGGGATTATTTCAATCCACTTAGTGAAGTAATCAGTGGAAACTAAAATCCATCTGTGTTGGCCACTGGAATGTGGATTGATTTCTCCAATGAAATCCAAGCCGCATTGTTATAGACATTTTTGTGCCTTACAGCTCTAAGCATGAAATGTCCATAAACCAAGGGATCCTAAGTCCCTAAAAGTGTTGTTCCAGCTCCTAAAGAAACAAGGTCAACAAATTACAGCTTCTCCCAGAAGTTCTCCACCAGAAACTGCTCAAAACTAGTCAAATCAGGATCATTTCAGCTGCTCCACTAGCTAACTGCGTTGCAAAGCACCCAAATACATTGGCTAGGTGCGTTGCAACGCACTTGAATGCACTACCAGGGTGCGTTGAGCGGGAAATGACAAGTGGCAGAGTCATTCCACGAGGTGGAGAGACAATGGAAGCTTCCAGAATCTTCTCCAATGACACTTGCCTCACTGAATTCGACCAGTGATGAGTAAGAGGCTCTCAGTCTCCAAGTGGAAGAAAGAACTGACAGAGAGAGGCCACTAATCAATTCATGAGCTGACTCATCCTCTTTGCATACATCTATATATGGATCCCTCACCAAGAGATCCAGAAGGCTGGAATTTTGTACATTGCAGAGAATTGTTGTTGGGTTTGAGATAGATATCAGAGTATTGGGTGATTTATGCTTTGTGGGAGGTGAAGAGGGGATTCTATGTTGGGAGGTTGATGCTGGATCAGGAATCATCGGTTGTAACTCCTCCTGGATCTTCTTGTTTTATCAATAAAACTATTTGAGTTTCTCCTACATGCTTGTATATCACTGATGTTTGTTATATTTGTATGTTTAGCTTAAATCTGATCCTATTTTTGTAGTTTCCTTCTTCTATGATCTTGCAGGAACTTGGTGACGCTGGGCGAGTAAGGGAACAGGTAGCTGGAAGCTATCAAAGAGAAGAGAGATTGGATCAAAGGACTAGCGCAAGACACAGGTTGGTTCATCCTATTCCTCTTCGTTTATAGTTCATAAAGGAGAATACAAGAGTAGTTTTCCCTGTTTGTTTCTAAGGTCTCTGTCACAACCTAGTGGGATAGGGTCGTTCTGAATAGACACTTTTCTAGATAACAAAATGGCGACTCCGCTGGGGATCGTGTCTAGTTAGTTTGTTTGTGTTTCTCTGATTGTTTGTTTCATAAACTTAGAAGTAGCGAATCGAACTACATTTGCCATTTACAAATGCAAAGTAGACATCTGCTACTTCGATCCATTCACTGGATCTATTTATGATCTGAACAGCTGATCCACAAATGATCTGATTAACCTTGTGATAGCTCGTAAACCTCTTTTAAATCAACCCTCTGATTGTGCATTACTGATTGCTTTTACCCGGCCAAAAACCATAGATTAAACTGCAAACCGTGACCCAGAACCCAGAGAGAATTCTCGTTTCTGCTCCAGCGCAGGCTCTGTGAAGAGACTCTGCATTTCAGCGTAGTTCCCGAGAGGGCTACCTGCGTTCCAATTCAGTTTCTCTGTGTAGCAGGTGCGTTGATCAGCTCAGCCCTGTGCAACTGAGGTTCTTTGCTCACTTTTTTCAGTTTTGCCTCTGCTTTTTGCAGCCTGTGATCAGTGTGTGTGTCTGTTTAAAAGCCCCTTTTCTTTGCCTTAATTCCACCTCAGTTGTATAAAAGAAACTGTATTTGTTTTTGTGTGTTTGTTCCGTCATTTACAGTTTCCCATTGCAAAAGTAGACTAGTCATATTGTCGTCCTTGGATTTAGATCTGTCGTAAGTGTCGATTTTGATCTTAGGAGAAAGTTTATTTGCTATTGACAGTCGATTACGCTTTTACTTTTTCCTTTGGCTTGAATTTGTGAATTTCTAGTGTCGAAACAAGTGTTTACTTCAAAATCATAAAGTGTCGTAATCGTCTCTACCTTTTGATTTCGAAAAGAAGCTTGTTTGTGTTTTTCACTTGAAAGCGAATTCAAATTTGTACAACAACTTTCTTTTTAGGCATCAATATTAAGAAAGTGAAAAACAAATACATGCACATGTGCATTTTCATATTGATAGTCTGTTTGGCTTGATTTAGGAAAAAGTGCATTTACAGTGTGCTCTTTGCTCTTTGAGAAAAGAATGTGTCTTTCTTTTCCCCTTGTAGCTAGGATTTTCATTGCTGAAAAGAGATAAAAGCTTGCTTATCATCTTTAGATTGCATTTTAGGAATTATATCTACATCTCGTGGTGATCCCAAAAGGTAAACTTCATAAGAAATATCAACCTAAAATAAATTCAATGAACTTAACAACGCTTTGTAACTTAATGCACAACATTTAGAGGTCTAGGCTAGAGACGTATTCCGGCGTCGTAAAGCCTGGTAACTGTTGTCCTCACTGATGGTTGGGTGATTCCTCCACTTTGAGACGATAAGTGCCAGTACGGACTTGTGCTCCCATGTACCGTCGAGTATATATTGGGAGACCCCTATAAGCATAAAACCTTTATCCATAGGAAGCCGTGTCGGCCGCCCTACTGATCGCAATGCACCAAACACAGCATTCAGGAAGATTGACTGCCGTACCGTAAAAGGTATTCTGCAGTTTTGTGATTGGTTTGGTAGTCCCTATACCTAGACCTCCAGAGTAGTCCCTTTCGTTCCATTTTAGACTCCTTAACGGAAAAGGTCCATCTGAGCACTTGTCACTTCAAGATCATTAAAAATCGAAGGAGACTAGAGTCATCTTTTGTTTTTTCTCAACTCTTTAAAACTGAAAAAACAAGTTGTGTCAAAGCGCGTTAAAATTTTTTTAAACGGAATATTCATCCCCTTTTCCTACATTGGTCTTTGGGATGAGAAAAATGGATCCTACCAACCAAGGAATTCCCCTTGGTGGAAATCCTAGTCCCTTCTCCTCTTGTGGAGATGTTGGTGCGCCCCATATGGCCACATTGTCACTTCCGGGACTGACAATTGGCTTGCCAGTATGGCTCTTCTCAACCAATGTCGTTCAGAACACCACTATTCCTGAAAAATCGAATCAGCAATTAGACGAGTCTAGAGTTACCCACCAGCCTTCTACTTCCTCTAATTCTTCCTCTCCTCCTTCCTCTTCGCTTAACGAGACTGGTAAAGCTAAAATCCAAGCTCCTAAGGAGAAGAAGGAAAAGAAGAAGAAAGAGAAAAAGAAGGAGCCAAAGGCGAATAATGGAAAACGAGTGTCGTCTAACGAAAATCCACACACAGCACCGACCAGGCCTAAATCGCCATGTGTCATTTGCGGAGGAGACCACTGATGAGCCCCAATTTTTGGTACAATTTGGGCTCATATTGGCCTACTTACCTTGTTCAACCATTCATCTTTTACCACTTATGCATTCATTTCTTAGTATATTCGTGTTGTTTGTAGGAAGAAGGGCAGGCATTATATCTATGTGACTAATACATGATGATTTCAGGTTCTTGGCATTAAAGAGAGCAAAAGACCACGTAAATGGAGACAAGGAGACAGCAAAGGTGACATTGCGGGTTCATAGGGAGGTTGTCCATAGCCTTGATGACCCTCCTCGTGATTTTCACCTTAACTCCGAGCTCTAACAACTCTCCCCACCGAGCTTAAAGGCAGCGAACACGTTCTACAGGATCAGTAGTTTTACAGCAGTTTGACTTTCAGTTGGACAGCCAAGCTCCACGAATGGAGGAAGCCAGCTTGATCTTCATTTTGTATAAATATGAAGGCCTTAGCCTTTGTTAGGAGCTTTTTGAACTTTTGGACTGGTATTGTAATTCTTGAGCATAGCTCAGTGTTTGTTTTTGTAAGCCAGTTTTGGCATGACATTAGACTTTTGATCATGAATAAAGGCAAGCAGATTTGGATCTAATTCTGAGCTTTTAAGGGAGCTATAGCTCTCAGGTTAGGGCCCAACCTGAGAGCAATAGATCTCCTCTTCTTGTAGTGTTATTTACCTTTCTTTCCAGCATTTTGTTTCCTTGTTTTGATATGCATTTCAAAGAACACAGGTTGCTGATTTGATTTCTTTAATAAGATTGAGTAGGATTAGCTTATGGTTAAATAACTTTCAGCTGCTTAGATTCGGATAGGAGGTTTGTAATCCCCTGGAGCTCCAAGAAAAGGTTGTTAGTGCCTCCACTGCCATCTCTGTTTAGGGATTGGGGTGCAGTCTATACCAACCACCAAAAAAAACGCAGTCTTTTCTACTTTCATGCAAGCTGCAACACAGTCGGTTTAATCGTGGATCCTTCCATGCATTTTTGCTCTTGAGCCATACTTCGTCATTGCAATTCCATGCACGACTTTTCTTCATGATTTACATCGTTGTTCATTGGTTTAATAGCACACGTAGCACTGGTTAATGAATTCTCGTTTTTGGTGCAAGTCATAAGTCATTTGTTTTATTTACACTGCTCCATATCATTCTATTTCCTTCTTCTTCTTCTCAACCTCTCCTCAAGCCACCTACTCGACCTATGTTGAGCTCGTTTACCTCCCAACTCATCTATTGCCACATAGCTTCACCTTTTTGACCTTTCGTTGATCCCATCCTTCTATCCACCAACCAACTCCATGCACTCTTTCTCCATCCTGTTTCTCTGCCCCTGAGTCATCACAAGCTCCATCTCCACCTTACCTATCCACCTATACCGTTCCATCACTTCATCATCCCCCAAAACTTCCACTTACAGCACATCCTGTAGAAGTTAGCAGACTTCCTGTAGAATTCCTTAGTTTCCTGTAGGATCCCCTGCAGACATCCTGTAGAAGCCTGCAAACTTGGTTGCCGAGCATCCGAACGTTGTAGACCTCTGTGGACTAATGCTAGGGACCCTCTGGGACCTCTCCTAGCCATCCTGACCTTTCCCAAGCTTTCTTTCCCTTCGCACCACCTCTGCACAGCCAAACCCTAATAAGAAACAAATTCTTAATCACTCCATCACTTAAGAAAAAATACAAAAACAATGTTCTTTTTCATAGAAGTAGTTTGAGTTCATGCATTTCACATCATTAGAAGTAATGGCATCATTTTTAGACATTTTCACTCTCACTATTGCATCATAGAGGTTAAACTAGTCAGATTAGGGTTTACTAGGGTTTCCATGCTTTGGTTGGCTTTCAGTTCATTTTTGCAAAGTAGATCAATTTCCCTTGAGATAGTCTTCGTCCATCATTTAGAAAGCTTCTTCTGAGAGCATATAGAAGTTGGCTTGAGCCCTAGCGGACTTGTGCCAGCTGACCAAGTGACAGCTGCGACAAGAGCTAGTACTTGTGCATACAGCACCGTCGCTTCCAAGTTTGTACGAACTACCGGGTTGATAAAATTAGAGATAGGGAGCCCCAGGAGTTGTAGCATTATTGCTACAATACTGGAGCCCACCATCTTTTTTGTGCCGTTTCCCGGGAAGCGTCAGAGTATTAGTAATTGTTGCTTTTCTTCTATTTTCTTACTCTTGCCTTCTGCTAAGTAGTTTATTTCATTTCCATTCTGCAAAAGTAGCATAGACATTTCCTGCTTTCATAGATTAGCATTTCCTGCTTTCATAGATTAGCCTTTCATTTCTGCAAGCGTAGACTAGCATTTCCATTCCTGCAATTTCATTTGAGCAAAGTAGATTAGTTCTTTCCTGCTTTCAGTGTAATTCTGCATCTTTATAGTTAGTTGTAGATCAATCTGTTTCAGTTTTGCAGGTACAAAAGAAAAAAGCAAAAACCATCAAAAAAAGAAAGTCTTTTCCATTTCATGCCTCGTAGGAACCGAGATAAATCAGGCAAATTCCTACCCAACACCCCCACCACATCACTGAGTCACCCTTCTCTCTTCTTTGGTGACGGTGACCCAGAAGAACCTATAGGTGAACATCCTGAGATATACCAAGATCCTATAGTAGAAGAAGAGTTAGAGACCACTCCATCTGAAGCTATGGCCGACAATAGAAGAGAAGATGAGAGAATAGAAGGTGCCTTCCCCATCCGAGAGACCAATGGAGAGATGAAAATGAAGAACATTAGCCCCTCCGCCTTACCTCACTTCCATGGACTAACTACTGAAGATCCTGATACCTTCCTGTTTGAGTTTGTTATCCTTTGTAGAACTTATGACTATACTGAAGATGAGCAAAAGCTGAAACTCTTCCCTTCAACTCTTAAGGATGCAGCATTACGCTGGTTCATGGGTTTACCTGGGAATAGTATCACCACTTGGGCTCAGATGCAACAAGATTTCAATACCAAGTACAGGGATTATTGTAGGTCTAAGGAAACCAAGGGAGAAATCTTTCGGATGACCATGGGAAATGATGAGTCCTTAGAGGATTATGAGGAGAGGTTCCAACTTAGCTATAAGCGGGCCAGGTGCACACTTGACCCTGAATCCCTCAAGTTGGTCCTGCTCCGAGGAGTCCCTGAAGACCTCTTAGATACCCTTCACATGTTAGCTGGGGGGGACATTTACCAACTGCCTTATGAGGACATCAAGACTGTGTTTAGAAACCACTACAGGGCAGCTCGGAAACGAGGTAGGGGAAACCTCCTCTCAACTAGTGTCCCTTTCTCCAAACATGAGCTTGCAAATCAATTAGAAGACCTCAAGAGTGAGGTGTGACAGACAATTGCCATGTATCTGGACACATTCAGAATCCAGCAGAAGAAAGAAGAAGTTGAGAGAGCCTTGGCTGTCTTCTGCCCTAGGTGCACAAGGAGACACCTTAAGAACGAATGCCCATTGCATTTGGTTGAAGTATGTTTCGTTTGTGAGGAGGACCATCCCACAAATCAGTGTCCAACCTTACCTGGGTTTAAAGCCATGTACCAAGGGACAGAAGCTCCCACTAAACCTCTCTATTACCTCAACCAAAGGAGGCCACAAGGATCTAGACCTTATCAGCAGGGAATGCAAGGGGCACCTCAAGCTTATTACAGCCCCAACCAATCGACTCCTATGCCTTCCTGGGGTCCCCCTGCTCATCCTTCCTGGTCCATGCCTCCTCCATGGTCTTATCCACCTCATTACCCTACTCAACCTACTTCTCATTCATATAATTCACATGCCCAGCCACAGCCTCAGTGGAATGCACCTCAGTCGAGGTGGAGGCCCCAGTACAATACTCCTCCCACCATTTTGCCTCCACCACCAGTTCAACCTCAGCCATTACCTCCTGCTCCTCCAAGGCAACCTCAAATGCCTGCTCAACCGAACCCGAACCCCAACAATAGACAGACCCAGCAGGTATACACTGGGGAAACCTCATGCCCTACCTATGCTGTGGAGATCTAGGAGATCAATCTTCGATCTGGAAAGACTCTACCAGATCGCCAACCTCCTCCCCCAGAGGATGAGGAAGATCAACAGGAAAGTGAACCGAAGGCTATTCCACCCTTTCCTGAGAGACTAACAGCCACCACACAACCCAACCCAGAGGAGGATGAGCTTCTGGGTGAGCTCAAGCAGTTGTGTGTAAAAATACCACTTCTCCAAGCCATCAAGGATGTGCCAATCTACAACAAACTGGTTAAGGAAAAGTGTTTCAAACACCCATGCAGGCGGAAGAAAGATGCTTCAACCATCAATGTCATAGGACAACTGTCTGACCTTATGTTAGGACAAGTCATCTGCCCAAAGTACCTAGATCCTAGAAGTCCTATAGTAGATGTCCACATCAATGGCACCATCATACCTCACACCTTGATTGATCTGGGGGCTACCATTAATGTGATGACCAGGGATACCATGCTCAAACTCAATCTTCAAGGTTCCTTGAGGAAGACCTCGACAGTACTGCAATTAGCAGATCGCTCCACTGTGACTCCCGAAGGGATTGTGGAGGATGTCTTGGTCTCTATCGACTCTTGGGAATACCTTGCAGATTTCTTGGTTCTGCAACCCAAGGCAAAGCTTACTGGATATCCTCTCATTTTGGGAAGGCCTTGGTTAGCCACTGCAGATGCTTACATAAGTTGCCGTGTAGGAAATATGACCATCAAAAATGGTCCTATGTCCAAACAGCTAGTCCTATACCCTCCTGCCCAACCCTCCTTAGAGCATGACTTACCACTCTGGTTAGAAGAAGGAGAGGAAGACGAGGTGTACTCAGCACCTCTGTGCACCTTAGAGACCACTAGAAGAGACCCCCCAACCGAGGATGACTTGATTGAGACCTTGATCCAGAATCCACCTTCCAGTGCACTATCCTTAGAGAAACTGGTGGAGGATGCCCAAGCTAGCACCTTAGTGGATCTTTGTACAACCAACTCTGTCACTCCCAGAGTCAAGAATGTGGAGTTTGGCCCTGAGAGAACATTGAAGATCAGCTCCTCCCTATCTCCTTCCCAGGAAAAGGAGCTGTGTAGCCTGTTGGCTAGTCACCTAGATGCTTTTGCTTGGAGCTATAAGGAGATGAAAGGAGTCCATCCTTCGGTTTGTACCCATCACATATACATCAAAGAGGATTGTAAGCTGGTTAGGCAGCCCCAGAGGAGAATGAATCCAGCCCTTAAGGACATTGTCAAGGAAGAATTGCAAAAACTGTTGGATGCCGGATTCATCTACCCCATCTCAGATAGTGAATGGGTGTCCCCTCTGGTGTTGGTTCCCAAGAAAAATGGGAAATTGAGAATCTGTGTGGACTACCGAGAACTAAACAAAGCTACCAAGAAAGACCATTTCCCTCTACCTTTCATAGATCAAGTGTTGGATGGACTGGCAGGAAAGAAGTTCTTCTCTTTCCTGGATGGGTTTAGCGGGTACAACCAAATCCAAATCAGCCCGAAAGACCAAGATAAGACCACCTTCACTTGCCCTTGGGGTACCTTTGCCTACCGAGTCCTTCCCTTTGGGCTATGCAATGCTCCTGCTACCTTCCAGAGAGCTTTCTTAAGCATCTTCTCGGAGCTGGTCCATGATGCAGTGGAAATCTATATGGATGACTTCACTCCTTATGGGGCCAACTTTCAGGAAGCATTGTCCAACCTGGGAAAAGTCCTAACCAAATGCATTGAGATGAACTTGTCCCTTAGTCCTGAAAAATGTGAATTCCTAATGACTGAAGGGACCGTGCTAGGCCATACCATTTCTTGCCAAGGGTTGCAGGTGGATCCTAACAAAATTGCTCTCATCAAGAAGGTTCCACCTCCTCAAAAGGTAAGGGATGTTCGGAGTTTCTTGGGATTAGCAGGATACTACCGGAGATTCATTAAAGATTTCAGCAAGCTAGCCTCGCCATTGTTTGGCCTGTTGGCAAAAGATGTGGAGTTTAAATGGACTGACGATTGTCAGAGGGCTTTAAATGAATTGAAGGACAAGTTGGTGTCAGCCCCAATCCTGAGAGGTCCAAACTGGGCCCTACCTTTCCACATCCACACTGATGCCTCGAAAAAAGCCATAGGTGCAGCTTTAAGACAAGTTGAGCAAAAGCTTCCATATGCCATTTACTTTGTTAGCAAAAACTTGTCCAAAGCTGAGCTGAATTACACTATAACCGAGAAGGAATTCTTGGCTGTGGTCCATGCACTGAACAAGTTCCGACATTATATTACTGGCTATCAAACCTTTGTACATACAGACCATGCTGCAATTAGATATTTAATGAATAAACCAGATGTGAATGCTCGTATTATTAGATGGTTACTTTTATTGCAGCAGTTTGATTTGACCATTGTTGACAAACCAGGTAGAGAAAATGTTGTTGCCGACTCTTTATCTAGATTGGATTTGTCTGCAGATGAGGATGGAACAGTGGATGACCAGATGCCCGATGAACATCTGTTTGCTATTTCAGTACTCTCTCCATGGTTTGCTGATATAGCAAACTACCTTGTTTCAGCACAGTTCCCTCCGCACCTATCTTCCAAAGAGAAGAGCAGAATCATCAGAAAAAGTGCCTCATTTACTTGGATCGGGGGCAATCTGTTCAAGCTTAGCCCTGATCAGATCTTAAGGCGGTGTGTAAGGGAGGAGGAAGTCTTTGATATCCTCCTCACTTGTCATGATGGGCCTTGTGGAGGACATTTTGCTGCAAAGAGAACTGCCTTCAAAATCCTGCAGGCAGGCTACTATTGGCCCACACTCATCAAGATGTCAGAAGATATGTCAGCCAGTGTGACCAATGCCAAAGAATGGGGAAACCGACCCAAAGGGATGAGATGCCTCTCCAACCTCAGGTGACTCTTGAGCCATTTGAGAAGTGGGGTATGGACTTTGTGGGCCCAATCAACCCTCCTTCGAGGCAAAGGTCTTACATCATTGTGTGCACTGACTACCTGACAAAGTGGGCAGAGACCAAAGCAACCAAAGCAGCAACAGAAGAAAAGGTGGCCGAGTTCCTAAGAGAAAACATCTTCTATAAGTTTGGCTATCCAAGAGAGCTGGTCACCGATCAAGGGAGCCAGTTCACCTCCAACCTGGTTGAAGATCTACTAGCTCATCACAAGATCAAGCATAGGACTTCCACCCCCTATCACCCTCAAGAAAATGGGCAGGTGGAAGTCACCAATAGAGCATTAGAAGGGATCTTGACTAAGGTGGTGAGCAGCAGCAGAAAGGACTGGGCAGATCACATGGTTGAAGCCACATGGGCTTACAACACCACTTGGAAGACCACCACCAGCTTCACACCTTATGAGCTGGTCTATGGGAAGAAAGCTTTGCTGTCCATTGAGTTTGAATACAACACTTTGAGGATGGCAGCTCAGCTGGACCTAGATCTCAGCCATGCACAACAAGAAAGGCTATTGCAGCTGAATGGCCTGGATGAGCACCGAATGCAGGCCCTCCTTCACTCAGAAGTGGTTCAACTTCAGAGAAAGGTGTGGCATGACCAACATCTCCATGACAAGTAATTTCAGTTGGGAGATTGGGCTTTGTTGTATGACTCCAGATACAAAGATTTCAAGGGAAAGCTGAGAACTAGATGGCTAGGGCCATATTCAGTGGAAAAATGTCATGACAATGGATCTGTGCTTATTCGGACCATTGATGAGGAAGCCATCCCCATGCTTGTCAATGGGCATCGATTGAAGATCTACAGGAAGCCTCCCTCAAGACAAGAGTTCATCAAAACTATGGAGAAGGCAGTGTTGGTCATAGAGAAGGGTTCTGCCTCTGCTTTGGGCATACCCTGAAGAATCTAAAAAAAAAAAAAAAACAAAACAAAACAGAAAAACAAAAACAAAAAAATAATAAAGATCCTTGGGTGAAAACCTTTCTAAGGCGCCCAAGGCAGGTAGTAGGGGTGAAAACCTCATTGAGGCGCCCCTATTGTCTTTTCAGAAAAAAAGAGATTGGAAAAATATCCTTGAGTGAAAACCTCTTTGAGGCGCTTAAGGCAGATGGCAAGGGTGAAAACCTCAATGAGGCGCCCCTGTTATCTTTCAAAAAAAAAAAAAAAGAGAAAAAAGAAAAAAGAGAAAAAACAAAAGAAAAACAAGGTCAGCAGATTCATTATGTAAAATTGCATGCAGGTGTTCTATGGAGGAGAGGAAGCCTCTCAACTCAAAGCCAAGGGTCCTCATCATGCAGCCAGGACACCTCACCAGCACCTCCTCCGAGAATCCTCATTTTCTCCAAGGTATGTGCAATTTTATTACAGCTTGAGTCTTCTACAGGAAGACGCAGATTTTCTACAGGAAAATGCAGAGTTTCTACAGGAAGATGCAGATCTTCTACAGGAAGGTGCAGACTCTCTATAGGAATGCATCCTTTCTACAGGAAGTGCTGTATTTCTACAGGAAGCTTCCTGTAGAAGCTCAGAACGGGCCAGAATTCATTTCATGAGGAGATCTAATGGCTAAGGATCGGTTTGGACGCATGCATGCCACTGTTGTCAACCATGCACATTGTTGTTATCTTGTTCCACCATCCTTGTCGACATGCAACAAAGTACCTGCACCAGCAAAGCAGATCGATGAGTCTCGAGAGAAAGCAAATTGTAAATGGAAAAAGCACTAGAGATCTCACACCATATTCATCACAGTCAGCCCGAAGCTCCGAGAGCATGATCGTGAGGCCATCCATCATCGTGCAGCATGCACCCAAGGACGAAGAACTGTTCCAAGACATCCCGCGGGAGTCCTGTAACAGTTAAGCCTACTAGAGTGGATACCATTCACCACGCAGGCCATATGAGGTGAAACGTGGGTGCATGCAACCAAAGCATTCCATCCATCGTCGGCGCTTGTGAACATGGACCTCCGGGCCTGTGTAAGTTCGCCAGCAGCAGGTAAATCGACTCATCAGCGTCCAAAGAGCCGAAACATCGTGTGCAGCCGCGCAGGTAAGTGCCTCGACCCTTCCTTCCATCAGACTACATGAATGTTACTTTGATTGATTGCTAGGTGTAAAGGTGAATGGGTTGAGCGGCCGTATGGCCATTTGGCCGGCCACTTCGGCCAGTTAATGGTCTAGTTGGATGAGAGGGTGGCGGCCATGACAAAAAGAATAGCAACTCGCATGTGAGAGAAATCCCGTCGAGAAAACGAGTTTAACCGAAGAGGCGGCGGCAGATCTGCAGGAATTGATGCGGCGGCAAGTGAACGCGCAGTTGAATGATGGGGTGACGTCACCCAACGGTCCGGCGGGGACAGCTCACCCCCGCGCCACGGATTCCGCCGAATTCAAAATCTAATCGGCTAGATTGCATTCATGCATGTATCAACCACCGGTTTGAACTCGAGCGGCTATCCTGATACGTCTGCAGTGTGATACGCCGAGCCTTTGGCTATCAGAGCGATTGAGAAGCACACCCAAGGCGCAGACCGACTGCAGTCTCTCCCGAAAATCGCGCACTGCATTCTACAGGAACGTTGTCATTCTACAGGAATGCTGCATTCTACAGGAACGTTGTCATCCTACAGGAACGCAGTTTTCTACAGGAAAGCGGGTGCCTCACGTAAAAAGGTGGCCAATTAAAGAGGTAACCCTGAACTCTTCATGCAACTGGTTATTAAAGGTGGCAGAATTGTCGTCCACAGTCTGGTCATAGAAAAACGGTGAAATTGTTGTCTGCTGTGCCTATACTGTCATTCTACAGGATGTCGAGTAATTAAACTGTGTTAAGTTCCTCAGGGATAAGTTTTGTGGGTTATGTGCATGACATTCTACGCTCTGTCTCAGTAAACTAAAATCTCTTCCACAATCACCACCTCTGGTTAAGAAAATTGTTTTATCATGCCGGGTGGGTTTATAAGACGAGAACCCACTGATTCAACCAAATTAAGGGAAAACCAGGAAGTGGTAGAGCTCTTCACACGGGTTCAATGGATATCTTTTTGTGACAAATTGCAGGGGTACAATGATGAAGTGGCAGAAGAATTTTTGCAGGCTCTGAAGCCGAAATCCAAGACACTGGCCATAGTGAACTTCAGAGGTCTAAGCCTCAAGCTCACCCCGCAATATATCAGTTGGATTACTGAACTTCCGATGGGTTTGCCATGGGATAATGAAGAAAGAAAGTTGAGCCAGCAAGCCAAGAAAGAATTCTTTCCACCTGAGGAGGAATTCTCGGAGGACAAAAATGGGGTGCGAAGAACCAGCTTGCTGCCACCATGGAATGAAGTTAGCCTGCAAATCATGAAATATATAACCTGTGAAGGCCGTTTTAGCATCGTGTATGCATATCACTTTCGGTTGCTCACTGAATTGAGGCACCGGGTTGATCTTCCTGTAGAACAAAAACTGAGCATTCCTTATTTCCTGTTGCAGTCTCTAATTGATTGTGCCACAAAGCTAAAAGAGGGCATACCAGATCAGATAGCCCACCATGGGTTGATCAAACTTCTTGTGGAGGATGCGCTTCATTCATATAAGGTTCCCCTCTCATGGGAATCATTCCGGAATTTGACAAGCGATGGAGACATAAAAATGTTGATTGAAGAAACGGGATCCTCAAGCAGTGAGGAACAAGAAGCAGTGGCCGAGGGAAAGAGAGAAAAAGGCCAGAAGACCCCGACCACAGTGCAGAAGAAAGAACAAAAGAAGAAGCATGAGGAAAAGGATGACAAAGAAAAAGGTGGCACACCCATCTTGTCAGCAAGAGAAAAGAGGTCGAAGAGCAGAACGGACAAAGCTGAGGTGGTCCACATCAGCCCAAGCACCTCGTCATCACCTGCAACCAAAGCAAAAAGCAAAACCCATTCAGCAAAGCAAGAAAAGGTGGTGACACCCATGTCTACAGGAAAGCAGAAACAGGCTTCTACAGGAAGCCCGAAAACAGAGACAAGGGCTTCTACAGGAAGCCCGAAATTGGCAAAAGGGGCTTCTATAGGAAGCCTGAAAATTACCAAAGCAGGGTCTTCTACAGGAAGCCCAAAATTGGTAAAGAAAGGATCTTCTACAGAAGGCCCGGAAGTGGGCAAAGCAGGGTCTTCTACAGGAAGCCCGAAATCTGAAAAGAAGGGGCCCTCTACAAGGAGCTCTGAGAAAGCAAAACGCAAGAAAGAGAAGGCTGGTATTCTCGAAAAGGAAGCAGCAGCTGCGCTGGCCGCCCTCAGTACACCTCCAAAGCCGAAGGAGAAGAGAGAGAGGGAGATCCCTCTACCTTTTGAAGCCAGGAGAAGTAAGAGAATAAACACGGGCAAGCCGCAGCCTCCACCCAGCAGCCAAACCATTTCAGGGGGTGTCCCTACTTCACCCAGTAAAAGATCCCCCTCTAAAACATCGGCCACCCCCGAGAGGGGAAGCCCAAAAATAACTTCCTGGACACGAAAAATAGGCCAATCGGCTTCCGAAGCCCGGCTCAAGGAAACAGGAAAGGGGGAGGAAAAGCCACCCTCGTCACCGCCAAGGGCAGAAGAGGCAGGGCCACCAAGAACAGGAAAGGAAGAGCATGCTCCGGGCTCTAGTTCTCGGCCAAGGACAAGGAGCCGGAGCAAAGTTGCTCAAGGATGAGCAAATAGTTTAGCTGGGGGGTGATGATGAGCCCCAATTTTTGGTACAATTTGGGCTCATATTGGCCTACTTACCTTGTTCAACCATTCATCTTTTACCACTTATGCATTCATTTCTTAGTATATTCGTGTTGTTTGTAGGAAGAAGGGCAGGCATTATATCTATGTGACTAATACATGATGATTTCAGGTTCTTGGCATTAAAGAGAGCAAAAGACCACGTAAATGGAGACAAGGAGACAGCAAAGGTGACATTGCGGGTTCATAGGGAGGTTGTCCATAGTCTTGATGACCCTCCTCATGATTTTCACCTTAACTCCGAGCTCTAACAGCTCTCCCCACCGAACTTAAAGGCAGCCAACACGTTCTATAGGATCAATAGTTTTACAGCAGTTTGACTTTCAGTTGGACAGCCAAGCTCCACAAATGGAGGAAGCCAGCTTAATCTTCATTTTGTATAAATATGAAGGTCGTAGCCTTTGTTAGGAGCTTTTTGAACTTTTGGACTAGTATTGTAATTCTTGAGCATAGCTCGGTGTTTGTTTTTGTAAGCCAGTTTTGGCATGACATTAGACTTTTGATCATGAATAAAGGCAAGCATATTTGGATCTAATTCTGAGCTTTTAAGGGAGCTATAGCTCTTAGGTTAGGGCCCAACCTGAGAGCAATAGATCTCCTCTTCTTGTAGTGTTATTTACCTTTCTTTCCAGCATTTTGTTTCCTTGTTTTGATATGCATTTCAAAGAACACAGGTTGCTGATTTGATTTCTTTAATAAGATTGAGTAGGATTAGCTTATGGTTAAATTACTTTCAACTGCTTAGATTCGGATAGGAGGTTTGTAATCCCCTGGAGCTCCAAGAAAAGGTTGTTAGTGCCTCCACTGCCATCTCTGTTTAGGGATTGGGGTGCAGTCTATACCAACCACCAAAAAAAACGCAGTCTTTTCTACTTTCATGCAAGCTGCAACACAGTCGGTTTAATCGTGGATCCTTCCATGCATTTTTGGTCTTGAGCCATACTTCGTCATTGCAATTCCATGCACGACTTTTCTTCATGATTTACATCATTGTTCATTGGTTTAATAGCACAGGTAGCACTGGTTAATGAATTCTCGTTTTTGGTGCAAGTCATAAGTCATTTGTTTTATTTACACTGATCCATATCATTCTACTTCCTTCTTCTTCTTCTCAACCTCTCCTCAAGCCACCTACTCGACCTCTATTCAGCTCGTTTACCTCCCAACTCATCCATTGCCACGTAGCTTCACCTTTTTGACCTTTCGTTGATCCCATCGTTCTATCCACCAACCAACTCCGTGCACTCTTTCTCCATCCTGTTTCTCTGGCCCTGAGTCATCACAAGCTCCATCTCCACCTTACCTATCCACCTATACCGTTCCATCACTTCACCATCCCCCAAAACTTCCACTTACAGCACATCCTGTAGAAGTTAGCAGACTTCCTGTAGAATTCCTTAGTTTCCTGTAGGATCCCCTGCAGACATCCTGTAGAAGCCTGCAAACTTGGTTGCCGAGCATCCGAACGTTGTAGACCTCTGTGGACTAGTGTTAGGGACCGTCTGGGACCTCTCCTATCCATCCTGACCTTTCCCAAGCTTTCTTTCCCTTCGCACCACCTCTGCACAACTAAACCCTAATAAGAAACAAATTCATAATCACTCCATCACTTAAGAAAAAATACAAAAACAATGTTCTTTTTCATAGAAGTAATTTGAGTTCATGCATTTCACATCATTAGAAGTAATGGCATCATTTGTAGACATTTGCACTCTCACTATTGCATCATAGAGGTTAAACTAGTCATATTAGGGTTTACTAGGGTTTCCATGCTTTGGTTGGCTTTCAGTTCATTTTTGCAAAGTAGATCAATTTCCCTTGAGATAGTCTTCGTCCATCATTTAGAAAGATTCTTCTGAGAGCATATAGAAGTTGGCTTGAGCCCTAGCGGACTTGTGCCAGCTGACCAAGTGACAGCTGCGACGAGAGCTAGTACTTGTGCATACAGCACCGTCGCTTCCAAGTTTGTACGAACTACCGGGTTGATAAAATTAGAGATAGGGAGCCCCAGGAGTTGTAGCATTATTGCTACAATACTGGAGCCCACCAACCACTTTCACAGAGATTGTCCTTGCATCCCCCGGATACTAAGGGACTCGTCTCCTCATTTGCACAATCTGGTGTCATCAACCTCTGGAGATCATGTTGAAAGCACACCGTCAACTAGTGAAAGTGAAGCCCCAGAACAAAAAGGGAAAGCTAGATTTCCTTGTAAACTATGCGAAGGCGACCATGCCCTCCCCCGTTGTCCCTTCTTAGACGAAGCTAAAAGAGTTTTGGATGATCGTCCGGTTTCACCGTTACGACTTCCTCCTGGATATAAAAAACTCTTGCTGAGTCCGTCACTAGTTGAGAACCCAGCTGGCCCGCTCAGGTGGTCGGCTGAAGCACCTATCATTGAAGATAAACCAACTGAATCCATACCAGACGAAAGTCACAAGGTCGAAGCAGCAGTTGACCCGGTTTTGCCTTCAGAGGTTTTATCTTCGAATGATACAGTCACTGAAGAGAACAAGGATGACACCATCCAAATTCTCTTCATCAACATAGACTCTGACGAAAATGGGGGCAATCTACCCATTCGCTTACCACAGGAGGGAAGTTCGTCAGAGCCATACCCGGCCGTCTACTCAGTCCCACCTCCAAGCAACCTAGTTGTCTCCTTCGACTGGAATCAACTAGGCAGACCCCGTTTGCCAGCAAGCATACAATTCCGAATTATCGTTCAAATATATAGAATGGTCATGGCTGGTACCATCATAGATGAGGGGGCTTCTATGAGTATCCTTTCCTCTATTGCTTGGAAAGCGCTTGGTTCACCATCGCTGTTGCCTGAGATGAGAAATCTGACAGGCTTTGATAAAGGAACCAGTCGACCTTTAGGGATCCTTCACGATGTGCCCATAACATTGAGGGGGAAGAAAGTTCGCATGAACGTCATGGTAGTTCAAGGACCCTTGGATTATAACCTACTCCTTGGGCGAGACTATATTTATTGCATGGGAGCCATCGTCTCCTCACTCTTTAGAGTAATGTTTTTTCCGCACGAAGGAAGAGTGGTCAAGCTCGTGGACCAGCTTTCATTTCCCGGATCACGCATAGCAAATAGTCATATACCGTCCCTAAATGGTCTTTTCACGCAAGAAATGTCTCAACCCCCAGTCCGTCCTCCCGATGAGCGCAAGTAATTCAGAGGGATATGACTGAAACCCAGGGGGCATGCATCCTGGTCTGCTTCGGCAGGAAAACTTCAGGTATAGGGTAGGTTTCCGCAGGAGAATATGACTAGTCTGTACCCCGTCCATCGGTGGAAGAGGGGTTATTCTAGAATAAGATTCTTTTGTCAAAGTTATGTGGGTTGGTTGATCTTGCCACTCACCTTTGTCTATTTCGGTAGACATCGCCGATGAAGTGTTTTGTTTGCTGCGTGAATAGAGCAATCTTTGGGTAACCTGTAAGAGGTAGGCCTTTCCCGATAGAACAAATGTTTTGTCTGCAAATTGAGAGTTAACCTTGAAATCATATTTTATACCTGGGGGCATGCAAACCTTTTGGAGTGCAAGCAAAGGGCGACTATTTATTTTTTTAAATTTTTAGCTCCTCCCTTTGAACCTGTAGTCTAACCCTTTAAACTCGTAGGATTAGTCGTCACCTAACTTGCATAAAAAAGGGATGTGGGGCAAAAATCTAAAAGTTGTCGTTTTTATATGAGACATTCTTATCATATGACTGGATTAATCGAGCAGTTTTAGCGCATAGTTCAAGCTCGTTAAAAAATAAACATAAGACCGAGCAAATGTTTCCACCCGCGTTTAAGCTCGTTAAAAAATGAATTATCCCCCGGTAAATAACCATCGTGAATGAAGCATTTTCAGCCATTAAAGCGTTGGTCGTGTTTGCACCATCACCTCCACTTTTCCATTGGCCGATAATTCACCTCCATTTGATTGTTTACCCATTTTGAGGAACAGCCGCGAAGAGTGATTTCACTAGCCATCCTTGTGACACTGCCGTGATTGTAAAATTCCAAACCTTACCTGGAATCAGCTGCTACCCATTTTATCACTCGTTCCTCAAAAGACGAGTCTTCTTTAAGCTCTTTTCATCTGACTTGTAAAATATGAAAAGATTGCCGAGTTTTGGCCTTCCAGCTCGTTAAAGCGACCGGAAGTGCTATCCCTCCTCTAGATTTTAATCTTTTTGGACCTGAGGGATTATTGCACAAAAATATCGAGCGCTTGTTTTGTTCAGCTCGTTAAAACTATCGAAAACTCATCCCTTCTGTATTGTTTTATACTTTTTCGGACTTAAGGGATTAGATGACGAAAAAGGAACTTTAGAGTTACCTTTACGTACCTTTTTAGACTCTCTAAAAATGAAAAGGACAGAGTTATCTTTGTCGTTAGACTCGTTAAAAAGATTAATAGCGACAAACTTGTCTTTAGGCGAGAATGAGTTTCACTATCGCTAGGCTCGTTAAAACATAGCGATGGGTTTTCCCGAAGGGAAAATTATAGAACAAGCATATGTTATCCTCCTCAAGCTTGACAAAAATAAAGAGGTACTGGTCAGCAATGACTAGGGAAAAATTGGGAAGAAAACTCAAAGAAACTTTGTTGGTAGCAAGTCGCTCTTGAACATGACACTTCCACTTCGTGCCAGAGTCGGGTTGGGTTGTTTCATTCAACCCTCACATCACCATGGTCACGCCATACCATCCTCATTTGGGGTAAATGCTACCGATCCATCACATAAGTTTCGCCGACATGTTCAAGAGAAGTCATCCAGAGAAGTCACCCATGTCCCATCCACTACCATACATTATATTTCATTATTTCATGATCGCCACCCTGAACCATATATCACCAGATCGTTTTCACCTCCATCAAAATCATTTGCTCCATTCCGTGTCATTGATGTGGGATTCATTAAGGCCCTCCTTTGACGAATCGCTTCTTGTCGACATCAGCTCATTATCCAAGAAGTTGATCTAGGAACAACCCCTTCAGTACTTTGAAGCTTGCATGCCTCAATGGCAAGTTTCTCACTTCCGGCGAGAGGTATACATCAATGACCTTCAACCGAAAGATTTTGCGTGGTGTTCGACGACAAGTCCTTTATTCACACCACGTGAATTGTACTACAGTACCTGGAGGGTCATTATCATTATCGGTGATTCCTCTCGCGCTTGTTAACAATTTACATCATTGAATGGTAATCAAGCGATGTCTTTCCATGTTCGACTTCAGAACATTTCTCACATGGATCGACTTGTACTTCGAGTGAAGATCAGACGAGATTGAAGACCCCGGATCTAGTTTCATCCATCCTGGCTGCGAGATATATTCAGGAAAAATAAACACATTGAAATGTACAGCATTGCAGCACAGATAATCATCCTACCAAAAGGATCATGACTTCATCAGAATCATCAGTCTACCATCAGACGATTTTTTGTCCTATGTACATGAAAATGAATTTATAAAGCTGAGCATGGGAATGCCCGCCTCAGCTAGATCATGAAAACAGTATGAAGATAATGTATTGTATTGTATCTTATTACAGGTCTCCTCCCCAGCATTAGAAGAACTTCGGATCCTCCTAATAAAGCATTTCACCCGATAAACGGCGTCATACTTTAGGGGGCAACTGTTATAGACATTTTTGTGCCTTATAGCTCTAAGCATGAAATGTCCATAAACCAAGGGATCCTAAGTCCCTAAAAGTGTTGTTCCAGCTCCTAAAGAAACAAGGTCAACAAATTACAGCTTCTCCCAGAAGTTCTCCACCAGAAACTACTCAAAACTAGTCAAGTCAGGATCATTTCAGTTGCTCCACTAGCTAACTGCGTTGCAAAGCACCCAAATACACTGGCTAGGTGTGTTGCAACACACTTGAATGCACTACCAGGGTGCGTTGAGCGGGAAATGACAAGTGGCAGAGTCATTCCACGAGGTGGAGAGACAATGGAAGCTTCCAGAATCTTCTCCAATGACACTTGCCTCACTGAATTCGACCAGTGATGAGTAAGAGGCTCTCAGTCTCCAAGTGGATGCAAGAACTGATAGAGAGAGGCCACTAATCAATTCATGAGCTGACTCATCCTCTTTGCATACATCTATATATGGATCCCTCACCAAGAGATCCAAAAGGCTGGAATTTTGTACATTGTAGAGAATTGCTGTTGGTTTTGAGATAGATATCAGAGTATTGGGTGATTTATTCTTTGTGGGAGGTGAAGAGGGGATTCTATGCTGGGAGGTTGATGTTGGATCAGGAATCATCAGTTTTAACTCCTCCTGGATCTTCTTGTTTTATCAATAAAACTATTTGAGTTTCTCCTACATGCTTGTATATCACTGATGTTTGTTATATTTGTATGTTTAGCTTAAATCTGATCCTAAGCTTTTTATGAACATAAATCCATGTCTTTGTGTAGTTTCCTTCTTCTGTGATCTTGCAGGAACTTGGTGACGCTGGGCGAGTAAGGGAGCAGGTAGCTGGAAGCTGTCAAAGAGAAGAGAGATTGGATCAAAGGACTAGCGCAAGACACAGGTTGGTTCATCCTATTCCTCTTCGTTTATAGTTCATAAAGGAGAATACAAGAGTAGTTTTCCCTGTTTGTTTCTGAGGTCTCTGTCACAACCCAGTGGGATAGGGTCGTTCTGAATAGACACTTTTCCCGATAACACCCATTGCTGAAAAGGGCCATTTTCATGTATTGGTTTTAGGGGCAGGGACTTCAATTGTTGTTTTCCTTCAAATATTTGGCACCTGTCACATGATTTATCAAATGAGAAGACATCACCAAACAAGGTGGGCCAATAATACCCAGCTCTGAGAATCTTGTGGGCTGTAGTTTTCCAACAATGATGTCCTCCACATACGCTAGAATGGTACTGCTGCATGACCTGAATGGATTGTCCTTTGTCCAGACACCTTAGCAGGATTCCAGAGGGATCCCTCCAGTAGAGCAGATTTTCATGAATGCAATATTTGGCTTCCCTAAGTTTAACAATTCTGGCTTGGCTTGAACTAAGGCCTAGAGGAATTTCTAGCTTCATCAATAATTGGGCTATTGCAAAGTACCAATCATAAGAAGCTCGATTTTCTACCAATGACTGATTTTTTCCTCGTTCAACTGTTTCTTCTTCTGTTTGACCATTTTCTGCAATTGTAGCCATGAGATTTATGTCCAACGTTCTGCAATTTTCTTCAGCCAATAAATTGGCAAGGCCCTGACCTCTAACAAGCTTGGTGGGCTTCAATTCTATATTAAATTCAATTAAATTTGCAATCCATTTAGCCCTTTTTCCATCAGCATCAAGTTGTGTTAACACATCTTTTATTGAAGCAGAGGGTACATATGCAATTATCTTGGAATGTAGAATATAAACTCTGAAAGCTTTCAAAGACTTGATAAGAGCATATGCATGTTTTTCAATGATATAATACCTCAGCTCAACATCCCTTAAGGTCTTGGTGAAGGATTCGGCTGGATGCTCTGAGCCTTCTTCATCTGCTTGCAATAAAACTGCTACAAGGGTGTCATTAGAGGCAAATGAAAATATGTGGAACTCCTTGTTGTAATCTGGACTTCTTAAAGTGGGAGCTTCCATAATATCTTTCTTAATGGACTCAAAGGATTTTCTTGTTGAATCAGTCCACTTAATCTCTGACCCCTTTTTCAACATGGAGGTAATATGCTTTACAAATTCTACAAATTTGGGATAAACCTCCTTAAAAAAATTATTTTTCCTAGAAAGGACTAGATATCCTTCTTTGATCTTGGAACAGACAAGGTCTGCATTGCTTTTACTCTTTCTGGGTCAATTCTGACACCTACAGTAGAAACAACATGCCCTAACAGCTTGCCCTCTTCTAAAGCAAATTGTGACTTTTTAGGATTTACTGAAATCCCAAACCTTCTGCACTTTAGGAACACCCTTTTCAAATGCTGCAAATGGTCGTGATGGCTACTGGAGTATACTTTTATATCGTCAAGGTAGACAATGACAAATTTATCCTTCTCTCCCACAAATTCTATATCCATAGCTCTCTGAAAGGTGACTCTAGCATTCATCAATCCAAAAGGCATCTTGGAATACATAAAAGTGCCCCAAGGAGTGGTGAATGCAGTCTTCTCTTGGTCATATGGATGTACAACAACCTGATTATACCCTAAAAATCCATCCATGAAAGACATCACTTTGGCCCCTGAGATCTTCTGCAGCAAATGCTCCATCTTGGGCAGAGGATAGTTGTCTTTCTTAGAGAATTTGCTTAAGTTTCTGAAATCAATGCAAAGCCTAATTTCTCCACTTTTCTTCCTCACACTATTAGGTTGGCTACCCATTTTGAATATCTAAGAGGGACTATGATTTTGGCAGCCAATAACTTTTTTATTTCCTTTTCAACCAGAGGGAGGAGCAAAGGATTTATTGGTCTCAGCTTCTGCTTGAAAGGGATGGTGTCTTTCTCTAAAGTTATTTTATGTTGGATGATCTTTTTGTCATTTTTTTTCAGGTCACTATATTCCCAGGCAAAGACATCAGCAAATTGCTTCATTAAATTGCAGTATTCAGCACTATGGGCAGCAGACAGATGGGTGGATAGATTTATTTATTTGGGCTGATCTGGACTCCCTATATTATGCTTATAGACTGCAGATTGGTCTTCTTTTGGGAAGCCTTATAAGGCATATCATTTTGGTCAAACAGATTTTCTAATGGAACCAAACCCTTAGGTATATGATTGCTAGGCAGTTGGATGATGCTATCTTTACCAATTCTGTTTCTTAGCTGGGATTGGGGATTTTCTTCCAAGGCTTCATTTTCTTGGTCAATTTGCATTTCAGAAAATTCACCAATGACTTACAGAAACCTATTCACTTAGTCATCATCTTCAAAAACTTTCCAATGTTGAACATTATTAGGAAAGGATGGTCTATATTTCATTTGAAATTCATAAACTAGTCTGGGAGGCATGGGAGGGATAAACATGCTAGAAAAAACAGCAAGGGAATCAACAAGCTGATTTTTGGCTCTGGGGATATATGAGATACAAAAATTATCAAAAGAATCTTTGAGTCTCCATACCTCATCTCTGTATGCTTTCAGCCTTGTGTTCTTTGCTTGGAATGTTTTATTCACTTGTTGAATGATAAGATCAGCATCTCCAAACACCTTTATGCTCCTGATTCCTCTATATTTAGCTACATTGAGACCCAATAGCAGAGCCTCATACTCTGCTATATTTTTCGTGACTTGAAAGGCTAGCTTAAAAGACAGATGTGTGCTTTCTTGATTTGGAGATATCAGCACCACCCCTGCTCCTGCAGTCTCCCTAGAACATGCTCCATCAAAGAACATATCCCAAACCAAACCTCCTTGCTCTCCCTCGACCTGATTCACTGGTTTCTTGATCTGCATTGAGGCCTTCTGGGATTCTTCAATTTGGAGAATACAAGCTCCAAAGTCAGTGTCCATAGCATATATGGGATGATTAGAAGGATTCTTCTCATCACTTATGATATAGGCCAGCCGTGCTTCTGTATACAATCTCCTGCTTTCTCCTCCAAAAATTGGGACAATGGCATAAGATAAGCCATTCTGTAGTGTCCCACCTAGTCTCTTAATCCACCCTCTGGACAACAGCATACCAAACTTGGGGGGTACATCTTCTACCACAATATCCATCATCATGCTCTTCATTGGCAGTTGAGTTAGGGTAATGGCCAAGTCTTTGATAAATCCTAGGCATTTTACTTTCCTTGAATCAAAAGAGAATAAATCATGATATGGTCTAGTGATATCAAGGCCTAACTATTCCATGACAGCTTTAGGCATCAAATTGTAGCTGACCCCTGTGTCGAGCAGGAAATTGTGGAGAATTTTGTCATGAATGGTCAAGGAGACATAAAATGATGGAGAATTATTATCAGCAGGTTCAATCATGGGGATGAGCACAACTACAAGCTTATCATCTTGTAAATTGACATAGTCAGTGGAGGTTTGTGAGGTGTTCAACTCAAGGGCCTCAAGGATAGGCTTTCTAAAAACTTCACTCTTTACAAGTTCTATCAAAGGCACAGATATTTTTAACTTCTGGACTTCTGACTCAAAACTGAAAGGGGAAGGGGACTTATTAGGACCTCTTACCTCTTGAGCTGGCACTTTAAGGATGACTGGATCAGCTGCTGGGTTCTTCTATCTGATATTCTATGACTCTGTTGGGACAGGATCTCTTTGGGCATGATTCTCCTTGACATTGTTTGCCTTTGACCTAAGATTATATCTTTGTTGTTCATCGGTCTGCAGAACAACCTCTCTGTCCCATTCTTGACTAGTTTGGTCCTATTGTAATGATTCCTCATATGCAGTAAATGTCACAAAGGCAGCACTGCCTTTGTCTTCCATGCAATGGATTTCATCCTCTTCTTCGAACTGCTCCTCCTCCATGACTACATTTCGGAAAGGAGCCTTAACCTTCTGTTCATCATTTGCTTCTTTACCCGTTCGAATGATTTGCAACTGTTCATTTTCTCTTCTGAATGGATTTGGATTTCTTGGAGAAAATGTGTTTGGAAGCCTTGATTTCCCATAACTCTGCTCAACTTTCAGCTTAGATATCTCAGCAGCCAATGACTCTATCATCTTAGTCATCTTATCCAACTTCGGTTCTAAATAGGAAACAGAGGAAGAAGAAGCCTCACCTCTCTGCCTCCGCCTATCAGCATGAATTTTAAGCTTTTTTGTAGCCATAATATTTGATTCTACCTCTAGTGTTGCATCTTGCAAATTAGCTAGAGTGGCACATCTTCTTTCTCTCAACAACAGGCAGAAATCAAAGTCAAAAACATTGGCATAAGTGAGTTTGGCAGAGGTGGGGGTGGGCTGTACTTCAACCGATATCTTATTATACATACGGTTAAATCTTTTATTAAAATCAGGCAATGATTCCCCATTTTCCCTCTTTAGGTTTCCAAACTCTGTATGGTAATAGAGCAAATCTTTCCTATCCCCCCATTGCTTCAAGAATGCATCATCCAATGCTTCAGCGTCTGCTATGGACCTATGGGGCATTTCTTTGAACCACTTTCTAGCCTCTCCATCAAGGCTCTGGACAAATACTCTCATCCATACATCATCTTCATTGATATCCAGGTTATCAGCATAGCTATAAAAATAATCAAGGTGTTCTTCAATTGTTACTCCTTTTGTACCAGTGAATGTGGGCATATATTTATGATATTCTCCTGCAGGTATGTCATTCAAAGGAACAAGAAAGACCAAGGGTCCATAGCTAGTAGCTATGACTCTTTCCATCTTCATGGGAGCTTGCTAGCCTGCCATGACTGGGCTAGGTGGAAGGATACTGGTAGATGGAATGGTAGGAAGTAATGAAATAGATGAGAGGACTGAAGGAAGATGATGGACTGTATGGTAGGCTTTATTTGGATTGAGATCCAAATGAGAACTGACTGAACAAGGAGCTTTATGAATCTCTGAAGGTATTTCTTCACTAACAAAGCTAGGCTCTAAATCTTCAAACTGTATATTTTCAGCTATAACCTTCTCTTTCAGAGATGCATAAGATTTCTTAAAATTACCTGATCCTGATGCTCCTTTCTGTGATGCTTTCCTTTGCTTGGCAATCTTCTCAGGGTCAAGCACTAGGTCAGCTAGTGATTTCTAAGGATTTATCCGGGTATGCCTCACAAATTGAGCCAGAACTAAAATGTGGAGTCACCACTAGGTAGGTCCTCCAGTAGAGTCGCTAGATAGATGATTACAACCAGAAATGTGTCCAGACTTTGTCTATCATCAAAACATGCAACTATGTCATTCTCCCAGGGAATTTTAGCTTCAATCTCCTCTCCCCAGCAATGGCACCAATCATTGTTATCACCCCATGAAACTCTCCTAGGTTGTAGCTCAAAGATGCTCGGGAACATTACAAACTCAACTCAATGTTGGAAATGGATGAATGGAAGGAATGATGCTTGTTCAAGCCAGATAACCACTCCTACTTTGCTTGACTCCAGACATGCGTGAACACCCCCAGACTACAAGGCTTTATACCACCAATTACTAACAGTTTAAGGATTCGGTGAATATGGAGAATACTGACCACACCAGCAGATGCACAGGACCCTGTGATGGCTGGTGACAACCAGTAAACAGGTCTACAAATCTAATTCCCTAGTATACAGACAAGATGACATCTCTTTGTCACTAAGTGAAAATAAATCTGATTAACACATTCACTGACAGCTACTCTAATGCTACACAACAAGAGTTCAAGAAAAATGCATATCAAGCACAGCCTAGAACAGAATAGAAATGGAAAGTGAGCAATTAACAACAAAAGAAGCTTGTATTAGCTGAAAATGAAGATGAGACGCTACAAGTATCAAAGCAGTTACAGTCTCCAGAAGTTGAACCTTACATCAAAACGACAACAAATCAACCCTGATTAGATCTTGTTTCTAGGTTTATATAGAGTTTGAATACAAAGGCACTCGACCATTCTAAGTGTGGAGAGGTCATAATCGACCACCAACCGCTTTAACTCCCTAGCAGAACTTTTGAGTGCAATTGCTTGCTATAATGAATGATTTGATCTTCTCGAGTGCTCTGTTATCCTTCTCCTTCTCAGCCATGTTGTCCGTGGAACAAAGTTGTTGAGGAGGAAATGAATCTAGTACCGAAAATTGACTACCTTCATCCTTTCAGGAGAATAGAATGGTTATAGTACGTGGATTGCATAGTGGTCAGAGTAGTCAGATGGTGGAGAAATATCGGTCGTTGGATCGAGCGCATAAATGGCGGAGATGAGCGAACCAGGAGATCGGAGGAGGCGGGAGCGGGGTGATCACAGGCCGTTGGATCTCAGGCGAGCAGATCCAACGGTCGCCGAACGTGGAAGATGCATGGAGTTTATCAGGTGGGGAGAGCAGGCTTGAGCGATAAATGGTATTTCTCGCACCGCTATCAGGGTTCGGGTGGTAATCATACACAACCAAGCAATCCCAGTTATCATGCGACGCGTGGCAACGGGAAACACGGAAATCGCTTTTCATCGCGAGTTAGCGTGTGGTTATGTTATGGCAGCGGGGGAAGCAGATGTCATCGGATTGCGGCAGATGTGATCGACGACTTTGATTAAAAGACGACGAAGGGTTATGGAGGCGTGGGCTCACATGGTTACGATGCTATGGGATCTTAAACTTAGTGCTTGGGGGTTTAAGAAAAAAGGGGTTTATGCTAGGTATGAAGGGAAAAATGGAGTTAGCGGGGTGAAAGGGAGTAAGCGGAGTGAAGGAGAAGGATGAAGATGACCGGCGTGAATCCTCTTTGAGTGTAAACAACATGGCCAAGCTTGTAGTTGACCCTTAAAATGTCAAAGCTTATAGCAGGGCTAACAAGACTTACCTAGTCTGATTCCTCCACAGGTGCAATGATCCCAGCTTCCAGCATCATATCCAACTCTTTACTCACCGTTTCCTTATATTTGGATTTAATTGGTAGGGGGAGTTTCTTTATAGGCTTCGCATCTGGCTTCAAAGTAATCTTCATGACACCCAAATCCCCTACTATCCCCTTTAGATCAGAAAAACTTGGTGGGAAACAAGTCTTGATATTCGTGCAGTAGCTCTATGACCTTATGAACCGTATCTTCATCCCAATAGTCACCTATCTTAGCAAACTTCGGTTGCACGTCCAATCCAATATTTACCTACTTAGTCTTTAAAGGCTCTGATATGTTAGGGATTGCTGCTTTGGGTCCCTCAACCTCGCATTGTCCTTTGGACTCAAGAATATTGATGTTTCTAGGGTCATCTTCACCTTCTTCTATAGTTACATTATAACATTCCAGTGCATGGCACAGCTGGGTATTCCAATCTGGCTGAACCCATGCTACCAGTTCCTCAGGGATTCTAAAGATCGCAGCTTTGATTTCTTGGAGCACCTCATCAATACATTCAAAGCCATCTTCAAAGTTGAATGTCAACAGGAAACTTTCCTTTAGGATATCCCATTCAATCGTCCCATGTCGTAGCTTGGTTTCTAGATACCAATTCATTGGAATGGTATCTAAAGTGTGACAAAAGATGTGAACGCACTCCAGCTTCAGTTCCTCTCCCCATGCCTTATTCCATCGCACCAAATGTTCGAGCAAATATTCCTTCCCTTTGTATTTCTCTGTCATATGGGTATTAGCATAGCCAAATCTTAGCTTCATCATTCGCCTGTGTTCTTTCCAATCGGGGAAGCTATCCTTATGTGTACCCCACCACTAGGTAGGAATAGAATGAAGTGCCAAATCTAGTGCTCAGAATCGATGCTCTTTTGGCACATCCATCTTGAATTTATCCAAAAATAAATTAACATCATCTAAACCATCACAAGAAGCTAAATTCCTTACCTTAATGGATATGCATCAGATCGATTTCGTCAACATATTACAGTGCGGCGAGGAGACTTCATGTAATTGGTTTTGCCAATGCTCAAGCTCTTCATTAGAATTTGAAGTGCAGGAATGATCCCTATCCCAGGTGATCCATCCATCCTTTGTAGGGTTGATTCATTCCTCATCGTGCATAGTGATCTTATAAATATGATCAAGATCATCCTCCTCCTCATAATCTCGCACCGGTTCAGTATATTGTGCATCTTCAGTTGGATCTAATGGAATAGTGACCAAGAGATCCTCTATTCCAAACATTATTTTTTACTTCTTAAGGTCAATAATCGTGTCCATATCAGGCCCAATCAATTCCTCGTAGAACAGGGTAAGGGTTACTATTTTCAACTATCTCAATCACTTCAAAATCAGTTAGGTCACTTGCTCCTTCAATATCCACCATGACCCCATATAGGTGACCCATAGGAATGATCTTTTGTTTATTTTCCATGCGTAGCTAGATAGGATACCATTGCAGCACATTCATCCCCATTGTTTCCCATGTCTTCTTCAACAAAACATTCGCATCAGATCCTAGATCATGAATTACCTAGTCCTCTCATATTCCCAAATTTTCACAGTCAGTCACATCTCGCGACCTATTAACTTCTTGATTTTTCCCACTTTTCATATTGTGAATTAATCTTATCGGTACAATTTTCAATCATCTCCTACAACCCTTCTACCACCCTTTTATCTTGTAGGAGCTTGATACAAGTCTTCAAAATTGTACTTAAAAATGAGGAGTCTACATCTTGTGCATTAGTGTTTACACCAGACTTCTCCTAACTTCCTAAAGTAGAGGCTTCTGCAAAGCTCTTTTTAGCTTCCATAAAAGTTTCCTTGTCGCGGCTTTGGGTGAACCCAACTTTCTTCTCAGTAGCCTTCCATACCCATCCTTTAGCCTATGGCTGCTTTCCTTTATCCTCTCCTATGGCTATGCCACTTCGTGTCACGATATTGAAGCTAGCCTCCTCTTCATGAGGCTCCACTCTCATCATTTGGATATTCTATGTAGGTGTTTGAGCTTTCTTTCCCTACATATTTGCTATAAGTATTGGGAAATATTCTATGACATGGTTGAACTGCCATAAATACTGACAAGAGGGGTGCGTCGGATTCTGGAAGTCACATGCAAAATGACCTTCCTCTCCACAATTGTAACAAATAACCTGTATGTGACCCCTTCCATCTCCTCCTCCTAATTCTCCTCCTCAGCCTTGGAACCCTCCATGCATCGCACCTTTTCCCTAATCCTAAGGCTAATTCTCTACCTGCATACTATATGTAGGGGTCTATTCCATCATCATTTCATATCTCCGACAATTGTGCTCATCATGCCCAACCGATTTTTAGAAAGTGCAGAACAATTGTTGCGGAGTTTGTACAAACTTTTGCAAGATATGACAGTTATCTGTTGGGTGTTTCCCCAAGATATGAAAATAGTGCACCATAAGGCTACTCCCGTACTTGTCCTAGCGGTGTTTTTTGGTTTCAAGGGGACAGGGCCTCCCCCAATAAGGTAATTTTGATAGACTGGATAGTGGTCCTTATCATGACCACGCCCTTTACACTTCAGGCACCAAACGTCTGTGCTCACCTCAGGATAGGATTCCTTCCCCTTCTTAATACTATGTAACTCCATGTGCAATTTGGCTAGTTGTGACTCGATCTGTTGTACCCCCAGATTCGTATCCTGCACATGTGAAGCTTCCAACCTCATGGCAATCTCCAATGCTTCATCTTGCGTTCCTATTTTCTGTTGTGACAATGGTAATCTCAAGTGAGGTAGGAGTGAAGTAATGTACCAATCTTAATGGTTATCATCAGTTGTAATTATCATGTTATCCTATTGAATCAGACACTTTAGTCTTTGATCAAATTCCCATGCATACTCATTCACCCTCTGCTAAATCTCTTTAAATTATGTTACTAACTTGGCTTGTGTTTTGGGTTTCTTAAACTCATTTTTCAGCACTTGTTTGGTTTCTAGCATAGCAACATTGGGATTTCCTGAGAAAAACTTGATATAACAACTTAATGCTTTGTCTTGTAGTGTTGTGACTAGCTGCACTTTCTTGATATCATCATCATTAATATGTTGTGCCTTCCGTACAACATTTGCAATGAGTCAAAATTATTCAGGGTCTTCAATCGCCAGACCCTTAAATACAAACATATTCATCATGTTGTCCTTGTTAAATGATGGAGGTGGAGGTCTAGGTGAAGGTGTAGGTGCGAGGGCTGGAGTTGGATGTGGAGGTGGAGTGGATGGATGAGGTATCGTTGTAAAACATTGGCTTACAATTTGCAACACAGTTCATGGTGTCCTCAAAATATTACCTTCATCGTCGCCATCAGACGATCTTAACAACGGACTATATTCAAAGCCTGAATCTACATTTCTTCTTAATTCTCTCCCACTTTGAATAGTCCCAAACATAAATTTAAAGGCATAAACCACTTTTCACACAATAACATCTTAATCCATGTCTTCAGGGGTTCTAGGTACTTACCTCTTAGTCCCTTGAAAAAATTGTGCTAATGAATCCCCCCAGAATACTATCCATCTAGTGGTCGACAGCCCACGCGATCTTCTTTTCTGAAGTCTTCGAAAGCTTTAAAAGTTCTGGTTTCCACACAATAGGTCCATCAAGCTTCTAGGTACCTTGACTATCCACCAATTTGTACAACCACTCGTGTAATTCACACAGGAAAGAACCAAAGAATATGTTTTTCTGTAAATAGCTATCTGTTCAGCCACTCTTCCTTTGACAGATGCAGATTCCTGTTCTCTTGAGCTAAAAACACATGTACTTTGCAATCTATCCACTTTTAAAATTCTTTCATAGTGGGTAACCACTTATCACATATTCCTCACATAGATCCCGGTCTCGGCAATAGAACCATTTGTTGGCTTGATGGGCCCTGACCCAGGTTCAAAGTTAGTTGTGCCAACCAACAAAACCCTAAATTGTTGGCCCTTTCGGAAAAACGTACGTAACGCAGGCTACAGTATCACCTGACAAAGTATTGGGGGATGGCAGAACTAGTTTTCTACATCCAGAGGCTTGTTTTATGGGTTCCTATGGCTGCTAGGGCTTAGCTTAGTCTTCATGAACCTTAATCGTTCTGAAACAGTAAATTATAGTAATTCACCTAAACAACATATATATCTTCGTGAAAATCTTTAATTATTCATAACATCAAAAAATATTATTGATCTACCACTTTCACGCATAATATAGGCATTCATTCACATAATTTGTAATACAGAGTGAAAATACAAAAAATTGTAGAAGTAAAAATAGATACATAGATGCACATTTACTTGATCAAAATTGTCTTTATTAGATGTATTCGTTCAAGTACATACTCTTTTTCCCTGTGTACATAGCCTGTGGACTTACCAAGGCTTCCGTGCACTCAGCTGCATGAGCCTTCCCCTTCGCCTAAGTATAGGAAACAAAATTTTCCTACCTTAGCTTATTTGTCCAAACAATGATCTTCTAGTTATGACCTTTTTTTCTAGACTCGCTATGACCTTTCTATATATATTCTTTTCTTTTAAGAAAACATCGTCCATGGACCATGGGCAGGTCTCAAAACTTATTATCCTCAAATCATGGAGATTTTACATTTGTACAAAAAATAAGGATAAAAACGTAACCCCAGGGGACCCTATCCCAACAGCCCCGCATCTGCAAGTAAACAAAACATAGTTTCAATATCATCATAAATCATAAATACATGAAAACATATACATATGGATACAAATGCATAAATAACAAGCATATACCTAATGGTCCCCAGGCAACACCTCGAGGAAGCCCCATCTCCAAATCTTCCGAGAAGTTAACTCCATGGTACGAATAGTCCAAAATAAGGCGGGGTTAGACTCAAACCAATGCTAAACCATGTTGTCCCAGTAATGACACACCTCACCTCCACCCTCCTTGACATCACTCATACCCAATGGTGCATGCGAGGCTCCCGACAAGGCCCCTCTAGTACTGCAAGAATAGGGCGAAGCATAACCACCTGCTCATAGAGTATACTGCAAAGCACACTTCCATAGAAGAAACTCTTCAACATCAAATGCTAAACATTGGTAAGCGGAGACATCATCACTTGATACAAAGATCATGCCCAATCAAAGAACACACCTGCTTGTAGCCGCTACAAAATTGATATATTCAGCCCCAAGCACTGGTTGGGGGATGCCAACCCCACAAGTCTGACAATCATAGCTAGTGTTGCTTGCCTAGTTAGATCCTCCACCATTGTGATCCTCATGCATCCATCTGAAATTGGATTAGCACCACAGTGCCCATCAACCCAAACTCTCATACCAGCATCCCCTCCTGGAAGTGGATAAGGAAGCACCTCCCCTCACAGCATCAACCCAGTAACAAAATAGATATCGATCTGCACCAATATCAGGAGGTATGTATGGCGAATAATCATCACCCGACAATCTGCATCCCAGCAACTAACCAGATATTGCAGGAACCTATCCTGCAACCTCATCAACGGGTTCTGAAGGAACTTCAGCAACCCCCACTACACTAATTGATGCCTCACTCCACCATCCTACGACACAAAATTTTGAAGCACCCACTCTCATTCTCTCCAGATCATCCTACCACACAGGATGCCATAAGTCAAAAAAGAGAACCCCTTTGGTCATCAAAATTCAAGATGTGGGAAAAAACCGATTTCCCCCCATCACACGCATGTCTCCTAAACAGGCGCACGATGCTCGCGCCCGTCTCCTAAACAGGTGCAAAGTGTGTGCTCTTGTCCTCCAGAAAAGTGCATAGTGCATGCGTCTATATCTCATACAGGTGCACAAACGATGCAAAAAATTGTGGGAAATGAGCGACAAGCCCCAGAAAGGTTCATCATGCAAAACCAAAACACAAACACGTGTTGCATCTAAGCATTTTTTTCACGCGACACCTTCGCACAAAACTCCAATTTTGTGCTAAGATTGTGCGGCTCAAGAAGAGTCACACACACAGTCACTTAGATTGACCTTAAATAGGTTGTACAAGGGACCCCTATATGTCCTACCTAACCTAAAAGACTCAAAATGACAAAGTCTAGGGTGCAAGCTCTTACCTGTCTCTCTTTGCATGAATCTTGGGTGCACAGGTTGATCGCAACGACAAGAAATGCTCCACGAAAGCTCTATAGCCTCCACAGCTCAGGAATGTAAATGATTGATATTTGGGCCCCATGGCACTATCTATTGCCATTTTTTCCATCTCTTGGTGTACATTATAGAAGCCTAGGATCTTCATTGACAAAGCTGAAAGAGACACGAAGATCAGTCCCACAACATCTTCATCATAGAACCCTTCATTCCGGTAAAAACAAAAAAACATTTTTTCGGCCTATCGCATATGTCAAGTACTTCTCCAGCTCTCTAACTCCATAACATTTATTGC
This sequence comes from Pinus tabuliformis, assembly GCA_031772625.1. Classification (NCBI taxonomy): domain Eukaryota; kingdom Viridiplantae; phylum Streptophyta; class Pinopsida; order Pinales; family Pinaceae; genus Pinus; species Pinus tabuliformis. The sequence goes on from CM062806.1 coordinate 175,174,519, forward strand.
ATATGTATGTCTTGAAAAATTCTTTCACTATGAGTTTTGGTTTTATCCATTATAGGAACATCATACATTGTCATCTTCAACGAACACCTCGACGAGTGAAAAGAGAGTAGGTATCATTCTCCACTCAGCATGATAGGCTTCCCCCTAAAAAGCTTTGCATATCCTGACATCATTTCTCTGAAATTCACCATAAGGTCCAACATATCAACCATGTTTACATTGGCTTATTGGGGCTTGACCCAGGTTCAGAGGTGATTTAGCCAAAAAACTCCCAGTACTACTGGCCCTTTCGGCAACAGTCCGCAGAGTGCGGACTGAGGTCTCACCCAAAGTAGTATGGGAGGGTGCTAGAACCAGGTTTCTGCACCGTGGAGATGTCTGATGGTTTCAAGTGGTCCGCAGTTTGACCGTGCGCATACATTGCTACGCTCGCTTACCCATACCTTGCAGCCTAGGATGTTGCCTTCATGTAGCCCTACTTAGGGGTCGAACAGTGTTATTACACAAATCCTTACTAGTCGCCCGATATTAATTTATTAACTTAGCTTATTTGTACGTGTTCAGCTACACTTAACAGTATTCACAATTCATATAATTGTGCGCAGTAAATAAACCGTCTAATTGCAATTTAAGATCAAACATGTAGTAACTAAGAATAGATGCACAGAATTAGTAACAGAACCTTTATTTATTAATCCTTTCTCCGGTTACAGACTCAACTCTACCTTATGTACTCAGCCGCAGGGGTCCCCGCACTTAGCTACGGACTCTACTAGGCCTCTGTGCACTCAGCTGTAGAGCCTCTTCCTACTACTATGAATCAAGAAGCACTTAGACTCTTCTTCTATGCTTTGCTATCTCATTCTGTCTATTTTATTCTATCATGGTCTCCTTCCCTTTACAACCTAGAGCCTCGCTCCTATTTATACAATCCCATGGTCTGCGGACCATGGGTAGGCTGACATTACATTCAAACTTAGGGCAGATAGCCTTATGACTCTAACATACATTTCGTGCCTGCAATTCACGGGGCTTTACAATAATATTACTCAAAACTTTGGCTTTGAGCCCCAAAACATGTTTTGGGGGGATTCCATGCCCAACAAGTTCCCAACACAAACATCATGACTCACCCTCCAGTCACTTTGTTGACGCGACGATCTTGGCACGGAATCCCTCGAACTGTTTTCGTATGGTGCTGATGTCTACAGCACACTGAGCTGCTGCTTGCTGAACCTGTTGCATCCTTTATTCTGAGACCTCTGTAGCTGGCACGTTTTCTTGCATCTGCACATGCATCCCCTGAATCTGCGTGAGCTTCCCTTCAATATTCGTCGTGATTGTGAAGGCCTCATCAATCCATGGATGAACGCACACTTTGAGAACTTCTTCCTTTTAGCACGCCACATCCACCCGCTCCTTTAATGCCTTGGCATGCTGCATCCTCACAAGCCACTGTGTGAGGACTACTATCTGCGCAGACCCTCTGATGTTTCTGTATTGTTGCTGGAGTTTGTGTTCCTCTGTCTCCAGCTACTGGATGTTGGGATCCTCCTGCAAAGTCATGAGGACCTCCAGTGCCTGTTCCAACATATTCGTACAGTTGTGCACTACACCTCTAATATCTTCCAACCCTACTGCAATAATGATGGCACACTGTTCTCTAGTTTTCATGGGAGTGGAAGGTTGTGCCTTCAACCACAGCTCAGCGATTTAGTGATTCAACTCAAGCTGCACCCTTGTCATCTCTTCTCTCGTGTCTCGGACTCCACTTTCCAAACTGTGCATCTACATTTCTACTAGTAAATCAGTTGCGATGGCTTTGGGACACATCAACAAGTGTTATCTATTGTGTGCACCAAATGTTGATTCTGTGACACCAAGTCATCGTGCTGCAAGATGATCTATTCTATGTTAATTATCTGCTCGCTGAGAACCTGGATCGCGCTACTCTCCCTGGCCCGCAACTCTTCAGTTATCCCATCCTATAAGTGATATAGCATTTATCGAGGAAGGGTAGCTAGGTGAAGACCAATGTCTTTCGTCATGTTAAGTGACATATTATCCATCACATTGGACAACACTAGAGCTCCCTCTGGCAACATTATTGTGTTTTTCATCCTTGCGTGCAACATCTGCTCTGCTACTGAATTTCCTGCTGCGACATGCATTGACAAGGTGCATTCCTGAGGGGGCCTTACCTATAACTCATGTAGCTATGACCTGAGGGCCCCCAACATAGTCTGATGCTCCTGCATGAACTCCTAAAGTGATTCACTTGTGACATCGCGAACCGTCTCGCCGATGTCATGGATATCACCTTTAGTTAAGGTGATCGGGTCAATGACCAACTTCGAGGCCTTGACCTTCTTTCTCGGGCCTGATCTCTCTACGATGCGCGATCACTTTAATTGTGTGGACACTATCCCTGGGTCTGTGCTCCCTTTTGTTGTTTTTGTTTCCTCTACCTCCTGCCCTAAGGATGTTGCTTGGCCCTCGTCTTCCTATGACATTGCTACCTCTTTTGCCTATGCTTTTGCTGCTGCATCTGTGGCCTTCTTTTGCTGCACGGCTTTCTACGCCACCTCACACACTGCCCTTACCTCAGCTACTACTTTTTTGTTTTACCTTTTCTCTGCTAATTGAGTGACGTGCAGCTTAGCATCATCCTTTTTCTTCTAGGCTACAACCTTCTCCAGTTCTACCAGGTCTGGAGTGTGACATTTTGGAGGCCATGTCTCTAAGACAGTGAAAACAACATCGTCACAGGCTACAAATGGTAGCTTCATCCACTGCTTCACTGGATCCTTTCACACCCTAATATAGATTTTGTGCATATCAGCTTTGAAGTCTACAAAAATCTGCAGACTATTTTGCACTGTACATGATAGGCATGGCCTCCTATTGATCCACATCTGGATGCCCACCTCCATGAGCACCCATAAAATTTTGATGTCGTGAATTCGTTTCACGACCTTGGTGGCCCAGAGTTAAGCATACTTGCAGCCTCCAGTAACTCTTTGTCAATGTTGGGTAACTGACTGTCCTCCGACAGTTCTCCCACTATAAGCAATATGGATAATAGCAACCACGCGTAGTGGAAGTTCTTACCTTACTCCTGGGCTTTGCGACAGTTTATCAAAAACTCCTCGCAGAGGAATTTGGCCCAGTTGAACTAGGCCCCCTCTGTGCACTGCTCGGCCAATGTAACCGCCGACGCTAGTACCTGATCAGCGCAACACTTTCTCACAATTTTTCCGGCCAGGAGTTGGGTTGCTATGCGCACCCCTTTGTCCTTGATGCTTTAGATGACGTAGCCCCTCTTCTTCTTCTCCAGCTTATATTTTTCCTTCATGGCTTTTGCAAGGCCAAATCGCTTCCTTTTCCACCTATAGTTGCGGGGGGGAGCTGAGAAATCCTATGAATGAGGTCTGTCATGATGTGAATAGGCTCCTCCAGCCATAGATACCCATCATGCACCAAGCAGTAGTTGCCTGATGACGAAAATGGTGATGGGCACGATGGAAATGTGGTATCCATAACAAGTGCAGCAACCTAGCCTTTTCCACACCACGCAGCCATTTTCACGGCTCTAACATTATCATCGCCCCCTCGGTGTTCTGCTTCATTCAGTTCCTAGTCTCTAGGTGCGGGAACTTCTCGCTTTCAGTAAGGTCCTAGTTTTCAAATTTCATGGTTGGTACGCGGCCTAGGTGCGTGCCCTCAAATACAATGACATCAGGGAGGAGCGAGGTCTTAAGGGAGCTTTTCATTTCATCTAGGTTCTTCAGCACTTTCGTTCTCCCTTTCCACGGAGGGACATACATTGGCAATTTTGTTGGAGTGTGCAATGGTTGGATATCCTCCTCCACTTCTTCTTCTTCTTCTTTTGTTGTGGCAATCAGGGCCTACAAGTCCTCCTCATCCTCATCAGCTTCTATTGTGATTTCTTTCCCCTTCTCTTCCATGGATAGTTTTCTATGCCACGGATTCCTCGAGGATATACGTACTGGACCCATTACCTATTTATCTTTCTTGGGTCGCGGTGTTCGCAGTAATTTGGGGATTTATGTCACCACCCCAGCGACTTCTAGGACATCCCCCACCATTTGGGTCTTTGCGGCCTCACCGGCGGTTACCTCGTCAATCCCCAACCCATCCTTAGTGACCATCATCATTTCTAGACTGTATTCTATCTCTCGCAAGCTTAGGGGCTCAATTATCACTCGACTTTCAACACTCCATGCTCTGCTCAAACGTTCAATTCTCAAATGACCAAGTGTTGTTCGCTGGCTAGCCTTCTAAGCTCTATCATGCCTTTCGAATTCGAATTTGACTGTTCCCCCAAATTTTGGGCCATTAATGCTTTCTTGGCAGCAGACTTTCCCAAATCTTTCCCATAACTTGCGTCTTAAATGCCCGCCACCCGCTCCATTTGGCCTCAAACCGAACATCCCATCATGAATAATGACACCAACGATCACTTCCCAACCAACCTGTGTGACAGCACAGCCTTCCATGCGCGGTCGCGAACCTTGTGACGTTCTGATTCTGTGTGCATCTCCCATATCGCGCAGGCCCCAGGTAGAATATTTTATAGTCCCGCGCTCCCTTTCAATTGCCTATAGCACTAAGACTGTCCTTCCTACGGCTAGTCAGGTGGGTGCACCACCCATGTGGGGCTTCATCGCGTCTTCCACCATGGTTCACAGACTATCCCCATCTTCTGTTATGGTGATCGGCATCACACACTCTACTATTTGCAATGCGCTACTCTGGTCACTACCTTTGGCAGGATCCGGTCTCAGCCATGGCAGCAGACTAACCAATTCACAGCGATAGTTTTCTAATTTTTCAGTATGATTGTATGTGCCTTGCCTTGCCATCCTTGGTTTTCCATCGAGAAATTATTCCTTTATTTCATTTTCAAGCTTCTTGACCTCTACAACCATTAAAGCAGTTTTCTCCCTTAGCCGTACTCAGTCTTTTTCAAGTTCACGAAGTCTAAAGTTTCCCCGTCGGATTTCTTCCCCAAGTCTTATATGTTCTATTTCCCATACATCTATGATTTCATTGTTCCAGTCTGGATAGACCATCATATCTACAAGTGTTGTTGTGTGTAGACTCGGCTTCGCATGCTCCACAGGGATGTCATCCCCTGCTTCATACTTCAGCTTTGGAAGTGCTTGCATGGTCAGAGTTTTGCACATGGTCCTATAAGCCCATAAAAACGCTAGTATGTGTAGGTCCCAGTCGGTATGTCTCGCGTGGTGGACCCTGTTCAGAATATTGTACACCTCGTCAAATGCTTCCTCATGTATGATTTTTGGTGCGCTAGGTCTTATATTACTTTGTCTTTCACGCACTTGCCCTGCCTGCTTCTGCCTTTTGTTCTTGTTTCCTATCATGATAGCAGTGTGTGTTCGTGCGGGCTGCGTACCATACACGCCTGTACCCATCTAGAAAGGTGAGTGCACAGGCTATTTCATCCATCACGCCCGGCTTCCACCCTCATCTGAGGCTTCCCATATCGTAAGCGCATCATCCTTCTACATTCACACCAGCTCTCAATACTTTTTTGATGCATGCCCTACCACCTTGCGAGCATAGCGCCTAGTGTCCATTTCAGAGCATCAAACCACTATTGTTCTGCCACTGCACTTTCAAACTCGTTTAGGAATTCATCCACCACTGTCAACTTGTCATACATTGGTAGCTCCCTTACCTCTATTGTCACGCAGCGCAGTGATCTTACAATCATGTTGCAATTGAGCGTGGTTACCTCGTGTAATCGGTTCTGCCATCGTTCTATTTCTTCATCTGAACCTAATGTGAAGGAGTTTTCGTGTTCCCACGAAATCATAGCATCAGTTGTAGGATTTACCCAATCCTATTCCCGAGTGGTTATCTTATAGATAAAATCTAGCTCATTGTCGCTCTTATCATTGTGCATTGGCTCTATGTACCGCGGTCCTTCCGCAGGGTCTAAAGGTACCACTACGCGCAGTGACTTTTTCTCAAAGATCATTTTGTGGTTATTTAGATTTATCACTCCATTCATATCAGTGGCCCAATCTATTCCCAATAGCGTGGGAGAGGGATTGTTTTCATTGAAAATCTCTATCACCTCAAAATCCAAAAGCGCGCTCACACCTTTGATGTCTACCATTATTCCCTGCAATATTTCCATTGGTAGGATCTTTTGTTGGTTCACCATTCACAATTGAATGGGAGACCACTGCAATGCAAGCCTACCCATGCATTCCCATGTTTCCTTTGGTAGTACATTCACGTTCAATCTAAGATCCAGAATTACTTGATCCATTTCATACTCCCCAATTTGTGCAGTCAGTCTTATTTCCCTTCCTGTTCGTAATGCATGCTTTCCAAGTTTCTGGACTACGCGCGGTTCTTCGGACCCAACGCATGAAACTTTTCTTAGCTTCCATGAATGTCTCCTTTGCATGCTCCAAATCAAATTCAGGTTCCTTTGTAGGAGCCTTACAAACCCACGCACTTTCTTCAGGCTGCTTACCTTTGTCATCTCCTGTCGTGATACTGCTTCGGAGCACTATGTTTACATTTGGGTCTTCTTCGCACGGCTTAGACCTCATCATTTAAAATTCTGAGTCAGGGGAGGCTAGATTATCCCTTTATCGTGCAACCTCGCTATCAGTGTAGGGCAGTCCTCCATTTCATGTTCAAACTCAGTACAATATAAAATGATTCTCTCGTCGGATTTGTAAAATCGCGGGCATAATTCCTTGGCCCTCCACAATTGTAACAAATCAACTGTCCACGACCCCTTCCTAGTCCAATTCCACCTCGACCTCATCCGCGCCCCTGAAATCCAGCATGCACCATCCCTGCATTTGAATCGAGGGCTCGTGTTTTGGTCTATACTCTATAGCTAGGTGCGATCATCATGGCCTACCAACCTGCAGAAATTACAAAACAATTGTTGGGACGTCTGCGTATACTTCTGTAATAGATGACAATTATCCGTAGCATGTTTTCCTCCTATATGACAAATCATGCACCATAATGCAGGCACCACGCTCGGTCCTGCTTGTGCCTTTGGTCTTAATGGCATTAGCCCTCCTCCGGCCAAGTAGTTCGCGAAGATTAGAAAATGGTCCTTGTCATGCCCTTGGCCTTTGCATTTTATGCACCATACCTTCTCATACACTTCTGGGCAAGTTGTCCTATCCTATTTCAAAATTTGCATTTCCAGACACAAATTTTGCAGTTTCACGTGGATGTTTTGGACTCCCAAGCCAGGATCTTGTATTGGGGTCTCGTGCAATCTCATTGCAATCTCCAAAGCTTCGGCTTGGGTGGACAGCTTCTATTGTGACAGCGTCGTCCTTAAATGCAACGTTAGTGACACTACAAACCATGCATGGTGTTGTCCATCCGTCAAGGTCATGTTGGCTTCACAAATCATACTCTTCAGTATCTAGTCCAGATCCCATAGGGTCTCACCTGGAAGCATTGCAATTTCCTTAAACCTGATAATAAATTGTGTCTCTGATTTTGGCCTGCTAAATTCCCTATTCAGCCCGGCCTGGATATTTGCGATCACCGTATTTGGATGGTCATTAGAATGCTTAATGCACCATGTTAGTGTGTGATCCTGCAATGCGCTTACCAGTGTTGCCTTCTTTATATTGTCATCCATGACTCCTTGTGCTTCCCATACGGCCCTTACCACGAACCGAAGTTGGTCTGAATCTTCGTTCCCTACTCCTCTGAATACCGGCACGTTTATCACACTCGCCATATTGAACTGTGGTGGTGGTGGAGGTGGTGTGGGTGGAAATGGAGGTGAAGCTGGTGGTGGTTGGGGTGGTATGCACGGAGTTCACTACCTTATCAGACTGATCGCACTTCTCGTAGAAACTTTTGCGAGCTCTTCCTCACTTTCTCGCCATGGAGAACTCAAGGGGCTATTTTATATCTCTGCACTACCTTCATTTCTATAGATCTGCACACTTCGCGTAGCCCCAAACATCAATTTATTCTCATAACCCACTTTTCACACAATATCATCTTAATCCAAGTGTTCAAAGATTTAATGTACTTACTTCGCAGTCCTTTGAGGAAGCGTCATTCCACCTCACTGTAGCTGTTATGAAACCAGCTCAAGAAAAGATATATCAACGCCTTAGAATTCAGCCTCTTCGAGTGGGCAACCTCCTTACATAAATGAACAATTCTTGGATGATACAAATGAAAAGGCCTCCTTTCTATATAGGAGTCTAAGGGGTCATAACTTAATCAGAGCCAACATAACAATAATAATGTAAGGGCACAATAATAACAATAGTGGGCTTCTATGGGGCACAATAGAAACAATATGGGCACTACATGGGTACATCAATATAATAAGTGGGTTATACTAATAACAATAAGGGGTTACACTAGTAGTATAGGGGCCTAACATGCCCCTCTCCTTCAAAAAGTGTTGTCCTCAACGCTTGAGTAGTTCTTGATGCTTCTGTATAAAATTCTTGTCCTCCCATGTCGAATATTCAATAGGTAAGTTCTTCCACTTGATGAGATACTCTGAAATTGATAATTTCGTAGCTGTCAGGTTCTTGTTTCTGTGACTGCTCCAGGTTCCAATATGATTTTCCTTCCTCTTCAATTTCTGGCAATATTATTTGAATTGGGATCTTTTTGCAACTTTTGAATAAGTGGCCATACTTCTTCGTCCTTCTTCCATTCATCCCTTGCTTTGTTTATCCAACCTGGTTGGATAATATAAATAGCACAAAACAATGCTTCCACATCCTCATCCTTGAAGAGTCTTCCCATTCGATAAGGTCGACATTTTTTAAGTGCATGTAGTATTACCAACATTTCCTTCTCATAAGTAGCTTGCTTGAGATGTAGCAGTAAAAATACCCAAGCACCTACATCAAAACATTTTTCACTACGATGTTGATCTACCTGTTGTTTTGTTTGATTTTGCACCGAAGTGGCATTATCCTTTAAAAGTTGGAGAACTTGTTGTTGATGCTCGATGTGATCTTTCATTGCTTGAACCTTTTTCTTCTTGATATGTCCTTCTATCTCTAGAGTTTTAGGAGTGGTAATTTCTTCCAATCCTTTACAAGATATGGTCGAATTCATTTCTTGATGCTCGATGTGATCTTTCACTTCTTGAACATTTTTCTTCTTTATATGTCCTTCTATCTTGATAGTTTGAGGAGTGGTAATTTCGAACAATGAATTACAAGATATGGCTGGATTCATTTCTTCTTTCTCAATGTGATCTTTCACTTCTTGCACCTTTTTCTTCTTGATATGTCCTTCTATCTTGAGAGTTTGAGGAGTGGTAATTCTTGCCAATGCTTTACAAGATATGGTCTAATTCATTTCTTCTTTCTCTGGGGTGGGGTCCTGGCGTATATCTTCTTCTTTTGATGTTTCTTGATCCTTTTCTTCCTCCTTTTCATATTCTATGTAAAATAATTTCTTCTCGGCACACTTATGACCTTTAGTGCATTTGCTATCACAATTGTAACAAAGCCCTTTTTCTCTTTTTTCTTCCAATTGTTGTGTTGTAACCCTTGTAGGTTGTGGAAGGCTATGAGAAACAACACTTCCATCTTTATATTTTTGAGGGGTACGCTTCCTAGTTTCCATAATTTTTCTTTCCACTATGTCACAAAGCCCTTTTAATCTTTCCAATTGTTGTGGTGTTGCTCTAAAGAAGGTGTTGCTCTTTGTATCCTCATAATGTGCTATCATTTCCTCCGTGAAAATTGACCACGTAACAAGTTGCTTATGAGAACAAAGCCCTTCATACCAGAAAATTGATCTGGTTCTAAATATGAAGATTCAATACATACCTTTTGTAACAGTTGTACACCATGTAGATCAAAATATTGCTCCATCTGAAGTATCTAATTTACCGGATCCTTGCCATCAAACTTCCTCATCTTGCGTTTTCTTCATTTTAGGAGCTCGAACTTGAAACAACTATAACTATGTACTTTCGGATCTTTAAGTTCTGAAATTGTGAGCAATAGAGCCCTCTATGTCCTCTTTACAATGCCACCAATCTGATCCAAATTGGATTCTCTAAGAAAGAGTTGTGCACAATCTCCCAAGATGACCAGATTATAGACCTTTCAAAAAGAGCAGAATTGTATGAAGTGCCACATGTCACTGTTTCCACCTTTGGATCTGAAAAATGCATACAGGAAACTACAGTCCGTCCTCTTTCTATACCTTCTTATGAAATTTCAATCCGATCCCCAGAGCGAAAGTTATGACGATTTTCCCCAGGTCACCTGTTTTGAATGTAATTCAGGAGTCTGCAAAAAGACCAACTTCCTCAGATCATATCTCCGCCAATATCGTGCAAAAAGCTCTGAAATTTGGACCCAAGATTCAGCGCGCTTTCTTCTCAAATGGGTTTTTTTTAGACTTCTGAAACATCACAAAAAAAAACGTTATAGCGAAAATGCCATGATGACTTGTTTGGAGCAGTGAAACCCTAGAATCCAAAGCTCTGATACCAAATGTTATGAAACCAGCTCAAGAAAAGATAGAAAAGATAGATCAACGCCTTAGAATTCAGCCTCATCGAGGGGGCAACCTCATTTACATTACATAAATGAACAATTCTTGGATGATACAAATGAAAACACCTCCTTTCTATATATAGGAGTCTAAGGGGTCATAACATAATCAGAGCCGACATAACAATAATAATGTAAGGGCACAATAATAACAATAGTGGGCTTCTATGGGGCACAATAGTAACAATATGGGAACTACATGGGTACATCAATATAATAAGCGGGTTATACTAATAACAATAAGGGGTTACACTAGTAGGATAGGGGCCTAACAGTAGCTGACTGTCATGTCTACCGCAAACTCAGTGATAAACCCCCTATAATTTGATCGAGCCAATGGTCCACAGCGTGTGCGATTTTATCTTCTGAGTATTCTAGTTTGCGCACTAATTCTGGAGTCCACACAATTCGTTTGTCAAGCCTACACCTTCTGTGACTATCTGCTAGCTTCACGATCCACTCATACAACTTAGAGGGGAATGTTACACAAAATATTGTCACCATGAAATTCCGCAGTCAGTGTGAGTCTATCACCACTCATACTTTCCTCCTATGCAAGTCTTAACCTCAGCTCTTCATGTCAAGCCTTGAAAAATGAGATAAAGTCCTTAAAAATCTCTAAAACTCTAGTTCCGTACTTTCTCTTAGCATCACCTGCGGTCCCGCACCCCCTGGTCATGTCCCCTGCAGACCTGCCCATTCTATTTCTGTGTAAAGGGTGCGGACCCCTATAAAAGTAAAAAAGGCGCAAGTATATTTTTAAAAACTCACTTTGGGTTATTTCTGGAAGCTTCTAGAGGGAATCTTGAGGTGGCAAGTTCGCTCTTTTGATGTTCATGCACCCCATAACTAAAGGAGCTAACCCCTTGATGTGAGGAGCTTATCCCTTTGAAGGAGGACTCTATCCCTTCATAGGTGGACCTGTAACTTCCTTCCTCTGCACTATAAAATGAGGCATTGGGCTGGTTACTAGGGAGGTTGAAAGCTGAATATTTTTTAGGGTAAATGTTGTTGGAATTTAGGCTTCCTAATTGAGCTTGAGAGGAGATATTACAAACCTTTTGATCTCATTGGGAAGGGTGTGAATCTTGTCAAAGTAGAGGAGATTCTTGCTTGGACCCTGGGAGGAGCTTGTACAACATCAAGGCACCAGGGTTGTAAAGTTCTTCTTTGTTTAAAGTTAATACAATCAAGTTTATTTTTCTCAATAAGCTGTCTCTTATGGTTTATTTCATTGATTCCTTGATCAACATGATGAATATGATTTATTATATTGGCTATGCAGGTGTTATTTGATGTGTTCTTGTTTGTGGTTGCAGGTTCTTAAAAGGAAGCTCATTCAGACAGTCGAAGCGTGGCTGCCACAAACTAGCGTTGGACTTAAGGTAGGGTCTAAAACACCTCTTGGTTTTTATTTATAAATCGCAATATTTAGAGAAAGGTAGATTTGCTTGTTCTTCTTGTCACTAGATATCAGTTGATACTCGAGAGATCGGTCTTGTCCACAAGAATGATTTATCCGGCCGACAAAATGGCGACTCCACTGGGGACTTGAATTTTGGTTTTTCTCCTTTACTTTTACTTCGACTTTAGAAACTTTTTCTCTGTTTCTGGTTTTTGCTTGATGTGTGTGGGAATGGATAGTTTTTTAGATCCTGAATTGTTTTTTGTTTTTTCACGCTTTTGAAAGAGGACCGCACATTCTGTTTGTAACACAGTGCGGAAATCCCCACACTGTTGCTTTACTACACAGAGCGGTACCGCATCTGATTATACCGGACGCCTGCTGACCCTGTCAAATTTTTGAAAAACCTAAAATCTTTTCATCCAGTTAAGCTTAGGATTTGTTTACTTTTTTTAGCCTCTGCCCAGAGCTGCATGTGTCTTGTCAGAAACTTCTTGTAGGCGAATTCCATTAGCATTTTCGTTTTAGGTGATTTTCTAGAAGTTTTGCATGCCTGGTTTGATTTTCGTTTGGTCTTTGTAGTAACTCAAATATTAGAAGCCTAAGAAACCTCAAATTACCCTGGCTTTTTGTTGGTCTTCTTAATGAGTCTGACTAATTTGTGAAATCTACCTTTGGTGAGGAATAAATCTCATTTTCTCTTTGCAAAGCTTTGAAAGAACTTGTTTTTAAAGTTTTGAATTTCATTTTTAAAAAGAAAACATAAGATTGGTGTTTTTTGATTAATTTGTTATTCTGAACGAATTAGTCCTTAGTTTGCTGAATAACTAAGTAAAACGTCCTCGAAAAGAAATTTTGTAAGCTTTTGCTTCAATTAGGTTTTTAGAATTTGTAGATCTCAAGATTAGATTTTTCATAGTTTTGAGTGTTTTCTAGAAAGTTTAGAATCTCTTTTGAAAGAAATTGTTTTTTGTAGTTTTTGAGTGTTGAAAAGAAAGGGATATTTTTCATGAGCATAATTAGTAGTCTCATTTTGAGTTTGTTGGAAAAGACAAAAGAGTTTTTCTTTTCATTTATATGTTAAGGAAAGATTTGTTTTTCAAGCAATTGCATTCTCAACTCTTTCTTTAGCTAGAAATTCGTTGAAGAAAAAGAATTGTTTATCATCTTAGGTGCATTTTTAGTGTTTTGGAGTCGAGTCTTCACACCATAAAGCTTCATCTCCATAACTTTTGACCTAAGGAACAACCAATAAAAATAACTCTTAAAGTAAAATTTATCTAGCAATCTTTTTATTTCTAGGGCTCTTTATCACCAACATAGCTTAGGCTAGTATCTTGGAGTAGGGAGTAATTAACTCTCTAAGATGGTTAAAACAAACAAGTAGCTATATCTTGCGGTAGGAGATAAATTCCAGTTGTTACATCTATGCTCTGGGAAGCTCCTCTTAAAGGAGTCAAGCACGAGATCATATTTGAACCAATGGGGTAATCAATCCTTCCTCATTAGGAACGATAGAAGATACACATGTATTAAAAATGATAAACCTCGGATTGACCATTGTCGAGGAGCCTTGTTATAGACATTTTTGTGCCTTACAGCATTGAGCATGAAATGTCCATAATCTAAGGGATCCAAAGCCCTAAACATGTTGTTCCTACCCCTAGAGGAACAAGGCTAACAAACCACAGCAATTCACAGAAGTTCTCCACCAGAAACTGCTCAAAAACAAGTCAATTCAGGATCAATTCAGTGGCTCCACTAGCTTTCTGCGCTGAATGTCAAAGCCAACACTGGCTACCTGCGCTGAATGTCAAAGCCAACACTGGCTACCTGCGTTGAGCGAGAATCGCCAAATGGAAAGTTCATTCCAAGAGGCGTCAAGACCCAGGAAGCTTCCAGAATCTTCCTCAATGACACTTGCCTCAATGAATTCGACTGGTGATGAGTAAGAGGTTCCTAATCTCCAAGTGGAAGCAAGAACCTCCAAGTGGAATCAAGAACTGACAGAGGGAGAGGACACTAGTTAGATCTCAAGCTGACTCATCCTCTCTCCAAACATCTATATATGGATCTCTCCTCCATGAGATCTAGGGGCTGGAATTTTGTTATTGCAAAGAATTGTTGTTGGTTTGAGATTGGAATCATTGGGTGCTTAATGCTTTGAAGGGGGTGAAGATAGGAATTCCATTTGCTGGGAAGGAGATGCTGGATTGGAGCTCTCTGGGTTTTATCTCTTCCTGAACCTTGTTATTCATCAATAAAGCTATCTTGGTTTCTCCTATATATTGATGTATCTTTGATGTATGATTGCATTAGTATGTTTAGTTTATTTCTAATCTTGAACTAGTTATGAATATGAATCCATGTCTTGTGTAGTGTTCTCTTCTTGTGATCTTGCAGAAACCTCTTGAAGCCGGGCGAGCGAGAAGGCAAGTAGCTGGGAACTCACAAAGAGAAGAGAGACCGGATCGAGGGACAAACGGAAGACACCGGTTAGCCCATCTATCTCTCTTCATTCTTAATTCATAAAGGAAGAAGTACTAGAATAGCTGTCTCTGTTTGTTGCTAAGGCACTGTCACACCTTAGGTGGATAGGATCGTCCTGCATAGGCATTTTTCCCCACAACAAATTGGCGACTCCGCTGGGGAGATCTGTTTAGTCATTTTATTTGTGTTTCTATCATTGTTTGTTTCATACACTCGACAACAACAATCGAACTACATCTGCTATTCCCAGATGCAAAGTAGACAGTTGCTGCTTTGATCCAATCACTGGACTTGTCTATGATCTGAACAATGGACTCACAAATGATTTGATGATCCTTTGTGATAGATCTTAGTACTCCCTCAAAGCATCCCTTTGATTGCACCCGTCTTGTTGCTTGTATTTGGCCTGAAACAGTGGATTAAATAGCAATCTGTGACCCAGAACCCAGTGAGAAACGAGAGTTTCTCCTTCAGCGCAGACCCTGTGAAAGGATTCTGCATTTCAACGCAGGTCCCGTGAAGGCTACCTACACTGAATGTCAAAACCCCTGTGTTGAGGTTGCATTGAACCAGTTAGCCCTTGTGCAGCTGGGGTTCTCTGCTCTGTTTTGCCTTGTTTTGATCTCTGATTTTTGCAGCCTGTAACCAGCATAGGTACCAGTCTGATAACTCCTTTTCTCTTCTTAGATTCCACCTCCTTTTGTACAAAAAGACTGTGAGTGCTTTTATGTGTTTGTGGCATCATTTGTAGTTTTCCTTTGCATGAGTGAAATAATTATCCTGTAGCCCTTGATTCAGATCTGTTGATTGTGATCTTAGGAGAGAGTTCATAGGCTGTTTGCAGTTGATTATACATTTACTCTTGCTTATTGGTTTGAGTTTGTCTCTTTTAAGTTTTGAAACAAGTATTCATTTCGAAAATAGTTAAGTGTTGTAATCTCTTCTACCCTCTCTGATTTCGAAAAAGTAAACTTGTTTGTATTTCTCATTTAAAAGCAAATTCAAAGTTGTACAAAAAGCTTTCTTTGTAGGCATCAATACTAAGAAAGTGGAAAACAAACACCTGCATTGTGCATTTTCATTTTGATAGTTTGCATGTTTGATTTAGGAAAAGTGCATTAGAGTGTGCTGATTGCTCTTTGAGAAAAGATGGTGTCTTTCTTTTCCCTTAGTAGCTAGGATTTTCAAAGTTGAAAAGATATAAAGCTTGCTTATCATCTTTAGACTGCATTTAGGAATTGTATCATACATCTCGTGGTGAACCTCAAAAGGCAAACTTCTAAAAAGATCAACCTAAAATAAATTGAATGAACTTAACAACGCTTTGCAACATAACGCACAACATAGAGGTCTAGGCTAGAGACGTGTTCCGGCGTCGTAAAGCCTGGTGACTGTCGATCTTGTGGATGGTGGGTGATTCCTCCTGAGGGACGATAGCGCCAGTACGGATTGTGCTCCCAGGTACCGTCGCGTATATATTGGGAGACCCCTATAGGCATAAAACCTTTATCCTTAGGAAGCTGTGTCGGCCGCCCTACTGATTGCAATGCACTGAACACAGCATTCAGGAAGATCGACCGCCCGTACCCTAAAAAGTATTCTGCGGTTTTGCGAAAAGTTTGGCACACCCTCTGCCTAGAACTCCAGAGCAGTTTCTTTTGGCCTTTTTTAGACTCTATAACGGAAAAAGTCCATCTGAGCATTTGTCACTTCGGGCTCATTAAAACATCGAAGGAGACTAGAGTCATCTTTAGCTTTTTCTCGACTCTTTAAAATTGAAAAAGCAAGTTGTGTCTAAAGCGTCGTTAAAATTTATTTTAAATGGAACAATCACCCCTATTCCCGCGTTGATCTTTAGGTTGAAAAAATGGAGCACACCAACCAAGAAATTCCCCTTGGTTGAAATCCTAGTCCCTTCTCCTCTTGGGGAGATGTTGGTGCGCTCCATATGGCCACATTGTCGCTTCCAGGACTGACAATTGGCCTGCCGGTCTGGCTCTGTTCAACCAATGTCATTCAGAACACCACTATTCCTGAACAGTCGAGTCAACAGTTAGACCAGACCAGAGTTGCCCACCAACCTTCTACTTCATCTAATTCTTCCTCTCCTCCTTCCTCTTCGCTTGACGGAACTGGTAAAACAAAAAACCAGGTTCCTAAGGAGAAGAAGGAAAAGAAGAAGAAAGAGAAGAAGAAGAAGGAGCCAAAAGCGACTGGGGGCAAACAAGTGTCGTCTGACAAAAATCCACACACAGCACTGACTAGGCCTAAATCGCCATGTGTCATATGCAAGGGAGACCACTTCCACAGAGATTGTCCCTGCATCCCTCGGATACTAAGGGACCAGTCTCCCCGTTTGCACAATTCGGTAGCGTCAACCTCTGATAGCCATGTTGACTGCTCACCGTCAACTAGTGAAAGTGAAGTCGCAGGACAGAGAGGGAAAGCTATATTTCCCTGCAAACTGTGTGAAGGCGACGATGCCATCCACCGTTGTCCCTTCTTAGACGAGGCTAAAAGAGTTTTGGAAGATCGCCCGGTTTTACCAGTGCAACTTCCTCCTGGATATCAAAAACTCTTTCCAAGTCCTTCACTAGTTGAGAACCCGGCTGGCCCGCCCAGGTGGTCGGCCGAAGCACCTATCATTGAAGATGAACCGTCTGGATCCATGCCTGACGAAAGTCAAAAGGTTGAGGCGGCAGTTGACCCGGTTTTGCCTTCAGAGGCTCTATCTTCAAATGATACCATCACAGAGGAGAATAAAGACGACACCGTCCAAATTCTCTTCATCAACACTGACTCTGACGAACACGGGGGCAATGCACCCATTCCTTTATCGCAGGAAGGAAGTTCGTCAGAGCGATATCTGGCCGTCTATTCAGTCCCACCACCAAGCAACTTGGTTGTGTCCTTCGACTGGAACCAACTAGGCAGACCCTGGTTGCCAGCAAGCATACCATTCAGAATTATCGTTCAAATATACAGAATGGTAATGGCTAGCACTATCATTGATGAGGGGGCATCTGTGAGTATCCTTTCCTCTATTGCTTGGAAAGCGCTTGGCTCGCCAGCGCTTTTGCCTGAAATGAGAAATCTATCAGGCTTTGATAAAGGAACCAGTCGACCTTTAGGGATCCTCCCCAATGTGCCCATAACATTGAAAGGGAAGACCGTTCAAATGAACGTGATGGTCGTTCAAGGACCCTTGGATTATAACCTACTCCTTGGACGAGACTATATATATTGCATGGGAGCCATCGTCTCCTCACTCTTTAGAGTAATGTGTTTTCCGCATGAAGGAAGAGTGATCAAGCTCGTGGACCAACTTTCATTTCCCGGATCACGCATCGCAAATAGTCATGTACCATCCCTAAATGGTCTATTCATGCAAGAAGTGTCTCAACCCACAGTCCGTCCTCCTGATGAGCGCGAGTAATCCAGGAGGATATGACTGGAACCCAGGGGGCATGCGTCCTGGTCTGCTTCGGCAGGGAAACTTTCGGTATAGAGTAGGTTTCCGCGGGAGAATATGACTAGTCTGTACCCCGTCCGTCTAGGAAGAGGGGTTATTCTAGAATAAGATTCTTTTGTCAAAGTTATGTGAGTTGGCGGGCTACGTCGCTCACCTTTGTCTATTTCGGTAGACATTGCCGAGGAAGTGTTTTGTTTGAAAGATTAACGAGACAATCTTTGGGTAACCTGAAAGAGGTAAGCCTCTCTCGTTAAAACAAATGTTTTGACGGAAAAGAAGTAGAGGTAACCTTGAAACTCTGTTTTATGCCTGGGGGCATGCAAACCTTTTGGAGTGCAAGCAAAGAGCAGTTATTTATCTGTTTTTTGGGTTAGCCGTTTCCTAACTTGCATAAAGAAAGGATGCGGGGCATAGCTTTGTGAGATGAAGCTCCATAAAAAATAGAATCTCAATGAGACACTCTTATCATATGACTAGGTTAATCGAGCAGTTTTAGCACATAGTTCATGCTCGTTAAAAAATAAACGCAAGATCCGAGCAGTTTTAAAGCTGACTTCATGCTCGTTAAAAAATAAACATAAGCAATGAGCAAGTGTTTCCACCAGCGTTTAAGCTCATTTTAAAATTAAAAAATGAACCACTACCCGGTAAATAACCACTGTGAATGTAACCTTATCAGCCATTAAAGCCTTGGTCGTGTTTGCACCGTCACCTCCACTTTTCATTTGGCCGATCGTTCACCTCCATATGATTGTTTACCCATTTTGAGGAACAGCTGCGAAGAGTGATTTCACCTAGCCGTCCTTGTGACACTGCCGTGATTGGAAAATTCCAACCTGTACCTGGAATCAGCTGCTAACCCTGTTTATCACTCGTTCCTCAAAAGACGAGTCTCCTTTAAGCTCTTTTCAACTGACTCGTAAAATATGAAAAGATTGCCGAGTCCTTGGCCTTTCAGCTCGTTAAAGGGACAGGAAGTGCTATCCCTCCTCTAGATTTTAATCTTTTTGGACCTGAGGGATTATTGCACAAAAAGATCGAGCGCTTGTTTTATTCGGCTCGTTAAAACTATCGAAAACTCATCCCTTCTGTATTGTTTTATACTTTTTCGGACTTAAGGGATTAGATGACGAAAAAGAACTTTTGGAGTTAAATTTATGTACCTTTTCAGACTCTCTAAAAATGAAAAGGACCGAGTTATCCTTGTCGTTAGACTCGTTAAAATCATTAAATAGCGACAAACTTGTCTTTAGACGAGGACGAGTTTCACTATCGCTAGGCTCGTTAAAACATAGCGATGGGCTTGCCCGAAGGGCAGATTATAGAACAAGCATATGTTATCCTCCTCAAGTTTGACAAAAATAAAGAGGTACTGGTCAGCAATGACTAGGGAAAAATTGGGAGAAACTCAAGAAAACTTTGATGGTAGCAAGTCGCTCTTGAACATGACACTTTTCCTCCGTACCACAATCGAGTTGGGTTGTTTCATTCACCGGTCACATCACCATGGTCTCGACATACCATCCATATTTGGGGTAATGCTACTAATCCATCGCATCAGTGTCGCCATATGTTCAAGAGAAGTCGTTCAGAAAAGTCAACCATGTCCCATCCACTGCCATACATTATCCGTCATCCTTTCATGACCGCCACCCTGAATCATATGTCACAGATCGTTTTCACCTCCATCAAAATCATTAGCTCCATTCCGTGTCATTGATGTGGGATTCATTAAAGCCCTCCTTTGAGTGATCGCTTCTTGTCAACATCAACTCATTATCCAAGAAGTTGATCTAGGAACACCCCCTTCAGTACTTTGAAGCTTGCATGCCTCAATGGCAAGTTTCTCACTTCCGGCGACAGGTATACATCAATGACCTTCGACCGAAATATTTTGCGTGGTGTTCGACACCAAGTCCTTTATTCACACCACGTGAATTGTACTGCAGTACCTTGAGGGTCATTATCATTATCGGTGATTCCTCTCACGCTTGTTAACGGTTTACCTCATTGACCGGTAATCAAACGATGTCTTTCCATGTTCGACTTCAGAACATTTCTCACATGGATCGACTTGTACGTAGAGTGAAGATCGAATGAGTTTGAAGACCCCGGATCTAGTTTCATCCATCCGCGCTGCGATATATATTCAGGAAAGATAAAGACATTGACATGTACATCATTGCAGCAGATAATCATCCTACTCAAAGGATGATAATTTCATCAAAATTATCAGTCTACCATCAGACGATTGTTTGTTCTATGTACAGAAAAATGAATTTATAAAGCTGAGCATGGGAATGCCCGCCTCAGCTAGATTATGAAAGCAGTATGAAAAATAATGTATTGTATTGTATCTTATTACAGGTCTCCTCCCAGCATTGGATGAACTTCGGATCCCCATGATAAAGCATTTCACCCGATAAACGGCCTCATACTTTAGGGGGCAACTGTTATAGACATTTTTGTGCCTTACAGCATTGAGCATGAAATTTCCATAATCTAAGGGATCCAAAGCCCTAAACATGTTGTTCCTACCCCTAGAGGAACAAGGCTAACAAACCACAGCAATTCACAGAAGTTCTCCACCAGAAACTGCTCAAAAACAAGTCAATTCAGGATCAATTCAGTGGCTCCACTAGCTTTCTGCGCTGAATGTCAAAGCCAACACTAGCTACCTGCGCTGAATGTCAAAGCCAACACTGGCTACCTGCGTTCAGCGAGAATCGCCAAATGGCAAGTTCATTCCAAGAGGTGTCAAGACCCAGGAAGCTTCCAGAATCTTCCTCAATGACACTTGCCTCAGTGAATTCGACTGGTGATGAGTAAGAGGTTCCTAATCTCCAAGTGGAAGCAAGAACCTCCAAGTGGAATCAAGAACTAACAGAGGGAGAGGACACTAGTCAGATCTCAAGCTGACTCATCCTCTCTCCAAACATCTATATATGGATCTCTCCTCCATGAGATCTAGGGGCTGGAATTTTGTTATTGCAAAGAATTACTGTTGGTTTGAGATTGGAATCATTGGGTGCTTAATGCTTTGAAGGGGGTGAAGATAGGAATTCCATTTGCTGGGAAGGAGATGCTGGATTGGAGCTCTCTAGGTTGTATCTCTTCCTGAACCTTGTTATTCATCAATAAAGCTATCTTGGTTTCTCCTATATACTGATGTATCTTTGATGTATGATTGCATTAGTATGTTTAGTTTATTTCTACTCCTCAACTAGTTATGAATATGAATCCATGTCTTGTGTAGTGTTCTCTTCTTGTGATCTTGCAGAAACCTCTTGAAGCTGGGCGAGCGAGAAGGCAAGTAGCTGGGAACTCACAAAGAGAAGAGAGACCGGATCGAGGGACAAACGGAAGACACCGGTTAGCCCATCTATCTCTCTTCATTCTTAATTCATAAAGGAAGAAATACTAGAATAGTTGTCTCTATTTGTTGCTAAGGCACTGTCACACCTTAGGTGGATAGGATCGTCCTGCATAGGCATTTTTCCCCACAACAAGCCTGGGGTCACTTGTTGGTAAACCTTGGATTATGTCAAGGAGCCTTCAAGGGGATTGAGATTTGTTACTCTATCCTTGTGTGTGTATCGGATCACAGACTGTTCCCCCAGGTATATTTGTTTCTGTTGGTAACCATAGTGACCATAATCTATAGGATGCTTTCCTAAGGTGACGGTGGAGGGAAGATCCCACTGTACCTGGAGCAGACGTCGACTAGACTCACTTGGACTCTCTGAGGGTTCTCTTCACTCAAGACAGTTTAGTGAAGAAACTTGTGCCAGTCTGTTAAATTAAGCAGGTTTTCGGGGTAACTGTTCCAACCGCCATTTCTATATTGAATTCTACGATGTTGGATTTCATCACCAACTAGTGTTTTCAGTACAGAAAGTTACTGCTTGTGTGTGGTTTGAACTCCTAGATTTTTTAGGTGTGTGATTCAAATTGTTTGGTTCTTTAAAGACTTTAGGTGGTTTTATTGAGATTTTTCTTTGTTTCCATTTGAAGTAATTAAAATATTTAATCGTGGCTGAATTACCGAGACAATCTCGTAGACTTCGGGGGCAACCTCCTGAGTATTCACCAAGCCATCTTGAAGGGCTACGAGCTCTTGTAACTCCTAGTGACAGTAGATTTGGGTCACCAGAAGAAAGAGAATCTTCTTTAGTTGTTCATCTTGATTATGAAGTTCAAGCAACAAAGTATATTTCCGAACCAATTTCATTTTCTGAAGTTACTGGTAGTTTTTCTTATACTAGTGAATTAGCTGAAGAGCCTGAAATTGAACCTGCTGCTACTCCATCGTCAGGATTTTCTTCTCCAACTTCCAGTGGTCCTAGTTCACCTAGGGTTGGAAGGATTTTTACCCAAAATC
This sequence comes from Pinus tabuliformis, assembly GCA_031772625.1. Lineage (NCBI taxonomy): Eukaryota > Viridiplantae > Streptophyta > Pinopsida > Pinales > Pinaceae > Pinus > Pinus tabuliformis. The sequence continues at coordinate 175,196,862 of CM062806.1, forward strand.
TTCCTTCTGGACTTATTGCTATTGAAGAACTTGTTAATCTAGAAGAAGGTATAACTATCCTTGAAAATCAACCAAATTTAGAACTTAGGGAGTGTGAATCAATTTTCTACAGTCCACCTAGGAGGGACGCTTGGTATCTTTCATTGACCAACGTTTTAGAAAATATGGGTCTCATTTTTTCACCACATCGAGTTCTTTTTCATCCAACACCTAGAGGTTATTATCCTCCTTTGAATATGTCGAAACATTCATCCATGTTTTCCCAATCATCGGAAACATTTTTGTATGGCGGTCCTTCTGTTCCTTCTGGATATCAGTCACTCACTAGTACTTTTTCAGGAGCATCTCCTCAACCCATTAAACATGGGTTATCAACTGGTAATAATGGAACTAAACCATTGAGTGTAGAAGACATTCTTATGATGTCAGGTACTATTCCAAATCCGCAACCTCAAGGTAGTCAGTTACCGCCTGGGGGGCAACCTCAAGTTACTTAATTATCACCTGGGGTGCAACCTCGAGGTACCAAATTACCGCCTGGGGGGAAACCTCAAGGACAGTACATACCTTCGGGACAGTACATTCCTCATGGTCAACCCCAGACTCAGTATGTACCTCAAGGTCAACCCCGGTATCAATATATACCTCAAGGTCAACCCCAGTTTCAGTATGTGCCTCAAGGTTATCAACCTCAAGGTCAGTACCCAACCTAAGGTTTCCAACCACCTTCAGGTCAATCATTTGTCCAAGGAGCTAGAAATGTACCTTTGAATTATCAACCCTACCCTCAACCTGGTTATGGTCCTCAATATGCTCAACCTTCTATGGGTCCATACACCGGAATGAACATGGTGTGGGAGCCATCTCAATCTCAATAGATTTTCAACCAAATGTGTAATTGTCATCTCAATCTGGACAACCTTTGGTTTTTGGTTCAACCCAGCAACCTGTCTATCCTACCATTCAAACTTCTGCACCTGGTGAAGCTCGTCAGTTTGGGCCAAGTTCGCCTCGAACTCTGCCACAAATGACTACTGCAACTACTGCAGCTTCTGTTCAATCTACCCCACCTACTTCTATAGTATTGGAAGCTTCAGTTTCTACTATTCCTGTATCAACTCCTCAAGCATATTTACCTCAGTCTGGACCTACAATTCAGACTTCGGTTCAGATGCCCGTAGGACAACCTGGTCCAAGTACAGTTGTCACAAGTCAACCTCAATTTACTTATCAACCGTACCAGGGACAGTACCAATTCAGTCCTGCTGTTCAAAGCCCAGTCTATCAGTATCGACTATATGATGGATATACTTATCAACAACCCCAGTACGGTGTGGTTAATCCTAGTTTTCCGGGAGGATATAATATCGCAAATGCAATTCCAATTCTAAGTTATCCTGGATATCCTCCTCCTGGGGCTGGTCTTATGACCCAAGGTTTTCGAGACCCTATTCGTTAGTTACCGTTCATTGCAACTTTGGACTTGCCTGATTTGTCACATCTTACGAACGATCCGATTAATTATCTTTCGTTTTGGCCGCCAATGCCGAATAAGTTGCCCAGTGATATCCCAAATTTTGAAGGTAAATCAGGAGAGGATCCATCAAACCATGTGATGACTTATCACCTCTGGTGTGCATCTAACTCCATTATAGATGATTCAATTCATTTACGTCTTTTTCAACACACTCTGATTGGTCTTGCGGCCAAGTGGTACATTGAGTTACCGCGAGCCTCTTTTTATAACTTTAGTCAGCTAGCTACTTCATTCTTAACTTATTTTCAGTTGCTTGTCAGATATGACAATGGCACGGAATTATTAACTTCATTAAAACAATCAACATCCACATACATTTTAGATCACATTCATGAATGGAGACGTCGACGGAGTTTAGTGAAATTTTTTATCCCAGATCAAATCTTAATAGAATGGTTTGTTAAATCATTATTTCCTAAAATCACTGAGGATGTATCTAAGGCAGGAGTTGTTACTGAAGAGCAAGTAATTGCTCAAGCTCAGTACCTTGACCCTGTTTATACGCAGTCGGGTACTTTACATGAAAAAATCCCCGACCTTCCTAAACAAAATCAAATAACTGCAGCTCCTTCAGGGTATCATGCCACTGACGGTATGATTGGTTCAGTTAACACCAAAGGTAAGAAGAAATATTCAAATAATTCTTCTCCTATTATAAATTTACCAAATTCCCCGACAGGAGACTCTTCCACTGAAATTCCTACCGATATTCATGTCGTAGAATCATCTACGGCCAAATCAAAATCCGGCGGTCAAAAGAAGGGGAAGAAGAAAAATAAACAAAATTCGAATGAGAAATCAGATAAAACGAAATCTACTGACGAGAAACGTAAACCTCGCTATCCTTGTCTCATTTGTGACGAAGAGAATTTTACAAGAGACTGCCCCCATCGCGCAGAGGTTGCGAAAATCATCAAAGGCTCTCAAATGCCTGCTATCTTAAAGGATCCTTTTCCTAGTCAAGATAGTAAGATGATCGGTTCTTCCTCAAATGCCTCAAAAGAGCCCATAATGATGATGTCCCATGTTAGGATTGCAACACGATTGCAAGATTATGGAAGTAAAAGTCTTGTTGGTGGTAAGGAAGCAGAATCTTCTAATTCGAACCCATAAACTTCAACACCTGGTTCTGATCCACTACAAATCGAGAAACCTAACCCAGACTTAGTAATCAAACCACCTGCTAAAGGTATCCTTTGAAAGTCAGCTTTCAATCTGCATGCAAGAGCTGCTCAGAACTATAACACTATTGAAGACTTAGCTATTTCCCCTTCAGCAGTGTTGGCTTTAGAGGTGTTGCAATCATGTCCAGCACAACGTAAATTGCTATTGTCGGCTATAGGAGTTGTTAATATTCAGGACTCGAACCTTATAATCTTCGATTTAGAAAATAGTACACCTCGCTTACCTCATCAAATGGCTTTCCAAATTCCAGTGTTAGTCAAAAACAGACCTTGCTTTAGGACTGTAATTGATGAGGGAGCTTCTACGTGTATTATGTCGATCCAGTGTTGGAGATCGCTTAGTTCTCCTACACTCAATCAATCCCCAATGATTCTAAAGGCTTTTGATGGCCGTGGGTTCCATCCTTTTTGCATTCTACAAGATTTACCTATAGGGGTTGAAGGCAAAACTATTAATCTAGATGTGGAAGTGGTTGATGCCCCTCTAGATTACAACCTTCTCTTGGGTCGTAGTTGGTCTTACGCTATGACTGTTATTGTTTCATCGGTATTTCAGCTTATAAAGTTTCCTCATAATGGAAAGATCGTAACTATAGACCAGCTAACTTACTTTTCATCCGACCCAGCCTCTTCTGAAAGTATCCAGCATGTCGGCAAAACAACTATCCCTTATAAGGATGTTGGGGTAGGATTGGTTAAAGATTCTGGTTTACTACGAACTTTTTCCTTTCCTCATCCTAACGTATCACCTTCTACTGCAACCATTCATATGATTTCATCAAACACTATTGTTTATGATGATCCTTGGATCGTACCTTCCGAATTTGAGGCGGATTCATTTGGTGATGCGATGCCTTTGAGTCCCTATGAAATTGCGTATCAGGTTGTACAGTCATTTTCCGACCCTTCTTCAACTGAAATTGATCTAATGAATGTGGTCCATGGAGAATCACTTTCAACATCAAACTCAGATTCAACAACTTTTTCCGAATTTGTTCATATTGATGAGCATATTCATGAAATATTTTATGTTGATGATTTACCATGGGAAGATCTTCATCATAGATATTTGTTCTTACCTGAGATTGATCATTTTGAAAATGATTTTTCATCTATTTTTACTACTGATTATGTCAAGGAACCAAAAAATCCATTGAAAAATCCTAATTCTAAGTTAAATTTGGGAAATATTTCTCGAATGGTTCCTATCGACATTTCAGTTAAACCGGGAATTGTTGAAAACATTCATATAGGTGCCTCCTGTATGGAAAATGAACTTCAAACATATAAGGCCCTATTTCAAGAATTCTGCGACGTGTTTGCCTAGTCATATGAAGAAATGCCAGGAATTGATCTAGCAATTGTTGTTCATGAAATCAAAACTTACCCAGATGCTAAACCCATCCAGCAACGTTTGCGTCAGATCCACCCGCGAAAAGCTACTTTTATTAAAGCAGAAGTTGAGAAATTACTTAAAGAAGGTTTCATTTATCCAATTCCCTTAACGGATTGGGTATCGAATATTGTTCATGTTAACAAAAAGCAAGGAACGATAAGAATATGTATCGATTATAGGGATATTAATAGAGCTTGTCCCAAAGACAATTACCCAACTCCCTATATCGATCAAATCATTGACGATTGTGCTGGCAGTGAAATTTTCTCCTTTATGGATGGTTTTTCCGGTTACAATCAAATCAACATTCTACCTGCTAATCAACCAAAAAAAACTTTTATTTGTCCGTGGGGGACATTTTCTTATTGCAAATTACCTTCTGGGTTGAAGAACGCCGAAGCAACTTTTCAAAGAGCTATGTCTTACGCGTTTCATGACATCAAGCACATTGTGCAACCTTATCTCGATGATTTACCTGCCCATTCATTACGTAAAGCCGATCATCTCATTCATTTATGAGCAATATTTATGTGATGTAAGCATTATCGAATTAGGTTGAATCCACACAAATGTGTTTTCTGTATAGAAACGGGTTGTTTACTGGGATTTGTTGTTTCGAAATCTTGCATTCATGTCGATCCCTCGAAGGTTGAAGCTATTGTCAAATTGCCTCCTCCTTCGACTCTTCGCCAAATCCAAAGTTTGCAGGGGAAAGCAAACTTTTCACATTGATTCATTCCTAACTATGTCGAGATAACAAAGGGTTTTACCAGGTTGTTGAAACAGAATACTCCATTCTTTTGGGATGAGATAGTTGACAAATCGTTTGATGCACTTAAGCACACATTGACCCATGCACCGTTATTGCATCCTCCCAACTACAACCAGGATTACTTCTTGTATCTCACCGCTTCTCATTCCACCATCGGGATGGTGTTAGTTTAGAAGATGAACTGAGTAGTGAACATGTGATTTACTACCTTAGTCGAACTTTGAATCCGACTGAGCTAAAATATTCACATGTGGAGAAATTGGCCTTGGTAGATGTTCAAGCTGTCCAAAGATTTCGTCATTACATCTTACTATGCAAAACTACTGTAATTTCTGACTGTAACCCTATGATCTATATTTTTAAAAAACAATTGCTAGGGGGCAATTATTCCAAATGGATTGTTATCCTGCAGGAATTTTACTTGGAATTTGAAAAATCTAAGTCAAAGAAATCTTTATTTTTTGCGGAGTTGATGTGTGACTTCCCGCATGCTGATACTGAAACTGTGGTGGAAGAGCCTATTGCAGACGAATTCTTGTTTCTTATCAGCACTCTTGATCCATGATATGGAGATATCATTTTTTATCTCCAAACCCAATCTTTTCGGCCTGAAATTTCACGATCTCAGCGACGGAAAATACATTTCCAATCCCAACAATACAAGATCATTGGAGATACACTCTATCATCGTGGGGCGGATTTTGTTTTCCGACGTTGTTTAACTCATGAAGAAGCTGAAAAGATTCTAAATGACTGTCACTCTAGAGCGTGTGGCGCTCATATATCTGCGTATGCCACAGCCCAAAAGATATTGCGCACTAGCTATTTTTGGCCATCTTTGTTTAAAGATTGTATTTACGCGGTCCGAAAATGCCAAAATTGTCAATTTTTTTATTGAAAGATGTGTGCTCCACCTGCTCCTCTCCACCCTATAATTGTCGTTGGTCCTTTTGCAAAATGGGGTATCAACTTTATTACATGTAACCCTCACTCGACCGAGGGGCATGCGTATATCATCATTGCGTTAGATTATTGTACCAAGTGAGTCGAGGCAATGCCTACATTTTCGGTAGATGGAAAAACTGCTGTAATTTTCATTTTCAATCATATAATTACTAGATTCGGTGTTCCACAAGCGATTATCACTGATCATGGGCATCATTTTCGAAACATCATGATGACTGACTAACAGATGAACTTGCCCTGTGTCACGATACTTCTACTCCATATTACCCATAGGCTAATGGTCTGGTTGAAGCCATCAACAAAGTTCTAGTCATTATGATTCGACGAATCATTGGTATTCATAGGTCGAATTGGCATAACATGTTATTTTCAGCACTTTGGGCGTATCGAACCTCAGTAAAAACATCAACTGGTTTCACTCCTTTCCAACTAGTTTACGGTTTGGAAGCTGTGTTACCCATTGAATGTGAAATCCTGTCATTGCAAATAGCCATAGAATTACTTCCAGCCACTTCTGAAGAGGAAAAACGTTTGTTGTACTTGGCTCAACTAGATGAGAATCGACATGATGCTGCACTAGCAATCGAGACTCATGCCAAACAAATTAAAGCTCAGTACGATCAAAATGTTACACCTCGTAATTTTTCAGAAGGAGACCAGGTCTTACTATACGATCAAGCAAATGATAAGCTAGGGGCTGGAAAATTTGTACGTATGTGGCATGGTCCTTATGTTGTTAAGCGAAAGCTGGCAAAAGGGACCTATGAATTGGTAGATTTTGACGGTGTCTCTTTAGGTAAGCCCAGAAATGGTCTTTATCCGAAGAGATATTATGCTTAAATCTAGGTGTGGAGATTTTAGTTAGATTAGTTTTTCTTTCTAGCTGGTGTGTTTTAGATTAGAAAATTGTGCTTAGTTTAGAGGGTGTTTTTATCATTATTCCTGCTTATCTTGATTTTACTCTTGATATTGTAGATGTCGACGTCTCTTCAAACATACATTGGTTTCGTTGATGGTGCTTGTCGTAATACACGGAACATTTCTTCCACGGCTTGGGTTATCTATTCACCCTCTGATGAGTTGGTATCTATGCATGGGGTAAGCCTTGGTTAAACAACGAACAACATTGTAGAGTATAGTGTAGTGATTGAGTTATTATCTGAATCCATTTCATTTGGGATTCAGAGTTTGATTGTGAGGTTAGATTCTGAACTTGTTGTATTGCAGCTTAATAGAGTTTATGCCATTAGAAATCTAGCGTTATTAAGATTATTTTTAAGAGTTCATCTCTTGGAACGTGAATTTGACTATATTGAATATCAGCATATTCCGAGATATTTAAATACATTAGCAGATGCAATTTCTTCTTGAATGTTAAATAGACATTGGCAATAACCAAATAATAAATTTAAAAACATTCCATAACATGTTTTACAAGATAGCCAGTAATAGTGATATAGCATAGCATAGAAGTGTGTCAAATATACATCGTCTTCGATCATAGGTTGAAAAACACCTTATGATCGGCAAAAATGATAGTACAAAAAGCAAAAATGTCCTATGAGTCTACAAAAGGTGATCATCCTATCACTGGTGATGATCACGATAAGAAACCACTGCTCGGGCCACCCTACAATGGAACCTCCTAAAAGGTCTTGGGACCCCAATCACATAGTGCTATGACCTAAGAGGAATGTCATCTATGCTAGTCTCTGGAATATCTGTTGTCAAACGCTCTAGATTATTTTCCAATTCAGCCAAGGTCTCTGTAGATTCGTCCCATAGGGTTGGTACTGTTGCAGCTAGGTGTCTCCTCTCATAGGGCTGGAGAGTGGTTGCTCGCCATGGACCCACATCTGCATTTGAAACTTTTTACTATCAATTTTGGATGATTTAAAAACAAAACAAAAAAAAAATTAAATTAGAAAATGTTAAGAATGATTTTACCTGAGTCATCCCACTACTCTCCTGGTGGAAGAGCCATGTCTGGGTCACCACGATAATCCATCCCAGCATAAGGAATATCCTGAATCGTGAAAAATTGGTTCTCCAACCAATGAAAATACTCAGGAGGAAATCTGATCCGGATTTAAATAGGAACGCAACAAATTACAGAGATAACCATATACACAAAGATGCAACGGAAATAATACTTCATTTCATTAGTGGAAAATACTGAAATATGCTTACAATCAGAAATGGAAATAAACTAGCTAGGGCGATGGTAGCTTATCTCTGAGAAGAGATGTGATGGCTACATGCCTCTGAACTGTGTTACAATGAGGCTCGAAGGCCTATTTATTGTTGAGAAACCATGGAAAACCCTTAACATTCCAAAACCTAACCTAGGAGATGAAACGCCAAACTGTGGGCCCCGTTTGGGGTAAATTGGTACATCAACTTCCCGGGGTCGTAACTTTGGCATATGATCTCCATTTGACGCGTACAATAGCTCGTTAGAAAGATCTATCCGAGCACTACCAATGTTGGAGCGGGCAACATCGGATGTTGCCCCCGGATTCCCCAAAAAACGTCGTTTAGGGCCTCAAAACGGCTCCAGAAGTTCAGGACCCGAAAAACTGCTAAAAATAGTAAGTTGTGCTACAATTAAGGAAACTGAAAATGCTGAGAAAGACAATGGTGGGGGTCCAGGTCGACTTGGCAGGTGGCCACCAATATCCAACTAGATCATTCATCCCCCCTTAGGAAGCAATGGCCCCCATTGCGTTGAGCTCCTCCATGAGATGAGGAAACTTTTGCTGAACTTGTTCCCTGGTGAGCCACTTGCCCTGCTGAAGGAGTTGGCCTGCTTTGACAACTCGATACAGTTGGATATTCTGTTGGCGAGTGTTCTTGATTTGTGTGTCCATGATCCGATTAGTTGCAGCTTGTTCCATGCAATCTGGATTTAATTCTGTAGGTTTGAGCTGTTCTGCAATGTCGGATGTGTCTAGCAATGGTGGAAAGTATGGCCGAAGGCGGTCCACATTGAACACTGGGTGCAGGCCAAGGAATGGGGGAATGCTGAGCTCAAATTCATTGTCTCCCATAGCCTTAGTAATGGTGTAAGGACCATATCGGAGTGGTCTCAATTTCCGATAGGCTCCAGTAAGGCGTTCCTTTTGCAAATGCAACCAGACTTTGTCGCCCACCTGAAACTTGTGTGGCACCCGATGTTGATCATGTCGCTGCTTGTACTTGGCATTTGATTTCTCAAGAATGTCATGGACCTGCTGGCAAATATGTTGGATGCGCTCAATGAAGCTGGTGGCCTTATCTGTTTCGGACTAGACATGAGCTGAATTTATGTGAGTAGCTGCAAGTGGCATGGCCACATCAATGGGGCATAGTGGCTGGAATCCCAAACCCACCTGAAAAGGGCTATGGCCAGTGGAGCTGTGAAGAGCTCGGTTGTAGCTGTGCTGAACATAGGGGAGGCTCTCGTCCCATGTGCGTGGATGCTTTAAGTTATACATGCGCAGAATGTGCACAATCATCCTATTGACAACCTCTGTCTGGCCATCAGTTTGAGGATGGAAGGCTGTGGACTTTGTGAGTTTGGTGTCCAGCATTGACCAGAGACTGGACCAAAATGTGCTGAGAAACCGACTATCCCGATCTGAGATGATAGACTATGGGATCCCAAAGTGCACCCACACTCGTTCAAAGAAGAGTTTAGCAGTGGCTTCTGCTGTGATATTCTTCTTGCAGGCCACCAAAATGGCCATCTTCGAGAACCTGTCGACGACCACAAAAACACAGTCATTTCCATGCTTAGTGGAAGGAAGGCCTGACATGTAATCCATGGAGATGGATTCCCAAGGTTGACTAGGGGTAGGCAACGGGGTATAGAGGTCGTGTTTCTTAATGGTCGGTTTGGCAATGGCACAGGCAGTACATGATCTGATGTACTTCCCAACATCCTGTCGAAGATAGGGCCAATAGAAATAATTTTGCAGTACTGCCACTATTTTCTCGACCCTGAAATTCCCAGCAGCCCGACTGTAGTGTGCTTCCCAAATCATCTTGGCACGCTCGCTTGAAGGAACACAAAGGTGACCGAGGTGGCATAATAGGGCATCCTGGAGGTGAAAATCTGCAACATGCCGACCCTCCAAGAGTGTCTGGTATGTGTGGCTGAATTCTGGGTTGCTTTTGTAGAGAAGTGGCCAATCAGAAGTCTCGTGCCCACAAGAGTTGAGCACGGTGTTTAACACCATGATCGGTGGTCGACTGAGGCAATCTGCAACATTATTGGTGCTGCCCTTCTTATACTTGATATTCAAGTGGAACTGTTGCAGGTATGTAGACCACTTCTGATGGCGATCATTCTGCAATTTCCCTTGGGTCTATATGAACTGCAGGGGTCGGTGGTCTGTGTGGATGATCGTTTCCTTCCCCAAAATGTAATGCTTCCATTGTCGGCAGGCCTGTACAATGGAATACATCTCTTTATCATAAGTGGGGTACTTCCGGACTGTGTCTGAAAGTGTTTCACTGTGATATGCCACTGGATGTCCATGTTGAGTAAGGACTGCCCCAATAGCATAGTCAGAGGCATCTGTCTCGACCTCAAATGGTTGTTTTAAATCTGGTAACGCGAGCACTGGTGCCATGCAGAGGCGATCCTTCAACTCCATGAATGCCTTCTGTTGAGATTCAGACCAAAAGAATTTTTCTTTCGCCCCTCCCTTGGTGACTTGACTCAAGGGCCAAGAAATATGAGAAAACCCCAACACAAACCTGCGGTAGAAGTTGGCAAGACCTAGAAAGCTGCGGAGCTCTGTTAGAGTGGTTGGAGAGGGCCAATCCCGAATGACTTGGATCTTGCCTGGGTCGACATGCACCCCCTGTTCATCAATGATGTATCCCAGATACTGAACCTGGGTCATGCCAAAAGTGCATTTCTCCAAATTGGCACATAGCTTGTGTTGCCGCAGTGTTTGGAGAACCTGTCAGATGTGGTGGAGGTGCTCTTCCCAACTCTGGCTGAAGATCAGAATGTCATCCAAGTATACTACTACAAAGGAGTTGGTGAATGGCCGCAAGATGTCATCCATTAGCCTCATAAAGGTTGCAGGAGCATTCGTCAATCCGAAAGGCATAACCAACCATTCGAAGAGGCCGTCCTTGGATTTGAAGGCAGTCTTCCACACATCAGAGGGTTCGATTGGTACCTGGTGATATCCTGACATCAGATCGATCTTGCTGAAATATTTCGCCCCCTTTAGTTGGTCTAGGAGGTCATCAATCCGCGGGATCGGGTACCTATTACGGACAGTGATCTTGTTCAGCACCTGATAGTCAATATAGAGTCTCCACGTCCCATCCTTCTTCTGTACCAACACGATCAGGCTCCCACAGGGCGATGAACTCGGATGGATGTGACCTTTCTGCAGGAGCTCCTGAATCTGCCTCTTGATTTCATTGTTCTCCAGAATGGAGCGCCGATAAATTGGTCCATTGGGTAGCGGCGCACCTGGGGTCAGATCGATGGAGTGCTTGACTTGACAGTGCAGAGGAACCCCTGCCGGGGAGGTGAAGATGTCCTCGTACTCCTCCACAATCTTGTCCATCTGTAGTTGTCGTGCAGAGGGACCTCGTCTGGAGGCCGCGGCCACTGTCTTCTTCTTTCCTTGAGAGCGTATCATCAGGAAAATAAATTTCCTTGTTTTGGAAATGATCTTACTGCATTGTTTTGCAGTAATTAAAGGGATGGCGGTAGGTGGTGCTACCTCTGGTATCCTAAACAACTTATTTCCCAATGTAATAATAACAACACGGGGCCTTGATTCATACACAGCATGTCGCTTCCACAAGTATGGTTGTCCTAGTAATACATCACAAACTTCAAGGGGAGCAATGTCACACAATACCTCATCCGTGAAGGGCTTGATGTTGTATGGAAGGCGACACTGCTGGCTCACGCGAAGATATCGTCCTTGGTGAAGCCACCCAATGGTGAATGGTTGTGGATGTGCTGTGGTCAGTAAGCCCAACCGCTTCACGACCTCTATTGAAATGGGGTTCTTTTGACTCCCGCTATCAACAATGAACTGTATCGGGGAGCCCTTTACCCACATCTGGGAGTGGAAGAGACGCTCCTCCTCCTCTAGATCTTCGGGTTCATTTTTCTGGATCTTCGCGGTAGCAACAGTGGCGCTGGGATCCGCATCAATGATCTGCTTCCCTTTTTCATACCCCTTATCGAGTTCTGACTCAGAGTCGGAACATGCTTCTGATTTTGAAACCTTTAGCTCAGCCACCAGTGACTGCTTGGCCTGACACTCACTTGTGTTGTGAGTGGAGCTCTTATGGAACTCGCACCATTTTCCAGTGTCCTTTCTCGGCTTCGCGGCGTTGTTCTTTGCTTGCAGCTTCGACTGGTTGTCTTGGGCTGTCCCGCCTTGGCTTTGTCCTTTGTTCTGTGGTTTAGGGGCACCTTTCCCCTGCTTTGGATTCGCAGATCCAAAGTCTCACTTCTTTTGTTTAAACTTCTGCTCGACCTTGACGGCATATCGGTATGCTGCGCCGAGCGAGGGGATGTTTAGGAATTGTATTTCTTCCTGGATGTACTTGTGCAGGCAGCCACGGTATTTGAGTATCAAATGTTGCTCCGAATCCTTGATACCCAACTTTGTGCGAAGGGTATGGAAAAGATTAGTGAACTCCGGCACGTCTTGGTCCCTTCCCTGCCGCAGCATGGTCCACTTTATGTATTCATCCTCATAGCTTCCAATAGGGTAGTACTGCTCCTTGATGGCATCCCGGAACAAATCCCAGGTGGGTGCGACTGAAAATAGTGAGTTGTGCTACAATTAAGGAAACTGAAAATGCTGAGAAAGACAATGGTGGGGGTCCAGGTGGACTTGGCAGGTGGCCACCAATATCCACCTGGATCAAAATCGAACAACCTCTAAACCCTCCTCAGGATGACGAGCCATAACTGTTACAGGGAAAAGTGTCTATGCATATCTCCTAATCCCACTAAGGTGTGGTAGCTACCTTAGAAACAAACAAAGTAAAGCTACTTTCGTTTTCCTTTATGAAATATAGATGAGAGAAGAATAAAGGATACCAACCTCTGTCTCGCGCTTGGTTCCTAGTTTGATTCCTCTCTCTTCTGATAGTCCTTTGCTAGTTGCTTCCTTGTACACCCAGCTTCACAGAGTACCTGTAGAATCAAAGTAGCATAACACTATACAAGAACATGGATCTATTATCATAAACAATCTAGGATCAAATGTAAATTGACCATACAAATGCATGAAACATAAAGGACACAAGAGTATGGAGGAAAGCTTGAATAGCTTTATTGATAATCAAGAAAGAGCCAAGAGAGTTACAACCAGTTATTTTGACCCAGCATCATCCTCTCAGCAAGTAAGCCCTTCTTCACCTCATGCAAAGCTTAGATCACCAAACACTATGATGTTGCCTCAAGAAACCAACAGCAATTCCTTACAAGATGCAAAATTCCAGCCTCTGGATCTCTGGGATGAGGGATCGATATATAGATATCTGTAAGGGAGATGAGTCAGCTTTTGATTTGATTAGTGTCTTCCCTCTGATAGTTCTCGCTTCCACTTGGATATTGATGATCTCTTACTCATCCTTGGTCGAATTCAAAGAGGCAAGTGTCAGAGGAGAAGTTTCTGGAAGATTCCATGCCTCTCCACCTCGTGGATTGACACTACCATTTGTCACTTCTCGCCCATCGCACCCCATAGAAGGGATTTTTGAAATGCAACGCACCCACAGAGTGTCATTAGGTGAGATGCAACGCACTTTGCCTATGGAGCAGGTGAAATGATCCTGTTTTGACCAGTTCTGAGCAGTTTTTCAAGGAGAACTTCTGGGAGAAGCTGTAATCAGTTGAGCTTGCTCCTTTGGGGGTTAGAACAACACTTTTAGGGACTTAGGAGCCCTTGATTTATGGACATTTTATGCTTGGGGTTGCAATGCCCAAAAACGTCTATAACATTTTCCCCCTAAAGCATGAGGTCGTTAATCGTTTTTGATGTTGGGTGAAATGCTTTATCATGGGGATCCAAATTTCTTTCAAGCTGGGAGGAGACCTGTAATAAGATACAATAAAATACATAATCTTCATAATATTTTCATGATCTAGCTAACGCGGGCATTACCATGCTCAGATTTATAAATTCATTTTCATGTACATATGACAAACAATCGTCTGAGTGTAGACTGATGATTCTGGTAGAGCCATCATCCCTTTGATTGGATGATTATCTGTGCAGCAATGATGTACATTTGATGCCTTTATTTCTCTGAATATATATCGCAGCCCGGATGGATGAAACTAGATCCGGGGTCTTCAATCTCGTTCGATCTTCACTCAAAGTATAAGTCGATCCATGTGAGAGATGTTCTGGAGTCAAACATGGAAAGACATCGCCTGATTACCAGCCAATGATGTAAGTTGTTAACAGGCGCGAGAGGAATCACCGATAATGATAATGACCCTCAAGGTACTGCAGTACAATTCACATGGTGTGAATAAAGTACTTGGCGTCGAACACCATGCAAAATATTTCGGTCGAAGGCCATTGATGTAAACCTGTCGCCGGAAGTGAGAAACTTGCCATTGAGGCATACAAGCTTCAAAGTACTGAAAGGGGTGTTCCTAGATCGACTTCTTGGATAATGAGTTAATGTCGACAAGAAGTGATCCATCATAGGAGGGCCTTAATGAATCCAACATCAACGACACGGAACGGAGCAAATGATTTTAATGGAGGTGAAAAAGATCTGGTGATATAAGGTTCAAGGTGGCGGTCATGAAAGAATGGAGCGTAAATGTATTGCAGCGGGTGAGACAGAGGTGAATTCTCTGAGTGACTTCTCTTGAACATATCGGCGACACTGACGTGATGGATTGGTAGCATTGACCCCAAATGTGGATGGTGTGATGCGACCATGGTGATGTGACCAGTGAATGAAACAACCCAACCCGACTTGGATGCGGAGTGAAAGTGTCATGTTCAAGAGTGACTTGCTACCAACAAAGCTTCTTCAAGTTTTCTTCCCAATTTTTCCCCAGTCATTGCTGACCAGTACCTCTTTATTTTTTTCAAGCTTCAGGAGGATAACATATGCTTGTTCTATAATTTTCCCTTCGGGCAAACCCATCGCTATGTTTTAACAAGCCTAGTGATAGTGAAACTCGTTCTTGTCTATTATGGACAAGTTTGTCGCTATTAGGTTTTAACAAGTTTAACGACAAAGATAACTCGATCCTTTTCAATTTTAGAGAGTCTGAAAAGAGACATAAAGGAAACTCCAAAAATCTTTTTTCGTCATCTAATCCCTTAAGTCCAAAAAAGTATAAAACAATACAGAAGGGATGAATTTTCGATATTTTAACGAGCTGAACAAAATAAGCGCTGAATCGTTTTGTGTAATAATCCCTTCAAGTCCAAAAAGACTAAAATCTAAAGGAGGGATAGCACTTCCGGTCCCTTTAACGAGCTGGAGAGGCCAATGGCTCGGAAATGTTTTCATATTTTACGAGTCAGTTGAAAAGAGCTTAAAGGAGACTCGTCTTTGAGGAACGAGTGATAAAATTGGGTAGCAGCTAATTCCAGGTAAGGTTTGGAATTTTCCATTCATGGCAGTGTTACAAGAATGGCTAGCGGGATCACTCTTCGCAGCTGTTCCTCAAAAGGGGTAAACAATCAAATGGAGGTGAATGATCGGCCAATACAGAGTGGAGGTGATGATGGGAACATGACCAAGGCATTAAAGGCTGAAGTACTACATTCACGATGATTATTTACCGGAAATTGGTTCATTTTTTATTGAGCTTAAACGCTAGGGGAAAAATTTGCTCATTGCTTATGTTTATTTTTTAACGAGCATGAAGTTCGCGTTAAAACTGCTCGATGCTGGTTTATTTTTTAACGAGATTGAACCCTGTAGTAACACTGCTCGTGGCGGGTTTATTTTTTTTTAACGAGCTTGAACCCTACAGTAACACTGCTCGTGATAAGTTTGCATGCCCCTAGCATAATAACACAAATAGAGGTGCATGCCCCCAAGCTTCATTGCATTCAACTCGGTGGTTGGAATGAAGATTTACCTTTGAGATTTGGAAAGGGGATTTGTTTCATTTTTTAATGAGGTTGACACAGTAAAAGAACTATCCTCATGACGCCTTGTTTCATTTTTTAACGAGGTCGACACGAGATAAGAACCATCCTCGAAATCCACCGTATTTACAGTGTTTGATAGAAAATCAAAAACTGATGGATGATTAAGGTTGCTGGAATAATCTTCGTGGTAATCCGGAAGATGGGAGCGATGGTGGTAATCTTCCCATGGTGCCTCTCCTATCATCATTGATTGAATGATTCCTTCGTCTGTAGAATGTACATGCAACCAAGGATCTGAAGAGGTGCCATATTCCTTAGACCTATCTATCCAAACACTCGATGAGCGTTGATTTGGGTTTTCCCCCCAAGCCAATAAAATTGATTGCTACAATATTTCCAAAATGGCGATGATCCATGTGTTGTGCTCCACAACAACCCCCATTTCATAACATTTTATTTACAAAATTATTATATGAAATGGGTCTCTTTAGAATTCAATTGGTATCAATATTGCATTATTTGAAAAAGGTCCGCAAACCAAAGCGAAGGCATTATATAAAACCTTTTGAAAAACCCATATTGAATCAAATATAATAATCTTTATTCATTGCGATAAAGTGATCGCAAGATCGCATATCGCAATGACATAGAAGACGCAAATAAGTGACATATGGGATCCCGCCGATGCGATATCGCTATCGGCTATCGGCAAAACTCCATGCACATCATAAAGCGCCCCATGCCATTAGCCCCGACGCGATGCGCAATCGGCGATACTTTATATGCAGGCTAAGCACCTTAGTCATTCACCCCGGTCCGATGCGATTTCGCAATCGGTTATTGGCAATATCCCATGTATAATAATAAGGCACCCAGATTCTACCCCCGATGCAATGTGATTTCACTATCGGCGGTCGGGGGTATGCTATCCGTATGTTTATATAACACCTATGCTCCCGATGTGATGCGATATCGCTATCGGCGATCAGCGTTTCAAAAGTGTCAACATAAAGATTTAAAGTGTTCCCAATGCCCGATTGCGATATAGCGTGGATTTCGAAAAAGCCGTTAAATGGAGGGATATTATGATCCATTCGTATTTAAAGTTTGATCTCTTAAATAATCCATCACCTGCACTCGACTGCCAAAATATCCATAGCACGCTTAAGCGAGTCATTCAGCCGAATAATGGTGTAATGAGCATTTAAGGGGTGGCAAGCCTTAAACGGCCATTTAATGTATCTGTAAGATCTTCCCATGGATTGGATCCGCAGCCATTTTTAAGAGTTAATCTCTCAGCACGCTTTGATTGATATATCTTTCCATATTGGATTTTCATTAGCATATCTCTGTGTTACATTTATTTTCGCCGCTGTGCAGAATTCATCCATAGAAGGAAGCTCAAACAAGATGGGGAAGAAATCTAAGAAGACCGCAGGCGCTTCCACCACACCAGCTGCGGGACAAGCTCTCGTGGACAAGAAGAAGGGCTTAATATCTGATACTACATGTACGGGTCTCACCAGAGTTACTTGGCAAGGCACTTACAACCTAATTGAAGCCGAAGAACCAGTAAAGACAGTAACAGAAGCTACTGCGGATCCTACTCGGAAGTCTGAATGTACTCTCAAGGATTTAGCTGACTCTTTCCTTCACAGAATAGCGGCCAGGGAGCAAATTCTCCCATACACAGACGTAGTGCGGTGGGCAATTCAAGAAATCCCAATCTTGGATAGAACTTTCAGCACTAGAGATGGAAGAATCTTCGGATCGTTCAGGGCGGATGATCTAAGGCAAATGTATCATTTGCCCGAGCTGGAGAAGATATATAATAAAGCGTTCCTGGAGAAGTTTGCAAGCGAAAATGAAGTTGAATCCGAACCCATCCGGGATTGGAGACAAAATCCGGCCAAGCACAAACACGAACTTCCAGTAAGTACTTGGTTGATTCTCTGGCTTCTCCTTATTGCTATGCGGGAATAATGATGTGTAGATTATGGGGATTGCATGACTCTGCTAATTTTACCATAGAAATGGTTCCTTTAATGGAGGCAGTAGTAAACAGTATAATTATGGATTGGGCCACCATCCTTTCTGACAAATTAGCACAAGCTGTGCGTGATTTTAGAAATCAGACTGTCGTCTCTGAAAGGAAAATTCCCCATTCTATTACAGTGCATATATCTTAGATACACTATGTTTCAATTCTGAATTTCCCATGCTCGGCTGGAGGTGGACGCCACAAGATCCCACGGCTATCCACATATACCATCAGAAATTATGGAAGTCCTCTTACAAGCACCATCTGTACCAAATCTGCAATGGCTTTATGGTGCCTATTCATTATTCTATTTTTGATAAACCCATTCCCAAGATTTCCTATCAAGCTTCGTTTGATATAACAGCGGTAGCGAGTTGGTTTGGGGAGGAAAGATTTACCTACATAAGGGTTTTCGGCAGCCAAGCCAACCCACATGTTCTCCCTTTGTATATACCAGATAAACTGCTAGAAAGAGAAATCGCTTATCAGATTACGGATGAGAGTGTTACACAGACTCTCAAGAAAGAAAAGAAGAGGGGCTGGCCCTCTTTTCCCTTGAGGTGTGGTGTCTATACTCTGCATGATCTCAAACATGCAGAAAAGGAAGCCACAAAGATTCAATCCTTAACTCTGGCGACTATCCCAAATAGGCCATATGATCCAAAGAAAGTTGCCTACAATGCACTAGAACAGGCCAAATTGACAAAATTTGAGCACAAAGAAGATATGTTTGACGACCTATTTGTTTCAGCCGAAACAATAGGTCAGGCTAAAGAATTCGCTCGAATGAAATATAATGATGAAGGGCTGACTGAGTTTAATAAGCTTAGAGAACAGAGGTTGCAAACTCTGCCTCTAGATTTACTAGCAACAACCCCGACAACATCATCAAGCGAGCCTGTTCGGCAACAGTCAAAGGAACCTCCGGTTGTAACAAAGGATCATAAGAAGGAACAAGAGGAACAGAAGAAGAGAGAGCAGGAAAAAGTGCAGAAGGAGTCCCAAGCTGAAAAGGAAAAACAAACCACCATTGATGTCAATATAGATACTAATATTGACCCTAAATTGCTCCAGGAGTGGAAGCAATTTGACTCTATCATCAGTGGGTTGGAATGTTCCAAAGATACAGACACCTCCAAGACAAACGATACACAGGACATCACTTCACCTCAGGTTCTAAGTGGAACCAGCGGCCCACCCATTTCCAAGGATGTTGAGATAATACCAAAAGACCCCTCCGACCAAATCATTCTCCAGGTAGAAGATATTCCTCCCCTGGATGTTTTCTACAGCCCGAGGCATAAAGCAGTGGTAAAAAGACAAAGGAAAAGGAGGAAGATTGATCAACCTCCCCTTTTTCCAGAACAAACTGTAACGGGCAGCGTGGTTTGGAAGGAGGAATTCGACCCCTCCGATGACCTAACAAAACTGTCACAGTATGCGGGAGCTTATTCGACAGCGACAATCGACAAGGAATCGGAGGTAAGTCTTCTACTAAAGACTAAGGACCAAGAAATTTTCGCATTACAGGCAGAGTTGGCTGAATCAAAGCAGAAGGCAGAGCAGGCAGAGCAGCAAGTAAACAGTCAATTAACTCAGCAATTGCAGGCAGAAAAGCAAAGGGTCGACCAAAGCGCGATCCAGAAACAGAAGGAATTATCAGAGGCATTGGCACAATTGAGAGCAGCAAACGAGCAAATGATGAAAACAAAAGATGAGCAAATCGCTCAATTGTCATCGCAGCTCGAAAAGATAAAGGGCGCTCAACAAGTAGGTGAATTCAGAGCAGAAGCAGTGCAAATAAACACTGCATTAATATCCCAAATTAGGCTCTTGTGTCAACAAATCGCTCAGGCAGAGCCATTGTGTGAGCTAACGACATCCATAAATCAGCAGGTATAGAAAGCCAGGAATGAGTTAGACCAAGCTGAAGAGATCTTAACCGCATATCTTGACTGGCAAGATTCTGATCAAGGGAAAGCAGCAAATTTGCCCAGGATCCTAGAAACACATAAAGATATACTCTTCACAGAATGGCACACTCAGGTGATGAAAGCGGAGAGGGCGGCTTCAAGATGTAAATCAACTTCCAGCAATCTAGTTGATCTAGTTAACAACACTCTCTACTTAGAAAATATGATTTCCCAATGTACACCAGGAAAGATGACAACAACAAACACATTGGAACAATCATGCTATCCTGATTTAGAGGAAAAGGGGAGATTAATCGCTGGGATTAATAGTTTAACTATGGAAGCATATTGGCTCTTCCTGGTAAAGCCGCATACACAGAGAGCTGCCATTAAGTGCCTCACAGATGCGATCGGGTATATAATTCCCGATATTCAGGATGCCACCTTTGCCGCCCAGCTCAGTTCGCGCCTCAACAAACCTCCTGAAGTGGAGCCAATGCTTGCGATAAGTCAGCTCAGATTTAAAGGCAAGTAGCCTACCTGATGAATCATGCCGCCGATTGCCAGATCGCTGAGAAAAATACGATCAAAATTTATTGATACCGATTTAGTTGCATTTCAGTTTAATAGATATTTAGATTAATTTAGTATTTATAGACCCTTTCATTTTTTTGGAAAGGGTCGTAAAGTTTTGTACCAGACTTAAAGACTAAAGTTTTCACTATTGTGCTTCAGTCAATATTCTTTTATGAAACTAGACCAGTTTTTCTTAATTCAACAAGGAGGCTTTTTATGCAATTGTGCACTATTGTCTTTGTTGTGAATGTTTCTGCGTTGAAGAAAGAATTACAAGTAGCGATTGATATCGGGGGTGTCAAAGCAGCTCATATGGTATTTCTATCTATGTCTGAATTCATTACTGTTATGTGAATTGTTATTTGATTATCCTTGCTATTGTTGATTGCATGCATATGTTTTAACAGCAGTTCTATATTCCTTCCACTATTGGATGTTTTATGGTATGCTTATCTTTTAATCATGTATGTGTCGATAATATAAATGATGAGTGTAGCAATACTGCTTTAATCGCTTTGCTTAACTATTTAGGCACATTAATCTTGAATGAATTAATATCTATATCTGATCTATGGAGTCATCTATATGCTTGTCTTTAGACACAGAACATTAAACACTGCACTTTAAAGTTCAATAGATTCCCGGGATAAGTTATAGTTCTTGTATTCTTGTTAATAGTTTAGTTATTCATTTACCGCTAGCTTAGTTTATAAATCATCCATTCATCTCGTTTATCTACTTTTGGGAAACTGGTCCCATCATCCCCAGTCGGAGCCACTATTCCAAACGGAAAAGGAGTTGTACTAAGTTCCGGACCGGGTGGTTATCCCCGATGTTGTTGCAGCGATTTTCGAGGCTTCAACATTTTTGGCGCTAGAAGGAGAGCCATCGACTGTGAATGGCACATAAGCCAAAACCTATAAGCCATTCTAAGAGTAATTCTCCCTCCGAATCCCCTCGATCTTCCTATTTGCATACTGGTTCTCCAGTACCCAAACAAGAAGAAGAGGAATCAACTACCACTGCTCAAACCCATCATACTCCAAAACAATTAAGTCTTGAATCACCTGAAGTCCAGTCTCTTATCCAAAAACTTCAGAGCTTCTCGATTTCACCACAGAAATCTGAGGTATCACAAAGCAGTGCGACTTCGCAGTTCAATTTACCTCACCCTCTCACCAGACTTCAGAGCGAAAAGCTCGGTATTGAACCCACTGAGTTCCCTTTACCCAAAAGGAAAAAGGCGAAGAAAAATACTGAAGGATCTGATAGTGAAGAGCTTTCATCCACATCCTCCATTGCATCTTCCCCTCTGCAAAGTCAACCATCCACTCCCCCACTACATATTGTTGTTCACCAAGGATTAGAAGCTTCAACATACCAACCTGCCCACTCCTCAGTATTATTTCCTTCCCATACATCTGGAATTCCAATAGTAGTATCAACCACTGTTGCTATTACAATGGCAGATCCATGGACCAGACCTGGTGCAGTCAATATGTCTGCGCCATTGCATCCATTACCAGATTATCCTGAAAAATGGCTACCCAAGTTTAATCCAGATGATGGAACCCAAGCTGAAGAACACATCAATAATTTCATGTTAGCAGTCAACTTGAAAGGAGTAACAGAACAAGATGTTGTTGTTAGACTTTTCCCTTACACCTTACAAGGGTCAGCAGGATCCTGGTATTTCTCTTTACCCTCTGGTTCCATTACCAATTGGAACACTTGCCAAGAGCAGTTTCTTACCAAATATGGAGATGATAGGTCTTTGGAAACTTTAATAAACGATCTCTCCAATCTGAGAATAGAACATAGGGAACCAATTAAGGAATTTAATGCACACTTCAATAAACTCCTAAATAAAATCCCTACAGCCTCCAAACCAAGCGAACAAATTCGGAGTGAATGGTATATAACAGCTCTGCCTGCCAATATAGCCATCTTTGTAGATAGAGCCGAGAAACCTACCTTAGCCGAAAACATGAAAGAAGCGCTTGCTGTGGAGAAACGCATCAATGCCCTGTAAAAGAAAGCTGCTCTGGAAGACAGAAAAGCCAAAAAATTCTCTTTCAAAGATGACTCAAGAAATAAAACCCCAAAGGACACATACAACATGGAAGGTTTACAAAAGGTCATAAAAACGTTATCAAATGAAATGGTCGAAATAAAGAAACAAGTGGCCGAAACCTCAACCAAAAGACCCTTTAGGACTTTTAAGAGAAATGAGTCAAAGCCGCCAAATGTCATATCTAACGCAGACTCAGAGCAAGAAGAAGAAGAGGAAGAGGAAACAATCGCACCAACTGATGATGAAGAAGAAGTAGTAGAATGTCATGGAATGTGGGATTTTATACTCCCCAACTCCGATACTGATAATGAAGAAGAGGCGTTCCCAGTTACTACTAGGAGCAAAAGTACTTATGAACCTGTTCAGGTATCATCAAAGAAGAGGAGTGCAGGTGCAAATACAACCAAAGAAAAAACACCTGCAAAGAAATCACCTGCAGCAGTTCCCCAGAACCAGCCTTCAACTTCTAACACTCCTTCAACATCTAAAACATTAGTGGTATCAGATTCAATGGAATATAATATTGTTGATGACATGAAGAAAACTAAAGCAAACATTACTATGTTTGAACTTAGTAAATTAAAGCATCAGCAGAAATTACTTCTTAAGGAACTGAATGTTGTTCCCTCTACACCACTTCCCAGTGCAAAAGCCGCTAATGATTCAGGCCAACCTCCTCCAGGTATGGTTGAAGCTACCGATTCAGTTCTAATTGGAGATAGATCAAATTCTCATACTCCACCCTTCCTGCTAACCTATGAGATTTACAACAGAAACCTGCACAACTGTTTAATTGACTCAGGGGCATCATCTAACATAATGCTAGCTTCAGTTTGTTCTAAACTGAACATTGAACCCCAGAAGTCTGCTATTCATATTGTACAGTTGGACAGGACCAAAGTGCAAGTTGTGGGAGAAATTAATTCCGTAACTATCAGGTTGTCTGCTGATCCCAGAGTAGTCCAAAGGATTGACATCCTAATAGCCGATATACCTGAATTTTACGGTTTAATTCTGAGTAGGGATTGGTCCGAAAAATTGCATGGGTATATTTCCACTGATTGGTCACATATGTGGCTTCCCTACAAGGGCAAGCCAAATCAAATAAGGATCGGTTGAGAGAAACATATGACCCACACAGTTACTGAATTTGAGCAAGAAAACCAACCCGTAGCATTCAACAACAACCTTTTGGGGAATTATTCGTCAGAGTCATTCTTTGGCAACTTTGTTTCCCAACCATCTCCTTTTTCAGTCAATCATTTTACATCTCAGATTGAAAATTTTTCACAAACTGATAAGTCTAGATGTTTCAATGATGCTGAGAAAACTGTAAATACATTTGTTAATACCTCTTTATTTTGGTCTTTATATTTTGATGGCTCTAAGTCCAACGAGGGCTCAGGAGCAGGTTGCATTTTGGTTAGTCCACAAGGAGAAAAGACAATGTTGTCTTGTAGGCTGGAATTTGAATGCACTAACAATACAGCCGAATATGAAGCCTTAGTCCAAGGACTGTATAAAGCGATCGGTCTTAAAGTGCAATATTTGAAAGTATTCGGCGATTCTGAAATTATTGTTAAACAGGTGAGGAATGCAATCCATTGTCTTTCAAATCACCTCAAGCACTATCAATCGCTAGTACAAGAACTTACTTCGCACTTTTCCGCATTCAACATTTCCTCCATCCCCAGGTCTCAAAACTCAGCAGCCGATCTCCTAGCCAATGTAGCTTCCAAGCTTCTACCTTCTGAAGACTACAACCTAGATAGATTTTCCGTAGAATTACTTTTTAGGCCTTCAATTCCTGACAATGTCACTAATTGGAGAGTATTCAATCATGATGAGGATATTTTACAATTTATAACTTCTGAAAAGTCCTATGACGATCAAATTATTGAGGAAAATGACCATGATCTACAAATGAAAAAAACCCCTCAGGAAAATTCAATTCCTAAGCCAGTGGTAAATCTTGAAGACCTTTATGATATCAAAGACAGGTTTAAACATGTAATTAATGCAAAGCTCCAAAGCTCTACCCTTAGGTTTGAATTGATAAATCTAGGTACTGAGCATGCTCCTCAAAATATTAATTTAGGATTAGGACTTTCTTTTGAAGAAAAAGAGGCATTCATTAGACTGTTAAGGAAAAACAAACAGGTCTTTGCTTGGAAGTATGATGATTTGAAGACATATGATACATCCATTATCTAGCATACCATTCATGCTTCCCAATCATAAACCGATTCAGCAGAAGTTAAGAAAAATACATCCAAATTTGGAGAGCCAGATAAAATCGGAACTTAACAAACTCTTGAAAGCCAAGATTATTTTTCCTGTCCGACACTCAAACTGGGTCTCTAATATGGTGCCAGTCAGAAAGAAAAATGGCGACATTCGAATTTGTATTGATTTCAGAGATTTGAACAAAGCAAGCTTGAAAGACAATTTCCCATTACCTACTATGAAGCAAATACTCCAATCAGTAGCAGGCTCTGAATTGATGTCCTTTCTTGATGGTTTCTCAGGATATAACCAAGTTCTGGTTCATCCTGATGACCAGCTTAAAACCACATTCAGGACGAAATGGGGAACATATGCGTATCAGAAAATGCCTTTTGGACTTATAAATGCAGGAGCGACATTCCAAAGAGCTATGGATATAGCTTTTAGAGGGTTGATTAATAGAACAGTAGTCGTCTATCTAGACGATATTACTGTATTCTCTAAGGAGAGGTATAATCATTTGCACGATCTAAATCAAATCTTCCAGCGTTGCAAAAGATATGGTATTTCTCTTAACCCTAAAAAGTCTTTCTTTGCTCTTGATCAAGGAAAACTCTTGGGTTTTATTGTATCCAAAAATGGAATTTATATTGATCCTGATCGGATCAAAGAAATCTCTGAAATCCCTTTCCCACACAATAAAAAATCGATGCAGTCATTTTTAGGCCAGATCAATTTTGTTAAAATATTTGTCCCAGATTTTTCTCAAATTATTTTGCCACTTCAAACAATGATTAAGAAGAACTCAGTCTTTAAGTGGGGATCAACAGAAAAGGAAGCTTTTGATCTAATCAAGCAATCAATAATCAATGCCCCAGCCTTGAATACTCCAAATTTTTCTAATCATTTTACATTGTATACCATTGCATCCGACTTGTCTTATGCTGCAGTACTCACGCAACTAAATGATCACAATTTGGAAGCACCCATTTCATTTTTTAGCTCAAATCTTCAGGGTTCTGAATTGAATTACTCCGATGTAGAAAAACAAGCCTTTGCTGTATTTAAAGCAGTCAAACATTATAGACCCTTCCTTTTGAAAACTCACACAAAGGTTATAGTTCCTTTCCCAGCAGTTAGGCAACTATTAATCCAAAAAGAACTAGGTGAAAAAAGGGAAAATTGGGTCACAGCACTTCAAGAGTATGACTTAGAAATTAGGCCAGCAAAGATTGTTAGGGGCCAAGGTTTTTCCAGGATATTGGCAGGAGCATCCAACATTCCAGAATCAAGCGATACAGAGCAAACTGAAGAAATCAATCAGATAAGTGTTACTGATTCTGAATCTCAATATGCAGATTTAATCTTTTATTTAAAGAATGGTTATGCACCTCCAAACTTATCTTAAAAAAACAAAAGGGCCATTAGGTTGAAAGCAAAGAATTTTACAATTATTGATGACGTCCTTTTTAAGCAGAATTATGATTCCATCTTATTGAGATGCCTTGAGAAAACTGAAGCACAAAAGGTTTTGCAGGAGATACATGATAGACCAGCGGGAGGACATTTTGGAGCTGATACAACAGCTCACAAAATTATTCATGCTGGTTACTATTGGCCTACTCTGTTTAAAGATGCCCACGAGTATGTAAGGAAATGCCTCAATTGTCAAACTTCTAGTGGAAGACAACGTAAATCAGCTTTTCCTCTGCAACCAGTCAACATTGAACAACCATTTGAGCAATGGGGATTGGACATCATTGGGGAGATTACTCCACCATCTTCCAAATAGCATAAGTATATCCTTACCGCTACCGATTATTTTACTAAGTGGGTGGAGGCAATCCCTTTAAAGACAGCAAATTCTGAAGCAATCATTGAATTCATAGATCAATTCATCATTACCAGGTTTGGTGTCCCAAATGCTCTTGTTTTTGATAATGCATCTTACTTTTCAGGCAATGCTATGTTTGATTTCGCTATTAAAAGAGGATTTAAATTAAAATATTCTGCTAATTACTATCCCCAGGGTAATGGCTTAGCAGAATCTACTAATAAGAATCTGATCAAAATTATTAAGCGAACTATAGAGCAAAATCATAAAAACTGGCACAAATCTTTAGTGTTTGCATTATGGGCTGATAGGATAACACAGAAAGCTTCTATAGGATCTTCTCCGTTCAATCTTGTGTATGGAAAAGAAGCAGTACTACCCACAAATCTTGTTCTTCCTTCTTTAGCCCTAGTGCAGTTCATTGAGGAAAGTCCTTCCTCTTCTATTCAGCTTAGACATGACCAAATTCTAAAATTAGAAGAGGAAAGAGAAAAAGCCAGGATTATTCATGCCAAACATCAGCAAGTCATCAAGGCAGCTTTTGATTCAGTCTCATCCGGTTCAAAACAATTCCAAGTCGGTGATTTAGTTCTGAAATGGGACAAAGCCCATGAGGATAAGGGTAAACATACCAAGTTCCAGAAGATGTGGCTTGGACCGTTTCAGATCTGTGAAAAGATAGGCCATTCGACCTTTATATTGCAAGACTTATCAGGGTTGAGAGATTCTCTCCCTATTAATGGCCTTATCTTGAAGAAATTCTTTAATTAAGGAGGTAACCCCTTCTCTTTTTAGTTTGATAGATTTTTGTAGTTTGTAGGATTTGCACAAAATAATGTTGTGAGGTATCCACTATTGACCTTTGCTGTGTTTGAAAAGTTGTCCCACAGAAGTAGCATGGATATTTGCTTTTTAAAATAATAGAACTCTTAACCAAAAGGGATAATTTCTAGGAAATTAGGTATCATTGTATTCTGAAACTACAGTTCAAGTTTTGTGAACTCCTTTCAAAGTTTAAAAGTATTGTAAATAATTCTCTGTTTTCAAATTGGTCTCAAAAGGTTATCAATATCAAGATAGAAGCCAATCCAATTTCAGCATCTTCAACTCTTACCCTGTCATCCATTAACTCTTAAGGAGAAGATTGTTCATCCCATTCACTAAAGTTTATGATTACTCAGAGTGTAATTCTAAAATATCTGATATTAAAGATAAGAGGTCTTATTACAAGCCTGCTTACCATGTTCATAGGGAAATAGTTTAACCAACATTACCAATACTGCATACCAAAACAGGGTAATGGCTTGAAATTACAAGACAAGGGGTCTCATCACGAGCCAGCTTGTTCGGATAGATTACTACCAGTGAATGGAATTGTCAATAGCTGGCTACCAAACCAGGACAATGGCTTTTTATCTTATCAACAACAGAAAAGGAAATGAAATACAAAATATGAAAACATGTTTTGAATTCATTCTGTTAATCGCACTCTTAATTGAATGGAACAATGGACAATAACATGGCTAAAAGGTATCCCTATCGAAACTATAAACGTTTGCTGGCAGCAGAGGCTCTACCTATGACAGAGGAGTTCACTTTAAAAGCTGATTTGGAGAAGTTTTCTGTTTTATCATTATAAACCCATAGAGGCTTATTTAAAACTTAGAATGTATCTATTTTCTTAAAAAAGAGAGGAAATTAGCAAAAATAGATTCATTTCACTTGGAATGCATATATACCTAGTTATATTAGAATTTTCCCCTTTGATTAGAATTCTATTTTTGAAAAAGTTTAAGTATTTCTATACTTTTCAGAGATAACTGTTTCTTCCAGCAAATCGCCAATTGTTGTGCTCCACAACAACCCCCATTTCATAACATTTTATTTACAAAATTATTATATGAAATGGGTCCGTTTAGAAGTCAATTGGTATCAATATTGCATTATTTGTAAAAGGTCCGCAAACCAAAGCGAAGGCATTATATAAAACCTTTTGAAAAACCCATATTGAATCAAATATAATAATCTTTATTCATTGCGATAAAGCGATCGCAAGATCGCATATCGCAATGACATAGAAGACGCAAATAAGTGACATATGGGATCCCACCGATGCGATATCGCTATCGGCTATCGGCAAAACTCCATGCACATCATAAAGCACCCCATGCCATTAGCCCCGACGCGATGCGCAATCGGCGATAAGTTATCGACGATACTTTATATGCAGGCTAAGCACCTTAAGTCATTCACCCCGGTCCGATGCGATTTCGCAATCGGCTATCGACAATATCCCATGTATAATAACAAGGCGCCCAGATTCTACCGCCGATGCGATGTGATTTCGCTATCGGCGGTCGGGGGTATGCTATCCGTATGTTTATATAACACCTATTCTCCCGATGCGATGCGATATCGCTATCGGCGATCGGCATTTCAAAATTGTCAACATAAAGACTTAAAGTGTTCCTGATGCCCGATTGTGATATAGCGCGGATTTCGAAAAAGTCGTTAAATGGAGGGATATTATGATCCATTCATATTTAAAGTTTGATCTCTTAAATAATCCATCACCTGCACTCAACTGCCAAAATATCCATAGCACGCTTAAGCGAGTCATTCAGCCGAATAATGGTGTAATGAGCATTTAAGGGGTGGCAGGCCTTAAACAGCCATTTAATGTATCTGTAAGATCTTCCCATGGATTGGATCCGCAGCCATTTTTAAGAGTTAATCTCTCAGCACGCTTTGATTGATATATCTTTCCATATTGGATTTTCATTAGCATTCTCTGTGTTACGTTTGTTTTCGCCGCTGTGCAGAATTCATCCATAGAAGGAAGCTCAAACAAGATGGGGAAGAAATCTAAGAAGACCGCAGGCGCTTCCACCACACCAGCTGTGGGACAAGCTCTCGTGGACAAGAAGAAGGGCTTAATATTTGATACTACATGCACGGGTTTCACCAGAGTTACTTGGCAAGGCACTTACAACCTAATTGAAGCCGAAGAACCAGTAAAGATAGTAACAGAAGCTACCGCGGATCCTACTCGGAAGTCTGAATGTACTCTCAAGGATTTAGCCGACTCTTTCCTTCACAGAATAGCGGCCAGGGAGCAAATTCTCCCATACACAGACGTAGTGCGGTAGGCAATTCAAGAAATCCCAATCTTGGATAGAACTTTCAGCACTAGAGATGGAAGAATCTTCGGATCGTTCAGGGCGGATGATCTAAGGCAAATGTATCATTTGCCCGAGCCAGAGAAGATATATAATAAAGCGTTCCTGGAGAAGTTTGCAAGCGAAAATGAAGTTGAATCCGAACCCATCCGGGATTGGAGACAAAATCCGGCAAAGCACAAACACGAATCTTCTGGTAAGTACTCGGTTGATTCTCTGGCTTCTCCTTATTGCTATGCGGGAATAATGATGTGTAGATTATGGGGATTGCATGACTCTGCTAATTTTACCATAGAAATGGTTCCTCTAATGGAGGCAGCAGTAAACAGTATAATTATGGATTGGGCCACCATCCTTTCTGACAAATTAGCACAAGCTGTGCGTGATTTTAGAAATCAGACTGTCGTCTCTGAAAGGAAAATTCCCCATTCTATTACAGTGCATATATCTTAGATACACTATGTTCCAATTCTGAATTTTCCGTGCTCGGTTGGAGGTGGACGCCACAAGATCCCACGGCTATCCACATATACCATCAGAAATTATGGAAGTCCTCTTACAAGCACCATCTATATCAAATATGCAATGGCTTTATGGTGCCTATTCATTATTCTATTTTTGATAAACCCATTCCCAAGATTTCCTATCAAGCTTCGTTTGATATAACAGCGGTAGCGAGTTGGTTTGGGGAGGAAATATTTACCTACATAAGGGTTTTCGGCAGCCAAGCCAACCCACATGTTCTCCCTTTGTATATACCAGATAAACTGCTAGCAAGAGAAATCGCTTATCAGATTACGGCTGAGAGTGTTACACAGACTCTCAAGAAAGAAAAGAAGACGGGATGGCCCTCTTTTCCCTTGAGGTGTGGTGTCTATACTCTGCATGATCTCAAACATGCAGAAAAGGAAGCCACAAAGATTCAATCCTTAACTCTGGCGACTATCCCAAATAGGTCATATGATCCAAAGAAAGTTGCCTACAATGCACTAGAACAGGCCAAATTGACAAAATTTGAGCACAAAGAAGATATGTTTGACGACCTATTCGTTTCAGCCGAAACAATAGGTCAGGCTAAAGAATTCGCTCGAATGAAATATAATGATGAAGGGCTGACTGAGTTTAATAAGCTTAGAGAATAGAGGTTGCAAACTCTGCCTCTAGATTTACTAGCAACAACCCCGGCAACATCATCAAGCGAGCCTGTTCAGCAACAGTCAAAGGAACCTCCGGTTGTAACAAAGGATCATAAGAAGGAACAAGAGGAACAGCAGAAGAGAGAGCAGGAAAAAGTGCAGAAGGAGTCCCAAGCTGAAAAGGAAAAACAAACCACAATTGATGTCAATATAGATACAAATATTGACCCTAAATTGCTCCAGGAGTGGAAGCAATTTGACTCTATCATCAGTGGGTTGGAATGTTCCAAAGATACAGACACCTCCAAGACAAACGATACACAGGACATCACTTCACCTCAGGTTCTAAGTGGAACCAGCGGCCCATCCATTTCTAAGGATGTTGAGATAATACCAAAAGACCCCTCCGACCAAATCATTCTCCAGGTAGAAGATATTCCTCCCCTGGATGTTTTCTACAGCCCAAGGCATAAAGCAGTGGTAAAAAGACAAAGGAAAAGGAGGAAGATTGATCAACCTCCCCTTTTTCCAGAACAAACTGTAACGGGCAGCGTGGTTTGGAAGGAGGAATTCGACCCCTCCGATGACCTAACAAAACTGTCACAGTATGCGGGAGCTTATTCGACAGCGACAATCGACAAGGCATCGGAGGTAAGTCTTCTACTAAAGACTAAGGACCAAGAAATTTTCGCATTACAGGCAGAGTTGGCTGAATCAAAGCAGAAGGCAGAGCAGGCAGAGCAGCAATTGTTGACACAACAGCAAGTAAACAGTCAATTAACTCAGCAATTGCAGGCAGAAAAGCAAAGGGTCGACCAAAGCGCGATCCAGAAACAGAAGGAATTATCAGAGGCATTGGCACAATTGAGAGCAGCAAACGAGCAAATGATGAAAACAAAAGATGAGCAAATCGCTCAATTGTCATCGCAGCTCGAAAAGATAAAGGGCGCTCAACAAGTAGGTGAATTCAGAGCAGAAGGAGTGCAAATAAACACTGCATTAATATCCCAAATTAGGCTCCTGTGTCAACAAATCGCTCAGGCAGAGCCATTGTGTGAGCTAACGACATCCATAAATCAGCAGGTAGAGAAAGCCAGGAATGAGTTAGACCAAGCCGAAGAGATCATAACCGCATATCTTGACTGGCAAGATTCTGATCAAGGGAAAGCAGCAAATTTGCCCAGGATCCTAGAAACACATAAAGATATACTCTTCACAGAATGGCACACTCAGGTGATGAAAGCGGAGAGGGCGGCTTCAAGATGTAAATCAACTTCCAGCAATCTAGTTGATCTAGTTAACAACACTCTCTACTTAGCAAATATGATTTCCCAATGTACACCAGGAAAGATGACAACAACAAACACATTGGAACCATCATGCTATCCTGATTTAGAGGAAAATGGGAGATTAATCGCTGGGATTAATAGTTTAACTATGGAAGCATATTGGCACTTCTTGGTAAAGCCGCATACACAGAGAGCCACCCTTAAGTGCCTAACAGATGCGATCGGGTATATAATTCCCGATATTCAGGATGCCACCTATGCCGCCCAGCTCAGTTCGCGCCTCAACAAACCTCCTGAAGTGGAGCCAATGCTTGCGATAAGTCAGCTCAGATTTAAAGGCAAGCAGCCTACCTGATGAATCATGCCACCGATTGCCAGATCGCTGAGAAAAATAGGATCAAAATTTATTGATACCGATTTAGTTGCATTTCAGTTTAATAGATATTTAGATTAATTTAGTATTTATAGACCCTTTCATTGTTTTGGAAAGGGTCGTAAAGTTTTGTGCCAGACTTAAAGACTGAAGTTTGCACTATTGTGCTTTAGTCAATATTCTTTTATGAAACTGGACCAGTTTTTCTTAATTCAACAAGGAGGCTTTTTATGCAACTGTGCACTATTGTCTTTGTTGTGAATGTTTCTGCGTTGAAGAAAGAATTACAAGTAGCGATTGATATCGGGATTGTCAAAGAAGCTCATATGGTATTTCTATCTATGTCTGAATTCATTCCTGTTATGTGAATTGTTATTTGATTATCCTTGCTATTGTTGATTGCATGCATATGTTTTAACAGCAGTTCTATATTCCTTCCACTATTGGATGTTTTATGGTATGCTTATCTTTTAATCATGTATGTGTTGATAATATAAATGATGAGTGTAGCAATACTTCTTTAATCGCTTTGCTTAACTATTTAGGCACAGTAATCTTGAATGAATTAATATCTATGTCTGATCGATGGAGTCATCTATATGCCTGTCTTTAGACATAGACCATTAAACGCTGCACTTTAAAGTTCAATAGATTCCCGGGATAGGTTATAGTTCTTTTATTCTTGTTAATAATTTATTTATTCGTTTACCGCTAGCTTAGTTTATAAATCATCCATTCATCCCGTTTATCTACTTTTGGGAAACTGGTCCCATCATCCCCAGTCGGAGCCACTATTCCAAACGGAAAAGGAGCTGTACTAAGGTCCGGACCGGGTGGTTATCCCCGATGTTGTTGCAGCGATTTTCGAGGCTTCAACACCATGCTAACAAAATGTTTAGGAATCTTCCGAATCCATTAGTTATAGAAGATTTCATATTGCAGGTTTCCACTGTGGCCACTTCCGCCAAATTACTCGAAGGCGGTAGGGCAAAAGTACCCATTAAGGCAGGGTCTTTTAGGAGGCCTACTCAAATATTTTGAAGCAAATGATTGCTTCCATGGATCATTGGAATGCTTCCCGTAACTTGTGAATTGTTGGGGAGAAATGTTTGTTGGTCGACGATTGTAATTCCTCCTTGGAAGGGAAATGCAATCTTCTTGAAGTAGGTCAACACAACTGCGGCCATGGCATATATCCAGGGCCTTCCCAGTAGGATGTTGTAATCGAGGTTTCCGTCGATTACTTCAACATCTATTTCTACTGTTTTTCCCCCTAGTTCAACTTGCAAGTTACTTAAAATCCCATATGGGGTGTATGATCGTCCATCAAATGCTTTTAACGTCGTTGACGATGTCGACAAGGGTGGTGAGCCTAAATTGTTCCAACAACTCATCGACATAATACATGTAGATGCCCCCTCATCAATAATTGTTCGATGAACAGTTTTGTTGAGGGCTTTCACTTGAATAAGGAAAGCTAGTTGAGCTGGCAACTGAGGATCATATCCTTTATTTAAAGGATACAAGATTGGAATCCTTTGGTTCTATCCCACCGATGGTCGATAATAAAGCCTGCTTTTGGGATGGGCAATTTTGCAGTACCTCAAGTGTCGACATAGCGGATGGCAATTGGGCCAGATCTTCCACTATATTATAATGTTGTGTCGCTCTAGCACGAGGATACAATGTCGACTTGTGTACTACTCCCTTTGGCGATTTTATTGTCAACTCAGGAATGATGGGCGATGCAACTTCTATCGAAGTTTTTGTCGAACTACTAGGTTGATATTTATCCTTGTTATTCGACAGTTGTGGATTCCTGTAATCTTTGTTCCTTGTCGATATGAAAGAATCAGTTTGATGTTTGGAAACCGACAACATCAGCACTTGAGATGGGGAAGCATTTCCACTTTCAACCAGATTTTTTCCTGGATTTGGAAATGGATCAGTTAATACTACTGAGGTTTTTGAATTCTTGAATAATTTTTTAAGCTCAGCTCTGTGTGGACAATCTGTTGTCTAATGATCCTCATCGCATATAAAGCATGGATGATTTGGTTTCCTATTTCCAGAAGGGTTTGTAGAAGATTTTTCAGGTGATGATTCCTCCTGTTTCTTCTTCTTTCCTTTGCTTTTCTTCTTGCCCCCTGGTTTCTTGGTTTCTTTGCCTTTATCTGTCGAGACAACATTTACTTCTGAGGAAAGAAGTTCCTCTTTTGCATTTTGACTGGAAATCTTACGGGCCTTTTTAGAAGTAGCCTTTATCGATTTTGTGTCTGTTGCGCCTATCACGCCATCGCCGGCATGAGAGTCATTGTTTGATTTAGGAGGAGGGGGGACCGAAAATTTTGGTCTGGGAGTGTTAGGTATTTTATCGTAGAGTGTGCCAGACTGAGTGTAAATCAAGTCTAAATATTGTGCACGAGCAATAACTTTCTCTTCAGTGACAGCTCCCCATTTTTCCACATCTTCTGTAATGGAAAGTAACAAAGACTTAATAAACGATTCAGCTAAAATATGATCAGGAACATACGTTTTTACCATTCTACGACGACGTCGCCACTCATGAATATGATCGGATATGTGAGTGGCCGTTGTTTGCTTGAAATTGGTAAGAAGTTCTGTTCCCATTTCGTACCTTATCGGTAACTGAAAATGGGTTAAAAAGGTTGTGGCTAGGGTACTAAAGTTGTCAAAAAAAGCTCTGGGCAATTCTATATACCATTTTGCTTCTGGACCAGTTAACGTCCTCTGGAAAAGGCGAATTCTAATCGAATCATCATTTAGGGTGTTTGATGAACACCACAGATGAAAGGTTATCATGTGATTCGACGGATCTTCACTCGGATTTCCATTAAATTTAGGAATATCTTATGGAAGTTTATGTAGAATCGTTGGCCACCAAGGGGCGTAAGCGATTGGATCATTTGTTAACCGATTTAAATCAAGTAACTCTAAAGTTGCCACGAAGGGTAACTGTTGATTCAGGTTAGGTGAAGCATACCCAGGATAAGATGGAATCGCCTGAGCAGTTGGTCTTTGCATACCAGCATAATGCATTTGATGTTGGTAACTTTGGTAAGGTTGGTGGGCATAACCATTGTAGAATGGTTGATTTTGACCGTTTTGAATATACGGCTGTCCACTATTTGCAAAGATTTGTTGCTCAGATCCTTGGTATACTTGTTGGAATTGCGGTTGTTGGTATTGCACCAGCCATGGTTGTGAAGCCATGTGTTGTTGCCCGATACTAACTGTTTGACCAAGATGAGGGGTAATTGTACCTGTTTGGACCTGTGTCATTCCACCAGTCGGCGATTGTGGTTGAGTCGCAGGGTCAAGAGGCTGTTGCATTACAACCTGAGAAACCTGAGGTTGGCATACAACAAGTAGTGCTTGTACTTGCGACACCGTCACAATAGCTGTCGTAGTTGGTATATTTGACATAGGTAAACATTGTTGCATCGATTATACAACTCTTATTTATTGAGGTAGTATCAGTACCCAACCGCTGGATGTAATTCCAGCATAACTTGAATTTTGTTGTGAACTCCCATATGGCTATCCTCTCGGAGGGGACAATGAAAGGGTATACTACCCCCCATACGGCGGTAATCCGGTACTTAAAGGAATGGTTTGCCCTTGAGGACCGGACTGCCCAAATTGACATCCCAAAGGATCAATTTGCTGAGACTCAACATAAGAGTTTCTGGATACTATTCCGGATGAACAAACAGGAATGACCATACTATTGAAATAGCCCCTGAGTGGGCTCCTTCTAGCAATTGAGAGCTAGTTGGGACAGATGGTATACCGGCGAACATTGTTGGAGTGATAGCAGGAAGTTCTGTCGTTGCTGTGTTGGACGACACAGTCCTAGATGTTGACGGTTGTTCAGACATTTCTAGTCTATCCAAAAGATTACCTAGCAATTCTACAGGAGCTTCCGCTGGCGGTAGACTAATTTCTGATGAAGAAGGATACAGAGTGATCCCGACTCCAAATTGCGATGGAGTACTAGATGGAGGATCCTCCATAATCTCTTCTATAGCAATCAAACCAGGTGGAAGAGGTAGATCGTCAGGTCCGTAAAATATTTCTGGTGTCGAAGAAGGTATGGAATCTGCAGCGACAGATGTTTGGGGAACAACACTCTCCAAACCGGTTATAGGTGAAACTGTTTCAATAACACAAGTGTTTACCCTCAGACTAGGATCAATACTAATGTCCTTCGGTGGCTGCTGAACTTCTTCTGTAATGGTAGGCATACCAAAAATGTTTGGAGTAACCAGAGTCTCTGATGTTGTTGGAACACTTGTTCTAACTTTACCAGGAGATTTGGAACCGGTTAAACGAGTTCGCTTTGTCCGTAATAGTTTCGATTCCATAGACAAAGACAGTTGACTCGTAAGCCTCTGTGAATGACGAGGTTTCAATTGACTTTCTTCCACGATTGCGGATTACTCGATCAACTAAAAATAAAGGGGAAGTATGTTTCTGAATTAGATGAATTTTAGATGCTTTTGACACAACTTCTTCTTTCAATTTTTAAGAGTCGAGAAAAAACAAAGATGACTCTAGTCGCCTTCGATTTTTAATGAGCCCGAAGTGACAAGTGCTCAGATGGACCTTTTCCATTAAGGAGTCTGAAAAGGAACGAAAGGAACTGCTCTGGAAATCTAGGCAGAGGTATTACCAAACCAATCACAAAACTGCAGAATACTTTTTATGGTACGGCATTCAATCTTCCCGAATGTTGTGTTCAGTGCATTGCGATCGATAGGGCGGCAGACACAGCTTCCTATGGATAAAGGATTAAGCCTATTGTGGTCTCCCAAAATATACTCGACGGTACGTGGGAGCACAAGTCCGTACTAGCGCTTATTGTCTCAAAGTGGAGGAATCACCCAACCAACAATGAGAACAACAGTTACCAGGCTTTACGACGTCGGAATACGTCTCTAGCCTAGACTTCTAGATGTTCTGCGTTAGGTTCCAAAGCGTTGTTAGATTCATTAAATTTATTTTATAGTTGATCTTGCTTAAGAAATTTTCGTTTCAGGTTCACCGCGTGATGTAGATGTACAATTCCTAAAATGCAATCTAAGATGATAAACAGTCTTTTATCTTCTTTGTGCAATGAAAATCCTAGCTACTAAGGAAAGAAAGACAGAATTCTTTCAACAAAGAGCAAAGAGCACACTATATGCACTGTCCTAAATCAAACCAATCAAATAGTCTAAATGCAAATGCACATACATGTATTTTTTTCATCCTTCTTAACATGTGAATGATAAGAAGAAAGCTAATGCGCAAATCTAAATTACTTTTCAAGCGACAATTACTAACAAGTTTCTTTTCAAAATCAAAAATGAAGACAATGACAACACTTTGCGATTTGGAAATGAAGACTTGTTTTCGACACTATAAAAACTACTAATTCAGATCAAATACAACAGTAACAGGGTAATCAACTATCAAGAGAAATCAGACTCTCTTCTATGACTGAAAACGACACTTGCGACACTTTCAAATCAAGAAAAGACAGTACAATTACATTACTTTTTTGCAAAGGAGAACTGAAAATGACTCAACAAATACACAAAAACATTTACAGTTCTTTGCACAATGGAGGCGGAATATCAGCAAGGAAAGGGGTTTCAAACAGAGGTGTACTGACTACAGGCAGCAAAATTCTTGAATAGATCTGAAAAGAGTGAACAGAAACCAAAATTCAGGAACAATGCCTAGTCTGATCAGTGCACTTGTAACACAGTGAATTTGAAATGCAGCGCACCTACTACACTCGGGAAGTGCGCTGAATTTTAGATTCACAGAACAGAGAGTGCGCTGGGCTAGGGACGAGACTTTGCTTGGGTTCCGGGTCATAGTTTGCAGTTCAGTTCAGGGATTTTGGCCGAGCAAGTGGTAATCAGTAAATCAACAACAAGGGTGGATCTAAGGAGGTTACTAGAGCCATCACAAGGGCAATTAGAGAGTTTGTAAATCAGTTGTTTAATTCATAAACAAAACCCAGAGATTGATTGAAGCGGCATTTATATACTTTACGTTTGCATAGAAAATGCAGTTCAAAAGCTACCTGGCTCAACTTCAGGCTTCGTCTATAAGTTTATAAAGTAAACAAATGTAGATAAACAAACAACCTAGTCGCTCCCCAGCGGAGTCACCATTTTGTTACAGGGAAAAGTGTC
Organism: Pinus tabuliformis; assembly: GCA_031772625.1. Lineage (NCBI taxonomy): Eukaryota > Viridiplantae > Streptophyta > Pinopsida > Pinales > Pinaceae > Pinus > Pinus tabuliformis. The sequence goes on from CM062806.1 coordinate 175,235,685, forward strand.
TATGCAGAACTGCTAATCCCACTAAGGTGTGGTAGCTACCTTAGAAACAAATAAAGTAAAGCTACTTTCGTTTTCCTTTATCAAATATAGATGAGAGAAGAATAAAGGAGACCAGCCTCTGTCTTGTGCTTGGTTCCTAGTTCGATTCCTCTCTCTTCTGATAGTCCTTTGCTACTTGCTTCCTTATACACCCAGCTTCACAGAGTACCTGTAGAATCAAAGTAGCATAACACTATACAAGAACATGGATCTATTATCATAAACAATCTAGGATCAGATGTAAATTGACCATACAAATGCACGAAACATAAATGACACAAGAGTATGGAGGAAAACTTGAATAGCTTTATTGATAATCAAGAAAGAGCCAAGAGAGTTACAACCAGTTATTCTGACCCAGCATCATCCTCTTAGCAAGTAAGCCCTTCTTCACCTCATGCAAAGCTTAGATCACCCAACACTATGATGTTGCCTCAAGAAACCAACAACAATTCCTTACAAGATGCAAAATTCTAGCCTCTGGATCTCTGGGATGAGGGATCCATATATAGATATCTGTAAGGTAGATGAGTCAGCTTGTGATTTGATTAGTGTCTTCCCTCTGATAATTTTAGCTTCCACTTGGATATTGATGATCTCTTACTCATCCTTGGTTGAATTCAGAGAGGCAAGTGTCACAGGAGAAGTTTCTAGAAGATTCCATGCCTCTCCACCTCGCGAATTGACACTTCCATTTGTCACTTCTCACCCATCGCACCCCATATAAGGTCTTTTTGAAATGCAACGCACTTTGCCTATGGAGCAGGTGAAATGATCCTGTTTTGACCAGTTCTGAGCAGTTTTTCACGGAGAACTTCTAGGAGAAGCTGTAATCAGTTGACCTTGCTCCTTTGGGGGTTAGAACAACACTTTTAGGGACTTAGGAGCCCTTGGTTTATGGACATTTTATGCTTGGGGTTGCAGTGCCCAAAAATGTCTATAACAATAACTGCAACCCAACGCATCAGCTTGGGCTCTCGAGGAAGTCCAGCTTCAACAGAAAGATGTTGTGGGACCAACATCGGTACCCTCTCTAGACCAAAGCTCACAACTAAGAAACCATATCCAAAGTTTTTTAGTTTTCCGTTCTTTGCTCTAGTCAGTTGGCCTTTTACATTAACCAACACAGCTTCACACCAATTGAATATGGTACCTCGATAACAGTCTACTTCCATTCGCATTTGGGATCCGGTGGCTACATGCAGTGCTGTGATTCCGCAAAGTTTGGTGACAATAAATGAAATCAATTTGAGTTCAGGATGGTAGATGGTTTTGATATCAATCCCTTTGTCTTTTGTTTGGTAATTACAAAACTCTAGTCGGAGACTATCGAAAGACTGGCCACCTGGCCTAGTCCCGAATAGAGTCAATTGTTCACCTCTCTTGGGAAGACCAGTCAAGAAGTAAATTTCCTCTGGCTCCATTTCGAGCTAGTGGCCACCAATAATGAAACAGTGGTCCTGTATATTCCATCTGTCCACCATCCATTGCAAAAAGTCTACTTGGGCCCTCATGCCAAGTATGGCATAGAATTTAAATAACCTGCATGCCTTCAATGCATCTATTGAAGGTTGATGATTAATTGCGCAAGGTCCACATCTTCGTGCTCCTGTTCCCACCAACTGAGCATTGTGTATATCCTACATTGAAAGAAAAAGCAGATTAGAACATTTTAATTCAAAGTTTTTGGGCGGAAATTAAAAAAATTAAAGTTGCAAAACCTATGTCGCGGGGTCCGCACTCTCCAATTAGGGACAGTGCGTAGGTCCGCACTCTGCCCAAATAGTAGGTGTGAGCCCTTGGCTTTTTCCTTTGTAGGAAAAAGTCGGGGTCCACAGGTTTCGCATGTTGTGCCTGCGGACCCACCCAAGCGGTCTTTTAAACTAATTTTTTTTCTTAAAATCAAAATAGAAGCCTAAAAACAAAATTCAAATGGTTGAAATGCAAGATTAAAGTGATATGGATTACCTGGAGGTGACGATTTTCGATTCCAACAGACGGATTTTTCGTAATCTTCATAGGAAATTTCTTACCCAAAAGCTCTCTTTTCTCTCTCTGAAGTCGAACGGTAAAAATGAATTTACAAAAGCCCTTTTTATAAGCTTTTTTGAATAAATGAATTTTTAATTTGTTTATTTTTTACTTTAAAAAGGTAACTTTTTGATGCATTTTTATTTATTTTAAACAGGTATGAGTAATGTTTGAAGTTTTTGTGCAGAATATCAAATTTTTCAGGCAAAATTGATCACTTTCAACAAAAACATTAGAGTCATCTTTAAGCTCTTTTCTGACTCCTAAAATATGAAAATATTGCCGAGTTTTTCTTTTTAAGCTCATTAAAACAGAATTAAAAAGGTGGTCCACTTACAACTCTTTTTTGATCGTATAAACATCAAAAGATTGTTGGGATTTTGTCGTTTCAAGTTCAATATTGGTTATAAAACGACGTGTCGTTGATCGCTTTTTTACTTTTTCAAATCAGAGACATAATTATGAAAAGTACTCCTTGATCGCAATGGTCAAGCAGTTCTCTCAAGTATTATTTTATACTTTTTCGGGCTTGGGAGACACAAATTTAAGAAAAAGGACAACCACGGAGTTTTCTTAAGTTTTTCTTTTGACTCCCTAAAATTGAAAAATGTCGAGTTTCTCCTATACTGGACTCGTTAAAATTTAACGGTAAAGGACCTATTCAATTACAGACAGGAACGGACCACTCCTTCTTAGGGTTCAAATTTTAAACTAAGTTGGATTCATCCGAAGGATGAGCTTATAACCAAGCAAATGTTATCCTCCTCAAGCTTGTCAAAAATAAATAGGTACTTGCCAGAAATGGTGGGGGAAAAGGGAGAAATATGAACCTGTTTGTTATACTTTGTGTCTCAGAAAAGAATTCAACCACTCTTGAACACGACACTTTTCATTCACCTGGGTTGGGAAATCCTTTGCCTAATAGTTAATCAAACCATATTGAAAGTCTTCAGCTGGTTTCTGGGTATTAGCTTTGGGTCAATTGTCACCAAACCATCTACAGTGTCGTTATGTGTTCAAGAGGTTAGTGCAAATAAACCATTCATCTGCAAAATATCTGTCATCCATCTTGACCATCCCTGAGTCAGTCCTTGCAAACATATTTCTTCAAACTTGATCTATGATTTCGTGTTGTGGGCTTGCCTACGATGGATCGCTTTCTATCGACTTCAGCTCATTATCTAGAAAGATGATCTAGAAATCGTCAGTACCTTGGAATCTGCATGCCTCAATGGTAGGTTTCTTGCCTTCAACAATATGTTGCATCATTGACATTCGATCAAAGGATTCCGTGACATGTTCGACATCAACTCATCTATTCACATTTCATGGATTGTACTAAGTACTTTGAGAGCCATTGACATTACTGGTGGTTTCTCTCACACTTGTTAACAGTTTACATCATTGACTGGTAATCAAGTGGTTTCTACCATGTTCGACTTCGACACATTCATTCACATGGATAGAATCATACTAGTTCGAGATGCTGAAATCAAGACCCGTGATATAGTTTCCACCATCCAGGCTGTGAGGAATTTTTTTATTCATTATACAGTGGACTATTCATAAAAAAATGGCTACGCCCATACTGTGTCTACATATGTCTATACTTGTGATGTATTACAAGATCATTCCTATATCAAAGCAGTTTAGTTAGTTTTCTAGTCAGTTTTGATCTGAGTATGGGAATGCCTACCTCAACGATGATATGATCACATATATATATTTTGTATTGAATGTTTTTACAGGTTCCAACCAGGCTCTCCACAAGATGATCCTCGAAATGATAAAGTACTTCACTCTTCTTAGATGACAAATACTATCTATTACAGACTTTGCACTTTAGGGGGCAATCTGTTACACAAAATATTGTCACCATGACATTCTGCAGTCAGTGTGAGTCTATCACCACTCATATTTTCCTCCTATGCATGTCTTAAACCTCAGCTCTTCATGTCAAGCCTTCAAAAATTAGATAAACTCCTTAAAAATCTATAAGACTCGGGTTCTGCACTTTCTCTTAGCAATACCTGTGGTCCCGCACCCCCTGGTCATGTCCCCTGCGGACCTGCCCGTTCTGTTTCTGTGTAAAGGGTGTGGAGCCCTATAAAAGTCAAAAAGGCGCAAGTATATTTTTAAAAACTCACTTTGGGTTATTTCTGGAAGCTTCTAGAGGGAATCTTGAGGTGGCAAGTTTGATCCTTTGATGTTCATGCACCCCATAACTAAAGGAGCTAACCCCTTGATGTGAGGAGCTTATCCCTTTGAAGGAGGACTCTATCCCTTCATAGGTGGACCTGTAACTTCCTTCCTCTGCACTATAAAATGAGGCATTGGGTTGGTTACTAGGGAGGTTGAAAGCTGAATATTTTAGAGGGTAAATGATGCTGGAATTTAGACTTCCTAATTGAGCTTGAGAGGAGAGATTACATACCTTTTGATCTCATTGGGAAGAGTGTGAAGCTTGTCGAAATAGAGGAGATTCTTGCGTGGACTCTGGGAGGAGCTTGTACAACATCAAGGCACCAAGGTTGTAAAGTTCTTCTTTGTTTAAAGTTAATACAATCAAGTTTATTTTTCTCAATAAGTTGTCTCTTATGGTTTATTTCATGGATTCCTTTATCAACATGATGAATATGATTTATTATATTGGCTATGCAGGTGTTATTTGATGTGTGCTTGTTTGTGTTTGCAGGTTCTTAAAAGGAAGCTCATTCGGACGGTCGAAGCATGGTTGCCACAAACTAGCGTTGGACTTAAGGTAGGGTCTAAAACACCTCTTGGTTTTTATTTATAAATTGAAATATTTAGAGAAAGGTAGCTTTTCTTGTTCTGCTTGTCACTAGATATCAGTTGATACTAGGGATATCGGTCTTGTCCGCAAGAATTATTTATCCGGCCAACACTTACCCTTCACCGCAAATCCTTCAGGTTGCTTCATGTAGATCTCCCCTTCCAGATCCCTGTGAAGAAATGTTGTCTTCACATCCATCTGTTCTACCTAAAAATCAAAAGCAATAGCAATAGATAAAAGTAACCTAATAGAAGTTACCTTGGCAACAGGAGAAAAAATATCACCAAAATCAATTCCCGACACCTGGGAATAACCTTTTTCTACCAACCAAGCTTTGTATTTCTCCACCTTTCCTTTTGCATTTGTCTTCTTCTTGAACACCCATTTGCTGCCAATGGGTTTCCTTCCAGCCGACAACTCCACCAGATCCCAAGCCTCATTTTTGTGCAAAGATGCCATTTCATCAACCATGGCTTCTTTCCAGAGTTTTCCATCCTCTAAATCTACTACTTCCTTCACAGTTTTGGGATCATCGTCAGTAATAGATAAAGCAAAATTTGAACAGAAAGTAGATGGACTATACCTTTTTGGCTGCCTTCTTTCTCAAACTGATCTTCTCACACCCGGAGTTTGTGGCTCTTCATCTTCTGATTCCTCCTCTGTTATAGAGTCTAATTCTTCCTCCTTTAGCTCAAAATCTATCTTCTCAGGTTCCTTTGGTTGGATTTCATGTTTAATAGCATCTTTCACCTCTCTAAACACCACATCTCGGTTGTACACAACCGTCCTTGTTGCTGGGTTCAAAGGCTTATAATCCTTTAAACCATCCTTATACCCAATAAAGATGCACTTTTCATATTTACTATCCAACTTGGTTCATTTATCCTTTGGAACATGTACATATGCATCACATCCAAATACCCTCAGATGTGAAAGAGAGGTTTTCTTACCAGTCCATACCTCTTGTGGAGTCTTATCCTCCAACACTGATGAAGGTGACCTGTTGACCAAGTAACATGTTGTCTCCACCACCTCTGCCCAAAATTCCTGTCCTAAGCCGGCACCACTGAGCATGCTTCTTGCCCTTTCCATCAACGTATTGTTCATTCTTTCTGCAACTCCATTTTGTTGAGGTGTATATGGAGTAGTCTTTTGTCATGCTATACCACACTTCTTACAGAATTCTTCTAATTCCTTACTGCAAAACTCTCCACCGTTATCTATCCTCGGTACCTTTATCTTCTTCTCTCTCTAGTTTTCCACCAGAGCCTTAAATTCTTTAAACCTGTCAAAGACTTCAAATTTCTTCTTAAGAAATTATATCCATGTATTCCTTGAGAACTAATCTATAAATGATACATAGTACATAGACTTACCTAGTGATGGAACTTTCACAGGTCCAAACACATCATCGTGCACAAGCTCTAATATCTGTTTCGCCCTCATACCACCAGAGGGGAGCTCAACTGATTCTGCTTCCCATATACACAATTTTCATAGAAATCAAAATCCAGAGAGCTATTACTCATACCTTCTACCATACCTTTACCATGAATATTCGAAGGCCCTTCTCTCTAATATGTCCAAGACTTTGATGCCACGGCATGGTCTTCTCTCCAGAGACCATTAAATTTTCTGCTCCACTTTCAGGAACCACAGAATTGTTGCACCCATCAACAACAGTGCTACCTTACAGCTTGTATAGAGTTCCAGTCCGAGCTCGCTGCATCAATACCAGTGCTCCCCGAACCATCTTGCAGGTATCCTTCTCGAACACTATTTTTACACCTACATCATCCAACTTGCTTACAGAAATCGAATTTCTGGCCAATGCAGGAATATGCAGAACACCCAAAAGTGTTCTAACCCTTCCACCTTGCAACTTCAACTTTACTTTTCCACGACCAACAATTCTAGCCTTCCTGTCATCCCCCAAGAAGACATCACCACCCTCGTATTTCTCATACTCGCAGAACCACTCTCTATGGGGAGTGAAGTGAAAGGATGCACCTGAGTCAATCAACCATGCCTCATGATCTACATGTGTACTTGAAGAAGCCAAGTACACATCCCCACCTTCATCTGAGGTGGTTTTTCCCTCTACAGAATGAACATCATCATATCCATTTCCTTTATCAGGAACTTTAGATTTACAGTCCCTTTTGAAGTGCCTTTCCTTTTTGCATTTCTAGCACACCACCTTTACAAGTTTTCTTGGAGATTTAGATCTCCCTCTAGATTTAGATCTCCCACTAGATGACTTATTTTCGTTTATGTTCTGGGACCGTCCTCATGCAAACAAGGCATCACCATTCTGGCTCTCTATATTTTTCCGTCTCATCTCCTCTATCAGCAAGGATGAGACTATTTCATCAAAAGGCAAGGCAGTTGCATTGCTACCTATTTCAATAACCAGACTATCCCACGAATCTAGTAGAGAACACAACAAAACGATGCACTTATCTGCATCTGAAATTTTAAAATCAATAGATTCTAACTGACTTACCACAGTATTAAATGCGTTTAGATGCTCTATCACTGAGTCTCCAGTTTTCATCCTCAGGTTATACATCTTTTTCCGCAAGAATAGTTTATTCACCAGAGACTTAGATTGGTACAAATTCCCTAACTTGTCCCACAAAGCCTTTGTTATAGCTTCACCTGATACATCCAGCAATACTGAATCTGAGACACACAATTGTATTGTGCTCTTTGCCTTCCGATCCAACTTCTTCCATTCTTCATCAGACACTCCCGTTGTTTTAGTACCCGGATATACCGTGATCCACTAATCTTTATCCACCAACAGATCCTCCATCTTGAGTTTCCACAACTCAAAACTCTGACCATTAAATTTCTCAATCTCTATCTTTCCACTTCTCGCCATCTTCTTTCACCACCAGAATCGATCTCGCAGATCTCCCACTGAACAAGGTCTACCACAAGCCCGAGCAAAACCCCTCAGCAACAAAGGCATCCCCTTGAAGCCAAAATAGCTCTGTTACCAAATGTAGGTTTTAACCCTGTACAGAAATTACTTGCATACAAATTCTAAAACACATAAAATAAACAATGCGAGAGCATAACACATAAAACACATATACACAGAGATTTTCCCCTAGATCCCAAAATTGGGACTACCAGCATGATTTTTCATTATGTTCCTTTCAATGTTACAATACATATTTATACATGCTGAAGCATCCAATACCATGGACCGAAAACCATCGCGTCCAAAACCATGGATTGAAAGCCATAGGTAGCTTCGTCCAACCTAATATAGGGTCCAAAAAAATCTCCCAGGGCGCTACCCTAGACCTCGTAGAGGGGGGCTACCCAGCCTCCTCAAACCCCCCAGACAGGGGGGACTGCCGCTCCCCCTGTGACCCCCCTGTTCTGCAATCAGCGCAACGAAGGGGGGGCTCTGCCCCCCCTCTAACCACCCGGTTCACTACGTAGGTTAGTCGTGGAAAGAATATAACACAACCCAACATGCACTTCCTTATGATCTTCCCCACTAAGGTGAAGCTCACACCCTGATCCTTGATAGATTTTATCTCATATCCATTATATTTCTTCACTAATCCAAACTTTTCTTTCATCATCTAGTCATCTCCTTGTCTTTGTTTTTACCCATGAATTCATCTTTGGGGTCCTTTCCTTGATATGGTAGTGTTGTTATTCTTCTTATGAGAATCTCATCAATCGAGATCCTCGTCCCTAGCCAAATACAATCATCATGTACCAGTGCGAGGAGCTGCCACACACATATTGTACTAAACAGGCTTTGACCAAAGTGTGGCACATTCAGCATGTTCAAAATCCCTACTCTCAGCACTCTCGCAACCCATTGTTGTGGTTCCAATCTTGTAACTCTGTTTTCTAGGTAGTAGACTTTCTTCAGGTACCTACTGGGCTCAAACTGCAGGTATTTTCTTCTTTCATTGAAATTTGAGCCTTCCATTTTGAGCTGGGGGATCTTCCCCAACACTTCTCCTTCAAAAGGCACCTCCCCTAGAAATAGTGGCGTATAGGTATCAAATTTCCCTTCTTTTGGCTCCCTAACCAGCTTTGCACCTAGCTTTCATGGTGGCATGTACACTGGGAGCATAGAGGGAATCTCCACATCCTTTGTCTTGTTCCGTTGAACCTCAACTTCTTCCTCATTGTCATGGACCTTCTGAGGACCCTCATGCTGCACCAGTTTCTTTCCTTTCTCCATGGGCTTTTTTCCTTTATCCTCCGTCTTCTTTGCTCACACTTCCTTTTGCATCTCCTTCCACGATGATGTTCTTAATTCTAATGCAGAGACCTCAACTGGTATCTTCTACCTCATCTTTTGCAGCTATGATTGTGGTTGTGCTTGCAGTTGTACAAAAACCTTTCTTGGTGATCTTAAGTGCATCGGGTACATGGGTACATCTGCCCATGCGGTCTCTCCTTCTTGTGAATCCATGATACCGGTTAGCCCTTTCTTTGTAAATATCATAACCAATTCTTCTCAACTCCTCCCAAATATGCAATAGCTCTTCTTCACTTAGGCACAATTTCGAATCTCTTCTAGGTAGCGAAGTGTAAAATTTGGCACAGGATGCGGTTTTTATAATAATTTTGAATTCCAAGGCTCATGATTGGCTTAGATTTGGCTCATTTAATGCACATATGGGCTAGATACAGTGAGTTATTCTTCATAAATGTTTTTATCTCGTACCTCTCAATGGTAATTTCCTTGTAACGATGCCCTTTTTCCTTCCAACAGTCATATTTCTGGCTAACTTCGTCAAATTTTCCCTTTGGCGCAATCACCTCTTCTTCGTCGCATCTCCTTCAAACTTCGTCATACTCTTAAGTATCGCACAGTAATCTTCTTTCGGCAAAGTCCCTTCCTGCAGAGTAGTTTATAGTCCCATTCCCACTTTCAACTTCAGGTGGTACTAAGACATAATCGTCCATGTATATCTTCAGTCTACTACCATTCACCCATCCTAGAATCATCTGACCATTAAAATTCGCGAGTTGAATAACACCACCATCAGAAATGTTTTTGATGATATATGGCCCCAACCAATGTGTTTTGAATTTTCCTAGGAACTTCGCGAATTTACTGTCATATAATAATACAATATCCCCTTCACGAAATATCTTCTTCTTGATGTGCCTATCATGCTAAGCTTTCTCCCTTTCTTTCTGCACCTGCTGATGGAATCCTGCTATGAATCTATCTTCTTCTAAAGTTAGTCTCTATGACATTCTTTCATTCATCATGTCGGGGTCTACCATATCTATGATAGCTGCAATTCTCAAACTCGACACAATGTATTCCATAGGCATAAGTGATTCTTCTCCATATACCAACCTGAAAGGTTTCCCCACAATCAATTTCTCGCAGTTTTTTTTGTATGCCCACAACATCGCTAGAATCCTTAGGTCCCAATCATATTTGTTTACATTGCACACCTTAGTCAATGCATTCTCCAGAATCTTATTGAAAGTTTCCACTATCCCATTTGCCTGAGGATGATAGGGAGTGATTTTTCTAAAGGTAAACTTTAAATTCCTCAGTTAGTGCTTCAATCATCTTATTAAAAAAATGTGTCCCCTGGTCACTCATCAAGATCTTCGGACAACCAAATCTAGACAATATATATTCAAAAATGAACTTCACAGTGGTTTTTGCTTTGCAATCTTTCAATGTATTTTGGTGCAATTCTGATCTAATTATACCCTTAGAAGCCATCTGTAAAAGAGTAAGCCTCTTGTCCTCATACATTATCCAACACTCTATATGTAAATGGTGTAGGGAAAGAGTCATGTAGGCATGAATCATTCAATTTCTTCAATTCCACACATATTCTAATTTCCCCTTTCTCCTTCTTCTCCTGAACTACCATGGTACTTACCCATATAGACTCTTTGATAGGTTCAAGTATCCCCGCTATCAACATCTTGTCCAATTCTTCTTTTACATTTTACTTATACTTTGGGTTCTATCTATAAGGCCTTTACTTATCAGGCTTTGCATTAGGCTCTACAGGAATCTTCATAACTCCCAAATCTCCTATGATGTCTTTCATGTCTAAAAATTTACTAGGAAACAATCCTGGTATTCATGCGAAAAATTTGTTTTCTTTTTGAATTTAAGTATGGGGGATTTACGCAGTGCATTATATTAGATATCATTTTTTTGGGATTCAACTGCGTTAAGTAAGTAAGTCATTCAAACGTATGACCATTTCCATGAGAGGTAGTCGTAACTGACTAATTTCTCATGATTTTTGAATAGTTCACTTAGCACTCATTGCATCGGGTGATGCTCACAGGGGTGAAGAAGTGGGATTGAAACTAGTGAAATGTGGAGAACGAATCACATAGCATCAATCATCACTTCCGGGGCTTGCACCCGGTAACCAGGACTTCCCAGGAGGTCACCCATCCCAGAACTCCTCTGGCTCAAGCAAGGGATCTCTACTTGAATGGTTCATGAGGCACAATACTTGCTAAGGTTTTGCAAATGGGGTAGCAAGCTAAGTGGGCTTGATTGTGGGGAAAAACTCCATAGTTAAGCGCGCTTGAGCCAGAGGAGTTCTGGGATGAGTGACCTCCTGGGAAGTCCTGGTTACCGGGTGCAAGCCCCGGAAGTGATGATTGATGCTATGTGATTCGTTCTCCACATTTCACTAGTTTCAATCCCACTTCTTCACCCCTGTGAGCATCACCCGATGCAATGAGTGCTAAGTGAACTATTCAAAAATCATGAGAAATTAGTCAGTTACGACTACCTCTCATGGAAATGGTCATACGTTTGAATGACTTACTTACTTAACGCAGTTGAATCCCAAAAAAATGATATCTAATATAATGCACTGCGTAAATCCCCCATACTTAAATTCAAAAAGAGTCAAGGGATCTCTACTTGAATGGTTCATGAGGCACAATACTTGCTAAGGTTTTGCAAATGGGGTAGCAAGCTAAGTGGGCTTGATTGTGGGGAAAAACTCCATAGTTAAGCGCGCTTGAGCCAGAGGAGTTCTGGGATGGGTGACCTCCTGGGAAGTCCTGGTTACCGGGTGCAAGCCCCGGAAGTGATGATTGATGCTATGTGATTCGTTCTCCACATTTCACTAGTTTCAATCCCACTTCTTCACCCCTGTGAGCATCACCCGATGCAATGAGTGCTAAGTGAACTATTCAAAAATCATGAGAAATTAGTCAGTTACGACTACCTCTCATGGAAATGGTCATACCTTTGAATGACTTACTTACTTAACGCAGTTGAATCCCAAAAAAATGATATCTAATATAATGCACTGCGTAAATCCCCCATACTTAAATTCAAAAAGAGTCAAGGGATCTCTACTTGAATGGTTCATGAGGCACAATACTTGCTAAGGTTTTGCAAATGGGGTAGCAAGCTAAGTGGGCTTGATTGTGGGGAAAAACTCCATAGTTAAGCGCGCTTGAGCCAGAGGAGTTCTGGGATGGGTGACCTCCTGGGAAGTCCTGGTTACCGGGTGCAAGCCCCGGAAGTGATGATTGATGCTATGTGATTCGTTCTCCACATTTCACTAGTTTCAATCCCACTTCTTCACCCCTGTGAGCATCACCCGATGCAATGAGTGCTAAGTGAACTATTCAAAAATCATGAGAAATTAGTCAGTTACGACTACCTCTCATGGAAATGGTCATACGTTTGAATGACTTACTTACTTAACGCAGTTGAATCCCAAAAAAATGATATCTAATTTGTTTTCTTGTTGATAGTCTCTTCATCCCAGTAATCTCCTATTGTTGCGTATTTTGGTTCAGGCTCTGACCTTATATTCACCTTCCTCATCTTCAATGGCTTTGTTATATCAAGCATCTCTATCTCAGGTTCATTTACTTCATAGTGTCCCTCTGACTCATTGATATCAATTTTGCAAGGATCTTTGTCCTCTTCTGTAGTGAGATTATAGCATTCTATCACATTTTGTAGCTGTGCAGTCCAATCAGGTTGCTAGATAACTGGTGTTTTAGTGTTTTCTTCTCAAATATGTACGAAAAGAACCCACTTAAGCTTATGGATGACAAACAATCTCAACAATATAAATGGTTGCTAAACATTGTAGATCTACATCAATTGATAGAAACAAAACCTGCCAAATTCTAGATCTATGTCACAATCATAGTTAAACGGCAAAAAGAAAGAGTAATAAATCCAATCATCCAATGGAAACTAGATATACAAAGAATAATTTTATTATAACACATGTGAAGGGTACAAATAGATGTTACCAGCCACCCTCTATGGGATGGGTTCTTGGCTATCCTCAAACGTCTTCAGCTTGTGTAGAGCCTCTCTCCTCTATAATCTGTAAACCCAGCAAAAATATGGTGTGAGACAATGAAAATAATCAAAGTTACAACAATGATTGCAATAATGAAAATAATCAAAAGTGAATAATGAATGTAAAACCCTTCTATTTATAACAAAATATTGAGTTATCCTCGATAATGAGAAAAAATATTATTGATCCCATTCATGGAATAACCACTTAGAATGTGGTCAATATCTCCGTACAAGTGTTGTACCATAGAGGTAACAGGAATTATGAAATGAAATCTTTAGCAAGCATCGCGAAAATGGAATGAGATGCGGAGGGCTAGTCTACATACCTGTTTCTAGCGTCTCCAGTGAGTGTGTGTTGGAAGAGCCAAAGACGAATGGAGTCATCAATTATGGAGTTGGACAAACACCACATGTGGAATGATCGGACATGGTTGGTAGGATCTGTTAGTCCTTACAATCTCCTAGGCTGAAAAGGAAATCAAGAAGGGTAACCTCAAACCACTTCAGCTCAGTAGCTACCCCTACTGAGAATGAAAGGGATCTCTCTAAGTCTCTTATCAGTGATATGACTTTAAAGCAAATGAATTTTAGGCTAGATACATGTATTTGTTTGTGTGTTTGTGAAAATTTGGTTTTTAGGATTTGCTGAACTTAGGGTTTGGAGCCACAAGTAGGTCTAGGCTATGGGAGTGCAGGAGAAAACATAAGAAGGATCTAGATATCAGAAGCCATGGTGTAATTTGAGTATTTTTCAATGTAGTATAGAGGATATAGTGTGGAAGAAACTAATGAGCATAAATAAACATCATTTCATTAGCTTAGGAAGACATACACATAACTGTGAAAACCAGATAACATAGCTTGAAAAACAAGAATTATGTATATTTTTTTGTAAGGCATACATAGAAAGAAAAGATATAATGTAGATAAAGATGTTTATACCATTAGAAAACAAAAAGAATGAAGTACAAGCACCATGAACTCACTAGGCTAGAGTTCCTTGAAAATAGCTGCAACATGTCTATGTATTAGCTGAAAAGTGATTAGATGTAAGCTTCCTTCACAAAAAGTTCAACCCTCTTCTCCTGAAGTGAAATCATACATATAGACTCTCCTAGACCACTTTCCAACCTTTAGGAGTCGAATTCCTTCGTGGAGGAACTGACTCCAAGATTCTCTCAACCAACAGGTGAGAGTGAGAAGGTGAAACTCAAACACTTCATGAACAGTTTGTTTAGGAGATTGCTTCTTTTATGAGGCCTAATAAACATTAAAAAAAAAAAATACCTATGATGTACATTATTTCATGCCTACATCACCTAGCCTCGTAACTAGTGCTATTACATAGAGAATCTTCACTTTGACTAAGTCAAACTAGAAACTTGAAATTTACACAGTGAAATTTACAATTGGAAACACATAAAAGTGTAGAAGCACAGTGCCAACTTTGAGCTGATTTTTAGGTGCCTTCCAGGGGTCAAAATGAAAATATAAGAGAACGTTCAACTATCCCTTCAATTCTAGCTTCTAGAACAGTTCGAATTTATGAATTTGGAGCATCGTAAGACCTTCAAAAATCCATTCATCCAAGGTCACTCCAAAAGCACAGCGCCTGTCTAAAAATGGTCTAGAATGCTACTTTTTTCCCACTTTTTTTCCTTTTTCTCCAAACTAAGCCACCTCTGCAAAATCTTAGAAAATGGATTTTTAGAGGATGGCAAGAGCTTTCCAAAAATGTAGACCTTTCCTCCAATGGAGGCCTGAGGAAAAAGCACAGTGCATAGCTGAATTTCTGAACTTAGACCAAAATTTCCAAAAAACTCAAAATGCTCATAATTTGTTCAAAATTGGAGGGAAGATGTAAAAATATGTTTTTTATAGCTTCATGGATGATTCAGCAAGAATCTCCAAGTTTCCCTCATCCTTTTGGTCTTTTTTGTCCTCCTTGAGCTTATTTTCAAGTTGCTTTACCTTGACATTGGCGATCATGTTTTGAGCTTGATAGTGGTGCGCCATGTGTCTGAGCAACTGATTGTCTTTTTTTACCTTCTCAAGGAGATTCTCCAACTTTTCATTCACCCTATTGAGCCAATATTCCTTATCTTGATGAACCTCTAGCACAATCCTATCTTCTAGGTCAAGGTCCTCATTCAGTAGAATTTGTTCTTGCTCCTCTTGCAAAGTTTTCTTTAGGCCTCTTGTTCTTGGGCTTTTCCTTTCTCCTCTCCCTTTTGATGCTTCAAGCTCACTTGATTTCACGATCGCCTTACCTTTTCCAACTTGCTGCATTAACTTGGCCTTTTCCTTTTCTAGGATCAACTCCTTTGCTTCGAGTTGACTGTTTTTGTGATGTAGGAAATGTTCCCTCTATGGACAGAAGAAACCCCTCTAGCCATAGAGTTGGTCTAGTCACAACAAGACAAAAAAATAGCTAATTTCCTCAATCAGTCATTGTTGAAAGAGCCTACCTCAAACCGGTGTTGGATGGAGCTTTCGTTGCGTCGCTTCAGCTATCGTTTCCTTCTCCTCGATGAGCGATTCACCTGAAACAACACAAGAGAACAACAGAACACGTAACAAAGTACAACAATGATCTATTTACTTACAAAGTCAAGGAATCATAAGCTATCAAGTATATTTTACACATGACATAGGAAATCACCATTGATTGTATTAAAATGAATAAAAGCAAAGCTTACAACCAAGCCTTGACGTCGCAAGCTTTCTTGAAGGGTCCAGCTGGTATGTTTCTTCAAGCATTCACTCTCAAAAGGGTCTCCCAAGTAGATGATAACTCTCTCTCACTCAAAAGCACTAGTACAAGGCTAAGGCAATCCACAACCAATTGCTAAACTATCAGCAATTCACACTGCAAACTATCAAACTCACACCAAAGCTAGCTAATTTGCTCAATACCAAAAACTAGTTGATCATAGCAATAGGGAGTGTTTTTATAAGAGGAGGAGCCTCCATAAATGAGGGAGAGGGAGCTTATCTTCAACAAAGGTTTCTTGAAAGGTGGAACCACCATCCTAGAGGAGGAAAGGTGAACTCCCTTAACCCAACAACTAGTACTAGAACCACCCAAAAGCATTATGTTTGAACTAATTCGCCATATCTAGATCATCACAAGTCATACACTAGGGCTCACTGACAACGTCGTAAGGAAGCAGTGTATTTAGAGCCATCGTCGCAAGAAAGATCTTAAGTACTTGTGTCGAGCCCTAAAATTCGACCGTCGCAGGGAACAGATGTACCCCTGTGACAACGTCATGATGTTATAGTTCTATACAGAGAATTGTCGCAGGAAAAATGAGGTTTACTTGCGATAATGCAGGAACATGGGTAAAAAGGGTCAATCTTCAGGATTAAAGAGAACTTGTTAATCTTCTTGAATGAGTGGGAAGATGTGAACACATTTATTTGATGTATGACACAGTGGAGATGTCGCTCAGAGACAGACTTTATCTAAGGTCAAGGGATATGAGGCCAGTGGAAAATTATTGTGTAACAGATGCCCCCTAAAGCATGAAGCCCGAGAGGGTGGTAGGGGTGAAATGCTTTACGAAATGATAACCGAATCGGAACACCATTGCTAAGAGCCTACAAGCACAAGTACAACAGATATCTATGACAGTGAAATACATGTAGTATAGGCATGAGCGTAGCCATACAAAAGATAGATAAAACGTGGTCTATGGTATGGACGCAGCCACCCAGTTGATAAGACTATATAAAGATAGAGGTATGGTCACAACCATCCAGAAAGACTCAGGTATGGTCGCAACCATCCAATCAAAGAGTCATGTATGCAATCAGGAACGAATCCACACAACCCAAACTTATGTAATCCTAATCCGGGGTCTTGAATCCCAATTGGTCATAGTACAATTTCTAATATGCGAATAGATGTGCTAAAGTCAAGCATACTAGAAAATCACTTGATTACCAACCAATGAGGTAAATTTTTAACAAGCGTGAGAGAGACCACCAGTAATGTCAATTGTTCTCAATATACCGCCAGTACAATCCACAAAGTGTGAAAAATGATTTGGACTCAAACACTCGTGGAATCCCCCAATCAAAGACCAATAATGAAAGCCTGTCGTTGAGTGCGAAGAACTAGGCATTGAGGCATGCAAGATCCAAGATACCAAAAGGAATCTCTAGATCAACTTCCTCGATAATGGGTTGGTGTCGACAGGAAGCGACTCATCGCAGGAGGACCATAATGTGTCCCACATCAATGACACAAGACAAGGAACAAGATGAATATGGATGAAAGAGATAATTATAGGAAGAGGTAAAGGTGAAAACTGCAGAAGGATTAAACTCTTGAACATATAGGCGACACGACTCCGAAATGCGGCAGCATTTTGGTACCAAGGGATTGGAAGTTTGACAGGGACAACAAGGATCGAATGGAATGAAGCAAAATGACAAACCCAAACCCCAGAAAGCCAATGAAGATGTGAGGATATCCCAAACCCAGCGAGAAGCAAAAGTGTCGATGTTCAAGAGGATTAGTTGCCATAGGTGACCAATGGAATATTTCCAAAGTTTTTCCCCCACCATTGCTGGTGAGTACCCCAATTATTTTTGAAAAACAAGCTTTAAGGGGATAGCATATGCTTACGATATAAGTTCGTCCTTCGGACAAATCCAACCTAGTGAAATCTTAAAGAGCCCTAGGGAGGAGAAGCTCAGGGCTCATCATGGTGATGAGTCCAATGTCGTCAGGGTTTAACGAGTCCGACATAGGTAAAACTCGGAGTCTTTTTCATGTTTAGAGAGTTTGAAAAAGACACGGAAAAGAAAACTCCAGGGGGGCCCTTTTTGTATGTTTGTGTCTCTCAAGCCCGAAAAGGTAGAAAACAATACTCGAGAGAACCACTTGACCATTTCAGTCAAGGAGTACTTTTCGTAAATAGTGTTTCCAGTCTAAAAAATTAAAAAACTTACTGGATACATGACGTTTCGTAACCAAAAACGAGCTTGAAACAACAAAAGCCCGGCCATATTTTTGTTTTTAAACGGTCGGAAAAGAGCTAAATGCAGACTGCCATTTTTATTCTCTTTAACGTGTCAAAAAGTGAAAAATACTTAGCAATCTTTTCATCTTTTACGAGTCAAAAAAGAGCGGTATGTTCCAAGCATGCATCGACCAGAACTTGTATCCAACACACCTGTTCCTGCACAGAGAAATCCAAGCGTAAGACCTATTCGACAAAGATACACGTTTAATGTTAGAAAAACCTAAGTCAAAAACCCTAAAACCATAAGGAAAACCCAAAAACTATAGTAAAACCCAAAAGCCTATAGTTAAAAACCCTAAATTTAAAAAAAAGGTTATATAAG
This sequence comes from Pinus tabuliformis, assembly GCA_031772625.1. Classification (NCBI taxonomy): domain Eukaryota; kingdom Viridiplantae; phylum Streptophyta; class Pinopsida; order Pinales; family Pinaceae; genus Pinus; species Pinus tabuliformis. Next base: position 175,254,236 of record CM062806.1, read on the forward strand.
GTATATGGTAAAAAACATATTTACATTGTTTTAGTTTTTAACCTTGGTAATATTCAAAACAATGCGTACCTGTGCAAATTTGAAGGTCGATTTCTATAGCTGGGGTGATCCATTTCGTGCCAATCTTTCTCCAAGTAAGTATCTCGTCCTTGCCTTTGTGTTTTAAGCATTTTTAGCTCTAATTTCATGCATTTTGGCTGAGTTTGGAAGGATTTTTTGTTCCAAAAAATTGCCTCGGTCGTCGCAGAAATTCCCCACGGGATTGCGACGACCGTGAATTTTAAATGAGCCAAAATCGGCATCGTCGCAGAAGAGTGATGTACTCCTGCGACGATCCAAGAAATTGTGAACTGTCAAAGCTGACCATCGCAGCTATTTTAGAAACAACTACGATAAGCACAGAAAACATAAAAATTTAATTTTTACACCATTTTAGAATATGAAAATGGATCAAACAAGTTCTAATCAGATGATATTTGTGTATGCAGGGTGAAAAATGGTATTTGCATGGCAAGAACACACACATGATGCCGACGACAAAAGAGGGGCAACTAATCCTCAATGCATACAGGTTCTCTCGACAGACATATATTTCCTCACTAGTTTATCTCGACGAGGAGAGAGACCCTGCATGGGTAGTGTGTGGGTCATCGGAGAGTCTTTAGATATGTTGATTGCACAAGCGTGCCTAGGGGCACACAAATCACCTACCACCGGGAAGCTATAGATCCCAATAGTGAACGACCTGTCACTATGTGTTTTGTTGTTTATGATCACGAGAGCAGTAGGCTCTCAGGCTCAACACGAGGCAACTAAAACCCAACTGCAGTTGGCTTTAGATTGCCTCAATCCTACCATGTTCGACTGGGCAGAGGCAGTGTCTCTGAATATGAAGAGGCAGCTGACTAAATGCCAGCGAGGAGAGACAAAGCAGTTCGGGTACGGGTCCATTCTGGTACCGCTCATGCTGGAGCGGGTACCCATACTTCAGTTGCAGGATATGGAAGTCCCATTGCCGGGACCACGGCAGACCCGAATCATTAGGTGGGCCATGGTGATGCCACGAGGAGGTGGCAGCCAGCCAGTATCATGGGGTCCTGTCTTCATGGAGTGGCTGCATCGTCAGAAGGTAGTGGTTGAGGACTAGCCCTATGCAGGTACAGACTTCAAGGGAGATCTGAATATGCTGCTTTCACCCAGAGAGCAGTGGGACGAGAGAGGTAACACACTTGGATTGACCGCTACACTTTTATATTTTAATTTTTTATTGTTTTTGGATTTTAAATGTATATTCCCTAATAATTATGTTCAATTTTGCAGATGTCAAACCTAAGAGATCGGTGGGTCTCGCTCCTACTGCCCGGAGGGGGGGGCAGCAAAGAACTTTCCCTACCACCTCCAGGTGGTGACACAGAGGAGGAGATAGCCCAAAACTTGGAGGGCTTGACCGAGGGGATCCCGAACTACAAAGGGTTCGAGGAGATCTTGTGACAGTACCAGCGACACACCGCGAGTGTGTCAAATAGGATTCATAGACTGCTCAGATGAGTAGTTTATGCAGTGGTCTACTACAAAGAGAAAAACCCACCACAATAGTCACCTAGGTTTCCTTTCCTGCTATTTTGAGAGACATGTCTCGGATTGTAACTTGAACATATACATTATTTTTTGGACATATAAATTATTTTTTGAGCACCTCGGTGCGCCACATGATATACAGATATCTATGTTTTATGGTTTATGTTTGTTATGTTTGAATGTTTTTCCATGATTTATAATTGTGAAAATGTCCACTTAATATATAATTTATTAATGTATCAGTGAATATTCATAACATCTGCATAAAAGACAAAGAACAAAAAAAACAAGAAATCACCTAACGCACCAAACCATAAGAGGTATAACGGCGTATGGTTCATTTTTACACAAGCTTGAACCATGGAGAACTATGCTTGAATAAGATTACCATGCCCCCGACATAATAATCCAATCGAGGTACATGCCCCCCAAGCTTCATTGCATTCAACGAAGTGGATGTAATGAAGGTTTTAAATGGCGAGATCGAAGAAAGACTCGATTGACAAAAGGGAAATGGTTTCATTTTTTAACGAGGTTGATACAATGAAAGAACTATCCTTGAGACTCCTTGATTCATTTTTTAACGAGGTCGACAGAAGATAAGAACTATCCTCAAACACCTTGATTCACTGGCCATACGAGAACATGACTCCCAAGAGATCTTCACTGGAAGGAAGAACCATGCTCTGGGAGGAACATAGGTCGTTGGTTACCAATGACAGATCTGATTCCAATGCCCCCAGTACATGGTGTACAAGACCATTTGCATGATCATCAGTAGATGCAGAGACAGAACGAGTAGCCACATAATTGATCTGTGGCGGGGAAGGCACTGCTTGCAAGTAAGAGCCGATAGAGGATGATGGCGGTCTAGGATGCATAGGGTGACTAAAGAACAGCAATTGATTGATAGTCACAATTCTTCCGTCATGTGGAAAATAAACCACACAGAAAAACGAAGAAACAAGTGCCCCCATGACATAAATATAGTCGTGGCCAAGGAGAAGACTGAAATCCAATGCACCTTGGACAACCATCATGTCTATATAGACGGTTTTACCTCCAGAAGTGACAGGGAACTTCGGAAGGATCCCCTAAGGTTGACGAGTTCCTCTGTCAAAAGCTAACAGATTCTGAGTGACCACCACAAGCTGTGGGGAACCCAAAGCTTGCCAAGTAGTGGAGGGCATGAGGCTAACAAATGCACCTTTGTCCAAGAGAGTGCTAGGTACTACCTTATTATAGGCATGTACTGTAATCTGGAAAGGCACATAGGATGGAAGGTAGAACACAGTTAAATGACTCCGGTCAAAGGAAACAACCAAACTACTTGGCAGGGGTATCGTATGATGGCCCTGTTGGGTAGTGGAGGCCCCGCGTAACAGTTTTGGGGCTTAAAGCCTAGAAGTTATGGAAATAATATTGTAAATCTCTTAAATGAGTGAAGCGCGAAATGTAATAGGTCGATTCAAGGGGTTGTCTGCCATATAGAATAATAAAAAGTAAGTTGGCCTGACCATGGGAATGTATAAATAGAGCGAGGCTTTAAGGGTAGAAGGCAGTTTAAGTTTTGTTTTGATCTTGATTATTATGGGTTTGTGAAGGAAATATTCTTTGCATCTGTAAGTCTGAGTCAAGGGTGTTGATAGATAGATAGAGGCTCTACAATTGTGTGCGCAGAGGCATAGTAGAGTCCGCAGTTGTGTGCGCAGACCCCTGTAGCTGAGTGCGCAGGGTGGATCTGGTTGTATTGACGGAAGATATTAATAAATATAAGTTTTTTTTCAAATACCTTAGATCTATTGTGTTCTAATTTATGCATCTGTTATCTGTGTAGGTTTTAACCTCGTACCACGTACAGAAATTACCTGCATATGAATTCTAAAACACAGAAAATAAACAATGTGAGAGCATAACACATAAAACACATATACACAGAGATTTTCCCCTGGATCCCAAAATCGGGACTACCAGCTTGATTTTTCATTATATTCCTTTTAATTTTACAATACATATTTATACATCAAATCATCCAATACCATGGACCGAAAAACCATCACGTCCAAAACCATGGACCGAAAACCATCGCATCCAAAACCATGTGTGAAAATCATGTACAAAACCATAGGTGGGTCTACACAACCTAACATAGGGTACCCATAGAGTGGGGTTATGGCTACCCCTCAAACCCCTTGTGACCTCCTCCCCTCTAACCCCCGGTTAACTACGTGGGCTAGTCATGGAAAGAATATAACACAACCCAACATTCTCCCACTTGTTGTTTTCTTTCCATGGGGGGCCACAAGAGAGCTTAGTCATTTATCTAGCCCTAAAACTCCCAATGTTTCTCTACACCATGAGAACTTCTCAGAGCTCACAGATTTTGTCAATGCATCTGCAGTATTCTTCAAAGCATCCACCTTTACGAGCAACACATTTTTGTCTTCTATCATATCCCTCACAAACTGATACTGAACATCAATGTGCTTTGTCTTTGAATGATATGCAGGGTTCTTTGCCAAAAAAATTGCACTTTGGCTGTCATAGTCTATCCTTATAGCTTCCTATACTAACCCCATACTTGAACACAATCTCTCCAAGCAAACTACTTCCTTGCTTGCATGAGTGGCTGCCATGTATTTTTCCTCTATAGTTGATAGTGCCACTATAGATTGTTTCTTACTCATCCAACTGACTGCACCTCCAAACAAGTTAAAAACATACCCACTCGTAGATCTTATTTGATCCAAATCTCTAACCCAGTCTGCATCAACAAAGCCATGAATATCCAACACTTTGTCCAATCCTGGTCTTCCTTAGTAGCACAAACCATAATCACTAGTGCCACGCAAATACTTGAAAACCTACTTCATTGTTCTCCAATGCTCCTTCACTGGTTTTGACATAAACCTACTCAATACTCCCACTACATGTGCAATGTCTGGTCTAGTATAGACAATTGCATACATCAGGCTACTGACTACACTTGCATATGGAACACGGTACATGTCCTCTTCCTCTTCTTGTGTCTTCGGACACTATTCAGCAAATAACCTCACACCTACGAGAATAGGAACCTTCACCGATTTACTATCTTGCATATTAAACCTCTACAATATTGTCTCCACATACTTCCTCTGGTTTAACCAGAGCTTCCTATTTGTCCGATCTCTTTTAATTTCCATTCCCAAAATATAGTTTGCAGCACCAAGATATTTCATGTCAAATTTGGAGGACAAATGGGTCTTCAAATCTTGGATAATTTCTTTTTCATTTCCAACCAGAAACATATCATCCACATACAAGACCAGATAGATCACATGGTCACCAATTAGTTTAAAATACACACAGTGCTCTGCTTTGCTTCTGGTGAAGCCAAGTCCCCGTATAAATGTATCAAATTTCTGATACCACATCCTTGGTGACTGTTTTAACCGATACAAAGACTTCTTTAACTTGCATACTAGTTCTTTCTTACCCTTCACCAGAAATCCTTCAGGTTGCTTCATGTAGATCTCCTCGTCCAGATCCCCATGAATAAATGTTGTCTTCACATCCATCTGTTCTACCTCAAAATCAAAAGCAACAACAACAGATAAAAGTAATCTAATAGAAGTTACCTTGGAAACAAGAGAAAAAATATCACCAAAATCAATTCCCGGCACCTGGGAATAACCTTTTGCTACTAATCGAGCTTTGTATTTCTCCACTTTTCCTTCTTCATTTGTCTTCTTTTTGAACACCCATTTGTTGCCAATGGGTTTCCTTCCAGCCGGCAACTCCACTAGATCCCAAGCCTCATTTTTGTGCAAATATGCCATTTTATCAACCATGTCCTCTTTCCAGAGTTTTCCATCCTCTGAATCCACTGCCTCCATCACATTTCTAGGGTCATCATCAGTAACAAACAAAGAAAAATTTGAACAAAAAGAAGATGGACTATACCTTTCTGGCTGCCTTCTTTCTCGAACTGATCTTCTCACAGTCGGAGTTTGTGGCTCTTCATCTTCTGATTCCTCCTCTGTTGTAGAGTCTGATTCTTCCTCCTTTAGCTCAAATTCTATCTTCTTAGGTTCCCTTGGTTGGACTTCATTTTTAATGACATCTTTCACCTCTCTAAACATCACATCTCAGTTGTACATAACCTTCCTTGTTACTGGGTTCCAAAGCTTATAACCCTTTAAACCATCCTTATACCTAATAAAGATGCACTTTTCAGATTTACTATCCAACTTGGGTATTTTCTCCTTTGGAACATGTACATATGCATCACATCCAAATACCCTCAGATGTGAAAGATAGGGTTTCTTACCAGTCCATACCTCTTATCCAGTCTTACCCTCCAACGTTCATGAAGGTGATCTATTAACCAGGTAACATGTTGTCTCCACCGCCTCTGCTCAAAATTCCCATCCTAACCCGGCACCACTGAGCATGCTTCTTACCCTTTTCATCAATGTTTTGTTCATTCTTTCTGCAAATCCATTTTGTTGAGGTGTATATGGAGTAGTCTTCTATCATGCTATACCACACTTCTTATAGAATTCTTCAAATTCCTTACTGCAAAACTCTCCACCATTATCTTTCCTCAGCGCCTTTATCTTCTTCTCTGTCTGATTTTCCACGAAAGCCTTAAATTCTTTAAACTCGTCAAAGACTTCAGATTTCTTCTTAAGGAAATATATCCATGTATTCCTTGAGAAGTCATCAATAAATGATACATAGTACATAGACTTACCAAGTGATGGAACCGTCATAGGTCCAAACACATCACTGTGCACAAGCTCTAATATCTGTTTCGCCCTCTTAGTACTAGAGAGGAAACTCACCCAATTCTGCTTCCCATATACATAATTTTCACAGAAATCAAAATCCAGAGAGCTATTGTTCATATATTCTACCATACCTTTACCATGAAGTATTCGAAGGCCCTTCTCTCCAATATGTCCAAGCCTTTGATGCCACAACATGGTCTTCTTTCTAGAGACCACTAGATTTTCTACTCCACTTTCAGGAATCATAGAACTGTTGCACCCATCAATAACAGTGCTACCTTTCAACTTGTATAGAGTTCCAATTTGAACTCCCAGCATCAATACCAGTGCTCCCCAAACCACCTTGTAGGTGTCCTTCTCGAACACTATTTTTACACCTGCATCATCCTACTTGCTTACAGAAATCAGATTTCTGGCCAATGCAGGAATATGGAGAACACCCGGAAGTGTTCTAACCCTTCCACCTTGTAGCTTCAACTTTACTTTTCCACGACCAATGATTCTAGCCTTCCTGTCATCCCCCAAGAAGACATCACCACCATCATATTTCTCATACTCGCAGAACCACTCTCTATGGGGAGTGAAGTGAAAGGATGCACCTAAGTCAATCAACCATGCCTCATGATCTACATGTGTACTTGAAGAAGCCAAGTACACATCCCCACCTTCATCTGAGGTGGTTTTTGCCTCTACAGAAGGAGCATCATGAGATCCCTTTCCTTTTTCAGGAGCTTTATATTTACAGTCCCTTTTGAAGTGCCCTTCCTTTCTGCATTTCCAGCACACCACCTTTACAAGTTTTCCTAGAGATTTAGATCTCCCTCTAGATTTAGATCTCCCACTCGATGATTACTTTTTGTTTCTGTTCTGGGACCGTCCTCGTACAGACAAGGCATCACCATTCTCACTTTCCATATTTTTCCATCTCATCTCCTCCGTCAGCAAGGATGAGATTGTTTCATCAATTTGCAAGGCAGTTACATTGCTACCTACTGCAATAACCAGACTATCCCACGAATCTTGTAGAGAACACAACAAACTGATGCACTTATCTTCATCTAAAATTTTAATATCAACAAATGCTAGCTGAATTACCACAGTATTAAATGCGTTCATATGCTCTGAGTCTATATCTTTCATCCTCATGTTATACAGCTTTTTCCGCAGAACAGTTTATTCACCAGAGACTTAGATTGGTACAAAGTCCCGAACTTGTCCCACAAAGCCTTCGCCGTAGCTTCCCCTGATACATTCAGCAATACTGAATTTAAGACACGCAATCGTATTGTGCTCTTTGCCTTTCGTTCCAACTTCTTCCATTCTTCATCGGACACTCTCGTTTGTTTAGTACCAGGATCTATCGCGAGCCACCGATGTTTATCCTCCAAAAGATCCTCCATCTTGAGTTTCCACAACTCAAAACTTTGACCATTAAATTTCTTGTTCTCTATCTTTCCACCACTCACCATCTTCTTTCACCACCAGAATTGATCTCGCAGATCTCCCACTGAGCAGGGTCTACCGCAAGCCCGAGTGAAACCCCTCAGCAACAAAGGCAACCCCTTGAAGCCAAAACAACTCTAATACCAAATGTAGGTTTTAACCCCATACAGAAATTACCTACATATGAATTCTAAAACACAGAAAATAAACAATGCAAGAGCATAACACATAAAACACATATACACAGAGATTTTCCCCTGGATCCCAAAACCGAGACTACCAACTTGATTTTTCATTGTATTCCTTTCAATGTGACAATACATATTTATACATGCCAAAGCATCCAATACCATGGACCGAAAAACCATCACATCCAAAACCATGGACCAAAAACCATCTTGTCCAAAACCATGTGCGAAAATCATGCAAAAAACCATAGGTGGGTCCACCCAACCTAACATAGGGTACCCCTCAAATCCCCTGTGACCTCTCCCCCTCTAACCCCAGGTTAACTATGTGGGATAGTCGTGGAAAGAATATAACACAACCCAACAATCTGAGCTTATACCTCTTTATAATTGTGCGCACTGGGCCTCCCTCATTTTGGCCAGTCGTTGTGTTATGGTGATTGTTTTCACATTCCCCTGGACTTTTTCATATGCCTGTTGTCACTCTCATGATTCATCTTCTACCTATTGTAGCATTGTGTCATCCTATAGGGATGTGAGCATAAGGAGGGATTGATCCAACAATCTCGAGCAATCTTGGACTACGCACTTTATAACCTCCAATCTTGCTTGAATTTCATTGCGTCGTTGTTCACGAACTTCCGAGGGTGTGGGTGGTTGTGCCTGTAGCAGTAGCTCCATAATCTACAAATTTAATTCCCACTGAGCTTTTTCAGCCTCCTCCCGAGCCATACAAAATCCTGCTGCTATGTGATGGATCTTATCAATTATTGGAAGTTCCGCTGGGACAGCCAACTTTGGTACCTTGCTGCAAGCCTCCACCACGTCCTGTTCCACTTCCTGGTTGTGGACAACCAAGTCATCTTGTTGTAAGCTAAATTTTTCCAAATTTGCCTTATGCTCCGTTAATATTTGGAGGGTGCAGCCTTCCCTGGCATGCAGCTCAGCGGTTACCCCATCCTGCAGTTGGTAGAGGGTTTCGCGAGGCAGAGTAGTCAAATTCAACTCCCAACCTCAGATGTCCCCCTCGGCTTCGGCTAGGACAGTGCCTACTTGCAACACTAAAGTGTTCATTGTCTAACTACGCACTGTCTTGTCGGCTACAGTTATATCATCTGCAAGGTTTGGTAACATCCCTCCCGAGGGTCACACCTATAATTCCTGCAACTGCGCTCTGAGCTCCCCCAACACAGTTGTCTGCTTCGTCATCAGCTCCTCTAATGCACTGGCAGCGACATGTCATGCCGGTTCGCTGCTATCAAGAAATATTGTCTCCGAGGTCTTTGCTATTTTTGACTTCCCTTGTGCATGTGGCAATTCCTTACTGCGCAGCCTTTTGCCTTAGGGTGAGTTTATGGTAAATTTCGTGCATTCATGTGTCTCTAATTCCTTCTGCATGTCCTATTCCGAGGACATTCCCTAATCCTCCATGATTTTGTTGACAAGTACTTCTTGGGTCACCTCTTACAGTGAAGTGGCCTGTTCTCCCTGACGTGTCCTTTCTGCCAGTTTAGTGAGTCACAGCTGGATTTCCTTCTTTCGCTGCTATATTGCCATCCTTTCTAATGCGGCCATGTCTAGGGCACGCCATTCTGAAGGCCATGCTACCAATACCTCGTAAATTACATCGTTCATGGCAATGAACGAGAGCTTTACCCATGTTCACTTTGGATCCTTCTGCACTAGGATATACAGGTTGTACATGTCTGCTTTGAAATCAGTCGTGATGAGCAACTTGTCATAGACTATTGGGGACATCCGCAGTCTGCAAGTGATCCATGTCCGGATACTCGCCTCCATGAATATCCAAAATACCTTGATCTACCTAACCCACGTGGCGTCCTTTGTAGCCTAGAGCAAAGTAAAACGCACTGCTTCAGGTAGGGTGTGCTTAATGCTGGGAAACTGGCTACCCTACAACAATTCTCCTTGTGATGTAGGAAATGTTCCCTCTACGGACAGAGGAAACCCCTCTAGCCCTAGAGTGGGTCTAGTCACAAAAAAACAAAACAACAACTAATTTCCTTAAATATTCATTATTGAAAGATCCTACCTCAAACCGGTGTTCGATGGAGCTTTCGTTGTGCCGCTTCAGCTACCGTTTCCTTCTCCTCAATGAGTAATTTACCTGAAACAACACAAGAGAGCAATAGAACAAGTAACCGAGAACAAAAATGATCTATTTACTTACAGATTCAAGGAACCATAATCTATCGAGTATATTTTACACAAGACATAGGAAATCATCATTGATTGTATTAAAATGAATAAAAAGCAAAGCTTACAACCAAGCCTTGACGTCGCAAGCCTTCTCAAAGGGTCCAGTCGGTATGTTTCTTCAAGCATTCACTCTCAAAAGGATCTCCCAAATGGATGATAACTCTCTCTCTCACTCACAAGCTCTAATACAAAGCTAAGGCAATCCACAACCAATTGCTAAACTATCAGCAATTCACACTGCAAACTCACACCAAAGCTAGCTAATTTGCTCAAATCCAAAAACTAAGAACTAGTTGATCATAGCAATAGGGAGTGTTTTTATAGGAGGAGGAGCCTCCATGAAATGAGGGAGAGGGAGCTTATCCTCAAGGGAGGTTTCTCAAAAGGTGGAACCACCATCCCAGAGGAGGAAAGGCGAACTCCCTTGACCCAACAACCAGTTCTAGAATCACCCAGAAGGCCAACTGTTTGAACTAATTCGCCATATATGGATCGTCGCAAGTCACACACTACGGCTTAGCGATGATGTCAGAAGGAAGCAGTGTATTCAAACAAATCATTGCAATAAATATCTTGAGGACTTGCACCGAGCCTTAAAATTCGACAGTCGCAGGAAACAGATGTACCCCTGCAACGACGTCACGACAATATAGTTCAACACAGAGAATCATCGCAGGAAGAATAAGGTTTACTTGCGATGACCTTAAAACATGGGTAAAGGGGTCAATCTTCAAGATTAAAGATAATTTGTTAATTTTCTTGAATGATTGGGAAGATGTGGACATATTTATTTGATGTATGACACAGAAAAGATGTCGCTCAGAGACTGACTCTATCTAAGATCAGGGGATATGAGGCCAGTGACAAATTACTTTGTAACACTCCTGCAACCAGAAGGATTTATAGTAGCAACGATGCATAATGGAAATTCTTACCTTTCTCCTATGCTTCCTTACAATTGGTTAGAAATTCGTCACGTAAGAACTGCGCCTAGTTGAACTTGACTCCTTCTGCACACTGGTCTGCAAGCACAATAACAGGGGTTGGCACCTCATCTGCGTGGCATTTTCTCATGAGTTTACTGGCTAGTAGCTGGGTGGCAACTCACACCCCTTAGTCATTATTGCTTGCTATTACATACCCATGTTTTCCTACCTGAAGCAGTGTGATTTTGTTTCTTGGGCGATTAAGTTGTCGATACATAGAGGCGTAGGAAATGAGGAACTAGATTAGTTCTAGTTCGTATGGGAGGCCCAAGGCATAACAGATGAGAACATCAAAAAGGCTTCTCTGGTTAGCACACTGCAGGACCATGCGTTGAAATGGTATATAAAGCACTCGAGCGATCACCCAAATGCGGGAATAGCGGCGATCTAGGATGCATTAAACAAAGGATTCAACTAGCCTAAATCAAAAAAGTTGTCGATCATCGGGTTCAAGAAAATTGTGATGCTACCCAGTGAAACCCCATGGGATCTATATCAGAGACTGAAAAATACAATCCGTGAGGCTAACATGATGCTGACAGATGTGCAGCACTGCACGTGGTTTGTGATTCCATTGACACCACACCTAAGGACAGTGCTATCACAGCAAAAGATCTTAACCCAAGCTGAAGCATTAGAGACAGCAATGAGGTTGCATGAAACTCCAATATAGGATCCAGGGTTGGGAGTTTAGCAAATCCACGTGCAACTACAAAACCTGTGCTTAGAAATCCAAAGTTTGAAGCAAGAAGTAGGACGCATCAAATGCAAAAGTCAAAGTCACGACAAAGACCACTGCCCTGTATTTGTGAAATATCTGGTGGGAGGGGGATTGATGCCATTAAGGTTGGAGGTACAAGCAGGGCCAAGTGTGATTCCTGCCCTATGGTGCGCAATTTGTCATGTAGGAGGAAAGCATGCAACAAAGAACTGCCACCTGTTGCAGAAATATACCCAGACTCCACAACCGTTGTATTGCAACTTCTATAGGTCAGTAGGTCAAGATGAGTGAAATTATCAAAGCTATGACCTAATGATGGAGAGGACCCCAGCCTATCAAATGCAAACTGAAGCATGCGGTTTCAACCCAACCGAAGGGCCCCACGGGGGATTCCAAGGATGCAAACGAGGGAGAGGAATGGGGCATAGACGGGGCCGTGGACAACTGATCTGCTATAATTGCGGTGGGCCAGGCCATTACGCTCGCGATTGTACTAACCTTATGAGAATATCTTGTCCATATTGTGAGCAGTTTGACCATGAAATGGTAGACTATCCGACACTAATTGCCTAGATGCACGAAAAGGGGTATTGTAGCCCACTCCAACTCAAAATGTCCAAATGATGAAGTTGGAACCACGTGAAGAGGATCCTAGCATAAACATGGTACTAAGGAGCAGCACAACTGCAGGAGGAGATGTGCGGAAACATCTTGGAGAAGATGGGAAGGGTCGTGATGCCCCTACAGGGGAACCTGACTTTGAGATGGAGTAGGTAATGAAGACATCTAAGGAAGCTTAGGAGAGCTTCACGGAAGTCTCTACTCCAGGTAGGAGGGATCCAATTGAGCCGGGATTGGATCCCTCTATGCTTACCACCTTTTTAGAGACATTTATGAAGTTGTTGCGAGACAATAGAGTCGTTAAAGGACTGCAAGAGCTGATCACTAAGTGTGCAGGGTTAAGGCAGCCGCGCGTAGTACGGAAACTAGGAAAACATGTTCTGCACACCGGGCAAGAGATGCGAATGACGGCGCAAATTGGCGAGTACAAGATGGACCAGGTCATTCTCGATTTAGGGTCAAATGCGAATGTGTTGTCTAAGAAAAAGTGGGAACACATGGGTAGGCCCACACTACAATGGTCTCCTATTCAACTACGGATGACCAACCAACAAAAGATCTTATCGATGGGACAACTGCAAGGAGTGACAGTGGACAATGAAGGCATAAGTACACAAACCAACTTCGAGGTAATAGAAATTGTTGATGACAGTAACCCATATCTTGCGTTGCTTTCAATAGACTAGGCTACAGACATGAATGGGGTCATTAACTTAAAAATACGAAAAATAACATTCGAAAAATTGTCACTCCAAGTAATAATTCCATTGGACCCAGCTGAAAGAACATGTTACACTGAACGGGTGTGAAACGGGGATAGTGATGATGAAATGGACTACATCTAGCAGATAACAGCACAAGACTAGTATTAAATGAATCCCACAACAGACAGGAGAATATCATGGAAACGTGATAATTCCTACAGCTTGGATTCAGATGAGGAGATCGAACGATGGCAGAACCGCCTACATGAAGTCACAACACTTAACTGTAACATGATGATTAGATCACTACGACACGTAGCCACCGAGGTATGGCAACAGCCAATGGACAACGGTGCAACAAAGGAGGAGGATTTTGTCAACCTTGAAAAAACATCCATCAGAAGGCCGAAGCCGCAGGAGCTAATGGAAGTAGCACCGCGCGCGGCAACCACACCAAGGTGGTATGCACCAAGGAAGCTGAGGTGGAATGAGTGCGGAGGTAGAAGGCGATTCTGAATACAAATCAAAGGATATGCGCGGTAGCCACAATAGAGTAAGATGGTCACTGATCTACAACAACGGGGAGGCTTGTATGCTGCGCAACCATCAACCCAACTGAATCTGCAAGTAGCCAGGGTTCGTTGGGCCAATAAAAACGTACACAAAGCAGGGCTTGCCAAGGGAACTCTACCCATGGTCAGACGGGAAGTAAAGAGAAGTTCCCTAACCACTACCCCTACAGTCTGACCTGAATAAGAAGACCTAGATGAAGCGATCCAGCAGTTGCAGGAAGCCATTTGGCGCAGATGCCTAAGACATCGCAAACTGGAGGAAGTATTGGCGAGGCCACAAAGGCAAACCACGAGGTTGGACAAAGAAATTGACAAAATCAAAAGAGTAGGCACACAAACGAACAGCGCAAGCATGCAAAGGAAGGGAGCAGACCTGGTCGGCCCTCCTATGATCCTAGTAGAAGCCGTGACCCTGCTATCGTGGTTGCAACTGCACCCTACTAAGAAAGGGAGCACAAACCGCAAAGCGCTATCCGAGTCAAGTGTACGCGAAGGGTGCTCGCAGCCCGGGCTAGCAGGGAAAAGGAAGGCTCACACAAAGGGTGCGACCACCTGACTATCTGTAGGGGGCCAAGTCTCAGTGCTCCACACAGTTGAAAGAGGGTGTGGGACTATAAAACAAGCTGTGCAAAAGCTACGCAATTCAGCCGTGGCGCGCAAGGCCAGTCAAACACATAGAATGCACCCACATACCACGAGGTGCGTTGTCGCATGGGAGGGATGGAATACAACCATTACAGTTATTGTTCATGATAATATGTCCCATTTACGACACCGAGGAGCGGGCAGTGGGCAATTAAGGCATAGTGGTTACTGCCAAGATCACATTAATGAGCCACGAATAGGGAAAAAGGCCGAATTTGAATTAGCAATCGTAGATAATAAGCAAGTGAAGGGGCATACAACAAAGCTTGATCATTCATAGAATAGGACGCCCTGGGTTCCAACTTAGAGAACCAAGATGAATGAAAAACTACTAAAGGAAAGCCCGTGGTTTCAAGAATTGCCAAAGGAAATACAAGATTCATTCCTCAAGTCTATAACCCCCACCAAGGAGGTTCTATAGAATCCTATGCCATAGGCAGCCGAAATCCCCAAATCACCCAGAATTTCGCGGACCAAGAAGGACCCCCAGATAATAAGACCAGTAAGGATGTCGCCGCGAAATTCGTGATTCAACAAGCTCACAGTAGAAGAAAATGGAAAAGTTATTCCTATTGAAAGCGATAATGAGGAAGAGGAACCTCTGACCTATGTTGAAGAAATAGAAGAAGAAGGCAAAGAAGATATCCAGCCAGTACGACGACCAAAGTAAGTTCCTCCAAGCAAAGGGAAGGCCAAAGTCCCTACAAATCTGGATGACATTGACAATATACTCCTCACCCTTTCCCTTTCTAAAGAGGTGCGGCTCGAAGGAATGACGATTGGCCGCATCTTGACTATGAAGTTTGAAGACTGGGACCTTGCAAATACCAATAAGTTTTCCCATTTGGAGACCAGCAAACTAATGATGCAAAGTGTGGAGGGAACTGTTACGAAACTTCAACCGAGGAAGTGGATGTGAAAGGTAGGGGAAGTTGGGTTGCTCTATCTCCTGTCTGTTCCACATTTTCAACGGCCCCCCATCACAATCTTGGTCATCTGGCAATTTCTCTGTTTGGTACACGATGGATACTTATGGATAGACAAACCCATTCCCATCATGGCCAACCTTATTCACAAGATCACACAGCTTCCCTACGAAGGCAGGGACCCCATGGAAATAGTTGCTATGAGTGGCAATGTGAAGATGATGCAAACCTTGAAAAAAAAATACAATTTGGAGAAGAAGCAGTGAGGGTATGCTATTGACAGTATTCCAAACAAAGGGGTTCGCGTTGCTACCCAATTTCTGGCAGGAAAAGTGATGCGAAAATGTCGCGCCAACGAGGTCCCAGCAATAGTCGTCACACTAGCGGAGTAGTGCACAGAAGGGGAACGGTTCAATTGGGCGTAATTCCTTTTCAATGAATTCCTGGCCAATTGCGAGGTCCAAGAGGAGGGTAAGACTTTCCATTATGAATGGTTGTTGTTATCCATCATGTTGTTTACAAGTCAACTACCCGAAGACAGCCAGTTCCCTTCCTTGGACCAAGATTGGCCAGAAACCTCCAAATACGCGTCGCTCTGGGTGATGAGGGACACTGTAAGAATCCAGGGCATCAAGATTTTTTGGATAATAATGGACGCAAATGTCTGCCAATGGATCAAACAGTGACCCCATCTGTCCGACGAGACATATGACAGCATGAAGAACATCGTTGAGTTTAAGGCAAACATGCACCATCTTTACATCTGGGCGTGCAAGGACCCAGACCAGACGTGGTCCACACTTCCCTTCATTACCATTAATGAGGATGTCTATGCAGTATTGGATACCTGGCCACTAGAGTGGCACGGACCTTATGCAGTGGGGCATGATGAGATCAATATCCAAAAACATAAGGTTAAAGCTAAGCGAGTAGCACAGCAAAAGAGGAACAAACAGCACGCTACAGAAGTATGGGCGGTCCAGAGGTAGCACAGGCCTCTACCGGTAAGGCACCCATAGAAGGGGCTGCAACGAAAAAGGAAAAAAGCGGTCTAAAGGTGACCACCAAACCGTCCATGGATACAGGGACGGAAGGAACGGTGCAAACCACCACGATTGCGCCCCTAAAATGGCCACCACCAACAGAACAGATGAAGTCGCGGAAGAAGGCCAAGGCGTCTAAATGCAACGGAGAACTGACCACATTGACCAAGGGTGACCTAGGTGACATAGGGGACACAATTCACAAAGTCACCTGGGGAGCTATCGACTAAGCCATGTCGGAGCAACAGATTGTGTTGGGGGTGCTCCACGCATAGATAGAGGAACTTGGGACATAGGCCTCATAGCCGGGAACCATTGCTACTTGTGGAGTTGTGGGTATGTTAGCCACTGAGTAGCTGCTAAAGGCCCAAATGGCTAATACTATCGCGATCCCAGCAGGAGTGTTGGCAATAGAAAATGAGGCAGACAGAGCTATGGTGGGCCGGCTTACGAGGCTTGGATTAAATTTGTCTACCCTCTCGCATGAAAGCTTGTACCAGCTCTAGGACAGTGCAACAATGGAGCGCCGTGCCAGGGAAGGACGCGTGGAATAAGTACTCAACGAACAGAGAATTAATATAGAATAGTTGAGCCTCCAACAGGATGAAGCAGTCACACAGAGTCAGTAGTTGGAGCAATTTGTAGGGGAAGCTTGTTCGTGTGCCCCTGAGCTAGAGATTGCAGCTGAGTTTCCTGTTGGCATACGAATCCACAAGCTAGATAGTGGGTTCTGTGAAGCAAAGGAGGAGGCTGTGAGGATTCAGTTGGCTCTCAACTTGCAGATCGCAGAGCTGAAACTCAAAGAATAGTCGTCTACACCACCGAAGGTCACCAAACAGTGGAGAGGCATCATTCAATCCCTACAATCACTTCTTACGCTCAAGTCCCTACAATAGGATCCAACCTTACAATGGTTGGAAACAGAGGCAAGGGAGCTACAGCAAGCCTACGATAATGTCAGGGGGACCACGTAGACAGTTGCTATTACGCAGCGTTTGGCCAAAATGAGGGAGAGTCAGGCTTTTGAGTTAAGTTTTTGTTTGGATCTTGATTATGGCTTTGAGAAGGCAATATTCTCTGCGTGTGTAAGTCCAAGTCAAGGGTGTTGATAGATAAATAGATGCTCTACAGTTGTGTACGAAGAGGCCTGGTAGAGTCTGCAGCTATGTGCGCAGACCCCTGCCGCTGAATTTGCAGGGCAGATCTGGTTGTATTGAGAGAAGATATTAATAAAGATAAGTTGTTTTCTGAAATATCATAGATCTATTGTGTTTTGGCTTATGCATCTGTTATTTGAGCTTATATCTCTCAAAAATTGCGTGCACTAGGTTTTATTATTAAATGTTTGCTTAAATACTATAACAAGAAGATCAGATCTATAATAATTGCCTTAATAATAAAGTACACCTGCAATCCGATAGTAGTACAGAAGTGGTGCGAGGCCATAGAACAGTTTGCGACCCCTATCCAGACCACATCAAGACATCCCAAGGGTGCAGAAACCTGGTTCCAGCACCCTCCCCTGCTACCTTGGGTGATACCTCAATCCGCGCTCAAGTGTACTTTCTTATTAAGGAAATTATTATAGATCTAATCTTCTTATTATGGTATTTAAGCAAACATTTAACAATAAACCCAGGGCACACAATTATAAAGAGATATAAGCTCAGATAACATATGCATAAACCAGAACACAATATATCTGCAATATTTCATAAAACCACTTATCTTAATTAATACCTTCCGTCACTACAACCAGATCCGCCCTGCGCACTCTGTTGCAGGGGTCCGCACAGACAGTTGCAGACTCTACCAAGCCTCTGCGTACACAGTTACAGAGCCTCTATCTATCTACCAACACCCTTGACTCGGACTTACAGACGCAGAGAATATTACCTTCACAAACCCATAAACATCAAGATCCAAAACCAAAACTTAGCTCCAAACTGACTTCTAGTCCTAGATCCTTGCTCTGTTTATACATTCCCATGGTTTGTGGACCATGGGCAGGCTGACTCACTTCCTATTATTTTATATTATTCTCGAGCAGACAACCCTTTGACTTGACCTATTACAATTCGCGCTCTGTGCACTTTGCGGAGTCTTTACCATACTTTCACCCAAAACTGTGGGCTTTGAGCCCCAAAACCATTACGTGGGCCCTCCGCTACCCAACAGGCCCCCAACACAATCAATGTGACTCGTCCCGAGTCACTCGGCTAGTGCAGCAATCTTCACGCAGAGGTCATTCAGCAAATTCTAGGCTTCGCTTACCCTCGCAACAAAATCTTCCACCACTTGCTTTATCCATTCTACGTGAGCCACCGATGCATCATCATCAGATTCCGTTGCTTGCCTGAGTTCCGATGTTGCCTGCATGTGTGCTAACTTTCCCTTGATGTTGGTGGAGACCGTGAAGGCTTCATCAAGCCAAGGCTGGATGCGTTCTTTAAGTACTACCTCCTTCTACTGAGCGGCATCAACTTGTGCCTTGAGATCCTGGGCCTCCCTCATTTTTGCTAATCGTTGTGTTATGGCAACCATTTGCATAGTCCCCCGAACTTTTTCATATGCCTGCCGTAACTCTCATGCTTCAACTTCTACCACCTATAGCGTTGGGTCATCTTGTAGGGATGTGAGTGTAAGGAGGGACTAATCCAAAAATCCCCAGCAATCTTGGACCACGTGATTTATGACTTCCAATCCTACTTTAATTTCGCTATGCTGTTGTTTGCAAACTCCCGAGAGTGTGGGTGGTTGCGCCTGGAGCCGTAGCTCTGCAATCTACAAATTTAATTCCCGCTAATGATCTAAAAATCACTTATGTATGATCTCAGTTAATTAAAATAGGTATTGTAAACTCATGAGCTGGTATGTGCCTATGTTATTTTAAGCAACAAATCGACAAGATTGTGAAATACATAGGCAATTGGAAATAGTAAGAGAAACACAGCAAGAAATGCAAAAACACAACAATTTAATAAGGAGTTCACCCAATCCTCCTGGGCTACATCTCCTAGTCCAGCTTTCAATGGTGGCATTCTTTTATTGTGTCTTTAAACAGAGATGTTACAATGAGGAGCTCAATGTGAGTCTCCTGTAGAAGATGATGCTTATTAGGGTGGTACTTGGATTCCCCAAGCCACTAGAGTACACTGACTCCTCCTTACCAAGTCTGAACCTCAACTAGTCTTAATGGGATGAGTCCAATTTGGTACTCAGTTCCAAACAAATATCCTCATAGGTATTGCTTGAACCTCTCAAGCCTTCTTCGTTCTGTCTGCTTGATGCTGCCTTATCTCTGCAGGTCAGCTCGACTTCTATTCTTTGCTTCTTGCTTCACCCTTTGTTCTATATCTTCTATCTCACCATCTTCTTACTTTGCTCTTTGTTTGTTCATGGCTTAAAGCCAATATATCCCTTGACTGTTTGCTTCCTCTTCCATCTCCTCAAATCGCCCGCCGCTGTCTGCTTGGAATTCCCTACTTTTGTGTCATCGCCATTGTGTAACGTTTCACAAAGAGGTGGCCACTTTTCCCCTCACAAAATGAGCACCAACTCTTCCTCGAACGGTCATTATTTCGGTTACTTTGTGAAATGATTCATCTGCCAACTTAGTGGTCAAATTGGACTTCAAACCTTTATGTGTCGTAGCTTATTTCTCCCTCCAAATCTGGTCTCCCATTGGGTGCAATCTTAGCCGTTGGATCTGGGGCCTCCAGATCCTACGGTTATCATTTTTATCGCATGGTTGACTTGCTCGAACGTTAGCCTATGATGAGAGCAGTTTTCTCTCTCATCAGCCGGACACGTGTCACTCAGTGTATGGAATTGCTTGGTCCTCTGACAAATCCACTTACCGCCCAAAATGCCTCTGATATTCCACCGGTTCTGGAGCGCAGGACCTGCCTTCTATTTTAGTGCTTTTCCCATGGTTTTCCGATTTCCCTTGTGACCAAGAGCTCAGGGCTTTTCCTTCTCAATGGGTTTTTCCCAACGATGCGTGCGCTAATCGCGCATCAGAAACAGCCTCCGTTTCTAGGTTTGAGCCTCCCAACTACCACTTTCATGGTCCCCATGGGCCAATGGTCAGCGCGCTTCGACTGAAGGTCATCGTTGCTCCATGCTAGCTCCAATTTTCCATTATACAGAGGTTATTTCTGATAGCTCGTTATCTACAAGATTTTGAAGTCTGTCATGATTTGAAATAGTCATAGAACTCTTGATAATTTTCATGGATCCAATTCGGATCACGGCCTTCCCACTGAAAAAGCTTTTGGACCACCAAAAGTTGGTTTTCAAGCATCGGCTAAGTGAGGGTACAATTGTCTCACCTGTCCAATCTCTATCCACTTTGCACTGCTCGGCTTTGAACCCTTGAGCCCAACTATGAGGTACTCAACATCTCCCTTGCGATTCGTTCTCACCTTCCTGTCCAGAACTGTGTCTTCCTACAATTCATTAAGATATTTAGGTAGTAGGTCATCAATAGAAGGCAATTGACTCTCTTCTTCGATATCCTCAATTAGTGAAGGTTCAAATAGTCTCAAGTTGTCTGAATTGACGACTGAGTAGATGTGCATGTAAGCTGGTAGATCAAGTCAAAAAACATTCTCACCAATTTTCTCAAGTATCTTGAAAGGTCCATACCAAATAGGCTTTAGCTTTTTACCTTCACCTTATATTTTGTCCTTGCTGATATACAGCCAGAATTGATCACCAACTTGGAAACTATGCTCCATCCAATGCTTGTCATGCTTTGCCTTGTATTTGGCTTGGCTCTTTTCCATCTATTCCTATACTGCCTGGTGAATCTCTTGGATTTGTTCAATGAACCTAGTTTCCTTGTCCACATCGTTGTGTCCCTCAACTGTTATGTTCTTACCAAAGACAAAATCCAAAGGTGACCTGGGTGTAAAACCAAAATAGGTCTCAAAAGGAGATCTTTGTGTAGAAGAATGTTTGGCTCAGTTGTAAGCATGATGCACATAACACAAATGTTCATCCCAAAGCTTAGGATGCTTGCTGCAATATCCCCTGAGTAATTGGATCACTATCCTGCTGACTACTTCTATCTGGCCATCGGTTTTTGGATGGAAAGCTGTGCTTTTCTTCAGTTTGGTGTCCATCAGCTCCCACAAACTTGACCAAAACTTTCCCACAAATCGGGTGTCTCACTCAGATATAATGGAAGTGGGTAATCCAAAATGAACCCATACATGTTGAAAGAACAGTTTTGCAGTTTGTTCAGTTGTAATCTGTTTATTACAAGGTATCAAAATACACATTTTGCTGAACCTATCCTCAACAACATACAGATAACCATGACCTTTCCTAGATTTAGGCAGTCCTCCAATAAAATCCATGGAAACACTTTCCCAAGGATGAGAAGGACCTGGTAATGGAGTGTACAAGCCTAGTTTTCTATTGTTGGGCTTGCTTTTAGCACACATGGTACACCCTCTTAGAAATTGTCTTATTCATTCTTAGCCAATAACAAAATCTTTGCAGATGTGCAACTGTTTTACTTACCCCAAAGTGACCTGATATTAGAGAAGTGTGTGCTTCTCGAATTATCTTAACTCTTTCAGTTTGTGGAATGCATAACTTCCCACAATGATATAGGAGTCAGTCCTTAATATGATAATCCAATTCTTCTACTCATTTGCCTTGACTTAAAGTTGCATATACATCCTTAAAGTCTATATCTTGAGCATATTGTTCAATGTAGCTCTCATGTAACACAGAATTATGCTTAAGTATAGTAGATGCATTTATAATGGGTTTAGATAACATATCTGCAACTTTATTGTGTATGTCCTTTTTATATCTGATGACTAAATGAAATTGTTGTAGAAAACCCATCCATCTATAGTTTCTTGATTGTTGCAACTTAGTTTGGGAGTGTAGATATTGAGTGATTGATGATCAGTATGTATTACTATCTATTTGCCCATTAAGTAGTGTTTCCACTTTTTCACACTCTGTAATAATGCATACAATTCTTTATCATATGTGGGATAGTTAACTACTGCAGAATTAAATGTCTCAGAATGATAACATATGGGTTTACCATGCTGTATCAACACTGCTCCCAGGCATAGTCACTGGCATCCTTTTGGATCTCAAAGGGTCTTTGAAGATCAGGTAGTGCTAGTACTGGTGATGTAGTAATCTTTTCTTTCAAGTTGTCGAAGGCTTTCTGCTGTTTGCCTCCCCACTGAAACACCTTGTTCAATCCTATTAAAGCATGTAATGGAGTTGCAATTAAGGAAAAGTTAGAAATGAACTTTCTCTAATATTTTGTTGCTCCTAAGAAGCTCCTAACTTCTGTAGCAGATTTGGGTTCAGGCCAGTTTACAATGATTGCCACCTTAGAGGGATCTATCTTCAATTCACCACCCCTTACTATATGTCCCAAATAATTCAAGGATGTTTTTCCAAATTCACATTTTGAGAGTTTAACATAAAGTTTTTCTCTTTTCAAAACATCTAATGTCTGCTTAACATGCTTTAAATTCTCTTCCCATGTTTTGCTAAATATCATAATGTCATCCAGATATACAATAACAAAATCATCAAGAAAAGGTTTGAGTACATCATTCATTATTCTCATGAAAGTAGCAAGAGAATTAGTTAAGACAAAGGTATAACTAGCCACTCATACAATCCCTGCTTTGTTTTGAAAGTAGTCTTCCATGCATCTTGTTCTACAACTCTAACCTAATGATATCCACTATGCAAGTTTAACTTGGAAAAATAAACAGCTTCTTTCAATGATCTAATACATCATCTATGCAAGGAAGGTGATAACGATTTTTGTTTGTTATCTTATTTAGTGCTCGGTAATCAATGCACATTCTCCACGAGCCATCTTTCTTTCTCACCAAAATGTTCGAAGATCCACATGGTGATGTGCTAGGTCTGATGAACCCCTTCTCGAGCAACTCTTGCACCTGCTTCTTGATTTCGGCATTCTCTAAAGTGGACAACTTGTACATTTCAATGTTAGGCAATGGAGCATCTTGCTGCAAATTAATTTCATGCACTATTTCCTTTTTGGGTGGCAGACCTTTAGGTTCTTGAAACAAGATATCATACTCTAAAACAACCTTTTCTAAATCAGCTTGCTACTTAGCATCACAACCCTCAAATACATTGGTTTTATCAGGTTTCTTTTCCTTTACAACCATCAGTAAAAAAAAAATTCATGAATTTATCATTTTTTTCATCTGCCCTGAGTTTATGAGAGTGTAATTATTCTTGAGCTTATGAGCTCTCACAAAGTATTTGATTCCATATTTAACGAGTAGATACGTGTTCTCGGCTCTATAGAAAATAGCTTTTCTGTCATACAAGTAAGGACTTCTTAAAACAATTTCACATATATCCAAAGGAATTATATCTAACTCAACCTCATCTACAAATTCTGACCCAAAAGAAAACTTGAGTTTGCATTGTCTAGTCACTTGTAGTTGTGCTTTATCATTTAACCATCCTAATGGGTATGGTTTCTTGTGAGGTGTGGTTAGTAATCCCGACTTCTTTAAAATTGCTTCAGAAATTAAATTTACTTGTGAGCCACTATCAAACAAAGTATCAATCTTTTGATGTTTGGAAATAACTTTAATATGGAAAAGCTCATGTCGTTTTCTCTCATTTTATTCATCAATAGTAGATTGTGCAGAATTACTAGTAGATTCTTCAGAATTCTTACCTTTTATACCTGTGGCTGCAATCGTTGTTTCATCTCCTGAGTCCGACCCCAAATCTTTCTGAATAACTACAGCAATACTCTTCTTCTTTCCCTCGAACTTCTTAGGTCTCGACTTCGGATGCAGAATCCAATAGTGCTCATCATCATGCCCATCCTTCTTACAGTGAGTGCATGAAGACTTGATTTTCTGTGCAGTTTTGCCCTTCCTTGCTTTCCATTTATGTTTCCTTTTCTCCTTATTCTTGCTTGTAGTGGGTTGGGATGATCCCCCAACTTATGGGTTTCCATTCTTTCGTCTAGCTTCTAGATGCGTAGCTTGAACAGATACCTCATCTATACTAGTGGGATTAAACATGAGGATAGTGTGCCTCATGTAGCTGTGTAGACCACTGATGTATTTGAACAGTGTCTCAGGTGAGTCTAATGAGATTCCTAGAATCAATGCTCTCTTCCTAAATTCTTAGGTGTAACCTTGTACACTTCGCCTTTCAACTATCGAAGATATTTCCAGATCATCATGGCTTGCTGCATCTAGGCCAGTGGATAGAACTACTTTTTGATTGCAGAAACATTCACTCCAGATAGAAATAGTATTACCATGTCTCTTCATGTCAGCTTGGGTCCTGCCTTCCCACCAAACTAGGGCAGTGCCTCCAAGGCACAGGCTGGCCAGATGAATCTTTCTCTTGTCTGAATCAATACTCTGCATTCTGCAGTAAACATCAATTTGTCTAATCCAATTGTCCAGCTTTTCTGCATTCAACTCTCCATCATATATTGGTAAATCAAATTTAACATCTAGTTTAATCAAAGATGTCTTCTTTTTATGTTCAAGGCTATTAGGAGGTATGAGAAAGCTTTCTTCTTTCCCTTTGCCTTTTGAGTGGTCATGGAGGAGAGACTCTTCTTCTCCTTTATCTTGTTTGGAGCCTAATGAATCTTCATCCCTGTGTTTTCTAAAATACTTATACATTTCCTCTACCATGGACCTTATGGCCAGGAAACTATCTATAAATTGAGGTTCTGGCCCCACAGAACCTTCCTCTGACATTGTTTTCTGAGGATACACTCTTCCAGTTTCAGGATTAGTTTCGACCAACTCTCCTTCTCCTAATTTGAGCTTTGATCTAGTTAGCATTCAACAACTAAATCCAGCACAAGCTTTTCTAACCTTAAAAACCTATAGCTCTGATACCACTTGATCTGAAAATCACTTATGTATGATCTCAGTTAATTAATGTAGGTACTGCAAACTCATGCACTGGTATGTGCCTATTTTATTTTAAGCAACGAATCGATAATATGGCGAAATACACAGGAATTGGAAACAGTAAGAGAAAACAGCAAGCAATGCAAAAGCACAACAATTTAATAAGGAGTTCACCCAATTCTTCTGGGCTACGTCTCCAGGTCCAACTTTCAGTGGCGGCCTTCTTTTATTGTGTCTTTAAGCAGATTTTTTACAATGAGGAGTTCAATGTGAGTCTCCTGTAGTAGATGATGCTTAGTAGGGTGGTACTTGGATTCCCCAAGCCACTAGAGTACATAGACTCCCCCTTACCAAGTCTCGACCTCAACTAGTCTTAATGGGATGAGTCCAATTTGGTACTCAATGCCCAACAGATATCCTCACAAGGATTTCTTGAACCTCTCAAGACTTCTTGGTTCTGGATGCTTGATGTTGCCTTAGCTCTGCAGGTCAGCTCTGTAGGAATTTACAGGGTAAGTTCCTCAGAAAGAATACCAAAAGGACACCGCTCACAACCAGATCACATATCAATACACCAGTATTTTTGACGTGGTTAAAACCCTCAAAGAGGGAAACAGTCCAGGGCCTGTCCCAACATGGGTACTACAGGCAATTTATTAATCAAAGAATGAAAATTTACATAAGCTTCTCTCATGCACGGATTTCACGAACAATGACCCTCCATGCGCTTTAAATAGAACTCATGGACCAATCGGGTGTCAAGCCACGGATCAAGTGTCGGTAATACCGAGGAGAGAATGAACCGTCTGATCACTACATATCGTGACCGTCGGATTGTAAGTTACAAAATGTACAACGGTAAAGAAACACACTTTACCTAACTCTATACTAGACCAAGTTGAACTTAACTATTTCCTATGTGTCGGAATATCCTAACATCCCCCCTTAAGAACAACTTGGGATAGGATTGAAGGATTTACAAATATGACACAATAGGAGAAGGAAGGACCCACTAGAGCCTATCCCCCCTTAGTGACAACTTCCTGAACTCCAAGCATATATCGAAGTTTAGTGAACTTCGCCTCTGTGAGAGCCTTTGTGAAGATGTCTGCAACCTGATCATCTATTGAACAATATTGCAGTATTTTTGATGTGGTTAAAACCCTCAAAGAGGGAAACAGTCCACGGCCTGTCCCAACGTGGGTACTACAGGCAATTTATTAATCAAAGAATGAAAATTTACATAATCTTCTCTCATGCACGGATTTCACAAACAATGACCCTCCATGCGCTTTAAATAGAACTCATGGACCAATTGGGTGTCAAGCCACGGATCACGTGTCGGTAATACCGAGGAGAGAATGAACCGTCGGATCACTACATATCGTGACCGTCGGATTGTAAGTTACAAAATGTACAACGGTAAAGAAACACACTTTACCTAACTCTATACCTAACTCTATACTAGACCAAGTTGAACTTAACTATTTCCTATGTGTCGGAATATCCTAACAAGCTCGACTTCTATTCTCTGCTTCTTGCTTCACTCTTTGTTATGTCTCTTCTGTCTCACTGTCTTCTTACTTTGCTCTTTGTCTGTTCATGGCTTAAAGCCAATCCGTCCCTTAACTGTTCGCTTCCTCTTCCATCTCTTCTGATCACCTATCGTTGTCTGCTTGGAATTCCCTTCTTATGTGTCATCTCCACTGTGTAACATTTCACAAAGAGGTGGCCACTTGTCCCCTCTAGGGTCGTGGTCACACCAAAGGTGCTACGCTGCAACATGGACAAGAAGAAAGGTGATCGTTGCTAACACTATTCATAACAAGATGTCTGAGTTATGGCAAAAGGGAGCGGGTGGCGGGCAATTAAGAGATGTGGTACGAGCTAGATCTGGAACAATCTACCACAATCTTAACATTATTGCACCAAAAAAGGAGGGAACGGAAAAATTTGAATTTCGAAACACTAGGCCAGAGTTTTACTTTCGTTTTCTATTGCCAGGACCGGGATCTGCCTAAGTGATGTCTAATGTCAGAACACTGGAACCCTACAAAGAAAGAGCTTGAAGACTGGTTGGATCAGAAGCTTCATGAGTTCGTGGTACAGGAAAACAAAAATCTGCAAATCTCTGAGGAAAGGTGGCTGGATCACTACATATACACTGAAATCCACGAGGTCTTCTTTGCGTATTTCTCGACAGAGTTGTACGAGTAGATAGCGAGGCTAGCTGATAGCATGGGAAGGTGCAAACTTAATCAACCAATAGTGTGGACTCCTTAATTGGTGTGCAGGCTAGAGGCGTCTGAAGATAAAATCGCACGGGCAGTAGACCCCTAGTTAGATCGGATAATAGGAGGGTTTATCACTGAATTCGTGATAGACACAACTGTGAGTTACAGCAAAGCGCAAAGGAGATTTCTCCAAGGACCGTGGGGTAAGTACATCAAATCATTGAATACTAAGATTAAAATTATGTTATGTGAAAAATGGGTTATGGCCATCCATTAATGTTTGTTAGAAAATTATATATTACGGAGCAATGGAACACATAAAATATTGCAGAAATATAAACACAGAGAACGTATAAAACAAGAGAGACACAGATATATGTGGTTCACCCAGTTTGGGCTACGTCCACCCCGAACAGCCAGTCCTTCCTTTCTATTATCCAGCAAAATGAAGAGACACAACCTACAGCAAATCCGTTGTAATATCCTCTGTTTTCTCTCACAGTCTCAGCTCTCAGTTTCTCGCTCACAGAATACACATCTATATCTCAACCTCCAATACAATGCCCTCATACAAAAAGATGGGTTGCCTTCTAGGGCAAAAAACCCTAAACTAAACATAAGTTCTACTATCAGATCATCTGCCTAATGAACGGCCCAGATTGACTAGAAATTACTATACTTTTACAATGCAATTTTACATTTGTTTTTAGCTTCGGGGGGCGCTGCCCTCGAGCCCCCACAGGGGGACCGCTGGCCCCCAGACCCCCCAGCCGAGGGGGACAAGTCCCCCCCGCACCCCCCGTGTGGAGGGGTGTATAAACTTCCTGGGGTATACATCCGACTGAAACAAAGACCTCTAAACAATCATGCTCCACACACAACAATCTCCCACTTGGAGAATGATTGTAGAAACTCCACCGCTGCTTCATTTGTTGGACAATGACTCCTCTTTGGACCTGGCTATTTCTCATTTTCATCGTCATCCTTGAAGACTAATTGAAACTGAGCATATTCTCAGTTTCTCCCTGTTACAACTTTTGTTAGCATATCTGCAGGATTCTGGCTAGTGTGTATCTTTTCTAGCTTCAACTCTCCATCTTCCAACACTGATCGTATGAAATGGTACTTGAGCTGTATGTGTTTAGTCCTAGAATGAAATGTTGAGTTCTTTGCAAGATGAATGGCAGTTTGGCTATCACTGTATAATGTGCCCATATCATGCTCCTTACCCAATTCACCCATAAACCTCATTTCTTTACTAGCCTCTGTAGCAGCAACATACTCTGCTTCTGTTGTTGAAAGTGCAACAACACTTTGGATTTTTGAAATCCAACTGACAGCTATTCCACCAACAGTAAATACATATCCTGTATTTCTCCTCCTGTTATCCCTGTCACCTGCCATATCTACATCAACGCATCCCTGTAGAGAAATGTTTGCACTGTTAACGCTCGAATTTTCCCTAGGCTGAGGAAGGCAAAACTCAAGGCAACATCAAACCACGCTCAGCCTCGTAGCTAGCCCTACGAGGACAGGAGAGGGCTCTCTCCGGGTCAATCTCGGAAAAATATAATCAATGAGGCTCGAGATGACTGAAATTGTAACTAATCTTAGGCTAGGTATTAAGTGCAGAGGTTTTGATTTGGTTGTCTTTAGGGTTTTGTTGAAAACAATGGGAAAGGCAATTTGGGCTCGGGGATGAGACACAGTTTTTGCAGAGGTCTGAATGGAGCAAGGTAGGCAATTGTTTGATGCCTTAAAAGCAATGAGGTGAATAGATCAGACAGGTAAGGAGCTAAGGAGAGCAAGAAAACCTCAAGGATTCTCCTTAAACAAATGAAAACATAGGATATTAAACAAACTTAAAGGCGGAGCATTACAGATTATGAATTCTACCTTAACACTTAATTTGTTCAATTGCAGAAGATGAGAGAAGGAAAATGATACAAATAACAAACTTACAAGTACTGAAATAAGCACACCATCAAGACATAAAGCCACAAGAATTCCAAACAGTGCTGCAAAACCCTGGTCTTTCCTTTGCCAAAATGCTGAAGTAAAATATACAATAAAGTCTCAAAGCCTCTTCCCCAAGAGTCCAACCTGTGCTACTGAATGAAAATTTACATATATAGATCAAGCTAACCTCATTCCCTAACCTCTAGGGGTCGAGCTCCTCCTTCTGAGAGTGGTTTCAACAAATTCTAAACATGGAACTGAAAACTAGGTAGTCAAACAACTAACCCCTATATGCTAGGAAACTGATTCATTCATTAAATTTTTGCTATTTTATGAATGAATCATCTAGAATAGGTAATATAGTGCCAAAATTACATCATATACATCAACTTACATCAAGGAAAACCAAAAATTACATCAAGAGGTGAAACTGGTCAAAATTGGCCGAAATTCTGAGCTGGAAGGTGAAAAATTGGCCAAAATCCTCAATGCGCAGCGCCCTGATCTCTACGCGCGGCGCACCTTTCCGGCTGATTTTGAGGCACTTCCCCACATTCAAATTGAGCTCAAGTTGGCTTGTTGGAAAGCCCTGGATGTCTAATTTCCAACCCAAGTGGAATTTTCCCATTTAGTGTCCATTTTCCCCTCCAAAAGTTCATTTTCCCAAGACTACTTCCTGTGTGTCCAACAAGGGGCAATGATGTCATTTTTTGCATGTTTTTTGACCATTTGGGGACCCAAACCTTGATGAAATTCCTTGGCAATATCTGAGAAGGTATATTTCATCATGAAAAATCCAAAAATGCAAAATATTTGTGATTTGGACCTCCCAATCTTATGGGTAGCGCGCTGCGCGTTGAGCCAAAAAACCTGTTTTTAGGACAAAATTTTCAAAAATGACAAAAATTTCTCCAAATTTGCCCAAATTCGGAGTAATGACCCTCTATCATGTAGTGTGCTCCGCCAATGAAGTCTCGGCCAAAATTTGGAGTGGATCAGGCTTTTTTCGCCGTTTTAGTGCCTTGCTCAATCGTCTCCTAAGGATCTTCATTTTCGCTTTGCAAACATGCATGCGGGCCTAGTAATGATTTTTCATGTGACGAAGCAAGTCTTTGTCTCTATTGGCCTTCGCCAACAACCCCTCCAAGTGTCAGTTGACCTTCTCAAGCACAAATTGCTGCACAACAGGTGTCAAATCACCCGGTCTTGTACGGGCCAACCTACGGTCTTCACGGATTCGTTGCAGCTCTATAAGTGTGTGCTCCTCCTCTAACTGTTTATTGCGCTGCTCCAAGTATTTGATCTGACACTCTGCCTTCAGAAACTTCTCATTCAATCTATCAATTTCAGTCTGTTCCACATCACTCAATGCAACATCAATATCATGACCACCTGAATGGCCCTCCTCGTAAATTGGCTCCTTTCCTCTGTCCTGAACCTGCACCTGTACTGAAGAAGAAGGCGAGACCCCTTCCATACCATGTGGAGATAATACTCGTTGTGCTGATGAAGTCAACGAGACCCCTTCCACCCCAGGTGGAGATAATACTCGTCGTGTAGATGCAAATAAGGCCCTGTGGCCTCGCTGGTATGTCACATATGGAGGAGCACTTATATGCTCAGTCTCAGGAATGCCTGGCTAGTGTGAAGGTGCTCCCTCATCATGAACTATCTCGAGAGGTGGCTGTAATGCTGCAAAGTAATCACGGGAGATGAAATCTTCCCAAGTAATGCCCTGTTGTGCTAACTGATGCATCACTATGATTTTAATCAATGCATAATGATAGATGCTCTTATGCTAATGTGTTGGGCTCTTCCTTTGTACTAAAGGTACCATCCTCTCTATGTTGCAACACATGAAAAACGGAATGTTCATCATACGTACCCTTGTGAAATGCATCAACAAACGAACATGGTACGCATATAGACGTGAGAATCTGCCCTCGCAACTGAAATATCATATGATGAGTTTCATCAATGGTGCATACTCATCCCTCAGGAATCTGAAAGGAAAAACTGCACTCAAATGTCTTATATACGTGGGCTTAATATATGGCTGATAGTAAGATTTCTCTAACTTCTGACGTTTATTCCATTGCTCTCCAACATTTGGTATCCCAGTGGCCTCTGCAATAATCTCTGGTGACAAAATGAAATCAACCGCGGTGAGGTTTACATGGCCATCATGTAAATGTAGAATGAACAAATGAGCTAATTCACGATGAAACTGAATTTGCGAGATTAGCTCACAATAGTGATAGCATGATTGATGACGAAAACAATCCATTGCAAGCGGGCAAGCCTGCAATTGAACCAAAGAAATAGGCTCTTCCCTGAGAGGCTTACACCTTTGCCACCTCTGCAAGACCTTCGTGGCACATTACCCTCTGTTGTAGAATCACTGTCATACTGCTGCTCATACTCTGACTCTGTATCTGACATGGCTTTTAAAAAAACAATGTCTGCAATATGTATGTTGTAGGTATGGTGAGATTACAATTTCAATACATACTCAAAAAGCCAACCGAAACATCAGAAGACTTATGCCATAATGGACATTCTGATTTGGTGTATTTGGGCATAAAACAGTCACAAGGACAGTTTGACAAATGGACAAGGGTATGAAGTGTTGTTGGCTCAAAGCTTTCACATGGGCATGGAGCTATGTTTCATCAAGGAAGGGCAAAAAAATCTTCACCACTTACCCATATGTCCTTTAATACCCTTAAAAAAAAAATTTCTAGGGGCTTAGGGTTTCATTTGATTTCTTACACCCAACACATCACCTCCTCTCTTCAAACACACTATAAACACTATCAAATTGATTGAATCAGTTATAGAACACCTACTTGCAGCTTTGGAGGCGTTTAGACACGATCTGGGCGCATAGACAAGTTTTTCCTGTGGCTGAGATTCAACGCGCAGCACGCCACCCCAGTGCGCAGTGCACGCTCCTATGCGCAGCGCCTGTGTAATTTTGCACTGGCTCAAAACGCCCAATGCGCAGCGCACTGCCCAACGCGCAGCGCGCACTTCCTATGCGCAGTGCACACCTGTACACTGTCCACGGGTTTGTAAACACGGTCTTTCGTCTTCCAGCACTTGAACACGCTCTTGCCTTGATAGTTGGTGAACAAATAGACTTGTTTTTCCCCTTTTATAAGTAAACAAAATATCTCATTTGATTTAAATTTATTTTCAAAAAAAAACCCACTTTGTAAGGTTTGGCACTTTCACTTTTGGTCTTTTAATACAACACTGCTTTTTTATTTTTCCTTGCTTTTCTGAGGTTTGGACTAATCATTTTTGTTGATTTTGCAGGGATCTGGCATTTGGCTTTGGAAAAGATCAGAGGCTTGCATCTGAATCTTCTTGTGATGAAACAAATACAATTATTACAAAATGAAGTTTGACAATTTTTAGTTCCAAAACAGAGTTTTGGACTAAAAATGTCTTTAAATGCTTTTTGAGAAAGAATATAAAATGAAAATATTTGAAACCATCCTCATGACCTGCAGGCTTCTATTACATATATGCAAAGGACTGAAAACCCTAGACTCTAGGACTAAAGACTCTTCCTTTACCGAAACCAATTAGTTATGACAATAAACTTTGGTAATTGTTTAGGAATTTGGACTAACCCTGCAGGTACAAGCATGAGGCATCATAAGACAACCAGACCCCCTCGTCAGTCAATGGCATGCCCCTAGCGAAATGCAATGAAGTGGAACAAGCGAGACACCTAAGAATGATATTCAAAAGTGAAAAGATCTCTGACGGAGGGCTGTAAGGACCGACTCTAACATGCACCACCAAAGCATAATGCTTGATTTGTGGTACCTTTCAAATATCTGAGAATCCATTTCACTGCCATCCAATGTTCCTTTCCTGGATTGTTCATTTACCTGCTTACAACTCCCACTGCATGTGCAATATCAGGCCTTGTGTAGACCATTGCATACATTAAGCTTCCAACTGTTGATGCATATGGAACTTTAGACATATAATCCATGTCTTCTTGGGTCTTTGGGCACATTTCCTTACTAAGTTTGAAATGGCTAGCAAAAGGTGTACTAACTGGTTTTGCATTGTGCATATTAAATCTTTTCAACACCTTTTGTATGTACTCATTCTGATACAATGTTAATTTGCGATTTTTCCTGTCTCTAGTGATTCTCATACAAAGGATTTGTTTTGCAGCTCCCAAATCCTTCAGTGCAAATGAATTTTCCAATTTCCTTTTGAGTACATTTATTTCCTGCATGTTAGATCCTGCAACAAGCATGTCATCCTCATATAATAACAATATAATATATCTACCATCATTTTGCTTTTTCAGATAAACGCAATGATCAGAGTGACATCTAGTATAACCTTGTTCAGACATAAACTTGTCAAATTTTAGATACCACTGCCTTGGAGCCTGTTTTAAGCCATACAAGCTCTTCTTCAACCTGCACACTAGTTTCTCCTTCCCTTTCACCTCATATCCTTGTGGTTGCTGCATATATATCTCTTCCTCCAAATCCCCATGGATAAAGGCTATATTTACATCTAACTGCTCAAGATGCAAATCTTCAACTGCTACAAGACTTAAAATAGTTTTGATTGAAGTCATTTTAACAACAGGAGAAAATTTTTCATCAAAATCAATACCTTTCTTCTGTGCAAACCCCTTCACCACAAGTCTAGCTTTGTACCTCTATTTTCCTCCATCTTCTTCCTTCAGCCTGTAAACCCATTTATTATTCAATGTAGTTTTTCCTGCAGGCAACCTGACTAAATCCCAAGTCTGGTTATGCATTAAGGAGTCCATCTCTTCTTCCATGGCTACCTCCCACTTCTTCCTGCTTTCAACCTGCATTGCTTCTTAATAACATTCGGGTTCACCAGAATCAGTCAACAATAAATAATATAATGAAGGAGAGTATCGTTTAGGGGGTCTACTTATCCTGGTAGATCTTCTAACACCACTTTCAGGTGTTTTGGGTGCCTGTTGCTATTGTGGTGGTTGTTGTTGATTATTATTATTTTCAGGCACCTTTACCTTTTCAGTGATTTCATCAAGAACTGCGTATTCCTTGTTTTCTTTTTCCTGTTTCTTTTCCTGCAACTGATTCTTATACAAGACCTTTTTATTGAATATTACATCTCTGCTCCTAATGATTTTGTGATTTTCATAATCATATAAGCAATAACCAAAATCATTAACACCATATCCAATAAAGGTACATGTCTATGACTTTGCCTCAAGCTTTGTTCTATTTTCTTTATCAATATGGACAAAGGCCTCACAACCAAAAGGCTTTAAAAAGGAGTAGTTTACCTATTTACCTATCCATGCTTCCTCCGGAACACCACCATCCAAGGAACTTGAAGGCCCTCTGTTTATTAGATAAACAGCACTATCTACAGCATCTGCCCAAAACTGTAAAGGCAATCCTGCATGCAATCTAATGCACCTTGCACGCTCCATGATTGTTATGTTCATCCTTTCTGATACAACATTTTCCTATGGTGTTCTTGGAACTGTCTTCTCTCTGCGAATTCCATGTTCTGAACAGTACCTATCAAACTCTTTGCTGCAATATTCACCTCCATTGTCTGATCTAAGACACTTCAATTTCTTTCCTGTCTCAATATCAACCAAAGCTTTCCATTTCTTGAAAGTATCAAATACATCAGATTTGTTCTTAATACAATAAGTTTTTCTAGTTGCATCATCAATAAAAGTAACATAATAACGAGAGCCACCGAGAGATGATACCTGAGCAGGTCCCCATACATCTGTATGCACAAGCTCTAATTTTTCGCTCTTCTTTTCTTTCCCAACTTTGAGAAATCTGACTCTCTTCTGTTTTCCATAAATTCAATTCTCACAGAAATCCAAATCAACATTCTTCAAACCCGGCAATAAATTCCTTGAGTGAAGAATCTTCATCCCCTTTTCACTCATGTGTCCGAGCCTATGATTCCATAATGCTACATCTGCTTCTTTGGAAGTTAAAGCATTAACAGAGTTAGAAATACCATTGCATAAATACAATGTACCAACCTTTTCGCCTTTTTCTATTACCAGGGCTCCTTTGGTGACCTTCCAAGCTTTATCTGTGAAAGTTGTCACACAACCTTCACCGCCTAGCTGCCCTGTTGAAATCAGATTTTTCTTTAGATATGGAACATGCCTTACCTCCTTTAGTAGCCATTTGTTTCCATTCTGTTGTTTTACAAGAACCTTACCCATTCCAATAATTTTACAGGGTTTATCATCACCCAAACGAACTTGTCCAAAATCTCCTTGAACATAGTCATGAAAGTATTTCTTATCAGGTGTGGCATGGAATGAGGCCCCTGAATCTACCACCCAGGAATCAGTAATATTTTTGAAAGAAAGAATCAAAGCATCTTGTAACACCTCACCTGTCACATTTGCTTCGTGATTGTTTTCTTGTTGTGCATCTCCTTCTTTTCCCTTTCGAGATCTACAGTCTTTCTTTAGGTGTCCTTTCTTTCCACATTTCTAGCACACTATCCCCGATCTGGACTTGGATCTGCATTTCCTTGATTTACTGCGATATCCTGAGCTCTTTCCTCTTTCCATTTTTCTTCCCCTAGACTCTGCACTCAAAGCATTACCCGATGTCTCACCGGAGCTTTTCCATCCCATTTCCTCGCTAAGGATAGCACCGACAACATCATCAAACTTTAAAGTACTAGATCCAGACACAAAGTTACTAATGGCCATTACTAAACCATTCCAACTTTCTGGTAATGATCACAAGAATAACAGAGCTCTAACTTCATCATCAAAGTTTACCCCTACAGAACATAACTGACTTGTAACAGTATTAAAATCATTTAAATGGTCTGCAACAGATCCACCTTCCGACATCTTCATATTAAATAATCGTTTCATGATAAATACCTTGTTTGAGGCCGAGGGTTTTTCATATAGTTTCGACAACACCTCAATCAAACCCTCTGTCGTTGTTCCCTTCGAAATGTTGAGGGCGACTGATGCAGCGAGGCACAACCGTATTGTTCCGAGTGCCTCTCTATCGACAAGGTTCCATTCTTCATCTATCATACCCGTCGGCATCTTTGTTTTTCCGCCCAATGGTAGGTACATATCCTTCTGATACAGATAATCTTCCATCTGCATCTTCCACAGCGAGAAGTTTTTACCATTAAATTTCTCGACCCTAAACTTACCATCTTCCGCCATTGCTCCCACTCGAACAAGGAACCCTTCTTTCCTGCGAGTTTATCAGCCAAAATAGACCTTCGGCTCTGATACCAATTGTTAGAAAATTATATATTACGGAGCAATGGAACACATAAAATATTGCAGAAATATAAACACAGAGAATGCATAAAACAAGAGAGACATAGATATACGTGGTTCACCCAGTTTGGACTACGTCCACCCCGAACAACCAGTCCTTCCTTTCTATTATCCAGCAAAATGAAGAGACACAACCTACAGCAAATCCGCTGTAATATCCTATGTTTTCTCTCACAGTCTCAGCTCTCAATTTCTCGCTCACAGAATACACATCTATATCTCAACCTCCAATACAATGCCCTCATACAAAGAGAGGGGTTTCCTTCTAGGGCAAAAAACCCTAAACTAAACATAAGTTCTACCGTCAGATCATCTGCCTAATGAATGGCCCAGATTGACTAGAAATTAATATACTTTTACAAGGCAATTTTACATTTGTTTTTAGCTTCGGGGGCGCTGCCCCCGAGCCCCTGCCGAGGGACCGCTGGCCCCCGGACCCCCCAACCGGGGGGGACAAGCCCCCCCTGCACCCCCCCCCCGCGTGGAGGGGTGTATAAACTTCCTGGGGTATACATCCAGTTGAAACAAAGACCTCTGAACAATCATGCTCCACATACAACAATGTTTGGGGTAATGAGGAGCGGAAGAGGCTATCGTGGGATTGAAGGATTAGAATATAGTCCCCTTATTTCACTTTCGAGGGAGAGCGAGGAGGAGCTCGCAGAGTTCTCCCCGAGAAGCACAGTCTGACAGATAAATCAGCGCATTCCACTAATGCCACCACCTACTTCACCTGCATCAAACCCATTTTCACTTACCCCACTACTGCCACCACCGAGGGTTGGGATGGTACGTGCGATCAATTTGTCGTACTTAGAGGCGTAGGAAATGAGGAACCAGATTAGTTCTAGTTCATGGTAAAGGTTGTATGGGAGGCCCAAGGCATAACAGATGAGAACATCAAAAAAGATTCTCTGGTTAGCGCACTACAGGACCGTGTGTTGACGTGGTATATAAAGTACTCGAGCGATCACCTGAATGCAGGAATAGCGGCATCCAGGATGCATTGAACAAAGAATTCAGCCGGCCTAAATCAGAAATGCAGTCGATCATCAAGTTCAAGGAAATCATGATGCTACCTGGTGAAACCCCATGGGATCTAGATAAGAGACTGAAAAATACAATCCGTGAGGATAACATGACGCTGACAGATGCACAGCACTGCGGATGGTTTGTGGCATCTTTGACACCACACCTGTGGACAATGCTATCACAACAAAAGATCTCAACCCAAGCTGAAGCATTAGAGACATCAATGAGGTTACATGAAACTCCAATACAGGATCCGGGGTTGGGAGTTCAGCAAATCCACGTGCAACTACAAAACCTGTGCTTAGAAATGCAAAGTTTGAAGCAAGAAAGGGCACCCCGAACGGAGGCACATACAGAAGTAGGATGCATCAAATGCAAAAGTCAAAGTCATGACAAAGACCAATGCCCAGTATTTGTGAACTATCTTGTGGGAGGTGGGCCGATGCCATTAAGGTTGGAGGTACAGGTAGGGCTAAGTGCGGTGCCTTCCCTATGGTGCGCAATTTGTCAAGTAGGAGGAAAGCATGCAACAGACAACTACCACCTGTTGGAGAAATATACCCATACCCCGCAACAGTTGTATTGCATCTTCTGTAGGTCAGTAGGTCACGATGAGTGAAGTTGTCGAAGCTATGACCTAATGATGGAGAGGACCCCAGCCTACCGAATGCAGACTGAGGAGCGAGGTTTCGACCCAACCGCAGGGTCTCGCGGGGGATTCCAAGGACATGAATGTTGAAGAGGAATAGGGCTTGGATCGGGCTGAAGACAGATGATCTGTTATAATTGCGGCAAGCTGGGGCATTATGCTCACGATTGTACTAACCCTACGAGAATATCGTATCCCTACTATGAGCAGTTTCACCATGAAATGGTAGACTGTCTGATGCTAATTGCCCAGATGCATGAAAAGGGGGTATTACAGCCCACTCCAACTCAAAATGTCCAAATGATGAAGTCAGAACCGCATGAAGAGGACCCCAGCATAAATATGGTACTAAGGAGTGACACAGGGATCAGGGGGGATGCGTGGAAACAGTCTGTAGAATATGAGAAGGGTCTTGATGCCGCTACAAGGGAAACTGAATTTGCAGTGGAATAGGTGAAGAAGACACCTAAAGAAGCTCAGAAGAGCTTCACGGAAGCCTCTACTCCAGGTAGAAGGGACCCAATTGAGCCGAGAATGGATCCCTCTATGCTTACTACCTTTTTAGAGACATGTATGAAGTTGATGTGTGACAATAGAGCCATTAAAGGACTACAAGAGCTGATCACGAAGTGCGTAGCGTCAGGGGAGCCACGCGTAGCCACAAAACTAGGAATACATGCTCTGCGCACTGGACGGTAGATGCGAATGACAACACAAATAGGTGAGTACGAGATGGACTACGTCATTCTGGATTTAGGGTCGGATGCAATTGTGTTGCCTAAGCAAATGTGGGAACACATGGGTAGGCCTGCACTGCAATGGTCTCCTATTCAACTAAGGATGGCTAACCAACAAAATATCTTATCGATGGGCCAACTGCAAGGGGTGACAGTGGACATTGACGGTGTAAGTACGCAAACCGACTTCAAGGTAATAGAAATTGTTGATGACAGTAATCCATACCCTTCATTGCTAGGAATAGATTGGGCCATGGACATGAATGGGGTCATCAACTTGAAAATACAAAAATGATGTTCAAAAAAGTCACTCCGTGTAATAGTCACGCTGGACCCAGTCGAAGGAGCACGCTACACCGAACCGGTGTGGGACGAGGACAATGACGATGAACTAGACTGCATCTATCAGATAACAACACAAGACCAGGATTGGGTGAATCCCACAGTGGATGGACAAATCTCATGGAAGCGCGATAGTTCCTGCACCTCTAATTCAGATGAGGAAATCGAACAATGGAAGATCTGATTGCATGAAGTCACAACACTCAACTGTAACATGATGAATAGATTATTACGACGCATGACAACTGAGGCACGACAACAACCAGTGGACAATAGTGCAACAAAGGAGGAGGATTTTGTCACTCTTGGTGAAACTTCAATCATGAGGTCGAAGCCGCAGGAGACAACAGAAGAGGCATCACATGCAGCAATCACTCCAAGGTGGTGTGTACAAAGGAAGATGAGGGGGGATGAGCGCGGAGGTAGAAGGCAGTTCTGGGTACGGATTGGAGGACGTGCATGGTGAACACAGTGAGGGCAGCCACGACAGAGTAGGGTGGCCACCCATCTACAATGGCGGACACAGTGGTATGTTACGCAACCGTCAACCCAATTGAATCTGCGCATAACTAGGGTTTGCTGGGCCAATAAGACCCAATGCTATAGCAGGTAGAAGCTGAAGCACAAGAGCTATAGTAGGAATATGACAAGGTCCAGGGGACTATGCAAATGGTTGCCATCAAACAACGACTAGCCAAAATGAGGGGGGCCCAGGACCTCAAGGCACAAGTTGATGCCGCTCAGCAGAAGGAGGTAGTACTTAAAGAATGCATCCAGCCTTGGCTTGATGAAGCCTTCGTGGTCACCACCAACATTGAGGGAAAATTCACACACATGCAGGTAGCATCGGAACTCAAGAAAGCGATAGAACCTAATGATGATGCATCGATGTCTTGTGTAGAATGGATAAAGCAAGTGGCAAAAGATTTTGTTCCGAGGGTAAGCGAAGCCTAGAATTTGCTGAATGACCTTTGTGAAAAGATTTCTGCACCAGCTGAGTGACTCGAGACGAGTCACGTTGATTGTGTTGGGGGCCTTTTGGGTAGTAGAGGGCCCGCGTAACAGTTTTGGGGCTCAAAGCCCACAGTTTTGGTTTAAAGTATGGTAAAGACTCCACGAAGTGCAGCGGAGCGCGATTTGTAACAGGTCAAGTCAAAGGGTTGTCCACCAGAGAATAATGTAAAATAATAGGAAGTGATTCGTCTTGCCCATGGTCCACGGACCATGGGAATGTATAAATAGAGCAAAGCTCTAGGACTAGAAGTTAGTTTGGAGCTAAGTTTTGGTTTTCGATCTTGATGTTTATGGGTTTGTGAAGGCAATATTCTCTGCGTTGTTGTGGGGAAAAATGCCTATGCAGGACGATCCTATCCACCTAAGGTGTGACAACGCCTTAGCAACAAACGAATACAGCTACTATGATTTCTTCCTTTATGAAATGTGAAAGAGGGGAGATTGGCAGACTTATCGTTGTCTTCCGGTTGTCCCTCGATCTAGATCCTCTTCCCTTTGTGTGTCTACAGCTACTCGTCTCCTCGCTTGCTCAAGAGAACAGCTACTTGAATCCCACGAGGTCACAAGAGAACAACTACCTGTGACAAGAGAACAGCTACTTGCGACAAGAGAAGAACACAATACAAAGGCGCATATACATATTCATAAATGATTCAGGATTAGAAGTAAATCAAATACACTAATGCAATCATAAGAAATACACCAGCATATAGGAAAGGATCAAGATAGCTTTATTGATAAGTAACAGGGTTCAGGAAGAGATACAACCCATAGGGCTCCAATCCAGCATCTCCTTCCCAGCAGAATGGAATTCCTTCTTCAGCTCCCTTCAAAGCATTAAGCACCCAATGTTTCCAGCCACAAACCAACAGCAATTCTTTGCAATCACAAAATTCCCGCCTCTAGATCTCATGGAGGTGAGATCCATATATAGATGTTTGGAGAGAGGATGAGTCAGCTTGAGATCTGACTAGTGTCCTCTCCCTCTGTTAGTTCTTGAGTCCACTTGGAGGTTCTTGCTTCCACTTGGAGATTTGGAACCTCTTACTCATCACCAGTCGAATTCCTTGATCCAAGTGTCATTTTGGAAGCTTCCTGGGCATTGACACCTTGAGGAATGACTCTGCCACTTGTCCAAACTCGCTCAGCACAGGTAACCTTTCTTGGAGTTGACATTCAACACAGGTAGACAGTGGAGCAGTTGACATTCAGCGCAGATGCTCAGTGGAGCAGTTGACATGATCCAGAATTGGCTTGTTTTTGAGTGTTTTCAGGTGGAGAACTTCTGTGAATTGTTGTGGTTAGTTGGCCTTGTTCCTCTAGGGGTAGGAACAACATGTTTAGGGACTTTGGATCCCTTGATTATTGACATTTCATGCTCAGTGATGCAAGGCACAAAAATGTCTATAACAGTTGCCCCCTAAAGTATGAGGCCGTTTATCGGGTGAAATGCTTTATCCGGGAGGGTCCGAAGTTCATCCATCTGCTAGGAGGAGACCTGTAATAAAATACAATACAATACATTATGATTCATATTGCTTTCATGATCTAGCTGAGGCGGGCATTCCCATGCTCAGCTTTATAAATTCATTTTTGTACATAGAACAGACGATCGTCTGATGGTAGACTGATAGTTTTGGTGAAATTATCATCCTTTGAGTAGGATGATCATCTGCTGCAATGATGTACATGTCAAATGTCTTTATCTTTCCTGAATATATATCGCAGCCCAGATGGATGAAACTAGATCCGGGGTCTTCAAACTCGTTCGATCTTCACTCTAAGTACAAGTCGATCCACGTGAGAATTGCGCTGAAGTCGAACATGGAAAGACATCGCTTGATTACCGGTCAATGATGTAAACCGTTAACAAGCGCGAGAGGAATCACCGATAATGATAATGACCCTCAAGGTACTGCAGTACCATTCATGTGGTGTGAATAAAGGACTTGGCGTCGAACACCACGCAAAATCTTCTGGTCGAAGGTCATTGACGTATACCTGTCGCCGGAAGTGAGAAACTTGCCATTGAGGCATGCAAGCTTCAAAGTACTGAAGGGGTTGTTCCTAGATCAACTTCTTGGATAATGAGCTGATGTCGACAAGAAGCGATCCGTCACAGGAGGGCCTTAATGAATCCCACATCAGTGACACGGAACGGAGCTAATGATTTTAATGGAGGTGAAAAAGATCTGTGACATATGATTCAGGGTGGCGGTCATGAATGGATGAAGGATAATGTATGGCAGTGGATGGGACCCGGTTGACTCTTTCTGAACGACTTCTCTTGAACATATGGTGACACTGATGCGATGGATCGGTAGCATTACCCCAAATATGGATGGTATGGCGAGACCATGGTGATGTGACCGGTGAATGAAACAACCCAACCTGATTGTGGTACGGAGGAAAAGTGTCATGTTCAAGAGTGACCTGCTACCATCAAAGTTTTCTTGATTTTTCCCAATTTTCCCCAGTCATTGCTGACTAGTACCTCTTTATTTTTGTCAAGCTTGAGGAGGATAACATATGCTTGTTCTATAACCTGCCCTTCGGGCAAGCCCATCGCTATGTTTTAACGAGCTTAGCGATAGCGAAACTCGTTCTCGTCTAAAGACAAGTTTGTCGCTATTTAATAATTTTAACGAGTCTAACGACAAGGATAACTCGGTCCTTTTCATTTTTAGAGAGTCTGAAAAGGTACATAAAGTTAACTCCAAAATTCATTTTTCGTCATCTAATCCCTTAAGTCCGAAAAAGTATAAAACAATACAAAAGGGATGAGTTTTCGATAATTTTAACGAGCCGAATAAAACAAGCGCTCGACCTTTTTGTGCAATAATCCCTCAGGTCCAAAAAGATTAAAATATAGAGGAGGGATAGCTCTTCCTGTCCTTTAACGAGCTGGAAGGCCAAAACTCGGCAATCTTTTCATATTTTACGAGTCAATTGAAAAGAGCTTAAAGAAGACTCGTCTTTTGAGGAACGAGTGATAAACAGGGATAGCAACTGATTCCAGGTACAGGTTGGAATTTTCCAATCACGGCAGTGTCACAAGGATGGCTAGATGAAATCACTCTTCGCAGTTGTTCCTCAAAATGGGTAAACAATCATATGGAGGTGAACGATCGGCCAAATGAAAAGTGGAGGCGGCAGGTGAAAACAAGACCAAGGATTTTATGGCTGATAAATTTACGATCACAGTGGTTATTTACCGGCATAGGTTCATTTTTTAGTTAAAAATGAGCTTAAACTCTGGAGGAAATATTGCTCACTGCTTATATTTAATTTTTTAACGAGCATGAAGACCGTGTTAAAACTGCTCGGATCTCGCGTTTATTTTTTAACGAGCATGAACTTTATGCTAAAACTGCTCGATTATATAGTCAAATTTTGATTTTTTACCATAACTAGCTTTTCTCTTTTCAAGGATAGTACTGCATTCTTAATTGCTGCATCAAACTTAGTTAGAAATGAATAACATTTGCATGAAAATGAGATTATAACCCTAATATTTCGCTTTGAACTTCGTAAAAAGCCATTAAAAGGTGTTTTTACCTCTCATTTTACCATTTCTTTTGAACTTGGTTTGTTGGAGCTCTGGAGGTGCCTCTTCCCCCTTGTTTTTCACCAGCTGATTCCGGGAGATTCTACGGACAATTTTCAGCGCCGTCTGGACCAAGTAGGAGCTAAACCCTAGCTCTTTCTTTTCATGGTTTCCTTTTTCAATTTTGTGCCTGTTTTCCTGTCCCCATGAGCCCCTGGGGTTTTGCTAGGGCGCTCTGGCATCAGTGCAGGCAGTCCATTCGAAACCTGCGCTGAATGTCAAGCTGCCTTAAGGAAGTTTGACCTTCAACGCAGGTAGGACACTTGCCAACTGCGTTGATCTCAGAAAAGTAGTTCTGTGCACAGTTTTTTGATGAAATTTTGCCAGTTTCTCATCAATTTCAGGAACTTACTCTTTCTCTTGTTTGTTTTGCAGGGATCTTTGAACAAAATGTCCCTTACATGGTGAGAACGAGAACATGAAGAGGAGGACATGATTGCCCTCCATGACCCTGTCACAGTGAACGCGCTGCGGAACTGTGGCCTGCTGA
Organism: Pinus tabuliformis; assembly: GCA_031772625.1. Classification (NCBI taxonomy): domain Eukaryota; kingdom Viridiplantae; phylum Streptophyta; class Pinopsida; order Pinales; family Pinaceae; genus Pinus; species Pinus tabuliformis. Next base: position 175,298,994 of record CM062806.1, read on the forward strand.
AGTTCTTCCGTATCTCTAGTATGAGAGCACAGATCTCTTTACCGCAATATATGCTTGATGCTTGGGATCCTATCAACCAAGTATTCCAGATTAGGGGAAAATCCATCCCCTTGACCATAGAGGACATTTACTTCTTGACTGGGTTGTCAAGGCGGGGTGCCCCCATTTCTTTGTCAGGTTCGGCCCGGGGGAATGACTCCGTGAGAGATTATGTCCGTCAGTATTGCAGGGAAGGTTCCCAGCCGAGCAGGGACGGCAAGGTTGTTATCCGTGAGATCACTGACAGGTCTCTCAGGTCCATTCTGTATACTATTGGTAGGATGGCCGGTAGTGCATCTCTACATGTTGCCAACAGATCTTATGTGCAGCACGCCTTGGAGTGTCTCCAACCGAAAGTATTCAACTGGTGTGATGCAGTACTTGTTCAAATGAAAAGTCAATTGACCAAGGTAAAGGACGGGAAGCTGAAGAACTTTGGATATGGTTCTATTTTGACTGCCTTTGCTTCGGAGAAAATACCACTGATGCAGCCTCAGTATATCGCGCTCGACTTGCCTTCTCCTACCGAGCCACGCATGCAGAGATGGGTCGACCACATGTCTAGGCATGCTGGTCAATCTCAGATTACTTTCACTGATACCTTCTTCAGGTGGTTCGAGCGCCAGGAGATGGTCTATTCCGAGTACCCATATGTTGGCATGGATTTCCGAGGTGATCCGGATTTGGTGCTACCGGATGGCGAACAGTGGGGCACTATTGGTAAAATATTTGACCATATTACTGTTTACTGTTCTTATTTATAATGTCCTTGTGCTTTATTCTATCAAGACTTTAATCAAACTCATGTGTGCATGCAGATGTTGGTCCTATTCGTCCAGCAGCTTGCCTGAAAGCGCCAGATGCCGCCCCAGCAGGGGAGACTGCTGGGAGGGTCATTCTCCGCGACCTTGATGTGGCAGAGATTCTTACAGCTGTGCAGGAGCAGGTTGAGAGCCTTACTCTCGGCATTCCTGATGTGAGGATTGATGAGCTACCTTTACAGCTGCAGCGCCATACTACTGGTGTGCCTGGACGATGGACTCGTCTATTGCGCATGATTGCACAGGCCGTGACGTGCTATCATGAGCACCACTAGGCTAGGGTGCCCCCTAGCATTTTTGAGTTTTGGGTCATATGACCAATTTTTGTCTTGGTTACAGAACATTATGTATGAACGATAAACAGCTTATATATATTTTGATTTTCGATTTTTATTCTGGTTGAGTTATATGATCCATATGTACAATCATTGATGATGTGACCCTTTTTATAAATGTCGCAAATTTCTATCTAACACATAGTTTTCTAATGAGTCAGTTAATGTGTTTAAGTTTCTGGAAATATGCTGGTATTGAATTGAATCAAACTGTCTTTCCAAAATCTTAACCCTCAGGAACATGCGATAAATAGCTGGATTGCGAACGGAATATATACCATTGAGTTGTAGTATTACGAGCTATGAGTCTAGCCTGACAATTAGTCGGCGTATGCCACGGGTGATGGCATCAGAGAGTAGTTCTATCAACGCGCTATAATCAGCGATGTTATTCGTTGATTTCCCAATACATACACCTCTGAAACTTACTAACTCACCGCTTGGATCAAAAATGGCCCAGGCTGCGGAGGATAAGTTCCGCGAACTACGACTCGCTCCGTCAGCATATCCAACACATGTCTCCAGGAGGTTTGACATCTGCAATAAATGAAAAAGGTGGATCACTTGACCAAAACAAACACTTTAGCGAAAACAAAATACAACAAAAGCATACAGGTTACTATTTAAGCATCGTAACGCTTGAGGTACAACCCATTGCGGGGTTGCACCAGTGGAATTCCGTCATAATCCATTAACTCGTAGGCTCCTTTTGCTAACACTCGTTTAACAATATAGGGGCCCATCCATAAGGAATTAAATTTACCTGCTCCCAATTTATCGGATTCTTGGTCATAAAGCAAGACCAGGTCACCTTCTGAGAAGACACGGGGTTTGACATTTTTGTCGAACTGCACCTTGACTCATTTCTTATGGGCTTCGTTAGCCAAAGCGACATCACGACGGGTTTCATCCAATTGGATTAATTCCAAGAAACGAGCCTCTTCTTCTGAAGTTCCGGGGAGGAGATCAATTGTGAGTTTAAGCGAAGAAATTTCGCACTGGATGGGTAAGACTGCTTCCAGGCCATACACCAGTTGGAAAGGTGTGAACCCGGTCGTGTTCTTTACCGACGTTCGGTAAGCCCACAAGGCTAAGTACAGGATTAGGTGCCACCTACTTTTATGAACCCCGATCATCCTTTGCAACATATGCTTCAGGACCTTGTTGATTGCTTCAACTTGTCCGTTGGCTTGCGGATAATACGGGGTAGAGCTGTCGTGAGATAGCCCTAGCTTGGCAGCTAATTCAACCATCATGTGATTGCGAAAATGCGATCCATGATCTATCACTATAGCCTGTGGTACGTCGAACCTGGCGACTACATGATTGAAAAAGAAAAGGGCAGTTGTTTCACCAGTGTTATCCAATGTAGGCATCGCCTCGGCCCATTTGGTAAAATAGTCAACAGTGACTATAATATACCCATGCCCCCCGGTCGAGGTGGGGTTACATTGCATGAAATCGATGCCCCACTTGGCGAAAGGCCCAACAGCAACTATTGGCTGTAAAGGTGCGGGTGGTCTTCTGGTTTTACTATCGAAAATTTGACAAGCATGGCAACTTCTGACTGCGGTTATGCAATCTTTAAACATGGTTGGCCAGAAGTATCCTGCTCGCAAGATTTTTTGTGTTGTTGCATATCCAGATTGATGCCCCCCACACGCGCCTGAATGACACTCATTCAGGGCTTTTTCGGCCTCCTCATGGGTAAGGCACCTCCTCAGAACTGTATCGATACCACGACGGTAAAGCGTATCACCGACGATCATGTAGTCTTTAGCTTGGTATCGTATACGTTTTTGTTCTGAGTGAGAGGTGTTAGGCCTGAATTTTTGGGTTTGGAGATAAATTATTATATCTCCATACCACTCATTGCTTTTAGATATCAGAAACAAACTTTCGTCCACGATTGACTCTTCTGATGTTTCATCGTTGGACAACGATGGGAGATCGCACAATAATTCTGCGAAAACTAGAGCTTTCTTTGATTTGGATTTTACAAATTCCAGATCAAACTCTTGAAGGATCGCTATCCATTTTGAATATTTTCCCCCCAGCAACTGTCGCGACAGTATATAATTCATGGGGTTGCAATCTGATAAAAAGGTAGTTTTTCGAAAGAGGACATAATGTCGAAACCTTTGAATCGCTTGAACAGCTGCAAGCGCTAGTTTTTCAACATAAGAATATTTACTTTCTGTATCATTTAAGTTTTTACTTAAATAATATATAGGATGTTCAATTCCATCGACTTCTTGAACTAAAACCATCGCAATGGTCGTATCCGCTGCAGCCAGATACAGGTTAAAATCTCTTTGATAGTCCGGGGCGTACATTAATGATGCTTTTACTAGACAATCTTTCAGAGCATCAAAGGAAGCTTGCGCCACCTGGTCCCAGACGAAAGGTACATCCTTTTTCAAAAGACGAGTATAACCTTTAGCAAGTTCTGCATAATTTGGAATGAACCTCCTCAGAAAGTTTGCTTTCCCTTGGAGTTTCTGAATCTGAAGCAAATTTGAAGGTGGAGGCAAATTAATGATCGCCTGAACCTTGCAAGGGTCGAGACGAATCCCATCGCTTAGAGACTACAAAGCCAAGTAAACGACCAGAACCGACGCAAAACACACATTTGTGCGAATTGAGTCTTATCTTGTAGTGTCGGCAACGTAGAAATATCGCTCTTAAATGCTGCGGATGATCAGTCCGCTTTCGCGAATGAGCCGTAAGGTCATCGAGATAAGGTTGAACGATGTTCTTGATGTCATGGAAGGCATAATTCATTGCCCTCTGAAACGTCGCCCCTGCGTTTTTTAAACCAAAGGGTAATTTTCGATAAGCGAATGTGCCCCACGGACAAATAAATGCAGTCTTTGACTGGTCCTGTGGGCAGATATTTATTTGATTATACCCGGAAAATCCATCCATAAATGAAAAGATTTCACATCCGGCGCATTCATCAATTATCTGGTCGATGAAGGGTGTAGGGTAGTTGTCCTTCGGACAAGCTTGATTTACATCCCTATAATCGACACACACTCTTATTGTCCCTTGTTTCTTCATAACAGGGACAATATTCGATACCCAATCGGTTAGAGGAACCGGGTAGATGAATCCAGCATGGAGAAGTTTTTCAACTTCTGCCTTAATGGCAGCGGCTTTCTTGGGGTGCACCTGCCGAAGCCGTTGTCTTACTGGTTTGACATCAGGATACATTTTAATTTCATGTTCAACGATACTCGAGTCTATGCCTGGCATTTCATCATATGACCAAGCAAAGACATCTCTAAATTCGCGAAAAAGAGCGTTATATATTTCCAGTTCTGAAGGGGAACAACCTTTGCCGACATAAATATTCTCTACAACATTTGTTTTAGTCGAGATATTTATGGCTATAGTCTCTTCAATATTGGATAAGTTTCGCTCAGAATCCACCGTATTTACAGTATTTGATAGGAATTCAAAAACTGAAGGGTGATAAAGGTCTTGTTGAGTATCTTCTTCATATTCTGGAAGAAGGGAACGATGGTGGTGATCATTCCATGGTGCCCCCTCAATCAACATTGATTGTAAGATCCCTTCGTCAGTCCCATGTACTTTTGACCAAGGATCTAATGGGGTACCATATTCTCTAGACCTATCTACCCAAACGCTTGACAAGCGTTGATTTGGGTTTGCCTCCCATGCTCGAAACATTGATTGCTACAATATTTCTATAGGGCTTGGGGGCAAAACTATTGCATGATCCATGTCGACATCGTCTTTTGTGACCTTTGTGGAAGATATCATGTTGCAGGCTCTTACGAATGCTACCTCCCCCACATAGAATGGAGGTGGAAGTGCGAAAGTTCCCATTAATGTGGGGTCTTTCAGTAGGCCTACTCTGATGTCTTGCAGCGAATGGTTGCTTCCATGGATCATAGGAATGCTTCCTGTAACTTGTGAACCATTAGGGAGGAAGTTCTGTTGGTCGACGACCGTAATCCCTCCTTCAAACGGGAATGCGATCTTCCTAAAATAAGTCGACACAACAGCTGCCATGGCATATATCCATGGTCTTCCCAGTAGGATGTTGTAGTCAAGATTCCCATCAATGACTTTGACATCTATTTCTACTGTTTTTCCTCCCAGTTCAACCTTCAAGTTATTAAGGATACCGTACGGGGTATAAGTCCTTCCGTCGAATGCTTTTAGTGTCGTCGAAGATCGCGACAAGGTTGGAGATCCTAAAGTTTTCCAGCAACTCATCGACATAATACATGTAGATGCCCCTTCATCAATAATTGTCCGGTGAACAGTTTTGTTGAGGGATTTCACTTGAATAAGGAAAGCTAGTTGAGCTGGTAACTGAGGATCGTATCCTTTGTGATCAAAGGATACAAGATTGGAATCCTTAGGATCAACCCCACCAATAGCCGATAACAAAGCCTGCCTTTGGGATGGGAAATTCTGTAGCACTTCAAGGGTCGACATAGCGGATGGCGATTGGGCCAAATCTTCCACTATGTTATAATGCTGCGCCGCTCTGGCGCGAGGATTAAATGTCGACTTGTGTACTACTCCCTTTGGCGGTTTTATTGTTAATTCAGGAATGATGGGCGATACAACTTCTGTCGAAGTTGTTGTCGAACTACTTGGTTGATCTTTACCTTTGTCGTTCGATAGCTGCGGATTCCCGTAATATTTGTTCCTTGTCGAAATCAAAGCATCATTCTGCTGTTTTGAAACCGACAGCATAACCACTTGCGATGGGGAAGCATTTCCACTATCAACCAGATTTTGACCTGGGTTGGGAAATGGATCAGTTAACACAGCTGAGGTTTGTGAACTTTTAAAGAACCTTTTCAACTCAGCTTTGAATGGGCAATTCCTTGTATAATGATCCTCCTCATCACATATTTGACATGGATAATTTAGTTTCCCTTTCCCAGGAGGGTTTGAAGAAGTTTTTCCAGGAGATGACTCATCCTGTTTCTTCTTCTTCCCTTTGTTTTGCTTCTTCTTGCTTCCTGGTTGATTGGTTTCTTTGCCTTTATCTGCTGATACGGCATTTACTTCCGAAGCAAGAATTTCTTCTTTTGCATTTTTATCCGAATTCTTACGGGCTTTCTTAGACGAAGCCTTTATCGATTTCGCGTTTGCCGTGCCAATCACGCCATCACCGGCATGAGAGTCACTATTGGATTTAGGAGGGGGAGGAATTGAAAATTCCGGTCTAGGGGCGTCAGGTATTTTGTCGTAGAGCGTGCCAGACTGAGTATAAACTAAGTCTAGATACTGCGCACGAGCAATAACTTGCTCCTCTGTTACGACTCCTCCCTTTGCCACATCTTCCGTTATAGCAGGAAGTAACGACTTTATAAACCATTCAGCTAACAGCTGATCGGGAACGTATGTTTTAACCATCCTACGACGACGCTGCCATTCATATATATGATCAGATATATGAGTGGCAGTTGTCTGCTTGAAGTTGGTTAATATTTCTGTTCCCGTTTCATACCTTATCGGTAATTGAAAATGGGTTAAGAAAGTCGTGGCTAGGGAGCTAAAATTGTCGAAAGAGGCTCTAGGTAATTCAATATACCATTTAGCCGCTGGACCTGTCAATGTCCTCTGAAAAAGGTGAAGCCTTATCGAATCATCGTTTAGGGTGTTCGACGAACACCACAGATGAAAAGTCATCACGTGATTCGATGGGTCTTCACCTGGATTTCCATTGAATTTAGGAATGTCAGATGGAAGTTTGTGAGGAATCGCTGGCCACCAAGGGGCATAAGCAATCGGATCGTTGGTTAACCGGTGTAAATCGGGTAACTCTAAAGTTGCCACAAATGGCAACTGTTGATTCAGGTTAGGCGAAGCATAACCAGGGTACGATGGAATCGCTTGAGCAGTGGGTCTTTGCATACTAGCATAATGTAATTGATGTTGGTATGACTGATACGGTTGGTGGACTTGACCACTGTAAAGCGGTTGGTTTTGACCGTTTTGAATATACGGTTGTCCACCGTTCGCAAAGATCTGCTGCTCAAAACCTTGGTACACTTGCTGGAATTGTGGTTGTTGGTATTGCACTAGCCACGGTTGTGAAGCCATGTTCTGCTGTGCTATACTAACCGTTGGACCAAGGTGTGGGGTAATTGTACCCGTTTGGACCTGTGTGGCCCCACCAGTTGGCGATTGTGGTTGTGACCCAGGTTCAAGGGGATGTTGCATTACAACCTGAGAAACCTGAGGTTGACATACAACAGGCATCGCTTGAACTTGGGACACTGTTACAATAGCCGGTGTGGTCGGGATATTCGTCATAGGTACACACTATTACATAGAATATACAACCCTTGGTTGTTGAGGTAGCATAGGTACCCAACCACTTGATGTAATTCCAGTATAGCCTGAATATTGTTGTGAACTTCCGTATGGATACCCTCCCGGAGGGGGTAATGAAAGGGCATACTGCCCCCCATAAGGTAGCAATCCGGAACTCAAGGGGATTGATTGTCCTTGGGGACTGGATTGCCCAAACTGACCTCCAAAGGGATCAATCTGTCGAGTCTCAACATAAGAGTTGCCGGATATTATTCCGGATGAACAAACTGGAACAGACCACACTGTCGAAATAGTCCCTTGGTGGACTCCTTCTAGCTGTTGTGAGCTAGTCGGGACAGATGGTGTGCCGGCAAACATTGTCGAAGTGACAGCAGGGGCTTCCGCTGTCATTGTGTCATTTGACACAGTCCTGGATGTTGACGGTTGTTCAGACATTTTAAGTCTATCCAATAGATTTCCTAGCGATTCTACAGGAACTTCCACTTGTGGTGTATTAACTTCTGATGAAGGAAATAGAGTGACCCTGACTCCAAAATGAGTTGGAGTACTTGCTTGTGGATCCTCTGCAATTTCCTCTATCGCAATCATACCCGGTGGAAGAGGAAGACCGTCAGGTCTGTAAAATATTTTTGGTGCCGAAGAAGTGGTTGTTTCGACAGCGACAGTTGTTTGAGGAACAAAACTCTCTGGACCGGTTACAGATGGAACTGGTTCAGTTACACAAGTATTTTCCGCCAGACTAAGATCAGTATTACTGTCCCTCTGTGGCTGTTGAACTTCTTCTATAGAGGCAGGGTTTCCAGAAATGTTTGGAGTAACCGGAATCTCAGATGTAGTTGGAACACTTGTTCTAACTTTGATAGGAGATTTTGAACCGGTTAAACGAGTTCGCTTTGTCTGTATTGTTTTCGATTCCGGAGACAAAGACGGTTGACTCGTAAGCCTCCGCGAACGACGGGGTTTCAATTGACTTTCTTCCATGATTGCGGATTACTCGATCAACCAAAATAAAAAAGGGGAAATTGGTGTTTCCGAATTGAATGAATTTTATTAGACGCTTTAGACACAACTTGCTTTTTCACTTTTAAAGAGTCGAGAAAAAGCTAAAGATGACTCTAGTCTCCTTCGATGTTTTAATGAGCCCGAAGTGACAAATGCTCGGATGGACTTTTTCTGTTATAGAGTCTGAAAAAGGCCAAAAGAAACTGCTCTGGAGATCTAGGCAGAGGGTGTGCCAAACTTTTCGCAAAACCACAGAATACTTTTTACGGTACGGGTGGTCGATCTTCGTGAATGCTGTGTTCACTGCATTGCGATCAGTAGGACGGCCGACACGGCTTCCTAAGGATAAAAGATATATGCCTATAGGGGTCTCCCAATATATACGCAACGGTACGTGGGAGCACAAATCCATACTAGCGCTACAGTCTCTCAGGAGGAATCACCCACCTTCTTCGAGATCGACAGTCACTAGGCTTAACGACGCTGAAACACGTCTCTAGCCTAGACCTCTATGTTGTGCGTTATGTTACAAAGCGTTGTTAGGTTCATTCAGATTATTTTAGGTTGATCTTTTTAAAGTTTGCCTTTCAAGGTTCACCACGAGATGTATGATACAAATTCCTAAATGCAGTCTAAGATGATAAGCAAGCTTTATTATCTTTCAACATTGAAAATCCTAGCTACTAAGGGAAAAGAATAACACTATCTTTTCTCAAAGAGCAATCAGCACACTCTAATGCACTTTCTCTAAATCCAACATGCAAACTATCAAATGCAAAATGCACAATGCAGGTGTTTGTTTTCCACTTTCTTAGTATAAATGCCTACAAAGAAAGCTTTTTGCACAATTTTGAATTTGCTTTTACAATGATCAATACAAACAAGTTCACTTTCTTCGAAATCAACAAGGGTAGAAGAGATTACAATCACTTTGTGATTTTCGAAATAAAGACTTGTTTTGACACTTTGAAAGAGACAAATTCAAACCAATAAGCAAAAGTAAATCTATAATCAATCTGCAAACAGCCAATGAACTCTCTTCTAAGATTACAAACAAATCTGAATCAAAGGCTACAGGATGACTACTTTACTCATGCAAAGGAAGACTGTAAATGACGCCACAAACACATAAAAACATTCACAATCTTTTTGTACAAAAAAGAGGCGGAATCTAAGCAATGAAAAGGTTTATCAGACTGGTACCTATGCTGGTTAAAGGCTGCAAAAACAGAGATCAAAATAGGGCAACAGAGGACAAAGAACCCCAGCTGCTCAAGGCTACACTGGTTCAGCGCAGGTCTAACACTGTCAGTTTGACATTCAGCGCAGGTAGCCCCTTCGGGACCTGCGTTGAAATGCAGACTGCCTTCATAGTGCCTGCGCTGAAAGAGAAACTCTCGTTTCCCTTGGTTTTTAGGTCACAAAATGCTCAAAAATCAACTGTTTCAGGCCAAATCAGAAACACAAGCAAGGTATAAACAGAGGGATACTTTGATAGGGTACTAAAGACTATCACAAGGATCATCAAATCATTTGTGGATCTAGTTTAGATCATAGACAAGTCCAACAACTGGATCAAAGCAGCAACTTTTACTTTTCATCCGGGAAAGATGCAGTTCAACAGTTGCTGTCAAGTCTATGAAGTAAACAAATGACGGAAACACAAATGAAATGAATAAACAAGTTCTTCCCCAGTGGAGTCGCCAATTTTGTTGTGGGGAAAAATGCCTATGCAGGACGATCCTATCCACCTAAGGTGTGACAGCGCCTTAGCAACAAACGAATACAGCTACTATGATTTCTTCCTTTATGAAATGTGAAAGAGGGGAGATTGGCAGACTTACCGTTGTCTTCCGGTTGTCCCTCGATCTAGATCCTCTTCCCTTTGTGTGTCTACAGCTACTCGTCTCCTCGCTTGCTCAAGAGAACAGCTACTTGAATCCCACGAGGTCACAAGAGAACAGCTACCTGTGACAAGAGAACAGCTACTTGCAACAAGAGAAGAACACAGTACAAAGGCACATATACATATTCATAAATGATTCAGGATTAGAAGTAAATCAAATACACTAATGCAATCATAAGAAATACACCAGCATATAGGAAAGGATCAAGATAGCTTTATTGATAAGTAACAGGGTTCAGGAAGAGATACAATCCATAGGGCTCCAATCCAGCATCTCCTTCCCAGCAGAATGGAATTCCTTCTTCAGCTCCCTTCAAAGCATTAAGCACCCAATGTTTCCAGCCACAAACCAACAGCAATTCTTTGCAATCACAAAATTCCCGCCTCTAGATCTCATGGAGGTGAGATCCATATATAGATGTTTGGAGAGAGGATGAGTCAGCTTGAGATCTGACTAGTGTCCTCTCCCTCTGTCAGTTCTTGAGTCCACTTGGAGGTTCTTGCTTCCACTTGGAGATTTGGAACCTCTTACTCATCACCGGTCGAATTCCTTGATCCAAGTGTCATTTTGGAAGCTTCCTGGGCATTGACACCTTGAGGAATGACTCTGCCACTTGTCCAAACTCGCTCAGCGCAGGTAGCCTTTGTTGGAGTTGACATTCAACACAGGTAGACAGTGGAGCAGTTGACATTCAGCGCAGATGCTCAGTGGAGTAGTTGACATGATCCAGAATTGGCTTGTTTTTGAGTGTTTTCAGGTGGAGAACTTCTGTGAATTGCTGTGGTTAGTTGGCCTTGTTCCTCTAGGGGTAGGAACAACATGTTTAGGGACTTTGGATCCCTTGATTATTGACATTTCATGCTCAGTGATGCAAGGCACAAAAATGTCTATAACATGCGTCTGTAAGTCCGAGTCAAGGGTGTTGGTAGATAGATAGAGGCTCTACAACTATGTGCACAGAGGCCTGGTAGAGTAAGCAGTTGTGTGCGCGGACCCATGCAGTTGTGTGCGCAGGGCGGATCTAGTTGTAGTGACAAAATGTATTAATAAAGATAAGTGTTTTTCTAAAATATTGTGGATATATTGTATTCTGGTTTATGCATATGTTATCTGTGCTTATATCTCTTTATAATTGTGTGCCCTGGGTTTATTGTTAAATGTTTGCTTAAATACCATAACAAGAAGATCAGATCTATAATAATTTCCTTACTAAGAAAGTACACCTGCAGTCCGATAGTAATACAGAAGTGGTGTGACGCCACAAAACGGTTTGTGACCACCCTCCAGACCACATCAAGACATCCCAGGGGTGCGGAAACCTAGTTCCAACAGCCTCCCCTGCTACCTCGGGTGAGACCTCAGTCTGCGCTCTGTGGGCTGTTGCTGAAAGGGCCAGTAGCTATGGGATTTGGTTGGCTAAAAACTCTTCTGAACCTTAGTCAGGGCCTAATAAGGAAAAATCAGGTGTTTTCCTAGGCTTATTGGACCCTGACCCAAGTTCATAAGAGTTTTAGCCAAACAAATCCCGCCGCTACCGGCCCTTTTGACAACAGCTCGTAGAGCGCGGACTGAGGTCTCACCCGAGGTAGTAGGGGAGGGTGTTGGAACTAGGTTTCCGCACCCTTGGGATGTCTTGATGTGGCCTAGAGGGGGGTCAAGAATCGTTCTGTGGCCTCACACCACTTTTATACTACTAGCAGACTACAAGTTTACTTTCTTATTAAGGAAATTATTATAGATCTGATCTTCTTGTTATGGTCTTTAAGCAAACATTTAACAATAAACCCAGGGTGCACAATTATAAAGAGATTAAGCTCAAATAATAGATGCATAAACCAAAACACAATATATCCACAATATTTCAGAAAACTACTTATCTTTATTAATACCTTCCATCACTACAACTAGATCCGCCCTGTGCACTCAGCTGCAGGGGTCCGCGCACACAACTGTGGACTCTACCAGGCCTCTTCATACACAGCTGTAGAGCCTCTATCTATCTACCAACACCCTTGACTCGGACTTACATACGTAGAGAATATTGCCTTCACAAACCCATTAACATCAAGATCCAAAACCAAAACTTAGCTCCAAATTGACTTCTAGTCCTAAAGCCTTGCTCTATTTATACATTCCCATGGTCTGTGGACCATGGGCAAGCCAACTCACTTCCTATTATTTTACATTATTCTCGAGTGGACAAGCCTTTGACTTGACCTATTACAATTCGCGCTCCACACACTTCTCGGAGTCTTTACCATACTTTCACCCATAGACCATGGGCAAGCCAACTCACCTCCTATTATTTTACGTTATTCTCGAGTGGACAAGCCTTTGACTTGACCTATTACAATTCGCGCTCCACACACTTCGCGGAGTCTTTACCATACTTTCACCCATAGACCATGGGCAAGCCAACTCACTTCCTATTATTTTACATTATTCTCGAGTGGACAAGCCTTTGACTTGACCTATTACAATTTGCGCTCCACACACTTCGCGGAGTCTTTACCATACTTTCACCCAAAACTGTTAATCGGGCCCTCCGCTACCCAAAAAATTCAACACGCCTTGGACAACCACCATGTCTATATAGATGGTTTTATCTCTCAAGGTGATAGGTAACTTCAGTAGGATCCCCAAAGGTTGACGAGTTCCTCCGTCAAAAGGTAATAGATTCTGAGTGACTGGCGCAAGCTATGGGGAACCTAAAGCTTGTCAAGTAGTGGAAGGAATGAGGCTAACAGATGCACCTTCATCCAAAAGAGTGCGAGGTACTGCCTTATTATAGGCATGTACTGTAATCTAGAAAGGCACGTAGGATGGAAGGCGGAATGCACTCAAACGAATCCATTCGAAGGAAAAAACTGAACTACTTGGCGAGGGTATCGTATGATGGGCCCCATGCTCTATAGGAACCGAAGAAGGACTCTCTTGATCAGATGGGATAGGAGGGTCATTCTTGAACTCAGGAGAATCTGACGAGGCGAGAAGAACATGAGCAATATAATCATGATGCTCTTTTGGAACAGAGTGAACAACTGGTGTGGAAACCGAGTCGACACTCTCTTCGACCAATGGTTGGCTAGGAACAGGCATACCACAGCTAGGCTTAGGAAGAGCAGTATGGACAAGAGATGAATCCAAGTCAATCTCTTTGTCAACCAAGAGAGGGTCAAAAGAGAGCCTCTGATAACCAACTGGAAGTTGAGGTGAAGGAGTTGTAAGACTTTCAAATCAGAAGAAGCTTTATCCATGAGCGGACAAAGGTGAAGGATATGGTCGCCTTCACACAACCTACAGGGGAATCTACTCTTTCGTTTCTTCTTACCACTGTCAGTTGAGGGTGTAACACCGACATGAGCTTCAGAGGGCGGTGAGGGATGAGCCGGATCATGAGACCATACTTCCAAGATCCTAGGAATACCAGGACAATCACGAAAAAGATGGTCACCCTCGCACAATTTACAAGGAAATTTAACCTTCCGCGGAGGATCAAAATGTTTTCCAATCTGAGATGTACTCAGAGCAAGAGTTGCATGGGTGGCCTCACACTTATCTAACTTCTTCTTCTTTGTCTTCCTCTTCTTCTTCTTAGCCTTCTAGTTACTGGATTAGGAACTTTCACTAGGCGAAGTAGGAGAGGAGGATGAAGAAATAGGGGAAGAAGGTGAAGGCTCAACCTTAAAATCATCATGTTGTGATTCAAATGAAGGAGACAGCGAAACAGGATTCATAACGCTTGGGACCACCGAGGTTGAAAACAACCAAACGGGAAAACCGATGGTTAACCCAAGCAAGGACAATGTTGCCATATACAAAGCACCAGCATTTCCAAAAGAAGGAAATAGACTAGGATTCCCATCTGGGGGAAGACCCGAGGAACGTTACCATCAGAAACAACCTTGAAATGCACTCGCAGTGTAACCAAGAACTCTAACTGTAACCAAGAATATTTCCTGGGAAGTAAATTTTATGACAGAGGAACAAAACTTGACCTTTTCATATTTAAAGAATCAAGAAAAAGGACAAAAGATGACTCTATCTCTTTCGAGGTTTAATTAGCCTAAAAGGACAAGTGCTCAAATGATCCTTCTCTTTTAAGGAGTCGAAAAGGAACAAAAGTGACTACTCTAGAGTACTAGACAAGAGGTTTACCAGACAAACCGCAAAACTGCATATACAGCTTGGTGATCAAATGAAAGGGAAATGACCAAGGACTTTTCGTATGGCAGTCAATCTTCCCGAATGCTATGTTCAGTGCGTTACGGTTCGTAAAGCAGCAGACTCGGCTTCCTATGTCTAATAGGTTGATAACCTAGTGGGGTCTCCCAATATATACTCAACGGTACGAGGAGCACAAGTTCATACTAGTGGCTATTGGATCACAAAAGAAGGAATGACCCAACCTTAGCAAACAGAATAGTTACTAGGTTTAACGATGCCAGAGCACATCTCTAGCCTAGACCTCTAGATAAATGTGTGTTAAGTTCCAATGCGTTGTTAAGTTCATTCAATATATTTTCAGAGTTAATCTTGTATTAAGTTTCATTTTTCAAGCCCTACCGAATGTATTTCAACAATTCCCAGCATGCAGCTACAATGACTAAAACACCATTCGTTTCGATGAACAACTACCTAAATGAGGGTAAGGAGTTCATTTCCAAGCGAACACAAACCAAAGTAAATGCAAGCACTAAGAAACACAATGCATCAATACACTTATCTCACAACTACTAATGAAAGATTTGAACTTTTCTTTCTAATTTCTCAATCATGAAAATTCAGTAATGCAAATGCACTTTCACTTTTGTATGTTGTATGAATGCAATATTTGATTTTTGGAATTTTAATGACAAACAAGCAAGTGTAAGCTAGACTGATCCAAACAAATGTGATCTATGTTTGATAGTGTCGATAGTGTGGAATTCAAATCCATATAAGGAACTAGTTCAATAACCAAACACTAGAGACCAATCAAAAAGAAGATAAGCAGTAAAACAGCCTCAAACAAAACAATCAGCTGATTGTGAATGAATCTTGGACGGATGGGTAACCCAACAAACAAATTCTTGACGAAACCTTGAAAAGAGCTAGGTCACACTATCTGAAAACACAAGACTCACTAAATCGAACTAAGGAGAAAGTGCCTTAACCAAATACAGCTAAAACAAGTTGATAAGAAACAAGAGATAGTAGGGGACAAGGAGCACTGATTGATTCAAGAGGTAAAGTTGTAAAAAACAAGTTTTATAGGAATCGTCGCAGGGCTCTAGCTAGCAACCTGAGATGAAAGGCAAATCGTCACAAGCACAAAACTTGCAACTGGGCGACGTCGTCATACCTGTACACCTGTCTTCTGCGACAGTCCAATTTTAGGAATCGTCGCAACTGTACGACAGGATATCTACGACGTGCATGTTAACCAAAGAGGACAGGTGCGACGTTGTCGCATCTGTTAAGCTATAAACAGCGACGATCTCAATTAAGAGAAAAAAACAAAGCAAAAACACCTGAAGGATTCCAGACTAATCTCTCAGACAGTGAGAGGGACTACCAGATTGACTCGAGTAACCTAGAACACTAATGGCTCAGACCCAAAATCAAGAGACACTAAATCAAAAACAAATCAAGAGCAAACAAGAGACAACATATAAAGGACTCCCCAGTGGAGTCACCAACTTTTGATGTATGAAATGTTCCCTCTGCGGACAGAGGCAACCCCTCTAGCCCTAGAGTGGGTCTGTGATGCAGGAAAGTGTTCCCTCTGCAGACAGAGGCAACTCCTCTAGCCCTAAAGTGGGTCTAGTCACAAACAAGGACAGATCAACAATAACTTTCCTTAAATAGTCATAGTTGGAGGCCTACCTCAACCGGTGGTTGATGGAGTTCCGTTGCGCTGCTCCAACTTCCGCTTCCTTCTCCTGCTGAGTGATCAACCTGAAACAATGCAAAGGAAATAAAACAAAGCACGTAACCGGAAAACAATGATGATCTATTTACTCACAAAGTCAAGAATTCATGCGCTATCAAGTAAATTACATACAAGACATAGAAAAACATCATTGATTGTATTAATAATGAAATAAGAGCAAGCTTACAACCAAAGTCTTGATGTCACAAGCCTTCTCAGAGGGATCCATCCAGCATGTTCCTCAAGCATTCACTCTTTGAAGATGGATCTCCCAATATAAAATATCTCTCTCACTCATAAGTTTTACACAAGATTGAGGGCACTCCACAACCTTCCACAAGCTATCAACAATCCCACACTTGTCACACTCACACTAGCTATCTAGAAAACTCACAAACACTAGCAGCACTGCTCAACTAGCCAACTATCAGAAACTAGCAATACATAGCAATGGTGAGAGTTTAAATAGGAGAAGGAGTCTCCATGAAAGGTGGAAGAGTGAGCTTATCCTAAAGGAATGTAGCACAATTGATGGAACTACCATGCCAAAGAAAGGAGGGCGATACAAACTATACCAACAACCAGGTCTAGAGTCATCTGGAAGGCCGACTGTTGGAACAAACTCGCCCAATCTGGATCATCATGGGGGCATAATTGATACTTAGCACTGACATCGCTAGTGAGCAATGTAGCCAGTCAAATCATCGCTAAAGATAATAAGTAACCTCACGCTGGAGCATGAAATCAGACCATCACGGGAATCAGATGTACTTCCGCGCTGGCAGCGCAGCTGGACTGTTTATGAGCGCCTTTCAGTGCGTATATTTAGTCCATAGTCACGATGAGGCAAATAACTTAGGAAAAGTGGGTCATTTGGCAGCACAAGAGAGCATTTGAGCATGTTTGACTTGGACACATGACATAGTAGAAGGACTAGAGTGAAGACAGTGACAAATTATTGTGTAACATATGCCCCCTAAAGTATGAAGCCCGAGAGAGTGGGAGGGGCGAAATGCTTTATGAAACTGATTGGGCTGGAATACCATTTGGAAGAACCTGCACGCAAGTAAACTGATATCTCTGATAATGAAGTACATGTAGTCTAGACATGGGCGTAGCCATCCAAAAGACATACGAACTAGGTTTGTGGTATGGACGCAGCCATCCAGCTAATGAGACCATGATAATGATAAAGGTATGGTCGCAGCCATCCATGAAGACTCAGGTATGGTCGCAGCCATCCATCAATGAGTCATGTAATCAAAACCGATCCACGCAGCCTAAACATGGGTAATCTGAGTTCGAGGTCTTGAACCTATCCAATCATAGTACAAATTCTAGCATGCAAATAGATGTGCTGAGGTCGAGCATGATAGAAATTTGCTTGATTACCGGTCAATGATGAAAACCGTTAACAAGCACGAGAGAAACCACTAATAATGCCAATCATTCTCAAGGTACTAGCTAGCACAATCCATGAAGTGTGAAAAAGGAGCTGAAGTCAGACACTTGTGGAATCACCCAATCAACGACCAATAATGAAAGTCGACCATCAGGTGCAAAGAACTTGCCATTGAGGCATGCAAGCTCTAAGGTACCAAAGGGGATCTCTAGATCAATCTCCTAGATAATGAGATGATGTCAACAGGAGATGACCCTTCATAGGAGGGCCATAATGTTTCCCCCATCAACGACACGAGATAAGGAACAAGCGATAGATGGTGAAGCAGAGTATCAGAGGAGAAGGCAAGGATGTAAACTGTAGAAGGATTATACTCTTGAACATGTCGGCGACATGACACCGGAGGGTGGCAGCATTCAGGTGCCAAGGGATCAGAGGCTCAATGAGGACGATGTGAATTGGATGGAATGAGGCTAAATGACAACCCAAACCTACGAAAGGCCAAATGATGATGTATGGATGTCCCAACCCGACAAGAAGAAAAAGTGTCGATGTTCAAGAGTGACTGGCTACCAATGATGATTTCCAAAGTTTCCCCACCATTACTGGCGAGTATCCCTATTATTTTTTAAAACAACCTTGAAGGAGATAGCATATGCTTGTAACATAAGTTCGACCATTGGTCAAATCCAACCTAGTAATGGCTTAACGAGCCCTAGGAAGGAGAAGCTCGAGTCTCATCATGGTGACGAGTCCAATGTCGTCACGGTTTAATGAGTCCGACATAGGTAAAACTCAGAGTCTTTTTCATGTTTAGAGAGTTTGAAAAAGACACAAAAAAGAAAACTCCAGAGGGGTCCTTTTTCGTAGATTTGTGTCTCTCGAGCTCGAAAAAGTATAAAATGATAATCGAAAGAACCACCTGACCATTATGATCGAGGAGTACTTTTCGTAACTAGTGACTTCGACCCAAAAAAGTAGAAAAGCGATCGAAATCACGTCGTTTTGTAAAAAATAACGAGCTTGAAATGAAAAAGGCCCGCAATCTTTTCGTGTTTACATGGTCGGCAAAGAGCTTAAAGGCGACTGCCTCTTATTTCTTTTAACGAGTCAAGAGGAACAACTTGGCTATCTTTTCATTTTTCAAGTCGGAAAACAGCATTAAAGACGACTTTACAGATCAAGTGTACATGAAGCTGACATAACTCCACTACTATAGCTCTGCACAAAGCACGTCAAACGTAAACCCATTCAACATAAAATGAACAATATACGTAGAAACATAGTTAAAAAACCAAATTTTAATTAACCATGTGATAAAAAATGAGAAAACCCCCACATTTATAAAATATAATTTTTTAATTTCCAGAAAAGGGGGGGTAATTCATTCATTTTTACCATTGTTACTGTTCATTTCACCTTGGAGCAATTTGGAGCACCAAAGTTGGCGAGCTGATTTCGGCCCCATTTGTCCACCGTTCATCCTCAAACTTCTTCCAGGTACATATACTCCTTCCTGCACTTCAATTTAATGTCTTTTTTATGCATTTTGATGTTAGATGTGATAGTTTAGGCATATTTTTTTACTCGGGCTCCGCCGCTCGGTCATCGCAGGTATACTGCTCGAGTCAGCAGTGACCGAAAATATTTACACATAACGTTCTCTGATCATCGCGAGAAAGTGATGTACTTCCGTGATGACCATGAGAAAATTGAACTGGCAACCTCGCGTCATCGCATCTGTTTTAAAAACAGACGTGATGGCGACACAAATTCTTTTTTTGTGCAAATTATGGATTAAAATTTGCAAACGAAGTTCTAATTCGTTTTTTCTCGTCATGCAAGCCATAATGGTGTTTGTCTAGAAGGAACGAATGCATGATGATAACGACGTGGAAGCTTTTGTTGATGTTGGATGCTGAAATGCTTTACATGCATGCGGATTGCTAAAATTCTTCCTTACTCTGCACCTTCTGTCTCAACCCGATTTACTGGAGCTACTAATCCGTGCCTGGAATCCAACATATGGGAAATTCATAGTTCAAGGTCGAGACATCGAGTTCGATGCCACAGACATATACTTCCTGACCGGGCTATCCCATCATGGTGAGAGTCCATTCTAGAGGGGCAGCAACCCATGGGTGATTCTCTAGAGATGCTGATGGCACAAGTGTGCCCACGGGCACACAAATCGAGAAGCGGGAAGGTGGCAATCCCGACAGTGGAAGATGTGGTTCTTCGTGCAATTCTATTTATGGTGACATGGGCAGCGGGCTCCCAAGCCCAACACGAGGCATCCAAGACCCATCTCTGGTTGGCTCTCGAATGTCTCAATCCAACCATGTTTAACTGGGCAGAAACAGTGACGGCCAATATGAAGAGACAACTTACCAACTGCCATTGAGGAGAGACGAAGCAGTTTGGCTACGGGTCCATCTTAGTCGTGCTCATGGTAGAGCGGGTGCCAGCATTGTAGTTATAGGACATGGATTTGGATTTTCACAGACCACGTGAGACTAGGGCCACACGGTGGGCACAAGTTATGCCCCGAGGAGGTGGTGGACGACCAGTGTCGTGGGGGACACGGTTCCAAGAGTGGCTGGAGTGCCAAATGATCTTCATTGAGGATTGGCCATATGCTAGCATGGACTTCCGTGGAGATCATGACATGCATCTGCCCACTGGAGAGTAGTGGGATGATGGTGGTAAGACACTTGATCACATTATTTTTGCATTTTATTTTTTATGATGTTTTTTAGATTTTTTCATGTATATGTCCTAATGATGAACTCTATGGTATTACAGATGTGGGACCAATGAGACCTCTCGGGCTGGCTCCAAAGGCATGGAGGGATGCACAAGGCATTGCAGCATTGGCCTTGGCTCCTCGAGCTGATGATCCAGTGGAGACAATGGCCCGAAATATTGAGGGCCTGACGATAGGGATTCTTGATTACATGGGGGTCGAGGAGGTCCCCATAGCATTCTAGATCCACACAGTAGGAGTGGTACCTAGGGTGCACCGCCTGTTGAGGCGGGTGGGACGAGCGATGGTGTGCTATAGGGAGCATAACCCACCGCAGTAGATACCTAGGTTCTATTTCTTGTTGATGATTTTGTGAGAGACATGTGCCTCGGATGTATGGAGAACACAGACTCTATTTGGACATATACACTTATTTTTTGAGTGCCTCGGTGCGCCACACGAGATATATATATATATATATATATATATATATATATATATATATATATATATATAGATCTGTATGTTTGTATATATATATGTATGTATGTATACACATATTCCTATGGTTTATTATTGTGTTCTACATGCTTCTTATATGTTGTTTTGATTACATGTTACGCAAATATCTGTCGAATACATGGTTTGACAATGCATCAATTAACGTGTTTAATCTTCGTGGAATATGTTGATATGTGATAAAATCAAAATTCCTTTCTAACAATTTAACACGTAAATACAACCTTAAAATCCAACAGTCTCTGACAGAATATCGCCCATTGAGTTGGTGGACGACAACCTGAGAATCCAGGTTCATAACCAATGTACGAAGATTGATCACCTCAGTTACGAGTTGATTGATTATGAAGGGAACCCTCTGGATAAGCCTCGAAATGGGCTTTACTTGAAAAAATATTATGCGTGAAATGTATACACTTTGATTTGTACATACATGTGTTTTTAGCAGGTGTGTGTGTGTGTGTGTTTTCATGTTTTGACTTGGTGTGTAGGCGTAATTGCCGCTTATTGTGTCTTTTGCTTCTTGTGCAGATGTTTGGTGCACCTTACATTGGTTTCGCTAATGGTGCCTGCTGCAGTACCCACAACCTATCTTCTGCGACATGGGTGATCTATGCCCATTTCGAGGCTTATCCAGAGGGTTCCCTTCATAATCAATCAACTCGTAGGCCCCTTTTTGCAAAACTCACTTCACAATATAAGGCCCGTGCCACATGGGCTCGAATTTTCCTACCCCCAGCTTATCATTTGCTTGATCGTAGAGCATGACTAAATCTCCTTCAACAAAAGAATGAGGATGGACAGTATGATCGAAGTGAGTATTCACTCTCTTCTTTTGTGCGTCAATAGCTAGAGAGGCTAGTCGATGAGTCTCATCCAGCCGTTCTAGGTAAAGAAGCCGTTCTTCTATCGGAGTAGTGTTGGGGAGTAATTCGACGACTAATTTCAAAGAAGGTATCTCGCACTCGATGGGAAGGGTAGCCTTCATTCCATAAACTAACTGGAACAGGGTGAAATTGGTGGCATCCTTTACAGAATTTCGGTAGGCTCATAAGGCAGAGAATAACATCAAGTGCCAGTTAGACTTGTGCATGCCAATGGTGCGTTGAAGCATCGTAACTAGAACCTTGTTGACAGCTTCTACTTGACCATTGGCCTGAGGATAGTATGGTGTCAAGTTATCGTGCCGCAAGCCTAGCTGGGTTGTTAGCTCAGTCATCATATGATTACGAAAATGCTTATCGTGATCAGTGTCGATAGCCTGAGGGACTCCAAACCGTGAGATAACATGATTAAAGAAAAATTGCATCGTTGTGTGACTGTCTTCAGATAGTGTGGGCATCGCCTCGGCCCATTTTGTGAAGTAGTCAAAGGCAACGATGATATACCCATGCCCCCTAGCTGAGTAAGGGTTACAGGTCATATAATCAATGCCCATTTGGAAAAAGGGCCGATGTTAACAACAGGGTGCAATAGAGCAGGGGGTGCGCACATCTTCCGCTAGTAGATTTGGCACTCATGATAGGAGCGGACGGCAAGAATGCAATCCTTGAAGATGGAGGGCCAAAAGTAACCAGCATAGAGGATCTTTTGAGCAGTAGCATATTTGGACATTTGACCACCATAGGCGCCAGAATGGCAGTCAGGCTAATGGATTAAGTAGGTCGTAGAGGATGCATGCAGGAGTGTTCCAGAGTTGGTCATGTTGACAGAGCTACCAGCAGCAGAGCGGGTCCATAGATTGGCGACCAGATTCTGCGAGGCCCGGGAGGAATTGGAAAAGGCTCAGTTAGAGCTGAACCTGCAAATCGTTGAGCTATGATTGAAGGCGTAGCCCTCCACAACCCCAGAAGTCAAAGATCAGTGCACCCGCGCTATCCAGATGGGGTTGGAACAAATTGGCCAGGCAACACAAGGGTCCACCGAGATGTTGGAGCAAGCACTAACCATACTTACGCACCTGCAGGAAGACCTGAATCTACAGTGCCTAGAGACAGAGGTGCGCGAGTTGCAGCAGGAGTATGACAGTGTCCGAGGCACCATGTAGACAGTTTCCCTTACTCAACAACTCACCAAACTACAGAAGGAAAGGGCACTGAAGGACTGATTAGATGTCGCGCACCAAAAGGAAGCTGTGCTTAAAGCATGCATCCAGCCATGGATCGATGAAGCGTTCACAATCACAGCTACCATTGAAGGGAAACTGGCACAAATGCAGGAACTATATACGATTGGACAAGAATGTGACCCTGCTCATGAAAGTTCAGAGATACGCGTGCAACAAGTACAACAGGCGACAAAACATTGTGTTTCGGACACCAAAGCTACGCGAGACCTGTTGCATGGACTTCGTGCAAAGATTGCCACACAAGCAAAGTGACTCGGGACAAGTCACAATGATTGTGTTGGGGGCCTGTTGGACAGCGAACCCCCCATAGCATGTTTTTGGCGCTTGAAGCCCGAACTTTAGTCAAGTGTAATGTAAAGACCTCGCGAAATGTGATCACGGAGTGCAAGAGTCTAGGGTTGTCCACCCTAAGATAATGTAATTTAATGTAAAGTGTGTTGGCCTACCCATGGTCCACAAACCATGGGATTTTCTAAATAGAGCGAGGCTCTAAGTGTAAAGGGAGTCTTAGTTTTTGACAAGTAATAGACAAATGTGAAGGCATGGTTAGAAATTAGGAGTGGATCTGAAGGTATTGGGTTGTAGTGATAGGTAGAGGCTTTGTAGCTGAGTGTGCAGAGGCCTAGTAGAGTCCGTAGTTGAGTGCGTGGACCCCTGCAGCTGAGTGCGCAGAGTGGAGTCAAGTCTGTAATTGAACTTGAGTATTAATAAAGATAAGATTGATTCATAATATTGTGCGTCTTTTTGTAGATTTGTATTTCCATGTTCTAGTTATCTTTATGCATTTATATTATTTTTTAGTAGCATGCTAATCTGAAAGTTGAAAAAGTAATAAGAATATTGGGCCCGCACAAACCAAGCACTATTATAATAGCATAGTAAGGATCAGATTGGAATAACACAGTATTCACAAAGGGTGCATGGGTTGCGAAAAATAGAAAGGTGCGCAGAGCAGTGCAGCGCTTAGATTAGGTCCACGAACCTCCAGAACCCTCATCAAGACATCCCTAGGGTGCAGAAACCTGGTTCCAGCACCCTCCCATACTACTTTGGGTGAGACTTCAATCTGCACTTCACGAACTATTACCGAAAGGGCCAGTAGTACCGGGATTTGCTTGGATAAACTCACTGTTGAACCTGGGTCAGGCCCCACGTAGCCAACACATGTAATAACCCAAGAACGGATACATAGAATTAAAATAAAACTTCTCTTTGTTATTTTCTTCTTCAGTTACAGACTCGACTCCACCCTGCGCACTCAGCTACAAGGGTTCGCGCACTCAGCTGCAGACTACTAGGCCTCTACACACTCAGCTATAGAGCCTTTCCCTACTCTACGACCCAAGACACACTTAGACACTTAGATTCTTGCTCTTCGCTTCTATTTCCTCATGAATTACTTCGTTAGTTAACTTTTACACTTGGAGCATCGCTCTATTTATACAATCCCATGGTCTTCAGACCATGGGTAGGCTAACATTACATTACAAGGCTAGGGCGGACAACCCAATGACTCTATCATACATTTTGCGCTCTGCGCCTGCAATTCGCGGAGTCTTTACAACAAGATTAAGTCAAAACTTGGGCTTTGAGCCCCAAAACATGCCTTGGGGGGATTCCATGCCCAACAAAGAGGAAGAGGAAGAAACTTATTTTAACCTACCATTGGTAGAAGAACTAGGAGAGGAATTAGAAAATCCAATTTTGGAACCATATATTAGTTCTAAAGAATCTAAAAGGTTGGAGAAGGGGAAGTAGAAGTACATAATGTGAATGGTTAAGGGGAAGGAGAAGTAGGGTATTCGAAGTTATCCAAAGGGTCTACAAACTTAAATAATATGTGAGGGTTTCAAGTATGCATATTCTATCTTAATGAGATGAATAATATGTATTTTCTTGAAGTATTGAAAAGTCATGTACACTCTATCGCACACTATCTAACCGATCTAAGGGCAATATCTATGGAGAAATATCTCTTTTCCTTCTGAGAATATTTAGAGCTAACACCTAGTGTAAGTTATGAAAAAGTGGAAACACTATCTAATGGGAAAGGATATACTAATCCACATAGATTAGCAACCACTACAATAGCTACAAGCCCAAAGTAAGATACAACAGACCAAGATCTACAAGTGGATGGGTTTTTTATAACAACTTCACTTAGTGATCAATTATAATAAGGAAAGCACAAATAAGTTGGCCAACATGATAAAAGGCCACCCGCATCAAAGATCACAGTTTTGCGAAGTCTGATGCACACACATCCATTCACCCATAATTCATATAGAGAGGCATATTTTGAGGATGAGTACTTCAAGGAGGTATTTTAGTAGTTGTAAATATATATTCGTGTGCACAATGGTGATAGCACCATTGACTACCATCTCTAGGATAGATAATTTATGTGTTCCTATATAAGATAGATAGTGTTTGTGTTCCTCTACATGATATATAGTTTATGTGTTCTTAAAGGTGAGACATTGTAGTTGATTAGAGAGTCTTACACCTCCAAATTTGAAGGGAACTTTCATGTAGGGAAGAAAATGGCCAACTTGCAAAGGCATGTGTATTGGCCCAACATGCAAAAAGTAGGTAGCTAGGTTCTTAAGAGAATGTATGCTTTATTGTACGAGTAAGAATAGTAATAGGAAATATGGTTTATATCATCCCCTACTTTTGCATACTCATCCTTAGGAAAGAATTTCCATGGACTTTATGGGAGGTTTACCAACAACCAAGAAGAGACATGACTACCTATTTGTGGTAGTTGACAGGTTCAGAAATATATGTGCTCTGATGTCCTATAGAAAGACAATTACTAGGAAAGAAGAAACAAACTTGATCTTTGGACGGGTCTGGGTGCACTTTGGGATACTAAGGAGAATTGTTTTAGACAAGGACACAATATTTATCAATGTATTCTAGACTACATTGTTGGAGAATATGGACAGAAATTTAAATAGGTCCACAACATTCCATCCATAGACAGAAGGGTAGACAAAAGTAGACATCAAGATTTTGGTGTAGCTTTTGAGGGGTTAATCAAAAGCATTTAAATACCTAGGATGAAAATCTAGTACATATACAATACTCTTATAACAAAGTAATCCAAACTTTTATTAGTAAGTCCCCATTTGAAACTTTTTTTGGATATTTACTACCCTAACCTTTGGATATTGTACATGGGAAAAAACGAGGAGTGAGGGAGGATATTATAGGGGATGCCTTAATGGCAGAAAAATTTGTTGAGAAGATCAGATAGATCCATATATAGGTATACAAGACACTACAAAAATCACAGGAAAAAATATAAGGCCAAGCATGATTATCATTAAATAGATGAGTACTTTAAGTTGGGAGACAGAGTATGGTTATAATTGAAAAGGTGCAGCTATAGGTCCTAGTAATAAAATAAAGGCTTTGTGATATGGTCATGTTGATGCCTGGAAATGTTCTCGATCAATACGATAAAAATTGCACGGTGGGAGTCCCGATTAGAATCCTTTCTTTTGTGACGGCAACACTAACTGGTTCAATGGGTTTCTAATTACCCATGTCCTAAGACTACCCTAAGGTCATTTTACCTAATATGTACAATATATAAAGTGATGGCCTTCAATTTTTTATGAGCGATGATGATTTTGATTAGTAAATTGAAGGAAAGGAAATCCTCTCTATGATATGGCTTTAAAAAATGATGACCTTTTGTGACTGAAACTAGGGCTCTATCTAGCCAATGTTAGGCTTGCTCCTACACAAGGAGACTTAAAAGGAATAAAGAAATTGAAATGTGAAATGCAAATGCAACCTAATATAAGTGACATAAAAGAAATCCTATCTTAATCATGAGAAAGATACTCTCTCTCCTAATCAAGAGAAAAATATCTAATAGAAAAGGGAAAGGACTGTAGTGGTATTTAGGGTTAATATTTACTTATAAATCACCAAAATAGTTTAATGACTCATGGGATGTTTAAGCACATACAGAATGACCTGATTATGACAAATAGTTATTAAAATAGTTCATGCATATACCCAAATACTATAATGCAAAGATGAATTCATTATTAGATTTATATGAATAATAGAAGTATTTCATTTTATTCATATAAAGGAAATCATAATACGTTTGAATGAGACAAATAAATCGTTATTTATCATTTTCAATTATGATCATAAATCTATGTGGTCCTACAAAAGGTAGCTTTAAACAAGAACACAACTAGCATAAAAATAAGTAGAATTGACAATTAGTGCCCATACTAGTTATCAATATACTAATGAGAACAGAATCAAGAAAAAAATTGAATAACTACAAAAGAGAAAACAATAAATATGTCAATTCTGCAATAGTGAAATCCAAAACAAACATATTATTTACTCTCAAAGTGTTGAAAATGTACATCCCACATTAGTCTTCTACTCCTTACAAAATATCTTTGCAATAGTGCTCAAACATTCTCATATAGAGATGAAAAATTTGGTCATCCTAAGCAAATTTCCTTTCATTTACAATAATGCAATATGAAATACTTGTCACTGGGTTTTTCCATCATTTCTAGTTCTTATGCTCTCATCTCCTTTCATATTTCCAAGTCTCATTCCCCTCGGACCTGCACTCTAACTCTATTTTTTTTATATCAATACAAAGTATCTTGAGTCTCTTCTGCTATCGATTTCTCCACAAATCGAGTAACAAAAGGATTTCAAAATAGTAAATTTGTTTGCTAGATTGATGTTGAATGATTTCAAAATAGTAAATTTGTTTACTAGATTGATGTTGATTGGTGTTTCTAGTTTTGATTCTCGTAGTTGATGTTTGAAATTCCTTTCCTCCATGAATTCACTAGCAACGATACTGCTTATCAGTTGACATATTTATTTAAAATTGGTATATCAGTTCTTAAATTCTGTGTTCGATAGACATATTGCATTGTATTTGTTCAAAAACAGATTTTGTTTCTCAAGAGGATAAGTTGATTAAGCACTCCAACATTCATTCTTTGTGTGAATCTTCACCCTAGATGCCTAGAAGTTGGTTTGGCCTCAACAATATTCCCATACTCCTGCAAGTTGAGCAATATTTACGTGGACCTGCAACCATCCATAAATCGTAATTAAAATAATGATATTTTCAAATTCCAGTCACGTTCAAATCATATGTCTTTTTGTTTTACATAATATTGTGTGTACTCGATGCTTTTCGAGTGGAAAAAGTGGAGAATTCAGCTCACAAGACCATTTTTACTAGTGGGACCCAATTTGGCAATTTGGGGTCTGTAACCTTTTGGGAGGATTTTGAGGTATTAAACGGAATTTTTTGGAGGTAAAACTTTTCTAGAACGTTTTATTCATATTATACACACAAATAACTTTCTAACAGTTCAGGAATTTCCTCAATCGAAGCTTGTATGCAAAGGTTATGCCAGTTAGAAATTGACCTTCCTATTTTGACCACCACAATTAGAGAGGATACAACATAATCCCCCATTACTCATGGAAAATTGGCTAGCCACATGAAAATGATGCAAAAAACTCTATAAAATTTAATCTTTTAACTCTAATTAAGGTTTTAAGTAGTCAAACGTAATTACTAGTAGGTTATAATTACGCCACTAGGAGGAAAATGGGTTCATCTCTTTTAAAGTGTATTTTTTTTTATAGAGAACGAGGGTATTCGAGAGGGATACGGAGAGAACACATAGAGAGGATTTATACACTGTAGTATCCTATAAGCCAAAAGAATTACTTCTTTATACTTGCATCCATTTTTTATTTATAGAAAGAGAGTAAAGCAGCCTCGACTTCCAGCTGGGTTTTCTCCCGAAAGGGCTTCCCAAGATATTTCTTATGTCAATTGTGGATTGTGATTTTTTATTTCATTGTTCTCTATTTTCTACATAACTATAATTGTCATGCATATGCAATAAATAGTAATTAACAAATCCATAAACCTAAGGAGAAATAAAATCGTACAGTGTAGATTTCAAATATATTTTAGTAGATTTGTTGTGACAAATAGTCTAATGTGATACCCAAAGTAATCTATAGATCAATGGCATCATGCTTTCCCATGAAACCATCCATTCCTTAAAAAATTATAAAAATTTTGGCATATTTCTAAAATTGGACCTCTTTAAAACCTTTGATAAACTCAATTAGGCATATCTTTGAAATTTGGCATGCCTCTATTTTTGACAATGATTGGATTTGTTGGATGAAAGCTCTCATTTTCTCAACCTTCTCATCTATTCTTATAAATGGACCCCCCACTAAACCCTTTCATTCATCTTGTGGCACTCACAAATTAAAACCTCTCTCTCCTTTCCTCTGCACACTAGTTGCGGGAGGATTGGGTAGAGAACTCAAAGTGGTGATCTCAAACAAAAGGATAAAGGACCTAAGTCTTTTTGGAGAGGTTCTATGATTATCGCACCAACAATTTGTAGATGACACCATGTGTATGGTATTCCCAAGAATCCAAGAAGCTATAGGTTTATCTCAAGTTTTAGAGGACTTCTCCCTTGCCTCAGTTATAGAAATTTAAAAATTTAAATCTTAATTTTTTTCTTTTATACCCAGCGCATTGTGTAGAACCACATCACCGGGGTGTTCTGATTCTAGATAATAAAGCTAACCTCAAAATATCTCAAAGGTCCACTGGTGAAAAATTCCCTCAAGTAAAATTTATGGGAAGATCTCAATCGGAAAGTGAATAGAAAAATGGCATGTTGGACGTTTTTCTCTCTCAACGTAGTAGAAATATTGGTTATTCTTAAATAAATCCTTCATGCACTTCCAATTTATATTTTCTCAGCACTCATCATTCCCTCCTCCAATCTCACCTCTATACAGACTTTGGAATGCTCCTTTTTGTGGGGTGGGGTCAACATGGAAAAAAAATGGTCCTTGGTATCATGGGAGAAAATTTGCAAACCCAAGTTATTAGTGTGAAAATTCCTCGAAGATGTACCAAAAACTCTCACTTAATTCATTAGGTGACAAGTGATCCTAACAAAAGGCCGATGGTTGTTGTCGTTCTAGATCTACAACACAATTGGAAAATTTGCAGTAAATGAAAACCATGTCCAAAACAAATAGTAGTAGAACGATAGATCCAGAATAATATTCCAGTGGAAAGATGATTTTAAACAAATAAATCTTTATTAATAACACCTGGCGAAGGAGATATATAGATTGGTCTGTAAGGCCCCCTTCGTGGCATTGGCCCTTTGATATCCTTGATGCTTCAGAAATATATTCTCTCTCTCAATCAATTGAAAAACCCAAACAAAGTGAAGAACTCAAGTGGGAGCTCAAGAAAAAATGATGATAATGTTGACGATGATAATGATCATGGTGAGGAATGAATGAAAACCCCCCTTTATATAGCAAAGTATAGAGTTAATCTCAAAAATGGAGAATAATAAAATATTATTGACCAAATTCAGATCTAACTACTTGGAATACTTTATTATATATACTGGAGAGGGAAAAGGAACTTAAAATAGTTAAATTCCTTTATTTATAAATAATTAACAAATAAAATGATTTATTAACTATTTTGCAAGAAACAAGAAAGGTGTGAAATCAAAATAATTATTAAATAGTGACTTAATAATTATTCTATCAACAGAAATAAGGAAATTCAAATAAATAATTATTTATTTAAATATTCTGAAGGGATTTAGTCAAATAGCACAAGGAAAAACTATTAAATAATGATTAATAATTCCAGAGAAAATTAACATGGTCAGAAAGGCGAGTGGCAGAAGTTTGATGGAATGAAATCAAAAGTTCAGTATCGGTATCATAGTGGAGAGGTAACTAGAAATATGAAATAAAGGTTGTGGTAAGAGTCACTAAACTGGAATGGGTTGCCCTGGGTTGGTCTACATACCACTTCGCAGCAGCTCCAGTGAGTGTACGTTGGAACAATCAAAGACGAACGGAATCATCGGTAATAGAATTGGATGAACACCACATATGAAAGCATCGAACATGATTGGTTCGGTCTTCTCCAGGATTACTCTCAAACATCAGGATGTCTGAGGGGAGTTTTGTAGGCATTGTTGGCCATGTGGGATCATGGAGAAGAGGATCATTGATAAGCTAGTTAAAATATGGGAGACTTAGACCAGCGAAAAAAGAAAGTAAGGGAGTCGAAGTGACCATACCAATTGAGGTTCCGCTAATGGGGGTACCCTGGTTGGCACTTGGGTTCCTGCACTTGCATTGGTGCTTGACATGATGGCAATATGAGGATGAGGGGACACGGAATCAAAGGATGAATCAGCAGAATCTGGATCAGAATCAGAATGATGACTCGATGGAGGACTAGGAGGATGAACTCACTCCTGATGGGGAGGAGTGATATGGCCAAATGGGAACTGAGGGTGGAGTCCTCGAATTCGACGTGACAAATGCCTTGGAGGCACTATGGTGTCTAGGCTAAATGATAATGATAGGAAGAAAAGAGAAACAAACAACAAGAAAACACCTAGTGTAGTGGTGTCAAGTGTAAACTAACTATTTTAATGACGTTACTCTAATGCAAGCAAACATGCCTTATCAAATAAAAAATACCTCTAGCCTATAGGTGATCTAAATCCTCAAACAATCCTAAATCTATTGTTTCAGATGGCCTTCCAAAGAACTTCTTACTTGATGGAATTTCATCCCCACAAGCAGAGTTGTCTAGAGAAAGGTGGGGTAGAGGACCAACTGCTTCCCACAGCCAGTCCTATAAGGTGTTTTCCTAAGATTGGTCACTACGGTTACCTTCGTCCCATGGGGGTGGTCAAGTCTTGAGCTTCTTGGTAGTCATCCACCACACGAAATTCCTTGCCACGGGTTGGGTATCCCTGAGGAGAACTACTCACATGATGACCTAGCCTAACCCCCTCTGAATTGGGTTTCTAACGCACACCAGCTTTGACCGTGGGATGGTGAAGGATTTTATGCTCCCAAATATGACAACTACTCTGTCTCAATAAAGAGTGATCGATGGGTGTTATTGGAAGCCTACCCCACCAACCCTACACCTACACTACAAAGATTGTTTGGCCCTGATGCCCAAGTGGGCTTAATCTATGTGTGTTGATTTATTAAGGTGTAGTGTTTAATATCTTGGCTTGGCGGTGTTAACCAAGCTCTCGTTCGCTTAAGGTGTGAGTGTGTGTAAAATATGTGTCAAGTGGATGAGGTAATTAATCATGTCTCATGATGCCATATGTTGTTGAAAGTAAAATGTTGAAATAGTGTAAATGAATCTGAAATGATAAAAAATTTAACAGTCAATCAAGCATACACAACCCCACCCACAAGGGATACTAGGTAGCTAGGAAAGAGAAGGAAAACAAGCTACTCAAAGACACATAAAGAGGCCAAAAATATATGATGTCAAGAAAATGGGATCTAAAGGCTGTAGGCTGCTAAAAAATGGTGTAGACAAACAACAAAAATCAGAGGTGACAATTGTTGTAAAGGACAGGTATGAAGCTCTAAGATCTAAGATGATTAAGGGGATCCTAGGGGTAAAACAGAAAAACCAAATTCTAAAGTGAGAAAAGGGAAAATAAACCTATCTAATAGATATAAAATGTGATGGATCAGATCTGAAAAATAGAGGTTTAAAATGTTGAAAACCCTAGACTCCTCACTCAAAAAATGTCTTCCTACCAATGTGGAGGAGTACTCTAAACCCCTGGGGGATATTTCCTTCCTCAAAGAGACAAAACAAATTGATCTAGACCTAAGGGAGACCGATAAATAGAATTTGAAAAACCTAAACCATTTTGAAAACAACACTTTTGGAAAAACTGTAAAAAAATTGAAATTTAAAAAAAAAAAAATGGGGAGCGGAGGTACTAATTTGTTTCCTAAACTAACACAGATTTAGGGTCAAAAAGTGCACTCTAGAAAGAGGGAGCGCACTAAACAGCCAAAAAAGTGCACTCTATTCCTGTTGGTCTTGGCCAGTAGCTTTCAGACAAATATTGTCGTCTCCTTCTCGTATAGTACTTGTGACCTACGGAAAAGACCAGACACCCTTAAGAATCTGAAAATAAGACAAAATAGGGCTTAAAATTGGAAATAAAATTGAGAGGCCTAAAAAATAGTTGAAGGGGCCCTGAAATTTCTGAAACTTCAGCCACCCAAGAATTTGGTTATTTAACCAGTGGAGTCACCATTTGTTGGACGAAAAATGTAACTAAAGACCAAGTGGAGTCGCCATTTTTTATTATGAAAATTCTTGAAAGATGTACCAAAAACCTTCACTTAAGTCAATTGGTGACAAGTGATCCTAACAAGAATTTGATTGTTTTTTTCGTTCTAGATTTGCAACACAAATGGAAAATTCGTAATTAAAGAAAACCATATCCAAAACAAATAGTACCAGAATGATAGATCTTGAATAATAACCCATTGGCAATACGATTTTAAACAAATAAAACTTTATGGATAACACCTAGTGGAGGAGATCTACAGATTGGTCCGTAAGTCGCCCTCCATAGGATGGGTCCTTTGATATCCTTGATGCATCAGAAATAGATTCCCTCTCTCAATCATGTGAAAAACCCAAATAAAGTGAAGAACTCAAGTGGGAGCTCAAGAAAAAAATGACGATAATGTTGATGATGCTAATGATCATGGTGAGGAATCAATGAAAACCCTCCTTTATATGGCAAAGTATGGAGTTAATCTTGAAAATGGAGAATAATAAAATATTATTCACCAAATTTAGATCCAACTACTTGGAATACTTTATTATATTTATTGGAGAGGGAAAAGGAATTTAAAATCGTTAAATTCCTTTATTTAGAAATAATTAACAAATAAAATGATGTATTAACTATTTCGTGAGAAACAAGAAAGGTGTGAAATAAAATAACTATTAAATAGTGACTTAATAATTATTCTAATATCAGAAATAAGGAAATTCAAATAAATAATGATTTATTTAAATATTCCTAAGGGATTTAAGGAACTACTTTTCTAAGTTATTTATGTTAATTAATTCATTTATATAAGAATAACTCATAAATTCATTAATTTTATGTTATTCTCGTAATTTTACCCATTTAGGTGAAAAGAATGTAAAATATTTTCACTCACAATTTCTGAACTTTCTATAAGAATAATTCAATAAATCATTTATTAATTGATTATTCTTTAATCTTTTAAATATTATCATATAGATGTCCACAGGGTCTTAGATACATGGTGATCGAGCGCTCTGTTAAGATACTCCTTGATGTGAAGTCACCAGTTCAATTCCCCGCCTCGATTAGGGTGGTATATTGGACATGATGAAGATGTAGTCCAACCAAGCTTACGAAAAAAATATTATCATAGAGATAATTTATTAAATCATTATTTATAAATTGTGTCTAACCTATTTTACCATTTCATTTAGAAGTAATTTTAAAAACTCGTTGTCTTTTAATCGTTTCTCACTATTTTACTCATTTTTATTAATTATATCAATAAATCATAATTTTTGAGTTAGTTGCCTAAATAAAGGTTGTTGACCATTATCTTTGACGTTTTCCTCTCATAAATAATAATAAAATATTGAATTGGTTAGATCTTGATTTGGTCCAACAAATAGCTTATTATATTTGACCTCATCAAATCTAGCTAGCATTTTATTGTAAATAGAGAGGTTTTCCTCCTCATTCTACATGATCCAATCTCAGTATTCAACCTATGATCATGAAACTCTCAAGCATTCTCCACTAGACGCCCTCCATTTTTATTTTTATTTTTGTTTTTGGATCACATTTCCCTTTTTGGATAGAGGGAACCACACAAGATGCAACAAGGATTACACATGAATACTCCCAAGGAGGAGGTCCTTTTTTATTCATTCTTAGAATGGAGCTTCTCACCATGTGAGCATATAATAAAAGTCTTCTTTGGATAAATGGAATTTTCATCTATTGTATAGTGATATATATATATATCTATATATATATATATATATATATATATATATATATATTTATCTTTTTCTTTTTTTTCTATTCTAATTATTATGTAGATCTAATAAATAGTTACACTAACATTTGCTACTCGTAGGGTTTATAATTAAATTATCATTGGTTTGTTGTTAGACTACTATCCATCCATATTAGAAAAAGTATTTTTTGTAACCCATTTGTAGGAAGACATCTAAAATATGGGGACTCCAAATTTAGGGAGTTTAACACTTTAGGTTCTAGGTGGAATTCTATAAGCATTTTTCCCTTTTCCTTTTTTAGTAATTTTGAATTTTTGCTGAAGTTTTGGAGAAACATGGTGCCTTTTACTTTTTGAAGTTTTTTTCAGGTCACAAGTATAGGAAGAGAAACAAACAAAAAATTCAAATAAGATCCCGAAAGAAAAGCCTTGGCAAGTCAATGTACTTTTGAACCTTTTTTTGCATTGGACAACATAAGTTTTGACCTATTTTCTGCATTGGTAAACACATTAAATGTTATGAAACCACCTCACAAAAAGATAGAAAATATAGATCAATAGCTTAAAAATCAGCCTCTTCGAGGGGGAGACCTCCTTTACATTACACAAATGAACAATTCTTGGATGATACAAATGACAAGACCTCCTTTCTATATATAGGATTCTAAGAGGTCCCAATACAATCAGAGCCTACATAACAATAAATTGTAGGGGCACAACAATAACAATAGTGGGCTTCTATGGGGCATAATAATAACAACAAGGGGACTATATGGGAACAATAATACAATAAGGGGGTTGCATGAATAAAAATAAGGGGTTACACTAGTATTATAGGGACCTAACATGCCCCTCTCCTTCAAAAAGAGTTGTCCTCAACGCTTGAGTAGTTCTGGATGCTTCTGTATAAAATTCTCATCCTCCCATGTGGAATCTTCAGTGGGTAAGTTCTTCCACTTGATGAGATACTCGAAAATTGATCGATTTCGTAGTTCTCAAGTTCTTGTTTCCATGACTACTTCAAGTTCCAATATGATTTTTCCCTCCTCGTCAAGTTCTGACATTATTGTTTGAACTAGGAGCTCGTCATCTATAACCTTCTTTAAGCATGAAACATGGAAAACTAGGGGCACTCGGGAAGATGCAGGAAGCTCCAATTTGTATGTTGTAGTACCAATCTTTTGCAGTACCTTGTAAGGACCATAGTACTTTGGTGATAATATATTGTCCTCTTAGCTGGCTTGAGGGACATTTGTTTGTATGGTTGTAGCCGTAAAAATACCCAGTCGCGTATATCAAAACTTCTTTCATTGTGATGTTGATATGCCTGTTGTTTCATTTGATTTTGTATGAAATTGAGGTTATCCTTTTTCTTCTTGATATGTCCTTATATCTTGAGATTTTGAGTGGCAGTTCCTACCAATCATGCCGCTGATGGCATGATTGGTACCGTGAACACTAAAAGCAAGAAGAAATCCTCAAAGAATTCTTCTCCTATTATAACCTTACCAGACTCCCCGACAGGAGAATCGTCTGCTGAAGTTTCCGCCGATATTCACGCTGTAGAGTCATCTACGGCTAAATCAAAATCCAGTGGTAAAAAGAAAGGCAAGAAGAAGAATAAAGCAGATAAAACTCCAAAGGAGAAAACAGAAAAGTCGGAAACCAATGACGAAAAGCGCAAACCTCGATATCCTTGTCTTATTTGTGAAGAGGATCATTTTACAAGAGCTTTCCCTCATCAGGCCGAGGTTGTGAAAATCGTCAAGGGTTCCCCAACTCCTGCCGTTTTGAAAGATCCATTTCCAAAGCAGGAGAGTAAGATGACAGGTTCTTCCTCGAGTGCCAGTGAAGAACCCATATTGATGATGTCTCATGTAAGGATTGCGACTCGATCGCAAGATTATGGTAGTAAAAGTCCTGTTGATGGCAAAGAAGCAGAATCTTCTCATTCTAATCCATCAACCTCAGCTCCCAGTTCCAATCCACTACAGATCGAGAAACCTAACCCGAACTTAGTAATCAAACCGCCCGCCAAGGGTGTACTTCGAAGGTCTGCTTTCAATCCACATGCGAGAGCGGCCCAGAATTACAACATTGTTGAGGATTTAGTTGTTTCACCCTCAGCAATGTCGGCTTTGGAATTGCTGCAATCATGCCCAGCACAGCGCAAATTACTTTTGTCGGCTATAGAAGCTGTTGATGTTCAGGACCCGAACCTAATAATCTTTGATCTAGAAAATAGTACACCATGTTTACCTCATCAAATGGCTTTCCAGATCCCAGTGATAGTCAAAAACAGGCCTATTCATCGGACTGTGATTGATGAGGGAGCTTCCACGTGTATTATGTCGATCCAGTGTTGGAGATCGCTTGGTTCTCCTTCACTAAATCAATCCCTGACAATTCTTAAGGCCTTTGATGGCCATGGGTTCCATCCGTTTGGCATTCTACAGGATTTGCCTATAGGGGTTGAAGGAAAAACCATTAGTCTAGATGTGAAGGTGGTTGATGCCCCTCTAGACTACAACCTTCTCTTGGGTCGAAGTTGGTCTTACACTATGACAGTAGTCGTTTCATCGGTCTTCAGAGTAATAAAGTTTCCATATAATGGCAAGATCGTAACCATAGACCAGCTGGCTTACTTTTCATCCGACCCAGCCTCTTCAGAGAGTATCCAGCATGTCGGTAAAACGACTATCCCTTATAAGGATGTTGGAGTAGGATTAGTTAAAGATGCCGGTTTACTGGGAACTTTTCCTTTTCCTCCAATCAACGCCTTGTCTTCATTTGCATCCATTCATATGATTACATAAGATACCATTGTTTATGACAATCCTTGGATCATTCCTTCTGAATGTGAGATAGACTCATTTGGTGATGTTATGCCTTTGAGTCCATATGAAATTGCCTATGAAGCCATGCAGTCTTTTACCGACCCGCGTTCAACCAGAATCGACCAAATGAATGTGGTTCGTGAGGAATCACTTTTCACGTCAACCTCGGAGTTAATAGCGTTTCCCGAAGTTGTGTCATCTGACGAGCAACTTCGTGAAGTCCTGTGTGTAGACGATTTACCATGGGAAGATCTCCATCACAGATCTTCGTTTTTACCTGAGGATGATCGTTTTGAAAATGATTTCTCATCAATATTTACAGCTGAATATGTCAAAGAAGCTCAGAATCCAATGAAACATCCTGATTCAGAGCTGAATTTGGGAAACATCTCTCGCACTATTCCCATTGACATTTCAGTTAAACCCGGAATTGTTGAGCACATTCATATAGGTGCCTCGTGTTCAAATGACGAAATTCAGACATACAAGGCCCTATTTCAAGAATTCCACGACGTGTTTGCCTGGTCTTATGAGGAAATGCCAGGAATTGATCCCGCGATTGTTGTCCATGAGATCAAGACTTACCCAGACATTAAACCCGTACGGCAACGTTTGCATCAGATTCACCCACGAAAAGCGGCTGCAATTAAAGTAGAAGTCGAAAAGCTGTTGAAAGCAGGTTTCATTTATCTGATCCCGTTAATGGATTGGGTATCGAATATTGTTCCAGTTAACAAAAAATAGGGAACAATAAGAATATGCATCGACTATAGGGATATCAATCGAGCTTGTCCCAAGGACAACTACCCAACACCCTATATCGATCAAATAATTGATGATTGTGCCGGCAGTGAAATATTTTCCTTTATGGACAGTTTTTCCGGTTACAATCAAATCAATATTCTACCTGTCGACCAACCAAGAACAGCTTTCATTTGTCCATGGGGGACCTTTGCTTATTCCAAATTACCTTTTGGGCTTAAGAATTCCGAAGCCACTTTTCAAAGGGCGATGTCTTATGCGTTTCATGACATCAAACACATTGTGCAACCGTATCTCGATGATTTTCCCGCTCACTCATTACTTCGAGCTGATCACCTTGTCCATTTACGAGCAATTTTCATGAGGTGTAGGCATTATCGTATTCGGTTGAACCCACACAAATGTGTCTTCTGTATAGAAGTGGGACGATTGCTGGGATTTGTCGTTTCAAAAGTCGGCATTCGCGTCGATCCCTCGAAGGTAGAAGCTATCATTAAATTGCCTCCTCCTTCGAGTCTTCGCCAACTCCAAAGTTTGTAGGGGAAAGCAAACTTTTTACGACGATTCATTCCTAACTACGCCGAGATTACAAATGGTTTTACCCAGTTGTTGAAATAGAACGCTCAATTCTCTTGGGATGAGATAGCTCAAAAATCTTTTGATGCACTCAAGCACGTGTTGACCCATGCACTGTTGCTGCATCCTCCCAACTACAACCAGGATTACTTTTTGTACCTCGCTGCCGCTCATTCCACCATTGGAATGGTCTTAGTACAGGAAGATGAATTTGGAAAGGAACATGTGATATATTACCTTAGTCGGACGTTAAATCCAACTGAGCTCAAATATTCACATGTGGAGAAATTGGCATTGGCAGTCGTTCAAGCTGTCCAACGTTTTCGTCACTACATTCTACTCCGTAAAACTACAGTCATTTCGGATTGCAACCCTATGATCTACATTTTGACTAAACAATTGCTAGGAGGCAAGTACTCTAAATGGATCGTTATCCTGCAAGAGTTCGACTTGGAGTTTGAAAAATCTAAGTCTAAGAAATCTTTAGTTTTCACAGAGTTAATGTGTGACTTCCCGTGTGCTGACACAGAAACTGTGGCAGAGGAGCCCATTGCGGACGAATCTTTGTTTCTCATCAGCACTTTAGATCCATGGTATGGAGATATCATCATCTATCTCTAGACCCAATCCTTTCGGCCCGAAGTTTCAAAATCGGAACGTCAGAAAATTCGGTTCCAGTCGCAACAGTACAAAATTATTGGAGATACTCTTTATCACCGTGGGGCGGACTTGGTTTTTCGACATTGTTTAACTCACAAGGAAGCTGAAAGGGTTCTGAATGACTGTCACTCTGGAGCGTGTGGCGGTCATATGTCTGGGTATGCCATAGCCCAAAAGATATTGCGCGCTGGCTACTTCTAGCCGTCCTTATTTAAAGACTGTACTACTGCGGTCCGGAAATGCCACAACTGTCAAGTGTTTGATCGCAAGATGCGCGCTCCACCTGCTCCTCTCCACCCTATAATTGTCGTTGGTCCTTTTGCTAAATGGGGTATCGATTTTATTACATGTAACCCTCACTCGGCCGGGGGGCATGCGTATATCATCCTTGCGGTAGATTATTTTACTAAGTGGGCCGAGGCGATGCCTACATTCGAGGCAGACGGCAAGACAGCTGCAATTTTCGTATTCAATCACATTATTGCTAGGTTTGGTGTCCCACAAGCGATAATCACTGACCATGGGCGCCATTTTTGAAACGTTATGATGACAGAACTTACAAGCCAGCTGGGTTTGCGTCACGATAGCTCAACTCCTTATTATCCACAAGCGAATGGTCTGGTTGAGTCCATCAACAAAGTTTTAGTTATCATGATCCAACGAATCATTGGTATTCATCGATCGAATTGGCACAACATGTTATTTTCTGCGCTTTGGGCGTATCGAACCTCAGTGAAAACATCAACATGGTTCACTCCTTTCCAACTAGTTTATGGTTTGGAAGTTGTGCTGCCCATTGAATGCGAAATCTCGTCACTTCAAATGGTCGTCGAATTACTTCCAACTACTTACGAAGAGGAGAAGCGTTTATTATACTTAGCTCAATTAGATGAGACTCAACGTGATGCTGCATTGGCGATCGAGACTCATGCAAAACGTATGAAAGCTCAGTATGATCGAAATGTGACCCCTCGAAATTTTTTGGAAGGAGACCTAGTGTTATTATATGGTCAAGCTAACGATAAATTAGGTGCTGGAAAATTCGTTCCTATGTGGCATGGGCCCTACATTGTCAAGCGAAAGCTAGCAAAAGGGGCCTATGAGCTGGTAGACCTTGACGGGGACTCTTTGGGTAAACCCAGAAATGGACTTTACCTAAAGAGGTATTATTCTTAAATGATGGGTATGGAAATTTTAGTTAGGTTAGGTTTTTCTTTCTAGCTGGTGTGTTTGTTAGTTTAGACAGTGTGCTTAGCTTAGAAAGTGTGTTTTTCGTCGTTATTCTGCTTATCTTGGTTTTACGCTTGATGTTTGCAGATGTCGATGCCTCTCCAAACATACATTGGATTTGCTGATGGTGCTTGTCGTAATACACGAAATATCTCTTCCGCAGCTTGGGTTATCTATTCGCCCTCTGACGAGTTAGTTTCTATGCATGGGGTAAGCCTCGGTCAAACAACAAACAACATTGCAGAATACAGTGCAGTGATTGAGTTATTGTCTGAATCTATCTCATTTGGGATTCGGAGTTTGATAGTGAGGTTAGATTCTGAAC
Source organism: Pinus tabuliformis (assembly GCA_031772625.1). Classification (NCBI taxonomy): domain Eukaryota; kingdom Viridiplantae; phylum Streptophyta; class Pinopsida; order Pinales; family Pinaceae; genus Pinus; species Pinus tabuliformis. Next base: position 175,340,491 of record CM062806.1, read on the forward strand.
TCGTTGTATTACAGCTTAATAGAGTGTATGCCATTAGAAATCCAGTGTTATTAAGGTTATATTTGAGAGTGCGTCTCTTGGAACGTGAATTTGATTACATTGAATATCAGCATATTCCAAGGTCTTTAAATACATTAGCAGATGCAATTGCTTCTCAAATGTTAGACAGACATTTGCAATAATCATACATGTAAATTTAAAAACATTCCATCACACATGTTTAACAAGATAAGTCGATAATAATGATATATATAGATAGGAGTGTGTCAAAAAATACATTGTCTTCGATCATAGGTTGAAAAACACCTTATGATCAGAAAAAATGATAAGTACAAAAAACCAAAATGTCACATGTGTCTACAAAAGCGACCATCCAATCACTGGTGATGCTCCCTATACGACACCACTGCACGAGCCACCCTACACAAGAACCTCCTAAAAGGTCCTGGGACTGCGACTACATAGCGTTGAAGCCTGATAGGAATATCATCTATAGTAGTCTCTGGTATGTCTACTGTAAGACGCTCTAGGTCTTGTTCCAACTCAGCTAGGGTATCTGTGGCCTCGTCCCGTGGGGCCGATGCCGCTGCAACTGGTATTCTCCTCTTGAAATTCCGGAGATTGGCTGGACGACGTGGGCCTACATCTGCATTTTGAAAATTGTTACTGTCAGTTTTGAGACGATATAAAAACAAAAAAAATAGATAATTTAAAAACTTGTGGAAAATGAAGTACCTGTGTCATCCCATTGTTCTCCCGGTGGAAGAACCATGTCCGGATCTCCACGAAAATCAACTCCGGCATAAGGAAAATCTTGTATAGAAAAGATCTGGTCCTCCAACCAGTGAAAATGTTGGCATTATGATTCAAGTGTTGTCCTTGATGGCAACTCACTCAGAGGTTGGTACAGGTGCTCAGAGGTTGGTACAGGTGATGGCAACTTAATCAGAAGACAGATCTTAGTACAGCATGCCAAGAAAGTTCATATACGCAGGTTCGTTAAGCCCAAGTCGCGTGTACACGCTAGTTGGTTTCAGAAAAAGCGCGTGTATGTGGAAAAGTATCTTTGGTCCATGGTGGTTAGTCCTTGGAAGTTGTGCCTATGATTTCGGACCATTATGTCTCGACGGGCGTGTCGATCCCTAGTTTTGAAGTTGATGGTATTGTGTTACTATGGTTTTGGCTCTTGGTATTGAGCAAGGCCTAAGGCTATATAAGGAGAAGAAGATCATTAGGCAAAATCATCTTTCGATAAGGCTTGAATATCTAAGAGAGAAAGAGATCTGATATGCAGGGTCTGGGTTGCTTGATATGAGCTAAGGAGAAATCACATCGGTGGATGGAAGACTAGATCTAAGGACAAATCGGGGATCTAATGGTTTGAAATGCTCTATTATGATATGGTTGATTATGCGTATTTCTAGATCTGCATACTGTCGCAATATTATGTTCTGGATCTAACTGATGTCTGGTACAGCTGCAAGTTGAGAGAATCTATTTTTAGATCTGTACGCAGGTTGGCTTAGGTAAAAGCGCGTGTATACGCGGGTTTCGCTCATTGAAGTAGCGTATATCTCTTAAAGATTGATTTTTGGGTTTGCAGTTGGATCTGACTGTTATTGCAAAGTTCTGTAGACTGCTCTGTGTTCTGGTATCTGGTGATTGACAGGGTTCAGTGGTTCAGTGATTCAAAGTTTGATAATACTAGTATTGGTCGTGTTATGCTTCATGGATCTGTTGTGAAAGTTGAATGAATTGGGTTCTACAGATTGTAATGTTGTGCTTCAGGAATATCCAGTCTGAAAATGTATGAAAGGAGGTACCTGAAGGAAAGAAGATTGTAGGTCAGCACCTACGTACTAGTATCTTGGCTAGTACAAGAGCAAAGGGGGTTGGAGCTCCCTTCCAAGGAAGTTTGGAGAACGAGAGAAGGTTGTAGCCTTCTGCAGGTTGTAGCCTGCGTACTGGTATAAGGCTGCACCAGTACAAAAGATTGTAAACTGAAGTTTCTTATTAAAGAAAGATAGAGACAACTTGCAGCAGGTGGTTTTCACCCACATTGGGTTTCCACCTTATATCTTGGTGTTCATGTGTGTGGCTTTTGATTTGTTCTGTTATACTGCACCTGTTTACTGTTAATGTGGTGAATAATGTCCTGATGAACTTAACTGAAGAATAAGCTAACTAAATTATGAGTTTTCTTCTTATACGCTGTTTTATTTAATCACAGTAGCGTGTACACGCTGGTTCACCTAATTGAAGTAGCGTATATGTTTCTGAGCATTGAAAAAGTTTGATTAATCTGATAATACTGATTCACCCCCCCTCTCAGTATTATTTTCAACAGAAAATACTCCGGAGTAAATCAGAAAACCTCCGTGCCCTCGTCAGGATGACGGGCCATAACCGTAACCCATCGCATCAATTTGGGCTCTCGAGGAGGCCCAACCTCAACAGTGAGTTGTTGTGGGATCAGCATCAGAACGCTCTCTAGGGCAAAACTCACAACTAAAGGCCCATAACCAAAAGTCTTCAGTTGTCTGTTTTTGGTTCTAGTCAGTTGGCCCTTTAAATTGGCCAACACAGCATCACACCAGTTGAAAATGGTGCCCTGATAGCAATCAATCGCCATCCGCATCTGGGATCCAGTGGCAATGTGCAAAGCGGCAGCCCCGCAAAGTCTGGTAACTGTAAAAGCAATCACCATAAGTTCAGGTCGGGATATAGTTTTGATCTCTATCCCCTTCTCCTGAGACTGAGTGTTACACCACTCTTGTCGGAGACTAGCGATGGACTGGCCACCCGGCCTAGTCCCGAACAGAGTCAAGTGTTCGCCTCTCTTGGGAAAACTAGTGAGGAAATAAATATCTGAGGGCTCTATCTCGAGCTGGTGCCCTCCAATGTAAAAGCACTGGTCCTAGACGTTCCATCTCTCTACCAGCCACTCTAGAAAGCGCACCTGGGCCCTCATGCTAGGTATGGCCCAGTATTTGTAAAGGCCGCATGCCTTCAAAGCATCAATGGATAGTTGATGATTAATGGCGGCCAAATCAACATCTTCATGTTCTCTCTCGCGCCAATCAAGCATGGTCGGCAATCTAGACACCAAAAAACATCTGTTAGATTCAATGAAATCAAAATTTATTGGTCCAATTTGGAGAATTTGGGGTTTGTAAACCCTTTGCGCGGAGTACGCACCCCGCCTTTAGGAACAGGGCGTGGGTACGCGGGTTCCCTTAAGGCAAGGTGCGTACGCCCGTCATTTTCCCAACTGAGAAAACGTCGGGGTACGTAGGTCACCAGTGGAGCAGTTGCGTACCCCGAAAGGCGGACTTTGAAACCCCAAAGCCTCCAAAAAATGAAACTAGGGCCTAAAATCAAATTCTAAACGGATGAAAATGAAGAGGAGGATGTTGTAGAATACCTGATGAGACGGCGTTCGATTTCGACGGTCGGATTCTCCGCAATGTCCACGGGAAGTTTCTTGCCAAAAGCCCTTTTTCTCTCCTCAACAGTAAAATGGTAAAAATGAATTGGTAAAAGCCCTTTTTATAGGTTTTTTGAGTAAATAAATGGTAAATTTGTTTATTTTTCAACATGAAAAGGTATTTTTCAAAGTATTTTTATCTATCTTTAAACAGGTATGAGTAATGTGTTGGTTTTTGTGCAGGATAAAAGGATTTTCAGGGAAAATTGTCATTTTTCACAAACAAAAACATCAGAGTCATCTTTAAGCCCTTTTCTGACTCCTAAAATATGAAAAGATTGTCGAGCATTTCTTTTACACTCGCTAAAACGGAATTAAAAGACGGTCCCCTTATAGCCCTTTTCTGACTGTAAAAATAGGAAAAGATTGCCGGATTTTTGTCGTTTCAAATTCGATACTGGAAATAAAACGACGTGTCCTTGATCGCTTTTTACTTTTCAGGTCAAAGACACTAATTATGAAAGTACTCCTTGGTCGTAAAAGATCAAGCAGTTCTCTCAAGTATTATTTTATACTTTTTCGGGCTTGGGAGACACAAATTTACGAAAAGTTCAACCCTGGAGTCTTCTTAAGTTTTTCAGACTCTCTAAAATTGAAAAACGCCAAGTTTTCCCTATACTGGACTTGTTAAAATTTCATAGTAAAGGACCTGTTCGATTACAAACAGGAACGGACCACTCCTTCTTAGGGTTCGAATCTAAACTAAGTTGGACTCATCCGAAGGATGACCTTACAATCAAGCATATGTTATCCTCCTCAAGCTTGTAAAAAATAAAGAGGTACTTGCCAGAAATGGTGGGGGAAAAGAGAGAAAAATGAGCCTATTTGTTATCCTTTGTCTCAGAAGAAACCTTATCACCACTCTTGAACATGACACTTTTCATTCACCTCGGTTGGGAAATCCTTTGCCTAACAGTTAATCAAACCACATTGAAAATCTTCAGCCGGTTCCGGGTATTAACTTTGGGTCAATTGTCACCAAGCCATCTGTCGTGTCATTATGTGTTCAAGAGGTCACTGCAAATAAACCATTCATCTACAAAATACCTGTCATCCATCTCGACCATCCCTGAGTCAGTCCTTACAGCTACATTTCTTCAACTTGGTTTATGATTTCGTGTTGTGGGCTTGCCTGAAACGGGTCGCTTTCTATCGACATCAGCACATTATCTAGAAAGATGACCTAGAAATCGTCAGTACCTTGAAATTTGCATGCATCAATGGAAGGTTTCTCGCCTTTGACGACAGTTTACATCATTGACTTTCGATCGAAGGATTCCCTGACATGTTTGACATCAACACATTCATTCACATCTCATGGATTGTACTAGGTACTTTGAGAACCATTGACATCACTGGTGGTCTCTCTCACACTTGTTAACAGTTTACATCATCGACTGGTAATCAATTGGTTTCTACCATGTTCGACATCAACTCATTTATTCGCATGGATAGAATCGTACCATTTCGGGAAGTAGAAATGAAGACCCTGGATCTAGTTTCCACCATCTAGGATGCGAAGAGTTTTGTATTCATTATACAGTAGACTAATCATAAACAGATGGCTGCGTCCATACTGTGTCTACATGAGTCTATGATTATGATGTACTGCGAAATCATTCCTATAACATAGCAGTAGTTAGTTTGTTAGTTAAAGTTTTCAATCTGAGTATGGGAATGCCTACCCCAGTGATGATATGATCTTACATATGTATTTTTTGTTGAATATTTGCAAGTTCCAACTGGGCTCTCCACAAGATAATCCTTGAAATGATAAAGTACTTCACCCTTCCTAGATGATATGAAACCCTAATCTACTACAGGCTTCGCACTTTAGGGGGCAATCTGTTACACTAAAATTTGTCACCATGACTATTTGCAGTTAGTATGGCTCCATCAACTGTCATACTATCGTCCTTGGCAAGTCTTATACCTCCGCTCCTCATGTCAAACTCCAAGAAAGAGAGAAAGTCCTTAAAAAGTCAAATAACTCTGGTTACGCAGTTTCTCTTAACCTTACCTACGTGTACGCACCCCAATTTCACAATACCTGCGTACTTGTACGCTCTATCTGTAAAGGGGTGGGTGCGTACTCCTGTAAAGGTCAAAAGGCGCGAGTTTTACTTCAAAAAAGTTACTTGTGGTCAAATCTAGAGCATTCTAGAAGATGGTTTGACATGTATTTAGTGCCTCCAGATGGTTCATGTATCCCTATGAAAGAGGAACTTATCCCATCAAGAGGGGAGCTATCCCATTGAAAGAGGGGCTTATCCCATTGATGGTGGACCTGATTAACTTCCTCCAAAGCATTATAAATACAGGCATTGGGCCAGAGGGAGGGGAGGTTGAAAGCTGAACATTCCTAAGGGTAGATGCTGCTGAAATTAGGACTCCCTTATAGAGCTCGAGAGGAGAGATTCCCATCCTTTCTTAGCTTCATTTGGAAGTGGGTGAGCTGATCAAAGTAAAGGAGAACTCTTGCTGGACCCTGGGAGGGACCTGCACAACACCAAGGCACTGGTTGTAATGGTTTCTTTTGTTTCCACTTAATACAATTAAGTTCATTTTTCTCAACAAGTTGTTATAAATAATTTGTTTCATATACTCCTTGGTCTTTATGATGAATATGTTTTATTTTATGAGTTATTCAGGTGCTATGTAATCGTTTGCTTGTTAGTGAATGCAGGTTTCAAAGAGAAGGAGGAGCTCATCTGGATCGGAGAGGCTGGACTGCTACAAACAGCGTTGGATTAAAGGTATGTTTTAAACACCTGATTACTGGTATTCTAAATGCATATTTAGAGAAAGATAGTGCTTAATTGTCTTGTTTGTCACTAGAAAGCCTTAGCTTCTACGGAGGTCGGTTTTGTCCGCAAAATTGACTCTTTCCGCATGACATGTAGCCGTAAAAATACCCAGTCGCGTATATCAAAACTTCTTTCATTGTGATGTTGATATGCCTGTTGTTTCATTTGATTTTGTACGAAAGTGAGGTTATCGTTTTTCTTCTTGATATGTCCTTATATCTTGAGATTTTGAGTGGCAGTTCCTACCAATGCATTACAAGATATGGTTAGATTCATTTCTTCTTTCTCTAGGTTTGGTTCTTGGTATATATCCTCTTCTTTTGATGTTTCTTAATCATTTTCTTCCTCCTCTTCACAATCAATGTAAAATAATTTATTCTCAGCACATTTATGACCTTTAGTGTATTTTCTATCACAACTGTAACAAAGCCCATTTTTTTTCTTCGAATTGTCGTGGTGTCAACCTTGTAGGTTGTGGAAGGCTAGGAGAAACAACACTTCCATCTTTATAATTGTGAGTGGTAGGATTTCTTGTTGCCATAATTTTGCTTACAATTTTTCTTTCCAACCTAAATGCCTTCTCTAGTGAATTAGGTTTCAAAATACAAACCTCATTTTGAATTTTATCCTTTAAGGTCCCTCTAAAAACGTCAATCCTCTGCTTCTCTGGAATATCATTTACCCTTATATTCAATTTTTGGAAGTCCTCAATGTGCTCTGCTATTGAACTCTTTTGTTTGAGATTTATCAATTGACTAAAGAAGGTATTGCTCGTTGTATCCTCATAATGTGCTATCATTTCCTCTATGAAAATTGACCAGGTGACAAGTGGTTTACGAGAACAAATCCCTTTATACCATAAAAATTGATTCGGTTCTAAATATAAAGATGCAATACGTACCTTTTGTAACAATTGCACATCATGTAGATCAAAATATTTCTCCATCGGTAGTATCCATGTTACGGGATCCTTGCCATCAAAATTCCTCATATCGATATTTGGAATATGATGTGTCTTCAATCCAATGTTAGATTCTATGAAATCATGATTAACATTTATTTTTTTCTCATCATGAGTTTCCTCTACTACCTTTTCGTCATTAGGAGGCCTTTCTTATAGCTGCTTTGTCCCACCTTCCTTTAAACCTTCCATGTATTTCTTCAAATCTCCCATGTCTTTCTTCAAATCTACTTCCATGGCACATATAAAACTATTTATCTTAGCTTCGATTGCATTCTTCAAATCATCCATCCAATTTTGCTTACTAGGTGTTTCTATTTTCTTGATTCGAGTCATTATTTTCTTTCTTTTTGGAGCTCGCTATTTAAATTACTGTAACTCTATAATTTCAGATCCGCAAGTTTTAAAAATTGTGTCTTGCGGTAGCCCTCTGGGTACTCTTTCCAACTCGCAATTCTGATCAAGATGGATTCTCCAAGAAAGAGTTATGCCAAATCTCCCACGATGACCTAATTATAGACGGTTTAGTAGATACAACATGTATGAAGTGCCACGTGTCATTGTTTTGATCTTAGCACCTGAAACCAATACACAGAACCCTACAGGTCATCATCTTTCTATAACTATTTATGAAATGTCAATATGATGCCTAGAGAGAAATTTATGACGATTTTCCCCAAGTCACCTGTTTGGGATGTAATTTAGGAGCCTACACAAACCCCAAATGTATTGGACCATATCGCCGAAAATATAGCAAAAAAAGATCTAAAATTTGAACACGAGCTTCATCAAGATTGTGGATCAAATGGGTTTTAATTTCCAAGTCTGCACCTTTCTATACACAAAATTATAGCGCAAATGCCATGATGACCTATTTGAGATGGAATTCTGAAGCTTTAAAAAATCCTAACTTCCTCATATCATATCTCTGAAAATATAGCAAGTCAAGATCGGAAATTAAGACTCGAGGTTCAGAACAATTTTGTCTCAAATGGGTTTTTGTTTTAGCTTCTAAAACTTCGTAGAGACAAATTTATAGCAAATATTCCATGATGACCTGTTTGGAGTAGTGAAACCCTAGAATCCAAACCTCTAATACCAAATTTTATGAAACCATCTCACAAAAATATATAAAATATATGTCAACGACTTAAAAATCAGCCTCTTAGAGGGGGAAGCCTCCTTTACATTACACAAATGAACAATTCTTGGATGATACAAATGAAAAGACCTCCTTTCTATATATAGGAGTCTAAGGGGTCCCAATACAATCAGAGCCTACATAACAATAATATTGTAGGGGTACAACAATAACAATAGTGGGCTTCTATGGGGCATAATAATAACAACATGGGGACTATATGGGCACAATAATACAATAATGGGGTTTCATTCATAACAATAAGGGGTTACACTAGTATTATAGGGACCTAACATTAAATTTCCCATAATATGCATTGGAAAAAAATTTATAGTTTTTCTTGTTTTTTCTGGCTATTTCTTGGTTGTATGGTTTTGGAGACCTACTATCTGCATCTAGTCAGTAGCCTTGATCTCTTCATTTTATAAACCTTAGGAGGAAGAAAGAAACCCCTTTGAGGGATTCTAGTAATTCTCCACCAAGTTGGGTTGGAAGGATGAATTGGAGTTTACTATAATAGGTTGGGAAAACCCCATGTCACTTTTGTTTTATAGATCTAATAATTTTCTTCCTAATTAGAAGTTGACATTAAGAAATCCCCTCTTTTGACTAGTATTGATCTCCCCTTGTTTTTCTTTTTTGAACCTCTTTTTTGGTAGATCTGTGTTGAGGCCAATTTGTGACCCTAAACTTTTGTTTCCTTATTGTGGCCTTTACATAAAGTTGGGTGTAAGGTATAAGATCAGAATCCAAACTTATACTTAATTTTTTCTTCAACAATTTCAGCCTCATTTTGGCCCTTATTTTCCTCTTTCTCTTTGCACGAAATCCTACAAGTTTGGGTAGTAATTTGTTTTTGGTGAATGAGTGATTTTTTTTTTATTGCAGCATATTCTTTATTGTCTTATGCAATTTATTATTTGCAATTTTAGTGCAAAGTAAATCTATTTCAAATTTTATCATATCTACACTTGCACACACCTACACACCACTAACTTAAAATTCTTGTTTCATAACCCCAAGTTGAGCCTGTAAAATCAACCCTAATCTAACACACATTGATTAAGCCCACTTGGGAATCAAAGAAATCTATTATTTAAGTTAGGATTGCTTGGATATGCATACAAAAAACACCCATCAATCAATTGACACAGTGGTTATCTATAGGGAGCTTAAAATCCTTCACCATTTAGTGGTAAAACCCTGGCGCACAAAAGAAAATCGTAAAGTGGGTAAGGCTTAGATTTTGGATACTAGAGGCTCCCCTCAAGGATCATAACTCTCGGTTACGAATCCTGGTCCAAATTTGACACCTAGAAGTTGAGATTATCTTGCCCCCACTGGAAAAAGGTAACCATAGTGGTTTTTATTATAGAAAAAGCCACCCTATAGGTGGAAATTGTGGGAAACAACCACACATCTTCCTACCTTCACTCAACCTTATTCAAGGCCTTGATCATATGGGATATTGGTTTTTTGGAAGGCCAATTTCAAACATAGTTTAGGACTTGTTTGAGGCATATTTGACCTTATAGGCTTGAGACTTTTTACTTTTCAAGGATGAGACTACTTGAATTAGATTATCATAAGAACTTATTTAGGAAACCACATTGCACCATTTCACGTAGTTTTTTCCTAATGATTGTTAATTCGATTCAATTTTTCATCCCTTTATCCTTTTAGATTCATACTCATCCTAACACCATAGCACTTATCAATAACTAGTCACGGAGATTAAGAGGTGTTCACCCTCAGTTTCCTCTCAAATGGCCTCTTACACCTACTCAACAAATAAAGGTCGCTCACCCTAGCCCATCGTTGGGTTATAACTCATGATTCCTCTAGTAGTTCATCTACCTCAAAATCCACCCAACCCCAACTAGCTACCATGGTAGGTGTTAACCCTAGGAGTAATGTCGGTCCCACTATAGGTGCTAACAGTAGAGGAAATATCAATGCTAATGCTAGTGCTAACATGGATCCTAACCTTAGAACCAATGTAGGAGAACCTACTAGAATGAACATCACTCTCTCATTTCTCCTCGTCATGGTCAACTTAAATCTACCTAATTTAAGCCAACTCATATGTGATCCTCTTCTCCATGATCCAACGTGGCCCCTGTGTAGAAATTCCAATAAACTTGAATCTACTTTGTGCATCAGCAAAAACAATTAAACGATCATGAAATCATGAAGCATATAAGAGAAAGAATTAAATCAATGCATTACGTAATGATTTCATAAGGAAACCACATCTAAAAACCCTTGATATTTGTATATTTCATTAGCCGGAAAATATGAGAAGATTACAATGCTTTTATCAAGCCCAAGCAAACCACTGCGCTATCTCTATCTGTCTCACTCCTTCCTAGACAAGTTTAGGCCAATACTTAACCAAATTTTGACTTGCCAAAGTCCATATTTTCTTGCATTGTTTCTTTGGGAATTAGAACCCTATTAATTATGGAAATTCCTCAATATGAATTGCACGATCCTCATAGGCCTTCCTCCAATTTCATGCACCACCTATGCAATTCAGATGATTATACAACTGATAGTACACTATCCCTAAACTCCAATATCAACTGGGTAACTCTCAGATATGACATGCATGAGTTATTTATGAATGAATCATCAGTGAACTTGTTGAACACATGAAGCAGCATCCCACTATTTGACCTCCTACTAGTTCCTCCATCAGTTGGAACTAATTTAACTAACTTTAAATCAGTTAAACTGAATTAATTAAATACAAATCAAAATAAACTCAACCAGGGCTCCTATAATGTAGGATACACTCTACATGACTCAAGTTAGACCCTCAACTTGAATTAACTAAGCCAACTAAGTCGATTTAACTTAGTTAACTCATACAAGTTGTCTTGTGATGTGGAATTGAAATTTTATTCCTAATTTAATTCAAGGACAAAATTAAATTGGGATTTTATTATTTCATTTTCAACACTCCCTCTCAACAAGAAAGGGATTATCAGATACCCCAATCCTACCTCTATGGAACTTGAATTTTCCTCTTAACAATGCCTTAGTCAAGATGTCTACATCATGTTCCTCTGTAGGAATGTACTCTAGAACATTGATTCCCCTCTACACACAAACTCGTATATGGTGATATCGGATGTCAATATGCTTTAACCGATGAGGAAAAACTGGTTTCTCAAAGAGTTGATACAACTCTTATTGTCACGGTAAATCAATGTAGGATCCATCTGCTGACCAAATTTTGCCACTACTCCACTACTTACTCCATTAAAGGCATTCACACTTCAAATTACATTCCCTCATGTTGATTTAGTCAATTTGAACCTTTAATGAAGATTCTCGAACAAGATACATCAACAAAACCAATTAAAACATCCGAGTGTGAAAAATCTGGAGAAACTTCATCTACAAGCCCAGTAGCTCCCTTGACGCTACTCTGCATGCGACTGGACCTATATTCACTCCCATAGGTTGTTTTCCATGCAACTGGAGCCTAAAATTTCTCCCACAAGCTACTCTCCATGTGACTGGGCATGGGATGAAGGGAAAACATAGCGCCTTCAACTCAGAACTGCCTCCAACTTGTTGCTCAGTATCTCTAACATCTGTAAAACTTTTCCAATCCATGACAAGCCTTAAAACCATCTCAAAAACCTCCTGAAGAGTTCATACATGATGTAGACATCATAAGTGCAATAATGGCCTCATGAGAGCATAAACTACATCAAGTGGCATCAAGCATGAACCATCTCTAGGTTTTGTCATTTGTATCATCCAAGAATTTTTCATTTGTGTAATGTAAAGGAGGTTTCCCCCTTGAAGAGGCTAATTTTGAAGTCGTTGATTTTTTTAGCACTCCAGGAAACTCTCCTATGGTTGCAGCTCAGAGATGCCTGGTAACATATAATCTTCAATATTGTTCTCTGAACTATTGGAATGAAAGATGGTTTGGATCAAGCCAGATTAACCATTTCAACTCTGTTTTGACTCAAGACATGCATGAACATCCTCAGCTTTACAAGGCTTTAGACCACTAATGCTCAATAGTTTGTAGATTTAATGAATGGATGGAGAATACCTACTATACCAGCAGACGCATATATAAACACATATGAATGGCCAACTACAGGAAGTAAAAGAAGCTTGCAAATCTAATTTATCAATGCAGAGATAAGATGACAGTTATCTGGCATTAGACACAGAAGAAACATGAACAACCTATTCAAGTGCAAGCTTGGAACAGAAGAGAAAATGGAAATTGAACATATAACAGTAAAAGAAGCTTATATTGCTAGAATGAAGATGAGAAGCTTGAGTAGCAAAGTCTCAATAGTCTCCAGAAGTTGAACCTCTGTTACATCTTGTTTTCAGCTATTTATAGCTTGTTTACAATGGTCCTGAGCCTTTTGAGGCTTCAGGTGTCTTAATCTATCCCTCTATCTTGTTTAACTGATTGATTCCCTCAATAGGCAGGCATGGCCCGGCGGTTTTCCTCTTCTAACAAAGGAATAACTGCATTCAAATATTTTGGGTAGTCGTTGCACTATCTAAGAGCTCTACCGTTCCAGAGATGCCCCACAATCATTCTATTTGTTTGCTGAGCTGTGCTGTCGATGCCCATGATTGCTTCTCAGCCTCTGTCTCCCGGAATTTATTTCCTGGCCTTTGTTTATGTGATAGAATGGGTCTTCGGGCCTTTGTTATCTTCTAAATGCAAATGGGGACTGCTTTCTATTATAACAGAGAAAATATGCAACTGTGAGAAATCCTGCCAAACCTTAAACATTTTAGAGTTCAAAAGTCCTTAACCATGGCATATATATCTATCGAGTTCGTCCTTTGGGTCGTTGTCGCCTATCACAAACGGCATGGTCCCTTTGTATCCTTTGTTCCTTGAAATACTTGAAAAACCCAGGAATACATGAAAAAGGCCTCCCTCCGGACTTCAAATTTTATAGATTTCATTCCCGAACCCTTTCGGGTTCGGGCTTCATCGCAATCGGCGCTACTGAGTTCCCCTTTGTATTTCATTATATAACGAAATACATTGAAAATGGGCTTTGGCAGACGTGAAAGATTATACATCTTGCTTCTGAAACCCATCAGGTCCGAGTCTTATCGCATCGCGCACATATACATGTAAACGCTATGCCCCTTGTCTTTCCCTATTACGATCCACCGATGTGATGTGGGTTGTCGATCTACGTGCGCAATTGACAGTCCATGTTGAATCACCAATCGCGATCGCTCATTTCATACTGTCTACGCCGATAACCTCTGACTCGCCTCCCCGACTGCGATCTACCGATACGATATCCGTTGATGCGATGTGGGCCATCGATCTGATCACGCGATCGATGGTCCCCGTTTAATAGCTGATCACCATTGCCATCGCCCCTTGGTTTCCGCCAATTACGATCTGCCGATGTAATGTGCTGACCCGATCATCGACGATTGTTGATCGGCAATGTCTTTCACCTATTGCCGCTACCTACCTATGCCGATTGTGATTTTCCACTTAGATCTGGGGCGTTGATCAGCCAGATCTAATAGGTGCTATGATTTAGACTATTTTTCATGGTTTTTCATGGTTTTTGGAGTGTTTTCGCCTCCTGATAGTGCATTTCTGCCCTTCCAAGGGCTCTTGGCATGCGATGGTTTTGACTTTGAATGGTCCTTAAGAGGCTTTTGAAGACTTCAAGAGCATATATGGATCCATTGGCATGCTTTTAAGAAAATTTGGAGACTTTGGGGCATATTTGGATCCATTTTTTGGGCCATTTGCCAACAAGGCTAACACTAGCTCCTTTTGGGGATGAAAGCCTCCCTGTGAGGTTTCAAGAACTGCAGAGCAATGCCTTTCCTATAAAACAAAATTAAATTCTTCCCCTAGTGTTCCATTGGGCATGGAGTCTTTTTAGCATAACATAAAAACTGAAAGAAAAAAAAAACATATGTACAATAATAAGGTTTTCGAGCCTTAAATGAAATAGAGTTTCAGGAACCGCCCATTTACGGGCTACCAAAAGGGCCTCCTCCTTCCAGATTGTGTAGGATGAATGTATTGTTGCGTTGAACTTGAGCGATGACAAAAGGACCAGTCCATAAGGAGTCAAACTTGCCATGATTACCTCTCTTTTCCTTCAATGCATCCCATATGAGCACCCAATCACCAACTTGGGAATTTTCCACTTTTGCCTTCCTGTCAAAGGTTCCTTTGATTTTCTTCTGATGGACCTATGACTTCTCAACTAGCTGCTCTCGGATCTGTTGTAATTCAACTAGGTTATTCATTCTTATTACTAAGTCATTCTCTTCATCTTGTTCTTCTTGCAAGAACTTAGCCACAGGGAGGATCAGCTGGATAGGGAAAACAGCATCAGCACCATAAACCAGTTTAAATGGAGAGTTCGCTATGGACTTTTTGATGGAAACTCTGTCAGCCCATAGTTCAAACTTCAACTTGGAATCCCAGCTCTTTTTGTTGTCTTCTAACAGTTTTTTGATTATCCTTACCAAACTCTTGTTAGATGATTCTGCCAGGCCGTTACCCTGAGGATAATATAAGGTAGAATGCATCACTTTAATGCCCATGGATTCAGCCATGTCCATCAATTCTTTTGCCTTAAAAGCTGCTACATTATCAGTGACTGGTTTGGTTGGGCAATCAAATCTAGTGAAAATATTCTCATTCAAGAACTTTATGACAACTTGATGATTGGAATTCTTAGTGGGTATAGCCTCAATCCATTTGGTGAAATAATCAGTGGCTACTAAGATCCATTTGTGTTGTCCACTGGAATGTGGCTTAATCTCACCTATAAAGTCAAAGCCCCACTGCTGGAAGGGACCATTGACATGTATTTGCTTTAAGGGCAGAGATTTTAGTTGTTGTCTTCCTGTAAACCTCTGACATTTGTCACAAGC
This sequence comes from Pinus tabuliformis, assembly GCA_031772625.1. Taxonomy (NCBI): domain Eukaryota; kingdom Viridiplantae; phylum Streptophyta; class Pinopsida; order Pinales; family Pinaceae; genus Pinus; species Pinus tabuliformis. The sequence goes on from CM062806.1 coordinate 175,355,814, forward strand.
TTTTACAAAAGAAAACACATCAGAGAACAGTGTAGGCCATGTTATCGGGAAATCTAGTGTCTATGCAGAGCTGCTAGTCCCACTAAGACGGGTAGCTATCTTAGAAACAAACAAATTAAAGTTACTTTCGTTTTCCTTTATGAGAAGTAGATAGGATAGGATCAAAGAATACCAACCTCGATCTTTCGCTCGGTTCTTTGCTTATTCCTTCTCCTCACCAATGGGTCTTTGCCGCTTCTCCTTTGACCACTTCGCTTCTACCTGTAAATTCAAAGCGGCATAATACCTTCAAAGTGCAAAGGTCTACAACCATAAACAATATAGGACCAGATATATATTGACCACACATATACATATACTATCAGACATACGAGAATGTGGAGGAAAACTTGAATAGCTTTATTGATGTAAAGATTAGAAGAGAGTATTACAACTCATTGGTCTGACCCAGCGTCACCCTCCCAGCATGAAAGCCCTTCTTCACCTCATGAAAATCTTAGATCACCCAACACTATGATTTTCCACCAGGAACCAAACAGCACTTCCTTACAAGATACAAAATTCCAGCCTCTAGATCTCTGGGATGAGGGATCCATATATAGATGATTGCAGGGAGGTGAGTCAACTTCTGGGATTTTGATTAGTGTCTTCTCTCTGATAGTTCTTGATTCCACTTGGATATTGATGATCTCTTACTCATCCCTAGGCGAATTCAGAGAGGCAAGTGTCACAGGAGAAGTTTCTGGAAGATTCCATGATCATCCACCTCACAAACTGTCTCTTCCATTTGTCCATTATCGCCCATCGCACCCTATAGAAGGGATTTCCAGTATGCATCACACCTTTTACACTGGGCAGGTGAGATGCATCGCACCCTTAGCACTGAGCAACCTGTATGGTCTAGTTTTGACCAGTTCTGAGCAGTTTTCTGTGGAGAACTTCTGGGAGATGATGTAATCAGCTGACCTTGTTCCTTTAGGGCATGAAACAACACTTTTAGGGACTCAGAAGCCCTTGGTTTATGGACATATATGATTGGGGTTGCAGTGCCCAAAAATGTCTATAACAGTTGCCCCCTAAAGCATGAGGTCGTTAATATTTTGATGTCGGGTGAAATTCTTTATCATGAGGATCCGAGGTTTTTCGAACTAGAAGGCGACCTGTAATAAGATACAATACAATACATTATCTTCATAATATTTTCATGATCTAGCTAAGGTGGGCATTCCCATGCTCATCTTTATAAATTCATTTTCATGTACATAGGACAGACAATCGTCTGTGTGGCAGACTGATGATTCTGATAGGGCCATCATCCTTTGATTCAGATGATCATCTGTGTAGAAATGATGTACATTTGATGTCTTTATTTTTCCTGAATATATTACAGCCCGGATGGATGAAACTAGATCTGGGGTCTTCAAACTCGTCCAATCTTCGCCTAAAGTACAAGTCGATCCATGTGAAAAATGTTCTGGAGTCGAACATGGAAAGACATCGTCTGATTACCAACCAATGATGTAAGCTGTTAACAGGCGCGAGAGGAATCACCGATGATGATGATGACCCTCAAGGTATGGCAATACAATTTGCGTGGTGTGAAAATGGGACTTGGCGTCGAACACAACGCAAAATCTCTCGGTCGAAGACCATTGATGTAAACCTATCGCTGAAAGTGAGAAACTTGCCATTGAGGCATGCAAGCTTCAAAGTATTGAAAGGGTTGTTCCTAGGTCGACTTCTTGGATAATGAGTTGATGTCGACAAGAAGTGACCCGTCGTAGGATGGCTTTAATGAATCCCACATCTATGACACGAAATGGAGCAAATGACTTTTGGAGGTGAAAACAATCTGATGATACAGGGTTCAGGGTGGTGGTCATGAAAGAATGAAGCGTAAAGGTATTGCAGCGGATGAGACACAAGATGGGTTGGTGAATTCTTTGATCGACTTCTCTTGAACATATCGGCGACACTAAAATGGATTGGTAGCATTAACCCCAAAGATGGATCGTATGGTGGACCAATGGTAATATGACCGGTGAACGAAATAACCCAACCCGACTCAATCATGGTGACGGAATGAAAGTGTCATGTTCAAGAGCGACTCGCTACCAACAAAGTTTCTTCAAGTTTTCTTCCCAATTTTTCCTAGTCATTGCTGACCAGTACCTCTTTATTTTTATCAAGCTTGAGGAGGATAACATATGCTTGTTCTATAATTTTCCCTTCGGGAAAACCCGTCGCTATGTTTTAATGAGCCTAGCGATAGTGAAACTCGTTCTTATCTGCATGGACAAGTTTGTCGCTATTGGTTTTAATGAGTTTAATGACAAAGACAACTCGGTCCTTTTTCAATTTTAGAGAGTCTGAAAAGGGATGGAAAGGAAACTCCAGTGATCCTTTTTCGTCATGTAATCCCTTAAGTCCGAAAAAGTATAAAACAATACGAAAGGGATGAATTTTTGATAGTTTTAACGAGCCGAACAAGACAAGTACTCGATCTTTTTGTGTAATAATCCCTCAGGTCCAAAAATACTAAAATCCAGAGGAGGGATAGCACTCCCGGTAGCTTTAACGAGCTAGAGAGGCCAACTGCTCGGCAATCTTTTCATATTTTACGAGTCAGACAAAAAGAGCTTAAAGGAGACTTGTTTTTTAGGAACGAGCGATAATTTCAGGTAGCAGCTAATTCCAGGTAAGGTTTGGAATTTTCCAATCACGACAGTGTCACAAGGATGGCTAACAAAATCACTCTTCGCAGTTGTTCCTCAAAAGGGGTAAACAATCAAATGGAGGCGAATGATCGGCTAAAACAGAGTGGAGGTGATGATGAGAACACGACCAAGGCTCAAGCGCTGATGATAATGCATTGACAATGGTTATTTACCAGAAATTGGTTCATTTTTTAATGAGCTTAAACTCTGGGGGAAACATTTGCTCATTGCTTAGGTTTAATTTTTAACGAGCTTGAACTTCACATAAAAACTGCTCGTGCCAGTCGTATGATAATACATCTCATCGGTAGATTCCATTTTTATGGAGCTTGCACCTTTCAAAGCTTTGCTCCGTATCCTTTTATTATAAAAATTAGGAACAACCAATCCTACGAGTTTAAATGGTTTTAGAATCTACAAACTAAGAAAATAAATGGTCGTTCTTCACTTGCACGCAAAAAGGTTTGCATTCCCCCAGGTATAGTGAAGTAGAGTTTCCACGTTACCCTTCAATTTGCAGACAAAACATTTGTTCTATCAGGAAAGGCCTACCTTCTGACGGAGGTATCTTATTCTAGTCTAATAACCTCTTCCTATATGGATTGACGTCAGACCAGTCACATTCCTCCACGGAAACCTACTCTATACCCAGAGTTTTCCTGCCGAAGCAGACCAAGGTGCATGCCCCCTGGGTTTCAGTCCTGACCCCTGAATTACTCGCGTTCTTCAAGGAGACAGACTGGATATTGATGAGACATTCCTTGCGTAAAAATACCATTTAGGGATGGCATTTTACTATTAGCTATGTGTGAGCCGGGGAACAAAAGCTGGTCTACGAGCTGGACCATTCGACCTTCATGCGGAAAACACATTACTCGAAAGAGTGAGGAGACAATGGCTCCCATGCTATAAATATAGTCACGCCCAAGGAGCATATTATAATCTAAAGGTCCTTGGACTACCATTACGTTCATATAAGCAGTTTTCCTTCTCAAAGTTATAGGAAAACTTGGAAAGATCCCTAACGGTCGACTGGTTCCTTTATCAAAGCCTGTTAGATTCTACATCTCAAGCAGAAGCGATGGCGAACCAAGCACTTTCCAAGTAGTTGAGGAAAGGATACTCACAGAAGCCCCCTCATCTATGATGGTACCAACCATGACCATTCTGTAGGTTTGAACAATGATTCGGAATGGTACACTAGTCGGTAAACGGGGTCTTCCTAGTAGATTCCAATCGAAGGAAATGACTAGGTTGCTCGGAGGTGGGACCGAATAAAAGGCCGGGTCTGACTCTGACGAACTTCCTTCCTACAGTAAACGAACGGGTAGATTTCCCCCATGTTCATTGGAGTCTATGTTTACAAAAAGAATTTTAACGGTGTCGTTCTCATTCTCTTCGGTGATTGTGTCATCTGAAGATGGACCTTTCGAAGACAAGACCGAGTCGACTGCTGCCACAACCTTTTGACTTTTGTCTGGTATGGATTCAGTGGGTTTATCTTCAATGATAGATGTTTCGACCGACCACAAAGTTATGTCGGTCGGATTTTCAACTAGTGATGGACTCGGCAAGAGTTTCTTGTATCTAGGAGGAAGCCGTAGCGGTGAAGTGGGACGGTTATCCAAGGCTCTTTTAGCTTCGTCCAGGAAGGGACAACGGTGGATGGCATGATTGCCTTCGCACAGTTTTCAAGGAAATTTACATCTTCCTTTCTGTCCAGAGACTTCGTCTTCACTAGTTGAAGGTGTGCTTTCAACATGATCGTCAGAGGTTGATGACACCAGATTGTGCAAACAAGGAAACCAGTCCCTTTAGATTCTGGGGATACAAGTACAATCTCAATGATAGTGGTCCACTTTGCAAATGACACATGGAGATTTAGGTCTGTATGGTACAGTGTGTGGATTTTCGCTAGATGATGCATGGTTACCCCTTTTTTCCTTTGGCTCCTTCTTCTTCTTTTCCTTCTTCTCCTTCCCCTTCTTCTCCTTCTTAGTTACTTGATTTTTTGCTTTACCAGCTTCATCAAGCGAAGAGGAAGGAGGAGAGGGAGAAACGGACGAAGTAGAAGGTTGAGGGGTAACTCTAGTATCGTCTAGTTTCTGACTTGATTGTTCAGGAATCACGGTATTCTGAACGATGGAGGTCAAGAAGAGCCATATTTGCAAGCCAATCGTCAATCCTGGAAGTGACAATGTGGCCATATGAGGTGCACCAACATCTGCCCAAGAGGAGAAAGGACCAGGATTTCCTCCAAGGGGAAATCCTTGGTTGGTGGACTCAATTTTCTCAACCTAAGACCAACGAGAGAACAGTGACATTATTCCGATTAAAATAAATTTTAGACGCTTTGACACAACTTGCTTTTTCAACTTTAAGAGTTGAGAAAAAACAAAATATGACTCTAGTCGCCTTCGATTTTTAATGAGCCTGAAGTGACAAGTGCTCAAATGGACCTTTTCCTTTAAGGAGCCTGAAAATGAATGAAAGAGACTACTTTGGAAGTCTAGACAGAGGGATTACCAAACCAATCACAAAATTGCAGAATACTTTTTATAGTATGGCAGTCAATCTTCCCGAATGTTGTGTTCAGTGCAATGCGATCGATAGGGCAGCAGACACGGCTTCCTATGGATAAAGGATATAGCCTATTGTGGTCTCCCAATATATACTCGACGGTACGTGGGAGCACAAGTCCGTACTAGCACTTGTCATCTCAAAGAGGAGTAATCACCCAACCAACAATGAAAGCGATAGTTACCAGGCTTTACGACGCCGGAATATGTCTCTAGCCTAGACTTCTAAATGTTGTGTGTTAGGTTCCAAAGTGTTTTTATGTTCATTGAATTTATTTTACTGTTGATCTTTCTTAAGAAATTTTCCTTTCAGGTTCACTGCATGATGTAGATATATAATTCCTAAAATGCAATCTAAGATGATAAACAATCGTTTAATCTTCTTTTTACAATGAAAATCCTAGCTACTAAATAAAGAGAGATGATATTCTTTCAACATAGAGCAGAGAGCACACACTAGATGCATTGTCCTAAATCAAACCAACAAGCAGTCTAAATGTAAATGCACATACATGTGTTTGTTTTTCACTTTCTTAATGTGTGAATGACATAAAGAGTGTTGAGTACAAATCTGAATTATCTTTTCAAAGCGACAGTACTAACAAATTTCTCTTCAAAAACGAAAGGAAGATAATGACGACACTTTGCGACTTTGAATTGAAAACTGCTTTTGACACTTGAAAAACTACTAATTCAAATCAAATACAAGAGTAACTATATAATCAACCATCAAGAACGATAGGATTCTTTTCTTTGACTGAAAACAACACTTGCGACACTTCCAAATCAAAATACGTCAGTTTGATTACGCTACTTTTTGTAAAAGAGAACTGTAAATGGCACACAATACATAAAAAAATTCACAATTCTTTGTACTATGGAGGTGGAATCATGCAAAGGAAGGGAGTTTCCACAGTGGTATACTGATCATAGACAGCAAAAACTCCTGAATAAAGCTGAAGAGAGTGAACAAAGAAACCAAAATCTGGAAGCAGAAGAGGTCTTATTTGATCAGCGCACCTGCAACACACGAAAAGTGTGATGCAGCGCACCTACTGTACACGGGAGGTGCGATGCATCCAGATTCCCAAGAGGAGAAAGTGCGATGGTTTAGGGACGAGACTTCAACTTCGTTCTTGGTCACAGTTTGCAGCTTAGTTCAGGGATTTAGGCCGACCTAATGATATTCAGTAAATAGAAATCACAGTGGCTGATCTAATGAAGTTACTAGAGCCACAGCTAGGGCAATTAGGATGTTTGCAAATCGATTGTTCAGTTTATAAACAAAACCCGGATATAGATTGAAGCAGCATTGATCTACTTTGCACTTGCATAGAAAATGCAGTTTGAAGGCTAGCTGGCTTGACTTCAGGCTCTGTCTGTAAGTTTATAAAACAAACAAATATAGACAAGCAAACAATCTATTCACTCCCCAGCGGAGTCGCCATTTTGTTATCGGGAAATCTAGTGTCTATGCAGAGCTGCTAGTCCCACTAAGATGGGTAGCTATCTTAGAAACAAATAGATTAAAGTTACTTTCATTTTCCTTTATGAGAAGTAGATAGGAGAGGATCAAAGAATACCAACCTCGACCTTTCGCTCGGTTCTTTGCTTGTTCCTTCTCCTCACCGACAGGGCTTTGCCACTTCTCCCTTGACCACTTCGCTTCTACCTGTAAATTCAAAGCGGCATAATACCTTCAAAGTGTAGAGATCTACAATCATAAACAATATAGGACCAGATATATATTGACCACACAAATGCATATACTATCAGACATACAAGAATGTGGAGGAAAACTTGAATAGCTTTATTGATGTAAAGATTAGAAGAGAGGATTACAAACCATTGGTCTGACCCAGCATCATCCTCCCAGCATGAAAGCCCTTCTTCACCTCATGAAAAGCTTAGATCACCCAATTCTATGATATTCCACCAGGAAACCAACAACACTTCCTTACAAGATACAAAATTCCAGCCTCTGGATCTCTTGGATGAGGGATCCATATATAGATGATTGCAGGGAGGTGAGTTAGCTTCTGGGATTTTGATTAGTGTCTTCTCTTTGATAGTTCTTCATTCCACTTGGAGATTGATGATCTCTTACTCATCCCCGGGTGAATTTAGAGAGTCAAGTGTCACAGGAGAAGTTTCTAGAATATTCCATGATCATCCACCTCGCAAACTGTCTCTGCCATTTTTCCATTCTCACCCATCGCACCCTACAGAAGGGCTTTCCAGTATGCATCGCACCTTTTACACTAGGCAGGTGGGATGCATCACACCCTTAGCACTGACCAACCTATATGGTCAAGTCTTGACATTTCTGAGCATTTTTCTGTGGAAAACTTCTAGGAGATGATGTAATCAGCTGACCTTGTTCCTTTAGGGCATGAAACAACACTTTTAGCGACTCATAAGCCCTTGGCTTATGGAAATATATGATTGGGGTTGCAATGCCAAAAAATTTCTATAACAGGCGAGTAATACCCAGCCCTCAAGATCTTGTGAGCTGTGGTTTTCCAATAATGATGCCCACCACAGATGCTAGAATGAAACTGGTGTATGACCTCTACAGATTGTTCTTTATCTAGACACCTCAAGAGGATTCCTGATGGGTCTTTCCAGTAAAGAAGATTTTTGTCAGTGTAGATTTGGCTGATCTGAGTCTAGTGGTATGAGCTTGACTTGAACTAAGCCTTGGAGGAACTTCCAACTTCTGCAAGAAATGAACTATGTTGGCATACCATTCGCATGTGGCTAGATTTTCAGCCACGGACTGATTCTGCTTTTTCTCTTCTAATGCTCCCCTTGTTTGCTCATCATCTGAAGTTAAACTCATGAAATTAATGTCTAACAAGCTGCAATTTTCTTCGGCCATGAGCTTAGCCAAGCCCTGGCCTTTAACAAGCTTAGTGGGCTTCACCTCTATGTCAAATTCTATGAATTTTGCAATCCATTTTGCCCTCTTTCCATCAATATCTAGCTGAGTCAAGACATCTCTCACTGAAGCTGAGGGCACATATGTAATTACTTTGGAATGCAGAATATAAATCCTGAATTATTTCAAGGATTTTATGAGAGCATAAGCTTGCTTCTCAATAAGGTCATACCTTAGTTCAGCATCCCTTAGAGTTTTGCTGAAAAAGGCCACGGGGTGCTCTATGCCTTCATCATTTTTCTGCAATAAGACTGTTGTTGGTGTATCATAAGAGGCAAAGAGAAGATACAAAATCCCTTAGTGTAATCTGGGCTGATTAGAGTGGGAGCCTCCATGATAGCTTGCTTGATGGCTTCAAAAGAGCTTCTTGAAGTGACTGTCCATTTTATCTTCGATCCTTTCTTTAGCATGGAATTGATGTGCTTTACTAACTCTGCAAAGTTTGGAATGAACCTCCTTACAAAGTTGTTCTTACCTAGGAAGGATTGGATATCCCTTTTCGACCTTGGGATGGACAATGTCTGAATGGCTTGAACCCTAGCTGGATCAATCTTCACACCTTCAGCAGAAACAATATGTCCCAGAAGTTTGCCTTCTTCTATAGAAAACTGTGACTTCCTTGGGTTGACTGAAATTCCAAACCGTCTGCACTTCAGAAAGAATTTCTTCAAATGTTTTAAATGATCTTTGTGGCTGCTGGAGAAGACTCTTATGTCATCAAGATAAATAAGGACAAACTTGTCCTTCTCTCCCACGAAGTCTATGTCCATGGCCCTCTGAAAGGTTGCCCCAGCATTCATCAGTCTGAAAGGCATCTTGGAGTACATGAAAGTGCCCCAAGGAGTAGTGAATGCGGTCTTTTCTTGATCTTTAGGATGTACAGCAATCTGATTGTAGCCTGAAAATCCATCTAGGAAATACATGACTCTAGCCCCTGAAACTCTTTGTAGCAAGTGTTCCATCTTGGGCATGGGATAATTATCTTTTTTAGAGCACTTGTTTAGATTTCTAAAGTCAACGCAAAGCCTGAATTCTCCATTTTTCTTCCTTACCACCACCAGGTTGGCTATCCACTTCGAATATCTTAGGGGAATTATGATTTTGGCATCTAACAGCTTCTTGATTTCTTTCTCAATCAAAGGAAGTAAGAGAGGGCTGACAGGTCTTAATTTCTGCTTAAAAGGGGTGTTGTTCTTTTCCGGTGGGATCCTATGCTGAATAATGTCTGGGTCATAGGTTTTGAGATCACTGTCTTCCCAGGCAAAAATATCAGTGAATTGCTTCATGAGGGAGAAATACTCATAATTCTAGGCAGGAGACAATTGAGTAGACAAATTGATGAATTTCGGATGGGCTGGGCTCCATATATTATGTTTACAAACGGTGAACTCATTCTCTATTTTGGCCGGCTTGTAGGGCATGTCATTATGATCGAAAAGCTTCTCTAGAGGCACCAATCCCTTTAGTATGTGATTACTGGGCAATTGGACGATTCTTTCTCGGACGATTTCACTATTTAGCTTGGACTGGTCGACTTCTTCCACGTTTTTATTTTCTTGGTCGATGTGCATTTCAGCAAATACCTCAACGACTTGTAAAAACCTGTTAATTTCTTCATCGTCTTCAAAAACTCTCCAATACTTGACATTATCTGGCATGGATGGTCTGTATTTTACCTGAACTTCATATGTCAATTTAGGAGGCAAAGGGGGAACAAACGTGCTAGCAGAGACAGCAAGGGAGTCGGCAAGCTAGTTCTTCATTCTTGGAATATAAGAAATGTTGAAAACTTTGAAAGAATATTTAAGCCTCCATACCTCATCCCTGTATTCTTTTAGCCTTGGATGCTTTTCTTGGAATGTTTTATTTACCTACTAAATGATGAGGTCTGCATCCCCAAACACTTGGAGGCCTTTGATACCCATTTCCTTAGTAGCTTAAGCCTAGAATCAAAGCTTCATACTCTGCTATGTTGTTTGTGACCTGAAAGGCTAATTTGAACGACAAATGAAAGTATTCGTGTGTTGGGGACATGAGGACTACACCTGCCCCTGCAGCTTCTTTGGAGCAAGCCCCGTCAAAGAACATACCCCAAATCTGTGGGTTTCCATCCTGTTGTGCTCTACAACAACCCCCCATTTCATATCATTTTTATTTATAAATGTTAACATATGAAATGGGTCCCTTTGAAAGTTTAATTGGTATCAATACTTCTATAGTTCAAAAGGGTCTGATAATCAAATGAGCTCATTTATTTAAGCCTTTCGAACAACCATTTTTCAACAAATAAAACAATCTTTTATTATTGCGATAAAGCGATCGCAAGATCGCATATCGCAATGACATGGAAAACGCATATAAGTGTCACATTGGTCTCCGCCGATGCGATTTCGCTATCGGCGATCGGCAATACTCCATACACATCTTAAAAACGCACATAACATAAGCTCCGACGCGACGCGATATCGGCGATCGGCTATCGGCGATACTTCGTATGCGGTCAAAGCATCTTAAGTCATTTACTCCGATCCGATGCAATTGCGCAATCGGCAGTCGGCAACATCCCATGCACATTAATAAGGCGCCCAGGTCTTACCCCCGATGCGATGCGATATCGGCGATCTGGAAATCGGCAATTCACTCTAAATGCACCTTGTTATATTTCTTTACACTAATCCGATGCGACGTCGCAATCGGCGTTCGGGAGGATCCTATGCTTATGATTATATAATACCTATTCTCCTAAAGCGATGCGATATCGCTATCGGCAATCGGAATTTCAAAAGGCATAGCTTGAAGATCTAAAGTATTATTGATATCCGATCGATAGAGCGTGGATTTCGAAAAAGCCGTTAAATGGAGGGATAAAGTGATGTATTCATATTTAAAGTTTTTCCCCTTCGATTAGCGATCACCTGCGCTCAACCGCCAAAATATCCATTGCATGCTTAAGGGAGTCATTCAGCCGGATAATGGTGTAATAAGCATTTAAGGAGTAGCAGGCCTTAAACGGCCATTTAATATATCTGTAATATCTTCTCATTGATTGGATCCGCAGCCATTTTTGAGAGTTAATCTCTCGGCACGCTTCGATTGATATATCTCTCCCACCATAGGTCCTCATTATTATATTTCTATGTTACGGTTTTTCTTGCCTTTGTGCAGAATTCATCTTTCAAGAGAAGCCTGAGAAAGATGGGAAAGAAATCTAAGAAGACCGCGGGTTCCGCTGCTACATCAGTTACAGGACAAGCTACCGTAGATAAAAAGAAGGGCTTAATATCAGATACTACATGCACGGGTCTTACCAGAGCTACATGGCAAGGCACGTATAATCTGCTAGAATCCGAACAACCAGTGGTAACAGTGACGGAAGCTACTGCGGATCCTATTCGCAAGTCTGATTGCACTCTCAAAGACTTAGCCGACTCTTTCCTTCACAGGATAGTGGCCAGAGAACATATTCTCCCCTACACAGACGTCGTGCGATGGGCAATTGAGGAAATTCCAATCCTCGACAGAACTTTTAGCACCAGAGATGGGAGGATGTTCGGATCGTTCAAGCCAGAGCATCTAAGGCAAATGTATCATTTGCCTGAGCCAGAGAAAGTGTATAACAAGACGTTCCTGGAGAAATTTGCAAGTAATAATGAAGTGGAATCCGAACCCATCCGGGATTGGAGGCAGAATCCAGCCAAACACAAGCACGAGTCTTCCGGTAAGTACTCAGTTGATTCTTTGGCTTCTCCCTATTGCTATGCAGGGATAATGATGTGTAGGCTATGGGGATTACATGACTCTGCTAACTTTATCATAGAGATGGTTCCTCTAATGGAAGCAGCAGTAAACAGCATAATTATGGATTGGGCCACTATTCTCTCTGATAAGCTAGCCGTAGTTGTTCGTGATTTTAGAGCTAATTCTGTTGTCACTGAAAGGAAAATTCCCCCGTTTTATTAAAATGCATATATTTTAGATACATTATGTTTCAATTCTGAGTTTCCCGTCCTCGGTTGGAGGTGGACTGCCCAAGACCCCTCACCCATTCATATATACCACCAAAAATTGTGGAAATCTTCTTATAAGCACCATTTGTACCAAATCTGCAATGGCTTTATGGTTCCCATTCATTATTCTATTTTTGATAAGCCCATTCCCAAAATCTCTTATCTAGCTTCTTTTGATTTACCGGCGGTAGCGAGTTTGTTTGGAGAAGAGAGATTTACCTACATTAGGGTTTTCGGTAGCCAAGCCAATCCGCATGTTCTCCCTTTGTATATTCCAGATAAACTGCTAGCAAGAGAAATCGCCTATCAAATTATGGCAGAAAGTACTACACAGACTCTCAAGAAAGAAAAGAAGAGGGGCTGGCCCTCTTTTCCCTTGAGAATTGGTGTTTATACTCTGCATGATCTCAAACATGCAGAAAAGGAAGCCACAAAGATTCAGTCCTTAACCCTGGCCACTATCCCAAATAGGCTATATGATCCAAAGAAAAATGCCTATACTGCATTGGAACAGGCCAAATTAACAAAATTTGACCATCAAGAAGATTGGTTTGACGACCTATTCGTTTCAGTCGAAACAATAGGTCAAGCTAAAGAACTTGCTCGATTGAAATATAATGATGAAGGGTTAACTGAGTTCAATAAACTTAGAGAGCAGAGGTTGCAAACTCTGCCTCTAGATTTACTGGCAACAACCCCAGCAACATCTTCAAGCGAGCCTGGTCAGCAACAGTCAAGCCAGCCTCCTGTTATAACAAAAGATCAGAAGAAGCAACAGGCAGAAAAACAGCAGAGAGTACAAATGGAACAAGAAGAGAAAAAGAAGAAAGAGGTAGAGGAACAGAAAAAGAGGGAACAAGAGGAGAAACAGAAAAAAGAACTGGCAGATAGGCAGAAAAGGGAACAAGAAGAAAAACAGAGGGGAGAAAAAGAGGAGCATCAGAGGAAATAACAGGAAAAAGAGCGGAGCGAGTCCCAAGCCGAGAAGCAGAAACAAACCACCATTGATCCCGAATTGCTCCAACAGTGGAAGCAATTTGACTCTATTATCAGTGGAATGGAATGTTCCAAAAATACGGACACCTCCAAAACAAATGACACACAGGACATCACTTCTCCTCAGGTTCTAAGCGGAACCAACGGCCCACCCATTTCTAAGGATGTTGAGGTAATTCCTAAAGACCCTTCCGATCAAATCGTTCTCCAGGTGGAAGATATTCCTCCCTTGGATGCTTTCTACAGACCAAGGCATAGAGCAGTTGTAAAGCAATCAAGGAAAAGACGAAGGACTGATCAACCTTCTATCTTTCCAGAGCAAACAGTCACGGGTAATGTAGTATGGAAGGAGGAATTGGACCCCTCCGATGACCTAACAAAGCTGTCACAGTATGCAGGTGCCTATTCTGCAGCGACTATTGATAAGGCATCATAGGTAAGTCTTCTACTGAAGACTAAGGACCAAGAAATTTTTGCACTACAGGCAAAAGTGACCGAGGCAAAGCAGAAGGCAGCACAAGCAGAAGAGCAGTTGCTAGCACAACAGCAAACGAACAATTTATTAACCCAGCAATTGCAAACAGAGAGGCAGAGGATCGACCAAAGCGCGATCCAGAAACAAAAGGAATTATCGGAGGCATTGGCACAGTTGAGGATAGAAAATGAGCTGATGATGAAAACGAAGGACAAGCAAATCGCTCAATTGTCATCACAGCTTGAAATAATCAAAGGCGCTCCACAAGTGGATGAGTTCAGAAAGGAAGCATCACTAATAAACAATGCATTGATATCACAAATTAGGCTCCTTTGTCAACAACTCACTGAGGCAAAGCCATTGTGCGAGTTAACTACATCCATTAATCAGCAGGTAGAAAAGGCCAGGAATGAGTTAGACCAGGCCGACGAGATCATAAGTGGATATCTTGACTGGCAAGATTCTGATCAAGGGAGAGAAGAAAATTTGCCTAAGATTTCAGAAACATATAAAGACATACTTTTTACAGAATGGCACACACAGGTGATGAAAGCAGAAAGGGCAGCTTCAAGGTGTAAATCAACCTCTAGCAACCTAGTTGATCTGGTTAACAACACTCTCTACTTGGAAAATATGATCTCCCAATGCACACCAGGAAAGATAACAACAAAAAACATGTTGGAGAAAACGTGTTATCCTGACTTGGAGGAAAAAGGGAGATTAATCGCTGGGGTTAACAGTTTGACCTTCGATGCATATTGGCTTTTCCTGATTAAGCCCCACACACAGAGAGCCGCCCTTAAGTGTTTGACAGATGCTATCAGGTGTATAATTCCTGACATTCAGGATGCCACCTATGCTACCCAGCTCAGTTCGCTTCTCAACAAACCACCCGAAGTTGAGCCAATGCTTGCGACAAGTCAGCTCAGGTTTAAAGGCAAGCAGCCTACCTGATAAATTATGTCACCGATTGTCAGATCGCTCCAGGAAATAGGATCAATATTTATTGATGCCAATTATGTAGGATTTATGTTTATTAGATAATTAGATTAGTTTAGTATTTATAGACCCTTTCATTGTTTTGGAAAGGGTCGTAAAATTTTGTAATAGACTTAAAGACTGAAGTTTGCACTACTATGCTTCAGCCTATATTCTTTTATGAAACTCGACCAATCATTCTTAATTTGACGAGGAAGTTTCTTTATGCAATTGCGCACTACTGTCTTTTGTTGGGGATGTTTTCTGAGTCGAAGGAAGAACTGCGACATAGCGATTGATATATGGGAGTGTTAAGCAGCTTATATGGTACTTTTATCTGCGTATGTATTCATTCCTTTTATATGAATTGTTGTGTAATTATTCTTGCTATTGTTGAATACATGTATGTGCTGTAACAGCAAATCTCTATCTCATCCCACTATTGGATGTTTTGCGATATGCCTTTTCCTTTAATCATGCATGTAACAATGATATAAATGATAAAGTGTGGTAATTTCGCTGTTATCGCTTTGCGTAACTATTTATGCACAGCAGCCTTGAATGATTTAATATCTATGTTTTAGAGATGGATTCATCTATATGCCTGTCTTAAAGCACAGATCATCAAACGCTACGCTTTAGAAATCGATAAGTCCCCCGAGGTAGATCATAGTTATTATATTTTTTCTTGCTGATAGTTTTAGTTATTCGCTTATCGCCAGCATATTCTATAAGTCATTCATCCATCCCGTTTACCTATAATTTTTGGGAAACTGGTCCCATTATCCCCAGTCGGAGCCACTATTCCAAACGGAAAAGGAGTTGTATTAAGGTCCGGACCGGGTGGTATCCCCGATGTTGTTGCAGCGATTTTCGAGGCATCAACATTTTTGGCACTAGAAGGAGGGCCATCAACTGTGAATGGAACATAAGTCAAAACCTATAAGCTATTCTAAGAGTAATTCTCCCTCCGTATCCCCTCGATCTTCCCATTTGCATACTGGTTCGCCGGTATCCAAACAAGGAGAAGGGGAATCAACTACCACTGCTCAAACTCATCATACTCCAGAACAATTGAGTCTTGAATCACCTGAAGTCCAGTCTCTTATCCACAAACTTCAGAGCTTCTCGATTTCACCACAGAAATCTGAAGTATCACAAAGCAGTGCGACTTCGCAGTTCAATTTAACTCATCCTCTCACCAGACTTCAGAGCGAAAAACTCGGTATTGAACCCACTGAGTTCCCTTTACCCAGAAGGAAAAAGGCGAAGAAAATTACTGAAGGATCTGATAGTGGAGAGCTTTCATCCACATCTTCCATTGCATCTTCCCCTCTGCAAAGTCAACCATCCACTTCCCCATTACATATTGTCATTCACCAGGGATTAGAAGCCTCAACATCCCAACCTGTTCACTCCTCATTATTAATTCCTTCCCATACATCTGGAATTCCAACAGTAGTATCAACCACTGTTGCTATTATAATGGCAGACCCATGGACTAGGCCAGGTGCAGTCAACATGCCTGCACCATTGCATCCTTTACTAGATGCTCCTGAAAAATGGCTACCTAAATTTAACCCAGATGACGGGACCCAGGCTGAAGAACACATTAATAATTTTATGTTAGCAGTCAACTTGAAAGGAGTAACAGAACAAGATGTTGTTGTTAGACTCTTCCCATACACCTTGCAAGGATCAGCGGGATCCTGGTATTTTTTCTTACCTTCTGGTTCAATTACCAGTAGGAACACTTGCCAAGAGCAGTTTCTTACCAAATATGGAGATGATAGGTCCTTAGCTACTTTAATAAACAACCTCTCCAATCTGAGAATAGAGCATAGGGAACCAATAAAGGAATTTAATGCTAGATTTAATAAACTCCTGAATAAAATCCCTACAGCTTCCAAACCAAGTGAACAAATTCGAAGTGAATGGTATATTACCGCCCTACCTGCCAATATAGCCATTTTTGTAGACAGGGCTGGCAAACCTACCTTAGCTGAAAACATGAGAGAAGCACTTGCTGTGGAAAAGCGCATCAATTCTCTAGAGAAGAAAGCTGCTTTGGAAGACAGAAAAGCCAAAAGAGTCTCATTTAAAGAAGATTCCAAGAAGAAAACCCCAAAAGACCCATACGACATGAAGGGTTTGCAAAAAGTCCTGAAAACTTTGTCTAACGAAATGGTTGAAATAAAGAAGCAGGTGGCCGAAACCTCAAACAAAAGACCATTTAGGACTTATAAGAAAACTGAAACAAAGCCACCTAATGTCATATCTAACGCAGATTCAGAGCAAGAAGAAGAGGAAGAGGAAATGAACTCACAAACTGATGATGAAGAAGAAGTAGCGGAATGCCACGGAATGTGGGATTTTATACTCCCTAACTCTGATACCGATAACGAAGAAGAAGCCTTCCCGGTTACTACAAGAAGTAAAAGTACTTCTGAACCTTCCCAAGCAACTTCAAAGAAAAGGAGTGCAGGTGCTACCACAACAAAGGAAAAAATTCCCCCAAAGAAATCACCTGTAGTAGTTCCCCAAAACCAGCCTTCAACTTCTAATTCTCCTTCAACATCCAAGACATTAGTGGTATCTGATTCAATGGAATATAACATTGTTGATGACATGAAGAAAACTAAAGCAAACATAAGTATGTTTGAACTTAGTAAATTAAAACATCAGCAAAAATTACTTCTTAAAGAATTGAATGTTGTTCCCTCTACACCCCTTCCCAGTGCAAAAGCTGCTAATGATTCAGGCCAACCTCCTCCAGGTATGGTTGAAGCTACCGATTCAGTTCTAATCGGAGATAGATCTAATTCTCATACTCCACCCTTCCTGCTGACCTATGAGATTTATAACAGAAACCTGCACAACTGTTTAATTGACTCAGGGGCATCATCCAACATAATGCCAGCTTCAGTTTGCTCTAAACTGAATATTGAACCCCAGAAGTCTGCCATTCATATTGTACAGTTGGACAGGACCAAAGTGCAGGTTGTGGGAGAAATTAATTCTGTAACTATCAGGTTGTCTGCCAATCCTAGAGTTGTACAGAGAATTGACATCCTAATAGCCGATATACCTGAATTTTACGATTTAATTCTGAGTAGGGATTGGTCCGAGAAATTGCATGGGTATATTTCCACCGATTGGTCACATATGTGGCTTCCCTACAAGATGAAGCCAAATCAAATAAGGATCAATCGAGAGAAGCACATGACCCATACAGTTACTGAATTTGAGCAAGAAAACCAACCTGTAGCGTTCAACAACAACATTTTGGGGAATTATTCGTCAGAGTCATTCTTTGGCAACTTTGTTGCCCAACCATCTCCTTTTTCAGTCAATCATTTTACATCTCAGATTGAAAATTTTTCACAAACTGATAAGTCTAGATGTTTTAATGATGCTGAGGAAGATGTAAATACTTTTGTTAATACTTCTTTATTTTGGTCTTTATATTTTGATGGCTCTAAGTCCAGCAAGGGCTCAGGAGCAGGTTGCATTTTGGTTAGTCCACAAGGAGAAAAGACAATGCTGTCTTGTAGGTTAGAATTTGAATGCACTAATAACACAGCCGAATATGAAGCTTTAGTCTAGGGATTATATAAAGCAATCGGCCTTAAAGTGAAATATCTAAAAGTATTCGGCGATTCTGAAATTATTGTTAAACAGGTGAGGAATGCAATTCATTGTCTTTCAAATCACCTCAAGAATTATCAATCGCTAGTACATGATCTTACCTCACACTTTTCAGCATTTAATATTTCCTCCATTCCTAGGTCGCAAAACTCAGCAGCCGACCTACTAACCAATGTAGCCTCCAAGCTTCTACCTTCTGAAGACTACAGCCTTGATAGATTTTCCGTAGAATTGCTTTTTAGGCCTTCAATTCCCGACAATGTCACTAATTGGAGAGTATTTAACCATGATGAAGATATCTTGCAATTTCTAACTTCTGAAAAGTCCTATGACAATCAAATTATTGAGGAGAATGACCATGATCTACAAATGAAAGAAACACCTCAGGAAAATTCAATTCCTAAACCAGTGGTAAAGCTCGAAGATCTTTATGATATCAAAGACAGGTTTAAACCTGTAATTAATGCAAAGCTTCAAAGTTCTACCCTTAGGTTCGAATTGATAAATCTAGGTACTGACCATGCTCCTCAAAACATCAATTTAGGACTAGGACTTTCCTTGGAAGAAAAGGGGGCATTCATTAAACTGTTAAGAAAAAACAAACAGGTCTTTGCTTGGAAGTATGATGATTTGAAGACATATGATACATCCATTATCCAGCATACTATTCCTATGCTTCCTGATCAGAAACCGATTCAGCAGAAGTTAAGAAAAATACATCCAAATTTAGAGAGCCAGATAAAGTCGGAACTCAACAAGCTCTTGAAAGCCAAGATTATTTTTCCTATCCGACACTCAAACTGGGTCTCTAATATGGTGCCAGTCAGAAAGAAAAATGGCGACATTCGAATTTGTATTGATTTCAGAAATTTAAACAAAGCGAGCTTGAAAGATAACTTCCCATTACCTACTATGGAGCAAATACTCCAATCAGTAGCAGGCTCTGAATTGATGTCCTTTCTTGATGGATTCTCAGGATATAACCAAGTTCTGGTTCATCCTGATGATCAACTTAAAACCACATTCAGAACAAAATGGGGAACATATGCGTATCAGAAAATGCCTTTCGGACTTATAAATGCAGGAGCGACATTCCATAGAGCTATGGATATAGCCTTTAGAGGGTTGATTAATAGAACAGTAGTCGTCTATCTACACGATATTACTATATTCTCTAAGAAGAGGTATAATCATTTGCATGATCTAAATCAAATCTTTCAGCGTTGCAAAAGATATGGTATTTCTCTTAACCCAAAGAAATCTTTCTTTGCTCTTGATCAAGGAAAAATTTTAGGTTTTATTGTATCCAAAGATGGCATTTATATCGATCCTGATCGGATCAAGGAAATCTCTGAAATCCCTTTCCCACACAATAAAAAGTCAATGCAGTCATTTTTAGGCCAAATCAATTTTGTTAAAAGATTTGTTCCTGATTTTTCTCAAATTATTTTACCACTTCAAACAATGATCAAGAAGAATTCAGTCTTCAAGTGGGGATCAGCAGAAAAGCAAGCTTTTGATATAATCAAGCACTCAATAATCAATGCCCCAGCCTTGAATACTCCAAATTTTTCTAATCATTTTACATTGTATACCATTGCATCCGACGTGTCTTATGATGCAGTTCTCACGTAGCTAAATGCTCACAATTTGGAAGCACCCATTTCATTCTTTAGCTCAAATCTTCAGGGTGCCGAATTGAATTACTCCGATGTAGAAAAACAAGCCTTTGCTGTTTTTAAAGCAGTCAAACATTATAGAACCTTCCTTTTGAAAACCCACACAAAAGTGATAGTTCCTTTCCCGGCAGTTAGGCAACTATTAATCCAAAAAGAGCTGGGTGAAAAAAGGGCAAATTGGGTCATAGTGCTTCAAGAGTATGACTTAGAAATTAGACCAGCAAAGATTGTTAGGGGTCAAGGTTTTTGCAGGATATTGGCAGGAGCATCCAACATTCCAGAATCAAGCGATATAGATCAAACTCAAGAAATCAATCAGATAAGTGTTACTAATTTTGGATCTCAATATGCAGATGTAATCTTTTATTTAAAGAATGGTTATGCACCTCCGAATTTGTCTTACAAAAACAAAAGGGCCATTAGGTTAAAAGTGAAAAATTTTACAATGTTTGATGACATGCTTTTTAGGCAGAATTATGATTCTATCTTGTTAAGATGCCTTGAGAAACCTGAAGCCCAAAAGGTTTTGCAGGAGTTACATGATGGACCAGCAGGAGGACATTTCGAAGCTGACACAACAACTCACAAAATTATTCATGCTGGTTACTATTGGCCTACTCTGTTTAAAGATGCCCATGAGTATGTAAGGAAATGTCTCAATTGTCAAACTGCTAGTGGAAGACAACGTAAACCAGCTTTCCCTCTGCAACCAGTCAATATTGAACAACCATTTGAGCAATGGGGATTGGACATCATTGGGGAGATTACTCCACCATCTTCCAAACAGCATAAGTATATCCTTACTGCTACCGATTATTTTACTAAGTGGGTTGAGGCAATCCCTTTAAAGACAGCAAATTCTGAAGCAATCATTGAATTCATAGATCAATTCATTATTACCAAGTTTGGTGTCCCAAAAGCTCTTGTTTTTGATAATGCATCTTACTTTTCAGGCAATGCTATGTTTGATTTCGCTATTAAAAGAGGATTTAAGTTAAAATATTCTGCTAATTACTATCCCCAAGGAAATGGTTTAGCGGAATCTACTAATAAGAACCTGATTAAAATCATTAAGCGAACTATCGAACAAAATCAGAGAAATTGGCACAAATCCTTAGTGTTTGCATTATGGGCTAATAGGATAACACTGAAAGCTTCTATTGGAACTTCTCCGTTTAATCTCGTATATGGAAAAGAAGCAATCCTACCCACAAATATTGTTATTCCTTCTTTAGCCCTAGTGCAGTTTATTGAGGAAACTCCTTCCTCTTCTATTTAGTTTAGACATGACCAGATTCTAAAATTAGAGGAGGAAAGAGAAAAAGCCAAGGTTATCCATGCCAAACATCAGCAAGACATCAAAGCAGCTTTTGATTCAGTCTCGTCCGGTTCAAAACAATTCCAAGTCGGTGATTTAGTTCTGAAATGGGACAAAGCCCATGAGGACAAGGGTAAACACTCCAAGTTCCAGAAGTTGTGGCTTGGACCATTTCAGATCTGTGAGAAGATAGGCCATTCAACCTTTACATTGCAAGATTTATCAGGTTTGAGAGATTCTCTCCCTGTTAATGGCCTTATCTTGAAGAAATTCTTTAACTGAGGAGGTAACCCCTTCTCCTTTCATTTCAGTAGGATTTTGTAGTTTGTAGGATTTTTAGAAAATAAGGTTGTGAGATATCTTCCATTGACCTTTTGCTGTGTTTGAAAAAGTTATCCCACAGAACCAGTATGAACATTTGCTTTTAAATAATAGAACTTTTAACCAAAAAAGGATAATTTCTAGGAAATTAGATATCATTGTATTCTGAAACCACAGTTCAAGTTTTTTCAACTCCTCTCAAATCATAGAAATATTGTAAATCATTTTCTGTTTGCAAATTGGTCTCAAAAGGTTATCAATATCAAGATAGAAATCAATCCAATCTTAGCATCTTCAACTCTTACCCTGTCATCCATTTACTCTTAAGGAAAAATTTGTTCACCCCATTCACCAAAGTTTATGATTATTCAGAGTGTAATTCTAAAATATAAGATATTAAAGATAAGAGGTCTTATTACAAGCCTGCTTACCATGTTCATAGGGAAATAGTTTATCTGACATTACCAATACTGCAAACCAAAACAAGGTAATGGCTTGAAATTACAAGACAAGGGGTCTTAGCACGAGCCAGCTTGTTCAGTTAGACTACTACCAGTGAATGGCATTGTCAATAGCTGGCCACCAAACCAGGACAATGGCTTTTTATCTTATCAACAACAGAAAAGGAAATAAAGTACAAAATATGAAAACATATTTTGAATTCATTCTGTTAATCACACTCTTAATTGGATGGGACAATGGACAATCACATGGTTAAAAGGTATCCATGTCGAAACTATAGATGTTTGCTGGCAGCAGAGGCTCTACCTATGACAGAGGAGTTTATTATAAAAGCTGATTTGGAAAGATATTCTATTTTATCATTATAAACCAATAAAGGCCTATTTTAAACACAGAATGTATTTATTTTCTTAAAAAAGAGGAAGTCAACAAAATAGTTTCATTTTCCTCAGAATACATAGAAATATAGTTATATTAGAATTTTCCCCTTTGATTGAAAATCTATTTTTGAAAAAGCTTAAGTGTTTCTATTTTTGACAGAGATAACTGGTTCTTCCAGCGAATCGCCAATTGTTGTGCTCTACAACAACCCTCCATTTCATATCATTTTTATTTATAAATATTAACATATGAAATGGGTCCCTTTGAAAGATTAATTGGTATCAATATTTCTATAGTTCAAAAGGGTCTGATAATCAAATGAGCTCATTTATTTAAGCCTTTCGAAGAACCATTTTTCAACAAATAAAACAATCTTTTATTATTGCGATAAATCGATCGCAAGATCGCATATCGCAATGACATGGAAAACGCATATAAGTGTCACATTGGTCTCCGTCGATGTGATTTCGCTATCGGCGATCGGCAATACTCCATACACATCTTAAAAACGCACATAACATAAGCTCTGATGCGACGCGATATCGGCGATCGGCTATCGGCGATACTTCGTATGCGGTCAAAGCATCTTAAGTCATTTACTCCGATCCGATGCAATTGCGCAATCGGCAGTCGGCAACATCCCATGCACATTAATAAGGCGCCCAGGTCTTACCCCCGATGCGATGCGATATCGGCGATTTGGAAATCGGCAGTTCACTCTAAATGCACCTTGTTATATTTCTTTACACTAATCCGATGCGACGTCGCAATCGGCGTTCGGGAGGATCCTATGCTTATGATTATATAATACCTATTCTCCTAAAGCGATGCGATATCGCTATCGGCGATCGGAATTTCAAAAGGCATAGCTTGAAGATCTAAAGTATTATTGATATCCGATCGATAGAGCGCGGATTTCGAAAAAGCCGTTAAATGGAGGGATAAGGTGATGTATTCATATTTAAAGTTTTGCCCCTTCGATTAGCGATCACCTGCGCTCAACCGCCAAAATATCCATTGCACGCTTAAGGGAGTCATTCAGCCGGATAATGGTGTAATAAGAATTTAAGGAGTAGCAGGCCTTAAACGGCCATTTAATATATCTGTAATATCCTCTCATTGATTGGATCTGCAGCCATTTTTGAGATTTAATCTCTCGGCACGCTTCGATTGATATATCTCTCCCACCATAGGTCCTCATTATTATATTTCTATGTTACGGTTTTTCTTGCCTTTGTGCAGAATTCATCTTTCAAGAGAAGCCTGAGCAAGATGGGAAAGAAATCTAAGAAGACCGCGGGTTCCGCTGCTACATCAGTTGCAGGACAAGCTGCCGCAGATAAAAAGAAGGGCTTAATATCAGATACTACATGCACGGGTCTTACCAGAGCTACATGGCAAGGCACGTATAATCTGCTAGAAGCCGAACAACCAGTGGTAACAGTGACGGAAGCTACTGCGGATCCTACTCGCAAGTCTGATTGCACTCTCAAAGACTTAGCCGACTCTTTCCTTCACAGGATAGTGGCCAGAGAACAGATTCTCCCCTACACAGACGTCGTGCGATGGGCAATTGAGGAAATTCCAATCCTCGACAGAACTTTTAGCACCAGAGATGGGAGGATTTTCGGATCGTTCAAGCCAGAGCATCTAAGGCAAATGTATCATTTGCCTGAGCCAGAGAAAGTGTATAACAAGACGTTCCTGGAGAAATTTGCAAGTGATAATGAAGTGGAATCCGAACCCATCCGGGATTGGAGGCAGAATCCAGCCAAACACAAGCACGAGTCTTCCGGTAAGTACTCAGTCGATTCTTTGGCTTCTCCCTATTGCTATGCGGGGATAATGATGTGTAGGCTATGGGGATTACATGACTCTGCTAACTTTACCATAGAGATGGTTCCTCTAATGGAAGCAGCAGTAAACAGCATAATTATGGATTGGGCCACTATTCTCTCTGATAAGCTAGCCGTAGTTGTTCGTGATTTTAGAGCTAATTCTGTTGTCACTGAAAGGAAAATTCCCCCGTTTTATTAAAATGCATATATTTTAGATACATTATGTTTCAATTCTGAGTTTCCCGTCCTCGGTTGGAGGTGGACTGCCCAAGACCCCTCACCCATTCATATATACCACCAAAAATTGTGGAAATCTTCTTATAAGCACCATTTGTACCAAATCTGCAATGGCTTTATGGTTCCCATTCATTATTCTATTTTTGATAAGCCCATTCCCAAAATCTCTTATCTAGCTTCTTTTGATTTACCGGCGGTAGCGAGTTTGTTTGGAGAAGAGAGATTTACCTACATTAGGGTTTTCGGTAGCCAAGCCAATCCGCATGTTCTCCCTTTGTATATTCCAGATAAACTGCTAGCAAGAGAAATCGCCTATCAAATTATGGCAGAAAGTACTACACAGACTCTCAAGAAAGAAAAGAAGAGGGGCTGGCCCTCTTTTCCCTTGAGAATTGGTGTTTATACTCTGCATGATCTCAAACATGCAGAAAAGGAAGCCACAAAGATTCAGTCCTTAACCCTGGCCACTATCCCAAATAGGCTATATGATCCAAAGAAAAATGCCTATACTGCATTGGAACAGGCCAAATTAACAAAATTTGACCATCAAGAAGATTGGTTTGACGACCTATTCGTTTCAGTCGAAACAATAGGTCAAGCTAAAGAACTTGCTCGATTGAAATATAATGATGAAGGGTTAACTGAGTTCAATAAACTTAGAGAGCAGAGGTTGCAAACTCTGCCTCTAGATTTACTGGCAACAACCCCAGCAACATCTTCAAGCGAGCCTGGTCAGCAACAGTCAAGCCAGCCTCCTGTTATAACAAAAGATCAGAAGAAGCAACAGGCAGAAAAACAGCAGAGAGTACAAATGGAACAAGAAGAGAAAAAGAAGAAAGAGGTAGAGGAACAGAAAAAGAGGGAACAAGAGGAGAAACAGAAAAAAGAACTGGCAGATAGGCAGAAAAGGGAACAAGAAGAAAAACAGAGGGGAGAAAAAGAGGAGCATCAGAGGAAAGAACATGAAAAAGAGCGGAGCGAGTCCCAAGCCGAGAAGCAGAAACAAACCACCATTGATCCCGAATTGCTCCAACAGTGGAAGCAATTTGACTCTATTATCAGTGGAATGGAATGTTCCAAAGATACAGACACCTCCAAAACAAATGACACACAGGACATCACTTCTCCTCAGGTTCTAAGCGGAACCAGCGGCCCACCCATTTCTAAGGATGTTGAGGTAATTCCTAAAGACCCTTCCGATCAAATCGTTCTCCAGGTGGAAGATATTCCTCCCTTGGATGTTTTCTATAGCCCAAGGCATAGAGCAGTTGTAAAGCGATCAAGGAAAAGACGAAGGACTGATCAACCTTCTATCTTTCCAGAGCAAACAGTCACGGGTAATGTAGTATGGAAGGAGGAATTGGACCCCTCCGATGACCTAACAAAGCTGTCACAGTATGCAGGTGCCTATTCTGCAGCGACTATTGATAAGGCATCAGAGGTAAGTCTTCTACTGAAGACTAAGGACCAAGAAATTTTTGCACTACAGGCAGAAGTGACCGAGGCAAAGCAGAAGGCAGCACAAGCAGAAGAGCAGTTGCTGGCACAACAGCAAACGAACAATTTATTAACCCAGCAATTGCAAACAGAGAGGCAGAGGATCGACCAAAGCGCGATCCAGAAACAAAAGGAATTATCGGAGGCATTGGCACAGTTGAGGACAGCAAATGAGCTGATGATGAAAACGAAGGACGAGCAAATCGCTCAATTGTCATCACAGCTTGAAATAATCAAAGGTGCTCCACAAGTGGATGAGTTCAGAAAGGAAGCATCACTAATAAACAATGCATTGATATCACAAATTAGGCTCCTTTGTCAACAACTCACTGAGGCAAAACCATTGTGCGAGTTAACTACATCCATTAATCAGCAGGTAGAAAAGGCCAGGAATGAGTTAGACTGGCAAGATTCTGATCAAGGGAGAGAAGAAAATTTGCCTAAGATTTCAGAAACATATAAAGACATACTTTTTACAGAATGGCACACACAGGTGATGAAAGCAGAAAGGGCAGCTTCAAGGTGTAAATCAACCTCCAGCAACCTAGTTGATCTGGTTAACAACACTCTCTACTTGGAAAATATGATCTCCTAATGCACGCCAGGAAATATAACAACAACAAACATGTTGGAGCAAACGTGTTATCCTGACTTGGAGGAAAAAGGGAGATTAATCGCTGGGGTTAACAGTTTGACCTTCGATGCATATTGGCTTTTCCTGATTAAGCCCCACACACAGAGAGCCGCCCTTAAGTGTTTGACAGATGCTATCAGGTGTATAATTCCTGAAATTCGGGATGCCACCTATGCTGCCCAGCTCAGTTCGCTTCTCAACAAACCACCCGAAGTTGAGCCAATGCTTGCGACAAGTCAGCTCAGGTTTAAAGGCAAGCAGCCTACCTGATAAATTATGTCACCGATTGCCAAATCGCTCCAGGAAATAGGATCAATATTTATTGATGCCAATTATGTAGGATTTCTGTTTATTAGATAATTAGATTAGTTTAGTATTTATAGACCCTTTCATTGTTTTGGAAAGGGTCGTAAAATTTTGTAATAGACTTAAAGACTGAAGTTTGCACTACTGTGCTTCAGCCTATATTCTTTTATGAAACTCGACCAATCGTTCTTAATTTTACGAGGAAGTTTCTTTATGCAATTTCGCACTACTGTCTTTTGTTGGGGATGTTTTCTGAGTCGAAGGAAGAACTGCGACATAGTGATTGATATATGGGAGTGTTAAGCAGCTTATATGGTACTTTTATCTGCGTCTGTATTCATTCCTTTTATATGAATTGTTGTGTAATTATTCTTGTTATTTTTGAATACATGTATGTGCTGTAACAGCAAATCTCTATCTCATCCCACTATTGGATGTTTTGCGATATGCCTTTTCCTTTAATCATGCATGTAACAATGATATAAATGATAAAGTGTGGTAATTTCGCTGTTATCGCTTTGCGTAACTATTTATGCACAGCAGTCTTGAATGATTTAATATCTATGTTTTAGAGATGGAGTCATCTATATGCCTGTCTTAAAGCACAGATCATCAAACGCTACGCTTTAGAAATCGATAAGTCCCCCGGGGTAGATCATAGTTATTATATTTTTTCTTGCTGATAGTTTTAGTTATTCGCTTATCGCCAGCATATTCTATAAGTCATTCATCCATCCCGTTTACCTATAATTTTTGGGAAACTGGTCCCATTATCCCCAGTCGGAGCCACTATTCCAAACGGAAAAGGAGCTGTATTAAGGTCCGGACCGGGTGGTATCCCCGATGTTGTTGCAGTGATTTTCGAGGCATCAACACATCCTACGTGATCTGGAAAACTGGCTTTTTAAGTTGCGTGGAGGCCAACTGAGATACTTCAATATGAAGAATACATGCTCCAAAATCAGTATCAACAGCGTAGATGGGATGATTAGTGGGATTCTTCTCATTGCTGATGATGTAAGCCAATTGTGCCTCTCTGTATAATCTCTTGCTCTCACCTCCGAAAACTGGGATAGTAGCATAGGTCAGATCATTTTGTAATGATCCACCTAGTCTCTTGATCCAACCTCTGGAAAGTAACATGCCAAATTTGGGAGGTACATCTGCCACCATAATATCCATCATCATGCTTTTCATAGGCAGCTGAGACAAAGTGATGGCCAGGTCCTTGATTAATCCTAGACATTTCACTTTTCTAGAGTCGAAAGAAAACAAATCATGATAAGGTTTAGTGATGTCGAGACCCAACTCGTCCATGATAGCTTTTGGCATTAATTTATGGCTAGCTCCGGTGTCCAAAACGCAGTTGTGGAGGATTTGATCATGAATGTTTAGAGAGACATACAATGATGGGGAGTTGTCCTCACCATTTTCAATCATTGGACTGAGGATGATAGTTGGCTTGTCATCTTGTAGATTTACACAGTCGGTGGAGGCATGGATGGCTTTAGGCTCAAGGGCTTCGATGATGGATCTTTTGAAGGACTCACTTTTCACTAGTTCAATCAGAGGCATAGGTATTCTTAGCTTTTGAATTTCTGATTGAAAACTGAAAGTGGAAGGGGACTTTTCAAGGCCTCTTACCTCATGAGTTGGAGCTTTGAGGATGATAGGGTCAACTGCCAGTTGTTTTTGCTTATTAGCTTGTTGTACTGTAAGGTCAGCAACTCTTTGAACTAGAGCTTCCTTAGCATTATTTGTCTTCGACTTCAGCTTGTAGAACAACTTCCCCACCCCATTCTTGGTTAGTCTGGTAATTGCATAATGACTTTTCATAGGAAACTGTGGTCAAAAAGGAAGCATTGCCTTTGTCTTCAAGGCAATGGATCTCATCGTCTTCTTCAAAGTACTCTTCCTCCATGACTACATTCTGGAAAGGGGTCTTGCCCCTTTGGTCTTCATTGGCATCTTTGCTTCTTTGTAATATCTCCAACTGTTCATTAGCTCTTCTATATGGATTTGGATTTCAAGGAGCAAAGGTACTAGGAACTCTCCCTTTCCCATGGTGTTGCTCAACCTTTAATTTGGAAATTTTGGAGGCTAATGACTCGATAATTTTGGTCATTTTATCTATCTTAGGATTAGAGGAGGATGAAGACTCTCCCCTCTATCTTCTTCTATCAACATTTCCCTTGAGTTTTTCTGCAGCCATTATGTTTGATTCTACTTCCAAGGCTGCATCCTGCATGTCAGCCAAAGTAGCACACCACCTCTCTCTCAACAGTAGGCAGAAGTGAGAATCAAATTCATTAGCATAGGTGAGTTTAGCAGAGGTAGTAGTGGGCTTCACTTCAGCTGGTATCTTGTTGTACATGCGGTTAAATCTCTTATTAAAATCGAACAGCAGTTCACCATTTTCTCTCTTTAAGTTCCCAAACTCAGTGTGGTAATAGAGGAGATCCTTCTTATCCCCACAATGTTTTAGGAATGTATCATCTAAAGCTTTGATATCCGCTATAGATCTTGGGGCTTGTTCTCTGAACCATTTTCTAGCCTCCCCATCCAGGCTTTGGACAAAGACTCTCATCCACACATCACCTTCACCAATATCTAGACTATCAGCATTGCTATAAAATGACTGAAGGTGTTCTTTAGCAGTGACACCTTCAGTCCCAGTGAACTTAGGCATATACTTCTCACACTCTCTAGTGGGCATAGCATTCAAAGGAGTGGGTAGAATTAGAGGTCCATATCTAGCGGCTATGATTCTTTCCATTTTGGAGGGTGCTTGCGAACCTGCCATAACTGTGGTGACTAAAAGAGTACTAGAAGTCTGAATGATAGAAGGCGGAGGAGTGATTGACGAGACCAAAGGAGTATGGTGAATAGGAGGTGAGGTTCCCTTTGGGCTAACAACAAAAGGAGAAACTAAAGAATAAGGAGCTTTATGAATTTCTGAGAGCTTTTCTTCACTGCTAGTATTAGAATCTGTACTCTCAACATGTATTTGTTCTATTGCAAGATCTTCTTGAAGAGATATAGAATATTGTTTAGGTTTACCTGAACCCGATGCTCCTTTCTGCAATACTTTCTTCTCCTTGATGGTCTTTTCCGGGTCAGGTACTGGGTCAGCTTGCGATTTCTGAGGATTTCTCCGAGTATGCCTCACAAACTGAGCCAGAATTATGAAGTGGAGTCGCCAAGAGGTTCGGCCTCCGGTAGAGTCGCCAGATAGATGATTACAACCAAAAATGTGCCCAGACTTTGTCTATCATCAAAGTTGGGTCTGTGTCATTTCCCAGGGAAGCTGAGCTTCAGTTTCCTCTCCCCGGTAACAGCGCCAATTAATGTTATCACTCTAGGAAACTCTCTTATGGTTGCAGCTCGGAGATGCCAGGTAACATATAATCTTCAATATTGTTCTCTAAACTATTGGAATGAAATATGGTTTGGATCAAGCCAGATTAACCATTTCAACTCTGTTTTTACTCAAGACATGCATGAACATCCTCAGCTTTACAAGGCTTTAGACCACTAATGCTCAATAGTTTGTAGATTTAATGAATGGATGGAGAATACCTACTATACCAGTAGATGCATATATAAACACATATGAATGGCCAACTACAGGAAGTAAAAGAAGCTTGCAAATCTAATCTATCAATGCAGAGATAAGATGACAGTTATCTGGCATTAGACACAAAAGAAACATGAACAACCTGTTCAAGTGCAAGCTTGGAACAGAAGAGAAAATGGAAATTGAACATATAATAGTAAAAGAAGCTTATATTGCTAGAATGAAGATGAGAAGCTTGAGTAGCAAAGTCTCAATAGTCTCTAGAAGTTGAACCTCTGTTACATCTTGTTTTCAACTATTTATAGCTTGTTTACAATGGTCCTAAGCCTTTTAAGGCTTCAGGTGTCTTAATCTATCCCTTTGTGTTGTTTAATTGATTGATTCCCTCAATAGGTAGGCATGGCCCAGCGGTTTTCCTCTTCTGACAAAGGAATAACCGCATTCAGATATTTTGGGTAGTTGTTGCGTTGTCTAGGAGCTCTACCATGCCAGAGATGCCCCACAATCATTTTGTTTGTTTGTTGAGTTGTTCTGTCGATGCCCATGATTGCTTCTCGGCCTTTGTCTCCTAGAATTTATTTCCCGGCATTTGTTTATGTGATAGAATGGGTCTTCGGGCCTTTGTTATCTTCTAAATGCAAACGGGGACTGCTTTCTATTATAATGGAGAAATGATGCAACTGTGAGAAATCCTGCCAAACCTTCAACATTTCAGACTTCAAAAGTCCTTAACCATGGCATATATATCTATCGGGTCTGCCCTTTGGGTCGTTATCGCCTATCGCAGACGACATGGTCCCTTTGTTCCCTTTTTTCCTTGAAATACTTGAAAAACCTGGGAAATACATGAAAAAGACCTCCCTCCGGACATTAAATTTTATAGATTTCATTCCCGAACCCTTTTGGGTCCGGGCTTCATCGCTATCGGCGATACCGAGTTCCCCTTTGTATTTCATTATATAACGAAATACATTGAAAATGGGCTTTGGCAGACGTGAAAGATTATACATCTTGCTTCTGAAACCCATCGGGTCCGATTCTTATCGCATCACGCACATATACATGTAAAGGCTATGCCCCTTGTCTTTCCCTATTGTGATCCGCCGATGCGATGTGAGTTGTCGATCTACGCGTGCAATTGATGGTCCACGTTGAATCACCGATCGCGATCACTCATTGCATACTGTCTGCGCCGATAACCTCTGACTCGCCTCCCCGACTGCGATCTGCCGATATGATATCTGCTGATGTGATGTGGGTCGTCGATCTGATCACACGATCGATGGTCCTCGTTTAATAGTCGATCATTGTTGCCCTCACCCCTTGGTTTCCGCCGATTGCGATCTGCCGATGCGATGTGCCGACCTGATCATCGACGATCGCTGAATCGGCGATGTCTTGCACCTATTGCCGCTACCTGCCTATGCCGATTACGATTTTCCACTTAGATCTGGGCCGTTGATCGGCCAGATCTAACATCTGCTGTGATTTGGACTATTTTTCATGGTTTTTCATGGTTTTTGGAGTGTTTTCGCCTCCCGATAGTACATTTCCTCCCTTCCAAGGGCTCTTGGCATGCGATAGTTTTGACTTTGAATGGTCCTTAAGAGGCTTTTGAAGACTTCAAGAGCATATATGGATCCATTGACATGATTTTAAGCAAATTTGGAGACTTTGGGGCATATTTGGATCCATTTTTTGGGCCATTTTCCAACAAGGCTAATAGAATTATCGCTTATTATATTTTGTGAGCTGGTTGCATAGAATTTGGTATCGGAGCTTTGGATTCTAGGGTTTTGTAACTTCAAATAGGTCATCTTGGAATTTTCGCTATAACGTATTTTCTACGAAGCTTTAGAAGCTGAACTTAAAACCCATTTGAGCTAAAATCTTAATGAACCTCGTGTATGAATTTTAGATCTTGTCACGCTATTTTTTTGGATATATGATACGAGTATGTTAGGGTTTTTCAGGCTCCAATATTCGATCTCAAATAGGACCGAAGGTCGAAACAGTGACACATGACACTTCGTACAATCTCTCTCTACTGAATTAGTCTATAATCGGGCCATCGTGGGAGATTGGGCATAACTCTTTCTTGGAGAATCCAATCTCAATAAGATTTGTGGGGTTGGAAAGAGGACTTAGAGGGCTGCGAGATGAAGTAATTTCCAGCCTTGGAGATCTAAAATTACAGAGATACATCAAATTCAATATCGAGCTCCTACAAAGAGAAAGAAAAATTAAAATAAAAATAAAATGTGTAGTTTTTATTTTTTAATTTGCTTAAGTTTTGTTTGAGATAGTGGTTTGAAGTGATTCAAAGGGCATTATGAATCATAATTATAGTTAATTGATGAACCGAAGAAAGAAAATGGAAACACCCAGTAAACAACCTGAAATATCTACTATGAAACATGAAGAAGAGGAAGCAATGCAACACGATATATCAAAATTACGAGACCAAGTGCAACAAATTTCACTCTCACAAAAAGTAACAAAAGCTAAGATGGATGGTTTGAATAATGGCATCAATGGTATAAAAGCAAAACTGAAAGGAAACATTGAAGATTTGAAGAAATACATGGAAGGTGTTGTCACTCACTACATTGTGGGTTTCAGTTGGTTAAGGTTTCCCAAGAGAAGTGAAATTTGAAGTCACCTGAACATGCCATAGAAGATATCAGAGCTAAATCTAACTCTCCCTATTGCATAGTTCTCGGAAAGAGATTTCAAACGGTATATGGAAGTCCAAGAATGTACTTCTAGATCAGGAGATAGAGAAATTTTAAACTACCCCTCGAGAAGCTAGAAAACAAAGAGAAAAGCCCAAAGGACCAAGGCAGATTATAAATCGGGCTCGGGCACAGTAAATCATGCACTACGGGCCATTGGTGAATCGGCGAAGCAGAGGGGCTTCCACTCAAGAAAATCTGCAAGGTTTTGATTCACCGATGTAATGTAAAGTTGTCGGGGAAGGCCGATTTCATTTAACAAAGGGATTCCATGAAAAACAAAGGCTGGGTCGCCCCCTTCTCTCTCCTCCACGTGGCAGAATATGGTAAATCCCACACTCCCGCATATCAAGCATCCTGCAGTCCCGCAACTTCATAGTATATCCCTCATATCGGCTATTGGTGAGCTCCCAGAGCACAGACTTAAGGTTATCAGCAGTACACGGTATCAAACAACAATATCACATTCCTGCAATATTGGCGATCAATGGATCGGTAGGGTTCTAAACTTAAAAGACTAGCGCCGATTTTGCGATATAGTGTTACATCACTAGGGGAGGTTGAGAATCGTTAACAAAGGAATTTCACAAAAGAACCAAGGCCTGGCGACCTCCTTCTCCCTCCTCCACGTGGTGGTACAGAATATCGACGATGGGCAATCCCGCATCTTGTAATCCTGCAATCGGCATTCGGTGGAACAAAGGGGATACCACTCCAAAACCTTGTGGGGTGCAATTCTACAATTTGTGTAAAATCTTCGAGGAAAGCCGAGATCATTTTACAAAGGAAACCCATGAAAAAACAGGGTCAGGCGGGCCATTTTCTCCCTCTTCCTGGGGGTCATGTGGCCCATGTGATTGGTCCTGATGGCTGACATGGTTTTTGATGTTATCAATGACATGCCATTACGGAGGACACATGGCACTCAGTTTCGGCGTTTTAAAGGGTCCTATGGGGTCGTTTCCGGGTGACACATGCCACCACTCATAGGGTGACATGTGTCACTACTCACAGGGTGATACATGGCAGTGATGACATCACCTCGGGATCGGTGATCGTACAAAGTGAAAGTTCATTCTCCGCCGATATCCCTCCCTGCCTACAATTGTGATTGCAATAAAGAAAGAGGCTCCCGGATGCAATAATTTATTACGGCATGGTCTATAAACATTTCGTGTATGGGATATCAGTCGATGTGGTATAAATACTTATCAAAGGAATTTCTAGTATTATAAAGGAAAAGGCCCCCCACACAACAGTGGAAAGCCTTAGCGCCCGAAGGGCTAAGCCCCTAGTTCCAGCCCCTGGTCATATGGAGAAAGTTACAAAAGGGGAGCTAAAGTGAAAAGGGATAAGGGAGGTCAGGTTTTGTCTGTTTCACAACATTTTGTACAGCCAGAGGCCAAAATGAGAAAGTTCCCCCATATTGCCATCAAGAGAGACTCACCCAATACATCAAGGCGTCGATAGTGCAGGATAGGGATTTAAAAGGTGTGATGGGTTGACAGCTGTGGTTTTAAGAAAAACAGATTGTGCATTCAAAGCATAGGATGGCCTAATCCAAAAGAAGCCTACTGTGACACGGATCCGGAAGTCGGCTCTAAATGAAATAAAGGTAGAAATGATAGAGGTTGGAAAAGCAGTACAGGAAGCCATATCGCAAGTAGAATAGCCCCTACAACAGAGATGATCACAAGATGGGAAAGGAGAGTTTTTGTGTATTTTTTATATGAGTATTTCTTATTTACTGTACTGTAACATGCCTCCTTTCATGAGGCATTTAATTCTATAATATTTTTGGGCCACAGAGGCATTAATTCTATAATATTTATGTGAACCCCTCCTTCCTTGTAAATAGTTAGCATGATAGTTACTACTGTATATCCCTCTCATTTCACATTTTTCCATAGTGTCAAAACCTAATTTTGAGTGGTTCAATGAGGAAATCCCACATTGGCGATATCAAATGGGAAAACTGGCATTTTCAGGGGTTTCCATAATAGTGGTAGGATGCCTTCGATTGAGAGGCTCGACGAAACTTGCATCGAGACGTTGAACTTTCCCCATCCAACTATGATGGTCCACAACCAAAATGTGAACCCATCCTTCCTTCCTTACTTCCAGTTGTAGGGTTTCAACCCATCAAGTATTATATGGAGGGAGGTCGGAGGCTTGTCAGAGCCATTAAGGGTGTCCTATTGATTTATGAGGGTTTCACCCCATGTTAAGGTGTGTATCTATGCAAGAGGAGGGTTTCAAACCTATTCAGTGTGTCTAATGTGCCATATGATATTATTTTTTTTCATAGTCTCCACATCAAAGCCAATTTACATCATTGATAAGTATCTCCTTGGCCTAGTGGCCTAGTCATAAGAAACCCATACCATATATGTTAGGGATCAGTGTACTCCTCATATTTGTGTGTGGATGTTGCTCTAACATTTTGTGATAGGCAGAGATAGAGCTTTCCCGATATCTACGTTTTACTCATCTTCCATTAAGGGACAAAAATAAGCTGCTATGGCATAAAAGAAGCTAAGAACCAACAAGGGGTGTAAACAAGTTCATACAAAATATAGAATTAGCCAATTGGGATGATGTTACCACTACTAGTTGATTAGATTCAACCAAGAATTCCTTCTGCTAGCTAAGGTTCACAATGAAAACCTCTTCTCATCCTTACAACTATGATGAAAAGAATCCATCAGTGGAACTAGATCATCTTATCTTAAATCAAAACCCTTATCATTTGGCATGATATCTAAGGAGTGCGAGGACATGCCAAGGAATGAAAAGGTGTGCTAACACATGGCAGACAATGTCAATGGATGGTGAGGAGTGTTAGGGAGAGTCAAGGGAACACAAGGGAGAACTAGGTCAAAATTATTGGAAATGAACAAATAAGAGTGTGTGCTAAGGAGTGTCATTGAATTCTAGGTGTCCCAAGGATGAGATTTTTTAGGAGAAGTTCAAAATAGGACTTCAGGAGGCAAGCCTATGGTTGTGATAAGGTGCGGAAAAAATAGTTTCAAAAAAGGGAGACTTTGGGTTGGGCACAATATTGTTTTTCTAATGAATTGGTTGGGTTCCCAAGTCGTAAAAAAGTAAGGTTATCTATGAGGGTGTTAGTGTCAATCAGTTCAGCCTGTCACCAGTTATCAGATCAATAAAACTTTTTCAGTGCTCAGAAACATATACGCTACTTCAGTTAAGTGAACCAGCGTGTACACGCTACTGTGTCTAAAGAAAACAGCGTATAACCAGAAAACTTATAATTCAGTTAGTTTATCTTCAGTTAAGTGCATCAGGTCATTATTCACCATATTAAGAGTAAACAGATGCAGTATAACAGAACAGATCATCACACAAAAACCACACACATGAACACCATGATATAAGGTGGAAACCCAATGTGGGTGAAAACCACCTGCTGCAAGTCATCCCTATCTTTCTTTAATAAGAACTTCAGTTTACAATCTTTTGTACTGGTGCAGCCTTATACCAGTACGCAGGCTACAACCTGCTGAAGGCTTCAACCTTCTCTCATTCTCCAAACTCCCTTGGAAGGGAGCTCCAACCCCCTTTGCTCTTGTACTAGCTAAGATACTAGTACGTAGGTGCTGACCTACAATCTTCTTTCTTTCAGGTACCACCTTTCATCAATTTTCAGACTGGATACTCCTGAGGCACAACATTACAATCTGAAGACCATGATTCATTCACAAATCATTGAAGCATAAAACAACCAATACTAGCATCATCAATCTTTGAATTACTGCACCACTGAAACCCTGTCAAACCCAGTCACCAGAACACAGAGCAGACTACAGAACTCTGCAATAACAACCAGACCCAACTGCAAACCCAAAAATCAAGCTTCAAAAGATACACGCTACTTCAATGAGAGCAACCCGCGTATTCACGCGGTTTTACCGAAGACAACCTGCGTACAGATCTAAAAATAATTTTTCCATAACTTGCAACTGTACCAGACATCAGTTATACCCAGAACATAGCGTTGCGTCAGTATGCAGATCTAGAAACACGCATAATCAACCATATAAAGATAGTTCATTTCAAACCATTTGATCCCGATCTCTCCTTAGATCTTGTTCTCCATCAACTGATGAGATCTCTCCTTAGCTCAGATCAAGCAATACGTCATCAACCAATAACCTGCATAATGGATCTAATACTTCATCAGATATTCAAGACTTTTTCAGATGCCCTTGCCTAATGATTTCCTTCTCCTTATATAGCCTTAGGCCTTGTTCAATACCAAGAGCCAAAACCATAGAAATCCAATACCATCATCCTCAAAACTAGGGATCGACACGTCCGTCGAGACACCATGGTCCGAAACCATAGGCACAACTTCCAAGGAATAACCGCCATGGACCAAAAATAAGTTTTCCACATACACGCACTTTTACTGAAGCCAACCTGCGTGTACACGCGACTTGGGCTTGATGAACCTGCGTATATGAATTTTCTCTTCTTCTTATAGTCTGATCATCAATTCCCTTCTGCTGACCTTCTGCACTATGATTTGTCATCAGTGAGGTTTGCCATCAAGGACAACACTTGTCTCATAATGCCAACAATCTCCCCCTTTGGACTTGATGGCAACCCCAAGATCCTTAGAATCATTCTCCCCCTTTGTCATCAAGGGCAAAGGGTTGTGCTCCCCCTGAGTACATGCTGATTTCTCTGCTCTGCTGTGCTGAACATGCTCCCCCTGACTGTAGGCAAGATCTGCAAAAGATGTTCTTCAAACGAACCAAGACTTATACATCATAAAGGACCTTCCTATCACCAAAAGACTCAATACATACATCCATATTCCCAACCAAGAGGGGATACATTAGAACCAACCAATTATATTACATCATTCTTCCCAGGCATAGTGGGGAAACCAACATAGGCCGTTACATGACCTTGACACCATAAAAGAGATATCACAGAAGAGATACATGACATAGAGACAACAAATCTAGACCAAGACTTATGAAAGTCACAAGCAACATCTGATACACATCTTTTAGATCAGCAACCAACATTTCCTTCTGAGCTCCTTCTCCTGAAACCAACAACAGTTGTGTACTAGAACCAAAAGCATCTAAATGCCAACAATGCTTTATGAGACTTTAAGCTACTCCCCCTGAACCTGTGCCTGCTGCACCCCCTGAAACTGTGCCTGAATAATTCTGGCATATCCATCTCAGATCTTCTCCAACCGGAGTCTACCCTTGCTGTTTAGAACTCCATATACTCGACTTTTCCTGCATAAACCAGCGTATGCACGCGGATATGCTTCCTGCAGCACGCGTATACCATACACGCGATACACGCGACTTTCCCAGCATAACTTGGCATATATACGCGGATTTCCCTTACGTAACTTGCGTATACCAACTTTTCTGTAGAACAAACAAGCTTCAACAGCAGGATGAAGCATCAACTACTCCCAGCTTTTGTCTGAGATATTCAAAAGTTTCCCTGGGCAGTGGTTTTGTGAGAATATCAGCAACTTGTTCCTTAGAAGGAACATACTCCAGCTTGACCTTCTACTCAAGCACTTGTTCCCGAAGAAAATGGTACTTGATTGGTATGTGCTTGGTCTTTGAGTGCATGACTGGATTCTTTGAAATGCTGATTGCACTTGTATTATCACATAAGATAGAGGCTGGTGGCGTGCAAGTGATTTGAAAATCCTGCAAGGTCTGCATCATCCAAAGAAGTTGTGTGCAACAAGATGCCGCAGCCACATATTCTGCTTCAGCTGTAGATAAAGTAATCGAACTCTGTTTCTTGCTGAACCAAGATACTAATCTGGAACCCATGAAGAAAGCACCACCACTTGTGCTCTTCCTATCATCCACACTTCCGGCCCAATCTGCATCTGTGTAAGCATGAAGAGTGAGATCTGTATCTCTAGGATACCATAAGCCATAGTTTTGGGTCCCTTGAAGATACTTGAAGATTCTTTTGACTGCCTGAAGATGAGTTTCCTTTGGGTTGGCTTGAAATCTTCCAACAATTCCTACTGCATGCATAATATCTGGCCGGGTACCTGTCAAATAAAGCAAACTCCCAATCATGGATCTATAAGTGGGTTGGTGAACTGCTGTTGATTCGTCATTTGCACTGAGGCTGCATCCTGTAACCATGGGGGTACAAACTGGCTTTGAATCTTCCATGCCATACTTCTTCAAGAT
The DNA here is from genome assembly GCA_031772625.1 of Pinus tabuliformis. Taxonomy (NCBI): domain Eukaryota; kingdom Viridiplantae; phylum Streptophyta; class Pinopsida; order Pinales; family Pinaceae; genus Pinus; species Pinus tabuliformis. Next base: position 175,395,358 of record CM062806.1, read on the forward strand.
CTGCTTGAGGTACTTGGTTTGAGACAAGAAAATACCTCCTTCATTTTGTTGGATTTGCAGTCCAAGAAAGTATGTCAATTCTCCAAGTAATGACATTTCAAATTCTTTCTGCATAACCAAGGCAAAGTTCTGACTCATATCCTCTTCATTGCTACCAAAGATAATATCATCTACATACACAACAAGTATTAGCAATTTGTTATTTTCAACTTTCATATAGAGATTGCTATCTGTTGATCCTTTTGAAAAACCTTGTTGGTGAAGATATTTGTCCAACCGATAATACCAAGCCCTTGGAGCTTGTTTGAGACCATAAAGAGCCTTTTTCAATCTGCATACAAGGTTTGGATCATTCCCAAGAATGAAACCATCTGGCTGCTCAACATATACTTCTTCTTCTAAGTCTCCATTCAGAAAGGCTGATTTCACGTCCATTTGAAATACCTTGAAGTTTTGAAAGCTTGAGAGAGAAAGGAACATTCGGATGGCCTCAAGTCTTGCTACAGGAGCAAAGGTCTCCTCAAAATCTATCCCTTCTTGCTGCGCATACCCTTTATAAACAAGTCTGGCCTTGTTTCTAATTACTTCTCCATTTTCATTCAATTTATTCTTGAAGACCCATTTTGTCCCTATGACATTCTTATCTTTTGGTCTAGGAACCAGTTCCCAAGTGTTGTTCTTTTCAATCTGCTCAAGTTCTTCATCCATTGCTTTGACCCAACATTCATCTTTGCATGCCTCTTTCACATTTTGTGGTTCAGTGGAAGAGAGTAATGCCAAATAGCTTGAGGCTTCTGCAATTCTTCTTCTTGTTTGTATTCCTGCTTCTTTCTGCCCCACAATCTGAGATTCTGGATGATTCTTTTGAACATATCTGGATGGAGTCTTCTCTTCTATTCTTGTCTGCTCCTCTGGTTCTTCTTGAGGTTCTTCTTGAGGTTCTTCTTCTTCATCATTCTGCCTTTGGGGGTAGCCTTCATCTTCTTCAATGTCTTCATGATGAACTTGCCTAGGAATATATCCCTTCTCATCAACCACTACATCAATGCTGTCAACAATTCTGCCAAGTCTTTTATTGTAGCACTTGTATGCTTTGCTATATGGAGAATAACCAAGAAGAATGCCTTCATCTGCTCTTGGTTCAAGTTTTCCAAGTTGCTCATTAGTATTCTTAATATAACATTTGCTCCCAAATATTTTGAAGTGCTTCACCGAAGGAGTCTCACCACTCCAGAGCTCATGAGGTGTTTGAGTGCTGTTTACTCGGACATTTGTTTTGTTAAGAATAATAACCGCAGCATGTGCAGCTTCACCCCAGAAAGTTGCGGGAGTACCTGATTCATCAAGCATAGCACGAGCCATTTGTTGAATAGTTCTGTTCATTCTTTCCACAACCCCATTTTGCTGAGGAGTTCTAGCTGTAGAGAATTCTCTTCTTATCCCATGTTCTTCACAGAAATCAAAAAATTCGTTTGAGGTAAACTCCCCACCTCTGTCAGATCTGAGGCACTTAATTTTGTGTCCTGATTCATTTTCAACCAAGGCTTTGAAGGATTTGAATTTTTCGAATGCTTCATCTTTGTGCTTCATAAGTCCTAACTAGACAAACCTGGAGAAATCGTCAATGAATAATATCAAGTATTCTTCTCCTCGAGGTGTTCTTTTTTTGAATGGACCACATGTATCTGTATGTACTATCTCAAGAGGCATGCTAGCTGATCCTTCCTTCTCTGGAAAGTTAGTTCTGGTTTGCTTTCCAAACTGACAAGATTTGCATATGGTGTTGTCTGGAATTTTGATATCTGGAAGACCACGAACTGCCTGATATTTGCATGTTTTCCTTATTTGTGAAAATCTTAGATGCCCCAACCTTCAATGCCATAGCCAGTGTTCATCATTCTTGCTCAAATAGCATTGTTGTGGTCCTTCTTCAAATATGTATAGATTATTTGGAGTCCTTCTTCCTTTGATCACTGTTTTACCTGTATCAAGGTCACGAACACAACATCCATTTGATCTAAATATTACTTCTGTTCCTTGATCACACATCTGACTGACACTCAGAAGATTATGCTTCAATCCATCAACATACAAAACATTTCCAGCTTTGACCTTCTCTTTCAATGGAGCAACACCTTTTCCTTTTATGGCTGCAGAGATATCGTTTCCAAAAGAAACTTTCTTCCCCTTTTCTAATGCGGTATATGACTCAAGCTTTTCTTTGTCCCCTGTCATATGCTTTGAACATCCGCTATCAATGTACCATAGACTTTCTTGACCTTCTGCATAAAAGGCTATCCCACATCTTTCTGGTTGCGGTTCCTTTATTCTCCATGTTCTGACGTTTGAGGTTTGTTCCTTCTGAGTTGTCTTCCGGAACCTGCTCCTGCATTCAGAGTCTTCATGACCAAAGTTATTACAAATAGAGCATTCAACTTCATTTTCAAGAACCGAAAAGTTGTTATAAGTCCTTTTCATGGTTCCAGTTATTCTCCCTTGCTTTTGTGCTTCTCTAGTCATGATTGTCTTGTAGGCAACACATTGAGCTGCTTTGTGACCGAAGTTATGGCAAGAAAAGCATTGGCCATTAAAGAAACTTCTGCGATAATCAGATCTATCATCCAACCGATTGTAGCTTCTATTTATTCTTGGAGCAAATTGGGAAGATTTTACCTGTGGCTGATTGTAGCTTCTGTTTGTCTTTAAGGCAGTTTGTCCCCAAATTTCTTGATGGTCTTTATTTGTTCTTGAGGTAAACTGTCCCTGATTCACCTGATGACTTTTATTTGGCCTTTGCTCGCTTCTCCTTGCTACATCAAGATAGCTTTTAGAAGTAGAGGCTTGAGATGTTTCTCCATTATATCCAAGACCTGTCTTGATCAGAGGAGATCGCTGTACATTGATAATCTCATCCAAGGTTTCAGATCCTTTAACAAATTTAAGATTAATCGCTTTTGTTTTCTCAATCTCCTTTCTAAGACAAACAATCTCACATTCCAATTTTTCAAGATGTTTTTCCTTTTCAGCTAGTTGACATTGTAGAGAATCAATAATAGCACTCTTCTCTTCTAAGCAAACTTTGAGATCTTTCATTTCTTCACAAAAGCCTTCTACATCTATAGCATCCATATAGTCATCATCTTCAAAAGCCATTAACAATTTATATCTATTACCTTGTTCATCTTCATCACTATTTGAAAGACCATCACTATCTTCATGAGTGTCATAGCTTTTCTTTTTTTCATTTTGTTTCTTGTTCCATTTAACAGGTTCCTTTCCCTTGTCATTCTTATAAGGACATTTTGCAGCATAATGACCTACCCTTCCACAAGCAAAGCATTTAAAAGGTAACTTACCTCTGAACCTTCCATAACCCCTTTGAAGATTTCTGACAAAATTTGATTCTTCTTCCTCTTGTTCTGGGACGTGGCTTGCTTCATAATAATCTTCTTTGCCTGATGCCTTGAAAGCAGCTTCTCTTCTGTCTGATGGACCTCCCTTTCTCATTTCATAAGCAATTAGAATTCCATGTAGCTGAGACATAGTAAGAATTCGTAGATTTTCCTTTTCTTCTATTGCAGATACTTTAGATTCAAACTTGGGGGACAATGATCTTAGAACCTTTTCAACCACTATAGCCTCTTTTATTTCTTCACGCAAATTTTTCATACAATTAACGATCTCATCTACCCGAAGAAAATAGTTAGCCACACTTTCATCATTATACATCTTGAGAGTCTCATACTGAATCCTGAGAGTTTGAAGTTTAGCACGCTTTACCTGTTCATCACCTTCATAGCTCGTGACAATTTTGTCCCATATCTCTTTTGCGGATTTGTAGTGCATTACCTTCATGAATTCCGTTTGGGATATACATCCTAATAGGGTACTGACTGCTTTCGCATTTGTTTCATAATTCTTTTTCTCGGCTGCATCTGTAGGAGTAGCTGAAGGAAAAGCGTAGCCTGTTTCTACAATGTCCCAAACTTCTGTACCAAGAGATTGAAGATAGGCAGTAACTCTTACCTTCCAATAATTAAAGTTTGTCCCATCAAAAACCGGTGGCCTGATTGATGCTTCTCTCTCGTAGTTGCTCATGATGAACGATCTACCTTCAAGCGATCAAGCTTCTCTGAAGGACCTGCTCTGATACCAATTGTTGAAAATAATACTGAGAGGGGGGGTGAATCAGTATTATCAGATCAATAAAACTTTTTCAGTGCTCAGAAACATATACGCTACTTCAGTTAAGTGAACCAGCGTTTACACGCTACTGTGTCTAAAGAAAACAGCGTATAACCAGAAAACTTATAATTCAGTTAGTTTATCTTCAGTTAAGTGCATCAGGTCATTATTCACCATATTAAGAGTAAACAGATGCAGTATAACAGAACAGATCATCACACAAAAACCACACACATGAACACCATGATATAAGGTGGAAACCCAATGTGGGTGAAAACCACCTGCTGCAAGTCGTCTCTATCTTTCTTTAATAAGAACTTCAGTTTACAATCTTTTGTACTGGTGCAGCCTTATACCAGTACGCAGGCTACAACCTGCTGAAGGCTTCAACCTTCTCTCGTTCTCCAAACTCCCTTGGAAGGGAGCTCCAACCCCCTTTGCTCTTGTACTAGCTAAGATACTAGTACGTAGGTGCTGACCTACAATCTTCTTTCTTTCAGGTACCACCTTTCATCAATTTTCAGACTGGATACTCCTGAGGCACAACATTACAATCTGAAGACCATGATTCATTCACAAATCATTGAAGCATAAAACAACCAATACTAGCATCATCAATCTTTGAATTACTGCACCACTGAAACCCTGTCAAACCCAGTCACCAGAACACAGAGCAGACTACAGAACTTTGCAATAACAACCAGACCCAACTGCAAACCCAAAAATCAAGCTTCAAAAGATACACGCTACTTCAATGAGAGAAACCCGCGTATACACGCGGTTTTACCGAAGACAACCTGCGTACAGATCTAAAAATAATTTTTCCATAACTTGCAGCTGTACCAGACATCAGTTATACCCAGAACATAGCATTGCGTCAGTATGCAGATCTAGAAACACGCATAATCAACCATATAAAGATAGTTCATTTCAAACCATTTGATCCCGATCTCTCCTTAGATCTTGTTCTCCATCAACCGATGAGATCTCTCCTTAGCTCAGATCAAGCAATACATCATCAACCAATAACCTGCATACTGGATCTAATACTTCATCAGATATTCAAGACTTTTTCAGATGCCCTTGCCTAATGATTTCCTTCTCCTTATATAGCCTTAGGCCTTGTTCAATACCAAGAGCCAAAACCATAGAAATCCAATACCATCATCCTCAAAACTAGGGATCGACACGTCCGTCGAGACACCATGGTCCGAAACCATAGGCACAACTTCCAAGGAATAACCGCCACGGACCAAAAATAAGTTTTCCACATACACGCGCTTTTACTGAAGCCAACCTGCGTGTACACGCGACTTGGGCTTGATGAACCTGCGTATATGAATTTTCTCTTCTTCTTATAGTCTGATCATCAATTCCTTGCTGCTGACCTTCTGCACTATGATTTGTCATCAGTGAGGTTTGCCATCAAGGACAACACTTGTCTCATAATGCCAACAGATTGGCCAAGTGGCACAGTCACTCTGCAAGGTGTCAAATGCCCAGGAAGCTTCTAAAATGACACTTGGATCAAGGAATTCGCCTTGTGATGAGTAAGAGGATCTAGATCTCCAAGTGGAAGCAAGAAACTCCAAGTGGACTCAAGAACTGAAGAATAACTGAAGTGGGAGAGGACACTAGTCAGCTCCATGCCAAGCTCAAGCTGACTCATCCTTTCTCCAAAACTCCTATATATAGAGCTCTCTCATGAGGTCTAGGGAGGCTGGAATCTTGTGAATGTAAGGAAGTGCTGTTGGTTTGAGTATAGAAGTATTAGGTGATTTGCTTGAAGGAGGTGAAGAGGAGATTTCTTTCTGCTAGGAGGTGTTGCTGGATTGGGCCTCTTATGGTTGTAACACTCTCAGAACTTTACTTCTTCCATTAATAAAGTATTTGAGGTTCTTCTATATACATGTGTCTCAATGGCTTTTTGATACTTGTATATTTGATTTATTCTAATCCTTGAATCAGTTATGAATGTATGCTTCTTGTAGTTTCCCTCTCTTGCCATTTTGCAGGATCTTTGTGTAGCTAGGCCAGTGAAAGAGCAAGGAGCTGGGAGCAAGCAGCAAAGAGAGAAGATTGGATCAATCATTAGCGGAAGACAACGGTTAGTGGATCTCTTTCTTCCCTCTCTTACATCTCATAAAGAAGTAATCTCGAATAGTTTTGCATTCAGTTGTTGCTGAGGTACTATCACCCTTAGAGTGGGATAAGGTCATTCCGTATTGGATACTTTTCCCAACAACAAATTGGCGACTCCACTGGGGAACGTATCTTGTTGGTTGTTTGTGTTTTTGCTATTCATTTCATAAACACAGGGAGTACCGAATCGAACTGCATTTGGATCTTTCAAATGAAAAGTAGAGGGCAGCTACTCTAGCTCAGTTTCTGGGCAAGTTTATGATTTGAAGAGCTGATCCACAAGGACTCTAATAAGCTCTTAGTGATAGCTTTTCATCCTCCTTGTCATCCCTTAGTGTGTCCTTGACTGATAGCTTCTGATTTGGCCAAAAACTGTGAATTTTTTAGCAATCTGTGACCCGGAAACCAAGAGAAACGAAAGTTTCGTTCTTCAGTGCAGGCTGTGTGAAGGTTGTCTGCATTTCAGCGCAGTTCCCGAAGGGGCTACCTGCGCTGAAGGTCAAACTGCCTGTGTACCACCTACGCTGGACCAGTCTTGCCTTGTGCTACTGGGGTTTCCTGTTGTTTCTTGCCCTGTTTTCACTCTTGTTTTTGCTGCCTGCTACCAGTCAATGTACCTATCTGAAACCAACTTTCCTTGCCACTATTCTGCCTCGGTTGTATAAAGAAACTGTGTTTGTTCTTTTTGTATTTCTTGTATCATTTACAGTTTCCCATAACGAAAGTGAACTAGTCTTACTGTGGCCTCTTAGATCTAGACCTGTGATAAAGTGTCGTTTTGATATTAAGAGTTAGTTTGTTTGTTGTTCATAGCTGATTGAGCTTTTGCTTTCGTCATATGGTTTGAATTTATATATTTCTAGTGTCGAAACAAGTAAATCTTAAGGTGTGTTTCGATTGTGGACAAGCTTGTTTGCTTTCACTTGAAATTGAATTCAAAAGTTATACAACAGCTTTCTTTTTGTGTCGCACAAACATTAAGAAAGAGAAAAGAAATACTTGCATTGTGCATGTGCATTATGACAGCTTGTATGATGATTTAGGGAAAAGTGCATTAGTGTGTGCTCTATGATCTGTGTGAAAAGATGTTGTCTTTCTTTTCCCTCAGTAGTTAAGATTTTCAAAGTTGAAAGATTGAAAAGCTTGCTTATCATCTTAGACTGCATTTAGGAGTGTTATCATACATCTCGTGGTGATCCATAAAGGCAAACTGCTAAACAAGATCAACCTTAAAATAAATTGAATTTACATAACAACGCATTGGAACATAACGCAAACACATAGAGGTCTAAGCTAGAGACGTATTCCGACATCGTTAAACGTGATATCTTAGCGTTGAGTGGTTGGGTGATTCCTCCACGGTGAAGCGATAAGTATCAATACGGACTTGTGCTCCCACGTACCGTCGCGTATATATTGGGAGACCCCTATAGGAACAAAGCCTTTATCCATAGGAAACCGTGTCGGCCGCCCTACTGATCGCAATGCAGTGAACACAACATTCACGAAGATCGACCACTCGTACCGTAAAACGTATTCTGTGGTTTTACGAAAAGTTTGGCACACCCTCTGCCTAGAACTCCAGAGTAGTTTCTTTTGGCCTTTTTCAAACTCTATAACTGAAAAAGTCCATCCGAGCATTTGTCACTTCGGGCTCGTTAAAACATCGAAGGAGACTAGAGTCATCTTTAGCTTTTTCTCGACTCTTAAAAAGTGAAAAAGCAAGTTGTGTCTAAGCGTCGTTATAAAATTTATTTTAAACGGAACATAATCACCTCCTATTCCCACGTTGATCTTAGGTTGAGAACATGGAACGCCCCAACCAAGGAATTCCACATGATGGAAATCCTAGTCCTTTCTCCTCTTGGGGAGAAGTTGGTGCGCCCCACATGGCCACATTGTCGCTTCCAGGACTGACAATTGGCCTGCCTATTTGGCTATTCTCAACCAATGTAGTTTAGACCGCCATGGTTCCTGAACAGTCGAGTCAATAGTTAGATGAGTCTAGAGCTGCCCACCAGCCTTCCACTTCCTATAACTCTTCCTCTAATCCTTCATCTTCGCAAGGTAGAGCCGGCAAAAGCCAAGCTCCCATGGAGAAGAAGGAGAAGAAGAAGAAGGAGAAGAAGAAGAAGGAGCCTAAGGCGCCTGGGGGCAAGCAAAGGACATCTGACAAAAATCCACACACAGCACAGACCGGGCCTAAATTGCCATGTGTCATATGTAGGGGAGACCACTTCCATAGAGATTTTCCCTGTATTCCCCGGATACTAAGGGACTGGTCCCCTCGGTTGCACAATTCGGGAGCATCAACCTCTGATAGCCATGTTGAATGCTTACCGTCAACCAGCGAAAGTGAAGGTTCAAGGCAAAGAGGGGGAGCAAGATCCCCCTACAAACTGTGTAAAGGCGATCACGCCATCCACCGTTGTCCCTTCTTAGACGAAGCGAAGAGATTTTTGGAAGATCGTCCGGTTTCACCGGTAATACTTCCTCCTGGATACAAAAAACTCGTGCCAAGTCCATCGTTGGTTGAAAATACAGCTGGCCCACTCAAGTGGTCAGCTGAAGAGTCAGTCATTGAAAATGAACCCACTGAATCTAGACCAGACGAAAGTCTAAAGGCCGATACGTCAGTTGACCCGGTTCTTCCTTCAGAGGTTTCATCCTCAAATGACACCGTCACTGAAGATTCATCTTCAAATGACACCCTCACTGAAGAGGATAAGGATGACACCATCCAGATTCTTTTCATCAACACAGACTCTGATGAGCATCAGGGCAATGTGCCCATTCCTTTATCGCAGGAAGGAACATCGTCAGGGTCATATCCGGCCGTATATTCGGTCCCACCACCAAGCAACTTGGTTGTGTCCTTTGATTGGAACCAACTAGGCAGACCCCGGTTACCAGCCAGTATACCATTCAGAATCATCGTCCAAATTTATAGAATGGTAATGGTTGGAACTATCATTGATGAAGGGGCATCTGTGAGTATCCTTTCCTCTATTGCTTCGAAAGCACTGGGTTCCCCGGAGCTTTTGCCTGAGATAAGAAATCTCTCGGGTTTTGATAAAGGAACCAGTCGACCATTAGGGATCCTCCCCAATGTGCCTGTTACATTGAAAGGGAAGACCGTTCAAATGAACGTGATGGTCGTTCAAGGACCCTTGGATTATAACCTACTCCTTGGACGAGACTATATATATTGCATGGGAGCTATAGTCTCCTCACTCTTTAGAGTAATGTGTTTTCCACACGAAGGAAGAATGGTCAAGCTCGTAGACCAACTTTCATTTCCGGGATCACGCATCGCAAATAGTCACATACCAACCCTCAATGGTCTATTCACCCAAGAAATGTCTCCACCCCCAGTCCTCCTTCCCGATGAGTGCGAGTGATTCGGAAAGATGGGACTGGAACCCAGGGGGCATGCATCCTGGTCTGCTTCGGGCAGAGGAAACCTTGGGTATAAGGTAGAATTTCCGCGAAGGAATATGACTAGTCCGTACCCCGTCCGTGGAAGGAAGAGGGGTTGTTCTAGAACAGGATTCTTTTGTCAAGGTTACTTGTTTGACAAAGAGTCATTCACCCTTGTCTATTTCGGTAGACATTGCCGAAGGAAGAGATTGATTTGCGGCAGCAAATAGAACCGTCTTTGGGTAACCAGGAAGAGGCAAGCCTCACCCATTAAAACAAATGTTTTAGTGGATAAGTAGGGGCAGCCTTGAAATTGTACTTTATACCTGGGGGCATGCAACCTTTTGGAGTGCAAGCAAGGGACGACTATTTATTTTTTAAATTTTTAGGTCCTCCTTTTAAACCTGTAGGTCTAACCCTTTAAACTCGTAGGATTAGCTGTTTCCGAACTTGCATAAAGAAAGGATGAGAGGGAGCAAAGCTTCGTGAGATAAAGCTCCATAAAAAATAGCTATCTCACAGGAGACATTTCTTATCTTATGACTGGTATTATCGAGCAGTTTTACCGCGGAATTTATGCTCGTTAAAAAATAGAAAAGCGAGATCCGAGCAGTTTTAGCACATAGTTCATGCTCGTTAAAAAATAAACATAAGATCGAGCAGTTTTACCGCGGAATTTATGCTCGTTAAAAAATAGAAAAGCGTGAGCAAGAGTTTCCTCCAGAGTTTAAGCTCATTAAAAAATGAACCTATTCCGGTAAATAACCATTGTGATCGTAAATTTATTAGCCATAAAAAGCCTTGGTCGTGTTTGCACCCGCCACCTCCATTCCATTTGGCCAATCGTTCAGCTCCATATGATTGTTTACCCATTTTGAGGAACAGCTGCGAAGAGTGATTTCATTTAGCCATCCTTGTGACACTGCCGTGATTGGAAAATTCCAACCTGTACCTGGAATCTGCTGTTATCCCTGTTTATCTCTCGTTCCTCAAAAGACGAGTCTTCTTTGAGCTCTTTTCTCCTGACTCGTAAAATATGAAAAGTTTGCCGAGTTTTGGCCTTCCAACTCGTTAAATTGACCGGAAGAGCTATCCCTCCTCTAGATTTTAATCTTTTTGGACCTGAGGGATTATTGCACAAAAAGGTCGAGCGCTTGTTTTATTCGGCTCGTTAAAATTATCGAAAACTCATCCCTTCTGTATTGTTTTATACTTTTTCGGACTTAAGGGATTAGATGACGAAAAAGGAATTTTGGATTTGACTTTCTGTACCTTTTCAGACTCTCTAAAAATGAAAAGGACCGAGTTTTCCTTGTCGTTAGACTCGTTAAAATGATTAAATAGCGACAAACTTGTCTTTAGACGAGAACGAGTTTCCCTATCGCTAGGCTCGTTAAAACATAGAGATGGGCTTGCCCGAAGGGCAGGTTATAGAACAAGCATATGTTATCCTCCTCAAGCTTGACAAAAATAAAGAGGTATTGGTCAGAGATGACTGGGGAAAAATTGGGAGAACCTCAAAGCTTTAATGGTAGCAAGTCGCTCTTGAACATGACACTTTGTCCTCCGTATCACATCGGGTTGGGTTGTTTCATTCACCGGTCTCATCACCATGGTCCTCGCCAAACCATCCACATTTGGGGTAATTCTACCGATCCATCACATCAGTGTCGTTATATGTTCAAGAGATGTTGTTCAGAAAGAGTCAACCGTGTCCCATCCACTGCCATACATTATCCTTCATCCACCCATGATCGCCACCCTGAATCATATCTCACAGAATGTTTTCACCTCCACTAAAATCATTAGCTCCATTCCGTGTCACTGATGTGGGATTCATTAAGGCCCTCCTTTGACGGATCGCTTCTTGTCGACTCCAGCTCATTATCCAAGAAGTTGATCTAGGAACACCCCCCCCAGTACTTTGAAGCTTGCATGCCTCAATGGCAAGTTTCTCACTTCCGGCGACAGGTATACATCAATGACCTTCGACCAGAAGATTTTGCGTGGTGTTCGACACCAAATCCTTTATTCACACCACGTGAATTGTACTGCAGTACCTTGAGGGTCATTATCATTATCGGTGATTCCTCTCGCGCTTGTTAACGGTTTACATTATTGACCGGTAATCAAGCGATGTCTTTCCATGTTCGACTTCAGCGCAATTCTCACATGGATCGACTTGTACTTAGAGTGAATATCGAACGAGTTTGAAGACCCCGGATCTAGTTTCATCCATCCGGGCTGCGATATACATTCAGGAAATATAAAGACATTTGATATGTACATCATTGCAGCAGATGATCATCCTACTCAAAGGATGATAATTTCAGCAGAGAATTATCAGTCTATCATCAGACGATCGTCTGTTATATGTACCAAAATGAATTTATAAAGCTGAGCATGGGAATGCTCGCCTCAGCTAGATCATGAAAGCAGAATGAATCATAATGTATTGTATTGTATGTTATTACAGGACACCTCTCAGCGATTGAATGAACTTCGGATCCTCCTGATAAAGCATTTCACCCGATAAACGACCTCATACTTTAGGGGGCAACTGTTATAGAAATTTTTGTGCCTTACAGCATGAAGCATGAAATGTCAATAATCTAAGGGATCCAAAGTCCCTAAACATGTTGTTCCTACCCCTAGAGGAACAAGGTCAGCAAACCACAGCACTAAATATCAGTTCTCCACCTGAAAACACTCAAAAACAAGCTAATTCTGGGTCATGTCAAATGCTCCACTGAGCATCTGCGCTGAATGTCAACTTCTCCACTCTGTACCTGTGCTGAATGTCAACTCTAATGAAGGCTACCTGCGCTGGGCGAGATTGGCCAAGTGGCACAGTCATTCTGCAAGGTGTCAAATGCCCAGGAAGCTTCTAAAATGACACTTGGATCAAGGAATTCGCCTTGTGATGAGTAAGAGGATCTAGATCTCCAAGTGGAAGCAAGAAACTCCAAGTGGACTCAAGAACTGAAGAATAAGTGAAGTGGGAGAGGACACTAGTCAGCTCCATGCCAAGCTCAAGCTGACTCATCCTTTCTCCAAAACTCCTATATATAGAGCTCTCTCATGAGGTCTAGGGAGGCTGGAATCTTGTGAATGTAAGGAAGTGTTGTTGGTTTGAGTATAGAACTATTGGGTGATTTGCTTGAAGGAGGTGAAGAGGAGATTTCTTTTTGCTGGGAGGTGTTGCTGGATTGGGCCTCTTATGGTTGTAACACTCTCAGAACTTTACTTCTTCCATTAATAAAGTATTTGAGGTTCTTCTATATGCATGTGTCTCAATGGCTTTTTGATACTTGTATATTTGATTTATTCTAATCCTTGAATCAGTTATGAATGTATGCTTCTTGTAGTTTCCCTCTCTTGCCATTTTGCAGGATCTTTGTGTAGCTGGGCCAGTGAAAGAGCAAGGAGCTGGGAGCAAGCAGCAAAGAGAGAAGATTGGATCAATCATTAGCGGAAGACAACGGTTAGTGGATCTCTTTCTTCCCTCTCTTACATCTCATAAAGAAGTAATCTCGAATAGTTTTGCATTCAGTTGTTGCTGAGGTACTATCACCCTTAGAGTGGGATAGGGTCATTCCGTATTGGATACTTTTCCCAACAACAGGGGTCATCAAGAAAACATGATGAGGTTTCCAAAGCACCTAGGCCTAAGGTGATCAAGACATATCAGATAGGTAGGGCTTGTGTTTTCTCCTCAAATTGAGGAAGGGGCCAAGCCTACTATATCAACAGAACAAGGATCACCATCACATCATGAGGCTTCTTTGCATGATGAGGAGCCCATTAATCATGACTTTGACCTAGTTGAATTCGAGGCACATGATGAGCATAAAACCCTAAAACAAGTCATAAAAGAGAAGGATTCTCAGATAATGGAGCTCAAGGACAATTTGGAAAGGGCCAAATTCATCATTTCCTTCCTTGAGCAAGAAAATAGTCAGCTTAAGGCAAAACAACTAGTCATGGAGAAAGAGAAATTCAAAGCCAAGAAACAAGAGATGAAAGGCAAGGAAGTGGTGGACCATGAGGACATTGAGTAGCATGAAGGACATGTGGAAAGGAAAATACCAAGGACAATGGTTCTTAGGAAGGCACTTCAGAGGGAAGGAGAACAAAAGCCACCAATGGAAGAATTGACCTTTGAAGATAGGATTGCCATGGAAATAAATTAGGACAGGGAATTTTGGCTTGAAAAAATCAATTTCCACCTTGAGAATCTCCTTGAAAATACCAATAGGGATAACAAGTTGCAAAAGAAAATTTCCATCCATTATTACACAAGGAATCAGGTTGCCAAGGTCAAAATCAAGCAGTTGAAGGAAAAACTCAAGGAAAACTTAATCAACCAAGAGGAGAAGGGTAAGTTAGATTTTCTTGCTGATGCATCCATTATTGCATAAAATACCTCATCAAGTATCTCTAGAAAAATTTTTGGAGGATTTGGAGAAAATTTTGTGTTTTGGTGCAGACTGGTGCAGACTTACAATTTTTTGGTAATTTTCTGTCTAGGAGCACAGCGAGCTCACGTTGTGCTTCTTCATAGGGCTACAAATGATGGAAAATTATCATTTTTGGAAACCTTGTGACCCCCTCTCAAAACCCATTTTCCCACTTTCCTGGTCTAGGGCTCAGTTTGGAGAAATTTGCAAAAAAGAAGCCAAAAATCACCTTTCTACCCCTCTTTTTCCATTTTGTTGCACACCTAGAGACACCTTGGGAGAATGGCCATATCTTAGCCAAAAATGGGTCCTTTGAGTGAAAAAATACTCTAAAGACATATACATGCTCCCAGATTTCCAGAACAGGCCTCAAATCTTGATTTGGACTTTAGAAAGGCACTCAAAAATGGCATCCAACAACTTGCTACACACCTGGAAATTTATGAGATTTTTGTAAAATTTTCACTGTGTAATTTTTCGTAATTCTTGGTTTGACTTTGGTAAAAGTAAAAATGGTGAATTAGATGAATGTGAAGGGTAAAATTAAATGTAAATAATGGTTGGTTAGTATTTGTAAGTTGTTTTGATGTAAATTTGACCTCGTTTATGAGAGAGGTTGGAGTCAAAGTTAATTATAGAAGTTGTTTTTAACTTCCCTAAACATTAGGGTTTGGTTAGAACACCTCATGGAACAGTTCCTAGAGTCATGGATTCGACCCCTAAGAGTGGGGAGATGTTATTTTTTTCTTTATGTATCAGTTTTTCAGTGATAGAACAAGTTGGATTTCAGAGGAGATAAGTATTGTAGCTTGTACTTGGACATTTTATGGAAATCAAAGGACACAGTTTGAAGCTATTCTCTAGGAATTCATGTGAAGTAATTTTTTGATGTTGTTTTTTCTTTGTTATAGCTTTATATGAAATATATTCATCTTCTCTTTCCATTCATCAATTCTTCAATGGTTTTCCTTACATTTTATAAACAGAATTATTTGCATAAGGCTCTGTTTTGATGGAAAAATATTTATGTGTTACTTTCTTTCTTGCTTAATGAATTCATGTTTCATGCTCATTAAGACCTTTTGCCTCTTCTAAACACTACACTACACCGACAAAACCTAATATCCATCACAAAAGTAATGCTACCCTGCTCCTTTATATCTTTTTTGTTGTAACCCTTTGATCCTCTGACCTAGCTACCTGTTTTTTCTCCCTTATCTAGCAACAAAACCCTAAATTTTCCAAAACCCACCTGAGCCTAGCTATCTAGCCTAAAGTAATTTACATTCTAGTCATCTCTTGGCTATGATTTCGTAGAGAGAGCCCTCTCTCATTTGGTAGGGCTATCTACCAAACTAAAATCTTGGTATGTGGTTACCTTCGTCGATCTCCTCATCAACCTAGGACATTGTGGAGGATAACAAAGGGCGTGACAACTAGGGAGTGCCAAGGTGTTCTAGTGAATGTAAGGTTCCCAAGTCATGGAAAAATGTAATGCTAGTTGTGAGGTAATGACTGCCAAGGTGTGTTAGGGAATGCTAGGGCATGCTAACATGTGCCAAATAGTACGAAGACATGTCAAACAAGCTAAGATGTGCCAAGTGCTAAGGCATGCCAAGACGTACAAGGGTGTGACAATGCATTCCAGGTACTGTTAAGGCAACAAAAGGGAGGAACAAGTTAAACTACAAGGAAGTGAGCACATAAGAGGGTTAATAAGTCATCAATTTACATTTTCCATGAGGGGCATGCTAGGCACACCAACACTAGGTGCCAAGTGCCAAGTGCCAATGCATTCTAAGTGCCAAATCTTCCTCTGTTTCTTCTCATCTAGTTTCCAATAATTTATCTCAAATAAATTTAATATTAAACTATGCCAAAGCATACCAATTCATCCCAACTCATGCAAAACATGCTAAGACTTGCCAAGTGCCAATGTGCGCTAGGGAGTGTGATGCATGCTATGAAGTGGCAGAGCATATCGAAGAGTTCTAAGGTGTGCTAGAGAGTTCCAATGCATGTTGAGGAGTGTTAGGGAGTACTGGGAAAACACAAGGGAGTACTAGGTCAAAATGCATGGAAGTGAATGAATATGAGGGTGTGTTGGGGAGTGTCAATGAGTGCTAGTTGTCATGCCAAGGAGGGAGTAACAAGGTATGCTAAGCACAGGTAAGGCATGTTAGGGTATATCAAGGCGTGTCAAGAAGTGCTAGTGTGTGCTAGGTAGTTCCGGGGTATGCTAACATGTGCCAAATAGTGCCAAGGCATGCCAAGTGCTAAGACATGCTAGGATGTGTAGGGTGCCAGAGTATGCCAATATGCGTCAAGGAGTTTCAAGGCAACAAAAGGAATAACCAAGCTAAAATGTAAGGAAATGAACACATAAGAGGGTTAATAAGTTGGGACTTTATCTTTTTCAAAAGGGGCATGCTAGGCACACTAATAATATGTTCTAATACATTCCAAGTGCCAATGTGTGTCAAGTGCTAATGTTTGTCAATGCAATATTATGCCAAGGTGTTCCAGGGCATGCTAAGGACTACATGGCATGCTAACACATGATAGGGGAGTGCTATTCTATGCTAGGCCATGCCAACATGTGCTTGGGTGTCCTACTCATGGCAAGATGTTATAGGTACAAAGATGTTCTAGGTACAAAGATGTTCCAAGACATGTGAGGTGCTAAGGAATGTTAGTGTATTGTTCCAAAGCATTTAAGGTGTTCCATGAGTGTTGAGGAGTGCTAGGTCTCTCTCATTAATAGAATTTACAGAGCTTGATTATGTATTAAATAATATAGTTCCTACACACACTAGTGGAATTTTATTTAAAGGAAATTTTCTAGATAATAAACCTAATAGAGATGAATCATGTGTTGACTCATAGGAAAACTATATTCTTATGACTTGAGGGAAATGATACACACTAATTACTTCTTAAAAAATTGACTGACTATAACCACTATGACCTTGGACACATAATGAAAAAGACTCCACAAAGATGGTCTTAAATCGTTATCTTTTGACAAAAAAATATAGTAATAGGTACATAGCATCATCAAAAACTCATTGGAATGATTAATGATGACGAACATTTTTTTACCATCACCAAAAGTAACCAAAAAGAGCATTGGTGAGGGTCAATAAAATATCGTCACTAGAAGTGTCACCAAAGAGAGAATTAGTGATGAGCCTTTAACGATCCTCACCAAAAGTGTCACCAAAGAGAGAATTAGTGACGGGCCTTTAACGACCCTCACCAAAAGTGTCATTGAAAGTGGTTTTTGTGACAAACCTTAAAGGACCATCACTATATACACTTATAACAACGTTTTTTAAAGACCATCAACATATGCGACTTTGGTGATGGACCTTAAATGTATGTCACAGGCATGAAGCGTCATCAAAAACTCATTGGAATGATCAATGCTGACGAACATTTTTTGACCATCACCCAAAGTAACCAAAAAGAGCATTGGTGAGGGTCAATAAAAGATCGTCACTAGAAGTGTCACCAAAAAGAGAATTAGTGATGGGCCTTTAACGACCCTCACCAAACGTGTCACTAAAGAGAGAATTAGTGACGGGTCTTTAACGACTCTCACCAAAAGTGTCATTGAAAATGGATTTGGTGTCAAACCTTAAAGGACCTGTTACCAGGCATCTCCGAGCTGCCTTCAATATTGTTCTCTGAAATATTGGAATGAAAGATGGTTTGGATCAAGCCAGATTAACCATTTCAACTTTGTTTTTACTCAAGAGATGCATGAACATCCTCAGCTTTACAAGGCTTTAGACCACTAATGCTCAATATTTTGTAGATTTAATGAATGGATGGAGAATACCTACTATACCAGCAGACGCATATATAAACACATACGAATGGCCAACTACAGGAAGTAAAAGAAGCTTGCAAATCTAATTTATCAATGCAGAGATAAGATGACAGTTATCTGGCATCAAACACAGAAGAAACATGAACAACCTGTTCAAGTGCAAGCTTGGAATAGAAGAGAAAATGGAAATTGAACATATAATAGTAAAAGAAGCTTATATTGCTAGAATGAAGATGAGAAGCTTGAGTAGCAAAGTCTCAATAGTCTCCAGAAGTTGAACCTCTGTTACATCTTGTTTTTAGCTATTTATAGCTTGTTTACAATGGTCCTTAGCCTTTTGAGGCTTCAGGTGTCTTAATCTATCCCTCTATGTTGTTTAACTGATTGATTCCCTCAATAGGCAGGCATGGCCCGACGGTTTTCCTCTTCTGACAAATGAATAACCGCATTCAGATATTTTGGGTAGCTGTTGCGTTGTCTAGGAGCTCTATCGTGCCAGAGATGCCCCACAATCATTCTGTTTGTTTGTTGATCTGTGCTTTCGATGCCCATGATTGCTTCTCGGCCTCTGTCTCCTGGAATTTATTTCCCGGCCTTTGTTTATGTGATAGAATGGGTCTTCGAGCCTTTGTTATCTTCTAAATGCAAACGAGGATTGCTTTCTGTTATAACGGAGAAATGATGCAACTGTGACAAATCCTGCCAAACCTTCAACGTTTTAGACTTCAAAAGTCCTTAACCATGGCATATATATCTATACGGTCTGCCCTTTGGGTCGATGTCACCTATTTCAGACGGCATGGTCCCTTTGTTCCCTCTGTTCTTTCAAATACTTGAAAAACCCGGGAAATACATGAAAAAGGCCTCCCTCCGGACTTCAAATTTTATAGATTTCATTCTTGAACCCTTTCGGGTCCGAGCTTCATTGCTATCGGCGCTACTAAGTTCCCCTTTGTATTTCATTATATAACTAAATACATTGAAAATGGGCTATGGCGGACGTGAAAGATTATACATCTTGCTTCTGAAACCCATCGGGTCCGAGTCTTATTGCATCACGTACATATACATGTAAAGGCTATGCCCCTTGGCTTTCCCTATTGCGATCCGCCGATCCGATGTGGGTTATCGATCTACGCGCGCAACTGATAGTCCATGTTGAATCGCCCATCGTGATCGCTCATTGCATATTGTCTGCGCCAATAACCTCTGACTCACCTCCCAGACTGCGATCCGTTGATGCGATGTGGGTCGTCGATCTGATCATGCGATCGATGGTCCTCGTTTAATAGCCGATCACTGTTTCCTTCGCCCCTTGGTTTCCGCCGATTGCGATATGCCGATGCGATGTGCCGACCCGATCATCGGCGATTGCTGATCAGCGATGTCTTGCACCTATTTCCACTACCTACCTATGCCGATTACGATTTTCCACTTAGATCTGGGTCGTTTATCGGCCAAATCTAACAGCTGCTATGATTTGGACTTTTTTTCATGGTTTTTCATGGTTTTTGGAGTGTTTTTGCCTCCCGATAGTGCATTTTTGCCCTTCTAAGGGCTCTTGGCATGCGATGGTTTTGACTTTGAATGGTCCTTACGAGGCTTTTGAAGACTTCAAGAGAATATATGGATCCATTAGCATGCTTTTAAGCAAATTTGGAGACTTTGCGGCATATTTGGATCCCTTTTTTGGGCCATTTGCCAACAAGGCTAACACTAGCTCCTTCTGGGGATGAAAGCCTCCATGTGAGGTTTCAAGAACTGCAAAGCAATTCCTTTCCTGTAAAACAAAATTAAATTCTTCCCCTAGTGTTCCATTGGGCATGGAGTCTCTTTAGCATAACATATAAATTGAAAGAAAAAAACATATGTACAATAATAAGGTTTTTGAGCCTTAAATGAAATAGAGTTTCAGGAACCGCCCGTTTACTGGGCTACCAAAAGGGCCTCCTCCTTCCAGATTGTGCAGGTTGAATGTATTGTTACGCTGAACTTGAGCGATGACAAAAGGACCAGTCCATAAGGAGTCAAAATTTCTGTGATTACCTCTCTTTTCCTTCAATGCATCCCATTTGAGCACCCAATCACCAACTTGGAAATTGTCCACTTTTGCCTTCCTGTCAAAGGTTCCTTTGATTTTCTTCTGATGGACCTATGAAACCAGCTGCTCTCGGATCTGTTGTAATTCGACTAGGTTATTCATTCTTCTTACTAAGTCATTCTATTCATCTTGTTCTTCTTGCAAGAACTTAGCCACAGGAAGGATCAGCTGGATAGGGAAAACAGCATCAGCACCATAAACTAGTTTAAATGGAGAGTTCGCTATGGACTTTTTGATGGAAACTCTATCAGCCCATAGTGCAAACTTCAACTTGGAATCCCAGCTGTTTTTGTTGTCTTCTAACAGTTTTTTTATTATCCTTGCCAAACTCTTGTTAGATGATTCTGCCTGGTCATTGCCTTGAGGATAATATGAGGTAGAATGCACCACTTTAATGCCCATGTATTCAGCCATGTCCATCAATTCTTTTGCCTTAAAAGTTGTTGCATTATCAGTGACTAGTTTGGTTGGGCAACCAAATCTAGTGAAAATATTGTCATTCAAGAACTTTATGACAACTTGATGATTGGCATTCTTAGTGGTTATAGCCTCAATCCACTTGGTGAAATAATCAGTGGCTACTAAGATCCATTTGTGTTGGCCACTGGAATTTGGGTTAATCTCACCTATAAAGTCCAAGCCCCACTGCTGGAAGGGACCATTGACATGTATTGGCTTTAAGGGCAGAGATTTTAGTTTTTGTCTTCCTGCAAATCTCTGACATTTGTCACAAGATTTTACAAAAGAAAACACATCAGATAACAGTGTAAGCCAATAATACCTAGCCCTCAAGATCTTGTGAGCCGTGATTTTCCAATAAAGATGCCCACCACAAATTCTAGAATGAAACTGGTGTATGACCTCTACAGATTGTTCTTTATCTAGACACCTCAAGAGGATTCCTGATGGGTCTTTCCAGTAAAGTAGATTTTTGTCAATGTAGAATTTGGTTGATCTGATTCTAGTGGTACGAGCTTGACTTGAACTAAGCCTTGGAGGAACTTCCAACTTCTGCAAGAAATGAACTATGCTTGCGTACCATTCGCATGTGACTAGATTTTCAGCCACGAACTGATTCTGCTTTTGCTCTTCTGATGCTCCCCTTATTTGCTC
Source organism: Pinus tabuliformis (assembly GCA_031772625.1). Classification (NCBI taxonomy): domain Eukaryota; kingdom Viridiplantae; phylum Streptophyta; class Pinopsida; order Pinales; family Pinaceae; genus Pinus; species Pinus tabuliformis. The sequence continues at coordinate 175,416,614 of CM062806.1, forward strand.
ATCATCTGAAGTTAAACTCATGAAATTTATGTCTAGCAAGCTGCAATTTTCTTCGGTCATGAGCTTAGCCAAGCCCTGGCCTTTGACAAGCTTAGTGGGCTTCACCTCTATGTCAAATTCTATGAATTTTGCAATCCATTTTGCCTCTTTCCATCAATATCTGGCTAAGTCAAGACATCTCTCACTAAGGTTGAGGTCACATATGCAATTACTTTGGAATGAAGAATATACATCCTGAATGCTTTCAAGGATTTTATGAGAGCATAAGCTTGCTTCTCAATAAGGTCATACCTTAGTTCAGCATCCCTTAGAGTTTTGCTGAAAAAGGCCACGGGGTGCTCTATACCTTCATCATTTTTCTTCAATAAGACTGTTGCTAGTGTATCATAAGAGGCAAAAGAGAAGATACAAAATCCCTTAGTGTAATCTGGGCTGATTAGAGCAGGAGCCTCCATGATAGCTTGCTTGATGGCTTCAAAAGAGCTTCTTGAAGCGGCTGTCCATTTTATCTCCTATCCTTTCTTTAGCATGGAAGTGATGTGCTTTACTAAATCTGCAAAGTTTGGAATGAACCTCCTTACAAATTTGAGCTTACCCAGGAAGGATTGGATATCCCCTTTCGACCTTTGGATGTACAATGTCTAAATGGCTTGAAACCTGGCTGGATCAATCTTCACAACTTTAGCAGAAACAATATGTCCCAGAAGTTTGCCCTTCTTCTAGAGCAAACTATGACTTCCTTTGGTTGACTGAAATTCCAAACCGTCTGCACTTCAGAAAGACTTTCTTCAAATGTTGTAAATGATCTTTGTGGCTGCTGGAGAATATTGTTATGCCATCAAGATAAATAAGGACAAACTTGTCCTTCTCTCCCACGAAAGCTATGTCCGTGGCCCTCTGAAAGGTTGCCCCAGCATTCATCAGTCTGAAAGGCATCTTGGAGTACATGAAAGTGCCCCAAGGAGTAGTGAAGGCGGTATTTTCCTGATCTTCAGGATGTACAGCAATTTGATTGTAGCCTAAAAATCCATCTAGGAAAGACATGACTCTAGCCCTGTTACACTAAAAAATGTCACCATGGCTATTTACAGTTAGTATGGCTCTATCAACAGTCATGCTATCCTCCTGGGCAAGTCTTATGCCTCTGCTCTCCATGTCAAAACTCCAAAAAGAGAGAAAGTCTTTGTAAATGTGTTTATCTCTGGGTACGCAGATTCTCTCGGCCTTACCTGCGTATACGCACCTAATGTTCACAAAAACTGCGTACTTGTACGCTCTATATGTAAAGGGGCAGGTGCGTACCCCTGTAAAGGTCAAAAGGCGCAAGTTTCACTCCAAAAAAGTTACTTGTGGTCATTTCTAGAGGCTTCTAGAAGTATGTTTGACGTGTATGAAGCGCCTCCAGATGGTTCATGTACCCCTACCAAAGAGGAACTTATCCCATCAATAAGGGAGCTATCCCATCCAAAGAGGGGATTATCCCATTGATGGTGGACCTAATTAACTTCCTCTTGAGCGCTATAAATATAGGCATTGGGTCAGAAGGAGGGGAGGTTGGAAGCTAAACATTTCTAAGGGTAGATGCTGTTGGAATTAGGACTCCCATTTAGAGGCTTGTGAGGAGAGATTACCATCTTTGCTTGTTCTATTTGGAAGTGGGTGAGCTTTGTCAAAGTAAAGGAGGACTCTTGATGGACCCTGGGAGGGACTTGCACAACACCAAGGCTCAGGTTGTAATTGTTCCTTTTGTTTCCTATTAATGCAAATGAGTCCATTCTTCTCAATAACTTGTTATTTATGAGTTATTTCATGTACTCCTTGGTCTATGTGTTAAATATGTTTTATTTTATGAGATTATCAAGTGCTATTTAATCGTTTGATTGTTAGTGAATGCAGGTTTCTAAGTGAAGGAGGAGCTCATCCGGATCAGCGAGGCTGGACTACTACAACAGCGTTGGACTACAGGTAGGATCTAAACACTTGATTTCTTATATAGTAAATGCATGTTTAGAGAAGGATTGCTCTTGTTTGTCTTGTTTGTCACTAGAGAGTCTTAGGCTCCTAGGGAGGTTGGTTGTGTCCGCACTATCGACTCTTTCCGCCTGAAAAAATGGCGAATCCGCTGGGGACTCCATTGATGTGAAAGTCTTTTCCTTTGTATGAAACTTTGATCTGAGAAAAGTCATTTATTTTCTGGTTTTTGGCTCTGTGACTTTGTATTTGGGTGGGTTAGCTTAGGGTTATATTGAATTTAGTTTTTCTTGGTTTTTTCAGTAGTACGCATCCTCTGAGTATTGCACAGTGCGTACCTGTACGCACTGTTGCTGTGTGCACAGAGCGGGCCCGCACCTGTCTTAACAGGTTGCCTGCGTACCCTGCTAAAAATTAAGAAATTTTCATTTTTTACATTTTTCCTCTTAGATTTTGCTTTTTCTTAGTTTTTACTGCCCAGATCCATTAGTCTCTTGTCAAAGATCTTCACCTGAACTTGTTTCGATAGCATTGAGTGTTTTAGTGGATTTCATAGAAGTTTAAGCCCTAGGGTTTGATTTTTGAATAGGTCCTGTAGTGACTTTGGCGGTAGAAGTTGTCAAGCCTTAGATCTCTCTGGTTTTGTCAACTTTCTTAGGAGTCGGACCTGTCATAAAGTCTACCTGTGAGACCAACCTACCTTTGAGTTGTCTCTTTGGCAAATTTCGAAGTGCTTGTTGATTGAGTATTGAATTCCATTTTACAAAAAGAACAAAAAGATTTGAGTTTTGTTTTGACTGGTCTTTTGATTCTGCATTAGCTGGTCCTTGGCTTGATTGTGGTCAAGTAAAACAACCTAGAATCATCTTTGTAGGCTTTTGCCTCGTTAGGTTTGCTTTAGAGTAAATTTCTTTTTGATTTGCTTGTGAGTCAATTTTTCATAGATTTTATAGATTTTGAGATTGATTTTCGTTAAAATAGATTTATATGCTTTATTAAATAAGAGAAAATACAAAAACATCTCCTTTGAAAAGTTTTGTTTCAAGTAGCTTTGAGGTATTTTGAAAGAAAAAGAAATTTTCGTGCACATAAGGAGTGGTCATGTTTGTATGCTTGGAAAGATAAAGAGAATTGTTTCTTTGATTGTCTTTACTAAGAAAGTTGTTTTCTATAAAATTTGCATTTTCCAACTCTCTTAGTTAGGAGTTTCATTGAAAGAGAAAAGTAGCGTAAATCATCTTAGGTGCATCTTTGTAGTGGTTTGAGTCGAGTCTACACACCATTGGTTTCATTTCCGCTACCTTTTGTCTTTAAGAAAAACCATAAAATTAACGCTTAAAGTAAAATCAACGTAGTAATTTTTATTTACTAGGGCTCTGAAACACCAATTTAGATCAGGCTAGTGTCTTGGAGTAGGAGAGTAATTAACTCTCCAAGACAACAAAACCAAACAAGTAGCTTATCTTGTGATAGAATAAATCCAATTGTCTCATTTGTACTCTGGGAAAGCTCCTCTTAAAGGAGAAGCACGAGCTCGTGTCCGAACCAGTGAGGGGATCAATCCTCCCTCATTGGGAACGACGCCAGACACGCACGTATTACAAATGGTAAACCTCGGATTAACCATTGTCGAGGAGCCAGGGGTCACTTGTCGGTAAACCTTGGATTATTGTCAAGGAACCGGCAAGGGGATTGAGCTTGATACTCTGCCCTTGCGTGTTGTCGGAGTGTAGATTGTTCCCCCAGGTGCATTTGTTGCGGTTGGTAACCTTAGTGACCATTATCTTTAGGATTCTACCGAGGTGACAGTGGAGGGAAGATCCCACTGTACCTGGAGCAGACGTCGGCTAGACTCAAGTATACAGTTGGTGCCTCAAGCTGGACAACCCGTGATTTCTAGTCCACCCCAGCAACCGCAACCTGTCCAGTCAAATGTTCAAACTTCTGTAACTTCGGTAGTTACTCAACCACCAATTGCACCTAGTACTCCATCTCAAACGGCTGCTGCAACTACCGCAACATCTGCCGCACTTACTTCTGGAGTATCGACAGCTCCAGTTTCTACTATCTCTGCAACCACTCCTCAGACATCTTTACCATTGTCTGGATCTACGATTCAAACCACGGTCCAGATGCCTGTAGGTCAGCCTGGTATAAGTACGGTTGTCACTACTCAACCTCAATTTGTTCATCAACCGTACCAGGGACAGTACCAATATGGGCAAGCTGTCCAGCAGCCGGTTTACCAGTATCAACCGTATCCTAGGTACACTTATCAACAACCTCAACAACCCCAGTACGGTCCGGTTAATCCTGGTTTTCCAGGAGGATATAATATCCCTAATGCGATTCCTGTTCCTAGTTATCCTGGATATCCTCCTCCTGGGACTGGTCTTGTGACCCAGAGTTTTAGAGATCCTAACCGGTAATTACCGTTTATCGCAACTTTGGATTTACCAGACTTGACGCGCCTAACGAACGATCCAATTCAATATCTTCCGTTCTGGCCGCCAATGCCAAATAAGTTGCCCAGTGATATACCCAAGTTCAAAGGTAAGTCTGGAGAGGATCCGTCCAATCATGTGATGACTTACCACCTCTGGTGTGCTTCAAATTCTATCTCGGATGATTCGATCCGCTTACGTCTTTTCCAGCGTACACCCATCGGTCTCGCGGCCAAGTGGTACATTGAGTTGCCACGGGCCTCTTTTTACAATTTTAGCCAGTTAGCTACCTCATTCTTAACTCACTTTCAGTTGTCAGTCAGATACGATAACGGCACGGAGTTATTAACTTCACTAAAACAATCGACGTCCACGTATATTTCTGATCACATTCATGAGTGGAGACGTCGAAGAAGGTTAGTGAAAGTTTTTATTCCGGACCAAATCTTAGCTGAATGGTTTATTAAATCATTATTACCGAAGATTACTGAAGATGTAGCTAAAGCCGGAATAGTTACTGAGGAGCAAGTCATTGCTCAGGTGCAGTACCTTGACTTAGTTTATACTCAGTCAGGTACGTTACACGAGAAGATCCCAAATCTTCCAAAATCGAATCAAATCGTTGCTGCTCCTTCGGGATCTCATACCGTTGATGGTATGATTGGTACGGTGAACACAAAGAGCAAGAAGAAATCTTCAAAGAATTCTACTACTCCTATAATCACCTTGCCTGATTCCCCGACAGGAGAGTCTTCTCCTGAACTTTCCGCCGATATTCACGTTGTAGAGTCATCTACGGCCAAATCAAAAAACGGTGGAAAGAAGAAAGGAAAGAAGAAGGCTAAAGCAGACAAGGCTCCGAAGGAGAAAACAGAAAAGTCGGAAACCAATGACGAAAAGCGCAAACCTCGATATCCTTGTCTTATTTGTGAAGAGGATCATTTTACAAGAGATTGCCCTCATCGGGCCGAGGTTGTGAAAATAGTCAAAGGTTCTCCCACTCCTGCTGTGTTAAAAGATCCATTTCCAAAGCACGAGAGTAAGATGATAGGTTCTTCCTCGACTGCCAGTGAAGAACCCATTTTGATGATGTCTCATGTGAGGATTGCGACTCGGTCGCAAGATTATGGTAGTAAGAATCCTTTTGATGGTAAGGAAGCAGAATCTTCTCATTCTAATCCATCAACCTCATCTCCTGGTTCCGATCCACTACAGATCGAAAAACCTAACCCGGACTTAGTAATCAAACCACCCGCCAAGGGTGTACTTCGAAGGTCTGCTTTCAATCCACATGCGAGAGCGGCCCAGAATTACAACATTGTTGAGGACTTAGCTGTTTCACCCTCAGCAATGTCGGCTTTAGAAGTGCTGCAATCATGCCCAGTACAACGAAAATTACTTTTGTCGGCTATCGGAGCTGTTGATGTTCAGGACCCGAATCTGATAATCTTCGATCTAGAAAATAGTACACCACGCCTTCCCCATCAAATGGCTTTCCAAATTCCAGTGATAGTAAAAAACAGGCCTATTCATCGGACTGTAATTGATGAGGGAGCTTCCACGTGTATTATGTCGATTCAGTGTTGGAGATCGCTTGGTTCTCCCTTGCTGAACCAATCCCCGACCATCCTTAAGGCCTTTGATGGCCGTGGGTTCCGTCTGTTTGGTATTCTACAGGAATTGCCTATAGGGGTAGAAGGTAAAACCGTTAGTTTGGATGTGGAGGTGGTTGATGCCCCTCTAGACTACAACCTTCTTTTGGGTCGAAGTTGGTCATATGCTATGACAGCGGTCGTTTCATCGGTCTTCAGAGTAATAAAGTTTCCACATAACGGCAAGATCGTGACAATTGATCAGCTGACATACTTTTCATCCGACCCAGCCTCTTCAGAGAGTATCCAGCATGTCGGTAAGACGACAATCCCTTATAGGGACGTTGGCGTAGGTTTAGTTAAAGATTTCGGTTTACTGGGAACTTTTCCTTTCCCTCCAATCAACGCAGACCCTTCATTTGCATCAATTCATATGATTACATCAGACACCATTATTTACGACGATCCTTGGATTGTCCCATCTGAATCTGAGATAGACTCATTCGGTGATGCTATGCCTTTGAGTCCATATGAAATTGCTTATGAAGCCGTCATGTCTTTTACCGACTCGCGTTCAACCCAAATCAACCAAATGAATGTGGTTAGTGAGGAATCACTTTTCATGTCAACCTCAGAACGGATAGCGTTTCCCGAAGTCGTGTCATCTGACGAACAACTTCACGAAATCCTAAGTGTAGACGATCTACCGTGGGAAGATCTCCATCATAGATCTTTGTTTTTACCTGAGGATGATGCTTTTGAAAATGATTTTTCATCTATCTTTACCGCTGAATATGTCAAAGACGCTCAGAATCCAACGAAACATTCTGATTCGGAGTTTCATTTAGGGAATATTTCTCACACTATTCCCATTGACATTTCAGTGAAGCCCGGAATTGAGGAAAACATTCATATAGGTGCCTCGTGTATAGAAGATGAAATTCAAACTTACAAGGCCCTATTCCAAGAATTCCGCGATGTGTTTTCCTGGACTTACGAGGAAATGCCAGGAATCGATCCTGCCATTGTTATTCATGAAATAAAGACCTACCCGGACGCTAAACCCGTCCGGCAACGGTTGCGTCAGATTCACCCTCGGAAAGCGGCTGCGATTAAAGCAGAAGTTGAGAAGCTGTTGAAAGCAGGTTTCATTTATCCAATCCCATTAACAGATTGGGTATTGAATATTGTTCCGGTTAACAAGAAACAAGGAACAATAAGAATCTGTATCGACTATAGGGATATAAATCGAGCTTGTCCAAAAGACAACTATCCTACGCCTTATATCGATCAAATTATTGATGATTGTGCCGGAAGTGAAATGTTTTCCTTTATGGATGGTTTTTCAGGCTATAATCAAATCAATATTCTACCTGCCAATCAACCAAAAACGACATTCATTTGTCCATGGGGGACATTTGCTTACTGCAAATTACCTTTCGGGCTTAAGAATGCCGGAGCCACTTTTCAACGGGCGATGTCTTACGCATTTCATGACATCAAGCACATTGTGCAACCGTACCTCGATGATTTGCCTGCTCATTCTTTACATCGAGCTGATCACCTTGTCCACTTACGAGCAATCTTTATGAGGTGTAGGCATTATCGTATTCGGTTGAATCCCCACAAGTGTGTATTCTGTATAGAAACGGGTCGATTGCTGGGATTTGTTGTTTCAAAAGCCGGCATTCGCGTCGATCCCTCGAAGGTCGAAGCTATCATCAAATTGCCTCCTCCTTCGAGTTTGCGCCAACTCCAAAGTTTGCAAGGGAAAGCAAACTTTTTACGCCGATTCATTCCCAACTACGCCGAGGTCACTAAAGGTTTTACACGGTTGTTGAAACAAAACGCTCAATTCTTTTGGGATGAGATTGCTCAACAATCTTTTGATGCACTTAAGCACGCGTTGACCTATGCACCGTTGTTGCATCCTCCCAACTACAACCAGGACTACTTCTTATACCTCGCAGCTTCGCATTCCACTATTGGAATGGTGTTAGTTCAAGAAGATGAATTCGGAGCAGAACATGTGATATATTATCTTAGTAGGACATTAAACCCCACTGAGCTAAAATATTCGCATGTGGAGAAATTGGCCCTGGCAGCCGTTCAAGCTGTCCAGCGTTTTCGTCACTACATTCTTCTCCGTAAAACTACAGTTATTTTGGATTGCAACCCTATGATTTATATTTTGACTAAACAACTGCTAGGGGGCAAGTACTTTAAATGGATCGTTATTCTGCAAGAGTTCGACTTGGAGTTCGAGAAGTCCAAGTCTAAGAAATCCTTAGTTTTTGCGGAATTGATATGTGATTTCCTGCATGCTGACACAGAAACTGTGGCAGAGGAGTCCATTGCGGACGAATCTTTGTTTCTCATCAGTACTTTAGATCCGTGGTACGGGGATATAATCATCTATCCCCAAACCCAAACCTTTCGGCCTGAAGCTTCAAAGTCGGAACGTCGAAAAATTCGGTTTCAATCCCAGCAATACAGAATTATTGGAAATACACTTTATCGCCGGGGGGCAGACTTAGTTTTTCAACGTTGTTTAACTCACGAAGAGGCTGAGAGGGTTTTAAATGATTGTCACTCTGGAGCATGTGGTGGTCATATGTTTGGGTATGCCACAGCTCAGAAGGTGTTGCGCGCTGGCTATTTCTGGCCGTTCATGTTTAAAGATTGTATCATTGCGGTCCGAAAGTGCCACAACTGTCAAGTGTTTGATCGCAAGATGCGCGCACCACCTGCTCCTCTCCATCCTATAATTTCCGTTGGTCCTTTCGCCAAATGGGGTATCAATTTTATTACTTGTAACCCTCACTCGGCCGGGGGGCATGCATATATCATCCTCGCGGTTGATTATTTTACTAAATGGGCCGAGGCGATGCCTACATTCGACACAAGCGGCAAAACAGCTGCAGTTTTCGTATTCAATCACATTATAACTAGGTTTGGTGTCCCACAAGCAATCATCACTGACCATGGGAGCCATTTTCGAAACATCATGATGACTGAGCTTACAAGCCAGCTTGGTTTGCGCCACGATAGCTCTACTCCTTATTATCCGCAAGCCAACGGTTTGGTTGAGTCTATCAACAAAGTTCTGGTTATCATGATCCGACGAATCATTGGTATTCATCGGTCGAATTGGCACAACATGTTATTTTCAGCGCTATGGGCATACCGAACTTCAGTGAAAACTTCAACAGGGTTCACTCCTTTCCAGCTAGTTTATGGCTTGGAAGTTGTGTTACCCATTGAATGCGAAATCCCATCACTTCAAATGGCTGTCGAATTACTCCCAGCTACTTCCGAAGAGGAGAAACGTTTATTATACTTAGCTCAGTTAGATGAGACTCGACGTGACGCTGCATTGGTAATCGAGACTCACGCGAAGCGAATGAAAGCTCAATATGATAGAAATGTGACCCCTCGGAGTTTTTCGGAGGGAGACCTAGTGCTATTATATGATCAAGCTAACGATAAGCTAGGTGCTGGAAAATTCGTTCCTATGTGGCATGGACCCTACATTGTAAAGCGAAAGCTAGCAAAAGGGGCCTATGAGCTGGTAGATTTTGATGGGGACTCTTTGGGTAAACCCAGAAATGGACTTTACCTAAAGAGGTATTATGCTTAAATGGTGGGTATGGAGAATTTTAGTTAGGTTAGGTTTTCTTTCTAGCTAGTATGTTTGTTAGTTTAGATAGTGTGCTTAGCTTAGAAAGTGTGTTTTTCGTCGTTATTCTAGCTTATCTTGGTTTTACTCTTGATATTGCAGATGTCGACGCCTCTCCAAACGTACATTGGATTTGCCGATGGTGCTTGTCGTAGTACACGAATATCTCTTCCGCAGCTTGGGTTATCTATTCGCCCTCTGACGAGTTAGTTTCTATGCATGGGGTGAGCCTCGGTCAAACGACGAACAACATTGCAGAATACAGTGCAGTGGTTGAATTATTGTCTGAATCTATTTCATTTGGAATTCGACGTTTGATAGTGAGGTTAGATTCTGAACTCGTTGTATTACAGCTTAATAGAGTATATGCCATTAGAAATCCTGTGTTATTAAGGTTGTTTTTGAGAGTGCGCCTCTTGGAACGTGAATTTGATTACATTGAATATCAGCATATTCCAAGGTCTTTAAATACATTAGCAGATGCAATTGCTTCTCGAATGTTGGACAGACATTTACGATAATCATGCGAGTAAATTTAAAAACATTTCATCACATATGTTAAACAAGATGAGCCGGCAATGATGATATATATATATAGATAGGAGTGTGTCAAAAATATACATCATCTTCGATCATAGGTTGAAAAACACCTTATGATCGGCAAAAATGTCATATGTGTCTACAAAAGTGACTAGCCAATCACTGGTGGTGCTCTCTATACGAGACCACTGCCCGCGCTACCCTACACAAGAACCTCCTAAAAGGTCCTGGGACTGCGACCACATAGCGCTGAAGTCGAATGGGAATGTCATCTATGGTGGTCTCTGGTATATCCGCCGTCAGACGCTCTAGATCCTGTTCCAGCTCGGCTAAGGTCTCTGCGGCCGCATCTTGTGGGGCTGGTGCTGGTACAGCTGGTACTCTCCTCTCAAAAGCCCGGAGGTTGGCTGGACGCCGTGGACCTACATCTGCATTTTGAAAATTTGTGCTGTCAGTTTTGAGGCGATATATAAAAACAAAAAATATATATACATAATTTGAAAACTCGTGAAAAATGAAATACCTCTATCGTCCCACTGTTCTCCCTGTGGAAGAACCATGTCCGGATCATTCCGAAAATCCATTCCGGCATAAGGAAAGTCCTGAATAGCAAAGACCTAGCTCTCTAGCTAGTGATAGTAACCATCAGGAAATCGAACTACTGCTGCTCCCTCGTCAGGATGTCGGGCCATTACCGCAACCCATCTCGTCAACTTAGGCTCCCGAGGAGCCCCAACTGGAACTGTAAGATGCTGGGGGACCAGCATTGGAACTCTCTCTAGGGCAAAGCTCACGACTAAAGGCCCATATCCAAAGGTCTTTAGTTGTCCTCTCTTTGCCCTGGTTAGTTGACCCTTCAAATTAGCCAACACAGCATCGCACCAGTTGAAAATGGTGCCTTGGAAGCAATCTATAGCCATCCGCATTTGGGACCCGGTGGCATGGTGCAAAGCGGCCGTGCCGCAAAGTCTGGTAACAGTAAAGGCTATCACCATAAGTTCAGGTCGGGATATGTACTTGATTTCTATCCCCTTCTCCTGGTTTTGATTGTTGCACCACTCTAGCCGGAGAGTAGCAAGGGATTGGCCACCCGGCCTAGTCCCGAATAGAGAGAGTTGCTCGCCCCTGTTAGGCAAACCAGTGAGAAAATATATGTCGGAGGGCTCTATCTCGAGCTGGTGCTCTCCGATGTAGAAACTTTGCTCCTGAATGTTCCACCTTTCAACCAGCCACTCAAAGGATGGCACCTGGCCCCTCATGCCAGGTATGGCCCAGTATTTGTACAGTCTGCATGCTTTTAATGCATCAATGGAAGGTTGATGACCTATCGCGGCCAAATCAACGTCCTCGTGCTCTCTTTCACACCAATCAAGCATGGTGTGCTCCCTGCACATCATAAAACATCTGTTAGAATCCATAAAATTTTAAAATTTTGGTTCATTTTGGAGAAATGAGGGTTTCAAAATGCGTTTTGCGGGGTACGCACCCCGGCTTTTAGGGACAGAGCGTCTGGACGCAGCTTCCCTTAAGGTCGGGTGCGTACACCTGGTATTTTCCCCATTGAGAAAATATCGGGGTACGCAGGTCAGCAGTGCATGACCTGCGTACCCCGAAGGGCACATCTTGAAACCCCAAGACCCCCAAAAAATCAAATAAAAACTTAAAAATGAATTTTAAACGGATGGAAAGCAAGAGAAGGATGTTGTAGAATACCTGATGAGACGGCGTTCGATTCTGACGGTCGAATTCTCCGCAATGACCACAGGAAGTTTTCTTGTCAAAAGCCCTTTTCTCAACCTCAACAGTAAAATGGTAAAATGACATGGTAAAAAGTCTTTTTATAGGTTTTTTGGATGAATGAATGCTAAGTTTGTTTATTTTTCACCATGAAAGGACACTTTTCAATGTATTTTTACCCATCTTAAACAGGTATGAGTAATGTGTCGTTTTTGTGCAGGACAAAAGGACTTTAGAGTAAAATCATCATTTTTCATGAACCAAAATATTAGAGTCATCTTTTAAGCTCTTTTCTGACTCCTAAAACATGAAAAGGTTGCCAAGCGTTTCTTTTACACTCGTTAAAACGGAATTAAAAGATGGTCCCCTTATAGCTCTTTTCTGACCGTAAAATCAGGAAAAGATCGCCGGGTTTTTGTCGTTTCAAACTCGATACGGAAATGAAACGACGTGTCCTTGATCGCTTTTTACTTTTCAGGTCAGAGACATTAATCATGAAAGTACTCCTTGGTCGCAAGATCAAGCGGTTCTCCCAGGTATTATTTTATACTTTTTCGGGCTTGGGGGACACAAATTTACGAAAAAGGTCAATCTGGAGTCTTCTTAAGTTTTTCAGACTCTCTAAAATTGAAAAACGCCGAGTTTCTCCTATACTGGGCTCATTAAAATTTCACAGTAAAGGACCTGTTCAATTACAAATAGGAATGAACCACTCCTTCCTAGGGTTCGAATCAAAACTAGGTTGGACTCATCCGAAGGATGAGCTTATAATCAAGCATATGTTATCCTCCTCAAGCTTGTTAAAAATAAAGAGGTACTTGCCAGAAATGGTGGGGGAAAAGAGAGAAGAATGAACCTATTTGTTATCCTTTGTTACAGAAGGACCTTATCACCGCTCTTGAACACGACACTTTCCGTTCACCTGGGTTGGGAAATCCTTTGCCTTAAAAGTTGATCAAACCACTTTGAAAAGTCTTCAACCGTTTCCGGGTATTAACTTTGGGTCAAATCGTAACCAAACCATTTGTCGTGTCGTTATGTGTTCAAGAGGTCTCTGCAAATAAACTTTCATCTGCAAAATACTTGTCATCCATTTGACCATCCCTGAGTGAGTCCTTACAGCAACATTTCTTCAACTTGAACAATGATTTCGTGTTGTGGGCTTGCCTGCAACGGGTCGCTTTCTATCGACATCAGCACATTATCTAGAGAGATGACTTAGAAATCGTCAGTACCTTGAAGTCTGCATGCATCAATGGCAGGTTTCTCGCCTTTGACGTCAGTTTACATCATTGACTTTCGATCGAAGGATTCCGTGAAATGTTCGACATCAACTCATTCATTCACATCTTTGAGAACCATTGACATTACTGGTGGTTTCTCTCACACTTGTTAACAGTTTACATCATCGACTGGTAATCAAGTGGTTTCTACCATGTTCGACATCAACTCATTTATTCGCATGGCTAGAATCGTACCAATTCGGGAAGTAGAAATGAAGACCCTGGATCTAGTTTCCACCATCCAGGCTGCGAGGAGTTTTGTATTCATTATCTAGTAGACTAATCATAAACAGATGGCTGCGCCCATACTGTGTCTACAAAAGTCTATGATTATGATGTACTGCAAGATCATTCCTGTATCAGAGTAGTTAGTCTGTTAGTTAAAGTTTTGATCTGAGTATGGGAATGCCTACCTCAGCGATGATATAATCTTATACATGTATTTTGTGTTGAAAATTGCAGGTTCTGACCAGGCTCTCCACGAGATAATCCTTGAAATGATAAAGCGCTTCACCCTTCCTAGATAATACAAAACCCTAATCTACTACAGGCTTCGCACTTTAGGGGGCAATCTGTTACACTAAAAAATGTCACCATGGCTATTTACAGTTAGTATGGCTCTATCAACAGTCATGCTATCCTCCTGGGCAAGTCTTATGCCTCTGCTCTCCATGTCAAAACTCCAAAAAGAGAGAAAGTCTTTGTAAATGTGTTTATCTTTGGGTACGCATATTCTCTCGGCCTTACCTGCGTATATGCACCTAATGTTCACAAAAACTGCGTACTTTTACGCTCTGTATGTAAAGGGGCAGGTGCGTACCCCTGTAAAGGTCAAAAGGTGCAAGTTTCACTCCAAAAAAGTTACTTGTGGTCATTTCTAGAGGCTTCTAGAAGTATGTTTGACGTGTATGAAGCGCCTCCAGATGGTTCATGTACCCCTACCAAAGAGGAACTTATCCCATCAATAAGGGAGCTATCCCATCCAAAGAGGGGATTATCCCATTGATGGTGGACCTGATTAACTTCCTCTTGAGCACTATAAATACAGGCATTGGGTCAGAAGGAGGGGAGGTTGGAAGCTAAACATTTCTAAGGGTAGATGCTGCTGGAATTAGGACTCCCATTTAGAGGCTTGTGAGGAGAGATTACCATCTTTGCTTGTTCTATTTGGAAGTGGGTGAGCTTTGTCAAAGTAAAGGAGGACTCTTGATGGACCCTGGGAGGGACTTGCACAACACCAAGGCTCAGGTTGTAATTGTTCCTTTTGTTTCCTATTAATGCAAATGAGTCCATTCTTCTCAATAACTTGTTATTTATGAGTTATTTCATGTACTCCTTGGTCTATGTGTTAAATATGTTTTATTTTATGAGATTATCAAGTGCTATTTAATCGTTTGATTGTTAGTGAATGCAGGTTTCGAAGTGAAGGAGGAGCTCATCCGGATCAGCGAGGCTGGACTACTACAACAGCGTTGGACTATAGGTAGGATCTAAACACTTGATTTCTTATATAGTAAATGCATGTTTAGAGAAGGATTGCTCTTGTTTGTCTTGTTTGTCACTAGAGAGTCTTAGGCTCCTAGGGAGGTTGGTTGTGTCCGCACTATCGACTCTTTCCGCCTGACAAGCCCCTGAAACTCTTTGTAGCAAGTGTTCCATCTTGGGCAGGGGATAATTATCTTTTTTAGAGCACTTGTTCATATTTCTGAAGTCAACGCAAAGCCTGATTTCTCCATTTTTCTTCCTTACCACCACCAGGTTGGCTATCCACTTCAAATATCTTAGGGGAATTATGATTTTGGCATCCAACAGCTTCATGATTTCTTTCTCAATCAAAGGCAGTAATAGAGAGCTGACAGGTATTAATTTCTGCTTAAAAGGGGTGGTGTTCTTTTCCAGTGGGATCCTATGCTGAATAATGTCTGGGTCATAGGTTTTGAGATCATTGTATTCCCAGGAAAAAATATCATCGAATTGCTTCATGAGGGAGCAATACTCGAAATTATGGGCAGGAGACAATTGAGTAGATAGATTGATGAATTTCGGATGGGTTGGGCTCCCTATATTATGTTTACAAATGGCGGACTCATTCTCTATTTTGGCCGGCTTGTAGGGCACGTCATTATGATCGAAAAGCTTCTTTAGAGGCACCAATCCCTTTGGTATGTGATTACTGGGCAACTAGATGATGCTTTCTCGGCCGATTTCACTTTTTAGCTTGGACTAGTCAACTTCTTCCACGTTTTGATTTTCCTGGTCGATGTGCATTTCAGCAAATTCCTCAACGACTTGTAAAAACCTGTTAATTTCCACATCGTCTTGAAAAACTCTCCAATACTTGACATTGTCTGGTAGGGACGGTCTATATTTTACCTGAACTTCATATGTCAATTTAGGAGGCAAAGGGGGAACAAACGTGCTAGCAGAGATAGCAAGGGAGTCGGCAAGATGGTTCTTCATTCTTGGAATATAAGAAATGATAAAAACTTTGAAAGAATCTTTAAGCCTCCATACCTCATCCCTGTATTCTTTCAGCATTAGATGCTTTGCTTGGAATGTTTTATTTACCTGCTGAATGATGAGGTCTGCATCCCCAAACACTTGGACGCCTTTGATACCCATTTCCTTAGCAACGCTTAAGCCCAGAATCAAAGCTTCAAACTCTGCTATGTTGTTTTTGACCTAACAGGCTAATTTGAACGACAAATGAACGTATTCATGTGTTGGGGACACGAGGACTACACTTGCCCCTGTAGCTTCTTTGGAGCAAGCCCCATCAAAGAACATACCCCAAATATGCGGGTTTCCATCCTGCGTGATCTGGAAAACTGGCTTTTTAAGTTGCATGGAAGCCAACTAAGATTCTTCAATATGAAGAATACATGATCCAAAATCAGTATCAACGGCGTAGATGGGATGATTAGTGGGATTCTTCTCATTGCTGATGATGTAAGCCAACTGTGCCTCTCTGTATAATCTCTTGCTCTCACCTCCGAAACATGGGACAGTAGCATAGGTCAGATCATTTTGTAATGATACACCTAGTCTCTTGATCCAACCTCTGGAAAGTAACATGCCAAATTTGGGAGGTACATCTGCCACCACAATATCCATCATCATGCTTTTCATAGGTAGCTGAGACAAAGTGATGGCTAGGCCCTTGATTAATCCTATAAATTTCACTTTTCTAGAGTCGAAAGAAAACAAATCATGATAAGGCTTAGTGATGTCGAGACCCAACTCGTCCATGACAGCTTTTGGCATTAAGTTATGGCTAGCTCCAGTGTCCAAAAGGAAGTTGTGGAGGATTTTATCATGAATGTTCAGAGAGACATAGAATGATGGGGAGTTGTCCTCACCATTTTCAATCATTGGGCTGAGGATGATAGCTGGCTTGTCATCTTGTAGATTTACACAGTCGGTGGAGGCTTGGATGGCTTTAGGCTCAAGGGCTTCGAGGATGGATCTTTTGAAGGACTCACTTTTCACTAGTTCAATCAGAGGCATAGGTATTCTTAGCTTTTGAATTTCTGATTGAAAACTAAAAGGAGAAGGGGACTTGTCAAGGCCTCTTACCTCATGAGCTGGAGCTTTGAGGATGATAGGGTCAACTGCCGATTGTTTTTGCTTATTAGCTTATTGTACTGCAGGGTCAGTGGCTCTTTGAACTGGAGCTTCCTTAGCATTATTTATCTTCGACCGCAGATTATATCTGCGCTAATCTTTAGCTTGTAGAACAGCTTCCCCACCCCATTCTTGGTTAGTCTGGTCATTGCATAATGACTTTTCATAGGTAGTTGCGGTCAAAAAGGAAGCATTGCCTTTGTCTTCAAGGCAATGGATCTCATCGTCTTCTTCAAACTGCTCTTCCTCCATGAAAACATTCTGGAAAGGGGTCTTGACCCTTTGGTCTTCATTGGCATCTTTGCTTCTTTGTAATATCTGCAACTATTCGTTAGCTCTTCTATATGGATTTGGATTTCTAGGAGCAAAGGTACTAGGAACTCTCCCTTTCCCAGGGTGCTGCTCAACCTTTAATTTGGAAATTTTGAAGGCTAATGACTCGATCATTTTGGTCATTTTATCTATCTTAGGATTAGAGGAGGATGAAAACTCGCCGCTCTGTCTTCTTCTATCAACATTTCCCTTGAGTTTTTTTGCAGCCATGATGTTTGATTCTACTTCCAAGGTTGCATCCTGCATGTCAGCCAAAGTAGCAAACCACCTCTCTCTCAACCATAGGCAGAAGTCAGAATCAAAAGCATTAGCATAGGTGAGTTTAGTAGAGGTAGTAGTGGGCTTCACTTCAGCTGGTATCTTGCTGTACATGCAGTTAAATCTCTTATTAAAATCGGACAGCAGTTCACCATTTTCTCTGTTTTTAGTTCCCAAACTCAGTGTGGTAATAGAGGAGATCCTTCTTATCCCCCCAATGTTTTAGGAATGTATCATCTAAAGCTTCGATATCTGCTATAGATCTTGGGGCTTGTTCTCTAAACCATTTTCTAGCCTCCCCATCCAGGCTTTGGACAAAGACTCTCATCCACACATCACCTTCACCAATATCTAGATTATCAGCATAGCTATAAAATGACTGAAGGTGTTCTTCAGCAGTGACACCTTCAGTCCCAGTGAACTTAGGCATATACTTCTTATACTCTCCAGTGGGCATAGCATTCAAAGGAGTGGGCAAAATTAGAGGTCCATATCTAGCGGCTATGATTCTTTCCATTTTGGTGGGTGCTTGCGGACCTGCCATAACTGTGGTGACTAAAAGAGTACTAGAAGTTTGAATGACAGAAGGTGGAGGAGTGATTGACGGGACCAAAGGAGTATGGTGAATAGGAGGTGAGGTTCCCTTTGGGCTAACAACAAAAGGAGAAACTAAAGAATAAGGAGCTTTATGAATTTCTGAGAGCTTTTCCTCACTGCTATTATTAGAATTTGTACTCTCAAAATGTATTTGTTCTATTGCAAGATCTTCTTGAAGAGATATAGAATATTGTTTAGGTTTACCTGAACTCGATGCTCCTTTCTGCAATACTTTCTTCTCCTTAATGGTCCTTTCCGAGTCAGGTGCTAGGTCAGCTTTCGATTTCTGAGGATTCCTCCGAGTATGCCTCACAAACTGAGCCAGAATTATGAAGTGGAGTCGCCAAGAGGTTCGGCCTCCGGTAGAGTCACCAGATAGATGATTACAACTAAAAATGTGCCTAGAATTTGTCTATCATCAAAGTTGGGTCTGTGTCGTTTCTCAGGGAAGCTGAGCTTCAGTTTCCTCTCGCCGGAAACGGCGCCAATTAATGTTAGCACTCCAGGAAACTGTCCTATGGTTGCAGCTCGGAGATGCCTGGTAACATATAATCTTCAATACTGTTCTCTGAACTATTGGAATGAAAGATGGTTTGGATCAAGCTAGATTAACCATTTCAACTCTGTTTTTACTCAAGACATGCATGAACATCCTCAACTTTACAAGGCTTTAGACCACTAATGCTCAATAGTTTGTAGATTTAATGAATGGATGGAGAATACCTACTATACCAGCAGACGCATATATAAACACATATGAATGGCCAACTACAGGAAGTAAAAGAAGCTTGCAAATCTAATTTATCAATGCAGAGATAAGATAACAGTTATCTGGCATCAGACACAGAAGAAACATGAACAACCTATTCAAGTGCAAGCTTGGAACAGAGGAGAAAATGGAAATTGAACATATAACTGTAAAAGAAGCTTATATTGCTAGAATGAAGATGAGAATATTGAGTAGCAAAGTCTCAATAGGCTCCAGACGTTGAACCTCTGTTACATCTTGTTTTCAGTTATTTATAGCTTGTTTAGAATGGTCCTGAGCCTTTTGAGGCTTCAGGTGTCTTAATCTATCCCTCTGTGTTGTTTAACTAATTGATTCCCTCAATAGGCAGGCATGGCCCGGCAGTTTTCCTCTTCTGACAAAGGAATAACCGCATTCAGATATTTTGGGTAGCTGTTGCGCTGTCTAAGAGCTCTACCGTGCCAGAGATGCCCCACAATCATTCTGTTTGTTTTTTGAGCTGCGCTGTCGATGCCCATGATTGCTTCTCGGACTCTGTCTCCCGGAATTTATTTCCCGGCCTTTGTTTATGTGATAGAATGGTCTTCAGGCCTTTGTTATCTTCTAAATGCAAATCGGGACTGCTTTCTGTTATAACGGAGAAATGATGCGACTGTGAGAAATCCTGCCAAACCTTCAATGTTTCAGACTTAAAAGGTCCTTAACCATGGCATATATATCTATTGGGTCCGCCCTTTTGGTCATTGTCGCCTATCGGAGATGGCATGGTCCCTTTGTTCCCTTTGTTCCTTGAATACTTGAAAAACCAGGGAAATACATGAAAAAGGCCTCCCTCCGGACTTTAAATTTTATAGAGTTCATTCCCGAACTCTTTCGGGTCTAGGCTTCATCACTATCTGCGCTACCGAGTTCCCCTTTGTATTTCATTATATAATGAAATACATTGAAAATGGGCTTTGGTGGACGTGAAACATTATACATCTTGCTTCTGAAACCCATTGGGTCTGAGTCTTATCGCATCACGCACATATACATGTAAAGGCTATGCCCCCTTGGCTTTCCCTATTGCGATCCGCCGATGCGATGTGGGTTATCGATCTATGCGCGCAATTGACGGTCCATGTTGAATCGCCGATCACGATCGCTCATTGCATATTGTCTGCACCGATAACCTCTGACTCGCCTTCCCAACTGTGATCTGCCGATGCGATGTGGTTCGTCGATCTGATCACGTGATCGACGGTCCTCGTTTAATAGCCGATCACCGTTTCCCTCGCCCCTTGGTTTCCGCCGATTGCGATCTGCCGATGCGATGTGCCAACCCGATCATTGGCAATCGCTGATCGGCGATGTCTTGCACCTATTTCCACTACCTGCCTATGCTGATTGTGATTTTCTGCTTAGATCTGGGTTGTTGATCGGCCAGATCTAATAGTTGCTGTGATTTGGACTATTTTTCATGGTTTTTGGAGTGTTTTCACCTCCTGATAGTGCATTTCTGCCCTTCCAAGGGCTATTGGCATGCGATGGTTTTGACTTTGAATGGTCCTTAAGAGGCTTTTGAAGACTTCAAGAGCATATATGGATCCATTGGCATGCTTTTAAGAAAATTTGGAGACTTTGGGGCATATTTGGATCCATTTTTGGGCCATTTTCCAACAAGGCTAACAGGACCATCATTATATACACTTACAACAATGCTTGTTTAAAGACCGTCACCATATGCGACATTGATGACAGACCTTAAATGTCTATCACAGGCATGACCCTCACCAACGACATTTTTTCTTGTACTGAGTATTTCTTATTTGTTGTATCATAACATGCCTCCTTTCGTGAGGCATTTAATTCTATAATATTTTTGGGCCACAGAGCCATTTATGACTGAGATAGCTAGTCGACCCGACAACTGAATCTAGACTAGAGATATTTTGCTGTAATTAATGCTCTTGCTCCCCTCTCTAGATAAATAGGGGAAATCAAGACTTAACAAAGGTTGATAAATTCTAAAGAAACACTACATGTTATTTTCAGATTGTACGGCTTTACAATACAAATTTTCCGAAATATGAAGAGAAATAGTGGTGATTCCCTCTCCAAGTATTATAGTATGTTCTCCCTTTGTTAAATTCCATTTTGTTCATGTTTCTTCTCTGAATTCATGTAATTACTGTTGTTAGAAATATTTCAAGACTTCCTCACAGATTCGTTGGTATCAATATGTTATGCATGTGCCTGTAAGTTCCTCACATATTCATTTGTATCGACATTGTTAATGCTAGTGCCTACATGGATTATTGAAATTATATATTTAACAATTTCTCTTCATGAATCATAGCGCACAACCTCTCTCCTTTGCATTATATCTACTTCTGACTCAAATAAGTATAGGAAATATTAAATCTGCAAGCTCTATGTGTTATGCATAGAATCCTTGATGTTGTAAGCTCCATATGATGAGTTACTCCTCCTCCTCATCCTCTATCATTGCCTTGCAAAAGTCTATTAAACTATAAATCCTTGGACTACTCGGCCTCCACTGTTTTATACATATTTTTGAGATTTTTATATGGGAAGAAGTACCAAGAAATTCATGTCTTACTCCTTTAGGTGGATGAACCAACCCATTATATATACATATAGAATATAAGTGTGGTCTCCCTTTACTGTGAATCATTTGAGATGCTCCAAATTTAGATGTTCCTAGGCACTGGTCTTGTAAGAAATCTAAGGTTGTCTCTGGGAGCAACTACATATTTTGGCGCCATTATCGGGGAGCGTATTGAAGGAATTTTCCCCTAGGATACGACAAATTGAGCACTCTTTTTGTAGGCGAGCGAAGTTTGTTCTGATTGCATTCACATCACCTTGGCAACTCCACAACCCCCCGTTGTCAATTAACACACTAGCTTTTAAAAGGCCTCATACTCACTTAGATACATCTCAGTAGAAAGCCCCATTTGTATCTAACCCAGAAAATTTGATTTTCAAGAAAGTTTGGAAAGAGAAAACAACCCCTGCCTATGCTACCATCTCACCAACCTTTGAAGTTTCCTCATCTAGCTCTCAGCTCGTTGTTAGTCACTACTCAGGATTTGTTCCTAAGGCCCTAACATACCCTACATCCAGTCTAGCCACTCCTACCAGTGTGTTTTTGGGCCAAATTCCTCAGGAAAACCTCAATCCCCCTCCATTAATCTAGATGGATCTTCCAAGTTTCTTGCTAAATAAATATGCACCTCTTAATTTACCTTAGCCTCTCAGTGCAATGCCCCAAGACTACCTAAAGCAACTGCCTGGGTTCAATGGGGAAGATGATAACATGGCACAGAGTCACATTCAAACCTTCAGTTCTTTTGCTGAGATCCTAAATTTGGAATAGTTGGATGTAGTCATGAGGCTTTTTGTACAGTCCCTTGATGGAGAGCTCAAAAAGTGGTTCAAAACCCTACCCAATGCCTCCATCTTCACCTAGGAGGAACTTGAAAACTCTTTTACAAATAAATGGGGTGAAAATAGGAATCGTGAGTACCTCCTCATAGAGTTTAATGCCATAAAGAAGAAGCAAAAAGAGGATATCTCATAATTTATAAAGAGGTTCAACAAGAAATACAATAACCTGCCAGCTAAGATAAAGCCTCCTCCAACTGCTACCCAAGTAGCCTTTTTGGGAGAATTTGAGCCTGAATTTGGCTTTACTCTTAGGGAGAGGAAGTCTCTCACTCTAGATCAACTCCAAATTGATGCACTTGAGGTGGAATAAAATTTCACCTCAACAGGAAAGTCAAGAGGAAAGCCAGAACCTACTAAGAACAAAAGGGGGAAAGAAGAGGCATCTTCCTCTAGTTGAGATAGAGAATCACCAGACCTGAAGATGGATGAAGTAGAAAAAATCATCAGGATTTTATCACAGAAGGTTGGAAAGCTCGAGATTGACAAGATCCTCTCCAAACATAATTCTCAAGTCAACAATAGGGGTTACAACTAGCAATATAGAAGACCTCCATTGAAAATACTTCCAAGGGAGAGAAAGGAGCAGCTCGACCAAATCCCTCATCCTTTATACATAGAAGATGGTCTAGAGGATAAATTGTTGGATACACAGGAGATGTAGGGAAACTTATATGTCACTTTCCCTGAAGAAGAATAGGAAAATATGGTTCACTAGGAGGTCAGTCATGATGGCGAAGCAGCAGATGAGGAAGATATAGATTGTTATTGAAAATAGTTTTCCGAGTTCATGCAAGCATAGCCACAATGTAAATATAATCTAAGATCTTCACAGAATATATCAAGAGAACCAGAGCAATAGGAGGAAACTGCTCCCCGAGTTATTCCTCCAGTACCAGACAAAGGGAAAGGTAAGCTAAATCCTGACCCTTCCAAGATGAAAGTCTCTGCAAACAAGAAGGCACTTTCTCCGCTACAAATTTCCAGTCAAAATGAATAAGGAACAGAGCTCGAAGCTATAGAAAAATCCCAACCTACATTCAATCTCCATAGGAGCTTGAAAAGGTAAAGATTATTGTCCCTCTAATTGAGCTTCTAAAGCAGCCTAATTATAAATCCCAAGTCTCTCAATTCATGCATCCCTCTACCTCAGAACCAACCCATGATAGTTTAAACCTCCAAGAGGAGAGGCCAATGGTTGTTTTTGGGTCGCATGTAGAAGAACATGATATTTCTACTACACCTTTCTATGTGACTTTGGTGATCCATGATATTTTATTACATAACTGCATGTTGGACTCCGGAGCTTCACACAGTCATGCCACTAGCAGTAATGGAACAGCTGGGCTTAGAGATCACCAGACCATACAAGGACCTGTACTCCTTCAGCTCCAAGACATTCAAGTTCTTAGGGATGATAAAGGACCTGGTAAAGAACCTAGCTCAAATCTCGATGAAGAGTGTGGTAATGGACATAGTGGTGGCTGATATTCCTCCTTGGTTCGGATGCTCTTATCCAGATCTTGGGGTTCCAAGGTGGGGGGATCTATCACGCTAGATCTTATTTATGCCACAATTCCCACTTTTGGAGGCAAGCAAAAGAGGTTGTACAGAGAATCCAGGTTTGTAAAGACTGTGACCCCATCTAAAGGCTCAGAAAATTCCCCAGTGCATGGGAAAGAAAGTGACCTATCCTGCCTATTCCTAGAAGAAGATGAGGTCATCTTAGAGAAAGCATCAGTACACATAACAAGGTAGTTAGACCACCAACATACAGATGAAAATGAAGTGTGTAAATTATAATTTGACGGATCATCCAAGCTAGAGCTTAAGGCAACCAACAACGTGGCAGAACATGAAGCCGTGCTCCTTGGGTTACAAACAACAAGGAATGTGAAATTTGAATGCTCAGCTGTGCTTGGAGGCTCTGAGATAATTATTAAGAAAATCAAACGACTTATAGAAGAAGGTAAGGAGCTAAGTAACTTGATTAGAAGGTTCGTGGAGGAGATCAAAAGCGTTGAGCATCAATTACCAAGTTGGGAACACATATTAAAGTTCTTGTCCGAAGATTTTATGAGGTACATGCTCATTTTAATTGCTGAATTTCTAGAGAAAAATGGAATGAGGTCCAGTTCCCTGATGTGGAGATGGTACCATTGGAAAGTTGGTTTTTAGAATCAGTGAAATATTGAGTTGCCACTCCCTTTCTTCTTCTTTTGCCTGCTCATAAGAGGTATGATCAAAACTCACTCAAGTAGCCAATTGCTTAACTAACTACATTAGAGAGAAAAGATCACCTAATAATTATATTTTCAGTAGGTATGGAAAAATGTCATTCAAGTTTGAAGCTTAAGGAGAAGGACCTAAGATTTTGGCGATGTGTTGTCTAAAATTTAAAAAGTTTTTTATTATGTAAGCCAGTCAGTTAGTGAATCTTACAATCATTTAGTCAGTTTGTAGTCATTCAATTAATTTTTCAGTTTATGATGGAAAAAGCCCATTTTCACAGACTTATATTTTGTTTAAGAATGACTCCATGCCCAATGGAAGGAAATTTATTGGTCTATAGGTTCTCAGAGCCTTGCTAACAAGGCATTATCCCTAGTTGGAGCCAATGTTGTCACTCACTGTATTGTGGGTTTTAGTTGGTCAAGGTTGCCCAAGAGAAGTGAAATTTGAAGTCACCTTCCTAGGCCATAGAAGATCTTAGAGCTAAATCGGACCCTCCCCATTGCATAGTGCTCGGAAAGAGATTTCCAATGGTATATGGAAGTCCAAGAATGGACTTCTAGATCGGGAGATAGAGCAATTTTAAACTACCCTTGAGAAGCTAGAAAACAAAAAGAAAATCCCAAGGACTTGTTATGCTCCTATACCAATAGGTGTCATATTTCATGATTGACTTGATGGGCTCTGTAATATGTTCATTCCTTTCCTTGTTGCAAAGGTTTTCCATATTATCAAAAAATCAAAAAAATGTAAAAAATGTAAAGAGGGTATGCCCTAAAAGAAAAATCAAAGGGTAAAAAAATGAATAAAATGGTCAAAAAAAAAGTGAAAGAAATGAACCCCAAACAAAAATAGACCGTGAAAGTGTGCAAGTCCAAAATGCCACTACTTTTTCATTTTCCATAATAAGAATCATGTGCAGCTTGTTGATTTATGCCACAATTGATGAATGGCCTAACAGCTTAATCTTGGCTAGTTCATATTTGAATTTCCTATTTTAGAGATAGAGAATAAAATCTAACCAAACTGTTTAATCTTGGCAGATAAGTAGATAGGTAGAGTAAATAAAAAGGAGCTCAATAGTTAAATCTGAGCCCTTGGATGTAATAAGTGCAGACTTAGGTAGGCTTACCATGAAAAGAAAAGGAAAGTTGAAAAGGGTTTTCCAGTCTAAGTACACCCGAATAAAGAAGAAAAATGCTAGGCAAAGTAGGCAGGGTAGGTAGATGGTGTTGCAAAATGATACTTGTGATAGATTATGTCTCTAAACATGTTAATGTTTATCTCTATCACAAGTGCAATGCAGACATTATACTTGGTTCAGCTCAAGCGAGGCAAGGTTACATAACTAACTCCCCTTCATACTTTTCCCTAATCATTCACTAATTTCCCCTAAGTATTAAGGTCTGTGAAAAGACTTAGTGCTTAATATCACTCATAAACCATTCATTCTAGTTCATAAACATTGCCTAAGTAAAACCCTATTTTACTTAGGAAAATGGCAAGCATTTCTCATATAAACCCTTTTTCCATCCTGATCCTAAGTTTAATTACAAAAGTCAATTGTTGTTATAACTTAGCGCTCAATTCATTTTCATATTAACTATTAACACTTATTATATAATTCCCAAACATTTTGAACCTTCCCCGTATTATGTAAATATATAATAAAAAACCTCGATATTATAAATATCCCGCCCCCGGTCGAATACGATCATAAACACCGTTTAAACGAGGGTTCCGCACAACCACGGGATTAATTAACCCCCGGTTAATTAATAACCATTACCCAACCAATCAAAATGCTCCCGAAATAATTAAAGCATAGTTTATTACGCTAGGCCTACAGAAATTAACTCCCCGCCATCTCCGACACCCATCAGCCATCCAATCTCTGCCTTCACATCCGACGGTCGACGGCGATATCGTGACCACCTTTTGCCCACGTGTTAACTCGTGATCGCCGACGATTTTCCACCCATACCTCTGCCACGCATCGCTCATCCAACGTGATCGCTCACCCTCCACCCAAAACCACCCAACCTCAAAAGCGGTGTGATCAAACCGCTTACCGCCTTCCGCTGACGTCAGGGCTGGTCTGCTGATATCATCTGCCACGTCACCCACCATGTCATCTGCCACGTCATCTGCCCAATCAAATCAAAAAGTCCCGCCAAACCTTCATTTTGTCAAATAAAACCAAAAAATTGCCATTTTCGTTGTAGTTTGCTGCATACAGCGCTCCGGGCATAATAATAAACTTCCGAGCCAGCAGTTCAGTTACAAACCGGCACCCGACCACAAAGACTCCAGCAACGAGCTCCGTGCCGGCCATTCAACCTGCCATTACGGTTTCTTCCTCTTTAACGTAGTTTAAACCAACACCGAGGGACTTCCAAGCTTGTAGAAGAAAGAAATAAAGAGAGATACCGGGAGATTGCTACCCTAACCAGTGGACCTTCAGAGACACAAATTGCCAGAGGAAAGATGACCAGACAGAGCTTTTTACCAGAGCAGGATGAACAGGGGTCAAAACAGGTCAAAGTGTATCAGGTCAGGGTTAAAGAGTATCTGTAAGAATAGGGAAACCAGCACATAGTAACTGAAGAAGACAGCTGCAAGCCGAATCCTAGGGCCTACCTCCAGCACATTCAACAAAAACAGGACCAACACAACATCAGTTCATCTTTTCCCTATTTTCAAGGCTAGCTGTTTCTATTTCTTGTAAACTATTTTTAGTCATCCTAGATATTATCTCACTCTGTTATGAGATATTTGTTTTATAATTTTTTGCATAAATACCACCCCCCCCCCACATTGGAGTATTGTGTGTGGATTCCTAGACTTTGTTGTAATATTGAATTTTTGGAATAAAGAGTTGTTGGAATCAACTGTTGCATGGTTTGCTGGATGAAGAATTGAAGCAGAGGACTTGTCATAGACTTCTTGAATCAACCACTGGATCAATAAGTCCTCTATATCTTGTGTTTTAAAGTTTTCTTAGTTTATTATATCATTTATGTTTCACAATCTGAATGATAAAGAAAAGATTTAATTTCAGAATCTGCTTGATTGCACTCTGTTTTCAGTCATTATTGTTCTCTGTGTTTTCTTCAGAATTAGGATAAGCATTGAAGTCTTAATTGCTCTTGTTTCCTAATTATTTCATGTTGATTATTTGCTAAAGAATACTTAACTTCTCCTTATCAGTAATCATCCAATTTCTCTCTTTAAATAGGTTGAAGGATTCTCAACTGCCCTTCACCCCATTTGAGCCCATTCCATCTGTTTCAAGTCTTTATTTGTTCCTTGTTTGACCACCTTGCTCTGTGAAACCATCCTCTGTTAAGAAACCAAATCCAAAAATCCATCTTCTTTTACTCCACTAGCTCAATGGATTGAACTACTCTGTCTTACATCTATGTTCTATTGAATCTCACCACCCAAACTCAAACAAAACTCTTGAACTTCATAACTAGCCTAATACCTTTAAAAATAAAGCTAAATCATAAAGAGAAAACCCTCTCTGGATACAGATTGGCTAGATTTTGTATCTAAAATATTGGTTAGTGGTTACCTCGGCCTCCTTTCCCTTTCTTACAACTTTTGGGAAAACCTGAGTGATAACATCAATGGCGACTCCGCTGGGGAACTGAATAATTTGTTTGTTACTATTGTTTTCTGTATAAGCTACAGACAGAGCCTGAAGTTAGCCAGGTAGCCTTTGAAATGCTTTTGCTTTGCAATTGCAGAAGTAAATGAATGCTACTTCAGTCTATCTCCGGTCTAGCTTATAGATTGGACAGTTGGTTTCAAATACTTGATCAGTTCCTCTTTTCAAATAAGTCTTTAAGAAAATTCAAAATTCCCACATCTAAAACTTCTTAGAAGAGACTATTAAAGTTGTATTGTCAAATCTATTTCAAGAAAAAACCCAAAAACACACCTAGAAACCTGGCTTCAAAAAGGATTCATTACACCAGATCAAATCCTGATCCTAATCCCCCACCTGTGTTTGAAAATCCTAATATGATTCCTAGGATTCTTAGAAGACAAGAGAGCCAAGAAAATTCTGCTAGTTCTCAGCCTCTATACAGATCAAGATCATGTCCTGTGAAGTGGATCTACCCTGAGGATGAACCTTTTGATGAGCATTTTGAAAACTCTTTATTTGTGACCTTTTCAGAATCTGGGTTAACCCACACAGTTCAAGATCCAATATTCATTGAAAATTTGCAGATTGAAGTTGTTACTTCACACCTTGACAGACATTTGCAGAACTCCATTCAAACTGAGCTTACCTATGAAAGAACGCCAAACCTTTTTGTGATTACTAAAGCTTCTCCAAGTTCACCATCAGCCACCCCTTCCACTCCTCCATCTACAACACACATTCCCATTGTTATCTCTACTCCTCCAGTTGTCACATCTATTTTTGCAACCATGGCAAACCGATATACTCCCTGCACTTACCTGCCAATACAGGGGCTATGCCCCATGACTATCAAAGTAAAATCACTTCTTTTGAAGATACTGGCACTTACACAGCTCAACAACATACCAAGAAAATGACCGACTATTTTGAAATATATGAGGTTGATGCTGATGATGTTAGAATGAAAGTATTTCTTCAAAGCTTAACTGGATATGTTAGAACCTGGTTTAGAGCCCTCCCTGCAAACAGTATCAATGACCCAAAAGCTCTTTATTAGAACTTCTTGAATAGATGGGAAAAGAAGAAAGATCCTCTCCACATTTTATCAGAATATGAAAACCTAAGAAGAGGCACACAAGAAACTGTCCAAGATTACTGTACCAAATTCAATAATGTCTACAATACTATTCCTCAAAATCTCAGACCTCCTCCATATTTGGCCTTGATCAAATTCCCTGATGCATTTGATTCTGATATGGCATACCAACTTAGGGAAAGAGCTCCTCGAAACTTAGAAGAGATGCAAAGTATAGCTGTCAGTGTTGAGGCCAACCTGATATCTAAACGATCTAGAGCTAGAGCTGAAAGGAGGACACCTTTCAAAGAAGAACCTTCTGCCTTTGAACAAAAATTAGATGTTATTATTAAAGGAATGGATAGACTTGGAGATAGAATAGAAACAATCGAGAGAAAATCCCCTTGGGATGGTCAACCAGGCACTACTGGGAGAAATCCAAATTTCATGAAGAACCAAAACCCTAACACTGGAAAAACAGGGCTTGACCAAAATATTAGGCCCCCATTTCAAGAAAATTATGTTGAAGCCTCAACTTCTGATGAACCAACAAAAGACACTCAAATTAATCTGATGGGACTCAACAATGAACAACAAGTTTTATTTACCCAAGAGGATCAAGAAGCTCACATTCTTAAACAATTCCAAACTCAGTCAGGTGAATCATTTGATTTTAGGGAGGAATATGATATAGCCATTTATGAAGTCCACAAACAATACAATCTGAGTAGAAGAATAGATGTCCCTGAAACCAGTAAATAGAAAGATACCAAGCAGCCTAACAAAGGTAAGATCAGTACCCCCCCTGTACATATTCTTTCTAGAACAGGTCCTAACCCTAATAACCCAATTGTTGAAGATGTATCAGATAATCAACCACCTAACAGACAACCTTCCACTTCTATTCCTTCTAAAGGAAACGTAGAAGAGCCTCTAGAACTTGATTTGGAAACAACTTCAGCCCATAATCCCACTCCTGAAGAGGAGAGAAATGAAGAAAATCCAGCTATCCGAAATACAAGAACTCAGACTGAAAAACCTTTTAATCTTGAGACAGAAGTAGGCAAACTAAAGATAGTTGTTCCATTATCAAAATTAGCTAGACATGATGTCTATAGAAGTCAAATCAGCAGATCACTCAAAATTTCTGTGAACGAAGATTCAGTAAATGTTTTTGATGACCAGCCTGAATTGATCTTTGGCCCTGGAGTAAATGGAAAAACAATAGAGGGAGAAGTTCCTCCTTTCTATGTAAGTTTAAACATACATGATAAAATACTTCATAATTCCATGTTTGATTCTGGTGCTTCCCATAACTTAATGCCTAAATTTGTAATGGAGAGCCTAGACCTTGACATCACCAGTCCATATAAAGACCTTTTCTCTTTTGATTCAAGTCAGGTCAAATGCTTGGGTTTAATCAAAGACTTATGTGTGTCACTAGTCCAATATCCTGCCAAAACCATCTTAATGGACATAGTAGTAGCTGATATTCCACCAAAGTATGGCATGTTATTGTCTAGATCTTGGGGTGCAAAGCTTCAAGGATCTCTACAATTATACATGTCTTACGCTACCATTTCAGTGTTTGGTCAACCCAAGAAACTATACAGAGAAACCTTAATGAAGTACATAGTAAGTAGTCAAGAAAAACCTCAAAATTTCCCTATCTACTCAGTACATTTACATATGGATTCTTTTATCCTTTATAATGCTGAAATTGATCCCCCATATGAAATAAAAGTTCTAGCAGATGAACCAGAGCAAATTACAAACAAAAGGTCTAGTGTCTGAATCCAAGAAATTTCTGAAAATCATGAAACATTAGATAAACTAGAAGAAACTAAAAAACCAGATCTCCCTATTAAACAGATCCCTGAAACTCCAAATACTAACTATGAACACGAAACCTTTTGGTACTTAGAATTTGATGGTTCTGTGAACAAATTAGGAGCAGGAGTAGGAGTCTGGGTGCACAATCTTGAAAACAATCATGCTGAAGGCCATGCCTACAGATTAAACTTTAGATGCACTAATAATATGGTTGAACATGAAGCTCTATTGCTAGGTCTTAAACTGGTCAATAAATTGGGAGCAACTAGAGTGTCAGTCCTGGGAGATTCTGATTTGATCATTTAACAAATAAAAGGGAATTTCTTAAAAAATGATCCTAGATTAAGAGAGTACAGAGGAATAGCTATAGAGATCCTCAATACATTTCTAGAAACTTAGCTTTCCAAAATCCCAAGAAAACATAACTTGCAAGCTCATAGCCTGGAAATGTTTGCCAGCACTTGTAAATTACCATTTGAACCATCATCAATTCATGGCTGAAATTAGACACAAGCCATCCATACCTGATAATGTAAAGAACTGGCAAGTGTTTGACAGTGATAATCAAATCAACAATTTTTTAACCCTAGAAGAAGAATTTTCTGGCACTAACATAGATGTAGATACAGTTAGTGAGTCTAATCTAACAAATCATATAGAAACAGACATTTCAGCAGAAAATGCAACTCAAATGCTTCATCCAATGAAATTTACCAAAAAAGAAATAGACATTGATGAGATTATTGAAGGAGAATCTGAAGTTATCAATTTGAAAGACAATCATTTGCCCAAAGGATTAACTTCTTCGGAAGATCTCTTTGATTTCAACGATATTTCAAAGAAACCCAAGATGGAACCTCTAAAAGCAGACATTGAAGACTATAACATAGGAACAAAAAGAAAAGCCAAAAATGGTAAAATTATCCAAATCTTTGCCCCCTGATCAAAAACTTAAGTATGTTGAACTAATCAAAGAATTCCAGGATGTTTTTGCCTGGAGCTATGAAGACCTGAAATCTTATGACACCTCTGTAATTCAACATACAATACCCCTCAAGGAAAATCAAAAACCATTCAAGCAAAAGCTCAGAAAAATTAACCCTGTACTGCTTCCTTTAATTGAAAAAGAAATCAAACGAATGCATGATGCAGGGATAATTGCTCCAATCAGATTTTCAAAGTGGGTGTCTAATTTAGTGCCTACAAGGAAGAAAACAGGAGAAATCAGATTATGTGTTGACTTAAGAAATGTAAACAAGGTTTCTTTGAAGGACAATTACCCTTTACCTAAGATGGATCATATTTTACAAAGGGTAGTAGGAGCTTCTAAGATTTCACTTTTGGATGGGTTTTCAGGTTATAATTAGATTATGGTTCATCCTGATGACCAAGAAAAGGCTGAATTTACAACACCATGGGGTACATTCAAATATGTTAAAATGCCATTCAGACTTAAGAATGCAGGGGCAACCTTTCAACGAGCAATGGACATAGATTTTGCAAAAGAAATTCATGATTTTCTAGTTATATATCTAGATGACCTAACTGTATTTTCCAAATCAGATCAGCAACATTTAGATCATCTCAAACAAGTGTTTTTAAAATGCAGAAAGTATGGTATTTCGTTAAATCCTAAAAAATCTTTGTTTGGTCTAGAAGAAGGCAAATTGTTAGGCCATATCATCTCCAAAGATGGCATCAGAATCGATCCTGCTAAAATAGAAGCTATTCTGCAAATACCCCACCCCAGAAATGTCAAAGAACTTCAAGCTTTCCTAGGAAAGATTAACTTTTTAAGAAGATTCATATCTAATTTGGCTGAATTAAGTAGATTGCTTAACAATATGTTAAAAAATGATTCAAATGTTAAATGGACAGTAGAAACCAAACAAGCATTTGAAGAAATTAAAATGGCTTTGACCAGAACACCAGTCCTTACAAGTCCAAAGTTCGATAGAGACTTCATAATTTTTTCAATAGCATCAGAACACACTATAGCAGCTATTTTACTGCAAAAAGATGATCAAGGATGTGAAAAACCCATAGCCTTTTTCAGTAAATCACTTAGAGATGCACCTCTAAATTACAAAATCATGGAAAAACAGGCTTTTGCACTTGTGAAAGCTATTAAAGACTTCAGAGTCTATATATTGTACTCCCATGTAATAGCCTATATACCAAATGTTGTTGTCAAAGACACCCTGACTCGGGATGGAATTGAAGGCAAATGAGGTAAATGGATAGCTAATATATTGGAGTATGATATTGAATAAAACCTACAAAGCTTATAAAAGGACAGGGATTGGCTAAACTCATGACTGAAACAAACTTTCAAGCCTTAGATATTAATGAACTGGATAATGAACAGGAGATGGCGACTCCACAAATCAGCCAGGTCTTCTTAGAATCACCTTGGTATGATGATATAACTCATGTATTATTAAACCTGCAGGCTCCTCCAGGGTTATCCAGAACAAAGAAAAGGTTTTTAAAGATGAAAGCTTCAAAATTCTATATTTTAGATAATGCTCTCTTTTGGAAAAATCATGAAGGTATTCTATTGAATTGTTTAATAAAAGAAGAAGCTAACAAGGTTCTCAAAGAATTTCATGCAGGGGATTGCGGTGGACACCTTTACTAGAAATCAACTGCAGATAAAATCCTAAGGGCTGGATTTTATTGGCCAACCTTGTTCACTGATGTAAATAAGTTTGTCATTTCTTGCCACAAATGCAAAATTTTTGAAGGCAAAAGGAAACTGTTACCCTTACCCTTGAGACCAATTTCCATTGAAAATCCCTTTCAACAATGGGGTTTGGACTTCATTGGAGAAATACACCCTCCCTCTTCTGGCCAACATAAATGGATCCTCACTGCCACAGAGTATTTCACCAAATGGATAGAAGCCATTCCTTCTAGACAAGCCAATGATACAGTGATTATAGGATTCTTAAAAACCAACACATTATATAGGTTTGGTTGTCCTGAAAATATCATAACCGATAATGTTGTTGCCTTCAAGTCCAAGAAAATGATAAATTTCTATAACAAATACCATATCACTTTAGGCCATTCCACGGCCTATTACCCTCAAGGTAATGTAGCTTTTTTTTTCACAAAATCGGCTATTGTTTATCATTCAAAAAAGTATAGGAGGCAAAGCTCCAGAAGTACAGGCTTGGAGCTCGAGTGAAAAGCTTTCTCTTTGACTACAATGTGACCATTTGCTATTTTCCAATGTATTTTGACATGAGGAAGACTGATACAAGAATAAATTTGAACGAATTGGAAGAGAAGAATACAAGCTTTACAAAGCATCTTAATCTATATCTAAATGACTGTTCTATCACGCGGAAGAATTCTATGACTTGCAATCTTGGTCAGTGATGATGAGGCCTTAGCAGCTGGCGCTTGAATCATTAAAGTTCTCCAGCATATAATTTTCCATGGGATCTTGAATATGAAAGCAGCAACAGCGACAGGATGAGAAAGGGAGAAATAATTGAAGGGCGACTGAATAGAACGCAGCAGCGATGGTCAACACCTGTGTCCAGGCCAATAAAGCCAGCAAACTGGAAGAGATAAGGGGCAGAGGCACGCGGTGGAAGGTGAAGGCCTCACGGGTATTTCTTGAGAGAACAGAAGTTGATAAGAGTGTGGTGTCGAAAAGAATAGGAGACAAGACATTCGGCGGCAGAAGGAAAACCAAATCAGGATTGCAGAAGATTTGGATAGAGGGCACCTTATAAGTTCGATCAGATGTCGGTCTTAAAAAATTTGTCATTAGTCAAGAAGGAGATCAGGGGAGATAAAGAAAGGAGTCTTTGTTATTGCAAAAAATATTTCCTTTGGTTCTGGTACAAGCTTGACTAGCGAGCTTGTCTGCTTCTCGGTTTAAATTGCGGAGGACATGGAAAAAATTTATCTCCCAATTTTGGCTGATCATGCTTTGACATCTGCTGATGATTTGTTGTATATGGATATTTGAGGGCTTTCTCTTGCTGTTCATGAGACTAATGATAATAGCAGAGTCCCCAAAAATCCAAGCTTTCTTAATTCCGAGGATTTGAAGCTGGAGTAAGCTTTGATAGAGAGCCAGGGCCTCTGCTCTGTTGTTGGAAATATTTCCCAGACCCCACTCAAAAGAGATAAGGGGGTCTCCTTTGGGTGTATAGATGATTCCCCCTGCTCCCGCAGCCCCCAGATTAGACTTGGAGGCGCCATCGAAGAAGATGATATGAGTGTTGCTGTTGAAGATCCAGTCAGTGAATTCACCCTGCTTTAATCTGATTTTCCAATTGAAGTTGTTAGAAGAGCTATTAAAGTTGACTGCTTGAGAGAGGATGCTACACTTGTCTATCAGATTCCTGATGAAGTCTCTATCTTTGATACAGAGGCTGGCCATTTCGATTTTCTTGAGATTCTTAGCGGCTATGGTTTCTATTGCCAGACTTTTGGCTTGCTACAAAGACGTCTGGTTAAAGTCTCCTGGTCTCTAAAAACCTTGCGGTTTCTTGAAATCCATATTTTCCATAAGAGTACGTAAGGGTGGGCGTACCAAAACCTCTTGACAATGCTATTTTATTTTTTTGCCAGGGATAACTTTTCTTCCAGAAGCTTAAGGCTTCGCCAATGGACTGATGTGAATTCCAGGTGAATGAGTCAAAGGGGGCTATGCCTTTCCAACAAGAGATGGCGAAGGGACATGAAATGAAAAGATGTTGCATGGTCTCTTCAGCTTCATGACAATTCGGGCATCGGGAGGGACCCATGATACCTTTCTTTTGCAGATTTTCTGAGGTGAGAGTCTTCCCTTTTAAAAGGGTCCACATGAAGAATTTAACCTTGGGGATAGCTTCAGCTTTCCAAGTTGCTTTCCAATACGTCCATGGAGAAGTGGGGAGATCCCTGTTGCACAAATAATTGTAACCTGCCTGAATTGAGTAGCTTGAACCCGTAGGATCCCAACGAAAGCCGTCAGCACCATTTTTAGATATAGGCGCAATATTATGGAGATGATTCTGGAAATTGTTAAAGGAATCTTTGAGATGAACAGGGATGGGAGGGAAGTTCCAACCCTTCCACGCTTGGGTATCTATATCCCAATGAGATATTTGATTTAAATGATATAATCCCTTGCTTTGCAAATAGAGGATGATTGGTTCCATACTTGGGAAGCTGTTGATGGCTTTATTCCCCATTATCTTATCGCTTCCAATGTTGACTATGTTCCCACCTTTGGGAACCAATGAAACATTTTGAGCCATAAAAGAGATGGCTTTTTTTCAGAGTTTCCAAATATCTATGTTGCTCCTTACAGGTATTTCACAGGTTAGCAATTGTTGCCTTGAACTGTTAAGGTATTTGACCTCGATGACTCTTTTCCACCAAGCTTGTTGCTCCTCTAACAGTCTCCAAATAAGCTTGCCACCAAAAGCTAACTTAGTGAACAATGGAGATCTAATTCCAAGCCCGCCTTTTTCCTGGCTATGGATAACTTGTTTCCAACTAACCAGGTTATATTTTTTCTTATCATTTTTTCCACCCTGCCATAAGAAATGTCTAAGAATACTTTCCATTTTGTGATGAAAAGAGGTTGGCACCTGAGCTAAGGAGAACTGATATAAAGGAAGCGAAGACAGGCCTGATTTTAGGAGCACCATTCGGCCAGCTGGGTTGAGCCAGAAGGATCCCCAGTTGTGGACTTTTTTTTTCAATTTATCAAGCATTTTGTCCCAGATTTCAGCTCTAGCACGACCCATGCTCACTGGCATTCCCAAGTAGCTAAAGTGGTCCCATTTTAACTTGCACGACACCCCAAAGATGTTGGATAGGTTTTGGAGAGTTTGGGCTGAAGTATTCCAACCGTAAATGCAGCTTTTGAGATAGTTTATCATTCCCCCAGAGTATCTCATAAACTTATCTAATAGGAGCTTGAACCTTCGGGCAATTATAGCAGATGCTCCTCCTATCAGCAGGGTATCGTCAGCAAATTGGGAGTGATTGATGTTTTTAACTCCATCTTCAAATTTGATTCCGGTGATGAGGCCTGCTTGTCTCTTATGATCAAGGACACAGCTGAATGATCCAGGTGGATATTGGTGGCCACCTGTCAAGTCCACCTGGACCCCCACCATTGTTTCTCTTAGCATTTTCATTTTCCTTAATTGTAGCACAACTTACTATTTTTAGCAGTTTTTCGGGTCTTGAACTTCCAGAGCTGTTTTGAGGCCCTAAACAACGTTTTTTTTGGAAATCTAGGGGTAACATGGGTCCATGGACTGATTTTTCCCTTCCCAAAGTGGTAGTGCTCGGGTAGATCTTTCTAACGCGCTATTGTACGCATCAAACGGAGATCGTATGCCAAAGTTACGACCCCGGGAAGTTGATGTTATGAAACCAACTCACAAAAAGATAGAAAAGAGAGATCCACGCCTTAGAATTCAGCCTCTTCGAGGGGGCAACCTCCTTTACATTACATAAATGAACAATTCTTGGATGATACAAATGAGAATACATCCTTTCTATATATAGGAGTCTAAGTGGTCCCAATACAATCAAAGCCTACATAACAATAATATTGTAGGGCACCACAGTAACAATGGTGGGCTTCTATGTGGCATAATAGTAACAATATGGGCACTACATGGGTTCATCAATATAATAAGTGGGTTATACTAATAACAATAAGGGGTTACACTAGTAGTATAGGGGCCTAACATGCCCCTCTCCTTCAAAAAGCGTTGTCCTCAACGCTTGAGTAGTTCTTGATGCTTCTATATAAAATTCTTGTCCTCCCATGTGGAATATTCAGCGGGTAAGTTCTTCCACTTGATGAGATACTCTGAAATTGATCGATTTCGTAGCTGTCGGGTTCTTGTTTCTGTGACTGCTCCAGGTTCCAATATGATTTTTCCTTCCTCTTCAATTTCTGGCAATATTTCTTGAATTGGGATCTTTTGCAACTTTTGAATAAGTGGCCATACTTCTTCGTTCTTCTTCCATTCATCCGTTGCTTCGTTTATCCAATTTGGTTGGATAATATAAATAGCACAAAACAATGCTTCCACATCCTCATCCTTGAAGTGTCTTCCCATTCGGTAAGGTCTCCGTTTTTTAAGTGCAAGTAGTATTGCCAACATTTCCTTCTCATAAATAGCTTGCTTGAGATGTAGCAGTAAAAATACCCAATCACTCACATCAAAACATTTTTCACTACGATGTTGATCTACCTGTTGTTTCATTTGATTTTGCACCGAAGTGGCGTTATCCTTTAAAAGTTGGAGAACTTGTTGTTGATGCTCGATATGATCTTTCTCTACTTGAACCTTTTTCTTCTTGATATGTCCTTCTATCTTTTGAGGAGTGGTAATTTCTTCCAGTCCTTTACAAGATATGGTCGGATTCATTTCTTGATGCTCGATGTGATCTTTCACTTCTTGAACATTTTTCTTCTTGATGTGTCCTTCTATCTTGATAGTTTGAGGAGTGGTAATTTCATCCATTGAATTACAAGATATGGTTGGATTCATTTCTTCTTTCTCGATGTGATCTTTCACTTCTTGCACCTTTTTCTTCTTGATATGTCCTTCTATCTTGAGAGTTTGAGGAGTGGTAATTCTTGCCAATGCTTTACAAGATATGGTCTGATTCATTTCTTCTTTCTCTGGGGTGGTGTCCTGACGTATATCCTCTTCTTTTGATGTTTCTTGATCCTTTTCTTCCTCCTCTTCATATTCTATGTAAAATAATTTCTTCTCAGCACACCTATGACCTTTAGTGCATTTGCTATCACAATTGTAACAAAGCCCTTTTTCTCTTTTTTCTTCCAATTGTTGTGGTGTAACCCTTGTAGGTTGTGGAAGGCTGGGAGAAACAACACTTCCATCTTTATAGTTGTGAGGGGTATGCTTCCTGGTTTCCATAATTTTGCTTTCCATTATGTCACAAAGCCCTTTTACTCTTTCCAATTGTTGTGGAGTTGCTCTAAAGAAGGTGTTGCTCTTTATATCCTCATAATGTGCTATCATTTCCTCCGTGAAAATTGACCACGTAACAAGTTTTTTACGAGAACAAAGCCCTTTGTACCATAAAAATTGATCTGGTTCTAAATATGAAGATGTAATACATACCTTTTGTAACAGTTGTACACCATGTATATCAAAATATTGCTCCATCTGAAGTATCCAATTTACCGGATCCTTGCCATCAAACTTCCTCATCTTGCTTTTTCTTGATTTTAGGAGCTCTACCTTGAAACGACTGTAACTCTGTACTTTCAGATCTTTAAGTTATAAAATTGTGACCTGTAGTAGCCCTCTGTGTCCTCTTTCCAATTCCACAAGTCTAATCCAAATTGGATTCTCCAAGAAAAAGTTATGCACAATCTCCCGCAGTGACCTGATTATAGACTAGTTCAGTAGAGCGAACTTGTATGAAGTGCCACGTGTCACTGTTTCAACCTTTGACTCTGAAAAATATATAAATAGAAACTACAGTCCGTCCTCTTTCTGTACCTTCTTACGAAATTTCAATCCGATGCTTAGAAAGAAAGTTATGATGATTTTCCCCAGGTCACCTGTTTTGAGTGTAATTCAGGAGTCTGCAAAAAGACCAACTTCCGCAGATCATATCTCCGAAAATATCGCGCGAAAAGATCTGAAATTCGGACCCAAGGTTCACCGCGATTTCTTCTCAAATGGGTTTTTTTTGCGACTTCTGAAACGTCACAGAAAAAAAGTTATAGCGAAAATTCCACGATGACCTGTTTGGAGCAGCGAAACCCTAGAATCCAAAGCTCTGATACCAAATGTTATGAAACCAGCTCAATAAAAGATAGAAAAGAAAGATCAACGCCTTAGAATTCAGCCTCTTCGAGGGGGCAACCTCCTTTACATTACATAAATGAACAATTCTTGGATGATACAAATGAGAATACCTCCTTTCTATATATAGGAGTCTAAGTGGTCCCAATACAATCAAAGCCTACATAACAATAATATTGTAGGGCACAACAGTAACAATGGTGGGATTCTATGTGGCATAATAGTAACAATATGGGCACTACATGGGTACATCAATATAATAAGTGGGTTATACTAATAACAATAAGGGGTTACACTAGTAGTATAGGGGCCTAACATTTCTTGGATGATACAAATGAAAATACCTCCTTTCTATATATAGGAGTCTAAGTGGTCCCAATACAATCAAAGCCTACATAACAATAATATTGTAGGGCACAACAGTAACAATGGTGGGATTCTATGTGGCATAATAGTAACAATATGGGCACTACATGGGTACATCAATATAATAAGTGGGTTATACTAATAACAATAAGGGGTTACACTAGTAGTATAGGGGCCTAACATGCCCCTCTCCTTCAAAAAGCGTTGTCCTCAACGCTTGAGTAGTTCTTGATGCTTCTATATAAAATTATTGTCCTCCCATGTGGAATATTCAGCGGGTAAGTTCTTCCACTTGATGAGATACTCTGAAATTGATCGATTTCGTAGCTGTCGGGTTCTTGTTTCTATGACTGCTCCAGGTTCCAATATGATTTTTCCTTCCTCTTCAATTTCTGGCAATATTGCTTGAATTGGGATCTTTTGCAACTTTTGAATAAGTCGCCATACTTCTTCGTTCTTCTTCCATTCATTCGTTGCTTCGTTTATCCAATTTGGTTGGATAATATAAATAGCACAAAACAATGCTTCCACATCCTCATCCTTGAAGCGTCTTCCCATTCGGTAAGGTCGCCATTTTTTAAGTGCATGTAGTATTGCCAACATTTCCTTCTCATAAATAGCTTGCTTGAGATGTAGCAGTAAAAATACCCAATCACTCACATCAAAACATTTTTCACTACGATGTTGATCTACCTGTTGTTTCATTTGATTTTGCACCGAAGTGGCGTTATCCTTTAAAAGTTGGAGAACTTGCTGTTGATGCTCAATATGATCTTTCTCTACTTGAACCTTTTTCTTCTTGATATGTCCTTCTATCTTTTGAGGAGTGGTAATTTCTTCCAGTCCTTTACAAGATATGGTCGGATTCATTTCTTGATGCTCGATGTGATCTTTCACTTCTTGAACATTTTTCTTCTTGATGTGTCCTTCTATCTTGATAGTTTGAGGAGTGGTAATTTCATCCATTGAATTACAAGATATGGTTGGATTCATTTCTTCTTTCTCGATGTGATCTTTCACTTCTTGTACCTTTTTCTTCTTGATATGTCCTTCTATCTTGAGAGTTTGAGGAGTGGTAATTCTTGCCAAGGCTTTAAAAGATATGGTCTGATTCATTTCTTCTTTCTCTGGGGTGGTGTCCTGACGTATATCCTCTTCTTTTGATGTTTCTTGATCCTTTTCTTCCTCCTCTTCATATTCTATGTAAAATAATTTCTTCTCACCACACCTATGACCTTTAGTGCATTTTCTATCACAATTGTAACAAAGCCCTTTTTCTCTTTTTTCTTCCAATTGTTGTGGTGTAACCCTTGTAGGTTGTGGAAGGCTGGGAGAAACAACACTTCCATCTTTATAGTTGTGAGGGGTATGCTTCCTGGTTTCCATAATTTTTCTTTCCATTATGTCACAAAGCCCTTTTACTCTTTCCAATTGTTGTGTTGTTGCTCTAAAGAAGGTGTTGCTCTTTATATCCTCATAATGTGCTATCATTTCCTCCGTGAAAATTGACCACGTAACAAGTTTTTTACGAGAACAAAGCCCTTTGTACCATAAAAATTGATCTGGTTCTAAATATGAAGATGCAATACATACCTTTTGTAACAGTTGTACACCATGTATATCAAAATATTGCTCCATCTGAAGTATCCAATTTACCGGATCCTTGCCATCAAACTTCCTCATCTTGCTTTTTCTTGACTTTAGGAGCTCTACCTTGAAACGACTGTAACTCTGTACTTTCAGATCTTTAAGTTCTGAACTTGTGACCTGTAGTAGCCCTCTGTGTCCTCTTGCCAATGCCACAAGTCTGATCCAAATTGGATTCTCCAAGAAAACGTTATGCACAATCTCCCGCAGTGCCCTTATTATAGACTGGTTCAGTAGAGCGAGCTTGTATGAAGTGCCACGTGTCACTGTTTCAACCTTTGACTCTGAAAAATATATAAACTAAAACTACAGTCCGTTCTCTTTCTGTACCTTCTTACGAAATTTCAATCCGATTCTCAGAAAGAAAGTTATGACGATTTTCCCCAGGTCACCTGTTTTGAGTGTAATTCAAGAGTCTGCAAAAAGACCAACTTCCGCAGATCATATCTCCGCAAATATTGTGCGAAAAGATCTGAAATTCGGACCAAAGGTTCAGCGCCAATTCTTCTCAAATGGGTTTTTTTTGTGACTTCTGAAACGTCACAGAAAAAAAGTTATAGCGAAAATGCCACGATGACCTGTTTGGAGCAGCGAAACCCTTGAATCCAAAGCTCTGATACCAAATGTTATGAAACCAGCTCACAAAAAGATAGAAAAGAGAGATCCACGCCTTAGAATTCAGCCTCTTCGAGGGGGCAACCTCCTTTACATTACATAAATGAACAATTCTTGGATGATACAAATGAGAATACCTCCTTTCTATATATAGGAGTCTAAGTGGTCCCAATACAATCAAAGCCTACATAACAATAATATTGTAGGGCACCACAGTAACAATGGTGGGCTTCTATGTGGCATAATAGTAACAATATGGGCACTACATGGGTACATCAATATAATAAGTGGGTTATACTAATAACAATAAGGGGTTACACTAGTAGTATAGGGGCCTAACAGTTGATGTACCAATTTACCCAAACGGGGCCCACAGTTTTGCGTTTCATCTTCTAGGGTTAGGTTTTGGAATGTTAAGGGTTTTCCATTATTTCTCAACAATAAATAGGCCTTTGAGCCTCATTGTAACACAGTTGAGAGGCATGTAGCCACCACATCTCTTCTCAGAGATAAGCTACCATCGCCCTAGCTGGTTTATTTCCATTACTATTTGTAAGCATATTTCAGTATTTTACATTAATGAAATGAAGTATTATTTCCACTGCATATCTGTGTTTATGGTTATCTCTATAATTTCTTGTGTTCCTATTTAAGTCTGGATCAGTGGTATCAGAGCGGTCTGCTTTTTCTCTATTTTTCTTTACATGTCCCCAACGAGATCGGGATATAAGGAGTTAGGGCTTGAACTAGTCGAACCTTTGCAAGACCAGCCTCGAAAATCCCAACGGCCTCCCATGGCGAATGAGAAGAAAGACGAGGGGGCAGGAGATCCTATCAAAATCTTGCTCGAAGAAACCCTCAAGCGACAATGGAACGCAATGATGGACAGCTTTGCCCAGATCCTTCAGTAGCCACCCAGAAGCGACACATCGGCTTCCACCACCTACTCTGGAAACACCACGCCCTTTAAGGTACAAGTTAATTTTGAAATCCCCATATTCGAGGGCTAGATAGACGCAGATGCCGTAGATAAATGGTTAAATCTGCTAGAGGGTTATTTTTCTGTTCATGAATTTTCGAGTCGGGAAAAGATTGTTTTCGCTCTTCTCAAAGCATCCCCCCACGTCAAGGACTGGTGGGAAACCTACTGCGAGCAAAAGGATGAAAATACCGGCTCACTATTTTCAGCCGCACCCACCTAGAATACATTCCGGGATGCCATCAAGGAGCAGTACTACCCTTTCGGAAGCTATGAGGATGAATACATAAAGTGGACCACACTGCAGCAGGTAAGGGACCAAGACATGCCGGAGTTCACCAATCTTTTCCATACCCTTCGCACAAAGTTGGGTATCAAGGATTTGGAGCAGCATTTGATACTCAAATACTGTGGCTGCCTGCACAAGTACATCGTGTTAGAAAATTATATATTACGGAGCAATGGAACACATAAAATATTGCAGAAATATAAACACAGAAAACGCACAAAACAAGAGAGACACAGATATACGTGGTTCACCCAGTTTGGGTTACGTCCACCCCGAACAGCTAGCCCTTCCTTTTTATTATCCAGCAAAATGAAGAGACACAACCTACAGCAAATCCGCTGTAATATCCTCTGTTTTCTCTCACAGTCTCACCTCTCCGTTTCTCGCTCACAGAATACACATCTATCTCACAGCCTCAAATACAATACCCTCATACAAAGAGAGGGGTTGCCTTCTAGGGCAAAAAACCCTAAACTAAACATAAGTTCTACCGTCAGATCATCCGCCTAATGAACGGCCCAGATTGACTAGAAATTACTATACTTTTACAAGGCAATTTTAGAGCTGTTTTGGGGGCTCCCAAAGGTCGCAGCCGCCCCCCCCTGGACCTCCCCTGCAGCGAATA
Source organism: Pinus tabuliformis (assembly GCA_031772625.1). NCBI lineage: Eukaryota > Viridiplantae > Streptophyta > Pinopsida > Pinales > Pinaceae > Pinus > Pinus tabuliformis. The sequence goes on from CM062806.1 coordinate 175,461,011, forward strand.
TTTTACGGGCGGCGTTGCCGCCCCCATTTCGAACTGGGGTACTATGTGGCGATACCTTTGAATATAGAAGATAATCAAGCTCCACGCCCAACAATCTCCCACTTGGAGACTGATTGTAGCAACTCCACCGCTGCTCCATTTGCTGGACAATGACTCCTCTTTGGACCTGGCTGTTTCTCATCTTCATCGTCATCCTTGAAGACCAACTGAAACTGAGCATATTCTCAGTTTCTCCCTGGTTACAACTTTTGTTAGCATATCTGCAGGATTCTGGCTAGTGTGTGTCTTTTCCAGCTTCAACTCTCCATCTTCCAACACTGATCGTATGAAATGGTACTTGAGCTGTATGCGTTTAGTCCTGGAATGAAATGCTGAGTTCTTTGCAAGATGAATGGCACTTTGGCTATCACTGTATAACGTGCCCATATCATGCTCCTTACCCAATTCACCCATAAACCTTTGTAACCAAATCATTTTTTTACTAGCCTCTGTAGCAGCAACATACTCTGCCTCTGTTGTTGAAAGTGCAACAACACTTTGGATTTTTGAAACCCAACTGACAGTTGTTCCTCCAACAGTAAATACATATCCTGTAGTGCTCCTCCTGTTATCTCTGTCACTTGCCATATCTGCATCAACATATCCTTGTAGGGAGATGTTTGAACCACCAAAGCATAATGCTTGATTTGTGGTACCTTTCAAATATCTAAGGATCCATTTCACTGCCATCCAATGTTCCTTTCCTGGATTGTTCATGTACCTGCTTACAACTCCCACTGCATGTACAATATCAGGCCTTGTGCAGACCATTGCATACATTAAGCTTCCAACTGCTGATGCATATGGAACTTTAGACATATAATCCATGTCTTCTTGGGTCTTTGGGCACATTTCCTTGCTAAGTTTGAAATGGCTAGCAAAAGGTGTACTAACTGGTTTTGCATTGTGCATGTTAAATCTTTTCAACACCTTTTGTATGTACTCATTATGAGACAATGTTAATTTACGATTTTTCCTATCTCTAGTTATTCTCATACCAAGGATTTGTTTCGCAGCTCCCAAATCCTTCATTGCAAATGAATTTTCCAATTTTCTTTTGAGCACATTTATTTCCTGCATGTTAGATCCTGCAACAAGCATGTCATCTACATACAGTAACAATATAATATAGCTGCCATCATTTTGCTTTTTCAAATAAACACAATGATCAGAGTGACATCTAGTATAACCTTGTTCAGACATAAACTTGTCAAATTTTAGATACCATTGCCTTGGAGCCTGTTTTAAGCCATACAAGATCTTCTTCAACCTGCACACTAGTTTCTCCTTCCCTTTCACCTCATATCCTTGTGGCTACTGCATATATATCTCTTCCTCCAAATCCCCATGGAGAAAGGCTGTCTTTACATCTAACTGCTCAAGATGGAAATCTTCAGCTGCTACAAGACTTAAAATAGTTCTAATTGAAGTCATTTTAACAACAGGAGAAAATATTTCATCAAAATCAATACCTTTCTTCTGTGCAAACCCCTTCACCACAAGTCTAGCTTTATACCTCTGTTTTCCTCCATCTTCTTCCTTCAGCCTGTAAACCCATTTATTCTTCAATGTAGTTTTTCCTACAGGCAACCTGACTAAATCCCAAGTCTGGTTATGCATTAAGGAGTCCATCTCTTCTTCCATGGCTACCTCCCACTTCTTCCTGCTTTCAACCTGCATTGCTTCTTCATAACATTCGGGTTCACCGGAATCAGTCAACAATAAATAATATAATGAAGGAGAGTATCGTTCAGGGGGTCTACCTATCCTAGTAGATCTTCTAACACCACTTTCAGGTGTTTGGGGTGCCTGTTGCTGTTGTGGTGGTTGCTGTTGTTGTGGTTGTTGATTATTATTATTTTCAGGCACCTTTACTTTTTCAGTGATTTCATCAAGAACTGTGTATTCCTTGTTTTCCTTTTCCTGTTTCTTTTCCTGCAACTGATTCTTATACAAGACCTTTTCATTGAATATTACATCTCTGCTCCTAATGATTTTGTGATTTTCGTAATCATATAAGCGATAACCAAAATCATTAACACCATATCCAATAAAGGTACATTTCTTTGACTTTGCCTCAAGCTTTGTTCTATTTTCTTTATCAATATGGACAAAGGCCTCACAACCAAAAGGCTTTAAAATAGAGTAGTTTACCTTTTTACCTGTCCATGCTTCCTCTGGAACACCACCATCCAAGGAACTTGAAGGCCCTCTGTTTATTAGATAAACAGCAGTATCTACAGCATCTGCCCAAAACTGTAAAGGAAATCCTGCATGCAATCTCATGCACCTTGCACACTCCATGATTGTTCTGTTCATCCTTTCTGACACACCTTTTTCTTGTGGTGTTCTTGGAACTGTCTTCTCTCTGCGAATTCCATGCTCTGAACAGTACCTATCAAACTCTTTGCTGCAATATTCACCTCCATTGTCTGATCTAAGACACTTCAATTTCTTTCTTGTCTCAATCTCAACCAAATCTTTCCATTTCTTGAAAGTATCAAATACATCATATTTATTCTTAATACAATAAATCCAAGTTTTTCTAGTTGCATCATCAATAAAAGTAACATAATAACTAGAGCCACCGAGAGATGATACCTGAGCAGGTCCCCATACGTCTGTATGCACAAGCTCTAATTTTTCGTTCTTCTTTTCTTTCCCAACTCTGAGAAATCTGACTCTCTTCTGTTTTCCATAAATACAGTTCTCACAGAAGTCCAAATCAACATTCTTCAAACCCGGCAACAAATTCCTTGAGTGAAGAATCTTCATCCCCTTTTCACTCATGTGTCCAAGCCTATGATTCCATAATGCTGCATCTGCTCCTCTGGAAGTTAAAGCATTAACAGAGCTAGAAATACCATTGCATAAATACAATGTACCAACCTTTTCGCCTTTTTCTATTACCAAGGCTCCTTTAGTGACCTTCCAAGCTTTATCTGTGAAAGTTGTCACACAACCTTCACCGCCTAACTGCCCTGTTGAAATCAGATTTCTCTTTAGATCTGGAACATGCCTTACCTCCTTTAATAGCCATTGGTTTCCATTCTGCTGTTTTTACAAGAACCTAGACGAACTTGTCCAAAATCTCCTTGAACATAGTCATGAAAGTATTTCTTATCAGGTGTGGCATGGAATGAAGCCCCTGAATCTACCACCCAGGAATCAGTAATATTTTCGAAAGAAAGAATCAAAGCATCTTGTAACACCTCACCTGTCACATTTGCTTCATGATTGTTTTCTTGCTGTGCATCTCCTTCTTTTCCCTTCTGAGATCTATAGTCTTTCTTTAGGTGTCCTTTCTTTCCACATTTCCAGCACACTATCCCCGATCTGGACTTGGATCTGCCTTTCCTTGATTTACTGCGATATCCTGAGCTCTTTCCTCTTTCCATTTTTCTTCCTCTAGACTCTGCACTCAAAGCATTTCCTGATGTCTCACCGGAGCTTTTCTGTCGCATTTCCTCGCTAAGGATAGCACCGACGACATCATAAAACTTTAAAGTACTAGATCCAGAAATGGAGTTACTAATGGCCATTACCAAACCATTCCAACTTTCTGGTAATGAGCACAAGAATAACAGAGCTCTAACTTCATCATCAAAGTTTACCCCTACAGAACTTAACTGACTTGTAACTGTATTAAAATCATTTAAATGGTTTGCAACAGATCCACCTTACGACATATTCATATTAAATAACCGTTTCATAAGAAATACCTTGTTTGAGGCCGAGGGTTTTTCATATAGTTTCGACAACGTCTGCATCAAACCCTCTGTCGTGGTTTCCTTCGAAATGTTGAAGGCGATTGACGCAGCAAGGCACAACCGTATTGTTCCGAGTGCCTTTCTATCGAGAAGGTTCCATTCTTCGTCTTTCATACCTGTCGGCATCTTTGTTTTTCCGCCCAATGGTAGGTATAGATCTTTCTGATACAGATAATCTTCCATCTGCATCTTCCACAGCGAGAAGTTTTGGCCGTTAAATTTCTCGACCCTAAACTTACCATCTTCCGCCATTGCTCCCACTCGAACCAGGACCCCTTCTTTCCTGTGAGTTTATCAGCCAAATAGACCTTCGGCTCTGATACCAGTTGTTAGAAAATTATATATTACGGGGCAATGGAACACATAAAATATTGCAGAAATATAAACACAGAAAACGCACAAAACAAGAGAGACACAGATATACGTGGTTCACCCAGTTTGGGCTATGTCCACCCCGAACAGCCAGTCCTTCCTTTTTATTATCCAGCAAAATGAAGAGACACAACCTACAGCAAATCCGCTGTAATATCCTCTGTTTTCTCTCACAGTCTCACCTCTCCGTTTTTCGCTCACAGAATACACATCTATCTCACAGCCTCAAATACAATACCCTCATACAAAGAGAGGGGTTGCCTTCTAGGGAAAAAAACCCTAAACTAAACATAAGTTCTACCGTCAGATCATCCGCCTAATGAACGGCCCAGATTGACTAGAAATTACTATACTTTTACAAGGCAATTTTACAGCTGTTTTTAGCTTCGGGGGCGCTGCCCCCGAAACCCCCCGCCAGGGGGGGGCTCCCAAAGGTCGCAGCCGCCCCCCCTGGACCCCCCCTGCAGCGAATATTTTACGGGCGGCGTTGCCGCCCCCATTTCGAACTGGGGTCCTATGTGGCGATACCTTTGAATATAGAAGATAATCAGGCTCCACACCCAACACATCGAGGAAGAAATAGAATTCCTGAACATCTCCTCGCTCAGCACAGCATACCGATATGTTGTCAAGGTCGAGCAGAAGTTTAAACAAAAGAAGTGAGACTTTGGATCTGCAGATCTGAAGCAAGGGAAAGGTGCCCCTTAACCACAAAACAAAGGACAAAGCCAAGGTGGGGCAGCCCAAGACAACCTGCCAAAGCTGCAAGCAAAGAACAGTGCAGCGAAGCCGAAAAAAGACACGGGAAAATGGTGTGAGTTCCATAAGAGCTCCACTCACAACACAAGTGAGTGTCGGGCCAAGCAGTCATTGGTGGCTGAGCTAAAGGTTTTGGAATCATATGCATGTTCTGAATCTGAGTCAGAACTCGACAAGGGGAATGAAAAAGGGAAGCATATCATTGATGCAGATCCCAATGCCACTGTTGCTACCACCAAGATCCAGAAAAATGAACCCGAAGATCTAGAGGAGGAGGAGCGTCTCTTCCACTCCCAAATGTGGGTAAAGGGCTCCCCGCTACAATTCATTGTTGATAGCAGGAGCCAAAAGAACCTCATTTCGGCAGAGGTCGTGAAGCGGTTGGGCTTACCGACCACAGCGCATCCACAACCGTACACCATCGTGTGGCTTCACGAGGGACGAGATCTTTGCGTGAGCCAGCAATGTCGCCTTCCATACAACATCAAGCCCTTCACGGATGAAGTATTGTGTGACATTGCTCCCCTTGAAGTTTGTGATGTATTATTAGGACAACCATACTTGTGGAAGCGACATGCTGTGTATGAATCAAGGCCCCGTGTTATTATTATTACATTGGGAAATAAGTTGTACAGGATACTAGAGGTAGCACCGCCTACCACCATCTCTTTGATTACTGCAAAACAATGTAGTAATCTCATTTTGAAAACCGGGAAATTTGTTTTCCCGATGATATGCCCTCAAGGAAAGAAGAAGACGGTAGCCACGGCCTCTAGACAGGGCCCCTCCGCACGACAACGACAGATGAAAAAGGTCGTGGAGGAGTACGAGGACATCTTCACCTCCCCTGCAGGGGTTCCTCTGCACTGTCAGGTCAAGCACTCCATCGATCTAACCCCAAGTGCACCGCTACCCAATGGACCAATTTATCGGCGCTCCATTCTAGAGAACGATGAAATCAAGAGGCAGATTCAGGAGCTGCTGCAGAAAGGTCACATCTGTCCGAGTTCATCACCTTGTGGGAGCCCAATCGTGTTGGTACAGAAGAAGGATGGGACTTGGAGACTTTGTATTGACTATTGGGCGCTGAACAAGATCACTATCCGTAATAGGTACCCGATCTCGCGGATTGATGACCTCCTGGACCAACTAAACGGGGAAAAATATTTCAGCAAGATCGATCTGAAGTCAGAATATCACCAGGTACCAATCGAACCCTCTGATGTGTGGAAGACTGCCTTCAAAGCCAAGGAGGGCCTTTTCGAATGGTTGGTTATGCCTTTCGGGTTGACAAATGCTCCTGCAACCTTCATGAGGCTAATGGATGACATCTTGCGGCCATTCACCAACTCATTTGTAGTGATATACTTGGATGATATTTTGATCTTCAGCCAGAGTTGGGAAGAGCACCTCCACCACATCCGACAGGTTCTCCAAACACTGCGACAACACAAGCTATGTGCCAATTTGGAGAAATGCACTTTTGGCATGACCCAGTTTCAGTATTTGGGATACATTATTGATGAACAGGGGGTGCATGTGGATCCAGCCAAGATCCAAGTCATTCGGGATTGGCCATCTCCAACCACTCTGACAGAGCTCCATAGCTTTCTAGGTCTTGCCAACTTCTACCACAGGTTCGTGTTGGGGTTTTCTCATATCACTTGGCCCTTGAGTCAAGTCCCCAAGGGAGGAGCGAAAGGAAAATTCTTTTGGTCTGAATCTCAACAGAAGCCATTCATAGAGTTGAAATATTGCCTCTGCACAGCACCAGTGCTCGCATTACCAGATTTACAACAACCATTTTAGGTCGAGACAGATGCCTCTGACTATGCTATTGGGGCAGTCCTTACTCAACATGGGCATCCAGTGTCATATCACAGTGAAACACTTTCAGACACGATCCGGAAGTATCCCACTTATGATAAAGAGATGTATTCCATTGTGCAGGCCTGCCAACAATGGAAGCATTACATTTTGGGGAAGGAAACGGTCATCCACACAGACCACCGACCCTTGCAGTTCATACAGACCCAAGGGAAATTGCAGAATGATCGTCATCAGAAGTGGTCTACATACCTGCAACAGTTCCATTTGAATATCAAGTATAAGAAGGGCAGCACCAATAATGTTGCAGATTGCCTCAGTCGACCACCGATCATGGCGTTAACCACCGTGCTCAACTCTTATGGGCACGAGACTTCTAATTGGCCACTTCTCTACAAAAGCGACCCAGAATTCAGCCACACATACCAGACACTCTTGGAGGGTCGGCATGTTCCAAATTTTCACCTCTAGGATGCCCTGTTATGTCACCTGGGTCACCTTTGTGTTCCTTCAAGCGAGCGTGCCAAGATGATTTAGGAAGCACACTACAGTTAGGATGTTGGGCATCTCGGGGTCGAGAAAATGGTGGCAGTACTACAAAAGTATTTATATTGGCTGAATCTTCGATAGGATGTCGGGAAGTACATCAGATCATGTACTGCCTGTGCCATTGCCAAACCGACCATCAAGAAGGCCTCTATACCTCGCCGCCTACCCCTAATCGACCTTGGGAATCCATATCCATGGATTACATGTCAGGCCTTCCTTCCACTAAGCATGGGAATGACTGTGTTTTTGTGGTCGTCGACAGGTTCTCAAATATGGCCATTATGGCAGCCTGCAAGAGGAATATCACAGCAGAAGCCACTGCTAAACTCTTTTTGAACGAGTGTGGGTGCACTTTGGGATCCCATAGTCTATCATCTCAGATCAGGATAGTCGGTTCCTCAATACATTTTGGTCCAGTCTCTGTTCAATGCTGGACACCAAACTCACCAAGTCCACGGCCTTCCATCCTCAAACTGATGGCCAGACAGAGGTTTTCAATAGGATGATTATACACATTCTACGCATGTACAATTCAAAGCATCCACGCACAAGCCTCCCCTATGTTCAGCACAGCTACAACCGAGCTCTTCACAGCTCGACTGGCCACAGCCCTTTTCAGGTGGGCTTGGGGTTCCAACCACTATGCCCCATTGATGTGGCCATGCCACTTGCAGCTACTCACACAGATTCGGCTCATGTCTAGTCCAAAACAGACAAGGCAACCAGCTTCATTGAGCACATCCAACATATTCGCCAGCAGGTCCATGACATTCTGGAGAAATCAAATGCCAAGTACAAGCAGCGACATGATCAACATCGGGTGCCACACAAGTTTCAGGTGGGTGACAAAGTCTGGTTGCATTTGCAAAAGGAACGCCTTACGGGAGCTTATCGGAAACCGAGACCACTCCGATATGGTCCTTACACCATTGCTAAGGTGGTGGGAGACAATTCATTTGAGCTTAGCATTCCCCCATTCCTTGGCCTGCACCCAGTGTTCAATGTGGACCACCTTCGGCCATACTTTCCACCATTGCTAGACACATCCGACATTGCAGAACAGCTCACACCCACAGAATTAAATCCAGATTGCATGGAACAAGCTAAAACTGATCGAATCATGGACACACAGATCAAAAACAATTGCCAACAGAATATCCAACTGTATCGAGTTGTCAAAGCAGGCCAACTCCTTCACCAGGGCAAGTGGCTCACTAGGGACCAAGTTCAGCAAAAGTTTCCTCATCTCATGGAGGAACTCAACACAATGGGGACCATTACTTCCTAAGGGGGGAGGAATGATCCAGGTGGATATTGGTGGCCACCTGCCAAGTCCACCTGGACCCCCACCATTGTTTCTCTTAGCATTTTCATTTTCCTTAATTGTAGCACAACTTACTATTTTTAGCAGTTTTTCGGGTCCTGAACTTCCGGAGCTATTTTGAGGCGCCCTAAATAACGTTTTTTGGGAAATATAGGGGCAACATGGGTCCATGGACCAATGTTTCCCTTCCCAAAGTGGTAGTGCTCAGATAGATCTTTCTAACGAGCTATTGTATGCGTCAAACGGAGATCGTATGCCAAAGTTACAACCCCAGGAAGTTGATGTACCAATTTACCCAAACGGGGCCTATAGTTTGGCGTTTCATCTTCTAGGGTTAGGTTTTGGAATGTTAAGGGTTTTCCATTATTTCTCAACAATAAATAGGCCTTCGAGCCTCATTGTAACACAGTTCAGAGGCATGTAGCCACCACATCTCTTCTTAGAGATAAGCTACCATCGCCCTAGCTGGTTTATTTCCATTACTGTTTGTAAGCATATCTCAGTATTTTACATTAATGAAATGAAGTATTATTTCCGTTTCATATCTATGTTTATGGTTATCTCTGTAATTTTTTGCGTTCCTGTTTAAGTTCGGATCACTGAAAGATTCAGCCATTAAAATGAATAAGTAGGGAGAGAGAGGAAAACCTTGCCTCAATCCTCTTGAAGATTGGAAAGCAGGGTCGGGCCTTCCATTGATGAGAGGGGCAATCCAAGGTCCAGAAATACAGGTTCTTATGAGATTAATGAAGGGGGAAGAGAAGCCCATTTTTTGGAGAGTAGCAAAAATAAAGGAGTGCCGGACTCTGTCAAAGGCGTTTGCCAGGTCTAATTTCAGAATGAAGCCCTTTTCCTTTCTAGAGAGGCTTGAGTGGATGGCTTCCTGAACAAGTAAGATGGAGTCGGATATTTGTCTGTTGGCCATAAAACCGCCTTGATTTTCATAAATAAGGCTTGGCAAGAGAGGCTTGAGTCGGGAGGCAAGGATTTTTGTGAAAATTTTATATGAAGAGTTGCATAGGGATATAGGTCGGAAGCGGGAAAAGGAAGAGGGGCAGTTCTCTTTGGGAATGAGTACAAGATGGGTTGAGTTTGTGAAGCCTCCCATTTTATTTTTCCTTTGTATCCATTTGTAGTACTTGATGAGGTCCTTTTTGATGGTTTCCCAATACTCCCTGTAGAAACAAATTGGGAAACCATCCGGGCCTGGAGCTTTGTCAGGCTGGAGGCTCCAGATAGCTCCCAAGATTTCTTCCTCTTTTATCTCTTCAGTTAGTCTTTCATTGGCTTTTGTTGTTATTTTCTTTGACAAATGCTGTAAAAAGTCAGCGTAATTCTCCTCTTCCCCTTTTTCTGAAAGGAGCTCTTTAAAATGTGTTGTAGCCGCATTTTTAATGGAAGCTTGATCATTGTGCTGGTTACCTGCGCTGTCTATAATCTCTATTATGTTGCTCCTAATTTGTCTAACAGTTGCTTGCTTGTGGAAGAAGGATGTATTCCTATCCCCACTTTTCAGCCAAACCTGTCTTGATTTTATGCGCCATTTTTCTTCCTCTTCTCTTCTGATACTGTAAAGTTGACTGTAGAGGTCCTCTTCTTGGTTTTTCCTTGCTTGAATGTATTCTTGGTTTTCCATTGCATGATGTAAAGTTTCAATTTTAGCTTTCACAACTAGCTTCTTTGCTTCTGGCTCTTTATATTGGGATTTTGCCCAATTCTTGAGAGCGTTCCTGACATTTCTCAATTTTCTTTCCCATATGTAGCTTGGTGAGCCTTCTACATGTTGGCTCCAAGTTTGCTGGACTAGAATTTTGGCGTCTGAAATATGATTCCATAAGGGACTGTATTTAAAAGGAATTGGGTTGAGGGGACGATGGGAATCAAGAGATAAGGCAGTGGGATAATGATCTGAAAAAGTGAAGGGGAGAATAGAAGCATGAAAAGCTACAAAAGAAGAGAGAAAGGACACATTTACTAATATTCGATCCAGTCATTCCATTATATTGCTTTTTCCAAGCCTGCGGTTGCTCCAGGTAAACTTGCGGTTCTTTGGAACAATATCGACCAGATCTGCAAGCTGCATAACATTCTCCAACTGATTTCTAAAGGGGTCAGGAGTGAAGCTGCCACCACGCTTTTCATTAGCATGCAGGATAAGATTTAAGTCGCCACCTAGAATTATATTTCCATTCTCTTCCTCTGCTATGTTGTTGCTGAGAGAGTTCCAGCAAGCTTCCTTGTCTCTGTAGTGATTCGGAACGTATACATTGTAAATGATAAGCTGATAGCTGCTCATGTTGTTCTTCAAAGTAATCTTTATCCAATGTTGTTCCACTGTCTCTGCTATCTTGTTCCAGTTGTCTTGAAGCCAAAGTGTGGCGATTCCTCCTGAAGCCCCTCTGGATTTGCACACACATCCTTTATAAAACTTATGCTTCTCAATAATTTTATTCATCTCTGCCTGTCCCAGTTTTGTTTCTTGAAGTAGAACTATCTCTGGTCTTTCCTGGATTAAGAGATCTTTTAAGGCGTTTGTTTTAGTGGGGTGCCCCAATCCCCTGCTGTTCCAAGAAAGCATTTTCATCATTTCAATGGAATGCGGGGAGTTGCTCTTCCTCCCAGGTCTTTATTTATTGAATCCTTGTTTATCTGCCCTTGTATATAAGATTCTATAGGGTTCTGAATACCCAATGCTATGTCTTTTTGTGCATTTTCGTCTCTTTGTTGTTTGGTAGATTTTCGTCCAGGCTTCTTTTGGTTTTCAGGAATGGATCCATGCTCCTTGGAATTGCTTCTAGTGGTTCTGGGGGGGGGGATCAGAAGGGAGGGAAGATGAAATGGACAAGGGAAGGGAAGGTTCAGAGGGAGAATGAATCTTTGGAGAAGGGGGATCCTCGGGTTGGGAAAGAATGTGAAAGGGATTGGAGGAAGGGGAGGAGGAGAGGGGATCAGGCCGGCTAAGAAGGGGAGGAAGGGAGGAGGAGGGGGGCGGAGAAGAGGGAGAGGGATTGGGAGGGGGAATGGGAAGGGGATGAGGGGAAGGCCCAGCTTCATGAGGAGGGATGGAAATAAGGGCTGTCTTTTTTTTTTTACTGCTTCCCATTGTTCTTCCTGTGGAGAACTGTCAACATTAATAAGTTTAGAACATCGATTTGCAAAGTGGCCATATTCATGACATACCTTACACTTGAAGGGAATATGTTCATAGTCAAGCTGTTGAATGTGTGTCCAGTCATCCACCTTTATCTTGATGGCTTTTGGAAAGCCTTTCCCCAAATCAACTTCAACACAAATGCGAGCACAGGCCTGCATGTTGTCTTTAGGTTCACTCCGGTCAATATATTTCCCTACAGCATTCCCTATAGCACGCACTAACTCATCTCCCCAACAATGCAGGGGGAGGTGAGGAAGGCAGACCCAAACAAGCACAACACTAGGGATATCTAGCTCCGGATCAAAATCTGGAGTCCACTTGTTGAGTTACAGGCCTCTGGAATCGATAAAAGAAGGCCCATTTCAAAAAATCAAATCCTTGTCTTCCTTGGTTTCAGAGTGGAATGTAAAATATCCTTTTCCAAAAAATCTAATAGAGATTTTCCCTTGAGTTTTTTCTGACCAGTTCCTTTCCACCCACCTCTAAATTGTTTTAGGTGAGGGCCAGAGGCCTGTAAACTGCCCAATAAGGCCACTTTCAGCTAAGGCAAGCGCTGCCATACGGAGCAAGGTTGGAGGCAGAGAGACTTCCTGCAACCCATCCAGTTTTTTAACAAACTTCGAAACCGAGGGATGATTTCGCTGAGGCGGAAGAGAGAGAACCAGGTTGGAGAATTCTTGCTGGAAGGCCTCCTCCGATGGTGCCTCCGGAGGGGCCATAACGGCCCAAGAGTGGATTCAAAATCGCAGGAAGTCAAAACGGCAACCACGAGCAAGGACGGGCACCCAGCAGCAGGGGCTGCCAGGCAGGGGCCTGCTGAGAACCGCAAGGCCGAAGGAAGCAGGTCTCGGGGGCTCCGGAAGCCCAGCAACAGGGGCTGCCAGGCGGGGACTTGCTGAGAATGCAGGGCCGAAGGGGAGCAAGGTGCGGGAGCTCCGGAACAGGGTAATGGTCTAGCTGAGTCTTCTAATAAAAGCTTGATTAATATTATTAAGAAATTGTTGGAAGAGAACAAGAAAAACTGGCACAAGAAACTTATAAATGCACTATGGGCAGACAGACTTACTACAAAGAGATCTATTGGAACTAGCCCTTATGAGTTAGTTTATGGCATGGAGGCTGTATTTCCTTCATCTTTAGGAGTTCCTGTAATGAAATTACTGCAAGAAGCTCAGGTGGAACCCAATGACATTCAAAGGAGAGTAAATCAGAGCATCCATTCACCGCAGACCAGAGAAGAAGTGCAACAAAGAACCCAAGTGTTACAAGAAAAACTCAAGAAAATATTTGATAAAAGGACCAAAGCAGAAGACTTCTACCTTGGAGACAAAGTTCTAAGATGGGATTCCAGGAGAGAAGACAAAGGAAAACATGGGAAGTTTGACTTCTTGTGGAAAGGGCCATTTATCATCCAGGCATTGCAAGGGAACAATACTTACTTTCTAAAGAGCCTGGATAGCACAGAAACAGAAGAAGGACCAATGAATGGTTGAATGTTGAAACATTACTTTGATCTGGTTTTTTAAATGTATTCTGACTCTAACATGTACATACTATATCCTTAATAATGTCACAGTTTGGATTGGATAGTAACTTGCTGCAGTTGACTAAGCTTCACAAGTGTGTTGTCATATATACAATAAAGCAACCAGCAAAAGGAAATTTCAGAGCAAAGTTAGCGTTATTCAGAAGGCCATCTAACTTGTTGTTCTTGACTTTCCACCAGGAAAAGGCATGCCCAAGTGGAGCCACTATTATGCTCCTATACCAATAGGTGTCATATTTCATGATTGAATTGATGAGCTCTGTAATATGTTCATTCCTTTCCTTGTTGCAAAGGTTTTCCATATTATCAAAAAATCAAAAAAAATGTAAAGAGGGTATGCCCTAAAAGAAAAATCAAAGGGTAAAAAAATGAATAAAATAGTCAAAAAAAAGTGAAAGGAATGAACCCCAAACAAAAATAGACCAAGAAAGTGTGCAAGTCCAAAATGCCACTACTTTTTCATTTTCCGTAATAAGCAGCATGTGCAGCTTGTTGATTTATGCCACAATTTATGAATGGCCTAACAGCTTAATCTTGGCTAGTTCATATTTGAATTTCCTGTTTTAGAGATAGAGAATAAAATCTAACCAAACTGTTTAATCTTAGCAAATAAGTAGATAGGTAGAGTAAATAAAAAGGAGCTCAACAGTTAAATCTGAGCCCTTGGATGTAATAAGTGCAGACTTAGGTAGGCTTACCATGAAAAGAAAAGGAAAGTTGAAAAGGGTTTGCCAGTCTAAGTGCACCCGAATAAAGAAGAAAAAATGCTAGGCCAAAGTAGGCAGGGTAGGTAGATGGTGTTGCAAAATGATACTTGTGATAGATTATGTCTCTAAATGTGTTAATCTTTATCTCTATCACAAGTGCAAGGCAGACATTATACTTGGTGCAGCTCAAGTGAGGCAAGGTTACATAACTAACTCCCCTTCACACTTTTTCCTAATCATTCACTAATTTCCCCTAAGTATTAAGGTCTGTGAAAAGACTTACTGCTTAATATCACTCATAAGCCATTCATTTCGGTTCATAACATTGCCTAAGTAAAACCCTATTTTACTTAGGAAAATGGCAAGCATTTCTCATACAAACCCTTTTTTCATCCTGATCCTAAGTTTAATTACAAAAGTCAATTGTTGTTATAACTTAGCACTCAAATTCATTTTCATATTAACTATTAACACTTATTATATAATTCCCAAACATTTTGAACCTTCCCTGTATTATGTAAATATATAATAAAAAACCCCGATATTATAATATCCCGCCCCCGGTCGAATACGATCATAAACACCGTTTAAACGAGGGTTAACAGGTTTATTTGAAATCTGTTAATAACCTTCCCGCCGCGCAACCACGGGATTAATTAACCCCCGGTTAATTAATAACCATTACCCAACCAATTAAAATGCTCCCGAAACAATTAAAACACATTTTATTACATCGGGCCCACAGAAATTAACTCCCCGCCATCTCTGACACCTGTCAGCCGTCCGATCTCCGCCTTCACATCCGACGGTCGGCGGCGATATCGCAACCACCTTTTGACTGCGCGTTAACTCGCGATCGCCGGTAGTTTTCTGCCCGTGCCTCTGCCACGCGTCGCTCATCCAACGTGATCGCTCGCCCTCCACCCAAAACCACCCATCCCCAAAAGCGGTGCGATCAAACCGCTTACCGCTTTCCGCTAACATCAGGTCTGGTCCACTGACATCATCCGCTGGCGTCATCCGCTGATGTCATCCGCCACGTCACCCACCACGTCATCCACCACATCATCCGCCCAATCAAATAAAAATGTTCTGCCAAACCTTCATTTTGTTAAATAAAACCGAAAAAAAAAATTGCCATTTTCGGTGTAGTTTGCTTCATACAGCGCTCAAGGCATAATAATAAATTTCTGAGCCAGTAGTTCAGTTACAAACCAGCACTCGACCACAAATACTCCAACAACAAGCTCCGTGCCGACCATTCAACCTGCCATTATGGTTTCTTCCTCTTTAATGCAGTTTAAACCAACACCGAAGGACTTCCAAGCTTGCAGAAGAAAGAAATAAAGAGAGATACCGGGAGATTGCTACCCTAACCATTGGACCTTTAGAGACACAAATTGCCAAAGGAAAGATGACCAGACAGAGCTTTTTACCATAGCAGGATGAACAGGGGTCAAAACAGGTCAAAGTGTATCAAGTTAGGGTTAAAGAGTATCCGTAAGAACAGGGTAGCCAGCACAGAGTAATTGAAGAAGACAGCTGCAAGCCGAATCCTAGGGCCTGCCTCCAGCACATTCAACAAAAATAGGACCAGCACAACATCAGTTCATCTTTTCCCTATTTTCAAGGCTAGCTGTTTCTATTTCTTGTAAACTATTTTTAGTCATCCTAGATATTATCTCACTCTGTTATGAGATATTTGTTTTATAATTTGTTGCATAAATACCCCCCCCCCCCCCATTGGAGTATTGTGTGTGGATTCCTAGACTTTGCTGTAATATTGAATTTTTGGAATAAAGAGCTGTTGGAATCAACTGTTGCATGGCTTACTGGATGAAGAATTGAAGCAGAGGACTTGTCATAGACTTATTGAATCAACCACTGGATCAATAAGTCCTCTATATCTTGTGTTTTAAAGTTTTCTTAGTTTATTATATCATCTGTGTTTCACAATCTGAATGATAAAGAAAAGATTTAATTTCATAATATGCTTGATTGCACTCTGTTTTCAGTCATTATTGTTCTTTGTGTTTTCTTCAAAATTAGGATAAGAATTGAAATCTTAATTGCTCATGTTTCCTAATTCTTTCATGTTGATTATTTGCTAAAGAATACTTAACTGCTCCTTATCAGTAATCATCCAATTTCCCTCTTTAAATAGGTTGAAGGATTCTCAACTGCCCTTCACCCCATTTGAGCCCATTCCATCTATTTCAAGTCTTTATTTGTTCCCTGTTTGACCACCTTGCTCTGTGAAACCATCCTCTGTTAAGAAACCAAATCCAGAAAGCCATCTTCTTTGACTCCATTAGCCCAATGGACTGAACTACTCTGTCTTACCTCTCTGTTCTATTGAATCTCACCACCCAAACTCAAACAAAACTCTTGAACTTCATAACTAGCCTAATACCTTTAAAAATAAAGCTAAATCATAAAGATAAAGCCCTCTCTGGATACAGATTGGCTAGATTCTATATCTAAAAGACTGGTTAGTGGTTACCTCGGCCTCCTTTCCCTTTCTTACAACTTTTGGGAAAACCTGAGTGATAACAGGACCAAGGGAGATCGTAAATCGAGCTCGGGCATAGTAAATCCTGCATTATCAGCCATCTGCGAATCGACGAAGCAGAGGGGCTGCCACTCAAGAAAAACTGCATGGTTGTGATTCACAAATATAATGAAAAGTTGTCAGGGAAGGCCAATTTCATTTAACAAAGGGATTCCATGAAAAACATTGGTCGGGCCACCCCCTTCTCTCTCCTCCACATGGTGGAATACAGTAAATCCTGCACTCCAACATATCAAGTATCCCGCAGTCTCGTAGCTTCATAGTATATCCTGCATATCGACTATCAACAAGGTCCCGGGGCACAGACTTAAGGTTATCGGCGGTTCATGGTGTCGAACCGTGATATCTCAATCCCGCAGTACCGCGATATCGACGATCGGTGGATTAGTGGGGTTCTAAACTTAAAAGATTAGAGAACCGTTGATTTTGCAATATAGTGTTACATTGTCGGGGGAGGCTGAGAATCATTAACAAAGGAATTTCATGAAATAAACAAGGCATAGTGACCTCCTTCTCTCTCCTCCAAGTGGTGGTACGAAATATTGGCGATGGGCAATCTCGCAATCCCGCATTATCGGAAATTGGTGGAACAAAGGGGCTACCCCTCCAATACCTTGCGGGGTGCAATTCTGCAATATTGTGTAAAAGCGTCGTGGAAGGCTGAGATCATTTTACAAAGAAAACCCATGCAAAAACAGGGTCGGGTGGGCCATTTTCTCTCTCTTCCTAGGGGCCATGTGGTGCAATGTGATTGGTCCTGATGGTTGACATGGCAACTGATGTCATTAATGATGTGGCAGTACAGAGGACACGTGGCACTCAGTTTCGGTGTTTTCAAGAATCCTATGGGGTCGTTTTCAGGTGACACATGTCACCATTCACAAGGTGACACATGGCAGTGATGACGTCACCCCGGGATCGAAAATCAATGATCACACAGAGTGAAATTTCATTCTCTGTCGATATCCTTCTCGGCTTGTGATTGCGATTGCGATAAAGGAAAAGGCTCCCCAATGCGACAAGTTATTACGGCATGGTAACATTTCACATCTGGGATATCGGTCGATGCGGTATAAAGAGTTATCAAAGGCATTTCTAGTATTATAAAGGAAAAGGCCCCTCCCACAACAGTGGAAAACCTTAGTGCCCGAAGGGCTAAGCCCCTGGTTCCAGCCCCCGGTCATATGGAGAAAGTTACAAAAGGGGAGCTAAAGTGAAAAGGACTAAGGGAGGTCGAGTTTCGTCTATTTCACAACATTTTGTACGGTCAAAGGCTAGGATGAGAAAGTTCCCCTATATTTCCATCAAGAGAGAGTCACTCACCCAGTACTTCAAGACATCAATAGTGCATGGACAAGGTTTTAAGGGCGTGATGGGTCGATAGCTGTGGCTTAAAAAAAACAGATGGTGCATTCAAATCACAGGATGGGCTGATCTAGAAGAAGCCTACTGTGATGCGGATCTGGAAGTCAACGTCAAATGAAATAAAGGCAGAAATGATAAAGGTTGGTGAAGCAGTACAGGAAACCATACCACAAGTAGAATAGCCCCTGCAGTAGAGATGATCACAGGATACGCAAGGAGATTTTTTGTGTATTTTTTATCTGAGTATTTCTTATTTACTGTACTGTAACGTGCCTCCTTTCATGAGGCATTTAATTCTGTAATATTTTTGGGCCATAGAGCCATTTATGACTGAGACAGCTAGTCGACCCGACAGCTGAGTCTAGACTAGAGATATTTTGTTGTAATGAATGTTCTTGCTCCCCTCTCTAGATAAATAGGGGAAAGCAAGACTTAACAAAGGTTCAGAAATTCTAAAGAAACACTACATGTTATTTTCAGACTGTATGGCTTTACAATACATATTTTCCAGAATATGAAGAGAAATGGTGGTGATTCCCCCTCCAAGTATTACAGTATGTTCTCCCTCTATTAAAACCCATTTTGTTCATGTTTCTTCTCTGAATTCATGTAATTACTGTTGTCAGAAATATTTCAATACTTCCTCATAGATTCATTGGTAGCAATATGTTATGCATGTCCCTGTAAGTTCCTCACAGATTCATTTGTATCGACATTGTTATTGCTAGTGCCTGCATGGATTATTGAAATTATATATTTAACAATTGATCTTCATGAATCATAGCACACAGCGTCTCTTCTTCCCATTATATCTACTTCTGACTCAGATAAGTATAGGAATTCCTAAAGCTGCAAGATCTATGTGTTATGCATAGAATCCTTGATGTTTTAAGCTCCATATGATGAGTTACTCCTCATCCTCATCCTCTATCATTGCTCTGCAAAATTCTATTAAATTGTAAGCCCATGGACTACTCGGCCTCCACTGTTTTATAAATATTTCTGAGATTTGTATATACGAAGAAGTACCAAGAAATTCATTTATTTCTCCTTTAGGTGGATGAACCAACCCATTATATATACATATAGAATATAAGTTAGGTATCCCTTTACTGTGAATCATTTGAGACACTCCAAATTTAGATGTGCCCAGGCACTGGTCATGTAAGCAATCTGAGGCTATCTCTAGGAGTGACAGCAGAAGGTTTGACAAAGTTGCTACAAGAAAGGTTTCCTAATGGAGAAAATGTAGTAGAGGAAACTCATGATGAGAAAAAAAGAAATATTTATCATGATTTGAAGAAAGACAACATTGAAGATTTAAAGAAAGATATGGAAGGTTTGACACAGTTGCTACAAGAAAGGCTTTCTAGTGGTGAAAACGTAGTAGAGGAAACTCATGATGAGAACAAAAGAAATGTTAATCATGATTTAATAGACTTTAATGTTGGTTTAAAGACCCACCACGTTCCAAATATCGATATGAGGAAGTTCAATGGCAAGTATCTCGTAACATGGATACTACAAATGGAGCAATATTTGATCTCCATAATGTGAAAAACACACAAAAGGTACGCATTGCAACTTTATATTTGGAACCCAATCAGTTTGTTTGGTATCAATGGCTTTTCTCTTCTAAAAAAATTGTCACTTGGTCAATTTTTACGGACTATATGATAACACATTATGAGGATACAAAGAGAAATACCTTCTTTAGCCGATTGATAAATCTCAAGCAAAAGGGTTCAATGGTCGATCACATTGAGGACTTCCAAAAATTGAGTATAAGGGTAAATGATATTCTAGAGGAGCATAGGATTGATGTGTTCATAGGGACTTTAAAGGATAACATTCAACATGAGGTTTGCCTTTGGGAACTTGATTCATTGGAGAAGGCATTCAGGTTGGCAATAAAAATTGAGAGAAAAATTATGGAAACAGGGAAGCCTACCACTCACAACTATAAAGATGGAAGTGTTGTTTCCCATAGCCTTCCACAAGCTACAAGGTTGAAATCACAACAATTGGAAGAAAAAAGAGCAAAAGGGCTTTGTTATAGTTGTGATAGCAAATACACTAAAGGTCATTAGTGTGTTTAGAAGAAATTATTTTACATAGATTGTGAAGAGGAGGAAGAAAAGGAATAAGAAACATCAAAAGAAGAGGATATTCACCAGGAACCAATCCTAGAGAAAGAAGAAATGAATCTAACCATATCTTGTAATGAATTGGCAGGAACTGCCACTCCTCAAACTCTTAATATAGAAGGACATATCAAGAAGAAAAAGGTAATAATGTTGATTGATTTGGGTAGTACCCATAATTTTGTTCATTGCAAGATAGCCAAGGAATTGAATTGCTTCATATATACAACTTCAGAGTGTCAAGTGATAGTTGCATATGGAGGAACCATAAATTGCTCTGAAAAGTGCCATAATATCAAGCTATTCATGGGAGAATATTTATTGAATAGTACAATGATTTCTATTCCAATGGGTGGTGTTGATGTTGTACTAGGCGTCTATTGACTACAATATTTGGGTACGATAGCTTTTAATTTTCAAGAACTTTTCTTGAATTTTTTTTGGGAAGGAAAAGAAGTTGAATTTAAGGGGTATCATAGGGAAACCGTGAAAGATAATCAGCGCTAATGGCAATACAAAGCTTCTACAGAAAGAGAAACGGGGCATAGTTGCACAATTATGTTCACTAGAGGTTCCCACATCAAAATCATCTATTTATCCAGATCTCAAAAAAGTCTTGGACAATAATTCCAAGGTATTTGAGACTCCCAAAGTCCTCCCACTTATTTTTGATCATGATCATGATATTCATTTGATTCCAGGAAGTGTTCCTCCAAACATCAAGCCTTATAGATATCCTTATGCCCAAAAGAGTGAAATTGAACGTATGGTTGTAGAAATGCTAGAGGTTGGTATAATTCAACCTAGTCAAAGTTATTTCTCTGCTCCAGTAGTATTGGTGCATAAGAAGGATGAATCATGCCACATGTGTCAGGATTATAGGGAGCTCAACAAGCTCACTATTAAAGATAAATTTCTCATTCCCGTCATTTATGAATTATTGGATGAATTACATGGAGAAATTTACTTCACCAAGTTGGATCTTTGTTTAGGATATCATCAAATTAGAATGAAGACTGAAGACATTCTGAAAACAACATTTAGAACTCATGAGAGTCATTATGAATTTTTGGTTATGCCTTTTGGCCTTACCAAGGCACCTTCTACATTTCAAGGTTTGATGAATTCCATTTTCAAACCCTTCCTAGAAAATTTGTGTTAACATTTTTTGATGATATACTAATCTACAACAAATCTTGGAAGGATCATGTTCGACATGTTGACAGGGTGCTCAAACTATTGGAGGAGAAACAATTATATGCAAAAACCTCCAAATTTTTCTTTGGAGTACAAGAGGTGGAATATCTAGGTCATATTGTATCTCATGAAGGTGTTAAGTTAGACCCTAGCAAAATTAAATCCATTAAGGAATGAAAAATCCCCACATCCATAAAGAATTTGCAAGGATTTCTCGGGTTGACAGGTTATTCTCGCAATTTTGTTAAGAATTATGGGAGAATAGCAGCACCTCTAACAACATTATTGAAGAAAGATGCATTTTCTTTGTTATGAAACCAGCTCAAGAAAAGATAGAAAAGATAGATCAACGCCTTAGAATTCAGCCTCTTCGAGGGGGCAACCTCCTTTACATTACATAAATGAACAATTCTTGGATGATACAAATGACAAAACCTCCTTTCTATATATAGGAGTCTAAGGAGTCACAATATAATCCAGCCGACCTAACAATAATAATATAAAGCCACAAAAATAACAATAGAGGGATTCTATGGGGCGCAGAAATAACAATATGGGGGTAATAGGGGCACAACAATATAAATAATGGGTATAACTACAATAGTAATGGGGTAATCACTAGTATTATAGGGACCCAACATGCCCCTCTCCTTCAAAAAAGTGTTGTCCTCAACGCTTGAGTAGTTCTGGATACTTCTGCATAAAATTCTCATCCTCCCATATGGAATCTTCAGCGGATAAGTTCTTCCACTTGATAAGATACTCTGAAATTGATCGATTTCGTCGCTGTCGAGTTCTTGTTTCTGTGACTGCTTCCGGTTCCAATATAATATTTCCTTCCTCGTCAAGTTCTGGCAATATTGTTTGAATAGGGAGATTTTCACCTATAACTTTCTTTAAACATGAAACATGGAAAACTGGGTGCAATCGAGAAGCTACAGGAAGCTCCAATTTGTATGCCATAGTACCAATCTTTTGCAATACCTTGTACGGACCATAATACTTTGGTGATAATTTATTATCCTTCTTAGCTTGCTTTAGGGACATTTGCTTATATGGTTGTTTAGTCAATTTAGTGTTATCTAAATTGCTAGTATTTATTGTCAACCCGGGGCTCGTAAGCTGATGAAGTGAAGGTGTACTATATGTACTTAAGTATCCTCTTAGAGTTTTTCTTATCGTTGGGGGGTGTTGTTGCGGTTTAATTATGTTCCTAGATGGAATGAGAATTTATACACAAGTGAGTGATGGTGTGTGTGTAGAGTGAATTCTAAATGAGTGGAAGTGTGTGTTGAGTGATTTCTAACTATTTGCTTGAAAGGAAATGCTTGGAATGAATTAATGAAATTGAAATGACTTGAAATAAACTTGAAAGCAAATGACCACTACCAATGGCACTAGACACCGTTCAAGTTGCTGCTAATAAAAGGAAAAAGAGAGTCACTTTTAAAACCCAAGAATGAAGATTATCTCTCCCTAACTCAATGCCTCAAAGCACATGTACTGTGTAAAGCACGGAAAGAAAGTAGCTTAAGTGGAATTATAAAAGTGAGAAAAATATGCTTGAAAGACTAATGATAATAATTTGCTATTCCTAATACTCTACTTCAGCCATATGTACTATGGGAAGCATGATTAGAAAGTAGTGAGGAAATAGTCTAGGAAACACTTTAAAATCAAAACTTTTACTTTAAAGACTAGTGGTAATGATTTACTCTTTCTAACTCAATACTTCAAAGCACATGTACTGTGTAAAGTAAGGAAAGAAAGTAGCTTAAGAACAGTCCAAAAAGCACCCAAACAAGCTGCAAGTTAGTGATATTTTGATCATAAAAGATAGTAGTTTATGATGAAGATCATTCATGTATGTTAACAGCTCTTTGAGAAATAAGATTAAAAACTAACTATAAAGACAAAGGCAGCACTTGAATTGTCAACTTCAAATACCATTAGCTGTAAAGCAAACACAACACATATGAAAATAAATCCCGGGCTAAAAGAAACCTGCAAAGAAATAACACTGATCAGCTGAAAATAAAGGAAAACAAGTAAATAAAACTATACATGCTTAAGGAAACAAATGAGAAAATAATGAAATGCTGCACATGAAATACTTTACAAAGGCTGAGATGAGCAGGGGCCCTCTGTTCATTCAGCCACAAGAGAACTCAAAGATCTGGAAACTTCAAAACAGTGCTATATTGATTTCTCCATTTGCAAAAAGTTTACAAACAGAGTGCTGGAATAGCACTAGAAAACAGAGTTCACAAACGCTTCTAAATTCAACACGAGTGCCGCAAAATACAACTAATCAAAAGTTCTTTGAGCGTACGCAGACGCATCAATTTATAGGAGCTTCTAAGTTATCCTACGCGTACAACTATTTAACAGAAAAACAATAAAACAGTATGCGTATTAATGGTCCTTGGACACATCACGGTTGCGTGGACGAGTTTGGTGGTTCCTGTCATCATAGATAATAAATCCCTGTTGGATTGCGTCCCCTGCCGTCTTTAGAACCTGGACAAATCACCATTGGAGATGACGTGACCAAATAGCTTTCAAACACCGTTAAACCACTTTGAGTTGACCGTGGTTAAACCAGCTTTGACCATGGATGAAAGTGACGTGGAAGGTTGGAACAATAGGATAGGAACCTCGACCACACTGATACCTGAGTGCCCATGTGGCCCATCTAGCAAACCGACACGTGGATCATAGTATTTAACAAAAAGGCTGCAGGATCTTCAGATAGCTGCGGGATCATCAGATAGCTGCGGGATTCCTGCAAGTAAGTCAAAAACTAAACAAATAGTCATCCATTAGCAAAACTTGCTTGATCATGCTTATTGACACTGAATGTAATGATCTGAGAGGTTTTATGGTGGAAATGAGGCAAAAGTGAAGGAAAGATAAGGAAAAGTGGAGGAAAATGGTAGACAAATGGGTGTAAAATAGAGGTTCTACAATGGTTGTAGCCGTAGGAATACCCAATCACCTACATCAAAACTTCTTTCACTGCGATGTTGATCTGCCTGTTGTTTCATTCTATTTTGTGCCAACACGAGGTTATCCTTTAAGAGTTGGAGGACTTGTTGTTGATGTTCGATGTGATGTTCCACTGCCTGAACCTTAGAATTTTCTCTTAAATATGATGTGATGGATGGTGGTTGATACCCATAAAGTGCCATAAATGGGGTCATTTTTGTTGTTGTATGGAAGGAAGTGTTATACCACCATTCAGCCAGAGGCAACCATTTGACCCATTGTGTCTGTTTATCAGATACAAAGCAACGAAGATATCCTTCCAAACATTTGTTTACTATCTCAGTTTGCCCATCAGATTGAGGATGATAAGATGAGCTATGAGCTAACTGAGTACCAAGACAAGAAAATAATTCTGTCCAAAAATTTCCAGTGAAAATGGGATCTCTGTCACTTACAATAATCTTTGGGTTTCCATGTAGCTTTTGAACTGTTTCCATAAATGCAGTAGAAACTGTACTGGCTTTAAATGGATGTGATAATGCACAAAAGTGTGCATACTTGGTAAGTCTGTCAACTACCACCATGATGACACTCTTTCCCTCAGACTTGGGTAAACCTGTGATAAAATCCATTGAAACCTCCTCCCAACGTTGGCTTGGAATGGATAAAGGTTGTAATAGACCTGGTGTCTTAATTGTTTCAACTTTATTTTTCTGGCAAACCAAACATTCCGCCACAAACTTTTGAATATCTGATTTAAGGCCATCCCAAAAAAATTCCTTCTTAACCCTGTGGTAAGTTTTTAAAAATCCTGAGTGCCCTCCTAAGGGAGAAGTGTGCAATTCCATAAGAATCTTTTGTTTTAGCTGGGAATTCTTACAGAGGTATAAGCGATCTTTGTACCATAACGAATCATTTTTCCAGCTAAATGTATCAGAAGTACTGGAATCTTGTTGTAGCTTTCGAATAAGTGCCCACACTTCTTCGTCATTCTTCCATTCCTCCCTTGCTTCGTTTATCCAATCT
Organism: Pinus tabuliformis; assembly: GCA_031772625.1. NCBI lineage: Eukaryota > Viridiplantae > Streptophyta > Pinopsida > Pinales > Pinaceae > Pinus > Pinus tabuliformis. Next base: position 175,486,350 of record CM062806.1, read on the forward strand.
GGTTGGATAATAGAAATGGCACACAACAATGCTTCCACATCCTCATCCTTTCTTGAGAGTGCATCTGCCACCACATTTTGCTTCCCTTTTTTGTAGATGATTTCAAAGTCATAACCCAACATCTTTGTGACCCACTTTTGTTGCTCTTCAGAGGATAATCTTTGTTCTAAAAAGTATTTAAGGCTATCATGATCCGTTTTTACCTTGAAGTGTCTTCCCATTAGGTAGGGTCGCCATTTCTTAAGTGCATGGAGTATTGCCAACATTTCCTTCTCATAAATAGCTTTGCTTAAAAACTTTCCCTTGATTGGACGACTTTCAAAAGCAATGGGTCTTTCATCTTGCATTAGAACAGCACCAATTCCATTTCCTGAAGCATCACATTCCACAATAAAGGTTTTTGTGAAGTCCGGTGTAGCTAAGACCGGTGCTTGGCACATTGCCTCTTTAAGATGTTCAAAGGCCTTTGTTGCTTCCGGAGTCCATGAAAATGAATCTTTCTTCAATAATGTTGTTAGAGGTGCTGCTATTCTCCCATAATTCTTAACAAACTTGCGATAATACCCTGTCAACCCAAGAAATCCTCGCAGATGCTTTATGGATGTGGGGATTTTCCATTCCTTAATGGCTTTAATTTTGCTAGGGTCTACCTTAACTCCTTCATGAGATACAATATGACCCAAATATTCCACCTCCTGGACTCCAAAGAAACATTTGGATCTTTTTGCATATAATTGTTTCTCCTCCAATAGTTGTAGCACCCTGTCAACATGTTCAACATGATCCTTCCAAGACTTGTTGTAGATTAGTATATCATCAAAAAATACTAACACAAATTTTCTAAGGAATGGTTTGAAAATTGAATTCATCAAACCTTGAAATGTTGAAGGTGCATTGGTAAGGCCAAAAGGCATGACCAAAAATTCATAATGACCCTCATGAGTTCTAAATGTTGTTTTCGGAATGTCTTCAATCTTCATTCTGATTTGATGATATCCCGAACGAAGATCCAACTTGGTGAAGTAAATTGATCCATGCAATTCATCCAGTAATTCATCAATAACAGGAATGGGGAACTTATCTTTAATAGTGAGCTTGTTGAGCTCCCTATAATCCGGACACATGCGCCATGATCCATCCTTCTTGTGCACCAATACTACTGGAGCTGAGAAAGAACTTTGACTCGGTTGAATTATACCAGCCTCTAGCATTTCTGCAACCATACGTTCAATTTCACTTTTTTGGACATAGGGATATCTGTACGGCCTGATGTTTGGAGGAACACTTCCTGGAATCAGATGAATAGCATGATCATGATCACGCATAGGTGGGAGACCTTTTGGAGTCTCAAATACCTTGGAATGATTGTCCAGGACTTTTTGGAGATCTGGAGAAATAGATGATTCCAATGTGGAAACATCTAGCGAACATAATTGTGCAATTACACCTCTTTGCTCCTTTTTTAGAAGCTTTGTCATGCCATTAGAGCTGATTATCTTTCCTGGTTTCCCTGCAATACCCCTTAATTCAACTTCCTTTCCTTCCGTAGAAAATTTGATGAAAAGTTCTTGAAAATTAAAAGCTATTGTACCCAAGGATTGTAGCCATTGGACTCCTAGTACAACATCAGCACCTCCCATTGGAATGGAAAGCATTGGGCTAGTCAATACATATTCTCCCATGGATAGCTTGATATTATGGCACTTTCCAGAGCAATTTATTGTTCCTCCATTTGCAATCATCACTTGACACTCTGGTGCTGGATATAGGAAGCAATTCAATTCTTTTGCTACCCTACAATGAATAAAATTGTGGGTGCTTCCTGAATCAATCAACACTATTACCTTTTTCTTCTTGATTTGTCCTTCTATCTTGATGGTTTGAGGAGTGGTAATTCCCGCCAATGCATTACAAGATATGGTCGGATTTATTTTTTCTTCATCTAGGCTTTGTTCCTGGAGTATATCTTCTTCTTTTGACCTTTCTTGCTCCTTTTCTTCTTCCTCTTCACAATCTATGTAGAATAATTTCTTCTCAGCACACTTATGACCTTTAGTGTATTTGCTATCACAACTGTAACAAAGCCCTTTTGCTCTTTTTTCTTCCAATTGTTGTGGTGTCAACCTTATAGGTTGTGGAAGACTAGGGGCAACAACACTTCCGTCTTTATAGTTGTGAGTGGTATGCTTCCTGGTTGCCATAATTTTGCTTTCCATTTTTCTTGCTAACCTGAATGCCTTCTCTAATGAATCAGGTTCCCAAAGGCGAACATCATGTTGGATATTATCCTTTAAAGACCCTATGAACACATCAATCCTATGCTCCTCTGGAATATCTTTTACCCTTATGTTCAATTTTTGGAACTCCTCAATGTGCTCCATTACTGAACCCTTTTGTTTGAGACTTATCAATTGGCTAAAAAAAGTGTTGCTTTTTGTATCTTCATAATGTGCTATCAATTCTTCCGTAAAAATTGCCCAAGTGATAAATTGTTTACGAGAGCAAAGCCATTGATACCATACAAACTGATTTGGTTCCAAATATACAGTTGCCATACGTACCTTTTGTGCGTTTTGCACATTATTGAGATCGAAGAATTGCTCCATCTGTAATATCCATGTGGCGGGATCCTTGCCATCAAACTTCCTCATATCGATTTTTGGAATATGGTGATTCTTCGATCCAACATTAGCGTCTATGGAATCATGATTAACATTTCTTTTGTTCTCATCATGAGTTTCCTTTACTACCTTTTCACCATTAGTGACCCTTTCTTGTAGCAACTTCTTCAATTCTTCCATGTCTGTCTTCAAATCTATCTTCAAATCTACCATGTCTCTCTTCAAATCTGTCTTCGAATCATCCATCTTAGCTTCCATGCCCTTTATCTTAGATTCCACGCCACTTATCTTAGCTTCTGTTAGCTTTTGTGAGCGTGACATTTGTTGCACTTGTTCTTGTAATTTTGATATATCATGTAGCATTTCTTCCTCTTCTTCATGAGTCATGCTAGAGCTTTCAGGTTCCTTACTAGGTGTTTGCATTTTCTTTCCTCAGGGCATCAGTTACCGATAATAATGCTTTACTATGCCCTTTGAATTCCGTTAAACCAAGCTTACACAAAAATTTAAAAAAAAAAACTACACACCTTTTTTCACTTTATAGAAGCCTGATATTGAATCTGATGTATCTCTGTAATTTCAGATCATCTAGTTTTGAAATTGCTACCTGTAGTAGCCTTCTGCGTCCTCTTTCCAATGCCACAAGTCTGAGCCAAATTGGATTCTCCAAGGAAGAGTTATGTGAAATCTCCCACAGTGACTTGCTTTTAGACTGGTTCAGTAGAGCGAACTTGTATGACGTGCCACGAGTCACTGTTTCAACCTTTGAATCTGAAACACACATACAAGAAACTACAATCCGTCCTCTTTCTGTACCTTCTTATGAAATTTCAATCCGATCCCCAGAGAGAAAGTTATGACGATTTTCCCCAGGTCACCTGTTTTGAATGTAATTCAGGAGTCTGAAAAAAGACCAACTTCCTCAGATCATATCTCCGCAAATATCGCGCGAAAAGCTCTGAAATTCGGACCCAAGGTTCAGCGCGATTTCTTCTCAAATGGGTTTTTTTTGCGACTTCTGAAACATCACAGAAAAAAGTTATAGCGAAAATGCCACGATGACCTGTTTGGAGCAGCGAAACCCTAGAATCCAAAGCTCTGATACCAAATGTTATGAAACCAGCTCAAGAAAAGATAGATCAACGCCTTAGAATTCAGCCTCTTCGAGGGGGCAACCTCCTTTACATTACATAAATGAACAATTCTTGGATGATACAAATGACAAAACCTCCTTTCTATATATAGGAGTCTAAGGAGTCACAATATAATCCAGCCGACCTAACAATAATAATATAAAGCCACAAAAATAACAATAGAGGGATTCTATGGGGCGCAAAAATAACAATATGGGGGTAATAGGGGCACAACAATATAAATAAGGGGTATAACTACAATAGTAATGGGGTAATCACTAGTATTATAGGGACCCAACATTCTTGGACTCCAGAAGCAACGAAAGCCTTTGAACATATTAAAGAGGCAATGTGCCAAGCATCGGCCTTAGCTACGCTGGACTTCACAAAAACCTTTATTGTGGAATGTGATGCCTCAAGAAATGGAAGTGGTGTTGTTTCAATGCAAGAAGGAAGACCCATTTCTTTTGAAAGTCATCCAATCAAAGGAAAGTATTTACACAAAGCTATTTATGAGAAGGAAATGTTAGCAATATTGCATGCACTTAAGAAATGGCGACCTTACCAAATGGGAAGACACTTCAAGGTAAAAACAGATCATGATAGTCTTAAATACTTTTTAGAACAAAAATTATCTTCAGAAGAGCAGAAAAAATGGGTCACAAAGATGTTGGGTTATGACTTTGAAATCATCTACAAAAAAGGGAAGTAAAATGTAGTTGTAGATGCACTCTCAAGAAATGATGAGGATGTGAAAGCATTGTTTTGTGTCATTTCTATCATCCAACCAGATTGGATAAATGAAGCAATGGATGAATGGAAGAATGATGAAGAAGTGTGGGCACTAATTCAAAAGTTACAGCAAGATCCCAATACATTTGATACATTTAGCTGGAAAAATGATTTGTTATGGTACAAAGATTGCTTATACCTCTGTAAGAATTCCCAACTCAAACAAAATATTCTTCTGGAATTTCACACCTCTCCCTTAGGAGGGCACTGAGGATTTTTAAAAACTTACCATAGGGTTAAGAAGGAATTTTTTTGGGATGGCCTTAAATTTGATATTCAAAAGTTTGTGGCGGAATGTTTAGTTTTCCAACAAAATAAAGTTGAGACAATTAAGACCCTGGGTCTATTACAACTTTTATCCATTCCAAGTCAACGTTGGGAGGAGATTTCAATGGATTTTATCACAAGTTTACCCAAGTCTGAAGGAAAGAGTGTCATCATGGTGGTAGTTGATAGACTTACCAAGTATGCACACTTTTGTGCATTATCTCATCCATTTAAATCCAGTACATTTTCTACTGTATTTATGGAAATAATTCAAAGGCTACATGGAAACCCAAAGATTATTGTAAGCGACAAAGATCCCATTTTCACTAGAAAAATTTGGACCGAATTATTTTCTTATCTAGGTACTCAATTAGCTCATAGATCATCTTATCATCCTCAATCTGAAGGGAAAATTGAGATAGTGAAAAAATGTTTGGACGGATATCTTCGTTACTTTGTATCTGATAAAGAGACAAAATGGGTCAAGTGGTTACCTCTAACTGAATTGTGGTATAACACTTCCTTCCATACTACAGCGAAAATGACCCCATTTATGGCACTTTATGGATATCATCCACCGTCCATCACATCATCTTTAAGAGAAATGTCTAAGGTTTAAGCAATGGAAGATCACATCGAGCATCAACAACAAGTTCTCCAACTCTTAAAGGATAACCTCACTAAGCATATCAACATCACAGCGAAAGAAGTTTTGATGTAGGCGACTCGGTATTTTTACAGCTACAACCATATAAACAAATGTCCCTTAAGCAAGCTAAGAAGGATGATAAATTATCACCAAAGTATTATGGTCCTTACAAGGTGTCGTAAAAGATTGGTACTATGACATACAAATTGGAGCTTCCTACATCTTCCCAAGTGCATCCAGTTTTCCATGTTTCATACTTAAAGAAGGTTATAGGTGACAAGGTCCTAGTTCAAACGATATTGCTAGAACTTGACGAGGAAGGAAAAATCATATTGGAACCTGAAGCAGTCACAGAAACAAGAACTCGACAACTACAAAATCGATTAATTTCAGAGTATCTCATCAAGTTGAAGAACTTACCCACTGAAGATTCCACATGGGAGGATGAGAATTTTATACAGAAGCATCCATAACTACTCAAGCGTTGAGGACAACACTTTTTTGAAGGAGAGGGGCATGTTAGGTCCCTATAATACTAGTGTATTCCCCATTATTATTGTCATTGTAGCCCCTTATTGTTATTGTTGTGCCCCTATTGTCCCCATATTGTTATTATTGTGCCCCATAGAAGCCCACTATTGTTATTGTTGTGTCCTTACATTATTATTGTTATGTCAGCTCTGATTATATTATGACCCCTTAAACTCCTATATATAGAAAGGAGATTTTGTCATTTGTATCATCCAAGAATTGTTTATTTGTGTAATGTAGAGGTTGCCCCCTCGAAGAGACTAATTTTGAAGTCGTTGATCTATCTCTTATTCTATTTTGTGAGCTGGTTTCATAACACTTATTATGGGATGATTTGAATGATTTCATAAGACTATGGTAACTAAGGTAAATCTTAATTGTTGTGGTCATTGTGGTTGTATCAATTCATCTTGACAAAATCCATTGAAATGAAACTACCTATATGGTTTCCAATTTTTTAAAACTATTATTAAAAATAAAGCCTAAATTTACATATATTTAACTCAAAGTTGTTCTCTTTAAATTGTAGAAAATTATAATGATAATACTGGGAGATTGCAATTTTTTTTTGTAAGCACTAGAGATTGCAATTTTAATAGCATTTACAAAAAAAATTGCTGAAAAAAAATGAAAATGAAAACATTAACGAAAAGAAACAAATAATTTAATTAATCTTACTTTATAGAATAGACCTATATTAATAAAACTCTATAAACATAAGGGAACTACCATGAAGAAAAACCATATTATAACTCCCAAAAACCATTACAATATTAATCAATATTTCATAAAATAATCAAAACAACACCATCATCCATCCTAACAAAAAGGGTAAAAAATCAAAACAAGAAATAAAAGGGAAAAACAGCTCCTTAGCTAAAATTATAACTATTGTCAAAATCATTTACACCATGTTAAATATTAAGGTATACATATCTGTAAATATCTATAAAGATAATGTGTCCATTCTATCTCTTTTTTTTCATATATCACTATAACTGTATGGAAGAAGTGAGTTAATTTATAAAGATGGAAATATCTTACCGAAAGAACTAAAGATTTAGACGGTGTCATTATCCATCAAAAGGCGAGAAAAGATAAATGAAAAGCAGACTGAGATCTCGTGAATTTTCTGTGATCCATTTATGTCATCATAAATATGGTGAAAGAGTCTTTAGAAAATAAATTAATGTATATAATATGTGATACGTATTATATTTAAAGAAATTGAGGAATGCCTCCTTAATACTATTTTTTTTAATAATCTAATTAAGAGGTGAGGTAGTGTATTATATTTAATGATATATTTTTATTTAGTATATTTTAAAAATGAGAACAAATATTCTATTTTATAAATTATTTTTGAGGTGGTCATATTTTAGTGGAGGGAAAGTTACACCCTTGTTTAGTTAATTAATAAGTATTTTAAATAATATAATTATATATTATTATTAAATAATCTTTTTTGAACTGATATAATTATATATTTTTTAATATTTGATTTTTTTTAATAAAGGTAGAGGGAAAGTTACACCCTTGTTTAGTTAATTAATAAGTATTTTAAATAATATAATTATATAGTATTATTAAATAATCTTTTTTAAACTGATATAATTATATATTTTTTAATATTTAATTTTTTTTAATAAAGGTAAAGGGTTTTGCATGAATGCATTTGTAAATATTAATTTTTTTCCTTTTTACTTTTTTATATAACATAATAAAATATTTTTCTAAGTGTGCAATTTTTATAAGAGTAATGTGATACTAATTTAAATTTATCTTAATTGCAGGGTTATTAAATCGGGAGGGATCAAATGTTTCGAGGTGCAAACATTATCTCAAATTTTACATTCAAAAAAGATGTTTACACTTTAAGAGACTCGATTCCTCTGAGTGTTTGATAAATCCAGAATTAAGATAGATCTAACTTGTTATATATATATATATATATATATATATATATATATACACACACTTCTTGTCACAAAAACCCTTTTATTTCAGCAATCATTCATGGCTCAAAGGAAAAGTCTTCATCGCTTATCATTGGCAGAGGCATGGGTTGTAAAAATGTGGAGCCCAAAAACTGCAAAAGTAAATTAACTTTATGATTTTACCTTAACTACCATAACAATATTTATATGCATTAGTTTGCTATAATTTTTTAATTATTATTATTTTTATTTTTTTATTAATTTAATTTTTATTTTTATGTAATTTGATTGGCTCAAAATGTTTACTTAATATTACAACATCTCTTCCATAGTGGGCTAGATAGGGCCTCTTGGCACAAGCATTAAAGTCTATTTACTTGGAGATTTAACTTACTTGTTTTGTGCATATTGATTGATGTTCCTCATCATTAAATGTATTTGTTAATTAGTTGGGTCTGAGATACTTAGTCCAACTAAAATAGTTCCTAGATTAGTGTTTGGTTGAGGGATTTCTCAACTAAGTGACTATGTGATTAAGATAAAATTTCTATCTTCATCCAATGATTGATGTATTTATATGTGTGATTAATCTAATGTAAAGGGTAGTTTTTGTGTGCAATCTATTTTTTAAATTAGTATCAGATCTTGTATGGGTCTGGGCCTTGACCCCTTCCGAGCCTAGGGAAATGGAGAGTAGTATACATTTTATGTGTGTTTGTTTTGTGTTCTGTATGTCCATATTCTTAATGAGCAACCAAGGAGAAGAGAATGTGAGAGTTAGATTAGTGATGTAGATTAAATTAGCATATATGTGAAAAAAAATTGTGTGAAATATGGATGTTATAGGTTTGAGGCTTCTGCAATTTATATTTCCTGTGGTATCTTCCGGATTTATCGCATTCATGTTTTTTGTAATCGACGTTTTGAACCAACCTCTGTGGTTCATCATCAAGATCAGATGAGTGAATAAGTCAGAGAATAATATGGTAATAAATGGAGGAGAGGGTTGGGATGGGAATGAATGGACCCGACAAGTTTGATAATGATGTGAAATAAATTTAGTTTTATTTACTAATTTTATTAATGATTATTAAATTTTTATTAATGATATTAAATTTTTAACAATTTTATTTTTAGTTTATTGATTAAATGATTAACATTAAATATTATGACCTAATATTATTAAAGATTATCAACTAACTAGTTGTTTTCTGCATAATTAATTAGTTTTTGTTAATTACAATATTTTAATGACTAATTTTTAGTATTGACAATAATGTTTATATGTTGCATGATTAAAAATATTAAATAATAATTAAAACTTAATATTTAACAATGATTATGAGCTAACTTAATCATATATGCATTACTAATTGAATTTTTATTATAATCAAACCAGGATTGAAATAATACATAATAATTAGAACTTAATGTTATAATGATAATGAACTATCTTAATATAATGTTATCAAGTTTGTGGAAATATATAATTTACCTAATTATTAATTATTAAGACATTTTGTTAGTGATGTTCCTAAGTCTGGGTGCTTATAAACTATTATTATGTCTTTATTAATTAATAATTAATAAGCTATTTTGTTAGTGGTGTTCCTAAGTCTTTATGCTTATAAAGTATTATTATATCTTTATTAATTACTAGTTATTATTTATTGATTTATAAAGTTTTTTATTTTTTAAAGTATACTTGATTGGGATTAATATAACTAGGGTTTAATTAAAATTAAAATAAGTTTAAAGATTGAAAGAGTAAATTAATGCATACTTGATAGCTTCGCTCAAAGACAAGTTATACAATAATAAAGTCAATCGACGTTGAAGTTCGAGGAGGTTGTGAAGTTGTTTCGACTTAGCTTAAAGAAGAAAGGCAACTTCAATGTGAAGTTGTATAGGTCAAAACCAAACGGTGACCCCTGGGAATTGTCATTGAAATCGAGGCCATATGTTGAGGACATAGCAATAGTGTGTTGACAAACACACCCACATGAAGAAAGATCCCATGACTCTCTGTGGTTTTAAAAGATTGAGGTTGTAATGCTAAATCATTTGCAAGATGGCAGAGGCTATCACTATCACTCCTTAAGTGTATTTCTAACAGTGCAAATAAATGAGCATTTGCTGAATTGAAATCCTTGGTTACATTCATTAGAATAAAAAATCACCATTTATTGTTACAGTTTGGGTGAGGAGGAGCCAATTTCTTCATGTGCAGTTGTTGTGTGACTAAGTTGTGATGTTTTTGAGGGCTAGGAAGGCAATGTGACTGCGAGAAGGAATTTTGCCTATCTTGTAGGAGCAACGAAGGAAAGGTGGGCATGAGAACATATTCGATCAAGCTTTGTGTCTATTCAAGCTTTGGTTCGATATGGGCATGAGAATATATCATGCAAGCTTTGATTTAACGCAAGCTTTGCGTCTATTCAAACTTTGAGTTCATATTCTCTCGATTCATAAGAATAACACACATGCACCAAAAGTAGTGTTTGCATGTACTGTAGTAGTTAAATTACCTTTCGTATTGAGATTTTGTAATATTTTTCGTTTAAGTGATGATGAACTTTCAAAATCACATAAAGTGGTAATTTTGTAAAACTGACTCTAGATACATTGTGTATCTAGACGACTTCCCTAGATAATTGGCGAGTACAACTGTTGGTACCCATGTATCTCAGTGGATGGGAGCTCATCCATAGAATGACTAGTAGTTCAGTTATTACAAACAAGTGATTGATTGTGTCTAAAGCAACTATTTTAAGAGATCGAGTGGTATAAAACTCAATATGGATGGTTTTCCAAATAGTTTGGCAGTTGTGGATCTAGGGAAGGATCCCTCATTTGTTGAAGACGTAGGAGTGGTCTTCTCATGAGGTTATGGGTCAACTTGGGACGTTTTCCGGAAATTAACTTTGGGAGATCTGTGATTCGGGAGTTCGAGAGTGGAACTCGGGAATCTAGTTTGTCAACTACACCTTTACGAGGGTTATGAGACAACTTGATGGAGTTCGCTCTATGTGATTTCGAAGATGTTTAAAGAAGCTAATGAAGACTTTGCAGACATGAAGATCAAAGACAAGTACTCGTTAAGGGGGGGACTTGGAGATTTAACTCCTACTTGTCTTGTGCATATTGATTGATGTTCCTCATCATTAAATGTATTTGTTAATTAGTTGGATCTGAGATATTTAGTCCAACTAAAATAGTTCCTAGATTAGTGTTTGGTTGAGAGATTTTCTCAACTAAGTGATTGCGTGATTAAGATAGAATTTATATCTTCATCCAATGATCGATGTATTTATATGTGTGATCAATCTAATGTAAATGGTAGTTTTAGTGTGCAATTTATTTTTTAAAATATTTGATTATACTTTATTCTTTTTCTTTGAAAGTTCAGATATTAAGATTCATAAATGCAACCAATTCCTTATTAAAATTAGAAGTGTTGGATTTGTGAAATATTTTCATTCCCCTATGAAAGGCTTCATACGCTCTTATCATCAATGAGGAATAAGGTTTAGTAATTTTGTTTCTTCTCTATCCTCCCAGGGATGATAAGGTTTCTCCTTTGGGCAAACAATGGCATCCTTACTTGAAATAGGGGTTTGTTGATTGGTAGTAGTGTGATCATCTTTATCAACAAAACAAAACATGGTTGCTTACATGTTCATCAACTTTTTGGTTAGATTTGTGTCTTTTGTTTATTTTTGAATAGGAAAATATTCTAAGACAAAAAACTTGAAAATACCTTCTATGTTGGTAGAGTCAACGCTAAAAATCAATATTCTTATAATCAAAGACCTAAATCTATTTAAATTTTTCCAGTTATCAAAATAATTTGTCTAATAAACTCCGACTAATATTAAATTCAATACATATTATAAATATCTAAATAAATTCATCGCAATCCACTTTATATAATTATCAAAAATAAATAAATAAATTATCAAAATATATTGTAAATAACAAAAAAAAACATAAACCATAAAATAACAAAATAAAACTCAATCTAACTTAAAATAAATCAATAAATCCTATTTTTTAACTTTTTATAATCAACCAAATTCAAAAACAATAAAAAAAGAAAAAAGAAAAAACAATAAAAATTAAAACAAAAAAATATTCAATATTTTTATCATAACAAAACTGTAAATAACAAAAACCAAAAACCATGAGAGAACGAAATAAAACTCAATCAAACTTAAAATCAAAAATCCTCTTTTTAAACTTTTTATAATCAACAAAATTCAAAAACCAAACAGTGAAAAAACTCTTATAACAAATATAAACTTCATAACCCTCTATATAGATTGTTTTATTATAAAAAGCCATTAAACCTTATTAAAATTAAAATTAAAATTATTCCAATTTTAATTATGAAAAAAAAACACATCTCAACCACTAAACGACATCTAGGCCATTAAACTACCACCTACACACACTCCATATAATAAAGTGAATATATGAATTTTATGCCAAATATAATACAACTTTTTTTACTTTACCAACACTCCATATAATAAAGTGAATATATAAATTTTATGCCAAATATAATATAACATTTTTTCCTTTTATTTATTACAAATTGGAAACATTTTAAGTACGATTAAGACTTGCACTTGAAAGTCTAGGACTTGATTGAAAGATTAACATCGTCCTTACTATCACATGTTATTATTAAGATATAAGGTAACTAAGGTCAATATCATCACAAACATAGGGTTTGGATTATTGGTTAAAGCTCAAATTTTACAAACACTACATTATTTTATAGATATTGAAAGTTGTATCCACTTCCTTTTATGAATTATAAAATTCTCATTTGTCCACACTCATCTTCCTTGCCACACTGCTGGTGCTCTGGTTTCTTTGAGATTGTTTTGCACTCACACTAAAGAATTATAACACGTGTCTTTATTTAAGTTGTAATAACCCACGTGTCTTTATTTATGTGGTAATAAGCCCACGTGTATTTATTATAATAATAAATCCACGTGTCTTTTATTAGACTTAAATATGATGTGATGTTTATCACTCACACAAGTGGCAAGACCACGTGTCTTTATTGCATAGTCAAATTTCATTTGATTCTTATCGCTTTGTCCTCTTCAAAGTAATTATTTATAACTTAATGTCAGATAAGACAACACATGAAAATAAAAACTTTTTTTTAAAGGGTTGGGCGGCATTCAAACTCTTTTTTGGAGATTTTCAAATATAACATCATATTAAATATATAAAAAAATTATTAAATCATTTATAATAACTTTTATTAATCGTAAGAATCTAATTAAAATAAATTATTAAATTACTATAATTTCTATCTCCAAGTTGAATGATGCCCATGCCTATAGCACACATATACCTAATGGATTATTCTTCACTAGAGGATTAGTCCTTGAAATTCTCCAAATTGCCCACAACCATCAATCAGATATTATTCAACACAATATGATTGTTCTAGTTTGACACCATATCTCCAAATCATCTCGTGCACAGTTAGTGCATGAAAGTTCCTTGCAATCTCCCCCCTTCAACAAAACCCCCCTTCATAGGACTCTACAAAACACATTTATTTACCTGTTAAAGTGTGATCACTACCCTTATAGAAAAGTAATGCACATAGTTTAAGAAGACACATTAGTCAATTTCTTTGAAAACAAAAATGGTTGTGATGTGTTTTTATTAAAGGAAAATTGAAAAGATAAAAATTTCACAATTTAAATTTAAATTTAAATTTCCACATCAAAGTCATTACTTTATAATCATTTCATATATCTATAAACATAATTTTATATTTAAATATTTAAATTTGTATTAGGTTGTGAAAATCATTACACTTCAATTTATTAAGAAGTGTTTTCACCATGCAGAGTGAATCATAATGTTTGTCATCGAGTGTTTCAAACATTAGGGCATGTGACTATACCGTATAGTATTTGTTCACACACAAATTATATCACAATATTAAGTGTTTATAAGTTTTTAAAATTTTCACAACTTAGAAAGCGAGTAAATTATACTAAAATAAAAATTAATCATATTAAGAGGAGAAGTTTAATTTATATATTTAAGAGTTTTTATATAATTATTATTAAAATTTGAAGATATAATTTTAGATAAGTAGATTTTTAGGTCCAGGGTATACTTTAAATTATTATTTTTGGGTTAAAAGATCGTTTTTTTATGTAAAGAAGACCCTAAGGCATTTGGTAAGAGTGAAAGCCTACTCCTTAGTATTTTTTTTGAATAATAGTGATGAATCGACTTGCATTAGTGGATAGTAGTCAATGATGGTTGTCCCCACTCTTGGTTTTCCAACTAAGTTATGATAGATTTTCCCACTACTTTTGAAAAAAAGATAAATAAATTTAATGTCCTCAAAAGCTTCTTCCTTTTGTATCCAAATTTTGTAATTTTAACAATTAATATTTGTGATTTCAATTATTTTTCCAAATTTAAAATAAAAATGGTCTTTAAAATATGATAAAAGCTAAATAATGTTAAAGGATAGTAACTTAAAAATAATGTGAAAAGTGTTCCAACAATATGGAATTTCTCCATTTTATTTATTTTTTTATGGATATTTTTCACTTAATTTGTTTTTTAAAAATTACTTAATCTCAAGAATCATCATATCACTTATGAAAATTGAAACTGACTAAAAAAATAACAATTATCTCTGGGCTACCCACAATAAACTCAATTAACACTTCACAATAAACTCAAATAACACTCTATATCTAAATAAAGGAAAAAAAATACATTCAATCAATAAATTAAATATATTATTTTCTACTTTAAACTTATATATTAATATATTTAAAATTAATTAATTAAAACTATAATAATATTTATTACCTTAAATTTTGTAACTAATTAAAAATGTATAGTTAAAATTAATGGAGTTATCTTTAGTGCAATTTTTTGGACTACCGGTATAAGAATCTGAAAAATTTGAAGTGAAAATTTGATTTGTGTTATTTAAACTATTTTTTTACTATATATATATGGATTCAGGAAAAACTCCTAAAGCACTTGGAGTGTGCAGGGATTACTCATCAAGCTTGTGATTTCAATAAATTCTTTTCAATTTTAGAGAAATTAAATTGAAAAAACCCACCAAAAAAACTTCCAAAAAACCACACTAAAAACAACTCAAAAATTAATTCATTAAAATACATTTAAAACATTATATTAATATTTATTACTTTAATTCTTATAATTAATTAAAAATATATTTTTTATTTTTAAAAATTAAAATAATTTTTAAAACCTAAAAATATATTTTTTCCTTTTATGAATTAAAATAATTTAAAGAACCTCCTTACCCTCTCTAGAGAGTTTTTCATCGTGATAATCTCAAAAGGAGAGAGTGACACCTTTGATATCACGAGTCTATTTTGATATCACGAGTTTATAGCCATGTTACATATTTTGGAATTAGAAGTGTTTAGAAATATTATTGTTTTAATATTCAAATGTCCTAATATTTTGTTCAATTTCATTAGGTTAAAATTTTATGGGAAAATGTTCATGGAATTAGGTGTTTATTGTTTTAATATTAAATGTCCTAATATATTGTTTAGTTTCATTAGTTTCATTAGGTTAAAATTTTATGGAAAAATGTTCATGGTGAAAATTAATTGTCTAGATAAAAATTATTAAAAAATAAATAAATTCTATTTATGTTTACATAATTTTGATGAGAGTATTTGTAATTTCACTACCCAAGAGATTGTTTAGACAATAAAGTTCAAAGTAATAAATTTAATATATCGTATATAAAAATTGTATTGAACCAATTGAACAGGATAACATTTCTTCTAACAAATTAAATTATGTTATTAACTCATATTATTAATAATTATAAAATAAAAATAATTTATAAACTTTTTCTATTTTCAGTTTTATATATATATATATATATTATTTTTGAGATACAAATGTATAAAGTGATAGGATAGCACTAGTTTCTAAGATGCAAGTGTATAAGGTAATATAATAACACTCTTCCTTATTTTATTTCCCAAAATACCTTTTTATATTTTAATATTAATAATTTTTTTATAACATTCTTTTATTATTATATTTTCGATGGCATGTTTGATCCCACCCACTGTTTAAAAAGCACACTATCAAATTTGGTTTGAACATAAATCCAATGCTTCCCATGTTCTTCAATAGAGGTCATTGATTTGCATGCATATCTTTATATTACCATGTTCTCATGTTGAATAAAGTTGTAGATTTACGCATTTATATCTTATTTCGCATTATTTATTTTCCTAAAGTGCGCACAGGCCTCAGGTGAGAGAGTTTTTTTCAACCCCTCCACAACCCTGTGTAGCATTAAGTTTTGATGGTGCTTCAAGAGGTAACTCAAGTGCCATAGGAATAGGAGGGTTATTTTGGGATGCAGATTCCAATACTCTTCATGTTTTTGCTTTTTCTTGCGGGGAAACTATTAAAAATATGGCACAATTTTGAGTATTAGAAAAAGGTCTTTAAATAGCATAAAGAAAAG
Source organism: Pinus tabuliformis (assembly GCA_031772625.1). Classification (NCBI taxonomy): domain Eukaryota; kingdom Viridiplantae; phylum Streptophyta; class Pinopsida; order Pinales; family Pinaceae; genus Pinus; species Pinus tabuliformis. The sequence goes on from CM062806.1 coordinate 175,502,819, forward strand.
GGATATGGTTGCTATAGGTCCAGGGAACTCCTAAATAGAAATTAACATGGTGCAAAAACTATTATTAGGTCACCCTTCAGAGAAACTTATCTACAGTTGGCACCTACAAGAAGTTGCACATAACATTAGGGATTTATTGTTAACTTTCGATTATGTTATCCCTCTACATACCAAGGGAGAAGGCAATAAGGTTGTGGATTGCTTAGCCAAATGGGGGAGTGGTGGGAGAGACGTTGCAATGGATGAATAGTGGAAGGACTAGTTGCAACATGGTGTTATTTTGGAGCTGAATCAGTGGGTGGAACATGACAGAACAGAGGCAATGATCCTCGATGTGGGTGATTTGTTGACTGCAGGTCATCGGTTTTCCGCTTTCCGACGAACAGTTTATCCTGTCATTCATGATTGACATGCAAACAATATGTTTGGCCAAGTTCGAGGCAGACTTTGGTGAACATGCCTTGACCTCCAGTTAGTGGAACTCACAACGCACGTGGCTACATATTAGGTTACGTAGAGCCTCTATATGGTGGAGGCATTTCTACATTAAATCCCTGAGGCATGCCGAAAAATCAACTGTTTATTCGGAGCAGGTAAGGGTGGGAGATCATATGCAGGATTGGATATGGCAGTGCATCTCCCTAATAGGCGATCAAGGCTCATTTATGACCTCACCATTCTGCAAATTCTTGGGATGATATAATCATGGGATAAGTATTACACTTGGGGCTTGGTGGGTGTATTGATTCAACATGGACTCGTGTCTAATAAACATTGCATTTCGCTTGTTGAGGTATCTAACAATTCATTTTTTTATTTAGGGTGGCAAACTCTTTAGGTGAGTTTAAGGTGGTGAACCTCTCTTGTCCTACATATAGGGCTTTCTCTGGATTCTCGCCTTCCTTTCCACATTACTCACTTAGTTGATAATGTTTGTTTTCAGAGAATTATCTCAATTATGGTGATTTTTGGTCCTTATCTCAAGTCTTCATGTCAGACTAAATACTTTTGTTGGTTTTTGTCATATGTTATTTGAGGTTTGCGTCATGTTCAGTTTCACTACTATTCATGGTTATTGGTGCCTTCTGTTCCTCAATTTCATTGTTCAGTCCATTTGAAGTCTTATTGCAATTCCTTGTTCTATTGTACTCTGCTAAGGCTTTTCACTATCAGGGGCACACATATTACATCAAGAGTGCCAATGTTCTTCGTGTGCTTTCTTCATAACACCTCATTTGGGCCTTCATTTGAGCTTGTTGTTGTTCTTCCCTCTGTTGACCTTCAATCACTAAAGACCTTTGGAATCTCATTTAATTTCCAAGTGCTCGTCGCAGGCATTTGGTACAGTGGATCTTTTTCAATTTGGTTTTGACTTTGTTCTCTTTCGATCTTCCCAAAAGGTTTTAGTCAAGTACTCTCTGGTTCTTGTCCTTAAATGGTTTGACGTTCAGTTAGATCAAGGGTTCTTCTTTTGTAGTTTTCTTGACGATATATATCTTGGTTTCTTCATTGACAAGTATAAACCTTATGATATTGTTCACTCAGTCCTTCAGGTTCTAATTGGGTTATCCCATCCACTCTTTAGTCAAAGTCACCTTGCTTGTTTGTTCCAATTTGCTAGGGCTCTATTTTCTTTCAGGTGTTGGTCTTTCATGCCCCCCCGTCAACGACTTCTCAGCCGTGGGGGAGGTGCACTTGGGGCGTCCTCTTATAGACATCGAAGACTCTTTGGATGGGAGTCTATGGGAAAAAAAAATTGATGCAGTTCCCTTAGAGGTTCGGAAGGAAATCCACACCTTGGAAACTAAAGAGTTCAGAGACCATATGTATTATTTAGATTAAGTTTACAGTGGTAGCACTAAATGGGTGCCAAACCTTGGTAAACTTAAGAAGAGAATGTTATATTTTATGCATTTTATATCAACGCATAGGTATATGGAGACTCATTTTGACATGGTGCTCCGAGACAAGCAGGTAGATAATGACAAGCTCTTTGTGGATCAGGGGGATTTGAAACAGATTCTCAGGGATATTCGTTATGACATGGATGAAATTGCGGTCCATTTAAGCAAAATAAAATGCTATATCATCTCAGACTCTGACATTGACTCTAATGCTCCTCCAAATGTTGAAGCGATTATAAATGCTCAACCAATCAACATGGTTAGTGTAGACTCCTCTCCAAATCACCCAGTGATCATCCTGGATGAAAAAGTACATCTCTTCTTTTGGTTTTATGTCATGGTCCATAGTTGGTGGTTGCTATTGCATTCTTTTGTCATCCTCATTTTTGCATGGTAATGGTTGTTAAATGATCAAATGATCAACTGTAGGTTTGTCATGTAGTTTTTGTATGATTGATCAACTACCGCGTCAATGATTCACTCTTTGGTGGTTGGCTTTTTATCATGTACTTACCAACATGTAGGTCTTTTGACCAGGACAATACTGCGCTATCAAAAATATCATATGTAATTTTTTTTTTGGATACAAATAGAAATCAAAGTAGAATATTAAAAAAAACAAAAAAATCTTTCTCACATTAAACATCAAAGGAGTTTTTTTGGATTAGAAAGAAGACCCAATTGGATCTCGATACAAATCTACTAATACCCATGTTATTCAATAAAGACCTTATATCTGCATATCTATATATTTCTAACATTAAAGAGTGATTGGCTTAATGAGACCCAATTCATGTGACTTTATTGGTCCATAAAGGCAATTGTTAGTGACAAAGGCTTTAACCAGGTCAATTAGAGACGTTGGTTGGAAGGAAGTTAAAGGAAATGGTAAAAATAGATTAACAAATAAATTTTAGATTAAAATAATTTTTTTAATTAAATTAAAATGTAATTACTAATTTATAAAAGGACAATTAATTATTTAAATATAAATATTAAAGTTAGTGATTATTGTTTTTTATATACAATTTATTAAATTTGTAAATATAATTTTTTAATCTAAAAGGTAATTGGATTTTAAACTGGTAAAAAGTGGTTATATTTTTACTATATTTATTAGAAATTTAATTTTTTTTAATTTTTTTTTTTAAGTTTTATTTTCAAAAATGTTGATTTTCATAGATCTCCTAAATTGATAATTACTTTTACTGATGTTCATTTCATTTCAATTGTATTCACAATTATCGGTAAGCAATTACACAGAAGATCTTCTACAGTAGAACAATAGAATCATAAAGAGAAATCCAAACAAGAGACACAAGCATTTACCGTGGGAAAACCCACATGGGGGGAAACCTAACAACTTTTTCCTTGGAGGAATCATCAAGTTAAATAGAGATACATCTAGTCAAATACAAGGTCAAACTGACCATCAATACATCCTTGGTCTAACTTGGTCAATTAACCTTTATGTCAAGTCATCAATCTGCCCATAAGATCGACCTAATCTGGTATGTCCACTTGGCTTTCTAAGAATTCATTCTATTTTTTTCTACTTTCGGAATTAGGCCTTCTGCCCTAACTTGTTTTGCTATCAAGATGACTTAAGAAAGCATCCTTCTGCCTTAGCTTGGTCTGCTCCGACAAAGTAGGTCTGCTCATATACTTAGTTTGCCTTAGGAGAATTTAATCTCCTAAGTTCTTCCTTTCTCTACCTCTGAAAACTTAGTTACTTTGCCTCATAAGACTTCATTACTTTTCTTTAGAAAAACTTTACTACTCTACCTTGGAAGATTTTGTTTCTTTGCCTCAAACTTGCTTTTTCACTGGCCTTAGACTTGCCTTTTTGTTGGCCTATTACTTACCTCTCCATTGGCCTCAAACTTGCCTCTCCATTGGCCTTAGACTTGTCACTTCGTTGGCCTCATACTTGCTGAATTTCTTTCTTGGTGAGGAGATCGAATTAGCACATATATATATAGTGGTCATGCTAGCCGAATGGGTGCCTCTTCATGATAGGGTTGACTTGAATTTGTAGGAGGGCCAACTTTACTTTTGGAGCCAAAATTTATGTTTTTAAAAACTCAAATTTTTTCTTTTTGGAACAAACATGAAGAACATGTTTGGCGTTTGTCATTACATACATATCAAGGGCTAAAATGTTAATTATGAAAACCGACCATAGCTACAAAATTCAACACTCCTCTTAGCTAGGTAGGTATTCATAATGACTATTAGATGTTCTCATGTTAACAAATTTCTGTAAGAAAAGGTTATATCAAATCATCACCATAATTGGGTCAACAAAAATGTGACACATGGTAAACCAGTATCATCAATCAATTACCATAACCTAGTCAAACAACTTTGACACATGGTAATTCAACACCATCAACAAGTTACCATAATTAGGGTCGTTCCTTAGACCTATGGTATATTCTCACCATAATCTTGGTTAGTACTTCAGACACATGGTACATCATTTAGCATCAACTAGTCACCATAGTTTGGGTTGGTACCTAACACATGGTATCCAGACTAGCCTTGGTTCACCATCATTCGGGTCAATATCTTTGACACATTGTGAATCTTTAAAGGCCACACTCTAACTAAGTGATTTGTACCTAATGGTAAATTAACTTAATTCTTTAGTACCATTCTTCCTCATTTGGGTCAACATACTAGACACAGGAAGAATGATTGTCCTTTATTGGACCATTCTCCCTAATTTGGGTCAATATACTTGACACGATGAATGCCAATTCGTGATGATTTATCATCAGCACTCCTTCTCACCTTCTCAACAAGTCCAAGCTTGTCCCTTAAGTATATAAAAACTTCATCTTAGGACAAAGGCTTTCCCAGTAATATGCTATACTATAAAATAATAATGAAGCCACTCTGCTTCTTTATGTACCATTTCTCGATACTCGATCTCATGGTGCTTAGACCTATCATCATGGTCATCACTTGCACTTGATTAAGATAGTCCTACAAGTAGTATTTGAAGCCATATTGCTCCTCAAATTTCCAATCCAATTGCAATATATGTGGTCTCTCCAATACTGAATGTAACAAATGTCTGCTTCATGCTCATCCAAGAAATTATAACTTAGCCCAAACTGAAGAAATATCTTGATGAACTCTTTCTGTCTTTAGCACTCTTCGCCCAATCTGAATCTATAGTTGTACTTCATTATTTAAGGAATATATCAACCCATAATTGATCATGCCATGATCAATTGTACCATGTTAGTACTCCAACATATGTTTAGCAATATGCCTTGGCTCAATCATAAATTGATTTTCTTCCTTCATTGGATTCATCACCACAGTTGCTTTCCCGTCACCCTTAATGGGTGCTCCCTCTTACACTGAAACAAATCCTGCTATGGTAATTTTGGTTGCTCCCTTAGCCTGATATCCCATCAACTCGAATTCATAGGTCAACTCCCTCTGAAGCTAAAACAAGGGTTCTTAACTGCTCCCTTTGTAAGTAAATATTTCTGCAACAATTGCTCCCTTTAATACACGAGTCTTTCTGATTTTTTTGATACACGAGTCAAAAAATAATCCGCCGAATCGAAGTCCAGATGAGGGAGATATCATTGATTTAAAATCAGCTACCTTGTAGAAATTTTTCTGACGGCAATTTATGGACGGCGGAGAAAAAAAAATAAAAAAAAGGGTCAAAATGGAGTTCAAATGAGGGAGATATCACTAATTTAAAATCAACTATTTTTTTAGAACTTTTGTGACGACGAAACAATTGCAGCGTGAATCTGAGTTTCAGAGTGTCCAGATAGGGATTTCAAACACATGGGAAGATGCATAATGGTCATTATTTTTCCAAAAACAAGTTATAATAAATATTCTAAGTTATATTGATTGAGTTATGTCCATTTTAAATCAAAAGTGGCATTTGGAGTGGGTTCCCTTTGGAGATGTGCCATCCCACCCCACTTTAGTAGGCACCTACTTCACGTTCATCAATTTCAGCATAGCAACATCTGACTTGGGTTCTTTGGAGATGTGCCCTCCCACCCCAGGCTATGTAGGCACCTGCTACTTCATTAACAGTCAACATCACGATTATGGGTCAATCGCACAAAATCTCAAAATCCATTTGCTAGGCCACACTGTTAGTACCAAAGTTGGTCACAAGCATTACAGGGTATCTCTATCCTCAGATCCTTGTTTGTCATGGTTATGGGTCATCCAAGAACCCACACTTTATCGAAGTCCATTTTCTAGGCCGCACACTATCAGTATCACAGTTTGTCACAAACATTACATGGTATATCTATCCTCGAATCTTTATTCATCACAGTTATGGGTTAACCACACAACAACCTTCTCTTTAGTGACTCTTCATATTCAACAAAGGCTTCTCAGGAGGGAACTTCACACAATGGGGACCATTGCTTCTTAAGGAGGGAGGAATGATCCGAATGGAAAATGACATTCACCCATGGTATTCATCCACCCATGGAATTTACCCATGGTATTGTAAGTGGCATCCACCCATGGTATTCATCAACCCATGGTATTTATCCACCCATGGAATTAACCAATGGTATTGTAAGTGGCATCCACCCATGGTATTGTAAGTGACATCAACCCATGGTATTTAACTATGGTATTATAACCAAAAAAGGCTATAAGTAACAAGTTGCGTCTTGTAAAAGGACATATTGTCCACCACAATGTAGCCTTTACAGTTTTATCTGTTTAAATAAAAAAAGAAGTTTCTTTTTGGTTTTATTCACTGTGTGTTCTCTCCTTTTCTTTTCTGGCATTGCAATTTTTCAAATCTTGGGGTCCTCCCCCAAAGATTCATTTCAATTTTTTAGATCTCGGGGGCCTCCCACTAAGATCTAGATTATCAATTGCTCCAAAAACTATCTCTTCATCTCCCTGGTGCAATTTTCAAAGCGATGATAATAGTTCTAATAGAAGTGTACTTGACAACTGGAGCAAACATCTTTTCATGATCCTTTCCCTCTTTCTAGGAGAACCTTCTATTCTTAACTCTCACTTTATACGCTAGATTTTGTAGATCCATTTGGAAGTCACCATTGAATTCTCCTTGGCACAAGCAAGGTATACTTCAAACTTGATGATTTGCTTGCTCCCTCTAAACTCAGATCTCATCTAGTACAATACACAACACGGATTCTAGAAACGTCCCCTTGTCACACGCTTTGCTTCGTTCTTCCACTACCTCCATTTGTTGCCAGAGTCTAGGTTACCTTTACTATGTACCTGCAATTCTCACTAGGAGACCATGGAAAAATAATTACAACCAAGCAAAGGATACAAAGATAAGAGGCTAACAGTAAAATAACAAAAATAGTAATAATCAAAGAAGAAAGATATAAAAATACTCATCTTTTGAGGATTATAGGAAATGGTAGCTTCCTCTTGATTTTAACCTCCTTGCATCCATCTTGTGACTTTATCAACATGATGTCCTTCCTTCCTTGCATAGGCTAGTATTCCTTCTTTCAGCGAAAACATTAATCTTGGTTAAGTTCTATGGTTTTGTTCATAGCCCTTAAAGCTTTCTTATTCAAGGCCCCTTTTATCTCGTTAGGGTTTTTCAAACCCTAGATTTCCAATTTTCATATCCAAATGTCAAAACCATAGAATCGATATGATATTTACATATGAGATTAACTTCATCAACATTTTCAATCAATTAAGAATGTTTTGTCTAATGTATATCCTTGATTTCTCCAAACATAGTAATTTGACTTCCTCACAATCATTGCAGTAGAAGCAATACCTTGTCCTTAGAGACTTGGTCAAATAATGGACTTCATCATTCTGGGTTGAGCATTATGTTTACATTTAGATCTCAGTACTTAAATACCCATAGTAGCAGATGTAAAATTTTCCACGACATCAATACTTTAGAAGCTCAGATCTTTGCAAAAAAATCTTCAATTTATATCCTTGGTCTAATATGATAGGCCAATACTATATCTATAAGTAACTTGAACTTATCAAGAGATTTTTTTTCCATATCTAAACCTTAAATAGGGGCTCAACCTCTTTTTTATCAAAGCATTCTTTCTTCAAATGCATACTTATGACAATGACCCATTTTTCTTTCTTGTAAAGGATATATTTCAAGACTGAGCATGCATAATACCATTCTTCAAATATTCACTCAACAATCATATGCAATTGTAGGGTTCATGACATAACTTTTTTATGAATATGCCTCATCTCCAAAGAGTACAGGTTTGATATATCACACTTCAACCTTTCAGTCACATATTTCTCTTATGTGGCTAAATCTTGCTTTGAGCCACAATCTTTCTTGTTAGATTAATATACCTTTTATGCCACATATTAACAATATTTCCATGATCCAAGACTTTGTAAAGATTGTAGGATGAGGAGATTCCTTCAACATTCAAATCCATCATAGTTTTATTTGATGGTTTCTCCAAGGATTAAAATCTTATGATCTGACTCAGGACTAGATCATAAACCAATTTAATTTATTATAAAATCAACCTTAATACAAGTCTCTTCTACCAAGCATGTTGACAAAGATATTTGGTAATAATCTCCTCTTGCCAAGGTTTTCAAGAATTTTGCCAAAGTATAACTTTCAAATGAATTAATTGTAAGTGATGATACATACCTCTTGGTGCAAGCAATAGATGGATTCACTAGTTTCTTTAAATATGTTTACTTCCTAGGCCACACACTTGCCTTTGAACATCTCATCACTATAATGTAATTGTGTGGAAACAATCTTCAAACAAAGATACTTTAAACTTCTTTTGGCTACTTACTCCAAGTGACACTAGTTCGACTTCTCAAGAAATTAAGGAACTCGACTTCTTCAATCTTGAGACGACTCAACCAATTTTGTTGTTCTTCAAGATTTCACACAACATGGATTAAGCTTCTCGATTATTGTGTATGCTATATTGAGACCTTTCGGCCTTCCTGCGGTTCTTTTTCTTTATCTAATGAGGCTTGCTACACCTTGTTAGCCTTTTGAATTTATATCAAATGAAGTGTTCCTTTTGAGGTAGTTTATCTTGCATAGAAATCCATTGTGATGACCTTGAGAATGTATGCTTACTATATCATTATGCTTGAACCATTATGTGGTATTTTTGCTTGAAATCGTGCTTGAGATCATTCTCATAAATAAACCTTAGTCTGATGACACAAACTATTTATTTAATGATCCATATTGTAATAGTTTATCCTACCTCTGAGATTCTTCAACCTATTGCAACAAACTTTGAGGTTATTCTTGGCCCTTTCCAACAGACTCTAAGGCTCATATTATGTTTTATTTCAACCTCTTTAAGATCTTCGGATGGACTAAAGCTCAAGATTAGCATTTTCATCCTCTTCCCGGAGACATTAGAAACTCCACTTTCATAACAAAACATGATCTTGCTTAGGTCCTCTAGACAACAACTCCTTCTCAGAGATATTTTCACAAACTTTTGAGGAATTTTGTCCCTTACAACAAATTAATATGATGCTTGATATGGCTTATTTCAAACCTTGACATTCCTCTTCTAGTCCGAGAACAAAGAAAAAATTCAAAAAAAAAAAAATTATGCTCCTTTCCACGGCCTAGATAGACCTTTGTTAGGGCATGAATTACACATAGTACTTTGGTGGAATCTCTTCCTACAGTTTAGCCTGAGCAAAGTCCTAACTTGACTTTTTTTGACCTTATCCTTTTAAGACTACTCTTCAAACATAACTCTAATACCATGTTGATTTTCATAGATCTCCTAAACTATTAATTACTTAGATAATGATGTTCATTTCATTTCAATTATATTCACAATTATAATTAAGAAATTACACATAATATCTTCAATAGTAGAACAGTGAAAACATAAAGAGATATCCAACCAAGAGACACAAGAATTTACCTTGGGCAAACCCACATGGGGGAAAAACCCAACAACCTTTTCCTTAGAGAAATCATCAAATTCAACAGAGATACATCTAGTCAAATTCAAGGTTAACTGACCATCAATACAACCTTGGTATAACTTGGTCAATTAGCCTTTATGTCAAGTCACAATTTTCCCATAAGCTTGACCTGATTTGATCTTTCAACTTGGCTTGCACATAATTCATTCTTTTTTTTTTTTTTCTGCTTCGGGAATTAGGCCTTCTGCCCTAACTAGTTTTTTTGCCCAAGATGACTTAAGAATTCATCCTTCTACCTAAGCTCTGTCTACTCCAACAAAGTAGATATGCTCTTATACTTAGTCTACCTTAGGAGAATTTAATCTCCTAAATTCTTCCTTGCTTTGTCTTAGAAAACTTCATTACTTTGCCTTTGGAGACTTCGTTACTCTGCTTTAGAAAAAAATTGCTACTCTACCTCAGAGGATTTTGTTATTCTGCCTCAGAATTTCCTTTTTCACTAGCCTCATAGTTGCCTCTTTTGTAGCCTCAAAATTGCTTCTTCAATGGCCTCAGACTTGCCTCTTCATTAGCCTCACACTTGCCACTTCGTTGGCCTCAAAATTGCCTCTTTGTTGGCCTCATACTTGTCGAATTGCTTACTTGACGAGGAGGTCGAATTGACACATATATATAGTGGTCATGCTAGCTGAATGGGTGCCTCTTCATGACAGGGTTGACCTGACTTTGTAGGAGGAACAATTTACTTTTGGAGCCAAAATTTAAGTTTCTGAAATTTCATTTTTTTTCTTGTTGGAGCCAACATGAAGAACATGTTTGGCATTTATCATTACATACATATCAAGGGCTAAAATGTTAATTTTTAAGACCGACCATAGCTACAAAAATAAACAAAAAAAGCAAAATTAACTTTCAACTTATAAGAGATTACGGTTAAGCTATAACCAAATGGAAAATGAATAATATATTAATGTAACATAAAACCTCAATTATAGGATATCTTATCGTGATATTAAGATATATAATTCTTATGAATATCATATAAATAACAATTACAAGTTAAAAGGGGTTTAGAATGAATAATATCAAAGCCAATAGTAATGTTAGTAGTAAAGTTAGGGAGGATGTTATCACATCTTCTTACAAATATACATCCCATATAAGTCCTGAACCAAAAGAGAGATATTGAATTCTGTGCTTATAAATATGAACCCTTAACCCAATCCAACAAGGGTTAGACTATAGATCCTTAATCAACAAAAAAAATCGAGCTCCAAACTCGCAAGAGGTAGTTAGGCATCAATTATACCTAGCACAGATAGGCTTTGTTTGTGTCCCCATCATAGCTCTTAACTCACAAAAGAGAAAATTAGCCTTCAACCTATAAGGGTGGGCAAAATATGACCAAATGGAAAAGAAGGAATTTATACATCTGAAAGAAAACATCAGCCACAAGGTATGATATTGTGGTATTAAGATTTATAATTATCATGGATATCACATAAATAATAATTGCAAGTTAAAAAGAATTTAGAGTATATAACATCAAAACCAATAGTAATGTTAGTAGCTAAGTGAGGGAGGATGCTATCACATCATCTTGTAAACATACATCCCATATGGGTTCTTAACCAAAAGAGAGACATTGAACCTTATACTTGTAAATATGAACCCATAACCAAATTCAATATATGCTAGACTATGGATGCTTCAACAAAAAACAAATGGATTCCAAACCTACTTGAGGTGGCTATATCTTGGGCATACTTAGTGTAGATAGGATTTGTTTGTGTCTCCCTCATAGATCTTAGCTCACAAAGGAGAAATTTGGTCTTCAACTTACAAGAGGTAGCCAAACCATACTAGTGTAGTGAAGTGAGGGAGGACACTAGCACATCATTTTGCAAATATATTTCCCATGAACTCTTGACTAGAAGACAATAATTGAGCCTTGTACTTGTAAATATGAGCCCTCAAACAAATCCAATAAGGGGGTTATATTATGAGTCCTTGACCAAAATAGAAATTGGATCTCCAAACTTCCAAGAGCTAGTTAGACCTTGGCATACCTAGTGTAGATGGGCTTTATTTGTATCACCCTCATAATTGTTGTCTCATAGAAGAGCGAATTTGGCTTCAATTTATGAGAGGTTTCCAAAATATGACCAAATGGAAAAGGAGTATCAATGTAAAACAAAATTCCGATGAAAGAATATATTATTACATTATTAAGATTGACAATTAACATGGAATATAACAATGGTTCTTCTGCAAATGCACACATGTTTTGCTTGTTGATCTCTTGATGAAGGGGTTTCTTCTCACAACTCTTTGGATTTTGGTAGCATGCAAAATCACTAGGATTTTATAACATTGGTGAAGCTCTCCTTCTTATCCTTCTTATTCGACTAGTTTGGCATCAACCTTACTTCCACCTTTGGCTCTTTTTTCCCTGGTTGAAGACTCTTGGTGATCCAAGTGGATATTGGTGGCCACCAGCCTATTCCACTTGGACCCCTAACACTGTTTACTTTCAATTTCCTAATTTCCAACACAGTTTCCTATTTTGGCAGTTTTCTATTTTTGGCAGTTTTTTGGGCCTAAAGTTCTGGAGCTGTTTTGAGGCCCTAAGCAACATTTTCTTAGGGAAATGGGAAAACGTGCAATTTGCGACAAACATTTTCTGTTGAAATTTGTTTTCCTCAGATAGACCTTTCTAACGAGCTATCGTACATGCCAAATGAAAATCATATGTCAAAGTTACGACCCTGGGAAGTTGATGTTCTAACTAACCCTAGTGGGGCCCACAAGTTTTTGGTGCTTCATCTCCCAGGGTTAGGTTTTTGGATGTTTAGGGTTTTACATTATTTCTTGATGATAAAAAAGGCTTGAGAGCCTCATTGTAACTCAGTACAGAAGGCATGTAGTCGTCACATCTCTTCTCAGAGATAAGCTACCATCGCTCGAGCTAGTTTGTTTCCTTCTTGCATGAAAACAATGTTTAGTAGTTGCTATTTATTAATTGAAGTTCTTTTTTGTTGTATATCTATGTTTTTATTTAAATCTATATTTTATTTCGTTCCTTCATAAATTCAGATCAATGGTATTAGAGCGGTTTACTCTTTCTCTATTTTTTTGTGCATGTCCCCAATGAGGTTGGGTATAAAAGTTGGAACATCAACTTCCCAAAGTCATAAATTTGGCATATAAACTCTGTTTTCCCATTTCCCCAAAAAACTTTGTTTAGGGCCTCAAAATGGCTCTGGAAGTTAGGATCCGAAAAAGTGCCAAAAATAGAAAATTGCCGAAATATGAAACTATGCTGGAAATTAAGAAACTAAAAGGAAATAATGTTGGGGGTCTAAATGGAATAGGCGGGTGACCACCAATATCCACTTGGATCACTTAGAAACCTTATTTTATACTCATTTAGTCAAGGCTAATGCAAACTTATGTGTACTTGCAAAGGTGTGCCAACATATGACATTAATTGACAACAACTTTTACCTTCACTAGTTGCCATAAGCTTACCATCATTGAGGCTAATGATCTTTGATATTTTCTCTCTCTAGCTTTGAAATTTTAAAATCAATTGGAGATTGATGGCATTGGAGAAGAATCCCTTTGTTTGAGGTGATAAGAACAAAGGGGCAATTTTGTTTGTTGTGTCTTGAAATGGATGATTTAAAAATAGATTTGATTTGTTTTTAAAATCAATCTTCATGGGATTTGACTGCTTCCCAAAAAACTTGAGATAGTGTATCCATTTTGCCATTTTAAGATTGGATCATTTATGGAGATCCTCCTAGATAAAAAAGAGCTTAAAGCACATAACATAATATCCAATCATAATGTTAGTAGTGAAGTGAGGGATGATGGCATCACATCACCTCACAAACTTGAAGCCATGTGAGTTTTTAACCAAAAGAGAGGCATTGAACTTTGTATTTGTAAATATGAACCCATAACCAAATTTAACAGGGAGTTAGACTATGGATCCTCAACCAAATGAGAAAACTAAAATCCAAACTTGCAAGAAGTGGTTAGACATCAAGCATACCTAAAATAAATGGGCTTTGTTTGTGCCCCACTCATAGTATTTGTCTCACAAAAGGGCAATCTACTTGTCAAACTGTAAGAAGCATCCAAATTATGAAAAAATGGAAAAGTAACAAGGTGCCAATGTAAAAGAGAACCCTTGTTATATGAATCTTGTTATGGTATTAAGGTTTACAATTATCATGGATATCACATATATAAGTTTGAAAAATTAAAAGAAGTTCAAAGTGCATACAAAGCCAATAATAATGCTAGGAGTGAAGTGAAATATGATGTTATTACATCACCTTGTGAACTTGCATCCCAAAGTCAACTATTAATTTGATAAAGATTTTGGTGCACCTAATGTTTTATTAACCACATTTTTTTTCACAATTGTTATATGAGTTAATCTGGTTAGCACACATAGCCAACAAAAATGCATAATGAAAAGGAGAGCGTTATCATGGACCCAAAACCTAATCATAAAATATTCCACTATATTGATAAGGCTCCATATAAAACAAAAAGGAAAATTGAATTCTAATTTGAGGTGGCTAGACATCACATCCTAAATGTAGACAATCCATGTTGATGTGTTGTTTAATTTTACTATAGAATATAACAAAATATTTAGCAATATATTATAATAGATACTAATAGATACATCTAATGGTTAAGTGAAAACATTCAAATTCACAAATAAAAGTAATTTTCAAATTCCAACATTGATCATCCCCATGGTCTCAAGGTCACTAGTCCCCAAGCCTCAAAATCACTAGGCATTTGGGCATATTGAAAGGCATTTCTTGACCATAGGCCTATTTGCTCCAATTCCCTAAAATCCCTCTGTGATAAGGTCGCTCCCTTTTTGATGCATATATGGCATAATCCTAGAAGGCAAAATAGATGGTTAGGGTTAGACACATGTATTGACATGTAAAATTACAAAATCCCCACATATTTTCCAACTCATAACATTAAATTCTATACTTAAATTTCCCGTTGTTATTATATAAACATAATTACTAACTCTCCTTAAACATACTATTTATAAAATCAAATCTTCCTACTACATAACTCCTACTTCACATCACAATACACAATCTAATAAATTTAATGACTTCAACTCTTCCACGATAAAAATCATTAACATTAAAATAAAAAATATTTATAAAAATAAAACTTACAAATAATATATACCTCGTTCTATAATATTTGCCATAAACTCTTTCATCTTAAGACTATGATGAACATTAAACATCGTATAAATTAATGATCATTTGTGTGTAAATTTTTAAACATAAATGGGTAAGTCGGAATTGCGCATTCACTGTTCCAACCTGTTTGAATATACATGGATTCAAAGTTTGTTCTCTCGAACTTAGAACCCTTGTTAAAAGTTTGTTCCCTCGTATTTAGAACCTGGATTTTCTTTGGAACATCAAACAGTTTTATATATTAAAATTGTTAAATTAAAATTAAAATTATAAAAATTACCATATTTAGAACCTACAATAATTAATAAATATTAAATAATTATGTAAATACAGAAAAGCCCAGAAACAAATAAACCTACAGTGTAACATGATAGGTTTTCCTACCTGTTAAAAAAACAAACAAACATGCAGTGTAAGAAATTTAAAGTAAAAAAAACTATTTGGAATTCTTCTTAATTTATCTTTCCCTGTTTCAACCTGTTTATGATTTAGTCTTACTAAAAGATCTGGTCTCTCGGATTATAAAACACCTGGCTTCTTTCGAAGCCCTAAAAGGCCTAATAATATATCAGACGGGTAACATAAAGCCAGAAGAAACCAAAAGAAAAGGATGAGAAACAACAAACCCGGGTAGTAAGATTTCCAAGGTAAATTATATATTGTGTATAGTACTCTGGAATGAATACACCAATCAATGCGGGTTTATTCTCGGGAAGATGCCACTGAGATTTTATGGGGTGTATATATATTATAAATGTCTTTTTGGGGAAAGATGATTGGATACCGTGCCACTGTTATCTATGGAAGCGTATGAGTATATATACATTGTATAATGTATCTGAAATATATATATATATATAAGCAGAGTTTAGTCTTGACATGAAGGGTGATAATCTAATAGTACGATGCTGTTATGTTGATATGATTGTAGGTTTTGTATCTAATGAGAGTAAAGGAGAATATATATATGTGTCAGTCTGGAAGGGGCTGGGGTGGTGTTTTGTGTGAGCCTGAGAATGGAATACAGATTGGTTTTCATTGAATTTGGGTTATAGATTAATCCTTCTACTGACCGGGATAAAATCTTTAGACATGCAGGGATTGATGTGTTTTATTTTGAAGGGATTATAGTTGCCATGGTTTTGGTTTTGTAAGGAGTTTTTCATTGCTATTGGCTATGGTTGTTTATGGGCGGAGGCAACAAGGGTGAGAATCATGGTGTAATTCTAGAGATTGTATGTATTGGGTTAATGCATTTCTCTTCATGAGTTTGGCGATTATCTTCTTATATCTTTTATGGGGTGCAAGTAACTGTCCATAATCTATACAAGTACGGGCTCCTGCTCCCTGAGAGAGGAGCATTGTGTGCCTGAGAACTTGTGCATGTGGGCATTTGCTGACTGAGATCTATAGGCATGAGCAGTACAGGGAGATATTGCTTGTTATTACCGCTACTGAGAATGGGTGGGGTTGTTTCTACTGTGGGGTTTTGAGTTGTGGGGTTGCTGCAAGATTTTCAGGCCTGACAAGGGTCCTAAAGTGTATTTGGGTGTGTCCCAGTGGCTCAGTAGGGGTTTAGAGTTTGTTCAGTTATGGCTACTGAGAGTGATCTCATGATCCATTATACTGATAGTTTGCTCCACGGTGGAGACTTTGGGGAGCTTGAGAAGGAGCTTCTGACTGTAAGTTTTTATGTTTTGTTGTCAAACGTCTTCTTTTAGATTATCAGGAATTTTGACAGGTTTTGTATGTTGTTCTGGTTGATTGATTGCTATATTGTGTTTCGGTTGAAGCCTAGCACAAACCCATCTAAACTTGGGTTTGACATATTCTTGAGGTTGTATATGAGGAATTCCATTCTGGCCCCCACCGTGATTCAATGCGCCATCGATCTGTGTTAATTCGAGATATGCATCCTGGAGCTTTGGAAAAGAGAGGTGCATATCAAATTGCTGTACTGTGTATTGGATTGAAGAGTAGCACATACTGTGATGCATCTCTAGGTTGCAAAGATAGAGGTCGCATATCTCGAATTCTAACCCACATACACCATGTCTTAATGCGTCCTTTGAGATGAATCCTGAAGCTTTGCAACCTCGAGTGGATGTAAAACCAGAGTTAAGATCGCTTTGTGCTAGTGCCCATGTTCATTTGCGCGCACACATGAATAACACTAAGTGTTGATGGACCTCCCCACTTCTACATAGCTCTAAAGAAGTTTGTTTCTGTTAGTGCAATCAGTGGATATATGATTTTAGTTTTGTTTCTATGTGCAGGAGGATTTCTTTGAAGGGATAACAGTTCCAGATTTCGATTTTGGAGAAAGTGGTGATTTCATCAAGTCTTCTATCCATGACAGAGCTCTATATGAGGATAGAGTTCTATGGAATGGAGATGCCCAGAAGCAGGAAATCGTCCTACCAGTTGAGTCTGATGAAAACATGGAGACCGCACAGAAAGTTTGTCCCTTGATTCTATGGATAAAGCTACTACTTTTTTGCAGTTTCCTGAGGCTAAAACAGAGCCAGAGTCTTCGATTCTTATAGGTTATCCTTCCTCAAATGGTATGCCTTCCTCCTACCCATCTGTGACTTACAGCGCTCCTACTGTAGTTTCCCCAACAACCCAACTGGCTGTAGCATTTAACCAAGCTTCCCTACTTTCACCCCAAATTAGCCTGTCTAATGGCTCTACAGAGGTATTAGCAAGCAGTACCACAGAGGAGCTACTCTTGGAGAAAAACAAAGATCTTGCCTCCACCGTTCAGTTTTCTACGGTACCGAGGACTGGTAGCTCTATTGACCTTGGCAGTTTTGTTTCAAAGGCAAATACCACTGAGGATTCATTGTCTCCCCTTCCTACGTATACACACAGGCCTAGAATGATGCAAAGAAGTTTCAGCAGTCATTCATTGGATCAATTAAGGACTAATCCTAGAATCAATGAGGCTTCCTTTCACCCCCAATTTTCTCCTGTATATACTTCTGTTACAGAATTGCCAAGCACGACCCACAGATTGCAACCCCAGTTGTCTGACTTGCAAGGGATGAACATCAGGCCTGCCTCGAGGCCAATGCGCCGAGTTTTCAGCACAGGAGATATACAGGTTTGAAATTTATTGTTCTGCTTTCTTCTTTCTTCTGGCTTTGAGCTGGCAAAGCTTAGGGCCTAGACATAATTCTAAGCTTTTTAGGCACCCACGTCATCACTGTATCATGGGTGGTACACACTGGTCACTTGCAAAACAAACTAACATTATGTTGCTGGGAAATTTTACGAATTTTTTTTTGGTTCTGTTGTATGTGCTTGTAATGTTGAATTTGGTACCTGGTGTGCTAGTTTCTTGTTTCATCTGGACAGGTTATGTTTGTTTTCATATTTGGTGTATTGGCTTCTTGTTTTCATTTCGGCAGGTTAGGTTTGTTTACATGCTCGGTGTACTGGCTCATTGTTTCATTTGGGCAGGTGAGGTTTGTTTTCGTACTTTTGTTAATGTCGCTTGTTTGTGCTGTGTGTTTTTGGTTTTAGGATTTTTTGCACTTAGAAATCTACCTAGTAGGCTTGATCCCCTGAACTGTTTTGCATTGTGGTAATTGGTTTGTGTTTGGAGGCCGATTCAGTTTACTATTCCAACTGGGCTTTTTTGTTTCCTTTTGATTTAGTCTTCTTCATTCCATTTTACTACCAAGACTGTTGGATTTTATTGGATTACCTTTTAGCCTTTTTGGGTTCCATTGTGTGGAAAAGATTAATTAAACTCTAAAAATGAAAAGTTAAAACCATTTCATTCTGGATCCAGTGTTGCTGTTTTTCTTTGATTTTGGGTGGGCTTTGTCCATTTTGGCACTTGGCTGCTTGTATCTTTGGCTTCTGTTGAGAATAAATATCTACAAAAAGAAAAAAAAAAGACTCTTTATTCCTTTGCAGCACCAGGGCTGTTGTTTTTCACTCTTAGTTGTGTTCAATCTCGGACTCTTCATTTATTCTTGGATTTTGGGGGCATTTGCCCATATTGGTAGATGGCCTGATTTGATCTTTTAAATGATTCACAGGGATTCTTTATGCAGTTGTTCTATGCTGTTACATTACTCTTTGGATTTAGGTTCATATTTACCATTTTGCCCATTGTACAATTGCTTTCTTTTGGTTTAGGTTCCCCTGTTCAATTCACGAGGGCTATTAGTTTCTTGTGGCATTTATTGCACTTGTGCTACTATTTTCTTCATTTTAGGATGGTCCTGCAGTAGGGATATTGAGGAGTTGGCTTCTTCTATAGTCCCAGGCTTATTTATCTCTTGGGTGCTGATTTGTTTATTCAGGCTTCTCTTGAGCAGTTATGTAATTGGGTCGTTTTGTTCATGAGTTTGGAATCTGGAAGGGCTTTTGATTTTCATTCTATTAGTCGACTGCTTCTGTACACTTTCGTGCTTGATATATTTTGTTATTTTATCTTTTCTGTCAGATTTGGAGCTTTTGTAATATTTCAATATTTTGGTATTACTGCAGACAAGCAATGGGATGCAATTGAACCATGGATCTGGAAGCCCTCTGACATCTGAAACTTCAAGTTTTGAAGAAGCAGGATTTAAAATTGGCCGTTATAGTGCAGAAGAGCGCAAACAAAGAATTCACAGATACAGGAAGAAGCGCACTGAAAGAAATTTCAATAAGAAGATTAAGGTATTATTTAAGCCGGTCCTGTAGTTTTCTCCATTAGAATTTAGTAGTATTATCTAAGCCAGCCCCCCGGTTCTCTCCATTAAGTATTTCTATTGTTGGGATTCTCAGTTTGGTTCTCTGTTTGTAACTTTGTTCACGATACTACAATATGCCTGTCATACCTGTCTTCAATGGAAGTTTGTATTTTCAGTATGCATGCAGGAAAACATTGGCTGATAGCCGACCACGAGTGAGGGGGAGGTTTGCCAGGAATGAAGATGCAGGAGATATTCCTTCAAAGTTACACCATGATGAAGATGATGAAGATGAGGTATGATTGAGACTTGATACCATTCATGGTACTGGACTTCTAGCTTATATGACCGTAGTGTTATTGTATTCACATTAGAAATAATTTTTGGACAATTACCTGATGATCGTTTTTTCTCAAAAAACTTTGGAAGGGATGTTTTACATTTCTTTTGATTATAATCTGTGTCAAAATTGTCTTGAGAGATTTTACATCTTAATATTGGTTGATATCCACTGATCCAAAGATGGTTGGAATCAGAGGACTACAATATCACCCATAGGCTTTCCAGTGCATATTGGAAACTTTACTATTTGCTAAGTGTCCAAATGTTTGAAGAATCTGGATTACAAAGAGAATCATTAATCAGATAAACGTAAGGTTTAAAGATTTAAGATTAATTTGGGCTTTTTAGTATTTCTAGTATTGATTTGATTTCGTATATAGGGTGATTACACCTGGACTTTGCCACAGATATAGATGATCATCTATTTTCATTGTTTGAATTTCAGTTCTAGTTTGCTTAAAATATTTTTATTGAGCCATGTTTGCTCCATTGCATATCGAGCAGAGAGTATATACAACTTGGTTTCATGAAAAGGATTTTTTCTTTCATCCTGTTTATCTTCCTCTTGAGAAACTGTAGCCAAAGTGAGGTGACAAAGCATGTAAGAATAGTTCCTCCTTTGTAGTTTTTATCACGAAATTAAAATTGATTTGATATTTTTCATTTCCAGGTGGATGCTGTTCAAGAGGATGATGAAGATTTCTTGATTGGCAATGGCCATACAACTTTCAGCAATGGGATGATCAGAATGACACATCTCAACGGGAACAATGGTTACCCTTTTGGCTTTTAGTTCTTAATATTCAGCGGCCAGCCTGTGAAGGATTCGGGCTGTTATTCATTGTTGGAGCCTGAGCTTAGTTAAACGCGCTAATTCTTATATTGTCACTCTCATCAACTTCTACAGTACAAGTGTCAGGTTGATGGTTTCTCTATTAGGACTGAGTATGTGGCCACTGTAGATATACTCAGTGGGTTGAATTTTCGCCAAGGGCAAAGGGCTACTTAGATTACCATAGATCATTCTGCACCATATTTAGCAGAAGAATAGCAATAAATATGCACAATCTGCAGAAGGTAGCTAATCTAGGTTTCTTGCAGGGACATAAAATTACTCTTCATTACCATTCGTCATTGTACATAATAAAACCAATCAAAGAAGCATTGATGTTAAGCTTATTAAGATTGGTCTGGAAGAAACTTCCTTACCTATGTTCTTTTCTATGCTTAGAAGCTTGTGACTCAGTTTCACATAGAATAAAATCACTAGTCAATTATTCCGTGACAAAAGAAGTTAAGTATGAGAAGGGAGATGTTCGATGTCAATAATCTCTTCTCTTGTATATTTGATTGAGCAGCAAAAAAATATGAATGCCCCATGAATTTTAAGCGAGCATGCTCTTCTTATTGCGTACAAGTAGGCATAATGATGAGTTGAGACCAGAGCAGCTCTGTTCATTTCTGTCCACCACTTGTTTGATGGTACAATCGTCTAAACTGTATCTGAATTAATATATTCGTAATGTTCTCACATGCCTTTGTGACCTAGATACAGTATGAGATGTAGAGTGTGTCTTAATACTCGTACTGATATTGAAGTAACCTGTCATCATTGGATCTGTAGAATTTCCTGTATGAATTGTCTTGGATCAATTGGTCTACAAAATCCTCGATTTTTTTGCAGGTGTCTAATCTAATTATCTTATTTTTAATCTCTGACACTGCATATCAGCTATCAGATATGTGATGCTGCACTGAATGACTCTTTTTTATTGACGTTAAGAAGATCTAAATAATCTTAATATTTTTGTTTTGTTTTGTCATGAGAAATATTTTTATATTCCATATAAGGAACATACATGTTTTGGTCGTCAAGAGACTGAAGACTCAACAACAAGGCTTGAAGCCATTACAATAAAGTCCATCCTGCCACTCACAAAAATTGAACTTAGGTGGGGAGGATAACAATCATTCCTCCCAATTACCCAAAATAAACCCAATTGACAATCATATACTTAATACTTAGATACATTATTTGAGTAATAAATCACCTTTGCATCTTTTCCATTTTCCAATTCCTCTCCTAGATCTTTATTCTGCAGGTCTTGAAAAGTCTGCTGCAGCAGTAGCATCTGATGAGAGTGACTCTTAGTTTTAAAAGCTTTGCATTCCACATCGATGTCTTATGTAAGGTGTCAAACTTTAATCTTTTGCTCGATTGATATTGGGAGGCAATTCAAATGAGTGGATTCAATGATATTAGGCCATAGCAGGCCTAAGAATATGATTACTGCAAATCTGCAACAGATGCAAGAGATAGAATAATAAGGCAAATATGTAGTTTGCTGTAATTAATAATAAAACAGCTAATCATGGAGGTTTGCATTTCTAAAAAACTCTCTGGCCCTTGTGTTGATTCGAATTCTGATAGCTCGGAATTAGTAACAATCCGGCAAATAGTGTGAAGCAAAATGCAACATAAGCCTAGAGCCAAAGAATTCAGGCTCCAAAACTGGCAGGCGATTGTAATGTGGCAAAGTCAGATATTATACTACATTTGGAAATGAATCATTTGTTATATGATCTTTTTTTCTGGGTAATTATTATTATATCATTATTTTTTTCTTTCAGAATTGTAACGGCGATCTTGCTGATATTTTAACCCAAGAAATTGCACCTTAAAACCTGCGTGTTTATAAATATATATTACAAGTTGCAACTCATGTAGTCTCTACATAAATGTAATCCTAGCAGAGCTCACAGCAACTCATAAGTAAACCAACTTCAATGCCAAATGGAACCACTTCACTTGCAGAGTTATCAAGTGATGTCAAATACTAAATTAACCTGAGAACTTGCAACCCCGGTATCTGTGGCTCCATAAATCTATATTGCACCCCATAAAGTATTCTTGAATGTTTTTGAATGTTGCTTAAACAAACAGAAAAGAGACAAAACTTGAATTACGAGTAAAAATAAAAGGGCCGAAAGAAGGGAGCCCGGTTCAGTGCGTTTGTATTGTTCTTCAACAGACGGCAAATAGGAGTCCACAGAGTATTTTTCTGAGGTGAGAAAAAAACACAGTGGATTGGTTAGATCTAAATTAACCTTAGAACTTGCAACGCCAATTCCAGTGGCTCCCTAAATCTGTATTGCATCCCATAAACTATCTCTGAAATGTCTTTGAATGTGTCTTAAACAAACAGAAAAGAGACAAAGCTCGAATTATTGAAAAAAAAAATAAAAGGGCTGAAATGAGGAAGCAGACTGGTTCAGTGCGTTTGTATTGTTCTTCAACAGAGGGCAAATAGGAGCCGACAGAGTATATTTCTGAGGTGAGAAAAAACACAGTGGATTGGTTAGATCTAAATTAAACTAAGAACTTGCAATCCCAATTCCTGTGGCTCCATGAATCTGTGTTGCATCCAATAAACCATCTCGGAAATGTCTTTGAATGTGGCTTAAACAGACAGAAAAGAGACAAAGCTTGAATTATGAGTAAAAATAAATGGGCTGAAAGAAGAAAGCAGACTGGTTCAGTGCCTTTGTATTGTTCTTCAACAGAGGGCATATAGGAGCCACCAGAGTGTATTTCTGAGGTGAGAAAAAACACAGTGGATCGGTTAGATCTAAATAAACCTAAGAACTTGCAACCCCAATACGTGTGGCTCCATAAATCTGTATTGCATCCCATAAACCATCTCTGAAATGTCTTTGAATGTGGCTTAAACAAACAGAAAGGTGACAAAGCTTGAATTATGAGTAAAAATAAATGGGCTGAAAGAAGGAAGCAGACTGGTTCAGTGCCTTTGTATTGTTCTTCAACAGAGGGCAAATAGGAGCCAACAGAGTATAATTTCTGAGGTGAGAAAAAAACAGTGGATTGGTTAGATCTAAATTAAGCTAAGAACTTGCAACCCCAATACCTGTGGCTCCATAAATCTATATTGCATCCCATAAACTATCTCTGAAATGTCTTTGAATGTGGCTTAAACAAAAAAAAAGAGACAAAGCTTGAATCACGAGTAAAATAAAAGGGCCGAAAGAAGGAAGCAGCCTGGTTCAGTGCGTTTATGTTGTTCTCCAACAGAGGGCAAACAGGAGCCAACAGAGACTGTTTCTGAGGTGAAAGAAAAACGCAGTGGATTGGTTAGATCTAATGCGTTAGATGCAGGTGATGCATTGAATTCTTAAAAATCTAAAACTGTAAAACCAAGCTATTTTATTTTCCAAGGCCCAGTCGTAAAAGGCCTTTTAAGCAGGTAGTGGGGATCCACTTTTTGACGGTTAGATTCTATTTGTACATGTTTGCCTCATCCTTCCAGTAATGGTATTAAAATTCCCCGGGCCCTCTCGTTATCAGTTCTCCTAGATTCCCTGTCTTTCCATTCACCTCAATGTGAGTTTTGTACTAGAAATAAAGGACCAAGGAGTTGAAAATTACACATTTCGTTTTTATTTTCAAACGGAAATAATATCGGATTTTTCAATATTATTGGACTTCAAAATATAAGGAACGCAATATTTTAAAATATACATATATATATATATATATTAAATATTTAGATATAAAACCATCATTATATTTATAATTTTTAAATAATAATAATAATAATAACATTCTATATTTATTAAGTTAATTATAAATTTTTGAAAATATTTAGATATAAAATTATGATTATATTTATAATTTATTAAAGGAATATTATATAATAATAATAATAATTTATATTATTTTTTAAAACAATGGTGTATATATATAATTTTTAATTTATATTGGATGGTAAAAAAAGATATACTATGGCATAATGTCATCATGGCATAGTAGCGTAATTTGATAAAGAGTAAAATTTAAAGATTGTTGTTTTTGATAGTTGCGGTTATTATGGTAAAAAACTTTGTTCTAGTTGTCTAAGAAAAATGATTATGGCACAATTTATTGCAGAGAGCAAAATTCAAAAAAATGTTCTTTCTTAGTAGTTGTGGCTATGGTCTAGTCGTCTAAGGAAAATAAAAAGGCTATGGGTCCTACATGTGAAGGGAAACTTGTAGAATTCCTGTAGAAACTATGATAGATCTAGAATTCTAGTTAAATTAAACACAAGTAATTTAAGGGGGAATTTTCATGTGGGGCGCCAATCCTCAAATAACTCAAGTGGATGAGGTGTGGTTAGGTGTGAACATGCACTTAGATGTCTAAATGGTTTAGGAAAGGGTTGGACCAATATTTCCATAATATTAGGCATTTAAAGACAAAAAACAAGGGGAAGTTGGTCTACCAAGCTAGTTCACCAAAAATCAAGTGTGAACATGATTTTTAGTGCATGTGGCTAAGTCAAGGATACTTAGGCTAAAAGATAAATGTAGATGTTAGGATTATATTTCAACACCCCCCTTTCATCTTAACTCACTTATTTAAACTGAGTCCTGACGAAGATGCAATGTTAGGTACTCAGGGACAATAAATAAAAGATCTTCATAAAATGAAGAAAGAGGGAAAACCTCGTGGGAAACCCCCCCTCCTCCCTCACCCCCCCAAAAGAGGAAAAAAGGGCTAAGTGGCCAGAAAGGCCTACTCAGCTGTCTCCACCACTCCAAGCATAGCTCTCAGTTTTGAAAATTTCTTTTCAGTGAAAGACTTAGTGAAGATGTTTGCAACCTGCTACTCAGTGGGGCAGTACTGCAATGATATGACTCGGTCACGGATCAGCTCGCGGATGTAATGCATGTGAATCTCGATGTGCTTGGTCCTTTGCCTCTAAACTGGATCAATCGATATCTGAATGGACCCCTGATTGTCACAAAATATGACAATCGGAAGTGGATACTGAATACCAAACTCGGAGAGAAGCCCCTGCAACCAAACAACCTGTGTAGCTGCATTCACTGCACCTCTATACTCTGCCTCGGCTGTAGATAAAGCAATTGTGGATTGCTTCTTGCTAGACCAGCAAAAAGGCCCTGAACCAAAGCTGAAAACATAACCAGAGGTGGACTTGCGGTTTGTACCATCGCCAACCCAATCAGAATCTGTGTACCCAATCAGTGAAAGTGGGCAATCTGCAGCATAAAAGATACCAAAATTGGAAGTACCTTTCACATATCTAAGGATTCTCTTTGCAGCTTTCCAGTGAAGCTCATGGGGCACCTGCATATATCTAAAACAAACTCTTACTGCAAAATATATATCAGGTCAGGTGTGAGTAAGATACAATAAACTCCCAACCAACTGTCAATACAATGTATTGTCTACCAAAGGTGTAGTACCCACATCCCTCAAATATGATCCTTGAAAGAAAGGGAGATGCTGCTAGCTTGCATTCTGTCATTTGAAAGCGGACAAGTAGATCTAATGCATACTTAGATTGTGCCATCTTGATCCTTGAAGTAAACTGAGAAACTTTAAGACCAAGAAAGTAGTGCAATAGTCCCAAATCTGTGATGGAAAATCAACCATGCAATGCTGATTTTGCCGAATCAATCGTTGAGGTAAGGTTCCCTGTTATCAGTAAATCATCTACATAAAGTACTATCAACGAAAGGGAATCATCATGTTGCAGCAAATAAACATTCGAATCAGATTTGCATCGAATGAATCCAATGGAAAGTAGGAAAGAATCCATCTTTGCATACCAGGTTCTGTGAGCCTGTTTTAGGCCATACATAGATTTCTTTAATATGCAAACGAGGGAAGAGTTCTGAATGTATCTGTGGCTGCTCCATCTATATCTCCTCCTTGAGATCTCCATGAAGAAATGCACTCTTCACATCCATGTGATGAACTTCCATCTGCGAGAAGCAGCAATGGCTAAAACTAGTCGAATGGAGTCAATTTTTGCAACAGGTGCAAATGTCTCTGTGTAGTCTATGCCATGTACCAGTGAGTATCCTTTTACAACGAGTCGAGCTTTGTACTCTCTGATCTCATCATCTGCAACAATCTTTGTTTGATAGATCCATCGGCGTCAAACAAGCTTTCTTTCTTTCGGAAGTGGAACCAAGTCCCATGTGTTGTTTTCCATGAGAGCAGAATACTCTTCATCCATGGCAGCCTCTCAAAGCGGGTTTCCAGCAGCCTCAGAGTGTGATTGTGGATTTGAACCAAGTGTCATATAGCAATGTATGGGAAGCAATGGTTCGGTGGCAGCGAGGGCTTGAGGAGCCCCAAAAAACTGTGATCTAGTCCTTCTCGCATCCGTAGGATCACCGACTAGTTCACCCGCATCTTGCAGGGTTTTCTCTGCCCAAGTTGGCAGTTGAGTTGGAGCAGCCATGACCTGCTCCTCATCCTCTGAATCAGACCCAAGAGGCTTCTCTGATGGTTGCTCTGAAGTGCTCGAAGAAGTTTTAGACGACTCCTCATCAGTGGCAACAAGTAGTTCCTCGGCAGGGTCTGCTGAAAAATCATGCAGTGATTCTTCTTCAAACTTCACACTTCGAGCTACAAGGAACTTTTCAGTGTGAGAGTCCAACAATCTATATCCTTTGACACTGTCAGGATATCCAACAAAGATACATTCAACACTTTGAGGCTCCAAAGCCTTCCTCTTATCTGTCGGAATGTGAGCCCATGCTTGTGAACCAAAAATGTGAAAGTGCGACACTTTCGGTTTCTTACCGGTCCAACATTCAAATGGAGTGGTGCCTTTGAGTGCTTTGTGAGGAATGCGGCTCTGAATGTACGCTGCAAAGATAAGAGCTTCAACGCATAGCTTAGGAACTAATGATTTCGACTATAGCATACAATTGGCCATCTCTTTTAATGACCGGTTTTTTCTCTCCGTGACACCATTCTGCTGTAGTGTATATGGCGCTGTGTTGTAGCTATATACCTCCATCAATACAAAGTTGTTGCACATCTTTGTTGACATACTCGCCCCCATTATCAATACAAAGTATCTTAATCTTACACCCATATTCATTCTCAACAAGTGCTTTAAATTCTATGAGGCATTCAAATACTTCCGATTTTAATTTCAGAAAAAATACCCAAGTAAAGCGAGAGAAATCATCTATGAAGGTGAGTACATATCGAGCCTTACTGATTGAAGGCTGCGGGAATGGGCCTGTGATATCACTGTGAATCAGCCCAAGAGGTGAAGAAGCTCTCTGTGTCTTAGGGTCCCACCCTAACCCCCTTATTTATGTAGTAGGATCGAGTCATAGTTATAGTTAAGTAAAGAGTCAATAAAGCCCATATTAATAATTGTAAGTGGTTAACCCGCATTTAATGACGGGACCACAGTTAGTTGCAAATGGGCCATGGTATTAGATAGAGGGTATTAATAAGAACCATGGTATTGCTCCATGTTATTGCATGTATGAGTCATATATAAAGGATAGAGACTCCCTGCGAGGAACATCGTGTCTTATTTTGTAATCGAGCTATGCTCTATTGTAGGTTGCCCCCTCGAAGAGGCAAGTGAACATTGCTTTTTGAATAATAAAATACCTGCTGTTATTTCTCACTGTTCTATGTTCTGGGTATATTTCTGCACATATTTGGTATTCTTGTATCGTCTTGCAGATTAAGAGCATAACAAGTGGTATTAGAGCGCTTTCCAGGGCCGGTGGGATCTCCATTTCTTAGCAATTTTTTTTTTTTGGCTAGAGACATGTTCCAACGTTTTTAAATCATGGGATCTGTCGTTGAGCGCATAACCCTGTGGATTTGGGGAGGCATGCACGCAGGAAATACAAGAGGTGGTCATGCTTGTTGGACTCCCTTTAAACCCCTGTGGGTACCCCTTCGAGTAGTAGCGCATTAGACAGAACCGCGCACACACTGTCTTCCAAGTACCCTCTGGTATATCGGAAGCCCCCTAGCTCCCTTGAAACCTCGCCATAGATAAACCGTCAGCCGTATTGCTACTATAGTAACAACACTCGGAGAGATTACTCACCCATATGATAGGGTAGTCGGGTTGTATGGCTAAGGGTACGGTTGATCCTCCTTGGTTAGTGCCCTGAAAAATTGGGCCGAGTACTACTATCAGACCCTTACATATATTGCGATCTGTAGCACCTGACACTCCTCGAGACCATAGTTCCCTTTTCTATCTCTGGATCACGCATAATCTCTTCCAGATCAAATCTAGCAAGTGGGGTTTTGCAGCAGCAACAGAAATCAGTCCGCAGTTTAGATTTAACAGAACAGCCATTCAGATCTATTAGATCTATCAGATCCACAGCAACAATGTGTTCCGCCGCTCAGATCTATCCGATCAGCCATTTAGATCTGTCAGATCCACCAGATCCGCCATCTAGATCTGAGTAGTTGTGTGGGTTCCTATACGGAGGCGTGATTTTCGCAGGACTTTTGGTAGCATTGACATTTTCGAGGATTCGGCTACTGAGTCTGAGACCCCCCCAGGGCGCTTATTGGTGACCTAGCTCATAAGAATCAGGACGACGAGCTGAGAAAGGTGGTACCATTCAATTGTTAGTGCCAAAAAAAATTCGGGCGGTCCCAAATTTCAAGTACATCGGATCAGTGCATGGTAGAAACTAGAGCTCAAGCTATGGCCAATGAGAAGATCGACAAACTTGAACAATCCTTGAAAGACATCCAAGACCAGCTGGTGAAAATAACTAACACACTCTCTAAGGGCAAGGCGGAAGCCCGCGAGGAGGCATATATTGGCAATGAACACAGTGAGGGTGAGTTTAGCCACTCTCTTCACCTTTGGGCACCAACAATCCCGTCCGCGACCACCCAAGCTGGATATGCGTAAATTTGATGGTTCTCACTCGGCAACATGGATAGCACAAATGGAGCAGTATTTCAATCTGAATTACATCTTGGATAATGAGACTCAGCTTATGGTGGGGAGCATGTACTTGGACAATGAAAGATGGCAATGGTGGCAATGGCATCAACGTTGCAATGGAAGGCCCTTGACTTGGGACACCTTCAAAAAAGCTCTTATAGAGAGCTTTGACCATGACTCTGCTTTTTTGGGTTGTCTCACTAAGCTCCGACAGACTGGCACAGTGGATGAATATATTATAGCCTTTGAAGCCTTAGCTTTCCGCACTATGGGTCTCCAAGATGAATTCTACATGGAATGTTTTATCAGTGGTCTTAAAGAGGCCATACAAGCTCACGTCTGACTGCACCACCATCCCACATTGTTGGAGGCTTGCAAGGTAGCTCGTAAAGTTGAACGTGCGTAAGCGGCCCAGTCCAATCGCCCAAATTTCACCGCCAAGGGTCACCCCCCACAGGCTCACAACACTACTCAAACACTTGAGGTTCAAAAGGTGTCACCTGCAGAAATGGCAGAAAGAAGAAAGCAGGGATTATGTTATCACTGTGATGAAAAATACTCCCCCAGTCATAAATGTAAGGAGCCCAAATTATTTCAAATTGATGCTACTGATTACAGCGCATCAGAGGAAGCCCCACCACTTGAGGAACTAGAGGAGGAAGAAGAGGACAACCAGAAGGACAATGTCCCTGACGAACCAGTTATTTCGCTGCATGCTTTGGCAGGTATTTCTTCACCTCAAACTCTCAAAATCAGAGGTTTTATTAAGCATCACCTAGTAGTAGTCTTGATTGATAGTGGCAGTACACCTAATTTTATCCATCAAAGATTCACAGAAGCAGTGCATTGTTTTGTACGAGCAGTGTCTAACTTCCAAGTCCAAATTGCAGATGGCGGAACAATGAAATGTGACGGCCGCTGTGAAAATTTCAAACTTCAACTGGGGGATTATCAGTTGAAGACCCACATGTTTTCCATACACATGGGAGGGTGCGACATTGTCCTCGGTGCTGAATGACTTCACACACTTGGGCCAATCACAATGGATTTCCAGGAGTTATATATGAGCTTTAAGCAGAACAACTACACACATACCCTTTACAGAATCCAGGCGGGAGCTCCCTCTATTATCAGTGCACATAGGATGGAAAAATTGTTAAAAAAGGGCCATCATGGAGTTATAGCTCAATTTAATGCCATCCAGGCCGTCGAACCCAATTCTCTTTCGATTCATCCTGAGATGCAACAGATTTTAAATAACCATCTGCCAGTCTTTGACAAGCCTCATGAGCTTCCACCCTCGAGAGGGGAACATGATCATAGCATCACTTTGGTCCCAGGGGCCCAACCACCAAATGTGCGCCCATATAGATATCTGTTAGCCCAAAAGAATGAAATAGAAAAAATAATCAAGGAACTTTTGGAAGCAGGTGTCATTCGTCCCAGCATTAGTCCTTATTCATCATCGGTGCTCATGGTGCTCAAGAAAGATGGGGAATGGCATATGTGTCCAGACTTCAGGGCCCTCAATAAGTTGACAATCAAAGATAATTTCCCATTCCGGTTGTTGATGATTTGCTGGATGAACTAAATGGGGCTCAATTCTTCACTAAGCTGGATTTTTGCTCAAGCTACCACCAAATTCGCATGAAAGAAGTCGACATTCCAAACACTGCTTTCAGAACTCATGAAGGCCATTATGAGTTCCTGGTCATGCCATTCGGTCTTTGTAATGCCCCATCTACTTTTTAAAGCCTTATGAACCACCTCCTCAAACCATATCTCAGAAAATTTGCCCTTGTTTTCTTCGATGACATCCTCATCTACAGTCGCACTTAGGCCGCACATCTTCAGCATGTAGATCTGCTCTTGCAACTGCTCCGCAAGCATAAAGTATTTGTTAACATGTCCAAGTGTTCTTTTGGCATGGAAGAAGTTGAGTATTTGGGCCACATTGTGGGGGGTGAAGGTGTCAGGGTGGACCCCAAAAAGATCCAGGCAATGCAAGATTGGCCTCAACCTAAGAACTTGAAGAGCTTGAGAGGATTTTTGGGTCTCACGGGCTACTATCGCAAATTTGTTTGCAATTATGGTCGCGTTGCGAAGCCCCTCACTCAACTCCTCAAGAAAAATTCATTCCTTTGGAATGATGAAGCACAACAGGGCTTTACAGCGCTCAAAAATGCCATGTGTTCCACTCCAGTCTTAGCACTACCCGACTTCACCAAATCTTTTGTCATTGAATGTGATGCTTCGGGTACGGGTATTGGGGTGGTCTTAATGCAGGAAGGTCGACCCTTGGCCTTCAAAAGCCAACAACTAAGTGGGAAGAATTGGGACAATCTACCTATGAGAAGGAAATGATGGCCATCTTACATGTAGTAGATACTCGGCGACCTTACATATTGGGGCGACGTTTCCAAATCCGCACAGACCATCACAGTCTTAAATATTTTTTGGAGCAACGCCTATCCTCACCACAACAAAATAAATGGCTCACCAAAATGCTAGGATATGATTATGAGATCATTTACAAGAAAGGGCGTGAAAATATTGTAGTAGATGCATTATCTCTCCAATTTGAGGAGGAAAGTACCTTGCTCGCAATTTCCCTTCCTATTCCAGAATGGATTGAAGAGGCTCGCAGGGAATGGTTTTCACATCCCTGGCTCTCCCAACTCATTACTCAATTGCAGGTGGATCCAAATTCCACCAAGGGCTACTCATGGCAGGATGAGATTCTTCGCTACAAGGACAAAGTCGTAATATCACCAACATCCACCCTCAAAAGCCGCATTTTGGTGGAGTTGCACTCATCCCCCACTACAGGACATTCAGGCTTTCAGAAGACGTATGCTCGCACTAGAAGATCATTTTTTTGGACCGGCATGAAAAAGGACATTCTTACTTTTGTAGCGGAATGCGATGTCTGCCAGCGCCACAAAGGGGAGACAGTCAAAGCACTAGGCACATTATAACCATTTCCCATCCCAGCGTCAATATGGACAGAGGTTTCTATGGATTTCATTACAGGTCTTCCAAAGTCAGGAAACAAGTCAGTCATCATGGTGGTTGTGGACCGACTTTCTAAGTATGCTCATTTTTGCGCCCTACCTCACCCTTTTACACCGACTTTGGTCGCTCAATCTTTCATGGATCATATCTTCAAATTGCATGGCATGCCCACTTCTATTGTGTCTAATCGTGACCCGATCTTCACCAGTAATTTTTGGCAGGAACTCTTCAGGCTACAAGGTACCCAACTAAAACTTACTACTTCCTATCATCCACAAACGGATGGTCAAATTGAAGCAGTCAACAAATGTCTAGAAACCTACCTTAGGTGTTTCACTTCAGAAAATCAACATCTTTGGGTACAGTGGTTACCTCTAGCTGAATGGTGGTATAACACCAACTATCATGCCACCACCAAAGTGACTCCCTATAAAGCAGTTTATGGTCAACTCCCTCCTTCCCCTACTTCTTATATCAAGGGGTGCTCAAAGGTACAAACAGTGGATCAACTCCTACAGAACCGCACAACCATGCTCGCCCATCTTAGAGAGAATCTTCATCAAGCTCAAAACCGCATGAAGCAACAGGTAGATCAGCATCGCTCAGAACTCCAATTTCAAGAAGGGGATTAGGTATTTTTGAGGCTGCAACCATATAAGCAAACATCACTCAAAGACAAGGGTTGTCAGAAACTATCTCCAAAATTCTACGGACCATATCAAGTACTTCAACGCATTGGAGAAGTGGCCTACAAGCTAGCTTTGCTACCCACTACAAAAATCCATCCAGTTTTCCATGTCTCATGCCTCAATAAAGTGATTGGGAACAATTGCAGAATTCAAACTAGTCTACTTGAATTGGATGAAGAAGGGTCAATCTGGCTCCAACTTGAACAAGTACTAGACACACGAGAATAGCACCTGCGTGGCCGCATGATCAAGGAAGTCCTCGTCAAGTGGAAAGACACCTCTCCGGAAGATGCAACCTGGGAACCAACCACTATTCTTCAGCAGTTTCTGCAGCTTCAACCTTAAGGACAAGGCTAATCTTATGGGGGAGGGCATGTTAGGGTCCCACCCTAACCCCCTTATTTATGTAGTAGGATCGAGTCATAGTTATAGTTAAGTAAAGAGTCAATAAAGCTCATATTAATAATTGTAAATGGTTAACCCGAATTTAATGACAGGACCACAGTTAGTTGCAAATGGGCCATGGTATTAGATAGATGGTATTAATAAGAACCATGGTATTCCATGGTATTGCATGTATGAGTCATATATAAAGGATAGAGACTCCCTGCGAGGAGCATCGTGTCTTATTTTGTAATCGAGCTCTGCTCTATTGGAGGTTGCCCCCTCGAAGAGGCAAGTGAACATTGCTTTCTAAATATAAAATACCTGATGTTATTTCTCACTGTTCTATGTTCTGGGTATATTTCTGTGCATATTTGGTATTCTTGTATCGTCTTGTAGGTTAAGAGCATAACACTGTGCCTTCCCTTTGTCAAACTTTTGCTTTGGATTCTTGCCAAGAATGCATCTTTGACATACACCGCTTGTGAATTTAATAGCCGACAATCCTTCTACCATGTTTTCCTCGCTGAGTTGATGCAAGTACTTATATTTTAGATGACCAAATCTTTCATGCCATAACCTACTCATATCATTAGATTGTGATAGAAATACAGTGCTAATAGATTTCAGAACAAAGTGGGAGAAGTAATACAAACGAGAACCATGAACTGCAATTCCATGTGCAAGTTGTGAGCCCGTGGAAATGTCGGTAATCACTGCGGAGTCCGGAGTGAACTCCACCTTCCTTCCAGAGCCAGAACGAGTGATCTGATATATCGGTAGAAGATTTTCGGACAGCGAGGGAACATGAAGCACATTTTTGAAGCAACCCCCTTCAAGGTATACAATTCCTTCTCCGCACACCTTTGCGGGTGTGGCATCTCCCAAGTAAATTGGGGATCTGGTGCTTTCTTTGATGGAGGAAAATTCATCTTTTGATGTGACCATATGGTTCAATGCACTTGAATCAAGGATCCAAGCTGATGGAGTGGATGTGACAGCCATTAAAGCATGACCATCTCGTTCTCTCCCTCTCCCATCTCCCGTTCTGTTATCATCCTTCTTCTTTGCATTCTCGGGCACAGTGAGATTGTGCCTGCAATTGCTTAGCCATCTCATTGATTTTTTTCCTCATGCAATTTTCTTCAGGATGAAAACCTTTGGAACAATAGCTGCAAAGTATTCTTTCCTTATTCTTCTTACCCTTAGGCAAAGAAGAGCTCTTTGAAGATTGCACGGGTCTCTCCTTCTTCGATTCATTAAATTTACCCTTCCCTTTTTGCTTGTCTCTTCCACTGCTCTTTGGAGCATCAGTAGCTGCATGTGCTTGGTTCTTTGAACGCTTGATGGCACCCATTTGGACTAACTTAGCTTTCTCTTGAGTTTACTATTGTAAACACACACAATCATAATAAAACCGAGTAAAAGACATGAAAAAGATAAAATTGGACCTATTTAGAGAGCAAAACCATGTTATTAAGTTTACTATTGTAAACATACACAATCACAATAAAACTGAGTAAAAAACATGAAAAGAGAGCATACAAGTTAGGGCAGATTGTTGCAACCTACCTCATCAAATAACTCAATGGGTGTTTTTTTGGTGGTGGCAAGCACATGCACTATAATTCCCCCCCTCGTTTCTTGACTAGCCAGGGGACGAGCATAATCAAGAATCTGTTTTAATGCTCCAACGTGCCTAGTTGTTCATATATGCTCTGGTTTTCCCCTTCCTAGAATGAAATAGTTTGTGCCACAAGGCCCTTGGTGTGCCAATAGAGTTCTCAAGTTCTCTAGAACTTGGTGTGTGGTTTGTGACGTTCTCGTGTCCATAAAGAAATCTACTATCTTAGTGTCTACTTGCTTCCTATCTAGTAAAACTCTAGAACCTTGAATTCTCTTCTCCATTTATTGGACTATGAATCGTTGTTCCGAGGAAGTCCAAGTGTGGAATGTGATTACCGTAGTGGTAGCATCTCTCTTAGCCTTGCATCATTGGCGGGGAGCCATTCTAGCATGCAAACAACCAAGGAGCCAAACGAGCAGAAAATTAGAGAAATATAACGCATTTCATTAACATATAGGCTGAATAAAGAGGAGAAGCAATGGATTGCAGAGAATAAGTACCCTTTGAAATCCCTAGCAAGTGAGTGAGATCACATTTAACATTTTGTATCATTTTCGGAAATGGGTTGAAGGTCATGCTTGGCCCCCACACGAAGAGTCTTATCATGCCAACCTCTATTATTTCTCTCTGCGACCATTAATTCTTGGTTCAATCTGCACCATGAATACATAGACCTCCCCTCATCATTTTGTGCATATGTGGTATCAAATTGGTGTAGTATAAAATGGTTAACTTATGCTTATCAGCACTTGCCTATATTTACAACCATCATGCAATCAAGAAAGATTATTGTAGATTGATGCGAATTCCTTCCCCTCTCCCCTAACTCATATACCTTCACCTATAAAGTTTATATCTTTTATTATTTTAAAAATTTATATTTTCAAGTTCATATATTTTTATTAAGTGTGTTTTAATACATTCATTTTAATTTCAAATTTAGTAAATACACTACTTCAAAAATCCAAATTAAAATGAATCCACTTAAATCTAAATTAAATCAAATCTATTTATTTATGTGTTTCTTTATATATATTTTATTATATTTTATATTTTGTTATGAATTATAGAGTACATATCACTTTATCAATGGTGGTAATGAAGTCAATGGGTATGTGTTGTTTGGAAATCTTATCTTTTAAATGGTGTTAAGTAAATGAGCAATATTATCCCATCATCATCATCATCATCATCATTATTATTATTATTATCATTATTATTTTTTCAAATAATTTTGAAGAAGTCAATGAACAAAATGGTTTAATGTTTTAACATAAAAAGTATTTTCATTTGAGAAATGAGAAATGAAGGTAATGAAGTCAATGGGCAACCCTTATCTTTTAAATGGTGTTAAAGAAGTCAATGGGCAACTCTTATCTTTTAAATGGTGTTAAAGAAGTCAATGAGTAATATTATCCCAACATTTTTTTCTTTTGAAAAAGTAAATAGGCAAAATGTTAATAAACTTATTAAAGTGGTAAAGGAGAATTCAATGGGTAAAATGTTTTAATGTTTTAGTATGGAAAAGTATTTTCATTTGAAAAATGAAGGTAATGAAGTCAATGAGCAAGTGTTGTACTAAATTTTTATCCTTTCAATGGTGTTAAAGAAGTCAATGAATAATGCTATCTCAATTTTTTTCCCCTTTTGAAATAGTTTTGAAAAAAGAAATAGCAAAAATCGAATAATAATAAATATTTTATATTTTATATTTTTAATAAATTATCATGATGAAATTTTATTTTATTTTATATAAAAATAAATTTAATATATATAAAATATTTTAATATTCGAATTATAACTAAATAATATAATATTACTATTTAATATTTAAAATTTTATCAATTTAAGATGAATCATATTAAATTTTGATTACTTTTCAAAAGATGAATGCCTTGAAACTATTTAATAAAAAACATAATATAATAAAAATTTGTTAAATATATAAAAAATTATGATAGAAATTTATTAAATATATTAAAATAAAGAATAAATTGATTAAACATATTGAAATAAAGAATATTGTTACATAGTAGTGTGGGATTTTAGCTAAATTTGTTAAATATATCGAAATAAATAATTGTTCCGTAGTAGTGTACCT
Source organism: Pinus tabuliformis (assembly GCA_031772625.1). Lineage (NCBI taxonomy): Eukaryota > Viridiplantae > Streptophyta > Pinopsida > Pinales > Pinaceae > Pinus > Pinus tabuliformis. The sequence goes on from CM062806.1 coordinate 175,540,532, forward strand.
TGCGTTTGGAGAAGGATATATGTATTGAATGGTGTTAATAAAGTTAATGGGCATAACATTTGGTTAGAACAATGTATGTATTGAATGGTCAATGTTGTAAAGCTACATTTTAGTCCCTGCCGCAGGCACAACGCGGACTATAGCAATCAAAATTGGTGGAGTTATTATTAGTTCCAATCTACGTATTAATCTACGTATAAATTGGCTTCACATTTTGATGCTGGTAAATGCTGGAAATATAATTCTAACATTAGTTTTCATGCATGTAATGTTTAAATATATATCATCCTGTGAGATGGAGATATATATCTCATTCCATGAGCAAACTTGAAGGAGTGAATGAACAAACTTGAACAAGTGGCAAGTATGAGGTTGTAAGTGGCGAGTGAAGCCAACGCAACGAAGAGGTTTCAAAGCAACAGATTAATACGTAGATCCAACCATTGATCAACAATAAATCTAGCTTTTGCTTCCAGTTCTGAAGCTAGTTGTAGTTGTTGTTTACCCATTATAAATCGACCCAAAAGCGTAAGAGGCAGAAGAAACCTTTCTTCCTATTCCAAATCTAGTTGTTGTTCCAAAGCTAGTTATTGTTTACCCAGTAGAAGTCGACCCAGAAGCGTAAGAGGCAGAATATAGCATCCCTTCCATATCAAGATAGAAGAGAAGATTCCCCAGTTTTAGAGCCAATTATTGTTGCTCCACCAACAACTGTAGATCCAACATAGGCATAAGTAGTAGCATGAGTGTAAATAGCTGAAGCTTAAGTCCCCTTGGAAAGCTTTCAGACACAGAGGAAGGCACCTGGTATTAGCTGTAGCTGGAATAGAGGAAGGCACCTGTTATTAGCTGTAGCTAAAACAATATAACAATCAACCATAAGTAATACAAATACTTATATCGATATTACGATAAAGGCACCTCGTATTAGCTATAGCTGGAACAATAGAACAATCAACCATAAGTAATACGAATACTTATCAATATTACGATAACACTTACTTTTTTATTCACTTAAACATTTTATCTTTGTTATTTTTCAGTTTATGATATAGATAGACCCTATCAATGAATAAACACAGACAAATATTGCTTTTTTTAATACCTGGAGCATTGATGTCGCAACTCCAGGCTCTTCATAAATCTAGTCCTCCAAACAACCACTCCAAGCATCAGTAACAACACCATCACAACGATAATTTTTTTTTTTAATGCTAATATTCTACAATGCTTCATATTAACATATCTCCAACACTGAGCAAGAGAAAATATGTTAGCGATACTTTGAAAACTAAAATCAGTTTGATGCCCTAGTAGGGATTGCTTGGTGGGATGGATCCGGGTTATTGGTGATTGAATGGGCTAGTCTTACTTCTTGCTGGCTTTGTGGGATTCACTGACACAGACAATCGCTGGGAGAATCCAACCGGACTAGGAGAATAAATGACACAGACTGGTCCAAGAACCATTGGCTTCCTGCTTGCTGGCTATACCATGTCCCTAGGTAGAGGACACCTGCCAATGAGGATGTAGGAGAGAGTTAGAGTGCTTGCTGCCATAAAGCTCATCCATCGTTTAGAGTGCGTCACAACTGGAGACAATTAGAGTGCTTCTAGAGTGCTTCAGCGCTGGAGAGAGTTAGACTGCTTCAGATTTGAGAGAGTTATTGGTATTTAAGCAGGCGCTTCAGCAGTCACAATTTAATCAACACCACCAGAGGTAGCAGTTTTATCTCCTTTAGGTGCAACTCGAGATTGAATTTCCTACCTAGAATCCATTTCATGGAAGGGGTCTGCTTCCTTCCCCTGTACTGATAGTTTCTTACCCCCGATTGATTGGTTATACTTATGGATGCTCGTATACCACTCGTGCTTCTATTGTAAACAAAGTTTTAATCACCACATTGAGGCTCTTCAGATCTCTGTTGTTCTAAACATTAGGGAGAAGTTGAAGTTCCACAATTCATTCGCTACCGAAAAGAGATTATCTATCCCCAAGAAACGAATTTGAACTAGAACAAAATTTGAATTGGAATGGCTTACAGGAATTGAAACAACAATCATTATTTTTATTCTATGACTCATGGAACTACAACTATGAACGGAACATAAAACAAAAAAGAGGTTTAGCTATGATACGCTTGTGAATGTAACTGAAACCAGAAATGTATCTCTCTCTTCTGTACCAAAATGTATTGCTCTCTTCTATATCTAGCACTGGCTCGACTATCCAATTGCTGCTGATTTGCAATTTTTTTTCAATTTCATGTTTTTCCAACCCACCACCAAAATGAGCTGCTTTGGGTCCTACTTCCGAGTGACAAACCCTCCAACATGTGCTTTCTTTTATACCCTTCCCACACTTTCCATACATCCAAGAAACACCTTTACTCATTCTTTGAGCCATAGTGTGCAATTGATTGGCCGCAAAAGGCTTTCAAATACTCAAAGAAAGAGTAATTCTGGCCTAATGGACAGATATTCTGGGTGAGCCGTGGAATTAATGTGGTAAGCAGTGGGAGAGTCTATGTGAAGGCTTGGAGTAGAGACTAACACAATCGCAAGAGAAATAAAAAAGAAAAAAAACCCCAAAACCTTACTGCAAGAGAAGGTTTATTATGCGAGGCTTCCCTTGCATATCTCATAAAGCATCCATTGACATGAGCCGTTGCAGAAACATTTGGACAGAGCTAAGAGACATTTGCGTTTAATTGGATCTTTTCCAACAATCATGTGTACTACATGCAATAACTTCTCTCGCATCGAGAGGGAAGGATACATGCTTCGTGTCTAGACATATATAAACACTATTCCATTTATTAAATATTAATTATCTTTTATTTTATATTTTATTTCAAATAATTAATTTATGATGGTTCTGTCAATGTCCACCATAATGGCATGTGCTATCATGTAATTCCATGTAATTTTCATTGATTGAATGTTACATTAACGTTTATTATTGTGTATGGACCCTATCATTTATGGTATGGAACAAGTTTTCATTTTTATCTCAATTTAATTAAGAATGCAAATATTTGAATACTCGGCTCAAAATTAAGATATCCATTTTGTTGTTCAGGCTGCTATTTGATTGAGTTAGTGGTTGGAGATTTAGGCGCTCTAGTTTTAGCCTTCCTTATATGAACTTCATTGTTCAGTTCCCGGAAGCATGAGGGAGTTGAGCGCTCTACACTTCCATTACTCCTCCCTATAAGCTTTAAACTACCTTCTATTCCCTTAATTGGTTGGTTTATTATGGGCTTTGGAACCGCCAAGTAGATCATCTATAGTGAGCTTATTTAAGGAAGGTAAGGCATTTATCATTTTACTTCCCCAGAAAGAATGTTTGGTAGTTTTTTTCTTCTCATGATCCTTGGGTTCATAGTTATGTCTTTTCACCAGCATCAAGAACTATTTACTCTGGGTTGTTCCACTATTGGTAATTTATATCAGATCTATGGGTCCCACTATCAATAATTTATATCATATCTAAGTTGTTGAGTCTAATAATGATAATGTAAGGTAAAGATTGTTACTGGGAATAGTGTCTATGCATAGCTGCTAATCCCACTAAGGCTGGTAGCTACCTTAGAAACAAACAAACTAAAACTACTTTCGTTTTCCTTTATGAGAGATAGATGAGAGAAGAATAAAGGAGACCAACCTCTGTCTTGCGCTTGGTTCCTTGTTCGATTCCTCTCCCTTCTGATAGATCTTTTGCTACTCGCTTCCTTGTCCACCCAGCTTCATAGGGTACCTGTAGAATCAAAGCAGCATAATACTATCCAAGAACATAGATCTATCATCATAAAAAATATAGGATCAGATGTACATTGACCACACAAATGCATAAAACATTAATCATACAAACATGTGGAGGAAAACTTGAATAGCTTTATTGATAATCAAGAAAGAGCCAAGAGAATTACAACCAATTGTTCTGACCCAACATCATCCTCTCAGCAAGAAGCCCTTCTTCACCTCATGAAAAGCTTAGATCACCCAACACTATGATATTGCACCAAGAAACCAACAACAATTCCTTACAAGATACAAAATTCCAGCCTCTGGATCTCTGGGATGAGGGATCCATATATAGATGTCTGCAAGGGAGGTGAGTCAGCTTTTGAGATTTGATTAGTGTCTTCCCTCTGATAGTTCTTGATTCCACTTGGAGATTGATGATCTCTTACTCATCCCTGGTCGAATTCAGGGAGGCAAGTGTCACAGGAGAAGTTTCTGGAAGATTCCATGCTCCTCCACCTTGCAGATTGACCTTGCCATTTGTCCCTTCTCGCCCATCGCACCCCATAGAAGGGATTTTTGACATGCATCACACCTACTGTGTGTATTTAGGTGGGATGCAACGCACTTTGCGTATGGAGCAGGTGAAATGGTCCAGTTTTGACCAGTTCTGAGTAGTTTTTCATGGAGAACTTCTGGGAGATGTTGTAATCAGTTGACCTTGTTCTTTTAGGGGTTGGAACAATACCTTTAAGGACTTAGGAGCCATTGGTTTATGGAAATTTATGCTTGGGGTTGCAGTGCCCAAAAATGTCTATAACAGTTTCCCCCCTAAAGCATGAGGTCGTTAATCTTTTGATGTCGGGTGAAATGCTTTATCATGAGGATCTGAAGTTTTTTCGAGCTAGGAGGCGACCTGTAATAAGATAAAATACAATAAATTATCTTCATTTTATTTTCATGATCTAGCTGAGGCGGGCATTCCCATGCTCAGCTTTATAAATTCATTTTCATGTACATAGGACAGACAATCGTTTGAGTGTAGACTGATGATTCTGGTAGAGCCATCATCCCTTAGATTGGATGATTATCTGTGCAGCAATGATGTACATTTGATGTCTTTATTTTCCTGAATATATATCGCAGCTCAGATGGATGAAACTAGATCCGGGGTCTTCAATCTCGTTCGATATTCACTCAAAGTACAAGTCGATCCATGTGAGAGATGTTCTGGAGTCGAACATGGAAAGACATCGCTTGATTACCAGCCAATGATGTAAGCTGTTAACAGGCGCGAGAAGAATCACCGATAATGATAATGATCCTCAAGGTACTGCAGTACAATTCACGTGGTGTGAATAAGGGACTTGGCATCGAATACCACGCAAAATCTTTCAGTCGAAGGCCATTGATGTAAACCTGTCGCTGGAAGTGAGAAACTTGCCATTGAGGCATGCAAGCTTCAAAGTACTGAAAGGGTTGTTCCTAGATCGACTTCTTGGATAATGAGCTGATGTCGACAAGAAGCGATCTGTCATAGGAGGGCCTTAGTGAATCCCACATCAATGACACAGAATAGAGCAAATGATTTTAATGGAGGTGAAAACAATCTGGTGATATACGGTTCAGAGTGGCGGTCATGAAAGAATGGAGCGAAAATGTATTATAGTGGGTGAGACACAAGTGAATTCTCTGAGCGACTTCTCTTGAACATATCGATGACACTGACATGATGGATTGGTAGCATTAACCCCAAATGTGGATGGTGTGATGGAACCATGGTGATGTGACCAGTGAATGGAACAACCCAACCCGACTCAGATGCGGAGTGAAAGTGTCATGTTCAAGAGCGACTTGCTGCCAACAAAGTTTCTTCAAGTTTTCTTCCCAATTTTTCCCCAGTCATTGCTGACCAGTACCTCTTTATTTTTTTCAAGCTTGAGGAGGATAACATATTCTTGTTCTATAATTTTCCCTTCGGGAAAACCCATCGCTATGTTTTAACGAGCCTAGCGATAGTGAAACTCGTTCTTGTCTGTTATGGACAAGCTTATCGCTATTAGGTTTTAACAAGTTTAACGAAAAAGATAACTCGGTCCTTTTCAATTTTAGAGAGTCTAAAAAGGGACGTAAAGGAAACTCCAAAAATCCTTTTTTGTCATCTAATCCCTTAAGTCCGAAAAAGTATAAAATAATACAGAAGGGATGAATTTTCGGTACTTTTAACGAGCTGAACAAAACAAGCGCTCGATCTTTTTGTGTAATAATCCCTCAGGTCCAAACAAGATTAAAATATAAAGGAGGGATAGCACTTCCGGTCACTTTAACGAGCTGGAGAGGCCAATGGCTCGGCAATATTCTCATATTTTACGAGTCAGTTGAAAAGATCTTAAAGGAGACTCGTCTTTGAGGAACGAGTGATAAATTCGGGTAGCATCTGATTCTAGGTAAGGTTTGGTATTTTCCAATCACGGCAGTGTTACAAGGATGGCTAACAGGATCACTCTTCGCAGCTATTCCTCAAAATGGGTAAACAATCAAGTGGAAGTGAATGATCGGCCAATACAGAGTGGAGGTGATGATGAGAACACGACCAAGGCTTTAAAGGCTGAAGTACTACATTCACGACAGTTATTTATTGGAAATGGGTTCATTTTTTTATTTTAAAATAAGCTTAAATGCTGGGGGAAACACTTGTTCATTTCTTATGTTTATTTTTGAACGAGCTTGAAGTCCGCGTTAAAACTGCTCGATTAATCCAGTCGCATAATAAGGATGTCTCATATATAAAAATGGCATTATTTCAAAGCTTTGCCCCACATCCTTTCTTTATGCAAGTTAGGAAACGACCAATCCTACGAGTTTAGAGGGTTATAGGACCTACAAATTTGAAAAATAAATGGTCGCTCTTTGCTTGCATGCCCCCAGGTATAGTGAAATAGAGTTTCGAGGTTACCCCTCAATTTGCAGACAAAACATTTGTTTTAGCGGGAAAGCCCTACCTTTTCAGGTTACCCCTCAATTTGCAGACAAAACATTTGTCTTATCGGGAAAGGCCTACCTTTTTAAGGTTACCAAAGATTGTTCTATCTATGTTACAAACAAAACACTTCTTCGGCGATGTCTACCGAAATAGACAAAGGTGAGTGGCGCAGGCGCCTCCACTCACATAACTTTGAAGAGGGAATCTTATTCTAGTATAATCCCCATTTTCCTAAACGGACGGGTGTGTCAGAATAGTCATATATCCTTCGCAAAAACCTACCCTATACCTGAAGTTTTCCTGCCGAAGCAGACCAGGGTGCATGCCCCCTGGGTTTCAGTCATGTCCCCCGAATCACTCGCGCTCATCAGGTGGACGGACCGGGGATTGATGAGACATTCCTTGCGTGAAAAGACCATTCAGGGATGGTATATGACTATTTGCTATGCGTGAACCGGGGAATGAAAGTTGGTCTACGAGCTTGACCACTCTTCCTTCGTGCAGAAAACACATTACTCTAAAGAGTGAGGAGACAATGGCTCCCGTGCAATAAATATAGTCTCATCCAAGGAGTATATTATAATCCAGGGGTCCTTGGACTACCATTACGTTCATGTGAACGGTTTTCCCTCTCAATGTTATCGGCACATTGGGAAGGATCCCTAACGGTCGACTTGTTCTGTTAGCCTCCTATTGCAATAGGTTTCATATTTCATGATTGATTGTTTTACATGCCAAATATGTCATCTTGTGATGTTACAAAGTTCCATATTTCCAAGAAGTTCCATTTTGAAGAATTATACCATTTTTGAAGAGTTTTACAGATAAGGGAAAGCCAAACAGCTTAATCTTGGCTTCCCTAGGTTTAAATTGCTTGTTTTAGAAGATAGAGAATGAATATATGTCAAAACAGATTAAGCTTGGCAGATCAGTAGCTAGGTAGAGAAATGAAGGATCCCAACTGATTAATCTGGGCCCTTGAAAGAAATAAGGGTACACTTAGATAGGAGGGCAGTCAAAAGAAAAGAAGATAATCAGGGTCTGCAAGTCCAAGTGCACCCATGCAAAAAGAAGAAAAAATGCTAGGTAAGTAGGCTGGGTAAGTAGTTTTGTGGTTTCCGAATCAGGCTATGTGATCCATTTCATGTTTTCAAGTGTTATATCTATTCAGATCACAATTATGAGGCCGTTTTTCATTTGGAGGAGCTCAAGTGAGGCATGTCTAACTCCCCCTTCTTCCTATTCCCCAAATCATTCACTAACCTCCCCAAAGAGGTCAAGATCTGCTTGATATCTCTTAAGTTTCATCATTTGTCATATCATTGGCCTAAGTAAAGGTTTTCTTTGCTTAGGAATACTCTTATTCACTCTATAAGTCATTTTTCCCTTTTAAGTAGCCTAAGATCTCTAAACTTAGCGCTTTCTTGTCATTTTCATATTAACTTCTAACATTATTATGTAAATCCCTATCTATTTCCCCTTCCCCTTACTAAAAAGCACTAAATAGCTCCCCTATGTACATATCCCCTCCCTCTGGTTGAAAGATAACCTTGACTATGCTTGGGAATTGCTAAGTTTGCCTGAAACTTAGCTAGAACCCTCGGTTGCCTCTCAAACCATCTTCTAAATGCATTAGGACTCATTCCTATGCATAAAATTCCCCTCCAAATGTATAAAATCCATCTTTGGCCGTGTTTTACCTTTCCCAAGGCATAAACCCCTTTTTTGGCCATAAACCCTTCTCAAAGCACATAAAACCCCTCTCAAGTGCCTTTGAACTCCTCCAAAGCGTGAAATTCCTTTTTTAGGTTATCAGACCCCTTCCGAGGCCTCAAAAACCCATATTACCCAAATTTTTTAACCCCCGCCACATAAATAAATGATAAAATATTCAGCGGGCCCCCGCACATAAACCTGCCGCCAGCTCCGCACTCCGTCAGCCCTCCGATCCGCCCGCCCAGATCCGACGGCTCTCGGCGATTTCGGAGCCGCCCCGACATTCGACGGTTAGCCTCTGATAGGCTAGCGGTTTCCCCACCGTACAATGGACGCATGTCCGCCCTTGATTGCATCGGAGCTCCTCTAACAATTACCGCTCTTGTACAGAAGGCGGTCCGATGAAACCACAAACCGCCTTCTGTCTCTCCGCCCCTGACGTCAACGCCACGTCACCTCTGCGTCGACCCCCCACTGCTACGTGTCACTGCCACTGCATCACCCTGCCGTACTACCACATTGCCCTGCCACGTCACCTTGCCACGTGACCCTGCCGTACCGGAACCCACCGGTGTCGTCATCACTGAAAAAGGTGCGAAGGGCGAAAATCGCAGCAAAGGGTGCTCGGAATGAAAAACTGATCGCGCATCGCTAAGAAAAATTGACCAAAATGGAGGGCCTCTCATGGCTCGGCTACCTGCAAAACCCAAAATTTCGCGGGAAGCAACAAGATTTATTCATGAAGGTTCATATTCAATCGGCCAGCGTCGACAACATTCTAGAGGCCATGAAAATCATTTGCAACAGCTATCTTTGCCTTGAAAGGGAAGAAAAGGGACGATTTGACAGTTTCAAGCACATCAAGGGAGAGAAAGTGGCCCGATTCAACTGTAAAAGAGTATCAGAGGAAAGATAAAGCCCAGATTAAATTAAAGAGTATCAGTGAAGTGGTAAAGAGTATCAGATCGGCAATATCAAAACAGGTGAACTTAAAGGCCCCCAAGCAAAGTTAAAGAAAGAAGTGAAGCTATTTAAGGCTCTCAGATCACAGTTAATTCACATCAAAGCCACTAAAGAGCAAGGGATCAAATCCCAAAGGATAGTTATGACTAAATGAACATCACTGAGCCATAAGGACACCATATTAACTCATTTTGATGCAGCTTCCTCCAGCGCAGCTCAAACAAATATCTTCTTGCATTAATTTCAGGACGAGATTAGGTTAAAGAACTCATTTCCCTCAGACCTGTTTAAGGTCTGCTGTAATAGATATTTTTGGATATTTTCTCTATATAAACCACCCTAATTCATTGTTTAAAGGGTTGGTTGGTTGATAATCCTCATTCTGGACTTGCGTTGTATTTTTGAGAAGCTCTGTAATCAAAGACTGCTGGAATGCTTTGGATGAAGAACTAACTGTTGTGTTATTTAATGGCCAAATAGTGACTGTGGAATTCCTATGCTACCACATGGCTCAATAAGTGTTTTCCTACCTCTGTTTATAGTTTACATATGTTTATGCACCATTGTGTTACCATCTAAATATCAAGAAAAAAGAATAGCTTAGGTTTTGCTTGACTGCACCCTATGCTCAGTTCTTGTTATTTCTATATGTTTTCTTCAGAAATGGTTATGAATATGCATACTTAAATGATCATGTTTACCCTGTTTCTTTCACATATGTCTGTTATTTAGGAATTCTTGATTGCTCCTAGAGAAACTATCATTCAGCTTCCCTCTTTGTTAGCTAATGAAAGATTCTTAGTTGCCTTTCATCTCTAACATTCATTCCATCTTTATTCCAGCCTGATATTGTTCTATGTGTAGCTATCCTGCTCCGTATTCCTCTTGTGACCAAGAAAACGCAACAGCAAGCCCTAATCCATGACTCCATGCCCAATGGTTTGAATTTCTCACACTATGCATCCCAACTCTACTTGAAAACATCATCCTTCCCACCAAAATCAAAACAAAACCCATGCACACCATAACTAGCCTAAAATCAACCCAAAACAAAGTTAAAACATAAAGAGAGAGCCCTCTCTGACTGCAGGTAGGCTAGGACCTGCAGCCCAAAGATTGGTTTGTGGTTACCTCGGCCGTATCCCTTAAGGAGCCAAGGGACAACCTGAGTGATAACAGGTTCCTTTGTCAAAGCCTATTAGATTTCTCATTTCAGGCAAAAGCGATGGCGAACCAAGCGCTTTCCAAGAAGTTGAGGAAAGGATACTCATAGAAGCCTCTTCATCTATGATGGTACCAGCCATGACCATTCTATATACTTGAGCAATGATTCGGAATGGTACACTAGCCGGTAAACGGGGTCTGCCTAGTAGATTCCAGTCAAAGGAAACAACTAGGTTGCTTGGAGGTGGGACCGAATAGACGGCCGGGTATGAATCTGACGAACTTCCTTCCTGCGGTAAAGGAACGGGTAGACTGCCCCAATGTTCATCGGAGTCCGTGCTTACGAAAAGAATTTGGACGGTGTCATTCTTGTTCTCTTCGGTGACTGTATCATCTGAAGATTGATCCTATGAAGGCACGACCGGGTCAACTGCCGCCTCGACCTTTTGACTTTCGTCTGGTATGGATTTAGGTGGTTTATCTTCAATGATAGACACTTCGGCCGACCACAAGGGCGTGTCAGCCCGATTTTCAACTAGTGACGGACTCGGCAAGAGTTTCTTATATCCAGGAGGAAGCCGTAATGGTGAAACCGGACGGTCGCCCAAAACTCTTTTAGCCTCATCTAAGAAGGGAAAACGGACTGCGTGATCACCTTCACACAGTTTACAAGGAAATTTACATTTTCCTTGTTGTCCAGGGGTTTCAATTTCACTGGTTGACGGTGTAATTTCAACATGATCACCATAGGTTGACGACACCGGATTGTGCAAATGAGGAGACCAGTCCCTTAAGATCCAAGGGATGCAAGGACAATCTCGATTATAGTGGTCTCCTTTGCAAATGACACATGGCGATTTATGCCTGGTCGGTGCAGTGTGTGGATTTTCGCTAGACGATGCTTGGTTGCCCCTTTTCGCCTTTGGCTCCTTCTTCTTCTTCTTCTCCTTCTTCTCAGTTACTTGATTTTTGGCTTTACCAGCTTCGTCAAGCGAAGAAGAAGGAGGAGAGGAAGAATTGGGCGAAGTAGAGGGTTGGGGGGTAGCTCTGGAATCGTTTAGTTGCTGATTTGATTGTTCAGGAATCGCGGTGTTCTGAATGACAGAGGTTGAGAAGAGCCATACGGGCAAGCCGATTGTCAATCCTGGAAGCGACAATGTGGTCATATGGGGTGCACCAACATCTCCCTAAGAGGAGAAGGGACTAGGATTTCCTCCAAGGGGAACTCCTTGGTTGGTGGACTCCATTTTCTTCAACCTAAGACCAACGTAGGAAAGGTGATAATTATTTCGTTTAAAATAAATTTTATATGCTTTGACACAACTTGTTTTTTCAATTTTTAAGAGTCGAGAAAAAACAAAAGATGACTCTAGTCGCCTTCGATTTTTAATGAGCCTGAAGTGACAAGTGCTCAGATGGACCTTTTCTGTTAAGGAGTTTGAAAAGGAACAAAAGGGACTGCTCTGGAAATCTAGACAGAGGGATTACCAAACCAATCGCAAAACTGCAGAAATTTTTTTACGGTACGACAGTCAATCTTCTCGAACGCTGTGTTCAGTGCATTGCGAACGATAGGGCAGCAGACACGGCTTCCTATGGATAAAGGATTAAGCCTATTGTGGTCTCCCAAAATATACTCGACGGTACGTGGGAGCACAAGTCCATATTGGCACTTATCGTCTCAAAGTGAAGGAATCACCCAACCAACAGTGAAAACAACAGTTACCAGGCTTTACGACGCCGGAATACGTCTCTAGCCTAGACTTCTAGATGTTGTGCGTTAGGTTCCAAAGCGTTTTTAGATTCATTAAATTTATTTTAAAGTTGATCTTGCTTAAGAAATTTTCCTTTCAGGTTCACCGCGTGATGTAGATGTATAATTCCTAAAATGCAATCTAAGATGATAAACAGTCGTTTAATCTTCTTTTTGCAAATGAAAATCCTAGCTACTAAGGAAAGAGAGATGGCATTCTTTCAACAAAGAGCGAAGAGCACACACTATATGCACTGTCCTAAATCAAACCAACAAACAGTCTAAATGCAAATGCACATGCATGTATTTGTTTTCAACCTTCTTAATGTGTAAATGATAAAAAGAAAGCTAAGCGCAAATCTGAATTATTTTTTAAAGCGACAAATACTAACAAGTTTCTTTTTCAAAACAAAATGAGGACAATGACAACACTTTGCGACTTGGAATTGAAAACTTGCTTTCGACACTAGAAAAACTACTAATTCAGATCAAATACAAGAGTAACAAGGTAATCGACTATCAAGAGCAATCAGATTCTCTTCTATGACTGAAAACGACACTTGCGACACTTTCAAATCAAGAAACGACAGTACAATTATGTTACTTTTTGTAAAGGAGAACAAAAAATGACTCAAAAAATACATAAAAACATTTATAGTTCTTTGCACAATGGAGGCAGAATAAAAGCAAGGAAAGGGGTTTCAAACAAAGGTGTACTCACTACAGGCAACAAAACTCCTGAATAGATCTGAAAAGAGTGAACACAGAAACCAAAATTTAGGAACAAAGCCTTGTTTGATCAACGCACCTGTAACATAGTGAAATTGAAGTGCAACGCACCTACTACACTCGGGAAGTACGATGCATTTGAAGTTCACAGAACAGACAATGCACTGGACCAGGGATGAGACTTTGATTAGGTTTCGGGTCATAGTTTGTAGTTCAGTTCAAGAACTTTGGCCGAGAAAGTGGTAATCAGTAAATCAATCATAGGGGTAGATCTAAAGAGGTTAATAGAGCCACCACAAGGGCAATTAGAGAGCTTGTAAATCAATTGCTTAATTCATAAACAAAACCTGGAGATTGACTGAAGCAGTGTTTATCTACTTTGCACTTGCATAGCAAATGCAGTTCGAAGGCTAGCTGGCTTGACTTTAGGCTCCGTCTGTAAGTTTATAAAGTAAACAAATGTAGATGAACAAACAATCTACTCGCTCCCCAGCGGAGTTGCCATTTTGTTACCGGGAATAGTGTCTATGTAGAGCTGCTAATCCCACTAAGGCTGGTAGCTACCTTAGAAACAAACAAACTAAAACTACTTTCGTTTTCCTTTATGAGAGATAGATGAGAGAAGAATAAAGGAGACCAATGTCTGTCTTGCGCTTGGTTCCTTGTTCGATTCCTCTCCCTTCTGATAGATATTTTGCTACTCGCTTCTTTGTCCACCCAGCTTCACAGGGTACCTGTAGAATCAAAGCAGCATAATACTATCCAAGGACATAGATCTATCATCATAAACAATATAGGATCAGATGTACATTGACCACACAAATGCATAAAACATTAATCATACAAACATGTGGAGGAAAACTTGAATAGCTTTATTGATAATCAAGAAAGAGCAAAGAGAATTACAACCAATTGTTATGACCCAACATCATCCTCTCAGCAAGAAGCCCTTCTTCACCTCATGAAAAGCTTAGATCACCCAACACTATGATACTGCACCAAGAAACCTGCAGCACTTCCTTACAAGATACAAAATTCCAGCCTCTGGATCTCTGGGATGAGGGATCCATATATAGATGTCTGCAAGGGAGGTGAGTCAGCTTTTGAGATTTGATTAGTGTCTTCCCTCTGATAGTTCTTGATTCCACTTGGAGATTGATGATCTCTTACTCATCCCTGGTCGAATTCAGAGAGGCAAGTGTCACAGGAGAAGTTTCTGGAAGATTCCATGCTCCTCCACCTTGCGGATTGACCCTGCCATTTGTCCCTTCTCGCCCATCGCACCCCATAGAAGGGATTTTTGACATGCATCGCACCTACTGTGTGTTTTTAGGTGGGATGCAACGCACTTTGCCTATGGAGCAGGTGAAATGGTCCAGTTTTGACCAGTTCTGAGTAGTTTTTCATGGAGAACTTCTGGGAGATGCTGTAATCAGTTGACCTTGTTCTTTTAGGGGTTGGAACAACAACTTTAGGGACTTAGGAGCCCTTGGTTTATGGACATTTATGCTTGGGGTTGCAGTTCCCAAAAATGTCTATAACAAAGATGCTACAACCACTCATAATATATTAACAAAATTAATCACACATATTGATCTCTTATGGTAAGAGATTTGTAACGAGGTGATTCTCCACTATGAAGCATCGGCCTATTCGCACACCTTTCATCTCAATTCACTACTCAACAAATAGTAAGAAATAACATATCACACCTAGTCATACGACAACAATTTGGTGGGAGGGACTTGTTGCCCCACCACCCTTCTTGTTTAGTATTGAACTTCCTAAAATGTTCCTAGATAGATAAATACATAACATAGAAAACATATTTAGATAACATAATAATGATTAATTAAATACATTTAGATAAAAGTATTATATTAAATTGTGCCAAATGATATAAATCGATGAAGATGCTTTGAGACAGAGGCTAATAATTTCTTAAGAATGATAAAGTAGTCATATATATATATATATATATTTTGGTATTTTTGGGTAGAAAAAAAATGGAAGAATTGACATACAAGGTCTATTTTAGTGGGCATGCCAGTTTTGGAAAATTGGGGTCCAAAATATTTTAAAGTCAATCAAAAAGTATTTTTTGGGTATGGAGTGTTCATAACCTATGGCTACATCCTTAATGTTGATCTACACATTAGGATCTTTCCAATGGTGTAAAAATCACCTCAATCAGAGCTCATATGTGAAAGTTATGCCTCTTGCGAGTTGGCTTACCTTGTTGACCACCATGGTAAGAGTATATGCTATGTCATCCCTCCATTATTCATAGATGTGGGGCTAGCCATGTGTGGACTATCAAGAAGATTCTAGAAGGTCCAAAATGTTACTACAATTGAGGGTTGTTGGTTTAGTGGGTCCTGACCCAGGTTCAGAGTTAATTGCACCATAAACCCACGTAGCGTAGGCTGAAGTCTCACTCGAAGCAGTATGGGGGGAAGCTGGAACCAAGCTTCCACATCCAGATACCAGTGTGATGTCTTTTGTTTCCCTAGATCTGCCTTCGCGCAGATCTATAAGCCCCTAGGGGGGGCTCTGCCCCCCCTCTAACCCACCGGTTAACTACGTGGGATAGTCATGGAAAGAATATAACACGACCCAACATTCTCCCAGTTTTTATTTTCTTTCCATAGGGGGCCACAAGAGAGCTTAGTCATTTATCTAGCCCTACAACGCCCATTGTTTCTCTACACCAAGGGAACTTCTCAGAGCTCATAGATTTTGTCAATACATTTGCAGTATTCTTCGAAGTGTCCACCTTTACCAGAAACATCTTTTTGGCTTCTATCATATCCCTCACAAAGTGATACTGAACATCAATGTGCTTTGTCTTTGAATGGTATGCAGGGTTCTTTTCCAAGCAAATTTCACTTTGACTGTCATAGTCTATCCTTATAGCTCCCTGTACTAATACCATACTTGAACACAATCTCTGTAACCAAATTGCTTCCTTGTTTGCATGAGTGTATGCCATGTATTCTGCCTATGTAGTGTCGAAAATGCAACAAGATGATGGAGCTTAGTGAAAAGAAGTCGCCTTCACTAAGTGGGCCCGCAGGCTATTTTTGGCGCAAAGTCTATTTTTAGACTATGTCTATTTTTAGACATATGGATCATGGTCTATGAGTTGTAGGATGCTATTTGTGGATGATTGGTCATGTTGGTAAAAAAATATGGACTTCTATTTTTAGACATATGGGCAGAGTCTATTTTTAGACTTCCAGGCTAAAAATAGAACAGTCGAATATTATTAGCTCTTAATAATATTTGGACTATAAACATTATCTTATCCTCTTGTAGCACTTTAGTTCGAACTACGGATGTGGCACATGCAACTGCCAGAAGGAAATACATTTTTCTTATGGGTTAGTTGAGCTATTGCATGATGGACTTTAGTTAGAACTCAAGTGATTGAGTTTGGTGGAGTTGATTGAGGAGTTGATGGAGTTGTGTTCAGTTTGACTTAGTTGAACTAGTTGTATTTAGTCTAACTGCAGAATACACTAGTGATGAGTGATGTGAATTAATTATTAATTAATTCACTAATTATTAACTCATAAATCAACTAAAGAATACATCAGTTAACTTAGTGCATGGATAGTTCAGTGGAGACAAGTGTTAGAGGTGAGTGAAAGGGCAAGACAGCTGTCAGTTGTGACTATAGTTGTGCATGAGATTTGCACAATTAATGGATTGAGTATTTCCAATGAGGATTGCGTGGTTCAGCCAAGGGAAATACAAGTTTGGATCAGCCATTCTCATCCATTCTCATGCAGGATTGTGCAGTGGAGGCAGGTAAGCAGCAGAGGAGATTTGAACCTGTGACTTGATTAAGATCTGAGCTAGTTTGTGTGTAACAGGTGGAGATAGTACTGAGTACTTGTGAGGAGTGTTACACAGTAATTTGTCACCGTTTGTCACCGTCCCTGTTACCCCTCTCCCGCAAACTGGAGGACTCATTCTGGGACCTGTGAGAAGTTACATGACCTGAAACCACTTGCATCATATTCCTCTAAGTATGAGCTTCATATGCCCTGAAGACATCTCCTGCAAAATACCCATAAAAAGACCTCTTTTTGCATTGGTGCGGTTCCACAGTGTACTGCTCGCGCCAATGGGGGAAATACTCTAAATAGGCCGCGCCATTGGCGCTCTGTCTCAGAGTCGCACTCGCGCCAACTGAATTGAGTAAAGTTTTTAACAAACAAGCTTCCGAAGGTTCTCCTTAACCCATTCACCAACTGAATCCTTGTTGAGTTAGGATGGTTTGGCTTCGAATCTCCATAGAAGGGAAGTGGTTTGCCACCTTTCATGGAAGCTTCTAAGTGATAAAGCCAATCCCATGAATAATGTGGTTGATCCTATCTCTTTCCTCTCTATCTATAAAAGCTTGTCTCTATGCCTTGAGCAAGCTAGTTCCAGCATAGTGATAGAGAATTCCAGGAGTTCAAGAGTTTGAAGCTGCAAGAGCCTTCTTTGCACCCATAAGGCCAAATCTAAGTGAGGAGATTCTTGTCACCCAAGAGAGAGAGGCTTGTTTCCCATCCCAACAAGCTTTGCAAGACTTGTGTAGCTGACCACCCAGCCAAAGGAGGATTTGACGTCATAACTATGGTTGTATTCTTCTTTGTTATTTATCAATAATAGATGACTATCATTATGGTTCCACTCTCATTGTCCTATGTTTGATGTTGAGTTATATCCTTTCTGACTGATATATAATTGCATCTATTGGATTTTATGCTTGTATTTGTGTTGTACTTTGCATGTGCAGGTGTCCAATCACGGAGATCGTGGGGATCGTGACCAGCCGAGGCAAAGGAACGAGAGCGACGTCTCTTCTATGAATATTAGCGCTGGAATCCAAGTAGGTTCTCACCATCCACTTTTAATTTTCAATTAGGAACTTGCGTGATAGCATTGTTTGATTGTTGCTAGACCCGGTCTGGGCTAGTAGGGATCGTCTCTGTCCGCAGAGAGGATTTACCTCCACAACAAGGAGTATTGTACTATGTATTGTTACATGTTCTCAATCAATATAATATACAGATAGTTGTGGGTTTTCAGTTGTATGCTTTCCCCGGTTAGATACTGTGTTAATGTGCGCATGCGATTGATGTTTCATTGTTTTTAATTCCGCAAAATTGATGATCAATGTAGAGGAGATTATGTATTATGCATGTATTCCGCAATAGTGTATAATCAGGATAATCTCTATGAATAAGTGTTATATTATTCAAAATTTTTACATGGTATCAGAGCAGAGTTGATCATCAGATCTATTATTCAGAAAGTGGTTACCTTTTATTTCTTCACGCAGAGTCTGTAATCGGGCCAGGTAGCCTCTGGATTCATCCTTCCTTTGGAAGGTGAGATATCCGGTAAAATCCCATACAATCAATCTTTGTATGAGAAATACTTTGTTCTCATGAATTTTAGATCAGAAGCGGTTGAGTTTTGAGCTGGTGGAATTTGAATTTGCAGCAGTGTTTTCTTGGTGTCAAAGTTGAAATGTCTTTCAATGGATTGCAATTGGAGTATGATCTTGAGGGTAGCTCGAATTATATTGCATGGAAAGACAGGATGGAGGCAGTGTTAGATGAAAATGGGCTAAAGGAGTTCAGAGAGGCTGAAGTCCCAAAACCTACTGATGCTGCTGAAGCGGTGGCTTGGAAAAAGAAGACAACAAAGTGTCGAAGGATTCTGTTGGAGGGCGTGAAGGATCACATTGTATCCATCCTACATGGAAAGGCTTCTCCATACTTGATGTGGAAAGCGTTGATAGATTTATTCCAAAGAAAGAGCGACCAGAGGAAGTTGGCGCTCAAGGATAAACTCAAAAACATTAAGTGTGAGAATAGAGACAGTATGCCCAAGTATCTCACGAAGTTCACCCAATGCCGTGATGAGATGGGAAGTGTGGGGGTGACTGTCGATGATGAGGACTTGGTGAGCTTGGCTCTCCTTGGTCTTTTGAAGAGTTGGCATTCCTATCAGGACTCTGTCAATGGTCGGGAGAAATTTCTAGGATGGGAGAGACTTTGGTCGGATCTTGTGCAAGAGGAGATCAGGTGGAATACCAGGGACGGATCTTCATCAAAGGCATCTGATGAAGAAAATTGTGCTTTGGTTGCCAAAGCAAAGAAGGGGAAGGAGAAGGGTTCTCTTTCTGAATCCAGTTCTTCCAATGATGGGAATAAGGTTGACAATTCGAAAGTGAGATGCTTTCGTTGTCATGAGTTGGTTTATTATGCTACTAATTGCCCAAAGAAGAAATCCAAGAAGGGATCCGGGGAAGGATTTGAAGGTGAGGCACTTGCTTACAATTTGAGTTGGATTTCACACTCTTCGCATGCATGGTTTCATCCATGGTGGGAAGTGGTTGGTTTCTTGACAGTGGAGCTTCTTTCCACATGACCGGTGACAAGAGTTTGTTCAATACTTTGGAGGAGAAAGATCTCCAGATACTCATATCGATGGGTAATGATGAGAAGTATAGTGTCTCAGGTGTAGGCACAGTTATTTTTCAGAGGGAGCATGGAGCTCGCCTTACCTTGACTGATGTCGAGTATGTACCAGGGTTGAAGAGAAACTTGGTGTCGATCGTGATACTGGAAGACAGAGGCTATGATGTAGTCTTCAGTAAGGGAAAGGTTTTCCTTAGACACATCATCACTAGATAGGTGAAGCAGATTGGTTCACGGGTCAAGAACCTGTATGCTCTTGAGGTTCAAGATGCATGCAAAGCCTTGAGTGTTGTGGGGGAAAGTATCCAACTCGGAATGACCCTAACCCACTCTAAGGGTGACAGTTCCTTAGCAACAGCTGAAAGCAAAGCTATCTAAAGTTTCTTCTTTATGACATGCAAGAGATAAAAGGGATAGATCCACTTACCGATGTCTTGCGAAAATGGTCGATCCTATCTCTTTTGTTTGCCACTTGCTCCCAGCTCCAAGTCTTTTCACGGGCCCCAGCTACACGAGATCCTGCAAATAAGACAAGAAAAGGAAACTACAAGAGGCATGCATGCATAAATGATTCAAGGATTAGCATAAATCAAAGACGCAAGTAAAACAATTCATCATTGAAACACATGCGAATAGAAGAACCTCAAATGCTTTATTAATATATGGAAGTAAGGTTCAGGCGGTGATACAACCATGCGAGGTCCAATCCAGCATCACCTTCCCGACGGAGAGAAATCTCTTCTTCACCTCCCTCAAGCAATCACCCAATACTCTCAACTGCAAACCAACAACGATTCTTTGCACTGAATTCCGCCCTCCAGATTCCATGGGATGAGATCCTTATATAGAGTTTTGGAGTGAAGATAAGTCAGCTTGATGTGTGACTTGTTGTCCTCTTCAACCCCAGTTGTTCTTCAGTTCTTCACTCGGAGTTTCTGTCTTCCACTTGGAGTTTCAGAAGCTCTTAACTCATCATTAGGCGAATCTTATGATCAAGTGTCTTTTTGGAAGCTTCCTGGACACTGGCACTTTGAGAAAAAGATTCCTCCACATGTCCAAGTACGCCCAACGCAGGTAGCCTTTGTTCTACCTGCTATGCAACACAGGTAGCCTTTGTTGTACCTGCTATGCAGCGCAGATGCCTAGTGGAGCAGCTGCAATGATCCAAAACTGACCTGTTTTTGAGTGTTTTTCAGTGGAGAACTGAACTGTAGTGCTGTGGTTTGCTGACCTTGTTCCTATAAGGGTAAGAACAACTTGTTTAGGGACTTTGGATCCCTTAGATTATTGACATTTCATGCTCTATGCTGTAAGGCACAAAAATGTCTATAACAGTTGCCCCCTAAAGTATGAGGTCGTTTATTGGGTGAAATGATTTATTAGGGGGATCCGAAGTTCATTCAATCGCCGGGAGGTGACCTGTAACAAAAATACAATACAGTACATTATCTTTTCATACTTTCTTTTCATGATCTAGCTGAGGCGGGCATTTCCCATGCTCAGCTTTATAAATACATTTGCTGTACACAAACAGACGATCGTCTGATAAGAGACGGATAATTCTCTGCTTTTAATTATCATCCTTTTAGTAGGATGATCATCTGCTGCACATGTCTATGTTTTTATCTCCTGAATATATATCGCAGCCCGGATGGATGAAACTAGATCCGGGGTCTTCAAACTTGTCCGATCTTCACATTAGTACAAGTCGATCCATGTGAGAATTTCTTGAAGTCGAACATGGAAAGACATCGCTTGATTACCAGTCAATAATGTAAACTGTTAACAAGCGCGAGAGGAATCACCGATAATGATGATGACCCTCAAGGTACTGCAGCACAATTCACGTGGTGTGAATATAGGATCTGACATCGAACACCACGAAAAGTCTCCTGGTCGAAGGTCATTAATGTATACCTATCGCCGGGAGTGAGAAACTTGCCATTGAGGCATGCAAGCTTCAAAGTACTGAGGGGGTGTTCCTAGATCAACTTCTTGGATAGTGAGCTGATGTCGACAAGAAGTGATCCGTCAAAGGAGGGCCTTAATGAATCCCACATCAGTGACACGGAACGGAGCTAGTGATGATTGGTGAAAACGATCTGTGAAACATGATTTAGGGTGGCGGTCATGGAAGGATGAAAGATAATGTACGGTAGTGGATGGGACCCGGTTGACACTTTCTGAATGACATCTCTTGAACATATAACGACACTAATGAGATGGATCGGTAGCATTACCCCATGTATGGATGGTATGGCGAGACCATGGTGAAGGGACCGGTGAATGATAATAACCCAACCCGATATTTACGGAGGCAAAAGTGTCATGTTCAAGAGCGACTTGCTACCATTAAGCTTTGAGGTTCTTCCCAATTTTTCCCCAGTCATTTCTGACCAGTACCTCTTTATTTTTTGACAAGCTTGAGGAGGATAACATATGCTTGATCTATAACCTGCCCTTCGGGCAAGCCCATCGCTATGTTTTTAATGAGCCTAGCGATAGGGAAACTCGTTCTTGTCTAAAGACAAGTTTGTTGCTATCTAATATTTTTAACGAGTCCAGCGACAAAGACAACTCGGTCCTTTTCATTTTTAGAGAGTCTGAAAAGTGTACATAAAGTAGAATCCAGGGGTCCTTTTTCGTCATCTAATCCCTTAAGTCCGAAAAAGTATAAAACAATACAGAAGGGATGAATGTTCGATATCTTTATCGAGTCGAACCAGACAAGCGCTCGATCTTTTTGTGCAATAATCCCTCAGGTCCAAAAAGTTTAAAATCTAGAGGAGGGATAGCTCTTCCGGTCCTTTTAACGAGCTGGAAGGCCAAAACTCGGCAAACTTTTCATATTTTACGAGTCAATGAAAAGAGCTCAAAGAAGACTCTTCTTTTGAGGAACGAGTGATAAATAGGGATAGCAGCAGATTCCAGGTACAGGTTGGAATTTTCCAATCACGGCAGTATTACAAGGATGGCTAGGTGAAATCACTCTTCGCAGCTGTTCCTCAAAATGGGTAAACAATCAAGTGGATGTGAATGATCGGCCAAATGACAAGTGGAGGTGATGGTGCACAAACACGACCAAGGCTTTTATGGCTGATGAATTTACGGTCTCAAATGGTTATTTACCGGTTCATTTTTCTGAATGAGCTTGAACACTGGGGGAAGCCTTTTCACAAGCTTACGTTTATTTTTTAACGAGCATGAATTTCCGCATTAAAACTGCTCGGATCTTGCGTTTATTTTTTAACGAGCATGAACTTTGCCAAAACTGCTCGTTCCTACCAGTCATAATGTAGAAAGGTCTCATGGAAGATTCCTATTTTTTAAAGAGCTTTCATCTCCCTATGCATTGCTCCATATCCTCTTTTTGTGCAAGCCAGGCATCGACTTATCTACGGGTTAGTGGGTTAGTTCTACCTAAAACTAAAAAGCCGCCCGCGCCTGCACTCCAAGAGGTTTGCATGCCCCCAGGTGTAAGTCTAATTTCAAGGCTGCCCCTACTTTTCCGTCGAAAACCTTTGTTTTCAACAGGTGAGGCTTACCTCTTTCAGGTTACCCAAAGATCGTTCTGCTAATTCTTTCAAACAGAAACTTTCATCGGCGATGTCTATCATTAGGTTACACAAAGATGGTTACAATCTGTTGCAGCAAATAGCATCTCTTTCTTTGGGGGCTGCCCCTACTTATCCTTTAAAACATTTGTTTTAATGGGTGAGGCTGGCCTTTTACCCAAAGACGGTACCTACTTGCTGCCGCAAACGGGTCCCCTTCTTTGATGGAGCCTACCTATCTAGACAAAGGTGAGTAACGGGCCTCCGTCCTCCCACATAACTTTAACAAAAGAATCTTTTTCCAGAACAACCCTATTCCTAACAACCCCTTCTTCCGCATGAGAGCTCTTCCTGGCTCTTCTGTTTTACGAAGAAGAAGGAGGGGACGGGGTACGGACTAGTCATATTCTCCCGCGGAAATTCTACTTTACACCCAAGGTTTTTCTGCCTCCAGAGCAGACCAGGATGCATGCCCCCTGGGTTCCGGCCTTCCTTTCCCGAATCACTCGCCTTCATCAGGAAGAAGAACCGGAGGTAGAGACCCTTCTTGATGAAATTGATCAAATAGACCATTCAGGGTAGGTATGTGACTATTTGCGATGCGTGATCCCGGAAATGAAAGTTGGTCTACAAGCTTGACCATTCTTCCTTCGTATGGAAAACACATTATTCGAAAGAGTGAGGAGACTATTGCTTCCATGCAATATATGTAGTCTCGTCCAAGGAGTAGGTTATAATCCAAGGGTCCTTGGACGACCATCAAGCCCATCTTGACAACCTTCCCTTTCAAGGTAATAGGCACATTAGGTAGAATCCCTAATGGTCGACTGGTTCCTCTGTCAAAACCCGAGAGATTTCTTGTCTCAGGCAAAAGCACCGGGCAACCCAGTGCTTTCCAAGCAATAGAGGACAGAATACTCACAGATGCCCCTTCATCAATGATATTTCCAGCCATCACCATTTGGTATATTTGGACTATAGATCTAAATGGTATACTGGCTGGTAACCGGGGTCTGCCTAGTTGGTTCCAATCAAAGGACGCAACTAGGTTGCTTGGTGGTGGGACCGAATATACGGCCGGATATGATCCTGACGACGCTCCTTCCTGCGATAAAGGAGTGGGCACATTGCCCTGATGTTCATCAGAATCGGTGTTGATGAAGAGAACCTGGACGGTGTCATCCTTACTCTCTTCGGTGAGGGTGTCAACTGAAGATGATTCCTCAGTGACTGTGGTGTGTGAAGATGAAACTTCTGAAGGGAGAACCGGGTCAACTGCCGCTTCGACCTTTGGACTTTCGTCCGGTCCGGATTCAGTAGGTTCACTTTCAGCGACTGACACTTCAACTGGCCCTATGAGCGGGGCAGCTGTATTTTCGACCAACAAAGGACATGGCGCGAGTTTTTGATATCCAGGAGGAAGTAGCACCGGTGCCACCAGTCGATCTTCCAAAACTCTTTTTGCCTCGTCTAAAAAGGGACAACGGCGAAGGGTGTGATCGCCTTCACACAGTTCGCAGGGGAATCTCATCCCCTTTCGTCGTCTAGAACCTTCACTTTCGCTGGTCGACGGTAAGTATTCAACCTGGTTGTCAGAGGTTGACGCTTCCGGATCATGCAAACGAGGGGACCAGTCCCTTAGTATCCGGGGAATACTGGGACAATCACCGTGGAAGTGGTTCCCTCTACATATGACACATGGCGATTTGGGCCCGGTCCGTGCTGTGTGTGGGTTTTCGTTAGATACCTTCTGCTTGCCCCCAGGCGCCTTTGGCTCCTTCTGCTTCTTTTCCTTCTTCTTTTCTATGGGCGCCGCGCTTTCGGCGGCTTGACCTTTCGAAGAAGAAGGATCGGAGGAAGGCATATAAGAAGTGGAAGGCTGGAGGGTAGCTCTAGATGGGTCTAACTATTGACTCGACTGTTCAGGAACCGTGGTGGTATGAACTACAGCGGTTGAGAATAGCCAAACTGGCAGGCCAATCATCAGTCCTGGAAGTGACAATGTGGCCATGTGGGGCGCACCAACTTCTCCCCAAGAGGAGAAAGGGCTAGGGGTTCCATCATGTGGAATCCCTTTGTTGGTGTGTTCCATGTTCTCAACTTTAAGATCAACGTAGGAATCAAGGGTAATTATGTTCCGTTTAAGATGAATTTTATATGACGACGCTTTTTTAAGACACAACTTGCTTTTTCACTTTTTAAGAGTCGAGAAAAAGCTAAAGATGACTCTAGTCTCCTTCGATGTATTAACGAGCCCGAAGTGACAAATGCTCGGATGGAATTTTTCAGTTATAGAGTTTGAAAAAGGCCAAAAGAAACTACTCTGGAGTTCTAGGCAAGGGTGTGCCAAACCTTTCGCGAAACCACAGAATACGTTTTACGGTACGAGTGGTCGATCTTCGTGAATGCTGTGTTCACTGCATCGCGATCAGTAGGGCGGCCAGCACATCTTCCTATGGAAAAAGGCTTTGTTCCTATAGGGGTACCCCAATATACGCGACGGTACGCGGGGGCTCAAGTCCGTATTAGTGCTATCGTCCCTCAGGAGGAATCACCCACCTTCGTAGAGATCGACAGTCACTATGTTTAACGACGCCGGTTCACGTCTCTACCTAGACCTCTACTGTGTTTCGTTATGTTTCAAAGCGTTGTTAGATAAATTCAGTTCTTTTTAGGTTGATCTTGCTTAGCAGTTTGCCTTGATGGATCACCACGTGATGTATGAGACAACTCCTAAATGCAGTCTAAGAATGATAAGCAAGCTTTTTCAATTCTTTCAACTTATGAAAACCTTAACTACTGAAGGAAAAGAAAGACATCATCTTTTCAAACAGATCATAGAGCACACACTAATGCACTTTTCCTAAATCGACATGCAAACTGTCAAAATGCACATGCACAATGCAAGTATTTCTTTTCTTCTTCCTTAATGTTGATGATTACAAAAAGAAAGTTGTTGTATAATTTCGAATTCGATTTCAAGCGTAAGCAAACAAGTTTTGTCCAATAATCAAAAGAACACCTTAAGATTCACTCGTTTCAACATAAGAAATAATGAAATTCGAACCATATAACGAAAGAAAATGCTCAAGCAGCTATGAACAGCAATAAACTAGCTCTTAGAATCACAACGACACTTTCTCACAGGTCTAGATCCAAGAGGTCATAGCAAGACTAGTTCGCTTTCGTTATGGGAAATAGTGAATGACAGCAAGAAATACAATAAGAACAATCACGGTTTCTTCATACAACTGAGGGGGAATGAAGGCAAAGAGAAGTGGTTTCAGCTGGGTATACAGGTTGACAACAAGCTGCAAAAACAATACTGAAAACTGGGCAACAGACAGTGGGTAGTCCCAGCTGCACAAGGCAAAACTGGATCAGCGCAGGTGCTGCACTGTCAATCTGAGATGCAGCGCAGGTAGCCCCTTCGGGACCTGCGTTGTCAGTGCAGGTAGCCTTTTTTGCAGCTGCACTGATGAGACAACTCTCGTCTCTCTCAGATTCCGGCTCACAGTTTGCTAAAAAATGAGCGGTTTTTGGCCAAATCAGTTGCTATCAGTCAAGTATACTCTAG
Source organism: Pinus tabuliformis (assembly GCA_031772625.1). Taxonomy (NCBI): domain Eukaryota; kingdom Viridiplantae; phylum Streptophyta; class Pinopsida; order Pinales; family Pinaceae; genus Pinus; species Pinus tabuliformis. Next base: position 175,567,202 of record CM062806.1, read on the forward strand.
AGGATGATTAAAGGAAGATGAACACTATCACAAAGAGCTAAAAAGAGTCCTTGTGGATGAGCTCTTCAAATCATAAACATGCCCAGCACTGGGCTAGAGTAGCTGCCCTCTACTTTGCATTCGAAGGACTCGCATGCAGTTCGATTCGGTACTCTTTTGTTTAAGAAATGAATAGCAAGAAACACAAGCTACCAACAAGACACGATCCCCAGCGGAGTCGCCAGTCTGTTGTGGGGGAAAGTATCCAACTCGGAATGACCCTAACCCACTCTAAGGGTGATAGTTCCTTAGCAACAGCTGAAAGCAAAGCTATCTAAAGTTTCTTCTTTATGACATGCAAGAGATAAAAGGGATAGATCCACTTACCGATGTCTTGCGCAAATGGTCGATCCTATCTCTTTTGTTTGCCGCTTGCTCCCAGCTCCAAGTCTTTTCACGGGCCCCAGCTACACGAGATCCTGCAAATAAGACAAGAAAAGGAAACTACAAGAGGCATGCATGCATAAATGATTCAAGGATTAGCATAAATCAAAGACGCAAGTAAAACAATTCATCATTGAAACACATGCGAATAGAAGAACCTCAAATGCTTTATTAATATATGGAAGTAAGGTTCAGGCGGTGATACAACCATGAGAGGTCCAATCCAGCATCACCTTCCCGACGGAGAGAAATCTCTTCTTCACCTCCCTCAAGCAATCACCCAATACTCTCAACTGCAAACCAACAACGATTCTTTGCACTGAATTCCGCCCTCCAGATCCCATGGGATGAGATCCTTATATAGAGTTTTGGAGTGAAGATAAGTCAGCTTGATGTGTGACTTGTTGTCCTCTTCAACCCCAGTTGTTCTTCAGTTCTTCACTCGGAGTTTCTGTCTTCCACTTGGAGTTTCAGAAGCTCTTAACTCATCATTAGGTGAATCTTATGATCAAGTGTCTTTTTGGAAGCTTCCTGGACACTGGCACTTTGAGAAAAAGATTCCTCCACATGTCCAAGTATGCCCAACGCAGGTAGCCTTTGTTCTACCTGCTATGCAACGTAGGTAGCCTTTGTTGTACCTGCTATGCAGCGCAGATGCCTAGTGGAGCAGCTGCAATGATCCAAAACTGACCTGTTTTTGAGTGTTTTTCAGTGGAGAACTGAACTGTAGTGCTGTGGTTTGCTGACCTTGTTCCTCTAAGGGTAAGAACAACTTGTTTAGGGACTTTGGATCCCTTAGATTATTGACATTTCATGCTCTATGTTGTAAGGCACAAAAATGTCTATAACATTGAGCAGTGAGGCAACTGATGGAGACTTGGTGGTTGAGAGGGAGCGTATATTACCGCTCAACATGCAGAGCCAGAAGAAGTCTCAGACGCTTATGGAGGAGCCACGATTGGTGCAGCAGCTTCAGGAGGTTGTGGAGTAGCCACAACAAGGGAAGCTGAGAGGAGATCGAGTAGAGACATATACTCATGTAGAGACCTCCAGTAGGGGGAAACTTCGAGCCAGGTGGGCTGACGGATTACATGCAGCCATTCCTCCAGGTAGGAGGTGGGGTGATGTCGATTGATCGTCCCAAAGAGGAGGGGCAGGATCCTTGAGGTACCCAACCTCTTGGATGAGACCTTGCTACGGGAGCCCTGATGTGGAGTAGCAGGAATTAACTATTTGGGTAGAGACAAATGCGGATGGAGCGACAGAGAGAGCGACAGTGTAGGGAATCCCAAGACAGCGCATAGCTAGCAGGTTGCAGCAATGCGAGAGGCACAAGTGTTTTGCACAATGCTAGGTGGTACAAAGAGGTGTGCAATGGTGCGAGAGGCACAAGTGTTTTGCACAATGCTAGGTGGTACAAAGAGGTGTGCAATGGTGCGAGATGCATGGAGATGTTGCAGTAGCGTAGATGTCAGAGAGGGAGCACTTGTTAGCAGCAGGTAGAGCTTCAACATCAGAGTATGTTCCTAGCCTTACAGAGTGGTCAGTTGGGAGTGTTTTTTTGTTCCAAGTGTTGTTGGAGCAAGTGGACCGGGAAAATGTGTTGCATGCAGAACATTCCAGAGTTTCAGGATAGGGGTTGTAGATAGTCCATATCTTGTTGAGAGGGAGTTTTGAAAATGCAACAAGATGATGGAGCTTAGTGAAAAGAAGTCGCCTTCACTAAGTGGGCCCGCAGGCTATTTTTGGCGCAAAGTCTATTTTTAAACATATGGATCATGGTATATGAGTTGCAGGATGATATCTGTGGATGATTGGTCATGTTGGTAAAAATAGATGGACTTATATTTTTAGACATATGGGCAGAGTCTATTTTTAGACTGCCAGGCTAAAAATAGAACAGTCCAATATTATTAGCTCTTAATAATATTTGGACTATACACATTATCTTATCCTCTTGGAGCACTTCAGTTCGAGCTACGGATGTGGCACACGCAACTGCCAGAAGGAAATACGCTTTTCTTATGGGTTAGTTGAGCTATTGCATGATGGACTTCAGTTAGAACTCAAGTGATTGAGTTTGTTGGAGTTGATTGAGGAGTTGATGGAGTTGTGTTCAGTTTAACTTAGTTGAACGAGTTGTATTTAGTCTAACTGCAGAATAAAATAGTGATGAGTGATGTGAATTAATTATTAATTAATTCACTAATTATTAACTCATAAATCAACTAAAGAATACATCAGTTAACTCAGTGCATGGACAGTTCAGTGGAGACAAGTGTTAGAGGTGAGTGAAAGTGCAAGACAGCTGTCAGTTGTGACTGTAGTTGTGCATGAGATTTGCACAATCAATGGATTGAGTATTGCCAATGAGGATTGCGTGGTTCAGCCAAGGTAAATACGAGTTTGGATCAGCCATTCTCATCCATTCTGATGCAGGATTACGCAGTGGAGGCAGGCAAGCAGCATAGGAGATTTGAACCTGTGACTTGATTCAGATCTGAGCTAGTTTGTGTGTAACAGGTGGAGATAGTACTGAGTACTTGTGAGGAGTATTGTACTATGTATTGTTACATGTTCTCAATCAATATAATATACAGATAGTTGGGGGTTTTCAGCTGTATGCTTTCCCCGGTTACATACTATGTTAATGTGCGCATGCGATTGATGTTTCATTGTTTTTAATTCCACAAAATTGATGATCAATGTAGAGGAGTTTATGTATTATGCATGTATTCCGCAATAGTGTATAATCAGGATAATCTCTGTGAATAGGTGTTATATTATTCAAAATTTGTACATGTAGTTGATAGTGCCACTACAAATTGTTTCTTACTCATCCAACTGACTGCATCTCCAAATAGGTTAAACACATACCCACTTGTATATCTTCTTTGATCCAGATCTCCAACCCACTGGTCTTCCTTGGTAGCACAAACCATAATCACTAGTGCCATGCAAATACTTAAAAACCCGCTTCACTGCTATCTAGTGCTCCTTCCCTGGTTTTGACATAAACCTGCTCAATACTCCCACTGCATGTGTAATGTTTGGTCTAATACAAAACATTGCATACATTAGGATACCGACTGCACTTGCACATGGAACAAAAAACATGTCCTCTTCCTCTTCTTGTGCCATGGGACACTGTTCAGCAGATAACCTCACACATAAAGGAATAGGAACCTTCACCGGTTTAATATCCCGCATATTAAACCTCTGGAGTATTGTCTCGACATACTTGCTCTGGTTTAACTATAGCTTCTTCTTTTCTCGATCTCTTTTAATTTCCATGCCCAAAATATAGTTTGCAGCACCAAGATCTTTCATGTTGAATTTGTAGGAAAATTGGGTCTTAAAATCCTGGATAATTTCTTTGTCATTTCCAACCAACATATCATCCACATACAAGACTAGATAAATAACACGGTCACCAATTAATTTAAAATACACACAATGATCTGCTTTGCTTCTGGTGAAGCCAAGTCCCTGTATAAATCTATCAAATTTATGATACCACATCCTTGGTGACTGTTAACCCATACAAAAACTTCTTTAACTTGCATACCATTTCTTTCTTACCCTTCACCACAAAACTTTCAGGTTGCTTCATGTAGATTTCCTCTTCCAGATCCCCATGAAGAAATGCTGTCTTCACATCCATTTGTTCTACCTCAAAATCAAAAGCAACAACAATAGATAAAAGTAATCTAATAGAAGCTACCTTGGCAACACGAGAAAAAATATCACCAAAATAAATTCCTGGCACCTGGGAATAACCTTTTGCTACCTGTTGAGAATGCAACAAGATGATGGAGCTTAGTGGCAAGAAGTCGCCTTCACTAAGTGGGCCCCCAGACTATTTTTGGCGCAAAGTCTATTTTTAGACATATGGATCATGGTCTATGAGTTGTAGTATGCTATTTGTGGATGATTGGTCATGCTGGTAAAAATAGATGGACTTCTATTTTTAGACATATGGGCAAGTTTCTATTTTTATACTGCCAGGGTAAATGGCAGTCTAAAAATAGAACAGTCAAATATTATTAGCTCATAATAATATTTGGACTATAAACATTATCTTATCCTCTTGGAGCACTTCAGTTTGAGCTATAGATGTGGCACATGTAGCTGTCAGAAGGAAATATGCTTTTCTTGTGGGTCAGTTGAGCTATTGCATGGTGGACTTCAGTTAGAACTCAAGCAGTTGAGTTTGGTGGAGTTGGATGTGGAGTTGATGGAGTTGTGTTCAGTTTGACTTGGTTAAACTAGTTGTATTTAGTCTAACTGCAGAATACACTAGTGATGAGTTGTGTGAATTAATTATTAATTAATTCACTAATTATTAACTAATAAAGCAACTAAAGAATACATCAGTTAACTTAGTGCATGGACAGTTCAATGGAGACAGGTGTTAGAGGTTGAGATTGCTATCAGTTGTGACTATAGTTGTGCATGAGATCTTGCACAATCAATGGGATTGAGTTATGCCAATGAGGACTGCACAGTGTGGGCCAATACCAAGGCAATTGTAGCTTGTGCTCACGTGATTTTCACTTTGGATTGTGCAGTGGAGGCAGGCAAAGAAACGGAGGAGATTTGAACCTGTGACTTTTTTGGATCTGAGCTAGTTTTGTGTGTAACAGGTGGAGATAGTACTGAGTACTTGCAAGGAGTATTGTACTATGTATTGTTACATGTTCTCAATCATTATAATATACAGATAGTGTGGGGTTTTCAGCTGTATGCTTTCCCCGAGTTACATACTGTGTTAATGTGTGCATGCGATTGATGTTTCATGGTTTTTAATGCTGCTAAATTGATGATCAATGTAGAGGAGGTTATGTATTATGCATGTATTCTACAATAGTGTATAATCAGGATAATCTCTGTGAATAAGTGTCATATTATTCAAAATTTCTACACTACCAAATGAGCTTTGTATTTCTCCACCTTTCCTTCTGCATTTGTCTTCTTCTTGAACACCCATTTGCTGCCAATGGGTTTCCTTCCAACCAGCAACTCCACCAGATCCCAAGCCTCATTTTTGTGCAAAGATGCCATTTCATCAACCATGGCCTCTTTCCAGAGTTTTCCATCCTCTGAATCTACTACTTCCTTCATAGTTCTGGGACCATCATCAGTAACAGAAAAAGAAAAAATTGAACAGAAAGTAGATGGACTATACCTTTCCGGATGCCTTCTTTCTCGAACTGATCTTCTCACACCCGGAGTTTGTGGCTCTTCATCTGCGGATTCCTCCTCTACTGTAGAGTCTAATTCTTCCTCCTTAAGCTCAAACTCTATCTTCTCAGGTTCCTTTGGTTTGACTTCATGTTTAATAACATCTTTCACCTCTCTTAACACCACATCTCGGCTATACACAACCTTCCTTGTTACTGGGTTCCAAAGCTTATAACCCTTTAAACCATCATTATACCCAATAAAGATGCACTTTTCAGATTTACTATCCAACTTGGTTATTTTCTCCTTTGGAACATGTACATATGCATCACATCCATATACCTTCAGATGTCAAAGAGAGGGTTTCTTACCAGTCCATACCTCTTGTGGAGTCTTATCCTCCAACATTGATGAAGGTGATCTGTTGACCAAGTAACATGCTGTCTCCACTGCCTCTACCCAGAATTCCTGTCCTAACCCGGCACCACTGAGCATGCTTCTTTCCCTTTCTATCAACGTCTTGTTCATTCTTTCTACAACTCCATTTTGCTCAGGTGTGTATGGAGTAGTCTCCTACTGTGCTATACCACACTTCTTACATAATTATTCAAATTCCTTGCTGCAAAACTCTCCACCGTTATCTGTCCTCAACACCTTTATCTTCTTCTCTGTCTGGCTTTCTAGCAGAGCCTTAAATTCTTTAAACATGTCAAAGACTTCAAATTTCTTCTTAAGGAAATATATCCATGTATTCCTTGAGAAGTCATCTATAAATGATACATAGTATATAAACTTACCCAGTGATGGAACCTTCACAGGTCCAAACAAATAACTGTGCACAAGCTCTAATATATGTTTCGCCCTTTTACCACTAGAGGGGAAACTCACCCGATTCTACTTCCCATATACACAATTTTCATAGAAATCAAAATCCAGAGAGCTATTACTCTTACCTTCTACCATACCTTTACTATGAAGTATTCGAAGGCCCTTCTCTCCAATATGTCCAAGCCTTTGATGCCACAACATGGTCTTCTCTCCAGAGACCACTAGATTTTCTGCTCCACTTTTAGGAACCACAGAACTATTACACCCATCAACAACAGTGCTACCTTGTAGCTTGTATAGAGTTCCAATTCGAACTCCCCGCATCGATACTAGTGACCCCCGCACCATCTTGTAGTTATCCTTCTCGAACACTGTTTTTACACCTGCGTCATCTAACTTGCTTACAGAAATCAGATTTCTGGCTAATGCAGGAATATGCAGAACACCCAGAAGTGTTCTAACCCTTCCACCTTGCAACTTCAACTTTAATTTTCCGCGACCAACGATTCTAGCCTTCCTGTCACCTCCCAAGAAGACATCACCACCATCATATTTCTCATACTTGTAGAACCACTCTCTATGGGGAGTGAAGTGAAAGGATGCACCTGAGTCAATCAACCATGCCTCATGATCTACATGTGTACTTGAAGAAGCCAAGTACACACCCCCACCTTCATCTGAGGTGGTTTTCGCTTCTGCAGAAGGAGAATCATCAGATCCATTTCCCTTATCATGAGCTTTAGATTTATAGTCCCTTTTGTAGTGCCCTTCCTTTCTGCAATTCCAGCACACCACCTTTACAGGTTTTCCTGGAGATTTAGATCTCCCTCTAGATTTAGACCTCCCACTCGATGACTTATTTTTGTTTCTGTTCTGGGGCGTCCTCGTACAGATAAGGCATCACCATTCCGGCTCTCCATATTTTTTCGTCTCATTTCCTCCATTAGCAAGGATGAGACTATTTTATCAAACTGTGAGGCATTTGCATTACTACCTATTGCAATAACCAGACTATCCCACGAATCTGGCAGAGAACACAACAAACTGATGCACTTATCTTCATATAAAATTTTAATATCAATAGATAATAACCGACTTACCACAGTAGTAAATGCGTTCAGATGCTCTATAACTGAGTCTCCATCTTTCATCCTTAGGTTATACAGCTTTTTCCGTAGGAACAGTTCATTCACCAGAGACTTAGATTGGTACAAAGTCCCTAACTTGTCCCGCAAAGCCTTTACCGTAGCTTTCCCTGATACATTCAACAATACTGAATCTGAGATATACAATCGTATTGTGCTCTTTGCCTTCCGATCCAACTTCTTCTATTCTTCATTGGACACTCTCGTTGGTTTAGTACCTAGATCTATTGTGATCCATTGATCTTTATCCACCAACAGATCCTCCATCTTGAGTTTCCATTACTAAAAACTTTGACCATTAAATTTCTTGATCTCTATATTTCCATTGCTCACCATCTTCTTTCATCACCAGAATCGATTCCACAGATCTCCCACTGAACATGGTCTACCACAAGCCCGAGCGAAAGCCCTCAGCAATAAAGGCGTCCCCTTGAAGCCAAAACAACTCTGATACCAAATGTAAGTTTTAACCCCGTACATAAATTACCTGCATATGAATTCTAAAACACAGAAAATAAGGAATGCGAGAGAATAACACATAAAACAGATATACATAGAGATTTTCCCCTGGACCGCAAAACCAAGACTACCAGCTTGATTTTTCATTATGTTCCCTTCAATGCTACAATACATATTTATACATACTGAAGCATCCAATACCATGGACCGAAAACCATCGCGTCCAAAACCATGGACTGAAAACCATCTCGTCCAAAACCATGTGCGAAAAGCATGCACAAAACCATAGGTAGGTCTACCCAACCTAATATAGGGTCCAAAAAACAAAATTTTCTGGGGTTCTACCCCAGACCCCAGAGGGGGGTTACCTGCACCCCTAAAACCCCCTGTGACCCCCCCGGTACATAATCGGCGCAACGAAGGGGGGTCCACTCCCCCTCTAACCCCCAGGTTAACTACATGGGCTAGTCGTGGAAAGAATATAATACAACCCAACAAACAAGCCCCCAACAAAAAGGTCATGACTCACCCTCGAGTCACTCGGCTGGTGCGATGATCTTACTACGAAGATCCCCCATCTCCACCTGCATAATTGCAACCTCGACAACTCTCTGCGTAGCTTCCTTCTTGACTTATTCTACAAGCTGCTTTGTAGCTGGTCCTTCCGTGGCCAACTTCATCGTTTGCTGTGTTTGCTGCAAGCCCGTTAGCTTCTCCTTGATGTTGGTTGTTACTTGGTAATATTCTTCTAACCAAGGTCCCAACTTGGCCTCGAGCACGACCTCCTTCTTTTGAGTTGCTTCTACCTATGCGAGGAGCTGTTTCCCCTCCTGCAACTTTGTGAGGTGCTGTGCTGTAGCAATTAAGCGCGCTGTCGCCGTGACCTCGTCGTATTGCTTCTAGATCTCGCGAATCTATGTATTTAATATCTTCATGTTTGGATCTTCTTGTAGAGTCGTCACCAATTCCATAGCTAGCTCAAATAGGGCCGAGAAGTCAGTGACTACAGCATCCAAAGTGGCCAACCCTTCTTTTATGGCAGCTCCGCGTTGCTCCCTAACCTCGAGCGGAGTCGTAGGCTATAATTTGAGCTATAGCTCCGTGATTTTCATATTGAGCTCGAATTGAACTCGTCTGACTTCTGCATTTTCCTTGCGCACACTTGCAACTAACTTCCAGATCTTAGCTTTTGACTGTGCATCCTTTGGAATGTGCAACAACATCACTATTCTGCATGCCTCTGCTACTGCGGCCTCTAGCCTGGAACTATGTGCCTGCATTGTATCTTTTTCCTTCAAGGCCTTCATTTTCTCAACGAACATTTGTTCATTTTTCACCCTGTATTCACTTATCAAATTGAGAGCGCGCTGCTCTCGAGCTCTCAATTCCTCCGTCACCCCTGCCTGCACCGCATGGAGAAGCTTATTGGGGAGCGTTTCAATGTTCAACTTGATGTTCTTAAGGGTACTTAAGATTATGTGGTCATCAACTGACTCTGTGTGTAGGGACCCTTCTGGTAAAGCAATTGTGCGAAGGTATAGGGTCCTTACCAATTCCGCAACTTGACTTGTCCCCGGTGCCAAGCTCACTTGTGCTGCACTTGCTTGACCTGTGCCCACCTGTATCCTCTTAGCCCGGATCTACAACTCGTGTAGATCCTTTCGGACACTCTCGAGAATCTGCATGTACTGATACTTGAACTAATGCAACACTTCAGTAGTAGTGTCCCATATTTGGTTGTCGATCTCATCGAGATCGCCCTCCGTTAATACCATGGGATCACTTTGCACCTTGTTTGATTTTTTCTTTTTTCGGGGACCTTCCTACTGCTCTTGTTCACGATTTTTAAATTGAAACGGGGTGCTCTACTCCTCATCTCCTCTGCCACCTTGTTCAGACTGTTCTTCCTCCTCGGTTGCGGGCAAAGGGGATTTACCGCTTCTCTGTGATTCATGTTGCTCTTGCTCGACTTTCTCCTTAGCAAAGCTCCTTCTCCATATAAGCCTTCTTTGTGGTTTCCTTCTTTTGCTGCGTGGTCAAATTCTGTGCAACTTGTTTTCCTACATCCTTCCTTTTCTATTCAGCTGATCTGCGCACACCCTTACTAGTTCTGGCATTCAAATCTGATGGGGCATGCCACTTTGCTGGACATCACTTGACTACCTCCTGTATGTCATGATTTGTGACCAAATATGGTAAATCATACCATTTCTACTGTGGGTCCTTCCGCGCCTGAATGTAGACATGGTGGAAGTCAACTTTGAACGTGACATACGCTAACAACTGCTCGTACAAGGTCGGTGTTATCTGGAAAACTAGTGTCTATACAGAGCTGCTAGTCCCACTAAGGATGGTAGCTACCTTAGAAACAAACACACTAAAAACTACTTTCATTTTCCTTTATGAGAAAAAGATAAGAGAAGAATAAGGAGACCAACCTCTGTCTTGTGCTTGGTTCCTTGCTCGATTCCTCTCTCTTTTGGTAGGTCTTTGCCACTCGCTTCCTTATCTACCCAACTTCAAGGAGTACCTGTAGAATCAAGGCAGCATAACACTATCCAAGAACATAGATCTATTATAATAAAGAATATAGGATCAGATGTACATTGACCACACAAATGCATAAATCATCAATCATACAAGAATGTGGAGGAAAACTTGAATAGATTTATTGATAATCAAAAAAGAGCAAGGAGGATTACAACCAATTGTTCTGACCCAGCATCATCCTCTCAGCAAGAAAGCCCTTCTTCACCTCATGAAAAGCTTACATCACCCAACACTATGATATTGCACCAAGAAACCAACAACACTTCCTTACAAGATATAAAATCCCAGCCTCTAACCCCCAGATCTCTGGGATGAGAGATCTATATATAGATATTTGCAGAGGTGTGAGTCAGCTCTGGGTTTTTGATTAGTGTCTTCTCTCTGATAGTTCTTGTTTCCACTTGGAGATCTCATTGATCTCTTACTCATCCTTGGGCGATTTTGAGAGGCAAGTGTCACAGGAGAAGTTTCTGGAAGATTCCATGATCATCCACCTCTCAAACTGTCTCCGCCACTTGTCTTTTCTCGTCCATCACACCCTATAGAAGGGTTTTTTGACATGCATCGCACCTACTGTGTGTATTTAGGTGGGATGCAACGAACTTTGCCTATGGAGCAGGTGAAATGGTCCAGTTTTGACCAGTTCTGAGTAGTTTTTCATGGAGAACTTCTGGGAGATGCTGTAATCAGTTGACCTTGTTATTTTAGGGGTTGGAACAACACCTTTAGGGACTTAGGAGCCCTTGATTTATGGAAATTTATGCTTGGGTTTGCAGTGCCCAAAAATGTCTATAAAAGTTGCCCCCTAAAGCATGAGGTCGTTAATCTTTTGATGTCGGGTGAAATGCTTTATCATGAGGATCCAAAGTTTTTTCGAGCTGGAAGGCGACCTGTAATAAGATACAATACAATACATTATCTTCATATTATTTTCATGATCTAGCTGAGGCGGGCATTCCCATGCTCAACTTTATAAATTCATTTTCATGTACATAGGACAGACAATCGTCTAAGTGTAGACTGATGATTCTGGTAGAGCCATCATCCCTTAGATTGGATGATTATCTGTGCAGCAATGATGTACATTTGATGTCTTTATTTTCTTGAATATATATTGCAGCCCGGATGGATGAAACTAGATCGAGGGTCTTCAATCTCGTTCGATCTTCACTCAAAGTACAAGTCAATCCATGTGATAGATGTTCTAGAGTCGAACATGGAAAGACAGCGCCTGATTACCGGCCAATGATGTAAGCTGTTAACAGGCGCGAGAGGAATCACCGATAATGATAATGACCCTCAAGGGACTGCAGTACAATTCACATGGTTGTGACCACTGAATGGAACAACCCAACCCGACTCAGATGCAGAGTGAAAGTGTCATGTTCAAGAGCGACTTGCTACCAACAAAGTTTCTTCAAGTTTTCTTCCCAATTTTTCCCCAGTCATTGCTGCCTAGTACCTATTTATTTTTGTCAAGCTTGAGAAGGATAACATATGCTTGTTCTATAATTTTCCCTTCGGGCAAACCCATCGCTATGTTTTAACGAGCCTAGCGATAGTGAAACTCGTTCTTGTTTGTTATGGACAAGTTTGTCGCTATTAGGTTTTAACGAGTTTAACGACAAAGATAACTCGGTCCTTTTCAATTTTAGAGAGTCTGGAAAGGGACGTAAAGGAAACTCCAAAAATCCTTTTTCGTCATCTAATCCCTTAAGTCCGAAAAAGTATAAAATAATACAAAAGGGATGAATTTTTCGGTAATTTTAACGAGCCGAACAAAACAAGCGCTCGATCGTTTTGTGTAATAATCCCTCAGGTCCAAAAGGATTAAAATCAAAAGGAGGGATAGCACTTCCGATCACTTTAACGAGCTGGAGAGGCCAATGGCTCAGAAATCTTTTCATATTTTACGAGTTAGTTGAAAAGAGCTTTAAAGGAGACTCATTTTTTGAGGAACGAGTAATAGACTCGGGTAGCAGCTGATTCCAGGTAAGGTTTGGAATTTTCCAATCACGGCAGTGTCACAAGGACGGATAACAAGATCACTCATCGCAGCTATTCCTGAAAAGGGGTAAACAATCAAGTGGAGGTGAATGATCGGCCAATACAGAGTGGTGGTGATGATGAGAACACGACCAAGGCTTCAAAGGCTGAAGTAATACATTCACGATGGTTATTTACCGTAAATTGGTTCATTTTTTATTTTAATATGAGCTTAAACTCTAGAGGAACATTTGCTCATTGCTTATGTTTATTTTTTAACGAGCTTGAAGTCCGCGTTAAAACTGCTCGATCAATCCAGTCGCATAATAAGGATGTCTCATATATAAAAACGACATTATTTCAAAGCTTTGCCCCGCATCCTTTCTTTATGCAAGTTAGGAAACGACCAATCCTACGAGTTTAAAGGGTTAGAGGACCTATGGTCGCTCTTTGCTTGCACGCCAAAAGGTTTGCATGCCCCTAGGTATAGCGAAGGAGAGTTTCCAGGTTACCCCTCAATTTGTAGACAAAACATTTGTTTTATCAAGAAAGGCCTACCTTTTCAGGTTACCCCTCAATTTGCAGACAAAACATTTGTTTTATCGGGAAAGACCTACCTCAACAGAGGTATCTTACTTCGGTCTAGTCCCATTTTCCAAAATGGATGGGTGTGTCAGGCCAGTCATATACTCTCCGCAGAAACCCACCCTATACCCAAGGTTTTCCTGTCGAAACAGGCCAGGGTGCATGTCCCCTGGGTTTCATTCATGCCCTACGAATCACTCGCGTTCATCAGGAGGACGGACTGGGGATTGATGAGACATTGCTTGCGTGAAAAGACCATTCAGGGTTGGTATATGACTATTTGCTATGTGTGAACTGGGGAATGAAATTTGGTCTACGAGCTTGACCACTCTTCCTTCGTGCGGAAAACACATTACTCTAAAGAGTGAGGAGACAATGGCTCACATGCAATAAATATAGTCTCGTCCAAGGAGTAGATTATAATCCAGGGGTCCTTGGACTACCATTACGTTCATGTGAACAGTTTTCCTTCTCAATGTTATCGGTACATCGGGAAGTATCCCTAATGGTCGACTGGTTCCTTTGTCAAAGCTTATTAGATTTCTCATCTCAGGCAAAAGCGAGGCGAACCAAGCACTTTCCAAGCAGTTGAGGAAAGGATACTCACAAAAGCCCCTTCATCTATGATGATACCGACCATGACCATTCTATATATTTGAGCAATGATTCAGAATGGTACACTAGCCAGTAACCGGGGTCTGCCTAGTAGATTCCAGTCAAAGGAAACAACCAGATTGCTTGGAGGTGGGACCGAATAGATGATCGGATACGACTTTGACAAACTTCCTTCCTGCGGTAAAGGAACAGGTAGACTGCCCCCATGTTCATTGGAGTCTGTGCTTACGAAGAGAATTTGAACGGTGTCGTTCTTGTTCTCTTCGGTGACTGTATCATCTGAAGATGGACCTTCTGAAGGAAAGACCGGGTCAACTGTCACCTCGACCTTTTGACTTTCATCTGGTATGGATTCAGATGGTTTATCTTCAATGATAGACACTTCGGTCGACCACAAGGGCATGTCAGCCGGATTTTCAACTAATGACGGACTTGGCAAGATTTTCTTGTATCCAGGAGGAAGCCGTAACGGTGAAACCGGACGGTCGTCCAAAACTCTTTTATCTTCGTCTAAGAAGGGACAACGGTGGACGACATGATCGCCTTCACACAATGTACAAGGAAATTTATATTTTCCTTTTTGTCCAGGGGCTTCACTTTCACTAGTTGACGGTGTATGCTCAACATGATTGTCAGAGGTTGATAACACTGGATTGTGCAAAAAAGGAGACCAGTCCCTTAAGATCCGAGGGATGCAAGGACAATCTCAATGATAGTGGTCTCCTTTGCAAATGACACATGGCGATTTAGGCTTGGTTGGTGCAGTGTGTGGATTTTCGATAGACGATGTTTGGTTGCCCATTTTCGCCTTTGGCTCCTCCTTCTTCTTCTCTTTCTTCTTCGTCTCCTTCTTCTTCTTAGTTACTTGATTTTTGGCTTTACCAGCTTTGTCAAGCGAAGAAGAAGGAGGAGAGGAAGAATTGGGCGAAGTAGAGGGTTGGGGGGTAACTCTAGAATCGTTTAGTTGCTGATTTGATTGTTCAGGAATCGCGGTGTTCTGAATGACGGAGGTTGAGAAGAGCCATACGGGCAAGCCGATTGTCAATCCTGGAAGCGACAATGTGGTCATATGGGGTGCACCAACATCTCCCTAAGAGGAGAAGGGACTAGGATTTCCTCCAAGGGGAATTCCTTGGTTGGTGGACTCCATTTTCCTCAACCTAAGACCAACGTAGGAAAGGTGATAATTATTTCGTTTAAAATAAATTTTATATGCTTTGACACAACTTGTTTTTTCAATTTTTAAGAGTCGAGAAAAAACAAAAGATGACTCTAGTCGCCTTCGATTTTTAATGAGCCTGAAGTGACAAGTGCTCAGATGGACCTTTTCTGTTAAGGAGTTTGAAAAGGAACAAAAGGGACTGCTCTGGAAATCTAGACAGAGGGATTACCAAACCAATCGCAAAACTGCAGAATATTTTTTGCGGTACGACAGTCAATCTTCTCGAACGCTGTGTTCAGTGCATTGCGAACAATAGGGCAGAAGACACGGCTTCCTATGGATAAAGGATTAAGCCTATTGTGGTGTCCCAAAATATACTCGACGGTACGTGGGAGCACAAGTCCATATTGGCACTTATCGTCTCAAAGTGGAGGAATCACCCAACCAACAGTGAAAACAACAGTTACCAGGCTTTACGACGCCGGAATACGTCTCTAGCCTAGACTTCTAGATGTTGTACGTTAGGTTCCAAAGAGTTTTTAGATTCATTAAATTTATTTTATGGTTGATCTTGCTTAAGAAATTTGCCTTTCAGGTTCACCGCGTGATGTAGATGTACAATTCCTAAAATGCAATCTAAGATGATAAACAATCGTTTAGTCTTCTTTTTGCAATGAAAATCCTAGCTACTAAGGAAAGAGAGATGGTGTTCTTTCAACAAAGAGCAGAGAGCACACACTATATGCACTATCCTAAATCAAACCAACAAACAGTCTAAATGCAAATGCACATGCATGTATTTGTTTTCAGCCTTCTTAATGTGTGAATGATAAAAAGAAAGCTAAGCGCAAATCTGAATTATTTTCCAAAGCGACAATTACTAACAAGTTCCTTTTCAAAACAAAACGAGGAAAATGACGACACTTTGTTATTTGGAATTGAAAACTTGTTATTTGGAATTGACGACACTTGAAAAACTACTAACTCAAATCAAATACAAGAGTAATAGTGTAATCGACTATCAAGAACAATCAAATTCTCTTCTATGACTGAAAACGACACTTGCGACAGTTTCAAATCAAGAAACGACAGTACAATTATGCTACTTCTTTGTAAAGGAGAACTGAAAATGACTCAAAAATACATAAAAACATTTACAGTTCTTTGCACAATGGAGGCAGAATAACAACAAGGAAAGGGGTTTCAAACAGAGGTGTACTGACTACAGGCAGCAAAACTTCTGAATAGAGCTGAAAAGAGTGAACATAGAAACCGAAATTTAGGAACAAGGCCTTGTCTGATCAGCGCACCTGTAACACAGAGAAACTAAAATGCAACGCACCTACTACACTCGAGAAGTGTGATGCATTTGAAGTTCACAGAACAGACAGTGCGCTGGACTAGGGACGAGACTTTGATTGGGTTCCGGGTCACAGTTTGCAGTTCAGTTCAGGTATTTAGGCCGAGCAAGTGGTAATCAGTAAATCAATCACAGGGGTAGATCTAAGGAGGTTACTAGAGCCACCACGAGGGAAATTAGAGAGCTTGTAAATCAATCATTTAATTCATAAACAAAACCCGGAGATAGACTGAAGTAGTGTTTATCTACTTTGCACTTGCATAGCAAATGCAGTTCGAAGGCTAGCTGGCTTGACTTCGGGCTCCGTCTGTAAGTTTATAAAGTAAACAAATGTAGATGAACAAACAATCTACTTGCTCCCCAGTGGATTTGCCATTTTTTTATCTGGAAAACTAGTGCCTATACAGAGCTGCTAGTCCCACTAAGGCTGGTAGCTACCTTAGAAACAAACACACTAAAAACTACTTTCATTTTCCTTTATGAGAAAAAGATAAGAGAAGAATAAGGAGACCAACCTTCGTCTTGCGCTTGGTTCCTTGCTCGATTCCTCTCTCTTCTGGTAGGTCTTTGCCACTCGCTTCCTTGTCTACCCAGCTTCAAGGAGTACCTATAGAATCAAAGCAACATAACACTATCCAAGAACATAGATCTATTATCATAAACAATATAGGATCAGATGTACATTGACCACACAAATGCATAAATCATCAACCATACAAGAATGTGGAGGAAAACTTGAATAGCTTTATTGATAATCAAAAAAGAGCAAAGAGGATTACAACCAATTGTTCTGACCCAGCATCATCCTATCAGCAAGAAAGCCCTTCTTCACCTCATGAAAATCTTAGATCCCCCAACACTATGATATTGCACCAAGAAACCAACAACACTTCCTTACAAGATACAAAATCCCAGCCTCTAACCCCCGGATCTCTGGGATGAGAGATCTATATATAGATATTTGCAGAGGTGTGAGTCAGTTCTGGGTTTTTTATTAGTGTCTTCTCTCTGATAGTTCTTGTTTCCACTTGGAGATCTCATTGATCTCTTACTCATCCTTAGGCGATTCTGAGAGGCAAGTGTCACAGGAGAAGTTTCTGGAAGATTCCATGATCATCCACCTCTCAAACTGTCTCCGCCACTTGTCTTTTCTCATCCATCGCACCATATAGAAGGGTTTTTTGACATGCACCACACCTATTGTGTGTATTCAGGTGGGATGCAACAAACTTTGCCTATGGAGCAGGTGAAATGGTCCAGTTTTGACCAGTTCTGAGTAGTTTTTCATGGAGAACTTCTGGGAGATGCGGTAATCAGTTGACCTTGTTCTTTTAGGGGTTGGAACAACACCTTTAGGGACTTAGGAGCCCTTGGTTTATGGAAATTTATGCTTGGGGTTGCAGTGCCCAAAAATGTCTATAACAGTCGGGGACAACCTTGGGCGTTGGTTGATGGCCATGTGGAGGCTTAATTCCATCAAAACCTAGAATATTTTGGTTTATGTGACCCACGTGGGGTCCTTTGTGGCCCATAGAGAGGCGAACTGCACGGCCTCCGGCAATCCTGTACTTACGTAAGAATGTGCGGAAGGTGTGGATCACCCTATCGCGTTCACAAGTTGGCCGTTGTCCAAAGCCGAAAAGAACTACTCTACTACTGAGTGTGAGAGGTTGGCAATGGTATACGCCAGAAGTACCGACACTATTTACTTGGTGGGGACTTCAAGATGTATACTGATCATTCCATGTTGAAATACCTGGTGGACAAGCTTATGTTTGGGGGGCACATATGTAGATGGCTGCTACTGTTTAAAGAATATGACTTTGAGGTCATCGTAAAGCCGGGACGCCTAAATGCAGGACCAGATCATTTATCACGAATTGAGACAGGGAGGAGCCAACAAATTTGGAAGATGGACTACCTGATGCACAAATCTTTGCGGTGTACATCACAGATGGCCACTTCGAAGATATAATTCATCTTTTAACCATAGGGACTGCACCAACGGGATATTTA
This sequence comes from Pinus tabuliformis, assembly GCA_031772625.1. Taxonomy (NCBI): domain Eukaryota; kingdom Viridiplantae; phylum Streptophyta; class Pinopsida; order Pinales; family Pinaceae; genus Pinus; species Pinus tabuliformis. The sequence continues at coordinate 175,585,515 of CM062806.1, forward strand.
GCTCAGTAGAAGAAGGAATTGGTGGTGTGCGCGACAGACTTTTCTATCATCGCTGGGCACCTCTACAAAATGGGAAACGATGAGATATTGCAAAGATATGTACCTGAATTTGAATGAGGATAGATCCTCACAGAAGCACATGGAGGGGCTATAGGAGGACACTATGCAAGACATGCGACGACACGGAAAATTCTTCGCTCTAGGCTATGGTGGCCGCCCCTACATCAAGATTCGAAAGCATACTGTCGGGCCTGTGACGCATGTCAAAGGACTGGGAAACCATCACGAAGGGATGAGATGCCACTCAATTCACAGATGATGCTGTAGCCATTCGAGAAATGGGAGATCGACTTTCTGGGGCCAATCAAACCTTAGGGGAAGATGGGCACGCGCTAAATCATCACCGTGACAGAGTACCTGACTCGATGGGCGGAAACAAAATCGGTTAAGGACTGCACAACCACTATAGTTGCGAAATATTTGTTCGATAATGTATTGACACTGTTTGGATGCCCGAAAATTTTAATGAGTGACCATGGTACGCACTTCCTAAATGAAACTATTAGTGCACTCACCTAGGAGTTCTAAGTGTATCATCAAAAAAGTATGCTTTACCATCCACAAGCTAATGGGACAGTAGAGGCATTCAACAAGATTCTGGAGACTGTGCTGACCAATGTATGTAACATGCAGTGAAATGACTGGGACCTGTGCATACCTTCCATATTATGGGCATATCGAACCACATGCAAGAAATTGACAGATTAGACACCTTTCAAGTTAGTCTGTGGCACAGAAGCAGTCATGCCAATGGAATACATCGTACCCAATTTGCGGATAGTAGTGATGATAGGAATGTTAGACCATAAAGCATTGGAAGAGAGGCTCACGCAATTGGAAGAACTTGAGGAAGAACAGTTTCTGGTGGGATTCCATCGACAAGTACGGAAACAATGTGAGAGGCCTGACACGATCGCCATATCAAGATGCACACATTCAAGGTAAATGATTTAGTGTTGTTGTATGATAGCAAGTTCAAAAAATTTCCAGGGAAACTCATAATGCATTGGTTAGGACCATATGTGGTAAAAGAAGTTAGAGACGGGGGTGCGGTCCAACTAGTCAAACTGAATGGAGAACCCTTCCCAGGAAGAGTAAATGCCAGTCGCCTGAAGCTCTACATGGGTGGGTCGGTTGTCTAACTAACCGACTAGAGCACAGTCTTCGTGACCTGACAAACCAGATAGAGTTGTGGGACAATAAACATAGGTACTAGAAGCTAGCATCAAAGTAGAGAATCAAGTCAGATGCAGATGATTTAGAGGAAGAGATGGAGCAGATCCAAACGATGACATCATAGGGAATTGCAGGCCTTCATGCAGCCCATGCATAGTTGGATGGACTTCGTGCAAATATCACCACACCATACGAGTGACTCGGGATAAGTCACGATGATTGTGTTGGGGGCCTGTTGGGCAGCGGATCCCCCCATAGTGGATTTTTGGGGCTTGTAGCCTGAATGCTGGTCAGATGTAATGTAAGACCTTGTAAAATGCAGGCGCGGAGTGCGAGAGTCTAGGTTTGTTAGCCCTAAAATATTGTAATTTAATATAGAGTGTGTCGGCCTACCCACGGTCCGCGGACCATGGGAATGTATTAATAGAGTGAGGCTCTAAGTGTAGAAGTCAGTTTTTAGCATTGGCCTTAAGTGATATTGGTTTCTAAATTTGATATTCACTCTGAGTCTGTAAGTTTGAGTCTTGGGTTGTAGGAGTAAGAAGAGGCTCTGCAGCTGTGTGCGCGGAGGCCTAGTAGAGTCCGTAGCTGTGTGCGCGGACTCCTGCAGCTAAGTGCATAGGGCGGTGTTGAGATTGTAAAGGAATAGAAGTTAATAAAAGATAAGTTGATTTTGGAATATTGTGTATCTATGTGTTTATGCTACTGTTATATTCTTATGCATCTATTTATAGTTTATGATTGCGCACACTTTTTATGAATGTTGAGAGAGTAATAAGAATACTGGGCCCACAAAATTAAGTAAAATATATAATAATAACACAGCAAGGATAAAGGATATAGACAACACCTCTTTGCGCTCTTTACAGAGCTACACAAAGGTCAGACAGCTATGCGGAGTAGCATAAGCATGCAGGATCGGCTCGTGAACTTGCCAGAATTCATCAAGATATCCCTAGGCTACGAAAACCTAGTTCCAGCACCCTCCTATACTACCTCGGGTGAGACCTTAGTCCGCACTCCACGGACTCTTGCCAAAAGGGCCGGTAGTTTCGAGATTTGATTGGATAAAACACTTCTGAACTTAGGTTAGGACCCAACAAGCCAACACCATGCTTACCCTTATCCCCGTTCCTGGCATCCCAACGGAGTACCACATCTAAAATTTTAAAATCATCCTCCTTTTTTTTCCAGTCATAGATTTTCTTTATCCTGTCATGGAGCTTAGAGGTGTTCTGAAATACCTCATCTCATGTCTATTGTAGATGAATCATTTGATTAATCCAACGTTGTATATCATTCTCTTCACTTCCTGCTTCTTGTAATAATTTCATGACCAGGACTGCTAATGATGAAGGAAAAATTGTATCTACTCCATACACTATTTGAAAAGGAGAAATTCCAAGAGATTTCTTACTACTCACCTGATTTTCCCACAATGCATTGATCATATTTTTGTGCCAATTAGTTTTTTGGCCTCCAACATTTTCTTTATGATGTTGATTAAGGATTTTTTGGAGGACTCCGCCAAACCATTTCCTTTTGGATAGTATGTTGTAGAATGTCCCAACTTGATGTTATATTTATCACAAAACTCGCTCATCTTTTTAGAATTGAATGTTTCCACGTTTTCTGTGATGATCTTATTAGGACAACCAAAACGGTACAAGATATTAGTTTCTAAAAACTGAATGATAACTAAATATGTTGCTTTCCTGGTTGGAATCACTTCGATCCACTTAGTAAAATAGTCTGTAGCTGTCAATATCCACTTGTGTTAAGCGGATGTTGATGGGTTAATCTTACCTATGAAATCTAGGCCCCACTGCTGAAAAGGTGCATGAACTGATATAGGTTGTAGAGGAAAAGGAAGAAGTTTTCTTTTATTTTGGAAAACTTCGCACTCATGACAACTCATCACTGCCTTGTAGATATCTGTAAAAAGTGTAGGCCAGTAGAAACCCACTCTCAGTACTTTGTTGGATGTGGTCTTCCAGTACAAGTGCCCCCCACAATCTCCTTTGTGGAAGTCATTTATCACATCTTTAGACTCATCTTCGGTCAGACAGTTTAGCAACACACCTTCATGATCCTTTCAATAAAGTGCGTTGTCCACAATGCAATATTTAGAAGCCTTCAGCTTCAATGACTAGCTCTTATCCTTAAAAGTGCCTGGAGGGGGATTTAGATGTTGAAAAAAATAAATAATATCAGAATATTGTGGAGATGATAAAAAGATATCAGATACCTGAATGAGATCTACTTCTTCTTGATTGTCGGACAATGTTGCTGCAAGGTTGATGTTTAGAGCATGGAGATTTGACTCAACCATGAGCTTGGCTAAGCCGTGATCCTTATTCAACTTGGTAGACTTGATCTCAAGATCATATTCTAATAATGTTGCTATACATCTACCTCTTCTACCTTCTGGGTCATTCTGCCCAAGAACTTCTTTTACTCTACATTAGGCACATAAGCAAGAGTATGCGAATGTAAAATGTAAACTTTGAAATCTTTCACTGCTTTTACCAAAGCCAAAGCCTATTTCTCTATGATGTTGTACTTAAGGGATGCATCTCTAATAGTGCGTATGAAAAATGCTATTGGAAGCTCAATTTTATCCCTTTTCTGCATCAATACTGCTTCCATGGTATGCTCAGAAGCAAAAGAGAATATTATGAAATCAATGGAGTAATCGGGACTGATTAAAATAGGGGCGGTGGTTAAGGCCATTTTTACCGCATGAAAGGACTTGCAGACTTCTTCAGACCACTTTACATCATTATATTTTTTCAACATATTTGTCATCTCTCTAAGATGTTTAGCCAAATTAGGGATAAATCTACTTAAGAAATTAATCTTACAATTGAATGCTTGGATTTATTTCTTGTTGCGAGGGAAATCAATTTGTTGAATGGCTTCTACCCATGAAGGGTCAATCCAGATGTCATCCTTTGAGATGATGTGGCCTTGAAGTTTTCCTTCCTCCATAGCAAATAAAATTTTCTTTGGGTTGAGAGAGATCCCAAACTTTTTGCATTTCTGGAAAATAAATATTAAATGATGCAAATGCTCATCATCTAAATGTGAAAATATTGTCACATCATCTAAATACACAACCAAGAAAACATCATTTTCATTGGAAAAGGCTATGTCCATGGCGTGCTGAAAAGTAGCCCCTGCATTTTTGAGACCGAATGGAATTTTTGCATATTTGAACGTGCCCTGTGGTGTGGTAAATGTTTTATTGTCTTGATCATCCTCGTGCACTAAAATATGTTTATAACCAGAGTAGCCATCTAGTAGTGATATTCAGGAAGTGTCAGCAACTCTCTGAAGGATATGTTCCATTTTGGGAAGTGGATAATTATCTTTTAAAGATACTTTGTTTAAGTTTATGAAGTCTATGCAAAGCCTTATTTCTCTGGTCTTCTTTCTCACCGGAAATAGATTTGATATCCAATCAGAAAATCTGATAGGAACAATGATGCCCACCTTGAAAAGTATGTTAATTTCTTTCTCTATGGATGGAAGCAACCTTAGGTTAATCCTTCTTAGATTTTGTCTAAAGGGATTTTGATTAGGTTTAATTGCGATAGTATGCTGAATTATTTTCTTGTGGTACTCCTTTAAGTTTGCATAATACCATGTGAAAACATCAGAAAATTCAGACAATAAATGAATATATTTCTCTTTTATCTCTGGAGATAATTATTTGGATAGCTTGATCATTTTTGGTTTTTCTATTTTTCCGATGTTCACTTCTTCAACACCTTTATTTGTAGGAACCAATGTGGGCTTCCTTGCTACATCATCTTGATCAAACCAATTTTACAAAGGTATAATACCTTTCGGAATATTGTTGTCCTTCAGCTTTAGTATATCAACTTGAGCTACCTCGATGACTTGATCGTCCTTGTCATAAACTTCATCCATTGAACAATTCTAAAATTCTGCTTCACTCTGAAGAAAGTTATTTACTTGCTTGTCATCCCAGAAGACTTTCCAATATCGCAAGTTGTCAAGAACAAAGGGTCGATGCCTTACACGAATCTCAAATTTCGTGTTTGAAAAGATGGGGATTTTGTAATTTATTGCAGTTGTAGCCAATGAATCTTCCATAAGATTCTGACTCCTTGGTACAACTGAAAGTGTATATTCAGGAAACATTCTCAAAATATCTAAAAAAACATTTCTATATTGTCTCATTTGCAGATGGTGAGCTTGATATTCACTTTTAACTTTCTTGATCACAAGTTCTGAATCACCATGCACATAAATTCTTCGTGCACCTAATTTTTTCAAGATTTTTAAACCTGTGATCAACGCTTCATACTCTGCCTCATTGTTAGTGCAATCAAAAGCTAAATTGTACAAGCATAATCTAACATTCTGAGGGGCCTCACCTTGTTGATGATGTGGACTTCAGATCCAAATTCCAATGCTTGCCCCATCTTTTCTAAGAGCACCATCAAATTCCATGGTCCAAAGACCATGCTCCTCTTCCGAGGGCTGTAAATCTGGTTTCTGCTTTGGCTCGACTTTCTGAATTTTCCATTACCCTTTTTTATGGTTGTTCTAAGCCTTTATCTGCCTTGTCTGATGGTTGTTCTAATGAACTTGGCAGATTTTCTTTTCCCTAATCTAAAATTATTCTTATACAATTAGAAATCTTCAGTACATCTTTTATTTCTACAAGCTAACTATTTACGTCATTCAATCCACTATCATTATATAAAATAAATGATTCTAAATCTATATGTACACCATTTCTAGGATGATTATTCAGCCTCTCCTTGCTAGTTATCATGAATTTAATTTTGGTTTCTCGTTACAATTTCCTCAATTTCCCAAAAATGGGGATGGTGGCATAGGAGAAGTCTAACTGCAATGTGCTTATTAGTTCCTCTCCCTAGGACCTTGACAATAACATACCAAATCGTGGTGGTATATTAGCTACCACCACATCCATTAAGACATTCTTTGTCGATATTTGGTCTAGGGATACTACCAAATATTTGATTAGACCAAGACAACAGGCCTTACCAGAATCAAAAGAGTACAAGTCATGGTATTCATGAGTTATATCTAGACCCAAATTTTATGGCCTTGGGCATTAAATTATGGGAGGCTCTAGAGTTAAGCATGGAGTTATGAAGAATGTACTGGCGGATTCTTAAATTCAGGTAAAATGGAGGAACCTCACTATCTTCTGACTGATAATCTATGGTTGGACCAAAAATCAATTCAAGTTGGTCATCTTCAAGATTAACCATGTCGGAAAAAGGATCAAATTTCATCATTTTAAATATATCATACTTGTAATGGCTATTTTTTACTAGTTTAGTAAGAGGGATTGAGACTTTCAAATTTGAAATTTAAGTTTTGAGATTGAATGAGCTAGATTTATCTACCTCTCTTTGGATGATGTCTCTTTTCTCGATCAGACCTTTTGATGTCTGATCCTTCTTCTGACTGTCATGGTCCTTGTTTGGATTGCTTGTAGATGGATGATTTACTTTGTTTTGGTTAGCTGTTGCCAGCTCTTTACCTTTTCTTTGATTATCTTGAGGATTTATCTTCTATTGGGTATCCTTCTACTGTGATGTCCTTTTCTGAATAGGAGTGATCAGGACATATTGCTTCTGCTGAGAGCTGAGTGTATTCAAGTATCCTCTTTGATAATCATCTGATTGGGTTTCCAATGAATAATCATTTGCCAGTATGTAGTCTTCATTTTTGGGTTCTTCTGTCTTCTCGACATACTCTTCATTTTCTGTCAAGAAAATGGGATGGTAATCTTCCATGAAGAATTGGTTTTCCTCAACAATCGGGTCTGTTTCATCCTCTGATTCTCCTTGAACATAATTCTTCTACAAGGGTGTCTGAATTTGTTGTTGAGATGTTGATGCCTCAGGAGCTCTCTGCTCTCTTTGTTTTATCCTGTACTAAAGCTGTTGTTGGTTTCTGAAATTCGGATTTCTGACTTGTGGCTCCAGTTGTTTACCTGAATTTATCATTTGATCGGACATCCTCTCCATGGTTTTGATAAGTGTGTCTAGTTTAAGATTGGTGGAAGAAGAAGTTTCTTCTTTAATTGTTACTTTCTTCTCTGGTTTCTCATGTTCTAACTCAAACTTTTAAATCATCAAATTTCCTTCCATGCTCACTGCATTATTATGCATTTCTTCCAGAGCTACAGGATCTCTTACCCTTAGTTGATAAGCCATCTCTGGATCAAAGGCATCTAGATAATGTTGAAGTGCCAAATCAAGTAGATGTTTCATGTTATCTAGAATGGAATTGTAGATTTGATTGAACCTTATAGTAAAATCTTGAACCGTCCCGTTTGAATTCCTTTTCAATGTATTATATTCCGCCAAGATCTACAATGGATTTTTCTTTTCCCTCCACCTGGCTAAGAACAACTCATTTAGCCTCTAAGTATTAATGGAGTGAGCTTCCAAGCGAACCATTTTTTCACATCTCCATAAAAAATTGGAGCCATTAGTCTCATTTTTGCATCATCTTCATCAACCTCGTCGAAATCAATCAAATAAGCCATTTTGTCAATATGTTGTTGTGCTGTGATTCTTGGGTTGCCATAAAAAAGAGGAAGCCTTTGGCCATAGGTCTGAGGTAAAGTTGCCAACTGAACAGGTAAATAATAAGGGAGAAAATCTCACCATGACTACTGGGGGAGGGTGTACGGGAACTACAATGGGTTGTGTTGGCTGGCATGAAGATGGAGGTATGGATACAGATGTTTTCAGAGGTGAAGTAGAGGGTATGGCAGAAGATAGATTTCAAGCTCATACTGGATATAGGCTTTTTCTGCAGTCAATTGTAATTGATCAGCTAGGCTTTTAAGTTGATCAAAATTAGACCAAATCTCGTGCTCAAGTTTTGAAAACTGAGATGTCGTAGAAGGTTGATTAAGCAAAGATTTTGAGGCGGTTAAGTATGAATCAAAATTTATGGGATCAAACACTATCTTTGTAAGATAAGACTCAGACTTCGAACAAAATAGGGATAGATCGAATTTAAGATCAAAAGGAATATCCTCAACACTCAGTATTTGATCTGGCAGGGAAGTGGTCATTTCCATTTTTTTCTTTCAGTCTCAGGGAAAGGGATTTTAGGTTTTATTAACAATCATTTAGGATCATCAATAGGAAAAGGAGGGTTTGGGTCAAGGTTTTACCTTGTATATATTTTTGAAGCCAGAATATTAACAGGGTTAAATAATATGTGAGGTAAAAAACTTCAAACTTGAGCGGAACAAAGAGAGCTTCAAACTTCATAACAAAGGAATGTATTCAAGAGAGAATTTTAAATAGGTAACGATCAAGAGCTTACCAATGGAATGAGGTTTGATTGAACTTGTGATTTGTAAGCTTCTTCTCTTTTTGAACAAGCTATGAAAATCCTTAACGGAATCATCTGGATCAGGATCTAGATTTTGATCTTGTTTGTCTCCTCGAAGCCAACTCTACAAACTTGACACTGCAATTATGGAATCAACCTTTGTGAAAATTAGCCCTATCATCTAGAGGACCAAATTCCAATGAAAACTTATCGTACACCCAGGGAAATTGAATATTTCGTTTCCCCGACAATGGTGACAATATGTTATCACTCCTCTGGATCTCGAAGGCTGAGGAAGAGTCCATCTGAGGTAACCACAGACCAATCTTTTGACTTGGTAGCTAGCCCTACTAGGCCATAGAGGGCTCTATCTAAAGAATCACAGCTAAGAGGGCTGGACAGATTAGGGTTTTAGGCTAGGTATAAAGTGTAGAGATTGTTTTGATTTTATTTGATTGGGTTATTGTTAGACGAGGGTATTAACTAAAAGAGGCTAGGTCATGACAAACCAGATATGATTGCAGACATTCAAAGGGGAAAGGTAGGAAGGAGGCTTAGCACTTAAAAGGTGATTTGGTGAGATGGTTTAAGACTGATGAGGTGTTAGGAAGAGCATAGGAGATGTATTCTTCCTAAACTAAAGAAAAATGGACAAATTATGATAACTTTCCCAAAACAAGGCATGAGAAAACATGTATTCTGCCTATCAACTTGAAAATTACAATATAACCAACATAAAATGGTTTATGAACTTACCAAAAATTCATACAAATGATAAAAAATAAGAAACAATGCTAAACATCCATACCACATGTATCCCAAAGAAATAGTTCCAACTCATCTATGAAAACTAGCCAAATTCTGATACAATAGTGTCTATGATGAGTTGTGCAACATCCAACTAAGCCCAACCTCTGAAAAGAGTGAAGAAAGGGAAGACATAGACATCAAAACAACCTTTTCTCATCCTCAAGGGTCAAATCCTTGATTTGAGGAAGAGTTCCACAAAAGTCTGAACCGATACCTAGAGTGTAGGGAGCTCTAAGTGACTCCTCCCTAATTACATTGAAACTGACTCATTTGACTTGATGAAGTCTATTTACTTATCGTATTTATCCCTAGGTAATAGTAAAAGACCCTAATTACATTTACAATATAAATTACATAAGTAAAAAGTTAATTTCCAAAAATTAAAATCAAATCTGGAGAAACACAATGAAAAATCAGGCAAATGGTCAAGTGCACCATCTTTTTGTCAAGTGTGCCCTTACAGTGTCGTATGCGCACTCCATCTTACAGGCTATGTTTGGTTGCCTTCCCGGTGTCCACATTGAGCCTAGTATAGCTCTTTGGAAAGCTTGTCCTATCTAGTTTCTAAATCTACCTTTACCAAAATGGGCTTGATTTGACCCTCCAAAATTTTATTCTCCCAAGATTGGTCTGTGCGCAATGCCTAAGCAAAAAATGAGGTAGAAACATGATTTTTGCTTCTTTTTTTCCCTTTTCACCTATTATTTTTGCAAACAAAGGCTGGAAACATGGTTTCCTTAGATGTATTTGTCATTATGAATCCAGTGGTGGTCTCCATTTTCTCAAAAAGTGCCCCAAAAAAGTGTGTAGCGCCTAGGGCACTATGCGTTTGACCATGCTGCTGATATAAAATTGCCTAAAAAATCACCGAAAAGACAATATTTGGAAAAATGAGCCAAGAGGCTTAAAAATTAGTCAAGTAGTTGATGTTGATGTGGCTAGGCTTGGAGTGAAGACTCTGCAAGTATATCAAGCTTCTTCTTCTCTTCTTGGTGAGTTAGGGCTTCAATTTTTGCCTTTGCACCCTTGAGCTTTGCCCTTGCATTTATTTCTCTGTTGGCATATTGTTTTTTGATATTCCTTTGAATGTCATTTTGTTGATTAGCCTTGTCTAGGAGCTTCTCTAAATGCTGATTGACCTTATCAAGACAATCCTCCCAGTTCTCATTATTCATATGGCAAACTGCTCATTCCATGTGAGCTCATTTGCAAGCTTAGCCTCCTTTTGTTTCTCTGGTTCTAGAGCTCTTTTCAGTCCTCTAGTCCTAGTTCTACTTTTTGGTTCTTGCTCTTCTTCAGGTTCACCATACCTATCATAAGGCTCATCATGTAATGCCTTGGCCTTCATTGCTTCCCTTTTTGCCTTGATGAGCCCAATCTCCATGACATCATGTTTAGCTTGAAGCTGTTGATTTTCACCTCTCTAATTTGATATGGAGATCCTTGATGAGTGCATTTTTTTCCTTGATGACAATGCTAATGTCCTTATTGTCATCATGCTTACCTAGCTCAACCAAGTCAAAATCATGCTCTGTCTCATGGAGGTACTCCTCCTCATACAAAATCTTTGTCTCTGTCATCTTCTCTTTTCCTTTATGTACCTGCTTAGTTGGTGAAGAAGGCAAGGCCCCTCCCACAATCTATGGGGCAAACACCTGCCTATGGCCTCTTTAATAAGTGTGTGCCAATGTGCCCAAATCTTCCCTTTTAGTCTTGATGACCTCAACCTGCTCAATCTGCTCTGGCTCACTGATCTCATCTCTACTAGGTGACTGAATATGCTCATGAAATGGTGATGGTGAAGGTGGCTAATCTGATGATGATGAATGAACTATAGGCTGAATTGGAGGAATGGAGGTGGAATTATGATATGATGAAGGGACATTTTGAACATTTTGAATAGATGGATCAGTGAATATGGGATTGGCTATGAAGGTACTCCATGCAATCTTTAGCTCTTTGAGATGATAGAGGACTAATATTTTGATGGGGGAATGATGAAAAATAATCTTCATTTGATGTTCATGCTCCCTTTTCTGGACAGTATATGTCATCTTATCAATGCTTTGGAAAAGGTAGTAGGGTTTGTTGAGCATTTTTACCCCTAGTGAAATGAATTAATAGTCGAATGTGATAGGAATGAAGCCTAAAATATCTACCTTCACATGAAAAGTATTTCATGATAATCTTCATCATTGGGGCATATCTAGCCAGGAGGTGAGAAAAAGGAAAATAACTCTTCCTCCCATTTTGATACCTTGGTTTTATGAAAGGCTCATAGTAATGTGTCTCCAACTCACCTTGTTTAAACAATTTCTCCCCAACATCTGGGATCCCGGTGGCAACTGATATAATGGAAGTAGATAAATTAAAAGTGACACCAACTCCATGATGAGTGCGTTTTTTTCCTTGATGACAATGCTAGTGTCCTTACTGTCATCATGCTTACCTAGGCAAGCCAAGTCGAAATGTTGCTCTGTCTCATGGAGATCCTCCTCCTCATACTGAATCTTTATCTCTATCATCTTCTCTTTGCCTTCGTGTACCTGCTTTGTTGGTGAAGAAGGTAAGGACCCTCCTGTCACATGGAATGAGTCGATCTTGCGGACAAGATAGGCCTTCCTAGAATCTAAAGAAGACCTAATGACAAGCAAACCAACCAGACACTATCTTTCTCTAAATATGCTTTAATAAACTATAGCAAACAAGTGTTTTTAGGGCCTACCTTTGGTCCAACGCAAGCTTGTGGATGCCCTCGCTCCTTTGATACAAATGAGGTCCTTTTCGCGAATCTGCAAACACAAGCAAGGCAAACAAATTAAATAGCACCTGAAAAACCAATTGCATAAAACATATTTAACATGAAAGTCAAGGAGTCCATGAAACAAATAACATAAGGTACTTGTTGAGAAAAATTAGTTTGATTGTATTCATTCAAAAGAAGAAGAACCTTACAACCTTTGCCTTGACGCTGTATAAGCTCCTCCCAGGGTCCAACAAGAAGTCTCCTCTACTTTGACAAGTTTCACTCACTCCCCAATGAAGCCAAAAAGGTATGTGATCTCTCCTCTTAAGCTCAACCAGGGAGTCTTAATTTCACCAGCATTTACCCTCAAAATGTTCAGCTTCTAACCTCTCTAGTCCTCACCCCAATGCTTGTATTTATAGTGCAATGGAGAGAAGTTACTAGGTCCTCCTTCAAAGGGATAAAGCCCTCCTTCAAAGGGATAGCTCCTTTAGTCGAGGGATTAGCTCCTTCTCTTTTGGGATGCATGAACCACCTCAGAGCGAACAATCCACGTCAAAATTCCTTCTAGAAAACTATAGAATTAACCCAAAGTGAGTTTTTTAAGATAAAACTTGTGCCTTTTGACTTTCACAGGGGTCCACACCTACACCGTTAGGGACAGAGCGGGTAGGTACGCAACTTTTGTACACATAAGGTGCGGTACCGCAGGTGACCATGAGAGAAAGTGCGGAACCAGAGTTACATTGATTTTTAATGTCTTTCTCCCATTTCCAAAGCTTGATTTGAAGAGCTGAGGTCCTAGACTTGCTCAGGAGGACAATACAAGTGATGATAGACCCATACTGACTGCAAATAATCATGGTGATGATATTTTTGTGTAACAGATTGCCCCCTAAAGTGCGAAGTCTGTAGTAGATGAGGATTTCATTTATCATATAGGAAGAGTGAAGTACTTTATCATTTCGAGGATCATCTTGTGGAGAGCCTGGTCGGAACCTGTAAAAACATTCAATGCAAGATATATATATATATATATATATATATATATATATATATATATATATATATATATATATATATATATATATATATATATATATATATATATGAGATCATATCATCGCTGAGGTAGGCATTCCCATACTCAGATCAAAACTAACTAGAAAACTATCTACTGCTCTGATATAGGAATGATCTTGTAAAACATCACAAGTATAGACTCTGTTATGCTCTTAACCTGCAAAGCGATACCCAAACATAGAATTTGCGAAGAAAAGGTACCGAGAACACAAAATATGCGAAGAAAATATACCCAGAGCACAGAATAGCAATGATTTTATTATCCAGAGAGAAATGTTCACAGGCCTCTTCGAGGGGGCAACCTCCAATAGAGCAGAGCTCGATTACAAAACAAGACACAATACTCCTCGCAGGGAGTCTCTATCCTTTATATATGACTCATACATGCAATACCATGAGCCAATATTGTGGATTTTATTAATACCATCTATCTAATACTACCACCCACTTACCATCTAACTAATACTTCCGCCCATTTGCAACTAACTGTGGTCCCGTCATTAATTGCAGGTTAACCACTTACAATTATTAATATGGGCTTTATTGACTCTTGACTATGACGTGATCCCATGACATAAATAAGGGGGTTAGGGTGGGACCCTAACATGCCCTCCCCCTTAAGACTAGCCTTGTCCTCAAGGCTGAAGCTGCGGAAACTGCTGAAGAATAGCGGCTGGTTCCCAAGTTGCATCTTCCGGCGAGGTGTCTTTCCATTTGATTAGGACCTCCGTAATCACGCGGCCACGCAGGTGCTTGTCTCGTGTGTCTAGAACCTGTTCAGGTTGAAGCCAGATTGATCCTTCTTCATCCAATTCAGGTAGACTGGTTTGAACTCGGCAATTGTTCCCAATCACTTTCTTGAGGCACGATACATGGAAAACTGGGTGGATTTTTGCTGTAGGTGGCAAAGCCATCTTGTAAGCCACTTCTCCAATGCGCTGAAGTACTTGATATGGTCCGTAGAATTTTGGAGAGAGCTTTTGACAGCCCTTGTCTTTGAGTGATGTTTGCTTATATGGTTGCAGCTTCAAAAAGACCTGATCCCCTTCTTGAAATTGGCGCTCTGAGCGATGTTGGTCAGCCTGTTGCTTCATACGGTTCTGAGCTTGATGAAGATTCTCGCGCAAGTGGGCCAGCATGGTTGCACGGTGTTGTAAGAGTTGATCCACTGCTTGTACTTTGGAGCACCCCGTGAGATAAGAAGTAGGGGATGGCGGAAGTTGTCCATAGACTTCTTCATAGGGAGTCATTTTGGTGGTGGCATGATAGTTGGTGTTATACCACCATTCCGCCAGAGGTAACCACTGTGCCCAAAGGTGTTGTTTTTCTGAAGTGAAACACCTAAGGTAGGTTTCTAGGCATTTGTTGACGGCTTCGGTTTGACCATCTGTTTGCGGATGATATGAAGTACTGAGTTTGAGTTGAGTGCCTTGTATTCTGAAGAGCTCCTGCCAAAAATTACTGGTGAAGATTGGGTCGCGGTCGGACACAATCGAAGTGGGCATGCCATGCAATTTGAAGATTTGATCCATGAAAGTTTGAGCAACCAAAGTAGGTGTGAATGGTTGGGGTAGAGCGCAGAAATGAGCATACTTCGATAGTCGGTCCACAACCACCATGATGACTGATTTGTTCCCAGACTTTGGAAGACCTGTAATGAAATCCATGGAGACCTCCATCCAAATTGACGCCGGAATGGGCAATGGTTGTAATGTGCCTGGTGTGTTGACGGTTTCCCCCTTGTGGCGTTGACAGACGTCACATTCTGCTACAAAAGTAAGGATGTCCTGTTTCATGCCGGTCCAAAAAAATGATCTTCTGGTGCGAGCGTATGTCTTCTGAAAGCCCGAATGTCCTGCAATGGGAGAGGAGTGCAATTCTGCCAAAATGCGACTTTTGAGGGTGGATGTTGGTGATATGACGACTCTGTCCTTGTAGCGAAGAATATCATTCTGCCACGAGTAGCCCTTGCTGGAATTAGGATCTGCTTGTAATTGAGAAATGAGTTGGGAGAGCTTAGGATGTGAAAACCATTCCCCTCGAGCCTCTTCAATCCAGTCTGGAATGGGGAGGGATATTGCGAGCAGAGTACTTTCCTCCTCAAATTGGCGTGACAATGCATCTGCTACCCTGTTGTCTTTCCCTTTCTTGTAAATGATCTCATAATCATAACCCAGCATTTTGGCTAACCATTTATTTTGTTGGGGGGAAGATAGGCGTTGCTCCAAAAAATATTTAAGACTGTGATGATCTGTGTGGATTTGGAAACGTCGCCCCAACAAGTAGGGTCGCCAGATCTCAACTGCATGTAAGATGGCCATCATTTCCTTCTCATAGGTAGATTGGCCCAAGTTCTTCCCACTTAGTTGTTGGCTGGTGAAGGCCAATGGTCGCCCTTCCTGCATTAAGACTGCTCCAATACCTATTCCCGAAGCATCAGATTCAATGACAAATGTTTTGGTGAAGTCCGGTAGGGCTAAGACCGGAGTGGAACACATGGCTGTTTTGAGAGCGGTAAATGCCTGTTGTGCTTCTTCGTTCCAGAAGAAGGAATTTTTCTTGAGAAGTTGCGTCAGGGGCTTCGCTATGCGGCCATAGTTGTGGACAAATTTACGATAATAGCCTTTGAGACCAAAAAATCCTCTCAAGCTTTTCAAGGTCTTAGGTTGAGGCCATTCTTGCATTGCCTGGATCTTTTTGGGATCAACCTTGACACCTTCACGGCCCACAATGTGGCCTAAATACTCAACTTCTTCCATGCCAAACGCACACTTAGACATTTTGACAAATAGTTTATGCTTGTTGAGCAGTTGCAAGAGGATATCTACATGCTTAAGATGTGCTGCCCAAGTGCCACTATAGATGAGGATGTCATCGAAGAAGACCAGGACAAATTTTCTGAGATATGGTCTGAGGAGGTGATTCATAAGGCTCTGAAAAGTAGAGGGAGCATTACAGAGGCCAAATGGCATGACCAAGAACTCATAATGGCCTTCATGAGTTCTGAAAACTGTCTTGGGAATGTCAACTTCCTTCATGCGAATTTGGTGGTAGCCTGAGCGAAGATCCAATTTAGTGAAGAATTGAGCCCCATTGAGTTCGTCCAGCAAATTGTCAACCACTGGGATGGGAAATTTATCTTTGACTGTTAACTTATTGAGGGCCCTGAAGTCTGGACACATCCGCCACTCCCCATCTTTCTTGAGGACCATGACGACTGGAGATGAGTAAGGACTAATACTAGGACGAATGACACCTGCTTCCAACAATTCCTTGATGATTTTTTCTATTTCATTCTTTTGGGTGAACGGATGTCTGTATGGCCGCACATTTAGGGGTTGGGCCCCTGGGACCAATGTGATGCTATGATCATGTTCTCCTCGCGAGGGTGGAAGTTCATGAGGTTTGTCAAAGACCGTCCGATGTTTATTCAAAATCTGTTGCATCTCAGGATGAATTGGCGAAGACATGGTATCTACTACCTGGATGGCATTAAATTGAGCTACTACTCCATGATGGCCCTTTTTTAACAATTTTTCCATACGATGCGAGCTTATGATAGAAGGGGCTCCTGCTTGTAGCCCACAGAGGGTATGTGTGTAGTCGTTCTGCTTAAAACTCATATATAACTCCTGGAAATCCATTGTGATTGGCCCAAGAGTGCGGAGCCATTCCGCACCTAGGACAATGTCGCAACCCCCCATGTGTATTGCAAACATGTGGGTTTTCAATTGATAATCCCCCATTTGAAGTTTGACATTTTCACAGCGACCTTCACATTTCATTGTGCCTCCATCTGCAATCTGGACTTGGAAGTTAGAAACTGCTCGGACATAACAATGTGCTGCTTCAGCGATCTTTTGGTGGATGAAATTATGGGTACTTCCACTATCAATCAAAACTATTACTGGCCGATGTTTAAGAAAACCCCTGATTTTGAGAGTTTGAGGTGAAGAAATTCCTGCCAATGCATGTAGCGAAATCATGGGTTCATCAGATACCATCTCCTGTTGGTTATCTTCTTCGGTCGCCTCTGATTCCTCAAGTGGTGGATCTTCCTCGGTGGAGCTGTAGTCAGTGGCATCTATTTGAAAAAACTTGTGCTCTTTGCATTTATGAACCGGGGAATATTTTTCATCACAGTAGTAACATAGTCCTTGCTTCCTTCTTTCGGCCATTTCTGCAGGTGACACCTTTTGAACCTTAAGTGTTTGGGTCATATTGGGAGCCTGTGAGGGACGACCTTTAGCGGTAAAGTTGGGGTGGCTGGATTGAGCTGCTAATGCCCTTTCCACCTTACGGGCTACCTGGCAAGCCTCGTTCCATGTGGGGGGGTGGTGGAGTAGAACCTGAGCTTTGATGGCTTCTTTAAGACCGCTGATAAAGCATTCCATGTAGAATTCATCTGTGAGACCCTTAGTGTAGAAGGCTAAGGCTTCAAAAGCGGTAATATATTCATCCACTGTACCCGTCTGTCGGAGCTTAGTGAGACGCCCCAAAAAAGAGTCTTCCTGTTCAAAGCGATTTCGAAGAGCTTTGGTAAATTGGCCCCAACTCTTAAATTGTCCATTGCAACGCTGATACCATTCCTTCCATTGCCATCGTTCACTGTCCAAGTACATGGTGCCCACCATAAGCTTAGTCCCCTCATCTATGATATGATTCAATTGAAAATACTGCTCCATTTGTGCTAGCCATGCGGACGTGTGAGAACCGTCAAATTTATGCATATCCAACTTGGGAGGTCTCTGAGTGGGTGGTGGATGGGTGTGCCAGACGTGAGGGGAGTGGCTAGACTCTCCCTCATGGTATTCATGATCCTTATACTCCTCCTCGTGGGCTGGCTCCTTGCCCTTGTCATGTAGTAGGCACTCTAATCCTTTAAGATGCTTTTCGACCCTTTCCACCACAGAGTGGAGGGAGTGCACCTCTTCTTCTATTTTTTCTATCCTTTCATTGGCCATTGCTTGAGCGCGAGTTTCTACCATACACCCGTCTGACTAAAATTTGGGACCGCCGAATTTTTTTTTTTGCCAAGAATTGAATGGTACCACCTTGCTCAGCTCGTCGTCCTGATTCTGATGGGCTAGGTCACCAATAAGCGCCCGGGAAGATCTTTTTTTTTTTTTTTTGAAAACTCCTAACGGAGTTTTACTCCTTTCTGATCAATACTGCAGTCGCCAAATCCTCAAAATGTCAATGCCACCAAAAGTCCCGCGAAAATTATATCCAGGTACAGGAACCCTTTTCAACTACTCCGATCTGGCTAATCTAGGAGATCTGGCTGGTGGAACAACTGCTGCTGCTG
Organism: Pinus tabuliformis; assembly: GCA_031772625.1. Classification (NCBI taxonomy): domain Eukaryota; kingdom Viridiplantae; phylum Streptophyta; class Pinopsida; order Pinales; family Pinaceae; genus Pinus; species Pinus tabuliformis. Next base: position 175,604,066 of record CM062806.1, read on the forward strand.
ATCTGGAATATCAGATCTGGTGGATCTGAGAGATCTGAATGGTGGAACAACTGCTGCTGCTGATCTGGAATATCAGATCTGGTGGATCTGGGAGATCTGAATGGTGGAACAACTGCTGCTGCTGATCTGGAATATCAAATCTGGTGGATCTGAGAGATCTGAATGGTGGAACAACTGCTGCTGCTGATCTGGAATAGAAGATGTGTGATCCCTCGAGCGAAAGGGAACTAAGGTCTTGGGGAGTGTCAGGTGCTACAGATCGCAATATACATAAGGGTCGGACAGAAGTACTCGGCCCAATGTTTCAGGGCTCTAACTAAAGAGGATCGACCGTACCCTTAGCCGTACAACCCGACTACCCTATCGTACGGGCGAGTAATCTCTCCGAGTGCTGTTCTCGGTGTACTGTAGCAACAAGATGGCCGAAGGTTTATCTATGGCGAGGTTTCAAGGGAGCTAGGGGGCTTCCGATATACCCTGAGGGTACGTGGAAGACAGTCCGTGCGCGGTTCTGTCTAATGCGCTACTACTCGAAGGGGTACCCACAGGGGTTACAAGGGAGTCCAACAGACGTGACCACCTCTTGTATTTCCTGCGTGCATGCCTCCCCAAATCCGCAGGTTTATGAGCTTAACGACAGATCTCGTGGTTTAAAGACGCCAGAACACGTCTCTAGCCTAAATTTTTTTTTGCTAAAATTTGGAGATCCCACCGAGCCCTGGAAAGCGCTCTGATACCACTTGTTATGCTCTTAACCTGCAAAGCGATACCCAAACATAGAATTTGCGAAGAAAAGATACCGAGAACACAAAATATGCGAAGAAAATATACCCAGAGCACAAAATAGCAATGATTTTATTATCCAGAGAGAAATGTTCACAGGCCTCTTCGAGGGGGCAACCTCCAATAGAGCAGAGCTTGATTACAAAACAAGACACAATACTCCTCGCAGGGAGTCTCTATCCTTTATATATGACTCATACATGCAATACCACGAGCCAATATCGTGGATTTTATTAATACCATCTATCTAATACTACCGCCCATTTACCATCTAACTAATACTTCCGCCCATTTGCAACTAACTGTGGTCCCGTCATTAATTGCGGGTTAACCACTTACAATTATTAATATGGGCTTTATTGACTCTTGACTATGACGTGATCCCATGACATAAATAAGGGGGTTAGGGTGGGACCCTAACAGACTCATGTGAACACAGTATGGGCGCAGCCATCTGTTTATGAATAGTCCACAACATAATGAATACAAAATTCCTCGCAACCTGGATGGCGGAAACTAGATCCAGGGTCTTCATTTCTACTTCCCGAAATAGTACGATTCTATCCATGCGAATAAATGTGTTGATGTCGAACATAGTAGAAACCACTTGATTACCAGTCAATGATGTAAACTGTTAACAAGTGTGAGAGAAACCACCAGTGATATCAATGTCTCTCAAAGTACCCAGTACAATCCATGAGATGTGAATAAATGTGTTGATGTCGAACATATCACGGAATCCTTCAATCGAAAGTCAATGATGTAAACTGTCGTCAAAGGTGAGAAACCTGCCATTGAGGCATGCAGATCTCAAGGTACTGACGATTCCTAGATCATCTTTCTAGATAATGAGCTGATGTCGATAGAAAGCGATCCGTCGTAGGCAAGCCCACAACACAAAATCATAGATTAAGTTGAAGAAATTTAGTTGCAAGGACTGACTCAGGGATGGTCAAGATGGATGACAGATATTTTGCAGATGAATGGCTTATTGGCAGTGACCTCTTGAACACATAACGACACGACAGATGGCTTGGTGATAATTGACCCAAAGTTAATACCCAGAAACCGGCTGAAGACTTTCAATGTGGTTTGATCAACTGTTAGGCAAAGGATTTCCCAACCCAGGTGAATAAAAGTGTCGTGTTCAAGAGTGGTTATAAAGTATGACAAACAAACTCATTTTCCTCTCTTTTCCCCCACGATTTCTGGCAAGTACCTCTTTATTTTTGACAAGCTTGAGGAGGATAACATTTGCTTGATTATAAGCTCATCCTTCGGATGAGTCCAACTTAGTTTAAATTCGAACCCTAAGAAGGAGTGGTTCGTTCCTGTTTGTAATTGAACAAGTCCTTTACTGTGAAATTTTAACGAGTCCAGTATAGGAGAAACTCAACGTTTTTCAATTTTAGAGAGTCTGAAAAAACTTAAGAAGACTCTAGGGTTGACCTTTTTCATAAATTTGTGTCTCCCAAGCCCGAAAAAGTATAAGATAATACTTGAGAGAACCGCTTGATCTTTTACGACCAAGGAGTACTTTTCGTTATTAGTGCCCTTGACCCGAGAAAGTAAAAAAGTGATCAATGACACGTCATTTTATAACCAATATCGAATTCGAAACGACAAAAATCCGGCAATCTTTTCACGTTTTTAAAGTCAGAAAATAGCTGTAAGTGGACCGTCTTTTAATTCCGTTTTAACGAGTTTAAAAGAAACACTCGACAATCTTTTCATGTTTTAGGAGTTAGAAAAGAGCTTAAAGATGACTCTACATGTTTTTCTGTCGAAAATGATAGATTTCACTTGAATAATCCTTTATTCTGCACAAAAACACAAACATTACTCATACCTGTTTGAAATAGATAAAAGCATCGCAAAATACCTTTTCAAAGTGAAAAATAAACAAATTTGCGATTTATTTACTCAAAAAACTTATAAAAAGGGCCTTTGTCGATTCATTTTTACCGTTTGAGTTTGGGTGAGAAAATAATGCTTTTTCTTAGAAAACTTCCCGTGAAGATTGTGGAAAATTCAACCGTCGGAATCGAGCGCCGTCTTCTCCAGGTAATCCACATCATCCTACTCTTCATTTTCAACCGTTTAGTTTTTTGTTTTAGTCCTTCATTTCATTTTTTGGGAGGGTTTTAGGCGCAAAACCCACGCGCGGGGGTCCGCAGGGTTACCTTTGCGGACTCGCGGACCCCGACTTTTTCTCGATTGGGAAAAAACTCGGGGTCCGCACCTTCCGTGTAGACAAAGTGCGGACCCACGCACTGTGTCTAACTCGGAGGGTGCGTACCCCACCGCAAGGACCAATGGACCAATTCTAAAAAATGGACCAATCAAAATGTTTTATAGCAATTTAATTAATCTTTATACTTGATGCATAGAGTACATCATGCTAGATTGGCGTGAACGAGAGCGTGAGGACGTGGATGCTACCGCATGGAATCATCAGCCTTCACTTGATTCTTTGAGGGCGTGCAGACTGTACAAATTCTGGGCCATTCCTGGCATGAGGGCTTAGGTGGATTTCTTACAGTGGCTGGTTGACAGATGGAGCATACAGGACCAGTGCTTTTTCATTGGCGGCCACCAGCTCGAAATCGAGCCGGCGGAAATTTATTTCTTGACTGGTTTTCCTAAGAGAGGCGAAGACTTGACTCTGCACCGGACTAGGCCAGGTGGCCAGTCTGTCGATAGCCTCCGGCTAGAGTACTGCAACAGCCAGGCTAGAGACAAAGAGATAGACATAAAGACCATATCCCGTCCTGAACTCATGGTGATTGCGTTTACTGTCACCAGACTTTGCGGAGCTGCCGCATTACATATTTCCACTGGATCCCAGATGCGTATGGCAGTTGATTGCTTTCGAGGCACCATCTTCAACTGGTGCAATGCTGTGCTGGCCAATGTGAAAGGCCAACTGACCAGGGCCAAAAGCGGACGACTAAAGACCTTTGGTTATGGGGCTTTGGTCGTGAGTTTTGGCCTGGAGAGGGTTCCTATGCTGATCCCACAGCAACTTACAGTTGGAGCTGGGTTTCCTCGAGAGCCCAAACTGATGCGATGGGTCGCAGTCATGGCTCGTCACCCGGACGAGAGGACAAAGGTTGCTCGGTTCAAACCTGAGTATTTCCAATGGTTGGAAAACCAGGTCTTTTCCATTCAGGATTTCCCTTATGCTGGGATAGATTTTCGTGGTGACCCAGACATGGCTCTTCCACCAAGAGAGTAGTGGGACGAGTCAGGTAAAATCCTTTTTAACTTTTTCTTATTTTAATTTTTTTTTTTTTTAATTTTTCCATCGTCTTAAATTGATAGTAAAAATTTCAAATGCAGATGTGGGTCCACAGCGACCAGCCGCTCTCCGGCCTTTCGAGAGAAGGCAACCAGTTGCACCCGCACCAGCCCCACAGGACGAATCAGCAGAGGTTTTGGCCGAGTTGGAGGGTCATCTTGAGCGCTTGACAGGGGATATTCCTGAGACCACTATAGACGACATTCCTCGTCGACTTCAGCGCTATGTGATTGGAGTCCCGGGACCTTTTAGGAGGTTCCTTTGCAAGGTGGCTCGGGCAGTGGTTTATTATAGAGATCATCACCAGTAATAGGATGATCGCCCATTGTGGGCACATGTGACATTTTTGTTTTTTGTACCTATCATTTTTGCCGATCATATGGTGTTTTTCAACCTATGATTGAGGACAATGTATTTTTTGACACACTCCTATATATATATATCACTATTACCAGCTTATCCTGTAAATCATGTTATGAAATGGTTTTAAATTTACATGTATGATTAGCAAATGTCTATTTAACATTCGAGAAGCAATTGCATCTGCTAATGTATTTAAAGACCTTGGAATATGCTGATATTCAATGTAATCAAATTCACGTTCCAAGAGATGCACTCTCAAGAATAATCTCAATAACACTGGATTTCTAATGGCATACACTCTATTAAGTTGAAATACAATGAGTTCAGATTCTAACCTCACTATCAAACTCCAAATCCCAAATGAAATAGATTCAGATAATAACTCAATCACTGCACTATACTCTGCAATGTTGTTTGTTGTTTGAACGAGGCTTACCCCATGCATAGAAACTAACTCGTCAGAGGGCGAATAGATAACCCAAGCTGCGGAAGAGATCTTCCGTGTATTATGACAAGCACCATCAGAAAATCCAATGTATGTTTGGAGAGGCATCGACATCTGCAATATCAAGAGTAAAACCAAGATAAGCAGGAAGAATGATGGAAAAACACTCTCTAAGCTAAGCACACTTTTTAAACTAAAACACACTAGCTAGAAAGAAAAACTAACCTAAGTAAAAAATCTCCATACCCATTCTTTTAAGCATAATACCTCTTCAGGTAAAGACCATTTCTGGGTTTACCTAAAGAGTCCCCGTCAAAGTCTACCAATTCATAGGCCCCTTTTGCTGGCTTTGGCTTGACAATATAGGGACCATGCCACATAGGAACGAATTTTCCAGTGCCTAATTTATCATTGGCTTGATCATATAATAACACTAGGTCTCCTGTAGAAAAATTTTGAGGGATCACATCTCGATCATACTGAGCTTTCATACGTTTTGCGTGAGTCTCGATCGCCAATGCAACATCACGTCGATTCTCATCTAATTGAGCTAAGTATAACAAACGATTTTCCTCTTCGGAAGTGGCTGGAAGTAACTCGATGGCCATTTGCAGTGACGGGATTTCGCATTTAATGGGTAACACAGCTTCCAAACCATAGACTAGTTGGAAAGGGGTGAACCCTGTTGATGTTTTTACTGAAGTTCCGTACGCCCAAAGTGCTAAAAATAGCATGTTGTGCCAATTTGACCAATGAATCCCAATGATTTGTCGGATCATGATAACTAAAACTTTGTTGATGGATTCAACCAGGCCATTCGCTTGTGGATAATAAGGGGTTGAACTATCGTGACGTAAACCAAGCTGGCCTATAAGTTTGGTCATCATAACGTTTTGAAAATGACACCCATGATCAGTGATTATCACTTGTGGGACACCAAACCTAGCAATTATATGATTGAACACAAAAATTGCAGCTGTTTTGCCATCTGCCTCAAATGTAGGCATCGCCTCGGCCCAATTAGTAAAATAATCTACCGCAAGGATGATATACACATGCCCCCTGGCTGAGTGAGGGTTACATGTAATAAAATCGATACCCCATTTGGCAAAAGGACCAACGACAATTATAGGGTGGAGAGGAGCAGGTGGAGAGCGCATCTTACGATAAAAAATCTGGCAGTTGTGCCATTTTCGGACGGCCGTAATACAATCTTTAAACAAGGATGGCCAGAAATAGCCAGGGCGCAATATCTTTTGGGCTGTGGCATACCCAGACATATGACCGCCGTACGCTCCAGAGTGACAGTCATTTAGAACCCTTTCAGCCTCTTCGTGAGTTAAGCAACGTCGAAAAATAGAGTCCGCCCCACGGCGATAAAGAGTATCTCCAATAATTTTGAATTGTTGGGACTGGAATCGAATTTTCCGATGTTCCGACCTTGAAATTTCTGGCCGAAAGGATTGGGTCTGGAGATAGACGATGATATCCCCATACCACGGATCTAAAGTGCTGATTAGAAACAAAGATTCGTCTGCAATGGGCTCCTCTGCCACAGTTTCCGTGTCAGCACGTGGGAAGTCACACATTAACTCTGCAAAAACTAAAGATTTCTTAGACTTAGATGTCTCAAACTCCAAGTCGAACTCCTGCAGGATAACGATCCATTTAGAGTACTTTCCCCCTAGCAATTTCTTGGTCAAAATGTAGATCATAGGGTTGCAATCCGAAATTACCGTGGTTTTACGTAGTAAAATGTAGTGACGAAAATGTTGGACAGCTTGAATGGATGCTAATGCCAATTTATCCACATGTGAGTATTTTAGCTCAGTTGGATTTAACGTTCGACTAAGGTAATATATCACATGTTCCGTTCCGAATTCACCTTCCTAAACTAAGACCATTCCAATGGTGGAATGGGAGGTGGCGAGATACAAGAAGTAATCTTGGTTGTAGTTGGGAGGATGCAACAACGGTGCATGGGTCAACGCATATTTGAGTGCATCAAAAGATTTCTGAGCTATCTCATCCCAAGAGAATTGAGTGTTTTGCTTCAACAACTGGGTAAAACCCTTTGTAACCTCGGCGTAGCTAGGAATGAATTGTCGTAAAATTTTTTCTTTCCCCTGCAAACTTTGGAGTTGGCGAAGACTCGAAGGAGGAGGCAATTTGATGATAGCTTTGACCTTTGAGGGATCAACGTGAATGCCGGCTTTCGAAACTACAAATCCCAGCAATCGACCCGTTTCTATACAAAAGACACATTTGTGTGGGTTCAACCGAATACGATAATGCCTACACCTCATAAAGATTGCTCGTAAATGGACAAGGTGATCAGCTCGATGTAAAGAGTGAGCAGGCAAATCATCAAGATACGGTTGCACAATGTGTTTGATGTCATGAAACGCATAAGACATCGCCCTTTGAAAAGTTGCTCCGGCATTCTTAAGCCAAAAAGGCAATTTGCAATAAGCAAATGTCCCCCATGGACAAATGAAAGCAGTTTTTGGTTGATCGACAGGTAGAATGTTGATTTGATTGTATCCGGAAAAACTGTCCATAAAGGAAAATATTTCGCTGCCAGCACAATCATCAATGATTTGATCGATATAGGGAGTTGGGTAATTGTCCTTTGGATAGGCTCGATTAATGTCCCTATAATCGATGCATATTCTTATTGTTCCCTGCTTTTTGTTAACCAGAACAATATTCGATACCCAATCCGTTAACGGGATCGGATAAATGAAACCTGCTTTCAACAGTTTTTCAACTTCTGCTTTAATTGCAACAGCTTTTCATGGGTGAATCTGATGCAAATGTTGTCGGACGAGTATAGTGTCCGGGTAAGTCTTGATCTCATGAACAACAATCGCGGGATCAATTCCTGGCATTTCCTCATAGGACCAGGCAAACACGTCACGGAATTATTGAAATAGGGCCTTATATAATTGAATTTTGTCATCTGTACACGAGGAACCTATATGAATGTCTTCAACAATTCCGGGCTTAACTGAAATGTCAATAGGAATAGTTCGAGAGATGTTTCCTAAATTTAACTCTGAATCGGGATGTTTCATTTGATTCTGAGGTTCCTTGACATATTCAGTTGTAAAAATTGATGAGAAATCATTTTCAAAATGATCATCCTTAGGTAAAAACGAAGATCTGTGATGGAGATCTTCCCATGGTAAATCATCTACACATAGGATTTCACGAATTTGCTCATCAGAGTGAACAATTTTAGAAAACGTAGTTAAATCCGAGGTTGATGAGAAAAGTGATTCCTCACGGACCACATTCATTAAGTCAATTTCGGTTGAACCCAGGTCGGTAAAAGACTGCACGGCTTCATAGGCAATTTCATATGGACTCAAAGGCATGGAATTACCAAATGAGTCTATCTCAGATTCAGAAGGGATGATCCAAGGATCATCATAAATAATGGTGTCTGATGTGATATTATGAATAGTTGCAAATGAAGATGATGCATTGAATGGAGGAAAAGGAAAAGTTCCCAGTAAACCGACATCTTTAACTAATCCTACTCCAACATCCTTATATGGGATAGTCGTTTTACCAACATGCTGAATACTCTCCGAAGAGGCTGGGTCGGATGAAAAGTAAGCCAGCTGGTCTATTGTTACGATCTTTCCATTATGTGGAAACTTTATTACTCGAAAGACCGATGAAACGACCACTGTCATAGCGTAAGACCAACTTCGACCCAAGAGAAGGTTGTAGTTTAGAGGGGCATCAACCACCTCCACATCTAGACTAACGGTTTTTCCTTCAACCCCTATAGGCAAATCCTGTAGAATGCCAAAAGGATGAAACCCACGGCCATCAAAGGCCTTAAGAATCGTCGGGGATTGATTTGGTGAAGGAGAACCAAGTGATCTCCAACATTGTATCGACATAGTGCACGTTGAGGCTCCCTCATCAGTTACAGTCCGATGAATAGGCCTGTTTTTGACTATCACTGGGATCTGGAAAGCCATTTGATGAGGGAGACGCGGTGTACTATTTTTTAGATTGAAAATTATTAGGTTCGGGTCCTGAACGTCAACAGATCCTATAGTCGACAAAAGTAATTTACGCTGTGCTGGACATGATTGCAGCACTTCCAAAGCCGACATTGCTGAGGGTGAAACAACCAAATCCTCAACAATGTTATAGTTCTGAGCCGCTCTCGCATGTGGATTGAAAGCTGACTTTCGAAGTATACCCTTAGCGGGCGGTTTTATTACTAAGTCTGGATTAGGTTTCTCGATCTGTAGTGGATCGGAACCGGGAGCTGAGGTTGATGGATTAGAATGAGAAGATTCTACTTATTTACCATCAACAGGACTTTTACTACCATAATCTTGCGATTGAGTCGCAATCCTAACATGGGACATCATCAATATGGGTTCTTCATTGGCACATGAGGAAGAACCTATCATCTTGCTGTCTTGACTTGGAAATGGATCCTTCAAAACAACAGGAGTTTGGGAACCTTTGACGATCTCCGCAACCTCTGCACGATGAGGGTAGTCTCTTGTAAAATGTTCTTCATCACAAATGAGACAAGGATAACGAGGTTTGCGCTTTTCATCATTGGATTCCGCCTTTTCAGGTTTCTCCTTTGAATTTTTGTCCGTTTTAATCTTCTTCTTTCCTTTCTTCTTCCCACCGGATTTTGATTTAGCTGTAGATGACTCTACAACGTGAATATCGGTGGAAACTTCTGCAGAAGAATATCTTGTTGGGGAATCAGGCAAGGTTATGATAGGAGAAGAATTCTTGGAAGACTTCTTCTTACTTTTAGTGTTAACCGTACCAATCATACCATCAGTGGCATGAGATCCCGAAGGAGCTGCAGCGATTTGATTTGACTTGGGAAGATCGGGGATCTTTTCGTGTAATGTACCTGACTGAGTATAAACCAAGTCAAGGTACTGTGCTTGAGCAATGACTTGCTCCTCAGTAACCACTCCAGCTTTAGCAACATCTTCAGTGATCTTCGGCAACAAAGATTTTACAAACCACTCGGCCAAGATTTGATCCGGAATAAATACCTTCACTAAACGACGTCGACGTCTCCACTCATGAATATGATCTAAAATGTACGTGGATGTTAACTATTTTAGCGAAGTTAACAATTTCGTGCCATTGTCATATCGGACGGGCAACTATAAATGAGTTAAAAACGAGGTAGCTAACTCACTAAAATTATAAAAGTGCCTCGCAGTAACTCAATGTACCACTTGGCCGCGAGACCAATTAGAGTGTGCTGGAAAAGTCTAAGACGGATCGAATCATCTGTGATGGAGTTAGACGCACACCAGAGGTGGTAAGTCATCACATGGTTCGACGGGTCCTCTCCTGATTTACCTTCGAACTTGGGAATGTCACTGGGCAACTTATTCGGCATTGGCGGCCAAAATGAAAGATAATTAATGGGATCGTTCGTTAGGCGCGACAAGTTTGGTAAGTCCAAAGTTGCGATAAACGGTAACTGCCGATTAGGATCCCTAAAACTCTGGGTCATGAGACTAGCCCCAGGAGGAGGATATCCGGGATAACTAGGGATAGGAATCGCGTTCGGGATATTGTATCCTGCCGGAAAACCAGGATTAACCGGACCGTACTGGGGTTGTTGAGGTTGTTGATAAGTGTACCCAAGATATGGTTGATACTGATAAACTGGCTGTTGGACAGCAGGACCGAATTGGTACTGTCCCTGGTACAGTTGATAGGTGAATTGTGGTTGACTTGTGACAACCGTACTTAAACCAGGTTGTCCTACAGGCATCTGAACCATAGTTTGAATCGTGGATCCAGACGGTGGTAAAGATGTCTGAGGAGTAGATACAGGAACAGTGGAAACCGGAGCTGTCGATACTCTAGAAGTAGGTGGGGTAGATTGAACAGATGTTGTGGCAGTTGCAACAGTCGTTTGAGATGGAGTACGAGGCGCAGTAGGCCCTGACTGAGAAACTACCGAAGGTACAGAAGTTTGAATGTTAGACTGGACTGGTTGCTAGGGTGTACCAGAAACTAAGGGTTGTCCAGCTTGAGATGACAACTGTACACTTGGCTTCAACACCTGTTGGGTTTGCGATGGATCCCACACTATGTTCATTCCGGGGTACTGATCCATAACAGGTTGGGAATATTGAGGACCATAACCGGGTTGAGGGTAGGATTGATAATTGAAAGGTACATTTCCTGTTCCTTGAACATAATATTGACCTTGGGGTGTTTGGAAACCTTGGTTCGAGTAATGACCTTGGGGTAGATACCCTTGAGGCACGTACTGATACTGGGGTTGACCTTGAGGTATAAATTGATACTGGGGTTGACCTTGGGGTACATATTGAGTCTGGGGTTGACCTTGAGGAACGTACTATACCGTAGGTACATACTGTCCTTGAGGTTGCCCCCCAAATGCAAATTGTGTACCTTGAGGTTGCCCCCCAGGCGTTAATTGAGGCTGCCCCCCAGGTGGTAACTGGCCACCCTGAGGTTGAGAATTTGGAATAGAACCTGACATCATAAGAATGTCTTCTACGCTCAACGGCTTTATACCATTGCTTCCAGTTAATAACCCTTGCTCAATGGGTTGAGGAGATGCTCCCGAAAAAGTACCAGAAAGTGACTGATACCTAGAGGGAACAGAAGGACCGCCGTACAAAAAAGATTCAGGCGATTGAGTAAACATGGACGACTGACCTGACATATTTACGGGAGTATAAAAACCTCTAGGATGATAAGGAGCACGAGGTGGTGAAAAACTTAACCCTAGGTTTTCCAAATAATTAGTCAAAGAAAGATACCAAGTAGTACTCCTAGGCGGACTGTAAAAAATTGATTCACGCTCCCTTAGATCAAGAACAGGTTTATTTTCAGGGATAGGGATGCCTACTTCTTCTTCCGGAGCAAGTTCTTCAATAGCAATAAGTCCAGAAGGAAGATCTTGGGTAATTACTCTTTCTACCCTAGATGAATCAGGACCACTAGAAGTTGGAGAGACAAACCTCGATGTTGGAGTAACAGGTTCAGATATCTCAGGTTCTTCACCTATGTAACTAGTAGATGAAAAACTACCAGCAAGTTCGGAAACTGAAATCGATTGCGGATCGTAACCTGTTACTAGGGTTTGGTAATTAGGATGTACAACCAATGGAGACTCTCCTTCTTCAGGTGACCCAACTTTACTACCACTAGGAGTTACGAGGACTTTCAAGCCTTCAAGCTGGCTTGGGACTTCTTCAGGAGGTTGGCCCCGAAGTCTACGGGACTACCTCAGTAAATCAGCCATGGTTACAAACTTAGGAGACTGGCCTCGAAGTCTACGGGACTGTCTTGGTAATTCAGCCACAGTTAAAAACTTTTAACTACTTCACATGTAAACAAAGTAAAATCTCAATGAAAAACCACCTAAAGCCTCTAAAGAACCAAACAAATTTGAATCACACGCCTAAAGAATCTAGAGATCAAACACACACAAACAGTAACTTTCCGAACCGAAAACACTAGTTGGTGATGAAATCCAACGTCGCAGAATTCAGTACAGAAATGGCGGTTGGAACAGTTACCCCGGAAACCTACTTAATGAATAGACTAGACCAAGTTCCTCCACTTAACCGTCTCGAGTGAAGTGAACCCCCTAGAAAATCCAAGTGAGTCTAGCCGACGTCTGCTCCAGGTACAGAGGGATCTTCCCACCACTGTCACCTCAGGAAGAATCCTAAAGAATATGGCCACTAAGGTTACCAACTGAGACAAATAGACCTGGGGGAACAGTCTACGATCCGATACACACGCAAGGGATGAGTAGCAAGCTCAATCCCCTTGAAGGCTCCTTGACATAATCCAAGGTTTACCAACAAGTGACCCCAGGCTCCTCAACAATGGTTAATCCGAGGTTTACCATTTTTAATACGTGAATATCTAGCGTCGTTCCCAATGAGGAAGGATTGATTCCCACACTGGTTCGGACACGATCTCGTGCTTCTCCTTTAAGAGGAGCTTTCCCAGAGCATAAATGCAACAATTGGATTTGTTCCTACCACAAGATACAACTACTTGTTTGTTTTTACTGTCTTGGAGAGTTAATTACTCTCCTACTCCAAGACACTAGCCTAAGCTAAGTTGGTGTATCAGAGCCCTAGAAATAAAATGTTACTAGGTAAATTTTACTTTAAGCGTTAATTTTAGTGGTTGTTGTTTAAGTCAAGAGGTGGCGGAGATGAAACTCGTGGTGTAAAGACTCGAATCGAAATCACTAAAAAGATGCACCTAAGATGATTTAAACAATCTTTTCTCTTCGATGAAATTATAAACTAAGAAAGAGTTTGAGAATGCAAATACTTTGTAAACACAAATCTTTCTCAATTAAACAAATTAAAAGAAGAGCTTTTTCCTTTCCAAAGCACTCAAAACGAGACAACTAGTTATTTCACAAAAATTTCCCTTTTCTTTTCAAAGCACTCAACCACTACAAAAACAAACTTTTTCCAAAAGAAATTTTTTATATTTTGTAAATAAAACACTCAAAACTAATGAAAATGACTAACTTCAAGAGCTACAAACTATAAAAAGCTAATTGAAGTCAAAGCCTACTAAAAGTCTTTTTGAGGATGTTTTACTTAGCTAAATGTGAGCTATGGACTAATTTATGCAGAATCACAATTAGTCAAAAACAACTGATCTTTCGTTTTCTTTTTAAAAAAAATGAAAATCCAAACTTTTAAATACAAGTTTTTCGAAATTTTGAAATGAGAAAACACAAAGTAGATTCCTCAACAAGGGGAGATTTCATAAATGGTCAGACTCATAAGAAGACTGGTAGACACCAATGTGATCTAAGGTCCATACAGCTTCTAAGCTCAGATCCACTACACAACCAAATTGAAAAACAAGTCCAACAAGCAAAACTCCTAGGAATTCCACCTAAAACCCTAACACTAATGAAATTAAACCAAGGAAAGTTTTTGACAGGGAACAAGCAGGTCTAGGCAATGGCTAAAACCTATAAACAAATTCTAAACTAATAAAAAAGAGAAAAATTTAAAATTTCTCAAATTTTTGACAGGGTACGCAGGCAGCCTGTTTACACAGGTGCGTTCACGCTTTGTGTACAAAGAAAAAGTGCGTACAGGTACGCACTGTGCTTAACTCAGAGGGTGCGTACTTCTACCAAAACTATGAAAAATAAAAACTGACTCAAAATTAACTAAATTCACCCAATCCCACAATCATCAAGTCAAAAACAGAAACATAAAAACAGTTTCTCAGGTCAAAGTATAAACAAGGAAAACAATCAAGTCCCCAGTATGGTTGCCATTTTGTCACACGGAATGAGTCGATCTTGTGGACAAGGTAGACCTTCCTAGAATCTAAAGAAGACCTAATGACAAGCAAACCAACCAGACACTATCTTTCTATAAATATGCTTTAATAAACAATAGCAAACAAGTGTTTTTAGGGCCTACCTTTGGTCCAACGCAAGCTTGTGGATGCCCTCGCTCCTTTGATCCAAATGAGCTCCTTTTCGCGAATCTGCAAACACAAACAAGGCAAACAAATTAAATAGCACCTGAAAAACCAATTGCATAAAACATATTTAACATGAAAGTCAAGGAGTCCATGAAACAAATAACATAAGGTACTTGTTGAGAAAAATGAGTTTGATTGTATTCATTCAAAAGAAGAAGAAACTTACAACCTTTGCCTTGACGCTGTACAAGCTCCTCCCAGGGTCCAACAAGAAGTCTCCTCTACTTTGACAAGTTTCACTCACTCCCCAATGAAGCCAAAAAGGTATGTGATCTCTCCTCTTAAGCTCAACTAGGGAGTCTTAATTTCACCAGCATTTACCCTCAAAATGTTCAGCTTCTAACCTCTCTAGTCCTCACCCCAATGCCTGTATTTATAGTGCAATGGAGAGAAGTTACTAGGTCCTCCTTCAAAGGGATAAAACCCTCCTTCAAAGGGATAGCTCCTTTAGTCAAGGGATTAGCTCCTTCTCTTTTGGGATGCATGAACCACCTCAGAGCGAACAATCCACGTCAAAATTCCTTCTAGAAAACTCTAGAATTAACCCAAAGCGAGTTTTTTAAGATAAAACTTGCGCCTTTTGACTTTCACAGGGGTCCGCACCTACACCGTTAGGGACAGAGCGGGTAGGTACGCAAATTTTGTACACATAAGGTGCGGTACTGCAGGTGACCATGAGAGAAAGTGCGAAACCAGAGTTACATTGATTTTTAATGTCTTTCTCCCATTTCCAAAGCTTGATTTGAAGAGATGAGGTCCTAGACTTGCTCAGGAGGATAGTACAAGTGATGATAGACCCATACTGACTGCGAATAATCATGGTGATGATATTTTTGTGTAACACCTCCCACAATCTGTGGGGAAAACACCTACCTATGGCCTCTCTGATAAGTGTGTGCCAATGTGCCCAAATGTGCCCTTTTAGGCTTGATGACTTCAACCTTCTCAATCTGCTTCGATGCACTGATCTCGTCTATGCTAGGTGATTGAATATGCTCATGAAATGGTGATGGTGGAGGTGATGGTGAAGGTGACTGGTCTGATGATGATGAATTATCTATAAGCTGAACTGGAGGAATGGAGGTGTAAGGATGAGATGATGAAGGGACATTTTGAACATTTTGAATACATGGATCAGTGAATATAGGATTGGCTATGAAGGTACTCCATGCAATGTTCAGCTCTTTCAGATGATAGAGGACTATGATTTTGATGAGGGAATGACGAAAAAGACTCTTCATTTGATGTTCATACTCCCTTTTCTGGACAATATAGGCCATCTTATCAATGCTCCGGAAAAGGTAGTATGGTATGTTAAGCATTTTTACCCTAGTGAAATGCATTAAGAGCCAGACGTTATAGGAATAAAGCATAGAAATATTCTTTCTCATGAAAAGTATTTCATGATAATATTCATCATTAGGGCATATCTGTCCAGGAGGTGAGAAAAAGGAAAATAGCTCTTTCTCTCATTTTGGTACCTTGGTTTTATGAAAGGCTCATAGTGATGTTTCTCCAACTCACCTTGTTTAAACCATTTCTCCACAACATCTGGGATCTCGGTGGTAGATGATATATGGCAGTAGATAAATTAAAAGTGACACCAGCTAGAGTAACTTGGTTGTCATGGAGTTTAGATATGAAGAGTCTAGTCAACATTGTTAGAAAATTATATATTACAAAGAAATGGAACACATAAAATATATTGTAGAAATATAAACACAGAAAACACATAAAACAAGAGAGACACATATATACCTGGTTCACCCAATTTGGGCTACGTCCACGGGAAACAGCCAGTCCTTCCTTTTATATTATCTAGCAAATTTAAGAGATACAACCTATAGAAAATCCGTTGTAATACCCTCTTTGCTCTCACACAATCTCCTCTCTCTTTCTCACTCAGAATACAACTCTAAATAGACGTAATAAAATTCCCTCATACATAGTGAGGGGATTCCTTCTAGGCAAAATAACCCTAAATTAAACATAAATTCTACCGTCAGATCTCCACCTAATGAATGACCCAGATTGACTACGAAATTACAACATTTTACAAGGCAATGTTACATATATTTTTAGCTTCAGGGGTGGTACCCCCGATCCCCCACCAGGGGGGCTCCTAAATATCGTTTTCGCCCCCCCTGGACCCCCCTTTCAGCAAAAATATTATAGGCAGTGTTGCCGCCCCATTACGAACTGGGGTCCAATGCGGTGATACCTCTGAATACAGAAGATAATCAGGCTCCACACCCAACAATATCCCACTTGGAGACTAATTATAGCAACTCCACCAGTACTTCATTTGCTGGAAAATGACTCCAATTTGGACCTGGGTCTTTCTCATTTTCTTCATCATACTTGAAGACCAATTGAAACTGAGAAGAATCTCGGTTTCTTCCTGGTTACAAATTTTGTTAACATATCTGCAGGGTTCTGGCTAGTGTGTATCTTTTCCAGCTTCAACTCTCCATCTTCCAACAATGACCATATGAAATGGTACTTGAGTAGTATATGTTTACTCTTGGAGTGAAATGTAAATTTATTTGCAAGATGTATGGCACTCTGGCTGTCACTATATAACCTACCCAACTCCTGCTTCTTACCTAATTCATCCAGAAAAATTTCTAACCAAATCATTTCTTTACTAGCCTTTGTAGCAACAACATACTCTTCTTCCATTTTTGAGAGTGCAACAACATTTTTCAGTTTTGAAACCGAACTGACAGCTGTTCCACCTACAGTAAACATATACACTATGGTGCTCCTCCTATTATCTCTATCACACACCATATCTGCATCAACATATCCTTGTAGAGAAATGTTTCAACCACCAAAGCATAATGCTTTATTTGTGGTACCTCTCAAATTCCTGAGAATCCACTTCACCGCCATCCAATGTTCTTTTCTTGGATTATTCATGTACCTACTTACAACTCCCACTGCATGTGCAATATCAGGCCTTGTGCAAACCATTGCATACATTAAGCTTCCAACTACTGATGCATATGGAACTTTAGACATATAAGCCATTTCTTCCTGAGTCTTGGGACACACCTCCTTACTTAGTTTGAAATGGCTAGCCAAAGGTATACTAACTGGTTTTGCATTTTTCATATTAAATCTTTTCAACACCTTTTCTATGTACTCACTCTGAGACAATGTTAATTTTTTATTCTTCATGTCTCTAGTTATTCTCATACCAAGGATTTATTTTGCAGCACCCAAATCCTTCATTGCAAATGAGTTCACCAATTTTCTTTTGAGAACATTTATTTGCTACATATTAGAACCTGCAACAAGCATGTCATCTACATACAATAACAATATAATATAGCTGCCATAATTTTTCCTTTTGAAATAAACACAATGATCAGAGTGACATCTAGTATAACCTTGTTCATACATAAACCTGTCAAATTGTAGATACCACTGCCTTGGAGCTTGTTTTAAGCCATAAAAGCTCTTCTTCAACCTGCACACTAGTTTTTCCTTCCCTTTTACCTCCTATCCTTGTGGTTGCTGCATATATATATATCTTCCTCCAAAACCCCATGGAGAAAGGTTGTCTTTACATCTAATTGCTGAAGATGCAAATCTTCAGCTACTACTAGACTTAAAATAGTTCTGATTGAAGTCATTTTAAAAATAGGAGAAAATATCTCATCAAAGTCTATACCATTTTTCTATGCAAACCCCTTCACCACAAGTCTAGCTTTATACCTTTTCTTACCTCCATCTTCTTCCTTCAACCCGTAAACCCATTTATTCTGTAATGATGTTTTACCTGCAGGCAACTTGACTAAGTCCCAAGTCTGGTTATGTGCTAAGGAGTCCATCTCTTCTTTCATGGATTGCTTTCACTTCTTCCTGGTTTCTACCTACACTACTTCTTCATAACATTTTGGTTCACCAAAATCAGTCAACAATACATAATATAGTGAAGGAGATTATCGTTCAAGGGGTCTACTTATCCTGGTAGATCTTCTAACACCACTTTCAGGCATTTGAGGTGCTTGGTGTTGTTGTGGTTTTTGTTGTTTTTCTAGATGTTGATGATTATGATTTTCAAGCACCTTCACTTTTTGGGTGATCTCATCAAGCACTGTCTATTCTCTGTTTTATTTTTCTTGTTTCTTTTCCTGCAGCTAATCCTTATACAAAACCATTTCATTGAATATGACATCTCTGTTCCTAATGATTTTGTATTTTCAGTAACCATAAAAGTGATAACCAAAATTATTAACACCATATCCAATAACGGTACATTTCTTTGATTTTGCCTCAAGCTTTGTTCTATTTTCTTTATTAATGTGGACAAAGGCTTCACAACCAAAAGTCTTTAAAAATGAGTAGTTTACCTTTTTACATATCCATGCCTCCTCTGGAATACCACCATCCAAGGAACTTGAAGGCCCTTTGTTTATTAGATAAACAATAGTATCTACAACATCTGCCCAAAATTGTAAAGGAAATCCTCCGTGCAATCTCCTGCACCTTGCATGCTCTATGATTGTCCTGTTCATCCTTTCTGAAACACCATTTTCTTGTGGTGTTCCTGGAACTATATTCTATCTTCGAATTCCATTCTCTAAACAGTACCTATCAAAATCTTTGCTGCAATATTCACCTCCATTGTCTGATATGAGACACTTCAACCTTTTTCCTGTCTCATTTTCAACCAAAGCTTTCTGGTTGCATCATCAATAAAAGTAACATAATTACAAGAGCCACCGAGAGATGATACCTGAACAGGTCCCCATACATCTATATGCACAAGCTCTAATTTTTGCTCTTCTTTTATTTCCTAACTTTGAGGAATCTGAATCTCTTTTGTTTTCCATAAACACAATTCTCACAAAATTTTAATTCAACATGTTTCAAACTTGGAAACAAATTTCTTGAGTGAAGAATATGCATCCCCTTCTCACTCATGTTCCCAAGCCTATGATGCCATAATGTCCTATATTCTCTTGTAGAGGTTAAAGAATTAACAAAATTAGAAATACCATTGCATAAATACAATGTACCAACCTTTTCTCCTTTTGCTATTACCAGGGATACTTTAGTGACCTTCCAGGTTTTATCTGTAAAACTAGTCACATAGCCTTTGCCTCCAAACTTCCCTGTTGAAATTATATTTTTCTTTAGATCAGGAATAT
The DNA here is from genome assembly GCA_031772625.1 of Pinus tabuliformis. Taxonomy (NCBI): domain Eukaryota; kingdom Viridiplantae; phylum Streptophyta; class Pinopsida; order Pinales; family Pinaceae; genus Pinus; species Pinus tabuliformis. The sequence continues at coordinate 175,623,663 of CM062806.1, forward strand.
GCCTTACCTCCTTCAATAGCCATTGATTTCCATTATGTTGTTTTATGAAAACTGTACCCATTCCAATGATTTTACAGGGTTTATTGTCACCCAATCGAACCTGTCCAAAATCTCCTTGAACATAATCATGAAGATGTTTCCTACCAGGAGTGGCATGGAATGAGGCCCCTGAATCTACCACCCAGGCATTAATAACAATTTCTAATGAAATATTCAAAGCATCTTGCAACACATCACCTGTCACATTTGCTTCATGATTGTTTTCTTGCTATGTGTCTCCCATTTTTCCCTTCTGAGACTTGTAGTCTTTCTTCAAGTGTCCTTTATTCCCACATTTCCATCACACTATCCCAGATCTGGACTTGGATCTGCCTTTCCTTGACTTACTGCAATATCCTCGGCTCTTTCCTTTTTCCATTTTCTTCCCCTACCCTTTGCAGTCAAAGCATTACCTGATGTCTCACCAAAGCTTTTCTGTCACATTTCCTTGCTAAGGGTTGCACCAACAACATCATCAAACTTTAAAGTACTAGATCCAAAGACAGAGTTACTAATGGCCATAACTAAACCATTCCAACTTTCTGGCAATGAGCACAGAAATAACAGAGCCCTAACTTCATCATCAAAATTTACCCTTACAAAACTTAACTAATTGGTAACTATATTAAATTCATTTAAATGATTAGAAACAGATCAACCTTTTGACATCTTCATATTAAATAAACGCTTCATAAGAAATACCTTATTTGAGGCCGATGGTTTTTCATATAGTTTGGCCAATGCCAACATTAAACCCTATGTTGTCATTTCCTTTGAAATATTAAAGGCTACGAACGCCGCTAGACACAACCATATTGTTCCAAGTGCCTTTCTGTCGAGAATATCCAATTCTGTGTCTTTCATACTATTCGGCTTCTTTGTATTTCTGCTCAATGGTTGGTATAGATCTTTCTGGTACAAATAATCTTCCATCCAAATATTCCATAGCTTGTAGTTTTGGCCGTTAAATCTTTCAACCCTAAACCTGCCATATTCCACCATTGCTCCCACTCAAACTAGGAACCCTTCTCTCTTATGAGTTTATCAACCAAATAAACCTTCAGCTTCGATACCGGTTGCTAGAAAATTAGATATTACAGAGAAATGGAACAAATAAAATATATTGCAGAAATATAAACACAGAAAACACATAAAACAATAGAGACACAGATATACGTGGTTCACCCAATTTGGGCTATGTCCACAGGAAACAACCAGTCCTTCCTTTTATATTATCCAACAAACTGAAGAGATACAACCAACAACAGATCCGTTGTAATTCCCTCTTTGATCTCACACAATTTGCTCTTTCTTTCTCACTCAAAATACAGCTCTACATAGATGCAATACAATTCCCTCATGTATAGCGAGGGGGTTCCTTCTAGGGAAAAAAACCCTAAATTAAACATAACTTCTACCATTAGATATCTGCCTAATGAATGACCCAGATTGACTACGAAATTACAACATTTTACAAGGAAATTTTACATCTATTTTCCGCCCCCTCGGACCCCGCTTGTAGCTCAAATATTACGGGCGGCGTTTCTGCCACATTACAAACTGGGGTCCAATGCAGTGATACCTCTGAATAGAGAAGATAATCATGCTCCACACCCAACATGCATAGCATGGTGTTGGACTTTTTGAATTTGCTCACAGAAATGATAACAGCCAAGATATTTGAAATATGTCACAGCCATAGGAGATGCCAAGAGTTCCCTGATATATGTTGGCTCAAATCTGAGTACTCTACCCCCTTTGTGTGGTCTCTTCACCTTTGTTTCTTCTCCCTCACTATATGGTTTGTTTTTCTCTTCTTCCATGGTGTTTTAATATCAAACCCTAGGGAGATATGATGTTGTTGGAATGTGGTTTTTTAGAAGTAAGGAATGGGAAGGGAAATTGAAGGAGATGGGTTTAGGGGTTTATGTAATGGAGGAGGGGATGAGGAGTATTAATATGATGGATTTTTAGGATGGGGAAATTATTTACAATGTTGGGGGTTTGGGAGCCTAGGTAGTTGTAGCACCTAGGGCTTAGGGTTTTGGGATAAAGGTTATAGAGTATTGGGATAAAGGGTTTAGGGAAAGGGAATGAAAGTGTAGGGGAGTGTATGAAAGTGTAGGGGAGTTGAAATTTTGGAATTGAGAGTGAAATGATGGTTTTGACGAAGATACTAGGGTTTTTATGTGAGAAAAACACCAAATTTTAATAAACTTTCAAAACACCATAAGAGTCACTTGAGTAGGAAGAAGCATGCTATCTTTAGACGTTACTTAATTGTTGGAGGTTGAATACAAGTTTTGTGGAGCTTTGGACGCGATTATGGCTTTCCTGGAAAAATGTGCAGTGCCACAAGGAAGTGCGTAGTGGTGGAAGGAAGTGCACAGCACCTGGCAAGTGCGCAACGTCTGAAGGGAGTGCGTAGCGCCTAAAGGAAGTGTGCAACACCTACTCTATTTTTTCAAATTCGCCTAGAATATTGAGAAATTCTCTCTTGGGGTTTGCTCAATCAATGGTAGGAGACAAATGAAGTTGATTTTGATGCTATGAAGGCTCTTATACTTGAGTGAATTTGATTTTTCAACTTTAAAACCCACTTTCTAATGTTTCAATTCACATGTTTGCAAACTTTGCTAATTACCCTTTACACTATGATTTTCTTCTTTGCAGATTGATGATGCTAGAGTTTGGCACTCTTTACATCTGAATTTTCTTGGATGAATTTGGCACATATAGTTTGAGTTAAAAACTTAGGAATAATACTTATTACATATAATGAACATAAAATTACATAAATTAAAAAATAATATTACATCTTTGTTCTTTGGAATAAAATTACAATCTGAAATAAAACTCATACTTTAGAATGAAAATTAGAGCTTGGGCAACAATAGTTACATGTTTGCAAATCCTCTTTAAATGAAAAAGGGATATTATTTTGCTTACTCTCATACCTTTTTGTTGGCCTTATGCAGTGAAATGGTGTATTATTGAACCTTGGAAAATGAAACCTAGTGACCTAATGGGACCTTGAATGACTAGACTCCATGTTGACTTGACTGACATAAAGACATGATAAAATGATCTTTTATGATTGATGTATGCTCATGAAGACATGAAGGTGGGCCAAAAAGTATTGATTTTTTAAGGGAGAGTGAGGCTTTTGACTTGGGAAACATCAGTGAATTTTTTTTTGAATGAGGACCTTGGTGGAATGACAAAAATTTCAGAATGGGACCCTAATATGATATAAAAAGAGGATTTTTAATCAGTGATTGCAGTATGCAAATACTAACTCTAACACTCCGCAGCGGTTATTTTTTAGTTTCTAAATCAGTTGGGCATGATGAGTGCAACTACCAAAGATACGAACTTAAGATAGATTGGACTCCTACCCATAGAATGTAGGCAAAAAATCAGCCTTAGGATCAGGGTTTGGTTGTAGTGCATGGAGGATTATAGGGCCGAGGAAGAGGAGGAGGAGGAGGGACTGGAAGGGGTCATGGACAAGTCATTTATTATAATTTTGGAGAAGCGGGTCATTTTTTGTGCGATTGTTAGAACCCAATGCATCCCTCTTGCCAGTATTGCCGATAGTTTGATCATGTTATAGAAGATTGCCCAGTACTAATAGCCAAAATGCAGGAGAAAAAGGCTCAAACGCATATGCAGAATATTTAGATAATGAGCGTAGAGTCGTGGGAAGAAGAGCCTAGCATTAATATAGTGATGTGAAGTGGTATTGCCACTGGAGAAGATAAAGGAAAGAAACTGAAAAATGAAGGTTGGGTATGCAAGGTTGCTGAAAAGGAATTTGGATTCGATCTAAACCAGGCTAAGGAAACCTTTATGGAAGCCAAAAGGAGCTTCGATGAGGCCTCTACCTTAGGAAGTAAGGAGAAACCTGGCGAAAACAATGAAGCACAAGACGTAGACCCTTCACTATTATCTACCTTTCTAAAGACTTGTATGAAGCTGTTATAGGATAGGAAGGCAGTAGAAGGGCTCCAAGAATATATTGATAATTGTATGGGTAAGGTTAAGACTCCCCCAAAAAAGTGCGCAGTATGAAAAGTGAGCAGAAGAAAGAAGTGAACAGGTCGCGAAATGAGCCTAACTGCATAGATTGAATAATATGAAATGAATCAAGTAATTATCGATCTAGGGTTTGATGCAAATGTGCTACCAAAACAATATTGGGAAAGAATGAGGAGACCTATGTTGCAGTGGTCTCCTATCAAGCTTTGCATGGCCAATAAACAAAAGATCATTCCTTTGGGGTGCCTATATGGGGTTACGTTGGATATTGAAGGAGTGAGTTCCCTGGCCAACTTTGAAGTGATCGAGATAGTGGACAATAGTAATCCTTACCCTGTGCTATTAGGCATTGATTGGGCCTTCGACATGGATGTATTCATTAATCCTAAGAATTGTAGGATGGCATTTGAGAGGAAGGCACTCTAACTTATTGTTCCAATGGATCCAACTGAAGGTGTGCAATACATGCAACTAGTTTGCGTTTATGAAGAAGAGGACGATCTGGATCAGATATAAAAGATCACTATGTGTCATGAGGACTAGATTAATTATATATCTGCTGGATGAATCACTTGACATAGAGATAGCTCATGCACTTCAGACTTTGACGAGGAGCTTGAGCATTGGAAAAATAGATTGCAAGAAGTCTCGTCACTACGCTGCAACATATTGACAAAATTGCTTCATTGCATATCCACGGAGGTACAAAATTTACCTCACTATGATGGTTTAGATGATGTTAACTTTTTTTGGATAATTTTGAGAGGGAAGTTCCAGACGAACATCTATTCCAGGCACTAGATCTGGCGCTATGCGCTACACCTACCCGTTGGTGGGGTACGCATAAGGACAACTTCGCTGACTAGAAAGAATACAAGCGAATGATGAAACTGAGGTTCAGGTACGCCAATACTTGTATGATAGAGAAGTACACTGGAAAATATGATCTACGCAAGCATTTGGCACGGTGAACTAAAGCATGGGGAGAGGAACCTCAACCTGAATGGGTGCACATATTTTGTCACACTTTGGATACCATTCCGATGAACTGGTACCTGGAAACTGAGCTACGCCATGGAATGAATGAGTGGGATACCCTCAAGGAAAGTTTCCTATTGACCTTCATCTTTGAGGATGAATTTGAATGTATTGATGAAGCACTTAAACAAATTAAGGCCACAATCTTTAGAATGCTTGAGGAACTGGTAGAATGGGTTCAATCATATTGGAGTACGTAGTTGCATGATGTGCTAGAATGCTATAACATGACCACAGAAGAATAAGAAGAAGAATATGACACTACAAATATAAACATCCCAGAGTCTGAGGGACATCGCAAAATTAAAGGACCCAAAGTAGTAATCCTCGACATAGCAAATCCTTTGAAGTCTAGACAGGTAAACATTGGATCAGACGTGTTGTCACTCATTGCTTTGTGGGTTTTAAATGGTCAAATTTTCACAAGAGAAGCGAAGTTTGGAGCCACTTTCCCAGGCAATAGAAGATCTCAGAGATGAATTAGACCATCCCCATTGCATAGTGCTTAGAAAGGGCTCTCCAATGGTATATGGAAGTCTAAAAATGGATTCCTAAAGCAAAATATAAATAATTTTTAAGGTCTACCTTGGAAAAGCCAGACAAACCAAGAAAATGCCTAAGTATGGAGGGTAAACCACAATCGTAGGTCAAGGGCCCCAGGCATAGTGAATCCCACATCCTACATTATCGAGACACCGATGGATCTAGGGGTTGACACTTTAAAATAACATGAGGGGGATGATTTTGTGATATAGGGTGAAATCATCGGGGGAGGTTCGAAAAGGTTAACAAAATAGGCTCGGGTCACCCCCCTTCTTTCTCCTCCACATGGCGCAATCCCGCATCCCGCATCCTGACGACCCCATAGTCACATAGCTCGGCATATCAGTAGATTTATGGCTTCTAAACTTAAAATACCTTGTAGGGGCCGATCTTGCAATACTATGTGAAATCGCGAGGAATGGTCGAAAAGGTTAACAAAGAAAAAGCAGGGAAAAAAAAGGACCAGGCCGCCACTTTCTCTCTCTGCTGCGTGGTATCGGCGATTGGCTATCGGCGGATTCCCGTGGCTCACACTTAAGGATTATTGGCAGTTCTAGGCACCAAAGGCCGATATTGAAATATCGCATCCTGCCAACCCCACAATCCCTTAAACACAACAAACTCCAAAGATTGTGCAGGGAGCCAATTTGTGATATATTGTTGAATCGCCAGGGAAGGGTTGAAAAGAATCAACAAAGGAAATGAGGAACTAAATAGGAGTGGCCTGCCCCTTTCTATCTCCTCCACGTGGCATTGATGATCATTAGAGGTTGTTGTTCCAAATTTTTGAAAATCGTCGATATTTTGATGTAGAGAAAAATCGTCTTAGAGGGCCAAAAACCAAATGCAAAGGAAAAGCATGACAAACAGGGTCAGGCATGCCTTTTTCTCTCTCCTCCAGGGGGCCACGTGGTGGCATGTGATTGGTTCTTGGAGCTGACATGGTAGCTAACGTCATAAATGACATGGCATACTGATACTGATGTGGTAGGCAGACACGTGTCACTTAGTTTCAACGTTTTGAGGGGTTCTATGGGGCCATTTCTAGGTGACACATGTTAGCACTCATAGGGTGATGCATGGCAATGATGATGTCATCCTGCATATCGGTGATCGTAGCAGCCTAGGGAAGAAATTTAAGGAAACGTGTATTCAGCATCGGGATGCAGGATTGCAATTGCGATAAGAAAAAGGGCCTGCGGATGCGATGTTCCATAGGCTATATTTCATGAAGTTTTGGCATCCTGGATGTTGAGTGATGTGGTTTAAGAGGAAATTGGAGGTAATGCAAGTTATAAAAGGAATAAGGCCCCCACACAGTTGTGGAAAGCCTTAGTGCTCAAAGGGCTAATTCCTTGGCCCCAGCCCCCAGTCATATGCAGAGCACTACAAAAGGGGTTGTAATATGGTGGCTAAGGGTGGAAATCAAAAGAGTCACCTGTTCACTTATTTTAGAGGTATAAAGGACCACAAATAAGAGATTCAGCTGTTACACTACAATGAGACACTAATAGTGCAAGACATAGAGAAAAAGGGTGTGATGGGTCGGCAATTAAGGCAGAAAGTGACCAAGAACTAGGATAGAGAGGATTAACCATGACTTGATAGAAACATGACTACACCAGAGGCCAGCAAAGAAGAGTGGTATGAAGATATTTCTAGAGCCCATCATTTCAGTTTTGATGGATTAATTATGTTTTGATTGTTTTGATCGATGTGTTGTATTTTGTTTTATTTTCAAGAAAGGAATCTCCCTGCTGTAAAAATTAAAGGATTCATGATGAGACAACCATTCATACAGACAGTTGTAAAATTCAGCCTAAACATATTTTTGTAATTGATTTCCTTTCCCTCCCTCTCCTTGTAAAAGGGAGGAATAAACATTGAAGAAAGGTTCTAAATTCTAGGAAAAATCTGCATGTGCTTCTAAAGTTGTATGGATTCTAGATCTACATCTTTTTGAATATGAATGAAATAGTGGTGATTCCCATGTTCGAGTATTACAATATCTTATTTCTTTGTTAAAATTCCATTATGTTTTCACTTCCTTTCTGATTTCAAGAAATTGTAGCTGCCAGAAATATCTCTTATATTGCTACAGATTTATTGGTGTTAACTAGTTAATACATATGCTTGTATGCAAGTCTCAGATTATATCTTTAAATGTGTACTTCCTGAAATCATAGCATCAACTCTTCTTACATAAACCTGTCTATCTTTAGCTTAGATAAGTATAAAAATCTTGATGCTTCATGCTCTGTGTCATGAGTTATTATTATCTTTCTCTTCCTTCATTATTATGCAAAATCTGATTAAACTATAAGTCCTTGATTACTTAGCCTCCACTTGGTTTTTCCCTATTCGTGTGAGTTGTATATATGAAAGGATACCATAAATACATGGCTTATATCCTATGATGAAGGAACCAACCCATGTTGTTATGTGTATATTTGTATATTTGTAATTACTATGTGTAAAAGATGCATATGATGCCTTTGGTTTCTTGAGGATCATATGAGATACATAGAATTTAGATGTGCCCAGGAACTAGTCTTGTAAGCAATCCAAGGCTGTCTCTAGGAGAGACAACATCTTTTGGCGCCATTGTCTGGAGCTTATTGAAGGATTTTTCCCTCGAGATACGAAAAATTGAACACCCTTTGTGTAGGTGAATGAAGTCTGTTCTGATCGCATTCATATCACCTTGGCAACTCCACACCCCCCTCATTATCATTCATAACCCTGGCTTTTAAAAGGCTTCATACTCTCTCAGATACATCCCAAAAGAAAGGCCCATTTGTATCTGATCCAGAAAAGTTAATTTCCAAGAAAGTTAGGAAAGAGAAAACTCCCCCTTCTTGTACTACCATCTCATCATCCTTTGCCACCTCCACCTCCAATTCTTAGCCCACTATTTCTCACTACTCAGGACTTACTCCTAAGGCCCTGACATACCCTACTTCTCCTCCAACCACTGTGGTCTTGACCCCATTTCCTCAAGAAAAATTTAATTCCCCTCCACCAATCCAGATGGCTCTCCCAGGCTTTTTGCTAAATAAGTATGCACCTCTTAATTTACCTCAGCCTTTGAGTGTAATGCCCCAAAACCACCTAAAGAAGCAGCCTAGGTTCAATGGGGAAGATGATAACATGGAAAAGAGTCATATTGAAGTCTTCAGTTCTTTTGCTCACATCCTAGATGTGGATCAGCTGGATGTGGTCATGAGACATTTTGTATAAAGTCTTGAGGGAGAAGCCAAAAAATGGTTCAAATATCTACCCAATGCCTCCATCACTACTTGGGAAGAGCTGAAAAACACTTTCACCTAGAAATGGGGGGAAAAAAGAGATCATGAGTACCTCCTCACTGAGTTTAATGCGCGAAGAAAAAATCTGAAGGAGGATACTTCATAATTTATCAAAAGATTCAATAAGCAGTACAATAACCTGCCTGCTAACATAAAACGTAATCCAAATTGCATTCAATCTCCAGAGGGAGATTGAGAAGGTAAAAATTCATGTTCCCATGACAAAGCTTCTAAAGAAGCCTACTTATAAAGCTTAGGTCTCTCAATTGTATCCCTCTATCTCAGCACGAGCCCATGATAGTTTAAACCTCTAGGAGGAGAGGCCAATGGTCGTTTTTGGGCCACATTTGTAAGAGTTGGATCCTTCTACTGTGCCTTTTTATGTGTCTTTGGTGATCCATGACCTTTTGTTGTATAATTGCATGCTGGATTCAAGAGCTTCCCACAACCTCATGCCATTATCAATAATGGATTAGTTGGTTTTGGAGATCACCAGACCATACAAAGACTTGTACTCTTTTGACTCCAAGAGAGTCAAGTACTTAGGCATGATAAAGGATCTAGTGGTAAACTTGGCTCAGATCCCGGTGAAAAGTGTGGTAATGGATATAGTGGTGCCTGAATACCTCCTCATTTTGGAATGCTCTTATCTAGATCTTGGGGTTTTAAGGTGGGTGGCTCTATGAAGCTAGATCTGACTTATGCTACCATTCCCACTTTTGGAGGTGAAAAAAGAAGGTTGTACAAAGAATCTCTGTTTATGAAATTGTGACCCCAGTTAAAGGCTCAAAAAATTCCCCAGTACATGGGAAAGACAACGACATCTCCTACCTATTCTTAGAGGAAGATGAGAACCTCTTAGAAGAAGCATCAGTGCACCTGAAAAGGCAGTTGAAATACCAACATTTAAATGAATATGAAGTATGTGTTAGCCCCCTAATTTGCTCTCTTTTTTCCATTTTCCCCTTCCTAAATCATAACCATTTACCGTTGTTTTACCTCTCTTACACACCCTCATCTTGCACCAGTCCAAGAATGATGACATATTTCGTATGCCCTTTATTTTTCATATTTTTAACTTAACTTAGAATTAATTAATTATTTATTACATGATTTATTGCTTATAATCACTCTTTGTAACTTATCAATATCTCCAATGTTTTTTTAGTAGTCTAAGTACTTACCGTGACCATTGTTCCTAGTGCAGGATCGGATCTTGCACCGGTGCCAGCACAACAGATCCGAACCTCCTTGATCACCGTCTCATTTTGAGTAGCTTCAGCCACGACAACAAGATCAATCAAAAGGCATGACAACAAGATCGATCCAAAGGTAGAGGAGATCGAATTTATGAAGAACGAACAAATGGGGATTGGCTACGACTAGTTTTGTTAAATTGTCTAATTTTGAAGGCCAAAAAGCTAAATTATACATTTGGTTATGTAATTGGTTAAATGATCTATTTTGGCCTTTGGCCAAAGATCTATATAATGGAGAATGTAAATAGTATGGGGATAGTTTTTTTTGGATAGAAGTTTTGTATAGAACAAAGACACAGCTAGGGAGGCAGTAACAGGTTGTTGTATATTGTTATCACCCGAATTTGGGCTGGACGATGTATTCACACATATATTTGCCTCAGTGAGTTAATAAAAAGGGAACTCTGCCTCATGTTTTATAAATTGTATTTCTGTGTTTGAAGCTAATGAATTGATTAAAGTACTGAGCAACATTTTCGTTTGAAAGGGAAATGCATTGGTTGGCTAGGGCCCAGCTAACCCAACACGTTTACCCTATTTCTTGTTTCTTGTAATTTGTATTTATATTGTCAAGTGTGATTTAATTTCAAGAACATGCATTCATGTCTGAGTGAAAGCAGATTCGTTGTGTGAAGTAGATAAATTTCCTTTTCCTGCACTTGATTTCAGATTGGTTTTCCCCGCCTGGTCCAAGAAGAAGAAATAAACCTGCACCAGTGCACGTTGGTGTGATATTTCCTTTTCTGCGGTTCTGTTTGGTTCGTTTTCCACGCCTAGTCCAAGCAGGAGAAATGAACCTGCACCAGTGCACATTGGTGTGATGCAACAACCTTTTTTAGTTTACTTCCCGCAATTTTCTTTCTTTCATTAAACACTTTATGACATGATAAATGTATATGGATTGTTTCTTTATTTCTACACTCTATCAAGATTAGAAACATTCATTTTTTATGTGTGCAATTTTATTCAACAGTATAATAACACTTGCAGTAACTAACTACTCATTTTAAGAATTAAATGCTAAGTGCAAGAAGCTCTGATTCGGTGCAAGAACTAGTTTCTTGTCACGGGATATGTGTGCTTTCAACCTGGAAAAAGTTCAAGCCCTTGCAGGAAGTAAAACGCTTTTAGTAAAGACACTATTTATACCCTCTGCATATATCTATGTTCTTGCACTAGTGCAAGTAGACTGTGATAGTGGAGGATAGATTAGTGCAAGAAGGAAATCTCTAAAGGAGCAGGTTTAAAGGGCCCATCTGATGAGACTGCTAAGTGTCTCTGCTAAATAAAAACACACACTCAGTAGTTAAACAATAGTTAGATAGAGTGATTTCCCTTTTATTTCTAAATCCATTTTGCAAATGCATTCTTCCTTGTTCCAATCTTAGATTATTTTGATGGTTCAAGCTTCCTTTTTCTCTTTTTAGTTTGATTTTGCAATCTTTCCTTTAAAGAAAGTAGGTATTTATATTAGAAATATTCATACCATCTCTGGCATTGCTTGTGCTTCGTCTCTAAGTTTATGGATCCCCCAGGTCGACAATTTAAGTGTTGAGGAAGTATAATTCCTGCACCCGACATTTTGGCGTCGTTGCCAGGGAGGCAATTTGATTTGGTAAGAATTTTCTGATTATACAATAGAGGTAATGTTTCCTTTATTTTTGCAGTATTATTTGGAAAAGCTTCTTTGAAGGAATTTTACTGGTGTTGATTGATTTTTGACAACACTTTTTATTAGAAGTTGTTTGTTATTTTTCTTTCTTTTTTGAAATGAATTCCTAGAAAAGGTGAGGGTTCAAAGCCCTCTAAGGGCCAAAAGAATTCTGAAAACAATTCTCATATTGGGTCTCCTTCTGTGAGTAGGAAGCCCAGTCCAATTTAAACCCATCACATAGGAACAATCCACCTAGATTCTGGTGACAACAAGTCAGGTGTGGTTCAGTCTATTGGGAGCAAAAGGGAAACAATGGCAGACCATGGAGATCATGTGGAAGGGACTGGTAAAAACCAGGTATGTAGGGAACAATCCACTTTTGTGTTTCCAATGGTGGACCCTGATACTATGGCATAAATGAAGAATATTCCACCATAATCTCTCCCTCATTTCCATGGTAAAGTTCATGAAGATCCTGACACTTTTTTATTCGAGTTTGATATTTTGTGTAGAAGTTATGATTATTCAATTGACGCTCAAAAGCTAAGATTATTTCCCGTTACTCTCAGGGACTCAGCTCTACGCTGGTTTATGGGGTTAGGAGGAAACACTATAGCCTCTTGGGATCAAATGAAGAGAGTGTTTTTGTCTAAATATCAAGAATATTGCAAAACTTGGGACATGCAAGATGAGGTTTTTACAATAATACAGGATGATGATGAAACTCTTGAAGATTACCTAGAAATATTTTTGTATATTTTACAATGGTCGAAACTTAAGCTTGATTCTAGTACTATTAGAACCTTGTTCTTAAGAGGACTTACTGATAATGCTAGAAATAATTTAAATCTGTTAGGACAAGGTGATATTTCCCAACAATCTTTTGAACAAATTTGTGAATTATGCGGGAAATTTTCAAGAAATCAGTATAGATCTAGTAGAGGAACTCGAAACAGAAATAGAAAAATTGAATCTACTAATGCTATGATTATTGGACTAGAAAATAAAATGGAAAACATGAAAATTGATATAATGAATACTGTTACCAAACAGTTGGACTCTTTAAAATTTCAGCAAAAAATCATGAAGGAACAAGAGTCATTATGTATTTTCTGTCCCAAGTGTAGAGACAAGCATCCTCCTAAAGACTGTCCTCTTAATTTGAAAGAAACTAATAAGTGTGCTATTTGTACAGAAGACCATGTCACAGAAAGATGTCCCTCTATACCAGGACTTAAAGCTGTATTTACAGGGGGATAGCCTGAAGTTGGATACTTGTATGCTATGGGAGCAAAAAGAAATTGGCCTCAGGTAGTTGCAGGTATGGCTCCTGAATTTTCTCCACACTATTTTGGTTATGATCCAGATGCATATTCTTATCCTAACACTAATCAACAGTGGCAGTATGGGAACCAATACCAGCATGGGCAACTTCTCAACCATGGCAACAAGGTTGGAGAGGGCCAACTCACTCTCCATATTCCTACTAGCCACCCATGCAGTCATATCGATCTACACATACACCTTACTTAATGCCTCAACTTCCGAGTCAGTCTACTCCGCCATTACCTTTGCCTCCACCTTTTCGACCTCCTTAGTTTCCTGCTTAACCTATGCCCAATCCTAACAATAATAAAGTAGTGCAAATGATCTATGTAACAAACCCACCTTTACCATTCATGTGCCGGTCTATCGCAGTTGGGATTCATGATATTCAATTAAGATCGGGTAGAATGTAACATTAGAAAATCAGAAGCAACCCAGAGTGATTATTGAAGAGAAAAAAGAAGAGGAAACTCTTAAACATTCTCTGAAAGTTGTCACTAAGTAGCCCTTACCCTCAGAATCCTTGCCATCTTCTTCCAACCAACCTGCCTTCCCAGAGAGACTAGTAATAGAAAGAAGTGAGCCTATTTCTAAGACTAGCTTGGCATCAGAGCTTCAGAATCTTTTCATTAAGATACCTCTACTCCAAGCCGTCAAAGAGATCCCTATTTGTACCAATATTATTAAGGAACTTTGTCTCAAGAAACCCGAGAGGAAGAGATTGGAACCCCAAACCATTCAATTTGTTGGTAGGGTAGCAGAGTTGATGATGGGATGTGTGTCTATGGAAAAATATACTGATCCCGGAAACCCTGTTGTCTCAGTTCAGATTGGTAATGTCCTTGTCTCTAATGTTCTTATAGACCCGGGGGTAGCCATTAATGTCATGACTAAGCAAACCATGGATCAACTTCGGTTATCTCATCTTTACCCTACTCCTACTGTGCTTGAATTAGCAGATAGATCTAAAATTAAGCCAAAAGGAGTATTGGATGATGTGATCATATCATTAGATTCTTGGGAATATCCTGTTGATTTAATTGTGCTTCAGCCAAAGAACCCAGTAGGAGGATGTCCCTTGATCTTGGGTCGACCATGGCTTGCTACAACCAATGCATATATTGGATGTCGCTCCGATGATATGTATATTTTGCATGGAGATTCTAGGAAGAAAGTTACCTTATACCCCACTACCAGATCCATTCAGGACCTTCGAGATGCTTTATGATTGGATCAAAGAAGTGATGAGGAGACTCAGCCCATTTCCCTTATCCATCAATATATTGGGTCTTCACAAGAAGATGAGATTCAAGATTTCCTGAATAATCTAGACACTATGCCTAATTTTGAGCTATTGATCTAGTTTTCCAGCTTAGATTTTCAAGATAATCATGATTCTCATTCTTCTGTACTGCTGCATTTGACCACCCCCTTGAGTACTCTTGAGCCTGATACTACTCTTGTTGAGATTAGCCCCAGTAAATCCTTGTATATTAGTTCAGGTTTGGACTCATCTCAGCAAGAGCAGCTTGTGAGTTTGTTGAAAAACCATCTTAGTGCCTTTGCATGGGGCTATGAAGATATGAAGGGCATTCCTCCTGAAACTTGTACACATCATATCTATATTCAGGAAGGAACTCGACCTATCCGATAATCCAAAAGGCGAATCAATCGAGCTCTAAGAGATATTGTGAAGGAAGAAGTACAGAAACTCTTAGATGCTGGTTTTATCTATCCTATTTCCAACAGCCAGTGGGTCTCTCGATTAGTGCTAGTACCTAAGAAAGATGGAAGATGGCGTATTTGTATTGATTATCGAGAATTAAACAAAGCCACTCTCAAAGATTATTTCCCTCTCCCTTTCATTGACAAGGTGCTTTATACCCTTGCAGGAAAGAAATATTTTTCCTTTTTGGATGGCTTCAGTGGTTATAACCAGATACAGATTGCACCCGAAGATCAGGATAAAACTACTTTTACATGTCCATGGGGTACATTTTCTTATAGAATTCTTCCCTTTGGTCTATGTAATGCCCCAGCTACCTTTTAAAGGGCAGTCCTGGCCATTTTTGCTGATCTAGAATTTGTAGGAATTTATATGGATGACTTTTTTGTGTTTGGTGATTCTTTTCAGGAAGCTCTCGAAAATTTGGAAAAAGTACTTCTTTGTTGTTAGGAAGGCCACCTTGCCTTGAGTGACAATAAATGTAGATTAATGTGCAAAGCGGGAGTGGTACTTGGCCATTTGATTTCTGGTAAAGGTATCCAGGTTGATCCAGCAAAGATCGAAATCATTTTGCGTCTTCATGCACCCAAAACTAAAAGGGAAGTATGAGGTTTTTTAGGACATGCTGGTTATTATAGGAGATTCATTGAAAAATTTTCTAAGGTAGCTGCCCCTCTTTGCTGACTTCTAGCTAAGGATAGTGAATTTTCTTGGACCACAACTTGCCAACAATATTTTGAAACATTGAAGGAAAAGTTAGTACATGCACCAGTTTTGAGAGGTCCTAATTGGTCTCTACCTTTTCACATTTCCTCTGATGCTTCAGATTTGGCTATGGCATAGCTTTAGGACAAGAGGAAATAAACAATCCTATGTTATTTATTATATTAGTAAGAATTTGTCTTCTGTTGAATTAAATTATACAGTTACAGAGAAAGAGTTTTTAGCTGTAATTTTTGCAATTAATAAGTTCAGACCCTATATTAAAGGATATGAAGTATTTTTACATATTGATCATTCCGCGATCAAATACTTGATGAGAAAGCCATTAACTAGTGGTAGAGTGACTAGGTGGTTACTATTGTTGCAGGAATTTAATATTTCTATTGTTGATAGACCAGGAAAATCTAATGTTGTAGCACATTTTCTTTCTAGATTAGATAATCCTGGTGAAGTAACTCCTGTTAATGATGATTTTTTGGATGAACATCTTTTTGCTATGTCAACATATTTCTCGTGGTTTGATGGCATTGCTAATTACTTGGTGATCTAAATTTTAAACTACTTGAAATTTGTTTGCAAGGTATTCAATTCAGAATTAAACATGCTTAAAAGATTTCCATGTCTTGCAGAAAGAAAACACATGAAATTTTCAGCTGTTCATGACCCATTTAAGCATAGCAGAGTTATTTCCTTTTACTATTTAAGACATTAAAATGAATTTGTTCTGCAAAATAAATCAACCAAAAATGCAAAAGAAGTTGATAAAGCAGTTCACCCCCTCCAGGGCTACGTCTGCTGGGTCCAAAGCTCCCAATCGGGCTTGTCCTTGTTTTTATTAAATTCTCAAATTGAAAATACAACAGAATAAAAGCATCTACAGGAGAAATAGATGGTAAAAATGGATTCAGAACACTTGAATCCTTCAGGATTGACTATTGGATCACCTCCAATGGATACTTGCAACCCTATACAGTCTTCACAAAACTGGGCCCTGGTGGCTCCTAGAACTTTCACGGCTCCAAAACCTCTGCAAATGACCTCAGATGGCTGTAAGACCTGCACCAATGGCTTCAGAAGGTCGAAAATACCCAAAATCAAAAAAAATAATTTGTTCAAAACCGACTTTCCTAGCCAAAGTTATGGCCATTTAAAGTTTCTCCAGTTTGCCCCTAGAAAAACTCCAGCTAACTTTAGTTAACTCCAGTTAGCTCTGCCAATTATGGCGGGTTCGCCAAATTTGGCGCTCCTGCCAAAATTCCGCCAAATTAACTGCAGTTACATTTAATGTTTGGGTGGTTGCCTCGGATTTCGTGCTAGAGGAATATTCCTTTTTTAATTTTTTTTGAAAAATTAAAATTTCTAATGTTATGGACAAATTCTTCTTTTTGCCATAACTTACTCACACGGCGACCGTTTTTCGAACCGTTTGCAGCGCCGGAATCGGGAAGACGAGCACTTTCCAGTCATTCAACTTTGAACCAGTTCTAAACACTTTAAATTTTGAGCATTTTAGGACACTTAGGACATGAGCACCTGATCACGCCTCCCCATTGGGAAGCTTTTGGACCCCAAAAGCCTTCAACTACCTGTTAAAGAGGTGAGGGTACAACTCCCTCACTCTGTCCACCTCCATCCACTTTGCCTTGTTCGATTTGCTGCCTTTGAAACCAACCCGAACATAATCTACACTGCCCCTCCTTGAAGTGCGTGTCCTTCTGTCAAGGATTGTAGCTTCTTTTAGCTCATCTAAGAATTCTGGTGATAAATCTTCTATAGATGGCAGCTGAACAACATTTTCATGATCAACAATCAAAGGAAGTTCATACAAACGTAAGTTCTCCACATTGACAACAGAATACATTTGCATGTAGGAAGGCAAATCTAATTGAAAAGCATTATTTCCAACCTTCTTGAGGATTTTGAATGGACCATAACGGATAGGCTTCAGCTTTTTACCTTCTCCTTGCATCCTTTCCTTACTATTGTACAGCCATACCTCATCTCCTTCTTGAAACTTGTGATCGACTCTATGCTTGTCGTGTCTTTCCTTGTACTTGCCTTGACTCTTCTCAAGCTGTTCTTGAATTTTCTGATGTATTTGCTGAATTATTTCAATGAATGAACGAGCTTTTTCAATGTCACTATGTCCCTCAATGGCGACATCTTTCTCAAGAATGAAATCAAGAGGTGATTTTGGCAAGTAACCAAAACAAGCTTCAAACGGTGAGGTGTTTGTGGAAGAGTGCTTGGCACGATTGTAATCATGCTGTATGTAGTGCAAATGTTCATCCCAAAGCTTGGGATGCTTGTTGCAATAACCTCTCAAGAGGTGCACAATGGTTCTGTTCACAACTTCGGTTTGTCCATCTGTTTGCGGATGGAAAGCAGTACTTTTCTTCAACTTTGTGTCCATCATCTCCCATAGTTTGGACCAAAAATTCCCCACAAATCTGGAATCCCTGTCACTAATAATGGAAGTAGGCAAACCCAAGTGAATCCATACATGATGAAAAAATAATTCAGCAATTTGTTCAGCAGTTATAGTTTTCTTACAAGGCATAAGTATACACATTTTGCTGAAACGATCAACTACTACATATAAATAATCATGCTGCTTTCAAGATTTTGGCAAACCTCCTACAAAATCCATAGAGATGCTCTCCCATGGTCTAGAAGGTACTGGCAAAGGAGTATACAAACCAAGCTTCCTGTTGCTAGGCTTGCTTGTAGCACATAATGAACAACCTCGTATGAACCTTGAAACATAATCTACCATGCGAGGCCAATAGCAATACCTCTGTAGATGTGCAACTGTTTTGCTCACACCAAAATGGCCAGAAATAAGAGAAGAATGAGCTTCTCTTATGACATTTATCCTCTCTCCCTGTGGTATACACAACTTGCCCAAATGAAACAGCAAATTGTTATGCATGTGATAGTCATTTTCCTCTACATGATTTCCTTTACTCAAGTTAGCATACACATCTTTAAAGTCATCATTAGATGCATATTGTTCTATGTAAATATCATGTACAATGGAATCATTCTTAAGTAAAGTAACAACACCAATAATAGGCCTTGAAAGCATATCAGCAACCTTATTCAAAGTACCTTTCTTATACCTTATTACCAAATGGAACTGTTGCAAGAAGCCCATCCATCTGAAGTGTCGTGATTGTTGTAACTTGCTTTGTGATTGCAAGTACTGTAAGGGCTGATGGTCGGTATGTATAACAGTTTCTTTGCCCATCAAGTAGTGTTTCCACTTTTTGACGCTTTGTACCAATGCATACAACTCCTTATCATATGTAGGATAATTTACAACAGCACCATTAAAAGTTTCAGAATGAAAAGCAATAGGCTTACCATGCTGTAGAAGAACTGCACCCATAGCATAATCACTAGCATCAGTTTGTATCTCAAATGGCTACCTCAAATCCGGTAATGCAAGGACTGGAGCTGAACTAATCTTCTCTTTCAAAGATTCGAAAGCTTTTTGCTACTTGCCTCCCCATTGGAAAGCATGCTTCACACTTGTCACTGCATGCATAGGAGCTGCTATAGAAGAGAAGTTAGAGATAAACTTCCTCCAATATTGAGCTGCACCCAAAAAACTTCTTACCTCTGTTATGGATTTGGGAGTAGGCCACTTCACAATAGCCTCAATCTTAGCAGGATCAATTCTCAAAGCACCTCCTCCTACTATGTGTCCCAAATAAACCAAAGAAGTCTTTCCAAATTCACACTTTGACATTTTAAGAAATAACCGATTCTTCTTCAAAACATCAAGTACTTTTCTAACATGCATGACATGATCTTCTCTAGACTTGCTGAAAATTAAGATGTCATCTAAGTAGACAATAACGAAATCATCAAGAAAAGGATGCAAGACATCATCCATTACCCGCATGAAAGTTGCAGGTGCATTGCACAAACCAAACGACATCACAAGCCACTCAAAGAGTCCTTGTTTGGTTTTAAAGGCTGTCTTCCAAATGTCACTTTCTTCAATTCTTACTTGATGATATCCACTGCGCAAGTATAGCTTAGTGAAATATCGAGCATCTTTCAGCTGATCTAGCAAATCATCTATCCTTGGGAGTGGGTAACGATTCTTTATCGTTATCTTGTTCAAGGCCCTGAAATCAACACACATACGCCAAGTGCCATCTTTCTTTGGAATCAATACAATCGGTGATCCACATGGCGAAGTACTTGGCCTTATGAAACCCTTGTCCAACAAGTCCTTGATTTGCTTCTTTATTTCAGCATTCTCCATAATAGACATGCAGTACATGCCTATGTTTGGAAGAGGACAATCTGGATGCAAATGGATTTCATGCTGAATCTCCCTCTTAGGAGGCAAACCTGTAGGCTCCTGAAACATCTCATGATATGCATCAACTACATCATACAGATCTGATTTAAGTTTTGGATCACAATTGTCAAATGACTCATGATTCACATCAACCTTGGGCTTAATCATAAGAAGAACAAAATTCTTACTTGAATTGACCAGCCATTTTACCTGTACTGCATTCACCATCGCTATATTTGTCTTTTTGCGATGAGCTCTAACAATGAACTCCTTGCCATCTTTGAACAGATGATATTTGTTTTCATGGCGATGAAAGATAGCTTTCCTGTCAAACAAGTAAGGACTTCCCAAAACAATTCCTGCTATATCAAAAGGTACCACATCAAGTTCAACTGTGTCAATAAAATGTGCAGTAATTGCAAAGCGTAATGTGCACTTTCTTGAAACTTGTAAATTTGCATCCTTGCAAATCCATCCAAGTGGATATGGCTTCGGATGTGGAACGGTCTCAAGTTGAAGCTGCTTGACCAAGTCCTCTGATATAAGGTTTTCTTGTGACCCACTATCAAAAAGTGTGTCAATTTTAGTATGTTTTGAAATCACCCTCACATGAAACAGTTCAATTCTTTCTTCCTCATTAGGAGCTTGTACATGGCAGTTTGAGGTACTAGTGCTGGCTTGAGTTTCAATTTCTTTTCCCTTCAAGTTTTTCAAACCCATGGCTGCAATTTTGGTTTCATCACCTAAATCTTCCCCTAAATCTTGTGGTGTAGATGTAGTAGCAGCAATTTTCTGTTTCCCTTTGGATTTGTTAAATTGAGGTCTTTTTTCAGGATATAATTTCCAACAGTTTTTCTCCTCATGGCCTGGTTTAGAACAATGTTTACAGATCACTTTCTCACTCTCCTGTTTGACAGATGAATTCTTTTTGCTCTTTCCCTTGGAGGTTTTCTCTTTGTTTTTCCCCTTGGGGGCCTTGTTTCTACCCTCTTCAAATGTGTTTTTTCCCCTTGCCTCTAAATGGGTAGCTTGGACACAAACCTCGTCCAGGCTAGTAGGGTTAAACACCAAGATGGTGTGTCTAAGGTAGCTATGCAAGCCACCAATGTATTTCAGCAAGGTTTCCTGGGTCTGCAAATCTACCCCTAACAAGAGAGCTCTTCTCCTGAATTCTTGGGTGTAGTCTTGGACACTCTGACCCTTAAGTTGTCTGAAATTTTTCCAATTCATAATGGCCTTCTGCATGTGAGCAAGAGGATAAAACTGTTTTTTAATGGCTAACAGAAATTCAGGCCATGTTAAGGTAACCTTACCAAATTTCTTGATCTCCTCTTTAGTCTTGGCGTCCCACCAGACCAATGCTGCTCCATCCATTCTAAAAGAAGCCAACTGAATCTTTGTGGCATCATCATGCATATTATGGATCCTCAAGTAAACTTCCAACTGCCTAATCCAGTTGTCAAACTTTTCTGCATTCACTTCACCATTAAACATAGGTAATTCGAATTTTACATCAAGCTTCAAAAAAGGACTTTTTCCAGAGGATCTATGCTTATGAACAAAAGAAGACGAGGATGAAGAGGAAGAAGGTGAAGATGGGGGTGGTGGATCACCATTTCCTCCATGTCCTTTCTTGGAATGATAATCATCCTTCTTACCTCCTGAAGAGACCTCTCCTTCATGTGGATGTTTGGACCCTTCTCCAGCCAATTTCTCATTTCTTTCTTGGTACAATATCCTCACCATTTCAGTGAGGTCCAAGAAAGCCTTTCTGAAGACTCTTTCTTCTCTCTTGGATCTGTCTCTATATGAATTTCTCCTTCATGTTCATACATCCTTGAAGCTTCTGCTGAGACTCTTGAGGGTGAAATTGAAGGTGGAGCTGATGGCTCTCTGGCCTTCCTTGACTGAGGATTCTCTCGTTCTCTAGTCAACTGTCCTTCCCCTCTTTTGAGTTTCAACCTGGTAAGCATCAATACTTTGCAAGACAGTTAGAAGATCTTTGCACAAAACCCTGAGCTCTGATACCAACTTGATATGAATTTGAAACTACTTGAAATTTGTTTGCAAGGTATTCAATTCAGAATTAAACATGTTTAAAAGATTTCCATGTCTTGCAGAAAGAAAACACATGAAATTTTCAGCTGTTCATGACCCATTTAAGCATATTAGAGTTATTTCCTTTTACTATTTAACACATTAAAATGAATTTGTTCTACAAAATAAATCAACCACAAATGCAAAAGAAGTTGATAAATTAGTTCACCCCCTCCAGGGCTACGTCTGCTGGGTCCAAAGCTCCCAATCGGGCTTGTCCTTGTTTTTATTAAATGATCAAAGTGAAAATACAGCTGAATAGAAGCATATACAGGAGAAATAGATGGTAAAAATGGATTCAGAACACTTGAATCCTTCAGGATTGACTATTGGATCACCTCCAATGGATACTTGCAACCCTATACAGTCTTCACAAAACTGGGCCCTGGTGGCTCCTAGAACTTTCATGGCTCCAAAACCTCTGCAAATGACCTCAGATGGCTGTAAGACATGCACCAATGGCTTCAGAAGGTCGAAAATACCCAAAAAAAAATAAAAAAAATTCGTCCAAAACTGACTTTCCTAGCCAAAGTTATGGCCATTT
Source organism: Pinus tabuliformis (assembly GCA_031772625.1). Lineage (NCBI taxonomy): Eukaryota > Viridiplantae > Streptophyta > Pinopsida > Pinales > Pinaceae > Pinus > Pinus tabuliformis. Next base: position 175,646,279 of record CM062806.1, read on the forward strand.
AAAGTTTCTCCAGTTTGCCCCTAGAAAAACTCCAGCTAACTTTAGTTAACTCCAGTTAGCTCCGCCAATTATGGCGGGTCCGCCAAATTTGGCGCTCCTGCCAAAATTCCGCCAACTTAACTGCAGTTACATTTAATGTTTGGGTGGTTTCCTCGGATTTCGTGCTGGAGGAATATTCCTTTTTTAATTTTTTTTTCAAAAATTAAAATTTCTAATGTTATGGACAAATTCTTCTTTTTGCCATAACTTCCTCATACGGCGACCGTTTTTCGAACCGTTTGCAGCGCCGGAATCGGGAAGACGAGCAATTTCTAGTCATTCAACTTTGAACTAGTTCTAAGTACTTTAAATTTTGAGCATTTTACGACACTTAGGACATGAGCACCTGATCACTTGGTTACTGGGAAAAGACCACCCCACTTGTCTGCTCTTGAAAATTGGAGTATTATTCAGAAAAGTGTTGCATATTCCTGGATTCAAGGAGATCTCTTTTACATTGGTCTAGATCTGATTATCCGTAGGTGTGTAAGAGAGGAGGAAGTGTTTAACATATTGAACTCTGCTCATGATGAACCTTGTGGAGGCCACTTAACTGATAAATAGACTACATATAAATTATTGCGTGTTGGTTACTTTTGGCCTTCCTTGTTTAATGATGCTAAACAATATGTCAGGTGTTGTGATAGCTATTAGCGAATGGGACAACCTAATCAAACCAATGAAATGCCTTTATGCCCCCAAGTTATGATTGAGCCATTTGAAAAATGGGCTTTTGATTTTATAGGGCCAATAAATCCAACATCATTAAGTAAAATGCATATCATGGTTTGTACATATTTTGTTACAAAATGGGTAGAAGCTAAAGCTGTATCCTTTTCTACAGAAAAAGTTGTTGTTGATTTTGTTTTTACTGAAGTTTTTACTATATTTGGTGTGCCTAGAGAAATTGTTTCTGACAATGGTCCGCAAGTTATTTCTAATTTGGTACAGGGTGTGATGGAGCAATATAAGATCTAGCACATGAAATCCACACCGTATCACCCATAAGCAAATGGACAGGTGGAATCCACAAACAAAGTGATTGAGTCCATTCTTACAAAGATAGTAAATATGCATAAAAAACATTGGGCTGGAAGATTACCAAAGGCTTTGTGGGCATACATAACCACTTGGAGAAATAGCATGAGACATACACCATATGAGCTGGTATAAGACAAACAGGTTTTGTTACCAATTGAATTCCAGATCAAAAATTTCAAAATTGCAGTTCAGTTAGGACTAGATCTCTCTAAGGCACAACAACAACATCTTCTCCAATTAAATGAGTTAGATGAATTTCATAGGGATTTTGTTCAACAGAACATATTAATTCAAAAGCAACGCAAAAGGTGGCATGGCAAGTCAATTCAGAAAAAGCAATTCCAGCCAGGTGATTGGGTGCTCCTTTATGACTCTAGATTTAAAATCTTTAAAGGGAAATTCCACACACGTTGGATGGGACTATTTAAGTGATCCGAGTATTCAAGAATGGAGCAGTAGAAGTTAAAACTATTGATGGTCAGAATTCAGTATTCTTGGTAAATGGACACAGGTTAAAGAAGTATTTTCAGCCACTTACCAAGAAAGATTTTACACAACAAGTCCAAAAGCAATTCGGGATGGTAGTGGTGAATGGTAATACCAACCTTTTGAAAACATTAATTCTTATTCTTCTTAAAAATAAAAATAAAATAATAAAAAAAAAGTACAAAAAAAAGAAAAAAAAGAAAAAAAATGAAAAAAAAGAAAAAAAAAAGAAGAAAAAAGAAAAAAAAGAAAAAAAAGAAAAAAAAAAAAGAAAACATTTTCCTGTAAATCAGTTCACTGACATGATTGCAGAAGGATCAACCTGAAAACCAGCTTGCTGGTAGGAAGATCAAAAATTTATAATAAAAAGAAAATGTTGCTTGATCTTTAGATATGATAGCGGCCACCAAATAAAAGTAGGTTCAGCAGAACCAACGTTTATGCAATTGGGGTAATTAGCATGGATATTTTTATTCAAGTAACACTTAATTTTCACTGCAGTTATTTTTTCTTGCACCAGTGTAGGCAGACCTTCCATAAAATTTTCTATCTTTCTTCATATTCCACTCCTGTAATATTCCCTCAACTTTCTTATTCAATCCCAGAATGATTAACCTTCCCACATTCTTCTAAATTTACCCTGTCTGCTTCGAAAAAATCCCACTTTACCCTTGAATTTTTTTCCCTATCCCACTTCTATTTATTCCCTATTTTGGTACTATTGATGGAATCCCTGTAGCAGAATTCCTTCCCATTCTAAAATTTCCCTTTTCCCACTTCTTTTTTCCCTCATTAATTCTTCTTCTTCTTCAGGTTCTTCTTCTCCTGCCTCTTCTCCTTTTCCTACACCTGATTTCAGATTGGTTTTCCTCGCCTAGTCCAAACAGAAGAAATAAACCTAGACCAGTGGACGTTGGTGTGATATTTCCTTTTCTGCAGTTTTGTTTGGTTGGTTTTCCCCGCCTGGTCCAAGCAGGAGTAATGAACCTGCACCAGTGCATGTTGGTGTGATGCAACAAACTTTTCTAGCTTACTTCCCGAGATTTTCTTTCTTTCATTAAACACTTTATGACAAGATAAATGTAGATGGATTGTTTCTTTATTTCTTCACTTTATCAAGATTAGAAACATTCAATTTTTATGTGTGCAATTTGATTTAAAAGTATAATAGCACTTGCAGTAACTAATCACTCATTTTAAGAATTAAATGCTAAGTGAAGGAAGCTCTGATCCGGTGCAAGAACTAGTTTCTTGTCACAGGATCTGAGTGCTTTGAACCTGGAAAAAGTTCAAGCCCTTACACGAAGTAAAACACTTTTAGTAAAGACACTATTTATACCCTCTACATAAATCTCTGTTCTTGCAATAGTGCAAGCAGACTATGATAGTGGAGGACATATTAGTGCAAGAACGAAATCTCTAAAGGAGCAAGTTTAAAGGGCCCATCTAATGAGACTGCTAAGTGTCTCTGCTAAAGAGAAACACGCAGTCAGTAGTTAAAAAATATTTAGCTAGGGTGATTTCCCTTTTATTTCTAAATCCCTTTTGAAAATGCATTCTTCCTTGTTCTAGTCTTAGATTATTTTGATGGTTCAAGTTGCCTTTTTCTATTTTTAGTTGATTCTGCAATATTTACTTTAAATAAAGTAGTGATTTATATTAGAAATATTCATACCATCTCTGGCATTGCCTGTGCTTCGTCTCTAAGTTTACGGATCCCCCAGGTTGACAATTTAAGTGTTGAGGAAGTATATTTCCTGCACCCAACAGTATCGAAATTGTACTTCAATTTAGCAAACTCAAAATAGGGAAATGGAGCCAGAATATTGTTGGAAGGATGATACCCCTCTCGTTCAAGCTTGAATTTGAGGCGACCAACAATGTAGTGGAGTATGAGTAGTTTCTCCTGGGGTTAGAAATAAAAAAAAAAGATGAATATCGAATGCCTAGCACTCTATGGAGATTTTGAAATGGTCATAAGGAAAACCAGAAATCAATGCCAGGCCAAACACCCCAGGTTGAGGATGTAGCAAAAAGTGTGGGACATATTCAATAATTTCTTCCTGGCCTTTAACATCCAATTTTTGCCTAGGGAAGAAAACAAGATGGCTGACTCTCTTGTGGTAATTGCAAGCACTTTCAGGCCCCCATAGAATCCACTCCTCAAATATGAGATAGAAGTTAGATACAGGCCTTTAATACCTGATAATGTCAAACACTGTCAGGTATTTGACGATGATAAGTAGGTAAAAAGATTCATATAATTCATTGGGGAGTTTTCCCACTCCACCATCGATCAAGAAGAAGAAGAAGCATAAAAAGAAGGCACTATGTGGAAATACACAGTGGCTGGGCAAAAAAAATTGCAAGTAAAAGGGAACACCATCCCTCGTGGACTTGTTCCACTTGAAATAATTTTCAATAAAGACAACATAGCGTCCAAACAAATGGCCGCAGAGAAGGATGAGCAAGTAGAGGAATGCAACATCAGATCAAAGGAGGAACCCCAGATGTTTAGGCTATCCAAAGAAATCCCCTTGCAATACAGACAGAGGTATTTAGATCTATTCAAAACTTACAAAGATGTATTTTCTTGGTCTTAGAATGATTTGAAATCGTTTGATACAAATATTATTTAGCATGAAATTCCTTTGAAGAGTGAGATAAATCCATGCAAACAAAAACTTAGACAAATAAACCCACTCTTACTCTCATCCATTGAAAAGTAGTTAAGGAAAATGTTGTAGGCCAAGAACATAGTCCCTCTAAGATACTCTGATTCGGTAGCTAATCTGGTCCCTGTCCGTAAAAAGAGTGGAGAGATAAGGCTATGCATGGACTTCTAAAATTTAAACAGGGCGTCTTTAAAAGATAATTACCCTCTGCCCAAGATGGATAATATATTGTACAAGGTAGTAGGTGCATCCAGAATGTCCATGATGGACAGTTTCTTGGGATATAACCAAGTGGCGGTCCACCCAAAGACCAAAGAAAGACTGCTTTCACCCCCCGTGTGGATCCTTCATGTACGCATGCATGTCGTTTGAGTTGATAAATGCAGGGGCCACATTTCAGAGATATATGGATAAATATTTCATGGGCAAGAAAGATAAATTTGTGGTAGTCTACATAGATGACATCACAATCTTTTTGAAGACTGATGAAGAACATATCCTCCATTTAGAACTCACTTTCGAGAAGTGCAGAAGGTATGGCCTCTCTTTGAATCCGAAGAAATCTCAGTTCACCCTGAGTGAGGGGAAAATGGTTGGACACATAGTAGCATAGGAAGGATTAAAGATTGATCCCGAATGAGTCAAAGCCATCAGCCTTATTTCCCTGCCTAGAAACAAGAAAGAAGTCCAATCCTTTTTGGGGTGGATAAATTTCTTAATGCGATTCATACCCAACTATGCTAAGATAGCTAAAGGTATCATAGATATGCTTAAGAAGGAGAACGAATTTAATGGAGCTCCTTCCCCCGTGATTCTTTTACAAGGATCAAACAAGCTTTGGCTGAGACCCCATTGCTAGTTAGCCCCAATTATTCAGTCCCTTTCTACATCTTTTCTTTCGCCGCTCCACATACCATTGCTGGTGTGTCGTTACAGAAAAATAAATAAGGTTACGAGCAACCCATTTCCTTTTTCAGCCATGTCCTAAGGGACGTTGAGCTGATGTATGATATACTGGAGAAACAAGCTTATGCACTGTTCAAGGCACTGAAGTCATTATGTATGTATGTACTGCAATCTGAAATCACAATGTTTATCCCAACGACTGCAGTCAAATACATTCTGGTGTAGGGAGGCAATGAAGGAAAGAGGGGCGGATGGATAGCTAAAATACAAGAATATGAGCTGGAAATCAAGCCTACCAAGCTCATCAAAGGCCAGGGGTTGGCAAAGATTTTTTCTGAATCCAACTGCCAAGCTCTATGGATAAGCCTGATCATAGAGGTGGAGTTCTCTAAAGGATGAATAGAGCAGAATTAAAACGGCTAAATAGAAGATCTATGCCAAGTATGAGGCATTGCCCAGGTATAAGAACATTTTTCATTACCTATTGTTTCTAAGATGCCCATTGGGACTGGATAGATCAAAATACCAGAGTCTGAGATTGTAGGCATAGAAATACATTATATCCAATCAAATTCCCTACTGGAAGGAGCCAGTGGGGGTATTGTTGTTGTGATTGGTTGAGGGAGAAACCCATGATGTTATTGAGGATTTCCATGGGGGAATTTGTGGAGGTCACTACAGTTGGAAGGCAACAACACAGAAAATCCTCAAGGCAGGATTTTAATGGCCCATGTTGCTTGGAGATGTTTATTCTAAGGTTAGGTCATACCAAAAATGCCAGTTGTTCACTGAAAGACAGAAGTTTGCTCCTCTCCCCCTGATTCCTGCGCATGTAGAGGAGCCCTTTAGATAGTGGGGATTGGACTTCATCGAAGAAATCAACCCACCTTCTAGCGGCCAACACAAATGGATTTTAACATCCACTAACTGTTTCACCAAGTGGGTAGAGGCTATCTTAGTGAGGAATGCTACTGATTCAGTGGGGATAAAATTCATGGAGGAGAACATATTGTCTCGCTTTGGGTGTCCTTTTAAAATCATCACTGATAATTCAAAGGTTTTCAAATCTACCAAATTCACCAAATTTTGCCACAAATTCAACATCATAGTTGGACACTCCACTACATAATACCCTCAAGGGAATGGCTTGGCTGAGTCTTCTAATAAAACTCTGGTGAGAGTTCTAAAGAAGACCATCACTGAAAATCAAAGGAACTAGGACTCTCAACTAAAGTTTTTTCCGTGAGCTAATTGTGTAACACCCAAAAAATCCACTAGGAAATCTCCTTTCGAGCTAGTATATGGCAAGGATGTTATCTTCCCTATCCAATTAGCAATTCCAGTAGCTAAGTTGCTGCAAGAAGTCGAGGAAGAGCCTAGAGCCTTGACTAGAAGGATAAATCAGTTGTTGGAGCTTCACGAGAAAAGATAGAAAGTGGGGATCAAACTGTCAAACTACCAAAAAAGGATGAAATCTTTGTTTGACAAGAAGGGTAAGGACAGACCTATTTAGCAGGGAGATTTAGTTCTTAGGTGGGATGTCTGACAAGAAGACAAAGGCAAGCATGGTAAATTTGATCCACTATGTTTTTCCCCTTCAAGATTCCAGAAGAGAGGGGAAATAACACTTACATGCTTCAAAACTTGGGTGGTGAACTGCTGGAACTTCCTGTAAATGGCCAGTTTCTAAAATTTTATTTTCAAAATTAGATATATCTATCTCTTTCTTATTGTAAATATCCAGTGTGTATGTTGAAATTGTTATTTGAATTTTTCAATTTATTTTCAGAAAAGTCCTTTTTCACAGAATTATATTTTGTTTAAGAATAACTCCATTCCCAACGGAAGGAAAGACCCAGCAAGGCATTGTACCTAGTTGGAGCCAATGTTGTTACTCACTACTTTGTGGGTTTCAAATGTAAAATTTTCCAAAGAGCAGTGAAGTTTGGAGCCACTTTCCCAGGCCACAGAAGATCTCAAAGTTGAGTTAGACCCTCCCCAATGCATAGTTCTCGGAAAGGGCTTTCCAACAGTATATGGAAGTCCAAAAATGGTGATCTAAATTTAAACAGGAACACAAAAAATTACATATATAACCATAAATACAAAGATGCAACATAAATAACACTATCTTTCATTAATATCAAATAATGAAATATTCTTACAAACAAAATGGAAATGAGACTACCTTGGGTGATGGTAGCTTATCTCTGAGAAGAGATGTGGTAGTGACATGTCTCTGAACTGAGTTATAATGAGGCTCAAGGGCCTTTTTATTATTGAACGATAAGAGAAAATCCTAACCCGAGGAGATGTGACACCAAGAGTTTATGGGCCCCGTTGGGGTTAGTTGGGCAACCAACTTCCTGGGGTCGTAACTTGGTCATATTATCTCCATTTGATGCACATGATACCTTGTTGGAAAGATCTCTCTGAGGAATACAATTGAAAACATCATATCAATAATAGATCTTGCAGGAATATTGTCAAAAAAACGTTATTTAGGGCCTCAAAACAACTCCAAAAGTTCAGGACCTGAAAAACTGCCAAAAATAGTAAATTGTGCTACAATTAAGGAAACTGAAAAACTAAAAGAAACAATGGTTGTGGTCCACGTGGAATAGGTGGGTGGCCACCAATATCAACCTGGATCATTCCTCCCACCTTAGGAAGGAATTTCTACATTGCGTTGAATTCCTCCATGAGATGAGGAAACTTCTATTGAACTTGGTCCCTAGTGAGCCATTTTCCTTGGTGTAGGAGTTGGTCGGCTTTGACAACTCGATATAGTTGGATCTTCTGCTGGTGAGTTTTCTTGATCCACATGTCCATGATCTGATCAGTTGCATCTTGTTCCATGCAGTCTGGATTTAACCCTGTTGGTGTGAGTTGTTCTACAATGTCAGATGTGTCCAATAATGGTGGAAAGTATGGCCAAAGGCGATCCACATTGAACACTGGATGCAGAGTAGAGGTGATGTTTCAACTTTGGGAATGCATTTTGTTTAGATTCAGACCTAAAGCATTTTTATTTTGCTCCTCCTTTGGTTACTTGACTCAAGGGCCAAGTGATATGAGAGAACCCCAACACGAACCTGTGGTAGAAATTGGCAAGAACCAGAAAGTTGTGGAGCTTCGTTAGAGTGGTTGGGGCTGGCCAATCCTAAATGACTTGGATCTTGGTTGGATCCACATGCACCCTTCATTTATTAATAATGTATCCCAGACACTGAACCTGGGTAACACCAAAAGAGCATTTCTCCAAATTGGCACACAGCTTGTGTTGCCACAGTGTTTGGAGAACCTGTCGGACATGGTGGAGGTGATCTTCCCAACTCTGGTTGAGGATCACGATGTCATCCAAGTATACCACTACAAATGAGTTGGTGAATGGCTGAAAGATGTCATCCATAAGCCTCATGAAGGTTTCAGGAGCATTCGTCAACCTGAAAGGCATAACCAACCATTCAAAAAGGCCCTCCTTGGCTTTGAAGGTAGTCTTCCACACATCGGAGGGTTTGATTGGTACCTGGTGATATTCAGGCTTCAAGTCAATATTGATGAAACATTTTCTCCCCTTGAGTTGGTCCAGAAGGTCGTCAATCTATGCAGTTGGGTACCTATTCCAGACAATGATCTTGTTCAGCACCCGATAGTCGATATAAAGTCTCCAAATCCCATCCTTCTTCTGTACCAAAACGATCAGGCTCCCACAGGGAAATGAACTTCATCGAATATGGCCTTTCTAAAATAGCTCCTAAATTTGCCTCTTGATTTCATCATTCTCCAGAATGGAGTACCGATAGATTGGTCCATTGGATAATGATGCACCTGGGGCCAAATCGATGGATTGCTTGACCTAACAGTGCAGAGGCACCCCTGCGAGGGAGGTGAAGATGTCCTCGCACTCCTCCATGACTTTGTACATCTGTTTTTGTCATGTGGAGGGGCCATTTATAAAGGTTGTGGCCACCATATTCTTCTTTACTTAAGGGCATATCATCAGGAAAACAGATTTCCCAGTTTTTGAAATGAGCTTACTGCATTGTTTTGCAGTAACCAAAGAGATGTTGGTAGGCGGTGCTACCTCCGATATCTTGTACAACTTATTTCCCAATGTAACAATAACAGTATGAGGCTTTAACTCATACACATCATGTGAATTCCACAAGTATGGTTGGCCTAATAATACATCATAAACATCAAGGGGAGCAATGCCACATAATCCCTCATCCATGAAGGGCTTGATGATGTATGCAAGGTGACATTGTTGGCTCACATGTAGATCCCGTCCCTAGTGATGCCACCTGATGGTGTATGGTTGTAGGTGTACCATGGTCAGTAAGCCCAGCTGCTTCATGACCTCTGCCGCAATGAGGTTCTTTTGGCTCCTGCTGTCGACAATGAACTATAGCGGGGAACCCTTTACGCACATATGGGAGTGGAAGAGACGCTCCTCCTCCTCTGGATTTATCTGGAGCTTTGTGGTGGTGATAGTGGAATTGGGATCTCCATCAATAATATTCTTCACTTTGTCATTCCCCTTGTCAGTTTTTGACTCAGAGTCAAAACATACATCTGATTCTAAAGCCTTCAGCTCGTCCACCCCAGTAACTGCTTAGCCTGACACTCACTTGTGTTGTGGGTAGAGCTCTTATGGAGCTCACACCACTTTCTTGTGTCCTTCTTTGGCTTCGTGGTGTTGTCCTTTTCTTGTGGCCTTGGCTGGTTGTCATGGGCTATCCCTCTTGGCTTTGTCCTTTGTTCTGCGGTTTGGGGGTACCTTTCCCTTGCTTTGGATTCGTAGATCCAAAGTCTCACTTCTTCTATTTAAACTTCTGCTTGATCTTGACAGTGTATCAGTACGCAGTGCCGAGCGAGGAGTTGCCCACGAACTCCATCTCATCCTGGATGTATCTATGTAGGTAGCCATGGTACTTGAGTACCAAATGTTTCTCAGAATCCTTGATACCCAACTTTGTGCGAAGGGTATGAAAAACATTGGTAAAATCTGGCACACCTTGGTCCTTTCCCTACCGAAGTGTGGTCAACTTTGTGTATTTGTCCTTGTAGCTCCTGATAGGGTAGTACTGCTCCTTGATGACGTCTCAGAATTAATTCCAAGTGGGAGCAGCTGAAAACAGTGAGGTTGTACTTTCATCCTTCTGCTCACAATAGGTTTCCCACTAGTTATTGATGTGGGGGGCAGCTTTGAGAAGGGAAAACTAGTTTTTTCTCAGATGGAAAAATCATGAATAGAAAAGTATCTTTCTAGTAGATTCAACCTTTTATCTACTACGTTTTCATCTATTTGGCCCTCAAATATGGGAATGTCAAAGTTTACTTGTATCTTAAAAGGTGTGGAGCCTCCAAAGTGGTTGTTGGATGTAGATACGTCACCAGTGTGAAACCGTTGAAGGATTTGGGTAAATTTATCCATCATCGCGTTACTTTGTTTCTCGAGGGCCGCCTTGAGCATTATTTTGATAGGATGTCCTACTCCCTCATCTTTCTTTTCTTCCCCCGTGGGAGGCCGTTGGTATTTCTGAGGTTGGTCTTGCAAAGATTCGACCAGTTCGAGCCCTAACTCCTTATATCCCGACCTTTTTGGGACATGCAAAGAAAAACAAAGAAAGAGAAGACCGCTCTAATACCACTAATCTGAATTTAAATAGGAATGAAAAAAATTACAGATATAACCATAAATATAGAGATGCAGCAGAAATAACACTATCTTTCATTAATATCAAATAATGAAATACGATTACAAACATAATGGAAATGAGACTAGCTCGGGCGATGGTAGCTTATCTTTGAGAAGAGATGTGGCGGCTACATGCCTTTGAACTGAGTTACAATGAGGTTCAATGGGATTTTTATTATTGAACAATAAGAGAAAACCCTAAAAAACCAAAACCCTAACCCAAGGAGATGTAACACCAAGAGTTGATGGGCCCTTTTGGGGTTAGTTGGGCAACCAACTTCCTGGGGTTGTAACTTGGTCATATTATCTCTGTCTGACACGCGTGATACATCATTGGAAATATCTATATGAGGAATAGAACTGAAAATGCAATTTCAATGAAATCACTTGGAGGAATATTACCAAAAAATACGTTGTTTCAGGCCTCAAAACACCTTCAGAAGTTCAGGACTGAAAAATTGCCAAAAATAGTAAACTATGCTACAATTAAGGAAACTAGAAAACTGAAAGAAACAATGGTGAGGGTCCATGTGGAATATGTGGGTGGCCACGAATATCCACCTGGATCAAATGGACTCCTGAAGAAGAAGATAAAGAATTTTGAAGGTCTTCCTTGGAAAATCCCAGTAAACCAAGAAAATGGCTAAGTATGTGTTGTTGGGAAAAGTATCCAATACGGAATGACCCTATCCCACTCTAAGGGTGATAGTACCTCAGCAACAATCGAAGCAAAGCTATCTAAGATTTCTTCTTTATGAAAGTAAAATAGGGGAGAAAGAGATCCACTAACCGATGTCTTTCGCTAATGGTTGATCCAATCTTCCCTCCTTGCTGCTTGTTCCCAGCTCCTTGCTCTTTCACTGGCCCAGCTACACCAAGATCCTGCAAAATGGCAAGAAAGGGAAACTACAAGAAGCATACATTCATAATTGATTTAAGGATTAGAATAAATCAAATACACAAGTATAACAATACATCATTGAGGCACATGCATATAGAAGAACCTAAAATGCTTTATTAATGGAAGAAGTAAAGTTCAGGAAGTGATACAACCATAAGAGGCCCAATCCAGCATCACCTTCCCAGCAGAAAGAAATCTCCTCTTCACCTCCTTCAAAGCAAATCACCCAATAGTTCTAAACTCAAACCAACAGCACTTCCTTACATTCACCAGATTCCAGCCTCCCTAGACCTCATGAGAGAGATCTATATATAGGAGTTTTGGAGAAAGGATGAATCAGCTTGAGGCTGGCATGAAGCTGACTAGTGTCCTCTCTCACTTCAGTTATTCTTCAGTTCTTGAGTCCACTTGGAGGTTCTTGCTTCCACTTGGAGATCTAGACCCTCTTACTCATCACTAGTCGAATTCCTTGATCCAAGTGTCATTTTGGAAGCTTCCTGGGCATTGACACCTTGAGGAATGACTGTGCCACATGTCACAACTCGCCCAGCGCAGGTAGCCTTCTTTACAGTTGACATTCAACACAGGTAGACAGTGGAGCAGTTGACATTCAGCGCAGATGCTCAGTGGAGCAGTTGACATGATCCAGAATTGCCTTGTTTTTGAGTGTTTTCAGGTGGAGAACTGTTATTCAGTGCTGTGGTTTGCTGACCTTGTTCCTCTAGGGGTAGGAACAACATGTTCAGGGACTTTTGATCCCTTAGATTATGGACATTTCATGATTCATGCTGTAAGGCACAAAAATGTCTATAACAGTTGCCCCCTAAAGTATGAGGTCGTTTATCGGGTGAAATGCTTTATCAGGAGGATCCGAAGTTCATTCAATCACTGAGAGGTGACCTGTAATAAAATACAATACAATACATTATTTTTCATTCTGCTTTCATGATCTAGCTGAGGCGGGCATTCCCATGCTCAGCTTTATAAATTCATTTTGGTACATAGAACAGACGATCGTCTGATGGTAGACTGATAATTCTCTGCTGAAATTATCATCCTTTGAGTAGGATGATCATCTGCTGCAATGATGTACATGTCAAATGTCTTTATATTTCCTGAATATATATCGCAGCCCGGATGGATGAAACTAGATCTGGGGTCTTCAAACTTGTTCGATCTTTACTCTAAGTACAAGTCGATCCATGTGAGAATTGCGCTGAAGTCGAACATGGAAAGACATTGCTTGATTACCGGTCAATGATGCAAACCGTTAACAAGCGCGAGAGGAATCACCGATAATGATAATGACCCTCAAGGTACGGCAGTACAATCCACGTGGTGTGAATAAAGGACTTGGCATCGAACACCACGCAAAATATTTCGGTCGAAGGTCATTGATGTATACCTGTCGCCGGAAGTGAGAAACTTGCCATTGAGGCATGCAAGCTTCAAAGTACTGGGGGGGTGTTCCTAGATCAACTTCTTGGATAATGAGCTGAAGTCGACAAGAAGCGATCCGTCAAAGGAGGGCCTTAATGAATCCCACATCAGTGACACGGAACGGAGCTAATGATTTTAATGGAGGTGAAAACAATCTGTGACATATGATTCAGGGTGGCGATCATGGATGGATGAAGGATAATGTATGGCAGTGGATGGGACACGGTTGACTCTTTCTGAACAACATCTCTTGAACATATAACGACACTGATGCGATGGATCGGTAGCATTACCCCAAATGTGGATGGTTTGGCGAGACCATGGCGATGAGACCGGTGAATGAAACAACCCAACCCGATGTGATACGGAGGAAAAGTGTCATGTTCAAGAGCGACTTGCTACCATTAAAGCTTTGAGGTTCTCCCAATTTTTCCCCAGTCATTTCTGACCAGTACCTCTTTATTTTTTTCAAGCTTGAGGAGGATAACATATGCTTGTTCTATAACTTGCCCTTCGGGCAAGCCCATCGCTATGTTTTAACGAGCCTAGCGATAGGGAAACTCGTTCTCGGCTAAAGACAAGTTTGTCGCTATTTAATCATTTTAACGAGTCTAACGACAAGGAAAACTCGGTCCTTTTCATTTTTAGAGAGTCTGAAAAGGTACAAAAAGTTAACTCCAAAATTCCTTTTTCGTCATCTAATCCCTTAAGTCCGAAAAAGTATAAAACAATACAGAAGGGATGAATTTTTGATAACTTTAACGAGCCGAATAAAACAAGCGCTCGACCTTTTTGTGCAATAATCCCTCAGGTCCAAAAAGATTAAAATCTAGAGGAGGGATAGCTCTTCCGGTCACTTTAACGAGCTGGAAGGCCAAAACTCGACAATATTTTCATATTTTACGAGTCAGTTGAAAAGAGCTCAAAGAAGACTCGTCTTTTGAGGAACGAGTGATAAACAGGGATAGTAGCAGATTCCAGGTACAGGTTGGAATTTTCCAATCACGGCAGTGTCACAAGGATGGCTAGGTGAAATCACTCTTTGCAGCTGTTCCTCAAAATGGGTAAACAATCATATGGAGGTGAACGATCGGCCAAATGACGGTGGAGGTGGCAGGTGCAAACACGACCAAGGCTTTTTATGGCTGATAAAATTTCGATCACAGAGGTTATTTACCGGAATAGGTTCATTTTTTATTTAAAAATGAGCTTAAACTCTGGGGGAAACATTGCTCATTTCTTTTATTTATTTTTTAACGAGCATGAAGACCGCGTTAAAACTGCTCGGATCTTGCGTTTATTTTTTAACGAGCATGAACTTTATGCTAAAACTGCTCGATTTACCAGTCATAAGATAAGAAATGTCTCCTGTGAGATCTCTATTTTTTAAGGAGTTTCATCTTCACTAAGCTTTACTCCATATCCTTTCTTTATGCAAGTTCGGAAACGGCTAATCCTACGAGTTTAAAGGGTTAGACCTACAGGTTTAAAGGGAGGACCTAAAAATTTAAAAAATAAATAGTCGCCCCTTGCTTGCACTCCAAAAGGTTGCATGCCCCCAGGTATAGAACAATGTTTCAAGGTTACCTCTACTTTTCTGCCATCGAAACTTTCGTTTCACCGGGAGAGGTACCTCTTTCAGGTTACCCAAAGATTATCTCGTTAATCTTTCAAACAAAACATTTCTCTGGCAATGTCTACCGAAATAGACAAGGGTGAATGACTGGTGCCAAACACGTAACTTTGACAAAAGAATCCTATTCCAGAACAACCCCTCTTCCATCCACGGACGGGGTACGGACCAGTCATATTCTCCCGCGGAAACCTACTCTATACCTAAAGGTTCCCTGCCGAAGCAGGCCAGGATGCATGCCCCCTGGGTTCCAGTCCCATCTTTCCGAATCACTCGCACTCATCGGGAAGAAGGACTGGGGGTGGAGACATTTCTTGATTGAATAGACCATTCAGGGTTGGTATGTGACTATTTGCGATGCGTGATCCCGTAAATGAAAGTTGGTCTACGAGCTTGACCATTCTTCCTTCGTGTGGAAAACACATTACTCTAAAGAGCGAGGAGACTATTGCTCCCATGAAATATATATAGTCTCGTCCAAGGAGTAGGTTATAATCCAAGGGTCCTTGAACGACCATCACGTTCATTTGAATGACCTTCCCTTTCAATGTAATAGGCACATTGGGGAGGATCCCTAATGGTCGACTGGTTCCTTTATCGAAACCCGAGAGATTTCTTATCTCAGGCAAAAGCGCCGGGGAACCCAGTGCTTTCCAAGCAACAGAGGAAAGGATACTCACAGATGCCCCTTCATCAATGATAGTGCCAGCCATTACCATTCTGTATATTTGGACTATGATTCTGAATGGTATACTGGCTGGCAACCGGGGTCTGCCTAGTTGATTCCAATCAAAGGATACAACCAGGTTGCTTGGTGGTGGGACCGAATATACGGCCGGATATGACCCTCACGATGTTCCTTCCTGCGATAAAGGAATGGGCGCATTGCCCAGATGCTCATCAGAGTCTGTGTTGATGAAAAGAATCTGGATGGTGTCATCCTTATTCTCTTCGGTGAGGGTGTCATTTGAAGATGAATCTTCAGTGACGGTGTCATTTGAAGATGAAACTTCTGAAGGGAGAACCAGGTCAACTGCCATTTTTACCTTTGGACTTTCGTTTGGTCTAGATTCAGTAGGTTCATTTTCAATGACTGACGCTTCAGCTGACCACTTGAGCGGGCCAGCTATATTCTCAACCAACGAAGGACTTGGCACGGGTTTTTTGTATCCAGGAGGAAGTCTCAACGGTGAAACCGGGCGATCTTCCAAAACTCTCTTCGCTTCGTCTAAGAAGGGACAATGGTGGATGGCGTGATTGCCTTCACACAGTCTGCAGGGGAATCTTGCTCCCCCTCTTTGTCTTGAACCTTCAGTTTCGCTGGTTGACAGTAAGCATTCAACATGGCTATCAGAGGTTGATGCTCCCGAATTGTGCAAACGAGGGGACCAGTCCCTTAGTATCCGGGGAATACAGGGACAATCTCTATGGAAGTGGTCTCCTCTACATATGACACATGGCGATTTAGGCCCGGTCTGTGCTGTGTGTGGATTTTTGTCAGATGTCTTTTGCTTGCCCCCAGCCGCCTTAGGCTCCTTCTTCTTCTTCTCCTTCTTCTCCATGGGAGCTTGGCTTTTGCCGGCTCTACCTTGCGAAGATGAAGGATTGGATGAAGAGTTATAGGAAGTAGAAGGCTGGTGGGCAGCTGTAGACTGATATAACTGTTGACTCGACTGTTCAGGAACCATGGTGTTCTGAACTACATTGGTTGAGAATAACCAAATTGGCAGGCCAATTGTCAGTCCTGGAAGCGACAATGTGGCCATGTGGGGCACACCAACTTCTCCCCAAGAGGAGAAAGGACTAGGATTTCCATCATGGGGAATTCCTTGGTTGGGGCGTTCCATGTTCTCAACCTACAGATCAATGCAGGAATAGGAGGTGATTATGTTCCGTTTAAAATAAATTTTATAACGACGCTTTAGACACAACTTGCTTTTTCACTTTTTAAGAGTCGAGAAAAAGCTAAAGATGACTCTAGTCTCCTTCGATGTTTTAACGAGCCCGAAGTGACAAATGCTCGGATGGACTTTTTCAGTTATAGAGTTTGAAAAAGGCCAAAAGAAATTGCTCTGGAGATCTAGGCAGAGGGTGTGCCAAACTTTTCGCAAAACCACAGAATACGTTTTACGGTACGGGTGTTCGATCTTCGTGAATGCTGTGTTCACTGCATTGCGATCAGTAGGGCGGCCAACACGGCTTCCTATGGATAAAGGCTTTGTTCCTATAGGGGTCTCCCAATATATACGCGACGGTACGTGGGAGCACAATTCCGTATTAGTGCCACCGACTCTCAGGAGGAATCACCCACCTTCTTCGAGATCGATAGTCACTATGTTTAACGATGCCGGAACACGTCTCTACCTTAGACCTCTATGTGTTTGCGTTATTTTTCAAAGCGTTGTTATGTAAATTCAATTTATTTTAAGTTGATCTTGTTTAGCAGTTTGCCTTTATGGATCACCACGAGATGTATGGTACAACTCCTAAATGCAGTCTAAGATGATAAGCAAGCTTTTCAATCTTTCAACTTTGAAAATCTTAACTACTGAGGGAAAAGAAAGACATCATCTTTTCACACAGATCATAGAGCACACACTAATGCACTTTTCCCTAAATAAACATACAAGCTGTCAAAATGCACATGCATAATGCAGGTATTTCTTTTCTCTTTCTTAATGTTGATGTATTACAAAAAGGAAGCTGTTGTATAACTTTGAATTCAATTTCAAGTGAAAGCAAACAAGCTTTGTCCAAAATCAAAAGACACCTTAAGGTTTACTTGTTTCGACACTAGAAATACATAAATTCAAACCATATGACGAAAGCAAAAGCTCAATCAGCTATGAACAGCAAACAAACTTACTCTTAAGATCAATACGACACTTATCACAGGTCTAGATCTAAGAGGCCACATCAAGACTAGTTCACTTTCGTTACGGGAAACTGCAAATGATGTAAGAAATACACAAAGAACAAATACAATTTCTTTATACAACTGAGGCAGAATAGTGGCAAGGAAAGGTGGTTTCAGATAGGTACATTGACTGATAACAGGCTGCAAAAACAAGGATGAAAACATGGCAATAAACAGTAGGGAACCCCAGTTGCACAAGGCAAAACTGGTTCAGCGTAGGTAGTACACTGTCAGTTTGACATTCAGCGCAGGTAGCCCCTTCAGGACCTGCGATGAAATGCAGACTATCTTCACAGTGCCTACAATGAAGAGAGAAACTCTCATTTCTCTTGGTTTCCGGGTTACAGATTGCTAAAAAATCCACAGTTTTTGGCCAAATCAAAAGCTATCAATCAAGTACACACTAAAGGGTAATTAGGAGGATGAAAAGCTATCACTAAGAGCTGTTTAGAGTCCTTGTGGATCAGCTCTTCAAATCATAAACATGCCCAGAAACTCAGCTAGAGTAGCTGCCCTCTACTTTGCATTTGAAAGATTCAAATACAGTTCGATTCGGTACTCCCTGTGTTTAGGAAATGAATAGCAAAAATACAAGCAACCAACAAGATACGATACCCAGCGGAGTCGCCAATTTGTTGTTGGGAAAAGTATCCAATACGGAATGACCCTATCCCACTCTAAGGGTGATAGTACCTCAGCAACAATCGAAGCAAAGCTATCTAAGATTTCTTCTTTATGAAAGTAAAATAGGGGAGAAAGAGATCCACTAACCGATGTCTTTCGCTAATGGTTGATCCAATCTTCCCTCCTTGCTGCTTGTTCCCAGCTCCTTGCTCTTTCACTGGCCCAGCTACACCAAGATCCTACAAAATGGCAAGAAAGGGAAACTACAAGAAGCATACATTCATAATTGATTTAAGGATTAGAATAAATCAAATACACAAGTATAACAATACATCATTGAGACACATGCATATAGAAGAACCTCAAATGCTTTATTAATGGAAGAAGTAAAGTTCAGGAAGTGATACAACCATAAGAGGCCCAATCCAGCATCACCTTCCCAGCATAAAGAAATCTCCTCTTCACCTCCTTCAAAGCAAATCACCCAAGAGTTCTAAACTCAAACCAACAACACTTCCTTACATTCACCAGATTCTAGCCTCCCTAGACCTCATGAGAGAGATCTATATATAGGAGTTTTGGA
The DNA here is from genome assembly GCA_031772625.1 of Pinus tabuliformis. Classification (NCBI taxonomy): domain Eukaryota; kingdom Viridiplantae; phylum Streptophyta; class Pinopsida; order Pinales; family Pinaceae; genus Pinus; species Pinus tabuliformis. The sequence continues at coordinate 175,665,228 of CM062806.1, forward strand.
GAAAGGATGAGTCAGCTTGAGGCTGGCATGAAGCTGACTAGTGTCCTCTCTCACTTCAGTTATTCTTCAGTTCTTGAGTCCACTTGGAGGTTCTTGCTTCCACTTGGAGATCTAGACCCTCTTACTCATCACTAGTCGAATTCCTTGATCCAAGTGTCATTTTGGAAGATTCCTGGGCATTGACACCTTGAGGAATGACTGTGCCACATGTCCCAACTCGCCCAACGTAGGTAGCCTTCTTTGCAGTTGACATTCAGCGCAGGTAGACAGTGCAGCAGTTGACATTCAGTGCAGATGCTCAGTGGAGCAGTTGACATGATCCAGAATTGCCTTGTTTTTGAGTTTTTTCAGGTGGAGAACTGTTATTCAGTGCTGTGGTTTGCTGACCTTGTTCCTCTAGGGGTAGGAACAACATGTTTAGGGACTTTGGATCCCTTAGATTATGGACATTTCATGCTTCATGCTGTAAGGCACAAAAATGTCTATAACAGTATGGAGGGTAAACCGAAATCGAAGGTCAGGGTTCCTGTGTGTAGCGAATCCCACACCCTGCATTATCGACACACTGATGAATCTAGGGGCTAACGCTTTAAAACAACTTTCAAGGGCCGATTTTGTGACATATGGTGAAATTGTCGGGGGAGGTCTGAAACGGTTAAAAAATGAAATCCTTAACAAAATAGGCATGGGCCACCCCCCTTCTCTCTCCTCCCCATGGTGCAATCTCGCATCCCACATCTCGGCGACCCCAGAGTCTCGCAGCTCGGCATATCGGTAGATTGACAGGTTCTAAACTTAAAATACCTTGCGGGGGCCGATCTTGCCATATTATGTGAAATCGTCAGGAAAGGGCTGAAAAGGTTAACAAAGAAAAAATAGGGAAAAGCAAAAGACATGCTGCCACTTTCTCTCTCCACCATGTGGCATCACCGATAGGCTATTGAAAAATTCCCGGGGTTCACACTTAAGGATTATCAGTAGTTCTCGGCACTAAAGGCCGATATTGGAAACCTGCATCACGCCGACCCTGTAGTCTCGCAGACACAACAAAATCTGAAGATCGTGTGAGGGGCCGATTTGCGATATATTTTTGCATCACTAAAGAAGGGATAAAAAGAATTAACAAAGGAAATGAGGAACAAAATAAGAGTGGTCCACCCTTTTCTCTCTCCTCTATGCAGCATTGGCAATCAACGATCGATGGAGGTTGTTGTTCCAAATTATTGAAAATCATCGATATTGCGAGGTAGAGAAAAATCGTTAGGGAGGGCCAAAAACCAAATACGAAGGAAAAGCATGAAAAATAGGGCCAGGAAGGCCTTTTTTTCTCTCCTCTAGCGGGATATGTGGTGGCATGTGATTGGTTCTTAGAGCTCACATGGAGGTTGAAATCATTAGGGACGTGGTGGTACGGATACTAACATGGCATGCAAACACATGTCACTCTGTTTTAGCCTTTTTATGGGGTCCTATGGGGCCATTTCTAGGCGACAAGTGTCTCCTCTCATAGGGTGACACGTGGAAACAATGATGTCATCCTGCATATAGGTAATCATAGTTACTTATGGGAGAAACTTAAGGAAAAGTGTATTCAGCGCCGGGATGCGGGATTGCAATTGCGATAAGAAAACGATCCCCTGGATGTGATGTTCCATAGGCTATATTTCATGAAGTTTTTGTATCTAGGATGTCAGCTGATGTGATGTAAGAGGAAATTGGAGGTAATCCAAGTTATAAAAGGAATAAGGCACCCGCGTAGTTGTGGAAAGCCTTAGCGCTCAAAGGACTAAGTCCTTAATCCCAACCGTTGGTTATATGCGGAGCACTACAAAAGTGGTTGTAATAAGGGGGCTAGGGGTGGAAATCAAAAGCGTTGCATGTTCACTTGTTTTAGAGGTATAAAGGATCAGGGCTAAGAGATTTAGCTATTACACTGTAGCGAGACACCGATAGTGTAGGAAAGAGAGAAAAAGGGCATGATTGGTTCGTAGTTAAGGTAGAAAATAACTAGGAACAAGGCTAGAGAGGATTAACCATGAATTGAGAGAAACATGCCCAGACTAGAGGCCAACAAAGAAGAGTGGCATGAAGATATTTCTAGAACCCATCATTTCAGTTTTGATGTATTAATTCTATTTTGATTGTTTTGATTGATGTGTTCTATTCTGTTTTATTTTCAAGAAAGGAATCTCCCTGCTGTAACAATTAAAGGATTCACGATGAGACATCCATTCATACAGACAATTGTAAACTTCAACCTGAAGATATTTCTATAACTGATTTCCCCTCCCTCTCCTTATAAAAGGGAGGAAGAAACATTGAAGAAAGGTTCTGAATTCTAGGAAACCACATTTTCTTTTGAAGTTGTTGGTGGGTTCCAGAATTGTAGCAATGATTCTGCAACTCCTAGGACTCCCTTCTTTACTTTTATCAACTTGGTAGTTCGTAACAAACTTGGAAGCGACGATCTTGTATGCACAAGTACTAGCTCTTGCCGCAAGCTGTCACTTGATCAGCTGGCACAAGTCCGCTAGGAGCTTAAGCCAACTTCTATGAGCTCTTAGAAGAAGCTTTTAACTATGGTGGATGAAAGCTAACTCAAGAGAGGCTAATCTACTTGCAGAAAGACGATGAAAGCTGAAAGGAAATGCAAACCCTAGCAAACCCTAGTTTTACTGACTAACCCTACTGGTGCAAGAAAAGAGATGAAAGCTGCTAAAATGGATGCCATTGACTCCTGGAAAGGTAAAATGCATGTGACTAAGCTACTTCTGAAGTAAAATTTGAAAAAAAACATCTTTTGGTATTTTTGAGTAATCTTGCAGAAATATTATGCATGTGCTTTAACTGTTTTTGTCTGTGCATAGGTTGATTGGCGAAAGAAAATGGAGTAGGTGCTTGCAGGAGGTTGGGAAGGTGAGAAGAGGGCCTAAGGGGTCCCTAGCATCCTTCCAGAGAGTTTCACAGTGATCAGATCTCGAAAAACTGCTCACGTGAACTTTTACAGGAAGTCTGCAGGGGTTCTACAGAATGTTCTACAGGAAGGGCCGAAAGAGGATTTTTGAGGGTTGATGGAGGAAAAATGGTGGGGAAGTGGAAATAAAGGACGGATAAGGTTGTAAAAAGGTGTGGGAATTGGTAAATGAAGCTCAGGAGTGATGAAGATGGTTGGATTTGTTCAAGGATGGAGAAAGCAATGTTGCACAAAAATATAGAAATTATGGCAAATTGGAAATGTGTGGGGAATGAAGGGAAGGAATCTTGGATTAGGGGCTAGAGTAGGCTGTATGATGGAGGAAGGATAGGTAGGGATATATTATAGGTGCTTTGCACACTATTTTCCAAAACTGATCGAACAAAGACTAGAAAAACCAGAGATCTATCTACTTTGACCTAATCTGACCTAAAAACCAGAAACATGATGAAAAAAAGTTTATAGATAAGAAATCATGCTATGGAAACTAAGCAATAATAGATCTAAACATGCAATTACAACTGGTATCAACTTTTCCAACTAAAAATCTAACACTAGCAATTACAGTTTTTGTGGCAGCAAGTATGCCTTGGTATTAGCTCATGGTCCCAAGGAGGGAGATGTGAGATCAAGGATTGCTTGATGGCCTTTTTGTAGAGAATTTCTGTTACCAAAATGTCAAATCAACCTGAAGCATGAAAAGCTATTTTAATCATCAAAAACAACCTAAGAAACAAAGCAAGATCTTAACCTAAATAGCAGAAATTATTCTATGAATGCAAGGAAAACACATAAAAGTACACAAAGGAGGTAATGGCACTTGGGCTGGGCCCAAACCCAAGAGCTACAGCCTCCCAAGAAAGCTCAGAGCTGGTGAAAAGTGAAATTTATCTCCATTACTCAAAAAACAATCATGTCACAAAATTGTTTACAACAAAAGCTCGAAAATGAGCTGAAATGCAGAGCTGCACTAAGGTACGGAAAACAACTGTTCAATAGCTAAACTACCAAGGCTTGAAGCCTTCCTACTTATGCAAATGAGGACTCCCAACAATCCTCCTTAACTTTAGGTGCTTGGTTGTTCAAAACTGCAGTTAATCAACCACTTCACAAAATCTGCTCGGCTGCCCCTTGAAATCATCTTTGGTGGGCTGTTGAACTCCGAGCTGATGGTGGAGAACTTGAGGAAGGGGTCATTTAGTGCAGGAGACACCCTTCCTACAAATCCTCAACCTTGTTCCTTCATATTTGGCTGTCAACTTGCTCATAAATGCTTGACCTTGGTCCAAAAGATGTCCAAAAATCTACAATAAGCACGTATTAGACTTTGTGGTCAAGTGACTATTCTCATTCATTCAATTAACATAAATATATTCAAAAGTATGCATGAAACCATGAAGAATGGTGGATTAATCGAGAATAATAGGAAAAATGAGCCCAATAAGTTACCCATTTTTGGGGCTCATAACCACCCTCCTGTTGAATGTGTTTCTCATCCTCTGAGCAACTAATCCAGCTCATCATCTTTGATTTCTTTGACCGCCTCTCTGACATCCCAGAATTCCGAGGTGATGTCCTCTTCTCGGTCATGAAACCCTGCTTTTCTCTCTACTTCCTCCCATTGCCTGTGGTCTTCTTCTTCTTTGACCCCTTCTAGCAGTTCCAAAAGCAATGGAGGACTGAACTTTAGGCCAATCCAGTTGGCCTGTAGATTTTGCATTGACTGTTTACAAAGTGGTACTCTTGCCAAGGCCTCCCTCATCCTTGTTGGAGAGTGGTACTCTCTTATCTTTAGATTGTGGGACAATATGTTCCATCTCCTTGTGCAAGCATGAATGGATTTATCACCCAATAGTCTTTCCATTTCCTCAAAGTGAGCAATGGCTTGAGCTTTCCTTTCAATGTAGTATGGGAGAACCTCGGGTTTGTTGGCAAGGTGCTGATGGGCATAGATTAAAGCTGAGGGATCTTCTGGTTCTGCCCTGATCATGAGTGGCTCACTTAGCTCTCTGTCCATAACTTTCCAAATTTTTGCTGCCCTCCTTTCCTCATGGTTTAACCAAGAGGCCATGGCCATGAGTTGCACATCTCCCAATGTAGCATTGGGGTGCCATAGGTTCATGTTTGGAAGTGCCAAGTTGTGTAAATAGAATTCTACTAACTTGGCCTTATCTTCAACTGAGCTACTATCACACAAATACATGAACTGGTTGTAATTTTGGAATGGAATGGTGCCCCTTTGGGCTAATGTGTTAATTTGAAATTGCAACCATTGGTCTTTAATATAAAAGGCATATAACTTAGTAGGTTGCCTGCATTGTAAGGCTTCTACTGCCTAGCTGGCCATGCAGGCCATATGGGCATCTTTTTCTTGCAATTGTTGTTTTAAACCCTGTATCTCCTCTGATGCCCGAGACTCTTGTTCTTGCAGTAGTTTTGTGAGCATCTCCACATTAGCTTGTAGCTCTTCCTCCTTCTGTTGTTTCTTATTTGTGTCCTTGTCTGCTAGAGGTCCTTCTTGCTGCTGTTTCCCTCCCAAAATGGACAACCTACCTTCCTTGTGGACTTCCTGTAGCTGCAACTATTTTTTTAGTAGCTCATTCTCCTGCTGCAGCTGGGTTCTTTTGTATCTTTCTACATGCCTTACCGTGGCCAATTATCCTGTTAATTCTTTTAACTTCTCCTCCATGTGGCCTATGTCCTCAATTCCATTAGATTGGGCGATTTTCATCCATGTGTGTGTTCTGATCCTATCTTTCTCTAATTCGAAAAATAATGGTACAAAAAATTTTTGTGCGATGATTTTCTCACCCTCTAAAAGATTTTAATATGAGCCAAAATTAGGTTGAGGGGTAGGTTCAGGTATTTCTTCAGTTTTGTTCTCCCCTTGTGATTGCTTAACTACTTTCTCCTCCAATTTCTCAGTCTCTTTTAACTTGGCTAGAGTTTCCTGTAGAGATGTTGTAGCTTCCTGTAGAACTGCTTGTGAGTCCATCGAATTAATTTTCTCTTTCCACGTAGAGGTTTTTGGGCTTTCTCTTTCATAGGTGATGGATATCTTGGAAGGTGTCTCTTCCTTCTGTTTAGTGGGTGAGTCCTCAATGACCATCGGTTCCCTGGACGGTGGCTGAGGTTTGCCTACTTTGATCCTTGTGATTTTTCTGGCTTTGAAGTACATGGAGGTTTGCCTCTTTCTTTTCCCTTTTTGTTTTATAGGTGTGCTTAATGCAGCAAGCACAACTGCTACCTCCCTTGCCAACGTCTCAGGGGATTTCTCTTCCTGCTGTTCTTTTTCTTTGCTTCTTGTAGAAATCTCTGTGTCCACTGTTTTTGTCTGTATTGCTGATATCTCAGGGTGTGTCTTTCCCTTTTCTTTCTGGGTGCCTACTTTGGTTGTGGCAGCCTTCATTTGGGCTTTCTTGGCCTTTTCCTTTCTACTCTGTATCCTCTTTTCCCTTGGTGTTTTTTCTATTGTTTCTTCTTCTGTTTTAGGCTCAATAGTGTTGCTAATTTCTTTCTATTCTTTCTATTTTTCCTCTGTTTTGTCCTCTGCTTGAATGTCCTGTTCTCCCTCATCCTTATCCTTCTCAATTTCTTTAGTTTTCTCCCCCTCCTCACTGCTGGATGGGGTGATGTTCTCAACCAAAGTTCTAATGTTATCCTCCCTGGACATATTTCTGAAGGTTTCCCAAGATATGGGGATAGTATAGGTGTGTAAAGCATCCTCCACTAACAGTTTGATGAGCCCATGATGGGCCAACTGATCTGGGATCCCTTCATTTAGCTTTGTACCACATTCAATTAAGGACTAAAGAAGGAAATATGGGATGCTCAGTTTCTTGGTTGGAGGCAAGTCAATCCCATGCCTTAATTCACACAACAACCTGAAATGATATCCATAGATGATGCTAAACCTCCCTTCACATGTGATGTACTTCATAATTTGATAACTAACTTCACTCCAGAGAGGAGGCAAGCTAGTTCTTCTAACCCCGTTTTTGTCTTCTACAGGATGCTCCTCGGGCAGAAAAAATGTTTTCTTAGTAATTTGGCCCAATGACCTCTCCTCTTTGCTCCAAGGGAGCCCCAATGGTAGACCAGTAACTCCACTGATGAGCTCAGGGGTAAGTTCTAGGGTCAAACCCCTAAAACTAACTGTGGCATGTGTCTTTGAATGTGGTCTCAGGGACATTAAAAATTCTTTATTTATTTCCTCATCATAACCCTGAATTTTGTCAAAGAAGGGTATCCAATTTGCTCGGGTGAAAAGGTCCACCACCTCAGGGTGCTCGTGCAACTTGCTAGAGTCCGAGGGTTCTTTCCTTATGAATCCTCCTGGCATGGTGTTGAGTGCTCTTTTATGTTTCAACCAGAAAGGAAAAATGCTCAGGAAAACAACAGTCAATCACTGAAACAGGGGATAGCTGAATTTGGTTTCTTCTGAACCCAAGAAGGAATTTCTCATGTGTTCAATATCAACTAGCAATAATTCCCTTGTTTTAAGACTGCTGACACCCAGAATTTGACTGTCTGTTTATGAAAAGAAGAATTTTGTTTTTACAGAACAGAGCATAAGGACACAGGTTCTCTTTTCAGCACATAGATAGGTATGTAAATTTAGTTTTTTTTCACACACACGGCTGGCCCCTACTGCTGCATATATCTTCCTTACAAGAGAATTTAAAAATGATGAGGAGATTTCAAAATGCAGAGGAAGAACTGGGTAAACTTGGTGAAATGTGCAGGCAAACTTTTACGTTTTTTTCTCAATGCACAGGCAGACTTTTACTCTCGTTTCTCAAACTGATGTCGTTCAATTCACCACCTTTTACAACCAAATCATGCACAGAGAATTTTTTTTGAGCCTACCTCGTTTGGAGCTTGAAATCCAACGAAAATTCTGAATTTCCTCTTCGCAGAGCTGTTCTCTGCCTTTCCTGTAGAACCCTTCCTGTAGAAGGCTCCTGGTTCCTGTAGAATGAAACTGTGCTTCTAATGGAGCCCAATAGGTGGGAAATTTTGGAAAAAAGGTAGAAAACTGATGGAGAATGACTGGTTAACTGTTCTAGAAGTGGTGGATGTGTACTCCAGTCGGGAACATCGTGAGTGAAGAATGAATAGAGGGTGGTGCTTGTTTCAACTGAGCATCTTTTAACTACGGTGTGATTCATGGTGAGGGGATGAGGTGGCCAGATCGGACCGTTGATCCGACGTCACAGCCATAATGTTTCTGCATCTTTCTGACCGCCATCACCTCCTTTCTCCCATTATCTGGCGCCACCACTACCAGTCCTGATGATTTCTCCCTGAATGGACACTCCACATGTACTGGCTACACATCTAATCGACAATTTTGAATGTAACAGGGATTGTTTGATTCCACGAGGATATGTAACTGGATGAGGGTGGCCAGTTGATTGGCCACTGATTCCACTCAATCTGAACCATTCCATAGTCATGCAGCTTTAAAATATAGTTTATGTAATCGAAGAACGAGTTTAGGCACTTACCTGCATGGTCGTAGCCGTGTTATGAAAATTTCAGGTTTTGGAACCCATTCCTTCGTTTGTTGTTGCTGCATGCATACTGCATGCTTGGCCTCAGCTGTTGCTGATGTTCATATGTTCAGGTAGAGCTCCATGCATGCTTCTTCTGCCATACTTTGTTGTCCCTGTCTCTGAAGTATGTCTTTCAGAGGGATCAGCTGCTACAAGATTCCTGTAGCTGCTTCTCCTCCTGGAATGCAAGCTAGAATGAGCAGGGCTATATTGCTGACGAGGGTCTCAGTTGATGAGGAGTCTAGATGGAGAGAATCAGGTATGGTGAGTGAAAAACTGCTGCTTGATTTGTCATTAATTTTTTTTTGCTGGCAGTATGAAGAAAACAGGATTTCTATATGTGACTGTGCAGGAACATAAGAAAATGAGTGCAATGGAGGTGTACAAAGATGGAAAAAGGGTGACATATGGTGATAGGTGGAAACAGGGATGTTGACAGGCCTCATAGGTAGATTCCCAACCTTCGGATTCTCTTCTGAGATCAATTTTGGCTCGTTTGTAGGTTCTACAAGATCTTCCTGTAGAAGACACAAAACTTCCTGTAGAAGGTGAAATCTTGGCTCGAATGAGATCAAATCTTAGGAAAGGGTATTGGTCATGGAGGAATGGACTGTGAGGGATTCTTGCAGCCTAGTGTTGACCTCTTTCTTTGTCTTGTGTGTTCCTCCTAACCTGCAATTTCCTTCCTTTTTTCCTTTTTTTTTTTAGTCTGAGACAGCTGGGGCACCTCCAGGAGGTTTTCACCCTCACTGTCTACCCTGGGCGCCTCCAAGAGGTTTTCACCCAAGGATCTTTTTTTTTTTTTCAAGGTGTGGGTGGAGTGGAGACAGGGGCCTACTCAACTACCAACAATTATTTATCTAGAGTTTCAATGAACTCCTGCTTAGAAATGGGTTTCCTGTAGATTTTCAATCGATGCCCATTGACGAGCATGGGGATGGCTTCTTCATCAATGGTCCTGATAAGGACTGAACCATTGTCATTGCATTTCACCACTGTATATGGTCTTAGCCATCTTGTCCTCATCTTCCCTTTGAAATGCTTGTTTCTTGAATCATATAACAACACCCAATCTCCTGGCTGAAATTACTTTTCTTTAAGGTGCCGGTCATGCCATATCTTCCTTTGAAGTTGGACCACCTCTGAGTGGAGAAGGGCGTGCATTCTCTGTTCATCTTGCCCATTCAACTGAAGTAATATTTCCTGCTATGCATGGCTAAGATCTAGGTCTAGCTGAGCTACCAACCTCAATGTGTTATATTCAAATTCTATGGACAACAAAGCCTTCTTCCCGTAGACCAGCTCATAAGGTGTGAATCCTGTTGTAGTTTTCCAAGTAGTGTTGTAGGCCCAGGTGGCCTCAACCAAGCAATCTGCCCATTCTTTTCTACTGCTGCTCACCACTTTAATCAAAATCTCTTCCAAAGCTCTATTAGTGGCTTCCCCCTGTCCATTTGCTTGCGGATGATAAGGGCTGGAAGTTCTATGCTTAATCTTGTGATGAGCGAGCAGATATTCAATCAGGTTATAGGTAAACTGACTTCCTTGATCTGTGACTAATTCTCTTGTGTAGCCAAACTTGTAGAAGATATTTTCCCTCAAAAACTCAGCCACTTTTTCTTCTGTTGCTGCCTTGATTTCCTTTGTTTCTACCCACTTTGTCAAGTAGTCTGTGCACACAATGATGTAAGACAACTGTTTTTAAGGACGGTTGATAGGACCCACAAAGTCCATGCCCCACTTCCCAAATGGCTCGAAAGTCACTTGAGGTTGGAGGGGCATTTCATCCCTTGGAGTCGGCTTCCCCATCCTTTGACATCGGTCACACTGGCTGATGTATCTCCTGACATCCTGATGAAGAGTGGGCCAATAGTAGCCTGCCTGTAGAATTTTGAAGGTGGTTCCTTTTGATGCAGAGTGGCCTCCACAGTGCCCATCATGACAGGTTAGGAGGATTTCAAAAACTTATTCCTCCCTGACACAATGCCTCAAAATCTAATCTGGACCAAGTTTGAATAGGTTGCCCCCAATCCAAGTGAATGGGGCACTTTTCCTCATGATCTTGCTCTTCTCTTTTGAGGATAGGTGTGGCAGGAACTATGCTGAAACCAAGTAATTTGCTATATCATCAAACCATGGAGAGAGTACGGAAATAGAAAACATGTGTTCATCTGGCATTTGATCTCCCACCATCCCTTCTTCACCTGCAGGCAAATCTAGTCTAGACAGAAAATCAGCAACAACATTTTCCTTACTTGGCTTATCAAAAATGGTCAAATCAAATTGTCACAATAAAAGTAACCATATAATGATACGAGCATTCAAATCAGGTTTATTCATCAAATACCTAATTGCAACATGATCAGTGTGTATGAATGTTTGATAACCAGTGATGTAGTGTCTGAACTTATTTAGGGAATGGACTACAGCTAGGAGCTCTTTCTCGGTTATAGTATAGTTTAACTCCACCTTGGACAGGTTTTTACTGACAAAATATATGGCATACGGTAGCTTCTCTTCAACTTGTCCTAAGGCTGCTCCTATGTCTTTGTTCGAGGCATCTATGTGAATGTGGAAAGATAGGGCCTAGTTTGGACCTCTCAAGATTGGGGCAGTTACCAGCTTACCTTTCAGCGCATCCAGAGCCTCTTGACAGTTTTCAGTCCATATAAACTCAACATCTTTCCCCAAAAGACCAAACAATGGAGAGGCTAGCTTACTGAAATCTTTAATGAATCTTCTGTAATACCCTGCGAAGCCTAGAAAACTCTGAACATCTTACTTTTTGAGGAGGTGGGACCCTTTGGATGATAGAAATCTTGTTGGGATCCACCTATAATCCTTGCTGAGAAATTGTATGACCTAGCACGGTCCCTTCAGTCATCAGGAATTCACATTTTTCAGGACTGAGGGACAGGTTCATTTCAACACACTCAGTTAAAAATTTTCCCAGGTTAGTCAATGCTTCTTGGAAGTTGGACCCATAAGGAGTAAATTCATCCATATAGATTTCCACCGAATCATGAACCAGCTCAGCAAATATGCTCAGTACTGCTTTCTGTAAAGTGGCAGGAGCGTTGCATAACGTAAAGGGAAGGACCTGATAGGCAAAGGTACCACATGGACAAGTGAAAGTGGTCTTATCTTGGTCTTCCAGGCTGATTTGGATCTGATTATACCCGCTAAACCCATTTAGGAAGGAAAAGAACTTCTTCCCTACCAGGCCATCTAACACTTGATCTATGAAAGGCAAAGGGAAATGGTCCTTCTTGGTAGCTTTGTTAAGTTCTCAATAATATACACAGATCCTCCACTTCCCGTTTTTCTTAGGCACAAGCACCAAAGGAGAAACCCACTCACTGTCAGAGATGCGGTAGATGAATCCCGCATCCAACATCTTTTGCAGTTCTTCTTTGAAATGTCCTTAAGGGCTGGATTCATTCTCCTCTGAGGCTACCTAACTGGTTTACAATCCTCTTTAATGTAAATGTGATGGGTACAGACTGAAGGGTGGACTCCTTTCATCTCCTTATAGCTCTAAGAAAAGGCATCCAAATGGCGGTTCAATAAGCTACACAGCTCCTTCTCCTGAGAGGGAGATAGGGATGAGTTGATATTCAAGGTTATTTCATGGCCAAATTCCACATTCTTAACTCGGAGAGAGGTTGGATCAGCCACACTGAGATCCACTAAAGCACTGGATTGGGTGTCTTCTACCAACTCTTCTAATGTCAGCACCTTGGGAGGTGGATTTTGAATCAAATTTTCAATAAGGTCGTCCTCGGTTTGAGGACCTCCCTTGGTGACTTCCATTGTGCACAATGGTGTAGAGTAGATTTCATCTTCATCTTCCTCCTCCAACCAGAGAGGTAAGTCATGTTCTAGCAGAGGTTGGGCAGGAGGATATAGGACTAGCTGTTTGGACATAGGCCCATTCTTGATGGTCATGCTCCCAACTCGACAGCTGATGTAAGCATCTGTAGTAGCTAACCAAGGCCTTCCAAAAATGAGGGGGTATCCAGTGAGTTTTGCCTTTTTCTGAAGGTCCAAGAAGTCTATAGGGTACTCCCATGAATCAAAGGAGACCATGACATCTTCCTCAATCCCCTCGGGGTCACAATGGAGCGGTCTGCTAGCTACAGTACTGTCGAGGTCTTTCTTAGGGAACTCTGAAGGTTGAGTCTGAGCATAGTGTCCCTGGTCATCACATTAATGGTAGCCCCTAGATCAAGCAGGGTGTGGGGGATTATGGTGCCATTGATGTGGACATCAACTATAGGACTCCCAGGGTCCAGATATTTTGGACAGATTACTTGTCCCAACATCAGGTTGGACAGTTGTCCTATGACATTGATAGTTGGGGCATCTCTCTTGCGCCTACCTGGGTGCCTGAAACACTTCTCTTTGATCAATTTGTTGTAGATTGGTACATCTTTTATGGCCTAGAGAAGTGGTATTTTTACACACAACTGTTTAAGCTCGCCCAGAAGTTCAGTCTCTTCTGGGTTTGGTTGCGTGGTTCCAGTTAGTCTCTCAGGAAAGGGTGGAATGGCTTTGGGTTCGCTTTCCTGGTTCTCTTCCTCATCCTCCTTAGGAGGAGGTTGTCTATCTGGGAGGACCTTCCCAGATCGTAGGTTGATCTCTTGAATCTCCACAGCATAGGTAGGGCATGTCGTCTCTCCAGTATATACCTGCTGGCCAGTCTGTTATTGGGGTTCGGGTTCGGTTGAGCATGCATCTGGGGTTGTCTTGGAGGAGCAGGAGGTAATGGTTGTGGTCGAGCAGGCGATGGAGGCAAAATAGCGGGAGGAGAGTTGTATTGGGGCCTCCACCCCTGTTGAGGTGCATTCCACTGAGGTTGTGGCTGAACATGAGAATGAAATGAATGAGCAGCAAGTTGAGTATGGTATTGAGATGGATATGACCAAGGAGGGGGTGCAGACCAGGAATGATGAGCAGGGGGACCCCAAGAAGGTATGTCAGTGGATGGGTTAGGGTTGTAATAAGTTTGGGATGTCCCTTGCATCCCCTGCTGGTAAGGTCTGAATCCATGTGGCCTCCTTTGGTTTAGGAAGTAGAGTGGTTCAGTGGCTCCTTCAGCCCCTTGGTACATAGCTTTAAGTTCGGGTAAGGTTGGGCACTAGTTTGTAGGGTGGTCTTCCTCACAAATGAAACATACCTCTACTGAGTGCAATGGACACTCGTTCCGAGGATGCTTCCTTGTACATCTGGGACAAAAGATGGCCAAAGCCTTCTCACCTTCCTCTTTCTTTTGTTGGATTCAGAAACTATCCAGTTTCATGGCAATGGTCTGTCTCATCTCACTTTTAAGGTCTTCCACCTGATTTGTAAACTCATGTTTGGAGAAGGTGGCATTGGCTGAAAGTTGATTCCCCCTACCTCTCTTCTGGGCTGCCCTAGAATAGTTTCAAAACACAGTGTTTATGTCATCATAAGATAGCTGGTAGATGTCTCCTCCAGCCAGAAAATGGAGGGTATCTAGAAGGTCTTCAGGGACTCCTCGGAGCAGAATTAGCTTCAGATATTTGGGGTCAAGTGTGCACCTGGCCCTTTTATAACTGAGTTGGAACCTTTCTTCATAGTCTTCTAAATATTCATCACTTCCCATGGTCATCTGAAAGATTTCTCCCTTCGTTTCCTTTGACCTACAATAATCCCGGTATTTGTTGTTAAAGGCTTATTGCATCTGAGCCCAAGTTGTGATACTGTTTCCAAGTAACCCCATGAACCAGCGTAGTGCTGCATCCTTGAGGGTAGAGGGAAAGAGTTTTAACTTTTTCTCGTCTTCTGCATAGTCATAAGTTCAACAAAGGATAGAAAACTCAAACAAGAAGGTATTAGGGTCTGTAGTGGTCAATCCATGGAAGTGAGGTAAGGATGAGGGACTGATGTTTTTCATTTTTGTGTCCCCATTGGTCTCTCGGATGGGAAAGGTGCCTTCTATTTTCTCCCCATTTCCTCTACTGTTTCTGTTTTCAGCCATGGTCTCAAGAGGAATGTTTTCTTTCTCTTCTTCTATTATAGGATCTTCATATATCTCTGGAGGTTCACCTATAAGATCTTCTGGATCACTGCCACCGAAGAAGAGAGAAGGGTGACTCAGTGATGTGGTGGGGGTGTTGGGTAAGAATTTTCCTGAATTGTCTCTGTTCCTACGAGGCATGAAAGGAAATCTTTTTGGTTGCTTTTTTGTTTTTTTTTTTTCTGCTTGTACCTACAAAAACTAAAATAGATTGAACTGCAACTAACTAAAATCTATCTTGCTGAAATGAAAATGCAGAATTGAAATGAAAGCAGGAAATGACTAATCTATGTTGCTGAAATGAAATTGCAGAAATGAAATGAAAGCAGGAAAGGACTAATCTATGTTGCTGAAATGAAATTGTAGAAATGAAATGCTAGGCTACGCTTGCAGAATTGAAATTGCAGAAATGAAATGTTAGGCTACGCTTGCAGAATTGAAATTGCAGAAATGAAATGCTAATCTAAGTTTGTAGAATTGAAATGCTAATCTATGAAAGCAGGAAACATCTAATTTATGCTTGTTGAAATAAACTACTTAGCAGAAGGTTGTAGTAGAAAATAGGAGAAAAATAGCAATCATAAATACTCTGACGCTTCCCTAGCAATGGTTCCAAAAATATGGTGGGCTCCAGTATTGCAGCAATGATGCTGCAACTCCTGGGACTCCCTTCTTTACTTTTATCAACCCGGTAGTTCGTAACAAACTTGGAAGCGACGGTGTTGTATGCACAAGTACTAGCTCTTGCCGCAGGCTGTCACTTGATAAGATGGCACAAGTCCACTAGGAGCTTAAGCCAACTTCTATGAGCTCTTAGAAGAAGCTTTTAACTGTGATGGATGAAAGCTAACTCAAGAGAGGCTAATCTACTTGCAGAAAGACACTCAAAGCTAAAAGGAAATGCAAACCCTAGCAAACCCTAGTTTTACCGACTAACCCTACTGGTGTAAGAAACGATATGAAAGCTACTGAAATGGATGCCATTGACTCTTGGAAAGGTAAAATGCATGTGACTAAGCTACTTTTAAAGTAAAATCTGAAAAAAACATCTTTTGGTATTTTTGAGTAATCTTGCAGAACTATTATGCATGTGCTTTAATTGTTTTTGTCTGTGCAAAGGTTGATTGGTGAAAGGGAATGGAGTAGGTGCTTGCAGGAGGTTGGGGAGGTGAGAAGAGGGCCTAAGGGGTCCCTAGCATCTTTCCAGAGAGTTTCACAGTGATCAAATCTCAAAAAACTACTCACATGACCTTCTACAGGAAGTTTGCAGGGGTTCTACAGGATGTTCTATAGGAAGGGCCGAAAGAGGATTTTTGAGGGTTGATGGAGGAAAAATGGTGGGGAAAAGGAAATAAAGGATGGATAAGGTTTTCAAAAGGTGTGGTAATTGGTAAATGAAGCTTAGGAGTGATGAATATGGTTGGATTTGTTCAAGGATGGAGAAAGCAATGTTGCAAAAAAATATAAAAATTAGGGAAAATTGGAAACGTGTGGCGAATGAAGGGAAGGAATCTTGGATTAGGGGCTGGAGAAGGTTGTATGATGGAGGAAGGATAGGTAGGGATGTATTACAGGTTCTCTACACACTATTTTCCAAAACTAATCAAAAAAAGACTAGAAAAACCAGAGATATATCTACTTTGACCTAATGTGACCTAAAAACTAGACACATGATGAACAGAAGTTTATAGACAGGAAATCAGGCAAGATAACTATGGAAACTAAGAAAGAACAGATCTAAACATGCAAGTACAATTGGTATCAACTTTTCCAACTAAAAATCTAACACTAGCAATTACATGGAAAGGCAAAAACAGTGTTTTTGTGGCAACAAGTATGCATTGGTCTCAGCACATGGTCCCAAGGAGGGAGAGGTGAGATAAAGGATTGATTGATGGCTTTTTTGCAGATATTTTTTGTTACCAAACTGCGAAATTAACCTGAAGCATGAAAAGCTATTTTAATCATCAAAAACAACCTAAGAAACAAAGCAAGATCTTAACCTAAATAGCAGAAATTATTCTATGAATGCAAGGAAAACACATAAAAGTACACAAAGGAGGTACTGGCACTTGGGTTGGGCCCAACCCCAAGAGCTACAACCTCCTAAGAAAGCTCAGAGCTGGTGTAAAGTGAAATTTATCTCCATTACTCAAAAAATAATCATGTCGCAAAACTTTTTACATCAAAAGCTCGAAAATGAGATGAAATGCAAAGCTGCACTAAGGCGAGAAAAACAACTGTTCAATAGCCAAGTATACAGTCGGTACCAAGGTCAACAGATGTCACAAGGTCAACAGATGTTGCAGCCAAGTATACAGTCGGTACCTCAAGCAGGACAACCTGTAGTTCCTGGTCCACCCCAGCAACCGCAACCTGTCCAGTCAAGTGTTCAGACCCCTGTAACTTCGGTAGTTACTCAGCCGCCAATTGCACCTAGTACTCCATCTCAAACGGCTGCAGCAACTACCGCCACATCTACCATACTTACTTCTGGAGTATCGACGGCTCCGGTTTCTACTATCCCTGTAACCACTCCTCAGACATCTGTACCGTTGTCTGGATCTACGATTCAAACCACAGTCCAGATGCCTGTTATAGACATTTTTGTGCCTCGCGTCAAGGAGCATGGAATGTCAATAATTACAGGGATCCTCAGTCCCTAAATATGTTGTTCTTACCCCTAAAAGAACAAGGTCATCAAACAACAGCACTTCCAATCAGTTCTCCACCTGAAAACACTTCAAAACAGGCTTATTTTGGATCATGTCAGCTGCTTAACTGAGCATCTGCGCTGTATTGCAACTGTCCCACTCTGTACCTGCGCTGGAAGTCAAAAACAATGAAGGCTACCTGCGCTGGGCGAGATTGGCCAAGTGGCACAGTCATCCTGCAAGGTGTCAATTGCCCAGGAAGCTTCCAAAATGACACTTGGTTCATGAGATTCGCCCTGTGATGAGTAAGAGGTACTTGATCACCATGTGTAAGCAAGGATCTCCAAGTGGACACACGAACTGAAGATTAACTGAAGATGGAGAGGACACTAGTCAACTATATGCCAGCCTCCAGCTGACTCATCCTTTCCTCTTCCCTCCTATATATAGAGCTCTTCTATGAGGTCTAAGGAGGCTGGAATTTTGTATAAGCAAGGAGGTGCTGTTGGTATACCGCCAGGATTATTGGGTGATTGTTTTACTAGAGGTGAAGAGGAGAGTTCTTGCTGCCGAGGAAGTGCTGCTGGATTGGATCCAACATCATTGGTTGTAACTTCCTCTGGAACCCTGTTACTTTCTATCAATAAAGTTTGCATGTTCTCCTATATACTTGTTTTACATAGATGCTTTGTGTTTACATGTATATTTGATGCACCCTAATCCATGCTTCAGTTATGAGTACATGTATCTTGTAGTTCGCTCTCTTGTTTTGTGCAGGATCTGTATGTAGCTGGATCGGCTAGGAGAGCAAAGAGCTGGGAGCAGGATACAAAGAGAGAAGGACAAGGATCGACTAAGTGCAAGACACCAGGTTGGTTGACCTTCTTACTATTCTCTCTGTACTTTCATAAAGTGGAACATGAAAACTTTATCATTCAGTTGTTGCTAAAGACTGTCACCTTTAGAAGGGTTAGTGTCATCCGCATCGGATACTTTTCCCCACAACAATGCCTGTAGGCCAACCTGGTATAAGTACGGTTGTTACTACTCAACCTCAATTTGTTCAACCTCCGTACCAGGGACAGTATCAACCTGGGCAAGCTGTCCAACAACCGGTTTACCAGTATCAACCGTATCCTGGGTACACTTATCAACAACCTCAGCAACCCCAGTACGGTCCGGTTAATCCTGGTTTTCTAGGAGGATATAATATCCCAAATGCGACTCCTGTTCCTAGTTATCCTGGATATCCTCCTCCTGAGGCCGGTATTGTGACCCAGAGTTTTAGAGATCCTAACCGGCAGTTACCGTTTATCGCAACTTTGGATTTACCAGACTTGACGCGCCTAATGAACGATCCAATTCAATATCTTCCGTTCTGGCCGTCAATGCCAAATAAGTTTCCCAGCGATATACCCAAGTTCGAAGGTAAGTCTGGAGAAGATCCGTCCAATCACGTGATGACTTACCACCTCTGGTGTGCTTCAAATTCCATCTCGGATGATTCGATCCGTTTACGTCTTTTCCAGCGTACACTCATTGGTCTCGTGGCCAAGTGGTACATTGAGTTGCCACGGGCCTCTTTTTACAATTTTAGCCAGTTAGCTACCTCGTTCTTAACTCATTTCCAGTTACCAGTCAGATACGATAACGGTACAGAATTATTAACTTCACTAAAGCAATCAACCTCCACGTATATTTCAGATCACATTCATGAGTGGAGACGTCGAAGAAGGCTAGTGAAAGTTTTTATCCCGGACCAAATCTTAGCTGAATGGTTTGTTAAATCATTATTACCAAGAATTACTGAAGATGTAGCTAAGGCCAGAGTAGTTACTGAGGAGCAAGTCATTGCTCAGGCACAATACCTTGACTTAGTTTACACGCAGTCGGGTACATTACACGAGAAGATTCCGGATCTTCCAAAGTCGAACCAAATCGCTGCTGCTCCTTCGGGATCTCATGCCGCTGATGGTATGATTGGTATCGTGAATACAAAGAGCAAGAAGAAGTCTTCCAAGGCTTCAACTACTCCTATTATCACTTTGCCCGATTCCCCGATAGGAGAGTCTTCCCCTGAACTTACCGCCGATATTCACGCTGTAGAGTCATCTACGGCCAAATCAAAAAATGGTGGAAAGAAGAAAGGAAAGAAGAAGGCTAAAGAAGACAAGGCTCCAAAGGAGAAAACTGAAAAGTCAGAAACCAATGACGAAAAATGCAAACCTCGATATCCTTGTCTTATTTGTGAAGAAGATCATTTTACGAGAGATTGCCCTCATCGGGCCGAGGTAGTGAAAATAGTCAAAGGTTCTCCCACTCCTGCTGTGTTAAAAAATCCATTTCCAGAGCAGGAGAATAAGATGATAGGTTCTTCCTCGAATGCTAGTGAAGAACCCATTTTGATGATGTCTCATGTGAGGATTGCGACTCGATCGCAAGATTATTGTAGTAAGAATCCTGTTGATGGTAAGGAAGCAGAATCTTCTCACTCTAACCCATCAACCTCAGCTCCTGGTTCCGATCCACTACAGATCGAGAAACCTAACCCAGACTTAGTAATTAAACTGCCCGCCAAGGGTGTACTTCGAAGGTCTGCTTTCAATCCACATGCGAGAGCGGCCCAGAATTACAACATTGTTGAGGACTTAGCTGTTTCACCCTCAGCAATGTCGGCATTAGAAGTGCTGCAATCATGTCCAGCACAACGAAAATTGCTTTTGTCGGCTATAGGAGCTGTTGACGTTCAGGATCCGAATCTAATGATATTCGATCTAGAAAATAGTACACCACGACTCCCCCATCAAATGGCTTTCCAAATTCCAGTGATAGTAAAAAACAAGCCTATTCATCGAACTGTGATTGATGAGGGAGCTTCTACGTGTATTATGTCCATTCAATGTTGGAGATCCCTTGGTTCTCCTTCGTTGAACCAATCCCCCACCATCCTTAAGGCCTTTGATGGCCGTGGGTTCCGTCCGTTTGGTATTCTACAGGAATTGCCTATAGGGGTAGAAGGTAAAACCGTTAGTCTGGATGTGGAAGTGGTTGATGCCCCTCTAGACTACAACCTTCTTTTGGGTCGAAGTTGGTCATATTCTATGACATCGGTCGTTTCATCGGTCTTGAGAGTAATTAAGTTTCCACACAACGGTAAGATCGTGACTATTGATCAGTTGACATACTTTTCATCCGACCCAGCCTCTTCAGAGAGTATCCAGCATGTCGGTAAGACGACAATCCCTTATAAGGACGTTGGTGTAGGTTTAGTTAAGGATTCCGGTTTACTGGGAACTTTTCCTCTCCCTCCACTCAGCGTAGAACCTTCGTTTGCAACGATTCATATGATTACGTCAGAAAACATTATTTATGATGATCCTTGGTATGTTCCATCTGACTCTGAGATAGACTCATTCGGTAATGCTATGCCTTTGAGTCCATATGAAATTGCTTATGAAGCTCTTATGTCTTTTACCGACTTTCATTCAACCGAAGTCGACCAAATGAATGTGGTCAGTGAAGAATCACTTTTCACACTTCAACCTTAGAACGGATAGCGTTTCCCGAAGTCGTGTCATCTGACGAACAACTTCGCGAAATCCTAAGTGTAGACGATCTACCATGGGAAGATCTCCATCATAGATCTTCGTTTTTACCTAAGGATGATGCATTTGAAAATGATTTTTCATCTATCTTTACCGCTGAATATGTCAAAGACGCTCAGGATCCAACGAAACATTCTGATTCAGAGTTGAATTTAGGGAATATTTCTCGTACTATTCCCATTGATATTTCAGTGAAGCCCGGAATTGAGGAGAACATTCATATAGATGCCTCATGTACAGAAGAAGAAATCCAAACATACAAGGCCCTATTCCAAGAATTCCGCGATGTGTTTGCATGGTCTTACGAGGAGATGTCGGGAATCGATCCTGCCATTGTTGTTCATGAAATCAAAACCTACCCGGATGCTAAACCCATTCGGCAACGGTTGCGTCAGATTCACCCTCGAAAAGCGGCTGCGATTAAAACCGAAGTCGAAAAGCTGTTGAAAGCAGGTTTCATTTATCCAATCCCGTTAACGGATTGGGTATCGAATATTGTTCCAGTCAACAAGAAACAAGGAACAATAAGAATCTGTATCGACTATAGGGATATCAATCGAGCTTGTCCAAAAGACAACTATCCTACGCCTTATATCGATCAAATTATTGATGATTGTGCCGGAAGTGAAATGTTTTCCTTCATGGATGGTTTTTCGGGCTATAATCAAATCAATATTCTACTTGCCGACCAACCAAAAACGGCATTCATTTGTCCATGGGGGACATTTGCTTATTGCAAATTACCTTTTGGGCTCAAGAATGCCGGGGCCACTTTTCAACGGGCGATGTCTTACGCATTTCACGACATCAAGCACATTGTGCAACCGTATCTCGATGATTTGCCTGCTCATTCTTTACGACGAGCTGATCACCTTGACCACCTACGAGCAATCTTTATGAGGTGTAGGCATTATCGAATTCGGTTGAATCCCCACAAGTGTGTTTTCTGTATAGAAACAGGTCGATTGCTGGGATTTGTTGTTTCAAAAGCCGGCATTCGCGTCGATCCCTCGAAAGTCGAAGCGATCATCAAATTGCCTCCTCCTTCGAGTTTGCGCCAACTCCAAAGTTTGCAAGGGAAAGCGAACTTTTTACGTCGATTCATCCCAAACTATGCCGAGGTCACTAAAGGTTTTACACGGTTGTTGAAACAAAACGTTCAATTCTTTTGGGACGAGATTGCCCAACAATCTTTTGATGCACTTAAACACGCGTTGACCCATGCACCGTTGTTGCATCCTCCCAACTACAACCAGGACTACTTCTTATACCTCGCAGCTTCATATTCCACTATTGGAATGGTGTTAGTTCAAGAAGATGAATTCGGCGCAGAACATGTGATATATTATCTTAGTTGAACCTTAAATCCCACTGAGTTAAAATATTCGCATGTGGAGAAATTGGCCCTGGCAGCCGTTCAAGCTGTCCAGCGTTTTCGTCACTACATTCTTCTCCGTAAAACTACAGTTATTTCGGATTGCAACCCTATGATTTACATTTTGACAAAACAATTGCTAGGGGGCAAGTACTCTAAATGGATCGTTATCCTGCAAGAGTTCGACTTGGAGTTCGAGAAGTCCAAGTCTAAGAAATCCTTAGTCTTTGCGGAATTGATGTGTGATTTCCCACGTACTGACACAGAAACTGTGGTGGAAGAGTCCATTGCGGACGAATCTTTGTTTCTTATCAGTACTTTAGATCCGTGGTTCGGGGATATAATCATCTATCTCCAAACCCAAACCTTTCAGCCTGAAGCTTCCAAAGAGGAACGGCGAAAAATTAGGTTTCAATCCCAGCAATATAAAATTATTAGAGATACACTTTATCGCCGGGGGGCAGACTTAGTTTTTCGACGTTGTCTAACTCACGAAGAGGCTGAGAGAGTTTTGAATGATTGTCACTCTGGAGCATGTGGCGGTCATATGTCTGGGTATGCCACAGCTCAGAAGGTGTTGCGCGCTGGTTACTTCTGGCCATCTATGTTTAAAGATTGTATCATTGCAGTCCGGAAGTGCCACAACTGCCAAGTGTTTGATCGAAAGATGCGCGCACCACCTGCTCCTCTCCACCCTATAATTGCCGTTGGTCCATTCGCCAAATGGGGTATCGACTTTATTACTTGTAACCCTCACTCGGCTGGGGGGCATGCGTATATCATCCTCGCGGTTGATTATTTCTCTAAATGGGCCGAGGCGATGCCTACATTCGACGCAAGCGGCAAAACAACTGCAGTTTTCATATTCAATCATATAATAACTAGGTTTGGTGTCCCACAAGCAATTATTACTGACCATGGAAGCCATTTTCGAAACACCATGATGACTGAACTTACAAGCCAGCTTGGTTTGCGCCATGACAGCTCTACTCCTTATTATCCGCAAGCCAACGGTTTGGTTGAGTCTATCAACAAAGTTCTGGTTATCATGATCCGACGAACCATTGGTATTCATCGGTCGAATTGGCACAACATGTTATTTTCGGCGCTATGGGCATACCGAACCTCAGTGAAAACCTCAACAGGGTTCACTCCTTTCCAGCTAGTTTATGGCTTAGAAGCAGTGTTACCCATTGAATGTGAAATCCCATCACTTCAAATGGTTGTCGAATTACTTCCAGCTACTTCTGAAGAGGAGAAACGTTTATTGTACTTAGCTAAATTAGATGAGACTCGACGTGACGCTACATTGGCAATCGAGACTCACGCGAAGCGAATGAAAGCTCAGTATGATAGAAATGTGACCCCTCGAAATTTTTCGGAGGGAGACCTAGTGCTCTTATATGATCAAGCTAACGATAAACTAGGTGCTGGAAAATTCGTTCCTATGTGGCATGGACCCTATATTGTGAAGCGAAAGCTAGAAAAAGGGGCTTATGAGCTAGTAGATTTTGATGGGGACTCTTTGGATAAACCCAGAAATGGGCTTTACCTAAAGAGGTATTATGCTTAAATGGTGGGTATGGAGATTTTTTAGTTAGGTTAGGTTTTCTTTCTAGCTAGTTTGATTGTTAGTTAGTCAGTGTGCTTAGCTTAGTGAGTGTGTTTTTCGTCGTTATTCTGGCTTATCTTGGTTTTGCTCTTGATATTGTAGATGTCGACGCCCCTCCAAACATACATTGGATTTGCTGATGGTGCTTGTCGTAATACACGGAATATCTCTTCCGCAGCTTGGGTTATCTATTCACCCTCTGACGAGTTAGTTTCTATGCATGGGGTAAGCCTCGGTCAAACAACGAATAACATTGCAGAATACAGTGCAGTGGTTGAATTATTATCCGAATCTATTTCATTTGGAATTCGACGTTTGATAGTGAGGTTAGATTCTGAACTTGTTGTATTACAGCTTAATAGAGTTTATGCCATTAGAAATCCTGTGTTATTAAGGTTGTTTTTGAGAGTGCGTCTCTTGGAACGTGAATTTGATTACATTGAATATCAGCATATTCCAAGGTCCTTAAATACATTAGCAGATGCAATTGCTTCTCGAGTGTTGGACAGACATTTACGATAATCATGCAAGTAAATTTAAAAAACATTTCATCATACATGTTAAACAAGATAAGTCGGTAATAGTGATATATATATATAGATAGGAGTGTGTCAAAAAATATACATCGTCTTCGATCATAGGTTGAAAAACACCTTATGATCGGCAAAATGATAAGTACAAAAAGACAAAAATGTCACATGTGTCTACAAAGTGACTAGCCAATCACTGGTGGTGCTCCCTGTACGACACCACTGCACGAGCTACTTTGCGCAAAAATCTCCTCAACGGTCCAGGGACCGCAACTACGTAGCGCTGAAGTCTGATAGGAATATCATCCATAGATGTCTCCGGTATATCCGCCGTCAGACGCTGTAGATCATGCTCCAACTCAGTCAGTACCTCCGCAGCCGCCGCGTCCTGTGGGGCTGGTAGCGGTGCAACTGGATGTCGCCTCTCGAAAAGCCGGAGGTTGGCTGGACGCTGTGGACCAACATCTGCATTTTGAAAATTTTACTGTCAGTTTGAGACGATATATATAAAAAACAAAAAAAATACATAATTTGAAAACTTGTGAAAAATAAAGTACCTCTGTCATCCCATTGTTCTCCCTGTGGAAGAACCATGTCCGGATCACCTCGAAAATCTATTCCGGCATACGGAAAATCCTGGATCGCGAACACCTGGTCCTCTAACCAGTGAAAATAACTGTCAGTGAATCGAACAACTGCCGCACCCTCGTCCGGATGCCGGGCCATCACAGCAACCCATCGTACCAGCTTTGGCTCCTGAGGACCCGAAATATCAACAGTGAGATGCTGAGGGATCAGCATTGGTATCCTCTCTAAGGCAAAGCTCACGACTATAGGCCCATATCCAAAGGTCTTTAGTCTGCCGGTCTTTGCCTTGGTCAGTTGGACTTTCAAGTTAGCCAACAGTGCATCACACCAGTTGAAAATGGTGCCTTGGAGACAATCAATTGCCATCCGAAATTGAGACCCAGTAGCAATATGTAAAGTGGCTGAGCCACAAATTCTGGTCACAGTGAAAGTCAAGACCATGAGTTCACGTTGAGAGACATATTTGATCTCTATGCCTTTCTTGTGCTCTCGATCAGGTAGGCACCAATCTGCTCGGAGACTATCAAGGGATTGGCCACCCGGCCTAGTCCCAGCTAGATTGAGTTGCTCACCTCTGTTCGGCAAGCCAGTAAGAAAGTAAATGTCAGCAGGCTCTATCTCGAGTTTTTGCCCGCCGATATAAAAGCATTGTTCTTGAACGTTCCATCTCTCGACCAGCCACTCCAAGAACCTTACCTGAGCTCTCATACCGGGAATGGACAGTATTTGTATAAACCGCATCCTCTTAGGGCATCGAGGGAGGGTTGATGATTGATTGCAGCTTCATCAACCTCCTCATGCTCTCTTTCTCTCCAATCCAGCATGATAAGTGCCCTACACATGAATAAACAGGCATTAAAATTAGTTTTGAGGAATTTCAATGGTTGGTTTGGGAGTTTGGGGTTTCAAAACCCGCGTTTTGCGGAGGACGCACCCCGCGTTTGGCACACAGTGCGCCGGGACGCAGGTGGCCTGAAGGCAACCTGCGTCCCCCGACCTTTTCCCTGTGTAGGAAAAAGTCGGGGGACGCAGGCCAGCCTTTAGGAAAGCTGCGTCCCCCGCAGGGCGGTTTCCAAAACCCAAAACCCCCTAAAAATAAAAAATGAAACTTAAAACAAAATTCTAAACGGATGAAATTGACAAGGAGGATGTTGTGAAATTCTAACGGTCGGATTTTCCGCAGCGACCACGGGAAGTTTCTTGTCAAAAGCTCCTTTTTCAACCTCAACAGTCAAACGGTAAAAATGACATGGTAAAAAGTCTTTTTATAGGTTTTTTGGATGAATTTGTTCATTTTTCACCATGAAAAGATGTTTTTCGATGAATTTTTGCCTATCTTAAACAGGTATGAGTAATGTGTCCCTTTTGTGCAGGACAAAGGGATTTAGAGGGAAAAATGTCATTTTTCACAAACAAAATATCAGAGTCATCTTTTAAGCCCTTTTCTGACTCCTAAAACATGAAAATATTGCCGAGCGTTTCTTTTACACTCGTTAAAACGGAATTAAAAGACGGTCCCCTTATAGCTCTTTTCTGACCGTAAAATCAGGAAAAGATTGCCATGTTTTTGTCGTTTCAAACTCGATACGGAAATAAAACGACGTGTCCTTGATCGCTTTTTACTTTTCAGGTCAATGACACTAACTATGAAAGTACTCCTTGGTCGCAAGATCAAGCGGTTCCCCCAGGTATTATTTTATACTTTTTCGGGCTTGAGGGACACAAATTTACGAAAAAGTTCAACTTGGAGTTTCCTTAAGTTTTTCAGACTCTCTAAAATTGAAAAACGCCGAGTTTCTCCTATACTGGGCTCGTTAAACATTTCACAGTAAAGGACCTGTTCAATTACAAACAGGAACGAACCACTCCTTCCTAGGGTTCGAATCAAAACTGGGTTGGACTCGTCCGAAGGATGAGCTTATAATCAAGCATATGTTATCCTCCTCAAGCTTGTTAAAAATAAAGAGGTACTTGCCAGAAATGGCGGGGGAAAAGAGAGAAGAATGAGCCTATTTGTTACCTTTTGTCTCAAAAGAAACTTTATTACCACTCTTGGACACGACACTTTTCATTCACCTGGGTTGGGAAATCTTTTACCTCACAGTCAATCAAACCACTTTTGAAAGTCTTCAAACCGGGTTCTGGGGATTAACTTTGAGTTATTTAGCACCAAACCATCTGTCGTGTCGTTATGTGTTCAAGAGGTCTGCAAACAAAACTTTCATCTGCAAAATACTTGTCATCCATTTGACCATCCCTGAGTCAGTCCTTACAGCAATATTTCTTCAACTTGAACAATGATTTCGTGTTGTGGGCTTGCCTGCAACGAGTCTCTTTCTATCGACATCAGCACATTATCTAGAGAGATGACTTAGAAATCGTCAGTGCCTTGAAGTCTGCATGCATCAATGGCAGGTTTCTCGCCTTTGACGTCAGTTTACATCATTGACTTTCGATCGAAGGATTCCGTGAAATGTTCGACACCAACTCATTCATTCACATCTCATGGATTGTACTGGGTACTTTGAGAACCATTGACATTACTGGTGGTCTCTCTCACGCTTGTTAACAGTTCACATCATCGACTGGTAATCAAGTGGTTTCTACCATGTTCGACATCGACTCATTTATTCGCATGGCTAGAATCGTACCAATTCGAGAAGTAGAAATGAAGACCCTGGATCAAATCTTTACCGTCCAAGCTGCGAGGAGTTTTGTATTCATTATTTAAGTAGACTAATCATAAACAGATGGTTGCGCCCATACTGTGTCTACAAAAGTCTATGATTATGATGTACTACAAGATCATTTCTGTATCAGAGTAGTTTAGTCTGTTAGTTAAAGTTTTTATCTGAGTATGGGAATGCCTACCTCAGTGATGATATAATCTTATCCATGTATTTTGTGTTGAAAATTGCAGGTTCCAACCAGGTTCTCCACGAGATAATCCTCGAAATGATAAAGCGCTTCACCCTTCCTAGATAATACAAAATCCTAATCTATTCCAGGCTTCGCACTTTAGGGGGCAATCTGTTACACTAAAAAATGTCACCATGGCTATTTACAGTCGGTATGGCTCAATCAACAGTCATACTACCCTTTTGAGCAAGTCTTATGCCTCTGCTATTCATGTCAAACTCCAAGAAAGAGAGAAAGTCTTTATAAAACATGTTTATCTCTGGGTACGCAGGTTCTCTCAAGCCTTGCCTGCGGGTACGCACCTTTTGTTCATAAGGTCTGCGTCCAAGGACGCTCTGTATCTAAAGGGGCAGGTGCGTCCCTCTGAAAAGGTTAAAATGCGCAAGTTTTATCTTCAAAAACTTACTTGTGGTCATTTCTAGAGCATTCTAGAAGATTCTTGGATGAGTATTGAGCGCCTCCAGATGGTTCATGCACTCCTATCAAAGAGGAACTTATCCCATCAATAAGGGAGTGATCCCATCCAAAGAGGGGACTATCCCATTGATGGTGGACCTGATTAACTTCCTCTTGAGCACTATAAAAAGAGGCATTGAGCCAGAAGGAAGAAGGTTGAAAGCTATAGATTTCTAAGGGTAAATGCTGCAGGAATTAGGACTCCCATTTAGAAGCTTGTGAGGAGAGATTGTCATCTTTACTTGTTCTATTTGGAAGTGGGTGAGCTTTGTCAAAGTAGAGGAAGACTCTTGTGGACCCTGGAAGGAGCTTGCACAACACCAAGGCTCAGGTTGTAATGGTTCCTTTTGATTACCTTTAATGCAAATTGGTCCATTCTTCTCAATAGCTTGTTGTTAATGGGTTATTTCATGTACTCCTTGGTCTATATGTTGAATATGCTTTGTTTTATGTTATAATCAGGTGCTATTTAATTGTTTGACTGTTGGTGATTGCAGGTTTTGGAGAACGGGAGGAGCTCATCCGGATCAACAAAGCTTGGACTTCTACAACAGCGTTTGGACAGAGGTAAGAACGAAACACTTGATTTCTCATATCATAATGTATGTTTAGAGAAGGATAGCTCCAGTTTGTTTTGTTTGTCATTAGAATGTCTTAGACTTCTAGGAAGGTCAGCTGTGTCCGCACCCTTGACTGATTCCGTGTGACAAATTGGTGACTCCGCTGGGGATAGTTTCCATTAATGAAAAGAGTCCTTTCTTTTGTTTGAACTTTGCTTTGAGAAAATTGGTTTATTTTTCTGGTTTTGGCTCTGTGATCTTGTCTCTGGGTGGGTTAGCTTAGGATTAGTTTTATTTTTGGTTTTCTTGAGTTTTTCAGTAGGACGCACCCTCTGAGTGCTGCACAGTGCGTCCCTGGACGCACTTTTGCTGTGTGCACAGAGCGGGCCCGCACCTGTGCTAACGGGTTGCCTGCGTCCCCTGCCAAAATTTAAGAAAAATCCACTTTTTGCCTTTTTTGCTCTTAGATTTTGTTTTTTCTTAGTTTTTTCTGCCCAGATTCATCAGTCCCTTGTCCAGAATCTTCACCTGAACTGGTTTCATTAGCATTAAGTGTTTTAGTGGATTTCGTCGAAGTGTAAGCCCTAGGGTTTGATTTTGAGTAGGTCTTGTAGTGACTTTAGCGGTAGGAATTGTCAAGCCTTAGATATCTCTGGTTTTGTCAACTTTCTAAGAAGTCAGACCTGTTCTAAAAGTCTACCTATAGAAGTAACTTACCATCAAGTTGTCTTTTGGGCCATTTTCGAAGTGCTTGTTATTTAAGTCTTGAATTCCATTTTACGAAAAGAACAAAAAGATTTGAGTTTTGTTTTGGCTAGTCTTTTGATTCTGCATTAGCTAGTCCTTGATTTGATTTTGATCAAGTAAAACATCCTAGAATCGCCTTTATGAGCTTTTGCCTTGTTAGGTTTACTTAGAGTAATCTCTCTTTTGGTTTGCTTGTGAGTCAAATTTTCATAGTTTTGTAGCTTTTGAGATTGTTTTTGTTAAAGGTAGGTTTACATGCTTTATTGAAAAAGAAAATACAAAAATATCTCCTTTGAAAAGTTTTGTTTCAAGTAGCTTTAAAAGTTTTTGAAAGAAAAAGAGTTTTTCGTGCAAGTAAAGAGTGGTTATGTTTGTGTGCTCAAAAAGAAAAAGAGAATTGTTTCTTTGATTGTCTTTTCTAAGGAAGTTGTTTTCTTTAAAAATTGCATTCTCTCAACTCTCTTAGTTAAAGATTTTCATTGAAAAAGCAAAAGTAATATAGATCATCTTAGGTGCATTTTTGTAGTGGTTGGAGTCGAGTCTGCACACCATTGGTTTCACTTCCATCACCTTGTGACTTTAAAGAACAACCTTAAAAGTAACGCTTAAAGTAAAATTGAACTAGTAACTTTTATTTTCTAGGGCTCTAAAGCACCAACATAGCTTAGGCTAGTGTCTTGGAGTAGGTGAGTACTTAACTCTCCAAGGCAGTAAAACAAACAAGTAGTCGATCTTGTGATAGAATCAAATCCAATTGTTACATTTACACTCTGGGAAAGCTCCTCTTAAAGGAGAAGCACGAGCTCGTGTCCGAACCAGTGAGGGGATCATTCCCCCCTCGTTGGGAACGACGCCAGACAGTACGTATTACAAACGGTAAACCTCGGATTAACCATTGTCGAGGAGCCAGGGGTCACTTATCGGTAAACCTTGGATTACTGTCAAGGAGCCGGTAAGGGGATTGAGCTTGTTACTCTGCCCTTGCGTGCTGTCGGAGTTTAGACTGTTCCCCCAGGTGTACTTGTGGCTGTTGGTAACCTTAGTGACCATAATCTCTAGGATTCTACCCAAGGTGACGGTGGAGGGAAGGTCCCACTGTACCTGGAGCAGACGTCGGCTATACTCACTTGGATTTTCTGGGGGGTTCACTTCACTCGAGACGGTTAAAGTGGAGGAACTTGGTCCAGTCTATTCATTAAGCAGGTTGTCGGTGTAACTGTTCCACCCGCCATTTCTGTACTGAATCCTGCGAGGTTGGACCTAATCACCAACTAGCGCTTTTGGTCCGGAAGATACTGTTTGTGTTTGGTTTGACGCCCTAGATTCTTTAGGCGTGTGATTCAAATTTGTTTGGTTCTTTAGAGACTTTAGGTGGTTTGATTTGAAATTTTATTTTGTTTTCGTGTGTAGTAGTTAAAAGTTTTTAGCTGTGGCGGAATTACCGAGACAGTCCCGTAGAATTCGGGGCCAGTCTCCTGAAGTTGTTTCTGTGGCCGAATTGTTGAGAAGATCCCGTAGACTTAGGGGTGAACCTCCTCGAGACGACCCCAGTAATTTAGAAGGTTTAAAGGTCCTTGTAACTCCTCCTAGTGGCAGTAGAGTAGGTTCACCTGAAGAAGGAGAATCTTCCTTGGTAGTCCATCCAGATTACCAAAGTTTAGAGACAGGTTATAATCCCGAAGCTGTTACAGTTTCTGAACTTGTTGGTAGTTTTTCGTCTGCTAGTGATACAGGCGAAGAACCAGAAATATCCGAACCTGTTACTCCGACTCCTAGTGTTCCTGATTCACCGAGAATAGAAAGAATTATCACCGAAAATCTTCCTGTTGGTTTGATTGCTATAGAAGAACTTGTTCCAGAGGAAGAAATAGGCGTCTCTGATCCTGAAGATCAAATTACCCTTGATCTAAGGGAGCGTGAATCCATCTTTTACAGTCCTCCTAGAAGTACTACTTGGTACCTTTCGTTAACCAATTATTTAGACAACTTTGGGCTAGGTTTTTCTACACCTCGTACTCCTTTTCCACCTGGAGGAATTCATACTCCTGTAAATATGTCTGGTCAGTCATCTGTGTTTACACAAAGTCCTGAATCTTTTTTACATGGCGGTCCTTCTGTTCCTACTGGGTATCAATCTCTTTCTGGTACCTTTGCGGGAGCATCTCCTCAACCCATTGATCATGGGTTATTAGTTGGAAACAGTGGTAATGTACCATTGAGTGTAGGAGACATTTACATGATGTCAGGTTCAGTTCCCGTTACCCAACCTCAAGGTGGCCAATTACCGCCTGGGGGGCAGCCTTCGTTAATGCCTGGGGGGCAACCTCAAGGTACTTCATTCGTGTCTGGGGGGCAACCTCAAGGTCAGTACGCTCCTATGGGGCAATACATACCTCAAGGTCAACCCCAGCCTCAATATGTACCCCAAGGTCAACCTCAGTATCAATATCAACCTCAAGGATGGCAACCTCAAGGATGGCAACCCCAAGGGTATCAACCCCAAGGGTATCAACCTCAAGGATACCAACCTCAAGGTCAAGGTCAACCCCAGTACCCGTATTTACCTCAAGGTTATCAACCTCAAGGTCAATACTCAGGTCAAAGTTATCAACCACCTCAAGGGCAATCATATGGGACTGCACCTTACAATTATCAATCCTATCCTCAATCCGGCTATGGATCTCAGTACCCTCAACCTGTTATGGGTCAATACCCTGGAATGTTAGTGTGGGATCCGTCACAAGGTCAACAGATGTTGCAGCCAAGTATACAGTCGGTACCTCAAGCAGGACAACCTGTAGTTCCTGGTCCACCCAGCAACCGCAACCTGTCCAGTCAAGTGTTCAGACCCCTGTAACTTCGGTAGTTACTCAGCCGCCAATTGCACCTAGTACTCCATCTCAAACGGCTGCAGCAACTACCGCCACATCTACCATACTTACTTCTGGAGTATCGACGGCTCCGGTTTCTACTGTCCCTGTAACCACTCCTCAGACATCTGTACCGTTGTCTGGATCTACGATTCAAACCACAGTCCAGATGCCTGTAGGCCAACCTGGTATAAGTACGGTTGTTACTACTCAACCTCAATTTGTTCAACCTCCGTACCAGGGACAGTATCAACCTGGGCAAGCTGTCCAACAACCGGTTTACCAGTATCAACCGTATCCTGGGTACACTTATCAACAACCTCAGCAACCCCAGTACGGTCCGGTTAATCCTGGTTTTCCAGGAGGATATAATATCCCAAATGCGACTCCTGTTCCTAGTTATCCTGGATATCCTCCTCCTGGGGCCGGTATTGTGACCCAGAGTTTTAGAGATCCTAACCGGCAGTTACCGTTTATCGCAACTTTGGATTTACCAGACTTGACGCGCCTAACGAACGATCCAATTCAATATCTTCCGTTCTGGCCGTCAATGCCAAATAAGTTGCCCAGCGATATACCCAAGTTCGAAGGTAAGTCTGGAGAGGATCCGTCCAATCACGTGATGACTTACCACCTCTGGTGTGCTTCAAATTCCATCTCGGATGATTCGATCCGTTTACGTCTTTTCCAGCGTACACTCATTGGTCTCGCGGCCAAGTGGTACATTGAGTTACCACGGGCCTCTTTTTACAATTTTAGCCAGTTAGCTACCTCGTTCTTAACTCATTTTCAGTTACCAGTCAGATACGATAACGGTACAGAGTTATTAACTTCACTAAAACAATCAACCTCCACGTATATTTCAGATCACATTCATGAGTGGAGACGTCGAAGAAGGCTAGTGAAAGTTTTTATCCCGGACCAAATCTTAGCTGAATGGTTTGTTAAATCATTATTACCAAGAATTACTGAAGATGTAGCTAAGGCCGGAGTAGTTACTGAGGAGCAAGTCATTGCTCAGGCACAATACCTTGACTTAGTTTACACGCAGTCGGGTACATTACACGAGAAGATTCCGGATCTTCCAAAGTCGAACCAAATCGCTGCTGCTCCTTCGGGATCTCATGCCGCTGATGGTATGATTGGTATCGTGAATACAAAGAGCAAGAAGAAGTCTTCCAAGGCTTCAACTACTCCTATTATCACTTTGCCCGATTCCCCGACAGGAGAGTCTTCTCCTGAACTTACCGCCGATATTCACGCTGTAGAGTCATCTACGGCCAAATCAAAAAACGGTGGAAAGAAGAAAGGAAAGAAGAAGGCTAAAGCAGACAAGGCTCCAAAGGAGAAAACTGAAAAGTCGGAAACCAATGACGAAAAGCGCAAACCTCGATATCCTTGTCTTATTTGTGAAGAGGATCATTTTACGAGAGATTGCCCTCATCGGGCCGAGGTAGTGAAAATAGTCAAAGGTTCTCCCACTCCTGCTGTGTTAAAAAATCCATTTCCGGAGCAGGAGAATAAGATGATAGGTTCTTCCTCGAATGCCAGTGAAGAACCCATTTTGATGATGTCTCATGTGAGGATTGCGACTCGATCGCAAGATTATGGTAGTAAGAATCCTGTTGATGGTAAGGAAGCAGAATCTTCTCACTCTAACCCATCAACCTCAGCTCCTGGTTCCGATCCACTACAGATCGAGAAACCTAACCCAGACTTAGTAATTAAACCGCCCGCCAAGGGTGTACTTCGAAGGTCTGCTTTCAATCCACATGCGAGAGCGGCCCAGAATTACAACATTGTTGAGGACTTAGCTGTTTCACCCTCAGCAATGTCGGCATTAGAAGTGCTGCAATCATGTCCAGCACAACGAAAATTGCTTTTGTCGGCTATAGGAGCTGTTGACGTTCAGGATCCGAATCTAATGATCTTCGATCTAGAAAATAGTACACCACGACTCCCCCATCAAATGGCTTTCCAAATTCCAGTGATAGTCAAAAACAGGCCTATTCATCGAACTGTGATTGATGAGGGAGCTTCTACGTGTATTATGTCCATTCAATGTTGGAGATCCCTTGGTTCTCCTTCGTTGAACCAATCCCCCACCATCCTTAAGGCCTTTGATGGCCGTGGGTTCCGTCCGTTTGGTATTCTACAGGAATTGCCTATAGGGGTAGAAGGTAAAACCGTTAGTCTGGATGTGGAAGTGGTTGATGCCCCTCTAGACTACAACCTTCTTTTGGGTCGAAGTTGGTCATATGCTATGACAGCGGTCGTTTCATCGGTCTTCAGAGTAATTAAGTTTCCACATAACGGTAAGATCGTGACTATTGATCAGCTGACATACTTTTCATCCGACCCAGCCTCTTCAGAGAGTATCCAGCATGTCGGTAAGACGACAATCCCTTATAGGGACGTTGGTGTAGGTTTAGTTAAGGATTCCGGTTTACTGGGAACTTTTCCTCTCCCTCCACTCAGCGTAGAACCTTCGTTTGCAACAATTCATATGATTACGTCAGAAAACATTATTTATGATGATCCTTGGTATGTTCCATCTGACTCTGAGATAGACTCATTCGGTAATGCTATGCCTTTGAGTCCATATGAAATTGCTTATGAAGCTCTTATGTCTTTTACCGACTTTCATTCAACCGAAGTCGACCAAATGAATGTGGTCAGTGAAGAATCACTTTTCACCTCAACCTTAGAACGGATAGCGTTTCCCGAAGTCGTGTCATCTGACGAACAACTTCGCGAAATCCTAAGTGTAGACGATCTACCATGGGAAGATCTCCATCACAGATCTTCGTTTTTACCTAAGGATGATGCATTTGAAAATGATTTTTCATCTATCTTTACCGCTGAATATGTCAAAGACGCTCAGGATCCAACGAAACATTCTGATTCAGAGTTGAATTTAGGGAATATTTCTCGTACTATTCCCATTGATATTTCAGTGAAGCCCGGAATTGAGGAGAACATTCATATAGGTGCCTCATGTACAGAAGAAGAAATCCAAACTTACAAGGCCCTATTCCAAGAATTCCGCGATGTGTTTGCATGGTCTTACGAGGAAATGCCGGGAATCGATCCTGCCATTGTTGTTCATGAAATCAAAACCTACCCGGATGCTAAACCCATTCGGCAACGGTTGCGTCAGATTCACCCTCGAAAAGCGGCTGCGATTAAAGCAGAAGTCGAAAAGCTGTTGAAAGCAGGTTTCATTTATCCGATCCCGTTAACGGATTGGGTATCGAATATTGTTCCAGTCAACAAGAAACAAGGAACAATAAGAATCTGTATCGACTATAGGGATATCAATCGAGCTTGTCCAAAAGACAACTATCCTACGCCTTATATCGATCAAATTATTGATGATTGTGCCGGAAGTGAAATGTTTTCCTTCATGGATGGTTTTTCGGGCTATAATCAAATCAATATTCTACCTGCCGACCAACCAAAAACGGCATTCATTTGTCCATGGGGGACATTTGCTTATTGCAAATTACCTTTTGGGCTTAAGAATGCCGGGGCCACTTTTCAACGGGCGATGTCTTACGCATTTCACGACATCAAGCACATTGTGCAACCGTATCTCGATGATTTGCCTGCTCATTCTTTACGACGAGCTGATCACCTTGACCACCTACGAGCAATCTTTATGAGGTGTAGGCATTATCGAATTCGGTTGAATCCCCACAAGTGTGTTTTCTGTATAGAAACAGGTCGATTGCTGGGATTTGTTGTTTCAAAAGCCGGCATTCGCGTCGATCCCTCGAAAGTCGAAGCGATCATCAAATTGCCTCCTCCTTCGAGTTTGCGCCAACTCCAAAGTTTGCAAGGGAAAGCGAACTTTTTACGTCGATTCATCCCAAACTACGCCGAGGTCACTAAAGGTTTTACACGGTTGTTGAAACAGAACGTTCAATTCTTTTGGGACGAGATTGCCCAACAATCTTTTGATGCACTTAAACACGCGTTGACCCATGCACCGTTGTTGCATCCTCCCAACTACAACCAGGACTACTTCTTATACCTCGCAGCTTCATATTCCACCATTGGAATGGTGTTAGTTCAAGAAGATGAATTCGGAGCAGAACATGTGATATATTATCTTAGTCGAACCTTAAATCCCACTGAGTTAAAATATTCGCATGTGGAGAAATTGGCCCTGGCAGCCGTTCAAGCTGTCCAGCGTTTTCGTCACTACATTCTTCTCCGTAAAACTACAGTTATTTCGGATTGCAACCCTATGATTTACATTTTGACAAAACAATTGCTAGGGGGCAAGTACTCTAAATGGATCGTTATCCTGCAAGAGTTCGACTTGGAGTTCGAGAAGTCCAAGTCTAAGAAATCCTTAGTTTTTGCGGAATTGATGTGTGATTTCCCGCGTACTGACACAGAGACTGTGGCAGAAGAGTCCATTGCGGACGAATCTTTGTTTCTTATCAGTACTTTAGATCCGTGGTTCGGGGATATAATCATCTATCTCCAAACCCAAACCTTTCGGCCTGAAGCTTCCAAAGAGGAACGCGAAAAATTAGGTTTCAATCCCAGCAATACAAAATTATTGGAGATACACTTTATCGCCGGGGGGCAGACTTAGTTTTTCGACGTTGTCTAACTCACGAAGAGGCTGAGAGAGTTTTGAATGATTGTCACTCTGGAGCATGTGGCGGTCATATGTCTGGGTATGCCACAGCTCAGAAGGTGTTGCGCGCTGGTTACTTCTGGCCATCTATGTTTAAAGATTGTATCATTGCAGTCCGGAAGTGCCACAACTGCCAAGTGTTTGATCGAAAGATGCGCGCACCACCTGCTCCTCTCCACCCTATAATTGCCGTTGGTCCATTCGCCAAATGGGGTATCGACTTTATTACTTGTAACCCTCACTCGGCCGGGGGGCATGCGTATATCATCCTCGCGGTTGATTATTTCACTAAATGGGCCGAGGCGATGCCTACATTCGACGCAAGCGGCAAAACAGCTGCAGTTTTCATATTCAATCATATAATAACTAGGTTTGGTGTCCCACAAGCAATTATTACTGACCATGGAAGCCATTTTCGAAACACCATGATGACTGAACTTACAAGCCAGCTTGGTTTGCGCCATGACAGCTCTACTCCTTATTATCCGCAAGCCAACGGTTTGGTTGAGTCTATCAACAAAGTTCTGGTTATCATGATCCGACGAACCATTGGTATTCATCGGTCGAATTGGCACAACATGTTATTTTCGGCGCTATGGGCATACCGAACCTCAGTGAAAACCTCAACAGGGTTCACTCCTTTCCAGCTAGTTTATGGCTTAGAAGCAGTGTTACCCATTGAATGTGAAATCCCATCACTTCAAATGGCTGTCGAATTACTTCCAGCTACTTCCGAAGAGGAGAAACGTTTATTGTACTTAGCTAAATTAGATGAGACTCGACGTGACGCTACATTGGCAATCGAGACTCACGCGAAGCGAATGAAAGCTCAGTATGATAGAAATGTGACCCCTCGAATTTTTCGGAGGGAGACCTAGTGCTCTTATATGATCAAGCTAACGATAAGCTAGGTGCTGGAAAATTCGTTCCTATGTGGCATGGACCCTATATTGTAAAGCGAAAGCTAGCAAAAGGGGCTTATGAGCTAGTAGATTTTGATGGGGACTCTTTGGATAAACCCAGAAATGGACTTTACCTAAAGAGGTATTATGCTTAAATGGTGGGTATGGAGATTTTTAGTTAGGTTAGGTTTTCTTTCTAGCTAGTTTGATTGTTAGTTAGTCAGTGTGCTTAGCTTAGTGAGTGTGTTTTTCGTCGTTATTCTGGCTTATCTTGGTTTTTCTCTTGATATTGTAGATGTCGACGCCCCTCCAAACATACATTGGATTTGCTGATGGTGCTTGTCGTAGTACACGGAATATCTCTTCCGCAGCTTGGGTTATCTATTCACCCTCTGACGAGTTAGTTTCTATGCATGGGGTAAGCCTCGGTCAAACAACGAATAACATTGCAGAATACAGTGCAGTGGTTGAATTATTATCCGAATCTATTTCATTTGGAATTCGACGTTTGATAGTGAGGTTAGATTCTGAACTTGTTGTATTACAGCTTAATAGAGTTTATGCCATTAGAAATCCTGTGTTATTAAGGTTGTTTTTGAGAGTGCGTCTCTTGGAACGTGAATTTGATTACATTGAATATCAGCATATTCCAAGGTCCTTAAATACATTAGCAGATGCAATTGCTTCTCGAGTGTTGGACAGACATTTACGATAATCATGCAAGTAAATTTAAAAAACATTTCATCATACATGTTAAACAAGATAAGCCGGTAATAGTGATATATATATAGATAGGAGTGTGTCAAAAAATATACATCGTCTTCGATCATAGGTTGAAAAACACCTTATGATCGGCAAAATGATAAGTACAAAAAGACAAAAATGTCACATGTGTCTACAAAGTGACTAGCCAATCACTGGTGGTGCTCCCTGTACGACACCACTGCACGAGCTACCTTGCGCAAAAATCTCCTCAACGGTCCAGGGACCGCGACTACGTAGCGCTGAAGTCTGATAGGAATATCATCCATAGATGTCTCCGGTATATCCGCCGTCAGACGCTGTAGATCATGCTCCAACTCAGTCAGTACCTCCGCAGCCGCCGCGTCCTGTGGGGCCGGTAGCGGTGCAACTGGATGTCGCCTCTCGAAAAGCCGGAGGTTGGCTGGACGCTGTGGACCAACATCTGCATTTTGAAAATTTTACTGTCAGTTTGAGACGATATATATAAAAAACAAAAAAAATACATAATTTGAAAACTTGTGAAAAATAAAGTACCTCTGTCATCCCATTGTTCTCCCTGTGGAAGAACCATGTCCGGATCACCTCGAAAATCTATTCCGGCATACGGAAAATCCTGGATCGCGAACACCTGGTCCTCTAACCAGTGAAAATAACTGTCAGTGAATCGAACAACTGCCGCACCCTCGTCCGGATGCCGGGCCATCACAGCAACCCATCGTACCAGCTTTGGCTCCTGAGGACCCGAAATATCAACAGTGAGATGCTGAGGGATCAGCATTGGTATCCTCTCTAAGGCAAAGCTCACGACTATAGGCCCAGTTGGACTTTCAAGTTAGCCAACAGTGCATCACACCAGTTGAAAATGGTGCCTTGGAGACAATCAATTGCCATCCGAAATTGAGACCCAGTAGCAATATGTAAAGTGGCTGAGCCACAAATTCTGGTCACAGTGAAAGCCAAGACCATGAGTTCACGTTGAGAGACATATTTGATCTCTATGCCTTTCTTGTGCTCTCGATCAGGTAGGCACCAATCTGCTCGGAGACTATCAAGGGATTGGCCACCCGGCCTAGTCCCAGCCAGATTGAGTTGCTCACCTCTGTTCGGCAAGCCAGTAAGAAAGTAAATGTCAGCAGGCTCTATCTCGAGTTTTTGCCCGCCGATATAAAAGCATTGTTCTTGAACGTTCCATCTCTCGACCAGCCACTCCAAGAACCTTACCTGAGCTCTCATACCGGGAATGGACAGTATTTGTATAAACCGCTTCCTCTTAGGGCATCGAGGGAGGGTTGATGATTGATTGCAGCTTCATCAACCTCCTCATGCTCTCTTTCTCTCCAATCCAGCATGATAAGTGCCCTACACATGAATAAACAGGCATTAAAATTAGTTTTGAGGAATTTCAATGGTTGGTTTGGGAGTTTGGGGTTTCAAAACCCGCGTTTTGCGGAGGACGCACCCCGCGTTTTGCACACAGTGCGCCGGGACGCAGGTGGCCTGAAGGCAACCTGCGTCCCCCGACCTTTTCCCTGTGTAGGAAAAAGTCGGGGGACGCAGGCCAGCCTTTAGGAAAGCTGCGTCCCCCGCAGGGCGGTTTCCAAAACCCAAAACCCCCTAAAAATAAAAAATGAAACTTAAAACAAAATTCTAAACGGATGAAATTGACAAGGAGGATGTTGTGAAATACCTGGAAGAGACGGCGTTCGATTCTAACGGTCGGATTTTCCGCAGCGACCACGGGAAGTTTCTTGTCAAAAGCTCCTTTTTCAACCTCAACAGTCAAACGGTAAAAATGACATGGTAAAAAGTCTTTTTATAGGTTTTTTGGATGAATTTGTTCATTTTTCACCATGAAAAGATGTTTTTCGATGAATTTTTGCCTATCTTAAACAGGTATGAGTAATGTGTCGCTTTTGTGCAGGACAAAGGGACTTAGAGGGAAAAATGTCATTTTTCACAAACAAAATATCAGAGTCATCTTTTAAGCCCTTTTCTGACTCCTAAAACATGAAAAGATTGCCGAGCGTTTCTTTTACACTCGTTAAAACGGAATTAAAAGACGGTCCCCTTATAGCTCTTTTCTGACCGTAAAATCAGGAAAAGATTGCCGTGTTTTTGTCGTTTCAAACTCGATACGGAAATAAAACGACGTGTCCTTGATCGCTTTTTACTTTTCAGGTCAATGACACTAACTATGAAAGTACTCCTTGGTCGCAAGATCAAGCGTTTCCCCCAGGTATTATTTTATACTTTTTCGGGCTTGAGGGACACAAATTTACGAAAAAGTTCAACTTGGAGTTTCCTTAAGTTTTTCAGACTCTCTAAAATTGAAAAACGCCGAGTTTCTCCTATACTGGGCTCGTTAAACATTTCACAGTAAAGGACCTGTTCAATTACAAACAGGAACGAACCACTCCTTCCTAGGGTTCGAATCAAAACTGGGTTGGACTCGTCCGAAGGATGAGCTTATAATCAAGCATATGTTATCCTCCTCAAGCTTGTTAAAAATAAAGAGGTACTTGCCAGAAATGGTGGGGGAAAAGAGAGAAGAATGAGCCTATTTGTTACCTTTTGTCTCAAAAGAAACTTTATTACCACTCTTGGACACGACACTTTTCATTCACCTGGGTTGGGAAATCTTTTACCTCACAGTCAATCAAACCACTTTTGAAAGTCTTCAAACCGGGTTCTGGGGATTAACTTTGAGTTATTTAGCACCAAACCATCTGTCGTGTCGTTATGTGTTCAAGAGGTCTGCAAACAAAACTTTCATCTGCAAAATACTTGTCATCCATTTGACCATCCCTGAGTCAGTCCTTACAACAATATTTCTTCAACTTGAACAATGATTTCGTGTTGTGGGCTTGCCTGCAACGAGTCTCTTTCTATCGACATCAGCACATTATCTAGAGAGATGACTTAGAAATCGTCAGTGCCTTGAAGTCTGCATGCATCAATGGCAGGTTTCTCGCCTTTGACGTCAGTTTACATCATTGACTTTCGATCGAAGGATTCCGTGAAATGTTCGACACCAACTCATTCATTCACATCTCATGGATTGTACTGGGTACTTTGAGAACCATTGACATTACTGGTGGTCTCTCTCACGCTTGTTAACAGTTCACATCATCGACTGGTAATCAAGTGGTTTCTACCATGTTTGACATCGACTCATTTATTCGCATGGCTAGAATCGTACCAATTCGAGAAGTAGAAATGAAGACCCTGGATCAAATCTTTACCGTCCAGGCTGCGAGGAGTTTTGTATTCATTATCTAAGTAGACTAATCATAAACAGATGGCTGCGCCCATACTGTGTCTACAAAAGTCTATGATTATGATGTACTACAAGATCATTTCTGTATCAGAGTAGTTTAGTCTGTTAGTTAAAGTTTTTATCTGAGTATGGGAATGCCTACCTCAGTGATGATATAATCTTATCCATGTATTTTGTGTTGAAAATTGCAGGTTCCAACCAGGTTCTCCACGAGATAATCCTCGAAATGATAAAGCGCTTCACCCTTCCTAGATAATACAAAACCCTAATCTATTCCAGGCTTCGCACTTTAGGGGGCAATCTGTTACACTAAAAAATGTCACCATGGCTATTTACAGTCGGTATGGCTCAATCAACAGTCATACTACCCTTTTGAGCAAGTCTTATGCCTCTGCTATTCATGTCAAACTCCAAGAAAGAGAGAAAGTCTTTATAAAACATGTTTATCTCTGGGTACGCAGGTTCTCTCAAGCCTTGCCTGCGGGTACGCACCTTTTGTTCATAAGGTCTGCGTCCAAGGACGCTCTGTATCTAAAGGGGCAGGTGCGTCCCTCTGAAAAGGTTAAAATGCGCAAGTTTTATCTTCAAAAACTTACTTGTGGTCATTTCTAGAGCATTCTAGAAGATTCTTGGATGAGTATTGAGCGCCTCCAGATGGTTCATGCACTCCTATCAAAGAGGAACTTATCCCATCAATAAGGGAGTGATCCCATCCAAAGAGGGGACTATCCCATTGATGGTGGACCTGATTAACTTCCTCTTGAGCACTATAAAAATAGGCATTGAGCCAGAAGGAAGAAGGTTGAAAGCTATAGATTTCTAAGGGTAAATGCTGCAGGAATTAGGACTCCCATTTAGAAGCTTGTGAGGAGAGATTGTCATCTTTACTTGTTCTATTTGGAAGTGGGTGAGCTTTGTCAAAGTAGAGGAAGACTCTTGTGGACCCTGGAAGGAGCTTGCACAACACCAAGGCTCAGGTTGTAATGGTTCCTTTTGATTACCTTTAATGCAAATTGGTCCATTCTTCTCAATAGCTTGTTGTTAATGGGTTATTTCATGTACTCCTTGGTCTATATGTTGAATATGCTTTGTTTTATGTTATAATCAGGTGCTATTTAATTGTTTGACTGTTGGTGATTGCAGGTTTTGGAGAACGGGAGGAGCTCATCCGGATCAACAAAGCTTGGACTTCTACAACAGCGTTTGGACAGGGGTAAGAACGAAACACTTGATTTCTCATATCATAATGTATGTTTAGAGAAGGATAGCTCCAGTTTGTTTTGTTTGTCATTAGAATGTCTTAGACTTCTAGGAAGGTCAGCTGTGTCCGCACCCTTGACTGATTCCGTGTGACAAATTGGCGACTCCGCTGGGGATAGTTTCCATTAATGAAAAGAGTCCTTTCTTTTGTTTGAACTTTGCTTTGAGAAAATTGGTTTATTTTTCTGGTTTTGGCTCTGTGATCTTGTCTCTGGGTGGGTTAGCTTAGGATTAGTTTTATTTTTGTTTTTCTTGAGTTTTTCAGTAGGACGCACCCTCTGAGTGCTGCACAGTGCGTCCCTGGACGCACTTTTGCTGTGTGCACAGAGCGGGCCCGCACCTGTGCTAAAGGGTTGCCTGTGTCCCCTGCCAAAATTTAAGAAAATTCCACTTTTTGCCTTTTTTGCTCTTAGATTTTGTTTTTTCTTAGTTTTTTCTGCCCAGATTCATCAGTCCCTTGTCCAGAATCTTCACCTGAACTGGTTTCATTAGCATTAAGTGTTTTAGTGGATTTCGTCGAAGTGTAAGCCCTAGGGTTTGATTTTGAGTAGGTCTTGTAGTGACTTTAGCGGTAGGAATTGTCAAGCCTTAGATATCTCTGGTTTTGTCAACTTTCTAAGAAGTCAGACTTGTTCTAAAAGTCTACCTATAGAAGTAACTTACCATCAAGTTGTCTTTTGGGCCATTTTCGAAGTGCTTGTTATTTAAGTCTTGAATTCCATTTTACGGAAAGAACAAAAAGATTTGAGTTTTGTTTTGGCTAGTCTTTTGATTCTGCATTAGCTAGTCCTTGATTTGATTTTGATCAAGTAAAACATCCTAGAATCGCCTTTATGAGCTTTTGCCTCGTTAGGTTTACTTAGAGTAATCTCTCTTTTGGTTTGCTTGTGAGTCAAATTTTCATAGTTTTGTAGATTTTGAGATTGTTTTTGTTAAAGGTAGGTTTACATGCTTTATTGAAAAAGAAAATACAAAAATATCTCCTTGGAAAAGTTTTGTTTCAAGTAGCTTTAAAAGTTTTTGAAAGAAAAAGAGCTTTTCGTGCAAGTAAAGAGTGGTTATGTTTGTGTGCTCAAAAAGAAAAAGAGAATTGTTTCTTTGATTGTCTTTTCTAAGGAAGTTGTTTTCTTTAAAAATTGCATTCTCTCAACTCTCTTAGTTAAAGATTTTCATTGAAAAAGCAAAAGTAATATAGATCATCTTAGGTGCATTTTTGTAGTGGTTGGAGTCGAGTCTGCACACCATTGGTTTCACTTCCATCACCTTGTGACTTTAAAGAACAACCTTAAAAGTAACGCTTAAAGTAAAATTGAACTAGTAACTTTTATTTTCTAGGGCTCTAAAGCACCAACATAGCTTAGGCTAGTGTCTTGGAATAGGTGAGTACTTAACTCTCTAAGGCAGTAAAACAAACAAGTAGTCGATCTGGTGATAGAATCAAATCCAATTGTTACATTTACACTCTGGGAAAGCTCCTCTTAAAGGA
Organism: Pinus tabuliformis; assembly: GCA_031772625.1. Taxonomy (NCBI): domain Eukaryota; kingdom Viridiplantae; phylum Streptophyta; class Pinopsida; order Pinales; family Pinaceae; genus Pinus; species Pinus tabuliformis. The sequence continues at coordinate 175,710,042 of CM062806.1, forward strand.
GAAGCACGAGCTCGTGTCCGAACCAGTGAGGGGATCATTCCCCCCTCGTTGGGAACGACACCAGACAGTACGTATTACAAACGGTAAACCTTGGATTAACCATTGTCGAGGAGCCAGGGGTCACTTATCGGTAAACCTTGGATTACTGTCAAGGAGCCGGTAAGGGGATTGAGCTTGTTACTCTGCCCTTGCGTGCTGTCGGAGTTTAGACTGTTCCCCCAGGTGTACTTGTGGCCGTTGGTAACCTTAGTGACCATAATCTCTAGGATTCTACCCAAGGTGACGGTGGAGGGAAGGTCCCACTGTACCTGGAGCAGACGTCGGCTATACTCACTTGGATTTTCTGGGGGGTTCACTTCACTCGAGACGGTTAAAGTGGAGGAACTTGTTCCAGTCTATTCATTAAGCAGGTTGTCGGCGTAACTGTTCCACCCGCCATTTCTGTACTGAATCCTGCGAGGTTGGACCTAATCACCAACTAGCGCTTTTGGTCCGGAAGATACTGTTTGTGTTTGGTTTGACGCCCTAGATTCTTTAGGCGTGTGATTCAAATTTGTTTGGTTCTTTAGAGACTTTAGGTGGTTTGATTTGAAATTTTATTTTGTTTTCGTGTGTAGTAGTTAAAAGTTTTTAGCTGTGGCGGAATTACCGAGACAGTCCCGTAGAATTCGGGGCCAGTCTCCTGAAGTTGTTTCTGTGGCCGAATTGTTGAGAAGATCCCGTAGACTTGGGGGTGAACCTCCTCGAGACGACCCCAGTAATTTAGAAGGTTTAAAGGTCCTTGTAACTCCTCCTAGTGGCAGTAGAGTAGGTTCACCTGAAGAAGGAGAATCTTCCTTGGTAGTCCATCCAGATTACCAAAGTTTAGAGACAGGTTATAATCCCGAAGCTGTTACAGTTTCTGAACTTGTTGGTAGTTTTTCGTCTGCTAGCGATACAGGCGAAGAACCAGAAATATCCGAACCTGTTACTCTGACTCCTAGTGTTCCTGATTCACCGAGAATAGAAAGAATTATCACCGAAAATCTTCCTGTTGGTTTGATTGCTATAGAAGAACTTGTTCCAGAGGAAGAAATAGGCGTCTCTGATCCTGAAGATCAAATTACCCTTGATCTAAGGGAGTGTGAATCCATCTTTTACAGTCCTCCTAGAAGTACCACTTGGTACCTTTCGTTAACCAATTATTTAGACAACTTTGGGCTAGGTTTTTCTACACCTCGTACTCCTTTTCCACCTGGAGGAATTCATACTCCTGTAAATATGTCTGGTCAGTCATCTGTGTTTACACAAAGTCCTGAATCTTTTTTACATGGCGGTCCTTCTGTTCCTACTGGGTATCAATCTCTTTCTGGTACCTTTGCGGGAGCATCTCCTCAACCCATTGATCATGGGTTATTAGTTGGAAACAGTGGTAATGTACCATTGAGTGTAGGAGACATTTACATGATGTCAGGATCAGTTCCCGTTACCCAACCTCAAGGTGGCCAATTACCGCCTGGGGGGCAGCCTTCGTTAATGCCTGGGGGGCAACCTCAAGGTACTTCATTCGTGTCTGGGGGGCAACCTCAAGGTCAGTACACTCCTATGGGGCAATACATACCTCAAGGTCAACCCCAGCCTCAATATGTACCCCAAGGTCAACCTCAGTATCAATATCAACCTCAAGGATGGCAACCTCAAGGATGGCAACCCCAAGGGTATCAACCCCAAGGGTATCAACCTCAAGGATACCAACCTCAAGGTCAAGGTCAACCCCAGTACCCGTATTTACCTCAAGGTTATCAACCTCAAGGTCAATACTCAGGTCAAAGTTATCAACCACCTCAAGGGCAATCATATGGGACTGCACCTTACAATTATCAATGCTATCCTCAATCCGGCTATGGATCTCAGTACCCTCAACCTGTTATGGGTCAATACCCTGGAATGTTAGTATGGGATCCGTCACAAGGTCAACAGATGTTGCAGCCAAGTATACAGTCGGTACCTCAAGCAGGACAACCTATAGTTCCTGGTCCACCCCAGCAACCGCAACCTGTCCAGTCAAGTGTTCAGACCCCTGTAACTTCGGTAGTTACTCAGCCGCCAATTGCACCTAGTACTCCATCTCAAACGGCTGCAGCAACTACCGCCACATCTACCATACTTACTTCTGGAGTATCGACGGCTCCGGTTTCTACTGTCCCTGTAACCACTCCTCAGACATCTGTACCGTTGTCTGGATCTACGATTCAAACCACAGTCCAGATGCCTGTAGGCCAACCTGGTATAAGTACGGTTGTTACTACTCAACCTCAATTTGTTCAACCTCCGTACCAGGGACAGTATCAACTTGGGCAAGCTGTCCAACAACCGGTTTACCAGTATCAACCGTATCCTGGGTACACTTATCAACAACCTCAGCAACCCCAGTACGGTCCGTTAATCCTGGTTTTCCAGGAGGATATAATATCCCAAATGCGACTCCTGTTCCTAGTTATCCTGGATATCCTCCTCCTGGGGCCGGTATTGTGACCCAGAGTTTTAGAGATCCTAACCGGCAGTTACCGTTTATCGCAACTTTGGATTTACCAGACTTGACGCGCCTAACGAACGATCCAATTCAATATCTTCCGTTCTGGCCGTCAATGCCAAATAAGTTGCCCAGCGATATACCCAAGTTCGAAGGTAAGTCTGGAGAAGATCCGTCCAATCACGTGATGACTTACCACCTCTGGTGTGCTTCAAATTCCATCTCGGATGATTCGATCCGTTTATGTCTTTTCCAGCGTACACTCATTGGTCTCGCGGCCAAGTGGTACATTGAGTTGCCACAGGCCTCTTTTTACAATTTTAGCCAGTTAGCTACCTCGTTCTTAACTCATTTTCAGTTACCAGTCAGATACGATAACGGTACCGAATTATTAACTTCACTAAAGCAATCAACCTCCACGTATATTTCAGATCACATTCATGAGTGGAGACGTCGAAGAAGGCTAGTGAAAGTTTTTATCCCAGACCAAATCTTAGCTGAATGGTTTGTTAAATCATTATTACCAAGAATTACTGAAGATGTAGCTAAGGCCGGAGTAGTTACTGAGGAGCAAGTCATTGCTCAGGCACAATACCTTGACTTAGTTTACACGCAGTCGGGTACATTACACGAGAAGATTCCGGATCTTCCAAAGTCGAACCAAATCGCTGCTGCTCCTTCGGGATCTCATGCCGCTGAAGGTATGATTGGTATCGTGAATACAAAGAGCAAGAAGAAGTCTTCCAAGGCTTCAACTACTCCTATTATCACTTTGCCCGATTCCCCGACAGGAGAGTCTTCTCCTGAACTTACCGCCGATATTCACGCTGTAGAGTCATCTACGGCCAAATCAAAAAACGGTGGAAAGAAGAAAGGAAAGAAGAAGGCTAAAGCAGACAAGGCTCCAAAGGAGAAAACTGAAAAGTCGGAAACCAATGACGAAAAACGCAAACCTCGATATCCTTGTCTTATTTGTGAAGAAGATCATTTTACGAGATATTGCCCTCATCGGGCCGAGGTAGTGAAAATAGTCAAAGGTTCTCCCACTCCTGCTGTGTTAAAAAATCCATTTCCGGAGCAGGAGAATAAGATGATAGGTTCTTCCTCGAATGCCAGTGAAGAACCCATTTTGATGATGTCTCATGTGAGGATTGCGACTCGATCACAAGATTATGGTAGTAAGAATCCTGTTGATGGTAAGGAAGCAGAATCTTCTCACTCTAACCCATCAACCTCAGCTCCTGGTTCCGATCCACTACAGATCGAGAAACCTAACCCAGACTTAGTAATTAAACTGCCCGCCAAGGGTGTACTTCGAAGGTCTGCTTTCAATCCACATGCGAGAGCGGCCCAGAATTACAACATTGTTGAGGACTTAGCTGTTTCACCCTCAGCAATGTCGGCATTAGAAGTGCTGCAATCATGTCCAGCACAACGAAAATTGCTTTTGTCGGCTATAGGAGCTGTTGACGTTCAGGATCCAAATCTAATGATCTTCGATCTAGAAAATAGTACACCACGACTCCCCCATCAAATGGCTTTCCAAATTCCAGTGATAGTCAAAAACAGGCCTATTCATCGAACTGTGATTGATGAGGGAGCTTCTACGTGTATTATGTCCATTCAATGTTGGAGATCCCTTGGTCCTCCTTCGTTGAACCAATCCCCCACCATCCTTAAGGCCTTTGATGGCCGTGGGTTCCGTCCGTTTGGTATTCTACAGGAATTGCCTATAGGGGTAGAAGGTAAAACCGTTAGTCTGGATGTGGAAGTGGTTGATGCCCCTCTAGACTACAACCTTCTTTTGGGTCGAAGTTGGTCATATGCTATGACAGCGGTCGTTTCATCGGTCTTCAGAGTAATTAAGTTTCCACACAACGGTAAGATCGTGACTATTGATCAGTTGACATACTTTTCATCCGACCCAGCCTCTTCAGAGAGTATCCAGCATGTCGGTAAGACGACAATCCCTTATAAGGACGTTGGTGTAGGTTTAGTTAAGGATTCCGGTTTACTGGGAACTTTTCCTCTCCCTCCACTCAGCGTAGAACCTTCGTTTGCAACGATTCATATGATTACGTCAGAAAACATTATTTATGATGATCCTTGGTATGTTCCATCTGACTCTAAGATAGACTCATTCGGTAATGCTATGCCTTTGAGTCCATATGAAATTGCTTATGAAGCTCTTATGTCTTTTACCGACTTTCATTCAACCGAAGTCGACCAAATGAATGTGGTCAGTGAAGAATCACTTTTCACCTCAACCTTAGAACGGATAGCGTTTCCCGAAGTCGTGTCATCTGACGAACAACTTCGCGAAATCCTAAGTGTAGACGATCTATCATGGGAAGATCTCCATCACAGATCTTCATTTTTACCTAAGGATGATGCATTTGAAAATGATTTTTCATCTATCTTTACCGCTGAATATGTCAAAGACGCTCAGGATCCAACGAAACATTCTGATTCAGAGTTGAATTTAGGGAATATTTCTCGTACTATTCCCATTGATATTTCAGTGAAGCCCGGAATTGAGGAGAACATTCATATAGGTGCCTCATGTACAGAAGAAGAAATCCAAACTTACAAGGCCCTATTCCAAGAATTCCGCGATGTGTTTGCATGGTATTACGAGGAGATGCCGGGAATCGATCCTGCCATTGTTGTTCATGAAATCAAAACCTACCCGGATGCTAAACCCATTCGGCAACGGTTGCGTCAGATTCACCCTCGAAAAGCGGCTGCGATTAAAGCCGAAGTCGAAAAGCTGTTGAAAGCAGGTTTCATTTATCCAATCCCGTTAACGGATTGGGTATCGAATATTGTTCCAGTCAACAAGAAACAAGGAACAATAAGAATCTGTATCGACTATAGGGATATCAATCGAGCTTGTCCAAAAGACAACTATCCTACGCCTTATATCGATCAAATTATTGATGATTGTGCTGGAAGTGAAATGTTTTCCTTCATGGATGGTTTTTCGGGCTATAATCAAATCAATATTCTACCTGCCGACCAACCAAAAACGGCATTCATTTGTCCATGGGGGACATTTGCTTATTGCAAATTACCTTTTGGGCTCAAGAATGCCGGGGCCACTTTTCAACGGGCGATGTCTTACGCATTTCACGACATCAAGCACATTGTGCAACCGTATCTCGATGATTTGCCTGCTCATTCTTTACGACGAGCTGATCACCTTGACCACCTACGAGCAATCTTTATGAGGTGTAGGCATTATCGAATTCGGTTGAATCCCCACAAGTGTGTTTTCTGTATAGAAACAGGTCGATTGCTGGGATTTGTTGTTTCAAAAGCCGGCATTCGCGTCGATCCCTCGAAAGTCGAAGCGATCATCAAATTGCCTCCTCCTTCGAGTTTGCGCCAACTCCAAAGTTTGCAAGGGAAAGCGAACTTTTTACGTCGATTCATCCCAAACTATGCCGAGGTCACTAAAGGTTTTACACGGTTGTTGAAACAGAACGTTCAATTCTTTTGGGACGAGATTGCCCAACAATCTTTTGATGCACTTAAACACGCGTTGACCCATGCACCGTTGTTGCATCCTCCCAACTACAACCAGGACTACTTCTTATACCTCGCAGCTTCATATTCCACTATTGGAATAGTGTTAGTTCAAGAAGATGAATTCGGCGCAGAACATGTGATATATTATCTTAGTCGAACCTTAAATCCCACTGAGTTAAAATATTCACATGTGGAGAAATTGGCCCTGGCAGCCGTTCAAGCTGTCCAGCGTTTTCGTCACTACATTCTTCTCCGTAAAACTACAATTATTTCGGATTGCAACCCTATGATTTACATTTTGACAAAACAATTGCTAGGGGGCAAGTACTCTAAATGGATCGTTATCCTGCAAGAGTTCGACTTGGAGTTCGAGAAGTCTAAGAAATCCTTAGTCTTTGCGGAATTGATGTGTGATTTCCCACGTACTGACACAGAAACTGTGGCGGAAGAGTCCATTGCGGACGAATCTTTGTTTCTTATCAGTACTTTAGATCCGTGGTTCGGGGATATAATCATCTATCTCCAAACCCAAACCTTTCGGCCTGAAGCTTCCAAAGAGGAACGACGAAAAATTAGGTTTCAATCCCAGCAATATAAAATTATTGGAGATACACTTTATCGCCGGGGGGCAGACTTAGTTTTTCGACGTTGTCTAACTCACGAAGAGGCTGAGAGAGTTTTGAATGATTGTCACTCTGGAGCATGTGGCGGTCATATGTCTGGGTATGCCACAGCTCAGAAGGTGTTGCGCGCTGGTTACTTCTGGCCATCTATGTTTAAAGATTGTATCATTGCAGTCCGGAAGTGCCACAACTGCCAAGTGTTTGATCGAAAGATGCGCGCACCACCTGCTCCTCTCCACCCTATAATTGTCGTTGGTCCATTCGCCAAATGGGGTATCGACTTTATTACTTGTAACCCTCACTCGGCCGGGGGGCATGCGTATATCATCCTCGCGGTTGATTATTTCACTAAATGGGCCGAGGCGATGCCTACATTCGATGCAAGCGGCAAAACAGCTGCAGTTTTCATATTCAATCATATAATAACTAGGTTTGGTGTCCCATAAGCAATTATTACTGACCATGGAAGCCATTTTTGAAACACCATGATGACTGAACTTACAAGCCAGCTTGGTTTGCGCCATGACAGCTCTACTCCTTATTATCCGCAAGCCAACGGTTTGGTTGAGTCTATCAACAAAGTTCTGGTTATCATGATCCGACGAACCATTGGTATTCATCGGTCGAATTGGCACAACATGTTATTTTCGGCGCTATGGGCATACCGAACCTCAGTGAAAACCTCAACAGGGTTCACTCCTTTCCAGCTAGTTTATGGCTTAGAAGCAGTGTTACCCATTGAATGTGAAATCCCATCACTTCAAATGGCTGTCGAATTACTTCCAGCTACTTCCGAAGAGGAGAAACGTTTATTGTACTTAGCTAAATTAGATGAGACTCGACGTGATGCTACATTGGCAATCGAGACTCACGCGAAGCGAATGAAAGCTCAGTATGATAGAAATGTGACCCCTCGAAATTTTTCGGAGGGAGACCTAGTGCTCTTATATGATCAAGCTAACGATAAACTAGGTGCTGGAAAATTCGTTCCTATGTGGCATGGACCCTATATTGTAAAGCGAAAGCTAGCAAAAGGGGCTTATGAGCTAGTAGATTTTGATGGGGACTCTTTGGATAAACCCAGAAATGGGCTTTACCTAAAGAGGTATTATGCTTAAATGGTGGGTATGGAGATTTTTTAGTTAGGTTAGGTTTTCTTTCTAGCTAGTTTGATTGTTAGTTAGTCAGTGTGCTTAGCTTAGTGAGTGTGTTTTTCGTCGTTATTCTGGCTTATCTTGGTTTTGCTCTTGATATTGTAGATGTCGACGCCCCTCCAAACATACATTGGATTTGCTGATGGTGCTTGTCGTAATACACGGAATATCTCTTCCGCAGCTTGGGTTATCTATTCACCCTCTGACGAGTTAGTTTCTATGCATGGGGTAAGCCTCGGTCAAACAACGAATAACATTGCAGAATACAGTGCAGTGGTTGAATTATTATCCGAATCTATTTCATTTGGAATTCGACGTTTGATAGTGAGGTTAGATTCTAAACTTGTTGTATTACAGCTTAATAGAGTTTATGCCATTAGAAATCCTGTGTTATTAAGGTTGTTTTTGAGAGTGCGTCTCTTGGAACGTGAATTTGATTACATTGAATATCAGCATATTCCAAGGTCCTTAAATACATTAGCAGATGCAATTGCTTCTCGAGTGTTGGACAGACATTTACGATAATCATGCAAGTAAATTTAAAAAACATTTCATCATACATGTTAAACAAGATAAGTCGGTAATAGTGATATATATATAGATAGGAGTGTGTCAAAAAATATACATCGTCTTCGATCATAGGTTGAAAAACACCTTATGATCGGCAAAATAATAAGTACAAAAAGACAAAAATGTCACATGTGTCTACAAAGTGACTAGCCAATCACTGGTGGTGCTCCCTGTACGACACCACTGCACGAGCTACTTTGCGCAAAAATCTCCTCAACGGTCCAGGGACCGCAACTACGTAGCGCTGAAGTCTGATAGGAATATCATCCATAGATGTCTCCGGTATATCCGCCGTTAGACGCTGTAGATCATGCTCCAACTCAGTCAGTACCTCCGCAGCCGCCGCGTCCTGTGGGGCTGGTAGCGGTGCAACTGGATGTCGCCTCTCGAAAAGCCGGAGGTTGGCTGGACGCTGTGGACCAACATCTGCATTTTGAAAATTTTACTGTCAGTTTGAGACGATATATATAAAAAACAAAAAAAATACATAATTTGAAAACTTGTGAAAAATAAAGTACCTCTGTCATCCCATTGTTCTCCCTGTGGAAGAACCATGTCCGGATCACCTTGAAAATCTATTCCGGCATACGGAAAATCCTGGATCGCGAACACCTGGTCCTCTAACCAGTGAAAATAACTGTCAGTGAATCGAACAACTGCCGCACCCTCGTCCGGATGCCGGGCCATCACAGCAACCCATCGTACCAGCTTTGGCTCCTGAGGACCCGAAATATCAACAGTGAGATGCTGAGGGATCAGCATTGGTATCCTCTCTAAGGCAAAGCTCACGACTATAGGCCCATATCCAAAGGTCTTTAGTCTGCCGGTCTTTGCCTTGGTCAGTTGGACTTTCAAGTTAGCCAACAGTGCATCACACCAGTTGAAAATGGTGCCTTGGAGACAATCAATTGCCATCCGAAATTGAGACCCAGTAGCAATATGTAAAGTGGCTGAGCCACAAATTCTGGTCACAGTGAAAGCCAAGACCATGAGTTCACGTTGAGAGACATATTTGATCTCTATGCCTTTCTTGTACTCTCGATCAGGTAGGCACCAATCTGCTTGGAGACTATAAAGGGATTGGCCACCCGGCCTAGTCCCAGCCAGATTGAGTTGCTCACCTCTGTTCGGCAAGCCAGTAAGAAAGTAAATGTCAGCAGGCTCTATCTCGAGTTTTTGCCCGCCGATATAAAAGCATTGTTCTTGAACGTTCCATCTCTCGACCAGCCACTCCAAGAACCTTACCTGAGCTCTCATACCGGGAATGGACAGTATTTATATAAACCGCATCCTCTTAGGGCATCGAGGGAGGGTTGATGATTGATTGCAGCTTCATCAACCTCCTCATGCTCTCTTTCTCTCCAATCCAGCATGATAAGTGCCCTACACATGAATAAACAGGCATTAAAATTAGTTTTGAGGAATTTCAATGGTTGGTTTGGGAGTTTGGGGTTTCAAAACCCGCGTTTTGTGGAGGACGCACCCCGCGTTTGGCACACAGTGTGCCGGGACGCAGGTGGCCTGAAGGCAACCTGCGTCCCCCGACCTTTTCCCTGTGTAGGAAAAAGTCGGGGGACGCAGGCCAGCCTTTAGGAAAGCTGCGTCCCCTGCAGGGCGGTTTCCAAAACCCAAAACCCCCTAAAAATCAAAAATGAAACTTAAAACAAAATTCTAAACGGATGAAATTGACAAGGAGGATGTTGTGAAATACCTGGAAGAGACGGTGCTCGATTCTAACGGTCGGATTTTCCGCAGCGACCACGGGAAGTTTCTTGTCAAAAGCTCCTTTTTCAACCTCAACAGTCAAACGGTAAAAATGACATGGTAAAAAGTCTTTTTATAGGTTTTTTGGATGAATTTGTTCATTTTTCACCATGAAAAGATGTTTTTCGATGAATTTTTGCCTATCTTAAACAGGTATGAGTAATGTGTCGCTTTTGTGCAGGACAAAGGGATTTAGAGGGAAAAATGTCATTTTTCACAAACAAAATATCAGAGTCATCTTTTAAGCCCTTTTCTGATTCCTAAAACATGAAAAGATTTCCGAGCGTTTCTTTTACACTCGTTAAAACGGAATTAAAAGACGGTCCCCTTATAGCTCTTTTCTGACCGTAAAATCAGGAAAAGATTGCCGTGTTTTTGTCGTTTCAAACTCGATACGAAAATAAAACGACGTGTCCTTGATCGCTTTTTACTTTTCAGGTCAATGACACTAACTATGAAAGTACTCCTTGGTCGCAAGATCAAGCGGTTCCCCCAGGTATTATTTTATACTTTTTCGGGCTTGAGGGACACAAATTTACGAAAAAGTTCAACTTGGAGTTTCCTTAAGTTTTTCAGACTCTCTAAAATTGAAAAACGCCGAGTTTCTCCTATACTGGGCTCGTTAAACATTTCACAGTAAAGGACCTGTTCAATTACAAACAGGAACGAACCACTCCTTCCTAGGGTTCGAATCAAAACTGGGTTGGACTCGTCCGAAGGATGAGCTTATAATCAAGCATATGTTATCCTCCTCAAGCTTGTTAAAAATAAAGAGGTACTTGCCAGAAATGGCGGGGGAAAAGAGAGAAGAATGAGCCTATTTGTTACCTTTTGTCTCAAAAGAAACTTTATTACCACTCTTGGACACGACACTTTTCATTCACCTGGGTTGGGAAATCTTTTACCTCACAGTCAATCAAACCACTTTTGAAAGTCTTCAAACCGGGTTCTGGGGATTAACTTTGAGTTATTTAGCACCAAACCATCTGTCGTGTCGTTATGTGTTCAAGAGGTCTGCAAACAAAACTTTCATCTGCAAAATACTTGTCATCCATTTGACCATCCCTGAGTCAGTCCTTACAGCAATATTTCTTCAACTTGAACAATGATTTCGTGTTGTGGGCTTGCCTGCAACGAGTCTCTTTCTATCGACATCAGCACATTATCTAGAGAGATGACTTAGAAATCGTCAGTGCCTTGAAGTCTGCATGCATCAATGGCAGGTTTCTCGCCTTTGATGTCAGTTTACATCATTGACTTTCGATCGAAGGATTCCGTGAAATGTTCGACACCAACTCATTCATTCACATCTCATGGATTGTACTGGGTACTTTGAGAACCATTGACATTACTGGTGGTCTCTCTCACACTTGTTAACAGTTCACATCATCGACTGGTAATCAAGTGGTTTCTACCATGTTCGACATCGACTCATTTATTCGCATGGCTAGAATCGTACCAATTCGAGAAGTAGAAATGAAGACCCTGGATCAAATCTTTACCGTCCAGGCTGCGAGGAGTTTTGTATTCATTATCTAAGTAGACTAATCATAAACAGATGGCTGCGCCCATACTGTGTCTACAAAAGTCTATGATTATGATGTACTACAAGATCATTTCTGTATCAGAGTAGTTTAGTCTGTTAGTTAAAGTTTTTATCTGAGTATGGGAATGCCTACCTCAGTGATGATATAATCTTATCCATGTATTTTGTGTTGAAAATTGCAGGTTCCAACCAGGTTCTCCACGAGATAATCCTCGAAATGATAAAGCGCTTCACCCTTCCTAGATAATACAAAACCCTAATCTATTCCAGGCTTCGCACTTTAGGAGGCAATCTGTTACACTAAAAAATGTCACCATGGCTATTTACAGTTGGTATGGCTCAATCAACAGTCATACTACCCTTTTGAGCAAGTCTTATGCCTTTGCTATTCATGTCAAACTCCAAGAAAGAGAGAAAGTCTTTATAAAACATGTTTATCTCTGGGTACGCAGGTTCTCTCAAGCCTTGCCTGCGGGTACGCACCTTTTGTTCATAAGGTCTGCATCCAAGGACGCTCTGTATCTAAAGGGGCAGGTGCGTCCCTCTGAAAAGGTTAAAATGCGCAAGTTTTATCTTCAAAAACTTACTTGTGGTCATTTCTAGAGCATTCTAGAAGATTCTTGGATGAGTATTGAGCGCCTCCAGATGGTTCATGCACTCCTATCAAAGAGGAACTTATCCCATCAATAAGGGAGTGATCCCATCCAAAGAGGGGACTATCCCATTGATGGTGGACCTGATTAACTTCCTCTTGAGCACTATAAAAAGAGGCATTGAGACAGAAGGAAGAAGGTTGAAAGCTATAGATTTCTAAGGGTAAATGCTGCAGGAATTAGGACTCCCATTTAGAAGCTTGTGAGGAGAGATTGTCATCTTTACTTGTTCTATTTGGAAGTGGGTGAGCTTTGTCAAAGTAGAGGAAGACTCTTGTGGACCCTGGAATGAGCTTGCACAACACCAAGGCTCAGGTTGTAATGGTTCCTTTTGATTACCTTTAATGCAAATTGGTCCATTCTTCTCAATAGCTTGTTGTTAATGGGTTATTTCATGTACTCCTTGGTCTATATGTTGAATATGCTTTGTTTTATGTTATAATCAGGTGCTATTTAATTGTTTGACTGTTGGTGATTGCAGGTTTTGGAGAACGGGAAGAGCTCATCCGGATCAACAAAGCTTGGACTTCTACAACAGCGTTTGGACAGAGGTAAGAACGAAACACTTGATTTCTCATATCATAATGTATGTTTAGAGAAGGATAGCTCCAGTTTGTTTTGTTTGTCATTAGAATGTCTTAGACTTCTAGGAAGGTCAGCTGTGTCCGCACCCTTGACTGATTCCGTGTGACAAAAATGAGTCCAATAAGTTACTCATTTTTGGGGCTCATCAGTTGTATGGATTCCTGATGTACATCTTTCTGAATATGAATGAAACAGTGGTGATTCCCACATTCGAGTATTACATTATGTTGTTTCTTTGTTAAAATTTCATTATGTTTGCACTTCCTCTCTGATTTGTAGCTGCCAAAAATATCTCTTATGTTCTTACAGATTCATTGGTGTTAACTAGTTAATACATATGCCTATATGCATGTTTGAGATTATATATTTAAATGTGCGCTTCCTGAAATCATAGGGTTCACTTTTCTTACATCCACCTATCTATATTTAGCTTAGATAAGTATAGAACTATTGATTTTTCAAGCTCTATGTGATGAGTTATTATTTTCTTTCTCTTCTTTCATTATTCAACAAAATCTGATTAAACTATAAGTCCTTTATTACTCGGCCTCCACTTGTTTTTTCCCTATTCTTGTGAGTTGTATATATGAAAGGATACCACAAATACATGGCTTATATCCTTGGATGAAGGAACCAACTGATGATGTTATGTGTATATTTGTATATTTTTAATTACTATGTGTATAAGGTGCATATGATGCATTCGGTTTCTTGAGGATCATATGAGATACATAAAATTTATATGTGTTGAGGCACTGGTCTTGTAAGCAATCCAAGGTTGTCTCTGGGAGAGACAATAGGATGCGTAGCCTAAGTTTGCTAAAATAGGCGACTCTTGGGATGAGGATACATTTGATAAGGTCACAGAACTGTTGCACGAATACCATGACTTGTTTCCCACCAAGTTCTCATATCTGAAAGGGACGGTAGGGGATCTAGGCATGATGAAGATTACTTTAAAGCTAGATGTGAAGCTTGTAAAGCAGCGACCCTACCATTTGAATCCCAAATACAAGGAAAAGGTGCAGAAGGAGTTGGAAAAAATGCTAGAGGATGGGATCATTGAGTCAGTGGAGGAATTAGACTGGGTAAGTCCTATGGTAGTCCAGGAAATGAAGCAACAAGATGAAATATGCATATGCGTATATTTGAGGAAGCTCAAGGATGTGTGCATTAATGACTCATTTCCAATGCCATTTATAGATGAAGTCTTGGAGAATGTTGGAGGGCAGGAAGCCTACTCATTCACTGATGGGTTCTCGGGGTACCATTAGATCAAGATCACGCTAGAGGATTGCAACAAGATGACCTTTGCGACGAAATGGGGGTGTTTTCAATACACTGTAATTCCATTTGCACTAAAGAATGCACCTGTGATATTCTCAAGGGTAGTAATTGCATCTTCTAAGGAATTTATCCATAAGTTCTTAGAAGTATACTTTGATGATTGGATTGTATTGGGGTTGGTAAAGTGCCACGTTGCAAGCCTGCGCCTTATGTTGGATACTTATCATCTGGTTTTCAAGTAGGGCTTGATGGTAGACCCTGCAAAGATAGTTGTCATTGTCAATTTGGAGGCCTTGAAGAATGTAAAATAGTTGTGCGCAATCCTGGGCCACACGGGGTATTATAGAAATTTTTTTCAAGGAATATGCATAAATAACTTTGCCAATGGAGAAACTATTGAAGGACACAACATTATGTTAGGATGAAGAGTGTTAGAGGAGCTTAGAAATTTTGAAGGAGAAAATGGTCACCGTGACCATTCTAGTGTTCTCAGACTAGAAAAAGGAATTTCACATTCATGTGGATGCCTATTGTATTGCACTAGGTGTGGTGCTGACCCAACTGTTGTGGGGAAAAATGCCTATGCAGGACGATCCTATCCACCTAAGGTGTGACAGTGCCTTAGCAACAAACAGAGACAACTATTCTAGTATTCTTCCTTTATGAATTAAGAATGAAGAGAGATGGATGGACTAACCGGTGTCTTCCGTTTGTCCCTCGATCCGGTCTCTCTTCTCTTTGAGGGTTCCCAGCTACTTGCCTTCTCGCTCGCCCAGCTTCAAGAGGTTTCTGCAAGATCACAAGAAGAGAACACTACACAAGACATGGATTCATATTCATAACTAGTTCAGGATTAGAAATAAACTAAACATACTAATGCAATCATACATCAAAGATACATCAGTATATAGGAGAAACCAAGATAGCTTTATTGATGAATAACAAGGTTCAGGAAGAGATACAACCCAGAGGGCTCCAATCCAGCATCTCCTTCCCAGCAAATGGAATTCCTATCTTCACCCCCTTCAAAGCATTAAGCACCCAATGATTCCAATCTCAAACCATCAACAATTCTTTGCAATAACCAAATTCCAGCCTCTAGATCTCATGGAGGAGAGATCCATATATAGATGTTTGGAGAGAGGATGAGTCAGCTTGAGATCTGACTAGTGTCCTCTCCCTCTGTCAGTTCTTGATTCCACTTGGAGGTTCTTGCTTCCACTTGGAGATTTGGAACCTCTTACTCATTACTAGTCGAATTCACTGAGGCAAGTGTCATTGAGGAAGATTCTGGAAGCTTCCTGGGTCTTGACACCTCTTAGAATGAACTTGCCATTTGGCAATTCTCGCTCAACGCACCCTGGTAGTGCTTCTACCTGCGTTGCAGTACAGGTAGCCAATGTTGGCTTTGACATTCAGTGCAGACAGCTAGTGGAGCCATTGAATTGATCATGAATTGACTTGTTTTTGAGCAGTTTCTGGTGGAGAACTTCTGTGAATTGCTGTGGTTTGTTAGCCTTGTTCCTCTAGGGGTAGGAACAATATGTTTAGGTACTTTGGATCCCTTAGATTATGGACATTTCATTCTCAATGTTGTAAGGAACAAAAATTTCTATAACAGTTGCCCCCTAAAGTATGAGGCCGTTTATCGGGTGAAATGCTTTATCAGGGGGATCCAAAGTTCATCCAGTGCTGGGAGGAGACCTGTAATAAGATACAATACAATACATTATTTTTCATACTGCTTTCATGATCTAGCTGAGGCGGGCATTCCCATGCACAACTTTATAAATTCATTTTTCAGTACATATAACAGACAATCGTCTGATGGTAGACTGATAATTTTGATGAAATTATCATCCTTTGGGTAGGATGAATATCTGCTGCAATGATGTACATGTCAATGTCTTTATCTTTTCTGAATATATATCGCAGCCCGGATGGATGAGACTAGATCCGGGGTCTTCAAACTCGTTCGATCTTCACTCTAAGTACAAGTCGATCCATGTGAGAAATGTTCTGAAGTCAAACATCGCTTGATTACCGGTCAATGAGGTAAACCGTTAACAAGCGTGAGAGGAATCACCGATAATGATAATGACCCTCAAGGTACTGCAGTACAATTCACGTGGTGTGAATAAAGGACTTGGCGTCGAACACCATGCAAAATCTTTCGGTCGAAGGTCATTGATGTATACCTGTCGCCGGAAGTGAGAAACTTGCCATTGAGGCATGCAAGCTTCAAAGTACTGAAGGGGTTGTTCCTAGATCAACTTCTTGGATAATGAGCTGATGTCGACAAGAAGCGATCCGTCAAAGGAGGGCCTTAATGAATCCCACATCAATGACACAGAACGAAGCTAATGATTTTGATGGAGGTGAAAACGATCTGACATATGATTTAGGGTGGCGGTCATGAAAGGATGAAGGATAATGTATGGCAGTGGATGGGACACGGTTGACTTTTCTGAACGACTTCTCTTGAGCATATGGCGACACTGATGCGATGGATCGGTAGCATTACCCAAAATATGGATGGTATGGCGAGACCATGGATGTGACCGGTGAATGAAACAACCCAACCCGATTGTGGTACGGAGGAAAAGTGTCATGTTCAAGAGCGACTTGCTACCATCAAAGTTTTCTTGAGTTTCTCCCAATTTTTCCCCAGTCATTGCTGACCACTACCTCTTTGTTTTTGTCAAGCTTGAGGAGGATAACATATGCTTGTTCTATAACCTGCCCTTCGGGCAAGCCCATCGCTATGTTTTAACGAGCCTAGCGATAGTGAAACTCGTTCTCGTCTAAAGACAAGTTTGTTGCTATTTAATGATTTTAACGAGTCTAACGACAAAGATAACTCGGTCCTTTTCATTTTTAGAGAGTCTGAAAAGGTACATAAAGTTAACTCCAAAAGTCCTTTTTCGTCATCTAATCCCTTACGTCCGAAAAGGTATAAAACAATACAGAAGGGATGAGTTTTCGATAGTTTTAACGAGCCGAATAAAACAAGCGCTCGATCTTTTTGTGCAATAATCCCTCAGGTCCAGAAAGATTAAAATCTAGAGGAGGGATAGCACTTCCTGTCCCTTTAACGAGCTGGAAGGCCAAGGACTCGGAAATCTTTTCATATTTTACGAGTCAGATGAAAAGAGCTTAAAGAAGACTCGTCTTTTGAGGAACGAGTGATGAAACAGGTCAGCAGCTGATTCTAGGTACAGGTTGGAATTTCCCAATCACGACAGTGTCACAAGGATGGCTAGTGAAATCACTCTTCGCAGCTGTTCCTCAAAATGGGTAAACAAACATATGGAGGTGAATGATCGGCCAATGGAAAAGTGGAGGTGATGGTGCAAACACGACTAACTGAAGGCTTTAATGGCTGATGATATTACATTCACTGTGGTTATTTACCGGGATAGTTCATTTTTTAACGAGCTTAAACGCTGGTGGAAACATTTTCTCGATCTTATGTTTATTTTTTAACAAGCATGAACTATGTGCTAAAACTGCTCGGATCTTGCGTTTATTTTTTAACGAGCATGAACTGTGTCTAAAACTGCTCGAATCTTATATGGTCAAATTTTTGATTTTTTACCATAACTAGCTTTACTCTTTTCAAAGATAGTACTGTATCCTCAATTGCTGCATCAAACTAGTTAGAAATGAATAACATTTGTTTGTAAATGAGATTAGAACCCTAATATTTCGCTTTGAACTACGTAAAAAGCAATTAAAAAGTGTTTTTACCTCTCATTTTACCATTTCATTTGAACTTTGTTTGTTGGAGCTTTGGAGGTGCCTCTTCCCCCTTGATTTTCATCAGCTGATTCCGGGAGATTCTGCGGACGATTTTCGGCGCCGTCTGGACCAGGTAGGAGCTAAACCCTAGCTCTTTCTTTTCATGGTTTCCTTTTCCCATTCTGTGCCTGTTTTCCTGTTCCCCTGAGCCCCTGGGGTTTTGTTAGGGCGCTCTGCCATCAACGCAGCTGGTTCACTCGAAACCTGCGTTGAATGTCAAGCTGCATGAAGGCAGTTTTACCTTCAACGCAGGTGGAACACTGGCTAGTTGCGTTGGGCATAGAAAATAGTTTTGTTGCACAGATTTTTGATGAAAATTTTGCCAGTTTCTCATCAAATCCAGGATCTAACTCCTCTCATGTTTTGTTTTCAGAGATTATTGGAGCAAAATGACCCTTACATGGCGAGAAAGAGAACATGAAGAAGAGGACATGATTGCCCTCCATGATCCTGTCACGGTGAACGCGCTGCGGAACTGTGGTCTGCTGAAGTTCTTCCGTATCTCTAGTATGAGAGCACAGATCTCCCTATTGCAGTATATGCTTGATGCTTGGGATCCTATCAACCAAGTATTTCAGATTAGGAGCAAATCCATCCCTTTGACCATGGTAGACATTTACTTCTTGACTAGTTTGTCGAGGCGGGGTGCTCCCATTTCTTTGTCAGGTTCGGCCCGAGGGAATGACTCCGTGAGAGATTATATCCGCCAGTATTGCAGGGAAGGATCTCAGCCGAGTAGAGACGGCAAGGTCGTTATCCGTGAGATTACTGACATGTCTCTCAGGTCCATTCTGTATACTATTGGTAGGATGGCCGGTAGTGCATCTCTTCATGTTGCCAACAGATCCTATGTGCAGCACGCCTTGGAGTGCCTCCAACCGAAAATATTCAACTGGTGTGATGCAGTACTTCTTCAGATGAAAAGTCAGTTGACCAAGGTAAAGGACGGGAAGCTGAAGAACTTTGGATTTGGTTCTATTGTGACTGCCTTTGCCTTGGAGAAGATACCACTGATGCAGCCTCAGTATATCGCACTTGAATTGCCTTCTCCTACCGAGCCACGCATGCAGAGATGGGTTGATCACATGTCTAGGCATGCTGGTCAATCTCAGATTTCTTTCACTGATACCTTCTTCAGGTGGTTCGAGCATCAGGAGATGGTCTATTATGAGTATCCATATGTTGGCATGGATTTCCGAGGTGATCCGGACTTGGTACTGCCAGATGGCGAACAATGGGGCGCTATTGGTAAAATCTTCGACCATATCACTATTTACTGTTTTTATTTATAATGTCCTTGTGCTTTATTCTATCAAGACTTTAATCAAACTCATGTGTGCATGCAGAAGTTGGTCTTGTTCATCCAGCAGTTCGCCCAAGAGCGCCAGTTGCTGCCCCAGCAGGGGAGACTGCTGGGAGGGTTATTCTTCGTGACCTTGATGTGGCCAAGACCCTTACAGCTATGCAGGAGCCGGTTGAGAGCCTTACTCTCGGCATTCCCGATGTGAGGATTGACGAGTTACCTTTACAGTTGCAGCGACATACTACTGGTGTGCCTAGACGATGGACTCGTCTCTTACGCATGATTGCACAGGCTGTGACGTGCTATCATGAGCATCACTAGGCTAGGGTGCCCCCTAGCATTTTGAGTTTTTGGGTCATACGACCGATTTTTGTCTTGGTTACAGAACATTATGTATAAACGATAAACAGCTTATATATATTTTGATTTTCGGGGTTTATTCTGGTTGAGTTATATGATCCATATGTACAACATTGATGATGTGTCTCTTTTTATAAATGTCGCAAATGTCTATCTAACACATAGTTTGCTCATGAGTCGGTTAATGTGTTTAAGTTTCTGGAAATATGCTGGTATTGAATTAAATCAAATTGTCTTTCCAAAATCTTAACCCTTAGGAACATGCGATAAATAGCTGTGTTGCAGACGGAATATATACCATTGAGTTGTAGTATTACGAGTTGTGAGTCTAGCCTGACGATTAGTCGGCGTATACCATGGGTGATGGCATCAGAGAGTAGTTCTATCAACGCGCTATACTTAGCGATGTTATTCGTTGACTGCCCGATACATACACCTCTGAAACTTACTAACTTGCCGCTTGGATCAAAAATGGCCCAGGCTGCGGAGGACAGGTTCCGCGAACTACGACTCACTTCGTCGGCATACCGAACACATGTCTCCAGAAGGTTTGACATCTGCAATAAATGTAAAAAGGTGGATTACTCGACCAAAACAAACACTTTAGCGAAAACAAAATACAACAAAAGCATACAGGTTACTATTTAAGCATAGTAACGCTTGAGGTACAACCCATTACGGGGTTGCGCCAGTGGAATTCCGTCATAATCCATTAACTCGTAGGCTCCTTTTGCTAACACTCGTTTAACAATATAGGGGCCCATCCATAAAGAATTAAATTTACCCGCTCCCAATTTATCGGATTCTTGGTCATAAAGCAAGACCAAGTCACCTTCTGAGAAGACACGGGGTTTGACATTTTTGTCGAACTGCGCCTTGACTCGTTTCTTATGGGCTTCGTTAGCCAAAGCAGCATCACGACGGGTTTCATCCAATTGGATTAATTCCAAGAAACGAGCCTCTTCTTCCGAAGTTCCGGGGAGGATATCAATTGTGAGTTTAAGAGATGAGATTTTACACTGGATTGGCAAGACTGCTTCCAGGCCATACACCAGTTGGAAAGGTGTGAACCCGGTCTCATTCCTTACCGATGTTCGGTAAGCCCACAAGGTTGAGTACAGGATTAGGTGCCACCTTCTTTTGTGAACTCCGATCATCCTTTGCAACATACGCTTCAGGACCTTGTTGATTGCTTCAACTTGTCCGTTGGCTTGTGGATAATACAGGGTAGAGCTGTCGTGAGATAGCCCTAGCTTGGCAGCTAATTCAACCATCATGTGATTGCGAAAATGCGATCCATGATCTGTAACTATGGCCTGTGGTACGCCGAACCTGGCGACTACATGATTGAAAAAGAAAAGGGCAGCTGTTTCACTAGTGTTATCTAATGTAGGCATCGCCTCGGTCCATTTGGTAAAATAGTCAATGGCGACTATAATATACCCATGCCCCTCGGTCGAGGTGGGGTTACATGTCATGAAATCGATGCCCCATTTGGCGAAAGGCCCAACAGCAACTATTGGTTGTAAAGGTGCGGGTGGTTTTCTGGTTTTGCTATCAAAAATTTGACAAGCATGGCAACTTCTGACTGCGGTTATGCAATCTTTGAACATGGTTGGCTAGAAGTATCCTGCTCGAAATTTTTTTTGTGCTGTAGCATATCAAGATTGATGCCCCCCACACGCACCTGAATGACTCTCATTCAGGGCTTTTTCGGCCTCCTCATGGGTAAGGCACCTTCTCAGAACTGTATCGATACCACGACGGTAAAGCGTATCACCGACGATCATGTAGTCTTTTACTTGGTATCGTATACGTTTCTGTTCTGAGTGAGAGGTGTTAGGCCTGAATTTTTGGGTTTGGAGATAAATTATTATATCTCCATACCACTCATTGCTTGCAGATATCAGAAACAAATTCTCGTCCACGATTGATTCTTCGGATGTTTCATCGTTGGACGACAACGGGAGATCGCA
The DNA here is from genome assembly GCA_031772625.1 of Pinus tabuliformis. NCBI lineage: Eukaryota > Viridiplantae > Streptophyta > Pinopsida > Pinales > Pinaceae > Pinus > Pinus tabuliformis. The sequence goes on from CM062806.1 coordinate 175,731,707, forward strand.
CAATAATTCTGCGAAAACTAGAGCTTTCTTTGATTTGGATTTTACAAATTCCAGATCAAACTCTTGAAGGATCGCTATCCATTTTGAATATTTGCCCCCTGTAGAGTCGATAATATGCCATTATTATTGTCACTTGTGAACATTTATTTCACCCATTTCTACCATTCTTCATCATGACATTTATTATAATTTATCATTTAAATCCATTTTATTAATTATTTATGCTCTCATGAATAAATATTATTTATTCTCCTTTATTTCTAATAAATTGATTATTATGAATTATTTTACCAATGATAGTTCTAATAAGTTGGTTGTAACCTTATTTACCATTTTTAGCCTCCAAAGTAACTTCCAGATTGAAGATTTGATTTTTAAATCAGCCAACTCAGAAATTCGCTGGTTTAAGGAGTGACAGTTTTGCGGTTAAGATTCGGAGCAAATGAAGACGAATTTGGAAAATCTGGAACATGGGTTTTGTCCAGAACGGGCCCAATTATCTTCAGAAGGAACAGATTGCCCAAATTCGGCTTGTACAGGGAGAAACGCAGGGTTCTTTGAGCACAATTTTCTCAGATTTGCAGTTGCGGCCGCCCTCCAAATCTCAGCTGTAAACCCAAATTCGTCTTGCTTTTGTTGAAGAGATGAGAGGGAATATATTTTCTTGTTGATCATCTGGTTAGAATCAACTCAAATTTATCATGTTGTAATTATCTATCCTCTGATCTTTCTCTATTTAAATGAAACCAAAGATCAGAGGAGGGGGGATTTGCTTTTGTAATTTTACACTCTCGGAATAAACTTTGATCGCTGAGTCTCATTGAGACCTGACTTTGTTATACTTTTGTGGATGCAATTAATATAAAAGACTTGGTGTTCATTCCGTCTCTGCATCTGGAGTAATCTAAGGCGGTGTACCATCGGCAGCTAAGGGCCCGGCTCCGGAGGACACTTGCCTTTGTATCATACGATGATTTGTGTGGTTTGCTTATTTCTCTTGTTTCAGTAATCCGATATATCTTTTATATGATAGACTATGTTTTTTAATTAATTTCTGAATCTGAATAAGTTCTTTAATTCACGTCTCTGTATTACACAAGCTGAATCTATTCGAATTGCATCCATTTCTACAACAAGATATTGGTATGAATGTTATCATTATTGGATTCATATAAAATAAGTATTTGTGAGGCTTGAAGATAATATCACTTTGTTCAGAAACATAGTCACATCATACATTACTCTCGGATCGCTGCAGTAGTATAGAATGCGTACATACATCGGAGTTTGCTGTTCCATTTGAGTTTGCGGTTCCATTTGAGTTTGCGGTTCCATTTGATTGCTGTTGTTCCATTTGATTATTGCTGTTCCATTTTACTGCTGCATCATTTATTGCTGTCCCATTTCCATTTCGCCATTCCGTTTTACTTTCTGCTGATTTGTTTACTTGCATTTACTGTTTTAGTGTGGGAGGAGGATCAAGGCTGTCGTGAGACACAGCTGACGCTATTATGCTCCCAGATCCATGATCCATACTCTAATTCCTTTTCCTTCATCAATTTCTAGAGGAATGAGTTATTGCTACTATATCCTCGATTGATGGTTGTTTGAATGAATGATTTAGTTTAAGACATTTTAGTTTCTTGCTGTTTCAATTAGATTTCGTTTCAAGCATTCATTTACTTGTGGGTTTTAAGCTCTATACTGCAAAACATTACTCTTAAGAAAATAGCCGCCTCAGACAGAGTACACTCTTGAAATAAAAAGTCGTCCCTGGGTTGATAATTAATGTGAGGTAATTAGGAGTTCACAAGACACCTTTTTATCGCTCCACATTTTGGCGCCGTTGCCGGGGAGAGTGTAGCCATTTCTAAAGAGTAGTGTGAATCCGATGAGTGCCTGCTAGGGAAGAGTTGGATCTTAAAAACGGAAGGTAAGAACCTGCGTACGGAGCATGTAAAAGCCCTGCTCCCCCGTCCGCTTTCCAGCAGGACTGTTAAAGAACCTTGAGTAGAAATAGATGTTTGAATTTTTGTGTGAATTATTAAGAAAAATAGAATTTTTTTTAAAAAAATGAATTACATGATCTCACGCAAGTGGTGATGTAAGCACCACCCATTTCGCTAACCGATTGACAGGAACATTTGAAGAAGGAGCCTCGAAGAAACACATGAAGAACATCTTAAGCTATGGTAAGAAATGGCTCACGTTGCTACTTTTGAATTTCCTATCAAAGATCTAGGAGTGACACAAATGCACATAATTCCCCCATCTTTACCAAATTTTCATGGTTTAGCAAATGAAGATCCACATACATTTATGTTTGAGTTTGAAATACTTTGTAGAGGATATGATTATTGTACTACTGATCAAAGATTGAAAGTGTTTCCTCTTACTTTAAAAGGAGCAGCTCTCCGATGGTTCATGAGCCTAGGTGGGAATTGCATCCAATCATGGGAGGACATGAAGAACATATTCTTGAAGAAGTACCAAAACTATTGCAAAGCCAATGAAGATATTTTCTATACGATACAAGGGGAAGATGAAAGTTTGGAGGACTGTGTAGATCGATTTCATTATAACCTTCAAAAATCAAAATATAAGCATTTGGAAAAAGAGATCTTAAAAACATTCCTTCTTAAAGGAATCAAAGATGAATTTTTAGAACTTTTAAATTTGATAGGAAAAGGTGATGTTTTTCAGTTATCATATGATGATGTTTGTGAGTTGTGCATAAGGTATTCAAGAGGAATCTCCAAGGCTGGTAAGAATCCTAGAGATGTTTTTTCTTTGTTTTCCAAATCTGCTACAAGAACAGGAGACATAAGAGCTGAAATCAATGTGTTATTTGAAAATTTTAAAGTTGATTTTATTAGCTCTCTAAATGAAAAATTGGATGTTTTGCAGGTTCATAAAAATGAAGAATTTGATGAAGTGTTTTGTTCTCATGACCGAAAGGAGCATCTCATAGATACTCACTCTTCCTTATCTAGGATGGAAGTAGCATATCAAAGAGGTAAGGAAGCTGTAATAAGGTCAAAACCACAGCAATCATGGCCTACAGGTATGGTTCAAAACACTTCTTCTCCATTGTCATACTTGCATAATCCATTATGGAATACTAATGTGTTAGGGCAGCCATGTCAATTTCAATTTAACCACCTATCTTGTTTACAAGTTGGGCATGGTTCATCTTATGATGGCATGACTACTCTCCCTCATCTTGTAGCACAAGCACATTCTCCATATTCTCCACCAGCTCTTTCACAACACCTTGCTTGCCCATCAAAACCATTCACACAACCCAATCAGCCACATCATCAAAATGCTCCATTCTTTACACTTTTTCCTGCTCAACTAATTCCACACCCTCACCATAATAAACCAGTACAACATGCTTACAATGTTGAGCTAGAAAATTTACCCACCCTTCCCACCCATTCTATCTCACATGTGTTATTAGAGAAAACCTACAATGAGATTCAGAATGTTTCAAATGCAAAAATTGTAGAAGCTATGGAAGGAAATGAGGTTTCTTGTAGGATGCATCAACAAGTTATTTTAAAAGACCAAGGACTTCATGATATGATGGCTATGCGAAATCAAGAAAATAAAGAATACATTGAAGATTGGTTTCACTCCATCATTTGTTTGCAACATCAGTTTATGCTTCAACAATTTTTGATATCATTTTTTCAAGGGAAGCCACCTTCTCATACCCTAATTTTTATCAATATGCATTTTTCGAATTTGGGTATGTGCATACATGAGGCCTTATTTCTAACATGGTTCCACTGGAAATACTCTTATACATAAACATAATCAATTCTCAAAGAAGAGTAGGATAGTGGAGAAAATAAAATAAATAATGAAATAAAACAAGCACATTTTTTTTATTTTTGTAAAACTAGGGTTTTTGTTGCAACATGCTATGCAAATCAACATCGGTGATAATTTTTTTATAATTTGTGTATGTAGATGAATCATAATGGAAATAATAAGTTCTACAAACACTCATTTTCATTTTTATCACCAATTTGAAAAAATGCTTGAATTTCATTTTTTTTGGCTTGCGGGCTTGATGAACTTTCTGGAAAAACTGTCGGGACAGTCATGTTTTGAGGGACCAAAAGTGAATATTTTTAAAACTTGTTTCTACCCTAGGTAGCCCTTGATGTCTACTTTCTAACCCAATTTGAATCACTCAATTTGGATTTGAAACGAAAAAGTTAGAACCAAAACATTGACCGGTTATCTAGCGGGCAGCTCAGGAACAGAGTTGGGACAGTCAGTTTTTGGAGGCCTAAATGACCATTTCTTTAAAACCTGTTTCAATCCTAAGTATCCCTTGATGTCTACTTTCCAATCCAATTTGAATCACTCAATTTGGATTTGAAACGAAAAAGTTAGAGCCAAAACATTGACCGGATGTCTAGCGGGCAGCTCAGGAACAGAGTTGGGATAGTCAGTTTTTGGAGGCCTAAATGAATGAATTTTTAAAACCTGTTTCTATGGTAGGTTCCCCTATGAATCTAGTTTACAATGCAATTGGAATCACTCATGTTCGATATCGTATGGGGAAGTTATGATCAAAATACTGACTGTCTATTGTAAATCAGCACCCTTAAAACTATGTCTTTCCAGCTGTTCCTTAAAGTATTTTACCTATCAATTCTTCTTGTCTTCAAAACCTGTTTCTGTTGGAGATCAATAAATGAATCTATTTTCATTTCCAATTTGAATCATTCGAATCCGACATCAAACGAAAAAGTTATGCTTGAAATATCAACTGTTGGTCTAAGCTGGGTAATCGAAAATGACTCTATTATGCACGTTGTTCTAAATAAATTTGACATATCATATGATTGAATTTTTAAAACCTGTTTCTACTGGAGATAAACCTTTGATTTAGCTCTCATTTGGCTTTGAAATCACTCAATTTGGACGAAAAACAAAGAAGTTGTGATTAAAACACTGCTAGTTAGTATGGTCGACCATTGCTCTCCCGCAGGTAACAAATAAATTTTACTTTGTTATTTTCTCTATGGATTTGTTATACAGAATAACTACTTGTTGTTTTTTGCATAATTCTTGGATTAAGGGAGCCCGTACACCTCTCTTTCTTCATGATTTAATGCTTTATTGCAGGTAGATACTCGTTTTTTGCAGGTCTTGGGAAAATAAAGAAGGTCAATTTATGGACGAGTGATTTTTCAAAGAAGTTTTTATAAAACAAAGGAATTTTATCCAAATCATTACCCAAGGGATTCATAATAGAACAAATGGAGAATTGATTTCAATTTCAAGATTCATGTCTTGTCACTGCTGCCAAAAGATTTTTCAAAAAGATCATTTTTTTAATATCATAGCTATTGTAACTTAATTTACATATTGTTTTTTAAATAAAATGTTGTTTCTTTTCTAATTTATTTTATATTTTGTGTTTCAGGTGTTACTTCATTCAAAAGCATCAATGCAGTGAACAACTAATTCATTCTTTGCGTGTTTGCATTTTTTGGTTGTGTATTTTGCTGTTCCTTTTCTAAAGGAACAGCATTTGTGTGCATTTTTGTCGTTCCTGCTGTTCCTTTTTTCAAAAGGAACAGCAGTTTGAGTTTTTGCTATTCTTTTTTTTCAAAAGGAACAGCAGTGCGTGTTTTTGCTGTTCCTTTTTCAAAAGGAACAACAGTTTGAGTTTTTGCTGTTCCTTTTTTCAAAAGGAACAGCAGTGCGTGTTTTTGTTGTTCCTTTTTCAAAAGGAACATCAGTTTGAGTTTTTGCTGTTCATTTTTTCAAAAGGAACAACAGTTTGAGTTTTTGTTGTTCCTTTTTTTCAAAAGGAACAGCAGTGCGTGTTTTTGCTGTTCCTTTTTTCAAAAGGAACAGCAGTTTGAGTTTTTGCTGTTCCTTTTTTTCAAAAGGAACAGCAGTGCGTATTTTTGCTGTTCCTTTTTTTCAAAAGGAACAGCAGTGCGTATTTTTGCTGTTCCTTTTTTTCAAAAGGAACAGCAGTTTGAGTTTTTGCTGTTCCTTTTTTTCAAAAGGAATAGCAGTGCGTGTTTTTGCTGTTCCTTTTTCAAAAGGAACAACAGTTTGAGTTTTTGCTGTTCCTTTTTTCAAAAGGAACAGCAGTTTGAGTTTTTGCTGTTCCTTTTTTTCAAAAGGAACAGCGGTGCGTGTTTTTGCTGTTCCTTTTGAAAAAGGAACAGCAGTTTGAGTTTTTGCTGTTCCTTTTGAAAAAAGGAACAGCAGTTTGAGTTTTTGCTGTTCCTTTTTTCAAAAGGAACAGCAGTGCGTGTTTTTGCTGTTCCTTTTTCAAAAGGAACAACAGTTTGAGTTTTTGCTCTTCCTTTTTTCAAAAGGAACAGCAGTTTGAGTTTTTGCTGTTCCTTTTTTTCAAAAGGAACAACAGTGCGTGTTTTTGCTGTTCCTTTTTCAAAAGGAACAGCAGTTTGAGTTTTGCTGTTCCTTTTTTCAAAAGGAATAACAGTGCGTGTTTTTGCTGTTCCTTTATCAAAAGGAACAACAGTTTGAGTTTTTGTTGTTCCTTTTTTCAAAAGGAACAACAGTTTCGCGTTTTTGTGTGTATTTTTGATTTTTTTTGGTATGCATTTTCTTTTTTTCCCTACACAGAACACCACTTTCTTTTTGAGTGTTTTTGCTGTTCCTTCAAAAAAAAAAAAAAAGCAACACTTTGAGAGTATTTTTGAGAGCAACCCTTCCTTTCTCTTGTGGGATTATTCATAGTTCATCTCAACAACATTTTCCTGATTCTCTTTCATGGCATGAAGTACATTACTTTTATGAGGACAAGAATTATGGATTCTATTGAAGCAAGTTAATATCATTCAAGTTATGATCTTTAACAGGACAACTCCTTGATGATAGATTCTTTTCAGAAGGGACACAATTATTTATATATCACTTTACTGCATTGTTTTCTGCTGAACATGATATTGATTGACCATCTTAATACCATGCTGGTTCCATCATCCCTGGTTATAATCTTCTCTGTCTGTAATAAATGAGATTATGGGTATATTTTTTTTTATATATTGACATGTTCAACTTCTTCCGCCATCCCCTGCTCTTAAGGAGTATTGAGCCTCCCTCTTTTTATCATAAAAATGTGTAATAATAACAAAATTTTGTTCGCAGATGGAGGATAGGGGGTCTCATTACGAGCCAACCTACCATGTTCATAAGGCTGTAACGAAGTGACATTCCCATTATGGCCACCACACCAGGGTTATGATCCATTGGATAGCCAAATTATCCTTGGAACAGGAGGTCTCATCACGAGCCGGCCTGATCACTTTTGCTACCTCCTAGTGAATGGCAGTGTGGTCATCTGGTTACCACGCCAGCACACTGATCTCTTCTGTAGAACAACACTAAAACTCTCCATTTATAAATTGAGGATCCTGGCTCATATGGGTTAAAAAGCAACCCTGCCGAGGCTATGGACGCCTGCTGGCAGCAGCGGCTCTGCTGATGGTATTGAAGTTATATCTTTTCGTCAATTATTATTATAATACCCTTTTCTTATTTTCTTTTTATCAGAGAAGTTATTTCCTTAACTTTTTCCCTGTTTGAACCTTTATGCATGAGAAATTGTTTTATGATCAATCACATCATTTTCAGCTAGAATACCGTCAGCAAAGCATATTTTTAGCATATTGTTGTCCTTTTTCGTTTTGTATAAACTATCATCAATCCAAAGCGTCCTATCTCTTATTCATAACTATATTTACACACTTTGCTCTCAATATAACCATAACTTTCACCGTCCTATCATTGATAAGTGTACTCTGCTTCACTTACTGATATATTGTTCATTCCATTGCCTTGTCGTCAGCACCACCCCTTTCATATGCTTTATGGTTATGGGACCCATTTTCCAATTGGAGGGGGAATGTATGCATTATGAAATTGCATGCGATATGATTACTGCATTTTGCCATACCTTGTTGATTTGACAACATATTAGTGTTGCATGTATACATAAGTTTTTCTAATTGCAATTTTGCATGCATCTTATCTGTTGCTATTCAAAGCTAACACTATGGATTCAAGCACATTGTATGCAAAATAGTGCTTTGTTCACAGGAGAACAAAAAGTATGAGCAAAATTCTATTCGTAGCATGACCACACTATTGCACTTCACAGTAGAGGCTCGCGAACGTGAACAATTCTTCAGACATGATGTGCTTCTCTGGATTCCACCTTTTGCATCACGTTCAGCACCAACTCTATCTACATCAGCTTCAACAACTGCCAGTCCATATATGTCATTCCACATTTTTGGAGGTAAAACTTGAGGTAAAATTGCATAGTTTTCTAATTTATTATAAATTTGGAAGAATCTAATGAAAATCCATTTTGAGCATTATTTACCATCCTTCATTTCTACCACTGCCCATTTTTCAGCAACATATCATTTCCGAGTATGGGGGCGTGTTCCTTCATTTTTTTCTTATCACCACGCCATTTATATTCTTTATCATCCATTGCTATTCTTATTCACTCTCAACACCGCCCTTATTCCATGTTGTTTTACACCAAGCATAGAATTCAACAGCTGGTAGCAACCACCTCTATTTGTTTTCTAGCATCGCATGAGGACATGCTAATTTTTCAAAGAGGGGGAGGAATTGCTATGCATGATGGATATTTTCTACTTTCTTCCTTATTTAAGGCATACAATTTCATTTTTTGATTTCCACATATTTTTTAAAACTATGAACCCAATTCTTGTAATTTTTGGAAAACACATACCTATCATTAATACAAACCCACACAATTTCAAGAAATAATGGTTCATAAAATTTCGGAAATCATGCACTCTCACCTACAGCCATTTTGTTTATATCTCATGATCCATGCATCAAAACAATATGATTTTTGGATCATAAAGACATTCATATATTATAAATTTACTTGCCAGATTTCAACAAAAGCTGGTTTGTAGTTTTTGAGAAAATGGTTCATGAAGTTTGTTGTTACATATATCATATTTTGTTGCAACTTCATATATACATATAATTGAATGTCAATGTAAAAATTGTTATGCCTTCATCAATATTACTAAAATTGAATATTCATTAATTAAGGAAGCATTCATTTATTCTCAAATTTTTATTGCTTGGTTAACACATGGTTTTTGTCTTTGGGTTGCATGAGGACATGCAATATATTCAGTTTTCGTTGCATGAGGACATGCAACATATTGAGTGTGGGGGTGTGTAGAGTCGATAATATGCCATTATTATTGTCACTTGTGAACATTTATTTCACCCATTTCTACCATTCTTCATCATGACATTTATTATAATTTATCATTTAAATCCATTTTATTAATTATTTATGCTCTCATGAATAAATATTATTTATTCTCCTTTATTTCTAATAAATTGATTATTATGAATTATTTTACCAATGATAGTTCTAATAAGTTGTTTGTAACCTTATTTACCATTTTTAGCCTCCAAAGTAACTTCCAGATTGAAGATTTGATTTTTAAATCAGCCAACTCAGAAATTCGCTGGTTTAAGGAGTGACAGTTTTGGGGTTAAGATTCTGAGCAAATGAAGACGAATTTGGAAAATCCGGAACATGGGTTTTGTCCAGAACGGGCCCAATTATCTTCACAAAGAACAGATTGCCCAAATTCGGCTTGTACAGGGAGAAACGCAGGGTTCTTTGAGCACGATTTTCTCAGATTTGCAGTTGCGGCCGCCCTCCAAATCTCGGCTGTAAACCCAAATTCGTCTTGCTTTTGTTGAAGTGATGAGAGGGAATATATTTTCTTGTTGATCATCTGGTTAGAATCAACTCAAATTTATCATGTTGTAATTATCTATGCTCTGATCTTTCTCTATTTAAATGAAACCAAAGATCAGAGGAGGGGGGATTTGCTTTTGTAATTTTACACTCTCGGAATAAACTTTGATCGCTGAGTCTCATTGAGACCTGACTTTGTTATACTTTTGTGGATACAATTAATATAAAAGACTTGGTGTTCATTCCGTCTCTGCGTCTGGAGTAATCTAAGGCGGTGTACCATCGGCAGTTAAGGGCCCGGCTCCGGAGGACACTTGCCTTTGTATCATACGGTGATTTGTGTGGTTTGCTTATTTCTCTTGTTTCAGTAATCCGATATATCTTTTATATGATAGACTATTCTTTTTAATTAATATCTGAATCTGAATAAGTTCTTTAATTCACGTCTCTGTATTACACAAGCTGAATCTATTCGAATTGCATCCATTTCTACAGCAAGATATTGGTATGAATGTTATCATTATTGGATTCATATAAAATAAGTATTTGTGAGGCTTGAAGATAATATCACTTTGTTCAGAAACATAGTCACATCATACATTACTCTCGGATCGCTGCAGTAGTATAGAACGCGTACATACATCGGAGTTTGCTGTTCCATTTGAGTTTGCGGTTCCATTTGATTGCTGTTGTTCCATTTGATTATTGCTGTTCCATTTTACTGCTGCATCATTTATTGCTGTCCCATTTCCATTTCGCCATTCCGTTTTACTTTCTGCTGATTTGTTTACTTGCATTTACTGTTTTAGTGTGGGAGGAGGATCAAGGCTGTCGTGAGACACAGCAGACGCCATTATGCTCCCAGATCCATGATCCATACTCTAACTCCTTTTCCTTCATCAATTTCTAGAGGAATGAGTTATTGCTACTATATCCTCGATTGATGGTTGTTTGAATGAATGATTTAGTTTAAGACATTTTAGTTTCTTGCTGTTTCAATTAGATTTCGTTTCAAGCATTCATTTACTTGTGGGTTTTAATCTCTATACTGCAAAACATTACTCTTAAGAAAATAGCCGCCTCAGACAGAGTACACTCTTGAAATAAAAAGTCGTCCCTGGGTTGATAATTAATGTGAGGTAATTAGGAGTTCACAAGACACCTTTTTATCGCTCCACACCCCCCAGCAACTGTCGCGACAATATATAAGTCATAGGGTTGCAATCTGATAAAATGGTAGTTTTCCGAAAGAGGACATAATGTCGAAATCTTTGAATCGCTTGAACAGCTGCAAGCGTTAGTTTTTCAACATAAGAATATTTTCTTTCTGTATCATTCAAGTTTTTACTTAAATAATATATAGGATGTTCAATTCCATCGACTTCTTGAACTAAAACCATCGCAATGGTCGTATCTTCGCCTCCCATGCAAGAAACATTGATTTACAATATTTTATTGGAGCTTGGGGGCAAAACCATTGCATGATCCATGTGGATATGTCTTCTGAGATCTTCGTGGAAGATGATCATTTGCAGGCTCCTACCAACGCTACTTCTCCTATATATATTGGAGGTGGAAGTGCGAAAGTTCCCATTAATGTGGGGTCTTTCAGTAGGCCTACTCCGATATCTTGAAGCGAATGGTTGCTTCCATGGATCATGGGAATGCTTCCCGTAACTTGTGAACCATTAGGGAGGAAGTCTTGTTGGTCGACGATCGTAATCCCTCCTTGAAAAGGGAACGCGATCTTCCTAAAATAAGTCGACACTACAGCTGCCATGGCATATATCCACGGTCTTCCCAGTAGGATGTTGTAGTCAAGATTCCCATCGATGACTTCAACACCTATTTCTACTGTTTTTCCCCCTAGTTCAACCTTCAAGTTATTTAGGATACCGCACGGGGTATATGTCCTTCTGTCGAATGCTTTTAATGTCGTCGAAGATCGCGACAAGGTCGGAGATCCTAAATTTTTCCAGAATCTCATCGACATAATACATGTAGATGCCCCCTCATCAATAATTGTTCGGTGAACAGTTTTGTTGAGGGCTTTCACTTGAATAAGGAAAGCTAGTTGAGCTGGTAACTGAGGATCGTATCCTTTGTGGTCGAAGGATACAAGATTGGAATCCTTAGGATCAACCCCACCAATAGCTGATAACAAAGCCTACCTTTGGGATGGACAATTTTGTAGTACTTCAAGAGTCGACATAGCGGATGGCGATTGGGCCAAATCTTCCACTATGTTATAATGCTGTGCCGCTCTGGCACGAGGATTAAATGTCGACTTGTGTACTACTCCCTTTGGCGGTTTTATTGTTAATTCAGGAATGATGGGCGGTACAACTTCTGTCGAAGTTGTTGTCTAACTACTTGGTTGATCTTTACCTTTGTCGTTCGACAGCTGTGGATTCCCGTAATCCTTTTTCCTTGTCGAAATCAAAGCATCATTTTGCTGTTTTGAAACCGACAAAATAAGCACTTGCGACGGGGAAGCATTTCCACTATCAACTAGATTTTGACCTGGATTTGGGAACGGATCAGTTAACACAGCTGAGGTTTGTGAACTTTTGAAGAACCTTTTAAGCTCAGCTTTGTATGGACAATTGCCTATCCAATGATCCTCATCACATATTTGACATGGATTTTTTGGTTTCCCTTTCCCAGGAGGGTTTGAAGAAGTTTTTCCGGGAGATGACTCACCTTGTTTCTTCTTCTTCCCTTTGTTTTGCTTCTTCTTCCTTCTTGGTTGATTGGTTTCTTTGCCTTTATCTGCTGATACGGCATTTACTTCTGAAGCAAGAATTTCTTCTTTTGCATTTTGATCTGAAGTCTTACGGGCTTTCTTAGACGAAGCCTTTGTTGATTTCGCGTTTGTCATGCCAATCACACCATCGCCGGCATGAGAGTCACTATTTGATTTAGGAGGAGGAGGAATTGAGAATTCCGGTCTAGGGCGTCAGGTATTTTGTCGTAGAGCGTGCCAGACTGAGTGTAGACTAAGTCTAGATATTGTGCACGAGCAATAAGTTGCTCCTCCATTAAGACCCCCCCCTCGGCCACATCTTCTGTTATGGCAGGAAGTAACGACTTGATAAACCATTCAGCTAATAGCTGATCGGGAACGTATATTTTCACCATCCTACGACGACGACGCCACTCATGTATATGATCGGATATATGAGTGGCCGTTGTCTGCTTGAAGTTGGTTCAGATTTCTGTTCCCGTTTCATACGTTATCGGTAATTGAAAATGGGTTAAGAAAGTCGTGGCTAGGGAGCTGAAATTGTCGAACGAGGCTCTAGGTAATTCAATATACCATTTTGCCGCTGGACCCGTTAACGTCCTCTGGAAAAGGTGAAGCCTTATCGAATCATCGTTTAGGGTGTTTGATGAACACCACAGATGAAAAGTCATCACGTGATTCGATGGCTCTTCACCTGGATTTCCATTAAATTTAGGAATGTCCGATGGAAGTTTGTGAGGAATCGCTGGCCACCAAGGGGCGTAAGCAATCGGATCGTTGGTTAACCGGTGTAAATCGGGTAACTCTAAAGTTGCCACGAATGGTAGCTGTTGATTCAGGTTAGGTGAAGCATACCCAGGGTATGATGGAATTGCCTGAGCAGTGGGCCTTTGCATACCAGCATAATGTAATTGATGTTGGTATGACTGATATGGTTGGTGGACTTGACCACTGTAAAGCGGTTGGTTTTGACCGTTTTGAATATACGGTTGTCCACTGTTCGCAAAGATCTACTGCTCAGAACCTTGGTACACTTGCTGGAATTGTGGTTGTTGGTATTGCACCAGCCACGGTTGCGAAGCCATGTTCTGTTGTGCTATACTAACCGTTGGACCAAGGTGTGGGGTAATTGTACCCGTTTGGACCTGTGTCGCCCCACCAGTAGGCGATTGTGGTTGAGTCACAGGGTCAAGGGGCTGTTGCATTACAACCTGAGAAATCTGAGGTTGACATACAACATGCAACGTTTGAACTTGCGACACTGTTACAATAGCCGGTGTGGTCGGGATGTTCGACATAGGTACACATTGTTGCATAGAATATACAACCCTTGGTTGTTGAGGTAGCATAGGTACCCAACCACTTGATGTAACTCCAGTATAACCTGAATACTGTTGTGAACTCCTGTATGGATACCCTCCCGGAGGGGGTAACGAAAGGGCATACTGCCCCCCATATGGTAGCAATCCGGAACTCAAGGGGATTGTTTGTCCTTGGGAACTGGATTGCCAAAATTTACCTCCAAATGGATCAATCTGGTGAGTTTCAACATAAGAGTTGCCGGATATTATTCCAGAGGAACAAACTGGAACAGACCACACTGTCGAAATAGTCCCTGGGTGGACTCCTTCTAGCGGTTGTGAGCTAGTTGGGACAGATGGTACGCCGACAAACATTGTCGGAGTGACGGCAGGGAGTTCTGTTGTCGCTGTGTCATTCGACACAGTCCTAGATGTTGATGGTTGTTTAGACATTTTGAGTCTATCCAATAGATTTCCTAGCGATTCTACAGGAACTTCCACTAGCGACAGACTAACTTCTGATGTAGAAGGAAATAGAGTGACCCCTACTCCAAAATGAATTGGAGTACTTGCTTGCGGATCGTCTACAATTTCCTCTATCGCAATCAAACCAGGTGGAAGAGGAAGACCGTCAGGTCCGTAAATATTTCTGGTGCCGAAGAAGGGGTTGAATCGACAGCGACAGTTGTTTGAGGAGCAAGACTCTCCGATCCGGTCACGGATGGAACTGGTTCAATAACGCAAGTATTTGCCCCCAGACTAGGATCAGTGTTACTGTCCCTCTGTGGCTGTTGAACTTCTTCTATAGAGGCAGGGTTTCCAAAAATGTTTGGAGTAACCAGAATCTCAGATGTCGTTGGAACACTTGTTCTAACTTTGATAGGAGATTTCGAACCGATTAAACGAGTTCGCTTTGTCCGTACTGTTTTTGATTCCGGAGACAAAGACGGTTGACTCGTAAGCCTCCGCGAACGACGGGGTTTCAATTGACTTTCTTCCACGATTGCGGATTACTCGATCAACCAAAATACAAAAGGGGAAGGTGTGTTTCCGAATTAAATGAATTTTTTAGACGCTTTTAGACACAACTTGCTTTTTCACTTTTAAAGAGTCGAGAAAAAGCTAAAGATGACTCTAGTCTCCTTCGATGTTTTAACGAGCCCGAAGTGACAAATGCTCGGATGGAAGTTTTCTGTTATAGAGTTTGAAAAAGGCCAAAAGGAACTGCTCTGGAGTTCTAGGCAGAGGGTGTGCCAAACTTTTCGCAAAACCGCATAATACTTTTTAGGGTACGGGCGGTCGATCTTCCTGAATGTTGTGTTCAGTGCATTGCGATCATTAGGGCGGCTGACACAGCTTCCTAAGGATAAAGGTTTTATGCCTATAGGGGTCTCCCAATATATACGTGACGGTACGTGGGAGCACAATCCGTACTGGCGCTATCGTCCCTCAGGAGGAATCACCCACCATCAACAAGATCGACAGTCACCAGGCTTTACGACGCCGGAACACGTCTCTAGCCTAGACCTCTATGTTGTGCGTTATGTTGCAAAGCATTGTTAAGTTCATTCAATTTATTTTAGGTTGATCTTTTTAGAAGTTTGTCTTTTTAGGTTCACCACGAGATGTATGATACAATTCCTAAATGCAGTCTAAAGATGATAAGCAAGCTTTATATCTTTTCAACTTTGAAAATCCTAGCTACTAAGGGAAAAGAAAGACACCATCTTTTCTCAAAGAGCAATCAACACACTCTAATGCACTTTTCCTAAATCAAACATGCAAACTATCAAGATGCAAATGCACAATGCAGGTGTTTGTTTTCCGCTTTCTTAGTATTGATGCCTACAAAGAAAGCTTTTTGTACAAATTTGAATTTGCTTTTAAATGACAAGTACAAACAAGTTTACTTTTTCGAAATCAGAGAGGGTAGAAGAGATTACAACACTTAATGATTTACGAAATGACTACTTGTTTCGACACTTAAAAGAGACAAACTCAAACCAAATGCAAAAGTAAATGTATAATCAACTGCAAACAGCCAATGAACTCTCTTCTAAGATCACAATCAACAGATCTGAATCAAGGGCTACAGGATGACTATTTCACTCTTGCAAAGGAAAACTGTAAATGACGCCAAAAACACATAAAAACACTCACAGTATTTTTGTACAAAAGGAGGCAGAATTTAAGCAGAGAAAAGGAATTATCAGACTGGTACCTATGCTGGTTACAGGCTGCAAAAATCAGAGATCAAAAAAAGGCAAAACAGAGTAGAGAACCCCAGCTGCACAAGGCCTAACTGGATCAGCGCAACCTCAACACAGGGGTTTTGACATTCAGCGCAGGTAGCCTTCACGGGACCTGCGTTGAAATGCAGAACCTCTTCACAGGGGTCGCGCTGAAGGAGAAACGAGAGTTTCTCACTGGGTTCTGGGTTATAGATTGCTGATTAATCTACTGTTTCAGGCCAAATACAAGCAACAAGCAAGGTACAATCAAAGGGATGCTTTGAGGGGGTACTAAGATCTATAAAAAAGGATCATCAAATCATTTGTGAGTCCATTGTTCAGATCATAGACAAGTCCAGTGATTGGATCAAAGAAGCAAGTGTCTACTTTGCATCTGAGAATAGCAGATGCAGTTCGATTGTTGCTGTTGAGTCTATGAAACAAACAATGATGGAAACACAAATAAAATGACTAAACAGATCTCCCAAGTGGAGTCGCCAATTTGTTGTGGGGAAAAATGCCTATGCAGGACGATCCTATCCACCTAAGGTGTGACAGTGCCTTAGCAACAAACAGAGACAACTATTCTAGTATTCTTCCTTTATGAATTAAGAATGAAGAGAGATGGATGGACTAACCAGTGTCTTCTGTTTGTCCCTCGATCCGCTCTCTCTTCTCTTTGAGGGTTCCTAGCTACTTGCCTTCTCGCTCGCCCAACTTCAAGAGGTTTCTGCAAGATCACAAGAAGAGAACACTACACAAGACATGGATTCATATTCATAACTAGTTCAGGATTAGAAATAAACTAAACATACTAATGCAATCATACATCAAAGATACATCAGTATATAGGAGAAACCAAGATATCTTTATTGATGAATAACAAGGTTCAGGAAGAGATACAACCCAGAGGGCTCCAATCCAGCATCTCCTTCCCAGCAAATGGAATTCCTATCTTCACCCCCTTCAAAGCATTAAGCACCCAATGATTCCAATCTCAAACCAACAACAATTCTTTGCAATAACAAAATTCCAGCCTCTAGATCTCATGGAGGAGAGATCCATATATAGATGTTTGGAGAGAGGATGAGTCAGCTTGAGATCTGACTAGTGTCCTCTCCCTCTGTCAGTTCTTGATTCCACTTGGAGGTTCTTGCTTCCACTTGGAGATTTGGAACTTCTTACTCATTACTAGTCGAATTCACTGAGGCAAGTGTCATTGAGGAAGATTCTAGAAGCTTCCTGGGTCTTGACACCTTTTAGAATGAACTTGCCATTTGGAAATTCTTGCTCAACTCACCCTGGTAGTGCTTCTACCTGCGTTGCAGTGCAGGTAGCCAGTGTTGGCTTTGACATTCAGCGCAGACAGCTAGTGGAGCCATTGAATTGATCCTGAATTGACTTGTTTTTGAGCAGTTTCTGGTGGAGAACTTCTGTGAATTGCTGTGGTTTGTTAGCCTTGTTCCTCTAGGGGTAGGAACAACATGTTTAGGGACTTTGGATCCCTTAGATTATGGACATTTCATGCTCAATGCTGTAAGGCAAAAAAATGTCTATAACACCAACTCGACGAAGGTGGTATTGAACATCGTATAACATTTGTGAGTAGGAATTTGTCTAAGGTGGAGAATAAATACTCAACTACATAGCGTGAAGGAATGGAAATTGTGTACGCACTGTTAGAGCCTAGATTAACCTCAGGCTGAAGAAGGCAATCCTAAGATAACCACAAACCAAGCTTAACCTCGTAGCTAGCCCTGCCAGGTCGGGAGAGGGCTCTCTCCTTATGGATCTCGGTCAAGAGGACTAGATCAGATATGAATTTTAGGCTAGGTATAGTAGCTATAGGGTTTTTTGATTGATTTTGTTTCTGGATCAAATGGAGTAGGAAGCTTTGGGTCCGGGAAATCAAGTCAGGAATGCATGGTGTTCTATGAGGTGAGATAGGTAGGTGTTTTGTCACTTGGAACTGAGTGATATGGTAGGTCTAAGACTAGTGAGGAGCTGATGAGGCCATGCAAAGATCATGTGTCCTTCTCAAACAGTAGAAAACATCAACACTAAATGGTTTCCCAAGGCAGAGCACTGTAACCAATGTATTCTACCTATTTATATTGATATCATTTAGCTAGAAGAATGAATCAGATTGTGGCACACATAACACATGAGAAAAACTAATAACAAAAGAAGAAACTATGCAAAAAAACTTTACCACAAGTATCCCATAAAAATAGCTGCAAAACCTGGTTTATTTCCTTGCCAAACTACTGATAAAGGTGTACAATGTATCTTAGAGAATCCAAGAGAGACCAACCTTTACTAATGACTGAAAAATACATAATATAGACAATCAAACCACCTATGCTAGCCATCAGAGGTCGAATCCAAGAGATAAGGAACTGTTACAATCATTTCCAAGGAAGCAGGAATATAGGCAGTGGAACAACTTGCCTCTATAAGCATGGAAAATGATTCATAGACCCCCAAACCACCTCAAAATGATGAATATACCCTCTAAGATCATTTCAAAATTACATTTACATAGCATAGCATTAATTTCAATCATAAATTCATCCATGAAGAGAGAAAAAGTCAATTTGCCGAGAAACTAGGCGAAAACTGGATTTTTGGGCAAACTGGCTCTACGCGTAGCGCCACTGGCCAGGTGCATAGCGCCTCTTCCCAGTCAGTTCTGGAGGCCTTCCCCTTAACCAAATTGAATCCAATCTCATTGGAAAGGTATTCTTGTCTAGTTTTTGTAACATCTTGATTTTTTTCATTTGGATGTCATATGTCCCCTCAAAAGTGAAATCTCCCAAGGTTGCTTCTGTGTGTCCAAAAAGAGGCAGAGAGGTCATTTGTTGATAGGTTTTTGACCTTTTGGTGACCAAGTTTTGCTCCAAAATTGCTGATATTTTATAGGTTTGATGTTATCATCATGTTGAATCCAGATATGTATGCCATTTCTTTAAAAGGTCCTCCAGTGAAAAGCGTAGCGCCACCTAGGGTAATTTTCTATGTTGGAAAATTTCAAAATGACAAAAACTTATCAAAACTTGCCCAGATTTGGCACAAGGAACCACCATTAGTTGCTTTGATGGGCTAGTGAGGCTTCAACCAATATTTTCAACATTTCTTTCTCCTTTTTGCTCCTTAAGGCCTTCCTCAACCTAGCCTTGAGATTCCTCAATCTTATATTGCAGATCTTGTTACGAGTCATGTAGTGATAGGCCATGTCACGAAGCATCTTCTTATCCCTGTTGGCCTTCTCAATCAGCCCCTCAAGGTGTATATTAACCCTCTCAAGCCATGTTTCCCTGTCATTCTCGATATCTTGTTCAATTGAAGTCAACTTGACCTTTGCCTTCTTAGCCTTTTGACTATTCTCCTTGATCATTTGCAGCTCCATGAGGTCTCGCTTGTCGCTCAATTGTTTGTTTTCTTACTCTAGATATTTGATGACCCACTTAGCCCTCTCTAAGTTTTCAGACAAAGCTTGTATCTCAGCCTCTTGTTCTTTAATGATCATGTCTTTGGTAGTTTTTGGATCTTGAGCTTCTAAGTCAATGACATCAACCCCTTGTGTCTCCTCATGATCAACAAGATCAAAATCTCTTTCTTGCTCTTCTCCAAGATCCTTCTTATGCATATTTTTCTTGCCTTTACCTTTGCCCTTACTTTGCTTCTCCACCTGTACCTGTTTAGCTGAAGAAGAAGGCAAACCCCCTTCTGCTCCTTGTGGAGATAGCATTTGCCTGTAGCCTGATGATGAAAGTGAGACCCCTTCCACATATTGTGGAGATAATACTCACCTGGCAGCTGCAAAAAGTTTCCTGGTGCCTCTCCCATATGTCACGAACACTGGCACTCCAACAGTTTCAGTCTCTTTGACCTTTTCATGTCCTGAAGGTCCACCTTCTTCATGAGGAACTGATGGAAATATTTGAGGGCCTTTGAAAATATCACGAGAGATGAAAGACTCCCATGGCATGTTAAGAAGGTTCAGCTGATGTAGAACAATGATTTTAATCAAAGAGAAGTGGTAAATGCTAGTCAACTGCTGGGTATATGGTTTCTTCTTTACAAAAAGTGTCATCTTCTCAATGTTTCTGAACATGAAGTAAGGGATATTCATCATCCTTACTCTAGTAAAATGCATCAGCAGTCTAATGTGGTAAGCATACAATTGGGAGAACCTACCTTCAAAAGTAAAGTACTTGATGATGATCTTCATCAATGGAGCAAACCTGTCTTCCAAGAACTTAAAGGGGAATACTCTCTTGAGTTTGTCTTCGTACCTAGCCTTGATGTAAAGGTCATAGTACTCCCTGTCAATATCCTGACCTTTGTTCCACTTTTCACCCACATCTGGAATACCTGTAGCCTTTGAAATAATAGCTGATGAAAAAGTGAATGTAACTCAAGCAAGGTTTACTTCATTGTTGTCCAAATGTGTCACAAACAACCTTGCTAATTCATGATGAAATTTAACCCTTTCCACCATTCACAAAAACCAAAACATGTCTGGTGTTTAAAACAAGAAATGGAAAATGGGCAGGCTTGCAGCTCCCTCAAACTAGTAGGCTCCTCTTTGATATGTCTTCCTCCTTTATGAGGCTTCCTATTCTGTATGTTTCTCTCCCTGTAAATGTCACTAAGGGTGTCTTCTTCAAGCTCATATTCACTGTCTCTCTCCATTATTTTTATAGCTATATTCTCTTGTGGTGAATGAAGAGATAGGGTGAATGAATGTAAGAGGAGTATGAAGAGATTTTATAGGCAAGTAGGTGAGGGTGAATGAGAGTGTAAATGGGATTTAGGGAGTGAGTAGGGTTTGGGGATAGTGTAGGGTTTGGGAATTGGGGAAAATATATGAGGGAATGATGTTTATGGAATTTTATATGAGGGGATGTGGTTTAGGGAATAACAAATGGATGAGATAGGACAACAATAAATGAGTGAGCTTTAAAATTTATGAGACAGTTCGGTGAAAACTAGGGTTTGACTTATTGAGAGACAAAATCACCAAAGACTGATGCAAAAAACCTTTTCAACAAGAATGATTGAGTTACTTACTTGCAAAGAGGTAATTTGGGAATTATGAGGCGAATTGGGGCAATTTGGAACAATTTGGAGCTTAGCTGCCAGGTGTGCATCTCCTCACTTATATGTGTAGTGCCAGTTAGGTGTGCAGCACCCGTTCACTTTTACACTAAGCAAATATGCCAGGTGCGTAGCGTCAATATGAACTTGTCCAAAAATGCAACACTTGCACACTTTTGTTCAATGACACTTCAAAAGCGCCTTTTAGCTCTTGATTTTCAACTCAAACAATGAATGATCAATAAAGGGATAATCTTTATATAGTTTTTCCACTTTTTTATTTTTGATGTACAAAACCCACTTTGTAATGTCTTTTTGCCTTTTTCAAATACTCTGTTTTTTTGATATTTGACTTTTTGCTTGGATAGGTGAACTGATGCTCAATTTCTTTGAATTTTTGCAGTGGCATGTACTTGGTAATATTACCAAGTGACCAGGAGCAGCATGGAACCATTTATTACATATAGGATCAATAAAATTACATGAAATTTTAAAATAATATACCAATGCTTTGTTTTCACCTCAAAACTAGTTTTGAGGTGAGAACTTTATTAAGCTTAAAAATTAAGAAATTAGTACATTTCTGATGATTATTGTCATCCTCATGTGTCTGTTGACCATTATTAATCAATAGTCCTTGAAATTTGACCATGGTAAAACCCTAATACCTAATGAGATTGAAACCCTAAGACCTAAGGCCTATTTGATGAAATGAACTGAAAATAAACATGAACCATTGACTGAACAGTATGAAAAGAGGTCAACATATATTTTTCATGAGGGAGAACCCTACCATCAGTTGATCCATGACCTAATGGAATGCAACTCATCAGAATGGGACTCCTAGTATGAAATGCAAAAGAGTAAATTTTGATCACTGATGGCAGTGTGAAGACATTGACACTAACATTGGCTCCAATGGGGATGGTAGCTCCTTGGAGGTGCCAAGGACCATAGATCTCTAGGACAAGTAGACTAGTGCCTCATTGTTGTTGGGAAAAGTGTCTACTCAGAACGCCCCTATCCCACTAAGGTGTGATAGTGCCTTAGCAACAAACAAGGAAAACTACTTTCGTATTCTTCTTTACGAATTGTAAACGAAGAGGAATAGGATGAACTAACCTGTGTCTTTCGCTAGTCCTTTGATCCAATCTCTCTTCTCTTTGACAGCTTCCAACTACCTGCTCCCTTACTTGCCCAGCTTCACCAAGTTCCTACAAGATCACAGAAGAGGAAAACTACACAAAGACAGAGATTTACATTCATAAATAGCTTAGGATCAGATTTAAGCTAAACATGCATATATAACAAAACATCATTGATACACAAGCATGTAGGAGAAACTCAAATAGTTTTATTGATATAACAAGAAGATCCAGGAGGAGATACAACCAAGTGAGTCCCGATCCAACATCTACCTCCCAGCAAAGGAATCCCTTCTTCACCTCCAACAAAGCATAAATCACCCAATGCACTGATCTTAATCTCAAAACCAACAACAATTCTCTGCAAAGTACAAAATTCCAGCCTCTGGATCTCTGGGATGAGGGATCCATATGTAGATGTATGAAAAGAGGATGAGTCAGCTTATGATTTGATTTGTGGCTTCTCTCTGTCAGTTCTTGCTTCCACTTGGAGACTGAGAGCCTCTTACTCATCCTTGGTCAAACTCAGTGAGGCAAGTGTCATTGGGGAAGATTCTGGAAGCTTCCATTGTCTGTCCACCTCGCGGAATGACACTGCCATTTGTCATTTCTTGCTCAGCACACCATGGTAGTGCATTTAGGTGCGTTGCAATGCAGGTAGCTAGTGGAGCAGCTGAAATGATCCTGATTTGACTGATTCTGAGTAGTTTCTGGTGGAGAACTTCTGGGAGAAGCTGTAATTGGTTGACCTTGTTCCTTTAGGGGCAGGAACAACACTTTTAGGGACTTAGGATCCCTTGGTTTATGGACATTTCATGCTTAGAGCTGTAAGGCACAAAAATGTCTATAACAGTTGCCCCCTAAAGTATGAGGTCGTTTATCGGGTGAAATGCTTTATTAGGAGGATCCGAAGTTCTTTAAACGCTGGGAGGAGACCTGTAATAAGATACAATACAATACATTATCTTCATACTGTTTTCATGATCTAGCTGAGGTGGGCATTCCCATGCTCAGCTTTATAAATTCATTTTTACGTACATAGGACAGACAATCGTCTGATGGTAGACTGATGATTCTGATGAAGTCATCATCCTTTTGGTAGGATGATTATCTATGCTGCAATGCTGTACATGTCAATGTTTTTATTTTTCCTGAATATATATCGAAGCCCGGATGGATGAAACTAGATCCGGGGTCTTCAATCTCGTCTGATCTTCACTCGAAGTACAAGTCAATCCATGTGAGAAATGTTTTGAAGTCGAACATGGAAAGACATCACTTGATTACCAGTCGATGATGTAAACTGTTAACAAGCGCGAGAGGAATCGCCGATAAGGATGATGACCCTCAAGGTACTGCAGTGCAATTCACGTGGTGTGAATAAAGGACTTGGCGTCGAACACCACACAAAATCTTTCGGTCGAAGTTCATTGATATATACCTGTCGCCGGAAGTGAGAAACTTGCCATTGAGGTATGCAAGCTTCAAAGTACTGAATGGGGTGTTCCTAGATCAACTTCTCGGATAATGAGCTGATGTCGACAAGAAGCGATCCGTCAAAGGAGGGCCTTGATGAATCCCACATCAATGACACGGAACAGAGCAAATGATTTTGATGGAGGTGAAAACGATCTGATGATATATGGTTTAGGATGGCGGTCATGAAGGAATGAAGTATAATGTATGGTAATGGATGGAACACGGGTGACTTCTCTTGAACATGTCAGCGACACTTATGTGATGGATTGGTAGCATTTACCCCAAATGTGGATGGTATGGTGTGACCATGGTGATGTGACCGGTGAATGAAACAACCCAACCCGACTCAGGCACGGAGTGGAAGTATCATGTTCAAGAGCGACTTGCTACCAATAAAGATTCTTTGAGTTTCTTCCCAATTTTTCCCTAGTCATTGCTGATCAGTACCTCTTTATTTTTGTCAAGCTTGAGGAGGATAACATATGCTTGTTCTATAATTTTCCCTTCGGGCAAACCAATCGCTATGTTTTAACGAGCCTAGCGATAGTGAAACTCGTTCTCGTCTAAAGACAAGTTTGTCGCTATTAATGTTTTTAACGAGTTTAACGACAAAGATAACTCGGTCCTTTTCATTTTTAGAGAGTCTGAAAAGGTACGTAAAGTTAACTCCGGAATTCCTTTTTCGTCATCTAATCCCTTAAGTCCGAAAAAGTATAAAACAATACAAAAGGGATGAATTTTCGATAGTTTTAACGAGCCGAACAACACAAGCGCTCGATATTTTTGTGCAATAATCCCTCAGGTCCAAAAAGATTAAAATCTAGAGAAGGGATAGCACTTCCGGTCACTTTAACGAGCTGGAAGGACAAAACTCAGCAATCTTTTCATGTTTTACGAGTCAGATGAAAAGAGCTTAAAGAAGACTCATCTTTTGAGGAACGAGTGATAAAATGGGTAGTAGCTGATTCCAGGTAAAGGCTGGAATTTTGTACTTTGCAGAGAATTGCTGTTGGTTTTGAGATTGAGATCAGTGCATTGGGTGATTTATGCTTTGTTGGAGGTGAAGAAGGGATTCCTTTGCTGGGAGGTAGATGCTGGATCGGGACTCACTTGGTTATATCTCCTCTTGGATCTTCTTGTTATATCAATAAAACTATTTGAGTTTCTCCTACATGCTTGTGTATCAATGATGTTTTGTTATATTTGCATGTTTAGCTTAAATCTGATCCTAAGCTATTTATGAATGTAAATCTATGTCTTTGTGTAGTTTTCCTCTTCTGTGATCTTGCAGGAACTCGGTGAAGCTGGGCAAGTGAGGGAGCAGGTAGCTAGAAGCTGTCAAAGAGAAGAGAGATTGGATCAAAGGACTAGCGAAAGACACAGGTTGGTTCATCCTATTCCTCTTCGTTTACAATTCATAAAGAAGAATACGATAGCACTTCCGGTCGCTTTAACGAGCTGGAAGGCCAAAACTTGGCAATCTTTTCATGTTTTACGAGTCAAATGAAAAGAGCTTAAAGAAGACTCATCTTTTGAGGAACGAGTGATAAAATGGGTAGCAGCTGAATCCAGGTAAGGGTTGGAATTTTCCAAGCACGGAGTGTCACAAGGATGGCTAGTGAAATCACTCTTCGTAGCTGTTCCTCAAAATGGGTAAACAATCAAATGGAGGTGAATGATCGGCCAATGAAAAGTGGAGGTGACAGTGCAAACACGACCAAGGATTTAATGGCTGATAATGCTACATTCACGGTGGTTATTTACCAGAGGATAGTTCATTTTTTAACGAGCTTAAACGCGGATTGAAACACTTGCTCGGTCTTATGTTTATTTTTTAACGAGCTTGAACTATGTGCTAAAACTTCTCGATAAGATGGTCTTGTTTTGATTTTTTACCATAAATAGCTTTGTCTTTTCAAAGATAGTACTGTATTTTCAATTGCTTCATCAAACTAGTTAGAAATGAATAACATTTGCTTGAAAATGAGATTAAAACGCTAATATTTTACTTTGAACTACGTAAAAAGCAATTAAAAAGTGTTTTTACCTCTCATTTTACCATTTCATTTGAACTTGGTTTGTTGGAGCTTTGGAGGTGCCTCTTCCCCCTTGATTTTCATCAGCTGATTTCGGGAGATTTTGTGGACAATTCTCGGCGCTGTCTGGACCAAGTAGGAGCTAAACCTGAGCTCTTTCATTTCATGGTTTCCTTTTTGCATTCTGTGCTTCATTCTGTGCTTTTCTGAGCCCCTGGGGTTTGATGGGTTCGTTCTGCCATCAACGCACCCTGGGTACATCGAAACCTGCACTGAATGTTGGCCAGCATGAAGGCAGTTTGACATTCAACGCAGGTGGAACACTGTTGCAGGTGCGTTGGGCGCAAAAAAGGAATTTGTTGCACAGTTTTTGATGAAAATTTTTGCCTGTTTCTCATCAAAATCAGGATCTAACTCCTCTCTTGTTTGTTTTTCAGAGATCTTTGTGGAAGATATCATATTGCAGGTTCCTATCGATGCTACTTCCACCAGATTGATTGGAGGTGGAAGAACGAAAGTTCCCATTAGTATAGGATCTTTTAGTAGGTCTACTCTGATATTCTGAAGCGAATGGGGGCTTCCATGGATCATGGGAATGCTTCCTGTAACTTGAGAACCATTGGGGAGGAAGTTTTGTTGATCGACGATTGTAATCCCTCCTTGAAAGGGAAATGCAATCTTTCTAAAATAGGTCGACACAACAGCTACCATGGCATATATCCATGGTCTTCCTAGTAGGATGTTGTAATCAAGATTCCCATCGATGACTTCAACATCTATTTCTACTGTTTTTCCCCCTAGTTCAACTTTCAAGTTATTTAGGATACCATATGGGGTATATGTCCTTCCGTCGAATGCTTTTAATGTTGTCGAGGACCGCGACAAGGTTGGAGATCCTAAATTTTTCCAGCAACTCATCGACATAATACATGTAGATGCCCCCTCATCAATAATTGTTCGATGAACAGTTTTGTTGAGGGCTTTCACTTGAACAAGGAAAGCTAGTTGAGCTGGTAACTGAGGATCGTATCCTTTGTGGTCGAAGGATACAAGATTGGAATCCTTAGGATCTATCCCACCAATGGCTGATAACAAAGCCTGCCTTTGGGATGGGCAATTTTGTAGTACTTCAAGAGTCGACATAGCGGATGGCGATTGGGCCAAATCTTCCACTATGTTATAATGCTGCGCCGCTCTAGCGCGGGGATTAAATTTCGACTTGTGTACTATTCCCTTCCACGGTTTTATTGTTAATTCAGGAATGATGGGTGGTACAACTTCTGTCGAAGTTGTTGTCGAACTACTTGGTTGATCTTTATCCTTGTCGTTCGACAGTTGCGGATTCCCGTAATCTTTGTTCCTTGTCGAAATCAAAGCATCATTCTGCTGTTTCGAAATCGACAACATTAGCACTTGAGACGGGGAAGCATTTCCACTATCAACCAGATTTGTTCCTGGATTTGGAAACGGATCAGTTAACACTGCCGAGGTTTTCGAACTTTTAAAGAATTTCTTAATCTCAGCTTTGTATGGACATTCTTTTGTCCAGTGATCCTCATCACATATTTGACACCCTGAAGGGGGTTTCCTATTTCCAGGAGGGTTTGAAGAAGGTTTTTCAGGAGATGACTCATCCTGTTTCTTCTTCTTCCCTTTGCCTTGTTTCTTCTTGCTTCCTAGTTGTTTGGTTTCTTTGCCCTTATCTGTCGATACGGCATTTACTTCCGAAGCAAGAAGTTCGTCTTTTGCATTTTGATCTGATATCTGACGAGCCTTCTTAGATGTAGCCTTTGTCGATTTCGTGTCTGTTTTTCCAATCACGCTATCGCCGGCGTGAGAGTCATTGTTCGATTTAAGAGGAGGAGGAATTGAGAATTCCGGTCTAGGGGCGTCAGGTATTTTTTCGTAGAGCGTGCCGAACTGAGTATAGATCAAGTCTAGATATTGCGCACGAGCTATAACTTGCTCTTCTGTTACGACTCCCCCATTTGCCACATCTTCCGTGATGGAAGGTAATAACGACTTGATAAACCATTCAGCTAATAACTGATCGGGAACGTACATTTTTACCATCCTGCGACGACGTCGCCACTCATGTATATGATCAGATATGTGAGTGGCCGTTGTCTATTTGAAGTTGGTAAGGAGTTCTGTTCCCATTTCATACCTTATCGGTAATTGAAAATGGGTTAAAAAGGTTGTGGCTAAGGTACTGAAGTTGTCGAACGAAGCTCTAGGCAATTCAATATACCATTTTGCCGCTGGACCCGTTAACGTCCTCTGAAAGAGGCAAAGTCTTATCGAATCATCATTTAGGGTGTTTGATGAACACCATAGATGAAATGTCATCACGTGATTCGATGGATCTTCACCCGGATTTCCATTAAATTTAGGAATATCTGATGGAAGTTTATGCGGAATCGCTGGCCACCAAGGGGCGTAAGCAATTGGATCGTTTGTTAACCGGTGTAAATCAGGTAACTCTAAAGTTGCCACGAATGGTAACTGTTGATTCAGGTTAGGTGAAGCATACCCAGGGTAAGATGGGATTTCCTGAGCAGTTGGTCTTTGCATGCCAGCATAATGCATTTGATGCTGGTATGAATGATACGGTTGGTGGACATGACCATTGTAAAATGGTTTATTTTGACGGTTTTGAATGTACGGCTGTCCACTGTTCGCAAAGATCTGCTGCTCAGAACCTTGGTATACTTGTTGGAATTGTGGTTGTTGGTATTGCACCAGCCACAGCTGTGAAGCCATGTGCTGTTGCGCTATACTAACTGTTGGGCCAAGGTGTGGGGTAATTGTACTCGTCTGGACCTGTGTCGCCCCACTAGTTGGCGATTGTGGTTGAGTCACAGGGTCAAGGGGCTATTGCATTACAACCTGAGAAATCTGAGGTTGGCATGCAACAGGCAGCGTTTGAACTTGTGACACCGTCACAATAGCTGGTGTAGTCGGGATGTTCGACATAGGTACACGTTGTTGCATTGAATACACAACTCTTGGTTGTTGAGGTAGAAGAGGTACCCAACCACTTGAGGTGATTCCAGTGTAACCAGAATATTGTTGTGAACTCCCGTATGGATATCCTCCCGGAGGGGGTAATGAAAGGGCATACTGCCCCCCATACGGTTGTAATCCGGAACTCAAGGGGATTGTCTACCCTTGGGGACTGGTGAAGAGCCCCAAATTTTGGTAACAATTTGGGCTCATTTGGCCTACTTACCTTGCTCAACCCTTCATTTTTTATCACATATGCATCATTTCTTAGTATATTCGTGTTATTTGTAGGAAGAAGGGCAGTCATTATGCCTATGTGGCTAATACATGACGATTTCAGGTTTTTTGGCATTAAATCGAGCAAAGACCACGCAAATGGAGACAAGGAGACAACCAAGGTGGCATTGCGGGTTTATAGGGAGTTTGTCCACAGCCTTGAATGACCTCCCTCGTGATCTCCACCCCAACTCTGAGCTCCAACAGCTATCACCATCGAGCTAGAAGGCAGCCAACAGATTCTACAGGAACAACAGTTTACTTTCAGTTGGACAGCCAAGCTCCACTAATTGAGGAGGCAAGCTTGGCCCTCATCATGTATAAATATTAAGGCTGTAGCCTTCATGGAGACTCTTGAACTTTTGTTATAGATTTTGGATTACGAGCTGTAGCTCTGTTTTTGCTCTTTGTAAGCCAATTTTGGCATGTTGTTAGACTCATGATTATGATATTTTAATAAAGGCAGTCAGATTTGGATTCGATTCTGAGTTCTTAGGGGAGCTATAGCTCTTAGGTTAGGGCCCAACCTGAGAGAAATAGACCTCCTTTCCTTTGTATTTTTACTTGTATTTCTTTTATCATTGCATTTCTTTCCTTTACTTGCACTTGAAAAATACAGTTTGCTGAGTTGATTGTTTCAGTTTTGTTATGTAGGCTAGTTTCATGAATGCAGTTGTTTTAGTAGTTCAGAATTAGCTTAGGGAGATTGAAGTTACGTTGAGTTCAAAAAAGGTTGAATGCATGCTCACTTTCACCTCTGTTTGGGGACCGGAAGTGTAGACCGTGCCAACTGCCAAAAACACTGTTTTAACATATGCATGCATTGATGTAATGTTTTCGATTGGAGGATTGTTCATGCGATTATATCTTGAGTAATGACTCTTTGGTTCAGTATCATGCACGAATTCCTTTCAACTTACATTGCTGTTCTTCGATTCCTAATAAAGCAGTTAGAATAGGTTGGTGAACTTTCGTTTACATGCAAGATAAAGGTGATTTGTTTCATTTCCACTGCGCAACACCACTTCATCGTGTTCTTATCCTTCTGAACCATGCCTAAGCCACCTACTCATCCTCTGTTCAGCTCATTTGCCTTCCAACTCTTCTACTGTCCACGTTGCTCAATCTTTTTGACCTTCCACTACTCTACCCCTCTATCGACCAACCAGCTCTATCCACTCTCTCTCACCATCTCATCTCTCTGTCCATAGGCCATCACAAGCTCCTCTTTCAACTTACCCATCCATCCCTATAGCTCCTTCACTTCTCCATCACCCAAAACTCCAACTGTAGGACATCCTGTAGAAGTTAGCAGACTTCCTATAGAAATCCTGAGTTTCCTGTAGGATCCCCTGCAGACATCCTGTAGAAGCCTGCAAACACGGTTGCCAAGCACCTGAACGTTGTGGACTTTTGTGGAATGATGTGAGGGATCCCCTGGAACCTCTCAGAGCCCTCCTGATCTTTCCCAAGCCTTCCTCCCTTTGAACTACCCCTGCACAGTCAAGACCTAGTAAGAAGCACAATCACAATCGCTCCACCCACCTGAGCAAAAATACAAAAACATGTTCATCATTTAGAAAGCTTCATATGAGAACATATAGAAGTTGGCTTAGGCCCCAGCGGACTTGTGCCAGCTGACCAAGTGACAGCTGCGACAAGAGCTAGTACTTGTGCATACAACACCGTCGCTTCCAAGTTTGTTACGAACTACCGGGTTGATAAAATTAGAGAAGGAAGCCCCAGGAGTTGTAGCATTATTGCTACAATACTGGAGCCCACCATCTTTTTGGCGCCGTTGCCGGGGAAGCGTTAGAGTATTAGTAATTGTTGCTTTTCTTCTATTTTCCTACTCTCACCTTCTGCCAAGTAGTTTATTTCATTTCCATTATGCAAAAGTAGCATAGACATTTCCTGCTTTCTTAGATTAGCATTTCAATTATGCAATTTCATTTCTGCAAGCATAGATTAGCCTTTCAATTTTGCAAGCGTAGACTAGCATTTCCATTCCTGCAATTCCATTTGAGCAAAGTAGATTAGTCCTTTCCTGCTTTCATTTCAATTCTGCATTTTCATTTCAGCAAGATAGTTAGTTGTAGATCAATCTGTTTCAGTTTTGCAGGTACCAAAGAGAAAAAAAAAAACAAAAGCAATCAAAAGGTCTTTCCATTTCATGACTCGTAGGAACTGAGATAAAACAGGAAAATTCCTACCCAACACCCCCACCACATCACTGAGTCACCCTTCTCTCTTCTTCGGTGACAGTGATCCAGAAGAACCTATAGGTGAACCTCCTGAGATATACAAAGATCCTATAGCAGAAGAAGAATTAGAGACCATCCCATCTGAAGCCATGGCTGACAATAGAAGAGAAGATGAGAGAATAGAAGGTGCATTCCCCATCCGAGAAACCAATGGAGACATGAAGATGAAAAACATTAGTCCCTCCGCTCTGCCTCACTTCCATGGACTGACTACTGAAGATCCTGATACCTTCCTGTTTGAGTTTGCTGTCCTTTGTAGAACCTATGACTATACTGAAGATGAGCAGAAGCTGAAACTCTTCCCTTCCACTCTTAAGGATGCAACATTACACTGGTTCATGGGCTTACCTAGGAATAGTATCACCACTTGGGCTCAGATGCAGCAAGCTTTCAATACCAAGTACCGGGACTACTGTAGGTCCAAGGAAACCAAGGGAGAAATCTTTCGGATGACCATGGGAAATGACGAGTCCTTAGAGGATTATGAGGAGAGGTTCCAACTTAGCTATAAGCGGGCTAGGTGCACACTTGACCCCGAATCCCTCAAGTTGGTCCTGCTCCGAGGAGTCCCTGAATACCTTTTAGATACCCTTCACATGTTAGCTGGGGGAGATATTTACCAGCTGCCTTATGAGGACATCAAGACTGTGTTCAGAAACCACTCTAGGGCAGCCCAGAAACGAGGTAGAGGAAACCTTCTCTCAGCTGGTATTCCTTTCTCCAAGCATGAGTTTGCAAATCAACTAGAAGATCTTAAGAGTGAGGTGAGACAGACCATCGCCATGCAACTGGACACATTCAGGATCCAGCAGAAGAAGGAAGAAGCTGAGAGGGCCTTGGCTGTCTTCTGCCCTAGATGTACAAGGAGACACCCTAAGAACGAATGCCCATTGCATTCGGTTGAAGTGTGCTTCATTTGTGAGGAGGACCATCCCACAAATCAATGTCCAACCTTACCTGGGTTTAAAGCTATGTACCAAGGGACAGAAGCCCCCACTGAACCTCTCTACTTCCTCAACCAAAGGAGGCCACAAGGACCTAGACCTTACCAGCAGGGGATGCAAGGGGCACCCCAAGCTTATTACAGCCCCAACCAATCGACTCCTATGCCTTCCTGGGGTCCCCCTGCTCATCCTTCCTAGTCTATGCCTCCTCCATGGTCTTATCCACCTCAGTACCCTACTCAACCCACTACTCATTCATATCATTCACATGCCCAGCCACAGCCTCAGTGGAATGCACCTCAGACGGGGTGGAGGCCCCAGTACAACACTCCTCCCGCCATTTTGCCTCCACCTCCAGTTCAACCTCAACCATTACCTCTTGCTCCTCCAAGGCAACCTCAAATGCCTGCTCAACCGAACCCGAACCCCAACAATAGACAGGCCCAACAGGTATACACTGGGGAAACCTCATGCCCTACCTATGCTGTGGAGATCTAGGAGATCAATCTTCGATCTGGAAAGACTCTTCCAGATCGCCAACCTCCTCCCCCAGAGGACGAGGAGGACAAACAGGAAAGTGGACCAAAGGCTATTCCACCCTTTCCTGAGAGACTAACAGCCACCACACAACCCAACCCAGAGGAGGATGAGCTTCTGGGAGAGCTCAAGCAGTTGTGTGTGAAAATACCACTTCTCCAAGCCATCAAGGATGTGCCAATATACAACAAACTGGTTAAGGAAAAATGTTTCAAACACCCAGGCAGGCGAAAGAGAGATGCTTCAACCATCAATGTCTTACGACAACTGTCTGACCTTATGTTAGGACAAGTCATTTGCCCAAAGTACCTAGATCCTGGGAGTCCTGTAGTAGATGTCCACATCAATGGCACCATCATACCTCACACCTTGATTGATCTGGGGGCTGCCATTAATGTGATGACAAGGGATACCATGCTCAAACTCAATCTTCAGGGTTCCTTGAGGAAGACCTCGACAGTACTGCAACTAGCAGATCGCTCCACTGTGACTCCCGAAGGGATTGTGGAGGATGTCTTGGTCTCTGTCGACTCTTGGGAATACCCTGTAGATTTCTTGGTTCTGCAACCCAAGGCAAAGCTTACTGGATATCCTCTCATTTTGGGAAGGCCTTGGTTAGCCACTGCAGATGCTTACATCAGTTGCCGTGCAGGAAACATGACCATCAAAAACGGTCCTATGTCCAAGCAACTAGTCCTATATCCTCCTGCCCAACCCTCCTTAGAGCATGACTTACCACTGTGGTTGGAGGAAGGAGAAGAGGATGAGGTGTACTCAGCACCTTTGTGCACCCTAGATACCACTAGAAGAGACCCCCCAACCGAGGATGACTTGATTGAGACTTTGATCCAGAATCCACCTTCCAGTGCACTATCCTTAGAGAAATTGGTGGAGGACGCCCAAGCCAGCACCTTAGTGGACCTTTGTGCCACCAACCCTGTCACTCCCAGAGTCAAGAATGTGGAGTTCGGCCCTGAGAGATTGTTAAAGATCAGCTCCTCCCTATCTCCTTCCCAGGAAAAGGAGCTGTGTAGCATGTTGGCCAGTCACCTAGATGCTTTTGCTTGGAGCTATAAGGAGATGAAAGGAGTCCATCCCTCGATCTGTACCCATCACATATACATCAAAGAGGGTTGTAAACCGGTTAGGCAACCTCAGAGGAGAATGAATCCAACCCTTAAGGACATTGTCAAGGAAGAATTGCAAAAACATTTGGATGCCGGATTCATTTACCCCATCTCAGATAGTGAATGGGTGTCCCCTTTGGTGTTGGTTCCCAAGAAAAATGGGAAGTGGAGAATTTGTGTGGACTACCAAGAACTGAACAAAGCTACCAAGAAAGACCATTTCCCTCTACCTTTCATAGACCAAGTGTTGGATGGACTGGCAGGAAAGAAGTTCTTCTCTTTCCTGGATGGGTTTAGCGGGTACAACCAAATCCAAATCAGCCCGGAAGACCAAGATAAGACCACCTCCACTTGTCCTTGGGATACCTTTGCCTACCGAGTTCTCCCCTTTGGGCTATGCAATGCTCCTGCTACCTTCCAGAGAGCTGTCTTGAGCATCTTCTCGGAGTTGGTCCATGATGCGGTGGAAATCTATATGGATGACTTCACTCCTTATGGGTCCAACTTCCAGGAAGCATTGTCCAATCTGGGAAAGGTCCTAACCAAATGCATTGAGATGAACCTGTCCCTTAGTCCTGAAAAATGTGAATTCCTGATGACTGAAGGGACTGTGCTAGGCCATACCATTTCTTTCCAAGGGTTACAAGTGGATGCTAACAAAATTGTTCTCATCAAGAAGGTTCCACCTCCCCAAAAGGTAAGGGATGTCTGGAGTTTCTTAGGATTAGCAGGGTATTACCGGAGATTCATTAAAGACTTTAGCAAGTTAGCCTCACCATTGTTTGGCCTGTTGGAAAAAGATGTGGAGTTTAAACGGACATACGATTGTCAGAGGGCTTTGAAATAATTAAAGGACAAGTTGGTGTCAGCCCCAATCTTGAGAGGCCCAAACTGGGCCCTACCTTTCCACATCCACACTGATGCCTCAAACAAAGCCATAGGGGCAGCCTTAGGACAAGTTGAACAGAAAATTCCATATGCCATTTACTTTGTTAGCAAAAACTTGTCCAAAGCCGAGCTGAATTACACTGTAACCGAGAAAGAATTCTTGGCTGTGGTCCATGCATTGAACAAGTTCCGACATTATATTACTGGCTATCAAACCTTTGTACATACGGATCATGCTGCAATTAGATATTTAATGAATAAACCAGATGTGAATGCTCGTATTATTAGATGGTTACTTTTGTTGCAGCAGTTTGATTTGACCATTGTTGATAAACCAGGTAAAGAAAATGTTGTTGCTGACTTTTTATCCAGATTGGATTTGTCTGCAGATGAGGATGGAACAGTGGATGATCAGATGCCCGATGAACATCTGTTTGCTATCTCAGTACTCTCTCCATGGTTTGTTGATATAGCAAACTACCTTGTTTCAGCACAGTTCCCTCCGCACCTACCTTCAAGAGAGAAGAGAAGAATCATCAGAAAAAGTGCCTCATTTACTTGGATCGGGGGCAATCTGTTTAAGCTTGGCCCTGATCAGATCTTAAGGCGTTGTGTAAGGGAGGAGGAATTCTTTGATATCCTCCTCACCTGTCATGATGGGCCTTGTGGAGGACATTTTGTAGCAAAGAGGACTGCCTTAAAAATCCTCCAGGCATGCTACTATTGGCCCACACTTCATCAAGATGTCAGAAGATATATCAGCCAATGTGACCGATGCCAAAGAATGGGGAAACCGACTCCAAGGGATGAGATGCCTCTCCAACCTCTAGTGACTCTTGAGCCATTTGAGAAGTGGGGTATGGATTTTGTGGGTCCAATCAACCCTCCTTCGAGGCAAAGGTCTTACATCATTGTGTGCACTGACTACCTGACAAAGTGGGCAGAGACTAAAGCAATCAAGGCAGCAACAGAAGAGAAGGTGGCTGAGTTCTTAAGAGAAAACATCTTCTACAAATTTGGCTACCCAAGACAGCTGGTCACCGATCAAGGGAGCCAGTTCACATCCAACTTGATTGAAGACCTGCTAGCTCACCACAAAATCAAGCATAGGACTTCCACCCCCTATCATCCACAAGCAAATGGGAAAGTGGAAGTCACCAACAGAGCATTGGAAGGGATTTTGACTAAGGTGGTGAGCAGCAGTAGGAAAGACTAGACAGATCGCCTGGTTGAGGCCACATGGGCTTACAACACCACCTGGAAGACCACCACCGGCTTCACACCTTATGAGCTGGTCTATGGGAAGAAAGCTTTGCTGTCCATTGAGTTTGAGTACAACACTTTGAGGATGGTAGCTCAGCTAGATCTAGATCTCAGCCATGCACAACAAGAAAGGTTATTGCAGCTGAATGGACTAGATGAGCACCGGATGTAGGCCCTCCTTCACTCAGAAGTGGTTCAACTTCAGAGAAAGGTGTGGCATGACCAACACCTCCATGAAAAGCAATTCCAGCTGGGAGATTGGGTCTTGTTGTATGACTCCAGATACAAAGATTTCAAGGGGAAGCTGAGAACCAGATGGCTAGGACCATATGCAGTGGAAAAATGCCATGACAATGGATCTGTTCTTATTCGAACCATTGATGAGGAAGCCATCCCCATGCTTGTCAATGGGCATCGCTTGAAGATCTACAGGAATCCTCTCTCAAGACAAGAGTTCATCAAAACTATGGGGAAATTAGTGTTGGTCATAGAGAAGGGTTCTGCCTCTGCTTTGGGCATACCCTGAAAGATCTAAAAAAATAAAATAAAAAGTAATAATAATAATAATAATAAAATAATAAAGATCCTTGGGTGAAAACCTTTCTGAGGCTCCCAAGGCAGGTGGTAGGGGTGAAAACCTCATTGAGGCGCCCCTATTGTCTTTCAAAAAAAAGAAGAGAGATTTGAAAAAGATCCTTGAGTGAAAACCTCTCTGAGGCGCTTAAGGCAGATGGCAAGGGTGAAAACCTCATTGAGGCGCCCCTGTTATCTTTCAAAAAAAAAAAAAAAAAAAAGAAAAAAAGGAAAAAAACAATAAGCAAAAAGATAGGGACAACAAGTTCATAATGTGAAAATGCATGCAAGTTGCAGGTGTTCTATGAAGGTGCGGAGGACTCTTAATGCAAAGCCAAAGCTCCTTATCATGCTGCCAGGAGACCTCACCAGCACCTCCTCCAAGAATACCCATTTCCTCCAAGGTATGTGCACAATTTCATCATGGCTTGAGTCTTCTACAGGAAGATGCAGACTTTCTACAGGAAGGTGCAGACTTTTCTACAGGAAACGCGACTTTTCTACAGGAAGTTCTGTATTTCTACAGGAAACTTCCTGTAGAAGTTCGGGACAAGCCATAATTCATTTTATGAGGAGATCTAATGACCAAGGGTCGGTTTGGATGCATGCAAGCTACTGTTGTCACCCTTATACATTGCCGTCACCTCTTTCTACCATCCCTGTCGACATGCAACCAAGTCACCTGCACCATCAAAGCAGATCATTGAGTTATCAAGAGAAAGCAATTTTTAAGATGAAAAAAACGCTAAGATGTCATACCATCTCCATCCCAGCCATCCATGAGCTCTGTGAGTGTGATCGTGGGGCCATTGCCTTCGTCGTGCAGCATGCACCCGAGGAGGAAGAAACTGTTACAGGACATCCTATAGGAGTCCCGTAACAGTTAAGCCCGGTAGAGTGCACACCATATACAAGGAAAACGTGGGCGCATGCAGCTGAAGCATCCAATCCATCGTCAGCGGCCTATGAATGTGAACCTCCGGGCCTATGCAAATCAAGCAGCAGCAACCAAATCCACTCATCGTCATCCAAGAGCCTGAACAATCGTGTTGCAGCCGCACAGGTAAGTGTCTCGACCCTTTCTTCCGACGAATTGCATGAATTTTACTTTGAAAATGTTTTCAAAGTGTGAAATGGGTGGGTTGAGCGGTTGTATGGTCAATCGATTGGCCACGTCGACCAGTCAGCTGGTCGAGCTGGATGTGTGAATGGTGGCCGTGGAAAAAACGGGCAGTGGACATGTGAGAACCGTCCACTCGGGGAGAAACGACTTCTAACGAGAATGGCGGCGACAGATCTGCGGGAATGATGCGACAGTAAGTAAACTTGCAGAAGAATGATGGTGTGATGTCGCCCAACGGTCCGACAGGGACAGCTCACCCCTGCGCCACGGATTCCGCCGATTCAAATCTAATCGGCTAGATTATCAACCTCATGCATTTATCATTCACCGTTTGCAACTCGAGTGATCATCCGGATCCCTCTGCAGTTCGATACTCCGAGTCTTTGGCCATTAGAACGCCTGTGAAGCAACAGCAAGAGCGCAAACCCACTGCAGTATCCCCCGAAAATCGCGCGCTG
Organism: Pinus tabuliformis; assembly: GCA_031772625.1. Lineage (NCBI taxonomy): Eukaryota > Viridiplantae > Streptophyta > Pinopsida > Pinales > Pinaceae > Pinus > Pinus tabuliformis. The sequence goes on from CM062806.1 coordinate 175,769,991, forward strand.
CTCCTATAGGAAAGCTGCTCCTACAGGAAAGATGTTTCTACAGGAAGTCGGGTTCCTCACGTCAAAAGGTGGCGGATTAAAAAGGTAAGCCTGAACTCTCCATGCAATTGGTTTTTGAAGGTGGCAGAATCGTCGTCTACAGTCTGGTCGAAGAAAAATTGTTGCAATTGTTGTCTGCCGTGCATGAACTGTCGTCCTACAGGATGTCAGTGTAATTAGCTATGTTAAAGGTTTGCAGGGGGTAAGCTTTGTGAATTATGTGCATGACAGAGGCGTAATCCTACGCTCTGTCCCAGTAGACCGAATTTCTTTCCCATTTGCCACCTCCAGCTAACACAACAGTTTTTCACCATGCCGGGTGGGTTCATCAGAAGGGAGCCCACTGATTCAGCGAAGTTAAGAGAAAATCCTGAGGTGGTGGAGCTCTTCACACGAGCACAATGGATATCCTTCTGTGACAAATTGCAAGGCTATGACGACGAAGTGGCAGAAGAGTTTTTGCAAGCTCTGAGGCCGAAATCTAAAACGTTGGACACCGTTACCTTCAGGGGTCTGAGCCTCAAACTCACCCCACAATTCGTCAGCCGAGTTACGGAGCTCCCAATGGGATTACCATGGGATAAAGAAGAAAGGAAATTGAGCCAACAAGCTAAGAAAGAATTCTTTCCACCAGAGGAGGAATTCTCAGAAGACAAAAATGGGGTTCGTAGAACCAGTTTACTGCCACCATGGAATGAAGTGAGCCTGCAAATTATGAAGTACATCACCTGCGAAGGTCGTTTTAGCATTGTATACGGGTACCACTTTCGGTTACTCACTGAATTACGGCACCAGATGGAGCTACCTGTAGAAAACAAACTCAGTCTCCCTTACTTTCTACTACAGTCTCTGATTGAGTGTGCAACCAAGCTGAAAGAAGGCATACCAGACCAGGTAGCCCACCATGGACTGATCAAACTCCTTGTGGAGGATGCGCTCCACACATACAAGGTTCCTCTCTCATGGGAAGCCTTCAGAAATTTGACAAAGGACGGGGACATAAAGATGCTAACTGAAGAGCTCGGTTCTTCTAGTAGTGAGGAGAAAGAGTCAGTGGCCGCAGTAAAGAGAGAAAAAGGCCAGAAGGCCCCAACCACAGAGCAGAAGAAAAAGCAAGAGAAGAAACAAGAGAAAAAGGATGACAAGGAGAAATATGACACACCCATCTTGACAGCAAGAGAGAAAAGGCTGCAAGGCAGAGTGGACAAGGCTGAGAAGGTCCACATCAGTAAGAGTGCCTCGACAGCGACGGCAACTAAGTCAAAAAGCAAAACCCATGCAGCAAAGCAAACCAAGGCGGCGTCACCTGTTTCTACAGGAAAGCCGAAACCGGCTTCTACAGGAAGCCCGAAAATTGCAGAAACAGGGTCTTCTACAGGAAGCCCTGAAAAAGTGAAACCCAAGGAGAAGAAAGCTGATATTCGTGAAAGGGAGGCAGCAGCTGTGCTGGCCGGCCTCAGCACACCTCCTAAGCCAAAGGAGAAGAGAAAGAGGGAGACCCCTCTATACTTTAAAGCTCGAAGAAGTGTGAGGACAAAGACGGGCAAGCCACAACCTCCGTCCAACAGCCCGATCATCATTGAAGATGCCCCTACTTCACCCAAGGAAAGGTCCCCCTCGAGGATATCAGTCACCTATGAGAGGGGAAGCCCGAAGAAAACTACGTGGCAAGAAAGAGTAGACCAATTGACTGAAAAAGCACGGCTACAGGATGCTGAAAATGCTCTACAGGAAACCTTAGCCAGACTTAAAGAAACTGAGGAAATGGAAGGAGAAGCACCCTTATCACCACCAAGGGAGGGTGAAGTAGAGCCACTAAAGGAAGTGGAGAAAGAACATATACTGTTATAGACATTTTTGTGCCTCGCGTCAAGGAGCATGGAATGTCAATAATTACAGGGATCCTCAGTCCCTAAATATGTTGTTCTTACCCCTAAAAGAACAAGGTCATCAAACAACAGCACTTCCAATCAGTTCTCCACCTGAAAACACTTCAAAACAGGCTTATTTTGGATCATGTCAGCTGCTTAACTGAGCATCTGCGCTGTATTGCAACTGTCCCACTCTGTACCTGCGCTGGAAGTCAAAAACAATGAAGGCTACCTGCGCTGGGCGAGATTGGCCAAGTGGCACAGTCATCCTGCAAGGTGTCAATTGCCCAGGAAGCTTCCAAAATGACACTTGGTTCATGAGATTCGCCCTGTGATGAGTAAGAGGTACTTGATCACCATGTGTAAGCAAGGATCTCCAAGTGGACACACGAACTGAAGATTAACTGAAGATGGAGAGGACACTAGTCAGCTATATGCCAGCCTCCAGCTGACTCATCCTTTCCTCTTCCCTCCTATATATAGAGCTCTTCTATGAGGTCTAAGGAGGCTGGAATTCTGTATAAGCAAGGAGGTGCTGTTGGTATACCGCCAGGATTATTGGGTGATTGTTTTACTAGAGGTGAAGAGGAGAGTTCTTGCTGCCGAGGAAGTGCTGCTGGATTGGATCCAACATCATTGGTTGTAACTTCCTCTGGAACCCTGTTACTTTCTATCAATAAAGTTTGCATGTTCTCCTATATACTTGTTTTACATATATGCTTTGTGTTTACATGTATATTTGATGCACCCTAATCCATGCTTCAGTTATGAGTACATGTATCTTGTAGTTCGCTCTCTTGTTTTGTGCAGGATCTGTATGTAGCTGGATCGGCTAGGAGAGCAAAGAGCTGGGAGCAGGATACAAAGAGAGAAGGACAAGGATCGACTAAGCGCAAGACACCAGGTTGGTTGACCTTCTTACTATTCTCTCTGTACTTTCATAAAGTGGAACATGAAAACTTTATCATTCAGTTGTTGCTAAAGACTGTCACCTTTAGAAGGGTTAGTGTCATCCGCATCGGATACTTTTCCCCACAACAAACTGGCGACTCCGCTGGGGAGCCTAGTATCTTGTTGTTGTTTGTAGTATTTTGCTATTCATTTCTTGAAGAAAAGAGTACCAAATCAAAAAGCTTTTGACTATATCAAAAGCGAAGTAGAGGGACTGCTACTCTTGCTCCTTTGCTGAGCAAATTCAAGATTTAAAGAGCTAATCTACAGATGAATCTTTACTCTTTGTGATAGATCTTTATCCTCTTGATCATCCCTTAGCCTGTACTTGACCTATAGCTTTTTATTTCAGCAAATACAGTGCATTTTTGAGCTTTTTATGACCCGGAATTCTTAGCAGACGTAACTCTCGTAAGTCAGTGCAGGCTGTCCACAGGCAGTCTGCATTACAGCGCAGGTGCTCCCTTCAGGAACTGTGCTGAGAGTGAGATTGGCAGACTAGAACCTGCGCTGGTCCAGTTAGCCCTTGTCTTGCTCAGTCTTCCTATTGTGTCTTGGCCCTGTTTGCACTTGTTTTTGGCTGATTGCTTGCTGGTCATTGTATTTGCTGTAGACCACTTCTCCTTGACTTTATTCCGCCTCAGTTGTGTGATGAAACTGTGAATGTTCTTTCAGTATTTCTTACTTCAGTTACAGTTTCCCATTGTGAAAAGCGAACCAGTATAGCTGTGACCTCTTAGATCCTGAACTGTAAAAGTGTCTTTGTGATCTTATGAGCTAGTTTTATTACTGTTCATGGCTGTTTGAGTTTGTTTGCTTTTCACTTTTATGGTTTGAATCTATACTTTTCCTGTGTTTAAACAAGTCTATCATAAGGTGTCTTTTTGATTGTGGACAAACTTGTTTATTTCTACTTGAAAGTTGATTCAAAAATCATACAACAGTTTCCTTTTGTTAGCATCAACATTAAGGATAACGAAAAGAAATACATGCATTGTGCATTTTGCATTTGACTGTGTGCTTGACGATTTAGGAAAATGTGCATTTTAGTGTGTGTTCTTTGATCTGTGGAAAAAGTTGTGTCTTTCTTTTCCCTCAAGTAGATTAAGGTTTTCAAAAGTTGAAAGATTGAAAAGATTTGCTTCTCATTCTTAGATTGCATATAGGAAGTTGTATATATACATCTCGTGGCGAACCTGAAAGGCAAACTGTTAAGAAAGATCAACATTAAAACAAACTCAATTTACATAACAACGCTTTGGAATTTAACGCAAACATCTAGAGGTCTAGGTAGAGACGTGTTCCGGCGTCGTTAAACATAGTGACTGTCGATCTCTACGAAGGTGGGTGATTCCTCCTGAGAGTCGGTGGCACTAACACGGACTTGAGCTCCCGCGTACCGTCGCGTATATTGGGAGACCCCTATAGGCTTTTATCCTTTATCCTTAGGAAACCGTGTCGGCCGCCCTACTGATCGCGATGCAGTGAACACAGCATTCACGAAGATCGACCACCCGTACCGTAAAACGTATTCTGTGGTTTCGCGAAAGGTTTGGCACACCCTCTGCCTAGATCTCCAGAGCAGTTTCTTTTGGCCCTTTTCAAACTCTATAACTGAAAAGGTCCAACCGAGCATTTGTCATTTCGGGCTCGTTAATACATCGAAGGCGACTAGAGTCATCTTTAGCTTTTTCTCGACTCTTAAAACATGAAAAAGCAAGTTTGTGTCTAAAAGCGTCGTAAATAAAATTTATTTTAAAGCGGAACATAATCACCTGTTATTCCCACGTTGATCTTTCAGTTGAAAAGTATGGAGCCTACCAACCAAGGAAGTAACCTTGGCGGAAATCCAAATCCCTTCTCCTCTTGGGGAGATGTTGGTGCGCCTCATATGGCTACATTGTCGCTTCCAGGATTGACAATCGGCCTCCCTGTATGGCTCTTTTCAACTAATGTAGTCCAGATCGCCACTAATCCTGAGCATTCGAATCAACAGTCAGAACACTCTAGAACTACCCACCAGCCTTCCACTTCTTGTGATACTTCCTCTGATCCTTCATCTTCGCAAGGTAGAGCTGGCAAAAGTCAGCCTCCCAAGGAGAAGAAGGAAAAGAAGAAGAGAGAAAAGAAGCAGAAGGAGCCTCTGGCGAAGGCGACTGGGGGCAAACAGAAGCAAGCTGACAAAAACCCACACACTGCACCGACCGGGCCTAAAACGCCATGTGTCATTTGCAAAGGGATCCACTTCCATCGTGATTGTCCTTGTATTCCCTGGATACTAAGGGACTGGTCCCCAAGGTTGCACAATCCGGTAGCATCAACCTCTGGTTGTCAAGTTGATTGCATTCCGTCAACTAGCGAGAGTGAAGGACGAAGAAGGGGACCAAGATCACCCTGTCTATTGTGTGAAGGTCATCATGCCATCCACAAATGTCCATTCTTAGATGAGGCCAAGAGAGTTTTGGAAGATCGCCCGGTGTCACCGGTGCAACTTCCTCCTGGATACCGAAAACTCGCGCCTAATCCCTCGATAGTTGAAAATCCAGTTGAACCACTCAGGTGGTCAGCTGAAGTGTCGGTCATTGAGAATGAACCTACCGAATCTAGACCAGATGAAAGTCTAAAGGTCGATACGGCAGTCGGCCCGGTTCTTCCTTCAGAGGTTCTATCGTCCAATGACCCCGTCATTGAAGACCCGTCTTCAAATGACACCGTCGCCGAAGAGTCATCTTCATGCGACACCCTCACTGATGAGAACAAGGATGACACCATCCAGGTTCTTTTCATCAGCACCGACTCAGATGAGCATCAGGGCAATGCGCCCATTCCTTTATCGCAGGAAGGAACATCATCAGAGTCGTATCCGGCCGTATATTCGGTCCCACCACCAAGCAACCTGGTTGTATCCTTTGATTGGAATCAACTAGGCAGACCCCGGTTACCAGCCAGTGTTCCATTCAGAATCATTGTCCAGATCTATAGAATGATTATGGCTGGTACTATCATTGATGAAGGAGCGTCTGTGAGTATCCTTTCCTCTGTTGCTTGGAAAGCACTGGGTTCCCCAGCGCTTTTACCTGAGTTGAGAAATCTCTCAGGTTTTGATAAAGGAACCAGTCGACCATTAGGGATCCTCCCCGATGTACCTGTTACATTGAAAGGGAAGACCGTCAGGATGAACGTGTTGGTAGTTCAAGGACCCTTGGATTATAACCTACTCCTTGGACGCGACTATATTTATTGCATGGGAGCGATAGTCTCCTCACTCTTTAGAGTAATGTGTTTTCCGCACGAAGGAAGGGTGGTCAAGCTCGTAGACCAACTTTCATTTCCGGGATCTCGCATCGCAAATAGTCAAATACCAATCCTAAATGGTCTGTTCACTCAAGATTCGCCTCCGCCCCCAGTCCTCCTTCCCGATGAGCGCGAGTAATTCGGAAAGAAAGACTAGGACCCAGGGGGCATGCACCCTGGTCTGCTTCGGGCAGAAGAAACTCCGGGTATAAGGAAGAATTTCCGCAGAAGAACATGACTAGTCCGTACCCCGTCCGAAGGAAGTGGGGTTGTTCTGGAATAATGATCTTTTGTTAAAGTTATGTGTTTGGGAATCATTCACCTTTGTCTAAAAAGTGGGCAATGCCCAAGTAGGAATTCCCTTATTGTAACAAGTAGTCACCATCTTTAAATTCAAGCCTCGCCCATCGAAACATATGTTTTGAAGGATAAGCAGGGGCAGTCAACTAAGAAGGAGACCGTATTGTTGTAACAGAGGGTAACCATCTTTGGACAACCCAATGATAGACACCGCCGAAGAAAGAGATGGATTTGCGGCAGCGAATAGAATCACTCTTCGGATAATAAGAAAGAGGCAAGCCTCCCTCAATAATACCAATGTTTTATCTTTGAGTAGTGTTCTTCTATTGTCACAAATAGCTGTTTGTTCAAAGTGGGCCGACAGGAAGTCTGAGTACTGCGTAAGACCCCTTAAAATAACGAGAAGACAAGTATCGTTAACATTAGATTAGCAAGATGACAAATAAGTAAGAACACCCAAAGAAAAACAGAAGTAGGGGAGAGGAGGGGCAGCCTCGAAATTCTATCCTATACCTGGGGGCATGCAAACTTTCTGGAGTGCAAGCTAGGGGCGGTTATTTATCTGGTTTTAAGATTAGCCGTTTCCGAACTTGCATGAAAGAAAGCCTGTGGGGCAGAAGTAAAATTTGCCAAAAGAGAGCACAGCTGTGGTAAGGCATAAGCTCTATAAAAATTGGTCCTTACGAGAGGCGTTCTTCAAATGACTGGTATATCGAGTAGTTTTAGCATATAGTTCATGCTCGTTAAAAAATAAACGCAAATCCGAGCAGTTTTAGGCCTGAATTTAAGCTCGTTAAAAAATAGAAAAGTGTGAGCAAAAGTTTCCCCCAGAGTTCAAGCTCATGGAAAAAATGAACCGGTAAATGACCTTTTGAGATCGTAAATTCATCAGCCATAAGAACCTTGATCGTGTTTTCATCCATCACCTCCACTGTTCATTTGGTCGATCATTCACTTCCATTTGTGTGTTTACCTCTTTTGAGAAACAGCTGCGAAGAGTGATTTCACCTAGCCATCCTTGTGACACTGCCGTGATTGGAAAATTCCAACCTGTACCTGGAATCTGTAGCTATCCCTGTTTATCACTCGTTCCTCAAAAGACGAGTCTTCTTTCAGCTCTTTTCACTGACTCGTAAAATATGAAAAGTTTGCCGAGTTTTGGCCTTCCAGCTCGTTAAAAGACCGGAACGCTATCCCTCCTCTAAATTTTAATCTTTTTGGACCTGAGGGATTATTGCACAAAAGGATCGAGCGCTTGTCTTGTTCGGCTCGTTAAAAGTACCGAACAGCCATCCCTTCTGTATTGTTTTATACTTTTTCGGACTTAAGGGATTTGCTGACGAAAAAGGAATTATGGAGTTAACTTTCTGTACCTTTTTAGACTCTCTAAAAATGAAAAGGACCGAGTTTTCTTTGTCGTTAGACTCGTTAAAATGATTAAATAGCGACAAACTTGTCTTTAGACAAGAACGAGTTTCCCTATCGCTAGGCTCGTTAAATCATAGCGATGGGCTTGCCCGAAGGGCAGGTTATAGAACAAGCATATGTTATCCTCCTCAAGCTTGACAAAAATAAAGAGGTACTGGTCAGAAATGACTGGGGAAAAATTGGGAGAACATCAAAGTTTAAAGGTAGCAAGTCACTCTTGGACATGACACTTTTCCTCCGTACCTTATCGGGTTGGGTTGTTTCATTCACCGGTCTCATCACCATGGTCCTCGCCACACCATCCACATTTGGGGTAATGCTACCGATCCATCGCATCAGTGTCGTTATATGTTCAAGAGGGGTCATCCTGGACGTGTCAACCGTGTCCCATCCACTACCATACATTATCCTTCATCCATTCATGATCGCCACCCTGAATCATATTTCACAGTTTGTTTTCACCTCCACTAAAGTCATTAGCTCCGTTCCGTGTCATTGATGTGGGATTCATTAAGGCCCTCCTTTGACAGATCGCTTCTTGTCGACTTCAGCTCATTATCCAAGAAGTTGATCTAGGAACACCCCCATCAGTACTTTGAAGCTTGCATGCCTCAATGGCAAGTTTCTCACTTCCGACGACAGGTATACATCAATGACCTTCGACCAGAAGATTTTGCGTGGCGTTCGACGCCAAGTCCTTTTTCACGCCACGTGAATTGTATTGCAGTACCTTGAGGGTCATCGTCATTATTGGTGATCCCTCTCGCGCTTGTTAACGGTTTTCATTATTGACCGGTAATCAAGCGATGTCTTTCCATGTTCGACTTCAGCGCAATTCTCACATGGATCGACTTGTACTTAGAGTGAAGATCGAACGAGTTTGAAGACCCCGGATCTAGTTTCATCCATCCGGGCTGCGATATATATTCAGGAAATATAAAAACATTTGCCATGTACATCATTGCAGCAGATGATCATCCTATTCAAAGGATGATAGTTTCAGCAGAAAATTATCAGTCTATCTTCAGACGATCGTCTGTCATATGTACCAAAATGTATTTATAGAAAGCTGAGCATGGGAATGCCTGCCTCAGCTAGATCATGAGAATAATGATGAATGAAAAATAATGTATTGTATTGTATTGTATTACAGGGCACTCTCCTCAGCACTGGAACGAACTTCGGATCCTCTAGCTAAAGCATTTCACCCGATAAACGGCCTCATACTTTAGGGGGCAACTGTTATAGACATTTTTGTGCCTCGCATCAAGGAGCATGGAATGTCAATAATTACAGGGATCCTCAGTCCCTAAATATGTTGTTCTTACCCCTAAAAGAACAAGGTCATCAAACAACAGCACTTCCAATCAGTTCTCCACCTGAAAACACTTCAAAACAGGCTTATTTTGGATCATGTCAGCTGCTTAACTGAGCATCTGCGCTGTATTGCAACTGTCCCACTCTGTACCTGCGCTGGAAGTAAAAAACAATGAAGGCTACCTACGCTGGGCGAGATTGGCCAAGTGGCACAGTCATCCTGCAAGGTGTCAATTGCCCAGGAAGCTTCCAAAATGACACTTGGTTCATGAGATTCGCCCTGTGATGAGTAAGAGGTACTTGATCACCATGTGTAAGCAAGGATCTCCAAGTGGACACACGAACTGAAGATTAACTGAAGATGGAGAGGACACTAGTCAGCTATATGCCAGCCTCCAGCTGACTCATCCTTTCCTCTTCCCTCCTATATATAGAGCTCTTCTATGAGGTCTAAGGAGGCTGGAATTCTGTATAAGCAAGGAGGTGCTGTTGGTATACCGCCAGGATTATTGGGTGATTGTTTTACTAGAGGTGAAGAGGAGAGTTCTTGCTGCCGAGGAAGTGCTGCTGGATTGGATCCAACATCATTGGTTGTAACTTCCTCTGGAACCCTGTTACTTTCTATCAATAAAGTTTGCATGTTCTCCTATATACTTGTTTTACATAGATGCTTTGTGTTTACATGTATATTTGATGCACCCTAATCCATGCTTCAGTTATGAGTACATGTATCTTGTAGTTCGCTCTCTTGTTTTGTGCAGGATCTATATGTAGCTGGATCGGCTAGGAGAGAAAAGAGCTGGGAGCAGGATACAAAGAGAGAAGGACAAGGATCGACTAAGCGCAAGACACCAGGTTGGTTGACCTTCTTACTATTCTCTCTGTACTTTCATAAAGTGGAACATGAAAACTTTATCATTCAGTTGTTGCTAAAGACTGTCACCTTTAGAAGGGTTAGTGTCATCCGCATCGGATACTTTTCCCCACAACATATACCAGAGCCCAGCCCTCAGCCAAGTCTGAGTTCATATTACAACTTTTTAGAGGCTGGCAAAATTATACCTCAGAAATTTACTGTGCCACTGTTTTTTGCATTAGAAGAAGAAAGAGTCCGTACACACACGTGGATGAAAATAGCCAAGTCAAAGGGTGTGGCGGACATAGGTCCCTTACAGGAGCAGCTCAAGGAGGCCAGAAGCGAATTGTCCATGGCCAAACACGTGGCAAATTGCCAACGTGTGTTTCTATAGGAAGAAAACCAGAAGCTGAGATTGCAGCTACAGGAGCTGAGGGCAGGGACAGGTACATCCTCCAAGGACACCACAGAGGAACAACAAGGTAAAAAGGAACTGAACACCGTCTTGGGGAGCCAGCCACACTTCTACAGGAAGCAGAACAACAAGCACAAATTGAGGTGCAAGCTCTCAGAGAACAACTGCAGCAGAAAGAAGCACAATTGGCCTGCATGGCCAGCTGGGCCATGGATGCTATCCAATGCAGACAACCAGCCAAATCCTATGGCTTGTATTTGAAAGACCAATGGCTGCAATTTTAGATCAATACCTTGGCGCAAAGAGGTATCTCTCAGCTCCAAGACCCGCAGTAATTCACTGAAGTTTGCAGTACTAGCTCATGAGAGGATAGGGCCAAATTAGCGGAGTTCTACCTCCATAATCTGGCCCTGCCTAATGAAGTTTAATGGGATCCCAATACGGCCTTGGGAGATATGAAATTATTGGCATTTGCCTCATGGCTGAACCATGAGGACAAAAGAGCAGCAGAAGCCAAAGCAATCATGAACCGAGAGCTGAACGAGCCATTGCTCATCAGACCAGAACCAGGGGATCCAGTTGCACTAATCTCGACACACCAACATTTGTCATCTGACCCTCAAGCTTCATTAAGATATATGGATCATCAGGCCCAAGCCATAGCTCATTTTGAGGACATGAAGAGACTGTTAGGTGACAACGCTGTCCAAGCATGCACATGCAGATTGAATACATTGGCACACAGTCTGAAAATCCATGAGTACCATACCCCAACCCAGATGAGGGAAGCTCTGGTACGGGTAGGCCTCTATAAGAAATCCATGCAAAACCTCCAGGCCAGCTGGATTGGCCTTAAACTCAGACCACCACTACTGCTAGGTTTGATGGAAGGCAACACAGGGATAGATGATAATGAACAGTGGGAAGAGGTAAACAGAAGGGCTGGGTTTCACATCAGCAAGGAGGACACTACTACAGAGGCTTGGGATGTAAGGGTAGCAGTAAAGGCAATGAATGATGAAGAGTTGGACTAGTTGCTCAAGGATGAGCAAATATTTTAGCTGGGGGGTGATGATGAGCCCCAAATTTTGGTAACAATTTGGGCTCATTTGGCCTACTTACCTTGCTCAACCCTTCATTTTTTATCACTTATGCATCATTTCTTAGTATATTCGTGTTATTTGTAGGAAGAAGGGCAGTCATTATGCCTATGTGGCTAATACATGACGATTTCAGGTTTTTTGGCATTAAATGGAGCAAAGACAATGCAAATGGAGACAAGGAGATAGCCAAGGTGGCATTGCGGGTTTATAGGGAGGTTGTCCACAACCTTGAATGACCTCCCTCGTGATCTCCACCCCAAATCCGAGCTACAACAGCTATCACCACCGAGCTAGAAGGAAACCAACAGATTCTACAGGAACAACAGTTTACTTTCAGTTGGACAGCCAAGCTCTACTAATTGAGGAGGCCAGCTTGGCCCTCATCATTTATAAATATTAAGGCTGTAGCCTTCGTGGAGACTCTTGAACTTTTGTTATAGATTTTGGATTACGAGCTGTAGCTCTGTTTTTGCTCTTTGTAAGCCAATTTTGGCATGTTGTTAGACTCATGATTATGATATTTTAATAAAGGCAGTCAGATTTGGATTCGATTCTGAGTTCTTAGGGGAGCTATAGCTCTCAGGTTAGGGCGCAACGTGAGAGCAATAGACCTCCTTTCCTTTGTATTGTTACTTGTCTTTCTTTTATCATTGCATTTCTTTCCTTTACTTGCACTTGAAAAATACAGTTTGCTGAGTTGATTGTTTCGGTTTTGTTATGTAGGCTAGTTTCATGAATGCAGTTGTTTCAGTAGTTCAAAATTAGCTTAGGGAGATTGAAGTTACGTTGAGTTCAAAAAAGGTTGAATGCATGCTCACTTTCACCTCTGTTTGGGGACCAGAAGTGTAGACCGTGCCAACTGCCAAAAACACTGTTTTAACATATGCATGCATTGATGTAATGTTTTCGATTGGAGGATTGTTCATGCGATTATATCTTGAGTAATGACTCTTTGGTTCAGTATCATGCACGAATTCCTTTCAACTTACATTGCCGTTCTTCGATTCCTAATAAAGCAGTTAGAATAGGTTGGTGAACTTTCGTTTACATGCAAGATAAAGGTGATTTGTTTCATTTACACTGCGCAACACCACTTCATCGTGTTCTTATCCTTCTGAACCATGCCTAAGCCACCTACTCATCCTCTGTTCAGATCATTTTCCTTCCAACTCTTCTACTGTCCACGTTGCTCAATCTTTTTGACCTTCCACTACTCTACCCCTCTATCGACCAACCAGCTCTATCCACTCTCTCTCACCATCTCATCTCTCTGTCCATAGGCCATCACAAGCTCCTATTTCAACTTACCCATCCATCCCTACATCTCCTTCACTTCTCCATCACCCAAAACTCTGACTGTAGGACATCCTGTAGAAGTTAGCAGACTTCCTATAGAAATCCTGAGTTTCCTGTAGGATCCCCTGCAGACATCCTGTAGAAGCCTGCAAACACGGTTGCCAAGCACTTGAATGTTGTGGACTTCTGTGGAATGATGTGAGGGATCCCCTGGAACCTATCAGAGCCCTCCTGACCTTTCCCAAGCCTTCCTCCCTTTGAACTACCCCTGCACAGTCAAGACCTAGTAAGAAGCACAATCACAATCGCTCCACCCACCTGAGAAAAAATACAAAAACGTGTTCTATTCAATGGAAGTAGTTTAAATTCATGTATTTCATCTCACTAGAAGTAATGGCATCATTTCTAGAAGTTGCATTCCCATCATTGCATCATAGAGATTAAGCTAGTCAGATTAGGGTTTACTAGGGTTTCCATGTTTGGTTGGCTTTCAGTTCATTCTTGCAAAGTAGGTTAATTTCGTTTGAGATAGCCTTCGTTCATCATTTAGAAAGCTTCTTCTGAGAACATATAGAAGTTGGCTTGAGCCCTAGCGGACTTGTGCCAGCTGACCAAGTGACAGCTGCGACAAGAGCTAGTACTTGTGCATACAACACCGTCGCTTCCAAGTTTGTTACGAACTACCAGGTTGATAAAATTAGAGAAGGAAGCCCCAGGAGTTGTAGCATTATTGCTACAATATTGGAGCCCACCATCTTTTTGGCACCGTTGCCGGGGAAGCGTCAGAGTATTATTAATTGTTGCTTTTCTTCTATTTTCCTACTCTCGCCTTCTGCCAAGTAGTTTATTTCATTTCCATTCTGCAAAAGTAGCATAGACATTTCCTGCTTTCATAGATTAGCATTTCAGTTATGCAATTTCATTTCTGCAAGCATAGATTAGCATTTCAATTCTGCAAGCGTAGACTAGCATTTCCATTCCTGCAATTCCATTTGAGCAAAGTAGATTAGTCCTTTCCTGATTTCATTTCAATTCTGCATTTTCATTTTAGCAAGATAGTTAGTTGTAGATCAATCTGTTTCAGTTTTGCAGGTACCAAAGGGAAAAAAAAAACAAAAGCAATCAAAAGGTCTTTCCATTTCATGCCTCGTAGGAACCGAGATAAAATAGGCAAATTCCTACCCAACACCCCCACCACATCACTGAGTCACCCTTCTCTCTTCTTCGGTGACAGTGATCCAGAAGAACCTATAGGTGAACCTCCTGAGATATACGAAGATCCTATAACAGAAGAAGAATTAGAGACCATCCCATCTGAAGCCATGGCTGACAATAGAAGAGAAGATGAGAGAATAGAAGGTGCCTTCCCCATCCGAGAAACCAATGGAGACATGAAAATGAAAAACATTAGTCCCTCTGCTCTACCTCACTTCCATGGACTGACTACTGAAGATCCTGATACCTTCCTGTTTGAGTTTTCTATCCTTTGTAGAACCTATGACTATACTGAAGATGAGCAGAAGCTGAAACTCTTCCCTTCCACTCTTAAGGATGCAACATTACGCTGGTTCATGGGCTTACCTAGGAATAGTATCACCACTTGGGCTCAGATGCAACAAGCTTTCAATACCAAGTACCGGGACTACTGTAGGTCCAAGGAAACCAAGGGAGAAATATTTCGGATGACCATGGGAAATGATGAGTCCTTAGAGGATTATGAGGAGAGGTTCCAACTTAGCTAAAAGCGGGCCAGGTGCACACTTGACCTTGAATCCCTCAAGTTGGTCCTGCTCTGAGGAGTCCCTGGAGACCTTTTAGATACCCTTCACATGTTAGCTGGGGGAGATATTTACCAGCTGCCTTATGAGGACATCAAGACTGTGTTCAGAAACCACTCTAGGGTAGCCCAGAAACGAGGTAGAGGAAACCTTCTCTCAGCTGGTATTCCTTTCTCCAAGCATGAGTTTGCAAATCAACTAGAAGATCTTAAGAGTGAGGTGAGACAGACCATCGCCATGCAACTGGACACATTCATGATCCAGCAGAAGAAGGAAGAAGCTGAGAGGGCCTTGGCTGTCTTCTGCCCTAGATGTACAAGGAGACACCCTAAGAACGAATGCCCATTGCATTCGGTTGAAGTGTGCTTCATTTGTGAGGAGGACCATCCCACAAATCAATGTCCAACCTTACCTGGGTTTAAAGCTATGTACCAAGGGACAGAAGCCCCCACTGAACCTCTCTACTTCCTCAACCAAAGGAGGCCACAAGGACCTAGACCTTACCAGCAGGGGATGCAAGGGGCACCCCAAGCTTATTACAGCCCCAACCAATCGACTCCTATGCCTTCCTGGGGTCGCTCATCCTTCCTAGTCTATGCCTCCTCCATGGTCTTATCCACCTCAGTACCCTACTCAACCCACTACTCATTCATATCATTCACATGTCCAGCCACAGCCTCAGTGGAATGCACCTCAGACGAGGTGGAGGCCCCAGTACAACACTCCTCCCGCCATTTTGCCTCCACCACTAGTTCAACCTCAACCATTACCTCCTGCTCCTCCAAGGCAACCTCAAATGCCTGCTCAACCGAACCCGAACCCCAACAATAGACAAGCCCAGCAGGTATACACTGGGGAAACCTCATGCCCTACCTATGCTGTGGAGATCCAGGAGATCAATATTCGATCTGGAAAGACTCTTCCAGATCGCCAACCTCCTCCCCCAGAGGACGAGGAGGACAAACAGGAAAGTGTACCAAAGGCTATTCCACCCTTTCCTGAGAGACTAACAGCCACCACACAACCCAACCCAGAGGAGGATGAGCTTCTGGGAGAACTCAAGCAGTTGTGTGTGAAAATACCACTTCTCCAAGCCATCAAGGATGTGCCAATATACAACAAACTGGTTAAGGAAAAATGTTTCAAACACCAAGGCAGGCGAAAGAGAGATGCTTCAACCATCAATGTCTTACGACAACTGTCTGACCTTATGTTAGGACAAGTCATCTGCCCAAAGTACCTAGATCCTGGGAGTCCTGTAGTAGATGTCCACATCAATGGCACCATCATACCTCACACCTTGATTGATCTGGGGGCTGCCATTAATGTGATGACCAGGGATACCATGCTCAAACTCAATCTTCAGGGTTCCTTGAGGAAGACCTCGATAGTACTACAACTAGCAGATCGATCCACTGTGACCCCCGAAGGGATTGTGGAGGATGTCTTGGTCTCTATCGACTCTTGGGAATACCCTGCAGATTTCTTGGTTCTGCAACCCAAGGCAAAGCTTACTAGATATCCTCTCATTTTGGGAAGGCCTTGGTTAGCCACTGCAGATGCTTACATCAGTTGCCGTGCAGGAAACATGACCATAAAAAATGGTCCTATGTGGAAGGGGAAGACCGTCAGGTCTGTAAAATATTTCTGGTGCCGAAGAAGGGGTGGAATCGACAGCGACAGATGTTTGAAGAGAAAGACTCTCCGAACTGGTTGTAGATGGAACTGGTTCAGTAACAGAAGTGTTTACTCTCATACTAGGATCAGTATCACTGTCTCTCTATGGCTGTTGAACTTCTTCTGTAGAGGCAGGGTTTCCAGAAATGTTTGGATGTTGTTGGAACACTTGTTCTAACTTTAATAGGAGATTTGGAACCGGTTAAACGAGTTCACTTTGTCCGTACTGGTTTCGATTCTGGAGACAAAGACGGTTGACTCGTAAGCCTCCGCGAACGACGGGGTTTCATTTGACTTTCTTCCATGATTGCAGATTAGTCGATCAACTAAAATACAAAAAATGGGAAGTATGTTTCCGAATTAAATGAATTTTAGATGCTTTAGACACAACTTGTTTTTTCAATTTTAAAGAGTCAAGAAAAAACAAAAGATGACTCTAGTCTCCTTCGATTTTTAATGAGCCTGAAGTGACAAGTGCTCAGATGGACCTTTTCCATTAAGGAGTCTGAAAAGGAATGAAAGGTACTGCTCTGGAGATCTAGGTAGAGGGTGTGCCAAACCAATCACAAAACTGCAGAATACGTTTTACGGTACGACAGTCAATCTTCCCGAATGCTATGTTCGGTGCATTGCGATCAGTAGGGCGGCCAACACGACTTCCTATGGATAAAAGGTTTTAAGCCTATAGGGGTCTCCCAATATATACTCGACGGTATGTGGGAGCACAAGTCCGTACTGGCACTTATCGTCTCACAGTGGAGGAATCAACCAAACATCAGTGAGGACAACAGTTACCAGGCTTTGCGACGCCGGAACACGTCTCTAGCCTAGACCTCTATGTTGTGCGTTAAGTTCCAAAGCGTTGTTAGATTCATTCAATTTATTTTAAGTTGATCTTTCTTAGAAGTTTGCCTTTTGGGATCACCACGAGATGTAGATGTAATTCCTAAATGCAATCTAAAGATGATAAGCAAGCTTTTATCTCTTTTCAACAATGAAAATCCTAGCTACAAGGGGAAAAGAAAGACACAATCTTTTCTCAAAGAGCAAAGAGCACACTGTAAATGCACTTTTCCTAAATCAAGTCATACAAACTATCAATATGCAAATGCACATATGCATGTATTTGTTTTCACTTTCTTAATATTGATGCCTAAAAAGAAAGTTGATGTACAAATCTGAATTTGCTTTCAAGTGAAAAACATAAGCAAGCTTCTTTTTGAAATCAAAAAGGTAGAGAAGATTACGACACTCTATTATTTTGAAATAAACACTTGTTTCGACACTAGAAAGTGACAAATTCAAACCAAAGGTAAAAGTAAAAGGTATAATCAACTGTCAACAGCAAACAACCTTTCTCCTAAGATCAAAATCGACACTTACGACAGATCTAAATCCAAGGACAACAGTATGACTATTCTGCTTTTCAATGGAAAACTGTAAATGATGTAACAAACACACAAAGAACATCTACAGTCTTTTTGTACAAAGGAGGCGGAATTAAGGCAAAGAAATGGAGTTTTCAGACAGGTACACACACTGATAACAGGCTGCAAAAATCAGAGATAAAACTGGACAAAATGAAGCAAAGAACCTCAGCTGCACAGGGCAAAGGCTGATCAGCGCACCTGTTGCACAGAGAAACTAAATTGCAGTGCAGGTAGCCCTCTCGGGACCTGCGTTGAAATGCATAACCTCTTCACAGAGCCTGCGCTGGGGCAGAAACGAGACTTCTATCTGGGTTCTGGGTCACGGTTTGCAGTTTAACCTATGGATTTTGGCCGAGTAAAAGCAATTAGTAAGGTACAATCAGAGGGATGATTTAAAGGAGGACTAAGAGCTATCACAAAGGGTAATCAAATCAGTTGTGAATTAGCTGTTTAAATCATAAACAAATCCAGTGAAAGGATTGAAGCAGCAACTACTTTGCATTTGATAATGGAAAATGCAGTTCGATTGCTACTTCTGTGTTTATGAAACAAACAACAAGAGAAACACAAATAAGCTAACTAGACACGATCCCCAGTGGAGTCGCCATTTTTTTGTTGGGAAAATTGTCTACTCAGAACGCCCCTATCCCACTAAGGTGTGATAGTGCCTTAGCAACAAACAAGGAAATCTACTTTCGTATTCTTCTTTACGAATTGTAAACGAAGAGGAATAGGATGAACTAACCTGTGTCTTTCGCTAGTCCTTTGATCCAATCTCTCTTCTCTTTGACAGCTTCCAGCTACCTGCTCCCTTAATTGCCCAGCTTCACCAAGTTCCTGCAAGATCACAGAAGAGGAAAACTACACAAAGACAGGGATTTACATTCATAAATAGCTTAGGATCAGATTTAAGCTAAACATGCATATATAACAAAACATCATTGATACACAAGCATGTAGGAGAAACTCAAATAGTTTTATTGATATAACAAGAAGATCCAGGAGGAGATACAACCAAGTGAGTCCCGATCCAGCATCTAACTCCCCGCAAAGGAATCCCTTCTTCACCTCCAACAAAGCATAAATCACCCAATGCACTGATCTCAATCTCAAAACCAACAACAATTCTCTGCAAAGTACAAAATTCCAGCCTCTGGATCTCTGGGATGAGGGATCCATATATAGATGTATGCAAAGAGGATGAGTCAGATTATGATTTGACTTGTGGCTTCTCTCTGTCAGTTCTTGCTTCCACTTGGAGACTGAGAGCCTCTTACTCATCCTTGGTCAAACTCAGTGAGGCAAGTGTCATTGGGGAAGATTCTGGAAGCTTCCATTGTCTGTCCACCTCGCGGAATGACACTGCCATTTGTCATTTCCCACTCAGCGCACCCTGGTAGTGCATTTAGGTGCGTTGCAATGCACCTAGCTAGTGTACTGGGGTGCTATGCAACGCAGGTAGCTAGTGGAGCAGCTGAAATGATCCTGATTTGACTGATTCTGAGTAGTTTCTGGTGGAGAACTTCCGGGAGAAGCTATAATTGGTTGACCTTGGTCCTTTAGGGGCAGGAACAACACTTTTAGGGACTTAGGATCCCTTGGTTTATGGACATTTCATGCTTAGAGCTGTAAGGCACAAAAATGTCTATAACACTCATCCATTGGGCAATACGGTCAAGGTACTTCAAAGAATGAAACTGACACTATGAAAACTGACTCAAGACTGTCTTGAAAATGACTTAAAAAATGACTCAAGACTTACTTAACTGAAGCAAGTACTTACAAAGATTTTTTAATGGTAGTAGACCATCGAGATTTGAGGGCTTAAAATCATGATGACAACCACCTGCCTACTAATGAAATATGTACAATCATGTGAAGTTGGCCTTCCAACGTAACTAATCCAGTAGATGGCTACTTACTGAAATTTTTCTCTCACTTTCCCCGAGCAGGTAGAACAATGTACATGTAGGCAAATCACAATAACAATTGAAACCAAGGCTTATGCTAATGAACCAAGCAACATTCATCTTCTCTAATGCTTGCAAAATAATTCCGAAGGGATCTTGAAAATCTTGAAGCACTAACTTGTCTTGAGATCCAACAGCGAAAATACAAGTACTCCCTTCATTCTAATTTGAAAGAACAGTTGGTTGCTGATTGATAGGAAGGCATAGAGAAGTATAAGCTTCTTCTATATGAGTGTTGGCTATAAATTCCTCGAGCATGAGAAATTATAACTCAATTTCTGGCATATTGACTCTCTCAGGCTCATATTCCTCAATTTCATAGTCTAAGTCATTCTTAAATCAAAAATATTCTTCAAGATTATCAAACATGAAAGCCATATCATCATCATGAAAGAAAACAATATCTGTTCGCTGATCTATAAATCTAATTTCAAGACTGTCATCCTTTTCAAAAGTGCAAGAAGTTTCACTAACACCTTCTTGACTATGTTAACACTGCAAACCTGCATTAGCTTGGGCTGTAACATGACCTTTTAGGAGTTGATCTATCTCATCTTCAGATAGAGGAGAGAGTACTTTTTGTTTTCTTTTGCTAAAACAATAATTGTTTTCTTTCCCTCCTAAAGTTTGACAAGGATGTTAAATATCTTCATTAATTTCAAGCAAAGGAGTATATAAAATTTCCTCAGACTATTGATTCATTTAATGTGATTCCTGTTGACTATCAAGATGCAAAATTCCTTCATCTTCAAGCAAAGAAGAAACTACTCTATGTTGATTATGATTTTGTGTACCGAAGTGATTGGATTTTTGAGACTGTTGTTGAAGGAAAAAATCAAAGAAGGCTTCAATGATTTCTTCATCATCATGATCTGAATCTAGATCTGAAATAGCTAATTTGACTTTATCACAATCTGAAATTGGAACTTGATTTTCCTGACTACTGTCTTCTGCTATGAGCAGATCTGAAATAAGACCTAGTCTTCCATCATTTTCAATTGTACTAGCATCTTGAACCTGCTGCAAATTTTCTTGAGCATCTTGACAAGTATCCTCTAAACTGTCTTTATGCTGTTGAAATGTATTTTCATACAAGGTTTCCATGATCTCATTGTCCATGAAGTCATCATATTCATAAACTTTCTCAATATTTTCAATAAAACTATAAACATGTTTGTAACAGTTGTGAACTAATATTAAGGATGGACAAGATACTTTATACCTTTCAAAGAAGATGGTATGAAAATATTTTAAACAGTAAATACAAGGAGGCGGCAAAATTTCATACCAAGAGCGGACTTCACCTTCCAGAGTGGCCATGAGTATCTTCATCAAGCAATCTTCAGGAAAATCAACCTTCAACTTGAAAATATGCATGTGAAATCTAACAAGATGTAAAGCAGCATCATTCCTATTATCATCTTTAAACATAGGCAAATTCCTTTGCCAATCTACATTAGGAAGGAAACTTGGAATGTGATCTCAGCTCATGGGAGTATACCTTTGAGCGAAAAAATCCATTTTGATAACAAGGAATTTACCAAGAAATTCTCCAGGATACTAGTTCTTGAAGAGTAGAGTTGCCATAAAAATTCTCAACCTTGGGATTCTTCGACACTGGAGTTGCCAGGTTAATGTTTTTTACCTTCCAATGTCTGATCGTTGTCCATCATCAACAATCAGATCTAAACTTGATACATTTTGCTGAGGAACATAAAACCACATTCCCCAATGGAGTCGCCACTATGTTAGAGCCTAGATTAACCTCAGGCTGAAGAAGGCAATCCTAGGATAACCATAAACCAAGCTTAACCTAGTAACTAACCCTACTAGGTCGGGAGAGCGCTCTCTTCTTGTGAATCTCGGTCAAGAGGATTGGATCAGATATGGATTTTAGGCTAGGTATAGTAGCTCTAGGGTTTTTTGATTGATTTTGTTGGTTTTGTTGCTGGATCAAATGGATCAGGCAGCTTTTGGTCCAGGAAATCAAGTCAAGAATGCAGGGTGTTCTATGGGGCAAGGTGGGTAGGTGTTTTGGCACTTGGAATTGAGTGATATGGTAGGTCTAAGACTGGTGAGGGGCCAAGGAGGGCATTCAAAGATCATGTGTCCTTCTCAAACAGTAGAAAACATAAAAACTAAATGGTTTCCCAAGGCAGAGCATTGTAACCAATGTATTCTACCTATTTATCTTGATATCTGGTGCGCTCCAGTATTGCAGCAAGAATGCTGCAACTCATGGGGCTTCCTTCTTTACCTTTATCAACCCGGTAGTTCGTAACAAACTTGGAAGCGACGGTGCTGTATGCACAAGTACTAGCTCTTATTGTAGGCTATCACTTGATTAGCTGACGCAAGTTCGCTAGGAGCTTAAGACAACTTCTATGAGTTCTAAGAAGAAGCTTTTACTATCATGGAAGAAATCTAACTCTACAGGGGCTATTCTATTTGCAAAAAGAGAAAGAAAACTGAAATGAAACACAAACCCTAGAAAACCCTAACAAACCCTAATTTTGCAAGAAAAAAGATGGGAACTACTGAATGGGTGCCATTAACTACTGAAAAGGTAAATTGCATTTATTCAAGCTACTTCTGAATATAAATGAGAAGAAATCATATTTTTGATACTTTTGAGTATTTTTATGTGGAATTATTATGCTTGTGATTTGACTAGTGGTGACTATGCAGAGGTTTGGTGGCAAAGGAAGATGGAGTTGGATTTTTCAGATGGAGAGGAAGGTGTGGAGAGGTCCTAAGAAGCACCTAGTACCTTTCTGGAGACTTCCATTGTGATCAGACTTCGAAAAATCACTCGCATGAACTTCTAAAGGAGGCTACATGGGATCTACAGGAGTTTCTATTGGAGGATCTATAGGAAGAGGCCAAAAGTGGTTTCTGGAGGTTTGAAGGTGGAAACAATGATGGGAAAAGGGGCATGAAGGCTGGATGAAGGTTTGGAAGGGTCTAGGACTCTATTAATGAAGATCAGGAGTGAAGGAGATGGTTGGATTTGTTCAAAGGTCAAGAAAGCAACTTTGCACAAAAACGCAGAAATTAGGGCAGGTTGGCGAAATGTGGTGAATGAGTGGGGAAATATTGAGAGATGAACTGAAACAGGTTGTGCTATGGAAGATTGATAAGCTGGAATGTTCTATAAGTGAGCTGCACACTTACTTCTCAAAACTGACCCAAGCAAGAACTGAAAAACAGAGTTTTGTCTATTTTAACCTAAAATCTGACCTAAAACCAGAAAAGTGCTGAACATAACTCTATGATAGAAAGCTATGCAAGAAATCCATGGTAAATGAACATGAAATGGTCTAAGCATGTGAATCCAAGAAAATATCAACTTCTCCAACTCAAAACATCACACTAGCAATTGCATGAAAGGCAAAAACTGTGTTTTCGGTGGCAACAATAGTGCCTTGACCTCAAATCATGGCTCCAAGGAGGGAGAAAGGAGATCAAGACCAGATGGTAGGAATTTTGGATCTTTCTCTGTTACTACAACAAATTACTTAAGCAACTTGAAGCAAGAACAACTAATTTAACCATCAAAAGAAACCTATTTTACCAAAGCAAGATTTAACCTAAACAACAGAAATCATCTTATGAATGCAAGAAAAAAGCATATAAATACACAAAGGAGGTGCTGGGAAACTTGGGTTGGGCCCTAACCCAAGAGCTTCAGCCCTCTAGGAAAGATCAGTGCTGGTTCAAAACTGGATTCATCTTCATTGATAAAAAAATAGTAGTTACATCACAAAATTGTCTTCAAAAAGAGCTCGAAAATGAGCTGAGTACAAGGCTACACAAAAGTGCGAAAATAGACTATGAAATGGATAACCTATTGAGGCTTGAAGCCTTCTTATTTATACAAGTGGGGACTCCCAACAGTCCTCCTAAACTTAAGGAACTCGGCTGCCTAAACTGAAGATAACAACAGCTCTACTAGACTTGCTCGGCTGCCCCTTTGGATCATCATTGTGGGCCTTTGTACTCCGAGCTGCTGGTGGAGAACTCGAGGAAGGGGTCATTAATGTAGGAGACACCCCTCCTATAAGTCTCTAGCACTATTTCCTCGAGTTTGGTTGCCAATCTGCTCATAAATTTCTTGTCCTTGTCCAAAAATGTCCAAAAATCTACAATAAACACTCATTAGAATGTTACACTAAAAAATGTCACCATGACTATTTGCAGTTAGTATGGCTCCATCCACTGTCATACTATCCTCCTTGGCAAGTCTCATGCCTCTGATCTTCATGTCAAACTTCAAGAAAGAGAGAAAAGTCATTTAAAGTCAATTATCTCTGGTACGCAGTTTCTCTTAGCCTTACCTGCGTGTACGCAACCCAAGTTTATAATGCCTGCGTACTTGTACACTCTGTATGTAAAGGGGTGGGTGCGTACCCTTGTAAAGGTCAAAAGGCGCGAGTTTCATCTTAAAAAAGTTACTTGTGGTCATTTCTAGAGTCTTCTAGAAGCTTGTTTGACGTGTATGAAGCGCCTCCAGATGGTTCATGTATCCCTACCAAAGAGGAACTTATCCCATCAAGAAGGGAGCTATCCCATCCAAAGAGGGGCTTATCCCATTCATGGTGGACTTGAATAACTTCCTCTAGAACACTATAAATACAGGCATTGGGACAAAGGGAGGGGAGGTTGAAAGCTGAACATTCCTAAGGGTAGATGTTGCTGGAATTAGGACTTCCTTGTAGAAGCTTGTGAGGAGAGATTACCATCTTTGCTTGTTTCATTTGGAAGTGGGTGAGCTGATCAGAGTAAAGGAGAACTCTTGTGGACCCTGGGAAGGACCTGCACAACACCAAGGCTCAGGTTGTAATGGTTCCTTTTGTTACCTTTTAATACAAATTAGTCCATTCTTCTCAACAATTTGTTATTTATGAGTTGTTTCATATACCCCTTGGTCTATATGTTAAATATGTTTTATTTTATGTGATATTCAGGTGCTATTTAATCGTTTGATTGTTAGTGAATGCAGGTTTCGAAGGGAAGGAGGAGCTCATCCGGATCAACGAAGCTGGACTACTACAACAACGTTGGATTACAGTTAGGATCTAAACACTTGATTTCTCATATTGTAAAGGCATATTTAGTGAAGGATTGCTCTTATTTGTCTTGTTTGTCACTAGAAAGTCTTAGGCTTCTAGGGAGGTCGGTTGTGTCCGCACTAACGACTCTTTCCGCATGACAAAATGGCGACTCCACTGGGGAATCCATGAATGTGTTTGAGTTATTTTTGATTTGATATTTTGGTCTGAGAAAAATCGCTTATTTTCTTATTTTTGGCTGTCTAACTGTGTATTTGGGTGGGTTAGCTTAGAGTCAATTTAGATTTTTATTTTTCTTAGCTTTGCCAGCAGTACGCAGTCTCTGAGTTAGGCACAATGCGGACTTGTACGCACTGAGTCTTTGTGCACAGGGTGTACCGACGCCTGTGTCAACAGATCACCTGCGTACCCCTGTCAAATTTGAGAAAATTTCATTTTTCCTCTTTTTTCTCTTTAGATTTTGTTTTTAATTGGTTTTTACTACCCAGATCCATTAGTTTACTGTCAGAGATCTTCACCTGAACTTGTCCCGTTAGTATCGAGGGTTTTGATGGAATTCATAGGGATTTTGCCTTAGGGTTTGATTTTTAACTGGTCCTGTAGTGACTTTGGCGTTAGAGGTTGTCGAACTTTGGATCTCCTTGGTTTTGATCAGTCCTCTTAGGAGTCGGGCCTGTCATAGAAGTCACCCTTGTGGGAGACCTACCTTTGTGTCTTCTCTTTGCGAATCTCGAAAAGTTTGTTTGTTAAAGCCTTGAATTTCATTCTTGAGAAAAAATAACAAAAAGATTTCGATTTTGGTTTTTGATTAGTCTATGATTCTACATGAACTGATCCTTAGTTGCATTTTGACTGAGTAAAACATCCGGGAATTATCCTTGTAGGCTTTTGTCCTCATAATTTTTTGCTTTTAGGTAAATTTACTTTTAATTTGCTTTTGAGTGAATTTGATTTGATTGTCTTAGATTTGTTAAATTTCGTTTGATAAATAGTTTTTACATGCTTTATTAATATAGAAAAAACACAAAAAATTCTTTTGGAAAACGTTTGCTTTGGTAGCATTTGTAGTCTTCTGGGAGAAAAAGAAAATTTTCGTGAAGTAATTAGTGGTCATGAGTTGTGTGTTTTGAAAAGATAAAGAGATTGTTTCTTTGATTGTCTTTACTAAGAAAGTAGTTTTCTATAAAATTTGCATTTTCCAACTCTCTTAGTTAGGAGATTCATTGAAAAAGAAAAGTAGTGTAAATCATCTTAGGTGCATCTTTGTAGTGGTTGCGAGTCGAGTCTACACACCACCAGTTTCATCTCCACTACGATTTTGTCTTTAAGAAAAACCATAAAATTAACGCTTAAAGTAAAATCAACTTAGTAACTTTTATTTACTAGGGCTCTGAAACACCAATTTAGATCAGGCTAGTGTCTTGGAGTAGGAGAGTAATTAACTCTCCAAGACAAAAAAACCAAACAAGTAGCTTATCTTGTGATAGAATAAATCCAATTGTTTCATTTGTACTCTGGGAAAGCTCCTCTTAAAGGAGAAGCACGAGCTCGTGTCCGAACCATTGAGGGGATCAATCCTCCCTCGTTGGGAACGACGCCAGACACGCACGTATTACAAATGGTAAACCTCGGATTAACCATTGTCGAGGAGCCAGGGGTCACTTGTCGGTAAACCTTGGATTATTGTCAAGGAGCCGGCAAGGGGATTGAGCTTGATACTCTGCCCTTGCGTGCTGTCAGAGTGTAGACTGTTCCCCTAGGTGCATTTGTTGCTATTGGTAACCTTAGTAACCATTATCTTTAGGATTCTACCGAGGTGACGGTGGAGGGAAGATCCCACTGTACCTGGAGCAGACGTCGGCTAGACTCACTTGGATTTTCCGGGGGGTTCACTTCACTCGAGACGGTTAAAGTGGAGGAACTTGTGCCAGTCTATTCATTAAGTAGGTTGCTGGGGTAACTGTTCCACCCGCCACTTCTGTACTGAATCCGGCGATGTTGGGTTTCATCTCCAACTAGCGTTTTTGGTCCGGAAGGCTACTGTTTGTGCTTGGTTTGATGCCCTAGATTATTTAAGCATGTGATTCAAATTTGTTTGGTTCTTTAGAGACTTTAGGTGGTTTGTTTTGAGATTTTACTTTGTTTGCATGTGCAGTAGTTAAAAGTTTTTAACTGTGGCGGAATTACCGAGACAGTCCCGTCGACTTCGGGGCAAGTCTCCTGAGGTTGTTTCTGTGGTCGAATTGTTGAGGAAATCCCGTAGACTTCGGGGTGAACCTCCTCAAGATGTCCCAAGTCATTACGAAGGTTTAAAGGTCCTTGTAACTCCTAGTGGCAGTAAAGTAGGTTCACCTGAAGAAGGAGAATCGTCATTGGTAGTCCATCCAGATTACCAAGGTCTAGAAACAGGTTATAATCCTGAGGCAGTTGCAGTTTCCGAGCTTGCTGGTAGTTTTTCATCTACTAGTGATATAGGTGAAGAACCTAAAGTATCTGAACCTGTTACTCCAACTTCTAGTGCACCAGATTCACCTAGGGTAGAAAGAGTCATCACCGAAAATCTTCCTACTGGTTTGATAGCTATTGAAGAACTTGCTCCAGAGGAAGAATTAGGCGTATCTATCCTTGAAGACCAACCTACTATTGATCTAAGAGAGCGTGAATCTATGTTTTACAGTCCTCCTAGAAGTACTACTTGGTACCTTTCGTTAACCAATTATTTAGAAAACTCAGGGATAAGTTTTTCTCCACCTCGTACTCCTTTTCCACCTGGAGGTATTTATACTCCTGTAAATATGTCTGGCCAATCGTCCGTGTTCACTCAATCTCCTGAATCTTACTTGTACGACAGTCCTTCTGTTCCCTCCGGGTATCAGTCACTTTCTGGTACCTTTGCGGGAGCATCTCCTCAGCCCATTGATCATGGGTTATTAGCTGGAAACAATGGTAATAAACTGTTGGGTGTAGGGGACATTTACATGATGTCAGGTTCAGTTCCCAGTTCTCAACCTCAAGGTGGCCAACTACTGCTTGGGGGGCAACCTCAAGGTACACAAATTGCGTCTGGGGGGCAACCTCAAGGACAGTATGTACCCATAGTACAATACATGCCTCAAGGTCAACCCCAACCTAAATATGTACCCCAGGGTCAACCTCAGTATCAATATTTATCTCAAGGGTATCAACCTCAAGGTCAAGGTCAACCTCAGTATCAGTATTTACCCCAAGGTTATCAACCTCAAGGTCAATACTTGAGTCAAGGTTATCAACCACCTCAAGGTCAGTCATATGTTCAAGGTATGGGAACTGTGCCTTTCAGTTATCAATCCTATCCTCAATTCGGTTATGGATCTCAGTATCCTCAACCTGTTACGGGTCAATACCCCGGAATGATAGTGTGGGATCCATCACAAGGTCACAGGTGTTGCAGCCAAGTATACAGTTGTTACCTCAAACTGGACAACCCGTAGTTTCTGGTTCACCCCAGCAACCGCAACCTGTCCAGTCAAATATTCAAACTTCTGTAACTTCGGTAGTTACTCAGCCGCCAATTGCACCTAGTACTCCATCTCAAACGACTGCTGCAACTACCGCAACATCTACCACACTTACTTCTGGAGTATCGACATCTCCGGTTTCTACTGTCTCTGCAACCACTCCTCAGACATCTTTACTGTTGTCCGGATCTACGATTCAAACCACGGTCCAGATGCCTGTAGGGCAGCCTGGTTTAAGTACTGTTGTAACAAGTCAACCTCAATTTACCTATCAATAGTACCAGGGACAGTACCAATTCGGTCCTGCTATCCAACAACCGGTTTACCAGTATCAACCGTATCCTGGGTACACTTATCAATAACCTCAACAACCCCAGTATGGTCCGGTTAATCCTGGTTTTCCAGGAGGATATAATATCCCGAATGCGATTCCTGTTCCAAGTTATCCTAGATATCCTCCTCCTGGGACTGGTCTTGTGACCCAAAGTTTTAGGGATCCTAATCGGCAATTACCGTTTATCGCAACTTTGGATTTACCAGACCTGACGCGCCTAACAAACGATCCAATACAATATCTTCCGTTCTGGCCGCCAATGCCAAATAATTTGCCCAGTGATATACCCAAGTTCGAAGGTAAGTCTGGAGAGGATCCGTCCAATCACGTGATGACTTACCACCTCTGGTGTGCTTCAAATTCCATCTCGGATGATTCGATCCGCTTACGTCTTTTCCAACGTACGCTCATTAGTCTCGCGGCCAAGTGGTACATTGAGTTACCACGGGCCTCTTTTTACAATTTTAGTCAGTTGGCTACCTCGTTCCTAACTCATTTTCAGTTGCCGGTCAGATACGATAACGGCACGGAGCTATTAACTTCATTAAAACAGTCGACCTCCACTTATATTTCCGATCATATTCATGAATGGAGACGTCGACGGCGATTAGTGAAAGTTTTTATTCCGGACCAAATCTTAGCTGAATGGCTTGTAAAATCATTATTACCGAAGATTACTGAAGATGTAGCTAAGGCCGGAGTAGTTACTGAGGAGCAAGTCATTTCTCAAGCTCAGTACCTTGACTTAGTTTACACTCAGTCGGGTACGTTGCATGAGAAGATCCCGGATCTTCCTAAGTCGAATCAAATCGCTGCTGCTCCTTCGGGGTCTCATGCTGCTGATGGCATGATTGGTATGGTGAATACTAAAAGTAAGAATAAATCCTCAAAGAATTCTTCTCCAATAATAACCTTACCAGACTCCCCGACAGGAGAGTCTTCTCCTGAAATTACCGCCGACATTCACGCTGTAGAGTCATCTACGGCTAAATCAAAAAACAGTGGTAAGAAGAAAGGCAAGAAGAAGGATAAAGAAGACAAGGCTCCAAAGGAGAAAAAAGAGAAGTCGGAATCTAACGACGAAAAGCGCAAACCTCGCTATCCTTGTTTAATTTGTGAAGAAGATCATTTCACAAGAGATTGCCCTCATCGGGCGGAGGTTGTGAAAATCGTTAAAGGTTCCCCAACTCCTGCTGTTTTGAAAGATCCATTTCCAAAGCAGGAGAGTAAAATGATAGGTTCTTCCTCGAGTGCCAGTGAAGAACCCATATTGATGATGTCTCATGTACGGATTGCGACTCGATCACAAGATTATGGTAGTAAAAGTCTTGTTGATGGATCGAAAGAAGCAGAATATTCTCGTTCAAATCCATCAACCTCAGCTCCCGGTTCCGATCCACTACAGATCGAGAAACCTAACCCTGACTTAGTAATAAAACCGCCCACCAAGAGTGTACTTCGAAGGTCTGCTTTCAATCCACATGCGAGAGCGGCCCAGAATTACAACATTGTTGAGGATTTAGCTGTTTCACCCTCAGCAATGTCGGCTTTAGAAGTGTTGCAATCATGCCCAGCACAGAGAAAATTTCTTTTGTCGGCTATAGGAGCTGTTGATGTTCAGGACCCGAACCTGATAATCTTTGATCTAGAAAATAGTACACCTCGTCTCCCTCATCAGATGGCTTTCCAGATTCCAGTGATAGTCAAAAACAGGCCTATTCATCGCACTGTAATTGATGAGGGAGCTTCCACGTGTATTATGTCGATTCAGTGTTGGAGATCACTTGGTTCTCCTTCACTGAACCAATCCCCGACGATTCTTAAGGCCTTTGATGGCCGTGGGTTCCATCCGTTTGGCATCCTATAGGATTTTCCTATAGGGGTTGAAGGAAAAACCGTTAGTCTGGATGTGGAGGTGGTTGATGCCCCTCTAGACTACAACCTTATTTTGGGTCGCAGTTGGTCTTACGCTATGACAGCGGTCGTGTCATCGGTCTTCAGAGTTATAAAGTTTCCACACAATGGTAAGATCGTGACAATAGACCAGCTGGCTTACTTTTCATCCGACCCAGCCTCTTCAGAAAGTATCCAGCATGTCGGTAAAACGACTATCCCTTACAAGGATGTTGGTGTAGGATTAGTTAAAGATTCCGGTTTACTGGGAACTTTTCCTTTCCCTCCAATCAACGCAGACCCTTCATTCGCAACCATTCATATGATTACTTCAGACACTATTATCTATGATGATCCTTGGATTGTCCCATCTGAATCTGAGATAGACTCATTCGGTAATGCAATGCCTTTGAGTCCATATGAAATTGCTTATGAGGCCGTGAAGTCTTTTTCCAACTCAAGTTCAACCCAATCCGCCCAAATGAATGTGGTCCGTGAGGAATCACTTTTCACATCGACCTCAGAACGGATAACGTTTCCTGAAGATGTGTCATCTGACGAACAACTTCGCGAAATCCTAAGTGTAGACGATCTACCATGGGAAGATCTTCATCATAGATCTTCGTTTTTACCTGAGGGTGATGACTTTGAAAATGATTTTTCATCAATTTTTACAGCTTAATATGTCAAGGATGCTCAGGATCCCATGAAACATCCTGATTCAGAGTTGAATTTGGGAAACATTTCCCAAACTATTGCCATTGACATCTCAGTTAAAACCGGAGTTATTGAAAACATTCATATAGGTGCCTCGTGTGCAGATGACGAAATTCAAACATACAAGGTCCTATTTCAAGAATTCCGCGACGTGTTTGCCTGGTCCTATGAGGAAATGCCAGGAATTGATCCCTCCATTGTTGTTCATGAAATCAATACCTACCCGGACGCTAAACCCGTTTGGCAACGTCTGCGTCAGATACACCCTAGGAAAGCAGCTGTGTTGTGGGGAAAAGTATCCGATGCGGATGACACTAACCCTTTCTAAAGGTGACAGACTTTAGCAACAACTGAATGACAAAGTTTTCATGTTCATCTTTATGAAAGCACAGAGAGAATAGAAAGAGGATCAACCAACCTGGTGTCTTGCGCTTAGTCGATCCTTGTCCTTCTCGCTTTGTATCCCGTTCCCAACTCTTTACTCTCCAAGCCGATCCAGGTACACACAGAATCTGCACAACAAAAGGGAGCAAACTACGAGATACAAGCAATCATAATTGAAGCATGGATTAGGTTGCATCAAATATACATGTAAACACAAAAGTATCTATGTAAAACAAGTATATAGAAGAACATGCAAACTTTATTGATAGAAAGTAACAGGGTTCCAGAGGAAGTTACAACCAATGATGTTGGCCCCAATCCAGCAGCACCTCCTCGGCAGCAAGAACTCTCTTCTTCACCTCTAGTAAAACAATCACCCAATAATCCTGGCAGTATACCAACAGCACCTCCTTGCTTATACCAAAATTCCAGCCTCTTTAGACCTCATAGAAGAGCTCTATATATAGGAGAGAAGAAGAAAGGATGAGTCAGCTTGAGACTGACATGAAGCTGCCTTGTGTCCTCTCCCTCTTCAGTTAATCTTCAGTTCTTGAGTCCACTTGGAGATCCTTGCTTACACATGGTGATCAAGTACCTCTTACTCATCACAGGGCGAATCTCATGAACCAAGTGTCAGTTTGGAAGCTTCCTGGGCAGTTGACACCTTGCAGAATGACTGTGCCACTTGGCCAATCTCGCCCAGCGCAGGTAGCCTTCATTAAATTTGACTTCCAGCGCAGGTACAAGGAGGGACAGTTGCATTCCAGCGCAGAAGCTCAGTGGAGCAGCTGACATGATCCAAAATAAGCCTGTTTTGAAGTGTTTTCAGGTGGAGAACTGATTGGAAGTGCTGTTGTTTGATGACCTTGTTCTTTTAGGGGTAAGAACAACATGTTTAGGGACTGAGGATCCCTGTGATTATTGACATTTCATGCTCCATGATGCGAGGCACAAAAATGTCTATAACAGTTGCCCCCTAAAGTATGAGGCCGTTTATCGGGTGAAATGCTTTATCTAGAGGGTCTGAAGTTCATTCCAATGCTAAGGAGGCGCCCTGTAATACAATACAATACAATACATTATTTTTCATTCTGTTTTCATGATCTAGCTGAGGCGGGCATTCCCATGCTCAGCTTTATAAATACATTTTGGTACATAGAACAGACGATCGTCTGATGGTAGACTGATAATTTTCTGCTGAAATTATCATCCTTTGAGTAGGATGATCATCTGTTGCAACGATGTACATGACAAATGCTTTTATATTTCCTGAATATGTATCGCAGCCCGGATGGATGAAACTAGATCCGGGGTCTTCAAACTCGTTCGATCTTCACTCTAAGTACAAGTCGATCCATGTGAGAATTTCGCTGAAGTCGAACATGGAAAGACATCGCTTGATTACCGGTCAATGATGAAAACCGTTAACAAGCGCGAGAGGAATCACCGATAATGATAATGACCCTCAAGGTACTGCAGTACAATTCACGTGGCGTGAATAAAGGACTTGGCGTCGAACGCCACGCAAAATCTTCTGGTCGAAGGTCATTGATGTATACCTGTCGCCGGAAGTGAGAAACTTGCCATTGAGGCATGCAAGCTTCAAAGTACTGATGGGGTTGTTCCTAGATCAACTTCTTGGATAATGAGCTGAAGTCGAAAAGAAGCGATCCGTCAAAGGAGGGCCTTAATGAATCCCACATCAATGACATGGAACGGAGCTAATGATTTTAGTGGAGGTGAAAACAAACTGTGACATATGATTCAGGGTGGCGATCATGAATGGATGAAGGATAATGTATGGCAGTGGATGGGACACGGTTGACACTTTCAGAATGACCCCTCTTGAACATATAACGACACTGATGCGATGGATCGGTAGCATTACCCCAAATGTGGATGGTTTGGCGAGGACCATGGCGATGAGACCGGTGAATGAAACAACCCAACCCGATGTGGTACGGAAGAAAAGTGTCATGTTCAAGAGTGACTTGCTACCATTAAACTTTGATGTTCTCCCAATTTCTCCCCAGTCATTTCTGACCAGTACCTCTTTATTTTTGTCAAGCTTGAGGAGGATAACATATGCTTGTTCTATAACCTGCCCTTCGGGCAAGCCCATCGCTATGATTTAACGAGCCTAGCGATAGGGAAACTTGTTCTCGTCTAAAGACAAGTTTGTCGCTATTTAATCATTTTAACGAGTCTAACGACAAAGAAAACTCGGTCCTTTTCATTTTTAGAGAGTCTGAAAAGGTACAGAAAGTTAACTCCATAATTCCTTTTTCTTCATCTAATCCCTTAAGTCCGAAAAAGTATAAAACAATACAGAAGGGATGAGTTTTCGATTGTTTTAACGAGCCGAACAAAACAAGCGCTCGATCTTTTTGTGCAATAATCCCTCAGGTCCAAAAAGATTAAAATCTAGAGGAGGGATAGCTTTCCGGTCGCTTTAACGAGCTGGAAGGCCAAAACTCGGCAAACTTTTCATATTTTACGAGTCAGTGAAAAGAGCTCAAAGAAGACTCGTCTTTTGAGGAACGAGTGATAAACAGGGATAGCAGCAGATTCCAGGTACAGGTTGGAATTTTCCAATCACGGCAGTGTCACAAGGATGGCTAGGTGAAATCACTCTTCGCAGCTGTTTCTCAAAAGAGGTAAACACACAAATGGAGGTGAATGATCGGCCAAATGAAAAGTGGAGGTGACGGTGCACAAACACGACCAAGGCTTTTATGGCTGATGAATTTACGATCTCAAAAGGTTATTTACCGGTTCATTTTTTCTGAATGAGCTTGAACTCTAAAGGAAAGCCTGCTCATAAACTTATGTTTATTTTTTAACGAGCATGAACTATGCGCTAAAACTGCTCGGATCTCGCATGCCCCCAGCATCATAATAACGCATGTCAAAGGAGGGTGCCCCCCAAGCTTCATTGCATTCAACTTGGTGATTGGAATGAAGGTTTACCTTTGAATTTTGAAAAGGGGATTTGTTTCATTTTTTAATGAGGTTGAAAGAGTAAAAGAACTATCCTCATAACTCCTTGTTTCATTTTTTAATGAGGTTGACACGAGATAAGAACTGTCCTCGGATCTTCATTTTTTAACGAGGTTGACCTGAGATAGGAACTATCCTCGGGGCCGACAAAATATCTAGGAATCTTCCGAATCCAACCAGAAGATTGGATTAGATTTCATTTTGTAGGTTTCCACTGTGGCCACTTCCACCAGATTGCTTGTAGGCGGTAGGGCGAAAGTACCCATTAAGACAGGGTCTTTTAGGAAACCTACTCCGATATTTTTGAAAAAATGATTCCTTGCATGGATCATTGGAATGCTTCCTGTAACTTGTGAACTGTTGGGGAGAAAAGTTTGTTGGTCGACGATTGTAATTCCTTCTTGGGAGGGAAATGCAATCCTCCTGAAATAGGTCGACACAACCGCGGCCATGGCATAGATCCAGGGCCTTCCTAGTAGGATGTTGTAATCGAGGTTTCCATCAATTACTTCAACATCAATTCCTACTGTTTTGCCCCCCAGTTCAACTTGCAAGTTACTTAAAATCCCGTATGGAGTGTATGATCGTCCATTGAATGCTTTTAACGTCGTTGACGATTTCGACAAGGGTGGTGAGCCTAATTCTTTCCAGCAACTCATCGACATAAGACATGTAGATGCCCCCTCATCAATGATTGTTCGATGAACAGTTTTGTTGAGGGCTTTCACTTGAATAAGGAAAGCTAGTTGAGCTGGTAACTGAGGGTCATATCCTTTATGGTCAAAGGCCACAAGATTGGAATCCATTGGGCCAATCCCACCTATTGCTGATAATAAAGCTTGCTCTTGGGAGGGGTGATTTTGTGGTACCTCAAGTGTCGACATAGTGGACGGCGATTGGGCTAGGTCCTTTACTATATTGTAATTCTGTGCTCCTTTGTCACGAGGATTAAATGTCGATTTGTGTACTACTCCCTTTGGTGACTTTATCATTGGCTCAAGAACGATGGGTGGCACAACTTTGGTCAAAGCTGTCGTCGAACTACTAGGTTGTTCATTAGCCTTGTTATTCGACAGCCATGGATTCCCGTAATCTTTATTCCTTGTCAAAGCATTATTCTGCTGCTTTGAGGTAGACAACATAAGCACTTGGGATCGGGAAACATTTTGATTAGCAACCAGATTTTGACCAGGATTAGGAAACGGATCAGTCAACACCGCTGAGGTTTTCGGACTCTTAAAGAATCTTTTAAGCTCAGCTTTGCATGGACAATCTGCTGTCCAATGATCCTCATCGCATATATGACACCCCGAAGGGGGTTTCCCTTTTCTCCCTTTCTTTTTCTTCTTGTCTCCTGGTTGCTTCAGTTGTTTGCCCTTGTCGTCCGACACGGCACTTACTTCCGAGGCAAGAAGTTCTTCATTTGCATTTTGATTCGAAGTCTTACGGGTTTTCTTAGACGAATCCCGTGTTGACTTTGCATTTGCAGTGCCAATCACACCATCGCCGGCATGAGAGTCACTATTTGATCTAGGAGGGGGAGGAATTGAAAATTCCGGTCTAGGGGCGTCAGGTATCTTGTCATAGAGCGTGCCAGACTGAGTATATACTAAGTCTAAATACTGGGCACGAGCAATAACTTGCTCCTCTGTTACGACGCTTCCCTTGGCCACATCTTCTGTTATAGCAGGAAGAAGCGACTTTATAAACCACTCAGCTAAAAGCTGATCTGGAACATAAGTCTTTACCATTCTGCGACGATGACGCCACTCATGTATATGATCTGATATATGTGTGGCCGTTGTCTGCTTGAAATTGGTCAAGATCTCTGTTCCAGTTTCGTACCTTATAGGTAACTGAAAGTGTGTTAAGAAAGTCGTGGCTAGGGAACTAAAATTGTCGAAAGAGGCTCTAGGTAACTCAATATACCATTTAGCCGCCGGACCAGTCAATGTCCTCTGGAAAAGGCGAAGCCTTATCGAATCATCATTCAAGGTATTCGACGAACACCACAGATGGAATGTCATCACATGATTCGACGGGTCTTCGCCAAGATTTCCATTGAATTTAGGAATGTCCGAAGGAAGTTTGTGAGGAATCGCTGGCCACCAATGGGCATAGGCGATCGGATCGTTCGTCAATCGATGTAAATCTGGTAATTCTAGAGTTGCCATGAATGGCAACTGCTGATTCAGGTTTGGTGAGGCGTACCCAGGATATGATGGAATCGCCTGAGCAGTAGGCCTTTGCATACCAGCATAATGCAACTGATGTTGATATGACTGATATGGCTGGTGGGCTTGGCCACTATAAAGTGGTTGATTTAACCCGTTCTGAATACAGGGTTGCCCACTATTCGTAAAGATCTGTTGTTCAGATCCCTGGTACACTTGTTGAAACTGAGGTTGTTGGTATTGCACCATCCATGGTTGCGAAGCCATGTTTTGCTGTGCGATACTAACCGACGGACCAAGATGCGGGGTTATGGTTCCCGTTTGTATCTGTGTCGTCCCGGCAGTTGGCGATTGTGGTTGTGTTGCAGGGTCAAGGGGCTGTTGCATTACAACTTGGGGTTGACATACAACAGGCATCGATTGAACTTGCGACACGGTTACAATTGCTGGCGTCGTCAGGATGCTAGACATAGGTACACATTGTTGCATGGAATATACAACTCTCGGTTGTTGGGGCAACATAGGCACCCAACCACTCGTCGTAACTTCAGTCAAACCTGAATGCGGTTGAAAACTGCCGTATGGGTATCCTCCCGGAGGGGGAAGTGAAAGGGCATATTGCCCCCCATACGGTAACAATCCGGAGCTCAAGGGTATAGATTGCCTTTGAGGACTGGATGGTCCAAACTGATTTCCAAAGGGATCAATTTGTCTAGTTTCAACATAAGAATTACCGGGTATTATACCGGAAGAACAAACTGGAACAGACCAAGTTGTCATAATAGTCCCTGGGTGGACTCCTTCTAGCTGTTGAGAGCTAGTCGGGACAGCTAGTATGCCGGCAAACATCGTCGGAGTGACAACAGGAGCTTCTGCTGTCGCCGTGTCATTTGGCACAGTCCTAGATGTCGACGGTTGCTCAGACATTTTAAGTCTATCCAATAAACTGCCTAACGATTCTACAGGAACTTCCACTGGCGATGGACAAACTTCTGATGTAGAAGGAAAAAGAGTGATGCCTACTCCAAAATGAGTTGGAGTATTTGCTTGCTAGTCCTCTACGATTTCCTCTATTGCAATCAGACCAGGAGGAAGAGGAAGACCGTCAGGTCCGTAAAAGATTTCTGGTGCCGAAGAAGGGGTTGCTTCGACAACGACAGTTGTTTGAGCAACAAGACTCTGTGGACCGGTTTCAGATGGAACTGGTTCAGTTATGCAAGTACTTGTTCTCAGACTAGGATCAGTACAACTGTCCCTCTGTCGCTGTTGAACTTCTTCAATAGAGGCAGGGATTCCAGAAATATTAGGAGTGACCAGAATCTCAGATGTAGTTGGAACTGTTGTTCTAACTTTAATGGGAGATTTTGACCCGGTCAAGCGAGTTTGCTTCGTCCGTACTACTCTCGATTCCGGAGACAAAGACGGTTGACTCGCGAGTCTCCTCGAACGACGGAGTTCTAATTGACTTTCCTCCACGGTTGCGGATTACTCGATCAACTAAAATACAAAAAGGGGAATTATGTTTCCGTATTGAATGAATTTTATTAGATGCTTTTAGACACAACTTTGCTTTTTCATGTTTTAAGAGTCGAGAAAAAGCTAAAGATGACTCTAGTCGCCTTCGATGTATTAACGAGCCCGAAGTGACAAATGCTCGGTTGGACTTTTTCAGTTATAGAGTTTGAAAAAGGCCAAAAGAAACTGCTCTGGAGATCTAGGCAGAGGGTGTGCCAAACCTTTCGCGAAACCACAGAATACGTTTTACGGTACGGGTGGTCGATCTTCGTGAATGCTGTGTTCACTGCATCGCGATCAGTAGGGCGGCCGACACGGCTTCCTAAGGATAAAGGATAAATGCCTATAGGGGTCTCCCAATATACGCGACGGTACGCGGGAGCACAAGTCCGTATTAGTGCTATCGTCCCTCAGGAGGAATCACCCACCTTCGTAGAGATCGACAGTCACTACGTTTAACGACGCCGGAACACGTCTCTACCTAGACCTCTACTGTGAGCGTTATGTTACAAAGCGTTTTTAGATTCATTCAATATATTTTAAGTTGATCTTGTTTAGTAGTTTGTCTTTCAGGATCACCACGAGATGTATTGGTACAAATTCCTAAATGCAGCTAAAATGATAAGCAAGCTTTACAATCTTTTTAGCTTTGAAAATCCTAACTACTGAGGGGAGAGAAAAACATTATCTTTCCACACAGAGCACAAAGCACAAACTAATGCACTTTCTCCTAGATCAATCACGCAAACTTATCAAAAATGCAAATGAAAGATGCATGTATTTCTTTTCTTTTCCCTTAATGTTGATGTAAGACAAAAAGGAAACTGTCGTATAATTTTCGAATTCAATTTGAAGCGTAAACAAACAAGTTTTGTCTAAAATCAAAAGACACCTTATAGGTACTTGTTTCGACACTAAAAATGTATGAATTCAAACCATAAGATGAAAAACAAACAAACTCAAACAGCCATGAACAGTAATAAAACTAGCTCTTAAGATCACTACGACACTTTTACAGTTCTGGATCTAAGAGGTCACAGCTAGACTAGTTCGCTTTTCACAATGGGAAACTGTAAATGAAACAAGAAATACTGAAAGAACAATCACAGTTTCATCACACAACTGAGGCGGAATAATGGCAAGGACAGTTGGTTTCAGCAAGGTACAATGACAAGCAACAACAGCAAAACAATGGTGAAAACAGGGCAAGAAACAGCAGGAAACCCTAGTAGCAATAGGCAAAACTGGTTCAGTGCAGGTGATACACTGTCAGTTTGACATTCAGCGCAGGTAGCCTTCA
Source organism: Pinus tabuliformis (assembly GCA_031772625.1). NCBI lineage: Eukaryota > Viridiplantae > Streptophyta > Pinopsida > Pinales > Pinaceae > Pinus > Pinus tabuliformis. The sequence continues at coordinate 175,809,602 of CM062806.1, forward strand.
CGGGACCTGCGCTGAAATGCAGAATGCCTTTGGACAGCCTGCACTGAAGGACGAGAGTTGCGTTTTCTACAGTTTCCGGGTCATAAAATGCTCAAAAATTCACAGTTTTTGCTGAAATCAAAAGCTATAGGTCAAGTACAAGCTAAGGGATGATCAAGAGGATGAAAAGCTATCACAAAGAGTACAAGAGTCTTTTGTAGATCAGCTCTTCAAATCATGAATTTGCTCAGTAAATGAGCAAGAGTAGCAGCCCCTCTACTTCGCTTTTGATATAGTCAAAAGCTTTTCGATTTGGTACTCTTTGGTTCAGGAAATGAATAGCAAAGATACTACAAACACCAACAAGATACTAGGCTCCCCAGTGGAGTCGCCAGTTTGTTGTGGGGAAAAGTATCCGATGCGGATGACACTAACCCTTTCTAAAGGTGACAGACTTTAGCAACAACTGAATGACAAAGTTTTCATGTTCATCTTTATGAAAGCACAGAGAGAATAGAAAGAGGATCAACCAACCTGGTGTCTTGCGCTTAGTCGATCCTTGTCCTTCTCGCTTTGTATCCCGTTCCCAACTCTTTACTCTCCAAGCCGATCCAGGTACACACAGAATCTGCACAACAAAAGGGAGCAAACTACGAGATACAAGCAATCATAATTGAAGCATGGATTAGGTTGCATCAAATATACATGTAAACACAAAAGTATCTATGTAAAACAAGTATATAGAAGAACATGCAAACTTTATTGATAGAAAGTAACAGGGTTCCAGAGGAAGTTACAACCAATGATGTTGGCCCCAATCCAGCAGCACCTCCTCGGCAGCAAGAACTCTCTTCTTCACCTCTAGTAAAACAATCACCCAATAATCCTGGCAGTATACCAACAGCACCTCCTTGCTTATACCAAAATTCCAGCCTCTTTAGACCTCATAGAAGAGCTCTATATATAGGAGAGAAGAAGAAAGGATGAGTCAGCTTGAGACTGACATGAAGCTGCCTTGTGTCCTCTCCCTCTTCAGTTAATCTTCAGTTCTTGAGTCCACTTGGAGATCCTTGCTTACACATGGTGATCAAGTACCTCTTACTCATCACAGGGCGAATCTCATGAACCAAGTGTCAGTTTGGAAGCTTCCTGGGCAGTTGACACCTTGCAGAATGACTGTGCCACTTGGCAAATCTCGCCCAGCGCAGGTAGCCTTCATTAAATTTGACTTCCAGCGCAGGTACAAGGAGGGACAGTTGCATTCCAGCGCAGAAGCTCAGTGGAGCAGCTGACATGATCCAAAATAAGCCTGTTTTGAAGTGTTTTCAGGTGGAGAACTGATTGGAAGTGCTGTTGTTTGATGACCTTGTTCTTTTAGGGGTAAGAACAACATGTTTAGGGACTGAGGATCCCTGTGATTATTGACATTTCATGCTCCATGATGCGAGGCACAAAAATGTCTATAACAAGCTGCGATTAAAGCAGAAGTCGAGAAGCTGTTGAAAGCAGGTTTCATTTATCCGATCCCGCTAACGGATTGGGTATCGAATATTGTTCCGGTTAACAAGAAACAAGGAACAATAAGACTATGCATCGACTATAGGGATATAAATCGTGCTTGTCCAAAAGACAACTATCCCACGCCCTATATCGATCAAATAATTGATGATTGTGCCGACAGTGAAATATTTTCCTTTATGGATGGTTTTTCCGGTTACAACCAAATCAATATTCTACCTGCCGATCAACCAAAAACGGATTTCATTTGTCCCTAGGGGACATTTACTTACTGCAAATTACCTTTTGGACTTAAGAATTCCGGAGCCACTTTCCAACGGGCAATGTCTTATGCGTTTCATGACATCAAACACATTGTGCAACCGTATCTCGATGATTTGCCTGCTCATTCTTTACATCGAGCTGATCACCTTGTTCACTTACGCGCTATTTTTATGAGGTGTCGGCATTATCGATTTCAGTTGAACCCACACAAATGTGTCTTCTGCATATAAGTGGGACGATTACTAGGATTTGTCGTTTCAAAAGCCGGTATCCGCGTCGATCCCTCGAAGGTCGAAGCTATCATCAAATTGCCTCCTCCTTCGAGTTTGCGCCAACTCCAAAGTTTGCAGGGGAAAGCAAACTTTTTACGTCGATTCATTCCTAACTACGCCGAGGTTACAAAGGGTTTTACCCGGTTGTTGAAACAAAACGCTCAATTCTCTTGGGATGAGATAGCTCAGAAATCTTTTGATGCACTTAAGCACGCGTTGACCCATGCACCGTTGCTGCATCCTCCCAACTACAACCAGGACTATTTTTTGTATCTCGCCGCCTCCCACTCCACCATTGGAATGGTCTTAGTTCAGGAAGACGAATTAGGAATGGAACATGTGATATATTATCTTAGTAGGACGTTAAATCCCACTGAGCTAAAATATTCGCATGTGGAGAAATTGGCCCTGGCAGCTGTTCAGGCTGTCCAGTGTTTTCGTCATTACATTCTTCTCCGTAAAACTACAGTGATTTCGGATTGCAACCCTATGATCTATATTTTGACTAAACAATTGCTAGGGGGCAAGTACTCAAAATAGATTGTTATCCTGCAGGAGTTCGATTTGGAGTTCGAAAAATCTAAGTCTAAGAAATCCTTAGTTTTTGCGGAATTGATGTGTGACTTCCCGCGTGCTGACACGGAAACTGTGGCAGAGGAACCCATTACGGACGAATCTTTGTTTCTTATCAGCACTTTAGATCCGTGGTATGGGGATATAATCGTCTATCTCCAAACCCAATCCTTTCGACCCGAAGCTTCAAAGTCGGAACGTCGGAAAATTCGATTCCAGTCCCAACAGTACAAAACTATTGGAGATACTCTTTATCGTCATGGGGCGGACTTGGTTTTTCGTTGTTGCTTAACTCATGAAGAGGGAGAAAGGGTTCTGAATGACTGTCATTCTAGAGCATGTGGCGGTCATATGTCTGGGTATGCCACAGCTCAGAAGGTGTTGCGTGCTGGCTATTTCTGGCCGTCCATGTTTAAAGATTGTATCATTGTGATCCGGAAATGCCACAACTGTCAAGTGTTTGATCGCAAGATGTGCGCACCACCTGCTCCTCTCCACCCTATAATTGCGGTTGGTCCTTTTGCTAAATGGGGTATCGATTTTATTACATGTAACCCTCACTCGGCCGGGGGGCATGCGTATATCATCCTTGCGGTTGATTATTTTACTAAGTGGGCCGAGGCGATGCCTACATTTGAGGCAGATGGAAAGACAGCAGAAATTTTCGTATTCAATCATATTATTGCTAGGTTTGGTGTCCCACAAGCGATAATCACTGACCATGGGCGCCATTTTCAAAACATTATGATGACAGAACTTACAAGTCAGCTTGGTTTATGCCATGATAGTTCTACTCCTTATTATCCTCAAGCAAACGGCTTGGTTGAATCCATCAACAAAGTTCTAGTTATCATGATCCGACGAATCATTGGTATTCATCAGTCGAATTGGCATAACATGTTATTTTCAGCGCTTTGGGCGTACCGAACCTCAGTGAAAACATCAACAAGGTTCACTCCTTTCCAACTAGTTTATGGTTTGGAAGCAGTGTTGCCCATTGAATGCGAAATCCCATCACTTCAAATGGCTATCAAATTACTCCCAGCTACTTTCGAAGAGGAGAAGTGTTTGTTATACTTAGCTAAATTAGATGAGACTCGACGTGATGCTACTTTGGCAATCGAGACTCACGCAAAAAGAATGAAAGCTCAGTATGATCGTAACGTGACCCCTCGTAATTTTTTGGAAGGAGACCTAGTGCTATTATATGATCAAGCTAACGATAAGTTAGGTGCTGGAAAATTCGTTCCCATGTGGCATGGGCCCTACATTGTCAAGCGAAAGCTAGCAAAAGGGGCCTATGAGATGGTAGATTTTGATGGGGACTCTTTCGGTAAGCCCAGAAATGGACTTTACCTAAAGAGGTATTATGCTTAAATGGTGGGTATGGAGATTCAGTTAGTTTAGTTAGGTTAATTTTTCTTTCTAGCTGGTGTGTTTTGTTAGTTTAGACAGTGTGCTTAGCTTAGAGAGTGTGTTTTTCGTCGTTATTCTGGCTTATCTTGGTTTTACTCTTGATATTGCAGATGTCGACGCCTCTCCAAACGTACATTGGATTTGCTGATGGTGCTTGTCGTAGTACACAGAATATCTCTTCCGCAGCTTGGGTTATCTATTCGCCCTCTGACGAGTTAGTTTCTATGCATGGGGTGAGCCTCGGTCAAACAACAAACAACAATGCAGAATACAGTGCAGTGATTGAATTATTATCTGAATCTATTTCATTTGGGATTCAGAGTTTGATAGTGAGGTTAGATTCTGAACTCGTTGTATTACAGCTTAATAGAATCTATGCCATTAGAAATCCAGTGTTATTAAGATTGTTTTTGAGGGTGCGTCTCTTGGAACGTGAATTTGATTACATTGAATATCAGCATATTCCAAGGTCTTTAAATACATTAGCAGATGCAATTGCGTCTCGAATGTTAAATAGACATTTGTAACAATCATAAATGTAAATTTATAAACATTTCATCGCACATGTTTAACAAAATAAGCCGGTAATAATGATATATATAAATAGGAGTGTGTCAAAAAATATACATCGTCTTCGATCATAGGTTGAAAAACCCCTTATGATCGACAAAAATGATAAGTACAAAAAACCAAAAATGTCACATGTGTCTACAAAAGTGACTAGCCAATTACTGGTGGTGCTCTCTATATGAGACCACTGCCCGCGCTACCCTACATAGGAACCTCCTGAAAGGTCCTAGGACTGCGACCACATAGCGCTGAAGTCGGATAGGAATATCATTTTTAGTCGTCTCTGGTATGCCCGTCGTGAGACGCTATAGGTCCTGTTCCAGCTCGGCTAAGGTCTCTACGGTCGCATCCTGTGGGGCTGGTGCTGGTACAGCTAGTACTCTTCTCTCAAAAGCCCGGAGATTGGCCGGATGCCGTGGGCCTACATCTGCATTTTGGATTTTTTTTTTTTTGCTGTCAGTTTTGAGACGATATATAAAAAACAAAAAAAAATAGATAATTTAAAAACTTGTGAAAAATGAAGTACCTCTGTCGTCCCATTGTTCTCCCTGTGGAAGAACCATGTCCGGATCATTGTGAAAATCTACTCTGGCTTAAGGAAAATCCTGAATCGCAAAGACCTGGCTCTCCAACCAGTGAAAGTAACCCACAGGAAATCGGACAACTCCCGCTCCCTCATCAGGATGCCGGGCCATTACCGAAACCCATCGTGTCAACTTAGGCTCCCGAGGAGGCCCAACTGGAACAGTAAGATGCTGGGGGATCAGCATTGGAACTCTCTCTAGGGCAAAGCTCACAACTAAAGGCCCATATCCAAAGGTCTTCAATTGTCCGTTCTTTGCCCTAGTCAGTTGGCCTTTCATATTGGCCAGCACAACATCACACCAGTTGAAAATGGTGCCTCGGAAGCAATCTATAGCCATCCGCATTTGGAACCAGTGGCTATGTGCAAAGCGGCAACACCGCAAAGTCTGGTAACTGTAAAGGCAATTACCATAAGTTCAGGTCAGGATATGTATTTGATTTCTATCCCCTTCTCCTGGTTTTGATTGTTGCACCACTCTAGCCGGAGACTAGCAAGGGATTGGCCACCTGGCCTAGTCCCGAATAGAGACAGTTGCTCACCCCTGTTAGGCAAGCCAGTGAGAAAATATATGTCGGAGGGCTCTATCTCGAGCTGGTGTTCTCCGATGTAGAAACATTGATCCTGAATGTTCCACCTTTCAACCAGCCACTCTAAGAATGGCACCTGGGCCCTCATGCCAGGAATGGCCCAGTACTTGTAGAGACCGCATGCCTTTAAAGCATCAATGGAAGGTTGATGACCTATTGCGGCTAAATCGACATCTTCGTGTTCTCTTTCACGCCAATCTAGCATGGTGGGCAATATACACACCAAAAAACATTGATTAGAATTCATTAAATCAAATTTTGATGGTTGGGTTTTGAGTTTGGGTTTTGAAAATCTGCTTTGCGCGAAGTACGCACCCCGCGTTCAGAAAACAGAGCATGGGTACGCAGCTGTTCTGAAGGTGGGCTGCGTACTCCGACCATTTTCCCATATACGAAAATGTCGGGGTACGCAGGTCACCCATGGGGCACCTGCGTCCCCCGAAAAGCGGACTCTAAAACCCAAAACCCTCCAAAAAATCAAACTAGAACTTAAAATAGAATTCTAAACGGATGAAATTGAAGAGGAGGATGTTATGAAATACCTGAAAGAGATGGCGTTCAATTCCGACGGTCGGATTCTCCGCAAAGTCCACGGGAAGTTTCTTGTCAAAAGCCCTTTTCTCACCCTCAACAGTAAAATGGTAAAAATGACATGGTAAAAAGTCTTTTTATAGGTTTTTTGGATAAATGAATGCTAAGTTTGTTTATTTTTCACCATGAAAGGATGTTTTTCAATGTATTTTTGCCCATCTTAAACAGGTATGAGTAATGTGTTGTTTTTGTGCAGGACAAAAGGACTTTACGGTAAAATCATCATTTTTCACGAACCAAGACATCAGAGTCATCTTTTAAGCCCTTTTCTGACTCCTAAAACATGAAAAGATTGCCGAACGTTTCTTTTACACTCGTTAAAATGGAATTAAAAGACGGTCCTCTTATAGCCCTTTTCTGACCGTAAAAACAAGAAAAGATTGCCGGATTTTTGTCGTTTCAAATTCGATACTGGAAATAAATGACATGCCTCTGATCGCTTTTTACTTTTCAGGTAAAAGGCATTAATCATGAAAGTACTCCTTGGTCGCAAGATCAAGCGGTTCTCTCAGGTATTATTTTATACTTTTTTGGGCTTGGGAGACACAAATTTATGAAAAAGTTCACCTTGGAGTCTTCTTTAGTTTTTTCAAACTCTCTAAAATTGAAAAACGCCGAGTTTCTCCTATACTGGACTCGTTAAAATTTCACAGTAAAGGACCTGTTCGATTACAAACAGGAACGACCCACTCCTTCTTAGGGTCCGAATCTAAACTAAGTTGGACTCATCCGAAGGATGAGCTTATAATCAAGCATATGTTATCCTCCTCAAGCTTGTAAAAAATAAAGAGGTACTTGCCAGAAATGGTGGGGGAAAAGAGAGAAGAATGAACCTATTTGTTATCCTTTGTTACAGAAGAACCTTATCACCGCTCTTGAACACGACACGTTTCATTCACCTGGGTTGGGAAATCCTTTGCCTTAAAGCTGATAAAACTGCTTTGAAAGTCTTCAACCATTTCTGGGTATTAACTTTGGGTCAATCGTCACCAAGCCATCTATCGTGTCGTTATGTGTTCAAGAGGTCTCTGCAAATAAACCATTCATATGCAAAATACTTGTCATCCATTTGACCATCCCTGAGTCAGTCCTTACAGCAACATTTCTTCAACTTGAACAATGATTTCGTGTTGTGGGCTTGCCTGCAACGGGTCACTTTCTATCTACATCAGCACATTATCTAGAAAGATGACTTAGAAATCGTCAGTACCTTGAAGTCTGCATGCATCAATGGCAGGTTTCTCGCCTTTGACGATAGGTTACATCATTGACTTTCGATCAAAGGATTCCGTGACGTGTTCGACATCAACCCATTCATTCACATTTCATGGATTGTACTGGGTACTTTGAGAACCATTGACATTACTGGTGGTCTCTCTCACACTTGTTAATAGTTTACATCATCGACTGGTAATCAAGTGGTTTCTACCATGTTCGACATCAACTCATTTATTCGCATGGATAGAATCGTACCAATTCAGGAAGTAGAGATGAAGACCTTGGATCTAGTTTCCACCATCGAGGCTGCGAGGAGTTTTGTATTCATTATATAGTAGACTAACCATAAACAGATGGCTACGTCCATACTGCGTCTACAAAAGTCTACGATTGTGATGTACTGCAAAATCATTCTTGTATCAGAGCAGTAGTTAGATTGTTAGTTAAAGTTTTCAATCTGAGTATGGGAATGCCTACCTCAGCGATGATATCATCTTATATATGTATTTTGTGTTGAATATTTGCAGGTTCTGACCGGGCCCTCCGCAAGATACTCCTTGAAATGATAAAGTACTTCACCCTTCCTAGATCATATAAAAAACCCTAATCTACTACAGGCTTCGCACTTTAGGGGGCAATCTGTTACACTAAAAAATGTCACCATGACTATTTGCAGTTAGTATGGCTCCATCCACTGTCATACTATCCTCCTTGGCAAGTCTCATGCCTCTGATCTTCATGTCAAACTTCAAGAAAGAGAGAAAAGTCATTTAAAGTCAATTATCTCTGGTACACAGTTTCTCTTAGCCTTACCTGCGTGTACGCAACCCAAGTTTATAATGCATGCATACTTGTACGCTCTGTATGTAAAGGGGTGGGTGCGTACCCCTGTAAAGGTAAAAAGGTGCGAGTTTCATCTTAAAAAAGTTACTTGTGGTCATTTCTAGAGTCTTCTAGAAGCTTGTTTGACGTGTATGAAGCGCCTCCAGATGGTTCATGTATCCCTACCAAAGAGGAACTTATCCCATCAAGAGGGGAGCTATCCCATCCAAAGAGGGGCTTATCCCATTGATGGTGGACCTGAATAACTTCCTCTAGAACACTATAAATACAGGCATTGGGCCAAAGGGAGGGGAGGTTGAAAGCTGAACATTCCTAAGGGTAGATGCTGCTGGAATTAGGACTTCCTTGTAGAAGCTTGTGAGGAGAGATTACCATCTTTGCTTGTTTCATTTGGAAGTGGGTGAGCTGATCAGAGTAAAGGAGAACTCTTGTGGACCCTGGGAAGGACCTGCACAACACCAAGGCTCAGGTTGTAATGGTTCCTTTTGTTACCTTTTAATACAAATTAGCCCATTCTTCTCAACAATTTGTTATTTATGAGTTGTTTCATATACTCCTTGGTCTATATGTTAAATATGTTTTATTTTATGTGATATTCAGGTGCTATTTAATCGTTTGATTGTTAGTGAATGCAGGTTTCGAAGGGAAGGAGGAGCTCATCCAGATCAACGAAGATGGACTACTACAACATCGTTGGATTACAGGTAGGATCTAAACACTTGATTTCTCATATTGTAAAGGCATATTTAGTGAAGGATTGCTCTTATTTGTCTTGTTTGTCACTAGAAAGTCTTAGGCTTCTAGGGAGGTCGGTTGTGTCCGCACTAACGACTCTTTCCGCATGACAACAAGATTTAACCTAAACAACAGAAATCATCTTATGAATGCAAGAAAAAAGCATATAAATAAACAAAGGAGGTTCTAGGAAACTTGGGTTGGGCCCTAACCCAAGAGCTTCAGCCCTCTAGGAAAGATCAGTGCTGGTTCAAAACTGGATTCATCTTCATGATAAAAAAATAGTAGTTACATCACAAAATTGTCTTCAAAGAGAGCTCGAAAATGAGCTGAGTGCAAGGCTGCACAAAAGCGCAAAAATAGACTATGAAATGGATAACCTATTGAGGCTTGAAGCCTTCTTATTTATGCAAGTGGGGACTCCCAACAGTCCTCCTAAACTTAAGGAACTTGGCTGCTTAAACTGAAGATAACAACAGATCTACTAGACTTGCTCGGCTGCCCCTTTGGATCATCATTGTGGCATTTGTACTCCGAGTTGCTGGTGGAGAACTCGAGGAAGGGGTCATTAATGTAGGAGGCACCCCTCCTATAAGTCTCTAGCCCTATTTCCTCGAGTTTGGTTGCCAATCTGCTCATAAATGCCTAGTCCTTGTCCAAAAATGTCCAAAAATCTACAATAAACACTCACTAGACTATGTTGCAAAGTGACTATCCCCATTCACTCTTTTGACATAAATATATTCAAACACATTCACAAAACTATTGAGAATGGTGGATTAAATGAAAATAATAGGCAGAATAAGCCCATATAGTTACTCATTTCTGGGGCTCATCATCACCTCCCTGTTGAATGGATTGGTCATCCTCTGAGCAACTAATCCAGTTCTTCATCTTTAATAGCTTTAACAGCTTCCCTGACATCCCAAGCCTCTGAGGTGATGCCCTCTTCTATATCATGAAAACCTTCTTTTTTGTCCACTTCCTCCCATTGTTTCTGTTCTTCCTCCTCCTTGATCCCTTCCTAACATTAGTGGAGGACTGAACTTAACACCAATCCAGTTGGCTTTCAAGTTTTGCATTGATTGTTTGTATAGGGGCACTCTCATCATAGTTTCCCTCATTCTGGTTGGGGAGTGATACTCCCTGATCTTTAGGCTATATGAGAATGTATTCCACCTTCTCATGCAAGCATGAAGGCAATCATCACCAAATAATCTCTCCATATCTTCAAAATGAGCGATAGCTTGTGCTTGCCTGTCAACATAATCAGGGAGAACTTGAGGATTGCTTGCAAGGTGTTGATGAGCATAGATGAGAGCTGAGGGGTCTTCTGGTTTGGCCCTTATCATCAGGGGCTCACTTAGCTCTTTTTCCATTATCTTTTGAATTTCCACTGCTCTCTTTTCCTCATGGCTCATCCAAGAAGCCATAGCCATGAGCTGTAGGTCTCCCAATGTAGCATTTGGATCCCATAAATTCATATCAGGGAGTGCCATATTGTGTAGGTAAAATTATGCTAATTTGGCTTTATCCTTGGCTGAACTACTATCACATAGATGCATAAACTGACCATAATTTTGGAATGGGATTGTGCCCCTCTAGGCCAATGTTTTAATCTAGAATTGGAGCCATTGGTCTTTGAGATATAGTGCATAGGATCTAGATGGTTGTATGCACTGCAAGGCCTCCATTTCCTAGCTGGCCATGCAGGCCATCTGGGCTTCCTTTTCCTGCAACTGCTATTTCAAAATCAACACTTCAGCTCTTGTCTAGGATTCTTTTTCTTGCTGCTGTTTTATCAGTATTTCAACATCAGCCTGTGGCTCTTCTTGTTGTTGTTGTTTCTCTGCTGCTTCATTATCTGCTAGGGGACCTTCTTGCTGTTGTTGCCCTTCCAAAATTGGCAACTTGTCTCCCCCTTGAGTTTCCCGTTCCTGTAACTACTTTTTCAGCTGTTCATTTTCTTCCTGTAGTTGGGCTCTTCTAACGCTCTATATGTGCCTTACCATGCCCAGCTCCCTTCTCAATTCTCTCAACTTATCTTCCATGTGCCCTATATCTTCAACTGCTTTAGATTTAACAATTTGCATCCAGGTGTGGGTTATGACCCTTTCTTTTTCTAATTCAAAGAAAATAGGCACGACGAATTTTTGTGGGATGATCTTCCCACCTTCTAAAAGATTGTAATAAGAGCCAAAATTAGGTTGAGGGCTTGGTTCAAGTATCTCTTTGGCCTTGCCTTCCTCTTGTGACTGTTCTGCTGCCCTCTCTTCTAATTTTTCAGTCCCTTTTAGCTTGGCTAGTGTCTCCTGTAGAAAGGTTTGAGCTTCCTGTAGGACTACTTTGGAGTCCATCAATTTGATTCTTTCCTTCCAGGTGGAGGTTTTGGGACTCCCTCTCTCGTAGGTGATAGAGATCTTGGAGGGAGATTCCTCCTTCTTCTCAGCAGGTGCATCCTCAATGATAATGGGTTCTTTGGATGGTGGCTGGGGCTTGCCCACCTTAATCCTAGTGCTCCTCCTGGCTTTGAAATACATGGATGTTTGTGTTTTTCTTTTCCCCTTTTGTTTTGCTGGAGTGCTCAATGCAACAAGCACAACTACTGCTTCCCTTGCCAATGTTTCAGGGGATGTTTCTTTCTGCTATTATTTTCCTTCATCTTCTGCAGTCTTTCCTGTGTCTGCTATTTTTGCTTGTGTCTCTGCTATCTCTGGTGGTGTCTTCTCCTTTTCTTGCTGGGTCCCTGCCTCTCTTGTGGCAGTCTTTTTCTGGGCTTTCTTGGGCTTTTTCTTCTCAACTTTTTCTCTTTTCCTCTTCTCTGCTTTTGATGCCACCTTCTTTTCTGCCTTAGGTTGAACTGTTGTTTTGTCATTTTTCTCTTCTTATTTCTATTTCTCCTATGTTTTTGAGGCTATTTTATTTCTTACCTTAGGTACAATAGTGGGTTTGTCAAGTTTATCCTCTGTTTTCTGCTCCTCCTCTGTTTGAATATTTTTTTTCTCCTCATGAATTTCCTTCTCAATTCCCTCTTTCTACTCCTCCTCCTCACTGCCATATGGGCTAAGGTCATCAGTCAATGTTTTGATGTCATCCTCTCTAGACATGTTCCTAAAAATTTCCCAAGCTATGGGGATGGTGTATGTGTGTAGGGCATCCTCCACCAATAATTTAATGAGGCCATGGTGGGCCAAATGGTCTGGGACCCCTGCATTCAACTTGGTGCCACATTCTATCAAAGACTAGAGGAGGAAATATGGGAGACTGAGTTTTCTAACTACAGGTAGGTCCATCCCATATCTCAATTCATGCAATAACCTGAAGTGATAACCATAAATTATACTGAACCTTCCTTCACAAGTGATGTATTTCATTATCTGGTAGCTGACTTCACTCCATGGAGAAGGTAAGCTTGTCCTTCTGACCCCATTTTTATCCTCTACATGATGCTCCTCAGGCTGAAAAAATGTCTTCTTAGCAACCTGTCCCAATGTTTTTTCCTCCTTGCTCCAAGGGAGCCCAAGTGGAAGACCTGTGATTCTGCTCATAAAATTAGGTGTAATCTCTAGGGTTAGACCCCTGAAACTGACTGTAGCATGTGTTTTTGAATGGGGTCTTAGGGACATAAAACATTCTTCAGTCACCTCCTCATCATACCCATGAATTCTCTCAAAGAAAGACATCCAGTTTGCCCTGGTGAAGAGGGCCACCACCTCTAGGTGCTCATGCAATTTGTTGGAGTTCAAAGGCCCCTTTCTCATAAAACCTCCTGGAATGGTGTTTAGTGTTTTCTGAAATTTCTTAGGTGAGGAGGAAGGCAATGACTTCCAAAACCAGAAACAGAGGGATAGCTGAGTTTTGTTTTGTTTTTTTTTTTTTTTTTCTGAACTGTAGAAGGAATTTCCCATGTGCTCCTTCTTCACAACACCAATTTTCAATTTTCCCTTTCTTTGAACTATTTTCAACCTAAATTTGCTTCTTGGTTTTTGGAAGAAATCAATACTTTGACAGAACATGGACTATATAAAATAGTGGTTTTTTTCACAGAGTAAATAGACTTGCAATTTCGTTTCTTCCCAGGTTTGATTTCTATGATTGCATCCCTCTTTTTTCTTTACAGCAAAATGTGAGGAAGAAAAAGGCAGATTTTGAATGCAGAGAAGAAAACAGAGAGACTGTGTAGAACTCAGAAAAAATACAGGTAGACTTTTGAATTTCTCTTTCCTTGCTTTTTTTCAACCAATACTCTATTTTTAATCCACCACCTTATCTAGACATATCGTATGCAAAGCAGGTTTCTGAGCCTACCTCATTCCCAGCTCGAATTTGACAAAAAATCCGACTTTTTTTGCTGCAGAGCTGCTCTATAGCCTTCCTATAGAAAGCCTCCAGTAGGTGGTGTTCCTACTCCTATAGAATGCAGTAGTGCTCTTGTAGAACCCGATAGGTGGGAGGGTTTTGAAAAACTGGCAGAAAATGGTTGGTTCGCTGTTCTGAAGGTGGTAGATGAGTACTGTAGTCGAGAACATCGCAAATGAAAATGAAACAAAAGGTGGTGGAGGCTTACGTCGTACTATACTTAACTGATGGCGTAATCCACGGTGAGGAGGTGAGGTGGCCGGATGGGTACGTTATCCCCATCTGGACCGTTGGTCCTACGCCAGTGTAATTATGGTTCTTCATGTCGCCTAACCACCATCACCTCCCTTACTCCCATTATACACCACCACCACTACCGGTTATGAATGTTTTCTTCTTGAGTTGACATGACACATGTGTTGACTGCGTATCTGATTGGCAGTTTGAATTGGACGAGGCTCATTTGAATTCCATGAGGGTGTGTGAATTGAACGAGGAGCAATTACGCTTAATCGTGACCATTCCCATAGTTCATGCAGTTTTGAAATAATATTCATGCAATCGAGGAATAGGTTTAGCCACTTACCTGCTTAGTCGCTGTTGTGCTATGCATGCTTCGGACTTTGGCACTTCATTTCCTTGTTGTTGTTGCTGCTGGTGCTCTGCATGCTCGGCCTTCGGCTTATGCTGATGATAGTTCGCTTAGGCTCTGCTCCTTGTATGTTGCATGCATCCTCGCTGCTGACCCTGTCTCTAGAGTATGTTTTTCAAAGGGATTAGCTGCTACAAGAATCCTGCAAGATTTCCTATAGCTACTTCTCCTTTTGAAATTTAGGCTGATGCTTGAGTAGAGCTAAAAAAAAACTACTGAAGAGGGTCTCAAATGAGAAGAAATAGTAGCTAGAAGGTATCAGGTAAGAATAAGAAAAACGATGCTACTTTATTTGTCATCATTTTTTGTGTTTTCAGAATGAAAGAAACAGAATTTATGTATTTTTTCTATGCAAGGGAAGAAAAAACAAGTGGAAATGTGGGTGTGCAGAGATGAAATAGAGATTTAGGTGGATGGATGGTGGTAGGGAGGTTCACAGGCCTTCTAGACAAATTTCCAATCCTCGAGTTCTTCTCTAAACTTGATTTTGGCCTTTCTGTAGTTTCTACAGGATCCTCCTATAGAATACACAGAGTTTCCTGTAGGATGCGAAATTTTCATAACAAATGAGATCAAGGCCTGGAAAAGGATAATGGTGATGGAGGGATGAACTATGAAGGGTGCATGTAGCCTGGCCATGTCTTTTTCTCTTGTGTGACCCTCTTGCAACCTGCAACTCATCCAAAAGAAGTTAGGTTTTTTTTTTTGAGATAGCTGGGTCGCTTCCAGGAGGATTTGACCCTCATTTCCTGCCCTGGGTGCCTCCAAGAGGTTTTCACCCAAGGATCTTTTATTCAAATTTTTTTTTTTCTGTTTTTTTTTTTTTTTGCTCAAGGTGTGGGTGGAGTAGAGACAGGGACTTGCTCCACTACCAACACTATTTTCCCCAGATTCTCAATGAACTCTTGCTTGGAAAGGGGCTTCCTGTAGATCTTCAACCTATGCCCATTAACGAGCATGGGGATGACTTCTTTCATCTATGGTCCAGATAAGGATTGGACCATTGTCATTGCATTTTTCTACTGTATATGGTTGCCCTTGAAATCTTTATATCTTGAATCATACAGCAGCGCCCAATCTCCTTGCTGGAATTGTTTTTCTTTGAGGTGTTTGTCATGCCATATTTTTCTTTGAAGTTGGAATACCTCTGATGGAGTAAGGCCTGCATTCTCTGCTCATTCAATCCATTTAGCTGAAGCAATCTTTCCTTTTGTGCATGGCTGAAATCTAGGTCCAGCTGAGCTGCCATCCTTAATGTGTTATATTCAAATTCTATTGACAACAGAACCTTCTTCCCGTAGACCAGCTCATAGGGTGCAAACCCTGTGGTGGTTTTCTAGGTGGTGTTATAGGCCTAGGTGGCCTCAACCAATCAATTTTCCCAATCTTTTTTGCTGCTACTCACTACCTTATTCAAAATCCCTTCCAAAGCTCTGTTGGTGACTTCCAGCTACCCATTTGCTTGTGGATGATAAGGGGTGGAATTTCTGTGCTTAATCTTGTGGTGTGTGAGCAGATCTTCAACCAGATTAGAGGTAAACTGACCCCCTTGATCTGTGACTAACTCTCTTGGATAGAAAAACTTGTAGAAGATATTTTCCCTCAAAAACTCAACTACTTTTTCTTCTGTTGCTGCTTTGATCGCCTTTGTTTCTATGCATTTTGTCAGATAATCAGTACACACAATGATGTAAGATTTCCGTTTTGAAGGAGGGTTGATAGGACCCACAAATTCCACGCCCCACTTTTCAAATGGCTCGAAAGTAACTTGAGGTTGCAGGGGCATCTCATCCCTTGGAGTAGGCTTTCCCATCCTTTGACATCGGTCACATTGGCTGATGTGTCTCTTGACATCTTGATGGAGAGTGGGCCAATAGTAACCTGCTTGCAGAATTTTGAAGGCAGTGATCTTTGCTGCAAAATGGCCCCCACAAGGCCCTTCATGACAGGTTAGGAGGATGTCAAAAACTTCCTCCTCCCTAAGACATCGTCTCAAAATCTGATCTAGGCCAAGTTTAAAAACATTGCCCCCAATCTAAGTGAATGGGGCACTTTTCCTCACGATCTTGCTCTTCTCTTTTGAGGATAGGGATGGCGGAAATTGTGATGAAACCATGTAATTTGCTATATCAGCAAACCATGAAGAGAGTACTGAAATAGCAAATAGGTGTTCATCTGGCATTTGATCATCCACCATTCCTTCTTCACCTGTAGGCAGATCTAGTCTAGACAGAAAATCAGCAACAACATTTTCCTTACTTGGCTTATCAACAATAGTCAAATCAAATTGCTGCAATAAAAGTAACCATCTAATGATACGAGCATTTACATCTGGTTTATTCATCAAATACCTAATTGCAGCATGATCAGTGTGTACGAATGTTTGATAGCTAGTGATGTAGTGTCTAAACTTGTTTAGGGAATGGACTATAGCTAGGAGCTCCTTTTCGGTTACAATGTAGTTTAATTCTGCCTTGGACAGGTTTTTACTAACAAAATATATGGCATAAGGTAGCTTCTCTTCAACTTTCCCTAAGGCTGCTCCTATCGCTTTGTTCGAGGCATCTGTGTGAATGTGGAAAGGTAGGGCCTAGTTTGGACCTCTCAAGATTGGGGCAGTTACCAGCTTACCTTTCAAGGCATCCAGAGCCTCTTGACAGTTGTCAGTCCATATAAACTCAGCATCTTTTCCCAAAAGACCAAACAATGGAGAGGCTAGCTTACTAAAATCCTTAATGAATCTTCTATAATACCCTGCTAAGCCTAGAAAACTCCGAACATCTCTTACCTTTTGAGGAGGTGGGACCCTTTGGATGATAGCAATCTTGTTGGGATCCACTTGTAATCCTTGCTGAGAAATTGTATGACCTAGCATGGTCCCTTCAGTTATCAGGAATTCACATTTTTCAAGACTAAGGGATAGGTTCATTTTGATACACTTGGCTAAAACTTTTCCTAGGTTAGTTAAAGCTTCTTCAAAGTTAGAACCATAAGAGGTAAAGTCATCCATATAGATCTCCAGTGAATCATGAACCAGTTCAGCGAATATGCTCAATACTGCTCTCTTTAAAGTGGCGGGAGCATTGCACAATCCAAAAGGAAGGACTCGGTATGCAAAAGTACCCCATGGATAAGTGAAAGTGGTCTTATCTTGGTCTTCTGGGCTAATTTGGATTTGGTTGTACCAGCTAAACCCATCTAGGAAGGAGAAGAACTTCTTCCCTTCCAGGCCATCTAACACTTGATCTATGAAAGGCAAAGGGAAATGGTCCTTCTTGGTGGCCTTGTTTAGTTCCCGATAATCTACACAGATTCTCCACTTTCCATTTTTCTTTGGCATTAGCACTAGAGGAGAAACCCATTCGCTGTCAGAGATGGGGTAGATGAATCCTGCATCCAGCAACTTTTGCAGTTCTTCTTTGACAATGTCCTTAAGGGCTAGATTCATCCTCCTTTAAGGCTGCCTAACTGGTTTACAATATTCTTTAATATAAATGTGATGAGAACAGACTAAAGGGTGGACTCCCTTCATCTCCCTATAGCTCCAAGCAAAAGCATCCAAGTGATTCTTCAATAAGATACATAGTTCTTTCTCCCGAGAGGCGAATAGGGATGAGTTGATCTTCAAATTTTTTTATGGGCCAAATTCCACATCTCTAACTTAGAGGGATGTTGGATCAGCCACATAGAGATCAACTAAATGATTAGCTTGGGTTTCTTCCACTAGCTCTTCTAAGGGAAACACACCGGGGGGTGGATTCTGAATCAAGTTCTCAATAAGATCATCCTCGGTTTGTGGACCCCCCATGGTAGCTTCTACTATACACAATGGTGCAGAATAGACTTCATCCTCATCTTCCTCCTCCAAGCAGAGAGGTAAATCATGTTCTAGTAGAGATTCGGCAGGAGGATAGAGGACTAGCTGTTTGGACATATGCCCATTCTTGATTGTCATCTTCCCAGCTCGACAACTGATGTAGGCATCTGCAGTAGCCAACCAAGGTCTTCCCGGGATGAGAGGGTACCCAGTGAGCTTTGCCTTCGGCTGGAGAACCAAGAAATCAGCAGGATACTCCCAGGAATCAATAGAGACCATGAGATCTTCCACAATCCCCTCAGGGGTCATAGTGGAGCGGTCTGCTAACTGCAGTATTGTTGAGGTATTTCTTAGGGAACCATGAAGGTTGAGTTTGAGCATAGTATCCCTAGTCATCACACTAATGGCAGCCCCTAGATCAATCAAAGTATCAGGGATTATGGTGCCATTGATGTGGACATTGACTACAAGACTCCCAGGGTCTAGATATTTCGGACAGATTACCTGCCCCAACATCAGGTCGGACAGTTGGCTGATGACATTGATAGTTGGGGCATCTCTCTTTCGCCTGCCTAGGTGTTTGAAGCACTTCTCCTTGATCATCTTGTTGTATATAGGCACATCCTTTATGGCTTGGATAAGTGGTTATTTTACACATAACTGTTTCAATTCTCCCAAAAGTTCAGTTTCTTCTGGGGTCGGTTGTGTGGTTCCAGTTAGTCTCTCAAGAAAGTGTGGAATGACTTTGGGTTCACTTCCCTGTTTTTATTCCTCATCCTCCTTAGGAGGAGGAGGTTGGTTCTCTAGGAAAACCTTCCCAGATCATAGGTTAATCTCCTGAATCTCTACAACATAGGTTTGGCATGATGTTTCTCCACTATATACTTGTTGGGCTTGTCTGTTGTTGGGATTCAGGTTTGGTTGAGCAAGTATGTGGGGTTGTCTTAGAGGAGAAGGAGGTAATGGTTGTGGTTGAGCAGGTGGAGGCAAAAGAGCAGGAGGAGAGTTATACTGGGTCCTCTACCCCTGATGAGGTGCATTCCACTGAGGCTGTGGTTGAGCATAAGGATGAAACGAATGAGAAATTGGAGGAGCCTGGTATTGAGGAGGATATGACCAAGGAGGGGGTCTGGACCAGGAAGGATGAGTAGGGGGACCCCAGGAAGGCATGGAAGTGGCTTGATTAGGGTTGTAATAGCTCTGGGATGTCCCTTGAATTCCCTGCTGGTAAGGTCTCGGTCCATGTGGCCTCCTTTGGTTCATGAAATAGAGTGGTTCAGTGGATCCTTCAGCCCCCTGATATCCAGCTTTGATTCTGGGCAAGGAAGGGCATTGATTCGTAGGATGGTCTTCCTCACAGACTACACACACTTCTATAGAGTGCAATGGAGATTCGTTCCTAGGATGCTTTCTTGTGCACCTGGGACAAAAGATGGCCAAAGTCCTCTTGGCTTCCTATTTTTTCCTTTTGATATGCAAGGTATCCATTTGCATGGAAAGAGTCTGCCTCGCCTCGCTCTTGAAATCTTCTAGTCGATTCTGAAGTTTGCTTTTAAGGGATGAGCTGGATGAGGAAGTTGTAGAAATTTTGAATAATTAAACACTTATTCACAAAGATTATCCCAATTATACACTATTGCGGAATACATGCACAATAATAACCTCCTCTATTTTGATCATCAATTTAGCAGCATTAAAAATAATGAAACATCAATCACATGCGCACATTAACACAGTATGTAACCCGGGGAAAGCATACAACTGAAAACCCCACACTATCTGTATATTATATTGATTGAGAAAATGTAACAATACATTGTACAATACTCCTCACAAGTACTCAGTACTATCTCCACCTGTTACACAAACTAGGTCAGATTTGAAGCCTCAAATCTCCTCCACTGTTTGCCTGCCTCCACTATGCAATCCTACAAGAGAATAATGATGAATGGCTGAAGAAAACTCATATTTCCCTCGCTGAACCACACAATCCTCATTGGCATTACTCAATCCCATTTATTGTGCAAGATCTCATGCACAACTATAGTCACAACTGATAGCAATCTCAACCTCTAACACCTGTCTCCACTGAACTATCAATGCACTGAGTTAACTGATGCATTCTTTAGTTGCTTTATGAGTTAATAATTAGTGAATTAATTAATAATTAATTCACATCACCCATCACTAGTGTATTCTGTAGTTAGACTAAATACAAATAGTTTAAACCATTCAAACTGAACACAACTCCATCAACTCCACAATCAACTCCACCAAACTCAACCACATGAGTTCTAACTAAAGTCCTGCATGCAATAGCTCAACTGACCCACAAGAAAAGTGTATTTCCTTCTGACAGATGCATGTGCCACATCTGTAGCTCAAACTGAAGTTCTCCAAGAGGATAATAAAATGTTTATAGTCCAAATATTATTATGAGCTAATAATATTCGATTGTTCTACTTTTAGCCTGGCAGTCTAAAAATAGAAACCGCCCATATGTCTAAAAATAGAAGTCCATCTATTTTTACCAACATGACCAATCATCCACAAATACCATCCTGCAACTCATAGACCATGATCCATATGTCTAAAAATAGACTTTGCGGCAAAAATAGCCTGCAGGCCCACTTAGTGAAGGCGACTCCTTTTCACTATGCTCCATCATCTTGTTGCATTTTCAATAGATGTACTAGCTAATGGTTGACTTCCCTTACCTCTCTTCCTAGCTAACCTGAAATGGTTTCTAAACATAGTATTTATGTCATCATAAGGTAGTTGGTAGATGTCTCCCCCAGCCAGCAAATGGAGGGCATCTAGAAGGTCTTCAGGGACTCCTCTGAGCAGAACCAACTTCAGGGATTCAGGGTCAAGCATGCACTTGGCCCTTTTATAACTGAGTTGAAACCTCTCTTCATAGTCTTCTAAAGATTCATCACTACCCATGGCCATTCAGAAGATTTCTTCCTTGGTTTCCTTTAACCTGCAATAGTCTTATATTTATTGTTAAAGGCTTGCTGCATCTGAGCCCAAGTGGTGATACTATTTCCAGGTAACCTCATGAACCAGTGCAAGGCTGCATCCTTGAGGGTAGAAGGAAATAGTTTCAACTTCTGCTCGTCTTCTGCATAGTCATAGGTTCGACAGAGAATAAAAAATTCAAACAAGAAAGTATTAGGATCTTCGATAGTCAGTCCATGGAAGTGAGGTAAGGCTGAAGGACTTATGTTTTTCATTTTTGTGTCCCCATTGGTCTCCTAGATAGGAAAGGTACCTTCTATTCTTTCCCCATTCCCTCTAACGTTTCTGTTTTCAGCCATGGTCTCAGGAGGAATGGTTTCTTGCTCTTCTTCTATTATAGGATCTTCGTATATCTTTGGAGGTTCACCTATAGGATCTTCTGGATCACTGCCACCAAAGAAGAGAGAAGGGTGACTCAGTGATGTGTTGGGGGTGTTGGGTAGGAATTTTCCTGAATTGTCTCTGTTCCTACGAGGCATGAAAGGAAATCTCTTTTTTGGGTGATTTTTGTGTTTCTTTTTCTACTTGTACCTGCAAAAACTGAAATGGATTGAACAACAAATTGAAACTAATTGAAATGAATCTTGCTGAAATGGAAATTGCAAAATTGAAATGAAAGTGAGGAAATGACTAATCTACTTTGCTGGAATGGAAATCGCAGAATTGAAATGAAAGCAGGAAATGGCTAATCTATGCTTGCTAAAATGAAATTGCATGATTAAAATGAAAGCAGGAAATGTCTAATCTACGCTTGCTGAAATGAAATTGCAAAATTGAAATGAAAGCAGGAAATGTCTAATCTACTTTTTCATAATTGAAATTGAAAAATTGAAATGAAACAACTACTCTACTTTTGCTGAAATAAACTACTTAGCAGAATGTTGCAGTAGAAAATAGAAGAAAAGTAGTAATCACAAAATACTCTGACGCTTCCTCGGCAACGACGCCAAAAAAGAGTGGTGAGCTCCAGTATTGTAGCAATAATGCTGCAACTCCTGGGGCTTGCTTCTTTACTTTTATCAACTCGGTAGTTCATAACAAACTTGGAAGTGACTGTGTTGTATGCACAAGTACTAGCTCTTACTACAGGCTGTCACTTGATTAGCTGGTGCAAGTTCTCTAGGAGCTTAAGCCAACTTCTATGAGTTCTAAGAAGAATCTTTTACTATGATGGAAGAAATCTAACTCTATAGGGGCTATTCTACTTGCAAAAAGAGAAAGAAAACTGAAATGAAACACAAACCCTAGCAAACCCTAGCAAACCCTAATTTTGCAAGAAAAGAGATGGGAACTACTTGTTACACTAAAATTTGTCACCATGACTATTTGCAGTCAGTATGGCGCCATCAATAACCATACTGTCCTCCTTGGCAAGTCTTATACCTCTGCTCCTCATGTCAAACTCCAAAAAAGAGAGAAAGCCTTTAAAAGTCAATTAACTCTGGTTACACAGTTTCTCTTACCTTTACCTGCATGTACGCACCTCAAGTTCATAATACCTGCGTACTTGTACGCTCTGTCTGTAAAGGGGTGGGTGCGTACTCCTGTAAAGGTCAAAAGGTGCGAGTTTTACTTCAAAAAAGTTACTTGTGGTCGAATCTAGAGCATTCTAGAAGATGGTTTGACGTGTATTGAGCGCCTCCAGATGGTTCATGCATCCCAAAGAAAGAGGAACTTATCCCATGAAGAGAGGAGCTATCCCATTGAAAGAGGGGCTTATCCCATTCATGGTGGACCTGATTAACTTCCTCCAAAGCATTATAAATACAGGTATTGGGCCAGAGGGAGGAGAGGTTGAAAGCTGAACATTCCTAAGGGTAGATGCTGCTGAAATTAGGACTCCCTTATAGAGCTTGAGAGGAGAGATTCCCATCCTTTCTTAGCTTCATTTGGAAGTGGGTGAGCTGATCAAAGTAAAGGAGAACTCTTGCTGGACCCTGGGAGGGACCTGCACAACACCAAGGCACTGGTTGTAATGGTTTCTTTTGTTTCCAATTAATACAATTAAGTTCATATTTCTCAACAAGTTGTTATATATAATTTGTTTCATATACTCCTTGGTCTTTATGGTGAATATGTTTTATTTTATGAGTTATTCAAGTGCTATGTAATCGTTTGCTTGTTAGTGAATGCAGGTTTCAAAGAGAAGGAGGAGCTCATTTGGATCGGAGAGGATGGACTGCTACAAACAACATTGGATTAAAGGTATGCTTTAACCACCTGGTTGCTTGTATTTTAAACGCATATTTAGGGAAAGATAGTGCTTGATTGTTTTGTTTGTCACTAGAAAGCCTTAACTTCTAGGGAGGTTGGTTTTGTCTGCAAAATTGACTCTTTCCGCATGACACTACTGAAATGGGTGCCATTAACTACTGAAAAGGTAAATTGAATTTATTCAAGCTACTTTTGAAGAGAAATGAGAAGCAATCATATTTTTGATACTTTTGAGTATTTTTGTGTGGAATTATTATGCTTGCGATTTGATTGGTGGTGACTGTGCAGAGGTTTGGTGGCAAAGGAAGATGGAGTTGGCTTTTGCAGATGGAAAGGAAGGTGTGGAGAGGTCCTAAGAAGTCCCTAGTACCATTCTGGAGACTTCCATTGTGATTAGACTTTGAAAAATCACTCGCATGAACTTCTACAGGAGGCTGCAGGGGATCTACAGGAGGAGGCCGAAAGTGGTTTTTGGAGGTTTGAAGGTGGAAAAATGATGGGAAAAGGGGAATGAAGGTTGGATGAAGGTGTTGAAGGGTCTAGGACTCTGTCAATGAAGATCAGGAATGAAGGAGATGGTTGGATTTGTTCAAAGGTCAAGAAAGCAACTTTGTATAAAAACACAGAAATTAGGGCAGGTTGGCGAAATGTGGCGAATGAGTGGGGAAATCTTGAGAGATGAACTAGTACAGGTTGTGCTATGGAGGAATGATAAGCTGGAATGTTCTACAAGTGAGTTGCACACTTACTTCTCAAAACTGACCCAAGCAAGAACCGAAAAACAAAGTTTTGTCTATTTTAACCTAAAATCTGACCTAAAACCAGAAAAGTGTTGATCAGAACTCTATGAATAGAAATTTGTGCAAGAAATCCATGGTAAATGAACATGAAATGGTCTAAGCATGTGAATCCAAACAAATATCAACTTCTCCAACTCAAAACATCACACTAACAGTTGCAGGAAAGGCAAAAACTGTGTTTTGGTGGCAGCAATAGTGCCTTGACCTCAAATCATGGTCCCAAGGAGGGAGAAAGGAGATCAAGACCAGATGGTAGCCTTTTTGGATCTTTATCTATTACTACAGCAAATTACTTAAGCAACTTGAAGCAAGCACAACTAATTTAACCATAAAAAGCAACCTATTTTACCAAAGCAAAATTTAACCTAAACAACATAAATCATCTTATGAATGCAAGAAAAAAGCATATAAATACACAAAGGAGGTGCTAGGCCACTTGGGTTGGGCCCTAACCCAAGAGCTTCAGCCCTCTAGGAACGATCAGTGCTGGTTCAAAACTGGATTCATATTTATTAATAAAAAAATAGTAGTTACATCACAAAACTGTCTTCAAAGAGAGTTCGAAAATGAGCTGAGTACAAGGCTACACAAAAGTGCAAAAATAGACTATAAAATGGCTAACTTACTGAGGCTTGAAGCCTTCTTATTTATACAAGTGGGGACTCCCAACAGTCCTCCTAAACTTAAGGAACTCAGCTACCTAAACTGAAGATAACAATTGCTCTACTAGACTTGATTGGCTGCCCCTTTGGATAGTCATTGTGGCCTTTGTACTTCGAGTTGCTGGTGGAGAACTCGAGGAAGGGGCCATTAATGCAGGACACACCCATCCTATAAGTCCCCAACCCTGTTTCCTCGAGTTTGGCTAACAATCTACTCATAAATGCCTGGTTCTTGTCCAAAAATGTCTAAAAATCTACAATAAACACTCATTAGACTATGTGGCAAAGTGACTATCCCCATTCACTCTTTTGACATAAATATATTCAACCACATGCACAAAACTATTGAGAATGGTGGATTAAATGAAAATAATAGGCAAAATGAGCCCATAGAGTTACCCATTTCTGGGGCTCATCAATATCATTTAGCTAGAAGAATGAATCAGATTATGGCACACATAACACATGGGAAAACTAATAACAAAAGAAGAAACTATGCAAAAACACTTTACCACAAGTATCCCATAAAAATCGCTGCAAAACCTGGTTTATTTCCTTCCCAAACTGCTGATAATGGTGTACAATGTAGCTTAGAGCATCCAAGAGAGTCCAACCTTTGCTAATGACTAAAAAAATACAGAATATAGACAATCAAACCACCTATTCTAGCCATCTGAGGTCGAATCCAAGAGATAAGGAACTGTTATAAGAATTTCCAAGGAACTGGAATATATGAAGTGGAATAGCTTGCCTCTATAAGCATGGAAACCAATTCATTGACCCCCAAACCACCTCAAAATGATGAATCTACCCTCTAAGATCATTTCACAATTACATTTACATAGCATAACATTAATTAAAATCATGAATTCATCCATTAAGAGAGAAAAAGTCAATTTGTAGAGAAACTAGGCGAAAACTAGATTTTTGGGCAAATTGGCTCTATGCATAGCGCCATTGGCCAAGTGTGTAGCACTGCTTTACATCCACCTTTGGAGGCCTTCCCCTTAACCAAAGTGAGACCTGGATAGCTTATTGGAAAGGTCTCCCTGTCTAGTTTTTGGAAAATCTTGAATTTTTTTATTTGGATGTCATCTGCCCCTCAAAAGTGAAATTTCCCAAGGCTGCTTCTGTGTGTCCAAAAAGAGGTAGAGAGGTCATTGTTTTATAGCTTTTTGACCTTTTGGTGACCAAGTTTTGCTCCAAAATTGCTGAGACTTTCTGGGTTTGATGTTCTCATCATGCTGAATCTAGATATGTAAGCCATTTCTTAAAAAATTCCTCCAGTGAAAAGCATAGTGCTAGTGGCGCTATGCACCTCCGGCAATTTTCTGTGTTGGAAAATTTCAAAATTTCAAAATGAAAAAAATTTATCAAAAATTTCCTAGATTTGGCACAAGGCACCAGCATTAGTTTCTTTGATGGGCTAGTGAGGCTTCAGCCAAGATTTTAACTTGTATTTCTCTTTTCTCCTTAAGGCCTTCCTCAATCTAGCCTTAAGCTTCCTCATTCTTATATTGCAAATCTTGTTACGATTCATGTAGTGATAGGCCATGTGGCGAAGCATCTTCTTATCCCTGTTGGCCTTCTGAATCTGCCCCTCAAGGGGTATATAAACCCTCTAAAGCTAAGTTTCCCAGTCATTCTCATTCTCTTGTTCAATTGAATTCAATTTGACCTTTTCCTTCTTAGCCTTTCGCTTGTTCTCCTTTATCATTTGCAGCTCCATGAGGACTTGCTTGTTTCTCAATTGTTTGTTTTCTTGCTCTAGATATTTGATGACCCACTTAGCCCTCTCTAAGTTGTTAGACAAAGCTTGTATCTCAGCCTCTTGTTCTTTAATGATCATGTCTTTGGCAGTTTTTATATCTTGATCTTCTAAGTCAATGACATCAATTCCTTGTGTCTCCTCATGATCAACAAGATCAAAATCTCTTTCTTTCTCTTCTCCAAGATCCTTCTTATGCATATTTTTCATGACTCTAGCTTTTCCCTTGCTTTTCTGCTCCACCTGTACCTGTTTAGCTGAAGAAGAAGGCAAAGCTTATGGATATAGCATTTTCCTGTAGCCCGATGATGAAAGCGAGACCCTTTCCACACCTTGTGGAGATAATACTCTCCTGGAAACTGCAAAAAGTTTCTTAGTGCCCCTCCCATATGTCACAAACACTGGCACTCCAACAGTTTCAGTCTCTTTGACCCTTTCATGTCCTAAAGGTCCACCTTCTTCATGAGGAACTGATGAAAAGATTTGAGGGCCTTTGAAAATCTCATGAGAGATGAAAGAATCCCATGGCATATTAAGAAGGCTCAGCTGATGTAGAACAATGATTTTAATCAAAGAGAAGTGGTAAATGCTAGTCAATTGTTGGGGATATGGTTTCTTCTTTACAAAAAGTTCCATATTTTCAATGTTTCTGAACATGAAGTAAGGCATATTCATCATCCTTACTCTAGTAAAATGCATCAACGGTCTAATGTGGTAAGCATACAATTGGGAGAACCTACCTTCACAAGTAAAGTGCTTGATGATGACCTTCATCAATCGAGGAAACCTATCTTCCAAGAACTTAAAGGGGAATACTCTCTTGAGTTTGTCTTTGTACCTAGCCTTGATGTAAGGCTCATAGTACTCCCTATCAATATCCTGACCTTTGTTCCACTTTTCACCCACATCTGGAATACCTGTAGCCTCTGAAATAACAGTTGGTGACAAAGTGAATGTAACTCCAGCAAGGTTTGCTTCATTGTTGTCCAAATGTGTCACAAACAGCCTTGCTAATTCATGATGAAATTTACCCCTTTCCACCATTTCACAAAAACCAAAACATGACTGGCGTTTAAAACAAGAAATGGAAAATGGGCAGGCTTGCAGCTCCCTCAAACTGGTAGGCTCCTCTCTAATATGTCTTCCTCCTTTATGAGGCTTCTTGCGCTGTATGTTTCTCTCCCTGGAACTGTGACTAAGGGTGTATTCTTCAAGCTCATATTCACTATCTCTCTCCATTGTTTTTATAGATGTATTCTCTTGTGGTGAATGAAGAGATAGGGTGAATGAATGTAAGATGAGTATGAAGAGATTTTATAGGTAAGTAGGTGAGGGTGAATGAGAGTGTAAATAGGATTTAGGGAGTGAGTAGGGTTTGGGGATAGTGTAGGGTTTGGGAATTGGGGAAAATATATGAGGGAATGGTGTTTAGGGAATTTTATATGAGGGAATGGGGTTTAGGGAACAACAAATGGATGAGATAGGAAAACAATAAATGAGTGAGCTTTAAAATTTATGAGACAGTTTGGTGAAAACTAGGGTTTGACTTATTGAGAGACAAAATCACCAAAGGCTGATGCAAAAACCCTTTTCAACAAGAATGATTGAGTTACTTACCTGAAAAGAGGTAATTTCGGATTTTTGAGGCAAATTGGGGCGATTTGGAATGATTTGGAGCTTAGCTGCCAGGTGCACAACGCCTCACCCAGGTGCGTAGCAGCCGTTCACTTTTACACTCAGGAAATATGCCAGGTGGATAGCTCCAGTTAGGTGCGTAGCGCCAGCCTCTAGTGCATAGAGCCGGTCTGAACTTGTCCAAAAACGCAGAACTTGCACACTTTTGTTCAATGACACTTCAAAATCACCTTTTAGCTCTTGATTTTAAACTCAAACAATGAAATGATCAATAGAGGGATAATATTTATATAGTTTTTCTACTTTTTTATTTTTGATGTACAAAACCCACTTTGTATTGTCTTTTTACCTTTTTCAAATACTTTGTTTTTTTGATATTTGAGTTTTTGCTAGGATAGGTGAACTGATGCTCAATTTCTTTGACTTTTTGCAGTGGCATGTACTTGGTAATATCACCAAGTGACCAGGAGAAACATGGAACCATTTATTACATATAGGATCAATAAAATTACATGAAATTTACAAATAATATACCAATGCTCTGTTTTCACGTCAAAACTAGTTTTGAGGTGAGAACTTTACTAAGCTTAAAAATTAGGAAATTAGTACTTTTCTGATGATTATTGTCATCCTCATGTGTCTGCTGACCATTATTAATGAATAGTCCTTGAAATTTGACCATGGTAAAACCCTAATACCTAATGAGATTGAAACCCTAAGACCTAAGACTATTTGATGAAATGAACTAGAAATAAACATGAACCATTGACTGAACAATATGAAAAGAGGTCAGCAGATATGTTTTGTGAGGGAGAAAAATAAAATTAACACTACCATCAGTTGATCCATGACCTAATGGAATGCAAGTCATTAGAATGGGACTCCTAGTATGAAATGCAAAAGAGTAAATTTTGATCACTGATGGCAACGTGAGGACACTGACACTAACACGCGCTATAAAATTTTTGATACTATCTATTAGGCATGCACTTCAAGATGTATACATACCATTCTACTCTAAAGTACCTGGTCAATAAGCATGTGTTGGGGGGGAAGATTTGCATATGGTTATTTCTCTCTCAGGAGTACGATTTTGAGGTGATTGTTAAGCCCGGACACTTGAATGTTGGTACTGATCATCTATCCCGAATTGAGACTGGTGAAGGGTCTACTAGTTTGGAAGATGGTTTGCCTGATGCGCTGTTCTTTGATGTTCATGTTAGAGACAATCACTTTGCTAATATAATCTAGTTTTTAACAACTGGTGCAACCCCATAGGAATATTATACACAGCAGAAGAAGGAGTTGGTGGTTCACACAACTGATTTTCTATGATTGCTGGACACCTATATAAAATGGGCTCTGATGAAATATTGTGCCGATATGTCCCAGAGTTTGAACTCCCAAGCATCCTCACAGAAGAACATGGAGGAGTGGTGGGAGGACACTATGAAGCTAGAGAAACGACACAAAAGATCCTAAGCGTAGGAATTTGGTGGCCAACGGTGCATAACGATTCAAAAGTGTATTGTAGGGCATGCGATGGTTGTCAAAGGATGGGGAGACCATCACGGAGGGATGAATTTCCATTAACTCCACAAATAACTTTGCAAGTGTTTGATAAGTGGGTGATCGATTTTGTGGGTCCGATCTAGACACCCGGGAAAAAGACTAGAGCGTGATATATGATTATAGCCATTGAATACTTGATGCAATGGGCGAAAGTGAAACCAGTAAAGAACTATAGCACAACTACTATTGTGAAGAATATTTTGAGTTTATCTTGTCCTAATTTGGTTGCCATAAGATATTAATGAGTGATAGGGGCACACACTTCTTAAATGAAACAATTGTTGCGATGCTTGAATAATTCAAGTTTTATCACCAGAAGAGTATGCCCTACAACCCTAACCATTTGTTATAGTAGAAGCTTTCAATAAAATCCTAGAGAGTGCTTTATCAAAGGTTTGCAATGCAAAGTGAAATGACTGGGATGTGCACATATCAACAGTCTTGTGGGCATATAGAACCACTTGAAAAAAGTTGATAGGCCAAACCCCTTTCAGGTTGGTCTATGGGCAAGAGGTTGTGATGCCCATGGAATATATTGTGCCGAGTCTATGGATTGTAGCACTGAATGATATGGTTGATCACAATACTATGGAGGATAATCTCGCATAGCTGATGGAATTGTAGGAGGATCAATTCTTAGTAGGATTTCACCAACAGGTGAAAAAAGAGTGGGAAAAGACATGGCATGATTGACATATAAAGCAATGCATCTTCCAGGTTAATGATTTGGTATTATTATATGACAACAAATTTACAAAATTTCCTGGAAAGTTTCAAATGCATTGGCTGGGATCCTATGTGCTAAAAGAAATTACAGAAAGTGGTGTAGTTCAGCTCTCGAAGCTGAATGGAGAATTGTTTCCCAGAAGAGTCAATGGAAGCCAATTGAAGCTATACAAGGGTGATCATGTCCCTGCGCAATGACTATATGATGGTAGGATAGTCTTAGTACTCTACATAGCTGAAAATATGTACGGGACTCTAAACTAAACTGCCAAAAATTGGGAAAGACGAAGTAAGAGGGCCGTGTGATTGAAGAAAGTAGGGTGCCGAGGGGAGCTTCCCCACAAAGGTCGTTGTCACATAGACTCGTTAAAAAGTAGTTGTTGGAAGCATTGTAGATGATTGGATGGAAAAATTTATATTAGGAGGAGTAGGGAAGGCACATTTATGTGGCAAATATTTGGAAATATGTCATCAAAGATGCGTTAAGGATATAAATTTGGAGGGAATGGTTGGACTCATATTCAAATTCACCCATAAATATAGCATGCCACCTTGCATTCGAACACTTTTCTTCAAAAAATTTTACCTTAAACTGTGCTTACAGGATGAGTGTTGTATGTCTGAGAAGGTTTGGGAGGAAATCCTAACATAGTCGGAGTTTGCAAATTTTCCTGATTGGCACCGAAATATCAGCTTTGAGAGAATGACTACAACTCCCCCCACATCAAATGCAGCGCCCTCTAAAGCAGCACCCTTAGCTGAATCAACACCCTTTGTTCGTACAGGATTTTTGACTATGGTGCCTAGGTCTTCTAGGCCTAAGCCCTCTGCAGTTGACAATAAGTAGAAGAAACCACATCAGGTTCTAGTGAGGAAATCACCGCGCAAAATTCCCATAGAAATCCGCTAGAAGGGGAAGATAGAAAGAGTGTAGAAGTCAAGTAAGCCCCTTGATTTAGATGAAAAAGAACTGCGCAAAGGCATCGAGGAGATGGATGCTGAGGAGGATGAGCCTATCACTTGGCTCCTAAAGTACATCCCACTATGCAAGGGCACACCTAAGGTGTTGATGACAGTGTTGTACCTATTATCAGTCTAATAATTCCTTTGAATTAATAAGAAGGAAAAACCAAAGGTAACCACAATCCGCTTTTGGAGATCAGGACCTCGCCTTTTTGATGCTCAGAGAGGGCTCTTTCTTTAAAATTTAACTTTGTTTTAGTTAAGATGTTTTCAGGATAGTTATGATTATTCAAGGGGTTTTTTATTTGTATTTGAGATTGGGTGGTGGGATCTGCTTAGACAAATGGATAAATTGATGTCTTTTAGACCATTGTGCTATGGAGTGAAAGAATAAGGAAGAAAAACTGGATTAATTCACTAAATGGAACTTTCAAAGGGAAAGATAGCAAAGTGTTTTTCAAATCTTTGAGACAGAGGGGTGAAAGGGTTTAACTCAGGGTGAGAGAGCAGTTAAGGGTTCTTAGACCCGGATAATGAATGAGGAATGAAGGGGTAATCGAGATCAAATGTAAATTAAGAATCCTTCAATTTGGATATTCATGAAATCAATGTAAACCAAAGAGAAATTAGGAATTTTTAATTTAAATATCAGAAGAAAACATTCAAATGCTTAACTTTTAATACAGAGTGTAATTAAACAAATTATGAGATATTATTCCAGTTATAACATTTAGATTTGGAAAAACATTAAAGATTATGAATAACTTGAGAAAAATGACAACAACACATGAGAATACTTGTCTGAAATTCACTTAGCACATGAATCCTTTGAAATGTCTGATCTTTATTCATCAATCCAGACTGTTGGCTCAACAAATGATACAATAAATTTCTAGGTTTTCTGATAAAAAAATCTATAGAAATGTCTAGTAGAGTCCACCTTACATACTTTGAATTGTGAAGTATTTATACAAAAGTTTATTTACAAAATATCTCAAACTAATTTGAGATTTAATCTAAGAAAGAATAATATCTTCTTGCAAGATGATAGACACAACTATTGAACTATTTCATGCTATCCCTTTTATTTTGGTATTGCTCGCTGTTATGCTTTGATTTTTAGCCCTTTATGTTGCTTTGTTGTTTGATCTTTCACACTAGATGCTTCATTTACTTTAGCCTTTCATTTGATACACTTTGACTCTAATACACTTTGACTATGTTGATCTGTCTTCTTCATTTTACCATGTTCTTTTACTTTTATTGTACATTAACCTTTTTACTACATATTTCTATTGTAAATCAGTTAATTTCTCCCATGTTTCAGCATCAGGTAATTGGATTTTTAACATCCTCCTATATATTTCATCTGCCTTGGTGTATTTGGAAAAAGTAGGCTTATTGATAAACAAGTGTTTTACCTCATGCTGGAGGTAAAACAAGTTTTCAAATGTCTGTTAGAGTACTTTTTCTGTTGGCAATGCCTTCATTGATGATATATTTACTTGATCCTTGGCTACCTCTCTAATTTTCTTGTTGTAATCCTCCTATGTCACGAGTTTTTCAGTTATCACTAAGGGATTGGGTAATCCATTTTCTCTCAAAATTTGGAACTTAGCCATAAATCTATCGATGGCTATCTGCATATTCTAACACTTGTCCTCCAAGTTTTGCATCAAGTTCCTCTTGGGGAGGACTTTTTTGACCTCCAAAATTTTGTGTGTTCTGTCCTCTATTTCCAATTCATGAGGTTCATACTTATTCTTATTGTTAAGGAATTGGATAATTCAGGTAGCCTCTTCTGAAATTTGTCCTAATTCTTCTCTTACTTTCTGGATGGCCTCTGTAACCAACTTTATCAAATCTATTTGCTCAGAAATTCACTGAATAGATGGCCAAATATCATTGACAGAGTAAATGATATTGGCCCATAGTTGTTCCTTAGCCTGCCCAAGGGGTTCTTTCAGTGTCAAGTCCTTTTC
Source organism: Pinus tabuliformis (assembly GCA_031772625.1). Taxonomy (NCBI): domain Eukaryota; kingdom Viridiplantae; phylum Streptophyta; class Pinopsida; order Pinales; family Pinaceae; genus Pinus; species Pinus tabuliformis. The sequence goes on from CM062806.1 coordinate 175,842,925, forward strand.
CAAGGCTTTCAATCTTTCACGCAACCTGGTAGCCTTTAGCACTTCTTCTTTGTGCATGATATTGGCAAGATTGTAATCAGTTTCCAAGCTTGTCACTTTATCTTTGAGCTTATTCATCTATGTTGTCTGTATGGAAATTTCTTCCATAGATTTAACCAAATTTTTTACATTATCACCTAATGTACTTGCTGTTGATGTAAATTTTGTAGAAACTGGTTGTGCTATGGCCATTGGAGCTGTGGGAGCCAATGAGGCTGCCAATGTGGAAGGAGTAGTCGTGGTAACTGCTGGGATGAGGTTCATTGAGGTAGTGCCAATATTAGTTTTCTTTAATTGCATTAAGCTATCCAATTCCTTTTCTATCTCCCTCAACTGATCATTTAGTTTAAGGACTAAGTCCATCAACACTTCATGCCTTGTTTGGCTTTCCAATACTCCCTGTATCTGGGGATGTGTAGTTGAGGTATCTTCAATTGCTTCTTGAGTGTTGCAATGTCATCATTCTTCTTTTTGATCAATTGTTCAGTAGCCTTGATGTCTTTGGGGTCATGTCCCAATTCAATTACGAAGTCTTCCAAAGACTGGATTCTAGTGTCTTTGGCCTATGAGGAGGCCTTTTCCAACTGATATTGGGTTGAGATGTTATTCAATGAATTCTGCAACTGATGGGCAGCTATTGATTTTCCTGTAAGGGTGGAGAAAAATCATTTCTCCCACCTGCTTTTGAAATTCAATCTGGTTAATTGGATGAATATCCCTTGCCAATACTTCAAATTCTATCTTCTTGAAATCTGGTGACATTCTTGGTTGTTGTATAGTTGGCTTTATGAAGGATATTTGCATCTTTCCTTCCTTAATGTCAAAAGCCGACATCAACCTAGTTTGATTGGTGCGTGTAAGTTTGAGATACTATGCATAGGATTGTGCCTTAAATTTCTCATTTCTCATTTTTATTTCCTTGAACCTGTCCTTAATGTCACTATCTCTATTAGCAGGCTTATTAAATGAGGATACTTCTACACTGAGCTGCCTTTCTAACATTTTAGTTTGCAATGTAGATGGCTCCTGTGTTTCTCTAGATGGAGTTGTTCCCTTGCTCATGTCTAACTCAATATAAGTTATTTCTACTGAGCCTTTTGTGTCTTCCTGTTCTAAAACAGGATTGAGCCTTGGCCTTTTGCTCTGGCTGGCTTCATATTGTACATTGGATGTGTCCATACCTGAACTGGAGGCTCCCTCTCTATTCCTTTTGGGATTCTTTTCCTCATTCTGAGGATTCTACAAAATAGTAGGGGTACTCATGGTTCCTTCTTGCGCTGGTACCTGCGGAATGAGCTTTCGTCAAGTTGTCTCTCTAAATCAAACAAGGTATTTTCAACATCTACCTTTGTATTATCCCTGTCTATGAGAGTGTTTTCCAACCACTCAGATTGATTGGCATATCTCTCTATTTCTGGTATGGGGTGATGAATGTAAGGTCCCAATTTGACCTTTTGTCTTAGTTTGGTTATAAACCCTTGAGGGTCATACCTCCACATAAACCTGCTCTGAAACTTCATTTGTTGTAGAATTTGATCTGCTTCCTCTCCTGCTTCTCTAGAATTGCAAATGAAAGGGCCTAACTGATTTTAGACCTTGAACTAAGTTCTTTTCTTAGCTGAGACAAAGTTGACATTATCAGAGTTCATTATCTTCATTTAATACTCTAGAGAAAATAACCTCATGGGGAGGTATTTCGGCAGTTTGTATGGGGCAAGCTAGCAACGATAGATTCTGATTTCAGTGTGATTTTGGTAAAGGTACAAATCTCCCACCTTAATTTGCTTGGACAATTGGATCACTCTTTTGATTTCTCGGCTTATCCTGGGTGGAGGGCTTCCTATTAGCATGGTCATGACTAGATGGACAAAAGAGTCAATGAAGTCTGTGTAGGTGTATGGTGATGAATACCTGTGGAATAATGGTGTCCAAAATATGACAGACCTAGGTTGGCCTCTAGTATCTAGCTTCTGGATGGAGAAGGGAAATCTATCTGACTAATAAGACAAAATCATGTGATAAATTACAGATGAGTACTTGAATACTCTCTCATTGTGCATTCTGGTAATTTGTTCATGCATCCTTTCAGCTATGAACTAGGCATAATTGTACAAAGTAGCAGGAGGATTTCCTGGGGTGAAAATGGACATGAAGGCCATGATGAGCTCATAAACAAATTCATTTGTGGTATAGCCTAGAATACATGATATCATGGTTACAATTTTCTTGACCCTTTCAGAGAAAATGACAGAAACATATGGAGGGGCATCTTTAGGAATGTGCTGCTCTTCTACAATGAAAGTTTGGAATATTTGGGCCAGTATAGATGGACTAAATTTGGTGTACTGGTCTAACAAATCCCCAATGGAGAGTGGGGTCAGGTTTGGACATGATTGGACTTGCAACATATCATTGATTGACTCTGCTGTAATAGTAAACAAGACTTTTTGTTCTGGGGACATTACAACTCTCTGGCTAGGAATGTAACAGGCATGGAACACATGGACAATCTCAAGAAAGATATTACTTGTGGAAACTAGTATTTTGGAAAATTGGAGTCCCAAAGGCCAATGTCATCAGTATGGTTTAGATATTCGTCCTTACTCAAACAATGAATTTTGAGCAGGAGTGTATAGGCACTTGTGCCTTAGATTTGAAAATCTCTGCCTGCCAGGGGAAGGTGGTCAAGGTCCAAATGGGGGCTTGTAATAGTATGACATCCATGGCAACAGTGGCAACCATGATTTAGTTCTTGTGGATTGGAATTTGGAAATACAAGTTTATTCATAGGTTTTGAAGGAAACTTGGAAGCTTTCAGAATGGTTTGGGTATTCTAATCAGGTACACACTTTAATTTTAAAGTAATTTCAATTAAATTTACTTAATTAAAACACTTTAAAGACTGAACATTTTCAAATTGAAAGGGTTATCTGGTAATTTCTCTTCAAATACCTGGAATTTGGGGTCACCTGATCTATGTTAGTGCTTGACACATAGTAGATGGGGGATCAGGAAAAACCACTTTATCGAGTGGGTAAATATCAGACATTGGGTGAACTCGATATGGCTGTGAATTGTTGGATGTGGGCACTGATGATCAGACGACAGTCGGGTGACAAATGTGCATGGATGAAATCGACAAAGGTTTTGGGGCGGCACGAGGATTTAATCCTTGGTGGTTTGGGATTATTTAGGAGTTAAACATGGGATTAAATGATCAGGTAGGGTTTAATGAAGGGATTATCTCAACTTTACTGAGAATTGGTGAGTTGAGAGGGTTTTGTCGGGGGTATGGGATAAAAGTATAGTTTATAGCTAAACTAAGGGTTGGGGTATTAAATTTCGGGATTTATTTATATATGGGAAAATGTATATCAGGAGCTATAGTATTATGTTAAAAATTAATACGAAAGGAAATGAGCGGAGTGAACATACCACTAAGAATAATGTAATATTTATGCACTTTATTCACATACACTTTATACTTAGGATAAAATCTTTTAGTCGGTATTTTGAATGAAATGGAATTTTAACTTCGGGTTGTTTACTTTTCATAGGAAAATGAAGTTTAACCTTAGGAAAAGGGGTTTTGTTAGGGTAATGAAGGGAATTCTAACACTTTTTGTCTATAAGTCATTAAGCCGAGGGTCCAATCCCACCAAAAGTTAGATAAATGCTCCGAGCCTTTATGACTTGAAGGATTTTTAGTACTAGAACTTGCTTGTGGATGGGGAAATTAACAAGTAAAGGGATGAAATGAATGAGGGGGAGTTAATTAAATCAAGTTGTAAACCATTGTTTTTTCTTTCTTAACTGCTCATGCACATTGAAAGATATGATTAAGCATGATAAATGTGCTTTTATCCAATCAAATTTATACTTCAGCAACCTTTTTTCTACTTACCCATTACTTACCCTAACATTTTTTCTTCATTTTATTTGGGTGCATTTAGGCTAGCAGACCCTTATCATTCATTTTTCTTTTAAAAAGTAAACTATCTACTTCTAACCTTATATCTTCCAAGGGCTCAGATTAAACTGATGAGCTCCTTTTATTTTCTCTACCTATCCAATGATCTGCCAAGATTACACTGCTTGGTCAGATTTTATTCTCTAACTATAAAGATAAAATTCAAATCATGAAATAGTCAAGATTAAGAAGTTTGAATACCATGGGTTGTGGCATGTATGACAGGTTGCACACAACTATTATTTAAGACAGTAAAGCAATAAAATAGTAGTGGCATTTAGACTTGCACATTTTCATGATCTATTTTTGTTTTTGGGGTTCATATATTTCCATTTTTTGATCTTTTCTTATTCTTTTTGTCCTTTGATATTTTTTTTAGGACATACCCTCTTTACATTTTTATATTTTTAATATGGAAAACATTTGCAGAAAGAAAAAGGTATGTACAATATTTCAAGGCTTAACCTTAGCCAATTCAAAATTATGAATCCTATCACTATAGGACTTTAACAGTGGCTCCACATGGGGATGACATTTCCTAGTGAAATTTCAAGAACTCTAAAGATCAATAATCTTTGAATTGTGGCTGAAGCTACCTTACAAAGTGTCATTATGTGAATTTTCATTATTGATACTTATGACAGTAAATCTTTCAAAGAGTAGGGCCTTCTCTTCGGGCTTCAACTTCAAAGGATTACCATTCAATCCAATCTACACTCTACAATGTTATGTACAATGATGCAAAGTAAAGTGAACTACTGTAAGTTAGTGGAAAAGTAGTGCTTTAGCATCATACCATTAACAAGTCCTCCTATTAGGTCTGATCGATCTATGTTTCTCAATAAAAAGGCATTGTTGCCTCTATAGCCATAAATGACATAAGGCCCACGCCATAGAAAATGAAATTTTCCATGCTTGCCTTTATCTTCTCTCCTTCAATCCAACTTAAGGACCTTGTCTCCTATGTGAAAATCATTTGCTTTAGGCTTTTTATCAAAGACTTTCTTGATTTTTTCCTGGATTACCTGTGATTTTACATATACTTCTTCTCTCGTTTGCTGCAGGTGTATGGTCTGATTTATTCTTCTCTAAATATCATTCAGTTCTACCTATAATTGCTGGAGGATATTCATGACTTGCATTCCCAAGGATGATGGGAAAACTACATCCATCCCATAAACCAGTTGATAGGGTGATGTTCCAAAGCGCTTCTTAGTAGTCTGTCTATCTGCCCATAAGGCATTTACTAACTTCTTGTTCCATGTCTTTTTATTATCCTCAAGTAACTTTTTGATAATATTGACCAGACTTTTGTTGGATGACTCTGCCAGTCCATTACCTTGAGGGTAATAGGTTGTGGAATGGCCAATTGTGATGTGGTACCTGTTACTTAAATCTATCATGATTTTGGATTTAAAGGCTGCTACATTATCAATAATGAGCTTCTGGGGACATCCAAATATTGAAAGGATATTACTCTCTAGGAAGGTGATTATGACAGTGTCTATGGCTTGCCTAGATGATATGGCCTCTATCCATTTGGTAAAATAGTCTGCGGCTGTTAGAATCCATTTGTTTGAGCTAAGGATGGGGGGTGTATTTCTCCAATGAAGTCTAACCCCCATTGTTGGAATGGCATCTCAGTGGAAATTGGTTTAAGAGGCAAGGGTAAAAGTTTCCTTTTTCCCTCAAAAATCTGGCATTTATGACAAGAGGTCACATGTTTTTTAACATCTGCAAACAAAGTAGGCTAGTTGAAACCAGCCCTCAGAATCTTGTCAACAATACTCTTCTAGTACAAGTGTCCTCCATAGTCCCCTGCATGAAACTCTTGCAAAATCTTGTCAGCTTCATCTTTTAATAAACATGTTAAGAGAATACCACTACTGTCTTTCCAAAACAATGCCTTATCTATAACACAATATCTTAATGACTTCATTTTTAAGAATCTAGCTTTATTTCTTGTCAATCTAGGAAGAGCTTGTAAGTTTAGTAATACAAATGTAATATCTACATACCATGGTGAATCAATAAAAGGTTCACTGAAATGTGGAGTTGTCATCTCGTCCTGATCATCAAGGGCACTAATGAAGTTGATATCAAGGGCCTAACAGTTCGATTCAGACATTAGTTTGACTAAACCTTGGCCTTTGATGAGCTTGGTGGGTTTTATCTCTATGTCATATTCCAATATTGTGGCAATCCATTTGCCTTTTTTTCCTTCAGGCCCATTTTGAGTCAAAATGTCCTAAACTAAAGAGTTTGGAACATAAGCAATAATGTGAGAGTACGGAATGTATACTCTAAAATATTTGATAGCCTTAACCAAAGCTAATGAATTTTTTTCCATGATATTGCATTTGAGTGTGGAATCTCTTAAGGATTTACTAAAAAATGCTATTGGTTGTTCATATCCTTGATTTTTCTTTTGCAGCAAGACTACTCTAATGGTGTGTTCTAAAGCAAAAGAAAAAATGATAAAATCTTTGTTAAAGTCAGGTTTAATCAGGACAAGAGCCTTGGTTAATGCTTCCTTAATACCTTCAAAGGATTGCTTGGACTTCAATTTCCATTTGATTGATGATTACTTTCTTATCATGTTATTTAATTCCCTAATTAATTCTGCTAGATTTGAGATGAATCTCCTAACAAAATTAATCTTACCTAGAAATGATTGTAGATCTTTCATGTTTCAGGGATGGGAAATGGTCAAAATGGCTTCTATTCTAGCATGGTCTATCCTAATCCCATCTTTATATATGATGTGTCCTAACAACTTTCCCTCTTCTAGACCAAAAAGTGTCTTTTTAGGAGTTAAAGAAATCCCAAATTTCCTGCATTTGATAAATACTCTTCTGAGGTGGTCTTAAATACTCTTTTGAGGTGGTCTAAGTGTTAATTGTCAGATTTAGAGAAGACTGTGATATCATCTTGGTATACTACTAAGAAATCATGGATTTCCTTGGAAAAAGCTATATCCATAACTCTTTGAAATGTGGCACTTGCATTCATTAATCCAAAGGGCATCTTCAAATACATGAAGGTGCCCCAAGGAGTAGTAAATGCAGTTTTGGCTTGGTCCTCAGGTTGGACTAATATCTGGTTATATCCAAAGAATCCATATAACAATGAAATCCTAGATGAGCCCACTACACTTTGCAATATATGGTCCCATTTTGGTAAGGGGTAGTTTTCTTTGAAAGATACCTTGTTTAAGTTTGTAAAATCTACACAAAGTCTAATTTCACCTGTCTTTTTCCTAGTTGTAATCAAGTTTGAAATCCAGTCTAAGTATCTAATGGGGTCCATTATTTGGGCATCAAACATTCTTTTAACCTATTTTTCTATGGATGGAATAAGAAATGAGTTTATCCTTCTAAGTTTCTGTTTGAAAGGTTTATGATCTTCTTTTAGAGGTATTTTGTGTTGGATTATGCCGGTGTGATAAGATTTTAAGTCTTCGTAACTCTAGGAAAATACGTCCTAGAACTCTTTAAACAGATTAATATATTTGACCTTTTCCTCTGTGGGTAAGGCTTTAGATATCTTGATGAGTTTTGATTTATCCTCAGTTCCTATGTTAACCTCTTCTATGTCAGCTCTTAGAGGTTCCATCTTAGGTTTCCTAGCTACATCATTAGAGTCAAACAAATCCTCTAAAGGTACTAATCCTTTAGGAAAATAATTATTTTCCAAATTAAGAATCTCTGGATCATCATCCATTATTTCATCTATCTCTACATTATCTAAACTATCTATTTCTACTTTACTAAATTTATTTGGTTCATGTACATCAAAAATATTTACATCTAAGCAAATTTCTATATTATTATCTATTATACAGTCAGTATCTATCTTGCAATTCTGAAATTCACCTTCATTGTTCATGAAATCATAGATCTGAGAGTCCTGGGAGAAAATCTGCCAATACTTAAGGTTGTCTGGTATAATAGGCCTATGTATGACTTCTGCAGTGTAGTGGTGGTTTGGTTGAAATGGAAATTTACAAGTACTAGCAAAGGTAGCTAGACTATGGACCTGCATGTTTTGCTTTCTAGGAATGGCAGAAAAGTTTGATTCCAGTAGGTCTTTAATCAAGTCTAAAACAATATCCCTATATCTACCAAGCCTAGTGTTGTTGACATAATATTCACCACTGATCTGTTTCATAGTAAGCTCTGAGTGTCCCATGACAGAAACTCTTTTCGCTCCCAATTTTCTAACCAATTGTAACCATAGAATCAGGGCTTCATATTCGGCCATGTTATTGGTACATTTGAAGTTCAATCTGAAAGAATGTCCCTCAGCATGGTTATTTTCCATATTATGGTTCCACACTCCTACACCAGCCGCCAACCTATTTATAGACCCATCAAAGTCTAAATTCCAAAGTGACTCATGGAATATGTTCTCACTTTCAATTGTTCTGTACTTAAGGTCTTTGGCTATAATTTCCTTTTTATCAGTTTCTGCATTGTATAAGATGAAAGAGTCCATATCTGAATGCATGGAGTATATGCGAAAGTTTTGGGACTTTTCCTCACTACTGACCATGTACTTGATCAAGGTCTCCCTATATAATTTTCTTGGTTGGCCAAAAATGGATATGGTGGCATAAGACATATCCAACTGGAAAGATCCCTGCAGTTTTTCTCCCCATGATCAAGACAGTAACATTCCATATTTTGGTGGGATGTCTGCAACTACAATGTCCATTAGAATGTTCTTTGCAGGGCACTGGAAAAGAGTCACACATAAGTCTTTGATTAAACCAAGGCTTTTAACCTGGCTGGAGTCAAAAGAAAATAAATCCTTATAAGGCCAGGTAATGTCTAGGTTCAACCTTTCCATTATTTCCTTTGGCATGAGATTATGGGATGCTCCTAATTCCAACATAGTGTTATGCAAAATTTTATCATGAGTGTTTAAGCTAATGTAAAAAGGAGGAACTCCCCTTTGTTGATGAATTCCATTGGCCTCAGCTCCAAACAACAATTCAGGCTTGTCATCATTCAAATTAACAGAATCCTCTCCCTCTGCTATGTTCAAAGTCTCAGTTATCTGTGACCTATAAGATCCATTTTTTACCAATTCGGTTAAGGGAGCTGATATCTTTAATTTAGCTATTTCATTTTTAATATTGAAAGGGAGCTGAGGTTTGTTTGTTTGATTCGAATCTTTCTTAATGTGTGCAGTATGAGAGTCTTTATCTTGTTTCTCAGTGGTAGGCATTTCAGTATGTGTTTTTATTGTTTTGCCTTGATTTCTTTTATTTTGATTGTTTTCAGTAATTGGCTCTGTTTGGGTTTCAGTGGAGGTTATATCTACAATCCTATGGGTTGATGCTTCAGTTGTTCCCCTAGGGAGAATTTACAACACTTTCTTAACTCGAGCTTCTTTTATTATCTTAGTCCAGGTTTGGATGGATCTTTTAATGGGAGTATCATTATTCTTCTTACTTCTAAATCTATATTGTTTATGTACCTCATATATAGCTAACTCATATCCTTGTTTAAAATCAAAAGATTCACCAGATTCTAATTGAAACTTGTGAAGCATGTATAACTCCTATTCTTCTTGAGTAAGAAAAACAATGTCTTCCTCTGTGGTTTCCAGTAAGTTAATCTGGGTATCATCCTCTGCTTCTTGGTTTTGTGAATCCTCAACATAGTTTTTTTGGAAGGGGGGCCTAATCTGTTGGTTTAGCGTAGCATTTTTTGTAGTATTAGGGTTCTTCCTAAATTTTGGGTTTCTTATAGTGGGTTGTTGTTGTTGATTCTCGCATTGGTTTTTACTCTCCATGTTATCTAACCTATCCATAATTATTTCTAAACTTTTAGCTAAAACTTCTAATTTTCCATTTGAAGTTGAAGCTTCTTCTTTAAATACAACTTTCTTTTCATTCCTCATTCGTGCTTTCTTAGCTAATAGGTTGGTCTCTACACTGACAACATTACTCTGCATTTGTTCAAGTGTTTCAGAGTTTCTCTCCCTTAGCTGGTATGACATGTCAGCATCAAAACCATCAGGGAACTTAATTAGTGCTAGGTCAGGTGGAGGGTTAATGTTAGCTAGAATTGCATTATAGATATTATTAAACCTAGTATAATAGTCCTAAACTGACTCGTTGTGATCTATCCTAATATTTTCATATTCAGAAAGTATTTGCAATGGGTTTTTCTTTCTTTCCCATCTATCAATGAATAACCTTTGAAAATTTGCTAAGTCTGCAATATGGTTGGCAGGAAAGGCTTTGAACCATTTCTTGACATCACCAATCAAATTTTGGGCAAATAGTCTCATTTGGACATCTGCCTCATCTATTTCATGCAATTCAAAAAAGTTAGACATCTTGTTTACATGTTTTTGGCCAGGTAATGACGAGTAGCATCAAACAGGAAAATCTTACTCTGATAATCTACAAGCATGGGATGGATTTGGGCAGGTAAAACAAGAGGAGCATATCTATTTTCCATTGCTATGATTCTGGTTTGACTTGGGGGTAAAGTGTTGGTGGTTAAATAAGGGCTTGAAACTAATGGAGTTGAACTAGAAGATGATGAAGATGACTGATTAATAAGTGGTCTAGGTGATTGGATTGTGGTAGATGCAATTGATAAAGTTGGGGTAAAGGAAGGTGGATTTACAACAAGTGACGTTTGTAAAGAAACTCTAAGGACAACAGTAGTAAGGGCAACTATTTTAGTAGATTGTTGAATGTAAGAATCACCTACATTACTTATCAATTTAGAAGCCCAAGCTTCTAATTTTTCAAAAGTCTCAACAACTAATTTATCTAAATCTGAATGAATAACCCTTTTTGATTCAATGAGTTGAACAAAATCAGGATCTGAGAATGTTTCATGGATTGAATTATCAGATTTACTTCTAAATAATGAGAGGTAAAATGAAAAATTGAAAAGGATGTCCTCTAAAGTTGATAACTCCTCAGGTAGTGAATTGGATCTAACTAATTTGCTACTACTTTCTTGAGTTTCTGTTGTTTTAGGTTGTCTTAAAATCCTCTCAGGGTCATGCACTATACCTGTAGGGTTAGATCTGGGTTGGCCCTAGTGTAGTGAATCTTTTTAGGAGTCAAACTTTTAAGTTTTTAAACTGTTTTTATGAAATTTTATGAAAACTTACTTCAGGTAATGACCTTAAGTGGCTCAAGATTTATTTTAAGGTTTCCTTAAAGTTTTATGAGGCCGAGGATCAAAATTTGGAACTTATCCATAAATATGTCGATGGCTATCTCCATATCCTGACACTTGTCCTCCAAGTTTTGCATCAAGTTCCTCTTAGAGAGGACCTTTCTGACCTCCAAAATTGTCTCTGTTTTTTCCTCTATTTCCAATTCCTGAAGTTCATATTTATTATTGTTGTTAAGGAATTGGATAATTCTGGTAGCCTCTTCTGGCATTTATCCTAATTCTTCTCTTACTTTCTGGATGGCCTCTGTAGCCAACTTTATCAAATCTATTTGCTCAAAAATTACCTAAATAGATGGCCAAATATCATTGATAGAGTCAATGATATTGGCCCATAGTTGTTCCTTAGCCTGCCTAAGGGGTTCTTTCAGTGTCAAGTCCTTTTCCAAGGCTTTCAATCTTTCACTCAACTTGGTAGCCTTTTTCACTTCTTCTTTGTGCATGATTTTGGAAAGCTTGTAATCAATTGTTAGGTCCCTATAATACTAGTGATGCCCCCATTACTATTGTAGTTGTATCCCTTATTTATATTGTTGTGCCCCTATTGTCCCCATATTGTTATTATTGTGCCCCATAGAATCCCTCTATTGTTACTTTTGTGCTTTTACATTATATTGTTAGGTCAGCTTGGTTATATTGTGACCCCTTAGACTCCTATATATAGAAAGGAGGTATTGTCATTTGTATCATCCAAGAATTGTTCATTTGTGTAATGTAAAGGAGGTTTCCCCCTCAAAGAGGCTGAATTCTAAGGTGTTCAACTATCTTTTCTATCTTTTTATGAGCTGGTTTCATAACATTTGGTATCAGATCTTTGGATTCTAGGGTTTTGCTGCTCCAAATAGGTTATTGTGGCATTTTTGCTATAACTTTTTTTCTGCGATGTTTCAGAAGCAAAACAAAAAACCCATTTGAGACGAAATCACGCTGAACCTCGGGTCTGGATTTCAGAGATTTTCGCACTATATTTGCGGAGATATTATCTAAGGAAGTTGGCATTTTTGCAGACTCCTGAATTACATTCCAAACAGGTGACCTTGTGTTTCCGAGAAAACTAGTGTCTTTTCGATCTGCTAGTCCCACTAAGATTGGGAGCTATCTTAGAAACAAACAATCAAAGAAATTTGTGATTTCCTTTATGTATGATAGATAAGAGAGAAGCAAAGGGACCAACTTGGATCTTCCGCTTGACTCCTTGCTTGATTTCTCTCTCCCTTGATAGAGCTTGCAACTCCTCTCCTACTTGTCCCACTTTAGAGAATACCTGTAGAGACAAAGTAACAAAACACCATCAAAGCATCTTGATCTATAATATCATAAACAATGCAGAATCAGAAATACATTGAATATACAATTGCATTCACAAATAAGAAGATTCACAAATACATGATTATATGGAGGAAAACTGAAAGAACTTTATTAAAATAGAAGGGAGAATTACAACCTAGCCGTCTGATCTAGTGTCAAAGCCATCTTCAGCTCATGAAAAGCAAGATCATCCAAAAATACAATGTTCCTTCTCAAAGACAAACTATCAGCACTTCTTTACAAATTACAAAATTCCAGCCTCCAGATCTCTCAGATTAGGGATCCATTTATAGATGTCTTGCAAGGGTGTGAGTCAGCTCTAGGTTTTTGATTATTGTCATTCCACTCATAGTTCTTGGTTCCACTTGGAGATTTCATTGATCTCTTACTCATCCCTGGGCAAATTCAGAGAGGCAAGTGTCCTAGGAGAAGTTTCTAGAAGATTCCATGAACATCCACTTAGCAAACTGTCTCAACCATTGGTCCATTCTCACTAATCACACCCTATAGAAGGCCTCTTCATTATGCATCACACCTGGCTAGTGTAGGAGCCAGTATGCATCACACCTTGACAGTGGAGCAGTCAATATGGTCCAGTTTTGGCCAGTTCTGAGTGGTTTTTCAGGTGGAACTTCCGGGGAATGATGTAATTAGTTGACTATGATCCTTTAGGGTATGAAACAACAATTTTAGGGGTTAAATATCCCTTGGTTTATAGACATATAAGATTGGGGTTTCAGTGCCCAAATATGTCTATAATAGTTGCCCCCTAAAGCATGAAGTTGTAAATCTTTTGATGTCGGGTGAAATGCTTTATCATGAGGATCTGAGGTATTTGACCTGGAAGGTGACCTGTCTAAGATACAATACAATACATCATCATCATATTATGTTCATAATCTAGCTGAGGTAGGCATTCCCATGCTTAGCTTTATAATTCATTTTCATGTACATAGGATAGATAATCGTTTACTGTTGCAGACTGGTGATTCTTTGTATGTAGAGTCATCATCCCTTAGTTTGAATGACCATTTGTGCAGCTTCTATGCACATTTGATGTCTTTATATTCTTGAATATATTGCAGCCCAGATGGATGAAACTAGATCCGGGGTATTCAAACTCATTCAACCTTCACCTGATGTACAAGTCGATCCATGTGAAAATATGTCTTGAAGTCAAACATGGAAATACATCGCCTGATTACCAGCCAATGATGTAAGCTATTAACAGACGCGAGAGGAATAAACGATAATGATAATGACCCTCAAGGTACTACAGTACAATTCATGTGGTGTGAATATATGAGACGATTTCAAACACCACACAAAATCTTTCGGTCGAAGGCCATTGATGCAAACCTGTCGTCGGAAGTGAGAAACTTGCCATTGAGGCATGCAAGCTTCAAAGCACTGAAAGGGTTGCATCTAAGTCAAATTATTGGATAATTAGCTGATGTAGACAACAAGTGACCCATCGTAGGAGGGCCTTGATGTATCCCACATCTATGACATGAAACGAAGCAAATGATTTTCTGGAGGTGAAAATAATCTGATGATACAAGGTTCAGGAATGGCGGTCATGAAAAATGGAGGGTGAAGGTATTACAGTGGATGAGGTGTTAACTGGATGATGAATTCTCTGAATTAATTCTCTTGAAGATATCGGTGACACTTGAGATGGATTGGTAGTGTTAACCCCAACAGATGGATGTGTTATAGACATTTTTGTGCCTTACAGCATTGAGCATGAAATGTCCATAATATAAGGGATCCAAAGTCCCTAAACATGTTGTTCCTACCCCTAGAGGAACAAGGCTAACTAACCGCAGCAATTCACAGAAGTTCTCCACCTGAAACCACTCAAAAACAAGTCAATTCAGGATCATGTCAGCTGCTCCACTGAGCATCTGCGCTGAACGTCAACTGCTCCACTGGCTACCTGCACTGGATGTCAACTCCAACACTGGCTACCTGCGCTGAGCGAGATTGGACAAGTGGCAGACTCATTCCTCAAGGTGTCAGAACCCAAGAAGCTTCCAAAATGACACTTGCCTCAGGGAATTTGACTGGTGATGAGTAAGAGGTTCCAAATCTCCAAGTGGAAGCAAGAACCTCCAAGTGGACTCAAGAACTAAGAGAGGGAGAGGACACTAGTCAGATCTCAAGCTGACTCATCCTCTCTCCAAAATAACTATATATAGATCTCTCCTCCATGAGATCTGGAGGCTGGAATTTTGTTATTGCAAAGAATTGTTGTTGGTTTGAGACTGGAGACATTGGGTGCTTAATGCTTTGAAGGGAGCTGAAGAAGGAATTCCATTCTACTGGGAAGGAGATGCTGGATTGGAGCCCTCTGGGTTGTATCTCTTCCTGAACCCTGTTATCAATCAATAAAGCTATCTTAGTTCTTTCCTATATGCTGGTGTATTTTGTATGATTGCATTAGTATATTTGATTTACTTCTAATCCTGAATCATTTATGAATATGAATATATGCCTTTGTGTTGTGTTCTTCTCTTGTCACAAGTAGCTTTTCTCTTGTCACAGGTAGCTGTTCTCTTGTGATCTCGTGGGAATCAAGTAGCTGTTCTCTTGAGCAAGCGAGGAGGCAAGTAGCTGTGAACACCCAAAGAGAAGAGGATCTAGATCGAGGGACAAACGGAAGACAATGGTAAGTCTATCGATCTCCCCTCTTTCACATTTCATAAAGGAATAAACCAGTGTAGCTGTATTCGTTTGTTGCTAAGGTACTGTCACACCTTAGGTGGATAGGATCGTCCTGCATAGGCATTTTTCCCCACAACAAATTGGCGACTCCGCTGGGGAAAATTTGTTTATTCATTTCATTTGTGTTTCTGTCATTTGTTTACTTCATAGACTTGACAGCAACTATCGAACTGCATCTTTCCCGGATGTAAAGTAGAAAGTTGCTGCTTTGATCCAGTTGTTGGACTTGTCTATGATCTGAACAATGGATCCACAAATGATTTGATGATCCTTGTGATAGTCTTTAGTACCCTCTCAAAGCATCCCTCTGTTTATACCTTGCTTGTGTTTCTGATTTGGCCTGAAAAAGTTGATTTTTGAGCATTTTGTGACCTAGAACCCAAGGGAAACGAGAGTTTCTCCTTTAGCGCAACTGCTATGAAGGCAATCTGCATTTCAACGCAGGTCCCGTGAAGGCTACCTGCCCTGAATTTCAAGTCCTCAGTGTTGAGGTTGCGCTGAACCAGTTTGGCCTTGTGCAGCTGGGGTTCTCTGCTCTCTGTTGCCCTGTTTTGATCTCTGTTTTTTGCAGCCTTTAACCAGCATAGGTACCAGTCAGATAACTCCTTTTCTTTGCTTAGATTCCACCTCCTTTTGTACAAAAATACTGTGAGTGTTTTTATGTGTTTGTGGCGTCATTTACAGTTTTCCTTTGCATGAGTAAAATAGTCATCCTGTAGCCTTTGATTAAGATCTGATTGATTGTGATCTTAGAACAGAGTTCATTGGCTGTTTGCAGATTGATTATATATTTACTTTTGCTTATTGGTTTGAATTTGTCTCTTTTAAGTGTCGAAACAAGTCTTTATTTCGAAAATCGTTAAGTAGTGTAATCTCTTCTATCATCTCTGATTTCGAAAAAGTGAACTTGTTTGTATTGATCATTTAAAAGCAAATTCAAAGTTGTACAAAAATCTTTCTTTGTAGGCATCAATACTAAGAAAGCGGAAAACAAACACCTGCATTGTGCCTTTTGCATTTGATAGTTTGCATGTTGGATTTAGGAAAAGTGCATTAGAGTGTGCTGATTGCTCTTTGAGAAAAGATAGTGTCTTTCTTTTCCCTTAGTAGCTAGGATTTTCAAAGTTGAAAAGATAATAAAGCTTTCTTATCATCTTTAGACTGCATTTAGGAATTTTTATCATACATCTCGTGGTGAACCTTGAAAGGAAAACTTTAAAAAGATCAACCTAAAATAAATTGAATGAACCTAACAACGCTTTGTAACATAACGCACAACATAGAGGTCTAGGCTAGAGACGTGTTTCGGCGTCGTTAAGCCTAGTGACTGTTGATCTCGTGGAAGGTGGGTGATTCCTCCCGAGGGATGATAGCGCTAGTACACATTGTGCTCCCACGTACCGTCGCGTATATATTGGGAGACCCCTATAGGCATATATCTTTTATCCTTAGGAAGCCGTGTCAGCCGCCCTACTGATCGCAATGCAGTGAACACAACATTCACGAAGATCGACTGCCCGTACCCTAAAAAGTATTCTGCGGTTTTGCGAAAAGTTTGGCACACCCTCTGCCTAGAACTCCAGAGCAGTTCCTTTTGGCCTTTTTCAGACTCTATAACAGAAAAAGTCCATCCGAGCATTTGTCACTTCAGGTTCGTTAAAACATCGAAGGAGACTAGAGTCATCTTTAGCTTTTTCTTGACTCTTTAAAATTGAAAAAGCAAGTTGTGTCCAAGCGTCGTTAAAATTTATTTTAAACGGAATAATCATCACCATTCCCTCGTTGATCTTCGAAGTTAGTCTACCTTCATCACAAAGTTCTTGTAGAATCGCTAGAAAATCTTTTGGATAGACTAGATATGTCTGAACAACCGTCGACATCCAGGACTGTGTCATCTGACACAGCAGCGGCAGAGCCTCCTGCCGCTACTCCAACGATGTTCGCTGGTATACCATCTGTCCCGGCAAATTGTCAACAACAAGCTGGAGTCCAATCAGAGACTGTTTCGACGACATGGTTAGTTCCTATTTCTTCATCCGGATTATCATCTGGTATTTCTTATGTTGAAACTCAACTAATTGATCCAACGTGTCTTCAAAGGCCAATCTACCCTTTAAGTACTGGATTGCCACCATATGGAGGACAGTATGCCTTTTCATTGTTCTCCCCGGAGAACAACCATATGGGAGTTTACAACAAAGTTCAGGTCAAACTGGAATTACATCCAGTGGTTGGGTACCAATACTGCCTCAGCAACCAAGGGTTGCATATTCAATGCAACCAATCCACCCTGTGTCGAATATTCCCACTGTACCCGGTATAGTGATTGCGTCGCAAGTACAAGCACTACCTGTTGTATGTCAACCCCAAGTTTCTCAGGTTGCAATACAATGGCCTCTTGTCTCAACGACTCAATCACAACCTCAGGTTAGTGCCTCCTAATCTGGAGCGACTCAGGATCAAACAAGTACTGTGACTCCTCATCTTGGTCAATCATCCAGTATTGGTCAACAACAAATGGTTCAACAACCAGGGCTGGTTCAATCTCAACAACCGCCATTCCAGCAATCATATCAAGGACCTGAGCAACAAGTCTTTGTAAGTAATGGGCAATCGCATTTCCAAAGCGGTAATCAACAACCATATTATAATGGTTATGCCCATCAACCTTGTCAAAGTTGCCAGCATCAAATACATTATGTTGGTATGCAAAGACCCACTGCTCAGGCGATTCCATCTTATCCTGGGTATGCTTCGCCTAACCTGAATCAACAGTTGCCCTTTGTAGCAACTCTAGAATTACTAGATCTAAACCGGCTGACGAATGATCCAATTGCTTATGCCCCCTGGTGGCCAGCGATTCCGCATAAACTTCCGTCAGATATTCCTAAATTTAATGGAAATCCGGGTGAAGATCCGTCGAATCATGTGATGACATTTCATCTGTGGTGTTCATCAAACACCCTGAATGATGATTTGATAAGACTTCACCTTTTTCAGAGGACGTTAACGGGTCTAGTGGCAAAATGGTATATTGAATTACCTAGAGCCTCATTCGACAATTTCAGCTCCCTAGCCACAACTTTCTTAACCCACTTTCAATTACCGATAAGGTATGAAACGGGAACGGAAATATTAACCAACTTCAAGCAGACAACTGCCATTCATATATCCGATCATATACATGAGTGGCGTTGTCGCCGTAGGATGGTGAAAACGTATGTTCCCGATCAGCTATTAGCTGAATGGTTTATCAAGTCATTAGTTCTACCATCACGGAAGATGTGGCAAAGGGGGGAGTCGTAACAGAAGAGCAAGTCATCGCTCGTGTGCAATATCTAGACTTGGTTTACACTCAGTCCGACACGCTCTACGACAAAATACCTGATGCCCCTAGACCGGAATTCTCAATTCCTCCTCCTCCTAAATCAAACAATGACTCTCATGCCGGCGATGGCGTGATTGGCGCAACAGACATGAAATCGACAAAGGCTATATCTAAAAAGACCCGTAAGATTTCCGGTCAAAATGCAAATGAGGAACTTCTTGCCTCGGAAGTAAGTGCCGTGTCGGACGATAAGGGAAAACAATTGAAGCAACCAGGGGGCAAGAAGAAAAAGAATGAGAGAAAAAGGAAACCCCCCGCGGGGTGTCATATATGCGATGAGGATCATTGGACAGCAGATTGTCCATACAAAGCTGAGCTTAAAAGATTCTTTAAGAGTTCGAAAACCTCAGCTGTGTTGACTGATCCGTTTCCAAGCCCGGGAACCGAACTGGTTGCTAATCAAAATGCTTCCCGATCCCAAGTGCTTATGTTGTCTGTATCAAAGCAGAAAAATGATGCTTTGACGAGGAATAAAGATTACAAGAATCCAAAGCTGTCGAACAACAAGGCTAATGAACAACCTAGTAGTTCGAAAACAACTTTGACCGAAGTTGTGCCACCCATCGTTCCTGAGCCAAAGATAAAGTCACAAAAGGGAGCAGTACACAAATCAACATTTAATCCTTGTGCGAAAATAGCACAGATAGAGGACCTGGCCCAATCGCCGTCCGCTATGTCGACACTTGAGGTACCGCAAAATTGCTTCTCCCAAGAGCAAGCTTTTTTATCAACAATAAGTGGGATTGACCCAATGGATTCCAATCTTGTGGCCTTTAATCATAAAGGATATGACTCTCAGTTACCAGCTCAACTAGCTTTCCTTATTCAAGTGAAAGCCCTCAACAAAACTGTTCATCGAACAATTATTGATGAGGGGGCATCTACATGCATTATGTCGATGAGTTGCTGGAAAACTTTAGGATCTCCAACCTTGTCGCAATCTTCGACGACATTAAAAGCATTTGATGGACAGACATATACCCCATATGGTATCCTAAGTAAATTGAAAGTTGAACTAGGAGGGAAAACAGTAGAAATAGATGTTGAAGTCGCGATGGGAATCTTGATTACAACATCCTACTAGGAAGACTGTGGATCTATGCCATGGCCGCAGTCGTGTCGACCTACTTCAGGAAGATTGCATTTCCCTTCCAAGGAGGAATTACAATCGTCGACCAACAAACTTTTTTCCCCAACAGTTCACAAGTTACGGGAAGAATTCCAATGATCCATGGAAGAAATCATTCGCTCCAAAATATCGGAGTAGGTCTCCTAAAAGACCCTGCTTTAATGGGTACTTTTGCCCTACCGCCTCCAAGTAATCTGGCGGAAGTGGCCATAGTGGAATATGAAGCCTTCTACATCTAATGGATTTGGACTCCGAGGACGGTTCTAATCTCGTGTCAACCTCGTTAAAAAATGAAACAAGGAGTCATGAGGATAGTTCTTTTACTGTATCAACCTCATTAAAAAATGAAACAACCCCCTAACCAAATCTCAAAGGTAAACCTTCATTCCAACCACCAAGTTGAATGCAATGAAGCTTGGGGGGCATGCACCTTGATTTGTGTTATTATGCTGGGGGCATGCAAACTTATCATCGAGCAGTTTTAGCACATAGTTCATGCTCGTTAAAAAATAAACATAAGATCCGAGCAGTTTTAATGCGGTCTTCATGCTCGTTAAAAAATAAATATAAGCAGTGAGCAAAAGTTTCCTCCAGTGTTTAATCTCATTTTAAACTAAAAAATGAACCTACCCGGTAAATAACCACTGTGAATGTAATATCATCAGCCATTAAAGCTTTGGTCGTGTTTGCACCTGCCACCTCCACTTTTCATTTGGCCGATCGTTCACCTCCATATGATTGTTTACCCATTTTGAGGAACATCTGTGAAGAGTGATTTCACCTAGCCATCCTTGTGACACTGCCGTGATTGGAAAATTCCAACCTGTACCTGGAATCTGCTGCTAACCCTGTTTATCACTCGTTCCTCAAAAGACGAGTCTTCTTTAAGCTCTTTTCAATTGACTCGTAAAATATGAAAAGATTGCCGAGTTTTGGCCTTCCATCTCGTTAAAGGACAGGAATAGCTATCCCTCCTCTAGATTTTAATCCTTTTGGACCTGAGGGATTATTGCACAAAAAGATCGAGCGCTTGTTTTGTTCGGCTCGTTAAAACTATTGAAAACTCATCCCTTCTGTATTGTTTTATACTTTTTCGGACTTAAGGGATTAGATGACGAAAAAGGAATTTTGGAGTTGACTTTATGTACCTTTGCAGACTCTCTAAAAATGCAAAAGGATCGCGTTATCCTTGTCGTTAGACTCGTTAAAATTATTAAATAGCGACAAACTTGTCTTTAGACGAGAACGAGTTTCACTATCGCTAGGCTCGTTAAAACATAGCGATGGGCTTGCCCGAAGGGCAGGTTATAGAACAAGCATATGTTATCCTCCTCAAGCTTGACAAAAATAAAGAGGTACTGGTCAGCAATGACTGGGGAAAAATTGGGAGAAAATCGAGAAAACTTTGATGGTAGCAGGTCGCTCTTGAACATGACACTTTTCCTCCGTACCACAATTGGGTTGGGTTGTCTCATTCACCGGTCACATCACCATGGTCTCGCCATACCATCCATATTTGGGGTAATGCTACCGATCCATCGCATCAGTGTCGCCATATGTTCAAGAGAAGTCGTTCAGAAAGAGTCAACTGGGTCCCATCCACTGCCATACATTATCCTTCATCCATTCATGACCGCCACCCTGAATCATATGTCACAAATCATTTTCACCTCCATTAAAATCATTAGTTCCATTCCGTGTCACTGATGTGGGATTCATCAAGGCCCTCCTTTGACGGATCGCTTCTTGTCGACATCAGCTCATTATCCAAGAAGTTGATCTAGGAACAACCCCTTCAGTACTTTGAAACTTGCATGCCTCAATGGCAAGTTTCTCACTTCCGGCGACATGTATACATCAATGACCTTCGACCAGAAGATTTTGCGTGGTGTTCGACGCCAAGTCCTTTATTCACACCACGGGAATTGTACTGCAGTACCTTGAGGGTCATTATCATTATCGGTGATTCCTCTCGCGCTTGTTAACGGTTTACATCATTGACCGGTAATCAAGCGATGTCTTTCCATGTTCGACTTCAGCGCAATTCTCACATGGATCGACTTGTACTTAGAGTGAAGATTGAACGAGTTTGAAGACCCCGGATCTAGTTTCATCCATCCGGGCTGCGATATATATTCAGGAAAGATAAAGACATTTGACATGTACATCATTGCAGCAGATGATCATCCTACTCAAAGGATGATAATTTCGCCAAAATTATCAGTCTACCATCAGACAATCGTCTATTCTATGTACAAAAAATGAATTTATAAAGCTGAGCATGGGAATGCCCTCCTCAGCTAGATCACGAAAGCAGTATGAATCATAATGTATTGTATTGTATCTTATTACAAGTTTCCTCCCAGCAAATGGATGAACTTCGGACCCTCCTGGATAAAGCATTTGACCCGATAAACGACCTCATACTTTAGGGGGCAACTGTTATAGACATTTTTGTGCCTTACAGCATTGAGCATGAAATGTCCATAATATAAGGGATCCAAAGTCCCTAAACATGTTGTTCCTACCCCTAGAGGAACAAGGCTAACTAACCACAGCAATTCACAGAAGTTCTCCACCTGAAACCACTCAAAACAAGTCAATTCAGGATCATGTCAACTGCTCCACTGAGCATCTGCGCTGAACGTCAACTGCTCCACTGGCTACCTGCGCTGAATGTCAACTCCAACACTGGCTACCTGCGCTGAGCGAGATTGGACAAGTGGCAGACTCATTCCTCAAGGTGTCAGAACCCAGGAAGCTTCCAAAATGACACTTGCCTCAGGGAATTCGACTGGTGATGAGTAAGAGGTTCCAAATCTCCAAGTGGAAGCAAGAACCTTCAAGTGGACTCAAGAACTGAGAGAGGGAGAGGACACTAGTCAGATCTCAAGCTGACTCATCCTCTCTCCAAAATAACTATATATAGATCTCTCCTCCATGAGATCTGGAGGCTGGAATTTTGTTATTTCAAAGAATTGTTGTTGGTTTTAGACTGGAGACATTGGGTGCTTAATGCTTTGAAGGGAGCTGAAGAAGGAATTCCATTCTGTTGGGAAGGAGATGCTGGATTGGAGCCGTCTGGGTTGTATCTCTTCCTGAACCCTGTTATCAATCAATAAAACTATCTTGGTTCTTTCCTATATGCTGGTGTATTTTGTATGATTGCATTAGTATATTTGATTTACTTCTAATCCTGAATCATTTATGAATATGAATACATGCCTTTGTGTTGTGTTCTTCTCTTGTCACAAGTAGCTGTTCTCTTGTCACAGGTAGCGGTTCTCTTGTGATCTCGTGGGAATCAAGTAGTTGTTCTCTTGAGCAAGTGAGGAGGCAAGTAGCTGTGAACACACAAAGAGAAGAGGATCTAGATCGAGGGACAAACGGAAGACAACGGTAAGTCTATCGATCTCCCCTCTTTCACATTTCATAAAGGAAGAAATCAGTGTAGCTGTATTCGTTTGTTGCTAAGGTACTGTCACACCTTAGGTGGATAGGATCGTCCTGCATAGGCATTTTTCCCCACAACAGGATGGTATGGAGGACCAATGGTGATATGACTGGCGAACGGAATAACCCAACTCGGCTCAATCATGGTGATGGAGTGAAGTGTCGTGTTCAAGAGCAACCTGCTACCAATAAAATTCTTCAAGTTTACTTCCCTTTTTCCCCAGTCATTGCTGACCAGTACCTCTTTATTTTTGTCAAGCTTAAGGAGGATAACATATGCTTGTTCTATAATTTTCCCTTTGGGAAAACCTGTCGCTATGTTTTAGCGAGCCTAGCGATAGTGAAACTGGTTCTTGTCTGGATGGACAAGTTTGTCACTATTGTTTTAATGAGTTTAACGACAAAGACAACTTAGTCCTTTTCATGTTTAGAGAGTTTGAAAAGGGACGAAAAGGAAACTCCAGCAGTCCTTTTTTGTAGCGTAATCCCTTAAGTCCGAAAAAGTATAAAATAATACGAAAGGGATGACTTTTCCGATCACTTTAGCGAGCCGAAAAAGACAAGCACTCGATATTTTTTGTGGGATAATCCCTCTGGTCCAAAAATATTAAAATAATTGAGGGATGGCACTTCCAATCACCTTAGCGAGCTGGAGAGGCCAATTTCTCGACAATATTTTCATATTTAGTGAGTCCGAAAAGAGTAAAAAGTAGACTCGTTTTTTGAGGAACGAGTGGCGTTTATAGTAGTAGCTGGTTCCGGGTAATCTTGGAACTTCTCAAAACATGGCAATGTGAAGAGGGTGACTAATAGGACCACCCATCACAGCTGTTCCTCAAAATGGTAAACAATCAAGTGGAAGTGTATGATCGGCCAAATAGATGGAGGTGATGGAAGGAACACAACCAAGGTTCGAAAGGCAGATAGAATGGAAATCACAAAGGTTATTTACCGAAGGTGGGTTCATTTTTTAACGAGCTTGAACTCTGGGGGAACATATGCTCAGTGGCGGGTTTATTTTTTAATGAGCTTGAACCTTGCGGAAACATTGCTCATTGCAGTCAAAGGTGTCCCTCATTGGTAGGTTCATTTTTTAGTGAGCTTGAACTCTACGATAACATATGCTCATTTCATTTTTATGTAGGCTAGAAATGACCAAACTACAAAGCTAAAAACACTAAAAAGATAAGGAACTACTGAGGTTAGGTAGGATGGTTTTATCTTCCGCCTAGACAAAACCTTTCCTTTGGTCTATCTGCAGTGCAGACATTGCTGGACCAATTAACCTAAGAAGTTGGAACTAAAAAGCTAAAAAGCTAAAAACGCTAAAAAGCTAAAAAATGAAATTGGTCATTTTTTTCTTGCATAAAAAGGTTTGCATGCCCCTAGGCATCGAGAAAAGGAGAGTCTCCAGGTAACCATATGGAAGTCACTGCGGTTAGGCAGGATTGTTTCTGTCAGCGGTTAGACCAAAACACTTCCTTGGCTTTGTCCCCGGAATGAGTGGACAAAAGTGAATGGTGTGAGATTACACTTCCAATCACATAACCTATAGGGAAACCTATCTTTTCACCTGGGTTCGTCTAGATGGACAAGGGTTGTTACAAACATTTTTGGGCACTGTAACCCCAAGCATAAATGTCCATAAACTAAGGGCTCCTAAGTCCCTAAAGGTGTTGTTCCAACCCCTAAAAGAACAAGGTCAACTAATTACAGCTTCTCCCAGAAGTTCTCCATGAAAAACCACTCAGAACTGGTCAAAACTAGACCATTTCACCTGCTCCATAGGCAAAGTTCATTGCATCCCACATAAATACACACAGTAGTTGCGTTGCATGTCAAAAATCCCTTCTATGGGGTGCGATGGGCGAGAAGGGACAAATGGCAAAGTCAATCCGCGAGGTGGAGAAGCATGGAATCTTCCAGAAACTTCTCCTGTGACACTTGCCTCTCTGAATTCGACCAGGGATGAGTAAGAGATCATCAATCTCCAAGTGGAATCAAGAACTATCAGAGGGGAGACACTAATCAAATATCAAAAGCTGACTCACCTCCCTTGCATACATCTATATATGGATCCCTCATCCCAGAGATCCGGAGGCTGGAATTTTGTATCTTGTAAGGAAGTGCTCCTGGTTTATTGGTGCAATATCATAGTGTTGGGTGATCTAAGCTTTTCATGAGGTGAAGAAGGGCTTCTTGCTGAGAGGATGATGCTGGGTCAGAACAATTGGTTGTAATTCTCTTGGCTCTTTCTTGATTATCAATAAAGCTATTCAAGTTTTCCTCCATACTCTTGTATGATTTATGTTTTATGCATTTGTATGGTTAATATACATCTGATCCTATATTGCTTATGATAATAGATCTATGTTCTCGTATAGTATTATGTTGATTTGAATCTACAGGTACTCTGTGAAGCTGGGTATACAAGAAAGCAAGTAGCAAAGGACTATCAGAAGAGAGAGGAATCGAGCAAGGAACCAAGCGCAAGACAGAGGTTGGTCTCCTTTATTATTCTCTCATCTATCTTTCATAAAGGAAAATGAAAATAGTTTTACTTTGTTTGTTTCTAAGGTAGCTACCAGCCTTAGTGGGATTAGTAGTTCTGCATAGACACTATTCCTGGTAACAAAATGGAGACTCCGCTGGGGAGCGAGTAGATTGTTTGTTCATCTACATTTGTTTACTTTATAAACTTACAGATGGAGCCTGAAGTCAAGCCAGCTAGCCTTCGAACTGCATTTGCTATGCAAGTGCAAAGTGTTAGGACTCAGAATTGACCAATTTTGACCTTATATTTTTGCCATAATATTATCCTTTTCAGTCATAAGTTGTAAGCTTTGATTACATAATGACTTAATCTCCCCAAGGTACGAAGTAACTTTCAACATATCTATATGTTTAATTGTTCATTGCATATTCGTGAGTATCTTTATATTTATCTTTGAAAAGTTGACTAAGTTGCCAAGTAATTGTCGTAAGCCTGCAGGAATTATAATTTATAGTTGCTGTAACACCAGAAACAACAACTACACAGTTTCCGCAACACCAGAAATAGCAACTACGCAGTTGCTGCAACACCAGAAGCAACAAATACGCAGTTGCTATAGTCAACAACAACAACCATCTAAAGCAGGCTATTTTGCAACAACTGGGAATAACAACCGGCAACTATCTGAAGAACGCTCACGCGACACAATCTGCAGCTATCTAAAGCGGGTAGAACATAGTTACCATTGCTTAAATCAGGAACAGCATGGGGAAACGGCAAAGGAATGCGAAGATCCCAAGAAGACGGTCGAAGACAGTTACCAGCTGTGTAACAGCCAGAACCTAAGAAAGAATATGTTGTTATACTATTGTAACAACGGTCTGTAATTCTTATTTTTGATAGAATGGGTTAACTGAATGAACTGTAATAATCTATTGTAATAGATGTCTCCTCTATAAAGAGGAGACATCTACATTAGAAGGGGGTTAATGTGTGATCTGTAAGTGAGATTTTGAGAGACATCAGCAAGTCTGAACTTTATTGTACTTGAATCTTTTGGCAGATGAATAGAAGATTGTTCTGAGCACTTAATCTAGCCTTTGTGTTCTGGGGAATCTTGTGAGAGGGACTGGGCCCACCTTCCTCACAAGATTCACCCATTTACTTTTCTGTCAAGTGTGTGAGTGTGTGATAGTTTCTTTCCACTGGTACTCTGTTTGGATTCTGTAGCATTACCTCTGGTATTTCCGTTTTGCTAGTACTCTGTTTCATTAATTGCTTGAAGTTGTGCAAGGATATTTCACCAGTGAATTAGAGTGCAGTGTGTGTTAGCAATCTGGTTACAGGGGCAGGTGCTGAACGTCCTCACCTGGAGGATAGGGTCCTGATCCTCTACCAACAGAGCATCCATCATTTTGCTTTTCATATTTGTAATCTTAATTAATTACTTGTACTGTGATAACTTAGCGTAAGAATCACGTATACTACAACTTTTTAATGCTTTTAGGATTAAGTACATACAGTACGCGGTAGCCTTTGGAATAAAAAGACTTTCCCAGGTTGACAATAAATGTGGTACTTGATTGTTTAATCAATAAACAATTCAACTAGCCAAAATTTTGGCGCCGTTGCCGGGGAAGGCAATTAGAGATTTCGAAAGGCATTAATGATTTCTTTTCGAGAATAACAGATGCATGAGAGGACGCAAGAAACCTAATTTCACAGGCGGCAAAGGAGGAAGGAAAACTTATATTGACGAAATCATCTCAAAGGCTGAAACATCACAGAGGACAAGTTTCCGGAGACCTCAGATCCAGTATTCCTCACAAACAGACCGATAGACGGAGGAAGTAATAGGACCTGAAAGGAAGCTAGAAGTACCAGAATACACCGAGGAACCGGTAGAAGAACCTGAAGAAACAGAAGACACAAAAGATAAAGCAAGTGATTCAGGAAAAATACCAATGGAGGATAACAGAATAGAAGGAAGAGGGGAAAATTCGCTCTCTACCCTGGAATTCCCTATTGGGGAGCTTCCGAGAGGAACAACCCCCATGAAAAACATTCCACTCTCAGCATTACCCAACTTTCATGGGTTATCCTCTGAAGACCCGGATGAATTCCTCTTCGAATTCGACATACTATGTAGGAGTTATGATTATGTGAGCGCTAATCAGAAACTAAAACTATTTCCAGCAACACTGAAAGGGAATGCGTTAAGATGGTTTATGAGCCTAGGAGCTCAGGCAATCACTACCTGGGATCAGATGAAAGAGAGCTTTCTGGCTAAATATCAAGACTACTGCCGGACGAGAGAAAGGAAGGAAGAATTGTTTAAAATGGTTCAGAAAGAGGACGAGAATTTGGAAGATTTTGTGGAAAGATTACAGTATAATCTGCAACGGTCTGATCATCCTAATATGAGTAAAGATATTCTGAAGACTATATTGCTGAAAGGAGTACGAGATGGCTGCCTGGACATGTTAAACATGCTGGGAAAAGGGGACATTTCCAAAGAACCCTTTGATGAAATTATCAATCTCTGCATGAGATGTTCAAGGGGAGCAGTAGGCAGATCAAAAAGCATAGATAATGTATATTCAAGAGTTCAGAAGTCAGCAAGTGGAGGAGCAACGAGGGCTGAAATAGGTAATTTATTAGAAGAATTTAAAACTGAGATGTTAAGCTCTTTTGCTTCACAAATTGATGCTCTGCAGGTTAAGAAGAAACAGGCGGAAGCAGAAGCTGCTCTAGCTATTTTCTGTTCCAAATGCAGAGAAAAACATCCACTCAGGGAATGCCCACTGGATAAGATACCTATCTGCACAATCTGCGAGAAGGACCATGAAACCCAGCAATGCCCCTCTCTGCCTGGAATCAAAGCAGCATTGCAGTCAACTGAAGAAGAAGCTGAAGTAGTGTACCTGATGACACAAAGGAGGCAATGGCCACAAAGACAAGGTATGAACTCTAACACAGCATTCAGTTGTTGGAATAATAACTCTCCTTTTCAAACAAACTACCCACCCATGAACCAAATGCAGTACCCACCCTTTAATACAATGTATTTTCCACTTATGCAGCAACCAAATCTTCCTTTTCCTCATCCTACTGTGTGGAATCCTTGGGATCCCCAGCAACCGTATTTTAATCAATGGAATCCAAACTGGGCAGCCCAACAGATACCATTTCCTCAACAACAACAATCTCTTTCCTTACCATCCAATACTCCTCCAAATAACCAGGAAATGAGACCACAGCTGCCTGTACAACCTAACCCCAATCCAAATAACAATAAAGCCCTGCAAGTAATTGACATTCAAGATCAGCCTATTTCTCCCCTGCAATATAATGATATCCATCTTCGCTCAGGGAGAATTGTTGAACCCATTATAGATGATATCACTGACTCTGACAAAGAAGAAGTTAGAAAAGAAAAACCAGCTAACAATAATGCTGAAACAGCAGAATCAACACCTAATAATAATGATCAAACAATAGATCCGCCATTCCCTGAACGGCTGGCTCTCACTAAAACACTTGAGCAACCTAACTTTAACCTTTTAGGAGAGCTGCAGAATTTGTATGTTAAAATCCCATTATTGCAAGCATTAAGGGATGTTCCTATTTATGCTAGAACTATTAGAGACATTTGTATAAAAAAACTGGGAAGAAAGGCTAAGGATCCCCTCACAGTTCATGTGATGGGAGAATTAACTGCTTTAATGACCGAAAAAGATTATCCTGTGAAGTATGGTGACCCTGGTCACCCTACAGTAACAGTCCAGGTTGGAAAAACCTTTATCTCTAAAGTTCTAGTAGATTTAGGAGCTGCAATAAATATTATGACACTTGAAACAACACAATTGCTTCAGTTAAAAAACTTTATTAGGGAAACTCCATCTATCTTAGAGTTGGCTGACCGCTCTACAACTAAACCCGAAGGGGTCATTGAGGATCTTATAATTTCTGTAGAATCCTGTAATTACCCGGCTGACTTTGTGGTGCTACAAAATAAAACAAAGTTGGGGGGTCATCCGTTGATTCTAGGGAGACCTTGGCTGGCTACAGCAGATGCTTTCATCAGCTGTAGATCAGGATCAATGACCATCTCTAATGGGTAGGAAACTAAACAGCTTACCCTCTATCCTCATGCTACACCCATGATTAATAATGACAATTCTGTATGGGTAGACTATGAGGATGAAGAAACCCAACCTATATTGACTATTGGACAAGCCTTGACTTTTAAGGACTCCACTGAAGATGAATTAATCATCAGCTTTATTTCTGAACCCTCTTCGGTCAGCCCTGAAACATATAATCACTTCACTGCAATATTAGAATCTGAATCCCAGCAGAACATGAAAGATGAAAATTTATTTCAGACAACAGTAGGCAGCCCTTCCAAAAGTACAACAATTCAAATTGAGCCTAGCAAAACATTAAATATAAATCCTGACTTGACTGATAATGAAAAACAACAATTAATAAAGTTACTCCAAGAAAATAAAGAGGCATTTGCATGGGACTACAAAGACATGAAAGGGATCTCCCCTGAACTATGTACTCACCGTATTTATATTAAGGAGGGATCCCGGCCAGTCTGTCAACCCCAGCAAAGAATGAACCCCAACCTTAGAGAAATTGTGAAGGAGGAACTTCAAAAACTCTTGAATGTAGGATTTATATACCCTATATCTGATAGTGAGTGGGTTTCCCCACTTGTAATTGTACCCAAGAAAAATGGGAAATGGAGAGTATGTGTGGATTACAGAGCATTGAATAAAGCCACCCAAAAAGATCATTTCCCTTTACCATTTATTGATCAGGTATTGGATAATTTAGCAGGTAAGAAATTCTTTTCATTCTTGGATGGGTTTAGTGGATATAATCAGATTAAGATTGCACCCCAGGACCAGGACAAGACCACATTTACTAGCCCATGGGGGACCTTTGCTTACAGATTACTTCCATTTGGGCTATGTAACGCTCCAACAACATTCCAAAGAGCAGTGATAGGGATCTTTTTTGTTATGTTAAATGATTCATTAGAAATCTTTATGGATGACTTTACCCCTTATGGAGTGACCTTTGAGGATGCACTACAGAATCTTGAAAAAGTACTTAAGCGGTGTATAGAAGCACACCTTGCCTTAAGTACTAAAAAGTGCCATATGATGATGAATCAAGGTATTGTGTTGGGTCACTTTGTTTCATTCTTAGGAATTCAAGTCGATCCAACTAAAATACAGGTAATTTAGAACCTTCCTATCCCCAAAACACAAACTGATGTAAGAAGCTTTTTAGGACATGTCGGATACTATAGAAGATTCATTAAGGATTTTTCCAAAATAGCTTCTCCTCTATTTGTGTTGTTAATGAAAAATGCTAAATTTAAGTGGACCGATAATTGTGAAAATGCATTCAATAAACTTAAACATCAGTTGTCCGCAGCCTCCATTTTGAGAGGACCTGATTGGGCATTACCCTTTCATATCTCCTCTGATTCCTCAGACACGGAAATTGGAGCTGTCCTGGGTCAGGAAGAAAACAGTCTCCCCTATGCCATCTATTTTATTAGCAAGAACATGACACCAGCTGAGCTAAATTACACAGTTACTGTGAAGGAATTTCTAGCAGTTATTTATGCTATCAACAAATTTAGACATTATATTACTGGCTACACTACCTTTGTGCATACTGACCACTCGGCCATTAAGTATTTAATGAATAAATCAGTTACAAATGCTCGAGTCACCAGATGGTTATTACTGTTACAAGAATTTGATATCACAATTGTAGATAGGCCAGGAAAAGAAAATGTAGTTACTAATTTCCTTTCTCGTTTAAAAACTGACGAAAATGCTCCAGTAGATGATTCTTTTCCTGATGAGTATTTATTTGCAGTATCTGCTCACTCACCTTGGTATGCAGACATTGCCAATTATCTAGTTGCAGGAAAATTACCATCACACCTATCACACAGGGAAAGAAGAAAGATCATCCAGCAAAGTGCTAGGTACAGCTGGATAAGCGGGTGTCTGTTCCACACATGAATAAATCAAGAAATCCGGAGATGCATTGGGGAAGACGAGATTTATGACATACTAAAAGCTTGTCACGATGGCCCTTGTGGAGGACATTTTGCAGACAAAAGAACAGCACACAAGGTACTTAAAATGGGTTATTATTGGCCATCACTTTTTAAAGATGCCAAAAAATATGTGAAGGCTTGCGACAACTGTCAAAGAATGGGCCAACCTAACCATAGGGATGAAATGCCACTTAATCCCCAGGTAACTCTTGAACCTTTTGAGAAATGGGCATTAGATTTTATAGGTCCCATTAATCCTCCATCTAATTAAAGAGTGCACATATTAGTATGCACGGATTATATGACTAAATGGGTAGAAGCCAAAGCACTCATTAAAGCTAATGAAGAAGCAGTACTAACATTCTTATTTGAAGAAATCTTTGTTAGATTTGGACTACCCAGAGAATTAGTCACTGATGGAGGACCTCCTTTTAATTCTCATGGCTTCAAAAATACGCTCCAAAAATATCATATGAAGCACAAAATGACTACACCGTACCACCCCCAAGCAAATGGGTAGGTGGAAAGTACCAACAAGGTCATAGAAGCCATCTTAACAAAAACGATAAAGGAGAATAGAAGGGACTGGTTTCAGAGGTTGCCCGAGGCTCTATGGGCCTATAGAACCACTTGGAGGAATACAACAGGCTTCTCACCCTATGAATTAGTTTTTGGAAAGAATGTTATTTTCCCTGTAGAGTTTGAGATTAAAACCTTAAGAACTGCCTTAGCTGTTAACCTTGATTTAACTGATGCACAGACAACCAGGTTGTAGCAGCTTCAGGAATTGGATGAGAAAAGACTGGATGCCGTCCATCAAACAACTATGATACAACAACAAAGAATCAGATGGCATGACAGAACCATCAAGCAAAAGCAGCTCCAGAAAGGTAACTGGGCTTTACTTTATGATTCCCGTTTCGAGAATTTCCAAGGGAAGCTAAGAACAAGGTGGTTAGGGCCGTATGAAGTGGATGCTGTTTTCCCAAATGGAACAGTTAGACTTGTAACAATTGATGGAAGCAGAACACCACTGTTAGTGAATGGCTACCGACTTCGGTTATATCAGCGGCTGGTTTCCAAAGAAGATTTTAAAGCCACTTGCATGGCAATAAAACAATATTCTTTTCCAGGGGAACTTGCTGTCCCTCAAAGCACTTGAGTTTCTATTATTTATGTAATTTTTTAGGTTAGATATTCTTTTTTTTAAGAAACTAATAAATCCTGCCAAGGATTGCGATATTACATTTCAGTATTTTGCAGATTTTAGGTTGGGAAGTAGCTGAGAACAAAAGTTTCAAGGGAATTACTTTGCGGACTCGGAACTCCTGTTGTTGCAACACCATTTTCCTGTTGCTGCAACACCATTTCTTGTTGCTGCAACACCATTCCCTGTTGCTGCAACACCACTCCTGTTGCTACAACACCATTCCCCGTTGCTGCAACACCACCCCTATTGCTGCAACACCATTTCCATTGTTCCGACACCACCCCGTTGCTGCAACACCATTCTCTGTTGCTACAACACCATTCCTATTGCTTCAGCACATTTCCCATTTTTACAAACGTCTAACATCATTCCCTGTTGCCACATCAGCAATTTTCCGTTGTTGCAACACCAATCCCAGTGCTACAACATCGCTTCACGATCACGGAATATCCTTCCCAGAAAATTCCCTCACGTACGAAAACACCAGTCTTACCACTTCAGCCCCAAGGAAAAAATTTTGATAAAATATACCACTTCTTGTGATGATTACAACACCTTAATATCACTTCCCGTCATTATCATTACAAATCGTCGGTATTCCCATGCCTTTAGATCCGCGGTAATCATTATGATCCAACAGAAGACAAGACAAGACTTTTTGACGCAGCAATCAAAAAGGTAAAATATGAAGGTGCGCATGATTATGTATGGACATTAAATAATAGATAATGCAGAGAAGTTGATAGGACTATCAAATAATTGTACTTCCAATCATATCATTTACACGTAGGAGGGGGGGATTACCAAAGCAACTCTCATAATGACATACCACGCCAACTACCGCCACCCTTAACTCTCCCGGTAATATGTAAAAGCCACCCTATCATGGCATGTTACCATTTGCGACTTTTTACTCTGAACTGAAATTGGAAGCTCGGCTCTGAACTCTGAAATTTACTGAAACAACAGCTATGGGAGGAACCCTCATTACACATGAGCCTGGCACGACAGCAGTCCTTGAACTCTTTCTGGAGATTTATCAAATTTTCTTGCAAGCGGGATGGATAGAGTACTTCAGGAGACTTCCGGACTTTGACGAGCAGCAAGTCCTTGAATTTGCATGCAATTTAACAGAAGGATTCTCTGTCGTCCAGGGAGTTCAAATTCTAGTCATGGAGGAAATTATAGCCCAACTTACCAGGCTACCAGCTAATGGCACACGGTGGTTCAGCAGAAAGCACCTGATTCTTAATGCGCAGCAGGATTTTCTCTGGCCAGACGAGCAGGTAGAGCCCAAAGGCAGAGGCGTAGCACTTCGGTCGTTACCTCAACCGTGGCCGAAAGTCGTTGAATTTGTCAAGCAATATCTGACGTGCGAAGGCCGCTACCAGGTAATTTACCAGCACGACTTCGTCCTGTTAAATCATTTGAGAAATGGTTAGTTAATAAACATGCCATATTATCTATTGGGTTGTCTCAAAAACATGTCACGATATGCTGATAAAGCGAAGCGTCCACTTCTTTCCTTAAAACACCACCGCTTAGCCCAATTGCTGATCAATAGAGCCCTCGCTCTAAATAACCCTCCACCCCCCATTAATCCCCATCAGGAGGCAGAAATTCCAAAGCCGGAATATGAAATTCCTCATCAAGAAGAGGAAATTATTCACCAAGCTGAGGACACACCTCAGCAAGATGAAGAACTTCCTCAGCAAACGGAGGACATGCCTGAACAAATCCCTCTAGAAAACCCTCAGCAAGCAGAGCACATTCCCGAACAACTCTACCAAACACCCCCGCAAGTTGCTGAGAATGAACAAGCAGCAACAGAAATAACCACGAGAACAACCTCATCTCCCAAAAGAACCAATCCCTCCATTCCCATACTTGGTATTTCTACTAATGACTCCGATGAAAATATCCCTATTACCTTGCTTAAATGAAAAAGGCAGCAGGAAAAGAAAACCCCATCGAAAAGAAGGAGAACTAGGGTTTCAGCTAAGGCGCCTGCTACTCCGGCTACTGTCCCCATCCTAAAGAAAGCTAGCCTAAAGAGAAAAACGCCTGAATTCCCTGCTTCTTTACCAAAGCGAAGAACTCGGTCATCGATAGCAGCTAAATCTCCTAATTCCCCCAGTTCACCACCCATCACTATAAGGATCCGCACTCCCACTAGTCCTCAAAACTCCTCTCCCTCATCCTCGGAAGCTGAGATGCAGAGTGTTCATAGCTTCGTGACATCATATTTTAAGACAGCTGACACACAAGAACCAGCTGCCGACTGTTGGAGAGGTAAATCCCCTCTACGGATAGAGGCGATCCCTACTAGCCCAATAGGGGTCTAGCAACAATCACACAATGCTGCCACGCATGTTCCTAGTTACAATTAAACAAGAAGTAAAGAGCACCTACTTGGATTCCTGCGCTGTCGTTGGACGAAGAGATGTCTCCTTCGCCCCTTCGCTTCGGCTGGTCACAGTCCTCCGCGATCCCCGCGAACGGACACCTGCACATACGAAGAGAAGGCAAACGCAAGCGTGAAATCTAGTAAAAGTAACTATATGCCAGTCAGAAAAGACATAATTCACATTTATCCATTGCATAAACAAACGAGAATGGAACAATAATAGCAGTCATCTATTATTAATCAGAATAGAGAAGAGTACAACCAAATGTTCTGACGTCGATAAACTTCTCAGGAGGGATCAGTCAGCATGTATCTCAAGCATTCACCTTTGAGGATGGTTCTCCCAAGACAAACAACTCTCTCTCTCTCACACAAATGTCACAAACAAACTTCCCCAAGCAATGAATCACTTCCACTCCTAACACACCAAACCTATAGCAGCAATCTGAGCACTACAAGCTCTGTACAATCCAAGCTAAGTCTAGCTAGTTCCCACTAGTTTCTAACTAGATCCAACTAGCTGCTCATGGTAATGGTGGAAGTTTATATAGGAGAAGGAGTCTCCTAAAAAGGTGGAAGGATGAGCTTATCTTCAAGGGGAGTTGTTGCAAAGGGTCGAACAGACATGCCATAGAAGGGAGTCGATATTCACAAAGCTAACAACCAAGCCTGGAGAGATCTGGAAGGCTGGTTGTTTGAACAAATTCGCCCAAACTGGATCAGCGCGGATTATATGGAGACTGCCGCGCTGTCAGCACATAACAATAACTGAACAAGTCATGTCAGCGCGGAAGAACACGGGAAAGCCGCGCTGTGCGTCATCGCGGAAAAGTGATGTTCTTCCGCGATGGCAGCGCACGAGATACACTGTGAGGCGCTGGTCATCGCGGTTATTTTAGGAACAGACGCGCTGATGCACAAAACTTTGGAAAAATGGGTTTTAAGCCAGTTCAGGGATCAAACACTTAGTGATTGTGACCTCTGGACACAGCAGGGCGACTGACAGGAAGGCAGTGACAAATTACTGTGTAACAGATGCCCCCTAAAGCATGAAGACCGAGAGAGTGGGAGGGGTGAAATGCTTTACAACACACGCCGAACTGGAACACCACCAGGAAGTACCGAAAAATCTCTGACAATCATATACATGCAGTCTAGGCATGGGCGCAGCCATCCAAAAGACATGCGAGACTGGTCTATGGTATGGACGCAGCCACCCAGCTAAAGAGACCATAATAATGATAAGGTATGGTCGCAGCCATCCATGAAGACTCAGGTATGGGCGCAGCCATCCATCAATGAGTCATGTAATGATTATCCACAAAATCGCAACCTGGACCACAGTGAGCAAGGATCCAGGGTCTTGCGCTCCATCTCGACCCGAACAGAGTACAAGTCCACACATGTGAATACAGGGGTTGGAGTCGAACATGCATGAACATCGTCTGATTACCGGCCAATGATGAGAACCGTTAACAGACGCGAGAGGTACCACCAATAATGACAATGGCCCTCAAGGTACTATAGGTACAATCCGTGGCGTGTGAATCAATGAGCTGGTGTCGAACACCCACGGAATCATTCGATCGTAGGTCAATGATGTAAACCTTGCGTCGAACACGAGGAACCTGCCATTGAGGCATGCAGGCTCCAAGGCACCTGGAAGGAGTCTCTAAGTCACTTTCTCGGATAATGAGTTGAAGTCGACGAGAAGTGGCCTTGATCGAAGGTGGGCCATGATGATTCCCACATCATCGACACGAGACAGAGATATAATGATTTGTGTGAGATAGCGAACGAGGTTGCATCGTGGCAGAGGACAACTTCTCTTGAACATATAACGGCACTGTAACGGGTTTGGCAGTACTTGACATCAAATGAGCAGAGGATAAGGTGATGATGGCAATGAGCAGATGAGAGGTCAAATAGGATATCCCAAACCCATGGAGTCTAGTGAAAACAAAATGAGATGACCCCACCCAGACACGAAACAGCGGAGTGCCATGTTCAAGAGCGACGTACTGCCGACACGACTGTAATCATAGTTCCATTTTCCCCACCATTTCTGGCAGGTACCCCGGTTATTTTTGGATGACAAGCTTGACGGGGATAACATATGCTTGATGTGTGTCATGTTGACAATATCCGATGTCATTGAGTGTTTAACGAGCCTGACAAAGGAAAAACTCAGCTTCTTTTCTTGTTTCGAGAGTCTGAAAAGAATGCGGAAAAGGAGACTCCAGGGGGGTCCTTTTTCGTACAGTTGTGTCTCTCGAGCCCGAAAAAGTATAAAACTGTGCTCGAAAGAACCGCCCGGTCATTACAACCGAGGAGTACTTTTCATGAATAGTGACTTTGACCCGAAAAAAGTAAAAAAGTGGTCGAAGACACGTCATTTTAGAGCCAATATCGAGTGCGAAACGACAAAAACCCGGCAATCTTTTTAGTTTAAACGGTCGAAAAAAGAGCTTTAAAAGCGACCGCCTCTCATTTCTTTAACGAGTCGAGAGGGGGACTCGGCAATCTTTTCATCTTTAAACGGTCAGAAAAGAGCTGAAAGCAGACCTCCATTTTTATTCTCTTTAACGAGTCAAAAAGGGAAAAATACTCGGCAATCTTTTCACATTTTACGAGTCAGAAAAGAGCTTAAAGGTGACTCGTCCTAGAGGAACGAGTGGTATAAAGGATAGCAACTGGTTCCGGCAATGGTGGAACTGCTCAAAACGTGTAATGGTCAAGAGGCTGGCTAATAAAACCACTCATCGCTGCGGTTCCTCAGGAAAGGATAAAGAACCAAGTGAGAGCATATGATCGGCCAAAGAGATGGTGGCGATGGAATGAAACAACCAAGGCTCATCTAGCAGAATTCAGCGGATAAAAATGGCAATCACGAGATGTAAATCGGGTATGGGTTCATTTTTACACAAGCTTGAACCGTGAAGAACTTTGCTTGGATTCGGTTTCATGTTTACACAAGCTTGAAACGAAAAACTATGCTTGTTATAAGTTCGCATGCCCCCATCATAATGACGCAAAACGAGGTACATGCCCCCCAAGCTTCATTGCATTCAACAAAGTGGATGGAATGAAGGTTCACTCTCGAGATCTAGGAAAGACTCGATTTGGAAAGGGAGGTGTTTCATTTTTTAATGAGGTTGACACAGCAAAAGAACTATCCTCATAACCCTTGTTTCATTTTTTAACGAGCTTGACACAAGATCAGGAACTATGCTCGGAAGAACCGCCCGATCATTACGATCGAGGAGTACT
The DNA here is from genome assembly GCA_031772625.1 of Pinus tabuliformis. Lineage (NCBI taxonomy): Eukaryota > Viridiplantae > Streptophyta > Pinopsida > Pinales > Pinaceae > Pinus > Pinus tabuliformis. The sequence goes on from CM062806.1 coordinate 175,881,628, forward strand.
TTTCATGAGTAGTGATATCGATCTGAAAAAGTAAAAAAGTAATCGGTATCACGTCGTTTCGTAACAATTAACGAACCGGAAACGACAAGGGTCCGACAATCTTTTCGTTTTTACACGGTCGGAAAAGGGTTTAAAGACGACCGCCTCTTTTTTACTTTTAACGAGTCAAAAGGGATAACTCGGCAATCTTTCCATCTTTAAACGGTCAGAAAAGAGCTGAAAGCAGACCTCCATTTTTATTCTCTTTAACGAGTCAAAAGGGAAAAATACTCGGCAATCTTTTCATATTTTACGAGTAAGAAAAGAGCTTAAAGGTGACTCGTCCTAGAGGAACGAGTGGTATCAAAGGTAGCAACTGGTTCCGGTAATGGTGGAACTGCTCAAAACATGTAATGGTCAAGAGGCTGGCTAACAAAACCACTCATAACTGCGGTCCCTCAGGAAAGGTAAAACAACCAAGTGAAAGCATATGATCGGCCAAAGAGATGGTAGCAATGGAATGAAACAACCAAGGCTCATCTAGCAAAATTCAGCGGATAAACATGGCAATCACGAGATGTAAATCAGGTATGGGTTCATTTTTACACAAGCTTGAACCATGAAGAACTTTGCTTGGATTCGGTTTCATTTTTACACAAGCTTGAAACGAAAAACTATGCTTGTTATGAGTTCGCATGCCCCCAGCATAATAATGCAAATCGACGTACATGCCCCCCAAGCTTCATTGCATTCAACACAGTGGATGGAATGAAGGTTGACTCTCGAGATCTAGGAAAGACTCGACTTGTATTTTACGAGATCTTAATCAAAAGACTCGAAGTGAAAAGGGAGTTGGTTCATTTTTTAATGAGGTTGACACAGAAAAAGAACTATCCTCATAACCCTTGTTTCATTTTTTAACGAGCTTGACACAAGATCGGGAACTATGCTCCGACAGACCTGGTTTCATTTTTTAAGGAGCTTGACACCGGAAAGGAACTATGCTCCACCTAGACCTAATTTCATTTTTTAGGGAGCTTGACATAGGAAAGTGAACTATGCTCCAACCAGACTTCATCATAATGAACGGGAAGTGGAGGCCCCCAAGAAAGTGGCTCCGGAGGGAAGGCCGACATCTTGGAAATCAGGACCTAATGCCCCCAGGACACTATGCACGATGGAGTCGCCAAATTGTTGGAGAGGTAAATCCCCTCTACGGATAGAGGCGATCCCTACTAGCCCAATAGGGGTCTAGCAACAATCACACAATGCTGCCACGCATGTTCCTAGTTACAATTAAACAAGAAGTAAAGAGCACCTACTTGGATTCCTGCGCTGTCGTTGGACGAAGAGATGTCTCCTTCGCCCCTTCGCTTCGGCTGGTCACAGTCCTCCGCGATCCCCGCGAACGGACACCTGCACATACGAAGAGAAGGCAAACGCAAGCGTGAAATCTAGTAAAAGTAACTATATGCCAGTCAGAAAAGACATAATTCACATTTATCCATTGCATAAACAAACGAGAATGGAACAATAATAGCAGTCATCTATTATTAATCAGAATAGAGAAGAGTACAACCAAATGTTCTGACGTCGATAAACTTCTCAGGAGGGATCAGTCAGCATGTATCTCAAGCATTCACCTTTGAGGATGGTTCTCCCAAGACAAACAACTCTCTCTCTCTCACACAAATGTCACAAACAAACTTCCCCAAGCAATGAATCACTTCCACTCCTAACACACCAAACCTATAGCAGCAATTTGAGCACTACAAGCTCTGTACAATCCAAGCTAAGTCTAGCTAGTTCCCACTAGTTTCTAACTAGATCCAACTTCGCTGCTCATGGTAATGGTGGAAGTTTATATAGGAGAAGGAGTCTCCTAAAAAGGTGGAAGGATGAGCTTATCTTCAAGGGGAGTTGTTGCAAAGGGTCGAACAGACATGCCATAGAAGGGAGTCGATATTCACAAAGCTAACAACCAAGCCTGGAGAGATCTGGAAGGTTGGTTGTTTGAACAAATTCGCCCAAACTGGATCAGCGCGGATTATATGGAGACTGCCGCGCTGTCAGCACATAACAATAACTGAACAAGTCATGTCAACGCGGAAGAACACGGGAAAGCTGCGCTGTGCGTCATCGCGGAAAAGTGATGTTCTTCCGCGATGGCAGCGCACGAGATACACTGTGAGGCGCTGGTCATCGCGGTTATTTTAGGAACAGACGCGCTGATGCACAAAACTTTGGAAAAATGGGTTTTAAGCCAGTTCAGGGATCAAACACTTAGTGATTGTGACCTCTGGACACAGCAGGGCGACTGACAGGAAGGCAGTGACAAATTACTGTGTAACACCGACACCCAAGGTAATAGTGACCAAGCGGCTGCAACACAAGAAACAGCCACTACCCCAGGTGACACACAAGAACCACCTGTGGGGAATACTGATCAAAATGATGAAACACAACCTCTGCCTCCATTGGAATCTACTGCTCCACAGGACCAGCCCACCATACCTGCCCTATAGGAAGAAATTGAATTCCTGAAATCTCAGATTCAGGACTATCAGGAGGAAATAATAAGGGTTAAGGAAGCATATCAGAATGAATTCAGCCTGCATGTTTTAGCACGAGTAGCATCTGCAGCAGAGAAAAGTAAGGATAATGAATATGTGTGTACCAATTGTGGTGAAATATATGCTCAAGCAGGATATAAGGTAGTGGCAGAACCAATGAAGGAAGCCTCTGCTGTTGTAGATGAAACAAAAGAGCCCGCTGTTACACAGACGGAAATGCCACAATCCTCTGCTGAAATAAAAGAACCTGTTGTCACACAAGAACCAACAGGCTCTCCAGAAAAAGTGCAGACAGAAGAACCTGTTGTCACACAAGAACCAACAGGCTCTCCAGAGAAGATGCAAGACCAAACTGAAGAACTTACTGACACACAAGAACCAGTAAGTTCCCCAGAAACTGCACAAGACCAAACTGAAGAGCTTACTGACACACAAGAACCAGTAAGTTCCCCAGAAACTACACAGGTCCGAACAGAAGAACTTACTAACACACAAGAACCAGTAAGTTCTCCAGAGATTGCGCAAGAACAAGCAGAAGGGCTTGCTGACACACAAGAACCAGCAAGTTCCCCAGGAATTATGCAGGAAGAAACAAGGAATGAGAAAGAGGAGAATACGGATTCACCCCGGCCTACCCAAATTGCTATGGAAGAAGTAGTTACACAAGAATTAGGAAATGCAGAAGAAAACACAGACTCATCTCGGCCCACTCAAAGTGTCATGGAACGAGAGGAAGAAATAGAAGAAAATCAGGAAAAAGGTATAGACTCACCCCGGCCTACCCAAACTGTTATGGAGGAAAAAGAAATAGTTTCAGGAGGAAATGAAGAAAAATTGGACTCACCCAGCTCTATTCAAATTGCCAAGGAAGCAGAAGAAGAAGAAGAAAATCAGGAAAAAGGTATAGACTCACCCGGCCTACCCAAACTGTTATGGAGGAAAAATAAATAGTTTCAGGAGGAAATGAAGAAAAATTGGACTCACCCAGCTCTATTCAAATTGCCAAGGAAAAAGAAGAAGAAGAAGGAAATGAGGAAAAAGGCACAGACTCACCCCAGCCCACCCAAATCACCATGGAAAAAAATGAATCAGTACAACAGGAAGAAGAGACAGTAGCCAGAAATGAAGAAAAAGATGTTGGATCATCCCAGCCTACTCCTACAGAGCAGGTTATCCTTGTGGATGCCTTTACACAAACAGAGCTTCCCTCCGTTAGTGATGTATGCACAGAAACAGATAATTTTCAAGCATTAAAGGGACAGTGGTGGAGAGAATATGAGCAGTCACAAGGCAAGGCATTCCAACAGCAAAAAGGAATCTGGTTTAGTCATGCATACAAGAACTGGGAAGCACTTGAGCAGTGCAGAGCCCAGTACAAAGAAATCAAGGAGCTAAAAGCCAGATTGACCCAGATGTTTGAGTTGTTCCAAAGAATACTGGCTACAAGGAAACCCTCTTTTAATTATGCAACATTTTTAAGGGAAAGACTCACATTTTTGCAGATAAAGGCTGTCAAAGAAGGTAGACCTCATCAGGTAGTTACATCAGAGCAGTTTATGCAAACCTTTGCAGAGGCACCTAAAAATGATCAAAATTTGTTATGCGAGCTCTATCTCCATAATGAAGCCATGTTCGAAGAAAGAAATATGAATATGATACCTGTGGTTGACGACATACAGCTGAGAGCCTTTATCTCCTTTTTAACTAATCAGCTTACATGGCAGAATGCCTTTGCTTCAGCTCAGCATAATGAAAAGAATTGTCTTCTGTGGATTAGAGCTGAACCGCAGAACGCAACCACCTTTATTGCACAACACCTGAGAATGGTAAGTGAATCTGAAATGAAGGACCATGTTAAGCAACCGCAAGCAATGGTCCTGAAAGACTGTCAGCATTATGTAAAGACTAAGGCATCCTTGGCTGTCAAGGCAAACAAACTGTTTTGGGAGAACTGCCCCAAGGAGAGGCAGGAATATCACCCTTATAATCCACCTAATTTGCAGGTGGCACTCTCAAGGGTACCTCATTATGTTAATTGCATGCAGCACTAAGCTGAAAATTGGCTGGGTTACAGATTCAGATTTCCACTTCTATGGCTATCTGGTGAACAATACAAAGGACAGTTTGGATTATCCAACAGGGAAGAAGCAGCAGCATGGAGGCAAATACAGACTGCCTGTGGATTCAGGAAGAAGTTTGATGCCACTTCCTATAACTATTGTCTCAGTAATTTACATTGTTCATCCTAGTACCCCGACTCAGACTCAGAGTAGGCATTGCATAGGGACATGCAATCTCTTCAGTGGGGTGGGATGTTAGGACTCAGAATTGACCAATTTTGACCTTATATTTTTGCCATAATATTATCCTTTTCAGTCATAAGTTGTAAGCTTTGATTACATAATGACTTAATCTCCCCAAGGTACGAAGTAACTTTCCGCATATCTATATGTTTAATTGTTCATTGCATATTCGTGAGTATCTTTATATTTATCTTTGAAAAGCTGACTAAGTTGCCAAGTAATTGTCTTAAGCCTGCAGAAATTATAATTTATAGTTGCTGTAACACCAGAAAAAACAACTACGCAGTTGCCGCAACACTAGAAACAACAACTACGCAGTTGTTGCAACACCAGAAGCAACAACTACGCAGTTGCTACAGTCAGCAACAACAACCATCTAAAGCAGGCTATTTTGCAACAGCTAGGAACAACAACCGGCAACTATCTGAAGAACACTGACGCGACACGATCTGCAGCTATCTAAAGCGGGTAGAACACAGTTACCATTGCTTAAATCAGGAACAGCATGGGGAAACGAAAAAGGAATGCGAAGATCCCAAGAAGACGGTCGAAGACAGTTACCAGCTGTGTAACAGCCAGAACCTAAGAAAGAATATGTTGTTATACTGTTGTAACAACAGTTTGTAATTCTTATTTTTGATAGAATGGGTTAACTGAATGAACTGTAATAATCTATTGTAATAGATGTCTCCTCTATAAAGAGGATACATCTACATTAGAAGGGGAGTTAATGTGTGATCTGTAAGTGAGATTTTGAGAGACATCAGCAAGTCTGAACTTTATTGTACTTGAATCTTTTGGCAGATGAATAGAAGATTGTTCTGAGCACTTAATCTAGCCTTTGTGTTCTGGGGAATCTTGTGAGAGGGACTTAGCCCACCTTCCTCACAAGATTCACCCATTTACTTTTTTGTCAAGTGTGTGAGTGTGTGATAGTTTCTTTCTGCTGGCACTCTGTTTGGATTCTGTAGCATTACCTCTGGTATTTCCGTTTTGCTAGTACTCTGTTTCATTAATTGCTTGAAGTTGTGCAAGGATATTTCACCGGTGAATTAGAGTGCAGTGTGTGTTAGCAATCTGGTTACAGGGGCAGGTGCTGAATGTCCTCACCTGGAGGATAGGGTCCTGATCCTCTGCCAACAGAGCATCCATCATTTTGCTTTTCAGATTTGTAATCCTAATTAATTACTTGTACTGTGATAACTTAGCGTAAGAATCACGTATACTACAGCTTTTTAATGCTTTTAGGATTAAGTACATACAATACGCAGTAGCCTTTGGAATAAAAATACTTTCCCAGGTTGACAATTAATGTGGTACTTGATTGTTTAATCAATAAACAATTCAACTAGCCAACACTAAGTAGATCAACGCTACTTCAGTCAATCTCCGGGTTTTGTTTATGAATTAAACAATTGATTTACAAGATCTCTAATTGCCCTTGTGGTGGCTTTAGTAACCTCCTTAGATCTATAACTATGATTGATTTACTGATTACCACTTGCTCGGCCAAAATCCCAGAACTAAACTGCAAACTATGACCCAGAACCCAATCAAAGTCTCATCCCTCGTCCAGCGCGCTGTCTGTTCTGTGAACCTCAAATTCAGCGCACTTCCCGAGTGTAGTAGGTGTGTTGCATTTCAGTTTCACTGTGTTACAGGTGCACTGATCAGACAAGGCCTTGTTCCTGAATTTTGGTTTCTGTGTTCACTCTTTTCAGATCTATTCAGGAGTTTTGCTACCTGTAGTTAGTACACCTATGTTTTAAACCCATTTCCTTGCTGATATTCCGCCTCCATTGTGCGAAGAACTGTAAATGTTTTTATGTATTTTTTGAGTCATTTTCAGTTCTCCTTTACAAAGAAGTAGCGTAATTGTACTGTCATTTCTTGATTTGAAAGTGTCACAAGTGTCGTTTTCAGTCATAGAAGAGAATCTGATTGTTCTTGATAGTTGATTACACTGTTACTCTTGTATTTGATCTGAATTAATAGTTTTCTAGTGTCGAAAGCAAGTTTTCAATTCCAAATCGCAAAGTGTTGTCATTTTCCTCATTTTGTTTTGAAAAGGAACTTGTTAGTAATTGTCACTTTGAAAAATAATTCAGATTTGTGCATTAGCTTTCTTTTTATCATTTACACATTAAGAAGGCTGAAAAGAAATACATGCATGTGCATTTGCATTTAGACTGTTTGTTGGTTTGATTTAGGACAGTGCATATAGTGTGTGCTCTATGCTCTTTGTTGAAAGAATGCCATCTCTCTTTCCTCAGTAGCTAGGATTTTCATTGCACAAAGAAGATAAAACGATTGTTTGTCATCTTAGATTGCATTTTAGGAATTGTACATCTACATCACGCGGTGAACCTGAAAGGAAAATTTCTTAAGCAAGATCAACTATAAAATAAATTTAATGAATCTAACAACACTTTGGAACCTAACGCACAACATCTAGAATTCTAGGCTAGAGACGTATTCCGGCATCGTAAAGCCTGGTAACTGTTGATTTAACTGTTGGTTGGGTGATTCCTCCGTTGGTCTTAGGTTGAAGAAAAATGGAGTCCACCAACCATGGAGTTCCCCTTGGAGGAAATCCTAGTCCCTTCTCCTCTTGGGGAGATGTTGGTGCACCCCATATGGCCACATTGTCGCTTCCAGGATTGATAATAGGCTTGCCCGTATGGATTTTCTCAACCTCCGTCATTTAGAACATCGCGATTCCTGAACAATCGAGTCAGCAACTAAACGATTCCAGAGTTACCCCCCAACCCTCTACTTCATCCAATTCTTCCTCTCCTCCTTCCTCTTCGCTTGATGAAGCTGGTAAAGCCAAAAATCAAGTACCTGAGAAGAAGAAGGAAAAGAAGAAGAAAGAGAAGAAGAAGAAGGAGCCAAAGGCGAAAAGGGGCAACCAAGCGTCGTCTAGCAAAAATCCACACAGTACACTGACCAGGCGTAAATCGCCATGTGTCATTTGCAAAGGAGACCACTATCATAGAGATTGTCCTTGAATCCCTCGGATCTTAAGGGACTGGTCTCCTCGTTTGCATAACCCGGTGTCGTCAACCTCTGATGATCATGTTGAAAATACACCATTGACTAGTGAAAGTGAAGCCCCTGGACAAAAATGAAAATGCAAATTTCCTTATAAACTGTGTGAAGGTGATCACGCCGTCCACCGTTGTCCCTTATTAGACGAGGCTAAAAGAGTTTTGGACGACCGTCCGGTTTCACCGTTACGACTCCCTCTTGGATATAAGAAACTCTTGCCAAGTCCGTCACTAGTTGAAAATCTGGCTGACACACCCTTGTGGTTGGTCGAAGTATCTATCACTGAAGAAAAACCATCTGAATCCATACCAGATGAAAGTCAAAAGGTTGAGGCGGTAGTTGACCCGGTCTTGCCTTCAGAGGTTCCATCTTCAGATGATACAGTCACCGAAGAGAACAAGGATGACACCGTCCAAATTCTTTTCGTAAGCACAGCGTCTGATGAACATGGGGGCAATTTACTCATTCCTTTACCGCAGGAAGGAAGTTCGTCAGAGTCATACCCGGCCGTCTATTCAATCCCACCTCCAAGCAACCAGACCCCTTTTACCGACTAGTGTACCCTTCTGAATCATTGCTCAAATACATAGAATGGTTATGGCTGGTACCATCATAGATGAAGGGGCTTCTGTGAGTATCCTTTCCTCAACTGCTTGGAAAGCGCTTGGTTCACCATCACTTTTGCCTAAGATTAGAAATCTAACAGGCTTTGACAAAGGAACCAGTCGACCATTAGGGATCCTTCCCAATGTGCCCATAACATTGAGAGGGAAAACTGTTCACATGAATGTAATGGTAGTCCAAGGACCCCTGGATTATAATCTACTCCTTGGGCGAGACTATATTTATTGCATGGAGGCCATTGTCTCCTCACTCTTTAGAGTAATGTGTTTTCCACACGAAGGAAGAGTGGTCAAGCTCGTAGACCAGCTTTCATTCCTTGGTTCACACATAGCAAATAGTCATATACCATCCCTGAATGGTCTTTTCATGCAAGGAATGTCTCATCAATCCCCAGTCCGTACACCTGATGAGTGCGAGTGATTCAGGGGACATGACTAAAACCCAGGGTGCATGCACCCTGGTCTGCTTCGGTAGGAAAACTTCAGGTATAGGATAGGTTTCTGCGAAGGATAACTGACTAGTCTGACACTCCCGTCTGTCTAGGAAAATGGGGTTAGACTGGAATAAGATTCCCTCGTCAAAGTTATGTGAGTGGAGGCGTCTGCGCCACTTGCCTTTGTTTATTTTGGTAGACATTGCCGAAGAAGTGTTTTGTTTGTGGTGTGAATAGAACATTCTTTGGTAACCTGAAAGAGGTAGGCCTTTCCCGATAAAACAAATGTTTTGTCTGTAAATTGCGGGGCAACCTTGAAACTCTATGTCTCTATACCTGGGGGCATGCAAACCTTTTGGCATGCAAGCGAAGAGAGACCATTTATTTTTTTAAATTTGTAGGTCCTCTAACCCTTTAAGCTCGTAGGATTGGTCGTTTCCTAACTTGCATAAAGAAAGGATGTGGGGCAAAGCTTTAAAAAAAAAATTCCGTTTTTAGATGAGACATTCTTATTATACGACTGGATTAATTGAGCGGTTGTAACGCGGACTTCATGCTCGTTAAAAAAAACATAAGAAATGAGCAAATGTTTGCCTCGGCGTTTAAGCTCATTAAAAAATGAACCAATTTCCGGTAAATAACCATCGTGAATGTAGTACTTCAGCATTTGAAGCCTTGGTTGTGTTCTCATCATCACCTCCACTCTGTATTGGCCAATCATTCACCTCCACTTGATTGTTTACCCCTTTTGAGGAACAGTTGCGAAGAGTGATCCTATTAGCCATCCTTGTAACACTGCTGTGATTGGAAAATTCAAAAACTTACCTGGAATCAGCTGCTACCCCAATTTGTCACTCGTTCCTCAAAGACGAATCTCCTTTAATCTCTTTTCAACTGACTCGTAAAATATGAAAATATTGCCGAGCCATTGGCCTCTCCAGCTTGTTAAAGTGACCAGAAGTGCTATCCCTCCTTTAGATTTTAATCTTTTTGGACCTGAGGGATTATTACACAAAAAGATCGAGCGCTTGTTTTGTTCGGCTCGTTAAAAGTACTGAAAATTGATCCCTTCTGTATTGTTTTATATTTTTTCGGACTTAAGGGATTAGATGATGAAAAAGGATTTTTGGAGTTTCCTTTACATCCCTTTTTAGACTCTCTAAAAATGAAAAGGACCGAGTTATCTTTGTTGTTAAACTCGTTAAAACCTAATAGCGACAAACTTGTCCATAACAGACAAGAATGAGTTTCACTATCGCTAGGCTCGTTAAAAAGTAGCGATGGGTTTGACTGAAGGGAAAATTATAGAACAAGCATATGTTATCCTCCTCACGGTTGACAAAAATAAAGGGGTACTGGTCAGCAATGATTGGGGAAAAATTGGGAAGAAAACTTGAAGAAACTTTGTTGGTAGCAAGTCACTCTTGAACATGACACTTTCACATCGCATCCAAGTCGGGTTGGGTTGTTCCATTCACTGGTCACATCACCATGGTTCCATCACACAATCCACATTTGGGGTTAATGCTACGAATCCATCATGTCAGTGTCGCCGATATGTTCAAGAGAAGTCACTCAGAGAATTCACCTATGTCTCACCTGCTGCAATACATTTACGCTCCATTCTTTCATGACCGCCACCCTGAACCTTATATCACTAGATCATTTTCACCTCCATTAAAATCATTTTCTCCATTCCGTGTCATCGATGTGGGATTCATTAAGGCCCTCCTATGAAGGATCACTTCTTGTCGACATCAGCTCATTATCCAAGAAGTCGATCTAGGAACACCCCTTTCAGTACTTTGAAGCTTGCATGCCTCAATGGCAAGTTTCTCACTTCCGGCGACAGGTTTACATCAATGGCATTTGACCGAAATATTTTGCGTGGTGTTCGACGCCAAGTCCGTTATTCACACCACGTGAATTGTATTTCAGTACCTTGAGGATCATTATCATTATCGGTGATTCCTCTTGCGCCTTTTAACAGCTTACATCATTGGCTAGTAATCAGGCGATGTCTTTCCATGTTCGATTCCAGAACGTCTCTCACATGGATCGACTTGTACTTTGAGTGAAGACACAGGGGGGTGACCAAATCCGGGTCACCCCGGAAATCCATACCAGCATATAGATACTCGGAATAAGCCAAGTGCAATATACTGTGGCTGCATCAGTGGTACCTTTTCCAAGGCGAAGGCAGTCAAACCTCGTATCTAGAATGTCAAACCCTGTGTCTTCTCAGAAGGTGACTTGGTCTTGCTTTATGACCAAGAATCCGATAAATTGGGAGCAGGTAAATTCAAGTCTCTATGGATGGGCCCCTATATTGTTAAGCGAGTGTTAGCGAAAGGAGCCTACGAGTTAATGGATTGCGACGGAGTTCCACTGGCGCAACCCCGTAATGGGTTGTACCTTAAGCGTTACTATGCATAATCAGTGTGGTAACCTAGATGATTTTGTTACATTTTTGTTTTCGCTAAGGGTAATCGTTTTGGTCAAGTAAATCGACTTTTTACATTTGTCGCAGATGTCGAACCTATTGGAATCTTTTGTTGGATATGCCGACGGAGCAAGTCGTAGTTTGTAGAACCTATCTTCTGCGGCCTGGGCCATTTTTGATCCAAGTGGCGAGTTAGTAAGTTTCAGAGGGGTATGTATTGGTCGATCAACGAATAACATCGCTGAATATAGCGCATTGATAAAACTTCTTTCTGATGCCATCACACATGGCATACACCGAATCGTCAGGCTAGACTCACAGCTCGTCATACTACAGCTCACTAGTATCTACTCTGTTCGAAATCCAACTATCTATCGCATGTTCCTAAGGGTCAAAATTTTGGAAAGGCAATTTGATTTTATTCAATATCAGCATATTTCCAGAAGCTTAAACACATTAACTGACTCATTAGAAAATTATGTGTTAGATAGATATTTGCAACATTTATAAAAAGAAGCATTTCATCAATATTTGCATTCGGATCATGTAACTTAACCAAAATAAAACTTTGAAAATAATATATATATATATATATAACTATTTATGTTTTACACATAATGTTCTGTAACCAAGACAAAATCGGTCAAATTACCCAAAACTCAAAACGCTAGGGGACACCCTAGTCTAATGATGTTGGTGACAACAAGGCACAGCCTGTGCAATCATGCGTAAAAGCCCAGTCCATCGACTTGGCACACCAGTAGTATGTCGCTGCAACCTCAAAGGCAGCTCGTGAGTCCTCACATTCGGAATACCGAGAGTGAGGCCCTCGTCCTGATCCTGTAATGTTGAAAGAGTCTCGGCCACATCAAGGTCGCGAAGGATAGCCCTTCCCAGAGCCTCTCCTCCTGGAGCGGCAGCTGGCACTCTCAGGCGTACTGCTGGATGAACAGGACCAATATCTGCATGAGCACATGAGTTCTGATTAGTTTTGATACAATAAAGCACAAGGACATTATAAAGAGAAACGATAAATAGAAAAATGGTCAAAGAATTTACCAATGGCACCCCACTGCTCGCCAGCCGGCAGTACCAAATCCGGGTCACCCCGGAAATCCATACTAGCATATGGATACTTCGAATAAACCATCTCCTGACGATTGAACTTCCCGAAGAAGGTATCAGAAAAGGAAATATGAGACTCACCAGCATGCCTGGACATATGGTCGAGCCATCTCTTCATCCGTGGTTCAGTCGGTGGAGGTAAACCAAGTGCAATATACTGCGGCTGCATCAGTGGTATCTTTTCCAAGGCGAAGGCAGTCAAAATAGAAACATATCCAAAGTTCTTCAATCTTCCATTTTTCACCTTGGTCAACTGTTCTTTCATCACAAGGAGTACTGCATCACACCAGTTGAACACCTTCGGTTCGAGACATTCCAAGGCGTATTGCATATAAGACCGGTTGGCCACATGAAGAGCTGCACCACCAGCCATCCTACCAAAGGTGAACAAAATGGTCCTCAGAGACCTGTCAGTGACATCTCGGATGATGATCTTGCCATCCTTACTCGACTGAGATCCCTCTCTGCAATACCTGCGAACGTAATCTCTCACAGATTCGCCCCCATGGGCTGAACCTGATAAAGAGATAGGGGCACCCCGCCTCAACAAGCTGGTCAAGAAATAGATGTCTACAATAGTCAAGGGGATGGATTTTCCACTAATCTGGAACACCTGGCTGGTAGGGTCCCAAGCATCGATCAAATACTGCAGCAAGTTTATTTGTTGCCTCATGCTAGAGATGCTGAAAAACTTCAGCAGACCATAGTTCCGCAGTGCATTTACTGTAGCTGGATCATGTAAAGCAAACATTTCCTCTTCTTCATGCTCATGTTCTCACCATGTAATGGTCATTTTGCTCCAATAAATCTCTGAAAACAAACAAGAGAAGAGTTAGATCCTGATTTGGTGAGAAACAGGCAAAAATTTCCATTAAAAACTATGCACAAATTTCCCTCCTTGCGCCCATCGCACCTCCAGTTTTGTCCTGGGTGCATTGCATGCCAACTGTCCAATGGATAGGCCAACATGCAACGCACTTTTCTATGTAGAAAGGGTGCGCTGGAACCAGGGTGAGTTTTTAAAACCCTAGAGGCTCAGAAAAACCAGAAATCAAGCTTAGAATGCAAAATGGAAAAGACGAAATGAAAGAGCTCAATTTTAGCTCCTACCTGGTCGAGACGGCGCCAAAAATCGTCCACAGAATCTCCCGAAATCAGCTGGTGAAAATCAAGGGGGGAAAGCACCTCCAAAGCTCCAACAAGTCAAAGTTCAAATGAAATGGTAAAATGAGAGGTAAAAGCACTTTTAAATTACTTTTTATGTAATTCAAGTAAAATATTAGTGTCTTAACTCATTTTTCAAACATATATTGTTCATTTCTAACTAGTTTGATGAAGCAATTGAGCATGCAGTACAATCTTTGAAGGAACAAAGCTATTAATGGTAAAGTCAAGAAATGATCGTTATATCGAGCAGTTTTAACGCGGACTTCATGCTCGTTAAAAAATAAACATAAGCAATGAGCAAATGTTTCCCCCAGCGTTTAAGCTCATTAAAAAATGAACCAATTTCCGGTAAATAACCATCGTGAATGTAGTACTTCAGCCTTTGAAGCCTTGGTCATGTTCTCATCATCACCTCCACTTGATTGTTTACCCCTTTTGAGGAACAGCTGCGAAGAGTGATCCTATTAGCCATCCTTGTAACACTGCCATGATTGGAAAATTCCAAACCTTACCTGGAATCAACTGCTACCCCAATTTGTCACTCGTTCCTCAAAGATGAGCCATTGGCCTCTCCAGCTCGTTAAAGTGACCGGAAGTGCTATCCCTCCTTTAGATTTTAATCTTTTTGGACTTGAGGGATTATTACACAAAAAGATCGAGCGCTTGTTTTGTTCGGCTCGTTAAAAGTACCGAAAATTCATCCCTTCTGTATTGTTTTATACTTTTTCGGACTTAAGGGATTAGATGACGAAAAAGGATTTTTGGACTTTCCTTTACGTCCCTTTTTAGACTCTCTAAAATTGAAAACGACTGAGTTATCTTTGTCGTTAAACTCGTTAAAACCTAATAGCGACAAACTTGTCCATAACAGACAAGAACGAGTTTCACTATCGCTAGGCTCGTTAAAACATAGCGATGGGTTTGCCCAAAGGGAAAATTATAGAACAAGCATATGTTATCCTCCTCAAGCTTGAAAAAAATAAAGAGGTACTGGTCATCAATGACTGGGGAAAAATTGGGAAGAAAACTTGAAGAAACTTTGTTGGCAGCAAGTCGCTCTTGAACATGACACTTTCACTCTGCATCCAAGTCGGGTTGGGTTATTCCATTCACTGGTCACATCACCATGGTTCCATCACAACATCCACATTTAGGGTTAATGCTACCAATCCATCATGTCAGTGTCGCCGATATGTTCAAGAGAAGTCACTCAGAGAATTCACCTGTGTCTCACCCGCTGCAATACATTTACGCTCCATTCTTTCATGACCGCCACCCTGAACCTTATATCACCAAATCGTTTTCACCTCCATTAAAATCATTTGCTCCGTTCCGTGTCATTGATGTGGGATTCATTAAGGCCCTCCTATGACGAATCGATTCTTGTCGACATCAGCTTATTATCCAAGAAGTCGATCTAGGAACACCAATGGCCTTCGACCGAAATATTTTGCGTGGTCTTTGACGCCAAATCCCTTATTCACACCACGTGAATTGTACTGCAGTACCTTGAGGATCATTATCATTATCGGTGATTCCTCTTGCACCTGTTAACAGCTTACATCATTGGCTGGTAATCAGGCGATGTCTTTCCATGTTCGACTCCAGAACATCTCTCACATGGATCGACTTTTACTTTGAGTGAAGATCGAACGAGATTGAAGATCCCGAATCTAGTTTCATCCATCCGAGCTGTGATATATATTCAAGAAAATAAAGACATCAAATGTACATCATTGCTGCACAGATAATCATCCAATCTAAGGGATGATGGCTCTACCAGAATCATCATTCTACACTCAGACGATTGTATGTCCTATGTACATGAAAATGAATTTATAATGCTGAGCATGGGAATGCCCGCCTCAGCTAGATCATGAAAATATTATGAAGATAATGTGTTGTATTGTATCTTATTACAAGTCTCCTTCCAGCTTGAAAGAACTTCGGATCCTCATGATAAAGCATTTCACCCGACATCAAAAAGATTAATGACCTCATGCTTTAGGGGGCAACTGTTATAGACATTTTTGGGCACTGAAACCCCAAGCATAAATGTCCGTAAACTAAGGGCTCCTAAGTCCCTAAAGGTGTTGTTCCAAAACCTAAAAGAACAAGGTTAACTGATTACAGCTTCTCCTAGAAGTTCTCCATGAAAAACCACTCAGAACTAGTCAAAACTGGACCATTTCACTTGCTCCATAGGCAAAGGGCGTTGCATCCCACCTAAATACACACAGTAGGTGTGTTGCATGTCAAAAATCCCTTCTATGGGGTGCGATGGGCGATAAGGGACAAATGGCAAAGTCAATCCGCGAGGTGGAGAAGCATGGAATCTTCCAGAAACTTCTCCTGTGACACTTGCCTCTCTGAATTCAACCAGGGATGAGTAAGAGATCATCAATCTCCAAGTGGAATCAAGAACTATCAGAGGGGAGACACTAATCAAGTCTCAAAAGCTGACTCACCTCCCTTGCAGACATCTATATATGGATCCCTCATCCCAGAGATCCGGAGGCTGGAATTTTGTATCTTGTAAGGAAGTGCTGTTGGTTTATTGGTGCAATATCATAGTGTTGGGTGATCTAAGCTTTTCATGAGGTGAAGAAGGGCTTCTTGCTGAGAGGATGATGCTGGGTCAGAACAATTGGTTGTAATTCTCTTGGCTCTTTCTTGATTATCAATAAAGCTATTCAAGTTTTCCTCCATACTCTTGTATGATTTATGTTTTATGCATTTGTATGGTTAATATACATCTGATCCTATATTGCTTATGATAATAAATCTATGTTCTCGTATAGTATTATGTTGCTTTGAATCTACAGGTACTCTGTGAAGCTGGGTATACAAGAAATCAAGTAGCAAAGGACTATCAGAAGAGATAGGAATCGAGCAAGGAACCAAGCACAAGACAGAGGTTGGTCTCCTTTATTCTTCTCTCATCTATCTTTCATAAAGGAAAACGAAAATAGTTTTACTTTGTTTGTTTCTAAGGTAGCTACCAGCCTTAGTGGGATTGGCAGTTCTGCATAGACACTATTCTCGGTAACAAGGGTGCATGCCCCCTAAACTTTGTTACATTCACCGGACTACTCGCCACAATCAAGTGGATGGAATGAAGGTTGAAGAGACACTCTTGATGCAAAGAGACCATTTAGGGATGATGTTTGACTTGGAGCTGTGTTTGAACCAGGAAATGAAAGTTGGTTGATAAGCCGGACCATTTTTCCTTCATGCGGGAAACACATCACTTGAAAGAGTGTGGAAACAATAGCTTCCATGGAATAAACATAGTCATGCCCAAGGAGTAGATTGTAATCTAACAGTCCTTGGACTACCATCACGTTCAAGTGAACAATTTTCCTTTTCAAAGTTATCGGAAAATTTGGAAGGATCCCTAATGGTTGATTGGTTCCTTTGTTAAAGCCTGACAAATTTTGTGTCACAGGCATAAGCGATGGTGAACCAAGTGCTTTCCAAGCAGTTGAGGAAAGGATACTCACTCAACCACGCTCAACCTTGTAGCTAGCCCTATGAGGACAGGAGAGGGCTCTCTCCGGGTCAATCTCAGCGAAAGATGATCTATGGGGCTTGAGATGACTGAAATATAAACTAATTTTAGGCTAGGTATGAATTACAAGGATTTGATTTGAGTTTTTGGGGGTTTTGTTGGAAAAAAGGGATAGCCAAATTTTGGGTCCGGGGATGAGGCCAAAGTTTTGCAGAGTTGAGGCAGGGGCAAGATAGGAAGTAGTTTTGATGCTTTGAATTGAATGAATGGGTGGATCAGCCCGGTGAGGGGCCAAGGAGGGCAAGAAGGTCTCAAGAGTCCTCCTCAAACAGATGAAAACATGAAGAATTAAACAGAATATCCAGGCAGAGCATAGCAGTCCATGAATTCTACCTTAATCTCTCATTTGTTTAATTACAAAAGAAAAGAGAAGGGAAAATGATACAAAATAACATCAATGAACTTAGAAATACATAGAGAAACACACCATCAAAGCATAGAGCCACATGGATTCCAACAAGTGCTGCAAAACCCTGGTCTTTCCTTTACCAAAATTGCAGAAATGGAATGTACAATAGAGTGCCAAGAAATCCCAAGTATCCAACCCTGAAAATGTCTGAGAAATTACAAAATATAGACAAGAAAAACCTATTCCCTTGCCTCTAGGGGTCGAGCTCATCACTCTAGGAGCTGTTTGAACTAATTATAAACAAGGAACTGGAATCTAGGTAGTCAAACAACTTACCCCTATATGCTAGGAAACTGATTCATTCATTTAATTTTCACTTTTTAGTGAATGAATCTTCTAGAACAAGTAAATATGTGCCAAAATTACATCATAGTCATCAAGTTGCATCAAGATAGATCAATAATTACATCAAAAAGTAAAACTAGTCGAAACTGGGCGACTTTCTGAGCTGCTGAGTGAAAAACAGGCCAAAATTCTCTATGCACCGCGCCAAAATCTGTATGTGTCGTGCCACTTTGGAGCTGACTTTGAGGCACTTCCTGAAGCCCAAATTGAGCCCAAGTGTTCTTGTTGGAAAGCCTTGCCTATCTACTTTCCCACCCAAGTGGAATTTCTGAATTTGGATGTCATTTGCCACTTCAAAACCTCAATCTCCCAAGACTTCTTCTTGTGTGTCAAAATAGGGGCAGTGAGGTCATTTTTAAGGTATTTCTAACCCTTTAGGCAACCCAGAACTTGATGAAATCCTTAGGTAATCCATGAGCATACATAACTTTTGATGAAAAATCCAAAAATGTAAAGTTTTCCTCTTGGAGATCTCCCAATTATAAGCGCGCGCCAAGTGGCGCTACGCGTTGGGCAGAAAAACCTGTTTTTAAAGCCAAAAAATTCAAAATTTACAAAATTTTCTCCAAATTCCTTGAAATTTGGGCTGAAGATGCCTCATCAAGTGCCATGCTTAGCCAAAGAAGCTTCGGCCAAGATCTGAAGACGATCATGCTCCCTTTGCCTCTTTTGCTTCTTTGTTGCCTTCTTCAATTTTGCTTTTAGATTCCTTATTCGTGCCTTGGAACTCATATGTCGCGCCCTGTAATGGAAAACCACGTGCCTCAACAATGATTTATCTCTATCAGCCTTGTCCAGCAGTCTCTCCAAGTGGATGTTGATTCTTTCGAGCTAAGATTCCCGATCCTCATTGTTATAGACATTTTTGTGCCTTACAACATGAAGCATGAAATGTCCATAATCTAAGGGATCCAAAGTCCCTAAACATGTTGTTCCTACCCCTAGAGGAACAAGGTCAGCAAACCACAGCACTGAATAAAAGTTCTCCACCTGAAAACACTCAAAAACAAAGCAATTCTGGATCATGTCAACTGCTCCACTGAGCATCTGCGCTGAATGTCAACTGCAAAGAAGGCTACCTGCGCTGGGCGAGTTGGGACATGTGGCACAGTCATTCCTCAAGGTGTCAATGCCCAGGAAGCTTCCAAAATGACACTTGGATTAAGGAATTCGACTGGTGATGAGTAAGAGGGTCTAGATCTCCAAGTGGAAGCAAGAACCTCCAAGTGGACTCAAGAACTGAAGAATAACTGAAGTGAGAGAGGACACTAGTCAGCTCTCAAGCTGACTCATCCTTTCTCCAAAACTCCTATATATAGAGCTCTCTCATGAGGTCTAGGGAGGCTAGAATCTTGTGAATGCAAGGAAGTGCTGTTGGTTTGAGTTTAGAACTATTGGGTGATTTGCTTTGAAGGAGGTGAAGAGGAGATTTCTTTCTGCTAGGAAGGTGATGCTGGATTGGGCCTCCTATGGTTGTATCACTTCCTGAACTTTACTTCTTCCATTAATAAAGAATTTGAGGTTCTTCTATATGCATGTTTCTCAATGATGTATTGTTATACTTGTGTATTTGATTTATTCTAATCCTTGAATCAGTTATGAATGTATGCTTCTTGTAGTTTCCCTCTCTTGCCATTTTGCAGGATCTTGGTGTTGCTGGGCCAGTGAAAGAGCAAGGAGATGGGAGCAAGCAGCAAGGAGAGAAGATTGGATCAACCATTAGCGAAAGACATCGGTTAGTGGATCTCTTTCTCCCCTATTTTACTTTCATAAAGAAGAAATCTTAGATAGCTTTTCTTCGATTGTTGCTGAGGTACTATCACCCTTAGAGTGGGATAGGGTCATTCCGTATTGGATACTTTTCCCAACAACAAATTGGCGACTCCGCTGGGGATCGTATCTTGTTGGTTGTTTGTGTATTTTCTATTCATTTCCTAAACACAGGGAGTACCGAATCGAACTGTATTTGGATCTTTCAAATGCAAAGTAGAGGGCAGCTACTCTAGCTCAGTTTCTGGGCATGTTTATGATTTGAAGAGCTGATCCACAAGGACTCTGAAAAGCTCTTAGTGATAGCTTTTCTTCCTCCTTTTCATCCTTTAGTGTGTACTTGATTGATAGCTTTTGATTTGGCCAAAAACTGTGGATTTTTGAGCAATCTGTAACCCGAAAACCAAGAGAAACGAGAGTTTCTCTCTTCATTGCAGGCACTGTGAAGGTAGTCTGCATTTCATCGCAGGTCTCGAAGGGGCTACCTGCGCTGAATGTCAAACTGACAGCGTACTACCTGCGCTGAACCAGTTTTGCCTTGTGCAACTGGGGTTCTCTGCTTCCTATTGCCCTGTTTTCATCCTTGTTTTTGCAGCCTGTTATCTGTCAATGTACCTATCTGAAACCACCTTTCTTTGCCACTATTCCGCCTCGGTTGTATAAAGAAACTATATTTTTTCTTTGTGTATTTCTTATATCATTTGCAGTTTCCCATAACGAAAGTGAACTAGTCTTGCTGTGGCCTCTTAGATCTAGACCTGTGATAAGTGTCATTTTGATCTTAAGAGTTAGTCTGTTTGCTGTTCATAGCTGATTGAGCTTTTGCTTTCGTCATATGGTTTGAATTTATGTATTTCTAGTGTTGAAACAAGTAAATCTTAAGGTGTCTTTTGATTTTGGACAAAAGCTTGTTTGCTTTCACTTGAAATTGAATTCAAAGTTATACAACAGCTTTCTTTTTGTAGTACATCAACATTAAGAAAGAGAAAAGAAATACCTGCATTGTGCATGTGCATTTTGACAGTTTGTATGTTGATTTAGGGAAAAGTGCATTAGTGTGTGCTCTATGATATGTGTGAAAAGATGATGTCTTTCTTTTCCCTCAGTAGTTAAGATTTTCAAAGTTGAAAGATTGAAAAGCTTTCTTATCATCTTAGACTGCATTTAGGAGTTGTACCATACATCTCGTGGTGATCCATAAAGGCAAACTGCTAAACAAGATCAACTTAAAATAAATTGAATTTACATAACAACGCATTGAAACATAACGCAAACACATAGAGGTCTAAGGTAGAGACGTGTTCCGGCGTCGTTAAACATGATATCTTAGCGTTGAGTGGTTGGGTGATTCCTCCACGGTGAAGCGATAAGTATCAATACAGACTTGTGCTCCCACGTACTGTCGCGTATATATTGGGAGACCCCTATAGGAACAAAGCATTTATCCATAGGAAGCCGTGTCGGCCGCCCTACTGATCGCAATGCAGTGAACACAACATTCAAGAAGATCGACCACTCGTACCGTAAAACGTATTTTATGGTTTTGCGAAAGGTTTGGCACACCCTCTGCCTAGAACTCTAGAGCAGTTTCTTTTGGCCTTTTTCAAACTCCATAACTGAAAAAGTCCATCCGAGCATTTGTCACTTCGGGCTCGTTAAAACATCGAAGGAGACTAGAGTCATCTTTAGCTTTTTCTCGACTCTTAAAAAGTGAAAAAGCAAGTTGTGTCTAAAGCGTCGTTATAAAATTTATTTTAAATGGAACATAATCACCTCCTATTCCTGTGTTGATCTGTAGGTTGAGAACATGGAACGCACCAACCAAGGAATTCCACATGATGGAAATCCTAGTCCTTTCTCCTCTTGGGGAGAAGTTGGTGTGCCCCACATGGCCACATTGTCGCTTCCAGGACTGACAATTGGCCTACCAATTTGGCTATTCTCAACTAATGTAGTTCAGAACACCATGGTTCCTGAATAGTCGAGTCAACAGTTAGACCAGTCTAGAGCTGCCCACCAGCCTTCTACTTCCTATAACTCTTCCTCCAATCCTTCGTCTTCGCAAGGTAGAGCCGACAAAAGCCAAGCTCCCATGGAGAAGAAGGAGAAGAAGAAGAGAGAAAAGAAGAAGAAGGAGCCTAAGGCGACTGGGGGCAAGCAAAAGACATCTGACAAAAATCCACACACAGCACAGACCGGGCCTAAATCGCCATGTGTCATATGTAGAGGAGACCACTTCCATAGAGATTGTCCCTGTATTCCCCGGATACTAAGGGACTGGTCCCCTCATTTGCACAATTCGGGAGCATCAACCTCTGATAGCCATGTTGAATGCTTACTGTCAACCAGCGAAAGTGAAGGGTCAAGACAAAGAGGGGGAGGAAGATCCCCCTGCAGATTGTGTGAAGGCGATCACGCCATCCACCGTTGTCCCTTCTTAGACGAAGCGAAGAGAGTTTTGGAAGATCGTCCGGTTTCACCGTTGAGACTTCCTCCTGGATATAAAAAACTCGTGCCAAGTCCTTCGTTGGTTGAAAATACAGCTGGCCCGCTCAAGTGGTCAGCTGAAGCGTCAGTCATTGAAAATGAACCTACTGAATCCAGACCGGATGAAAGTCCAAAGGTTGAAACGGCAGTTGACCCGGTTCTTTCTTCAGAAGTTTCATCGTCAAATGACACCGTCACTGAAGATTCATCTTCAAATGACACCCTCACCGAAGAGAATAAGGATGACACCATCCAGATTCTTTTCATCAACATAGACTCTGATGAGCATCAGGGCAATGCGCCCATTCCTTTATCGCAGGAAGGAACATCGTCAGGGTCATATCCGGCCATGTATTCGGTCCCACCACCAAGCAACCTGGTTGTGTCCTTTGATTGGAACCAACTAGGTAGACCCCGGTTGCCAGCCAGTATACCATTCAGAATCATAGTCCAAATATACAGAATGGTAATGGCTGGCACTATCATTGATGAAGGGGCATCTGTGAGTATCCTTTCCTCTATTGCTTGGAAAGCACTGGGTTCCCTGACGCTTTTTCCTGAGATAAGAAATCTCTCGGGTTTCGATAAAGGAACCAGTCGACCATTAGGGATCCTCCCCAATGTGCCTGTTACATTGAAAGGGAAGACCATTCAAATGAACGTGATGGTCATTCTAGGACCCTTGGATTATAACCTACTCCTTGGACGAGACTATATATATTGCATGGGAGCAATAGTCTCCTCACTCTTTAGAGTAATGTGTTTTCCACACGAAGGAAGAATGGTCAAGCTCGTAGACCAACTTTCATTTCCGGGATCACACATCGCAAATAGTCACATAGCAACCCTGAATGGTCTATTCAATCAAGAAATGTCTCCACCCCCAGTCCTCCTTCCCGATGAGCGCGAGTGATTCGGAAAGAATGGACTGGAACCTAGGGGGCATGCATCCTGGTCTGCTTTGGGCAGAGAAAACCTTGGGTATAAGATATAATTTCCGCGAGAGAATATGACTAGTCCGTACCCCGTCCATAGAGGAAGAGGGGTTGTTCTGGAATAGGATTCTTTTGTCAAAGTTACGTGTTTGACAAGAGTCATTCACCCTTGTCTATTTCGGTAGACAATGCCGAAGAAATGTTTTGTTTGAAGAAGTTAACGAAACAATCTTTGGGTAACCAGAAAGAGGCAAGCCTCCCTCAATAACACTAATGTTTTGTCTTTGAGTAGTGTTCTTCTCTTGTCGCAAGTAGCTGCTCTCTTGTCGCAAGTAGCTGTTCTCTTGCGATCTTGCGAAAGATCTGTTAAAAGTTGGGCTGACGAGAAGACAAGCATCGCATAAGACCCGTTAAAAATAACGAGAAGACAAGTATCGTTAACATTAGACTGGCAAGATGACAAGTAGCTGTGAACACCCAAAGAAAAACAGAGGTGGGAAGGAGGAGGGGCAGCCTTGAAATTGTATTTTATACCTGGGGGCATGCAAACCTTTTGGAGTGCAAGCAAAGAGCGGTTATTTATCTGTTTTTTGGATTAGTCGTTTCCAAACTTGCTCAAAGAAAGGATATGGAGTAAAGCTCAGTGAGATGAAACTCCTTAAAAAATAGAGATCTCACAGGGGACATTTCTTATCTTATGACTGGTATATCGAGCAGTTTTAGCATAAAGTTCATGCTCGTTAAAAAATAAACGCAAGATCCGAGCAGTTTCAACGCGGTCTTCATGCTCGTTAAAAAATAAATAAAAGCAGTGAGAAATGTTTCCCCCAGAGTTTAAGCTCATTTTTAAATAAAAAATGAACCTATTCCGGTAAATAACCTCTGTGATCGTAAATTTATCAGCCATAAAAAGCCTTGGTCGTGTTTTGCACCTGCCACCTCCACTTTCATTTGGTCGATCGTTCACCTCCATATGATTGTTTACCTATTTTGAGGAACAGCTGCGAAGAGTGATTTCACCTAGCCATCCTTGTGACACTGCCATGATTGGAAAATTCCAACCTGTACCTGGAATCAGTTGCTATCCCTGTTTATCACTCGTTCCTCAAAAGACGAGTCTTCTTTGAGCTCTTTTCATCTGACTCGTAAAATATGAAAAGTTTTCCGAGTTTTGGCCTTCCAGCTCGTTAAAGTGACCGGAAGAGCTATCCCTCCTCTAGATTTTAATCTTTTTGGACCTGAGGGATTATTGCACAAAAAGGTCGAGCGCTTGTTTTATTTGGCTCGTTAAAGTTATCGAAAACTCATCCCTTCTGTATTGTTTTATACTTTTTCGGACTTAAGGGATTAGATGACGAAAAAGGAATTTTGGAGTTAAATTTCTGTACCTTTTCAGACTCTCTAAAAATGAAAAGGACTGAGTTTTCCTTGTCGTTAGACTCGTTAAAATGATTAAATAGCGACAAACTTGTCTTTAGACGAGAATGAGTTTCCCTATCGCTAGGCTCGTTAAAACATAGTGATGGGCTTGCCCGAAGGGCAGGTTATAGAACAAGCATATGTTATCCTGCTCAATCTTGACAAAAATAAAGAGGTACTGGTCAGAAATCACTGGGGAAAAATTGGGAGAACCTCAAAGCTTTAATGGTAGCAAGTCGCTCTTGAACATGACACTTTTCCTCCGTATCACATCGGGTTGGGTTGTTTCATTCACCGGTCTCATAACCATGGTCTCGCCAAACCATCCACATTTGGGGTAATGCTACCGATCCATCGCATCAGTGTCGTTATATGTTCAAGAGATGTTGTTCAGAAAGAGTCAACCGTGTCCCATCCACTTCCATACATTATCCTTCATCCATCCATGACCGCCACCCTGAATCATATGTCACAGATTGTTTTCATCTCCACTAAAATCATTAGCTCCGTTCCGTGTCACTGATGTGGGATTCATTAAGGCCCTCCTGTGATAGATCGCTTCTTGTCGACTTCAGCTCATTATCCAAGAAGTTGATCTAGGAACAACCCCCTCAGTACTTTGAAGCTTGCATGCCTCAATGGCAAGTTTCTCACTTCCGGCGACAGGTATACATCAATGACCTTCGACCGAAAGATTTTGCGTGGTGTTCGACGCCAAGTCCTTTATTCACACCACGTGAATTGTACTGCAGTACCTTGAGGGTCATTATCATTATCGGTGATTCCTCTCGCGCTTGTTAACGGTTTACATCATTGACTGGTAATCAAGCGATGTCTTTCCATGTTCGACTTCAGCGCAATTCTCACATGAATCGACTTGTACTTAGAGTGAAGATCGAACGAGTTTGAAGACCCCGGATCTAGTTTCGTCCATCCGGGCTGCGATATATATTCAGGAAATATAAAGACATTTGACATGTACATCATTACAGCAGATGATCATCCTACTCAAAGGATGATAATTTTAGCAGAGAATTATCAGTCTACCATCAGACGATCGTCTGTTCTATGTACCAAAATGAATTTATAAAGTTGAGCATGGGAATGCCCGCCTCAGCTAGATCATGAAAGCAGAATGAAAAATAATGTATTGTATTGTATTTTATTACAGGTCACCTCTCAGCGATTGAATGAAATTCGGATCCTCCTGATAAAGAATTTCACCCGATAAACGACCTCATACTTTAGGGGGCAACTGTTATAGACATTTTTGTGCCTTACAGCAGGAAGCATGAAATGTCCATAATCTAAGGGATCCAAAGTCCCTAAACATGTTGTTCCTACCCCTAGAGGAACAAGGTCAGCAAACCACAACACTGAATAAAAGTTCTCCACCTCAAAACACTCAAAAACAAAGCAATTCTGGATCATGTCAACTGCTCCACTGAGCATCTGCGCTGAATTTCAACTGCTCCACTGTCTACCTGCGCTGAATGTCAACTGCAAAGAAGGCTACCTGCGCTGGGCAAGTTGGGACATGTGGCACAGTCATTCCTCAGGGTGTCAATGCCCAGGAAGCTTCGAAAATGACACTTGGATCAAGGAATTCGACTGGTGATGAGTAAGAGGGTCTAGATCTCCAAGTGGAAGCAAGAACCTCCAAGTGGACTCAAGAACTGAAGAATAACTGAAGTGAGAGAGGACACTAGTCAGCTCTCAAGATGACTCATCCTTTCTCCAAAACTCCTATATATAGAGCTCTCTCATGAGGTCTAGGGAGGCTGGAATCTTGTGAATGCAAGGAAGTGCTGTTGGTTTGAGTTTAGAACTATTGGGTGATTTGCTTTGAACGAGGTGAAGAGGAGATTTCTTTCTGCTGGGAAGGTGATGCTGGATTGGGCCTCCTATGGTTGTATCACTTCCTGAACTTTACTTCTTCCATTAATAAAGCATTTGAGGTTCTTCTATATGCATGTGTCTCAATGATGTATTGTTATACTTGTGTATTTGATTTATTCTAATCCTTGAATCAGTTATGAATGTATGCTTCTTGTAGTTTCCCTCTCTTGCCATTTTGCAGGATCTTGGTGTTGCTGGGCCAGTGAAAGAGCAAGGAGCTGGGAGCAGGCAGCAAGGAGAGAAGATTGGATCAACCATTAGCGAAAGACATCGGTTAGTGGATCTCTTTCTCCCCTATTTTACTTTCATAAAGAAGAAATCTTAGATAGCTTTGCTTCGATTGTTGCTGAGGTACTATCACCCTTAGAGTGGGATAGGGTCATTCCGTATTGGATACTTTTCCCAACAACACTCATTAATCTCTTGCTCCAATGAATTGAGCTCAATCCTCCTCCTTTGCGCAACTTGGCGATTCTCGTGAATGTTTTGTAACTCCATGATAGCTTGCTGATATTCAAGCTGTTTTTGCCTCTACTCCAAGTATTTCATAGTCCACTTAACCCTCTCCAAGTCAAGTGATAAGCCCTTGATCTCTGTTTGCTGCTCCTAGATGACCTCTCTAAGTTTTGCACTTTCCGGGCCCATATCTGTATCATCATCATGAATGAGAATGAAGTCAGTCTCTTGTTCACCTAAAGGCCCCTCATCCTACATTGGCCTTTTGCCTTTGTCTTGTACTTGTGGTGCTAATTTCGGAAGCGAGACCCCTTCCACACCAGGTGGAGATAACACTCGCTTTGCTGCCGCAAACAAATGTCTAGTGCCCCTCTGATATGTGATGAATATCAGCACACTAACAGTCTCATGGTGCTCATACTGATGAGAAGGTACACCTATCTCATGCCCCTATGAAGCTCTGAAAAAATCACGGGAAATGAAATCATCCCATGTAATACCATGTAAACGAAGCTGATGCACAACAATGATCTTGATGAGCGCATAGTGGTAAATGCTGTTGTACTACTGTTCCAGAGTCTTCTTCTGTACAAGAGTGGTCATTCTCTTGATGTTTTGGCACATGAAATATGGAATGTTCATGAACCTCACTCTCGTGAAATGCATCAATAACCTGATATGGTATGCATAGAGGCGTGAGAAGCGACCTTCACAATTGAAGTATCCGATAATGAGTCTCATCAATGGCGCATAAGATTCCTTCAGAAACTGAAATGGGAATACTCTCCTGAGCTGCTTCAAATAGCGAGGCCTGATGTAAGGTTCATAATATGATCTATCCAGCTACTGCCCTTTGTTCCAATCTTCCCCTATATTTGGTATCCCGGTGGCCTGAGAGATGGTTTCTAGTGTCAAGGTAAAGTTTACTCCAGCAATAGTAACATGACTATCATGCAAATGTAAAACAAACAATCGAAACTAACTCCTGATGATGCTGGATCTGAGCGATCATCTCACAATACTGAAAGCGTGACATTTGCTGAAAGCATGTCATTGCAAGAGGGCAGGCCTGCAATTGAGTTAAGGAAGTAGGATCTTCTCTGACATGTCTGCTACCTTTTTGAGGCCTTATCGGCACATTAAGCTCAGTGGACGAGTCATTGCCTTGTTCATACTCTTGCTCATATGACGAATCTGTCTCTGTCATGATGCTGCAATGTGTATGTTGAGTGGGTGTTTAGTTTGGCAAAGAGAAATAAGTGATGTGTTTTCAATGCCAATGTGCCACAGGAAAATGAGGGAATGTGAGGAAGAATATGGGACAGTGGGAAAAGTTGATGATGGAGCTTGCCAAGTGAAATTTAAAATATGCAACAGTCACTTTGAGGGATGTGGGAATTTAGGGATTTTGAAAGTGATATGGGAAAGGGGGAATGATTGGGAATGATAGGATCTTAGGATATGGAAAATGGGAGGTTAGAGGATAAGGGATTAATTACAATGACAGGGTTATGAAAAGGGAAGGGACCACAAGTAGGAAGATAAACTTGGCACCAAAATTATAATTTGAAAAACACCAATTTCTCAACACCAAAGGAGAAACTTTTAATATATAGGGTTTATATTCTCACACCTTGAACCTTTAAATATTCCCTCTAAACAACACCCCACACAACTTAAATTCACTAGAAGAGCTCTTGAACTTACTTGGAGCAGAAGAAATTGTGAGTTTGATGACTGAAGTGGCAAGAAACTAGCCTGTAGGTTTTGTGAGCCGCGCACAAGCCAAGTGCGCCGCACCTCCTGGATGCGCCGCGACAGTGTAATTTTACACTGGGGAATTTTGCTCGATGCGCTGTGCGGCCTGTATGCACCGCGACCTCCTCCAATGCATCACGTAGCCCTTCAAACACAAAGTTTGCTCCTCTAACCCTCAAATCAAAATCCTTTGACCTCTTTGCACAGCAAGTGATGTTTCAAGCAATGAAAATGCCTCATGGAGTAATGGGTTTGATTTTCATTGAAGCCCGATGAGTTTTTTGTGTTGGAGGTTCTGTGCGCCACGCGCAAGCCCAGTGCACCATGCAGCCTTGATGCGTAGCGCCCTTTAAAAAATACACAGTGTATGTTGGCCCTATGCGCTGCGCTCTGTGGGTGCGCCACGACCTATCCAAATGCACCACGCTTTGTATTCCAACACACAGTGGGGCTTCCAAACATCAACATCGACTTCTCTCTTGGATTTTTTAAATGTCTCTTGATGCAAATGGATTGGTAACTTGAGAAATATCTTATATAGATATGGATTAAATTTTTGCTTCTCAATAACCCATTTTGTAATGTTTTTAACTTTGGCACTTTTTGCATTTAATACAACTTTTGTCTTTTCAAATGTCCTTCTGATTTTTGACTTGAATAATGAATCTTTTTGCAATTGTCGAAGGGATAATGGCATGTTTTGACAAAGGAAGACCAGGGCTGCGCCTGGAGATTTCAACAACTGAAAAATTCTCAAAATTACATGGCAATTTATTACAAAAATGAAATGACGAATTTTCTTCAAAACAGAGTTTTGAAGAAAAGTCATAATCCATCCATATGACAATAAAATTTTGTGAAATAAAACCTCCCTCTGGCCTGCTGGCATTATTGGACACTTTGAAGACGCAATTTATGAAACCCTAGACCTAGTGACTGAAATGACTTTGCTGATCAAAAGACTAAAATGGGACTGTAAGTGATTTTAAAACTTGATTTTGATGGACAGACCTAAGCCAACAAAGATAAGGCATGAGGGGTAATGAATGAAAAGACCCTTCCGTCAGATTATGACATGCTCCTAGCGGAATGCAACTAAGTGAATCGAGCGAGACACCTAAAAATGAAATGCAATAAGAGAACTGATCTCTGACGGAGGGATGTAAAGACCGACTCTAACATTGGCTCCAATGGGGATGGTTGCTCCTTGGAGGTGCCAAGAATGACAGATCTCTGGGAGAGCTAGACAGTGCCTTCATCCATTGGGCTATGGAGTCAATAAATTCAAAACACCCAAAAACCAATAACTTTGACTCAAGACTCATACTTGAACTGACTAATGCAAAACTGAAACAAGACTCTCAAAAGCTGAAACTAGACACTCAAATGAAACTATCTTTAAACTGACTGAAACAAAAAATGACTCAAGACTGACTTAACTGAAACAAGTACTTACAAAGCTTTCAAAAGGCAGCAGTCCATCAAGATTTGAGGGCTTCAAATCATGACGATGACTACCTGCTTACTGATGAAATGTGTACAAGCATGTGAATCGGGCCTTCCAATGTAACCAATCCAACAAATGGTTACTCAATGAAATTTTGCTCTCTCTTTCCTCGAGCAGGCAGAACGATGTACATGTAGGCAACTCACAATAACAATTGAAACCAAGGCTTATGCTAACAAACCAGCCAACATTCATCTTCTCTGGTGCTTGCAACAGAATGCCAAAAGGATCTTGAAAATCCTGAAGCACTAGCTTGTCTTGAGATCCAATAGCAAAAATACAAGTACTCCCTTCATTCTGATCTGAAAGAACAACTGGTTGCTGAGTGATAGGAAGGCACAGAGAGGTATAATTTTCTACCATCTGAGTGTTAGCTGTAAATTCCTTGACCATGAGAAATTCTGGCATATTGTCTCGCTCAGGCTCATATTCCTCAATTTCATGGTCAAGGTCATTCTTGAACAGAAAACAATCTTCAAGATCATCAAACATGACAGCCTTATTATCTTCATGACAGAAAATTTTATATGTTTATTGATCTATAAAGCTAATTACAAGACTGTCACCATTTTCAAACGAGGAAGAAGTTCCACCATCACCTTCTTGACCATCTGTACACTGCAGATCCGTGTTATCTTGAGCTGTAACATGACCTTTCAGGAGTTGATCTATCTCATCTTCAGACAGAGGAGATAATACTTTATGTTTCCGTTTTCTCAAGCAAGTATTTTCTTCTTGAAATAAAATTTTAAAACATGAAAAAACTGAATGGAAGTCCTTAATTCCCTGATCTTCTGAAATTTGAAAACATTGTTGATCATCTTCATATGACATGGCAATCAGATTATTCAAATTATCATTTACCACTGAGTTATCAAAAGAAAATTTGCCACTTACTTGAACAAAGATCCCATCTTGTTTTCCATGAAATGACTGGATTACCTCCTCATGAAGGCTTTGGTCAATAAATTTGTCTTCTTCATACCAGATGATCTCAACAATAGAGCTCTCATTCATGGGATTGAACACAAGGTAGTCTACATCATCATGATCTGAAATAGCTGACTTGACTTTATCACCTTCTGAAATCGAAACTTGACTTTCCTGCATATCGTCTTCCTCTATGATCTCATCATCCATGAAGTCATCATCTTCATAAACCTTTTAGATATTTTCAATAAAACTATGAACATGGCTACAACAATTATGGACTAACTTTAATGATGGATAAAATTCTTTATACCTTTCAAAGAACATGGTATGAAAATCCTTCAAATAGTAAATACAAGCAGGTGGCAAACTTTCATACCAAGATCGAACTTCACCTTCCAGAGAGGCCATGAATATTTTCATCAAGCAATCTTCAAGAAAATCAACCTTCAACTTGTGAATATGTATGTGAAATCTAACCAGATGTAAAGCAACATCATTCCTATTATCATCTTTAAACATAGGCAAATTCCTTTGCCAAATTACCTTTAGAATTTTATTTGGAAAACCTAGAATGTGATCTCAGCTCATGGGACCGTATCTTCTTGCAACCCGTTCCATCTTGAAAATCTTAAAGCTAGTAATTTTCCTGCAGTAGAGTCACCATGAAGCATTGATCTGTGGATTTTTCAGTGAATGAAGTTGCTAGGTGAATGATTTCAGACTTCTTATGTCTAATCGTTGTCCACCATCAACAATCAGATCTGAACTTGATACATGTACTGGGGCAATTAACAAGTTGGATGTCATGTTTACAAGCTAGACTGGAGATTGACTGAAGCAGAATTTATCTACTTCCGCTAATGCAAAGAAAAAGCTTTTCGAAGGCTACCTGGCATAACTTCAGGCTATGTTTTTAGCTATAAAACAAATGAAATCAACAAGCAACCCATTTTCTTCCCCAGTATGGTCGCCACTATGTTAGAACCTAGATTTGCCTCAGGCTGAAAAGACAAGGTTCTAGGTCCACATCAAACCATGCTCAGCCTAGTAGCTAGCCCTACCAGGATAGGAGAGGGCTCTCTCTGGGTCAATCTCAGCGAAAGATGATCTATGGGGCTTGAGATGACTGAAATATAAACTAATTTTAGGCTAGGTATGAAGTACAAGGATTTTATTTCAGTTTTTGGGGGTTTTGTTGGAAAAAAGGGACAGCCAAATTTTGGGTTCGAGGATGAGGCCAGATTTTTGCAGAGTTCAGGTAGGGACAAGATAGGTAGTATTTTTGATGCTTTGAATTGAATGAATGGGTGGATCAGACTGGTGAGGGGCCAAGGAGGGCAAGAAGGTCTCAAGATTCCTCCTCAAACAGATGAAAACATGAAGAATTAAACAAAATATCCAGGCAGAGCATAATAGTCCATGAATTCTACCTTAATCACTCATTTGTTTAATTACAGAAGACAAGAGAAGGGAAAATGATACAAAATAACATCAATGAACTTAGAAATACATAGAGAAACACACCATCAAAACATAGATCCACATGGATCCCCACAAGTGCTGCAAAACCCTGGTCTTTCCTTTACCAAAATTGCAGAAATGAAATGTACAATAGAGTGCCAAGAAATCCCAAGTATCCAACCCTGAAAATGACTGAGAAATTACATAATATAGACAAACCAGACCTATTCCCTAGCCTCTAGGGGTCGAGCTCATCATTCTAGGAGCTGTTTGAACTAATTCTAAACAAGGAACTGAAATCTAGGTAGTCAAACAACTTACCCCTATATGTTAGGAAACTCATTCATTCATTTAATTTTCACTTTTTAGTGAATGAATATTCTAGAACAAGTAAATATGTGCCAAAATTACATCATATTCATCAAGTTACATCAAGATAGATCAATAATTACATCAAAAAGTAAAACTAGTCAAAACTAGGTGACTTTCTAAGTTGCTGAGTGAAAAATAGGCCAAAATTCTCTATGTGCCGCGTCAAAATCTGTATGTGTCACGCCACTTTGGAGCTGTGTTTGAGGCACTTCCTGAAGTCCAAATTGAGCCCAAGTGTTCTTGTTGGAAAGCCGTTCCTGTCTACTTTCCAACCCAAGTGGAATTTCTTAATTTGGATGTCATTTTCCCCTCCAAAACCTCAATCTCCCAAGACTGCTTCCTGTGTGTCAAAATAGGGGCAGTGAGGTCATTTTTAGGGTGTTTTTGACCCTTTAGGCAACCAAGAAATTGATGAAATACTTAGTTAATCCATGAGCATACATAAATTTTTATGAAAAAACCAAAAATGTAAAGTTTTCCTCTTGGAGATCTCCCAATTATAAGCGCGCGCCAAGTGGCGCTACACGTTGGGCAGAAAAACCTGTTTTTAAAGCCAAAAAATTCAAAATTGACAAAATTTTCTCCAAATTCCTTGAAATTTGGGCTGAAGGTGCCTCATCAAGTGCCATGCTTAGCCAAAGAAGCTTCGGCCAAGATCTAAAGACGATCATGCTCCCTTTGCCTCTTTTGCTTCTTTGTCGCCTTCTTCAATTTTGCTTTCAGATTCCTTATTCGTGCCTTGGAACTCATATGTCACGCCCTGTAATGGAAAACCATGTGCCTCAACAATGTTTTATCTCTATCAGCCTTGTCCAACATTCTCTTCAAGTGGATGTTGATTCTTTCGAGCCAAGATTCCCGATCCTCATTAATCTCTTGCTCCAATGAAGTGAGCTCAATCCTCCTCCTTTGCGCAACTTGGTGATTCTCGCGAATGTTTTGTAACTCCATGATAGCTTGCTGATATTCAAGCTATTTGTTCCTCTACTCCAAGTATTTCATAGTCCACTTAAGCCTCTCCAAATCAAGGGATAAGGCCTTGATCTCTGTTTGCTGCTCCTGGATGATCTCTCTAAGTTTGGCACTTTCCGGGCCCGTATCTGTATCATCATCATGAATGAGAATGAAGTTGGTCTCTTGTTCACCTGAAGGCCCCTCATCCTGCATTGGCCTTTTTCCTTTGTCCTGTACCTGTGGTGCTGATGTCGGAAGTGAGGCCTGTTGTTGGGAAAAGTATCTAATGCAGAATTCCCCTATCCCACTCTGAAGGTGATAGTACTTCAGCAACAACTGAATGCAAATCTATTCAAAGTTTCTTCTTTATGAGATGAGAGAGGGAAGAAAAGGATGATCTACTAACCGTTATCTTGCGCTAATAGTCGATCCGGTCTTCACTCCTTGCTGCTTGCTCCTAGCTCCTTGCTCTTTCACCGGCCCAACTGCACACAGATCCTGTAAAAGCACAAGAAAAGGAAACTACAAGAAGCATGCATCCATAATCGATTTAAGGATTAGCATAAACCAAATATACAAGCATCAATTCATCATCAATACACATGCATATAGAAGAACCTCAAATACTTTATTGATAAGAGAAGTAAAGTTCTGAGAGAGTTACAACCATAATAGGCCCAATCCAGCAACACCTCCCAGCTGAAAGAAATCTCCTCTTCACCTCCTTCAAGCAAAACACCCAATAGCTCTATACACAAACCAACAACACTTCCTTACTTGCACGAAATTCCAGCCTCCCTAGACCTCATGAGAGAGATCTATATATAGGGTTTTGGAGAAAGGATGAGTCATCTTGAGACTGGCATAAAGCTGACTAGTGTCCTTTCCCACTTTAGTTAATCTTTAGTTCTTGAGTCCACTTGGAGAATCTTGCTTCCACTTGGAGATCAAGACCCTCTTACTCATCACTAGGCGAATTCCTTGACCCAAGTGTCAGTTTGGAAGCTTCCTGGGCAGTTGACACCTTGCAGAATGACTGTGCCACTTGGTCAATCTCGCCCAGCGTAGGTAGCCTTCATTAATTTTGACCTTCAGCGCAGGTACAGAGAGGAGCATTTGACATTCAGCGCAGATGCTCAGTGGAGCAGCTAACATGATCTAGAAATAGCCTGTTTTTGAGTGTTTTCAGGTGGAGAACTGATTTTCAGTGCTGTGGTTTGCAGACCTTGTTCCTCTAAGGGTAAGAACAACATGTTTAGGGACTTTGGATCCCTCAGATTATTGACATTTCATGCTCCATGCTGTTAGGCACAAAAATGTCTATAACAGTTGCCCCCTAAAGTATGAGGTCGTTTATCGGGTGAAATGCTTTATCAGGAGGATCCGAAGTTCATTCAATCGTTGAGAGGTGCCCTGCAATAAAATACAATACAATACATTATTTTTCATTCTGCTTTCATGATCTAGCTGAGGCGGGCATTCCCATGCTCAGCTTTATAAATTCATTTTGGTACATATAACAGACGACCGTCTGATGATAGACTGATAATTCTCTGCTGAAATTATCATCCTTTGAGTAGGATGATCGTCTGCTGCAACGGTGTACATATCAAATGTCTTTATATTTCCTGAATATATATCGCAGCTCGGATGGATGAAACTAGATCCGGGGTCTTCAATCTCATTCGATCTTCACTCTAAGTACAAGTCAATCCATGTGAGAATTGCGCTGAAGTCGAACATGGAAAGACATCGCTTGATTACCGGTCAATAATGTAAACTGTTAACAAGCGCGAGAGGAGTCACCAATAATGACAATGACCCTCAAGGTACTGCAGTACAATTCACGTGGTGTGAATAAAGGACTTGGTGTCGAACACCACGCAAAATCTTCTGGTCGAAGGTCATTGATGTATACCTGTCGCCGGAAGTGAGAAACTTGCCATTGAGGCATGCAAGCTTCAAAGTACTGGGGGTTTTGTTCCTAGATCAACTTCTTGGATAATGAGCTGAAGTCGACAAGAAGCGATCCGTCAAAGGAGGGTCTTAATGGATCCCACATCAGTGACACGGAACGGAGCTAATGATTTTAGTGGAGGTGAAAACAATCTGTGAAATATGATTCAGGGTGGCGATCCTGGGTGGATGAAGGATAATGTATGGCAGTGGATGGGACACGGTTGACTCTTTCTGAACACATCTCTTGAACATATAATGACACTGATGTGATGGATCGGTAGCATTACCCCAAATACGGATGGTTTGGCGAGGACCATGGTGATGAGACCGGTGAATGAAACAACCCAACCCGATGTGATACGGAGGACAAAGTGTCATGTTCAAGAGCGACTTGCTACCATTAAAGCTTCGAGGTTCTCCCAATTTTTCCCCAGTCATTTCTGACCAGTACCTCTTTATTTTTGTCAAGATTGAGGAGGATAACATATGCTTGTTTTATAACCTGCCCTTCGGACAAGCCCATCGCTATGTTTTAACGAGCCTAGCGATAGGGAAACTCGTTCTCGTCTAAAGACAAGTTTGTCGCTATTTAATCATTTTAACGAGTCTAGCGACAAAGACAACTCGGTCCTTTTCATTTTTAGAGAGTCTGAAAAGGTACAGAAAGCTAACTCCAAAATTCCTTTTTCGTCATCTAATCCCTTAAGTCCGAAAAAGTATAAAACAATACAGAAGGGATGAGTTTTCGATAGTTTTAACGAGCCGAACAAAACAAGCGCTCGATCTTTTTGTGTAATAATCCCTCGGGTCCAAAAAGATTAAAATCTAGAGGAGGGATAGCTCTTCCGGTCACTTTAATGAGCTGGAAGGCCAAAACTCGGCAAACTTTTCATATTTTACGAGTCAGGAGAAAAGAGCTCAAAGAAGACTCGTCTTTTGAGGAACGAGTGATAAACAAGGATAGCAGCAGATTCCAGGTACAGGTTGGAATTTTCCAATCACGACAGTGTCACAAGGATGGCTAAGTGAAATCACTCTTCGCAGCTGTCCCTCAAAATGGGTAAACAATCATATGGAGGTGAACGATTTGCCAAATGAAATGGAGGTGGCAGGTGCAAAACACGACCAAGGCTTTTATGGCTAATAATTTTACGATCACAATGGTTATTTACCGGTACTGGGTTCATTTTTTAAAGAGCTCGAATGCGCCAAAACACTGCTCAAAAGCTTATGTTTATTTTTTAACGAGCATGAACTATGACGCTAAAACTGCTCGGATCTCGCTTTTCTATTTTTTAACGAGCATAAATTCCGCGGTAAAACTGCTCGATCTTGCGTTTATTTTTTAACGAGCATGAACTTTATGCTAAAACTGCTCGATTATACCAGTCATAAGATAAGAAATGTCTCTTGTGAGATAGCTATTTTTTATGGAGCTTTATCTCACGAAGCTATGCTCCTAATTTGGCAAATTTTGACCTTTGCCCCACATCCTTTCTTCATGTAAGTTAGGAAACGATCAATGACCGCTCTTTGCTTATACTCCAAAAGGTTTGCATGCCCCCAGGTATAAAATACAATTTCAAGGCTGCCCCTCCTCTCCTCCACCTTTGTTTTTTCTTTGGGTGTTCACAGCTACTTGTCGTCTTGCTAGTCTAATG
Organism: Pinus tabuliformis; assembly: GCA_031772625.1. NCBI lineage: Eukaryota > Viridiplantae > Streptophyta > Pinopsida > Pinales > Pinaceae > Pinus > Pinus tabuliformis. The sequence goes on from CM062806.1 coordinate 175,919,222, forward strand.
TTAACGATACTTGTCTTCTCGTTATTTTAAACGGGTCTTACGCGGTACTTGTCTTCCCGTCGGCCCAACTTTTAACAGATCTTTTGCAAGATCACAAGAGAACAGCTACTTGCGACAAGAGAGCAGCTACTTGCGACAAGAGAAGAACACTACTCAAAGACAAAACATTAATGTTGCTGAGGGAGGCTTGCCTCTTTCTGGTTACCCAAAGAATGGTTTTATTTGCTGCCGCAAATGAAACTCTTTCTTCGGCGATGTCTATCATTAGGTTACTCAAAGATGGTTACTATTTGTTGCAGCAAAAGAATCCCTTTCTTTGGAGGCTGCCCCTACTTATCCTTTAAAACATTAGTTTTAATGGGTGAGGCTTGCCTTTTACCGAAAGATGGTTACTATTTGCTGCCGCAAAAGAATCCCTTTCTTTGGTAGCCTACCTGTTTAGATGAAGTTGAATGACCTTTGTCAAACAAGTAACATTGACAAAAGAATCCTGTTCTAGAACAACCCCTCTTCCTTCTTTCGGACGGGGTACGGACTAGTCATATTCTTCCGCGGAAATTCTATTTTATTCCCAAGGTTTCCTCTGCCCGAAGCAGACCAGGATGCATGCCCCCTGGGTTCCAGTCCCATCTTTCCGAATCACTCGCACTCATAGGGAAGGAGGACTGGGGGCGGAGACATTTCTTGAGTGAATAGACCATTGAGGATTGGTATTTGACTATTTGCGATGCGTGATCCCGGAAATGAAAGTTGGTCTACGAGTTTGACCACCCTTCCTTCGTGTGGAAAACACATTACTCTAAAGAGTGAGGCACCTCCTCAGAACTGTATCGACACCACGACGGTAAAGGGTATCACCGACGATCATGTAGTCTTTTGCTTGGTACCGTATACGTTTTTGTTCGGAGTGAGAGGTATTAGACCTGAATTTTTGGGTTTGGAGATAAACTATGATATCTCCGTACCACTCATCGCTTACAGATATCAGAAACAAACTTTCGTCCATGATTGACTCTTCCGATGTTTCATCGTTGGACAACGATGGGAGATCGCATAACAATTCTGCGAAAACTAGAGCTTTCTTTGATTTGGATTTTACAAATTCCAGATCAAACTCTTGAAGGATCGCTATCAATTTTGAATATTTGCCCCCCAGCAACTGTCGCGACAGTATATAAGTCATGGGGTTGCAATCTGACAGGATGGTAGTTTTCCGAAAGAGGACATAATGTCGAAACCTTTGAATCGCTTGAATAGCTGCAAGCGCTAGTTTTTCAACATAAGAATATTTACTTTTTGTATCGTTTAAGTTTTTACTTAAATAATAGATAGGATGTTCAATTCCATCGACTTCTTGTACTAAAACCATCGCAATGGTTGTATCCACTGCAGCTAGATACAGGTTAAAATCTCTTTGATAGTCCGGGCGTACATTAATGATGCTTTTACTAGACAATCTTTCAGAGCATCAAAAGAAGCTTGCGCCACTTGGTCCCAGACAAAAGGTACATCCTTTTTCAATAGACGAGTATAACCTTTAGCAAGTTCTGCATAATTTGGAATGAACCTCCTCATAAAGTTTGCTTTCCCTTGGAGTTTCTGAATTTGAAGCAAATTCGAAGGTGGAGGCAAATTAATGATTGCCTGAACCTTACAGGGGTCGAGACGAATCCCATCTTTAGAGACTACAAAGCCAAGTAAACGACCAGAACCGACGCAAAACACACATTTGTGCGGATTGAGTCTTATCTTGTAGTGTCGGCAACGTAGAAAAATCGCCCTTAAATGCTGCGGATGATCAGTCCGCTTTCGTGAATGAGCTGGAAGATCGTCGAGATAAGGTTGAACAATGTTCTTGATGTCATGGAAGGCATAATTCATCACCCTCTGAAACGTCGCCCCTGCGTTCTTTAAACCAAAGGGTAATTTTCGATAAGCGAATGTGCCCCACGGACAAATAAATGCAGTCTTTGACTGGTCCTATGGGCGGATATTTATTTGATTATACCCGGAAAATCCATCCATAAATGAAAAGATTTCACATCCGGCGCATTCATCAATTATCTGTTCGATGAAGGGTGTAGGGTAGTTGTCCTTCGGACAAGCTTGGTTTACATCCCTATAATCAACACACACTCTAATCGTCCCTTGTTTTTTCATAACAGGGACAATATTCGATACCCAATCGGTTAGAGGAACCGGGTAGATGAATCCAGCATGGAGGAGTTTTTCAACTTCTACCTTAATGGTAGCGGCTTTCTTCGGGTGCACCTGCCGAAGCCGTTGTCTTACTGGTTTGACATCAGGATACATTTTGATTTCATGTTCAACGATACTCGAGTCAATGCCTAGCATTTCATCATATGCCAAGCAAAGACATCTCTAAATTCACGAAAAAGAGCGTTATATATTTCGAGTTCTGAAGGGGAACAACCCATGCCGACATAAATATTCTCTACAACATCTGTTTTAGTCGAGATATTTATGGCTATAGTCTCTTCAATATTGGACAGGTTTCATTCGGAATCCATCGTATTTACAGTATTCGTTAGGAACTCAAATACTGAAGGGTGATAAAGATCACTTTGAGTATCTTCTTCATATTGCGGAAGAAGGGAATGATGGTGGTGATCATTCCATGGTGCTCCCTCAATCATCATTGATTGTAAGATTCCTTCGTCAGTCCCATGCACTTTCGGCCAAGGATCTAATGTGGTTCCATATTCTCTAGATCTATCTACCCAGATGCTTGACGAGCGTTGATTTGGGCTCGCCTCCCATGCTTGAAACATTGATTGCTACAATATTTCTAAAGGGCTTGGGGGCAAAACCATTGAATGATCCATGTTGACCTTCGTGGAAGATATCATGTTGCAGGTTGCTACAAACGGTACATTTCCTATGTAAATAGGAGGTGGTAGCGCGAAAGTCCCCATCAAGGTGGGGTCTTTCAATAATCCTACTCTGATATCTTGAATCGAATGGTTACTCTCATGGATCATGGGAATGCTTCCTGTAACTTGTGAACCATTAGGGAGGAAGTTCTGTTGGTCGACGACCGTGATCCCTCCTTCAAACGGGAATGCGATCTTCCTAAAATAAGTCGACACGACAGCTGCCATGGCATAAATCCATGGTCTACCCAGTAGTATGTTATAGTCAAGATTTCCATCAATGACTTCTACATAAATTTCTACTGTTTTTCCTCCTAGTTCAACTTTCAAGTTATTAAGGATACCGTAAGGGGTATAAGTCCTTCCGTCGAAAGCTTTTAATGTCGTCGAAGATCACGACAAGGTTGGAGATCCTAAAGTTTTCCAGTAGCTCATCGACATAATACATGTCGATGCCCCCTCATCAATAATTGTTCTGTGAATAGTTTTGTTGAGGGCTTTCACTTGAATAAGGAAAGCTAGTTGAGCCAGTAACTGAGGATCATATCCCTTGTGATCGAAGGATACTAGATTGGAATCCTTAGGGTCAACCCCACCAATTGCCGATAACAATGCCTGCCTTTGAGTTGGACAATTTTGTAGCACTTCGAGAGTCGACATAGCGGATGGCGATTGGGCTAAATCTTCCACTATATTATAATGTTGCGCCGCTCTGGCGCGAGGATTAAATGTCGACTTATGTACTACACCCTTCGGCGGTTTTATTGTTAATTCAGGGATGGTGGGCATTACAACTTCTGTCGAAGTTGTTGTCGAACTACTTGGTTGATCTTTACCTTTTTCGTTCGACACCTGAGGATTCCCATAATCTTTGTTCCTTGTCGAAATCAAAGCATCATTCTGCTGTTTCGAAACCGACAACATAAGAACTTGCAACAGGGAAGCATTTCCACTATCAACCAGATTTTGACCTGGGTTGGGAAACGGATCAGTTAACACAGCTGATGTTTGGGAACTTTTAAAGAACCTCTTTAACTTAGGTTTGAATGGGCAATTCTGTGTGTTATGATCCTTATCATCACATATTAGACATGGATAATTTTGTTTCCTTTTGCCAGGAGGGTTTGAAGAAGTTTTTCCAGGGGATGACTCACCTTGTTTCTTCTTCTTCCCTTTGTTTTGTTTCTTCTTGCTTCCTGGTTGATTGGTTTCTTTTCCCTTATCTTCGGATACGGCATTTACTTCTGAAGCAAGAATTTCCTCTTTTGCATTTTGATCCGAATTCTTACGGGTTTTCTTTGACGAAGCCTTTATCGATTTCGTGTTTGCTGTGCCAATCATGCCATCACTGGCATGAGAGTCACTATTTGATTTAGGAGGGGGAGGAATTGAAAACTCTGGTCTAGGGGCATCAGGTATTTTGTCATAGAGTGTGCCGGACTGAGTATAAACTAAGTCCAAATATTGTGCACGAGCAATCACTTGCTCCTCTGTTACGACTCCCCCCTTGGCTACATCTTCCGTAATAGCCGGAAGTAACGAATTTATAAACCATTCAGCTAATAGCTGATCAGGAACATATGTTTTCACCATCCTACGACGACGACGCCACTCATTTATATGATCAGATATATGAGTAGCAGTTGTCTGTTTGAAGTTGGTTAATATTTCGGTTCCTGTTTCGTACCTTATCGGTAGTTGAAAGTGGGTTAAGAAAGTCATGGCTAGGGAACTAAAGTTGTCGAAAGAGGCTCTTGGCAATTCAATATACCATTTAGCCGCTGGACCTGTCAATGTCCTCTGAAAAAGGCGAAGTCTTATCGAATCGTCGTTAAGGGTGTTCGACGAACACCACAGATGAAAAGTCATCACGTGATTCGACGGGTCTTCACCTGGATTTCCATTGAATTTAGGAATGTCAGATGGAATTTTATGAGGAATCGCTGGCCACCAAGGGGCATAAGCAATCGGATCGTTGGTTAAACGGTGTAAATCAGGTAACTCTAAAGTTGCCACGAATGGTAACTGTTGATTCAGGTTAGGCGAAGCGTAACCGGGGTACGATGGAATCGCTTGAGCAGTGGGTCTTTGCATACCAGCATAATGTAATTGATGTTGGTATGATTGATACGGTTGGTGGACTTGACCACTGTAAAGTGGTTGGTTTTGACCGTTTTGGATATACGGCTGTCCACTATTCGCAAAGATCTACTGCTCAGAACCTTGGTACACTTGCTGGAACTGCGGTTGTTGGTATTGTACAAGCCATGGTTGTGACGCCATGTTCTGTTGTGCCATGCTAACCATTGGACCAAGGTGTGGGGTAATTGTACCCGTTTGTACTTGTGTCGTCCCACCAGTTGGCGATTGTGGTTGTGACCCATGGTCAAGCGATTGTTGCATTACAACCTGAGGTTGACATGTAACAGGTATCGCTTGAACTTGCGACACGGTTACAATAGCCGGTGTGGTTGGGATGTTCGTCACAGGTACACACTGTTGCATAGAATATACAATCCTTGGTTGTTGAGGTAGCATAGGTACCCAACTACTTGATGCAATCCCAGTATAACCTGAACATTGTTGTGAACTCACGTATGGGTACCCTCCCGGAGGGGGTAATGAAAGGGCATATTGCCCCCCATATGGTAGCAATCTGGAATTAAAAGGGATTGATGGCCCAGATTGACCTCCATGAGGGTCAATCTGTTGAGTCTCAACATAAGAGTTGCCAGGTATTACTCCGGATGAACAAACTGGAACAGACCACACTGTCGAAATAGTCCCTTGGTGGACTCCTCCTAGCTGTTGAGAACTAGTTGGGACAGCTGGTATGCCGGCAAACATCGTCGGAATGACGGCAGGAGCTTCTACTGTCGCTGTGTCATTTGACACAGTCCTAGATGATGACGGTTGTTCAGACATTTTAAGTCTATCCAATAGATTGCCTAGCGATTCTACAGGAACTTCCACTTGTGGTGGATTAACTTCTGATGAAGGAAATAGAGTGACCCCGACTCCAAAATGAGTTGGAGTACTTGCTTGCGGATCCTCTGCAATTTCCTCTATCGCAATCAAACCCGGTGGAAGAGGAAGACCGTCAGGTTCGTAAAATATTTCTGGTGCCGAAGAAGTGGTTGCTTCGACAGCGACAGTTGTTTGAGGAGCAAAACTCTCTAAACCGGTTACAGATGGAACTGATTGAGTTACACAAGTGTTTTCCCCCAGACTAGGATCAGTATTACTGTCCTTCTGTGGTTGTTGAACTTCTTCTATAGAGGCAGGGTTTCCAGAAATGTTAGGAGTAACCGGAACCTCAGATGTAGTAGGAACACTTGTTCTAACTTTCAAAGGAGATTTTGAACCGGTTAAACGAGTTCGCTTTGCCCGTACTGTTTTCGATTCCGGGGACAAAGACAGTTGACTCGCAAGCCTCCGCGAACGACGGGTTTTCAATTGACTTTCTTCCACGATTGCGGATTACTCGATCAACCAAAATATTAAAAGGGGAAATTTGTGTTTCCGAATTGAATGAATTTTATTAGACGCTTTTAGACACAACTTGCTTTTTCACTTTTTAAGAGTCGAGAAAAAGCTAAAGATGACTCTAGTCTCCTTCGATGTATTAACGAGCCCGAAGTGACAAATGCTCGGTTGGACTTTTTCAGTTATAGAGTTTGAAAAAGGCCAAAAGAAACTGCTCTGGAGATCTAGGTAGAGGGTGTGCCAAACCTTTCGCAAAACCACAGAATACGTTTTACGGTACGAGTGGTCGATCTTCGTGAATGCTGTGTTCACTGCATTGCGATCAGTAGGGCGGCCGACACGGTTTCCTATGGATAAAGGCTTTGATCCTATAGGGGTCTCCCAATATATACGTGATGGTACGTGGGAGCACAAGTCCGTATTATTCCACCGAATCTCAGGAGGAATCACCCACCTTCGTCGAGATCGACAGTCACTATGTTTAACGACGCCGGAACACGTCTCTAGCTTAGACCTCTAGATGTTTGCGTTATGTTTCAAAGCGTTGTTAGGTTCATTCAATATATTTTAAGTTGATATTTTTAAAGTTTGCCTTTCAAGGTTCACCACGAGATGTATTGATACAAATTCCTAAATTCAGTCTAAGATGAGAAGCAAGCTTTTCCAATCTTTTCTACTTATGAAAATCTTAACTACTGAGGGAAAAGAGAGATAAAATTCTTTTCACACAGATCAAAGAGCACTCGCTAATGTACTTTTTCCCTAAATCAACATACAAACTTAATGCAAAATGCAAAAATGCAAGTATTTCTTTTCTCTTCCTTAATGTTTGTGCAATACAAAAAGAAAGCTGTTGTATAATTTTGAATTCAATTTCAAGCGAAAGTAAACAAGTTTGTCCAAAATCGAAAGACACCTTAAGATTTACTTGTTTCGACACTAGAAATATCTAAATTCAAACCATATGACGAAAGCAAAAGCTCAATCAGTTATGAACAGCAAATAAACTAACTCTTAAGATCAAAACGACACTTAATCACAGGTCTAGATCTAAGAGGCCACAACAAGACTGGTTCACTTTCGTTATGGGAAACTGTAAATGACACAAGAAATACAAAAGAAAAAACACAGTTTCTTTATACAACTGAGGCGGAATAATGATGAAGGAAGTTGGTTTCAGATAGGCCCACTGACTGGCAACAAACAACAAAAACAATAGTGAAAACAAGGTAAGACACAGCAGGAAACCCCAGTAGCTCAAGCCAAGACTGGTCCAGCGCAGGTGGAACACTGTCTGTTTGACCTTTAGCGCAGGTAGCCCCTTCGGGAACTGCGCTGAAATGCAAACGGCCTTTGTACAGCCTGCACTGAAGAACGAGACTTTCGTCCGTCTTGGTTTCTGGGTCACAGATTGCTAAAAAATTCACAGTTTTTGCTCAAATCAGAAGCTATCAGTCAAGGACACACTAAGGGATGTAAAGGAGGATGAAAAGCTATCACTAAGAGCTTATTAGAGTCCTTGTGGATCAGCTCTTCAAATCATAAACTTGCTCAGAAAACTGAGCTAGAGTAGCTGCCCTCTACTTTGTATTTGATGGATTCAAATACAGTTCGATTCGGTACTCCCTTTGTTTATGAAATGAATAGCAAGAAACACAAACAACCAACAAGATACGATCCCCAGCGGAGTCGCCAATTTGTTGTTGGGAAAAGTATCTAATGGAGAATGCCCCTATCCCACTCTGAAGGTGATAGTACTTCAGCAACAACTGAATGCAAAGCTATTCAAAGTTTCTTCTTTATGAGATGAGAGAGGGAAGAAAAGGATGATCTACTAACCGTTATCTTGCGCTAATAGTCGATCCGGTCTTCACTTCTTGCTGCTTGCTCCTAGCTCCTTGCTCTTTCACCGGCCCAGCTACACACAGATCCTGTAAAAGCACAAGAAAAGGAAACTACAAGAAGCATGCATCCATAATCGATTTAAGGATTAGCATAAACCAAATATACAAGCATCAATTCATCATCAATACACATGCATATAGAAGAACCTCAAATACTTTATTGATAAGAGAAGTAAAGTTCTGAGAGAGTTACAACCATAATAGGCCCAATCCAGCAACACCTCCCAGCTGAAAGAAATCTCGTCTTCACCTCCCTCAAGCAAAACACCCAATAGCTCTATACACAAACCAACAGCACTTCCTTACTTGCACGAAATTCCAGCCTCCCTAGACCTCATGAGAGAGATCTATATATAGGGTTTTGGAGAAAGGATTAGTCATCTTGAGACTGGCATAAAGCTGACTAGTGTCCTTTCCCACTTTAGTTAATCTTTAGTTCTTGAGTCCACTTGGAGAATCTTGCTTCCACTTGGAGATCAAGACCCTCTTACTCATCACTAGGTGAATTCCTTGACCCAAGTGTTAGTTTGGAAGCTTCCTGGGCAGTTGACACCTTGCAGAATGACTGTGCCACTTGGCCAATCTCGCCCAGCGCAGGTAGCCTTCATTAATTTTGACCTTCAGCGCAGGTACAGAGAGGAGCAGTTGACATTCAACGCAGATGCTCAGTGGAGCAGCTGACATGATCCAGAAATAGCCTGTTTCTGAGTGTTTTCAGGTGGAGAACTGATTTTCAGTGCTGTGGTTTGCAGACCTTGTTCCTCTAAGGGTAAGAACAACATGTTTAGGGACTTTGGATCCCTCAGATTATTGACATTTCATGCTCCATTCTGTTAGGCACAAAAATTTCTATAATAAGGCCCCTTCCACACTAGGTGGAGATAACACTCGCTTTGCTGCCGCAAACAAATGTCTAGTGCCCCTCTGATATGTGATGAATACCGACACACTAACAGTCTCATGGTGCTCATACTGATGAGAAGGTACACCTATCTCATGCCCCTGTGAAGCTCTGAAAAAATTATGGGAAATGAAATCATCCCATGTGATACCCTGTAAACCAAACTGATGCACAACAATGATCTTAATGAGCGCATAGTGGTAAATGTTGTTGTACTACTGTTTCAGAGTCTTCTTCTGTACAAGAGTGGTCATCCTCTTAATGTTTTGGAACATGAAATATGGAATGTTCATGAACCTCACTCTCGTGAAATCCATCAATAACCTGAGATGGTATGCATAGAGGCATGAGAAGCGACCTTCACAACTGAAGTATCTGATAATGAGTCTCATCAATGGTGCATAAGATTCCTTCAGAAACTGAAATGGGAATAATCTCCTGAGCTACTTCAAATAGCTAGGCCTGATGTAAGGTTCATAATATGATCTACCCAGCTGTTTCCCTTTGTTCCACTCTTCCCCTATATTCGGTATCCTGATGGCCTGAGAGATGGTTTTTGGTGTCAAGGTAAAGTTTACTCCAGCAAGAGTAACATGACTATCATGCAAATGTAAAACAAACAATCGAACTAACTCCTGATGATGCTGGATCTGAGTGATCATCTCACAATACTGAAAGCATGACATTTGCTGAAAGCATGTCATTGCAAGAGGGCAGACCTGCAATTGAGTTAAGGAAGTAGGCTCTTTTCTGACATGTCTGCCACCTTTTTGAGGCCTTCTCGGCACATTAAGCTCAGTGGATGAGTCACTGCCTTGTTCATACTCTTGCTCATATGACGAATCTGTCTTTGTCATGATGCTGCAATGTGTATGTTGAGTGGGTGTTTGGTTTGGCAAAGAGAAATAAGTGATGTGTTTTCAATGCCAATGTGCCACAGGAAAATGAGGGAATGTGAGGAAGAATATGGGACAGTGGGAAAAGTGGATGATGGAGCTTGCCAAGTGAAATTTAAAATATGCAACAGTCACTTTGAGGGATGTGGGAATTTAGGGAGTTTGAAAGTGATATGGGAAAGGGGGAATGATTGGGAATGATAGGATCTTAGGATATGGAAAATGGGAGGTTAGAGGATAAGGGATTAATTACAATGACAGGGTTATGAAAAGGGAAGGGATCACAAGTAGGAAAATAAACTTGGCACCAAAATTATAATTTGAAAACACCAATTTCTCAACACCAAAGGAGCAACTTTTAATATATAGGGTTTATATTCTCACACCTTGAACCTTTAAATCTTCCCTCTAAACAACACCCCACACAAGTTAAATTCACTAGAAGAGCTCTTGAACTTACTTGGAGTAGAAGAAATTGTGAGTTTGATGACCGAAGTGGCAAGAAACTAGCTTGTAGGTTCTGTGCACCGCGCACAAACCCAGTGCGCCGCGCCTCCTGGATGCGCCGCGACAGTGTAATTTTACACTGCGGAATTTCACCCGATGCGCCGCATGGCCTATGTGCGCCGTGACCTCCTCCAATGTGTCGTGCAGCCCTTCAAACACAAAGTTTGCTCCTCTAACCCTCAAATCAAAATCCTTTGACCTCTTTGCACAACAAGTGATGTTTCGAGCAATGAAAATGCCTCATGGAGTAATGGGTTTGATTTTCATTGAAGCCCGATGAGTTTATTGTGTTGGAGGTTCTGTGTGCTGTGCGCAAGCCCAGTGCGCCACGCAGCCTGTATTTGCCATGCCCTTTAAAAAATACACAGTGTATGTCGGCCCTATGCGCTGTGCTCTGTGGGTGTGCCGCGACCTATCCCAATGCGTCGCGCTCTATATTCCAACACACAGTCGGCCTTCCAAACTTCAATATTGACTTCTCTCTTGGATTTTTTAAATGTCTCTTGATGCAAATGGATTGGTAACTTGAGAAATATCTTATATAGAGATGGATTAAATTTTTGCTTCTCAATAACCCATTTTGTAATTTTTTTAACTTTGGCACTTTTTGCATTTAATACAACTTTTGTCTTTTCAAATGTCCTTCTGATTTTTGACTTGAATAATGAATCTTTTGGCGATTGTCGCAGGGATAATGGCATGTTTTGACAAAGGAAGACCAGGGCTGCGCCTGGAGATTTCAAAAACTGAAAAATTCTGAAAATTACATGGCATTTTATTACAAAAATTAAATGATGAATTTTCTTGAAAACAAATTTTTGAATAAAAGTCATAATCCATCCATATGACGATAAAATTTTGTGAAATAAAACCTCCCTCTGGCCTGCTGGCATTATTGGACACTTTGAAGACGCAATTTATGAAACCCTAGACCTAGTGACTGAAATGACTCTGCTGATCAAAAGACTAAAACGAGACTGTAAGTGATTTTAAAACTTGATTTTGATGGACAGACCTGAGCCAACAATGATAAGGAATGAGGGGTAATGAATGAAAAGACCCTTCCGTCAGATTATGGCTTGCTTCTAGCGGAATGCAACTAACTGAATCGAGCAAGACACCTAAAAATGAAATGCAATAATAGAACTGATCTCTGATGGAGGGATGTAAAGACCGACTCTAACACACTGTAGCCCCTTCATCTATGATAGTGCCAGACATGATCATTTTGTAAACTTGTAATATGATCCGGAATGGTACATTAGATGGAAGGCGGGGTCTTGATAGTTGATTCCAATCGAAGGAAATGACTAGACTGCTTGGAGGATTTACCGAATAAACGGTTGAATGAACCCCTTAAACTGGGGAATTTTCCTCCTGTTGTAAAGGAATGGGCGGATTGCCCCCAAGTTCATCAGACTCTGAATTAACAAAAAGAATTTGAATGGTATTGTTCTCATTCTCTTTGGAAATTGTATCATCTGAAGGTGGACCTTCTGAAGGAAAGGCTGGGTTGACTGCCATCTCTACCTGTTGACTTTGCCTAGTATGGACTCAGAAGGTTCACTCTCAATGATAGGCGTTTCGACCGACGATTGAGTTACGTCAGTCAGATTTTCAACTAGCGAAGGACTTGGTGAGAGTTTCTTGTATCCAGGTGGAAGTCTTTGCGGTGAAGCAGGACGGTTATGCAAGATTCTCTTGGCCTCATCCAGAAAAGGACAACGGGGAAGGTGATGGTCTCCTTCGCATAATTGACATGGAATTTTGACCTTTCCTTTCTATCCAGGAACTTCATTTTCACTAGTTGATGGTGTGTTGTCAACATGATCACCAGAGGTTGATGACACCAGATGGTGTGAACGGGGAGACCATTCTCTCAAGATCCGCGGAATGCAAGGAAAATCTCGATGAAAATGGTTTCCTTTGCAAATTAGACAAGGATATTTAGGAGATTTAATGTGTGGATTTTCACTAGATGATTCATTGTTGCCCCCTTGCTTAACTAACTTCTTCTTATTCTTCTCCTTCCCTTTCTTCTTCTTCTCAGCCACTTGGTTACTAGTATCACTATTTTCACCAAGTGAAGAGGAAGAAGGTGTTAACACCCAGGTTGTTCCCTTTGACTCCTGAGGGAATACGGCCGGGGTAACCACTAACCAAGCTTTGGATTACAGTTTCTAGCCTACTTGTAATCAGAGAGGGATCTCTCTTTTAGTTTTAACTTTGGTTTTTGAAGATTTTAGGCTAGTTGTGAGGTGAGAGTTTGTTTGAATTTTGGTTGTCGGCTATTGTTCAAAGAAGGGCATGCAAGCATCAAAGAGAGTTCAGTCCATTGGGTATGTGGAGTCCAGAAATGAATAGGATTTGATATCTGTGATAAAGAGAGGTTCATTGCAAGGCTAGATGGGTATTCATGATACAAACTATGATTTTTAGAAAAGAGACAGTATAAATTACACCAAGAAAGGCAATCAAGAGTTCTTTCACAGTGCAACATGAAATGAAGAAGAAATCCTACTCAACAGCAAAAAAGAATTACTAAATAAAGACTTACCATGTGATTAGAGCAAATAGGAGCATTTAAGAATTCCATAGTTGCAGCTAACCCTGAGGAAAACATATTTAGTAGTAAGGATTGAGTTTAGGGTGTCTTTAATGGACAAATCCTGAACTAGTCTTTTACCTTTCTACCAAGATTAATCACCATACATCACAGACAGATTAAGTAAGAAATGAAATACAAATACGGATTGAAAACACTTATTGTATCACGCCATAACACGAGAATCCTGCAGCAGTCAATAGTTTCATCACATCATGTCCTAGCCAAACTCATTCTTTTGGAAACCAACAACTCCTTTGCATTATCTCTTTCAGAGGATATACAACCGAGTTCTTTTCAACAACTGAGCAACAACAACCCCCAATAAGCTATGCGGGGGTGCATATATACAAAATATCACAGAAATATCTCAACAATGAGTTATTGCACAATAACTGCTCTTACCAACTTTCTAAGATATTTCTTACAAAATTAAAAGCTACTTAAATGAATATACAACAGCTGCTTGCTGTTTGTCAGAAATTCTTGACTTTTGGGGGCAACTGGGTCTGTCGGGTGCTTCGTATTGATTCTGAGTAATACGCCCTTTATTGCTTTGTCGTGCTGCAGCTATCTCAACCCCGTCATCTGCATCTGTCGGTGTTGCTTTAGTGGCCAAATTGGTTTGCTGAGTTGGCTCTGTCCACTCTTTTCCAGTCATAGTAAATATATCAATTTTCTGAAAATGATGACTTATAATTGATGTACAAAAATTTGGTGAAAAATCTGTTTCCTCATAGCAATGTCTGTATCATGCTCGTCCACCATTCCTGAGTAGGAAACTGGTGTCTCAAAATTATGCCTAAGGTTTCATCTGCCTCAGTATATTTGTAGTAATTTGGTGGCACTTCAAACAGATGTCTAATTTCGTTCATGATAAAAAACAAATTCTCTATTTTGTCATAGAGAGTCTGCCCAGATGGATGCCCTGTTTCCTCTGGGGCACTTGATCCTGCAGTGATCTGATTTGTGGCATATGTATTTACCCTCTTGGTATAGTTTTCATGAGATAGTAACCTTCCTGCACTGGTTACTAAGCTGGGAAGGCCTCTGTTATGTAATGTTGTAAATTTCTCCATGAATTTGTTCACCTCTGTCTGCATTTCCTGGCACCTTCTATCCAATGTTTGTACATAATTTCTCAAAGTGAGCACCCTTTTTACTAGTAAAAAGGTATCAGTTCTGTTAGAGATACCCATTGCTTCCAGCTGGGGGTCTGTGCGGTTGTTAAGGACATTGATCATCCTATTGGCTATCTCAGGCATATTGCCTAGAGATGCCCTTGCTCTTTGACTTTCTCTTTTGGCCTTGCCTATGAGATATATATGCTCATGGATGGTTTCAATATATTGCCATTGATCTGTTATAGACTGACTAATATTGGCCCACAGGACTTTCTTGACTTCAGCTACAACTTTATCAAGAGAGAGATCTTTCTCCAATTCTTTTATTTTCTTCTCAAGAGCCCTTACCTCTCTTGTTTTTTCAGCTACACTTTGCTTTGATTTTTCATATTTTTCATTAAATGTAGCCAATTTTTCCTTGGCTTCATTTAGTTCTGCCATCTGGGCGTCCAGAGCTTGAATTTCTTTCATCATATTTTGCATATCAAGGCTGGGTGTCTGTCCTAATGTTGTTGCTGGTGCTGCTGCTGAAGGACCTGCCTCTAGTGTTTGTCCTGTGGGAGGACTTATAATTTGAGGAAGCTCCTCAAGGTTAATTACTGGCTGAGAGGGCTGAGATATCTGCTCTCCTTGTTTTTGTTTCAGGGCTGCCTGTAATGCACCCTCTGTTGCTATCAATCGTCCTTCTGTTTCTACCAATTGTTTGTGTAGTGTCAACAGCATGGCCACTACATCTTGATCCTTTCTCTGCTGAGCAACATCTTCTGTTTGGGGGTGAAGGGTTGCTAGAAGTTTGACCATCTTCCTCAAAGCTGATATATCTTCATCTTTTTTCTTCATGAGCGCCTGCACAGCTTTAGGATCACTTGGGTCATGCCCAAGCTCTATAATGATATCTTCCAAAGACCTTATCCTGTTGTCTTTGGCTTGAGAAGAAGCTTTCTCCAATTCTAGTTGGGCAGTAGTATTATGGAGAGAATTTTGCAGTTTGTGTGCTAGAAATGTTTTATTTGCAAGAGTAGAGTAGACCATCTCACCCGTTTGCTTATGTAGCTCTATTTGGTCCATTGGGTGGATGTCTTTTGCAAATACTTCTAGGTTGGTTCTGATGTAATCTGCAGCTGACTGTGGTTGCAGCATGGTAGGCATAAAATGGCTCATAGTCATCTTCCCCTCTGCAATGTCATATGCGGACATGAGTCTCTGTTGATTGGTGGGAGCCATTTTGGGCAAATGATTGTAAAGCTGGATTTTGACTGGCTCATTCCTAGCTTTTATATCCATGAATTGCTTTTTGATTCCAGACTCTTCCCTTCTTTGCTGGCTTGAGGAGCTGACCTCTCCTCCAAGTGGTCTCTCTTGTTCCTGTTGGAAGGAACTGGCTGATGCTTCCATACTAGGGGGGTTTCTTGTTGTCTGTCCCTCTTCCTGGCTCTTTCTTCATTCATCGGGGTTTGGAGCACCGAGGTCTCCACTGCTATTTCCTGTCTTGGAGGCATATTTTCTTGAACCTGCTGCTCTGTGGATACAGGGGCCTCAACCATTTCCTCTTGTTTTTCTGTCTGTTCCTTCCGCTGTTTTGCTATTGGGAGTGTTTGATCCTGCTCCATTTCTTTCCCCTTATCTGTGCCAGCTGCTAGAGTAGTGGATTGAGTTGCTTGCTGGGGAGCTGTAGAAGATGAGGCAGCTGCTCCAAGTTGAGTATGAGGAAGAGAAAAAACCTGCCCACAATATTCCAAGTCAGCTTCCTTCTCAAGTGTCTTTGCTACTTTTTGTGCTATTTACTCTTTAGAACTTGCTTCTTCTAGGGTGCCCTCTTTCCATTCTAATTGATTTGCATATTTTTCAATATGTGGTAACCTGATATAATCATAGCTAGCCAATTTATATTTGACCCTTCTAAGACTAATGAAGTGATTGGGGTCATAGGGTGACCAGAGGAAACTGGTTTGCAACTTGAGGCTTTGCAGGATCTTATCTACTTCTTTCCATGCCTCTTCCCTTTTATTGTAAATAAATGGGCCTAGCTGGTTTTTGACTTTGAGCTGTGCCTTTTTATTTTTGCTGTGGAAATGGGTCATGTCTGCATTTCCAAACTGTCTGAAATATTCTAAGGCAAAGAGTCTCATAGGGACATATCTTGGTAGCCTGTATGGGGCTAACTCACAACCATATATCCTGATCACTGTATGGTGTTGGTAGAAGTACCAATCCCCAATGTTGTAGGCCTTTGAGAGCTGGAGGATTCTTTGCATGTCATCTGTCAATCTTGGAGGAGGAGAACTCAACAGCAAGGACATGGCTGGATGGATGAAAAGGTCTATGAATTCACAGTAGCTATATGGTGAAAAAGAGGTGTGATGAAAGATTGAATACCAAAATACTACAGACCTTTGGTTTCCGTGGGCATCAAACTTCTTGAGAGTAATAGGGAAGCTGTCAGGCTGATTAAATAGGAACAAGTGATAGATGTAAGAAGTGTATCTAAACACCCTTTCCCTCTCTAAATTCATCAATTGTTCGTGAATTTTGTTAGCAATGAATGCAGCATAATCATAGTGAACCAAAGGAGGCTTTCAAGGGGAGAAGATAGACATCATAGCTAGAATGGTTTCATCAACATCCTCAGTTGACCTGTAACCCAGGAAATAACTGATCATATCCACAAGAATCTTGCCCAACTCATTGAGATATGCATTTCCAATAGGAGGAGATCTCACTGTTTGAGAGCCTGATTGAATGAATAGTTGATTAATCTTTACAATTTGGGCACTGTACAGCTTGCCTCCTTGGTCTACCAAGTGCATCATGGACAAAGGAGTCAATGGATTTGTAGTGTGAAAATGTAGCATTTGATTTGTAGCCTCAGGGGTGACATAGAACAAGACTGAGCCTGAGGGACTGAGGAAAGCTCTCTGACATGGATCATAATTGGCACTGCATTGATGGATTAAATCTGGGAGGACATTGACTTGAGGAAGATTGAAAATGGGCAAATTGGAGTCCCAAATCCCTAGAATATCAGTTCCATTGAGATGTTTAGCTTTCAGCTCATTGATTAAATGAATATGATACTTGCTGTAATCTAGGATTACTTCTGCCATCTGGTAGTCTCTATCAGCCAGGGGCTGCCATTCTAGCTCTCTGTGTGGGGCATTTAAAGGTGGAATGTTTAGAGCTACAGGGGCCTCCATGGTCCACTGATACTTGGAATTGGATTTGAACTTGATTTTCTGGGCACAGCGATACAGAGCAGTGAATTTCCAATGAGGGGGGCAATTTTCAGAGAGGACAAGGTAGACAGGGGAGAAACTGAGTTGAAATGCTCCAGGGAGAGATTCAATGGGCAAATGTTGGGTTTTGAGAGTGGCCTTCCTGGTGGATTTGTCTAGCAGAGGTTTAGATTTGCGAATGCGCAAACAAACTGTGAATTTGTGGTAATTTGGCACAATGTGGAAACTCTGTAGGTGAATTCGGCCTTACAGTGGGAAATGAAACGCTGGTCACCGAGAATTTTCTGGTAATTACTGTGTTTTCTCTCGTTTCTTGCTTATTTTGGTGAATTATGTAAAAACCACGGTACACAGAGGGATACTGATAAGTACCTGGGTTTACTATGACAATGGCGTTGACATGTAGGTCAATCCACGGCGCCAGCAGTAGGGAAGTACTCTTGAAGGTTGGTGAGCAAGCGACGTAATCGCTCATGCAGGAGCACAATAGCATTTTTGGAAACAAAATGTGAAAAAACGCGATTTCGGGCAAAAATATGGAAAATTTGGCCTTTGGCGCCTTTTGTCGGATGGCGTCAGCATGATGTCATAGGTGGGGTCAGGTACGGAGTGGTGATGTGGCGGCATGTAAGTGGTCTACGTGGATGGGTGACGTGGCAGACAGTTGGAGCAGTGGCGGGTCGGGCGTTGACATGGTGCTGATTCGGCAATGACTTGGAGCTGACGTAGGGGCGACGTAGCGGGCGGTAAACGGAAGGTGGTAAGTGGTAATATCGGACCGCTTAAGGTACGGGCACGGTTTTGGTAGGAGGCCACCCGATACAACCCAGGAGTGACGCGTGTCCGAGCCCTGACGTCACCCTTTGACAGATTTCGGGCGCTAACGTACAGGCATCGAGGGTGGTCCGATATTGCTGTGGGTCGTCGGATGGGAGGGCCATGATCCGACAGTCGACGGGGAGCAGACGTGATCGGGCAATACGGTGGGGAGTGGATAACAAACAAATAATATTTCTAGAAAGGCGTGCCCAGAACAAAACTTAGGACAACGGTGGATTTGTGGGTTTTGGAATGTTTTTTAGAACAAATGAGTTTTCATGTATTTGTTGGTGAAATGCGCTTGGGCTGTTAAATCAACCAGATGTTGATTTAATCCCGAAATAGACCATTTAGCACGCTTTTGCCTTAGTGCTAAACTCCTTTGTGCTCCGACCCTTTGGGACTTAAGGCTATATTTCCTAGGGGAAGGGATATATACACCTTTTGCGGTTCTTTATGTACAATAGTGATATAATAATAGGGAAAAGGGGAAGATAGGGAGTTAAGTAATAATAGAGTTAGTAGTTAGTATTGGATGGGAGATATGGAAGGGAGGAGGCAAACACTAAGTTTTTAGGGAACAAACTTAGTTAGGAGAGTAGATCAAAATGAAAAGATTTTTACACAAGAAATGTGGCTCTTCTATACAACAAGGATCAACAAATGAGTTTGATTTCTCTCATGAACCAAGGTGATAGTGGGATGTTAGCAAGGAGTTTCATGGGGAATGATTGGGAGGTTGGACATGCTTCACTTTGCTGCCACAAAAATGCTGAATAGGAAGATCTGCACTGGCCACCATGTGTTTCCTTTGCTTAGGCTAGTGATATGAAATAAATCATGCTTCTGCAACCCCATCTACCTACCCATTCTATTGCCTAGCATTTTTTATTACTTCAAGGAGGGTGCACTTAGACTTGCAAACCCTCATGTGCCCTTTTCTTTTCTTTTGGCCTTTCCTTTTGATTTTCTATCTAAGGCTAGCCTTATTACTTCTAAGGCCCCAGATTAAGCAGTTGGGAACCTTCATTCTCTACCTAACTACTAGTCTGCCAAGATTAAACAGTTTGGACAAATTTCTTTCTCTAATCTACAACAAAAATTGAAACATGGCATGACCCAGCTTAGACTGTTGGATCACCCATTCAGAAGTAGGATAGTATCAAACAACTGTAGGTAAGTGTTTTCCACGAAATATGAGATATTTGCATCACCAAAGTAGAGCATATTTGGAACTTCCCCTGCCAATCATGAAAAATGAAACCTATTGGTATAGGTAGCAAACAGTGGCTCCACTTGGGGATGGTTTTTCTACTTGAAAGACCAATAACAACAGGTCAGACTGCCTTGGCTCTTGACTTCTTATCAAAATTTGAAAGCTTTATCCTTGGTTTTCAAAACTAGAACCCTCCACCATTGTGGAACTTCTGAAGTAGAAAGCCTTTTCCTGCTTATTTACAAAACTTGTGAAGCTGCAGTATCTATATGCTGAAAGAAAATACTATATACAACTGATAATGTACAGGGCAAAGCCATGTTATATACATGGAAAGTAGTCAAAATAATTCTTTAACATCCGGCCATTCACAGGGCCCTCTTCGGCTTCAGTGTCATCCAAATTCTTCAAGAAATAAGTAGTATTTCCTTGTACTGCTTGAATTACAAAGGGTCCCCTCCAGAGGGAGTCAAATTTACCATGCTTTCCTTTGTCTTCTCTTCTTGAATCCCATTTGAGCACTTTATCACTAATGAAAAAATCTTCCGCCTTTGATCTTCTATCAAAGTTTTTCTTTAGCTTCTCTTGTAGGACCTGAACTCTGCTGTACACTTGATCTCTGGTTTGCTGTAAACAAATTATCTGGTTGATTCTTCTTTACATTTTATTTGGTTCAGCCTGACTTTCTTGAAGTAGCTTCATGACAGGGACCCCTAATGATGAAGGGAATTTGGCTTCCATTCCATAAACCAACTCATATGGGCTGACCCCAATAGATATTTTAGTTGTTAGCCTGTCTGCCCATAAGGAATTTACAAGCTTCTTATGCCAATTTTTCTTATTCTCTTCCAATATCTTCTTAATGATGTTGATAAGACTTTTGTTAGATGATTCAGCTAAACCATTGCCTTGAGGGTAGTATGCAGTAGAATGGCCCAAAGTGATATGGAATTTGTGACAAAAGTTCACCATCTTCTTAGATCTAAAAGCAACAACATTGTCTGTGATAATTTTGTCAGGACAACCAAATCTGGAAAGAATATTAGTTTCAAGGAACTGAATGATAGTAGAATCATTTGCTTGTCTGCATGGAACAGCCTCAATCCATTTAGTAAAGTAATCTGTGGCTGTTAGGATCCATTTATGTTGGCTTGAAGATGAAGGATGAATTTCCCCAATGAAATCCAAGCCCCATTGCTGAAAGGGCCTTTCTGTTGCAATAGGCTTTAAGGGAAGTGGTAGTAACTTTCTTTTTCCCTCAAACATTTGACACTTGTGACATGAAGTGCTAAAAATTTTAACATCAGAGAACAGAGTGGGCCAATAGTAACCTGCCCTTAATATCTTATCCACAGTGGACTTCCAATACAAATGTCCACCACAGTCACCTGCATGAAATTCTTTCATAACATTGTTAGTCTCACCCATATTCAAGAAATTCAGCAGTATACCTTCATGATTATTCCATAGTAAAGTACCATCTATAACACAAAATCTTGAAGCTTTCATTTTTAAAAATCTAGATTTGTTTCTGGACAATCCTGGGGGAGCACACAGGTTTTGCAATACATAACAGATATCAGAATACCAAAGGGATTGTTCAAAGGCTACATTGATCTTTGGAGTCGCCAGCTCCGGTTCATTGTCCAGTTGGTTGTTATCCAAGGCTTGGAAGTTTGCTTCAGACATCAATTTAGCCAAACCTTTCCCTTTTATCAATTTTGTAGGTCTTATTTCAATGTAAAATTCTAAAATGTTAGCAATCCATTTTCCTCTTCTGCCCTCTAAGCTTTCTTGAGTCAGTATGTCTTTCACAATGGGATTTGGTACATAAGCAATAACATGGGAGTATAAGATGTAAATCCTAAAGTCTTTGATGGCCTTGACCAACGCATAAGCTTGCTTTTCCATGATCTAATATTTCAGAGGTGCATATCTAAGGGCTCTACTAAAGAAAGCAATAGGTTTTTCATTCCCTTGATCATCTTTCTGCAATAAGACAACAACAATGGTATGCTGGGAGGCAAAAGAGAAAATGATAAATTCTCTGTCAAATTGAGGATTTGTTAAGACTGGGGTTTGGGTAAGGGCCAATTTAATACCTTCAAAAGCTTGATTTGCTTCTACTGTCCACTTCACCTTAGAATCCCTTTTTAGCATGTTGTTTAGCAATCTGATCAATTCTGCTAAGTTTGGGATAAATCTCCTTAAAAAGTTGATCTTTCCCAAGAAGGCTTGTAATTCTTTAATATTTCTTGGATGGGGCATTTGTAAGATGGCTTGTATTCTGTCTGGATCAATTCTAATGCCATCCTTTGAAATGATATGACCCAATAGCTTACCCTCTTCCAAACCAAATAGAGACTTCTTGGGATTTAAGGAAATTCCATATTTCCTACATGTTATGAATATTTGTCTAAGGTGTTTCAGATGTTCTTGGTCAGATTTTGAAAAAGGTGTGAGGTCATGTAAGTATTAAGGAATTTAGACTTTTGTGATCCATAAAATTGTTAGATAATCTTCGGCAAAATCACATAATCAATCTTTTGTCGACGCGTTTCGAACCAACCAGTGTGGTTCATCGTCAGGACAAGTTGAAGACTAATCTGGTTAAGCCGGTTTAAACATAGTATGCAGAGATTCCAACGGCTATAATGCCAACGGCTAATTTTGACCAAAGGTCTTAGTCAAACCACAATTATATTATTAATATTCTTAGAAACCACTAAAACATATAATTTATTTATAATAGTTTATATATTAAGGGAGTTCCTTTGTTATTTTTGAGTATGAATAATATAATAATGTTATTTTGTATAAAATCATCTATATAATTGATAATTCCAGTATTTTTTTTTAAGTATGGGGGATTTACGCAGTGCATTATATTAGATATCATTTTTGGGATTCAACTGCATTAAGTAAGTCATTCAAAGTATGACCATTTCCATGAGAGGTAGTCGTAAAGTGACTAATTTCTCATGATTTTTGAATAGTTCACTTAGCACTCATGCAATGAGTGCTAAGTGAACTATTCAAAAATCATGAGAAATTAGTCACTTTACGACTACCTCTCATGGAAATGGTCATACTTTGAATGACTTACTTAACGCAGTTGAATCCCAAAAATGATATCTAATTCCAGTATTATTAAATTAGTATTCTTGTTAAATCTTTAATATTTAGTTACAATAGGTAAATACATAATTAAAGAATATGTTTATTAATAATAGAATATAGTTAAATTGTGTATTAATTCAATATTAATTGTTTAAAGCTAAGGTCCAAAGGTAACCCTTATCATATTATTTTAATTAATTATATCAAATTGGCCCAAAAATAATCTATGTTTATTAAAAGATCTATATAATATATAATCCCAATGTTTTTTAAATTAGTATTCTTGTTAAATCTTTAATATTTAGTTATATTAGGTAAATACATAATTAAAGTATACGTTTATTAATAATAGAAAATTGTGTATTAATTTAATATTAATTGTTTAAAGCTAATGGTCCAAAGGTAAATTCTAATATATTATTTTAATTACTTAAACCAAATCGGCCCATTCGAAAATAATTTATGTTTATTAGATAATCTCTATAATTTATAATTCCAATATTTCTAAAATAGTATTCTTGTTAATCTTTATTATTAAGTTACATTAGGTAAATACATAATTAAAGTATGTTTACTAATAATAGAATATAGGTAAATTGTGTATTAATCTAATATTAATTGTTTAAAGCTAATGGTAAAAAAAAAATAAAAAAAAATAATTTATGTTTGTTAAATAATCTATATTATGTATAATTCCAATATTTTTAATTTAGTATTCTTGTTAAATCTTTATTAATTAGTTACATTAGGTAAATACCATACTTAAAGACTATGTTTATTAATAATAGAATATCCAACAAATATAACTAACTCAAACTCACTCACTGTTATAGGTATATCATATAATAAAATCAAATAATTATACATAAAAATATAATAATTTCTTATTTATTATTTGATATAAAGGTCATTTTTCAACTATATCACTTTCTATAATTCATATTTAATAAATATATTCATTAAGTAATATTAATTCACTAAAAAGATATCTATGTCAATTAGGTAAATAGATTATTATCTTGGGTTTTTCGGTAGTTCCAATGTTGAATTCTTCAATGTCAGCATTAAGGGGTTGCATTTTTGGTTTTCTAGGAACATCATTTGAGTCAAAAATGTCCTCCAAAGGAGTCAAGCCTGTTGGTAAAAAATTGTCTTTTAGTTGTATGACTTCAGCCTCTGCACCAGCTATTTCATCAAAATGTAATTGTTTGAGTTCATGTATATTTACCTTGTCAAAGGTTGTTGGGCAAAGTATATGATTTGCTGTCTTGGGAGATATAGTTGTTTGGTCCTGTTCACTTAGTGGTTGTGTGTCTTTCACAGTATCAACATCAATGTTTAAACCTGAAAACTCATGCTGCAAGGTCAAGAAACTATTTATCTGTGTGTCATCCTCAAATAATTGCCAATATTTGACATTGTTTGGGATAGAAGGTCTGTGTTTTATCTTAGCTGTAAAACAATGGTTGGGTTCAAAAGGCAATTCGCATGTACTGGAAAATGTAGCTAAACTATGTGCATGAAGGTTGTGGGTTCTAGATATCTTGGTCATTTGAAATTCAGTGAAGGCCTTGAGTATTTCAATAGCAGCAGACCTGTATGATCTCAATCTTTTGTCATTGGTGACAAAATTGCCTTTCACTTGTTGAATAATTAGGTCCGAGTCTCCCAGGATTGAAACTTTTGTGGCTTGTAAGGATTTTACTAGTTTGAGGCCTAGCAAAAGAGCCTCATATTCTGCCATATTATTAGTGCATCTAAAATTAAGCCTATAAGCTCGACCTTCTGCATGATTACTTTGTTTGTTATGAATCCATACTCCAGCTCCTGCCCCTAATTTGTTGACTGATCCATCAAACTCAAGAAACCAAAGGATTTCTTGATTTAAGGGAGGTTTAACAGCCTCTCTATGACTTGGGATTGAAAGTTGGAGGTCTTGTTTTTCGTCTGGTTTGTCTTCTAGAATGGTCTCATCAATTGATTGCTCAACCTCGATTTGTTGGGAACTTGATTGCTCATTCATATGCAGATCTTGTTCAAGTAAGACGGATTTGTCATCACATATTGGACTTACATTGTCATTGAACAAAATGAAGGAATCCATGTCAGAATGGATTGCATAAATAGGGAAATTTTGAGGTTTTTCTTCACTGCTCACCATGTATTTCATGGGTGACTCTCTGTATAGCCTCTTTGGTTGCCCAAAGACAGAGATGGTGGCATATGAAATATCCAATTGTAGGGAACCTTGGAGTTTAGCTCCCCATGATCTTGATAACAACATTCCATATTTGGGTGGGATATCAGCAACTACAACATCCATTAAAATTGTTTTATTTGGGTACTGGACAAGGGAAACACATAGATCTTTTATCAAGCCTAAACACTTAACTTGGCTGGAGTCAAATGAAAATAGGTCCTTATATGGTCTTGTGATGTCTAGATTCAATCTTTCCATTACTGACTTAGGCATCAGGTTATGAGAGGCACCTGAATCAAACATTGCATTGTGTAATATCTTATCATGAATATGTAAGCTGACATAAAAAGGTAAGATTCCAGTACCTCCTGTCTTTCCATCAACCTCTGGACCGAAAAGCAATTCTGGGGTGTCATCCAACACATTGACATCATCTTTGTTGTGGGTCAGTTGAAGGGATTTCTTGATTTGTTGTTTGTAGATGTTATGTTTAGCTAGCTCTGAAAGAGGAATGGCTATCTTTAATTTACCAATTTCAGCTTCTAAGTCAAAAGGTTTTTCAGATTGGATCTTGGTGTTCTGGTTAACAACTTTTTCTTTGTCAATTGAGTTTTTAGAGGTTTCTCCTTGACTTTCAATCTGATCTTGAGGTTTGTCCTTTTTGCTCATCTTTTGGAAAGTGTTGCTTGGATTGTGCTGTAAAGGCGGTGTAGCCAACGGTTGTTGTTTTGAGGGAAATGCTTCGGTTACCTCTTCAACTGTGACTTCCTTTGTAGTTGAATCAGTTCTGTCCATTGGCTCTGTGATAATAACTTTCCTGGGCTGTTGGTTATATTTTGTTTTCTCAGGCTGTGTCACGTTTATTGTTCTGCTTCTCAATTTGTACTGTTTATGAACTTCAAAAACAACTGTGTCATAGCCTTGTTTGAAATCAAATGATTCACCTGATTTAGTTTGGAACTGCTTGATGTCATCATCCTCATGATCTTCTTGACTCAGAAAAACTTTCTGATCATCGTTCAGGCCCATCAAATTAATGTGGGTATCATCTATCTGCTCACTAGAAGTGGATGCTTCAGCATAGTTTTCTTGGAACAGAGGCCTAATCTCTGGTTCAGGGCTGGCCTTGCCAACATTAGGATTTTGATTTCTTCTAAAATTAGGATTCATGATAGGATTATTCTGTGGTGCCTCCCATGATGATTTCCTCTCAACTGATTCTACTCTGTCACCTAATCTGTGCATACCAGTGATTATTTCATCTAATTTCTGATCCCAGCCTGAAGGTTCTTCTTTGAAGGTAGTTTTTCTTTCAGTTCTGGTCCTATTTCTCGTAGCTATCAGGTTGGCTTCTACACTAACTGCTATATCTTGCATCTCAGCTAGAGTTCGGGGAGCTCTTTCTCTCAATTGGTACGCCATATCTGAATCAAACACATCAGGAAAGGTGTATAGGGCCAGATCATGTGGGGGTCTCAGATTTTGGGGAATTGCATTGTATACACTGTTGAATCGAGCACAATAGTCCAAGACAGTTTCTTGGGGACCTCTTTGTTGTGGGGAAAAATGCCTATGCAGGACGATCCTATCCACCTAAGGTGTGACAGTGCCTTAGCAACAAACAGAGACAGCTATTCTAGTATTCTTCCTTTATGAATTAAGAATGAAGAGAGAGATGTGTGGACTAATCGGTGTCTTCCGTTTGTCCCTCGATCTGGCTTCTCTTCTCTTGGAGAGTTCTCAGCTACTTGCCTTCTCGCTCGCCCAGCTTCAAGAGGTTTTTGCAAGATCACAAGAAGATAACACTACACAAGACATGGATTCATATTCATAACTAATTCAGGATTAGAAATAAACTAAACATACTAATGCATTCATACATCAAAAATACATCAGCATATAGGAGAAACCAAGATAGCTTTATTGATGAATAACAAGGTTCAGGAAGAGATACAACCCAGAGGGCTCCAATCCAGCATCTCCTTCCCAGCAAATGGAATTCCTATCTTCACCCCCTTCAAAGCATTAAGCACCCAATGATTCCAATCTCAAACCAACAGCAATTCTTTGCAATAACCAAATTCCAGCCTCTAGATCTCATGGAGGAGAGATCCATATATAGATGTTTGGAGAGAGGATGAGTCAGCTTGAGATCTGACTAGCGTCCTCTCCCTCTGTCAGTTCTTGATTCAACTTGGAGGTTCTTGCTTCCACTTGGAGATTTGGAACCTCTTACTCATCACCAGTCGAATTCCCTGAGGCAAGTGTCATTTTGGAAGCTTCCTGGGTTTTGACACCTTGAGAAATGAGCTTGCCACATGTCCACTCTCGTTCAGCACAGGTAGCCAGTGTTCCCTTTGACATTCAACGCAGGTAGCCAATGTTGGCTTTGACATTCAGCGCAAACAGCTAGTGTAGCCACTGAAATGATCCTGAATTGACTTGTTTTTGAGCAGTTTCTGGTGGAGAACTTCTGTGAATTGCTGTGGTTTGTTAGCCTTGTTCCTCTAGGGGTAGGAACAACATGTTTAGGGACTTTGGATCCCTTAGATTATGGACATTTCATGCTCAATGTTGTAAGGCACAAAAATGTCTATAACAGTTGCCCCCTAAAGTATGAGGCCGTTTATCGGGTGAAATGCTTTATCAGGGGATCCGAAGTTCATCCAATGCTAGGAGGAGACCTGTAATAAGATACAATACAATACATTATTTTTCATACTGCTTTCATGGTCTAGCTGAGGCGGGCATTCCCATGCTTAGCTTTATAAATTCATTTTTCTGTACATAGAACAGCCAATCGTCTGATGGTAGAATGATAATTTTGATGAAATTATCATCCTTTGAGTAGGATGATTATCTGCTGCAATGATGTACATGTCAATGTCTTTATCTTTCCTGAATATATATCGCAGCCCGGATGGATGAAACTAGATCCGGGGTCTTCAAACTCGTTCGATCTTCACTCTAAGTACAAGTCAATCCATGTGAGAAATGTTTTGAAGTCGAACATGGAAAGACATCGCTTGATTACCGGTCAATGATGTAAACCGTTAACAAGCGCGAGAGGAATCACCGATAACGATAATGACCCTCAAGGTATTGCAGTACAATTCACGTGGTGTGAATAAAGGACTTGGCGTCGAACACCATGCAAAATCTTTCGGTCGAAGGTCATTGACGTATACCTGTCGCCGGAAGTGAGAAACTTGCCATTGAGGCATGCAAGATTCAAAGTACTAAAGGGGTTGTTCCTAGATCAACTTCTTGGATAATGAGCTGATGTCGACAAGAAGCGATCCGTCAAAGGAGGGCCTTAATGAATCCCACATCAGTGACACGGAATGAAGCTAATGATTTTAATGGAGGTGAAAACGATTTGTGACATATGATTCAGGGTGGAGGTCATGAAAGGATGAAGGATAATGTATGGTAGTGGATGGGACATGGTTGACTTTTCTGAACGACTTCTCTTGAACATATGGCGACACTGATGCGATGGATTGGTAGCATTACCCCAAATATGGATGGTATGGAGAGACCATGGATGTGACCGGTGAATGAAACAACCCAACCTGATTGTGGTACGGAGGAAAAGTGTCATGTTCAAGAGCGACTTGCTACCATCAAAGTTTTCTTTAGTTTCTCCCATTTTTTCCCCAGTCATTGCTGACCATTACCTCTTTATTTTTGTCAAGCTTGAGGAGGATAACATATGCTTGTTCTATAACCTACCCTTTGGGCAAGCCCATCGCTATGTTTTAACGAGCCTAGCGATAGTGAAACTCGTTCTCGTCTAAAGACAAGTTTGTCACTATTTAATGATTTTAATGAGTCTAACGACAAGGATAACTCGGTCCTTTTCATTTTTAGAGAGTCTGAAAAGGTACATAAAGTTAACTCCAAAAGTCCTTTTTCGTCATCTAATCCCTTAAGTCCGAAAAAGTATAAAACAATACAGAAGGGAGGAGTTTTCGATAGTTTTAACGAGCCGAATAAAACAAGCGCTCGATCTTTTTGTGCAATAATCCCTCAGGTCCAAAAAGATTAAAATCTAGAGGAGGGATAGCTCTTCCTGTCCCTTTAACGAGCTGGAAGGCCAACGACTCGACAATCTTTTCATATTTTACGAGTTAGTTGAAAAGAGCTTAAAGAAGACTCGTCTTTTGAGGAACGAGTGATAAACAGGGTTAGCAACTGATTCCAGGTACAGGTTGGAATTTTCCAATCACGACAGTGTCACAAGGATGGCTAGGTGTAATCACTCTTCACAGTTGTTCCTCAAAATGGGTAAACAATCATATGAAGGTGAACGATCGGCCAAATGAAAAGTGGAGGTGTTGGGTCCCTATAATACTAGTGATTACCCCATTACTATTGTAGTTATACCCCTTATTTATATTGTTGTGCCCCTATTACCCCCATATTGTTATTTCTGTGCCCCTTAGAATCCCTCTATTGTTATTTTTGTGGCTTTATATTATTATTGTTAGGTCGGCTGGATTATATTGTGACTCCTTAGACTCCTATATATAGAAAAGAGGTTTTGTCATTTGTATCATCCAATAATTGTTTATTTATGTAATGTAAAGGAGGTTGCCCCCTCAAAGAGGCTGAATTCTAAGGTGTGGATTTATCTCTTCTATCCTTTCTTGAGCTGGTTTCATAACATTTGGTATCAGAGCTTTGGATTCTAGGGTTTCGCTGCTCCAAACAGGTCATCGTGGAAGTTTCGCTATAACTTTTTTTCTGTGACGTTTCAGAAGTCGCAAAAGAAACCAATTTGAGAAGAATTGGCGTTGAACCTTGGGTCCGAATTACAGAGCTTTTCGCGCGATATTTTCGGAGATATGATCTGAGGAATTTGGCCTTTTTGCAGACTCCTGAATTACATTCAAAACAAGTGACCTGGGGAAAATCGTCATAACTCTCTCTCTGAGGATCGGATTGAAATTTAGTAAAAAGGTACAGAAAGAGGACAAACCGTAGTTTCTTGTATGTGTGTTTCCGATTCAAAGGTTGAAACAGTGACTCGTGGCACGTCGTACAAATTCGCTCTACTGAACCAGTCTAAAAGAAAGTCACTGTGGGATATTTCACATAACTCTTCCTTGGAGAATCCAATTTGGCTCAGACTTGTGGCATTGGAAAGAGGACACAGAAGGCTACTATAGGTAGAAATTTCAGAACTGGATGATTCGAAATTATAGAGATACAGCAAATTCAAAATCAGGCTTCTATAAAGTGAAAAAAGGTGTGTAGTTTTTTTAAATTTTTGTGTAAGCTTGGTTTAACGAAATTCAAAGGGCATAGTAAAGCATTATTATCGGTAACTGATGCCCCGAGGAAAGAAAATGCAAACACCTAGTAAGGAACCTGAAAGCTCTAGCATGACTCATGAAGAAGAAGAAGAAATGCTACATGATATATCAAAATTACAAGAACAAGTGCAACAAATGTCACGCTCACAAAAGCTAACAGAAGCTAAGATAAGTGGCGTGGAATCTAAGATAAAGGGCATGGAAGCTAAGGTGGATGATTTGAAGATAGATTTGAAGACAGATATGGAAGAATTGAAGAAGTTGCTACAAGAAAGTGTCACTAATGGTGAAAAGGTAGTAAAGGAAACTCATGATGAGAACAAAAGAAATGTTAATCATGATACCATAGACGCTAATGTTGGATCGAAGACTCACCATGTTCCAAAAATCGATATGAGGAAGTTTGATGGCAAGGATCCCGCCACATGGATATTACAGATGGAGCAATTCTTCGATCTCAATAATGTGCAAAACACACAAAAGGTACGTATGGCAACTTTATATTTGGAACCAAATCAGTTTGTATGGTATCACTGGCTTTGTTCTCGTAAACAATTTATCACTTGGGCAATTTTTACGGAAGAATTGATAGCACATTATGAGGATACAAAAAGCAACACTTTTTTTAGCCAATTGATAAGTCTCAAACAAAAGGGTTCAATAATGGAGCACATTGAGGAGTTCCAAAAATTGAACATAAGGGTAAAAGATATTCCAGAGGAGCATAGGATTGATGTGTTCATAGGGTCTTTAAAGGATAATATCCAACATGATGTGCGCCTTTGGGAACCTGATTCATTAGAGAAGGCATTCAGGTTAGCAAGAAAAATGGAAAGCAAAATTATGGCAACTAGGAAGCATACCATTCACAACTATAAAGACGGAAGTGTTTTTGCCCATAGTCTTCCACAACCTACAAGGTTGACACCGAAACAATTGGAAGAAAAAAGAGCAAAAGGGCTTTGTTACAATTGTGATAGCAAATACACAAAAGGTCATAAGTGTGCTGAGAAGAAATTATTCTACATAGATTGTGAAGAGGAAGAAGAAAAGGAGCAAGAAAGGTCAAAAGAAGAAGATATATTCCAGGAACAAAGCCTAGATGAAGAACAAATAAATCCGACCATATCTTGTAATGCATTGGCGGGAATTACCACTCCTCAAACCATCAAGATAGAAGGACAAATCAAGAAGAAAAAGGTAATAGTGTTGATTGATTCAGGAAGCACCCACAATTTTATTCATTGTAGGGTAGCAAAAGAATTGAATTGCTTCCTATATCCAGCACCAGAGTGTCAAGTGATGATTGCAAATGGAGGAACAATAAATTGTTCTGGAAAGTGCCATAATATCAAGCTATCCATGGGAGAATATGTATTGACTAGCCCAATGCTTTCCATTCCAATGGGAGGTGCTGATGTTGTACTAGGAGTCCAATGGCTACAATCCTTGGGTACAATAGCTTTTAATTTTCAAGAACTTTTCATCAAATTTTTTGTGGAAGGAAAGGAAGTTGAATTAAGGGGTATTGCAGGGAAACCAGGAAAGATAATCAGCTCTAATGGCATGACAAAGCTTCTAAAAAAGGAGCAAAGAGGTGTAATTGCACAATTATGTTCGCTAGATGTTTCCACATTGGAATCATCTATTTCTCCAGATCTCCAAAAAGTCCTGGACAATCATTCCAAGGTATTTGAGACTCCCAAAGGTCTCCCACCTATGCGTGATCATGATCATGCTATTCATCTGATTCCAGGAAGTGTTCCTCCAAACATCAGGCCGTACAGATATCCATATGTCCAAAAAAGTGAAATTGAACGTATGGTTGCAGAAATGCTAGAGGCTGGTATAATTCAACCGAGTCAAAGTTCTTTCTCAGCTCCAGTAGTATTGGTGCACAAGAAGGATGGATCATGGCGCATGTGTCCAGATTATAGGGAGCTCAACAAGCTCACTATTAAAGATAAGTTCCCCATTCCTGTCATTGATGAATTACTGGATGAATTGCATGGATCAATTTACTTCACCAAGTTGGATCTTCGTTCGGGATATCATCAAATCAGAATGAAGATTGAAGACATTCCAAAAACGGCATTTAGAACTCATGAGGGTCATTATGAATTTTTGGTCATGCCTTTTGGCCTTACCAATGCACCTTCAACATTTCAAGGTTTGATGAATTCAATTTTCAAACCATTCCTTAGAAAATTTGTGTTAGTATTTTTTGATGATATACTAATCTACAGAAAGTCTTGGAAGGATCATGTTGAACATGTTGACAAGGTGCTACAACTATTGGAGGAGAAACAATTATATGCAAAAAGATCCAAATGTTTCTTTGGAGTCCAGGAGGTGGAATATTTGGGTCATATTGTATCTCATGAAGGAGTTAAGGTAGACCCTAGCAAAATTAAAGCCATTAAGGAATGGAAAATTCCCACATCCATAAAGCATCTGCGAGGATTTCTTGGGTTGACAGGGTATTATCGCAAGTTCGTTAAGAATTATGGGAGAATAGCAGCACCTCTAACAACATTATTGAAGAAAGATTCATTTTCATGGACTCCGGAAGCAACAAAGGCCTTTAAACATCTTAAAGAGGCAATGTGCCAAGCACCGGTCTTAGCTACACCAAACTTCACAAAAACCTTTATTGTGGAATGTGATGCTTCAGGAAATGGAATTGGTGTTGTTTTAATGCAAGATGAAAGACCCATTGCTTTTGAAAGTCATCCAATCAAGGGAAAGTTTTTAAGAAAAGCTATTTATGAGAAGGAAATGTTGGCAATACTCCATGCACTTAAGAAATGGCGACCCTACCTAATGGGAAGACACTTCAAGGTAAAAACGGATCATTGTTAGGGTCCCACCCTAACCCCCTTATTTATGTCATGGGATCGCGTCATAGTCAAGAGTCAATAAAGCCCATATTAATATTTGTAAGTGGTTAACCCGCAATTGATGACGGGACCACAGTTAGTTGCAAATGGGCGGTAGTATTAGTTAGATGGTAAATAGGCGGTAGTATTACATAGATGGTATTAATAAAATCCACGATATTGGCTCGTGGTATTGCATGTATGGGTCATGTATAAAGGATAGAGACTCCCTGCGAGGAGCATTGTGTCTTGTTTTGTAATCGAGATCTGCTCTATTGGAGGTTGCCCCCTCGAAGAGGCCTGTGAACATTTCTCTCTGGATAATAAAATCATTGCTATTTTGTGCTATGGGTATATTTTCTTCGCATATTCTGTGTTCTCGGTATCTTTTCTTCACAAATTCTATGTTTGGGTATCGCTTTGCAGGTTAAGAGCATAACAAGTGGTATCAGAGCACTTTCCAGGGCTCGGTGGGATCTCCAAATTTTAGCAAAATTTTTTAGGCTAGAGACGTGTTCCGGCGTCTTTAAACCACGGGATCTGTCGTTAAGCGCATAAACCTTCGGATTTGGGGAGGCATGCACGCAGGAAATACAAGAGGTGGTCACGTCTGTTGGACTCCCTTGTAACCCCTGTGGGTACCCCTTCGAGTAGTAGCGCATTAGACAGAACTGCGCACGGACTGTCTTCCACGTACCCTCTGGGTATATAGGAAGCCCCCTAGCTCCCTTGAAACCTCACCATAGATAAAACTTCGGTTGTCTTGTGGCTACAGTACACCGAGAACAGCACTCGGAGAGATTACTCGCCTGTACGATAGGGTAGTCGGGTTGTACGGCTAAGGGTACGGTCGATCCTCCTTAGTTAGAGCCCTGAAACATTGGGCCGAGTACTACTGTCAGACCCTTATGTATATTGCGATCTGTAGCACCTGACACTCCCTAAGACCATAGTTCCCTTTCTATCGGGGGATCACACATCATCTATTCCAGATCAGAAGCAGCAGTTGTTCCACCATTCAGATCTCTCAGATTTACCAGATCAGAGTAGTTGGGAAGGGTTCTTGTACCTGGATATAATTTTCGCAGGACTTTTGGCGGCATTGACATTTTGAGATCTTCCGGGGCACTTATTGGTGACCTAGCCCATCAGAATCAGGACGACGAGCTGAGCAAGGTGGTACCATTCAATTCTTAGTAAAAAAATTTAGGCAGTGCCAAATTTTCGTCAGGCGGGTGTATGGTAGAAACTCGAGCTCAAGCGATGGCCAATGAAAGGATATACCAAATTGAAGAGCATGTGCACTCCCTCCACACTGCGGTGGAAAGGCTCGAAAATCATCTTAAAGGATTAAGTATCCAACTACAAGACAAGGGCAAGGAACCAGCCCACGCGGAGGCGTATAAGGGTCATGAATACCATGAGGGGGAGTCCAGCCACTCTCCTCACGTCTAGCACACCCATACACCACCCAATCAGAGACCTCCCAAGTTGGATATGCATAAATTTGACAGTTCTCACACGTCCGCATGGCTAGCACAAATGGAGCAGTATTTTCAATTGAATCATATCATAGATGAGGGGACTAAGCTTATGGTGGGGACCATGTACTTGGACAGTGAACGATGGCAATGGAAGGAATGGTATCAGCGTTGCAATGCACAATTTCAGAATTGGGGCCAATTTGCCAAAGCTCTTCGAAATCGCTTTGAACAGGAAGACTCTTTTTTGGGGCGTCTCACTAAGCTCCGACAGACGGGTACAGTGGATGAATATATGACCGCTTTTGAAGCCTTAGCCTTCCGCACTAAGGGTCTCACAGATGAATTCTACATGGAATGCTTTATCAACGGTCTTAAAGAAGCCATCAAAGCTCAGGTTCTACTCCACCACCCCCCCACATGGACCAAGGCTTGCCAGGTAGCCCGTAAGGTGGAACGGGCATTAACAGCCCAATCCAGCCGCCCCAACTTCCCCGCTAAAGTTCGTCCCTCATAGGCTCCCAATATGACCCAAACACTTAAGATTCAAAAGGTGTCACCTACAGAAATGGCCGAAAGAAGGAAGCAAGGACTATGTTACTACTGTGATGAAAAATATTCCTCGGGTCATAAATGCAAAGAGCACAAGTTTTTTCAAATAGATGCCACTGACTACAGCTCCACCGAGGAAGATCCACCACTTGAGGAACCAGAGGTGACCGAAGAAGATAACCAACAGGAGATGGTCTCTGATGAACCAATGATTTCGCTACATGCATTGGCAGGAATTTCTTCCCCTCAAACTCTCAAAATCAAGGGTTTTCTTAAACATCGCCCAGTAATAGTCTTGATTGATAGTGGAAGTACCCATAATTTCATCCACCAAAAGATCGCTGAAGCAGCACATTGTTTTGTTCGAGCAGTTTCTAACTTCCAAGTCCAGATTGCAGATGGGGGCACAATGAAATGTGAAGGTCGCTGTGAAAATGTCAAAATTCAAATGGGGGATTATCAATTGAAAACCCACATGTTTGCAATACACATGGGGGGTTGCGACATTGTCCTAGGTGCGGAATGGCTCCGCACTCTTGGGCCAATCACAATGGATTTCCAGGAGTTATATATGAGTTTTAAGCAGAACGACTACACACATACCCTCCGTGGACTACAAGCGGGAGCCCCCTCTATCATAAGCTCGCATCGTATGGAAAAATTGTTAAAAAAGGGCCATCATGGAGTAGTAGCTCAATTTAATGCCATCCAGGTAGTAGACACCATGTCTTCGCCAATTCATCCTGAGATGCAACAGATTTTGAATAAACATCGGACGGTCTTTGACAAACCTCATGAACTTCCACCCTCGCGAGGGGAACATGATCATAGCATCACATTGGTTCCAGGGGCCCAACCCCCAAATGTGCGGCCATACAGACATCCGTTCACCCAAAAGAATGAAATAGAAAAAATCATCAAGGAATTGTTGGAAGCAGGTGTCATTCGTCTTAGCATTAGTCCTTACTCATCTCCAGTCGTCATGGTCCTCAAAAAAGATGGGGAGTGGCGGATGTGTCCAGACTTCAGGGCCCTCAATAAGTTAACAGTCAAAGATAAATTTCCCATCCCAGTGGTTGACGATTTGCTGGATGAACTCAATGGGGCTCAATTCTTCACTAAATTGGATCTTCGCTTAGGCTACCACCAAATTTGCATGAAGGAAGTCGACATTCCCAAGACAGATTTCAGAACTCATGAAGGCCATTATGAGTTCTTGGTCATGCCATTTGGTCTCTGTAATGCCCCCTCTACTTTTCAGAGCCTTATGAATCACCTCCTCAAACCATATCTCAGAAAATATGTCCTGGTCT
This sequence comes from Pinus tabuliformis, assembly GCA_031772625.1. Lineage (NCBI taxonomy): Eukaryota > Viridiplantae > Streptophyta > Pinopsida > Pinales > Pinaceae > Pinus > Pinus tabuliformis. The sequence continues at coordinate 175,955,673 of CM062806.1, forward strand.
TCTTCGATGACATCCTCATCTATAGTGGCACTTGGGCGGCACATCTTCAGCATGTAGATATCCTCTTGCAACTGCTCCGCAAGCATAAACTATTTGTCAAAATGTCTAAGTGTGCGTTTGGCATGGAAGAAGTTGAGTATTTATGCCACATTGTGGGCCGTGAAGGTTTCAAGGTGGATCCCAAAAAGATCCAAGCAATGCAAGAATTTCCTCAACCTAAGACCTTGAAAAGCTTGAGAGGATTTTTGGGTCTCACAGGCTATTATCGTAAATTTGTCCGCAACTATGGCTGCATAGCGAAGCCCCTGACGCAACTTCTAAAGAAAAAATCCTTCTTCTGGAACAAAGAAGCACAATAGGCATTTACCGCTCTCAAAACCGCCATGTATTCCACCCCGGTCTTAGCACTACCGGACTTCACCAAAACATTTGTCATTGAATCTGATGCTTCAGGAACAGGTATTGGAGCTGTCTTAATGCAGGAAGGGCGACCATTGGCCTTCACCAGCCAACAACTAAGTGGGAAGAACTTGGGCCAATCTACCTATGAGAAGGAAATGATGGCCATCTTACATGCAGTTGAGACCTGGCGACCTTACTTGTTGGGGCGACGTTTCCAGATCCGCACAGATCATCACAGTCTTAAATATTTTTTGGAGCAACGCCTATCTTCCCCCCAACAAAATAAATGGTTAGCCAAAATGTTGGGTTATGATTATGAGATCATTTACAAGAAAGGGAAAGACAACAGGGTAGCAGATGCATTGTCACGCCAATTTGAGGAGGAAAGTACTCTGCTTGCAATATCCCTCCCCATTCCAGACTGGATTGAAGAGGCTCGCGGGGAATGGTTTTCACATCCTGGGCTCTCCCAACTCATTTCTCAATTACAGGCAGATCCTAATTCCAGCAAGGGCTACTCGTGGCAGAATGATATTCTTCGCTACAAGGACAGAGTCGTCATATCACCAACATCCACCCTCAAAAGTCGCATTTTGGCAGAATTGCATTCCTCTCCCATTGCAGGACATTCGGGCTTTCATAAGACATACGCTCGCACCAGAAGATCATTTTTTTGGACCGGAATGAAACAGGACATCCTTACTTTTGTAGCAGAATGTGACGTCTGTCAACGCCACAAGGGGGAAACCGTCAACACACCAGGCACATTACAACCATTGCCCATTCCGGCATCAATTTGGATGGAGGTCTCCATGGATTTCATTACAGGTCTTCCAAAGTCTGGGAACAAATCAGTCATCATGGTGGTTGTGGATCGACTATCGAAGTATGCTCATTTCTGCGCTCTACCCCAACCATTCACACCTACTTTGGTTGCTCAAACTTTCATGGATCAAATCTTCAAATTGCATGGCATGCCCACTTCTATTGTGTCCGACCGCGACCCAATCTTCACCAGTAATTTTTGGCAAGAGCTCTTCAGAATACAAGGCACTCAACTCAAACTCAGTACTTCATATCATCCGCAAACAGATGGTCAAACCGAAGCCGTCAACAAATGTCTAGAAACCTACCTTAGGTGTTTCACTTCAGAAAAACAACACCTTTGGGTACAGTGGTTACCTCTGGCGGAATGGTGGTATAACACCAACTATCATGCCACCACCAAAATGACTCCCTATGAAGCAGTCTATGGACAACTTCCGCCGTCCCCTACTTCTTATCTCACGGGGTGCTCCAAAGTACAAGCAGTGGATCAACTCTTACAACACCGTGCAACCATGCTTGCCCACCTGCGCAAGAATCTTCATCAAGCTCAAAACCGTATGAAGCAACAGGCTGACCAACATCTCTCAGAGCGCCAATTTCAAGAAGGGGATCAGGTCTTTTTGAAGCTGCAACCATATCAGCAAACATCACTCAAAGACAAGGGGTGTCAAAAGCTCTCTCCAAAATTCTACGGACCATATCAAGTACTTCAGCGCATTGGAGAAGTGGCTTACAAGCTGGCTTTGCCACCTACAGCAAAAATCCACCCAGTTTTCCATGTATCGTGCCTCAAGAAAGTGATTGGGAACAATTGCCAAGTTCAAACCAGTCTACCTGAATTGGATGAAGAAGGATCAATCTGGCTTCAACCTGAACAGGTTCTAGACACACGAGACAAGCACCTGCGCGGCCGCAAGATTAAGGAGGTCCTCATCAAATGGAAAGACACCTCGCCGGAAGATGCAACTTGGGAACCAGCCGCTATTCTTCAGCAGTTTCCGCAGCTTCAGCCTTGAGGACAAGGCTAGTCTTAAGGGGGAGGGCATGTTAGGGTCCCACCCTAACCCCCTTATTTATGTCATGGGATCACGTCATAGTCAAGAGTCAATAAAGCCCATATTAATATTTGTAAGTGGTTAACCCGCAATTAATGACGGGACCACAGTTAGTTGCAAATGGGCGGTAGTATTAGTTAGATGGTAAATAGGCGGTAGTATTAGATAGATGGTATTAATAAAATCCACGATATTGGCTCGTGGTATTGCATGTATGGGTCATATATAAAGGATAGAGACTCCCTGCGAGGAGCATTGTGTCTTGTTTTGTAATCGAGCTCTGCTCTATTGGAGGTTGCCCCCTCGAAGAGGCCTGTGAACATTTCACTCTGGATAATAAAATCATTGCTATTTTGTGCTCTGGGTATATTTTCTTCGCATATTCTGTGTTCTCGGTATCTTTTCTTCGCAAATTCTATGTTTGGGTATCGCTTTGCAGGTTAAGAGCATAACAATCATGATAGCCTTAAATACTTTTTAGAAAAAAGATTATCCTCTGAAGAGCAACAAAAGTGGGTCACAAAGATGTTGGGTTATGACTTTGAAATCATCTACAAAAAAGGGAAGCAAAATGTGGTGGCAGATGCACTCTCAAGAAAGGATGAGGATATGGAAGCATTGTTGTGTGCCATCTCTATTATCCAACCAGATTGGATAAACGAAGCAAAGGAGGAATGGAAAAATGACGAAGAAGTGTGGGCACTTATTCAAAAGCTACAACAAGATTCCAGTACTTCTGATACATTTAGCTGGCAAAATGATTCGTTATGGTACAAAGATCGCTTATACCTCTGTAAGAATTCCCAGCTAAAACAAAAGATTCTTATGGAATTGCACACTTCTCCCCTAGGAGGGCACTCGGGATTTTTAAAAACTTACCACAGGGTTAAGAAGGAACTTTTTTGGGATGGCCTTAAATAAGATATTCAAAAGTTTGTGGCGGAATGTTTGGTTTGCCAACAAAATAAAGTTGAAACAATTAAGACACCGGGTCTATTAAAACCTTTATCCATTCCAAGCCAACGTTGGGAGGAGGTTTCAATGGATTTTATCACAGGTTTACCCAAGTTTGAGGGAAAGAGTGTCATCATGGTGGTAGTTGACAGACTTACCAAGTATGCACACTTTTGTGCATTATCACATCCATTTAAAGCCAGTACAGTTTCTACTGCATTTATGGAAACAGTTCAAAAGCTACATGGAAACCCAAAGATTATTGTAAGTGACAGAGATCCCATTTTCACTGGAAATTTTTGGACAGAATTATTTTCTTGTCTTGGTACTCAGTTAGCTCATAGCTCATCTTATCATCCTCAATCTGATGGGCAAACTGAGATAGTAAACAAATGTTTGGAAGGATATCTTCGTTGCTTTGTATCTGATAAACAGACACAATGGGTCAAATGGTTGCCTCTGGCTGAATGGTGGTATAACACTTCCTTCCATACGGCAACAAAAATGACCCCATTTATGGCACTTTATGGGTACCAACCACCATCAATCACATCATATTTAAGAGAAAATTCTAAGGTTCAGGTAGTGGAACACCACATCGAACATCAACAACAAGTCCTCCAACTCTTAAAGGATAACCTCATGTTGGCACAAAATAGAATGAAACAACAGGCAGATCAACATTGCAGTGAAAGAAGTTTTGATGTAGGTGATTGGGTATTCCTACGGCTACAACCATATAATCAAATGTCCCTAAAGCAAGCTAAGAAGGATAATAAATTATCACCAAAGTATTATGGTCCGTACAAGGTGTTGGAAAATATTGGTACTATGGCATACAAATTGGAGCTTCCTGCAGCTTCTCGATTGCACCCAGTTTTCCATGTTTCATGTTTAAAGAAGGTTATAGGCGAAAAGCTCCCAGTTCAGAAAATATTGCCAGAACTTGACGAGGAAGGAAAAATTATATTGGAACCGGAAGCAGTCACAGAAACAAGAACTCGACAGCTACGAAATCGATCAATTTCAGAGTATCTTATCAAGTGGAAGAACTTATCCGCTGAAGATTCCACATGGGAGGATGAGAATTTTATGCAGAAGTATCCAGAATTGCTCAAGCATTGAGGACAACACTTTTTTGAAGGAGAGGGGCATGTTGGGTCCCTATAATACTAGTGATTACCCCATTACTATTGTAGTTATACCCCTTATTTATATTGTTGTGCCCCTATTACCCCCATATTGTTATTTCTGTGCCCCTTAGAATCCCTCTATTGTTATTTTTGTGGCTTTATATTATTATTGTTAGGTCGGCTGGATTATATTGTGACTCCTTAGACTCCTATATATAGAAAGGAGGTTTTGTCATTTGTATCATCCAAGAATTATTTATTTATGTAATGTAAAGGAGGTTGCCCCCTCGAAGAGGCTGAATTATAAGGCTGGATTTATCTTTTCTATCTTTTCTTGAGCTAGTTTCATAACAGGAGGTGACGATGCAAACACGACCAAGGCTTTAATGGCTGATGATATTACATTCACAGTGGTTATTTATCGGGATAGTTCATTTTTCAATGAGCTTAAACGCGGGTGGAAACATTTGCTCGATCTTATGTTTATTTTTTAACGAGCATGAACTATGTGCTAAAACTGCTCGGACCTTGCATTTATTTTTTAACGAGCATGAACTGTGTGCTAAAACTGCTCGATATTATATGGTCAAATTTTTTATTTTTACCATGACTAGCTTTTCCCTTTTCAAAGATAGTACTGTATCCTCAATTGCTGCATCAAACTAGTTAGAAATGAATAACATTTGCTTGAAAATAAGAGTAGAACCCTAATATTTTTCTTTGAACTACGTAAAAAGCCATTAAAAGGTGTTTTTACCTCTCATTTTACCATTTCATTTGAACATGGTTTGTTGGAGCTTTGGAGGTGCCTCTTCCCCCTTGATTTTCATCAGCTGATTCCGGGAGATTCTGCGGACGATTTTCGGCACCGTCTGTACCAGGTAGGAGCTAAACCCTAGCTCTTTCTTTTCATGGTTTCCTTTTCCCATTCTGTGCCTGTTTTCCTGTTCCCCTGAGCCCCTGGGGTTTTGTTAGGGCGCTCTTCCATCAGCGCAGGCAGTCCACTCGAAACCTGCGTTGAATGTCAAGCTGCATGAAGGCAGTTTGACCTTCAACGCAGGTGGAACACTAGTCAGTTGCGTTGAGCATAGAAAAACAGTTCTGTTGCACAGTTTTTTGATGAAAATTTTGCCAGTTTCTTATCAAATCCGAGATCTTACTCTTTCTCTTGTTTGTTTTGCAGGGACTTTTGAGCAAAATGACCCTTACATGGCGAGAACGAGAACATGAAGAAGAGGACATGATTTCCCTCCATGACCCTGTCACGGTGAATGCGCTGCGGAACTGTGGCCTGCTGAAGTTCTTTCGTATCTCTAGTATGAGAGCACAGATCTCCTTACTGCAGTATATGCTTGATGCTTGGGATCCTATCAACCAAGTATTTCAAATTAGGAGCAAATCCATCCCTTTGACTGTGGTAGATATTTACTTCTTGACTGGTTTGTCGAGGCGGGGTGCCCCCATTTCTTTGTCAGGTTCGGCCCGAGGGAATGACTCCGTGAGAGATTATGTCCGCCAGTATTGCAGGGAAGGATCCCAACCGAGTAGAGACGGCAAGGTTGTTATCCGTGAGATTACTGACAGATCTCTCAGGTCCATTCTGTATACTATTGGTAGGATGGCCGGTAGCGCATCTCTTCATGTTGCCAACAGATCCTATGTGCAGCACACCTTGGAGCGTCTCCAACCGAAAATATTCAACTGGTGTGATGCAGTACTTCTTCAGATGAAAAGTCAGTTGAACAAGGTAAAGGACGGGAAGCTGAAGAACTTTGGATTTGGTTCTATTCTGACTGCCTTTGCCTTGGAGAAAATACCACTGATGCAGCCTCAGTATATCGCACTCGACTTGCCTTCTCCTACCGAGCCATGCATGCAGAGATGGGTTGATCACATGTCTAGGCATGCTGGTCAATCTCAGATTTCTTTCATTGATACCTTCTTCATGTGGTTCGAGCGTCAGGAGATGGTCTATTCCGAGTATCCATATGTTGGTATGGATTTCCGAGGCGATCCAGACTTAGTACTGCCGGATGGCGAACAGTGGGGCGCTATTGGTAAAATCTTCGACCATATTACTGTTTACTGTTCTTATTTATAATGTCCTTGTGCTTTATTCTATCAAGACTTTAATCAAACTCATGTGTGCATGTAGATGTTGGTCCTGTTCGTCCAGCAGTTCGCCCAAGAGCGCCAGTTGTTGCCCTAGCAGGGGAGACTGCTGGGAGGGTTATTCTCCATGACCTTGATGTGGCCGAGACCCTTACAGCTATGCAGGAGCAGGTTGAGAGCCTTACTCTCGGCATTCCCGATGTGAGGATTGACGAGTTACCTTTGCAGTTGCAGTGGCATACTACTGGTGTGCCTAGACGATGGACTCGTCTCTTGCGCATGATTGCACAGGCCGTGACGTGCTATCATGAGCATCACTAGGCTAGGGTGCCCCCTAGCATTTTTTAGTTTTTGGGTCATGCGACCCATTTTTGTCTTGGTTACAGAACATTATGTATAAACGATAAACAACTTATATATATATATTTTGATTTTCGGGGTTTATTTTGGTTGAGTTATATGATCCATATGTACAACATTGATGATGTGTCTCTTTTTATAAATTTCGCAAATGTCTATCTAACACATAGTTTGCTAATGAGTCGGTTAATGTGTTTAAATTTCTGGAAATATGCTGGTATTGAATTAAATCAAACTGTCTTTCCAAAATCTTAACCCTTAGGAACATGCGATAAATAGCTGGGTTGCGGACGGAATATATACCATTGAGTTGTAGTATTACGAGTTGTGAGTCTAGCTTGAAGATTAGTCGGCGTATACCGTGGGTGATGGCATCAGAGAGTAGTTCTATCAACGCGCTATACTCAGCGATGTTATTCGTTGGTTGCCCAATACACACACCTCTGAAACTTACTAACTCACCGCTTGGATCAAAAATGGCCCAGGCTACGGAGGACAGGTTCTGCGAACTACGACTCGCTCCGTCGGCATTTCCAACACATGTCTCCAGAAGGTTTGACATCTGCAATAAATGTAAAAAGGTGGATTACTCGACCAAAACAAGCACTTTAGCGAAAAAAAAAATACAACAAAAGCATACAAGTTACTATTTAAGCATAGTAACGCTTGAGGTACAACCCATTATGGGGTTGCGCCAGTGGAATTCCGTCGTAATCCATTAACTCGTAGGCTCCTTTTGCTAACACTCGTTTAACAATATAGGGGCCCATCCATAAAGAATTAAATTTACCTGCTCCCAATTTATCGGATTCTTGGTCATAAAGTAAGACCAAGTCACCTTCTGAGAAGACACGGGGTTTGACATTTTTGTCGAACTGCGCCTTGACTCGTTTCTTATGGGATTCGTTAGCCAAAGCGGCGTCACGACGGGTTTCATCCAATTGGATTAATTCCAAGAAACGGGCCTCTTCTTCCGAAGTTCCGAGGAGGAGATCAATTGCGAGTTTAAGAGACGAAATTTCACACTGGACTGGCAAGACTGCTTCCAGGCCATACACCAGTTGGAAAGGTGTGAACCCGGTCGCATTCCTTACCGATGTTCGGTAAGCCCACAAGGCTGAGTACAGGATTAGGTGCCACCTTCTTTTGTGAACCCCGATCATCCTTTGAAACATATGCTTCAGGACCTTGTTGATTGCTTCAACTTGTCCGTTGGCTTGCGGATAATACGAGGTAGAGCTGTCGTGAGATAGCCCTAGCTTGGCAGCTAATTCAACCATCATGTGATTGCGAAAATGCGAACCATGATCTATAACTATAGCCTGTGGTACGCCGAACTTGGCGACTACATGATTAAAAAAGAAAAGGGCAGCTGTTTCACCAGTGTTATCTAATGTAGGCATCGCCTCGGCCCATTTGGTAAAATAGTCAACGACGACTATAATATACCCATGCCCCCCGGTCGAGGTGGGGTTACATGTCATGAAATCGATGCCCCATTTGGCGAAAGGCCCAACAACAACTATTGGCTGTAAAGGTACGGGTGGTCTTCTGGTTTTGCTATCAAAAATTTGACAAGCATGGCAACTTCTGACTGCGGTTATGCAATCTTTGAACATGGTTGGCCAGAAGTATCCTGCTCGTAATATTTTATGTGCTGTAGCATATCCATATTGATGCCCCCCACACGCGCCTGAATGACACTCATTCAGGGCTTTTTCGGCCTCTTCATGGGTGAGGCACCTTCTCAGAACTGTATCGATACCATGACGGTAAAGCGTATCACTGACGATCATGTAGTCTTTCGCTTGGTATCGTATATGTTTCTGTTCTGAGTGAGAGGTGTCAGGCCTGAATTTTTGGGTTTGGAGATAAATTATTATATCTCCATACCACTCATTGCTTGCAGATATCAAAAACAAACTTTCGTCCACGATTGATTCTTCGGATGTTTCATCGTTGGACGACGATGGGAGATCGCACAATAATTCTACGAAAACTAAAGCTTTCTTTGATTTGGATTTTACAAATTCCAGATCAAACTCTTGAAGGATCGCTATCCATTTTGAATACTTGCCCCCCAGCAACTGTTGCGACAATATATAAGTCATGGGGTTGCAATCTGATAGAATGGTAGTTTTCCGAAAGAGGACATAATGTCGAAATCTTTGTATCGCTTGAACAGCAGCGAGTGCTAGCTTTTCAACATAAGAATATTTGCTTTCTGTATCATTCAAGTTTTTACTTAAATAATATATAGGATGTTCAATTCCATCGAATTCTTGAACTAAAACCATCGCAATGGTCGTATCTGCTGCAGCCAGATAGAGGTTAAAATCTCTTTGATAGTCTGGGGCATACATTAATGATGCTTTTACTAGAGTATCTTTCAGAGCATCAAAGGAAGCTTGCGCCACCTGATCCCAGACAAAAGGTACATCCTTTTTCAAAAGACGAGTATAACCTTTAGCAAGTTCTGCGTAATTTGGAATGAACCTCCTCAGAAAGTTTGCTTTCCCTTGGAGTTTCTGAATCTGAAGCAAATTTGAAGGTGGAGGCAAATTAATGATTGCCTGGACCTTGCAAGGGTCGAGACGAATCCCATCCTTCGAGACTACAAAGCCAAGTAAACGACCAGAACCGACGCAAAACACACATTTGTGTGGATTGAGTCTTATCTTTTAGTTTCGACAACGTAGAAATATCGCTCTTAAATGCTGCGGATGATCAGTCCGCTTTCGCAAATGAGCCGGAAGGTTGTCGAGATATGGTTGAACTATGTTCTTGATGTCATGGAAGGCATAATTCATTGCCCTCTGAAACGTCGCCCCTGCGTTCTTTAAACCAAAGGGTAATTTTCGATAAGCGAATGTGCCCCACGGACAGATGAATGCAGTCTTTGACTAGTCCTGTGGGCAGATATTTATTTGATTATACCCGGAAAATCCATCCATTAATGAAAAGATTTCACATCTAGCGCATTCATCAATTATCTGGTCGATGAAGGGTGTAGGGTAGTTGTCCTTCGGACAAGCTTGGTTTACATCCCTATAATCGACACACACTCTAATTGTCCCTTGTTTCTTCATAACAGGGACAATGTTCGATACCCAATCGGTTAGAGGAACCGGGTAGATGAAACCAGCATGGAGAAGCTTTTCAACTTCTGCTTTAATGGCAGCAACTTTCTTGGGGTGCACCTGCCAAAGCCATTGTCTTACTGGTTTGACATCAGGATACATCTTAATTTCATGTTCAACGATACTCGAGTCAATGCCTGGCATTTCATCATATGACCAAGCAAAGACATCTCTGAACTCGCGAAAAAGAGCGTTATATATTTCCAGTTCTGAAGGAGAACATCCTTTGCCGACATAAATATTCTCTACAACATTTGTTTCAGTCGAGATATTTATGGCTATAGTCTCTTCAATATTGGATAAGTTTCGCTCGGAATCCACCGTGTTTACAGTATTTGATAGGAATTCAAAAACTGAAGGGTGATAAAGGTCATGCTGAGTATCTTCTTCATATTCTGGAAGAAGGGAACGATGGTGGAAATCATTCCATGGTGCCCTCTCAATCAACATTGATTGTAGAATTCCTTCATCGGTCCCATGTACTTTCGACCAAGGATCTAATGGGGTACCATATTCTCTAGACCTATCTACCCAAACGCTTGATGAGCGTTGATTTGGGTTCGCCTCCCATGCCCGAAACATTGATTGCTACAATATTTCTATAGGGCTTGGGGGCAAAACCATTTCATGATCCATGTTGATATCATCTTCTGAAATCTTCGTGGAAGATATCATGTTGCAGGCTCCTACCAACGTTACTTCTCCTATATAGATTGGAGGTGGAAGTGCGAAAGTTCCCATTAATGTAGGGTCTTTCAGTAGGCCTACTTCGATGTCTTGAAGCGAATGGTTGCTTCCATGGATCATGGGAATGCTTCCTGTAACTTGTGAACCATTAGGGAGGAAGTCTTGTTGGTTGACGATTGTAATCCCTCCTTGAAAAGGGAATGCGATCTTCCTAAAATAAGTCGACACTACAGCTGCCATGGCATATATCCATGGTCTTCCTAGTAGGATGTTGTAGTCAAGATTCCCATCGATGACTTCAACATCTATTTCTACTGTTTTTCCTCCTAGTTCAACTTTCAAGTTATTAAGGATACCGCATGGGGTATAGGTCCTTCCGTCGAATGCTTTCAATGTCGTCGAAGATCGCGACAAGGTCGGAGACCCTAAAGTTTTCCAGCAACTCATCGACATAATACATGTAGATGCCCCCTCGTCAATAATTGTTCGGTGAACAGTTTTGTCGAGGGCTTTCACTTGGATAAGGAAAGCTAATTGAGTTGGTAACTGAGGATCGTATCCTTTATGGTCGAAGGATACAAGATTGGAATCCTTAGGATCAACCCCACCAATAGCCGATAACAAAGGCTGCCTTTGGGATGGGCAATTTTGTAGTACTTCAAGAGTCGACATAGCGGATGGCGATTGGGCCAAATCTTCCACTATGTTATAATGCTATGCCACTCTGGGGTGAGGATTAAATGTCGACTTGTGTACTACTCCCTTTGGCGGTTTTATCGTTAATTCAGGAATGATGGGTGGTACAACTTCTGTCGAAGTTGTTGTCGAACTACTTGGTTGATCTTTACCTTTGTCGTTCGACAGATGCGGATTCCCGTAATCTTTGTTCCTTGTCGAAATCAAAGCATCATTTTGTTGCTTGGAGATCGACAACATTAGCACTTGCGACGGGGAAGAATTTCCACTATCAACCAGATTTTGACCTGGATTTGGGAACGGATCAGTTAACACAGCTGAGGTTTGCGAACTTCTGAAGAACCTTTTAAGCTCAGCTCTGTATGGACAATTTTGTGTCCAATGATCCTCATCACATATAAAACATGGATTTTTTAGTTTCCCTTTTCCAGGAGGATTTGAAGAAGTTTTTCCGGGAGATGACTCACCCTGTTTCTTCTTCTTCCCTTTGTTTTGCTTCTTCTTGCTTCCTGGTTGATTGGTTTCTTTGCCTTTATCTGCTGAAACGACATTTACTTCCGAAGCAAGAATTTCTTCTTTTGCATTTTGATCTGAAGTCTTATGGGCTTTCTTTGACGAAGCCTTTGTCGATTTCGCGTTTGCTGTGCCAATCACACCATCGCCAGCATGAGAGTTACTATTTGATTTAGGAGGAGGAGGAATTGAGAATTCCGGTCTAGGGGTGTCAGGTATTTTGTCATAGAGCGTAACAGACTGAGTATAGACTAAGTCTAGATACTGTGCACGAGCAATAACTTGCTCCTCCATTACGACTCCCCCCTTGGCCACATCTTCCGTTATGGCAGGAAGTAACGACTTGATAAACCATTCAGCTAATAGCTGATCGGGAACGTATGTTTTCACCATCCTATGACGACGACGCCACTCATGTATATGATCTGATATATGAGTGGTCGTTGTCTGCTTGAAGTTGGTTAAGATTTCCATTCCCGTTTCATACCTTATCGGTAATTGAAAATGGGTTAAGAATGCCGTGGCTAAGGTGCTGAAATTGTCGAATGAGGCTCTAGGTAATTCAATATACCATTTTGCCACTGGACCCGTTAATGTCCTCTGGAAAAGGCAAAGCCTTATCGAATCATCATTTAGGGTGTTTGATGAACACCACAGATGAAAAGTCATCACGTGATTCGATGGGTCTTCACCTGGATTTCCATTAAATTTAGGAATGTCTGATGGAAGTTTGTGAGGAATCGCTGGCCACCAAGGGGCGTAAGCAATTGGATCGTTTGTTAACCGATGTAAATTGGGTAACTCTAAAGTTGCCACGAATGGTAACTGTTGATTCAGGTTAGGTGAAGCATACCCAGGGTACGATGGAATTGCCTGAGCAGTGGTCCTTTGCATACCAGCATAATGTAATTGATGTTGGTATGAATGATATGGTTGGTGGACTTGACCACCGTAAAGCGGTTGGTTTTGACCGTTTTGAATATACGGTTGTCCACTGTTCGCAAAGATCTACTGCTCAGAACCTTGGTACAATTGCTGGAATTGTGGTTGTTGGTATTGCACCAACCATGGTTGCGAAGCCATGTTCTGTTGCGCTATACTAACCGTTGGACCAAGGTGTGGGGTAATTGTACCCGTTTGGACCTGTGTCGCCCCACCAGTTGGTAATTGTGGTTGAGTCACAGGGTCAAGGGGCTGTTGCATGACAACCTGAGAAATACACAACCCTTGGTTGTTGAGGTAGCATAGGTACCCAACCACTTGATGTAATTCCAGTATAACCTGAATACTGTTGTGAACTCCTGTATGGATACCCTCCCGAAGGGGGTAGTGAAAGGGCATACTGCCCCCCATACGGTAGCAATCCGGAACTCAAGGGGATTGTTTGTCCTTGGGGACTAGATTGCCCAAATTGACCTCCAAATGGATCAATCTGGCGAGTCTCAACATAAGAGTTGCGGGATATTATTCAGGAGGAACAAACTGGAACGGACCACACTGTCGAAATAGTCCCTGGGTGGACTCCTTCTAGCGGTTGTGAGCTAGTTGGGACAAATGGTATGCCGGCAAACATTGTCGGAGTGATGGCAGGGGCTTCTACTGTCGCTGTGTCATTCGACACAGTCCTAGATGTTGACGGTTGTTCAGACATTTTGAGTCTATCCAATAGATTGCCTAGCGATTCTACAGGAACTTCCACTGGTGATAGACTAACTTCTGATGTAGAAGGAAATAGAGTGACCCCTACTCCAAAATGTGTTGGAGTACTTGCTTGCGGATCCTCTACAATTTCTTCTATCGCAATCAAACCAGGTGGAAGAGGAAGACCATCAGGTCCGTAAAATATTTCTGGTGCCGAAGAAGGGGTTGAATCGACAACGACAGTTGTTTGAGGAGCAAGACTCTTTGAACCGGTTACAGATGGAACTGGTTCAGTAATGCAAGTATTTGCTCCCAGACTAGGATCAGTGTTACTATCCCTCTGCGGCTGTTGAACTTCTTCTATAGAGGTAGGGTTTCTAGAAATGTTTGGAGTAACCGGAATCTCAGATGTCGTTGGAACACTTGTTCTAACTTTGATAGGAGATTTCGAACCGGTTAAACGAGTTCGCTTTGTCCGTACTGTTTTTGATTCCTGAGACAAAGACGGTTGACTCGTAAGCCTCCACGAACGACGGGGTTTCAATTGACTTTCTTCCATGAATGCGGATTACTCGATCAACCAAAATACAAAAGGGGAAAGTGTGTTTCTAAATTAAATGAATTTTTTAGATGCTTTTAGACACAACTTGCTTTTTCACTTTTAAAGAGTCGAGAAAAAGATAAAGATGACTCTAGTCTCCTTCGATGTTTTAACGAGCCCGGAGTGACAAATGCTCGGATGGACTTTTTCCGTTATAGAGTTTGAAAAAGGCCAAAAGGAACTGCTCTGGAGTTCTAGGCAGAGGGTGTGCCAAACTTTTCGCAAAACTGCAGAATACTTTTTAGGGTATGGGCGGTCGATCTTCCTGAATGCTGTGTTTAGTGCATTGCGAGTTTATTTGTTGTTGACGGTCGATTATGCTTTTAATTTTGCCTTTGGTTTGAATTTGTGACTTTCTAGTGTCAAAAAGAGTATTTATTTCAAAATCATAAAGTTTTGTAATCATCTCTACCTTTTGATTTCGAAAAGAATCTTGTTTGTGTTGGTCACTTGAAAGAAAATTCAGATTTGTACATCAACTTTCTTTTTAGGCATCAATATTAAGAAAGTGAAAAACAAATACATGCACATGTGCATTTGCATATTGACAGTCTGTTTGGCTTGATTTAGGAAAGTGAATTTACAGTGTGCTCTTTTCTCTTTGTGAAAAGATTGTGTCTTTCTTTCCCCTTGTAGCTAGGATTTTCATTGCTGAAAAGAGATAAAAGTTTGCTTATCATCTTTAAGATTGCATTTTAGGAATTACATCTACATCTCGTGGTGATCCCAAAAGGCAAACTTCATAAGAAAGATCAACTTAAAATAAATTCAATGAACCTAACAACGCTTTGGAACTTAACGCACAACATTTAGAGGTCTAGGCTAGAGACGTATTCCGACGTCGTAAAGCCTGGTAACTGTTTTCCTCACTGATGGTTGGGTGATTCCTCCACTTTGAGACGATAAGTGCCAGTACGGACTTGTGCTCCCATGTACTATCGAGTATATATTGGGAGACCCCTATAGGCTTAAAACCTTTTATCCATAGGAAGCCGTGTCGGCCCCCCTACTGATCGCAATGCACTGAACACAGCATTCGGGAAGATTGACTGTCGTACCGTAAAAAGTATTCTGCAGTTTTGCGATTGGTTTGGTACTCCCTGTACCTAGATCTCCAGAGCAGTTCCTTTCGTTCCTTTTCAGACTCCTTAACGGAAAAGGTCCATCTGAGCACTTGTCACTTCAGGCTCATTAAAAATCGAAGGAGACTAGAGTCATCTTTTGTTTTTTCTCGACTCTTAAAAACTGAAAAAACAAGTTGCTTCAAAGCGTCTAAAAATTTATTTTAAACGGAATATTCATTACCCTTTTCCTACGTTGATCTTAGGTTGAGAAAATGGAGTCTACCAACCAAGGAATTCCCCTTTGTGGAAATCCTAGTCCCTTCTCCTCTTGGGGAGATGTTGGTGCACCCCATATGGCCACATTGTCACTTCCAGGACTGACAATTGGCTTGCCGGTATGGCTCTTCTCAACCAATGTCGTTCAGAACAACACTATTCCTGAACAATCGAATCAGCAATTAGATGAGTCCAGAATTTCCCACCAGCCTTCTACTTCCTCTAATTCTTCCTCTCCTCCTTCCTCTTCGTTTGATGGAACTGGTAAAGCTAAAAGCCATGTTCCTAAGGAGAAGAAGGAAAAGAAGAAGAAAGAGAAGAAGAAGAAGGAGCCAAAGGCGAATGGGGGAAAACGAGTGTCGTCTAACGAAAATCCACACACTACACCAACCAGGCCTAAGTCACCATGTGTCATTTGCAAAGGAGATCACTTTCACAAAGATTGTCCTTGCATTACTCAGATACTAAGGGACTGGTCTCCTCGTTTGCACAATTCGGTGTCATCAACCTCTGGTGATCATGTTGAAAGCACACCGTCAACTAGCGAAAGTGAAGCCCCAGGACAAAAAAGGAAAGCTAGATTTCCTTGTAAACTGTGCGAAGGCAGTCATGCCGTCCACCGTTGTCCCTTCCTAGACGAAGCTAAAAGAGTTTTGGATGATCGTCCAGTTTCACCGTTATGACTTCCTCCTGGATATAAAAAACTCTTGCCAAGTCCGTCGCTAGTTGAGAATCCAGCTGGCTCTCTTAGGTGGTCGGCTGAAGCGCCTATCATTGAAGATAAACCAACTAAATCCATACCAGACGGAAGTCAAAAGGTCGAGGCGGCAGTTGAACCGGTCTTGACTTCAGAGGTTTTATCTTCAGATGATATAGTCACTGAAGAGAACAAGGATGACACCGTCCAGATTCTCTTCATCAACACAGACTCTGACGAACATGGGGGCAATCTACCCATTCCTTTACCGCAGGAAGGAAGTTCGTCAAAGCCATACCCAGCCGTCTACTCGGTCCCACCTCCAAGAAACCTAGTTGTCTCCTTCGACTGGAATCAACTAGGCAGACCCCGTTTACCAGCAAGTGTACCCTTCCGAATTATCGTTCAAATATATAGAATGGTCATGGATGGTACCATCATAGATGAGGGGGCTTCTGTGAGTATCCTTTCCTCTATTGCTTGGAAAGCGCTTGGTTCGCCATCGCTTTTGCCTGAGATGAGAAATCTGACAGGCTTTGATAAAGGAACCAGTCGACCTTTAGGGATCCTTCCCGATGTGCCCATAACATTGAGAAGGAAGACAGTTCGCATGAACGTAATGGTAGTTCAAGGACCCTTGGATTATAATCTACTCCTTAGATGAAACTATATTTATTGCATGGGAGCCATCGTCTCCTCACTCTTTAGAGTAATGTGTTTTCCGCACGAAGGAAGAGTGGTCAAGCTCGTGGACCAGCTTTCATTTCCCGGATCACGCATAGCAAATAGTCATATACCATCCATAAATGGTCTCTTCACGCAGGAAATGTCTCAATCCCCGGTCCGTCCTCCCGATGAGCGCGAGTAATTCGGAGGGATATGACTGAAACCCAGGGGGCATGCATCCTAGTCTGCTTCGGCAGGAAAACTTCGGGTATAGGGTAGGTTTTCGCGGGAGAATATGACTAGTCTGTACCCCGTCCGTTGGTGGAAGAGGGGTTATTCTAGAATAAGATTCTCTTGTCAAAGTTATGTGAGTTGGCGGACGTCGTCGCTCACCTTTTTTTATCTCGGTAGACATCGCCGAAGAAGTGTTTTGTTTGCACCGCGAATAGAACAATCTTTGGGTAAACTGTAAGAGGTAGGCCTTTCCTGATAGAACAAATGTTTTGTCTGCAAATTGAGGGGTAACCTTGAAACCATATTTTATACCTGGGGGCATGCAAACCTTTTGGAGTGAAAGCGAGGGGCGGCTATTTATTTTTTAAATTTTTAGGACCTCTAACCCTTTAAACTCGTAGGATTAGTCGTCACCTAGATTGCATAAAGAAAGGATGTGGGGCAAAAATATAAAAATTGCCATTTTTATGTGAGACTTTCTTATCATATGACTGGATTAATCGAGCAGTTTTAGCACATAGTTCAAGCTCATTAAAAAATAAACATAAGACATGAGCAAATGTTTCCACCCGCGTTTAAGCTTGTTAAAAAATGAACTATTCACCGGTAAATAACCACCGTGAATGTAGCACTTCATCCATTAAAGCCTTGGTCGTGTTTGCACCGTCACCTCCACTTTTTCATTGACCGATCATTCATCTCCATTTGATTGTTTACCCATTTTGAGGAACAGCGGCGAAGAGTGATTTCATTAGCCATCCTTGTGACACTGCCATGATTGGAAAATTCCAACCCTTACCTGGAATCAGCTGCTACCCATTTTATCACTCGTTCCTCAAAAGACGAGTCTTCTTTAAGCTCTTTTCAACTGACTCGTAAAATATGAAAAGATTGCCGAGTTTTGGCCTTCCAGCTCGTTAAAGCGACAGGAAGTGCTATCCCTCATCTAGATTTTAATCTTTTTTGACCTGAGGGATTATTGCACAAAAAGATCGAGCGCTTGTTTTGTTCGGCTCGTTAAAACTATCGAAAATTCATCCCTTCTATATTGTTTTATACTTTTTCGGACTTAAGGGATTAGATGAAGAAAAAGGAATTTTGGTGTTTCCTTTACGTACCTTTTCAGACTCTCTAAAAATGAAAAGGATCGAGTTATCTTTGCCGTTAAACTCGTTAAAAAGATTAATAGCGACAAACTTGTCTTTAGACGAGAACGAGTTTCACTATCGCTAGGCTCGTTAAAACATAGCAATGGGTTTGCTCGAAGGGCAAATTATAGAACAAGCATATGTTATCCTCCTCAAGCTTGAAAAAAATAAAGAGGTACTAGTCAAAAATGACTGGGGAAAATTGGGAAGAAAACTCAAAGAATCTTTATTGGTAGCAAGTCGCTCTTGAACATGACACTTCCACTCCGTGTCCGAGTCGGGTTGGGTTGTTTCATTCACCGGTTACATCACCATGGTCACGCCATACCATCCAAATTTGGGGTAAATGCTACCGATCCATCACATAAGTGTCGCCGACATGTTCAAGAGAAGTCATCCAGAGAAGTCACATGTGTCCCATCCACTACCATACATTATACTTCATTCTTTCATGACCGCCATCCTGAACCATATATCATCAGATTGTTTTCACCTCCATCGAAATCATTTGCTCCGTTCCGTGTCATTGATGTGGGATTCATTAAGGCCCTCCTTTGACGGATCGCTTCTTGTCGACATCAGCTCATTATCCAAGAACTTGATCTAGGAACACCCCATTCAGTACTTTGAAGCTTGCATGCCTCAATGGCAAGTTTCTCACTTCCGGCGACAGGTATACATCAATGACCTTCGACCGAACGATTTTGCATGGTGTTCGATGCCAAGTCCTTTATTCACACCACGTGAATTGTACTGCAGTACCTTGAGGGTCATCATCATTATCGGTGATTCCTCTCGCGCTTGTTAACAGTTTACATCATTGACTAGTAATCAAGCGATGTCTTTCCATGTTCGACTTCAAAACATCTCTCACATGGATCGACTTGTACTTCGAGTGGAGATCGGACGAGATTGAAGACCCCGGATCTAGTTTCATCCATCCGGGTTGTGATATATATTCAGGAAAATAAAGACATTGAAATGTACAGCACTGCAGCACAGATAATCATCCTACCAAAAGGATGATGGCTCTATCAGAATCATCAGTCTACCATCAGACGATTGTCTGTCCTATGTACATGAAAATGAATTTATAAAGTTGAGCATGGGAATTCCCGCCTCAGCTAGATCATGAAAACAGTATGAAGATAATGTATTGTATTGTATCTTATTACAGGTCTCCTCCCAGCATTGAAAGAACTTCGGATCCTCCTAATAAAACATTTCACCCGATAAACGGCATCATACTTTAGGGGGCAACTGTTATAGACATTTTTGTGCCTTACAGCTCTAAGCATGAAATGTCCATAAACCAAGGGATCCTAAGTCCCTAAAAGTGTCGTTCCTACCCCTAAAGGAACAAGGTCAACAAATTACAGCTTCTCCCAGAAGTTCTCCACCAGAAACTGCTCAGAATCAGTCAAATCAGGATCATTTCAGCTGCTCCACTGGCTAGCTGTGTTGCATAGCACCCAAATACACTAGCTAGGTGCATTGCAACACACCTAAATGCACTACCAGGGTGCGTTGAGTGGGAAATGACAAATGGCAATGCCATTCCGTGAGGTGGAAAGATAATGGAAGTTTCCAAAATCTTCTCCAATGACACTTGCCTCACTGAGTTCGACCAAGGATGAGTAAGAGGCTCTCAGTCTCCAAGTGGAAGCAAGAACTGACAAAGAGAAGCCACTAGTCAAATCATAAGCTGACTCATCCTCTTTGCATACATCTATATATGGATCCCTCATCCCAGAGATCAGGAGGCTGGAATTTTGTACATTGCAGAGAATTGTTGTTGGTTTTGAGATAGATATCATAGTATTGGGTGATTTATGCTTTGCTGGAGGTGAAGAGGGGCTTCTTTGCTGGGAGGTTGATGCTGGATCAGGAATCATCAGTTGTAACTCCTCCTGGATCTTCTTGTTATATCAATAAAACTATTTGAGTTTCTCCTACATGCTTGTGTATCATTGATATTTGTTACATTTGTATGTTTAGCTTAAATCTGATCCTAAGCTATTTATGAATATAAATCCATGTCTTTGTGTAGTTTTCTTCTTCTGTGATCTTACAGGAACTTGGTGAAGCTGGGCAAGTAAGGGAGCAGATAGCTGGAATATGTCAAAGAGGAGAGAGATTGGATCAAAGGACTAGCGCAAGACACAGGTTGGTTCATCCTATTCCTCTTCGTTTATAGTTCATAAAGAAGAATACGAAAGTAGTTTTCTTTGTTTGTTTCTAAGGTCACTGTCACACCTTAGTGGGATAGGGTCGTTCTGAATGGACACTTTTCTCGTTAACAAGGAGTCTAAGGAGTCACAATATAATCCAGCTGACCTAACAATAATAATATAAAGCCACAAAAATAACAATAGAGGGATTCTATGGGGCACAGAAATAACAACATGGGGGTAATAGGGGCACAACAATATAAATAAGGGGTATAACTACTATAGTAATGGGGTAATCACTAGTATTATAGGGACCCAACAAAGTCCCCATGTTGTGATAAAGGCCCAACTATTACTTGCAGTTAACTGTGTCTAGCTGTAGATATTCAACTAGTGTGAGGTAGTGCTTTGTCAATTGAAGGCAGAGTTGATTGCATGTAAGACCTAGACCCAACAAATTTTTGGGTATGGCACTCTCATTGTATGCTTCATACTTGAGAGGGTGCCAGTTATGCGCCCGCAGATGAGATTAGGTCCCCTCGATTCGAGGGAGCCTAGACAGAGGCGATGGGCATTGCTAGATCCTCGCACATGAGGAGGACCCATTCGACATTTTTTCGAAGAAGATTTCTTCAAATGGCTCAGTGGCTAGATTGTGATGATAGACGAATATCCCTACGAGGGCATGGACTTCACAGGTGACCCTAACTTGATTTTGTTGCCTGGTACAAACTGGGGGCCTCAAGGTAAGAAGAATTATTTGATAGTACTTAAATTATTTTTAAGCTTTTTAATGTTTATGTTATGTTTTTGTTGATTTTGTGGGTGAACAAGTACTGACATGAAGCTTTTTGCTGGACACAGATGTGGCACCGGTGCGACCTATAGGCGAGCCTCACCAAGTGAGGCGAGGTGGCCAGCTACCCGAAGGCAGGGGTGATGTTGAGAGTCTTCATGAAGCTCTGAGGAACCTGGAGGGCTTGATCATGGATGTGCCCCCCCTTCCTATGAGGGATATCCCCACTCATATGCAGTGACCGACAGTTGGTGTGCCTGAGCGGTTTCTAGTTCCTCTTCGGAGGATAGCTAGAGTAGTGTTGTCTTTTCATTAGCAGTAGGCTCTATTAGCAGATGCGTGGTATAGCCAGCGGATTTTTATAGCTAAGCTTAGTAGCCATTTTGTACTTAAAACACCCAAGTTTTGGGAAATTTTTTGATGTAAAAGACTGGATTCGATATATATATATATCTATATATATATATATATATATATATATCTATATATATATAGATATATATATATATATATATATATATATATATATATATATATATATATATATATATATATATATATATATACATCTATAGATGTTTTGGTATTTTATGATGTAAATGCTTTTTAAGTGTTTTTGTAAATTTTTAACTGTGTAAATATTTACTTTCATACATGTATCTATAATAAATGAGACAGAATCCAATCTAACACATAGTTTTCCAATGAATCAGCAACTATATTAAATTCTCGAGGAATGTGTTCATATGTAATAAAATCAAATTGATGTTCCAAGAGTCGTACCCTTAAATAATGACACAACAATATTGGATTACAAATGTGATAATGATTTTTCAATTGCATAACAATGAGCTGAGAGTCTAACATAACCACCAGATTGGAGATGTCCCTTGATGATGCTTCAGTGAGAAGTGAAATTATGGACATCTACTCAGCAATATTGTTGGTGGTAATACTAAGGAAGACTCCCCCGGAACAAAATAATTCCAACTCAGGTCTATAAATGAAGCAACTGATGCAATGTGTCATGTCTGACAACTGGAACCATTCCTATATACGCTAAGGATAATGAAGACATCTCCATAATGAGAAATATATATGAGACAAATACTTCAAGAAATACCAAAAAATCCAGTCACATCAAAAATAAGAAAAACTTATAAATACAAAAACTTACAAATCACATGCCTAGTGTAGTACTAGGCATAGTACTTTTTCAAATAGAGCCCATTTTGGGGCTTTGTGAGCGGGACTCCTTCCTAGTCCTGAAGTTCATATGCCCCTTTTGAGAGGGCTTTCGTGATGACATATGGACCAAACCATAAGGGTTGAAGTGTTCTTGCCCCCAAGAGATCATGTTTTTTATTATAGAGTAAAAAAATATCTCCCTCTCAGTAAGAACGATTCTTGGCCTTTTTGTCATATTGGGATTTGACCCGGTGCTTGTGGGCTTCGAGTGCCAATTTGGCATTTCGACGCATTTCATCCAATTGATTTAGGTATAGCAGACACTCTTCTTCAGTAGTGGTGTTAGACAAAAGTTCAACAATGATTTGTAGGGAAGGAATCTGACACTCAATTGGTAAAACCGCTTCCAGGCCTTAAGCTAGTTGAAAAAGTGTAAAGGCTTTAGCAGTTTTTACTGAAGTTTGGTATGCCCACAGTGTAGGATATATCATTCGATGTGAGTGGGTTTTATGATTCCCTACTAACCTGTGGATCATGGTCTTTAAGACACCATTGACAACCTCTACTTGGCCATTAGCTTGGGCGTAGTAGGAGACCCATGGTCTGGAACGATCATGTGGGGCACACCGAAGCGAAATATGACCTGATTAAATAGTAATAGTGTCGTGGTTTATCCATTGGCCTGGAAGGTGGGAAGGGCCTCGACCCATTTTGTGAAATAGTCCATAGCTACGATAATATAGTTGTGTCCAGCAGAGGATGTAGGGTTGCAAGTTACGAAGTCTATCCCCCATTTGGAAAAGGGGCCGACAGAGATAACTAGGTGTAGTAGGGCTAGAGGAGCACACACTTTCTTTGTAAACACTCGACAAGGGTTGCACTGCCAAATAGCATTGATACAATCTTTGAAAAAGGTTGGCAAATAGTAGCCTATGCACAAATTTTTTTGAGTTGTAGATATGCCATAAAGATGACTACCACATGCCCCAAAATGGCAGTCATTTAAAACGTGTTCTGCCTCCTCTTGAGTGAGGAAATGTCGAAGAATTGTATCAGCACCATGGTGATATAATGTATCGTTAAGCACTAAATAATGTTGCGCTTGGTGGCGGATGCGACGAAGGTCACCTGATGATAGTTAAGGGCAAAAACATTACGCTTGGAGGTAGACAAGAATGTCACCATACCAAAGGTCACTAGAGTTGATAAGATAGAAAACTTCATCTGGAAGAGGATCATGGGCTATCTCGTTAGGAATGACAATGCGAAGATCTGACAAAAGTTCCACGAATACTAAGGAATTTTCACCTTGGCATCAACGAAAACCAAATCAAATTGTTGGAGGATCACTATCCATTTGGAATATTTCCCTCCAATGACTTAACGAGACAAAATATGTCTCATGGGATTCTCCAATGCGATGACAGTAGTCTGTCACATCAGTATGTAATGTCGGAAGTAGTTGACAACAAAGATGACTGCCAAGGACAAATTTTCCACATGTGAATATCAAAGTTCGGGCCTAACCAGGCCTTTCGACAGATAATATATCACATGCTCACTCAGGTCATCATGAGTTTGAACCAAGACCATTCCAAAAGAGGATGGCGAGGTTGCTAGGTAGAGAAGAAAGTCACACCCATAGCTGGGAGTGCTAAGGACTGGGTTGATATAAGCACCTTTTAAAGGTATCAAATGATCGTTGAGCTTGATCATCCCATGGTATGAAATTCCCTTCTTAAGTAGGTGATGAGCCCCGAATTGGGTAACTTATTGGGCTCATTTTGCCTAATTGTCCTTGTTCAATCCTCCATTTTTCATAGATTATGCATGTTTTTCTAGTATGTTTATGTTATTTGAATGAATAAGGGTGGTCACTCTACCAAGGAGGCTAATACGTGGTTATTTCAGGTTTTTTGGACAAATTTTGGAGCAAAACCAAGAAATTATGGCCCAGGTGATAGCCAAGCTTGAGGTGAGGATTCGTAGGGAGGTTGTCTATGGCATTAAATGGCCCTTCCTCGAAATCTCCACCCTCAACTCCGAGCTCAACAGGCCACCAAAACGAGTTCTAAAGGCAGCCAAGCAGCTTTGGAAAGAGTGACTGTTTACTACAGTTGGAACAGCCGAGTACCTTGAATCTATGAGGGCTGCTAGCCCCCTCGTATTGTATAAATAAGAAGGCATCAGCCTTCGTAGTTTACTTTTGGAACTGTTGGTATTTGCACTATAGTGTTGTCCTTTTTTAGCTCGTTTTTCTTAGCTACTGCTGTACAAACTTTCTTGTGTTGATTATTTTTGAGTAATGGGAAGCAGCTTTACATGGCATCAGATCTTATTTCTTTATAGGAGCCTGCAGCTCTTGGGGTTGGGCCCAACCTGAGTGCTAAGGCCTCCTTTATGTATTGTCATTTTTTCTTCATGCATTTGCAAAATTATTTCTGTTAAGTAGATTAAATCTTGCTGATTAACTAGGTCATTGTTAATGGTTAGAAGGAGTTTTGATGCTCAAATTTAGTTGGTAGGTTATTAACAGGGAAAAATCTTCAAAAAAGGGCCATCAAACATCACTGGTTTCACCTCTCTCTTAGTGAGATCAGGTTAACCTTGCTGCCCACAAAAACACTGATTTTTCTTTGCCATGCAATCACTAGTGTTTGATTTTCATTTGTAGAAGTTGGTTACAAGTTCAGAATTTTGTTTGCTTAGTTGCATGAGTTAGTATACATGGTTTCATTGTAGGTTAAGCTTTTGTTCATTCTCTTCACTGACAGCTAGATCAGACTAGGTCAACGTAACTAGGTTTGATTTTACAAGTTTTCATCGGCCCAGTTGGAAAAACGACTTGCATAGCACCTGTACCACTTCCCTACCTACCCATTCTCCATCAAACCCATCTGCTCCATCCCTCAGCTTAGCTTCTAGCCATACGTTTGCCATTTTCTCACATAACCCTAGTTTTTTGTGCATCATTGCTTCAATCCTCTTTGAACAAATCCAACCATCTACATCTGTCCTCAACTCCATCCACCAAGTCCTGGACCACCTCCAACCCTTATCCTACCTCCATAACCACTCCTTCATCTTTCTCCATCCATCCATCCTCCAAAATCCCATTTCTGAACATCTTGTAGAAAGTTACAGAACATCCTGTAGAAAATCACAGACATCCTGTAGAACCCCTGCAGACTTCCTGTAGAAGCTCACGAATGAGGTTTCTTGATAGCCAAACTCTGTGAAACTCTCTGGAAGGGTGTTAGGGGCCCCTTAGGCCCTCTCTGAACCTTTCCGACCTCATCCAAGCATTTCCTCTCACCAATTCACCTCTGCACAGTCAAAACAGTCAAATTGCATGCAGAATAATTCTAGAAACTTATTCAAAAATACAAAAAGATGTTTTTTTAGATGTTACTGTAGAAGTAGCTTAGATACATGTAGTTACCTTCCTAGAAGTCAATGGCATCTCTTTCAGTAGCTTGCATCCTTTTTCTTGCATCGGTAGGGATAGCTGGTAAAATTATGGTTTGCTAGGGTTTACATTTCCTTTCAGCTCTCCAGTTTCTTTCTGCAAGTAGATCAGCCTTCTTTGAGTTAGCTTTCTTCCATCAGTTAAAAAGCTTCTTCTCATAGCTCATAGAAGTTGGCTTGAGCCCCTAGCGGACTTGTGCCAGCTGACCAAGTGACAACTGTGGCAAGATCTAGTACTTGTGCATAGAACACCGTCGCTTCCAAGTTTGTTACGAACTACCGGGTTGATAAAAGTAAAGAAGGGAGTCCCAGGAGTTGCAACATTATTGCTGCAATACTGGAGCTCACCAGTAGGAACATAAATCCTTTCATCAATTCAGCATAATTTACGATGAATCATCGTAAGAAGTTTTCTTTCCCCTGCAAATGTTGGAGCTGCAAAATGGATTGTGGTTTGGGAAATTGAGTAATTTCCTTTACCTTATCGAGATCAACCCTAATCCCATACTTGGAGACAATGAAACCAAGTAAGCATCTAGACTCAACAAAGAAAATGCATTTATGTGAATTCAGACGTATTTTATATAACCAACACCTAAGAAAGATAGATCTTAAATGATCTAGGTGTTGCGCTCGCTCCTTGGAATGGGCTAGAAGGTCATCCAAGTAAGCTTGAATGATATGTATAATATCATGAAATGTGTAGTCCATGGCCCTTTGAAATGTTTCTCCAGCAATATTTAAACCGAATGGGAGTTTTCAATAGGTAAATGAAGGTATTTTTGTGCTTTTCTATCGGTTTTATGGCAATCTGGTTATAACTTGAGAAACCAACCATTAATGAGAATGAATCACAACCAGTGCAATCCTCTATGATTTGGTCGATGAATGGTGTCGGATAATTATCCTTTGGACACGTGGAATTCAAGTCCTAATAGTTGGCAAATACGCAAATGATACCTTGTTTCTTATCGAAAGGAACCAGATTGGAAACCCATTTTGTTAAGGGAACGGGGTAGACAAAACTAGCACGTAAAAACTTTTCCACCTTAGTCTTGATGGCTACCATTTTTGCGGGGGTGGATAGGTCAAAGCCTTTGGCAGATAGGCTTGGCATTGTCGTATATCTTGATCTCATGCTCGACAATAGATGGATCTATGTTAGGAATTTCCTCATAAGACCAAAAGAATACCTCGCGAAATTTGTTAAAAAGGTAGGTGAAGCTTGTAATTTCCTCAGGAGTGTAATCTGCTCCAACTTGGATGTTTCTCGTGATGCTTGTCTTGACAAAAATATCGATGATAAATGTATTTGAAATATTTCCCATGTTTCCCTCTGAGTTTAAAGTTTTGATAGTCGTATAAGGTGAGGAAATGATTTCAAGTGCGTCAAATGACAGGATTTGAAGAGGCACCATATCCGAATCAAATATTGAAACACGATAGTGAGAGTCCTCCCAAGGTCTCCCTTCTAAACACATGATCTCTCTAACATCTTCTTCTGAAGGTAGGACTTGATTGAGGAGATCAAAATAAGGAGCAGTTATGGGAGGGGAGGTGGTACCCTTGGTCATGACAAAAGTGACCGGAGATTCAAATGCAGATTGAATGGCTTGGTATGCCAATCCAACTGGTGACAATGGAATTTTTTCTCTGTAAGTGTCAATGTCTGAAGGGGCTGGGAGGATCCAAGGATCGATCAGTTCATAAGGAATGGATGAAACCATAGAGACTGTCTGTGGAACTATGGGCAGCAGAAGAGGGAAACAACCCATCAAGGAAGAGCCCTTCAATAGACCGGTACTGATACTAATGTAAGAGTCAAGTACACCACCCACTAAGGGTACAGAGCTGCTAGGTAACGGGGAATAATTAGGGGTGAAAAAGGATAGCTGGTCCACTATGACTATATTTCCTTTCAATCGAAATAAGATTATGCGAAAGATAGTAGACACAATGGCAGTCATGGCATATGTCCAACTGTAACCCAAAAATAGATTATAGTCAATCTTTCTATCTACGACTTCAATGTCCGCCGTTATTGCTTTCCCATTCAAAGTGATGGGGTAGCTAACTAGGTAACCTTTTGGGATGAAAGTGTGGTTGTCGAAATATTTAAGGGAATTCGATGGTGGGGATAGGGTTGGAGAACCAAAAGTGAGCCAACATGAAGCCAACATAATGCAGGTTGAAGCACCTTCGTTAATGACAATTCTATGTATTCCTCGCCCTTTCGAAAATATTTACAACTGAAATGCAAGCTAGTGTGAAGGGCGAGGTTTACATTTGTCCATGTCAAAAATTCCAAGAATGGAATCTTGACGGTTGATACCATCAATTGTTGAAAGCAGAGCTTTCCTTTGTGCGAGACAGGTTTGTAATACTTCGAGTGCCGACATAGCTGATGGTGCTTGTGCTAAATATTCTACAGTATTGTAGTTCTGGGTAGCACATGCAGATGTATCATTCATTGTGTGATGAAGTGCCCCTTTTTTGGGGTGAATCACAAGATCAACAACCAGCCTTTCGATATGAAGATCGTTAGGCGGCGGTGGGTTTTGACTCGAGGAGGCTTCCTCAGCATTAGCGACTAGAGATCTATAAGATTTGGATCTGGTTTATAGATCTACCATTTCAAAGGTGTAAATGGTAGATGGTCCTTCACTAGTTGAAGGATGACGTGAACCACCATTTCCCCCTTGCGGGGGTTGGGGTTGGTTTGCAACAAGGGGTTGTTGTTGCTGAGCAGGGAAAGGATTATTTAGGACCACAGGGGTCTCGCCGGTGTCCTTTTCAACAATGAAATTTGTGCATTCATGAAGACGGAGACAACGATATGTCATGTGGTATTTCACACAGATTTTGCAAGGGAACTAGGTGGGTTTGTCCTTTCCATCATCAGAAGACACAACAAACTTCTACTTTAGGTTCTACTACTTTGTTGACTGCTCTTTATAAGGATCGGTCTTTTTCTTATTCTTCTTGTTCTTACCACTGGGTTTTTGTGTAGACTGCATAGAGTTTATCGTGGTGTTAGGAAGAGCAATTGATTTGGTAGAGGGGTCAAATAACAACTGGGCAATGTGACCACTAAGTTGTTTTATAGTAGCCTCGAAGGTAGCATCGATAATACCATCGGTGTGCGCTCCAATTTGCTGAGTAGAGGGAGCATTGGAGTTGCAAGGGGAATTGGGAATGACATCGTATAAAGGGCCAGATTGCGAATCTATCAAATCTAAGTGTTGGGCATGACGAATGGATTGGTCTTGCATGACTGCACCACCTAAGGTGACATGTTTAGCGATTTGGGGGAGTAGATACTTACAGAACCAATCCGCTAATAGATAGTCTAGGAGGGGAGCTTTGACTAGCCTTCGCCTACATATCCATTCTTGTGTATGATTAGAGATGTGGGTGGCGGTGTCTTGACATAATGAAGTGAGGAGTTATGTCCCAGTTTCATAGCGGATGGGTAGCTGGAAGTGCTTTAAGAATTCCATCGCTAAAGCACCAAAGGTATTGACTGATGCACATAGTAACTCGATGTACCACTTGGTTGCATTACCAATAAGCATGCGGGGAAAGAGCTATAGCGAGATACTATCATCCACCACGGAGTTAGAAACACACCATAAATGATAGTTGGTGATATGTGTACTCAGATCCTCCCCTTGTTTCCCTTCGAACTTCGAGATGTCTGTCAGAATTTTATGTGGGATTGGCGGCCAAAGTAAGTTGTGATAGATGGGGTCATTTGTGAGTTTGTACAAGTTGGGGATATCAAGAGTTTCCAAGAAAGGCAAGGTGTTTGATGCCCCCAAATCGGACCAAGGCAATGACATATGACTTGAGGATCCTTGCGGTCCTCCCATCATGTTGTTTCCAATATTATACATAGGTTGCATGGAATAGTAATTTCCTTGGGGTATAGTCATGTACTGTGGGTTTCCATAGGGGTTGTTAGACTGGGGGTTGGAAGTGCCCCCAGGATAAGGAGTGCCCCCTTGACTCATTTGAGGTTGAGAGTAGGGTGCCCATATGGATTGATTGGGACCTTGTTGAGGGTTCCCGCTCGCCACGTAACTAACTATAGGTCCTTGACTGACATAAGGAGGGTTCATGTCAATCAATGACTGTCCCTACAATCATGTAAATAGAGGGGGAACTATTACGTTCCTAGCTAGTATATGCATATTGGGAACTGTGCCCTCAGGCATCTAAACCTGGGGGTTAGAACTAAACAATGGATGCCAACCATAGGGGTGCTTGATGAGACCCTTGCTAACTGTGTTATATTGGGTGTTATAAGGAGTGATATATGTAGCACTTGTCGAAGGTTCAAGGGCTAACACAAAAGGGGAAGAACCTAGAATATACTAGGTTCCGCTCGTGGTGGGTGTCATGATAGGGTTTGAACCTGGGACAAATGGGATAGCAGGGTTTGCCATCAAAGGTGTGGTATTGACTGTTGACTGGGGAGGTTGTGGTGCACCAAAAGTGTCCACAAAATCACACAACCCATTACTCATTGATGGGATGGATGGTGTAGCTCCAACAGAAGAAAAAGGAGGTACAAATGCTATGGGAACTAAGAGTGGTCCTAACGGATTCATGATCGGAGGATCGTATGGAGTAATGAATCCTTCAGTAAATAAATCTTCCCATAAGATTGAATCGTGGGATGGCCAAACTGATTCTGTGTTAGATCTCAGAAACTAATTGCCCGAAGATGGGGAATCTGGTTCACTAGGGCTCGGTGGATCCTCCACAATGAGTGGGGGGATACCTAACAACTGTTTAGATTAATGAAAAGGGTTGGATGTAACCACGGTGACTGATAAATTTTATCAATAGATTTTATAGTGATATTTGTTAAAGTCTCATTAATAAAAATATGGCACTTAAAAAATAAAAAATACACTAAGGAAATCAATCGACAAGCAGAGGGAAATGACCTTGTCTGATAAGCACCGATCACTGGAGATGAAACCCAGTATCACAATGAATAACAGAGGGAGTTGGAAAAATGTACAGTTACGATTACTCTTTAGCTTCACTTGAACATTAAATTAAGGGGCCAAGTACTGTCATGAAGATGAGCACCCTCCCAAAAACCGAAGACAGAGTAGGTTCGTCTGTGTTAGGTACCAAGGTAGCCCACCCCAGTCACCTTGTGTTCATCCCTAAAATTATGGCCACTAAGGATACCTAAAATCACAAATAGTAAGTTGTGTGGGCAGGTGTTATAGACATATTTGGGCACATCAACCCCAACTCACATGTCGATGTATTAGGGTTCATCAACCCCTAAAATAGTTGTTTTATGCCCTAAAAGAACTAAGTCATCTGAATGCCTCATTCCCCAAAAGTTCCATCTCAAAAATCATCTAGAAAGTGCCTAAAATGAATCATTGCTAAAAGCCCCGTGTTAGGGTGCGATGCATAGCAGGTACCACACTGTCAAAGTCCTATGCATCATAGTTTGGCCCTCTAGAAGGTGCGATGGGCAAGGTAGGAAAAAATTTCAAGAGATTTTGAGAGTTGGTTGCTCATGGAAACTTCTAGAAACTTCTCCTGTGCCACTTGCCCCTCTGAGTTTGCCCAAGGATGACTAATGGAATTAGGAAACCACCTCCAATTCCCCTCTTTCATGGAACCAATTCCTAAAAATAGAAAGGCATTCATCATCCCCATTGATGACTCAACCTCCTGCAATCATCTATAAAAGGATCTCTCATCCAAGAGATCCAGAGGCTGAATTATTCTGAGTTTTAAGGAAGTGCTACTAGTTTCAGTATTGAGGTGAGAGCATTGTGTTATTGTTGGTATGTTCTTGCTGATTCATGAGGTGAAGAAGGCTTGAAGCTGGGAGGATGGCACTGGATTAGACTGCTTATGGGTTGTAATTCTCCTTGTTATCAATAAATTTCTTCAAGATTTTTCCCAATTGATTGTGTTAACTGTAAATGCACTCATTTGTTTATCATATTTCTGATTCTATGAAGGTGCGATGGGCGAGGTAGGACAAAATTCCAGGAGTGTTTGAGAGTTGGTTTCTCAGGGAAAATTCTAGAAACTTCTCCTGTGCTACTTGCGCCTCTGAGTTCGCCCAAGGATGACTAATGGAATTAGGAAACCACCTCCAATTCCCCTCTTTCATGGAACCAATTCCTAAAAATAGAAAGGCATTCATCATCCCCATTGATGACTCAACCTACTGCAATCATCTATAAAAGGATATCTCATCTAAGAGATCAGGAGGCTGAATTATTCTGAGTTGTAAGGAAGTGCTGCTAGTTTCAGTATTGAGGTGAGAGAATTGTGTTATTGTTGGTATGTTATTGGTGATTCATGAGATGAGGAAGGCTTGAAGCTGGGAGGATGGCGCTGGATCAGACTTCTTATGGGTTGTAATTCTCCTTGTTATCAATAAAGTTCTTCAAGAATTTTCCCAATTGATTATGTTAATTGTAAATGCATTCATTTGTTTATCAT
The DNA here is from genome assembly GCA_031772625.1 of Pinus tabuliformis. Taxonomy (NCBI): domain Eukaryota; kingdom Viridiplantae; phylum Streptophyta; class Pinopsida; order Pinales; family Pinaceae; genus Pinus; species Pinus tabuliformis. Next base: position 175,987,998 of record CM062806.1, read on the forward strand.
ATTTCTGATTCTATGATGTTTATGCTGTGATGGATCATTATGCTTTGACAGGTCTTTGTTTCTGTAGCTATGCAGGTACTCTCCAAGCGTGTTAAGTACGGGGAGGAGTTATGGGATCAACCAAAGGAGAGGGAGATCAACCGAGGAATCAAGCAAAAGTTATAGGTTGGTCTTTCGTAATCTTTCTCTTATCTATCACTCATAGGAAAGATAGTAAATTGCTTTGACTGTTGTTTCTAGGTTAACTACCAAACATAGAGGGCTAGCATTTCTTAGAAATACTAGTTTTCCCATAAAAAAATTGGTGACTCCACTGGGGAATGATGATTTTTTTTGCTATTTCTTGCTCTATGTTGTATTATATAAACTATATAGAGAATCTGAAGCTAGCCAGGAAGCTTCCGAACCGCTTTTATTATACAATTGCATAGTAGATGAATGCTACTTTAGTCAATCTCTGGTTTATTTTATATCTTGAGCATTTGATTTGAAAAAAGTATCAAAATTCCCTTTTGGTAGCTTAGTAGCTTCATAAGACATTCCATTACACTTTACTTGTTATTGTTCATTAAAATCAAGCTTAATCCATTGAAAACTACATCAAATTTGAGCCAAAAACACTTTCAGAATCACTCCTTGTGACCATCGCACTGTCGTGAACTGTAACCTGCTATGCATAGCAGTTCCCAAATGGAAAAAGTGCTATGAATCACACTGACTACCACTATAACCTACGATTATTGATTGAAACTCAATTTTCACATCTAGGAGTTGAGGTTTTTGACTAGTTTTCATCTCTTTTTGGTTGCTTGCTGAATTTGAACAATATCTCATCACTAAAGCCAAATTTCATCACTTAGATCAGCCTCTATTTAGATTAGGATTGGTGAATGTTTTGTGTGTTTCTTTTTCATTTACAATCCATTTTCAAAAAGTAGTGTTAATCGATTTGTCGTTTCGATAGAAAAAGTGTCGTAAAGTCTTCAATTTTCGTCGAAAAAGTGAAGTGTCGTAAAGTCATCCTTGATAGCTATCGATTAAACTATTTTGGTTGATTTGATTTGATTTGAATTCGTTCAAAGTGTTGAAAAGATATTTCTTCAAACTTGAAAGTGTCGTTTTGAGTCTTCCTTTCTCTCTTTGAATAAAAATTGTTGAAATTTGTCATTTTATGTGAAATATTTCGAGTCATTGCTGCATTTAGTTTTCCTTCTTGAATCATTCACATTGAGGAGAGCTGAAAACAAATACATGCATTTGCATTTTAGCATTTTGGTTTGTGTGCACAAAAGGATGTTTTAGGGAAATTGCATTAGTGTGTGCTCTTTTTTGTTTTCTCAAAAGTACTTCTATGCTTTATCCCTTATAGTGAGGATTTTCATTGTTGAACATAAACGAAAAGATTACTTATCTTTTTAGACGCATCTTTAGGAATTTCGGAACACATTTCATGGTGAACCATCAAAGGCAAACTTTTAAGAAATATCAACTTAAAATGAACCTCAATTAACTTAACAACGCTTTGGAATCTAACGCAACACATTTAGAGGTCTAGGCTAGAGAAGTGTTCCGACGTCGTTAAACCTAGTGGCTATCATTTTCATTGAAGGTTGGGTGATCCCTCCTATTTGAGATGACAAGTGATAGCATGAACTCGTTCTCCCTATGTCGTTGCATATATAGTGGGAGACCCTAATAGGCTTAAATCCTTTATCCATAGGAAACTGAGTCTACCGCCTTATCGATCACAATGCACTGAACACAGCATTTGGGAAGATTGACTGTCGTATGTAAAGTCCTTGGTAATTTCTCTTTAATTTATCACCAAGGTGTATATTGCAATTTGGCGATTGGTCTGGTAAACCTTTTTGTCTAGATTCTCCAGAGCATTCACTTTCGTTCCTTTCCGACTCTCTAAAAGAAAAGGTCCATCTAAGCACTTGTCCTTTCAGGCTCATTAAAAATCGAAGGTGACTAAAGCCATCTTTAGCTTTTTCTCGACTCTTTAAAACTGAAAAAGCAAAGTTGTGTCCAAAGGGTCGTTAAAATAAATTGACCACGAAATAACATCACTTTCCCTTAGATGATTTTGAATAATAGGACACTTATTCACAGAGATTATCCCGATTATACACTATTGCGGAATACATGCATAATACATAACCTTCTCTACATTGATCATCAATTTAGCAGCATTAAAAACAATGAAACATCAATCGCATGCACACATTAACACAGTATGTAACCTGGGGAAAGCATACAGCTGAAAACCCCACACTATTAGTATATTATAATGATTGAGAACATGTAACAATACATAGTACAATACTCCTCGCAAGTACTCAGTACTATCTCCACCTGTTACACACAAAACTAGCTCAGATCCGAACAAGTCACAGGTTCAAATCTCCTCCGCTGCTTTTCCTGCATCCACTGCACAATCCAAAGTGAAAATCATGTGAGCACAAGCTACAATTTCCTTGGTATTGGCCCACACTATGTATTCCTCATTGGGATAACTCAATCCCATTGATTGTGCAAGATCTCATGCACAACTATAGTCACATTTGATAGCAATCTCAACCTCTAACACCTGTCTCCACTGAACTGTCCATGCACTGAGTTAAATGATGTATTCTTTAGTTGCTTTATGAGTTAATAATTAGTGAATTAATTAATATTTAATTCACAAAACTCATCACTAGTGTATTTTGCAGTTAGACTAAATACAACTATTTTAACCAAGTCAGACTGAACACAACTCCATCAACTCCACATCCAACTCCACCAAACTCAACTGCTTGAGTTCTAATTGAAGTCCACCATGCAATGGCTCAACTGACCCACAAAAAAAGAGTATTTCCTTCTGATAGCTGCATGTGCCACATCTGTATCTCAAACTGAATTTCTCCAAGAGGATAAGATAATGTTTATAGTCCAAATATTATTATGAGCTAATAATATTCGACAGTTCTATTTTTAGCCTGGTAGTCTAAAAATAGAAACCTGTCCATATGTCTAAAAATATAAGTCCGTCTATTTTTACCAACATGACCAATCATCCACAAATATCATACTACAACTCATAGACCATGATCCATATGTCTAAAAATAGACATAGTCTAAAAATAGACTTTGCGCCAAAATAGCCTGCGGGCCCACTTAGTGAAGGCGACTCCTTTCCACTAAGCTCCATCATCTTGTTGCATTTTCAACACTCCTTCTCAACAAGATATGGATTATCTGCATCCCCTATCCTGCAACTCTAGAATGTTCTGAATACAACACATTTTCCCAGTCCACTTTCTCCAACAACACTTTGAACAAAAACACTCCCAACTGACCACTCTATTGGGCTAGGAACATACTCTGATGCTGAAGCTCTACCTGCTGCTGACAAGTTCTCCCTCTCTGACATCTGCGCTACTGCAACATCTCCATGCATCTCGCACCATTGCACACTTCTCTGTGCCACCTAGCACTGTGCAAAACACTTGTGCCTCTCGCATTGCTGCAGCCTGATAGCTATGTGCTGTCCCGGGATTCCCTACACTGTCGCTCTCTTTGCCGCTCCATCTGCATCTGTCTCTACCCAATCAGTCAGTTCCTACTACTCCACATCGGGGCTCCCGTAGCAAGGTCTCATCCAAGATGTTGGGTACCTCAAGGATCCTGCCCCTCCTCCTTGGGACAATCAATCCACATCACCCCACCTCCTACCTGGAGGTATGGCTGTATGCGATCCCTCTGCCCACCTGGCTCGATGTTTCCCCCTACTGGAGGTCTCTGCATGAGTAGATGTCTCTACTAGATCTCCTCTCAGCTTCCCTTGTTGTGGCTGCTCAACAACCTCCTGAAGCTGTTGCACCAATCATGGCTCCTCCACAATCGTCTGAGACTTCTTCTGGCTCTGCATGTTGAGAGGTAATATACGCTCCCTCTCAACCACCAAGTCTCCATATGTTGCCTCGTTGCTCAAGGCTTTGCATGCATCTTGAACCTCAAGAGCATACAGGTTCTTGACCCGTGAACCAATCTGCTTCACCTGTCTAGTGATGATGTGTCTAAGGAAAACCTTTCCCTTACTGAGGACTACATCATAGCCTCTTTCCTCCAGCATCGAGATCGACACCACGTTTCTCTTCAGTCCTCGTACATACTTGACATCGGTCAAGGTAAGGCGACCTCCATGCTCCCTTTGAAAAATAACCGTGCCTACACCTGAGACACTATACTTCTCATCATTACCCATGGCTATGAGTATCTCGAGATCTTTCTCCTCCAAAGTACTAAACAAACTCTTGTCACCAATCATGTGGAAAGAATCTCCACTATCAAGAAACCAACCACTTCCCACCATGGATGAAACCATGCATGCGAAGAGTGTGAAATCCAACTCGAACTGTGAAGCAAGTGACTCACCTTCAGATCCTTCCCCGGATCCCTTCTTGGGTTTCTTCTTTGGTTAATTAGTAGCATAATGGCCCAACTCATGACAACAAAAGCATCTCACCTTCGACTTGTCAACCTTCTTCCCATTATTGGAAGAATTGGATTAGGAAATAGAACCCTTCTCCTTCCCCTTTTTCACCTTACTCGCTAAGGCACAGTTCTCCTCATCATGCATGGATGAAGAACTGTCTCTGGTGCTCCGTCTGATCTCCTCTTGCACAAGATACGACCAAAGTCTCTCCCATCCTGGAAATTTATCCCGACCATTGACAAAGTCCTGATAGGAATGCCAAATCTTCGGAAGACCAAGGAGAGCCAAGCTCACCAAGTCCTCATCATCTACAGTCACCCCCACACTTCCCAGCTCATCCTGGCACTAGGTGAATTTCGTGAGGTACCTGGCCATACTGTCTCCAATCTCACACTTAATGTTTCTGAGTTTATCCTTGAGCACCAACTTCCTCTGGTCTCTCTTGCTTTGGAATAGATCTGTTAACGCTTTCCACATCAAGTATGGAGAAGCCGTTCCATGCAGGCTGGATACAATGTGATCCTTCACACCCTCCAATAGAATCCTTCGACACTTTGCTGTCTTCTTTTGTTAAACCACAGCTTCAACAACATCAGTAGGTTTTGGGACTTCAACATATATGAAATCCTTCAGCCCATTGTCATCTAACACCGCCTCCATCCTGTCTTTTCATGCAATATAATTTGAGCTGCCTTCAAGAGCATACTCCAATCGCGATCTGTTGAAAGACATTTCAAATTTGACACCAAGAAAACACTGCTGCAAATTCGAATTCCACCAGCTCAAAAACTCAACCACCTTGGATCTAAGATTTGTGAGAAAAAAGTATTTCTTGTACAGAGATTGACTGTATGGGCTTTTACCGGATATTTCACCTTCCAAAAGAAGGATGAATCCAGAGGCTACCTGGCCCGATTACAGACTCTGCCTGAAGAAATAAAATGTAAACACTTACTGAATAATAGATCTGATGATCAACAGCTCTGATACCATGTAGAAATTTTGAATAATATGACACTTATTCACAGAGATTATCCCGATTATACACTATTGCGGAATACATGCATAATACATAACCTCCTCTACGTTGATCATCAATTTAGCAACATTAAAAACAATGAAACATCAATCGCATGCACACATTAACACAATATGTAACCCGGGGAAAGCATACAGCTGAAAACACCACACTATCTGTATATTATAATGATTGAAAACATGTAACAATAAATAGTACAATACTCCTCGCAAGTACTTAGTACTATCTCCACCTGTTACACACAAAACTAGCTCAGGTCCGAACAAGTCACAGGTTCAAATCTCCTCTTCTGATTTTCCTGCCTCCACTGCACAATCCAAAGTGAAAATCATGTGAGCACAAGCTACAATTGCCTTGGTATTGGCCCACACTGTGTAGTCCTCATTGGCATAACTCAATCCCATTGATTGTGCAAGATCTCATGCACAACTATAGTCACATTTGATAGCAATCTCAACCTCTAACACCTGTCTCCACTGAACTGTCCATGCACTTAGTTAACTGATGTATTCTTTAGTTTCTTTATGAGTTAATAATTAGTGAATTAATTAATATTTAATTCACACAACTCATCACTAGTGTATTCTGCAGTTAGACTAAATACAACTAGTTTAACCAAGTCAAACTGAACACAACTCCATCAACTCCACATCCAACTCCACCAAACTCAACTGCTTGAGTTCTAACTGAAGTCCACCATGCAATAGCTCAACTGACCCACAAGAAAAGCGTATTTCCTTCTGACAGCTACATGTGCCACATTTGTAGCTCAAACTGAAGTTCTCCAAGAGGATAAGATAATGTTTATAGTCCAAATATTATTATGAGCTAATAATATTCGACTGTTCTATTTTTAGCCTGGCAGTCTAAAAATAGAAACCTGCCCATATGTCTAAAAATAGAAGTCCATCTATTTTTACCAACATGACCAATCATCCACAAATAGCATACTGCAACTCATAGACCATGATCCATATGTCTAAAAATAAACTTTGCGCCAAAAATTAGCCTGCGGGCCCACTTAGTGAAGGTGACTCCTTTCCACTAAGCTCCATCATCTTGTTGCATTTTCAACACTCCAGAGCAGTCACTTTCGTTCCTTTCTGACTCTCTAAAAGAAAAGGTCCATCTAAGCACTTTTCCTTTCAGGCTCATTAAAAATCGAAGGTGACTAAAGCCATCTTTAGCTTTTTCTCGACTCTTTAAAACTGAAAAAGCAAAGTTGTGTCCAAAGTGTCGTTAAAATAAATTGACCACGAAATAACATCACTTTCCCTTAGTTGATTTTTAAGTTGATCAAGTAATCCGCAATCATGGAAGAAAGTCAATTAAAACCCCATCGTTCACGGAGATTAGCGAGTCAACAGTCTTTGCCTGCGGAAGCGAAGCTAATTCAGGCAAAGCGGTCTCGTTTAACTGAGTCTAGTTCATTTGGGTTGTTTGAAACATCTGTTCCAACATCTTTAGGGACTCAAGTTACTCTGATCATTTCTGGAACATCCACCTCTAAAGAGGAAGTTTCGCAGTTACCTAAGTACATTAGAACTGATCCTGGTGTAATAGTAACCGAGGTTGTCCAACAACAAATTGATCTTCAATTTGAAATTGTTCAACTAGGAAATACTTCTAAACCTGAAACAACTCCATCTAGAGTTGGTCCGGAACCCATTCCAGTTCAAACCGAGGTTTCATTTGAACCGGGAGTTGTTCAAGAACCTCCCTTTGAGATTGTGGTTCAATTACCTGAACATCTGGACTTTGAATTTTAGTATCCAGAAGTTGTTACCCCTCCGACATCAATCGTTGTAGAAATTACACCTTCTTCCACACCAGAAATCTTTTACGGACCTGACAGTCAACCTCTTCCACCTAGTTTGATTGTTATAGAGGAGATAGTAGAGGATCCTCCATCTGACACCTCGTTTCATTTTGGAACTCGGAGTAATTTGTATCCTGCTACTCCTAATTACTTTCAACAATGTAAACTTTGAAACGGGAACTCTGGCAAAAAAACCTCGAAAAAACATCAAAAACAGTGTTAAAAATAAAAAGTGTTGATGTTGGAATAACACCTTTTTTTTCTTGGGTAAATTTTCAACATGTTTTAAAAATGGCGATGAAAACCAAATTTTTGTGCAAAAGTTGTCCAAAAAACACCCTCAAAACTAAAAGTGTTAACGTTGGGAAAACACTTTTTTTTTTCAAAAGTAAAATTTCAACATTTCAAAATAATGGTGTACAATATTTTATCATGACCTCGAAAAACATTAAAATTTAAAAGAAATAATGAAAACATAAAATAAAAATTAAAACAATGAAAAAACACAAAACAAAAAAAAAGTTTAAAAAAATAACAAAACATAAAATAAAAATAAAAGACGAAAAAAAAAAAATCAACCATAAAAATGTAAAAAAAAAAAAAAAAAAAATTAATGATAAGAATTAAAAAAAAAAAAAAAAAAAAAAATCATTATAAACAAATAATAGTAAAAAAAGTATTTTAAAAAAATGGAAAAAAAAAATAAAAATAAATATCTTCTAAACCATAAAAAAAGCTGGCAAAAAGAAAAAAACAAAAATATAGAAAAAAAAAAATAACATTTAAAATAAACTAAAAATTAAGTAGGTAAAAATAGAAAAATAAGAAAAAAAAATTAAGAAATTAAAAATAAAAATAAAAAACAAACTAGATTAAAAAAAAAAAAAAAGAAAATTAACAAAAAAATAAAATTAAAACTACTAAAATTAAGATTAAAATGTTGATTACTTAAAACAACAAATATAAAAATATATATAAAAAAGACAAAAATAAAAAATAAAAAATGTAAAAAAATTATCTCATAAACCATAAATAGATTTGGAAAGAAAATATATATATATATATATATATATATATCTATATATCTATATATATATATATAAGTAAGTAAAAATAGAGAAAATGAAAAAAAACATTAGCAAAAACTAGGGAAGAAAAAGAGAAAAAAATTAAAACAAAATTAGTTTAAAAAAAAAGGAAAAAAATTAACGAAAAAAATAAAAAAATAGTAAAATTAATATTAAAAAAAAACAAAAATAAATTCAAATTATTAAAAAAAAAAACCAAAAAAATATGAAAATTATTTAAAAAACCAAAAAAAAATTAAAATTAATTTTTTTTTTTAAACAATTTTTTTATTATTATTAACCTTTTTTTTAACAATTTTTTTTTCTTATTTAAAAAAAATCAAATTTTTAATTTAAAATTTAAAAATTTAAAAAAATTATGAAAAAGAAATTTAAAATTTAAAATTTTTTTATGGATTTTTTTAAAAACAATTTTTTTTTAAATAATTATTATATTAAATTTTTTTTAGAACATTTTTTTTTCTTATTGAAAAAAATAATCATTAAAGAATTTTAACCAATAAAAATTTTTAATTTAAAAAATAAAAATAAAAATAAAAATTTTACCCCCTTGGTCGCGTGTGGTGGTGCGGTCATGGGCAGGCCCCTCCGCCCATGGCCTTGCCACCATGAGTGGCCGGGGTTTAAAATTTATTTATTTATTTATTTTTTAATTTATTTTTTTAATAATTTTTATAAATTTTTAAATTTTAAATTTTTATTGGTTTAATTTTTTTTTTTATGATTTTCTTTTTAAATAAAAAAAAATGTTTTAAAAAATAATTAATATAGTAATTATTAAAAAAAAATGTTTTTAAAAAAATCCATAAAAAAATTTAAAATTTTTTTAATGAAATTTTTTAAAATAAGAAAAAAGAAATCGTTTTAAAAAAAGAGTTAATAATAATATTTTTTTATTAAAAAAAATTGTTTAAAAAAAAAAAATTTAAATTTTTTTTGGTTCTTTTAATATTTTCGTATTTTTTTGGTTTTTTTTTTTAATATTTTTCATATATATATATATATATATATATATTTTAATATTTTTCATATATATATATATATATATATATATATAATTTAAGTTTATTTTTTTTTAATATTAATTTTACTAGTTTTTTAATTTATTTTTTTTTTCTTCCCCGGATGCGGGTGGCGGAAAGGGTAGGACGGGCGAGCCACATGCCACGCATGGGCTGCCCCGTGTTAACACCACGGCCACCATGGGAAGGCCGTCAACTGATAAATGAACCCCCTGCTGCGTTAATGCAGTTAATGGCGAGGGAATATGGTAGATGGAATTGCAGAAGGAATTTAAGGCGCGCCTGTATCGAGGGAATGAGGCAGTGTTTTACAAGCACGATGGAGCGGGCAAAGAATTATTGTTTGAGAAGAGCTGGGAAAGGTGGAATTACAGAGGGCCTCGGCGGTGGCAGTTTCTATCACCCAGAGACTTGGATGCCCATAGCCATTGCCATTGCCATTGCCACTTTGGTTGCTGGTCGAGCAGATGTTGGCAATTGGCACAATTGCAACACCAGTCCTGGAAATGGTTCAATCTGCCACCAAGGGGAGGATTTCAGAGTGAAAATTTGGTACCAGAGGGAGATTTGGAAAGCAATTGGTTCTGCCATCGATTCCAAACTTACCTGCAAGCATACAGAAGAAGAAGCGGACTCACCATGGTCAAAATTCGACAACGACAGCCATGCAGGAGAGGTCCAGCAAGAGGTTCCTCATCACGGGCCCCTGCAGTGGATGAGCATCACCACTGCTGCTGCTGTTATTGCCACAGGAGAACCAGGGCAACCCCACTCCCCATTAGTCATTTCTTGGAGGTTGGGAGTGCTAATGAAGGAAAACCAGAGCTTCCCTCCTTTGGTTCAGTGGTATTCAAGCTGCAAGGCTCTGCGGACAACCCAGGGCTTAGTGCCCACATATCAGTTATGTTCACAAAAATTCTGGAAGGCAATGGGGAGACCCCCCCTCAGAGCCTGCAGGAGAAGCAACAGGAAGGAAAGGGCAAGGAAATTGACAAAGGAGAACAAGAAGCGGCGGAGCAGAGCTCAGCAATGGTGCCTCCAGCGTATGAAGCTGGAAGAATGGAAGACCAAGGCACGCAAGACACCTTTCCTCCAGTGGGGCCACCCCCTCCAGGTGTCGACGAAGAGTTATGGAGTAAGATGTGGGAGGGACGAGCAGAGGGTGATGGCTGGGCGTACGTGGTTGAGGACAAAAGCCTTGCTGCAGAGGCAGATGCCTATTTCGCGTCCCTACATCCACCTTCAGCCCATCGCCAGGATTAGCACAGCCGCGGGTACTCTTCTCTTGTTATTTCCATCGCCGAGTGTAATTTTGTTTAGTCTCTGGTCTAGTGTTAATTTCAAATGGTCTAAGTTGATAGATGATATGAGCGCCTCTGTCATGCTCACTTCTGTCTGGTCTTTGAGTCAGTCTCTTTTGGTAGTTCGCCCCTGCGTGGGCAAGAATGTGTTGGGTCTACTCTTTGCTGCTCCTCTGGGAGTCTGATAGTTTCTGGAACTGTTTTGGAAAATCGATCCGATGCTGCCCCTGCGTGGGAGCTTTTGGTGTCATGGCAATGTCTGAATGGTTTTGGTGAAGCTACCCCAGCGAGGGAGCTTTCAGAATTTTGGTCAAGGTCCCCAGGGTGCTACCACAGGCCCTGGAAGACATGTCTTACTGTCTGTAATTTTTACTTGTAAATATAATACATGACTTAGCTAGTTTTTACGGAGAAAAAAAAAAAAATTATTTTTTTTTCTTTTTAAACTAGCTTGTTTTTTTTTCCTAGTTTTTGCTAAAGTTTTTTTTAATTTCTCTATCTTTACTTATATATATATATATATATATATATATATATATATATATATATATATATATATATATATATATGAATTTTTATTTTTATTTTTCCAAATTCTTTTATGGTTTATGAGATAATTTTTTTTTAACATTTTATATTTTATATTTTTGTCTTTTTTATGTATATTTTTATATATGTTTTTTAAAGACAATTATTTCATGTGGATTGAAAATTTAATTAACGATGTATAAATATGTAGAATATCAAAAATGCAAAATATCGAGCTTCTTCTTTGAATATGCAAAACAATAAAAACCTGACTACAAAAAAAATAAAAATAAAAATAAAAACAAGGAAATATGAAGAAGACCGCTTCCAACGTTATTAAATTTACAAAATAATTATTTACATTTGATACATTATAAAATTAAAAGTAAAAAAAAAAAACTTTTAGAAAAAAGGGCATGGTGTAGAATTACCACTTTTTTAAATCAACATCAAAATCACTACCATTCTAAAACGCAATGTACATAAAAAAATTTATAGTGCCAAAAACTATGCTCTAAAAAAAACATGTGTGTTCTGCATCACCCCTTTTCAAAATCGGGTCGCTTTTTTGCTATCTCTACAAAACGGGTAACAGTATCAGTTCCCATTTCAAAGTTTACGTTGTTTTTCCTTCATCATGTGAGTTCCCGTCGAATCGTTAGGAGAACTTTTGGACAAGTTAACCATGTCTGAACCACCATCAACATCCAGGACTATATCATTTGATGCAGCTGCAGCAGAATCTTCTATTGCCTCACCTTCAATGTTTTTGCTACACCCGAGTCACACTTATATGGTGCATCGTCCGTTTAGGTTGGTTACCAATCACTAGCTGGAACCCACTCAGGGGTTGCTTTTGCACCATGGTCAACTCCCATGTACTTGTCCAGAATCCCATCTGGATTTTCTCACATGGAATCTCAACAATTTGATCCTGCATATTAGTATCAATTTGGGAAAACCAGTTATCAAAGACCGATATATCCGTTAAACACTAGACTGCCACCATATGGAGAGTAGTATGCTTACTCACCATTTCCTCCTTTTTCCGGGGGACAACCATATGAGAGTTTTCCACAGTATTCAGGTCAAACCGAAATTAGAGCTAGTGGTTGGCAACCAGTACTGCCAGATCAACCAAGGGTTGTATATCCAACACAACCAATCCAACCTGTGTCCAATATTCCTACTACACCTGTAGTTACAACTATAACATAGACACAAGCTCAAGCTGTTGTATCCCAACTAGTAAAAATTGTTCCCTCTTCCTTGCAACCTCAAGTTTCAAGGCAAGGAGCTCAAGTTTCCCAAATTGTTGTACAACAACCACTTGTTTCTAGTGCTCAACAACAACCTCAGGTTAGTGCACCTTTATCTGGAGTGACCCAGGCACACACTGGTACTATTAATCTGTGACTTGGTCAATCTATCAATACTGGATAGCAACAATCGGTCCAACAACCATGGCTGTCGCAATATCAACGACCTCAATTCCAACAAACCCAACCCCACTTTGGACTTGGTTCACAAGCTCAAACTGGATTTGGTCAATATCAAGCTTACCAAGGATCTGGGCAACAAGGCTTTGCAGGTTATGGACAACCACATTTCCAAACTGGTTATCAAAAACCGCCTTATACTAGTTATGTCCAACAACCTTACCAAGGTTACCAGATGCAGATGCCCTACACTGGTATGCAAAGACCTATGGCTCAAGCAATTCCATCCTATCCTGGGTATGCTCAACCTAGCCTGAATCGACAGTTGCCATTCGTAGCAACATATTTGAACCAACTCACTAATGATCCAATTGCATATGCCCCTTGGTGGCTGGCGATTACACATAAATTTCCATCTGACATTCCAAAGTTCAATGGAAATCCAGGAGAAGACCCATCGAATCACGTAATGACTTTTCATTTATGGTGTTCGTCCAACACCCTGAATGATGATTCGATTAGACTTCGTCTTTTCCAGAGAACGCTTACTGGTCTAGCTACCAAATGGTATATTGAATTACCAAGAGCTTCTTTTGGTAACTTCACCATTCTAGCCACTACCTTTCTAACCCACTTTTAGTTACCTATCAGGTACGAAAATAGAACAAAACTTCTTATGAACTTTAAACATACTACCTCCACTCACATATCAGATCATATTCATGAGTGGCGGCGTCATCGTCGAATGGTTAAGACGTATGTTCCTGATCAACTTTTAGCTGAGTGGTTTATAAAGCCCTTATTGCCATCTATCGTTGAGGATATGGCGAAAGGAGGAGTTGTCACAGAAGAGCAAGTCATTTCTCGTGCCCAATATTTGGATCTAATTTGTATACAATCAGGCACACTCTATGACAAAATTCTTGATGCATCTAGACCAGCTTTCATTGTTCCACCTCCTCCAAAATCGAGTAGGGACTCTCATGCCGGCAACGGCGTGATCAATTCCTCGAGCACACAAACAGCGAGAGGACCATTTGGTCAAGCTCTTGCTATTTCCAGTCAAAATGAAAATTCATCTGAAAACACTCCTACCTCTAGATTAATGTCGTGTCATCTCACAAAGGAAAAAATCCAAAGCAACCAGGAGGCAAGAAAAAGGGGAAGAATAATAAGAAGAAACAGGAGAATTCCACTACTGAAAAATCATCGAAACCCCCACTGCAGCTAGGAAACCTCATTATCCATGTTTGATATGCAATGATGAGAATTTTACAAGAGATTTTCCACATCGATCTGAGGTCTCTAAACTTTTAAAGGCTTCAAATATCTCAGTAGTACTGACAGATCCATTTCCAAACCCAGAAACATATTGGTTGCCACTGATAATGCTTCCACATCCCAAGTGCTTATGCTATCCATCGTAAATAAGAAAAATGATATTTTGGTGTCAATAAGGAATAAAGATTATGGAAATCTGTTAGGTCCCTATACTAGTATTGTAACCCTTTATTGTTATTAGTACAACCCCCTTATTATATTGTTGTGCCCATGTAGTCCCCATATTGTTACTATTGTGCCCCATAGAAGCCCACTATTGTTATTATTGTGCCCTTACATTATTATTGTTATGTCGGCTCTGATTATACTATGACCCCTTAGACTCCTATATATAGAAAGGAGGTCTTGTCATTAGTATCATCTAAGAATTGTTCATTTGTGTAATGTAAAGGAGGTTTCCCCTCGAAGAGGCTTATTTATAAGGCGTTCATCTATCTTTTATATCTTTTTGTGAGCTGGTTTCATAACATTTGGTATCAGAGCTTTGCATTCTAGGGTTTCGCTGCTCCAGACAGTTCATCGTGGCATTTTCACTACAAAGATTTTTTTACGACGTTTCAGAAGCTAAAAAAAAAACATTTGAGATGAAATCACGCTTAACCTCGGGTCCTAATTTTAGAGATTTTTGCGCAATATTTGCGGAGATATGATCTGAGGAAGTTGGTCTTTTTGCAAACTCTTGAATTACATTCCAAACAAGTGACCTTGGGAAAATCCTCATAGCTTTTGTTTTGAGCATCAAATTGAAAATTTGTTAGAAGGTACAGAAAGAGGACGGCGTGTAGTTTTCTGTATATAGTTTTTAGACCCGAAGGTCAAAACAGTGACATGTGGCACTTCATACAAGTTCGCTCTTCTGAAAGGGTATATAAGCAGGTCATCTTGGGAGATTGTGTGTAACTCTTTCTTGAAGAATCTAAATTTGATTAGACGGGTGGCATTGGAAAGAGGACACAGAGGGCTACTGCAGGTCGTAATTTCAGAACTTAAAGATCCGAAAGTGAATAGTTACAGTCATTTCAAGATCGAGCTCCTGAAATCAAGAAAAGGCGATATGAGGAAGTTTTATGGAAAGGATCCAGTAAATTGGATATATAGATGGAGCAATATTTTGATCTACATGGTGTACCATTGTTACAAAAGGCATGTATCGTATCTTCCTAGTTAGAACTGGATCAATTTTTATGGTATAAAGGGCTTTGTTCTCGTAAACAATTTGTTACGTGGTCAATTCTCACAGAGGAAATGATAGCACATTATGAGTATACAAAGAGCAACACCTTCTTTAGAGAAACACCACAACAATTGGAAGAAGAAGGAGAAAAAGGGCTTTGTTACAAAGTGGAAAGAAAAATTATGGCAACAAGGAAGTCCACCCCTCACAACTATAAAGATGGAAGTGTTGCTTCTCCTAGCCTTCCACAACCTACAAGGGTTACACCACAAAAATTGGAAGAAAAAATAGAAAAAGGGCTTTGTTTCAATTGTGATAACAAATACATTAAAGGTCATAAGTGTGCTAAGAAGAAATTACTTTTACATTGATTGTAGAGAGGAGGAAGAAAATGATCAATAAACGTCAAAAGAATAGTATATACACCAGGAACCAACCCCAGAGAAAGAAGAAATGAATCCAACCATATCTTGTAAAGCATCGGAAAGAATTACCACTCCTAAAACTCTCAACATAGAAGGACATATCAAGAAGAAAAAGGTTAAAGAAGTGAAAGATCACATTGAGAAAGAAGAAATGAATCCGACCATATCTTGTAATGCATTGGACGGAATTACCACTCCGCAAACTATTAATATAGAAGGACATATCAAGAAGAAAAATGTTCAAGAATTGAAAGATCACATCGAGTCTCAAGAAATCAATCCGACCATATCTTGTAATGCATTGGAAGAAATTACCACTCCTCAAACTATCAAGATAGAAGGGCATATCAAGAAGAAAAATGTAAGAGTGTTGGTTGATTCAAGCAGTACCCATAATTTTATTGATTGTAAGATAGCCAAAGAATTGAATTGCTTCCTATATCCAGCACCGGAGTGTCAAGCGATGGTTGCAAGTGGAGGAACCATAAATTTCTCTGGAAATTTCCATAATATCAAGCTATCCATGGGAGAATATGTATTGAATAGCCCAATGCTTTCCATTCCATTGGGTGGTGTTGATGTTTTACTAGGAGTCCAATGGCTACAATCTTTGGGTACGATAGCTTTTAATTTCAAGAACTTTTCTTGAATTTTTTTTGGGAAGGAAAGGAAGTTGAATTGAGGGGTATCAAAGGAAAACCTGGAAAGGTAATCAACTCTAACAACATGATAAAGCTTCTAAATAGAGAACAACGGGGTGTAATTTCACAATTATGTTCACTAGAGGATCCAACATCAAAATCATGTATTTCTCCAGAGCCCTAAAATGTTTTGGACAATCATTCCAAGGTATTTAAGACTCCCAAAGGCTTCCCACCTATTTGTGATCATGATCATTCTATTCACTTGATTTAATGAAGTGTTCCTCCAAACATCAGGCTTTACATATATCCATATGCCTAAAGGAGTGGGAACTCATTCAAAAGTTACAGAAGATCCCAGTTCAAATGGTACTGCGAGAACTTGACAAGGAAGGAAAAATCATATTGGAACTTGAAGCAGTCACAAAACCGAGAAATCGAAAGCTACGAAATAGATCAATTTCAGAGTATCTCATCAAGTGGAAGAACTTACCCGTTGAGGATTCCACATGGGAGGACAAGAATTTATACAGAAGCATCAAGAACTACTCAAGCATTGAGGACAACACTTTTCGAAGGAGAGGGGCATGTTAGGTCCCTATACTACTAGTGTAACCCTTTATTGTTATTAGTACAACCCCCTTATTATATTGTTGTACCCATGTAGTCCCATATTGTTACTATTGTGCCCATAGAAGGCCACTATTGTTATTATTGTGCCTTTACATTATTATTGTTATGTTGGCTCTGATTATATTATGACACCTTAGACTCTTATATATAGAAAAGAGGTCTTGTCATTTGTATCATCTAATAATTGTTCATTTGTGTAATGTAAAGGAGGTTGCCCCCTCGAAGAGGCTTATTTCTAAGGCATTCATCTATCTTTTCTATCTTTTTGTGAGCTGGTTTCATAACAAAATCCATCGTCGCCGAATAACTAGGCTACTGATCAACCTAGTACTTTGACTACGACTTCACCAGAAGTTGTTCCGTCGATTATTCCTGAATTAACAATTAAGCCACCAAAGGGAGTTGTACACAAGTCGACATTTAATCCTTGTGCTCAAGTAGCCCAAAATTATAAATATAGTGGAGGATCTAGCTCAATCACCTTCCGCTATGTCGACACTCGAGGTATTGCAAAATTGTCCCTCCCAAAAATAGGCTTTGTTATTAGCGATAAGTGGGATCAATCCTACAGATTCCAATCTTGTGGTATTTAATCATACAAGATATACACCACAATTACCAGCAGAACTAGCTTTCCTTATACAGGTAAAAGCCCTCAACAAAAATGTTCATCGAACCAGGTGGATATTTGTTGCCACCTCCCTATTCCACTTAGACTCTCCAGTCAGTTTCATTTTTTCTTTGTTTATTTTATCATTTACTACTTTTGGCAGTTTTTTTGGTCCTGAACTTCCGGGGCAATTTTGACCCCATAAACGACATTTTTTGGAGGTCTGCTGCACACTCATTACCATAGGTAGGGGCCTATGGAAAAATATGTAGTACTAAGAGATACCTTTTGAACAAGGTATCGTATGCGCCAAACGGAGATAATATGACCAAGTTATAGCCCCAGGAAGTTGGTTGCCCAACTAACCACAAAGGGGCCCACAAAATTTTGGTGTTACATCTCCTCAGGTTACGGTTTGGTTATTTAGTATTTTCTCATGTTTTTAAATAATAAATAGACCCTTTAGCCTCATTGTAACTATTAGCTCTGCTATGCTGCACTGACTTTCTAAGGTCAGAAAGGAGCATGGTCTGCTTGGTTGTGTCCACATTGGTCACTTTTCCCTTTCTTCCTTCACCCCGCTCACCTCTAAACCCTTCCCCCTCCCTAAATAAGCCTTCTAAAATCCGACAAAGTCCCTTTTGGCCCCAGCTCTAAGTGCAAACCCCAAAACACCCATAAAACCCTACCATATGTCTTCGCACATTCGTAACTCGTCACTTCGCATCCCCACCATTGATCACCCCCATCGATCCAACGGCTCCCGTCGCACCCGATAAAGGCGACCCGCTCTACCACTCTCCATCGTGAGATAATCTCCGCTAAGATCTGATGGTCTTCGTATTTATCACGTTGGCAACTTGATTAAGCGACAGCGTGTGATGAGAGCAGTTTTTCTCTCTCATCTGCTGCTACGTGTCGATCATTGAGTGGAATCACTCGGCCCCGGGAATTTACCACTTGGCACCTAAAATCGGTGCGATGAAAACCATTACCGCCGACCAAACCACCCTCACCCATTAAATGCCCGTGCAACTCTGTCGCTCGATGACTGTCCGATCTGTCCGTTGAATATCTAAGAGCCATAATAGACCCCGCTCCCACCTTGACCGATAGCCTCCGCCGAGCCATCTTCGCCGTTCATTTCCCGATCCGACGGTCATTCTTCTTGCTCACCCAGATAATTCACCTACCCATGCATTCCACATCCTTTGACCATTCTATTGCCCGAAGAAGGAGATGACTAGCTCTACCAGCATCAGTCACAATCAAACCCCCAACTACCATATTTAACAAAAAGCATAGCCAAAGGAGGAAAGGACACAGCACGACTCTGTAACTAAATTTATCAGTCATGGACTCCACCAATACAAGCACTCCAACCACCTAAAGGACAGCAGAGCACCTAAATAGATCAGATTCACCTGCTGAAACAAGCAATCTCGTTCAGAGACTCCATCAGGCGGTTAAATTCAGTTGGTGGTCAATTATGACCCCTCCATACCTAAATGGCCAAGTGCCATTGTAACGAAAACTTATAAATATCTAGAAGCAAGATGTAATCAAGGGTTGGCATTTTATGTAAGGTTCAACTTCTAGAGACTATAGACACTTTATCACTTGCACTGTCTCATCTTCCTTTTCAGAAAATACAAGCTTCTTTTGTTGTTAACTACTCACTGTGCATTTTCTTATGTTCTAAGCTTGTGCCTGATACATTGTATTCTTGATCTCTTGATGTTTAGCACTAGATAACTGTCATCTTATCTCTATGTTAGAATATTGAATGCATCACTGAATAGGTTACTCAGGTTTCTTTCTATCTAATGGAGGAGAGTTGTCATGTTGTCTTTGCATTAATAGATTAGATTTGTAGGTTTTTGTACTAGTTGCAGCCACCCATCACATGGTCTTCTTTATCTACTGGTGTGGTTAGTATTCTCCATATTCACCTAATAGCTAAACTGTGAGCATTAGTGGTCTAAAGCCTTGTAGTCTGAGGGTGTTCATGCATGTCTGGAGTGAAACAAAGTAGAAGTGGTTATCTAGCTTGAACCAAACCATCATTCCTTCCATTAAACATTGCAACAATAGTTGAATTTATATGTTACCAAGCATCTCCGAGCTACAACCTAGGAGAGCTTCTTGGAATCCCAACATAATTGGCGTTGCTACTGGGGAGAGGAGATTGAAGCTCAGCTTCCCTGGGAGAACGACATAGATCTAGCTTTGATGATAGATAAAGTTTGGATACATTTTTGGTTGTAATCTTCTATCTGGCAACTCTACTGGAGGTCGAACCTCGTGGCGACTCCACATCACAGTTTTGACTCAGTTTGTGAGGCACACTCGGAGAAATCCTCAGAAATCACCAACTGACCTATTACAGGGAAAATTGTCTATGCAGAACTGCTAATCCCACTAAGGCTGGTAGCTACCTTAGAAACAAACAAAGCAAAACTACTTTTGTTTTCCTTTATGAAAGATAGATGAGAGAAGAATAAAGGAGACCAACCTCTATCTTGCACTTGGTTCCTTGCTCGATTCCTCTCTCTTCCGATAGTATTTTGCTACTTGCTTTCTTGTATACCCAGCTTCACAGAGTATCTGTAGAATCAAAGTAGCATAACACTATACGAGAACATGGATCTATTATCATAAACAATCTAGGATCAGATGTAAATTGACCATACAAATGCACAAAACATAAATTACACAAGAGTATGGAGGAAAACTTGAATAGCTTTATTGATAATCAAGAAAGAGCCAAGAGAGTTACAACCAGTTGTTCTGACCCAGCATCATCATCTCAGCAAGTAAGCCCTTCTTCACCTCATGCAAAGCTTAGATCACCCAACACTATGATGTTGCCTCAAGAAACCAACAACAATTCCTTACAAGATGCAAAATTCCAACCTCTGGATCTCTGGGATGAGGGATCCATATATAGATGTCTGTAAGGGAGATGAGTCAACTTGTGATTTGATTAGTGTCTTCCCTCTGATAGTTCTTGCTTCCACTTGGAGATTGATGATCTCTTACTCATCCTTGGTCGAATTTAGAGAGGCAAGTGTCACAGGAGAAGTTTCTGGAAGATTTCATGCTTCTCCACCTCGCGGATTGACACTGCGATTTGTCTCTTCTTTCCCATCGCACCCCATAGAAGGGATTTTTGAAATGAAACACACCTACTGTGTGTATTTAGGTGAGATGCAACACACTTTGCCTATGGAGAAGGTAAAATGATCCTGTTTTGACCAGTTCTGAGTAGTTTTTCATGGAGAACTTTTGGGAGAAGCTGTAATCAGTTGACCTTGTTCTTTTAGGGGTTGGAACAACACTTTTAGGGACTTATGATCCAGGTGGATATTGGTGGCCACCTGCCAGGTCCACCTGGACCCCCACCATTGTCTTTCTCAGCATTTTCAGTTTCCTTAATTGTAGCACAGTTTACTATTTTTAGCAGTTTTTCGGGTCCTGAACTTCCAGAGCCGTTTTGAGGCCCTAAACGACGTTTTTTTGGAATTCTGGGGCGACCACAGTCTATCATCTCAAATCGGGACAGTCGGTTTCTCAGCACATTTTGGTCCAGTCTCTGGTCAATGCTGGACACCAAACTCATGAAGTCCACAGCCTTCCATCCTCAAACTGATGGCCAGACAGAGGTTGTCAACAGGATGATTGTGCACATTCTGCGCATGTATAACTCAAAGCATCCACGCACATGGGACGAGAGCCTCCCCTATGTTCAGCACAGCTACAACCGAGCTCTTCACAGCTCCACTGGCCATAGCCCTTTTCAGGTGGGTTTAGGATTCCAGCCACTATGCCCCATTGATGTGGCCATGCCACTTGCAGCTACTCACATGAATTCAGCTCATGTCCAGTCCGAAACAGATAAGGCCACCAGCTTCATTGAGCGCATCCAACATATTCGCCAGCAGGTCCATGACATTCTTGAGAAATCAAATGCCAAGTACAAGCAGCGACATGATCAACACCGGGTGCCACACAAGTTTCAGGTGGGCGACAAAGTCTGGTTGCATTTGCAAAAGGAACGCCTTACTGGAGCCTATCGGAAATTGAGACCACTTCGATATGGTCCTTACACCATTACTAAGGCTATGGGAGACAATGCATTTGAGCTCAGCATTCCCCCATTCCTTGGCCTGCACCCAGTGTTCAATGTGGACCGCCTTCGGCCATACTTTCCACCATTGCTAGACACATCCGACATTGCAGAACAGCTCAAACCCACAGAATTAAATCCCGATTGCATGGAACAAGCTGCAACTGATCGGATCATGGACACACAGATCAAGAACACTCGCCAACAGCATATCCAACTGTATCGAGTTGTCAAAGCAGACCAACTCCTTCAGCAGGGCAAGTGGCTCACCAAGGAACAAGTTCAGCAGAGGTTTCCTCATCTCATGGAGGAGCTCAACGCAATGGGGACCATTGCTTCCTAAGGGGGGAGGAATGATCCAGGTGGATATTGGTGGCCACCTGCCAGGTCCACCTGGACCCCCACCATTGTCTTTCTCAGCATTTTCAGTTTCCTTAATTGTAGCACAGTTTACTATTTTTAGCAGTTTTTCGGGTCCTGAACTTCCGGAGCCGTTTTGAGGCCCTAAACGACGTTTTTTTGGAATTATGGGGCGACTGAGCCCTATGTTGCCTCCTAAAGTGGTAGTACTCGAATAGATCTTTCTAACGAGCTATCGTACGCGTCAAACGGAGATCGTATGCCAAAGTTACGACCCTGGGAAATTGATGTACCAATTTACCCAAACGGGGCCCACAATTTGGCGTTTCATCTTCTAGGGTTAGGTTTCGGTATGTGAAGGGTTT
The DNA here is from genome assembly GCA_031772625.1 of Pinus tabuliformis. Taxonomy (NCBI): domain Eukaryota; kingdom Viridiplantae; phylum Streptophyta; class Pinopsida; order Pinales; family Pinaceae; genus Pinus; species Pinus tabuliformis. The sequence continues at coordinate 176,010,395 of CM062806.1, forward strand.
TCCATTGTTTCTCAACAATAAATAGGCCTTCGAGCCTCATTGTAATACAGTTCAGAACAGTTCAGAGGCATGTAGCCATCACATCTCTTCTCAGAGATAAGCTACCATCGCCCTAGCTAGTTTATTGCCATTTCTGTTTGTAAGCATATGTCAGTATTTTCCATTAATGAAATGAAGTATTATTTCCGCTGCATCTTTGTGTATATGGTTATCTCTGTAATTTGTTGCGTTCCTGTTTAAATATGGATCAGTGGTATCAGAGCGGTCTCCTTTTTCTCTGTTTTTCTTTGCATGTCCCCAACAAGGTCGGGATATAAGGAGTTAGGGCTTGAACTGGTTGAACCTTTGCAAGACCAGCCTCGCAAATCCCGACGGCCTCCCATGGCGGACGAGAAGAAAGACGAGGGGGCAGGAGATCCCATCAAAATCTTGCTCGAAGAAGCGCTCGAGCGACAACGGAACGCGATGATGGACAGCTTTGCGCAGATCCTTCAGCGGCTACCCAGAAGCGGCGCATCGGCTTCCAGCAGCTCCTCTGGAAACGCCACACCCTTTAAGGTACAAGTTAATTTTGAAATCCCCATATTCGAGGGTCAGATAGACGCCGATGCCGTAGATAAATGGTTAAATCTGCTAGAGGGTTATTTTTCTGTTCATGAATTTTCGAGTCGGGAAAAGATTGTTTTTTCTCTTCTCAAAGCAGCCCCCCACGTCAAGGACTGGTGGGAAACCTACTGCGAGCAGAAGGATGAAAGTACTGGCTCACTATTTTCAGCCGCACCCACCTGGGATTCGTTCCGGGATGCCATCAAGGAGCAGTACTACCCTGTCGGAAGCTATGAGGATGAATACATAAAGTGGACCACGCTGCGGCAGGGAAGGGACCAAGATGTGCCGGAGTTCACCAATCTTTTCCATACCCTTCGCACAAAGTTGGGTATCAAGGATTCGGAGCAACATTTGATACTCAAATACCGTGGCTGCCTGCACAAGTACATCCAAGAAGAAATACAGTTCCTAAACATCCCCTCGCTTGGCGCAGCATACCGGTATGCCGTCAAAGTCGAGCAGAAGTTTAAACAAAATAAGCGAGACTTTGGATCTGCGAATCCAAAGCAGGGGAAAGGTGCCCCTAAACCACAGAACAAAGGACAAAGCCAAGGCGGGACAGCCCAAGACAACCAGCTGAAGCTGCAAGCAAAGAGCAACGCCGCGAAGCCGAGAAAGGACACTGGAAAATGGTGCGAGTTCCATAAGAGCTCCACTCACAACACAAGTGAGTGTCGGGCCAAACAGTCACTGGTGGCTGAGCTAAAGGTTTCAGAATCAGATGCATGTTCCGACTCTGAGTCAGAACCCGATAAGGGGTATGAAAAAGGGAAGCAGATCATTGATGCGGATCCCAGCGCCACTGTTGCTACCGCAAAGATCCAGAAAAATGAACCCGAAGATCCAGAGGAGGAGGAGCGTCTCTTCCACTCCCAGATGTGGGTCAAGGGCTCCCCGATACAGTGCATTGTTGATAGCGGGAGTCAAAAGAACCTCATTTCGGCAGAGGTCGTGAAGCGGTTGGGCTTACCGACCACAGCACATCCACAACCATACACCATTGGGTGGCTTTACCAAGGGCGAGATCTTCGCGTGAGCCAGCAGTGTCGCCTTCCATACAACATCAAGCCCTTCACGGATGAGGTATTGTGTGACATTGCTCCCCTTGAAGTTTGTGATGTATTACTAGGACAACCATACTTGTGGAAGCGACATGCTGTGTATGAATCAAGGCCCCGTGCTGTTATTATTACATTGGGAAATAAGCTGTTCAGGATACCAGAGGTACCACCACCTGCCGCCATCTCTTTGATTACTGCAAAACAATGCAGTAAGATCATTTCCAAAACCAGGAAATTTGTTTTCCTGATGATACGCCCTCAAGGGAAGAAGAAGACAGTGGCCGCGGCCTCCAAACGAGGTCCCTCTGCACGGCAGCTACAAATGGACAAGATTGTGGAGGAGTACAAAGACATCTTCACCTCCCCGGCAGGGGTTCCTCTGCACTGTCAAGTCAAGCACTCCATTGATCTGACCCCAGGTGCGCCGCTACCCAATGGACCAATTTATCGGCGCTCCGTTCTGGAGAACAATGAAATCAAGAGGCAGATTCAGGAGCTCCTACAGAAAGGTCACATCCGTCCGAGTTCTTCGCCCTGTGGGAGCCCGATAGTGTTGGTACAGAAGAAGGATGGGACGTGGAGACTCTGTATTGACTATCGGGCGCTGAACAAGATCACTGTCCGTAATAGGTACCCGATCCCGCGGATTGATGACCTCCTAGGCCAACTAAAGGGGGCGAAATATTTCAGCAAGATCGATCTGAAGTCAGGATATCACCAGGTACCAATTGAACCCTCAGATGTGTGGAAGACTGCCTTCAAATCCAAGGAGGGCCTCTTCGAATGGTTGGTCATGCCTTTCGGATTGACAAATGCTCCTGCAACCTTTATGAGGCTAATGGATGACATCTTGCGGCCATTCACCAACTCCTTTGTAGTAGTATACTTGGATGACATTCTGATCTTCAGCCAGAGTTGGGAAGAGCACCTCCACCACATCCGACAGGTTCTCCAAACACTGCGGCAACACAAGCTATGTGCCAATTTGGAGAAATGCACTTTTGGCATGACCGAGGTCCAATATCTGGGATACATCATTGATGAATAGGGGGTGCATGTCGATCCAGCCAAGGTCCAAGTCATTCGGGATTGGCCCTCTCCAACCACTCTAACAGAGCTCCGCAGCTTTCTAGGTCTTGCCAACTTCTACCGCAGGTTTGTGTTGGGATTTTCTCATATTTCTTGGCCCTTGAGTCAAGTCACCAAGGGTGGGGCGAAAGCAAAATTCTTTTGGTCTGAATCTCAACAGAATGCATTCAGGGAGTTGAAGGATCGCCTCTGCACGGCACCAGTGCTCGCGTTACCAGATTTACAACAACCATTTGAGGTCGAGACAGATGCCTCTGACTATGCTATTGGGGCAGTCCTTACTCAACATGGACATCCAGTGGCATATCACAGTGAAACACTTTCAGACACAGTCCGGAAGTACCCCACTTATGATAAAGAGATGTATTCCATTGTACAGGCCTGCCGACAATGGAAGCATCACATTTTGGGGAAGGAAACGGTCATCCACACAGACCACCGACCTCTGCAATTCATACAGACCCAAGGGAAATTGCAGAATGATCGCCATCAGAAGTGGTCTACATACCTGCAACAGTTTCACTTGAATATCAAGTATAAAAAGGGCAGCACCAATAATGTTGCAGATTGCCTCAGTCGACCACCGATCATGGTGCTAACCACCGTGCTCAACTCTTGCGGGCACGAGACTTCTGATTGGCCACTTCTCTACAAAAGCGACCCAGAATTCGGCCACACATACCAGACACTCTTGGAGGGTCGGCAGGTTGCAGATTTTCACCTCCAGGATGCCCTATTATGCCACCTCGGTCACCTTTGTGTTCCTTCAAGTGAGCGTGCCAAGATGATTTGGGAAGCACACTGCAGTCGGGCTGCTGGGCATTTCGGGGTCGAGAAAACAGTGGCAGTACTGCAAAACTATTTCTATTGGCCGAATCTTCGACAGGATGTTGGGAAGTACATCCGATCATGTACTGCCTCTGCCATTGCCAAACCGACCATTAAGAAGCAAGGCCTCTATACCCCGTTGCCTACCCCTAGTCGACCTTGGGAATCCATCTCCATGGATTACATGTCAGGCCTTCCTTCCACTAAGCATGGAAATGACTGTGTTTTTGTGGTCGTCGACAGGTTCTCAAAGATGGCCATTATGATGGCCTGCAAGAAGAATATCACAGCAGAAGCCACTGCTAAACTCTTCTTTGAACGAGTGTGGGTGCACTTTGGGATCCCACAGTCTATCATCTCAGATCGGGACAGTCGGTTTCTCAGCACATTTTGGTCCAGTCTCTGGTCAATGCTGGACACCAAACTCACGAAGTCCACAGCCTTCCATCCTCAAACTGATGGCCAGACAGAGGTTGTCAACAGGATGATTGTGCACATTCTGCGCATGTATAACTCAAAGCATACACGCACATGGGACGAGAGCCTCCCCTATGTTCAGCACAGCTACAACCGAGCTCTTCACAGCTCCACTGGCCATAGCCCTTTTCAGGTGGGTTTAGGATTCCAGCCACTATGCCCCATTGATGTGGCCATGCCACTTGCAGCTACTCACATGAATTCAGCTCATGTCCAGTCCGAAACAGATAAGGCCACCAGCTTCATTGAGCGCATCCAACATATTCGCCAGCAGGTCCATGACATTCTTGAGAAATCAAATGCCAAGTACAAGCAGCGACATGATCAACACCGGGTGCCACACAAGTTTCAGGTGGGCAACAAAGTCTGGTTGCATTTGCAAAAGGAACGCCTTACTGGAGCCTATCGGAAATTGAGACCACTTCGATATGGTCCTTACACCATTACTAAGGCTATGGGAGACAATGCATTTGAGCTCAGCATTCCCCCATTCCTTGGCCTGCACCCAGTGTTCAATGTGGACCGCCTTCGGCCATACTTTCCACCATTGCTAGACACATCCGACATTGCAGAACAGCTCAAACCCACAGAATTAAATCCCGATTGCATGGAACAAGCTGCAACTGATCGGATCATGGACACACAGATCAAGAACACTCGCCAACAGCATATCCAACTGTATCGAGTTGTCAAAGCAGGCCAACTCCTTCAGCAGGGCAAGTGGCTCACCAGGGAACAAGTTCAGCAGAGGTTTCCTCATCTCATGGAGGAGCTCAACGCAATGGGGACCATTGCTTCCTAAGGGGGGAGGAATGATCCAGGTGGATATTGATGGCCACCTGCCAGGTCCACCTGGACCCCCACCATTGTCTTTCTCAGCATTTTCAGTTTCCTTAATTGTAGCACAGTTTACTATTTTTAGCAGTTTTTCGGGTCCTGAACTTCCGGAGCCGTTTTGAGGCCCTAAACGACGTTTTTTTGGAATTCTGGGGCGACCGAGCCCTATGTTGCCTCCCAAAGTGGTAGTACTCGAATAGATCTTTCTAACGAGCTATCGTACGCGTCAAACGGAGATCGTATGCCAAAGTTACGACCCCGGGAAATTGATGTACCAATTTACCCAAACGGGGCCCACAATTTGGCGTTTCATCTTCTAGGGTTAGGTTTCGGTATGTGAAGGGTTTTCCATTGTTTCTCAACAATAAATAGGCCTTCGAGCCTCATTGTAATACAGTTCAGAACAGTTCAGAGGCATGTAGCCATCACATCTCTTCTCAGAGATAAGCTACCATCGCCCTAGCTAGTTTATTGCCATTTCTGTTTGTAAGCATATGTCAGTATTTTCCATTAATGAAATGAAGTATTATTTCCGCTGCATCTTTGTGTATATGGTTATCTCTGTAATTTGTTGCGTTCCTGTTTAAATCTGGATCAACTTAGGAGCCCTTGGTTTATGGACATTTTATGCTTGGGGTTGTAGTGCCCAAAAATGTCTATAACAGTTGCCACCTAAAGCATGAGGTCGTTAATCTTTTTGATGTCGGGTGAAATTCTTTATCGTGAGGATCCGAAGTTCTTTCAAGCTGGAAGGAGACCTGTAATAAGATACAATACAACACATTATCTTCATAATTTTTTCATGATCTAGCTAAGGCGGGCATTCCCATGCTCAACTTTATAAATTCATTTTTATGTACATAGGATAGACAATCGTCTGAGTGTAGACTGATGATTCTGGAGGAGCCATCATCCCATAGATTGGATGATTATCTGTGCAACAATGATGTACATTTGATGTCTTTATTTTCCTGAATATATATTACAGCCCGGATGGATGAAACTAGATCCGGGGTCTTCAATCTCATCTGATCTTCACTAAAAGTACAAGTCGATCCATGCGAGAGATGTTCTAGAGTTGAACATGGAAAGAGATCACCTGATTACCAGCCAATGATGTAAGTTGTTAACAAGCGCGAGAGGAATCACTGATAATGATAATGATCTTCAAGGTATTGTAGTACAATTCACGTGGTATGAATAAAGGACTTGGCGTCGAACACCACGCAAAATCTTTCGGTCGAAGGTCATTGATGTAAACCTGTCGCCGGAAGTGAGAACTTGCCATTGAGGCATGCAAGCTTCAAAGTACTGAAATGGGTGCTCCTAGATCGACTTCTTGGATAATGAGTTGATGTCGACAAGAAGCGATCTGTCATAGGAGAGCCTTAATGAATCCCACATCAATGACACGGAACGGAGCAAATGATTTTAATGGAGGTGCAAACGATCTGGTGATATAAGGTTCAGGGTGGCAGTCATGAAAGAATGGAGCGTAACTGTATTGCAGCAGGTGAGACACAGGTGAATTCTCTGAGTGACTTCTCTTGAACATATCGGCGACACTGACATGATGGATTGGTAGCATTAACCCCAAAAGTGGATGGTGTGATGTGACCATGGTGATGTGACCAGTGAATGAAACAACCCAACCCGATTTGGATGCGAGGTCAAAGTGTCATGTTCAAGAGCGACTTGCTACCAACAAAGTTTCTTCAAGTTTTCTTCCAATTTTTCCCCAGTCATTGCTGACCAATACCTATTTATTTTTGTCAAGCTTGAGGAGGATAACATATGCTTGTTCTATAATTTTCCCTTAGGGCAAACCCATCGCTATGTTTTAATGAGCCTAGCGATAGTGAAACTCGTTCTTGTCTGCCATGAACAAGTTTGTCGCTATTAGGTTTTAACGAGTTTAACGACAAAGATAACTCGGTCCTTTTCAATCTTAGAGAGTCTGAAAAGGGATGTAAAGGAAACTCCAAAAATCTTTTTTCGTCATCTAATCCCTTAGGTCCGAAAAAGTATAAAACAATACAAAAGGGATGAATTTCCGGTACTTTTAATGAGCCGAACAAAACAGGCACTCGATCGTTTTGTGTAATAATCGCTCAGGTCCAAAAAGATTAAAATCTAGAGGATGGATAGCACTTCCGGTCCCTTTAATGAGCTGGAGAGGCCAATGGCTCGACAATCTTTTCATATTTTACGAGTCAGTTGAAAAGATCTTAAAGGAGACTCGTCTTTGAGGAACGAGTGATAAATTCGGGTAGCAGCTGATTCCAGGTAAGGTTTGGAATTTCCCAATCACGACATTGTTACAAGGATGGCCAACAGGATCACTCTTCGCAACTGTTCCTCAAAAGGGGTAAACAATCAAATGGAGGTGAATGATCGGCCAATACAAAGTGGAGGTGATGATGAGAACATGAGCAAGGCTTTAAAGGCTGAAGTACTACATTCACGATGGTTATTTACCGGAAATTGGTTCATTTTTTATTGAGCTTAAACGCTGGGGGAAACATTTGCTCATTGCTTATGTTTATTTTTTAACGAGCATGAAGTCCGCGTTAAAACTGATTGATATATCTAGTCGTATAATAAGGATGTCTCATATATAAAAATGACAATTTTTCAAATCTTTGCCCCACATCCTTTCTTTATGCAAGTTAGGAAACGACCAATCCTACGAGTTTAAAGGGTTAGAGGACCTACAAATTTAAAAAAATAAATGGTCGCTCTTCGCTTGCACGCCAAAAGGTTTGCATGCCCCCAGGTATAAAATAGAGTTTCAAGGTCACCTCTCAATCTACCGACAAAACATTTGTTTCATCGGGAAAGGCCTACCTCTTTTAGGTTACCAAAGATTTTTCTATCTGCACCGCAAACAAAACACTTCTTCGGCGATGCCTACCGAAATAGACAAAGGCGAGAGGTGCAGACGCCTCCACCCACATAACTTTGACAAGGGAATCTTATTCCAGTCTAACCCCCTTTTCCAATCACGAACGGGAGTGTCAGACTAGTCATATATCTCTCACAGAAACCTATCCTATACCTGAAGTTTTCCTGCCGAAGCAGACCAGGGTGCATGCCCCCTGGGTTTCAGTGATGTCCCCCGAATTACTCGCGCTTATCAGGTGGACAGATCGGGGTTTGATGAGACATTCATTGCGTGAAAAGACCATTCAGGGATGGTATATGACTATTTTCCATGTGTGAACTGGGAAATGGAAGCTGGTCTACGAGCTTGACCACTCTCCTTCGTGCAGAAAACACATTACTCTAAAGAGTGATGAGACAATGGCTCCCATGCAATAAATATAGTCTCGTCCAAGGAGTAGATTATAATCCAGGGGTCCTTGGACTACCATTACATTCATTTGAACGGTTTTCCCTCTCAATGTTATGGGCACATTGCGAAGGATCCCTAACAATCGACTGGTTCCTTTGTCAAAGCCTATTATATTTCTCATCTCAGGCAAAAGCAATGACGAACCAAGCGCTTTCCAATCAGTCGAGGAAAGGATACTCACAGAAGGCCCTTCATCTATGATGGTACCGGCCATAACCATTCTATATATTTGAGCAATGATTTAGAATGGTACACTAGCCAGTAAACGGGGTCTGCCTAGTTGATTCCAGTCGAAGGAGACAACCAGGTTGCTTGGAGGTGGGACTGAATAGACGGCCGGGTACAACTCTGACGAACTTCCTTCCTGCAGTAAAGGAATGGGTAAATTTCCCCCATGTTCATCGGAGTCTGTGTTTACGAAAAGAATTTGGACGGTGTCATCCTCGTTCTCTTTGGTGACTATATCATCTGAATATGGAACCTCCGAAGGCAAGACTGGGTCAGCTGCCGCCTCGACCTTTTGACTTTCATCTGGTATGGGTTCAAATGGTTTATCTTCAATGATAGACGCTTCAGCCGACCACCTTGGCGGGTCAACTGGATTTTTAACTAGTGACGGACTCGGCAAGAGTTTTTTTTATATCCAGGAGGAAGTCGTAACGGTGAAACCGGACGATCGTCCAAAACTCTTTTAGCCTAATCTAAGAAGGGACAACAGTGGACGGCGTGATCGCCTTCACACAGTTTACAAGGAAATTTTCACTTTCCTTTTTGTCCAGGGGCTTCACTTTCACTAGTCGACAGTGTGTTTTCAACATGATCATCAAAGGTTGACGACATTGGGTTGTGCAAACGAGGATACCATTCCCTTAAGATCCGAGGGATGCATGGACATTCTCTATGATAGTGGTCTCCTTTGCAAATGACACACGGCGATTTAGGCCTGGTCGGTGCAGTGTGTGGATTTTCGCTAGACGACGCTTGGTTGCCCCTTTTCGCCTTTGGCTCCTTCTTCTTCTTCTCTTTCTTATTCTTTTCCTTCTTCTTCTCAGGTACTTTATTTTCGGCTTCACCAGCCTTATCAAGTGAAGAGGAAGGAGGGGAGGAAGAATTGGATGAAGTAGAGGGTTGGGGGGTAACTCTGGAGTTGTCTAGTTGTTGACTCGATTGTTCAGGAATTGTGGTGTTCTGAATGACAGAGGTTGAGAAAATCCATATGGGAAAGCCAATTGTCAATCCTGGAAATGACAATGTGGCCATATGGGGTGCACCAACATCTCCCCAGGAGGAGAAGGGACTAGGATTTCCTCCAAGGGGAACTCCTTGGTTGGTGGACTCCATTCTCTCAACCTAAGACCAATGTAGGAAAGGTGATGATTATTCCATTTAAAATAAATTTTAGACGCTTTGACACAACTTGTTTTTTCAATTTTAAAGAGTCGAGAAAAAACAAAAGATGACTCTAGTCGCCTTTGATTTTTAATGAGCCTGAAGTGACAAGTGCTCAGATGGACCTTTTCCGTTAAGGATTATGAAAAGGAACGAAAGGGATTGCTCTGGAAATCTAGGCAGAGGTATTACCAAACCAATCACAAAACTACAGAATACTTTTTATGGTATGGCAGTCAATCTTCCTGAATGCTGTGTTCAGTGCATTGTGATCAATAGGGTGGCAGACACGGCTTCCTATGGATAAAGGATTAAGCCTACTGTGGTCTCCCAAAATATACTCAACGGTACGTGGGAGCACAAGTCCGTACTGGCACTTATCGTCTCAAAGTGGAGGAATCACCCAACCAATAGTGAGAACGATAGTTACCAGGCTTTATGACGCTGGAATACGTCTCTAGCCTAGACTTTTAGATGTTGTGTGTTAGGTTCCAAAGCGTTGTTAGATTCATTAAATTTATTTTATAGTTGATCTTGCTTAAGAAATTTTCCTTTCAAGTTCACCACGTGACGTAGATATACAATTCCTAAAATGCAATCTAAGATGATAAACAGTCGTTTTATCTTCTTTGTGCAATGAAAATCCTAGCTACTAAGGAAAGAGAGATGGCGTTCTTTCAATAAAGAGCAAAGAGCACACACTATATGCATTGTTCTAAATCAAACCAATCAAATAGTCTAAATGCAAATGCACATGCATGTATTTGTTTTCAGCCTTCTTAATATGTGAATGATAAAAAGAAAGCTATTGCGCAAATCTAAATTATTTTTCAAAGAAAAAATTACTAACAATTTTCTTTTCAAAATAAAAATGAAGACAGTGAAAACACTTTGCGATTTGGAAATGAAAACTTGCTTTCGACACTAGAAAAACTACTAATTCAGATCGAATACAATAGTAACAGGGTAATTGACTATCAAGAACAATCAGATTCTCTTCTATGACTGAAAACGACACTTGCGACACTTTTAAATCAAGAAATGACAGTACAATTACGTTACTTCTTTGTAAAGGAGAACTGAAAATGACTCAAAAAATTAATAAAAACATTTATAGTTCTTTGCACAATGGAGGCGGAATAAAAGCAAGGAAAGGGGTTTCAAACAGAGGTATGCTGACTACAGGCAGCAAAACTCTTGAATAGATCTGAAAAGAGTGAACACAGAAACCAAAATTTAGGAACAATGCCTAGTCTGATTAGCGCACCTATAACACAGTGAAACTGAAATGCAACGCACCTACTACACTTGGGAAGTGCACTGAATTTGAGATTCACATATCAAACAGTGCACTGGACCAGGGATGAGACTTTGATTAGGTTCTGGGTCATAGTTTGCAGTTCAGTTCAGGATTTTGGCAGAGCAAGTGGTAATCAGTAAATCAATCACAGGGGTAGATCTAAGGAGGTTACTAGAGCCACCACGAGGGCAATTAGAGAGCTTGTAAATCAATTGTTTAAATCATAAACAAAACCCAGAGATTGACTGAAGCAGCGTTGATCTCCTTTGCATTTGCATAGAAAATACAGTGTGAAGGCTAGCTGGCTTGACTTCAGGCTCCGTCTATAAGTTTATAAATTAAACAAATGTAGATGAACAAACAATCTACTCGCTCCCCAGTGGGGTCGCCATTTTGTTACAGGGAAAAGTGTCTATGTAGAACTGCTAATCCCACTAAGGCTGGTAGCTACCTTAGAAATTAACAAAGTAAAACTACTTTCGTTTTCCTTTATGAAAGATAGATGAGAGAATAACAAAGGAGACCAACCTCTGTCTTGCGCTTGGTTCCTTGCTCGATTCCTCTCTCTTCCGATAGTATTTTGCTACTTGCTTTCTTGTATACCCAGCCTCACAGAGTATCTGTAGAATCAAAGTAGCATAACACTATACGAGAACATGGATCTATTATCATAAACAATCTAGGATCAGATGTAAATTGACCATACAAATGCACAAAACATAAATTACACAAGAGTATGGAGGAAAACTTGAATAGCTTTATTGATAATAAAGAAAGAGCCAAGAAAGTTACAACGAGTTGTTCTGACCCAGCATCATCCTCTCAGCAAATAAGCCCTTCTTCACCTCATGCAAATGTTGCCTCAAGAAACCAACAGCAATTCCTTACAAGATGCAAAATTCTAGCCTCTGGATATCTGGGATGAGGGATCCATATATAGATGTCTGTAAGGGAGATGAGTCAGCTTGTGATTTGATTAGTGTCTTCCCTATGATAGTTCTTGCTTCCACTTGGAGATTGATGATCTCTTACTAATCCTTGGTCGAATTCAGAGAGGCAAGTGTCACAGGATAAGTTTCTGGAAGATTCCATGCTTCTCCACCTTGCGGGTTGACACTGCGATTTGTCTCTTCTTGCCCATCACACCCCATAGAAGGGCTTTTTGAAATGCAATGAACCTACTATGTGTATTTAGGTGAGATGCAACGCGCTTTGCCTATGGAGCAGGTGAAATGATCCTGTTTTGACTAGTTCTGAGTAGTTTTTCATGGAGAACTTCTAGGAGAAGCTGTAATCAGTTGACCTCGTTCTTTTAGGGGTTGGAACAAAACTTTTAGGGACTTAGGAGCCCTTGGTTTATGGACATTTTATGCTTGGGGTTGTTGTTATATACCTAGGGGGGATAATATGGGGTACCAAGGGAGGTACCCAAGGTAATAATGTAATAATGGGATGGGCCATAGCAATAAATAAGGTGGTTAACCCATGTCATGTAAGGGACCACAAGTAGTTAATAATAATGTAAAGGGCCCATGGTATTAGTTGATGGTATGAGGAAACCATGGTAATGATGCATGGTATTGTATGTATGAGGCCTATATAGAGGCTAGAGACTCCACATGGAGGGATATGAAGAGAAATATTCTTGTATGAACAGGCATATGCTTGTGGAGTATCCTCCTTCCTTAAGGAGTGAATGTATGGTGTTACCCTACCATAAGGGTTTGATCAATAAAGAATCATTTCATCTTATTTCTGGGTTATTTGCATTATCTTATATTTTCGTATCAGATCTATAATATTCTTGGGTTAGATCTACAACAATTGGTATCAGAGCACTTTCTTGGGCAAACTGTGGAGATTTTTTTTTTTTTTTTTGCAAGGTTTCGGGGGCGGCGAGTTTGCAGATCAGATCTGTAAGTTTTGGTGCAAGATCTGTAAATTCTAATTGCAGATCTGTATTCCTTGTGAGAAAATACCCAAATTCAAAAAAAAAAATCAGTTGAATCGGAGTCCAGATGAAGGAGATATCGCTGATCTAAAAATCAGTAGGGTTGCAGACAATTTTCAGGGCAGCGAGTTTGCGGCGCAGATCTAGAAGCCCTGGTGCAAGATCTGCAAAATCTAATTGTAGATCTATATTCCTTGGGAAAAAACACCCGATTTCAAAAAAAAAAATTGGTCGAATCGGAGTCCAGATGAGGGAGATATCACTGATTTAAAATCAACTCTTTTTGCAGACATTTTGGGTGACGGCGCGAGAGTAGCAGAGCAGATCTGGAATTCTATTGCCTGGATCAGGATTTTTATCACATGGGCAGATGCAGAATGATTGTTCCATTTCTAAAAATAGGTTATAATAGGGATTCTGAGCAATATTGACGGATCTGTGACCATTTCAATTTTTCGCCAATATTTTTGTGATGGCGGGCCTAGATCACTTTGAACAGGAAGAATCTTTTTTGGGTCGTCTCACTAAGCTCCGACAGACTGGTACAGTGGAGGAATATATTACCGCTTTTGAAGCCTTAGCCTTCCACACTAGGGGTCTCACAGATACATTCTTCAAGGACTGTTTTATCATCGGTCTTAAAGAAGCCATCAAAGCTCAAGTTCTACTTCACCACCCTTCCACGTGGGCGGAGGCTTGCCAGTTAGCTCGTCAGGTCACATTGCCAAGCAAATATTTTATTTTTACAGAAAATAAGGAAACTATGGAACCTAAAGGGTTACTTCCTACTGGTATATCCTTATTGCAGATTCATGGATTGATTCAGAAAGAGAAGATCATTGTTTCTATCAATCCTAGTTGTAAACATAATTTTATTAGTGTTAATTTGGAAAAAAATTGCAAGTACCAGCAAAACAAATTGAACATACACAGGTTGATGATAAGAATGTTCAAATCTATAAGGATTTGAAGCTTTCTATGGATAAGTATGTGTTTCATGGTGATTTTTATGCTTCAGATACGAATAACATGGATGTTGTTTTGGGATACCCTTGGATGGAATTAGTGGGTACTACCAATATCAATGTGCAGAAGAAATTCCTGAAGCTCTGGTATAAAAAGAAGAAAATTACATTACAGGATATTTCCATTAATAAGCAGGTAGAGTCCAAGGAGGCTGAAGTAGAAGATGTTCAAGGGATTGACACATCAGATGATGAGCCTTTGATGATCAACAATCAAACACAAACAGAGGCTGCAGAAGAAAAGGTTACAGGTGATGATACATCAGACGAGCGCTCAGTGGTTGAAGTCATATTGAAAAAGAAGACACCACAACAGGCACCACAGCAGGGTGAAGTAAAGAAACAACCATCGTGAGTTAAAACTTCAACATATCATCACCCACATCACCCAGCGAGACAACCATCAAGATGGAAACCAAGTCGTCACATGACGGATCGTGAAGAGAGAAGATCCACCCACTGCACATCAACACAGAAGAGCTGCCACGGTCAACTTCCATCTCAAGCGAGCGAGGCACCAGCGAGATCGAGGGTTCACCTTTCTCTTGGATGGCTAGATGCACGTGCATGGTATCAGTGGACTACTCTTTTGAGTAGATCTTATTATTTGTGTTCTTCCCATGTTTCGAGGACGAAACATGCTTAGGGGGGTGGAATGTTATATACCTAGGGGGGATAATATGGGGTACCATGGGAGGTACCCAAGGTAATAATGTAATAATGGGATGGGCCATAGTAATAAATAAGGTGGTTAACCCATGTCATGTAAGGGACCACAAGTAGTTAATAATAATGTAAAGGGCCCATGGTATTAGTTGATGGTATGAGGAAACCATGGTAATGATGCATGGTATTGTATGTATGAGGCCTATATAGAGGCTAGAGACTCCACATGGAGGGATATGAAGAGAAGTATTCTTGTATGAACAGGCATATGGCTTGTGGAGTATTCTCCTTCCTTAAGGAGTGAATGTATGGTGTTGCCCTACCATAAGGGTTTGATCAATAAAGAATCATTTCATCTTATTTCTGGGTTATTTGCATTATCTTATATTTTCATATCATATCTATAATATTCTTGGGTTAGATCTACAACAATTGGTATCAGAGCACTTTCTTGGGCAAACCGTGGAGATTTTTTTTTTTTATTTTTTGCAAAGTTTCGGGGGCGGCGAGTTTGCAGATCAGATCTGTAAGTTTTGGTGCAATATCTGTAAATTCTAATTGTAGATCTATATTCCTTGTGAAAGAATACCCAAATTCAAAAAAAAAAATCAGTTGAATCGGAGTCCGGATGAAGGAGATATCGCTGATCTAAAAATCAGTAGGGTTGCAGACAATTTTCAGGGCAGCGAGTTTGCGGCGCAGATCTAGAAGCCCTGGTGCAAGATCTGCAAAATCTAATTGTAGATCTGTATTCTTTGGGAAAAAACACCCGATTTCAAAAAAAAATATTGGTCGAATCGGAGTTCGGATGAGGGAGATATCACTGATTTAAAATCAACTCTTTTTGCAAACATTTTGGGTGACGGCGGGAGAGTAGCAGAGCAGATCTGGAATTCTAGTGCTTGGATCAGGATTTTTATCACATGGGAAGATGCAGAATGATTGTTCCATTTCTAAAAACAAGTTATAATAGGGATTCTGAGCAATATTGACGGATCTGTGACCATTTCAATTTTCGCCAATATTTTTGTGATGGCGGGCCTAGATCGCTTTGAACAGGAAGAATCTTTTTTGGGTCGTCTCACTAAGCTCCAACAGAATGGTACAGTGGAGGAATATATTACCGTTTTTGAAGCCTTAGCCTTCCGCACTAGGGGTCTCACAGATACATTCTTCAAGGACTGTTTTATCATCGGTCTTAAAGAAGCCATCAAAGCTCAAGTTCTACTTCACCACCCTTCCACGTGGGCGGAGGCTTGCCAGTTAGCTCGTCAGGTCACATTGCCTAGAAAACATTTTATTTTTACAGAAAAGAAGGAAACTATGGAACCTAAAGGGTTACTTCCTACTGGTATATCCTTATTGCAGATTCATGGATTGATTCAGAAAGAGAAGATCATTGTTTCTATCAATCCTAGTTGTAAACATAATTTTATTAGTGTTAATTTGGCAAAAAAATTGCAAGTACCAGCAAAACAAATTGAACATACACAGGTTGATGATAAGAATGTTCAAATCTATAAGGATTTGAAGCTTTCTATGGATAAGTATGTGTTTCATGGTGATTTTTATGCTTCAGATACGAATAACATGGATGTTCTTTTGGGATACCCTTGGATGGAATTAGTGGGTACTACCAATATTAATGTGCAGAAGAAATTCCTGAAGCTCTGGTATAAAAAGAAGAAAATTACATTACAAGATATTTCCATTAATAAGCAGGTAGAGTCCAAGGAGGCTGAAGCAGAAGATGTTCAAGGGATTGATACATCAGATGATGAGCCTTTGATGATCAACAATCAAACACAAATAGAGGCTGCAGAAGAAAAGGTTGCAGGTGATGATACATCAGACGAGGGTTCAGTGGTTGAAGTCATATTGAAAAAGAAGACACCACAACAGGCACCACAGCAGGGTGAAGTAAAGAAACAACCATCGTGGGTTAAAACTTCAACATATCATCACCCACATCACCCAGCGAGACAACCATCAAGATGGAAACCAAGTCGTCACATGACGGATCGTGAGGAGAGAAGATCCACCCACTGCACATCAACACAGAAGAGTTGCCACGGTCAACTTCCATCTCAAGCGAGCGAGGCACCAGCGAGATTGAGGGTTCACCTTTCTCTTGGATGGCTAGATGCACGTGCATGGTATCAGTGGACTACACTTTTGAGTAGATCTTATTATTTGTGTTCTTCCCATGTTTCGGGGACGAAACATGCTTAGGGGGGTGGAATGTTATATACCTAGGGGGGATAATATGGGGTACCAAGGGAGGTACCCAAGGTAATAATGTAATAATGGGATGAGCCATAGTAATAAATAAGGTGGTTAACCCATGTCATGTAAGGGACCACAAGTAGTTAATAATAATGTAAAGGGCCCATGGTATTAGTTGATGGTATGAGGAAACCATGGTAACGATGCATGGTATTGTATGTATGAGGCCTATATAGAGGCTAGAGACTCCACATGGAGGGATATGAAGAGAAGTATTCTTGTATGAACATGCATATGGCTTGTGGAGTATTCTCCTTCCTTAAGGAGTGAATGTATGGTGTTGCCCTACCATAAGGGTTTGATCAATAAAGAATCATTTCATCTTATTTCTGGGTTATTTGCATTATCTTATATTTTCATATCAGATCTATAATATTCTTGGGTTAGATCTACAACAATTGGTATCAGAGCACTTTCTTGGGCAAACCGTGGAGAATTTTTTTTTTTATTTCTTGCAAGATTTCGGGGGCGGCGCGTTTGCAGATCAGATCTGTAAGTTTTGGTGCAATATCTGTAAATTCTAATTGCAATTCTGTATTCCTTGTGAAAAAATACCCAAATTCAAAAAAAAAAATCAGTTGAATCAGAGTCTGGATGAAGGAGATATCGCTGATCTAAAAATCAGTAGGGTTGCAGACAATTTTCAGGGTAGTGAGTTTGTGGCGCAGATCTAGAAGCCCTGGTGCAAGATCTGCAAAATCTAATTGTAGATCTGTATTCTTTGGGAAAAAACACCCCATTTCAAAAAAAAAAATTGGTCGAATCGGAGTCCGGATGAGGGAGATATCACTGATTTAAAATCAGAGCTTTTTGCAGACATTTTGGGTGACGGCGGGAGAGTAGCAGAGCAGATCTGGAATTCTAGTGCCTAGATCAGGATTTTTATCACATGGGCAGATGCAGAATGATTGTTCCATTTCTAGAAACAGGTTATAATAGGGATTCTGAGCAATATTGACGGATCTGTGACCATTTCAAATTTTCGCCAATATTTTTGTGATGGCGGGCCTAGATCGCTTTGAACAGGAAGAATCTTTTTTGGGTCATCTCACTAAGCTCCGATAGACTGGTATAGTGGAGGAATATATTACCACTTTTGAAGCCTTAGCCTTCCGCACTAGGGGTCTCACAGATACATTCTTCAAGGACTGTTTTATCATCGGTCTTAAAGAAGCCATCAAAGCTCAAGTTCTACTTCACCACCCTTCCACGTGGTCGGAGGCTTGCCAGTTAGCTCGTCAGGTCACATTGCCTAGCAAAGATTTTATTTTTACAGAAAAGAAGGAAACTATGGAACCTAAAGGGTTACTTCCTACTAGTATATCCTTATTTCAAATTCATGGATTAATTCAGAAAGAGAAGATCATTGTTTCTATCAATCCTAGTTGTAAACATAATTTTATTAGTGTTAATTTGGTAAAAAAATTGCAAGTACCAGCAAAAAAAATTGAAGATACACAGGTTGATGATAAGAATGTTCAAATCTATAAGGATTTGAAGCTTTCTATGGATAAGTATGTGTTTCATGGTGATTTTTATGCTTCAGATACGAATAACATGGATGTTGTTTTGGGATACCCTTGGATGGAATTAGTGGGTACTACCAATATTAATGTGCAGAAGAAATTATTGAAGCTCTGGTATAAAAAGAAGAAAATTACATTACAGGATATTTCCATTAATAAGCAGGTAGAGTCCAAGGAGGCTGAAGCAGAAGATGTTCAAGGGATTGACACATCAGATGATGAGCCTTTGATGATCAACAATCAAACACAAACATAGGCTGCAGAAGAAAAGGTTACAGGTGATAATACATCAGACGAGGGCTCAGTGGTTGAAGTCATATTGAAAAATAAGACACCACAACAGGCACCACAGCAGGGTGAAGTAAAGAAACAACCATCGTGGGTTAAAACTTCAACATATCATCACCCACATCACCCAGCGAGACAACCATCAAGATGGAAACCAAGTCGTCACATGACGGATCGCGAGGAGAGAAGATCCACCCACTGCACATCAACATAGAAGAGCTGCCACGGTCAACTTCCATCTCAAGCGAGCGAGGCACCAGCGAGATCGAGGGTTCACCTTTCTCTTGGATGGCTAGATGCACATGCATGGTATCAGTGGACTACTCTTTTGAGTAGATCTTATTATTTGTGTTCTTCCCATGTTTCGGGGATGAAACATGCTTAGGGGGGTAGAATGTTATATACCTAGGGGGGATAATATGGGGTACCAAGGGAGGTACCCAAGGTAATAATGTAATAATGGGATGGGCCATAGTAATAAATAAGGTGGTTAACCCATGTCATGTAAGGGACCACAAGTAGTTAATAATAATGTAAAGGGCCCATGGTATTAGTTGATGGTATGAGGAAACCATGGTAATGATGCATGGTATTGTATGTATGAGGCCTATATAGAGGCTAGAGACTCCACATGGAGGGATATGAAGAGAAGTATTCTTGTATGAACAGGCATATGGCTTGTGGAGTATTCTTCTTCCTTAAGGAGTGAATGTATGGTGTTGCCCTACCATAAGGGTTTGATCAATAAAGAATCATTTCATCTTATTTCTGGGTTATTTGCATTATCTTATATTTTCATATCAGATCTATAATATTCTTGGGTTAGATCTACAACAGTTGTAGTGCCCAAAAATGTCTATAACATAACCCAGTGCCTGACCCTGAGAAGATTGTTAAGCAAAGCAAGATATCACGAAAAGGAGCATCAGGATCAAGTAAGCCTAAACAATCTTATGTATCTCTGCAAGAAAGTCTGGTAACTAAGCATGAACATGTTGAAAATATAGAGCCTAGCACTATCAGTGAAGAAATACTCTCAGAGATTCATAAAGCTCCTTGTTCAATAAGTTCCCCTTTGGATCTTAGTCCAAAATAAACCTCCCTTCCAGTCCATCATATTCCTTTAGCCCTTACAATCATTTCTCAACTCCCTACCTTTTAGACTACTAGCAGCCTTCCATCTACACCAGTCATGGTAGGTCCACAAGCACCCACCAAAATGGAAAGAATCAGAGTTGCTAGGTATGGACCTCTAGTACTGCCCACTCCCTTGAATGCAATGCATGCTAGAGAATATCATAAATACATGCCTAAATTCACGGGGACTAAAGGGGTTACAGCTGAAGAACATCTTGAGTCCTTTTATAGTTATGCTGATAATCTAGACATTAGTGAAGATGATGTGTGGATGAGAGTATTAGTCCAAAGCCTAGATGGAGAGGCTAGAAAATGGTTTAGAGAAATGACCCCTAGATCTATAGCAAACATTGAGGCCTTAGATGATGTGTTCCTAAAGCATTGTGGGGATAAGAAAGATCTCCTCTATTATCATACTAAGTTTGGAAACCTAAAAAGGGAGAATTGGGAGTCATTGTCTGATTTCAATAAAAGGTTTAACCACATGTACAGCAAGGTACCAGCTGAAATGAAACCTACCCCCACCTCTGCCAAGCTCACTTATGCCAATGCCTTTTATTCTGACTTCTGCCTGCTATTGAGAGAAAGAAAATGTGCTTCCTTGGCTGAGATGTAGGATGCAGCTTTGGAGGTAGAGTCTAACCTCATGGTTTTGGAGAAACTTGAAGGACATGCTGATCGAAGGAGACAGAGGGGTGAATCTTCTTCATCTTCAGACCCCAAGATAGAAAAATGACCAAGATGATAGAGTCATTGGCCTCTGAAATCTCCAAGCTGAAGGTTGAGTAGCATTCGGGGAAAGGACGTGATCCTAATACATTTCCTCCTAGAAACCCAAATCCATATAGAAGAGAAAATGATCAGTCACAGATTTTGCAAAGAAACAAAGATGCAAATGAAGACCAAAGGGTGAAGACCCTTTTTCAAAATATAGTCATGGAAGAAGAGCAGTTTGAAGAAGATGATGAGATCCATGGTATGGAAGACAAGGGCAGTTTTCAATCAGAAATTCAGAAGCCAGGAATACCCATGCCTCTGATTGAACTAGTGAAGAATGAGTCCCTCAAGAAATCTAGCCTTGAATAAATTGAGCCTAAAACCATCCAAGCTTCCACTGAGTATGTGAATTTTCAAAATGACCAACCAGCTGTTATTCTCAGCCCAATGATAAAAAAATGTGAAGTCATCCCCCCATCATCTTATGTTCCTCTGTCTGTTCAAGATAAAATCCCTCATAATTTCCCCCTAGGCACTGGATCTAGCCAGAATTCAATGCCCAATGCTGACATGGATAATCTCAGTCTTGATATTACGAAGCCTACCCAGTTGTCCTCCACACAGCCTAAAAAGGCAGTTTGCCAGATCACATAGGAAGAAGGCCCACAGATTCAGGACACCTTCTTTGATAGGGCTTGTTCTAAGAAAGCTATAGGAGCACGTGAAGTCTTTGTGTCCCCCACACAAGGATACATTGATTCACCATCTATATTAATTGTTCAGGCCACAAATGACACAACAGCCCTTATTATTCAGCAGGTGTACAAAAGCTTCTGCGAAAAACATCCAAGGATGAGAGCATACAAAGAGGGGGTGAAATATAAGCCATCTCTACCTAATAAGGTCAAAAGCCCTAAAATTTTGAGCTATGTGATCAAATCAATAGGCTTTTGCAAGTCTTTGATGAATTAGCTGACATACACATTGACCAAGAGAAGGAAACCTTTGATAGAAAGGTAAAAAAGGGTCAATTTTTAGTCGGTGAATGGATTCTCAAATGCGATGCATTGAAAGAAAAGAAAGGCAATCATGGTAAATTCGATGCTCTATGGACAGGACCTTTTCTCATCTCTCAGGTCCAAGGGAACAACACTTTCATGCTACAGAGTTTGGAAGGAGAAACAATTTTTGATGGCCCAATTAATGGGTAGTTTTTGAAAATTTATTTTGCTTAAGGCTTTCAGGCCTCAGCATTGTAAATATGTTCTTTTTACAAAGTTTTAGTGTAGGCTTAATTAGAATCCACACCCAATGGAACACAAGGAAATATTTTTGATCTTGTTTATGTATGAAAGGCAATGGTCTACAGTTCTTGAAACCTCACAGGGAGGCTTTCATCCCTAGAAGGAGCCAGTGTTAGCTTTGCTATGCAGTACTCACTTTCTAAGGTAAAAAAGGAGCATGGTTAGTTTGGTTGTGTCCAAAGGGGCTCACATTGGTCACTTTTCCCTTTCTTCCTTCACCCCACTCACCTCTAAACCCTTCCCATTCCCTAAATAAGCCTTCTAAAATATGACAAAGTCCCTTTTGGCCCCAACCCTAAGCGCAAACCCCAAAACACCCATAAAACCCTACCATATGTCTTCGCACATTCGTAACTCATCACATTGCATCCCCGCCCATTGATCACCCCCATCGATCCAATGGCTCCCATCACACCTGATAAAGGCGACCCGCTCTATCACTCTCCACCGTCAGATCATCTCCGCCAAGATTTGACGGTCTTTGCATTTATCATGCTGGCAGCTTGATTGAACGATATCGCATGATGAGAACGATTTTTCTCTCTCATCCGTTGCTACGTGTCGATCATTGAGTGAAATCACTTGGCCCTAGGCATTTACCACTTAGCGCTCGAAAGCAGTGTGATGAAAACCATTAGCGCTGACCAAACCACCCTCGCTTATTAAATTCCCGTGCAACTCTGTCGCATGATGACCGTTCGATCTGTCCGCTGAAGATCTAACAGCCCTAACACACCCTGCTCCCACCTCGGCTGACAGCCTCCGCTGAGCCATCTCCACCGTTCATTTCCCCGATCCGACGGTCATTCTTCTCGCTCACCCAAATCATCCACCTACCCATGCATTCCACGTCCTTTGATCATTCTATTGCCTGAAGAAGGAGATGACCAGATCTGCCAGCATCAGTCACAGTCAGACCCCTAACAACCATATTTAATAGAAAGCATGGCCAAAGGAGGAAAGGACATAGCATGACACTGTAACTGAATTTATCAGTCATAGACTCCACCGGTACAAGCACTCCAACCACCTAAAGGACATCACAACACCTGAACAGATCAGATTTACCCGCTGAAACAAGCAATCTCATTCAGAGACTCCATCAGGTGGTTAAATGCAGTTGGTGGTCAATTATGACCCCTCCATACCTAAACGGCCAAGTGCCATTGTAATGAAAACTTATAAATATCCAGAAGTAAGATGTAATCAAGGGTTTGCATTTGATGTAAGGTTCAACTTCTGGAGACTGTAGACACTTTGTCACTTGCAGCATCTCATCTTCATTTTTAGCAAATACAATCTTATTTTGTTGTTAACTACTCACTGTCTGTTTTCTTCTGTTCTAAGCTTGTGCCTGATATGTTGTATTCTTGATCTCTTGATGTTTAGCACTAGATAACTGTCATCTTATCTCTATGTTACAATATTGAATGCATCACTGAATAGGTTACTCAGGTTTCTTTCTATCTAATGCGGGAGAGCTGTCATCCTATCTTTGCATTAATAGATTAGATTTGCAGGTTTCTGTACTAGTTGCAGCTGGCCATCACATGGTCTTCCGTATCTGCTAGTGTGGTTAGTATTCTCCATATTCACCTGATAGCTAAACTGTGAGCATTGGTGGTCTAAATCCTTGTAGTCTGAGGATGTTCATGCATGTCTGGAGTGAAACAAAGTAGAAGTGGTTATCTGGATTGAACGAAACCATCCTTCCTTCCATTAAACCTTGCAACAATAGTTGAATTTATATGTTACCGTGCATCTTCGAGCTAAAACCTAGGATATTTTCTTGGAATCCCAACAGTAACATAGTTCACATGCCATTTTAGCCGCCACATCTCTTCTCAGAGATAAGCTACCATCGCCCGAGCTATCTTATTTCCATCTTGTTTGTAAGCATAGTTCAATATTTTTATATTAATGAAATGAAGTGTTTTTCTGTTGCATCTTTGTATTTATGATTATATCTATAATTTTTTGCGTTCCTATTTAAGTTCGGATCATGGATAGCAACCTAATAGGGACTCCCAAAATATAAGCGATAGTATGTGGGATTGCATTCCG
This sequence comes from Pinus tabuliformis, assembly GCA_031772625.1. Taxonomy (NCBI): domain Eukaryota; kingdom Viridiplantae; phylum Streptophyta; class Pinopsida; order Pinales; family Pinaceae; genus Pinus; species Pinus tabuliformis. Next base: position 176,034,304 of record CM062806.1, read on the forward strand.
TAGTAGTGTTGTCTAACGCATAATCATTCGATGAGAGTGTTCACATATACTTTACGTGAGTGGAGCACCACCAATATACCCGAAGGTACATGGAGTATGATCCTATACACTCACATACGTGGAACGAGATTTCACCCCCTGAATGCAACGCTGGAAAACAATGACAACTCCTATGTTTAATGATGTTGGAACACCTCTCTAGCCTAGTGTTGGAAATAATACTGAGAGGGGGGGTGAATCAGTATTATCTAGCAATTTAACAAATCTTCCTTATTTGATCTTTTGAATTATTCTTGCATATCAGTACCATAAAATAATGAGCATGAACAAAGAAAATAGACAGTCACACCAAAGAACACAAGATGTAAGGTGGAAACCCAATGTGGGAGAAAACCACCTGCTGCAATATGTCTCTATCTTCTTTCAATTTAGAAATTCTTTTACAATGATTTTTTACTGGTGCAGTCCTTTACCAGTACGCAGGCTGCAACCTGCAGAGAGCTACAACTCTCTCTCGTTTTCCAGTCTCTCCTGGAAGGGAGCTACAACCCCCTACTTCTTTTCATGAAGAATCAAATGATCAACAAGTATACACCAGTTACAGTCCACTACAGTTATCAGATCAGTAATCACAGAACTAACCCAGAACACCTTATGAACAGAAAAATACAGTCAACAGATCATCTTAAGACAGGGACGCAATTTTCCTTTCTGTGGCCTGCGACTGGACGCAGTTTACCTTCTGCTGCTCTGCGTGCCGACGCACTGTTCCTTTAAACTTCTCTGCGTACCGGCGCACCCAACAATACTATCGCGCCGCGTCTTTTGCTTCAGAGACGCATCCAATAATACTATCGCGCCGCGTCTTTCGCTTCAGAGACGCACCTGAGCCCTTACTGTACTGCGTCTCGGCGCACTTGCCCTTCACTGAACCTGCGTCCCTTCAGATATAAAAGATATGAAGACTTCAGAACTAGCCCAAACAGTCAGATCTGCAGATCTGATCATGCGCCATAGAGATCACAGTCCATTAGAAGATTCGCCCTTATAGATCTGGACTAGATCACACCAAAAGATATTCAACCAAAGATGATGATGAATCCAAATGAACTCCTTTGCTTTATATAGGCAAGCTCCTCCCCAAAACATGGAGCAATACCATGAGCCGACACCATAGAAACACAAAACCGTCGGCTAGATACCACACAAGAAACCCCCACGTGCTTTTCTCTGCCTTGAAATGTGTGCACTGGGTGGACGCACCCCCTGAACGGCTGGCATGCGTCCTTGGACGCGGGTTCTGCATGGTATACCTGTGGGGACGCACTTTCTGAACAGATTGCCTGCGTCCTTCTTAAATGAGCTGGTCATCAACATTTGCTACTGACATGAAGAATAGTGATCTACCACCTAAATGGGTTGCCATCAAGGACAACACCTGAATCATAATGCCAACAATCTCCCCCTTTGGACTTGATGGCAACCTCATGATCTTCAGCTTCATTCTCCCCCTTTGACATCAAGGGCAAAGGGTATGCTCCCCCTACGCTCATGCTCCTCCAGATCTGCAACAAATAACCAGAAATCCACCATGAAGGAGATAGAGACATATTGCAGCTATTTCCAAGAACTCCTTCTCCATAATGCCAACAATGCATTATGTGCTCCCCCTGAGCCTGTACCACCAATAAGAAGAGGTTCAACAAGATGATGCATCAACAACCCCCAGCTTTTGCCTGAGGTATTCAAACGTGTCCCTGGGCAATGGTTTGGTAAAAATATCAGCAACTTGTTCCTTGGAAGGAACATACTCCAACTTGACTTTTTGTTCAAGCACTTGTTCCCGGAGAAAATGGTACTTGATTGGTATGTGCTTGGTTTTTGAATGCATGACCGGATTCTTTGAGATGCTGATTGCACTTGTGTTATCACATAAGATGGGGATAGGTGGTGTACAAGTGATTTGAAAATCCTGCAAAGTCTGCATCATCCAAAGGAGTTGAGTGCAACAAGATGCAGCAGCAACATATTCCGCTTTAGCTGTAGACAAGGCAATCGAACTCTGTTTCTTGCTGAACCAAGATACCAGTCTGGAACCCATAAAGAACGCACCACCACTTGTGCTTTTCCTGTCATCCACGCTTCCGGCCCAATCTGCATCTGTATAAGCATGAAGAGTAAGATCTGTATCTCTAGGATACCATAAGCCATAATTTTGAGTCCCTTGAAGATATTTGAAAATTCTCTTTACTGCCTGAAGATGAGTCTCCTTCGGATTTTCCTGAAATCTTCCAACTATTCCAACTGCATGCATGATGTCTGGTCGGGTACCTGTCAAATATAGTAAACTTCCAATCATAGATCTGTAGGTTGGTTGATGTACTGCTGCAGATTCATCATTTGCACTGAGACTACATCCTGTGACCATGGGTGTACATACAGGTTTTGCATCTTCCATGCCATATTTCTTCAAAATCTGCTTGAGATATTTGGTTTGAGATAAAAAGATCCCTCCTTCCTTTTGTTGGATTTGCAAACCAAGGAAATATGTCAGTTCTCCTAGCAAGGACATTTCAAATTCTTTCTGCATGACCGAGGCAAAGCTTTGACTCATAGCTTCTTCATTGCTGCCAAAAATAATGTCATCTACATACACAACAAGTATTAGCAATTTGTCATTTTCAACTTTTATATACAGATTGCTATCTGCTGAACCTTTTGAGAAACCTTGTTGATGAAGATATTTGTCCAACCGGTAGTACCAAGCCCTTGGAGCTTGTTTGAGACCATAGAGAGCCTTTTTCAATCGGCATACAAGATTTGGATCATTTCCAAGAATGAACCCATCTGGTTGTTCAATGTACACTTCTTCTTCCAAATCTCCATTCAGAAAGGCTGATTTCACGTCCATTTGAAATACTTTGAAGTTTTGAAAACTTGAGAGAGCAAGAAACATTCGGATGGCCTCAAGTCTTGCAACAGGAGCAAAAGTTTCTTCAAAGTCTATTCCTTCTTGCTGCGCATACCCTTTACAAACAAGTCTGGCTTTGTTTCTAATTACTTCTCCATTTTCATTCAATTTATTTTTGAAGATCCATTTTGTTCCGATAACATTCTTATCCTTTGGTCTAGGAACCAGCTCCCAAGTGTTGTTCTTTTCGATTTGCTCAAGTTCTTCATCCATTGCTTTCATCCAACATTCATCTTTGCATGCCTCTTTCACATTTTGTGGTTCAGTAGAGGAGAGTAATGCCAAATAGCTTGAATCTTCTGCAACTGTTCTTCTAGTTTGTATACCTGCTTCTTTCTGTCCCATGATCTGAGATTCTGGATGGTTCTTCTGAACATATCTGGATGGAGTCTTTTCTTCTATTCTTGTTCGTTCTTCTGCGTCTTTGTGAGGTTCTTCTTGAGATTCTTCTTGAGGTTCTTCTTCTTCATCATTCTGTTTTTTAGGGTAGCTTTCATCTTCTTCGATGTCTTTACGATGTATTTGCCTAGGAATGTATCCCTTCTCATCAACCACTACATCAATACTGTCAACAATTCTGCCAAGTCTTTTATTGTAGCATTTGTATGCTTTGCTATGTGGAGAATAGCCAAGAAGAATGCCTTCATCTGCTCTAGGATCAAGTTTGCCAAGCTGCTCCTCAGTATTCTTGATATAGCATTTGCTCCCAAAGATTTTGAAGTGCTTTACCGAAAGAGTTTTACCACTCCAGAGCTCATGAGGAGTTTGAGTGTTGTTCACCCGGACATTTGTCTTGTTGAGAATAATAACCGCAGCATGTGCAACTTCACCCCAGAAAGTTGCGGGAGTTCCTGATTCATCAAGCATAGCACAAGCCATTTGTTGGATGGTTCTGTTCATTCTTTCAACAACTCCATTTTGCTGAGGAGTTCTAGCTGTAGAGAATTCTCTCCTTATCCCATGTTCATCACAGAAATCGAAAAATTGATTTGAAGTAAATTCCCCACCTCTGTCGGATCTGAGGCACTTAATTTTGTGACCTCATTCATTTTCAACCAAGGCTTTGAAGGATTTGAATTTTTCGAATGCTTCATCTTTGTGCTTCATAAGTCCTAACCAAACAAACCTGGAGAAATCGTCAATAAATAATATCAAGTATTCCTCTCCTCTAGGTGTTCTTTTCCTGAATGGTCCACATACATCTGTATGTACTAGCTCAAGAGGCATGCTAGCTGATCCTTCTTTCTCTGGAAAGTTAGTTCTGGTTTGTTTTCCAAACTGACATGATCTGCATATGGTGTTGTCAGGAATTTTGATATCTGGAAGATCGCGAACTGCCTGATATTTGCATGCTTTCCTTATTTGTGAGAAGCTTAGATGTCCCAACCTTCGATGCCATAACCAGTGCTCTTCATCCTTGCTTAGATAGCATTGTTGTTGTCCTTCTTCAAATATGTATAGATTATTTGGAGTTCTTTTCCCTTTGAGAATTGTTTTACCTGTATCAAGATCACGAACAAGACATCCATTTGATCTGAATATAACCTCGGTTCTTTGATCACACATCTGGCTGACACTTAGTAGATTATGCTTCAATCCATCAACATACAAAACATTTCCAGCCTTAACATCTTCTTTTAAAGGAGCAATACCTTTTCCTTTTATAGTTGCAGGAGTATCATTTCCAAAAGAGACTTTCTTTCCCTTTTCTAAAATAGAATAAGATTCAAGTTTTTCTTTATCACCTGTCATATGCTTCGAACATCCACTGTCAATGTACCATAGATTTTCCTGTCCTTCTGCATAAAATGCTATCCCACATCTTTCTGTTTGAGGTTCCTTTATTCTCCATGTTTTGGTGTTTGAGGCTTGTTCCTTTTTCCGCTCTTGTTCCTTTCTTTCCTGAAACCTGCTTCTGCATTCAAAGTCTTCATGACCAAAATTATTGCAAATAGAACATTCAACTTCGTTTTCAAGAGCCGAAAAGTTGTTATAGGTCCTTTTTGTAATCCCTGTCATACTTCTTTGTTTTTGAGCTTCCCTAGTCATGATTGTTTTATACGCAACACATTGAGCTGCTTTGTGACCAAAGTTATGGCAAGAAAAGCATTGTCCATTGAAGAAGCTTCTGCGGTTATTGAATCTACCAACCAACTGATTGTAATTTCTATTTTCATCTATTCTTGAACCAAACTGGGAAGATTTTACCTGTGGCTGGTTGTGGCTTTTGTTCACCCTTAAGCTGGATTGCCCCTGATAGTTTCTGTTTGAAGTTTGTCCCTGCTTTACCTGATGATCTTCATTGTGCTTTTGCTCATTTCTTCTTGCTGCATCAAGATAACTTTTTGAAGTGGATGCTTGAGAAGTTTCTCCATTATAGCCCAGACCTGTCTTATTTAGTGGAGACCGCTGCACACTGATAATCTCATCCAAAGTTTCAGATCCTTTGACAAACTTGAGATTAATATCTTTTGTTTTCTCAATTTCTTTTCTAAGACCAACAATTTCACCTTCTAATTTTTCAAGATGTTTTTCCTTTTCATCAATTTGAAATTGTAGAGTATCAATGATCATGTTCTTTTCTTCTATACATCTCTTGAGTCTAGTAATTTCATCATAAAGGTTATCCACATCTACAGCATCCTCATAATCATCATCTTCAAATGCCATTAACAACCTATATTTATTACCTTGTTCATCTTCATCACTGTTTGATAAGCCATCACTATCTTCATGGGTGTAGTAGCTTTTCTTATTTGCACTTTGTTTCTTGTTCCATCTAGCTGGTTCCTTTCCTTTATCCTTATAAGGACATTTTGCAGCATAATGACCTACTCTTCCACAAGCAAAGCATTTGAAAGGTAGCTTACCTCTGAACCTTCCAGAACCTCTTTGAAGATTTCTGACAAAATTTGATTCTTCTTCCTCTTCTTCTGGAACATGGCTTGCTTCATAGTGATCTTCTTTGCCTGATGCCTTAAAAGCAGCCTCCCTTCTGTCTGATGGACCTCCCTTTCTCATTTCATAAGCAGTTAGAATTCCATGTAGCTGAGACATAGTGAGAACACGGAGATTTTCTTTTTCTTCTATTGCAGATACTTTGGATTCAAACTTGGAGGATAATGATCTTAGAATCTTTTGAACTACTATAGACTCTTTTATTTCTTCACCCAAATTTTTCATACAATTAACAATCTCATCTACCCGAAGAAAATAATTAGCCACACTTTCATCATTATACATCTTGAGAGTCTCATATTGAATCCTGAGAGTTTGAAGTTTAGCTTGTTTTACCTGTTCATCTCCTTCATAGCTCGTGATCATTTTGTCCCATATTTCTTTTGCTGATTTGAAGTGCATTACCTTCATGAATTCTGTTTGAGATATACTTCCTAATAGAGTACTGACTGCTTTTGCATTTGTTTCATACTTCTTTTTCTCAGCTGGATCTGTAGGAGTAGCTGAAGGAAAAGCATAGCTTGTTTCTACAATGTCCCAAACTTCTGTACCAAGAGATTGGAGATATGCAGTAACTCTTACCTTCCAATAATTGAAGTTTGTCCCATCAAAAACCGGTGGCCTGATTGATGCTTCTCTCTCGTAGTTGCTCATGATGAACGATCTACCTTCAAGCGATCAAGCTTTTCTGAAGAACCTGGCTCTGATACCAATTGTTGGAAATAATACTGAGAGGGGGGGTGAATCAGTATTATCTAGCAATTTAACAAATCTTCCTTATTTGATCTTTTGAATTATTCTTGCATATCAGTACCATAAAATAATGAGCATGAACAAAGAAAATAGACAGTCACACCAAAGAACACAAGATGTAAGGTGGAAACCCAATGTGGGAGAAAACCACCTGCTGCAATATGTCTCTATCTTCTTTCAATTTAGAAATTCTTTTACAATGATTTTGTACTGGTGCAGTCCTTTACCAGTACGCAGGCTGCAACCTGCAGAGAGCTACAACTCTCTCTCGTTTTCCAGTCTCTCCTGGAAGGGAGCTACAACCCCCTACTTCTTTTCATGAAGAATCAAATGATCAACAAGTATACACCAGTTACAGTCCACTACAGTTATCAGATCAGTAATCACAGAACTAACCCAGAACACCTTATGAACAGAAAAATACAGTCAACAGATCATCTTAAGACAGGGACGCAATTTTCCTTTCTGTGGCCTGCGACTGGACGCAGTTTACCTTCTGCTGCTCTGCGTGCCGACGCACTGTTCCTTTAAACTGCTCTGCGTACCGGCGCACCAAACAATACTATCGCGCCGCGTCTTTTGCTTCAGAGACGCATCCAATAATACTATCGCGCCGCGTCTTTCGCTTCAGAGACGCACCTGAGCCCTTACTGTACTGCGTCTCGGCGCACTTGCCCTTCACTGAACCTGCGTCCCTTCAGATATAAAAGATATGAAGACTTCAGAACTAGCCCAAACAGTCAGATCTGCAGATCTGATCATGCGCCATAGAGATCACAGTCCATTAGAAGATTCGCCCTTATAGATCTGGACTAGATCACACCAAAAGATATTCAACCAAAGATGATGATGAATCCAAATGAACTCCTTTGCTTTATATAGGCAAGCTCCTCCCCAAAACATGGAGCAATACCATGAGCCGACACCATAGAAACACAAAACCGTCGGCTAGATACCACACAAGAAACCCCCACGTGCTTTTCTCTGCCTTGAAATGTGTGCACTGGGTGGACGCACCCCCTGAACGGCTGGCCTGCGTCCCTGGACGCGGGTTCTGCATGGTATACCTGCGGGGACGCACTTTCTGAACAGATTGCCTGCGTCCTTCTTAAATGAGCTGGTCATCAACATTTGCTACTGACATGAAGAATAGTGATCTACCACCTGAATGGGTTGCCATCAAGGACAACACCTGAATCATAATGCCAACACCTAGACCTATAAATGTTTGCATTAATGTTACAAATAATCTGTAGGTTGATTCAATGAATTATACTATTTATCTTTGATTATGTTTTAGTTTTAGGGCTCACCATGCATGTCACCTGAATATCCTAAAATGCAAGTCTAGCATTGGAAAATAGAAATCCTTTCTCTTTCAATGAAAATCTAGCTAAGGAAGGGAAGAAACAATCAAGATGTAGCACAAAATATGAAACAAACAAGATGTAAGGTGCAATTTCCTTTCTGATGCAATTGTTCCTATGTTAATACACATGCAAAACCCTAAATGTCAATGCAAAATTTTTCTTTTCACCACACTTAATTTTTGGATTGGAGAAAACTAAGATGTATATGCTCAATTTCTGATTTAATTACACGTTTTAGAATGAGGACTATAACAACAAGTCATCCAAGTATCCAACAATCAAAATCAATTAGTTTGCAAGTGACCAAATGATAAGAATGAGGAAAAATTAAAACCAATTCTTACCAAATGCAAACAACACAAGTGAAAACCAAATGGAGGCTTTAGAGGAACCACAAGACACTAAAGACTTAGGGAAGTTCAGTTGGAAGTAAGCTGACCAAATATAGGCTCAATAACCAAGGCAAATTTCATGAAAAGATAGGGGCCAACGCTGGTACAAAAGAGGCACCATTGCATTGCAATGCTAATGCGGAGTGGGCCAGGGTGAGGCGCAATGCTCTGTCAAAGGCACAGGAGGTGATTTAGGCTTGGGAAAGAGGTTTCTTGCACAAAAATTTCAAAAACGACTTAATGAAATTACTTCCTAGGTCTATTCTTGGTTGTATGAATCAACATAGGTCTGTCAAGGAGGTAATCAAACACAATGAACAAGGATACCACCAAAGGAATGCTTCATTCCCTAGTGTGGTCACTAGTTTGTTATATGATATTTATGATTGTGGACAAAAGTATCTCCCCTGGGTCGATGGATAACCTAGAACAAAAAAGATACAAGGAACACCATTCTTTTCCTTAAAGTAAATAGATGACAGAGTGAGGCCTACATAGAATCCTTCACACACTTCGCTCCTTCTTTAGCTTGGAAGCTCCAATTCTAGCTTTGATTGCCAAAATTAGAACCTATACAGTTAGATAACACAAGACAAGAAACTACGAGATCTATGTCATACTTCATTCAGTAGATCAACATGGTATTGAAATAAGTGAAATAAGTGAAATAAGTGAAATAATGACATCACATATCGGAAAACAATGAATTCTTTGAATTATTATAAATGGGAGGAGATTACAACCATAATTTACAGTTGATCTTGTAGATGAGCTTGTCCATGTTCTTGATTTTTCCTTTCCTTGTCATATTATGCACCTCCAATCACCCTAAATGAATGGGATGATGACCACTCACTACAATAGCATAATGGTAGAATCACTCTCCAAAATCCAATCCCCAACCACATAAAAGGTTGGGAATATATATAGAAGTAAGGTAAGTTGGGAGTTCTTATCCAATTACCAATATAGGGTAAGATATCCTCCTTTGATGGAGGGATAGGATCAAAGGATAAGTGGTGAAAAATCCAATGTAGGGAAGGGTTGGATCCAAATGTTTTTTCCAAGGAAGTAGTTGAAGCAACTTCTGGAAACTCCTAGAATAGGAAGCTTCTGGAATCTCGACCAGACTCCTATATTTCTAGAACCAACATAGGTGCAAAAGGGAGGAACCTACTGGTGACCAACACAGGCAACAATGGAGAAACCTGCTGGTGAATGCACCCAAGTAGGCCTACAAGGAGCATTGGTCCTCAAACTAGATTATATGAAGCAGTTTAGGGCTCAAACTCTGGGAAATGAAAGGTACATGCTTAGGGATTTATGTAAGATGGTGACAAGGGGGAATATGATGTTGATTGATCCCATTAGGATGCTCACTGATAGGATGTGGCAAAATGGCCTATAACAGTTATTATCCCATTATATTTTCTTTTTACTGGTTTTTATTCTTGATTTGCATCGTTATTGCCATTATAACCATCAAGACTAATATATTTACACTTGTTCACTTCTACAAGTACCCCTTTTGAAAAGTGTGGGTTATTTTCTTTCCTTTCATGTTTCCAGTTAATGTGTCACTCTTCTTCGAATCATAGGACATTTGGTCTCTTTGCAAGGTCATATGCTCTTGTACCTGGCTCTTGTGTTCATGACCTTGTTGTGAAAATTCTGATGCATGTTTATTTAGAAAATATTTGATTGTTTTCATGACTTCAGAATTCTAGATTATGGAAGAAAAGTGATATTCAATCTCTTAAGCTTGCAATTGTATTTTATTTTTGGCAATTATCCTGAATTCCAAAACAAATTAGAGTCACTCATGTTGACTCAAATTGCTACTAGACAATTCTTCTTTCATTATTCCTCTGTATGCATTTATTTTGAATGATAAACATGGAAATAGTTCGACATATTGAACATATTACATTTTTAGTAAGTAATTATTTCATTAGTACCAGATGTTTCTTATTATATATATATTGAACTTCTAAGTGTATGTTTTCTACAAGATCTTTGATAAATGAATTTAAGAATTTTCTAGTATTAATATCATTTTAGAACACTCTGTCTTATAATATATTCTTATATGCTACCGAGTTTATATTATTTTCTATCACATATCTGAATGTAGGCTTATGTGAGAATAATTATTTTTAGAAATGTGTTCCAGATCCATCACATGAGAGTATTAATTGTCGACGTGTTTCGAACCAACTAATGTGGTTCATCATCAAGACGATAAAATGGAGAAAATATGATCAAGCAAGGCTATATAAGCTAGATCATATTTTCTCTTTGATACATGTAAGCGCAAATGTTCCAGTAACCGAACATTGATAGTAGTTTCCCTCCCGTAAAGGGTTAATATATGTGAATGTAGGCCTCTGTGACAAGAATTATTTTGAGAAATGTATTCTAGATCCATCACATGAGAGTATTAATTGTCAACGTGTTTCGAACCAACTAATTTGGTTCATCATCACAATGATAAGATGGAGAAAATCTGATCAAGCAAGGTTATATAAGCCAAATCATATTTTCTCTTATATACTTGTAAGTGCAAACTTTCGAGTAACCAAACATTGATCATTTTTTCCCTCCCATAAAGGGTTAACATATTTGAATGTATGATTTTGTGAGAAGAATTATTTTGAGAAATGTCTTGTGGATGCATCACGTGAGAGTATCAATTTCCAATGCGTTTCGAACCAACTAATGTGGTTGATCAATAGGATGATAAGATAGAGAAAAATTTATCAATCAAGGCTATATAAGCCGCATCATATTTTCTCTTGGATACCTGTAAATGAAAATGTTCCAATACTCGAACATTTATAGTATTTTTTTCTCTCGTAAAGGGTTAAGATATCTAAATGTAGGCTTTTGTGAGAAGAATTAGTTTGAGAAATGTCCTTTGGATCCATCAAATGAGAATATTAATTTCTGATATGTTTTGAACCAACTAATGTGGTTCATCATGAAGACAAAAAGATGGAGAAAATTTGATCAAACAACGCTATATAAGCCAGATCATATTTTCTCTTAGATATGTATAAGCACAAACATTCCAGTAAGCGAACATTGATAACAGTTTGCCTCTCAGTCTATCACGTTCATGTGAATCTATACAATGTGTTTACCTTGTTGCAAGGAATATAATTATGTATTCAAATGCTTATATGTACATGAATACCTACAATTTGTTTATGCAACTATATTGTTCTTAAATACATTTGTTTATATTTATAGAAAGGCATTATGTTCTTAGTTAGATCATATATTCTTATTATATATATGTTTTTGTGTGTGTGTGTTTTTACCCAAATTATATATTAATCTACCACCCAAAGAAATCATGTAGCTTATGTCTAGGTTTCTTATTTTCTAACTAATCTGAAATCTCAATGGTGCTATCAATATTTCGTACCAACATAAAAGAAAAATAAAAAGAATCAAACATGCACAAACTTATGCATTGATTCATTCTCTTTAATACCTTTCCAAAAAGAAACTAAAATCTATTAAAATAATATAAACCTATTCTCAACTACTCTATTCAACATAATACCTAATTCTACTATACTACACAAAATCATAAAGAAAGCATAACTACATCATTCCTTTACTAATTCTCTTTTTATCCATTTTTTTACGACTCCTATTTAGCAATAATAAATCAAATAAACAACTATTCTAATTCTTTCATTTCTTCATCTTTTCTATAAATACATGAACTACATAGAATAGAAATATAACACAATTATATCTTTTAATTTTCCAAATAGAATATAAGGCAAAAATACCAACTTGAAATTAACTATTTGGGAAATTAATAATTGAGTACTTCACTCCTCCCAACGTCCAGCCGGTATCCCACTAAGCATAATAGGTCTACAAATTGCCTTTTGTTTGTCCTCTTCACTTGTTTCTCTCACAATTTTTCTATCAGACAACTTGAGTCTCTCCAGCAAATTAAAAAAAAATACAATTTATTTTCTATTACCCATCTACTACTCATTTTGGTAGTTAGTAATTACCTCTATCTCTCTGTTGAAGCCCCGAAAATCAGGTCGACAACAAGGGGGATACCCACCCGGTCCGGACCTTGGTTGGCAGCTCTTTATCCGTTTGGTATAGCGGGTCCGACTGGGGATAATGGGACCAGTTTCCCAATCTAAGGGGGTGTGTGTGTGTGTAGAGTTGGATGATGCTGATCTAAGAGTACTTAAAGCTAATTTAATTCAAACTTCTAAACTAACTCTATGCTATTGTAATCTAATGAGAAGCAACACATCTAATCTACGCTAACCCGGGGTGTATTTCTTCTATTATGCGATCTAAAGAGATTTCAAACAATAACTGGTAATAAATATCATTCAGTTATCATAAGAATAGAAATCAATTAAGATAAACCACTTCGCATAAAAATTTAGGCAAAACAGTTGTGAACAGCATATCGCATAATAAGTTATTCATATATCAAACATAAATAAATGACTCCACCATACAAAAGTTCCAAATGGTAACTCACACATTCATGCAATAACATATAAACAACTGAAAACTGTATATCACTTTAAGAATATAAGCAGAAATGGCCAAGAGATAAAAGTACCATTTATGACTAATCCTACTCATAAGCTTCAAGCGAAAACGATTTATCTCTACTTGTTCTAACATCTACTAAGAGTACAGAAGTGCAACATCAGTAGCAGACATCAAATGCAAACATTAATAAATCTCGATCCATCCATTCATCAAAACCTCCTCTGAGGGTGCAGAAGTGCATGTTCCGAGGACAAGTTTTTGACAAATTTCTGGACCCTTCTCTAAATGCATGAGAAGGGTTAAAATACTACTTCCTAATTCTAATAATAGTGTTTTTACAAAATTTAGGATGCGGTTTTCAAATGACCGTCCTTTTTCTAATCTAATTTTAAAGAAAAAACAACATTCTAAAGTAAGGCTAATTATAAATTTGGTCTTTAAAGCTGCAAGTGTTCATCATGGGCTTGAGGAGAGTCGGCTGGTTGACTTTTGTGCTGAGCTGGGCTGCGAAAACAGAATCTATGAGAGCTGGCACTACTTTTTCGGTCATGTTTATGATGCATTTCACAATCATCCATTGACTATGCAGCTTGACCAAGTATGCCCAGTAACACTCCCAATTTAACCTGTTTAATGCTTGGATCGATTTTCCCTTTTCCTGTGCCTTCTGCTTCCAGTCGTAGCTTATTTGGTAGGTACCCCGGGGTGGTCTCTTCGATTAAATTGGCCCTGTGTAAATTCTCATTTACACAGTCGATAAGAATGCTTGCTTGTGTGGCCGCTGTCTCCGCTGCTTGCTCTGCAGGAAACTGAGGCCATATGGCCTTCTTTTTGTCTTTTTTGAGCGGCTCCTCTTTTCTGGACCAATCTTTGGTGGTCTCTGCTAGGTTTGGGTTCTCTGCCACAAATTTCTTAATGAATTGTGCATTGTAAGTCGCCTGCGGTTCAGGAAGATGATACATAAGCTTTAAATCTTGCGCAGCGAATGATCCGATGAGCCCATGTCCTTGAACCTTGAATTGTCTGTTGTTCATCTCTGCATTGTCAAGTATCCACTTGATCATATCCGTATATGGTAGAATTTTGGGCCTTGCTGCTATCCGGTGAAGAAATGAACATGCTAGCTCCTCTAAGGACGCCTCAGAAGAGCATTGTGAGCCCGCGACAGTAGCAACCTTCATTATTCTGGGATTCTCTTCTTCAAGCAACCTGTACATGCATTCCCATGTCAATATCCCTGCGTCTCTGTTACAGGCTGTGTCTATATACAAAGGCGCCATCTCCTTTGTCTTTTCCTTCGCCTCAGAGCCTTGAGCTTTATTTTTCTTTCCCATTTCTTCATGTGTTTGGCTTTGAATTGTCTTTAGTTCTTCGTTCCTGCAGATTACGAGCGAAATGGAAATGACTGATCAAGAAAGGTGATGGGAGAGATTTAAATGCAACAGACATATCAAATATGCCACCTTACGTGAAGTAATTCTTTACAAAAGCACGCATCTTCATTTCATTTAATAACTAACAACTAATTCATTTACTATCATTAAAAGCACATGATCTTGAGTCAGATTATGGTAAGTGGCTTTTCTTTGAATGGCGTGCCCGAAGGATTCGTGATGAAGTGATTTATGATTTGCTTACGTAACATCGCAGATCGCGCCATCGCAAATCGCACCATCACAGATCGCGAGAATATAATATCGCAGCGATCGTAACATCGCAGGTCGCAGAAGTTTAATGTTTGCCGAATCTTGCCAGCTCATTTCTGCGATATGCGATCTTGCGATCGGCGTTATCGCAGATCGGCAAATCTTGAAGTTTTTTCTTATGAGTATTACTTTATTGCGATGCGATATTATGCTTAACATGAGAGTCTTGCGCATACCGATATTATAGAGAAATGGAGGCATTTCCTATCTTTTTTGCAACGCGGCTTTAAAGATATTTCCCTTATCATAGACTTAGGTTAAAAAATATTCAAAGGACCTTTCTAAGCTTATGATGGTAACCTTATTTTGAAGAAAGGAAACTCTTGCTCTTTTTCTAAAATTTAACTAAGGGTCCCCATTCATTTAGTATTTTGGACAACACTTAAATGAACAAGGGGGGGGGGGGGGGGGGTGTTGCTGGCCACAACACTCTCCCACAGGCGGTAGGTAGTTACTAGCTCATTAATGATCTTTTGTTTCCCATTCCCAAAAATAACACATGTCTTTTAGGGAAACAATTAATTGACTAAGTCCATAATTTCATAATAAATCTAATCATCTATATTATATTCATAACACTTATTACTGGGTAATTAATATATATCAATAATTTGCAGTCTCATCTCATTCATCCAAATGTACTCCAAAATTAATTTTTCAGACCTCGTTATTTATAAAAACAAAAATATCATAAATATAAATTTACAATCATTCATTATTAGTTATAAAATATTGATAATTAAATTCTTCACATGATTTTCAAATTAACATTTAAAATTTTATATATTATATATATATATAACTTTTTTAAAATAATAATGTTATTAAGTCTGTTTGGGGTAGCTCAAGTGGCGATGGCCATGTAATAAAGTCTCATCGAACCAGAGATCTTGGGTTCAAATCTTGTACTACCCTCCCCGTTGCGGGGTGAATAATGGACATATAAAATTGAAAATAAGAGATTCCTACCAAGCTTAACAAAAAAAAAAATATCGTTTTTCATATCAATTATTAAATTTTATTAAAAAATACAATATTATATTTTAGAATTAATTTTATTATTTTAATACATAATTCTATAAAATGGTTTCTGGTATTTTTCAAATTATTTTTTGAGAATTGTTGATTTTGGAATTGATATTTTTGGAGGTCATTGCTCTTATTTTTTTGGAATTTTAGAAATAATAAAGAAAATATTTAACATACTAAAATAGTTTTAAAACTAATGAATTTTTTATGGTCTTTTACTTTAAGAAAATAGTTATTGAAAATAATTTTTTTAAAAACTTTAAATTGAAATATTAATTTTAATATTAAAAAGATAATTTTTTAAAGACAAAATTTCTATTAATCAGAAGGTATATATATGGATATCAAAAAGCATGTGGTCTTATCTCGACCAGGTTTGTTGACCAATGCGATGACCATATAACATAGAAAAAGAAAACTGCGTGTTGAGAGGTCCAGATCCTGAGAGGCCTAACATTCCAGAAAACTGACAAAACAAGAAATACACCAATGAACATATTCAGTCGTCAGAGGTGATGGAAGCGAGGTTGTTCGACCCAATACTTGGGACAGGTGGCATATGATACATGCCGTTATCGTGGTTCTCGAAGTGAGCGAGCTAGGTTTTGAGTTCGCCAACCTTTTTTGTTAGCAAATTCTGGTCACACCAGATTACGACCACCCTCTCACAAACATGGCACTGAAATAATTGGAGATGCTATAATTTTGCCATGACAGCATCGTGTTCCTCTTTGCAAGCTTGATCATGGGCGTCCAGATGAGAAGAGATAGAATGTAGTAGCTCAAGAATTGTCGAGGAGGTACCTGACCTCCTAGAAGATGCTCAACCCATGAAACCAGAACGACCTTGGCTGGAGTGGCCCCATGTTGCCAAGCCACAAACATGACCTTGCCTGTGACCACCCACACCTGCATCACGACTGAGTTGCAAGACCATTTAATGGTGGCAACCCGCCCTGGAAGCAACAGATGAGCTATGACCCCCACGAGCGCCATAACCCCCATGACTAGAGCCTCTGGCTCCCCACCCAGAGCTTCCTTCCTAGACAAAAACAACATCATCCCGAGCCCCAGTAGGGGGTTACCATATTTCAGCTTCACTGGAGCAATAGTACGTGAGGAGCGGGGATAGGGTTTCATAATGGAGTGCAAAAGGGACCTTAATAACTAGAGAAGAGGGACTCCCCCAGAAATACCACCGGCCACCGAGAACTGACCAAGACCGGCCATAAACTAGAGGGAGAAGGAAAAGCAATGCCAAGAGCCCTGCCACCCTGAATTTTCCACCTGAGAATAGCCAAATTGGGTCAGATATGATAGAAGCTCGAGGGGAGAGGGTTGAGAAGAAAGAAGGAGGCACTTGAGACGAGTTTGAAGGACAATAGAAATCCAACACCTGAGGCAAAGCAAAACAACAAGGTGTGAATTAAGACTAAAATCCATAAAAAACAGGAGTTAGAATGCAAGGAAACCAAAAGTCCATCGACATCCTAAACCCAGAGTCCCCACCCCAAGTACAACAACACCACATATATGCCCGGAAGTGCAAAGGAAAGAATCATAGATTTGACACCAATCGATTTAGAAGCATCCTCCAAATGAACAAGGTAGAGAACTAGGGGAGCATAGGGAAATTGAGATAGGAGCCAACCAAAACCAACGAAGGAGTGCCCACTAGAGAGACCCGAAGAAGGAAAGTTTTTGGGTAGCTAGAGCAAGCGAGAGGGCGACATTTGGGGTGCGCTTGTGGCAGACCGAATAGATCATTGTCATGTAGCAGAAGCCAAGGAGGATGCAAGCAAGGAGAGAGGCGCAAAACACATAAGAACGTTTTGCAACTGGATGGAATTACTACCAATGGGGTATAGCCAGAGGTGGAACGACACCATCGCGTCAAAACAAATGTAGACTGGAAGGAAAGAAGTGTTCACGCATGCAAACAGAAATGTATTTACTATGGCTTGGTGGAGGAGCTGCTGACGTGCCCTTCCCCATTAAAGTCTTTACACCTGGCATTCATAACGTGATGAGTAGCTGCCTTGATAAAAAATATTTTTAATATTCATTCTATTATTATAAACCATTATTTTATTATAATATTTTTACATAATAAAATATTTACATAAAAAATTAATTATATTGACTTTACAATTTGATAAATAACTTTTTAATATATGTATTCAATTCTTTTTTAATCAAAACTAAAACTTAATTTAAAACTAAATTTTAAAATTTACAAAATTTATATATATATATATATTTTGTTTTTCATTTTCTAATTAAATACTATTGAATGTTAAAGTTTTAGTCTTTATTAAATATAGCTATATAATTATTATCCCAAATTAGATTAGTAATTTTATTATTATACTTGTTGAAAAATATGAAAAATCGTTGTAAATCTAATTTTCTTCTTGAGAAGCTATACATTTTAAAATTTTAATATAATTTAAAATTTATATTAATAATTAACATATTAATATATAAAATATTTTAAACATATATTTTTTTGTTTAATTAGTTTGAAATAATATTAATTGAAAGTATTAATAATATAATTTTTGTTTGTTTGTTAAGTTGTATGTTCTTTTAAGATTGATTTATGGTTTGAGAAACCATGACTCAAAGGTATTTATACTATTAAAATCACACAGGAGACACTAGCCTTAAACTGACTGAATTTTTAACATGTCTGCTCCCCCTGCATGGACGTAACAATCTCTGTGAGATTTGATCGTAAGACGCCTTACTAACAATACACATTCTCAACTGATAATACTAATAAAACTTAACTAAAATATTAATAATATTAATTAAAAACATTAAATTTATATTTTTTTAATATACAAAATTGTTTTGTAAATTTAAATAAAGCTTCTGACCATTTTGGATATCATCCACATCCCAATATTATTTTATTCCAAAAACTAATATAACATAATTTAATATAATACTATTTTTATTTATTAAAAATTTAATTAAATTGTATGTTGAACTTAAAAATCTCAAAAAAGATGTTTGAGTGTGTTCTTATCGTCGCATGTTATTACTAAGGGATATGGTATGTATTGTCAAAACATCAAATTGATAGACTTCACATCATGTTATGCTTTCTTCTATAAAATTCTAATTTGTCCCCACTTATCCTTCGTACAAGACAATGATCTCCTTTGTATTGACATTTCAAAGATATTTTATCAAGAGATTGCTTTGGGCTCACGCTACTAAGAAGGCCTCATTGTTAGAGTCTTGATAATACCACTTGTTTTAATATATCTTCAAACCATGTAATTATTATTGAGCTCGTGCTAGATTTCACATAAGACAACACATTATTTTATATTAAAGTTTTTATTGTAAAAATAACAATCAAAGTTGGTGGAGAGAAACATGTATAAACATGTGTAAAAATATTACATCAATCCACTCAATGGGGCAAGAGCTAACTGGCATGTCATTGGTTTGTTATTGGGCATTAAATGCCTGGTTGTATGTGCTTTCGATAGTTTTTTATAACACGCGCGCGATGATAGATAAATAAGAAATAATGTCGTGTGTTAAAAAACTATCGGAGGCGCATGTAGCCGGACATTTAATGCCCAATGACAATTCTGTTAGCTCTGGCCCACTCAATACAACATTGCAATTTGAAAACACATTAATACAAATAATTACAAAATTCTCCTTATAATATTGATTATTATTAACAAAAGATTTAGTCCGTGTGAAATTCGATGTGATTAATCAATTTGATTGAATGAAATTGATTTCCCTGCAGTTGTACTCTCCTCTAACATTAACTCTCCATATTGTCCCTTGCACAGTTAGTTATGAAGGTTCCCACAATTAGCTATAAAGGTTCCCACAATTAGCTATAAAGGTTCTTTAATGTTAGGTGCGTGTTGTGGGACACCATTAGGGATCTTTCTTTAATCCTTTGGATTTGTGTGGCATTTACATTTTGCATTCAAAGTTGTAATAAAGAATGTTAAGAAGAGTTGTGGACACCTATGTGCACACCTTTTATATTCGTTGTGTACACCTATAAATGAGTTATTGTATTTTTATATAAATACTTATTTGTACCATCGGTAAGGGTTATACTATTCACGATTTTCTCCCTGGATAGATATTTGTACCATCGGTAATTGTAACTTTGTCATGTAAGATTTCCTCTACATGGTTGTACAATTCTTTATTCTCTTTCAAATCTCCATGTTTGTACACTTATTTATTCTCTTTCCTTTTTTATAGATAATGAAAGATTCTAGTTATTTTTTGGTTTTTGGTTTTTATGTTAAAATGTGAATGTATAGGTAAACATAACCGTTTAAACTTTTAATGTCTCTTTTTAATACTATTATTTACTATATGTAAATGGCAAAGTAACATTGATTTAAATGCCCTATGAGCAAAAGAGTTAATTCCAAAAATAAGGATTTTACAATAGAGAATGATTATAAAAGCTTAGGGCCAAATTGTCAAGATGGTGATTTAGAACAAGGTTACTAAAATGGTATGCACCTATTCTTTAACATTTGAAACTAGTTTAAATTATAAAAAGTTGACAAAGGAATTAGGGCTATACAAATTTATAAAACTTATAAACTCCATGTGAGGATATGTAATTAAAGGGAAAAAATAATTTAATATTTTTTAAAAATAAACTCACAGGTTTTTCAAGGATAAGTGTGGTTACATACATGCTTTTTAAAAGATAAACATGGATATGAGGTGAAAAAACATTTTGTGTTATTCTTCATGTGAAACATAGATAGATATTGGATAGTATCTTTGACAACAACATATGCATGTTAAATGATTAGTAAATAATATTATAACATATTTCTCTTTGAATGTATGTGGCCAAAGGGAAGTATTGGCGTATAGGGAGTTGACCCAGGGTTAAGAGAAAGTTTGAAAAAAAAACCCTTCACACATCGACCTTTTCGGCAACACCTCCAAGTAGGTGAACTCTCGCCCGAGGCATCTAGGGGGAACTACAATGTTCTGAACTATTTTTCAGTGATGAAGGAGAGAGGGACCTTACACTAAAGGTACCCAATTTTACCATAGAGTATCATTACTACTAGTGAGAGAAAAAAAATTGAAGTATACCCAAATTCATTAGAATTTGTGCATTAATTGCATCATGCACATATTTCAAAGCAATAGTACCATAAAAAGCAACCAGCCATTGCACATTGCACAAATAAACATAATTAGATAAAACAAATATTTCTATTGTTATTATGGATCTCTCATTATAATCGTATACATCTTGGCTCGCTGGCCTTAGTAGATCATTCATCTTTATAGCACAAAACATAATTCATCATATCTTTGATACACACATATTATGTCTTTTTGGTGTGTGTATCCATGTGTGTCTCTTACACCTCAACCTTGATCTCTTTATAGCTTTAGATTTGGACCCAAGTCAACCTAAAATTCCTTAGTGGTAAATTATTACTACGAGATGGAAAATATGACTATGGGCTAGTACATACAAAATTAACCCAACACATTTCCTTATTTTTCACTTTCCTGCGTGTTATCCCTTAGTTGAACTTCCTACGAGGCATCCTTCATGCAAGATGCTATTCTACACATATCCAAAAACATTGTTCCTTATTTTTGTCAAAACTTGCAAGAAAGTGAAGTCTCATCCAAGGCATCTAGGGGCAACTACAATAACCTAAATAGTCCTTCAATGATAAAGTAGAGGGGGGCCTTACACTAAACTTACCCATTTATCCCTTAATGTATGATTATTACTAACAAAAATAAATAAATAAAGTATACCACAATTCTTCAGAAACTACATATTAGTCCCACTATGCATATATTTCAAAGAAACACTACCATAAAAGGAAATAACCCATTAAATATTGCTCGAATAAACAAAATAGGCCAAAACAAATCTTCTATTATTACCGTGGATCTTTCATTACAATCATATCCATCTCGACTCTCTAGCCTTAACAGATCATTCATCATTACAACATAAAACATAATTCATCATATCACTAATACACATATATTATGTTTTTTTCATGTGTCAGTGTATCCATGTGTGTCTCTTGCACCTCATCCTTGATCTATTTATAGGTTTATATTTGGACCCAAGTCGACCAAAAATCCCTTTGTGGTAAATTATTACTATGGGATGGTACATATTACAATGGATTGGTAAATATTACTATGGGCTAGTAAATACAAAATTAACCCAACAACTTTACTTTTTGTTCACATTACTACATGTTATCCCTTAGTTGGCCTTCCTATGTAGCATCCTTCTTACTTTATGCTCTTCTTTGTAGACCCAGCAACGTTTTCCCCAAAAACGTTGCTCCAATAAGAAGTTGATGGTTGAAAGATTGTAAGATTATAGAAGAATTCGATAACTGAAATTAGGTGGATTCAAATGAATTTGAGATTAAAAAATGTACATGCAAAGAAAACCAAAGTATCAAATTACTCTCTTCCTTGTGGTGGGAATACCCATATTCAAGTGAAAAAAAATCATGGTTTCCCAATAAACTATAACATGGATCAATGGAGTATATAGAATGAAAAATAATTGTAACAACAAAGTAGATATATAATCAATGTTAAATATATACCATAATCGTGAGAAAATACAAAGTGGATAAATGTGTTAGTATACATTAAGAGAACAATTGGAACTAAGTGAAAGTACTAATAGGTTCTCCAAAATGTACAAATATCATATAGGTAAGTAGTATTGTATATGCAACTTAGGAGACAACATAGGAAAGTGATGTTGCTACAATGCAAAATTTTCAATGCAAATACACCAAATGTACAATTCTATACCACGAGAGTAAACGTCTAAATTTCAAACATGGGAGATACCATTATTCTCACTGGTCATTGATGTATACCGTTGACAAATATGAGGAAATGCACTAATGATGATAATGGGTGCCAAGGTACACAATACATTCTAATGAGTATGAATAGATGTAATAACATCTAATACTTTTAGAATATGAATCGAGGGACATTTATTTAGTTTAATTGGAAATAGAAAGGTATCTAGTGATTGTTGAATCTAATCCCTAAGATGTTATAAGAGGATCTAATTTTTGTTCCCAACTAAAATGAGTCACTTCAAATTTGAAGAGTCCATTGGTAGGAGGGTGCTAATACCTTTGATCACAAACCAACATAAAAAAGTATTAGAACCATGTTTAATGAGCTTGGTCAATAATGAGAAAGGGTACACTACCAAATATATCTTTAGAATGCACCAGATGAAAATGGTGCACAAAGAAAACATTTTAATTAATGACTAATAATGAAAACCACAATCAAAGGTAAGGTATTGCATTAATCAAATGTTTGGAATCTAAGGTGTAACATAGACCCAAACTATGTGTATAAATTTATTTCTATCAAATGTATGGGAAACCATTTTGATCAAAGTGGATCCTCATTATTGATAAAAAAAATAATGCCTTCAAATGTTGATGCAAATGTCCCCATGTCGAAGAGGTTATCAAGAACTTTCCAACAACACAAACAAATTCAAACAAACCTTGTGTACGAAATTTATGGCATTTGGAAGTTTTTGTGATACAAGCAAAATGTTTGCAGGGTGTGACACATGGATGCACCAAAAGAGCATATGTGGAAGCACTACAGTAAGGCACATGGTTGTATCGAATGTACAGATGCTAAAAGTGGCAAGATAGGTTTCCCAATCAATATGAGACATGTGGTGTATGGGTGATGACGTGGAAAAGTGATGTGACTTTGACATAGTAGTGATGTGGCAATGATGTGGAAGGCTAATGCAAAATGACATGGAAGGATATTTGGAAAGGTGATTGTGCATGACATGGTCCAGTCAGAAGCCACCATGTGGTGACCTCAATTTGGCCAAGATGGTTCATAAATGGTTGTGAAAAAGTTCGTGGAGAAGTTCAAACTCCCCAACCTTCGCGAAGCAAATATAATGGACTTTCATTATGCCAACCAACGTCATTTTATATGGATATGACCAAACCTTTATTTAAATTTTATTGAAATTCCAAATATATATATATATGGTAGTAGCTATGATTGAACTTGTGACCTCCGTCAACTAGCCAAACATTGTTACCAATGCTCTAACGGTTTCATTGGTTATTGAACTAACAAAAAATATATTTAAATTTTGCAACATATTCAAAAGGCTTAGAATAGAAGGCTTGCAGGGTTCAACCCATGACCTCCCTAGTAACGACCATAGGTGTTAACAAACATACCAAATGACATGCTTTGTAAAGGGTTGAAAATATATTGGTTTTACATTGTAATATTACCAAGTTTTGAAATATTGCAATGGTTTGCAGGATTGGCCCTAGGGCTTATAGTATATTAACAAAGCACTTTCACCACTACACTAGAGGTGTAACTTCTACAGAGACTGCCAAATAGAGTTATGTTAATTTGGGTGTTACTTTGTGTATCTTGGAAAAAGAGTTGTTTTAGAACCATGTTTTGGTTATTTTAGAGAAAGTAAGTGGTTTTCGGTAAACCACCATATATATAGCAAATTGGAGGACACGTTTTGTTTCAAGTTGAAGACTTGGTGAATGTAAAATTCATTTTTTCATCAATTAATAAAGTGGTCACTCATTGGAAGCAGGATTGGAGACGTAGCCCACACTAGGTGAACTCTATTAACAACCTAAGTTCTTCTTTTCTATCTCTTTTTTACTCAATATTTCCTTAGTTATTTTTTTCATGCACTCATCAAGCTAATCACACTTATAATTACAAATCAAGTCATATGTTTTTTGTATCAACTTTGGTACTAGAGTAGGTGTGAAATAATTTTAGAGTGTTGATGCTTACCCAAATAAAGCTTAAACGAGGAGAAGGATCATTAGAAGAATACAACCTAAAAATTATTGAAGGAGTGCAAACCATATGCAAGAATGAAATTTCCAAGAGGAGGGAATCCTTTCACTTTTGAAGACGATATTTGTGAAGCATTCATGGCAATGAAGGTCATTATGGAGGAGACATATCATGAATGAAAGAAGTTCGATGAAAGTGGACCATCAGTAAACGTTGAAGGAGTTGGTGATCCTCCTAAAAATATTCCATCTCCTTCATCATCATCATATTCTTTTTCTTCTAGTTTGAATAAAGCTTCTTCTTCAAAGAAACATTCTAAGAAAACTCCATCTAAATTTCTTTGTTAAAACTTGATGTTAAGTTAGATTTTTCCATGTATGATGGTGAATTTAATGTAGATAAGTTAGATAATTAATACAGGTAGATTGAAGTTTATTGAAAGATCCAAAATATTCTAAAGGACAATGCAAATATCCAACTTACTTCTCTTCAATTAAGTGGTACATATTTAATCGGGTGGGAGAGAAACACTCAAGAATATTTCCTTCAAAATGGTAATATAATTTTTTCTTGGTATGAGTTTGCTGTTGCATTAAGGAAATAATTCTATCCATTAGGCTACATGGAACAAGCCATAATGGATTGAAAATTTATAAGGCAAGGTAAAGGAAAAAAAATTCAAAGTACTTAGGAGTTTAGGAAGAAATATTTGATTTTGGGTATTCCATTATATACACAAGTAAATAGTCTCAACTATGTTGGTGTTTGCACAGTTATCTTCGACATACCATCCTTATATTCAATCCAACTAACTTAGTTGAAGTTTTTGTTCAAGGTACACATATTGAATTTATAGGGAAGAATATTCATGATGGTTTTTCAAAGAAGCAATCTAATTCTACTTAAGGAAATTTGAAAGGAAAAGGAAAAGGAAAGTAAATAACTACTGTGAAAAAAGAGGGTGAAAATCCTACATGCACTCATTGTAAGAAGGGAGGACATGATGAGGCTAGATGTTGGAAGCTACATATGGAATTAAGATCAAAGAAGTTTAGAAATAATGGGAAACAAAATAATGCTACCACATTCAACATAATCTTGAACCTAACTTAGGTGATGAAACTAAGATCACAACTATGGGGTTGCAAGGTATATCATCTTCTCATGCTAGTTCTAACTCTACTATTCAGTCTCCTAATTCTCAAATTAAACATGACAAAAGAAAAATAAGTGAGATTATCATATTAGAGTCATATCAAAGCATAGTAAAGTTGACACACTTTTTTATATTGGTGCCCAAGTAAATCTCATATTCGAAGAAATTATCAAGAAGCTAGGATTAGAAACTAAAACCTCGTGAAAAACCTTATCCTTTGGGATGGGTGCATGATGATGCAAAAATGCAATTAACAGGACAATGCAACTCATATTTGTAGTCACCTCTAACTTCATTGATGAGGTTGAATTAGATGTAGTGTCACTTGAAATTTGTGGAATTTTGTTTGGAAGCCCATATATTTATGACTGAAAATCCATCTTCTACAAAGAGGAGAACAAGTCCCATATATACAAAGATGGAATCAAATACATTGTGAGAGCTCATTGCATGATGACTAACATATCTCTTGTTAGCACAAGACAAATGAAGATACCTTTAAATGCTAGCAAGAACTTTGTACTCGTGATTTTAAAGGCTAAGGATACTAAAATATCTATTGCTTCTAAAGGATATGATCCTATTCTTAAAGATGAATTAGTTAAATTTATTTCTAATTATGATGAAATGTTTTAGGAACCTGAAGGATTGCCTCCAAAAAGGGAGATACAACATGAGATACAATTGCAACAATATGCCCCACTTCCTAACATTGGTATATATAGGTTGTTAGTAGTAGAGAACGCAGAGATCGAGAAGTAGGTTCACAAATTGCTTGACAAAGGGATCATCAAACCAAGTACCTCTCCATGAGGTTCACCTATTAGATTGGTTCTAGTGAAATATGGTACATTGAGGATGTGCATATATTTTCAAGCATTGAAAAAAATCAGGGAGAAAAATTGTTATCCTCTTCCTTGCATTGATGACTTGTAATATAAATTAAAGACTCTGCAAATTATTTCACTAAGTTAACTTTAAGAAGTGAATATCATCAAATAGGAATTATTGAAGGCCATGTGTGGAAAACCACTTTTAAAGGAAAATAGGGATTATTTAAGTGGTTAGTGTTAGATACTCACAAATAATAGGTGAAATTGTGATAACTCATGAGATACATTCTATTAACAAGATGTGCATATTAATACATTATTTTTCGACCCTTTGTTTTCATATTCCAAGAGGTATCTTGGACTTCTACAACTGTTCATATTTCACACCATAACCCTTACCAGATTAGGTGTCCAACATTCCACCAATTAATCCGAAGGGGTGTATATGAGTCTAAGAAGAGAGCTAAAATACAAAAAATGTAAAAAATGTATGGTAGCAATTGGCTTAATATGCTCTCTAAAATGATGGTATAAGGTGGTAGAACTTGAGGTCTCAACCAGTGGTGCTTTACGGATGACCACCAACACTAGCACACTTAGTGCAGTTCATGGAATAGTTCCAAATATAGCAAGAAGTTGAAGGATTCTGCTAGAGGAAGTGCTTCCTAATTATTTGAAAAGGGAGACTGTTGGGTGTGGGATTCCCCAAGGAAAGTTTTGGGGCTTAAAGCCCAAGCTTTGACTAAGTCCATTGTAAGGACTCCGTGACTTGTGGGCGGGAGCACGAAGTTGTAATAGAGTCATATGGTTGTCCACCCTTACTTTTTGTAAATGTAGTGTCGGTTTGAGAGATCTACCCATGGTCCACGGACCATGGGATTGTATAAATAGAGTGAGGCTCTAAGTGTAAAGGGACATCATCTGGAAAAGGAAAGAAGGAAATCAATCAATGAAGCAGTGAGTCTATGTGTAGAGTCGTGTCTTTGGGTCGTAGAGTACGAGAAGGCTCTACAGCTGAGTGCACATAGGCCTAGTAGTCCGCAACTGAGTGCATAGACTCCTGCAGCTGAGTGCGCAGGGTAGGTGGAGTCTGTAACTATTGGAAGCATTAATAAAGAGAAGTTTTACCACATTTCTGTGTATATTTCCATGTTTTATGCATTGAAGTATATTGGGTATGAATTGCAATTTTACTGTTTATTTACTATGCGAACTTATATAAATGTGCTGAGTAAGTGAATATAATATAAGGTATTTGTTCATGTGAAGATAACTATCTGGTATAAGAAGATAAGTAATATCCACAGTGTGACTTGGGGAAATAGTGCAGATTTCTGCTCCAGTAGTGCGAAAGCCCCACAGCCCCTGGTTATGGTTGCGCGAAGGCGAATATAACAGGGCGGGAAGGCCACGCAAGTCAGGAAAGTGCGCAAAGTAACTTGCGCGAAGGTATTCACAGTTGGACTAAATCAACCTCTCAGACATCTCATGGGTGTAGAAACCTAGTTCCAGCATCCCCCCATACTGCTTTAGGTGAGACCTCAGTCCACGCTCCGCAGACTATTGCCAAAAGGGAAAGTAGTATAGGGATTTGTTTGGATAATTAACTCTGAACCTAGGTTAGGCCCCAACAAGCCAACAAATGGTTCCATTGCCGGGAAAAGAATCTGTAGAGAGATATCTGATGTCGTATCATTGGGATCCAACTAAGAAAGAAATTTAAGATTGGTTGGACAGGAGAATTCACGAGTTCGTGGTGCAGGACAACAAGGATCCACAACTATCAAAAGAAGAGTGTTTAGACTACTACCTGTACATAGAGATCCACAAAATTTTCTTTGAATCATTCCCTACTAAGTTGTACAAGTGGGTCATGAAGTTAGCAGATAGCCAAGGAAGGTGCAAGCTTGACAGTCCTATTTTGTGGACCCTACAGTTGGTGCGCAGATTGGAAGCATTAGAGGATAAGATCACGCGCACTGTTGATCACTGGCTCGATCAATTATAGGAGGATTCATTAATGAGTTCGCGGTAGATACTTTAGTTAGCTATATCGAGGCAGAGCGACGATTCCTCAAAGGACCGCGGGGTAAGTATGTTAAGTCTCTAAACACTTGGATTAAGATGCTACTATGTGAAAAGAAGATTATGTGAATACATTTATGTTCGGGGCTACGCGAAGTGGGAGAATTTACAGAAACGAAGGTAGTGCAGAACTAGAAACTAGCCCCTTGATTTCACCTCCGCGAGGGCAAGAGGAAGATATCGCGAAGGTCTCATCAAGAAGTGCGATCAATTTGATAAGACAGAGGATTCCGCACATACTACCCCCACCAACACCACTACCAGTTTCACCGCATTCACCCCCATCTTTGCCCGTACCACCTCCGCCACCACCGCAAGTCAATATTGCAAGCGCGATAAAGTTACTGGTGTTCAAGGGAGTAGGAAATGAAGATCTGAACTAGTTTTGGTTCGTGATAAAAGCTGTATGGAAGCGCAGGGAGTTATAGACAACAATATAAAGAAAGTGACGTTGGTTAGCACTCTGCAGGATCACGCGCTGACCTGGTATATTAAGCATTCTAATGACAATCTGAATGCGTGGATCGCAGATATCCAAATTGCGTTGAACAAAGAATTTAGCAGGCCAAAGTCAGAGGCGCAGTTGATCATTGGGTTCAAGGAGATCACAATGCTACCAGGCGAGACCCCCTAGGAATTAGATCAGAGACTGAAGTGCATGATTCATGAAGCTAATATGACTTTGACAGATGGATAACACCGTGAATGGTTTGTAGCATCGCTAACGCCGCATTTGAGGAACGCGTTGTCACAAAAAGGTTAACAGCTTAGGTAGAGGCCTTGGAGATAACGATGAGGCTGCATGAGACCCTGATACAAGATCCTAACCTAGGATTTCAGCAAATCCATGGATAGTTGAAAAACTTACGCCTTGAGATGCAGAGCCTAAAACAGGACAAGACAACTCGCCTGGAAGTGCGCGAAAAGGTATGGTGTGTTAAATGTAAGGGTCATGGTCATGACAAGGACCACTGCCCAGTGTTTGCAAATGACATCACGGGAGGAGGACCAATGCCATTAAGACCAGAGGCCCAAGCAAGACCTAGCGCGGTGCCTACGTTGTGGTGCACAATTTGTCAAATAGGAGGGAAGCATGCTACAGACAACTGCCATTTGTTGCAGAGTACATGCAGAATTCATAACAGTTGTTCTATAATTTATGTAGATCGGTTGGACATGATGAGCGCACCTGTAGAAGCTATGAGATGATGATGGATTGGACTCCCACCTACAGAGTTTAGGCCAAAACGCAGCCCCTTGACCAGAACGCTGGAGTGGCGCGAATCGGATTTCGAGGGCGCGGACAAGGCCGAGGTGGAGGAGGACCTAGAAGAGGTCACAGACAGCTGATATGTTACAATTCCGGGGGGCCAGGACATTATGCCTGTGATTGTATGAATTCGACGCGTCCATCATGCTTATATTGTACCTTGTTTAATCATGAGAAAGAGGATTGTCCCACAATGGTAGTGAGGTTGCGCGACAAGGGAGCGCTCCAACCCCCCCACTCAGAACCTGTAGATTGTGAGGTCTGAGCCATGCGAGGAAGAACCTAATATGAACATTATGCTCCAAAGTGGAATTATGACAGGAGATGATAAAGGCAAAAGACCTCAAGATAGTACTTGGGTTCTCAAGGCTCCGACGAAAGAACCAGAGTTTGATTTGGAGTGTGCTAAGGAAACATTCATGGAAGCTAAGAAGAGCTTCACTGATGCCTCCACTTCAAGAAGAAAAGACAGACCAGAGCCAGAAATGGACCCATCAATGTTAACGGCGTTCCTAGAATCATGCATGAAGCTACTGCGCGACAAAAAGGTTATAAAGGGATTGCAGGAGCTCATAAATAGATGCGCTGGGACCGTGCCAGGAGAACCCCGCATAGTCTGGAAGATTGGAAAGCATTCGACAAGGACAGGAAGAGAAATGAGGTTGACTGCACAGATTGGAGAATATGAGATGGACCAAGTGATTCTGGACCTAGGGTCAGATGCGAACATTCTGCCAAAGCAAACATGGGAGTGCATGAGAAGGCCTACGCTGCAATGGTCTCCTATCTAGTTGCGAATGGTGAACCAGCAAAAGATCATACCTATGGGGAGATTGTAGGGAATCACCGTGTATATTGAAAGAGAAAGTGCGCTAGAAGACATTGAAGTGATAGAGATTTTTGATAACAACAATCCCTACCCTATGCTATTAGGAAGAGATTGGGCCACCGACATGAACAGGGTGATAAATCTGAAGAAGCGCAAGATGATTTTTGAGAAAAAGTCTCTACGCATAGTCGTACCTTTGGAACCTACAGAAGGATCATGTTACACGGAGCTAGTACGCGACTATGAAAGCGATGACGACTTATATTGCATCTACAAGATAGCTACGCGAGAGCAAGACTGGGTAAATCCCACCGCGGATGGACGAATCTCATGGGAGCAAAAGCTCATGTATGTCAGATTCAGATGAAGAGATAGAGCAATGGTAGAACTGGTTGCACGAGATAACCACACTGAACTGCAACATCATGACAAGATTGTTGTGTTGCGTATCAAAGGAAGTAAGGGATATTCCTACTTATGATGGGTTAAGCAAGGTAGATGCCTTCCTGAACATATTTGAAAGAGAGGTACTGGGACAACAACATTTCGAGGCTTTGAAATGGGTACTACACGTTACACCTATGAGGTGGTGGGGTACGCACCAAGGAAGCTTTTAGGATTGGCATGAATGTAGAAGAATGATGCGCATGTGGTTTGGGAAGTCTCATATGTGACTAGCAAACAAGAATGATGGACGACATGATCCGCGCATGCATCTGTCCAGGTGGGTACAGACATATGGTAAACAACCTGTGTGGATGCACATGAACTTCGCATTCGGGAACACGGTCAATAAGCAGGTGTTGGTGAGGAAATTGCATGAATGGTCCCTTCAGTTGGGATGATGCATTGTGGAAAGAACGAGTGTGCAGAAGGCTACCCACGCAAAATCCTTTAACTAAGTGTGCGAAGCACTGAACAGGGTATATAATGCACATCAGAGTGATTGGGACCTGCGTGTACCAGCAGTTCTATGGGCTTATAGGACAACGTGCAAGAAACTGACGGGGCAGACGCCTTCTTTGTTGGCCTATGGATCAAACACTATAGTTCAAATAGAACACAGTATGCCTAGTCTGCGCATAGCAGCGTCGGTAGATATGACGGTTCGCGGAGCCTTGGAAGAAGGGATCGCGTAGTTGACTGAAGCAGAACGCTTGGAACCTGAGGAAGAAATCTACCATGGTGATATTAGCCTCCAAGAACTCATGAAAGAAAGGGTGTGATTAAGGGAGATGAGTTCTCTAATAGAAGCAAAAGTCAAGAAGCTTGAGGAAGAAATAAAGAAGGTTTTTCTCGATAAGAAAACCAGGGTGATAAAAACAGGGTGCACACATTTACGTTGACGAATTTGGGGGCTATCGTCAAGAGTTTATTAATTTGATGCCTTGGATTGGACTGTATATTACTAGAAGGATCACCCATGGTGGCGTGGTGCATAGGGTAAAGTGGGCGACATGGACAATCAAAATAAAAGGCAAATTTTCTCCAAGAAAAGTGACGAATGACCAGTTGGAACCCTATACAGGTGGCGCGACCACCTGACTAGCCATGGGAAGTACAATCTTAGCGCTCCTGGCAATTGAAAGGAGGAATGTGACTATAAACTACTCTACTCAAGAGCTGTGTGATGTCGGGGGTGCACACAGAAGCAAAGTGTCACAAGGTCTACGATCGTGCAAGGGGGGCTACACTACAACGCGGGTTGGCTAGAAAGTGACCATTGTAGTCACTATTCACGATGTGATGCTTGACTTGAGACCAAATGGAGCGGGCGACAAGCATTTAAGACAAGCTTTGTGGGAAATATTTGGGAAAATCTACCGCTATAAGGGAGCATTATTGGATCAAATTTGGGGGGAACGGTCGAATTCAAATTCAAAAGGCACTATAAAATACAAAGGGCTACCCAACAAACAACACTTGGTCATTTGTGAATTGAGATGTTGTGCATAGTGAGTATTCCAAATCGAAACTTGTTTGTCCTATGGAGAGAGTTGGTTGAGCCCATGATTGAACGGTTGAGAGATTTCTGGACGAACAATATGGCAACATCTGAAGAAGCCAGGGAAATCGCAGAGATGACTGCTGAAGAAGCCGCACATGCCATGACCATAGAAGATGCCCCTGAGAGCACTGGGATTGTTGTGGAAATCCATAAATCAATGCGCACGTTGAGACCAAAGAAAGACAAATAGACAATGATTTCGGTGCGTGTGTCTCCCCGAAACCCGTTGCAAACCAGATTAATAATGGAGGAAAAAGGGAAAGTGTTTAACTTGGAAACCAATGAGGAGGAAGAAGACTTGGAGGATATCATAATTGAAGAGGATGAGGATGAGGGCATGGAGGAAGAAACCAAGGGCACGGTCCCTCTAACTAAGCTGCCCACGTATGTCCCTCCGCAGAAGGGGAAGGAGAAGGTGCCCAAGGACCTCGATGAGAGCAAGAGCTCTCTAGAGACTTCGCTCCTCCCAGACGATATCATATTTGAAGGAACACACTTGGGAATGGTGCCGAGCTTGAAATTCGAAGGCTAGGAACTCACTGACCATGAGAAATTCTCTCACTTGGTGATCACGCACCTCATGAAGCCAAAGAAACACATCGCGACAAGAGTCATAGAGTTGGAGCCGCGCAAGTGGTTACATGGAGTCGAAAAGGTAGGGTTGTTGAACCTGCTCTAGATGCTGCATTACCATCGTGTCCTAGTGACTATCTTCGTCATCAAGCAGCTGCTCTACCTGGTTCATGGTAGGCGTTTGTGGCTGGAGGAGCCCATCCCCATCATGGACCACCTAATCCATCGAGTTACCCAATAGCCGTGTAAAGGAGAAGACCCGTCAGACATTTCGGAGGGGAAGAGCATTGATTTTGCCATTACGGAGTGTTAGGGCCCCACCCTAACCCCCTTATTTATGTAATAGGATCATGTCATAGTCAAGAGTCAATAAAGCCCATATTAATAATTGTAAGTGGTTAATCCGCAATTAATGACGGAACCACAGTTACTTGCAAATGGGTCGTAGTATTAGATAGATGGTATTAATAAAACCCACGGTATTGGCCCGTGGTATTGCATGTATGAGTCATATATAAAGGATAGAGACTCCCTGCGAGGAGCATCGTGTCTTATTTTGTAATTGAGCTCTGCTCTATTGGAGGTTGCCACCTCGAAGAGGCAAGTGAACATTACTCTCTGAATAATAAAATCATTGCTATTCTGTGTTCTCGGTATCTTTTCTTCACATATTCTGTATTTGGGTATCATTTTGCAGGTTAAGAGCATAACACGGAGGCCATGAAAAAGAAATACAAGTCGGAGAAGAAAAAGAGGGGCTACATGATCTCTAGTATCAACAAAAAAGTAGTGAGAGTTGCGACTCAGATTCTGGCAGGTAAGGTCATGTGGAAGTGTCGCGCGGACAAGGTGCCCGTGCAAGTGGTGGCACTTACTGAACAGTGCACAGAATGGGTCCAGTTTAACTGGTCTGAATTCTTGCACAAGGAATTCCTAGAGAATTGCCGCGAGGCACAAGAACAAGGAAAAACTTTCCACTATTCATGGCTTCTGTTGTCCATAGTGTTGGTGGTTGGGGAATTGCTGAAGGATAGGCAATTTCCCACAATTGCAAGGGATCTCCTGGAGGCCGTGAAGTACGCTTCGTTGTGGGCCACTGAGGATGTGGACCGGATCTGCGACAGTAAAATATTCTGTGTGTGCGTGGAGATGAAAATCAGAATGGGGATTAAGAGAAAGCCACGGTTATCACCAACTGTCTACAATAGCCTGCAAAGTTTCACAGAATTTAAAGCTGACTTTCATCACATCTACCTCAGAGAGCGCAAGGACCCTGCAAAGAGGTGGAATGAACTGCCTTATATAGCCATAGATGATGTGACCTTCGACGTACTTGAGACACGGCCACCAGAGTGGCGCGCTCCAGACATCT
The DNA here is from genome assembly GCA_031772625.1 of Pinus tabuliformis. NCBI lineage: Eukaryota > Viridiplantae > Streptophyta > Pinopsida > Pinales > Pinaceae > Pinus > Pinus tabuliformis. The sequence continues at coordinate 176,069,034 of CM062806.1, forward strand.
CTACACTGGAAAAGTCTGCTACTCAGAAAAAGGAGGAGGAGGAAAAAATGCGCATGGTGCAGTTGGAAAAAAAGAGAAGGAAAGAAGTAGTAGCAGCAAAGGTGCAGGAGGCGCGTGATGTTGTGCAAACAGTAGCAGAACAGAAAAAGGCCGTAGCAGCAACACAAAAGGCAATAGAGAAGGAGTGCGAGGGCCATAAGTCACCTTCACCTGAGTAGGAGTAGGAAATGGAAACAAGGTAGAAGAGGGCGACGCGGACCCCCAAGCAGCGTCAACACAATTGAAGCACCAGTGCCCAAGCGAGCAGATGGGGCCACACAAGAAGATACAAGTTTCTAAGCTATCTATTGACCTGATCACCCTTACTAAGGGGGATCTACATGATATAGGATAGACAATGCACGACGTCACCATAGAGGCCCTCCAGAACTTTGCGGAGGAGAATCAAATTATGTTGGGGGCCCTTCGAGCATAGATTCAGGAGTTACAAGTGCGCGCTCCGCATGCTAGTACCCTCTCGACCAGCCTCGCAGTAGGAATAGCCGCAGCCGAGGAAATTTTGCACGCTCGTACAACCAAGACAATAGTGCTTCCAGAAGGGGCACTAGTTACAACAAATGAGGCCGATCAACCTACAGTTAGTACATTGAATCGGATAGGGATCAACATGGTTGCGCTCCCTCAGGAGACGCTCTATGTTTTGCAAAATGGGATTACTACAGAACTATGGGCTAGGGAGAATCGTGCATTGCAGGTGTTGAGTGAATAGAAGATCAACATGGAGTAGTTGAGCTTGCAGTGCGATGAGGCCATATCTCAGAACAGGTAGATGGTACAAGTAACTGAAGAAGCCTGCAAGATGGTCCCTGAGCTGGCCATCCAAGTAGAAGCACCAATAGAGGCGCGCATCTAGAGATTAGCAACCGGGGTGTGTGAGGCACAAGAAGAAATGGCTAAGATTTAGCTGGCGTTGAACCTTCAGATTGCAGAGTTGTGGTTGAAGACATAGCCTTCAACTCCTCCAGAGGTAAGGGAACACTGCGCCAACACCATTACATCAGGGCTGGAGGAGATCAGCAATGCAATAAGGGACTCCACTAGAATATTGGAAGAATCTTTCGAGGTCCTCAAAAATCTATATGAGGACCCGAACATACAGCACTTAGAAACTGAGGCACATGAGATACAACAGTAGTACAACAACGTCAAAGGGACCGTGCAGACGGTGGCCCTCAATTAGAGGCTTGCGTGAATGCAACATTCCAAAGCGCTTAAAGAGCAAGTAGACGTAGCGTGACACAAAGAATCAGTTTTGAAGGTGCGTGTTCAACCTTGGATCGATAAGGCCTTTGTAATCATAGTAACTATTGAAGGCAAGCTCACACAAATGCAGGGGATGTAGGAACAGATACAAGGGAGCAGTTCTAATATTGTGGCCTTAGAATAATGCATACAAGAGGTACAATAGGAAGCCTCTCAGTGCGCTGTCAACCTTGAAGCAGTCCAAGCAGAGTTGGGAGGTCTTTCGTGAAGATCTCCGCATCGATAGAGTGACTCGAGGGCGAGTCACGATGTTTGTGTTGGGGGCTTGTTGGGCATGGGATCCCCGAAGGTAGGCTTTGAGGCTTAAAGACCAAGTTTTGACTAAGTCCATTGTAAATACTCCATGATTTGTGGGTGCAGAGCGCGAAGTTGCAATCGAGTCATAGGGTTGTCCGCCCTTACTTTTGTAAATGTAGTGTCGATTTGAAAGATCATTGTATAAATAGAGCGAGGCTCTAAGTGTAAAGGGACATCATCTGGAAAAGGAAAGAAGGAAATCAATCGATGAAGCAGTGAGTCTAAGTGTAGAGTCGTGTCTTTGGGTCGTAGAGTAGAAGGCTCTACAGTTGACTGTGCAGAGGCCTAGTAGTTTGCAGTTGAGTGCGCGGACCCTTGCAGGTGAGTGCACAGGGCAGGTGGAGTCTGTATCCATTGGAAGCATTAATAAAGAGAAGTTTTACCATATTTATGTGTATCCTTTCCTGTTTTATGCATTGAAGTATATTGGGTATGAATTGCAAGTTTACTGTTTATTTACTACGTGAACTTATATAAATGTGCTGAGTAAGTGAATATAATATAAGGTATCTGTTCATGCGAAGATAACTAACTAGTATAAGAAGATAAGTAAGATCCATGGTGTGACTTAGGGAAATAATATAGATCGTTGATCCAGCAACGCGAAAGCCCCATAGCCCCTGGTTAGGGTTGCGTGAAGGTGAATATAACAGGGCGCAAAGACCCCACAGTTCAGGAAAGTGTGCAAAGTAACTCGCGCGAAGGTATTCACAGTTGGACTAAATGAACCTCTCAGACATCTCAAGGGTGTAGAAACTTGGTTTCAGCATTCCCCCATACTGCTTTGGGTGAGACCTCAGTCTGTGCTCTGTGGACAGTTTCTAAAAGGGCCAGTAGGACAGGGATTTGTTTGGCTAATTAAATCTGAACTTCGGTCACGCCCCAACAAGCCAGCAGAGACCATTCAGTTCTTAACTTGCGATGGTTCAAGGAAGGGCACCAACCAAAGGTATGCTCATGGGTTATTACTTTATCTCTCGCTACAACTCTAAATTTGGGTATGACTGATTCTAGCTCTAAGTTGAGGCAACATGCTTAGGCTATGGGTCATGATTGCTTGATGTATCTTTGGAGTTTGTAGATGACCATAAATTCCACCCCTGTTAGATACAAGGTGAGAATATGAATAAATTGCAACCGCAAGATGTGTAAATACTCAAGAAAAAAATACATGGTATGACTGAAATATCCTCTTGGTTGTTGAATCTCATTGCCAAGAAGTGATCCATCCAAGGTGAATCTTTGTTCTTAGAGGTGCCTTGTTTATGAAGCATCTGTTTGAATGAAAAGTATTTTTATGACAATGAACAAACAGGTTAAAATCAAAACAATGATCTTTCACTTGGCCAAATAAATTACAATGTTGGCATTTGACAATCTACTCTACCTATGGAAGAGTTGAGCAGGTGAAATTGAATTTTCATGAAGAAACCTAGAACTTTAAACTGAATGGGCTTGGAGTAGTCTGGAATATGAAAGGATACATCCTTGTCATATCAAAGACAAATTATTTTATTGTCGTTAAAAACTTCTTCCAAGGTCTTATGATGGGCTTGGGAAGTTTAGCCTAGACTTCTACATCTTTATGAAAAACTTCTCTTGAAATGGGTACTTGATCTAAATCAACCTCAATTTCATTAATTTGATCACTTTTTGGCAGCTAATGGGAGTTAACTTCAGGCTCGAAAAGGGACTTTTTCTAAACAAAAACTAGTTCATAATGATGACTCCTCTGTTGTAACTCATCTTGTTGAAGCTTTGATTCAAGATGCAAAAACTCAATCTTCTCTTGTGCATGTTGTAGACAAATTCTAATGTTAGAAAGAGAGTCTTTGTTAATTTTTACCATCCCTCAACACTGGAATGAATTATGGTATTCAACAACTTTGATGACTCAGTTATTTAGGTCATTTTGTCAACAAATGAAAGGTGTCAATAGTGTAAGTTTATGATCTATTCTTTGAAATGGGATTTAAACACTTTCTTCAAAGGAAATAATCATTCTCCCCATAAGAAAAATATACAATTTACACTATGTCATCAAGCAACAAGTTTATTTTAGTTTCATTAATAGTTCCCTTCTGACATATATTGCAATATCAGTGCTTCATCAACACATATTGTAATATTAACACTAGCATATAAATGCAATTTTAACTATCTCAAATCCAACAAAAAACATTCAAAATATTAAAAAAGGTCCCAAACCCAATAAGATAGCGAGACATTGAAGTGGTTGGATAAAGAAATTAGACTCTAAGTGCCTAGATTGGGTGTACCTCTCTACTAGTGATGGATTATCTTCACGTCCGATGGGAATTTAACCTTCCAAACCACAAACAAACTACAAGAATTATGGTTTCCTCTATAAGTAAACAATAGTTTCTATCTTCCTATGTAGCCATAATGTGCATAGTATTTAAGTCGCATGGCAAGTAATACTTCAATTTAATTTATAATGGAAACAAGGCCCTATATTATGTGTATTTTGTTCTTAAAGAACAATGACTATGTGTGGTTAAAGATGAAGAGATTATTCGATGTCCAGTCTAGTGAATAAACCTTTTCCAATATTGTGTCCGACACAAAGTAGTTCCATGAAAATTTGAAACTATTCACTGTTCCACTGTTTGATCTCTATCAAGTGTATAATCCTGTTAGCTCATCTATTCTGCAACAACTAGATGATGTCAGAAATAACATGGTACTTGAAATATTACTCATTTTAAATTACTGAAGCATCTTAATATTACATTCACCCATTGCACCAAAAAAACATTTCAATCTCCTCTTCCTGATTGACTAATGAGTTCTTACATTTCAGAATAAATGTCCCTTACAATTAACTAGTAGTGTTGTAACTATTGCATTAGCTACTAAAAAAATACAACTTTGACCTTAGATTCCATGTTGATATGGAAACCAACCAGAGGAGTGTTGATAGTCTATTCATCCCTATCACGACAATGATCATAGATTTTAGATTGTATAAATATTTATCACTAAATCACACTATAATGCATCGATTGTATACAGAGCTAGTATAAAATCAAAAGAAACATAGCATGAGGGTTAATAGAGCTCCATTTTCTTAGTGGTTAAACAATAATAAAGAGAAAGACAAGTTATTCAAAACATAGGTTGCTATCTTTGAAACAAAATGAAATACTAGACATATCCACATGTTAGAGAATATTTTATGCAACGTTACAAATTAGAGAATCGTCAAGGCTCAATAAAAATTCCAAGTATAGTCATGAAATATTCCAGAATTGAATAAAGGCCAGGAAATCTTTCTAAAAGGTGAGGCAGTGAATCAACATAATTGACATATGTCAGAATGATCGATTTGCTGGGCAAGGGGGCTAAGATTGAGAGCAGAGAGAATATTCATGTATGGATGTTAGTCTGCATTACCCAACAAATCAAAGGACATCGTTAGGTCTCCACGTGAAACAATCAGGTGTAGTTTTGATAGTTGTAGTTGATATGTAGAGAAAAGGCACAATTTTAGTGAGAGTGCCTAGATTGAAACCACAAAAACCAATGGTTCAAACTTGAGTAGGGAAGGAGTTTGCTCGCTTTGATACCATCTTAAAAACTCACAAATGATAGACAAAATTATGATAACATGTGATATACATTCTATGCGTAAGATGTACATATTAATACATTCTTTTCCAACCCTTGGTTTTCATATTCCAAGAGGTCTCTTGGACTTACCAAACTATTCATAATCTACACCGTTACCCTTAGCATATTATGTGTCCAACAATTAGTAATTCATTTTGGCCTTTGTAATGCTCTGAAAACTTTCATGTGGGTGATGAATGATGTTTTCCAACCATTCAGTGATGATTTTACTATAGTCTACTTATATGCCATTCTTATTTTTAGTAGGACTTCAGAAGATCATGTCAAGCATGTTAAGTAAGTGTTCGATGCATTAAAAAGGGAGAAATTTTAATTAAATATGTTGATATGTGATTTCAGTAAAATATCTTAAGAACACTTGGGATATACTGTAGAGGGTGGAGAATTGAGGATAGATCCCTCTAAAGTAGAAATTATTGTAAATTGGCCTAAGCCTAATTCTATAACAGAAGGTAGAATCTTCCTGGTAGTAGCCCAATATTGGAGGAATTTTATTAGTAACTTCTCATCTATCATAGCTTATTTTCATGATTTGATAAGTTTTACACATATTTTTCAGTGTGGAGGCAAGTTGTTGGAAACCTTTGAGCACTATTGAGGGGGGGGGGGGGGAATCAATAGTGACATCTATATATATAATTCTTACCAATTTAAGGTTCAATTAATGAATCACACATATGTTAGTAGTAACTCATTAAACATTTGCATAAAATAATCATAACTGGAAACCATAAGTAGCGATATAAACCGTAATAAATGCACACAATCACATCATCATACATAAGACAAAAAATTTATGGTGGAAACCCTTTTGGGAGAAAAAAAACCCTTGTTGATGTTTCTCTACTCTAAATTTCTATTATTCAATAAATTGGTCTTTTACATAGCTTACTAACTCCCATTAGCATGGAGATTCAACCTCATATACAAATTCAAACATTGATCGACTAGGAGACTCGATACTATTGTTCATCTCAGAAGACTTTATTCTCTACAGATCCATGGAAAACCATCTGTTGAAAGCCACCATGATCAATTTATCCTTTCCCAACTCCAATTGGATTATCCAACTATTATTGGATGAGAAACTGCTCCTTTTGTTGAAGCTTCAATATGACTTCTCCTCTCTCATGAAGTCACTGCTCCTATAACACTCTGCAGACCTCTTGTCATCTATTTTCAAACTGGATCCCAAGACACTATGCTCAAGAAGAAATCATCTCTGAATACATGCTCTCAACCGCAAGATCTCAACATCAAATAGAATATAAACAAGTAAAATTATGGCCACGTAAAATATGAATACAGTAAGATGCTCACAAAAATATAATGTTGCATAATATAATCAACGACAAAATACATTATGGCTATGTGCCAAATGCATCAACAGCTCCTAACAAAACAAGTGTGAGATGTTCACCAACATATACTCTAGAAACATGCAAAAACTCTTCCTCAAACAATCTCTACTCCAATAGCTTCAATTCTAATCTATTTTGCAGCATGCTTCAGATCTGCTCACTGTTCAGCAAATAACACTCATAGACTGAAGCATATAGGCTCTACTCAAGGTATAAATCATCATCCCCTTCTCTAATACCTTCTCACTCCCATACATACATCATCAACTCAACCAACCATCACATTGCCCTAAGATAAAGTATATAAAACATGTATGGAAAAATTGAGCTTGGGGCTAGGATCAACGTTGAAGAAATTAGACAAAATCAATCCACTAAGGTCACTACTAGTGCACTAAATGCATTCACATCATAAGAGGACATTTTCAAACAATTTTAGAAGCCTATATGAATTTCAAAGTTAATTTCCCTCCTAACAGCATGAGGAATGCAGAGAAAATGTCATGAAATCCCTCACTCACATGCATAACATTGGCTCCATGTGACTAACACCTATAACTGCTCCCATAGTATGCTCTTCCGGCGACTGGAGCCTTCTAGTCTCTCCCATAGGCTTGGCTCCATGCAACTGTGGCTAAAGATTAGGGAATCCATCAATACTTCAACTTAGAACCTCTACCATCAGTTAGATCCTCTTCTCCATAATCTATAATAGCCTCCAAACCTATGACACAACCTCTGATACTTTTTCAAGTAGATCAAACATGCCTCCAAAGTGTCACTTCCTAGTTGACTTACAAGGGCCAACAAACGATGTTGGAAAGTGTGCCAACAAGTCTTCAACTCTCCATCAAACCTATGAACAAGCTGCAACACCTCTGACAAACCTGCAAGACTCTGTAGCACCATCATCAAGCCATCACATCACTACTACAAGTCATCCTCATAAGCATTGACATGAATACCTAATGAGGACATAGTTGATAACTCAACTAGTGTGCCATTGACCATCACCATCACATGTAGACTATATGATCAATCTGCAGCAACATCCTCTATCTATAGGAACACCATCCACAATCATCATGAAATGTCCATCAATGCAATTTCCAAAACATGCGAACTCCTCCATGACCAATGTTACACAGTAATTTGTCACTGTCTTCATCCCAATCTTCCTACTGTGTCATGTGTCCCAAGTTGTACATGCTCATATTAGACAAATGCTCTCTAATGTTGCCAAATGACCCACTTTTCCAAAGGTTTTTGCCTCATCATGTCTGTTGGCCAAATAAATGCACTGAAGGGCGCTCCAAAACAATCCAGAAGCAGCGCCATCACGGAAGTACACCTGATTCCCGCGATGGTTCGATTTTATGTGAAAGCGCAATTGTTGCTTGTAATCTTTCGTGATGACCTGACTAGCTACGTTATTCAATAGCGATGTCATTGTGGAAGGCCAGTTATGTACCCGTGATGATCCAGATTGGGTGATTTGTTCCAATGGTCGGCCTTCCAGATGACTCCAGACCTGGTTGTTGGCCTAGTTTATGTCGCCCTCCTTTCTCTGGTGTGGCTGTTCCATCATTTTTGATACCTTCCTTGGAGATAAGCTCATCCTCCCACCTTTCACGGAGACTCCTTCTCCTATTTAAACTCTCACCATTGCTATGTGCTGCTAGTTTTGGAGTTCTTAGTCTTTGGAGTGGTTGCTGATAGTGCTGTTAGTGCTTGTGAGTTTGCTAGATAGCTAGTGTGAGTGTGACAAGTGTGGGATTGTTGATAGCTTGAGGAAGGTTGTGAAGTGCCCTTAATCTTATGTAAAACTTGTGAGTGAGGGAGACTTGTGTATTGGGAGATCCAACTTCAAGAGTGAATGCTTGAGGAACATGCTGGCTGGACCCTCCTGAGAAGGTTTGTGACGTCAAGACTTTGGTTGTAAGCTTATTCTTATTTCATAATTAATGCAATCAATGATGTTTTCCTATGTCTTGTATGTAATGTACTTTATATCCATGACTTCTTGACTTTGTGAGTAAATAGATCATTGTTGTTTTAGTGACGTGCTTTGTTGTATTTCCTTTGCATTGTTTCAAGTTGATCACTCATTAGGAGAAGGGAGTGGAAGCTGGAGCAGTGCAACGGAACTCCATCGACCACTCGTTGAGGTAGGCCTCCAACTATGACTATTTAAGGAAAGCTATTGTTGATTTGTCCTTGTTTGTGACTAGACCCACTCTAGGGCTAGAGGGGTTGCCTATGTCCGCAGAGGGAACACTTTCCTGGATCACAACCAACATGTTACCATCAAGATAAATCATCATGAGTTTGACATAAGTGCATGACCTCAAGATTTGACATCAATGCCAACACAACCATCTCACTGTCAATACATCAATGCCAACCAATAGGACACCAAGCCAAACATCCATCATACATGCATATGACAAGTATGACCATGACCATGACCCTTTTGACATTAATATCGACTCTACAATGCTAATAAACTCTCCCTTTGGCATTGATGTCAACCTCAAAAACATGTGAGGTTGATCTCCATACATTCTCCAAAACTGAAGTGACTCTCTATCCATCCTAATACTCTCCCCCTTTGACATCAATTGCAAAGGGTCAACTCCATATGAATAGGAAGCAATAATTGAAGCACAAGTAATGGATTAATACATCTCTACATGGATGAAATATAATGCATATCAAGGTCATCCATGCCTCCATATAAGAAACAAGGAGCATATATATCCAATCAACATCCAAAGAATAATAGAAACCAACAACTACTATCAGCAAGAAACGTGATGGAAACATAAGGCAACCATCATCAATATATGAAACATAATATAATATGCAACAATATCCACATAAGGCATCCACACACAATCTCCCGTGTGACTACATAGCAACAATCACCAAATATCTCATCACATGAGGCCAAGAATCCCATTGTCATAGCATAGTATGAGGCATAGCATGAACACCTCCAAGCAGATCATAATTCCAACAATGTATGGCTGAAGTAAATAGGAAAAAATTATGTTCCCCCTAAACACATGCCATCTCCAAGTTGTAGAGATACCAATTGTTGGGCAGAAATGACCGCTTCCACTGCAAACAATGATTCCTTTGACAAATATAAGCACCATATGGATGAAGACTCCACATGACCATGACTCAAGTGAGATATACATTAATAAATGCATGGCTATAGCAACGACATAAGACCTCATACATACCCATATATGACCTAATAACTCATGCCTATATGACCCAATGATACTACAATACAAGTACACATCTCCATGAGAATTATACATAGATTTTCAATGAAATACATAGCTTATATGATTATCTTCTATGGACCAATGACTCAAAAACATTATACATCATGACTATTACATCATAATTAACCCATACATGTGGATGAAAAAATACTCCATAAGACTCCTCCAAAACAAGCCTATCACCATGATGAATCAAGATACTAAATACTAGACTCTCAACCAATACATGATAATGAAACAATATCAAACACATGGCTATTTTAATCATCATACAATAGCTCATACATGGTTTTTACATGCCATAATTCATCTCCATACATCCTAATGTATTGATCACAATCTATGTGTGGTTGCACATCTTTTTAACCAAATATTAGTGGAAACGCATATACATGGTTGAGAAATGTGCTCTTCATTCTACTCATGAAAGACATATAAAACTGCTACAAACACATGAGAGAAAAGGAATAAAAGGGACAAGATAAATCATGAATATCAATAACATGCATAGCTCCCCCTAACCTCAATATACCTCGAAAATATAGGTCGATCCCGTGGACCTAAAAGTGCATGAAGGTTGAAATGAACTCATCAAGTGTTGTTGCAATAATCTCATACTCATCAAGTGGCCATATGCTCCCCCTGAGGTTGTGCACCTCTCATAAATTTTTCAGTCCTCTATGAATATGAAAGAAATAATCATGGACTGCAAGAGGGAATGATCTTCACTACTTGAAGAGTTTTTTCTCCTTTATTCTCACGTTCTTTGGCTTCTTCTTCTCTTCCTTCACTTTCTTCCTTCCTTGCTTCACTGGTCTTGTGTTAGAACATCTATTTTTTTGCTGCTTTTTTCGATTTTTTCTTGAATAACGGGGCAATAAACAATCTCTTGCCATATGGCCAAATCTATGGCATATATAACACTCCACATGGGAAAGAAGATCAAATATTATTCTTCTCATTCTAGATCTAAAACTTGCATGAAATGTGTCGCTACACCAATGGTTTGACCTGTAATCACCTTATGGCCAAATAAGTGACATAAGCAACAATAACCATAAAAATCACAAGTATACCTATTTTCCATTCTCCTTGGCTACAGACATTGCTGGAATCTCTGTTGATGTGGTCTATATGCTGCAACATGCACAAACTTGTGACATCTATAGCATTGCACCCCATGCATCAAAGGAACAAAAGGAATTTGCTTCCTTTGAAATCTAATGGAGCTGACACGATCATCTCTAGGAGAAAAAAGTATTATGAATGTAGGTTCTCTTTGGATTTTCTTCTCTATTGTTGGTTGTGATGCTTGATAGACAGATGGTTTTGCTTTCTTTTTTGCTAATGGTTCTTTTGTTTGCTAAATTCATGTTGTATCTGCTTCTTGCTTTCTTCGATCTCACTTTTGTTGCTAGTATTGTTTTCTATAGGCTTCCTGGGTTCAACTTTAGTATTTTTACTTGCATGAAAACTAGACTCATCCTTTTGAAATCCAAGACCATATTTATCCAATGGTGATCTTTGGATCTCAAGGAAAAATTTCCAAGGCTATAGTACTCTTCTCCATATTTCACTACTTTCTCAAGGAAACAACTTCAAATTCTAATTTCTCAACCTCTTCTACCTTTGCTTGATATTTATTCCTCATACCTTCCTGTTACAGGGAAAAGTGTCTACACAGAACTGCTTATCCCACTAAGGTGTGGTAGCTACCTTAGAAACAAACAAAGTAAAGCTACTTTCATTTTTCCTTTATGAAATATAGATGAGAGAAGAACAAAGAAGACTAACCTCTGTCTTGCGCTAATCTCCTAGTGCGGTTCCTCTCTCTCTTGATAGTATTTCGCTACTTGCTCCCTTGTATGCCCAGCTTCACAGAGTACCTGTAAGATCACAGTAGCATAGCACTATATAAGAACATGGATATATAATCATAAACAATCTAGGATCAGATGTAAATTGACCATACAAATGCATAAAACATAAATGACACAAGAGTATGGAGGAAAACTTGAATAGCTTTTACTGATAAACAAGAAAGAGCCAAGGGCGTTACAACCAGTTGTTCTGACCCAGCATCATCCTCTCAGCAAGGAAGCCCCTCTTCACCTCATACAAAGCTTAGATCACCCAACAATATGATGTTGTCTCAAGAAACCAACAGCAATTCCTTACAAATATGCAAAATTCCAGCCTCCGGATCTCTGGGGTGAGGGATCCATATATAGATATCTGTAAGGGAGATGAGTCAGCTTGTGATTTGATTAGTGTCTTCCCTCTGATAGTTCTTGCTTCCACTTGGATATTGATGATCTCTTACTCATCCTTGGTCGAATTCAGAGAGGCAAGTGTCACGGGAGAAGTTTCTGGAAGTTTCCATGCCTCTCCACCTCGCGGAATGACACTGCCATTTGTCACTTCTCGCCCATCGCACCCCATAGAAGGGATTTTTGAAATGAAATGCACCCACACAGTGTATTTAGGTTAGATGCAACGCACTTCGCCTATGGAGTAGCTGAAATGATCCTGTTTTGACCAGTTATGAGACGTTTTTCATGGAGAACTTCTGGGAGAAGCTGTAATCAGTTGACCTTGTTCCTTTAGGGGTTAGAACAACACTTTTAGGGACTTAGGAGCCCTTGGTTTATGGAAATTTCATGCTTGGGGTTGTAGTGGCCAAAAATGTCTATAACAGTTGCCCCCTAAAGCATGAGGTCGTTAATCTTTTGATGTCGGGTGAAATGCTTTATTATGAGGATCCGAAGTTCTTTTAAGCTGGGAGGAGACCTGTAATAAGATACAATACAATACATTATCTTCATAATATTTTCATGATCTAGCTGAGGCAGGCATTCCCATGCTCAGCTTTATAAATTCATTTTCGTGTACATAGGACAGACAATCGTTTTAGTGTAGACTGATGATTCTGGTAGAGCCATCATCCCTTTGATTGGATGATTATCTGTGCAGCAATAATGTACATTTGATGTCTTTATTTCCATGAATATATATCGCAGCCCAGATGGATGAAACTAGATCCAGGGTCTTCAATCTCGTTCGATCTTCACTCGAAGTACAAGTCCATCCATGTGAGAGATGTTCTGGAGTTGAACATGGAAAGACATCGCCTGATTACCAGCCAACGATGTAAGCTGTTAACAGGCGCGCGAGGAATCACCGATAATGATAATGACCCTCAAGGTACTGCAGTACAATTCACATGGTGTGAATAAAGGACTTGGCGTCGAACACCAGGCAAAATATTTCGGTCGAAGGTCATTGATGTAAACCTGTCGCTGGAAGTGAGAAACTTGCCATTGAGGCATGCAAGCTTCAAAGTACTGAATGCGGTGTTCCTAGATCGACTTCTTGGATAATGAGTTGATGTCGACAAGAAGCGATCCGTCACAGGAGGGCCTTAATGAATCCCACATCAATGACACGGAACAGAGCAAATGATTTTAATGGAGGTGAAAATAATCTGATGACATAAGGTTCAGGGTGGCGGTCATGAAAGAATGGAGTGTAAATGTATTGTAGCGGGTGAGACACAGGTGAATTCTCTGAATGAATTCTCTTGAACATATCGGCGACACTGACGTGATGGACTTGTAGCATTAACCCCAAATGTGGATGGTGTGATGGGACCATGGTGATGTGACCGGTGAATGAAACAACCCAACCCGACTTGGATGCGGAGTGAAAGTGTCATGTTCAAGAGCGACTTGCTACCAACAAAGTTTCTTCAAGTTTTCTTCCCAATTTTTCCCAGTCATTGCTGACCAGTACCTCTTTATTTTTTTCAAGCTTGAGGAGGATAACATATGCTTGTTCTATAATTTGCCCTTCGGGTAAACCCATCGCTATGTTTTAATGAGCCTAGCGATAGTGAAACTCGTTCTTGTCTGCTATGGACAAATTTGTCGCTATTAAGTTTTAACGAGTTTAACGACAAAGATAACTCGGTCCTTTTCAATTTTAGAGAGTCTGAAAAGGAACGTAAAGGAAACTCCATAATTGCTTTTTCGTCATCTAATCCCTTAAGTCTGAAAAATTATAAAACAATACAGAAGGGATGGATTTTCGATACTTTTAACGAGCCGAACAAAACAAGCGCTCGATCTTTTTGTGTAATAATCCCTCAGGTCCAAAAAGATTAAAATATAAAGGAGGGATAGCACCTCTGGTCCCTTTAACGAGCTGGAGAGGCCAATGGCTCGACAATATTTTCATATTTTACAAGTCAGTTGAAAAGAGCTTAAAGGAGACTCGTCTTTTGAGGAACGAGTGATAAAATTGGGTAGCATCTGATTCCAGGTAAGGTTTGGAATTTTCCAATCACGGCAGTGTTACAAGGATGGCTAGTGAGATCACTCTTCACAGCTGTTCCTCAAAAGGGGTAAATAATCAAATGGAGGTGAATGATTGGCCAATAGAGAGTGGAGGTGATGATGAGAACATGACCAAGGTTTTTAAAGGCTGAAGTACTACATTCACGATGGTTGTTTACCAGGAAATAGTTCATTTTTTAATGAGCTTAAACGCGGAGGGAAACATTTGCTCATGGCTTATGTTTATTTTTTAACGAGCTTGAACTATGCGCTAAAACTGCTCGATTAATCCAGTCGTATAATAAGAATGTCCCATTAAAAAACGGCAATTTTTAGAGTTTTGCCCCACATCCTTTATTTATGCAAGTTAGGAAACGACCAATCCATAAAACAGATAAATGATCGTTCTTCGCTTATACGCCAAAAGGTTTGCATGCCTCCAGGTATAAAACAGACAAAACATTTGTTTTATCAGGAAAGGTCTACCTCTTTCAGGTACCAAAGATTGTTCTATTCACAGCGCAAACAAAACACTTCTTCGGCGATGTCTACCGAAATAGACAAAGGTGAGACAATCCACTAACATAACTTTGACGAGAGAATCTTATTCCAGAATAACTCCCTCTTCCAATCACGGACGGGAGTATAGACCAGTCATATATCTCTCGTGGAAACCTACCCTATACCCGAAGTTTTCTTGCTGAAGCAGAACAGGGTGAATGCCCCCTGGGTTTTAGTCATGTCCCCTGAATCACTCGCGCTCATCAGGTGGATGGACTGGGGATTGATGAGACATTCCTTGTGTGAAAATACCATTCAAGGATGGTGTATGACTATTTGCTATGCGTGATCCGGGAAATTAAAGCTAGTCTACGAGCTTGACCACTCTTCCTTCGTGCAGAAAACACATTACTCTAAAGAGTGATGAGGCAATGGCTCCCATGCAATAAATATAGTCTCGTCCAAGGAGTAGATTATAATCCAGGGGTCCTTGAACTACCATTACATTCATGTGAACGGTTTTCCCTCTCAATGTTATGGGCACATTGGGAAGGATCCCTAACGGTCGACTGGTTCCTTTGTCTAAGCCTGCTAGATTTCTCATCTCAGGCAAAAGTGATGGCGAACCAAGTGCTTTCCAAGCAGTCAAGGAAAGGATACTCACAGAAGCCCCTTCATCTATGATGGTACCAGCCATAACCATTCTATATACTTGAGCAATAATTCGGAATGGTACACTAGCCGGTAAACGGGGTCTGCCTAGTTGATTCTAGTCGAAGGAAACAACTAGGTTGCTTGGAGGTGGGACCGAATAGACGGTCGGGTACGACTCTGACGAATTTCCTTCCTACGGTAAAGGAACGGGTAGATTGCCCCCATGTTCATCGGAGTTTGTGCTTACGAAAAGAATTTGGACGGTGTCATCCTTATTCTCTAATGGCAGAAGTGTCCTCAGACACGTAATTTTATTAATAAGAAAAAAAACAATTACATAATTGATTTGCAAGAGCTTACACCCGAACAACCAAACACTCTTGCAATGAGCTATTTATAAGCTCCATGTCATAACTACCTCTAATTATGGATCACTTATTAAATAACAAGTGTCCATTTACAATAAATGCTATTCAAACCAACTAGCTAACTAATCTCCTATAATAGAGCCTAAGATACGACACATTTGGAGAGTCATATCTAGTTACAACAATATGATAATTCTAAAAGTCTCCATTAAATAATTAAACATTCTAGAATAATAATTATTAATTTAATATCTTAAATTAATAATTATTTTATTCTAATTTTATAACCTATGATAAAATTTATATTTTTGGATCATCTAACATTCCCCCCTATGATCCAAAGATACATTACAACAGATACCAAGTTCATCCCTGAACTTAGTAAATTTTATTCTGCCAAGCAGTTTGGTGAAAATGTCGGAGATCTGATCTTCGGAAGGACAATAAACTGGTTTGAGGACATCTTTGGCAATGAGAGACCTGATATGATGATACTTGGGGTCCACATGCTTTTTCTTTGAATGAAAAACTGGGTTCTTGGCAAGTTTGATGGCTGACTGGCTGTCAATGAACAATGATGTAGCTTCTCCCTGAGAAATGCCCAAGTCCTGCAAAACTTGGCGCAACCTGTTGTGGGGAAAAATGCCTATGCAGGACGATTCTATCCACCTAAGGTGTGACAGTGCCTTAGCAACAAACAGAGACAGCTATTCTAGTTTCTTCCTTTATGAAATGTGAAAGAAGAGAGATCAATAAACTTACCGGTGTCTTCCGTTTGTCCCTTGATCCGGTCTCTCTTCTCTTTGGGAGTTCACAGCTACTTGCCTTCTTGTTTATCCAGCTTCAACTTCCTGCAAGATCACAAGAGAACAGCTACTTGCGACAAGAGAACAGCTACTTGCGATAAGAGAAGAACACTACACAAAGACAGATATTCACATTCATAACTAGTTTAGGATTAGAAATAAACTAAACATACTAATGCATTCATACATCAAAAAATACATCAGCATATAGGAGAAACCAAGATAGCTTTATTGATGAATAACAAGGTTCAGGAAGAGATGCAACCCAGAGGGCTCCAATCCAGCATCTCCTTCCCAGCAAATGGAATTCCTATCTTCACCCCTTTCAAAGCATTAAGCACCCAATGATTCCAATCTCAAACCAACAGCAATTCTTTGCAACAACAAAATTCCAGCCTCTAGATCTCATGTAGGAGAGATCCATATATAGATGTTTGGAGAGAGGATGAGTCAGCTTGAGATCTGACTAGTGTCCTCTCCCTCTGTCAGTTCTTGAGTCCACTTGGAGGTTCTTGCTTCCACTTGGAGATTTGGAACCTCTTACTCATCACCAGTCGAATTCCCTGAGGCAAGTGTCATTTTGGAAGCTTCCTGGGTTTTGACACCTTGAGAAATGAGCCTGCCACATGTCCACTCTCGTTCAGCGCAGGTAGCCAGTGTTCCAGTTGACATTCAACGCAGGTAGCCAGTGTTGGCTTTGACATTCAGCGCAAACAGCTAGTGTAGCCACTGAAATGATCCTGAATTGACTTGTTTTTGAGCAGTTTCTGGTGGAGAACTTCTGTGAATTTCTGTGGTTTGTTAGCCTTGTTCCTCTAGGGGTAGGAACAACATGTTTAGGGACTTTGGATCCCTCAGATTATGGACATTTCATGCTCAATGCTGTAAGGCACAAAAATGTCTATAACAGTTGCCCCCTAAAGTATGAGGCTGTTTATCGGGTGAAATGCTTTATCAGGGGGATCCGAAGTTCATCCAATGCTGGGAGGAGACCTGTAATAAGATACAATACAATACATTATTTTTCATACTGCTTTCATGATCTAGCTGAGGCGGGCATTCCCATGCTCATTCATTTTTCTGTACATAGAACAGACAATCGTCTGATGGTAGACTGATAATTTTGATGAAATTATCATCCTTTGAGTAGGATGATTATCTGCTGCAATGATGTACATGTCAATGTCTTTATCTTTCCTGAATATATATCGCAGCCCGGATGGATGAAACTAGATCCGGGGTCTTCAAACTCGTTCGATCTTCACTCTAAGTACAAGTCGATCCATGTGAGAAATGTTCTGAAGTCGAACATGGAAAGACATCGCTTGATTACCGGTCAATGATGTAAACCGTTAACAAGCGCGAGAGGAATCACCGATAATGATAATGACCCTCAAGGTACTGCAGTACAATTCACGTGGTGTGAATAAAGGACTTGGCGTCGAACACCACGCAAAATCTTTCGGTCGAAGGTCATTGATGTATACCTGTCGCCGGAAGTGAGAAACTTGCCATTGTGGCATGCAAGCTTCAAAGTACTGAAGGGGTTGTTCCTAGATCAACTTCTTGGATAATGAGCTGATGTCGACAAGAAGCGATCCGTCAAAGGAGGGCCTTAATGAATCCCACATCAGTGACACGGAACGGAGCTAATGATTTAAATGGAGGTGAAAACGATCTGTGACATATGATTCAGGGTGGCGGTCATGAAAGGATGAAGGATAATGTATGGCAGTGGATGGGACACGGTTGACTTTTCTGAACGACTTCTCTTGAACATATGGCGACACTGATGCGATGGATTGGTAGCATTACCCCAAATATGGATGGTATGGCGAGACCATGGATGTGACCGGTGAATGAAACAACCCAACCCGATTGTGGTACGGAGGAAAAGTGTCATGTTCAAGAGCGACTTGCTACCATCAAAGTTTTCTTTAGTTTCTCCCAATTTTTCCCCAGTCATTGCTGACCAGTACCTCTTTATTTTTGTCAAGCTTGAGGAGGATAACATATGCTTGTTCTATAACCTGCCCTTCGGGCAAGCCCATCGCTATGTTTTAACGAGCCTAGCGATAGTGAAACTCGTTCTCGTCTAAAGACAAGTTTGTCGCTATTTAATGATTTTAACGAGTCTAACGACAAGGATAACTCAGTCCTTTTCATTTTTAGAGAGTCTGAAAAGGTACATAAAGTTAACTCCAAAATTCCTTTTTCATCATCTAATCCCTTAAGTCCGAAAAAGCATAAAACAATACAGAAGGGATGAGTTTTCGATAGTTTTAACGAGCCGAATAAAACAAGCGCTCGATCTTTTTGTGCAATAATCCCTCAGGTCCAAAAAGATTAAAATCTAGAGGAGGGATAGCTCTTCCGGTCGCTTTAACGAGCTGGAAGGCCAAAACTCGGCAATCTTTTCATATTTTACGAGTCAGATGAAAAGAGCTTAAAGAAGACTCGTCTTTTGAGGAACGAGTGATAAACAGGGTTAGCAGCTGATTCCAGGTACAGGTTGGAATTTTCCAATCATGGCAGTGTCACAAGGATGGCTAGGTGTAATCACTCTTCGCAGCTGTTCCTCAAAATGGGTAAACAATCATATGGAGGTGAACGATCGGCCAAATGAAAAGTGGAGGTGACGGTGCAAACACGACCAAGGCTTTAATGGCTGATGATATTACATTCACAGTGGTTATTTACCGGGGTAGTTCATTTTTTAACGAGCTTAAACGCGGGTGGAAACATTTGCTCGATCTTACGTTTATTTTTTAACGAGCATGAATTACGTGCTAAAACTGCTCGGATCTTGCGTTTATTTTTTAACGAGCATGAACTGTGTGCTAAAACTGCTCGATTACCCAGTCATATGATAAGAGTGTCTCATTGAGATTCTATTTTTTTATGGAGCTTCATCTCACAAAGCTATGCCCCGCACCTTTCTTTATGCAAGTTAGGAAACTGCTAACCCAAAAAATAGATAAATAACCGCTCTTTGCTTGCACTCCAAAAGGTTTGCATGCCCCCAGGTATAAAGTACGATTTCAAGGTTACCTCTACTTCTTTTCCATCAAAACATTTGTTTTAACGAGAGAGGCTTACCTCTTTCAGGTTACCCAAAGATTGTCTCGTTAATCTTTCAAACAAAACACTTCCTCGGCAATGTCTACCGAAATAGACAAAGGTGAGTGACAACGAGTGTCAAACACATAAATTTGACAAAAGAATCTTATTCCAGAATAACCCCTCTTCCTCTACGGACGGGGTATAGACCAGTCATATTCTCCCGCGGAAACCTACTCTATACCCAAAGTTTTCCCTGCCGAAGCAGACCAGGACGCATGCCCCCTGGGTTCCAGTCATATCCTCCCGGATTACTCGCGCTCATCAGGAGGACGGACCGTGGGTTGAGACACTTCTTGCATGAAGAGACCATTTAGGGATGGTATATGACTATTTGCGATGCGTGATCCGGGAAATGAAAGTTGGTCCACGAGCTTGACCACTCTTCCTTCATGCGGAAAACACATTACTCTAAAGAGTGAGGAGACTATAGCTCCCATGCAATATATATAGTCTCGTCCAAGGAGTAGGTTATAATCCAAGGGTCCTTGAACGACCATCACGTTCATTTGAATGGTCTTCCCTTTCAATGTTATAGGCACATTGGGGAGGATCCCTAAAGGTCGACTGGTTCCTTTATCAAAACCTGATAGATTTCTCATTTCAGGTAAAAGCGCTGGCGAACCAAGCGCTTTCCAGAAATAGAGGAAAGGATACTCACAGATGCCCCCTCATCAATGATAGTGCCAGCCATCACCATTCTGTATATTTGAACGATAATTCTGAATGGTATGCTTGCTGGCAACCGGGGTCTGCCTAGTTAGTTCCAATCAAAGGACACAACCAGGTTGCTTGGTGGTGGGACCGAATAAACGGCCGGGTATGACTCTGACGAAGTTCCTTCCTGCGAAAAAGGAATGGGAAAATTGCCCCCTTGTTCGTCGGAGTCTGTGTTGATGAAGAGAATTTGGACGGTGTCGTCTTTATTCTCCTCTGTGATGGTATCATTCGAAGATAGAGCCTCTGAAGGCAAAACCGGGTCAACTGCCGTCTCAACCTTTTGACTTTCGTCAGGCATGGATCCAGACGGTTCATCTTCAATGATAGGTGCTTCGGCTGACCACCTTGGCGGGCCAGCCGGGTTCTCAACTAGTGAAGGACTTGGCAGGAGTTTTTGATATCCAGGAGGAAGTTGCGCTCGTAAAATCGGGCGATCTTCCAAAACTCTTTTGGCCTCATCTAAGAAGGGACAACGGTGGATGGCATGATCGCCTTCACACAGTTTGCAGGGAAATCTAGCTTTCCCTCTCTGTCCTGGGACTTCACTTTCACTAGTCGACGGTGAGCAGTCAACATGGCTATCAGAGGTTGATGCTACCGAATTGTGCAAACGGGGAGACCAGTCCCTTAGTATCCGAGGGATGCAGGGACAATCTCTGTGGAAGTGGTCTCCCTTGCATATGACACATGGCGATTTAGGCCTGGTCAGTGCTGTGTGTGGATTTTTGTTAGACGACACTTGTTTGCCCCCAGTCGCCTTTGGCTCCTTCTTCTTCTTCTCTTTCTTCTTCTTTTCCTTCTTCTCCTTAGGAACCTGGTTTTTTGTTTTACCAGTTCCGTCAAGCGAAGAGGAAGGAGGAGAGGAAGATGAAGTAGAAGGCTGGTGGGAAATTCTGGTCTGGTCTAACTGTTGACTCGACTGTTCAGGAATGGTGGTGTTCTGAACGACATTGGTTGAAAAGAGCCAGACTGGCAGGCCAATTGTCAGTCCTGGAAGCGACAATGTGGCCATGTGGGGCGCACCAACATCTCCCCAAGAGGAGAAGGGACTAGGATTTCCACCAAGGGGAATTCCTTGGTTGGTGTGCTCCATTTTTTCAACCTAAAGATCAACGCAGGAATAAGGGTGATTGTTCCGTTTAAAATAAATTTTTAACGACGCTTAGACACAACTTGCTTTTTCACTTTTAAAGAGTCGAGAAAAAGCTAAAGATGACTCTAGTCTCCTTCGATGTTTTAACGAGCCCGAAGTGACAAATGCTCAGATGGACTTTTTTGTTATAGAGTCTGAAAAAGGCCAAAAGGAACTGCTCTGGAGTTCTAGGCAGAGGGTGTGCCAAACTTTTCGCAAAACCGCAGAATACTTTTTAGGGTACGGGCGGTCGATCTTCCTGAATGCTGTGTTCAGTGCATTGCGATCAGTAGGGTGGCCGACACGGCTTCCTAAGGATAAAGGTTTTATGCCTATAGGGGTCTCCCAATATATACGCGACGGTACGTGGGAGCACAATCCGTACTGGCGCTATCGTCCCTCAGGAGGAATCACCCACCATCCACGAGATCGATAGTCACCAGGCTTAACGACGCCGGAACACGTCTCTAGCCTAGACCTCTATGTTGTGCGTTATGTTGCAAAGCGTTGTTAAGTTCATTCAATTTATTTTAGGTTGATCTTTTTAGAAGTTTGCCTTTCAAGGTTCACCACGAGATGTATGATACAATTCCTAAATGCAGTCTAAAGATGATAAGCAAGCTTTATATCTTTTCAACTTTGAAAATCCTAGCTACTAAGGGAAAAGAAAGACACCATCTTTTCTCAAAGAGCAATCAGCACACTCTAATGCACTTTTCCTAAATCAATCATGCAAACTATCAAATGAAAATGCACAATGTAGGTGTTTGTTTTCCGCTTTCTTAGTATTGATGCCTACAAAGAAAGCTTTTTGTACAACTTTGAATTTGCTTTTAAATGATCAATACAAACAAGTTTACTTTTTCGAAATCAGAGAGGGTAGAAGAGAT
Organism: Pinus tabuliformis; assembly: GCA_031772625.1. Taxonomy (NCBI): domain Eukaryota; kingdom Viridiplantae; phylum Streptophyta; class Pinopsida; order Pinales; family Pinaceae; genus Pinus; species Pinus tabuliformis. The sequence continues at coordinate 176,091,493 of CM062806.1, forward strand.
TACAACACTTAACGATTTTCGAAATGAAGACTTGTTTTGACACTTAAAAGAGACAAACTCAAACCAATAAGCAAGAGTAAATGTATAATCAATCTGCAAACAGCCAATGAACTCTCTCCTAAGATCACAATCAATAGATCTGAATCAAGGGCTACAGGATGATTATTTCACTCATGCAAAGGAAAACTGCGAATGACGCCACAAACACATAAAAACACTCACAGTCTTTTTGTACAAAAGGAGGCGGAATTTAAGCAGAGAAAAGGAGTTATCAGACTGGTACCTATGCCGGTTACAGGCTGCAAAAATCAGAGATCAAAACAAGGCAAAACAGAGCAGAGAACCCCAGCTGCACAAGGACAAACTGGTTCAGCGCAACCTCAACACAGGGGTTTTGACATTCAGCGCAGGTAGCCTTCACGGGACCTGCGTTGAAATGCAGAATCCCTTCACTGGGTCTGCGCTGAAGGAGAAACTCTCGTTTCCCTCAGGTTCTGGGTCACAGATTGCTATTTAATTCACTGTTTTAGGCCAAATAAAAGTAACAAGCAAGGTGTAATCAAAGGGATGCTTTGAAGGGCTACTAAGATCTATCACAAAGGATCATCAAATCATTTGTGAGTCCATTGTTCAGATCATAGACAAGTCCAGTGATTGGATCAAAGCAGCAACTGTCTACTTTGCATCCCGGAAAGATGCAGTTCGATTGTTGTTGTCAAGTATATGAAGCAAACAATGATAGAAACACAAATAAAATGACTAAACAAATCTTCCCCAGTGGAGTCGCCAATTTGTTGTGGGGAAAAATGCCTATGCAGGACGATCCTATCCACCTAAGGTGTGACAGTGCCTTAGCAACAAACAGAGACAGCTATTCTGGTTTCTTCCTTTATGAAATGTGAAAGAAGAGAGATCAATAGACTTACCGGTGTCTTCCGTTTGTCCCTCGATCCGGTCTCTCTTCTCTTTGGGAGTTCACAGCTACTTGCCTTCTTGCTTATCCAGCTTCAACTTCCTGCAAGATCACAAGAGAACAACTACTTGCGACAAGAGAACAGCTACTTGCGACAAGAGAAGAACACTACACAAAGACAGATATTCACATTCATAACTAGTTTAGGATTAGAAATAAACTAAACATACTAATGCATTCATACATCAAAAAATACATCAGCATATAGGAGAAACCAAGATAGCTTTATTGATGAATAACAAGGTTCAGGAAGAGATACAACCCAGAGGGCTCCAATCCAGCATCTCCTTCCCAGCAAATGGAATTCCTATCTTCACCCCTTTCAAAGCATTAAGCACCCAATGATTCCAATCTCAAACCAACAACAATTCTTTGCAACAACAAAATTCCAGCCTCTAGATCTCATGTAGGAGAGATCCATATATAGATGTTTGGAGAGAGGATGAGTCAGCTTGAGATCTGACTAGTGTCCTCTCCCTCTGTCAGTTCTTGAGTCCACTTGGAGGTTCTTGCTTCCACTTGGAGATTTGGAACCTCTTACTCATCACCAGTCGAATTCCCTGAGGCAAGTGTCATTTTGGAAGCTTCCTGGTTTTTGACACCTTGAGAAATGAGCCTGCCACATGTCCACTCTCGTTCAGCGCAGGTAGCCAGTGTTCCAGTTGACATTCAACGCAGGTAGCCAGTGTTGGCTTTGACATTCAGCGCAAACAGCTAGTGTAGCCACTGAAATGATCCTGAATTGACTTGTTTTTGAGCAGTTTCTGGTGGAGAACTTTTGTGAATTGCTGTGGTTTGTTAGCCTTGTTCCTCTAGGGGTAGGAACAACATGTTTAGGGACTTTGGATCCCTCAGATTATGGACATTTCATGCTCAATGCTGTAAGGCACAAAAATGTCTATAACACAACCAAACAATTTCACATGTTGCTTCCCATGCTGAAATGTACTCTGCTTCTGCTGAAGAAGTGGCCACTGTAGCTTGTTTTTTACAACTCCAAGATACTGCTGCTGACCCCATATTCATTAAATAACTTGATGTTGATGCTCGATCATCAATACTCCCAACAAAGTCGGCATCAGAATATCCACCAAGTACAAAATTTTTAGTCTTTGCGTAAAGAAGACCAAAATCTTTTGTTCCTTGGATATATCGAAGAACTCTTTTCGCTGCATTCCAGTGGCTTTCTCGTGGTTCCTGCATAAAACGTGAAAGAATACTGACTGCATAAGATAGATCAGGACGAGTATTTGTCAAATAAATCACGCTGCCAATCAACTATCTGTAAGTTGTACTGTCCACATTTTCCCCCCTTCAAATTTTGAAAAGTTCAAGTTTTGCTCCATGGGGGTGAGAACGGGCTTTCAATATTGCATGCCAAATCGCTGAAGAACCTCTGTGGCATACTTATTCTGAGAAATGAAAATATGATGTGGACGTTGGAAGACTTCAACTCCAAGATAGTAGTGAAGTAATCCCAAATCTGTCATCTTAAAACCTGCATGTAACTCCTTTTTGACCTGTGCAATATGATCATCATGATTGCCAGTGATGATCAAATCATCTACATACATAACAAGAATTACCAGATATTTGCCCTGTTGTCGCACATATAAAGTATCATCAGATTCACTTCTTTGAAAACCAACTTTCTTAAGGTATTCGTCCATCTTAGCATACCAAGCTTGGGGAGCTTGTTTTAATCCATATAAAGCCTTGATCAATTTGCAGAATTTATGTTCTTGTCCTTCAACTTCAAAACCTGGTGGTTGGGTCATATATACGTCCTCCTGTAAATCTCCGTTGAGAAAAGCACTTTTTACATCCATTTGATGAACTTTCCATCCTTTTTGAGCGGTCAATGCAAGTGTTAATCGGATGGTGTTCCATTTAGTTGTTGGAGCAAAGGTTTCTTCATAATCAATGCCTTCCTGTGGGGAAAAATGCCTATTTAGGACGATCCTATCCACCTAAGGTGTGACAACGCCTTAGCAACAAACGAATACAGCTATCATGATTACTTCCTTTATGAAATATGAAAGAGAGGAGATCGGCAGACTTACCGTTATCTTCCGGTTGTCCCTCGAACTAGATCCTCTTCTCTTTGTGTGTCCACAGCTACTTGCCTCCTCGCTTGATCAAGAGAACAGCTACTTGAATCCCACGAGATCACAAGAGAACAGCTACCTGTGACAAGAGAACAGCTACTTGCAACAAGAGAAGAACACAATACAAAGGCAAATATACATATTCATAAATGATTCAGGATTAGAAGTAAATCAAATATACTAATGCAATCATACAAAGTACACCAGCATATAGGAAAGAATCAAGATAGCTTTATTGAAAGTAACAGGGTTCAGGAAGAGATACAACCCATAGGGCTCCAACCCAGCATCTCCTTCCCAGCAGAATGGAATTCCTTCTTCAGCTCCTTTCAAAGCATAACACACCCAATGTTTCTAGCCACAAACCAACAACAATTCTTTGCAAATACCAAATTCCAGCCTCCCTAGACCTCATGGAGAGAGATCTATATATAGGGATATTGGAGAGAGGATGAGTCAGCTTGAGGCTGGTATGAAGCTGACTAGTGTCCTCTCCCACTTCAGTTCTTGAGTCCACTTGGAGGTTCTTGCCTCCACTTGGAGATTTGGAACCTCTTACTCATCACCAGTCGAATTCCCTGATCCAAGTGTCATTTTGGAAGCTTCCTGGGCATTGACACCTTGAGAAATGACTCTGCCACTTGTCCAAACTCGCTCAGCGCAGGTAGCCTTCTTTGCAGTTGACATTCAACGCAGGTAGACAGTGGAGCAGTTGACATTCCGCGCAGATGCTTAGTGGAGCAGTTGACATGATCCAGAATTGCCTTGTTTTTGAGTGTTTTCAGGTGGAGAACTTTTGTTAAGTGCTGTGGTTTGATGGCCTTGTTCCTCTAGGGGTAGGAACAACATGTTTAGGGACTTTGGATCCCTTGATTATTGACATTTCATGCTCAGTGATGTAAGGCACAAAAATGTCTATAACAGTTGCCCCCTAAAGTATGAGGTCGTTTATCGGGTGAAATGCTTTATCCAGGAGGGTCCGAAGTTCATCCATCTGCTGGGAGGAGACCTGTAATAAAATACAATACAATACATTATGATTCATACTGCTTTCATGATCTAGCTGAGGTGGGCATTCCCATGCTCAGCTTTATAAATTCATTTTTGTACATAGAACAGACGATCGTCTGATGGTAGACTGATAATTTTGGTGAAATTATCATCCTTTGAGTAGGATGATCATCTGCTGCGATGATGTACATGTCAAATGTCTTTATTTTTCCTGAATATATATCGCAGCCCGGATGGATGAAACTAGATCCAGGGTCTTCAAACTCGTTCGATCTTCACTCTAAGTACAAGTCGATCCATGTGAGAATTGCGCTGAAGTCGAACATGGAAAGACATCGCTTGATTACCGGTCAATGATGTAAACCGTTAACAAGCGCGAGAGGAATCACCGATAATGATAATGACCCTCAAGGTACTGCAGTACAATTCACGTGGTGTGAATAAAGGACTTGGCGTCGAACACCACGCAAAATCTTCTGGTCGAAGGTCATTGATGTATACCTGTTGCGAAACTTGCCATTGAGGCATGCAAGCTTCAAAGTACTGAAGGGGGTGTTCCTAGATCAACTCCTTGGATAATGAGCTGATGTCGACAAGGAGCGATCCGTCAAAGGAGGGCCTTAATGAATCCCACATCAGTGACATGGAACGGAGCTAATGATTTTAATGGAGGTGAAAACAATCTGTGACATATGATTCAGGGTGGCGGTCATGAATGGATGAAGGATAATGTATGGCAGTGGATGGGACCCGGTTGACTCTTTCTGAATGACTTCTCTTGAACATATGGCGACACTGATGCGATGGATTGGTAGCATTACCCCAAATATGGATGGTATGGCAAGACCATGGTGATGTGACCGGTGAATGAAACAACCCAACCCGAATTGTGATACGGAGGAAAAGTGTCATGTTCAAGAGCGACCTGCTACCATCAAAGTTTTCTTGATTTTTCCCAATTTTTCCCCAGTCATTGCTGACCAGTACCTCTTTATTTTTGTCAAGCTTGAGGAGGATAACATATGCTTGTTCTATAACCTGCCCTTCGGGCAAGCCCATCGCTATGTTTTAACGAGCTTAGCGATAGTGAAACTCGTTCTCGTCTAAAGACAAGTTTGTCGCTATTTAATAATTTTAACGAGTCTAACGACAAAGATAACTTGGTCCTTTTCATTTTTAGAGAGTCTGAAAAGGTACATAAAGTTAACTCCAAAATTCCTTTTTCGTCATCTAATCCCTTAAGTCCGAAAAAGTATAAAACAATACAAAAGGGATGAGTTTTCGATATCTTTAACGAGCTGAACAAAACAAGCGCTCGATCTTTTTGTGCAATAATCCCTCAGGTCCAAAAAGATTAAAATCTAGAGGAGGGATAGCTCTTCCGGTCCTTTAACGAGCTGGAAGGCCAAAACTCGGCAATCTTTTCATATTTTACGATTCAGATGAAAAGAGCTTAAAGAAGACTCATCTTTTGAGGAACGAGTGATAAACAGGGATAGCAACTGATTCCAGGTACAGGTTGGAATTTTCCAATCACGGCAGTGTCACAAGGATGGCTAGGTGAAATCACTCTTCGCAGCTGTTCCTCAAAATGGGTAAACAATCATATGGAGGTGAACGATCGGCCAAATGAAAGTGGAGGTGGCAGGTGCAAACACGACCAAGGCTTTTATGGCTGATAAATTTACGATCACAGCGGTTATTTACCGGGATAGGTTCATTTTTTAGTTAAAAATGAGCTTAAACTCTGGAGGAAACATTGCTCACTGCTTATATTTATTTTTTAACGAGCATGAAGACCGCGTTAAAACTGCTCGGATCTTGCGTTTATTTTTTAACGAGCATGAACTTTATGCTAAAACTGCTCGATTACCCAGTCTTTTGATAAGAGTGTCTCATGAAAGATCCCATTTTTTATAGAGCTTGCGCCTTACCAAAGCTATGCTCACTCTCCTTTCTTTATGCAAGTTCGGAAACGGCTAATCCTACGAGTTTAAAGGGTTAGACCTACAGGTTTAAAGGGAGGACCTAAAAATTTAAAAAATAAATAGTCGCCCCTTGCTTGCACTCCAAAAGGTTTGCATGCCCCCAGGTATAAAACAGAGTTTCAAGGTTACCTCTACTTACCCTCCGCCAAAACATTTGTTTTAATCGAGAGAGGCTTACCTCTTTCAGGTTATCCAAAGATTGTCTCGTTACTCTTTCAAACAAGACACTTCCTCGGCAATGTCTACCGAAATAGACAAGGGTGAATGACTCTGGCACCAAACACATAACTTTGACAAAAGAATCCTATTCTAGAACAACCCCTCTTCCATCCACGGACGGGTTACGGACTAGTCATATTCTCCCGCGGAAACTTACTCTATACCCAAAGTTTCCCTGCCGAAGCAGGCCAGGATGCATGCCCCCTGGGTTCCAGTCATATCCTCTCGGATTACTCGCGCTCATCAGGAGGACGGACCGTGGGTTGAGACACTTCTTGCATGAATAGACCATTTAGGGATGGCATATGACTATTTGCGATGTGTGATCCGGGAAACGAAAGTTGGTCCACGAGCTTGACCATTCTTCCTTCATGCGGAAAACACATTACTCTAAAGAGTGAGGAGACTACAGCTCCCATGCAATATATATAGTCTCGTCCAAGGAGTAGGTTATAATCCAAGGGTCCTTGAACGACCATCACGTTCATTTGAACGGTCTTCCCTTTCAATGTTATAGGCACATTGGGGAGGATCCCTAAAGGTCGACTGGTTCCTTTACCAAAACCTGATAGATTTCTCATCTCAGGTAAAAGCGCCGGCGAACCAAGCGCTTTCCAAGCAATAGAGGAAAGGATACTCACAGATGCCCCCTCATCAATGATAGTGCCAGCCATTACCATTCTGTATATTTGACAAATAATTCTGAATGGCACACTAGCTGGCAACCGGGGTCTGCCTAGTTGGTTCCAATCAAAGGACACAACCAGGTTGCTTGGTGGTGGGACCGAATATACGGCCGGATAAGCTCTGATGAACTTCCTTCCTGCGATAAAGGAATGGTGGCATTGCCCCCCTGATCATCAGAGTCAGTGCTGATGAAGAGAACTTGGACGGTGTCGTCTGTATTCTCTTCTGTGATGGTGTCATTCGAAGATGGAGCCTCTGAAGGCAAAACCGGGTCAACTGCCGTATCAACCTTTTGACTTTCGTCAGGCATGGATCCAGACGGTTCTTCTTCAATGACAGGTGCTTCGGCTGACCATCTAAGTGGCTCAGCCGAATTCTCAACTAGTGAGGGACTTGGCAGGAGTTTTTGATATCCAGGAGGAAGATTCGCTCGTAAAATCGGGCGATCTTCCAGAACTCTTTTTGCCTCATCTAAGAAGGGACAACGGTGGATGGCGTGATCGCCTTCACACAGTCTGCAGGGAAATTTAACTTTCCCATTCTGTCCTGGAGCTTCACTCCCACTAGTTGACGGTGAGCAGTCGACATGGCTATCAGAGGTCGATGCTCCCGAATTGTGCAAAAGGGGGGACCAGTCTCTTAGTATCTGTGGGATACAGGGACAATCTCTATGGAAGTGGTCTCCCCTGCATATGATGCATGGCGATTTAGGCCTTACAAGTGCGGTGTGTGGATTTTTGTTAGATGACATCTGTTTGCCCCCAGTCGCCTTAGGATCCTTCTTCTTCTTTTCTTTCTTCTTCTTCTCCTTCTTCTCCTTCTTCTCCTTAGGAACCCGATTTTTTGATCGACCAGTTCCATCAAGTGAAGAGGAAGGAGGGGAGGAAGATGAAGTGGAAGGCTAGGAGGCAACTCTTGTTTGATCTAACTGTTGACTCGACTGTTCAGGAGTGGTGGTATTCTGAACGACATTGGTCGAAAAGAGCCAAACTGGTAGGCCAATTGTCAGTCCTGGAAGCGACAATGTGGCCATGTGGGGCGCACCAACATCTCCCCAAGAGGAGAAGGGACTAGGATTTCCACCCAAGGGAACTCCTTGGTTGGTGTGCTCCATCTTTTCAACCTAAAGATCAACGCAGGATTAAAGGGTTATTGTTCCGTTTAAAATAAATTGTTAACGACGCTTTTAGACACAACTTGCTTTTTCAGTTTTAAAGAGTCGAGAAAAAGCTAAAGATGACTCTAGTCTCCTTCGATGTTTTAACGAGCCCGAAGTGACAAATGCTCGGATGGAATTTTTCTGTTATAGAGTCTGAAAAAGGCCAAAAGAAACTGCTCTGGAGATCTAGGCAGAGGGTGTGCCAAACCTTTCGCAAAACCACAGAATACTTTTTACGGTACGGGTGGTCGATCTTCGTGAATGCTGTGTTCACTGCATTGCGATCAGTAGGGCGGCCGACACGGCTTCCTAAGGATAAAAGATATATGCCTATAGGGGTCTCCCAATATATACGCGACGGTACGTGGGACCACAATCCGTATTAGCGCCACCGACTCTCAGGAGGAATCACCCACCTTCTTCGAGATCGACAGTCACTATGTTTAACGACGCCGGAACACGTCTCTAGCCTAGACCTCTATGTTGTGCGTTATGTTACAAAGCGTTGTTAGGTTCATTCAGTTTATTTTAGGTTGATCTTTTTAAAGTTTTCCTTTCAAGGTTCACCACGAGATGTATGATACAACTTCCTAAATGCAGTCTAAGATGATAAGCAAGCTTTACAATCTTTCAACTTTGAAAATCCTATCTACTAAGGGAAAAGAGAGCGACTATATTTTCTCAAAGAGCAATCAGCACACTCTAATGCACTCTCCCTAAATCCAACATGCAAACTTACCAAATGCAAAATGCACAATACAGGTGTTTGTTTTCACTTTCTTAGTATAAATGCCTACAAAGAAAGCTTTTTGCACAACTTTAAATTTGCTTTTACAATGATCAAAATAAACAAGTTCACTTTCTTCGAAATCAACAAGGGTAGAAGAGATTACAATCACTTTGCGATTTTCGAAATAAAGACTTGTTTTGATACTTTGAAAGAGACAAATTCAAACCAATAAGCAAAAGTAAAACTATAATCAATCTGAACAAACAGCCAATGAACTCTCTTCTAAGATCACTCTCAATCAGATCTGAATCAAAGGCTACAGAAAGACTACTTTACTCATGAAAAGGAAGACTGTAAATGATGCCACAAACACATAAAAACATTCACAATATTTTTGTACAAAAATTGGGGCGGAATTCAGGCAAAGAAAAGGGTTATCAGACCAGCACCTATACTTGGTTAAAGGCTGCAAAAACAGAGATCAAAACTGGGCAAGAAAGGACAAAGAACCCTAGTTGCACAAGGCCACACTGGTTCAGCGCAGGTAGCCCCTTCGGGACCTGCGTTGAAATGCAGACTGCCTTCACAGTGCCTGCGCTGAAGAGAGAAACTCTCGTTTCTCTTAGTTTCTGGGTCACAAAATGCTCAAAAATCAACTGTTTCAGGCCAAATCAGAAACACAAGCAAGGTATAAACAGAGGGATGCTTTGATAGGGTACTAAAGACTATCACAAGGATCAATCAAATCATTTGTGGATATAGTTTAAATCATAGACAAGTCCAACATACTGGATCAAAGCAACAACTTTTACTTTGCATCCGGGAAAGATGCAGTTCAATAGTAGCTATCAAGTCTATGAAGTAAACAAATGATGGAAACACAAATGAAATGAATAAACAAGTTCTTCCCCAGCGGAGTCGCCAATTTGTTGTGGGGAAAAATGCCTATTTAGGACGATCCTATCCACCTAAGGTGTGACAGTGCCTTAGCAACAAACGAATACAGCTATCATGATTACTTCCTTTATGAAATATGAAAGAGAGGAGATCGGTAGACTTACCGTTATCTTCCGGTTGTCCCTCGAACTAGATCCTCTTCTCTTTGTGTGTCCACAGCTACTTGCCTCCTCGCTTGATCAAGAGAACAGCTACTTGAATCCCACGAGATCACAAGAGAACAGCTACCTGTGACAAGAGAACAACTACCTGTGACAAGAGAACAGCCATACAAAGTACACCAGCATATAGGAAAGAATCAAGATAGCTTTATTGAAAGTAACAGGGTTCAGGAAGAGATACAACCCATAGGGCTCCAACCCAGCATCTCCTTCCCAGCAGAATGGAATTCCTTCTTCAGCTCCTTTCAAAGCATAACACACCCAATGTTTCTAGCCACAAACCAACAACAATTCTTTGCAAATACCAAATTCCAGCCTCCCTAGACCTCATGGAGAGAGATCTATATATAGGGATATTGGAGAGAGGATGAGTCAGCTTGAGGCTCGTATGAAGCTGACTAGTGTCCTCTCCCACTTCAGTTCTTGAGTCCACTTGGAGGTTCTTGCCTCCACTTGGAGATTTGGAAGCTCTTACTCATCACCAGTCGAATTCTCTGATCCAAGTGTCATTTTGGAAGCTTCCTGGGCATTGACACCTTGAGAAATGACTCTGCCACTTGTCCAAACTCGCTCAGTGCAGGTAGCCTTCTTTGCAGTTGACATTCAACGCAGGTAGACAGTGGAGCAGTTGACATTCAGCGCAGATGCTCAGTGGAGCAGTTGACATGATCCAGAATTGCCTTGTTTTTGAGTGTTTTCAGGTGGAGAACTTTTGTTAAGTGTTGTGGTTTGCTGGCCTTGTTCCTCTAGGGGTAGGAACAACATGTTTAGGGACTTTGGATCCCTTGATTATTGACATTTCATGCTCAGTGATGTAAGGCACAAAAATGTCTATAACACCTGCTGCGCAAGACCCTTTGCGACAAGTCGTGCTTTATATTTTTCAAGTTCACCCTTCTGATTATACTTAATTCTGTAAACCCATTTGCATCCTATGGGTTTAACATTTGCTGGACAATCAACAAGTTTCCAAGTGTTGTTATCAATTACTGCTTTATATTCTTCAACCATAGCCTGTTGCCATTCTTTATGTTTTACTGCCTCTTTGTATGTGGAAGGTTCAGTAAAATCATTTGCTATCAAGGCAAAATTGCCTTCACTTCTATGTGCCCTTCTAGTGTCAGTTTTATTCTATTCATCAGGCTTTACATCTTTCAAAAGTTGAACTGCCCATTTCAGAAGTTGGTGCTCACTTGTTTGTGCTTCTGTAAAGTCCCCATCATTGTAAAGAGGATTAATATAAACTGATGTTCGTCGTTCAGGTGAGGAATGTGGAGAATCACTGTCAGAAGAACTGCTGCTGCTTGGAGATGCGGATGAACTGCTAGAAGACCCAGATGATGTTGTTGATGTAGATGGACTGGATGACTCATCTTCAGAGGAAGGAAAATCAAGTTCATACCAATTTGGTGAAGTTGGTTGACTTTGCATTTGTCCATTTCTTTTACTTCCCTTAGTTTCTAATTTGTGAAGAAGATTTTCAATTTCTTCAGCACTCTTACTCTCTGTTTCATCAAAAATGACATCCCTTCTCACAATGAATTTTCCATTGGTCAAAAGACGATACCCTTTCTTCTCATCAGAATAGCCAATCATTGTGCATTTTAAACTTCTTGAGTCAAGCTTAGTTCTTTTTTCTTTCGGAACTAAGGCATAACACACTTACCCAAAAACTCTAAGATGTTTAACTCGAGGTTTGAAACCAAACCAAGCTTCATAAGGTGTGATTCTGTCTAAAGAAGCAGTTGGAGATCTATTTCTTAAGTAGACAGCTGTATATATTGCTTCCGCCCAATATGTTGGACTTAACCTCTTGAAGGTTAACATGGATCTCGCCATTCCTAACAAAGTGCGATTCATTCTTTCGACTACTCCATTTTGCTGTGGAGTGTAAACATTAGTGAGATGTCGTCTTATGCCATTTTCACTGCAATAAGTTTTGAATTCATTTGAAGTGAATTCTCCCCCATTATCCGTCCTGAGAGTACCTATCTTTTCTTTGACTTCATTTTCAACAAGTTGGCGAAAAATTTTAAACTTATCAAATGCTTCTGACTTGTTCTTCAAGAAGTAAACCCAAGTCATTTTGCTGAAATCATCAATGAATAGTAAGAAATATTTGCAACCACCAAATGAAGTTTGTAGTGGACCACAAACATCACAGTGAACTAGTTGTAGCCACCTGTTTGCACGCCATGAACTTGTTGGAAAACTTTCTCGATTTTGTTTGCCATAAATGCAAGCCTCACATTTTGCATTTTCCCTTTCGAATGTGGGAAGTCCTTTAACCATTCCTTGTTTCTGCAATTGAGAAAGACTCTCAAAATTCAAATGTCCATATCTTACATGCCATATTCTGATAGGTGAAATACCTGTAGTCACTGCCCCTGCAAAATCAGAATGCCTTGGAATAACTGTCCCTTTCATCCGTAACAGTTTTCCATCTTCATAATCTGTCATAACTGTTTTCAAGTTCTGTTTCACTGAATTAATCTTCACTAAACCATCTTCCATAATCACCTGATGTCCTGCTTGTCGAATCGTGACTAAAGAGAGCAATTTTTTTTTTAAACTAGTTACATACCATACATTGGAAATCAATTTTTCTCCAATGTCAGGGAGAAAAACTTTCACTACTCCTTTTCCATAAGGAGTATGTTTGGTATCATCAGGAAGAAAAAATGAATTAAGTTGGCATTCTTGAAAATTCCAGAAAAAATCACGTCGACAAGTCATGTGCTGAGTTGCCTCGGAATCCAAGATCTAGCCATCTTCATAGTCACTTCTAAGATGAGATGAAATTTGTGATGCTGGTGAGGAAGTAAAAACATATTCTGAGCTATCTTCATCTTGATCATTTGTAAATTGTGCTGAATGCTGCTGAAACTTGGGAATTTTATTAAGTGATGTTCGACAATCTTCAGCATAATTGCCAACTTTGTTACATCTTTGACATACAATTTGACTTAAGTCTCTTCCTCGTCCTGAAGATTGTCCTCTGCCTCTGCTTTGACCTCTATTTTGAGATTGTCCTCTACCTTGACTATTATATCCTTGTCCTTGAAAATTGCCTCTTCCTTGGTTGTTTCCTCTACCTTGAAAATTATTTCTTCCTCCTCTTTTAAAATTGTTGCCTCTGCTTTGGCTTCGACCTCGATTATGTGCTGCTTGATTCTGATTCCACCTGCCTCTTCATCGAGAACTATCTGCTGATGACTTACTTGTGCTGGCTTCTGTAAGAAAAACATCTTCACCAACTTTCTTCTTCTTCCCAAAAGTTTCATCATGTTGACTTAACATTTCACAAAGTTCATCAAACTTTAGTTTTTCTAATTTCCCTGTTACTTGTAAAGTCTCTAAAAAATGCGTATAGGAAGAAGGAAGCCCAACAATTACAATTGTGACCATGAAGCTATCATCAATTGTGGGAAAACCAACATTAATAATTTCCTGCTTAATATTCTTAAGTCTAGAGAGATATTCCAGAATATCACCATCTTCAGTTAATTTTTGTTGCAACAATTTTAATTGTAGATCAACCTTCTTTGATTCAGGCTGATTATCAAAGAGGTCTTTAAAAGTTTTCAAGGCAGTCCATGCATCTGTGGCATTTTCTATATGTACATACATTTCATCATTCACAGACGATTTAATAAGAGCTAAGGCTTTATCATTCTTGATTTCCCATTTTTCTAGTGCATCTGCATCTGTGGGTTTATTCGGCTTAACACCTCCATCACATATTCCTTGCCATAATTCATTGTAAACGAGTGTGCTTTCAATAAGACAATGCCACGTTTTATAAGATTTGGTGCCTTCAAGTTTGTCGAAATCAGAAAATAAGTTAATCAACTTAGACATTTTTAGCGTTGAAGAGATGCACCAAGAAGCAGAACAGAAAGTACAAGATAGTCAGCACAACACACCATGCAAAAAACACGATCTATCGGGGCTTGGCCTTGACCCTCGAATAGTGGTCAAAACAGGAGAATATTGACTGAGCTTTGCACATGGCTCTAGTCAATTTCTCAAATTTTTACAGGGCAAATTTCAAAATTTGACTTTTTACAATGGTGCTTTGCACAATCTGGTAAAAAAAAAAAAAATTACCCCCCCTCAAAGTAAATTACTTTGAGTTACATTTATCTCATTGAAAAAAAAAAAAAAAAAAAAACTCCTTATTGCTCCAAAAATTACAAATTGCTATTGCACCTTATTTCTCCACTAAAATACATAATTACACCTTATCACTCCATTAAAAAAAAACAAAACTCCACTTATCACTTCATTAACATTACAAAATAAAAAATATTCCTTCTCTCTCCAGCAAAGACTTTTCAGATTCACCTTTTAAAAAAAAACTGTCGAACGCTGGATCTTTTCACTTGTCAAATGCTCGCTGGCTGGCACTGGAGTGCTCGCTGGATCTTTTTACCAAGTATTTCATTTAGCAGGTTTTCGCATACGAACTTTGATGGTCTAGGCCTTTACGCTAGGAACAATGGCGTTTTTGAGCTGAATTGTGTGAAATATGGCAATTTCAAAATGCTTTCGTTTGTCAAGGCTTTCTGCCGAGAATTTTAGAGCATGCTCGGAGCCCCTGGAATGACATTTGGCTGGATGGCAGAATTCTTATAAGTAACTTGGTCTATGAACTTTATTTTATGACGGAACCAAGTCAGCCCATTACATCCAAAATACGGCGAAAATGCTGAGACGGCTTGAAAAGCCTGAAACATACATCATTAAATTTAAATAATGGCAGAAGTTCGTTTAACCTGTCAAATTTCCAGATGATAAATTGGCACGATCCAGATTTCAAATCTTAATCCGATTGTTTTTGGCAAATTTATAGACCATCGGCTCCTAGTTGGAACTGAAATGAAGAAACAACTGTGTCAATTTCAAAATGCCTCGGCCGGTTTTCTATCGATTTGGCTCGCGGAAGAAACAACTGTGTCAATCAATAATAGCAGAAATTCGCGGAAGCAACTCCGACTCAAAATGGTTTAAATACGATGAAATTCCAAAGAATCAATCACGCTTTGGCCTGGTACGCGTGAAGACGAGATTGAGTTTGAAAAACGTTCCAAAGCCTTGACAGAAAGGGAAATCTTAACAGGAGGAGATGGTATTTTCAGCTAAACGGTGTATATAAAAATCAGGCAGAATGGGAGAGGCATTTCGGTAAACAGTGGTAATTGCGGCCTCGACTTTACAGAAGCGATTTACAGCGGTAATTTCGGTAAACAACGGTATTTCTGGAAGATACATGGACTTTGGACTTCTTCTGTTTAAATTGGCAAGACCTTCACAATTTAGTATCAAATTTTATCTTAAAAGAAAAAGAAGGCATGAGCGATCTTCCACCAGAAGAACAGGTCAAAAAAAATTGAAGAGTAAACTCGAATCTCAGTGCGAAATGATTAATAAATTGAGGGAAAATATAGATGATTTGGAGAAGAAAAGTGTGAAGGCTGAGCAGACAAAAAAGTGTGAAGGCTGAGCAGAGGCAAATTTTTTTTATAACAAAAAAAATGAATTTTAGATTTTAAAAAATCTAAAATCAATGATAAAATTTATTTTCCTTTTAAACAAAACTGTACAATTTCCATACCAATGATTTGCTGGCCAACTGAATGGAGTTTTCCAGGACTTTGTTGAGTTGGAATCTCCTCAAATCCACTACAACATTACTGGAGCTCTGATACCACAATAATGGCAGAAGTGTCCTCAGACACGTAATTTTATTAATAAAAAAAAAAACAATTACATAATTGATTTGCAAGAGCTTACACCCGAACAACCAAACACTCTTGCAATGAGCTATTTATAAGCTCCATGTCCTAACTACCTCTAATTATGGATCACTTATTAAATAACAAGTGTCCATTTACAATAAATGCTATTCAAACCAACTAGCTAACTAATCTCCTATAATAGAGCCTAAGATACGACACATTTGGAGAGTCATATCTAGTTACAACAATATGCTAATTCTAAAAGTCTCCATTAAATAATTAAACATTCTAGAATAATAATTATTAATTTAATATCTTAAATTAATAATTATTTTATTCTAATTTTATAACCTATGATAAAATTTGCATTTTTGGATCATCTAAGATTCTCTTCTGTGACTGTATCATCTGAAGATGGAACCTCTGAAGGCAAGATCGGGTCAACTGCCGCCTCGACCTTTTGACTTTCGTCTGGAATGGGTTTAGATGGTTTGTCTTCAATGATAGATGCTTAGGCCGACCACTTGAGCGGGTCAGCCAGCTTTTCAACTAGTGACGGACTCGGAAGAGTTTTTTATATCTAGGAGGAAGTCGTAACGGTGAGACTGGACGATCGTCCAAAACTCTTTTAGCCTCGTCTAAGAAGGGAAAATGGTGGACGACATGGTCGCCTTCACACAGTTTACAAGGAAATCTATATTTTCCTTTTTGTCCTGGGGCTTCACTTTCACTAGTCGACGGTGTGCTTTCAACATGATCATCAGAGGTTGACGACACCGGGTTGTGCAAACGAGGAGACCAGTCCCTTAAGATCCGAGGGATGGAAGGACAATCTCTATTATAGTGGTCTCCTTTGCAAATGACACATGGCGATTTAGGCCTGGTCGGTGCAGTGTGTGGATTTTCGCTAGACAATGCTTGGTTGCCCCCTTTCACTTTTGGCTCCTTCTTCTTCTTCTCTTTCTTCTTCTTTTCCTTCTTCTTCTCAGGTACTTGATTTTTGGCTTTACCAACCCCATCAAGCGAAGAAGAAGGAGGAGAGGAAGAATTGGAGGAAGTAGAAGGTTGGTGGGTAACTCTGGATTCATCTAGTTGCTGACTCGATTGTTCAGGAATTGCAGTGTTCTGAACGACAGAGGTTGAGAAGAGCCATACGGGCAAGCCGATTATCAATCCTGGAAGCGACAATGTGGCCATATGGGGTGCACCAACATCTCCCCAAGAGGAGAAGGGACTAGGATTTCCTCGAAGGGGGATTCCTTGGTTGGTGGGTTCCATTTTCTCAACCTAAGATCAACGTAGGAAAGGGTGATGATTATTCTGTTTAAAATAAATTTTAGACGCTTTGACACAACTCGTTTTTTCATTTTTAAGAGTCGAGAAAAAACAAAAGATGACTCTAGTCGCCTTCGATTTTTAATGAGCCTGAAGTGACAAGTGCTCAGATGGACCTTTTTTGTTAAGGAGTCTAAAAAGGAACGAAAGGGACTGCTCTGGAAATCTAGGTAGAGGGATTAACAAACCAATCGCAAAACTGCAGAATACTTTTTACGGTACGGTAGTCAATCTTCCCGAATGCTGTGTTCAGTGCATTGCGATCAATAGGGCGGTAGACACGACTTCCTATGGATAAAGGATTAAGCCTATTGTGGTCTCCAAAAATATACTTGACGGTACGTGGGAGCACAAGTCCGTACTGGAACTTATCGTCTCAAAGTGGAGGAATCACCCAACCATCAGTGAGAACAACAGTTACCAGGCTTTACGACACCGTAATACGTCTCTAGCCTAGACTTCTAAATGTTGTGCGTTAGGTTCCAAAGCGTTGTTAGATTCATTTAATTTATTTTATAGTTGATATTGCTTAAGAAATTTTCCTTTCAGGTTCACCGCGAGATGTAGATGTATAATTCCTAAAATGCAATCTAAGATGATAAACAGTCTTTTATCTTCTTTGTGCAATGAAAATCCTAGCTACTAAGGAAAGAGAGACAGTATTCTTTCCCAAAGAGAAAAGAGCACACTCTAAATGCATTGTCCTAAATCAAACCAATCAAACAGTCTAAATGCAAATTCACATGCATGTATTTGTTTTCGGCTTTCTTAGTATGTGAATGGTAAAAAGAAAGCTAATGCACAAATTTGAATTACTTTTCAAGCGACAATTACTAACAAGTTTCTTTTCGAAATCAGAAATGGAGACAATCACAACACTTTACGATTTGGAAATGAATACTTGCTTTCGACACTAGAAAAATTACAAATTCAGACCAAATATAATAGTAACAGGATAATCGACTATCTACAACAACCAAACTCTTTCCTATGACTGAAAACGACACTTGCGACACTTTCAAATCAAAGGACAACAGTACGATTACGTTACTTTTTGCAAAGGAGAACTGAAAATGACTCAACAAATACACAAAAAACATTTACAGTTCTTTTGTACAACTGAGGCGGAATAACAGCAAGGAAAAGGGGTTTCAAACAGAGATATACTAATCACAGGAAGCAAAATTCATGAATAGAACTGGAAAGAATGAATCACAGGAACCAAAACTGAACAATGCCTAGTCTGATCAGCGCACCTATAACACAGGGAATTTGAAATCCAGCTCACCTACTACACTCGTGAAGTGCGCTGAATTTCAGATTCACAGAACAGTACCTACGCTGGACCAGAGACGAGACTTTGCTTGGGTTCCGGGTCACAGTTTGCAGTTCAGTTCATGGGTTTTGGCCGAGCAAATGGTAATCAGTAATGCAAAAATCAGGGGTAGATCTAAGGAGGTTCTGAGAGCTACCACAAGGGGAAATCAGAGAGTTTGTGAATCAGTCGTTTAAGTTATAAACAAATCCCAAAGATTGACTGAAGCGACATTTATCTACTTTGCATTTGCATAGCAAATGCAGTTCGAAAGCTACCTGGCTCAACTTCAGGCTCCATCTGTAAGTTTATAAAATAGACAACAAGGAAGATAAACAAACAAACTAATTCATCCCCAGTGGAGTCGCCATTTTGTTACAGGGAAAAGTGTCTACACAGAACTGCTTATCCCACTAAGGTGTGGTAGCTACCTTAGAAACAAACAAAGTAAAGCTACTTTCATTTTTCCTTTATGAAATATAGATGAGAGAAGAACAAAGAAAACCAACCTCTGTCTTGCGCTAATCTCCTAGTGCGGTTCCTCTCTCTCTTGTACGCCCAGCTTCACAGAGTACCTGTAAGATCACAGTAGCATAGCACTATACAAGAACATGGATCTATAATCATAAACAATCTAGGATCAAATGTAAATTGACCATACAAATGCATAAAACATAAATGACACAAGAGTATGGAGGAAAACTTGAATAGCTTTTATTGATAAACAAGAAAGAGCCAAGGGAGTTACAACCAGTTGTTCTGACCCAACATCATCCTCTCAGCAAGGAAGCCCCTCTTCACCTCATACAAAGCTTAGATCACCCAACAATCTGATGTTGTCTCAAGAAACCAACAGCAATTCCTTACAATATGCAAAATTCCAGCCTCCGGATCTCTGGGATGAGGGATCCATATATAGATATCTGTAAGGGAGATGAGTCAACTTGTGATTTGATTAGTGTCTTCCATCTGATATTTCTTGCTTCCACTTAGAGATTGATGATCTCTTACTCATCCTTGGTCGAATTCAGAGAGGCAAGTGTCACAGGAGAAGTTTCTGGAAGTTTCCATGCCTCTCCACCTCGCGGAATGACACTGCCATTTGTCACTTCTCACCCATCGCACCCCATAGAAGGGCTTTTTGAAATGCAACGCACCCACATAGTGTATTTAGGTGAGATGCAACACACTTCGCCTATGGAGCAGCTAAAATGATCCTGTTTTGACCAGTTATGAGCAGTTTTTCATGGAGAACTTCTGGGAGAAGCTATAATCAGTTGACCTTGTTCCTTTAGGGGTTAGAACAACACTTTTAGGGACTTAGGAGCCCTTGGTTTATGGACATTTCATGCTTGGGGTTGTAGTGCCCAAAAATGTCTATAACACTTCCTCAACTTTTTCTGATTCTACCAATTTAATCTTTAAGCTAACAATATCTTCCTTAAGTTTGGCTTCCTTATCATCACCGATCCACAATAGTTTTTCTTGATCCTTACATGCAGTTGTTAGTCTAGAAATCTTAGCTCTAAGACCCTTAATAATATTCTCATCTTCATTATGTTCTTCAACATGATCTAAATATGAATCAACAACATTATAACACAAATATTTCTGTCGGTACCATCACCAACTATGGATTCTAGCTTGCCCCACATTTCTTTGGCATGTTTCACACCCAATAGTGTCTTCATATCATCATGATGAATATTCTTGTAGATTATGCATTGTGCTTACGTATCTTGCTGCAAAACTTCATAAGCAATTGGATATTTACCACAACCTTCAGATACTAATATCTAAATGTTAGATCCACAAGAAAATAATTAAGATTTTACATTTTTCTGCCATACCTTGTAATTTGTAGCAATGAGGACAACCATTTTGGAAAACAAACTCAAATTTCCTCCAACAAACATCATATCTACTCTCCAACGATCAATTTTCAACGAAGAGCCTTGCTCTTATACCAATTGTTGGAAACCTTTAAGAACTACTCAGAGGGGGTGGGGGTGAATCAGTAGTGATATATATATATATATATATATATATATATATATATATATATATATATATATATATATATATAATTTTTACCAATTTAAACTTCAATTACTAAATCACACGTATGTTAGGAACAACTCATTAAACATGTGTATCACAGAAGCATAACTGAAAACCATAATCACCAATATAAGCCATAAGGAATGTACACAATCACATAATCACACATATGACACAAAATTTTTGGATGAGACCTTTCCGAGAGAAAAACAACCCTTACTATTGTTGCTTCGCTTTGAATTTCTATTAGTCAAGCAATTGTTCTTTTACATATCTTACTGACTCCCATCAACATGGATACTCGACATCATATGCAAATTCCAACACTGATTGACTAGGAGACTCAATACTACTTATCAACTTGGAAGACTATATTCTCTACAGATCTTCGAACTACCATCCTTTGAAATCCACCATGATCAATCAATGCTGACCTAACTCTGATAGGACTATCCAACTACTATTGGATGAGAAACTATTCCTTTCACTGAAGCTTCGATATCACTGCTCCTCTCACATGAAGTCCTTTCTCCTCTATCACTATGCAGACCTCATTTTATCTATTTTCAAATTAGATCCCAAGAAATTATGCTCAACAAGAAATGAAATCTGCATACATTCTATCATAAGGAAGATCTCATCATCAAATATAATATAAGAAAGTAAAATTTTGGCCACATAAAATCTAAATACAGTCAAATCCTCACAATAATATAACTTTTCATAATACAATTAGCAACAAAAGACATTATGGATATGTATGAAATGCATTAGCAACTCCTACACAAACAAGTGGGAGAGGATCACCATGATATACTCTAGCAACATGTAAAAGCTCTTCCTCAAACAATCTCTACTCCAGTAGCTTAAATTCTGATCTATTTTGCAACATGCTTCAGATATGCTCACTATTGAGTCAATAACACTCATAGCCTGAAGCATCTAGGCTCTACTCATGGTCTGAAGCATAATATCCTTCTATGATACCTTCTCACTCTCATACATACATCATCAAATCAATCAACCATAATGTAGATCCAAGATAAAGTATGTAAAATATGTAGGGAGAAATTAAGATTGGGGCTAGGATCAAAGGTGCACAAATTGGATCAAATCAATCCACTAAGGAACTACTAGTGCACTAAATGTATTCACATCATGAGACGACATTTTCAAACAATTTCTAACCTTTTCAAACAATTATAGAATCCTCCAAGAATTTCTAGGTTAATTTCCTTCCGAACAACACAAGGAATGCAGAGAAAAGGTCATGAAATCCACTAGTTGCATGCATACACTAGCTCCATGCTACTGAGACCTATTACCACTCCCATAGGCTACTCTACCAGCAACTGGAGCTTTCCAGCCATTCCCATAGTCTTAGATCCATGCAGCTGCAGCTACGGATAAGGGAAAACATTAGTCCTTCAGCTCAGAACCTCTTCCATCTGTTAGATCCTCTTCTCCAACATATGTACTAGCATCCAGGCCTATGACATAGCCTCTGATAAATATGTAAGTATATCAAACATGCCTCCCAAGTTTCACTTCTAAGTTGACCTACAAGGTCCAACAAAAAAGGTTGGAAAGTGTTCCAACAAGTCCTACACTCTCCATCAAACCTCTGAACAAGTTGCAACACCTCTGACAGACCTGCATGAATTTTTAGCACCATCATCAATCCATCACATCACTAGTACAAGTCATCCTCATAAGCATAGACATGAAGACGTAATGAAGACCTAGTTGAAAGCTCAACCAGTCTTCCATGAACCATCACCATCACATGTAGACTATATGATCAATATGTAGGAGCATCCTCTACCTATAGCAGCAACATCAACAATCATCATGACATGTCTATCAATGTGCATGCCAATGCCTCCATGACCAACATGCTACCATCAAACTACATCACCATGAGGTTGACATAATTGCATGATCGCAAGAGTTGACATCAAAGCCAACACAACTGTTATCACAAAATCAACCCCTGATAGGCTGATAATCAGGAAGACTCTGAGCAACTATTTCAAACCAACCTTTTGCTGAGGCTTAGCCTCCTCAACCTGAGAGGGCTCTCTCACTAGACTAAAGATTTTGATAATGAATAAGATGGCTAGCTCTATGAAACAAATGAAGAAGTGTAAATGGTTGAAACAAAATTAAAAAATATTCATGGGGATTATGGAGTCAAAAATGTTTCAGTATGAAAATAACGTTAGCTTTACATGGAAGTCAGGGCATCTAGAATTCAACACATGGATAGTACATCAAAAACATAAAGGACAACACAGTTTACAAATGTATGAAGGAAGTTAAAGCACAATCAATGATTTCTAAGTAATCATACATTCATACCACTGTAAATAATGAAAAGTGGACAACACAAGAAATTTTGAACATTGAATTCCTTTTGATTCATGAGAAGCAAAGCCAAATACTGTATTGCTTAAAATAGAGTCTTTACACAAAAGCACAATATGAGAGTTTCTCTGAAAATTTCCAACCCTTGATACATTAGATTTTCTCCCATATATAGAGTTCATTACATGACTTAGATTCCTCCTCCAGCATGAGGGGAATTTGAATTTTTCCTACTTTGACACCTATTGACACTTAAAACCAACTATTTAATGTAACTAACTGTTAACTAGCAGTTCTAGAGACCTAAAACAATTAGGAGTGTAACTCCTCATTATGTTGGTAGTAGCATTGATTACAATTCAAACTCGTTCTCTAACAAGTGGCCTTCTTTAGTTTGGCTTTGGTGGTGGCTTTAAACTCCCTGCTGACCCTTGATGCCTTATCCTTTGACTGTTCCTGGATATTAGGAAGTTGTTCCTGTTTTTCTGCTTTTGGTCTCCAAAAGGATCTTCGAAATCTATTATCCCTGTTGTTCTTCTTAATTACATAAAAATGCATTGGATTAGCTTGTTTTCCATATGTTGTAGACCTTGCCCATATACACGTGGTAAGACAAAAACTTCTTTAATGCTGCCTGAAGCATCATGAACAATACTAGCTACGAAATAATGACCACTTTCATAACATAGAGCTTAGAGTTCATAGATGTCCTTGCTTTCCTTGTTTTGCCCTTGTTGGATGTTTACACCTTGTAAGTAATCCTTTTTAGAAGCCCCTCTTCAAAAATATTTCCTTTTGTCTCTCAAAATTGGTCCACCAAATCATTATATGCAGCTACAACAGTTTCGTAGCGCGCTACGAAACTACTATGCATTAGGCATCACCTACAGCAGTTTCGTAGCGCGCTATGAAACTGTTGTGTAATTTTAAAAACATAGTTTAATGCCAAAATTTAACTTCTTTGAGCTTTATTTCCTTTGAAAGGCTCTTCCATATGCCATGCAGCTGTTAAAAACTGAATAAACTGAAACCATTCTTCAAGGTAAACTTCAAAAGGTAGTCTACATCAAAATTTAGGATTTAGCCTTACTTGCTATGTAGTTTTTCTTAACTAAGGTTGTCCTTCAGGCTGGTTCTTCTGTATCTTCAGATCTTCGATTTGCCTCTTCATAATTCAGATTCCAGCTCTCAATTTTTCATTGACCTTTCTGATGTATCTTGCTTCTTTTATTGCAGGGACTATCCAGGTGAAGTATTGAGCATGATAGCTGACCACTTCGGGTATTGAAATTGTTTTATCTTCCCACAAAGCCTCCATTTTGTTAAAATAAGCTTCCTTGATTGCATGTTTCCTTGAGTTTTTTCTAATTTTGGCAATTTCAATATTTGTCAGCTTCAGTTTCTTCTTCAACTCTTCAAAACTACATTCCTCTTGTTGAGAGATAACTGCCTTACCTCTGTCATTTTTATGCAGTTGTGATGATGTTTCTGATGAAACCACAGGTCCTTCATGTAATTTTTCTACCTCCCCTGTCTCACTTGCTTCTGGCTGTGCCTCTTGTATCTCTTTTGAACACCTTGTCATGGGTCTTCTTGGCTTAAAAACAAATTCAGAAGCTTGATCATCAAATTTGAGCTTTTTAGAGGTTTTGGCTTTTTTGGTTTTGCCTTTACTTGCTTCCATTAAGTCTGCTCGAACCAGAGGAGATTCTTCAATGTCAATAGCTTGAAGCAAATCATTCAAACTTCCTTTTGAAACTGGGCTTCCCTCAGTAATCACTGTCTTACCTTTTTCTCTAGCTAGGTGGCTCCTGGTTACTCTTCTTTAGACCGTTTCACCTATGGTTTGCTCTTGTACACCCTCTTTGATCTGACCTTTCCCTTTTTGTGTTTGTTGGGGTGTGTCTTGAATTACTAGTGGTCTCATGGGCTCCTTTACCTGCTTCCTGGCTTTCAATTTCATGAATCTCCTTGATCTTGTTTCTTCCCGATGACTAATTACTGGTGAAGAAATCCTCATAGCCTGAGGGCTGAGACCAGTTTCATTCTTGAAGCCAGACATAAACAAGAAAATGGACCACTCCCTATCTATTTTCTGGAGCTCATGCAAAACAATCAATTTGACTAAGCCATGATGAAACAATGAGGTCTCATAGGCTTCCTTCTTCAACTGAACCTTGTCACACATTTTGCCTAGGCTACGAAACAAATAGAAAGGAAAATCCAAAGATATCTTTCCAGTGAAATGAAGCAGAAGCTTAAAGTGATAGGAATACACCTTATGATACCTCCCCTCACAGGTAAAGTATCTCTGTATGCAGGTAAGTAAATTGGCATATGAATCTTTGACAAAGTTCCTGGGCACTAACTTGTTTAAGTCTGAATCAATGAACTCTGGCTTCAAGAATTCCTTGCAAGGAGTCATATCAAACTTGAAATTTTTAAACCACCTCTCCTGTCCCCTTGGAATTTCAGTGACTACAGATATAACCTCTAGAGAGATTGGTAATTCAAGCACTCCAACCTTCGAATTCAATCCTGTGAAATTTAAAGCAAATTCTTTGGTGACTTGCATGTGACCTCCTTGAAGTTTTTCACAAAATCTCCAACAACCAACCTATTTGAAAGGTTGTTCCACTTCACTGTTCTTTAGGAGAACATCTAAGCCTTCAGGCTCATTCCTTAGACACCTGCTTGACCTATGATCCTTCTTTTCTATAGACACCTCCATGGAATTCCTGCAAAATGAAGATTGAATGAGCTTGTCGTCTTAAACTCGATCACTACCTCACTTGAAATGGACAAGGAAACTGCCTCGCTTGAACTTTAGAGAATTATGATTAAATGCCTGTCAATTTTCTTCTCATGCATGAACCCAAACATAATCATAACTGAAAACACTTGGATCCTTTTTTGAAATTTGAAACTTGAGCATACCAAGACACGTAACGAACGTAATGATGAGAATGAGCGGTTTCATGTGATAGGCATGGTGTATGGACTGACAGTTGATGATGTAAGACTAACGGATTCTGATAGATTGGATAGCTATGTGAAATTTAACATGAATCAGCATGAATCCCAATTTCGTAGCACAGCCAGTGCAAATTCTGGGTTTTGTGCTATGAAAACTCCTAGACTGGGTTTTGCGCGACGAAAACTCTTAGACAGTTTCGTAGTGCATGAAAACCTTGACAAAAGTTTGACACATGGAAATTTATGTGTGATGTGGGACCAGTGATAGGAAAAACAGAGTGTTGACCCTATTAAAAAATACCAACAAGACTCTCTTCTAGGTCTTAGACTCTAAAACAAACCATGGAAAGACTAGACCAAGACTAACATTAATCCTTTGGAATTAAATTGATGTTCAGAATTTAGAAATTTTTTCTTAAGTGATAACAACAGCCATCTCACTGTCAATACATTAATGCCAACCAATAGGACACCAAGCCAAACATACATCACACATGCATATGACAAGTATGACCATGACCATGACCCTGTTGACATTAATGCCAACACAATCTCAAAAGTTCCTTGACACTTTGAAGGAAAATACTAGCATCAGACTAGTATTGGTATTGCCAGATCTATAACAACGATTTGA
Source organism: Pinus tabuliformis (assembly GCA_031772625.1). NCBI lineage: Eukaryota > Viridiplantae > Streptophyta > Pinopsida > Pinales > Pinaceae > Pinus > Pinus tabuliformis. The sequence goes on from CM062806.1 coordinate 176,117,915, forward strand.
AATTGAAAGCTATGAAAGTGGGTATGCCATGGGATAAATACTAATGCAACAAAGGAGGTTGATATGTTACAACTCAAAGACCCATTTCACTAAATAACTAATTAAATATCCTACCTAATAAAAAATTGTATGATTTAGTTCAAAGTATGAAAAAATGGAAACATTACTTAATGGGGAAAGAAACAATCATACACATTAATAATCAACCATTACAATATATTCAATAAAAAAAAACTATAGAATCAAGGAACTTTAGATGGACAAGGTTTGTATAGAAATTTCACTTGGTCATTAGATTGCAAAGATGTTGTCAAGATGTCCTACAACTACATCCATTGTTCTACAAAACAATTATGTTGTTCATGAAAATGAACTTGAATAACATACTAAAGATGAAGACTTTAAGGATGTATATGAAGCTATGACTCATGGTAAGCAGTTGGAAGAATAGACTTATCACGTGCACAACAAATTTCTATATCATATTGGTAAATTGTGCATTCCCGTGGATGAAATAATTCATGTCATTAGGGAAGCTCATACTTCTCTTATTTTTGGATATATCGGGGTAGGTTGAATGGTGGCTTAGCTAAAAATATATTTTTATTGGCCTTAGATGTATGAAATTCTACCCAAGTATGTAAAGGGACATATTATGTGTGCTACTAGTAAACCAAGTAATAGGAAATTTGGTTTTTGTACCTTGCTTCCTATACCTTCCCATCCATGGCATAGTATGTCTATGGATTTTGTGCGAGGGTTTCTTATGCACATAAATGTCATGATTAATTATATGTGGTAGTGGATAGGTTCAAGAAGATATGCATTTTAATTCCTTGGAAGAAATAGGTAACGGTTGAACAACTCCACACATGTTCTTTCAGCGTGTATGGCTACATTTTGGGTTACCCACATCTATTGTATCAAAACTAGATTCTTTCTTTATTGAGGAGTTTTGGTTAAGTTTGTGGGGATTAATGGAAACTATGTTAAGTTTTCTTAGGGAATTATTGTTCTTTGGTTTATATAATTGCATAAACAAACTTCACATTCACCCCATATCATCATAACATTAGTAAAAATTATGTAGAAAGAACAATAACTTCAACTATGCTACTACAGAAATATATGTAATCCACCAATTAGGCTAAACTGGTCTAATGCAGGGTAACAACCAATGTTGTGGAACCGCAATAAAATTAAGATAGCTCATTTGGCTACTTTTGTACAAAATGATATTACTACGATAGGCTACATATTTATCATCGTTTGTCCATAATTGGACAACCATCTCTCTGACGAGTTTCAAACTAGCTTAAGGTGCCCGCAAGGGGATTTTTTCATCCTTACCTTGCTATTGTGAAGCTTACAGAATTAGTGGATATCACTGAACAACTTTACAACCCGTTAAGCTAGTTACCGACAACCAACTGTCAAAAATACAAAAAGACATAGACACTAAAGGCTGTGCATTATTCTTATGTGCCTCGTTGTCTAAATTCTATTGAAGTTCTTCTGCAACGCAGAGACCCGCATGGCTATCCCTTGTCCTATCATTGTTAGATCCTTGATACATCATCAGAGTGTTTTAGCAGCTGCTTATATATATATATATATATATATATATATATATATATATATATATAAAGGAATCAGCAACTAAGCCGAGTACAGGTTTGAATTCGCATGACATGGAGTCAATTGTGACTACTACCACTATAACTTTTAGGTGAATTTATGCATGCTCCCACACACTGTCCACAAAGTTAATTAAGGATTTTTGACCACAAACTTTACATAAGACTTTATAGGAAATCCACCACCGGTTGAGCTGCCCAGGAACTATTAGTGGTGTTAGCTTTATCAAACAACAATGCTTAGATTTATTTTGGAACTCATAGGAGGAATAGCTTTGATTGCCACAATAGGCACGCTGCTTATCATGCCCATTGCCATTCCATCTATGACATATTTTTGGTTTATCCAAGAGCTTTCAGTTTGCGGTTCTCTACGCGTTTTCAGATTCTCAAAGTCCCATCAAGGTAAGTAATAGTCATACCGACAATAACTCTACGATAATATATTTTTAACGGCCTTAAATATTTATACCGAGCACAGAAATACTATTAAATATTTTCATTGTTGTTTAAGGACCAACTATTGACAAAATCCTGGCATTTTTTACGATAAAACCAGATCTGATCTGAGTAAAATTGCTAGAGAAATTAGCATGGAGTCTAGGGGTTAAATGCCAACTCTTTATTGGGTGGAAGCTGCGGGGTAGCTGAGGTTGTGTTGATGCCTCGAAAATCGCTGCAACAACATAGGGGAAACCACCCGGTCCGGACCTTAGTACAGCTCCTTTTCCGTTTGAAATAGTGGCTCCGACTGGGGATAATGGGACCAGTTTCCCAAAAATGGATAAAATGGGATGGATGCACGACTTATAGATTATGCTAGTGATAAGCGAATAACTACAACTATCGGCAGAAATATAATAACTATAGTCTACCCCGGGGTTTTATCGATCTCTAAAGTGTAGCGTTTGATGATCTGAGCTTTTAGACAGGCATATAGATGACTCTGTCTTCAAACATAGATATTAAATTGTTCAAGATTGCTGTGCATAAATAGTTACACAAAGCGATAACAGCGAAATTACTACACTATCATTTATATCATTGTTACATACATAATTAAAAGAAATGCAAATCACAAAACATCCAATAGTGGGCTGAGATAGAGATTTGCTGTTATAGCGCATGCATGTATTCAATAATAGCAAGAATATATAGCATAACAATTCATATAAAAAGAATGACTTCAGACGTAGATAAAAGTACCATATGAGCTGCAGCACATTCCCAAATATCAATCGCTATTAGCAGTTCTTCCTTCAACACAGAAATCGTCCTCAACAAAGGCAATAGTGCGCAATTGCATAAAAAAAAATTTGATGTCGAATTCAGAACAACTGGTCCAATTTCATAAAAGAATAGTGATTGAAGCACAATAGTGCAAACTTCAGCCTATTAAGTCTGTTACAAAATTTTACGACCCTTTCCAAAACAATGAAAGGGTCTATAAATACTAATCTAATTTAAATATCTACTTAAACAGAAATCCTACTAAGCTGGTATCAATAACTCTTGATCATGTTTTGGCTGGTGATCTGGCAAGCGGGAGGGTGACTCATTAAGTCGGCTGCTTTCCTTTGAATCTGAGTTGATTAATTGCAAGCATTGGCTCAACTTCCGGAGGTTTGTTGAGGCGCGAACTGAGCTGTGCAACATAGGTGGCATCTTGGATATCGGGAATTATACACCCGATTGCGTCCGTAAGGCATTTTAGGGCAGATCTCTGTGTATGTGGCTTGATTAAAAAGAGCCAATATGCATCTAAGGACAATCTTTTAACTCCAGCGATTAATCTTCCTTTTTCTTCTAATTCAGGGTAGCATGTTTGCTCTAATGCATTTGGAGTTGTTATCTTTCCCGGTGTACATTGAGAAATCATATTAGCCAGGTAAAGAGTGTTATTGACTAGATCCACTAGATTGCTGGCGGTTGTTTTACATCTTGAAGCCGCCCTTTCTGCTTTCATCACTTGAGTGTGCCATTCTGTGAAAAGAATATCTTTCTGTGTTTCATTAATCCTGGGCAATTTTGTTGCTTTTCCCAAATCAGTATCTTGCCAGTCAAGATGTGCAGTAATGGCCTCGTCCGCTTGATCTAGTTCAGTCCTGGCCTTTTCCACCTGTTGATTTATCGCTATAGTTAGCTCACATAGGGACTCAGCTTGATCCATCTGTTGACATAAGAGTTTGCCTTGAGCTATCAACGCATTGTTTATCAATAATGCCTCTGTTTTAAACTCTTTTACCTGCGATGCACCCTTCATCTTTTCCAGCTGCGATGACATTTGAGCAATCTGTTCATCTTTGGTCTTTATCATTTGCTCATTTGCCATTCTCAAATTTTCCAACGCCTCCGACAATTCTTTTTGTTTCTGGATCGCACCCTGATCAATCCTTTGCCTTTCTGCTTGCAATTGCTGAGTCAACTGATTGTTCTCTTGCTGTTGCGGCAGCAACTGTTCTTCGACTTGTGCTACCTTTTGCCTGGTTTCAACCAATTCTGCTTGTAACGCAAAGATTTCCTGGTCCTTATTCTTCAATAGAAGGCTCACCTCCGATGCTTTGTCAATTGTTGCCACCGAATAAGCGCCTGCATACTGTGATAGCTTTGTTAAGTCATCGGAGGGATCCATTTCCTCCTTCCATACTACATTACCCGTGACCGTTTGTTCGGGGAAGATAGAAGGTTGATCAATCCTTCATCTCTTCCTTGACCGCTTTACAACTGCCCTGTGTCTTGGGCTGTAGAAAACATCCAATGGCGGAATATCTTCTATCTGTAGAATAATTTGGTCAGAGGGGTCTTTTGGAATAACTTCAACTTCTTTAGAACTTGGTGGGCCGCTGGTTCCACTTAGAACCTGAGGAGAGGTGACATCCTGCGTATCATTCGTCTTAGAATTATCCCCATCTTTCGAACATTCCAATCCACTGATGATGGAGTGAAATTGCTGCCATTCTTGTAATAAATTGGGGTCTATAGTAGTGTCTACATTGGTGGTTTGCTTCTGCTGCTCTTTCTCTTGCTCTTTCCTCTGCTGCTCCTCTTTTTCTCTCCTCTGTTTTTCTTCCCGTTCCTTCTTTTTCTGTTCTTCTTGCTCCCTTTTCTGCCTATCTGCCAGTTCTTTCTTCCTTCTTTCTTCTTGTTCCATTTGTATTTTATGTTGTTTCTCGGCTTGTTCTTTCTTTAGCCTTTCTGCCTGCTCTTTTCTCAGCTGCTCCTCCTATTCTTGAACAGGTCAGCTTGATGATGTTGTTGGGGATGTTGCCAGTAAATGCAGAGGCAGAGTTTGCAACCTCTGTTCTCTGAGTTTATTGAACTCAGTTAATCCCTCATCATTATATCGCATCCTAGCGAGTTCTTTAACATGATCTATTGTTTCAGAGGCAACGAACAGGTCATCAAACATGTTTTTCTGATGCTCAAACCTTGTTAATTTGGCCTGCTCTAATGCATTGTAAGCAGTCTTTTTTGGGTCGTATGGTCTGTTTGGGATCGTGGCCAGCGTTAAATACTGGAGCTTCGTGGCTTCCTTCTCTGCATGTTTAAGATCATGCAGGGTATAAACACCACATCTGAAGGGAAAAGATGGCCATCCTTTCTTCTTTTCTATTTTGAGAGTCTGTGTAGTACTCTCAGCCATGATTTGATATGCAATCTCCCTTGCTAGCAGCTTATCTGGAACATAAAGAGGAAGAACATGTGGGTCGGCTTTGCTGCCGAAAACTATGATGTAGGTGAAATTTTCTTCTCCAAACCAACTTGCTACTGCTGGTAAATCAAAGGAAGCTTGATAGGAAATTTTTGAAATGGGTTTATCAAAAATGGAATAGTAAATGGGCACCATGAAACCATTACAGATTTGATACAGGTGGTCTTTATAAGAAGACTTCCACAATTTTTGATGATATATATGAATGGGTGAAGGGTCTTGTGCAGTCCACCTCCACCCGAGAACAGGAAATTCGGAATTGAAACAAAGAGTGTCTAAGATATATGCACTATAGTAGAACGGGGGCATTTTCCTTTCTGAAACAACAGACTGAGACCTAAAATCACGAACAACTACTGCTAATTTATCGGAAAGAATAGTAGCCCAATCCATAATCCAACTATTTACTGCTGCCTCCATTAAAGGAACCATTTCAATGGTAAAATTGGCAGAATCATGCAATCCCCACAGCCTACACATCATAATCCCCGCATAACAATAAGGAGAAGCTAAAGAATCGACCGCGTACCTACCGGAGGATTCGTGCTTGTGTTTGTTGGGATTTTGCCTCCAATCCTTGATAGGTTCAGATTCGATCTCATTCTCGCTTGCGAACTTCTCCAAGAAGTCTTTGTTATATATTTTTTCTGGTTCAGGCAAATGATACATTTGCCTTAGGTCTTCTGGCTTGAATGGTCCGAAATTCCTCCCATCTCTTGTATTAAAAGTCCTGTCCAATATGGGGATTTCTTCAATCGCCCATCGCACAACGTCTGTATAAGGGAGAATTTGATCTCTGGCTGCTATCCTGTGAAGGAAAGAGTCGGCCAAATCTTTGAGAGTCGCATCAGACTTCTTGAGTAAGTCCACACTAGCTTCTGTCACTATCCTTTGTGGTTGCTCAGCTTCAATTAGGTTATAAGTGCCCTTCCAAGTCACTCTGGTGAGCCCCGTGCATGTGGTATCGGATATTAGTCCCTTCTTCTTGTTTGCGGCCGCTTGTCCTGCAGTTGGTGTTGCAGAACCACCTGCAGTCTTCTTGGACTTCTTTCCCATCTTCTCAAGTCTAGCTTCTGTGAATGAATTCTGCACAAGGAGGCAATTGGGCGTAATACACAGAGATAGCGATGAAAAACTCTTAAGTGATACAGCATATATGAATAGATGCGTAACTGAAGGATTTAGCTTTTAAAATGGGCGTGTATACAATCCGTGAAAAGATTTTAGGACATGATCTTATTAATTAGCCGTTTTTACTCCGTCATTCCTTAAATGCCCATTATATCATTATTCGGGTGAACGATTCACTTAAGCCTGCAATGGACGTTTTGGCGGTTGAGCGTAGATGAAGGATTGCGTGAGAGATCAAGCCTTTATTACAAATGAATTGCTCCATCCCATCACTTAACGACTCTTCGTTGAAAACCGTGCTTTATCGGATCGCAATCGGGGATGTAATTAGTGTGCTTTAATGGTGTGTATTGGATATCACCGATCGTCGAATGCGATATCGCATCGGCGAAAAGCTTTGAGCGCAATAAGACTTGGGTGAGATTGCCGCGATACCCGATTCCCGATTGCGCATCGCATCGGGACAAGTCTTTTGGGAACATCACCAATGTTGTAGCGTGTCGCCGATCGCCGAATTTGCCAAATGTGTATCGCATCGGGACTATTGGCATGGGGCATTATAACATGTACATGGAATATCGCCGATCACTGAATGCGCGGAATGCGCATCGGCTGAAAACTTCGGGGTGCTTAATTATAATTCATGTGTCATTGCGATATGCGATCTTGCGATCGCTTTATCGCAATGACAAATCATTACGTGATTTCTTTTAAGGGTTTTGCCCAAAAAGTTTTATAAAGTGCATTTATTCATTTATTTGGACTTGTTTGGATTATAATAGCATTGATACCAAATCAAATTTTAAAGGGACCCATTTCATACGTTAATGTTTATAAGTAAAAATGATATGAAATGGGGGGCTGTTGTAGAGCACAACAGGTTGTTAGTTAGGGTACAACTTTTCCATGATGACACAAGATAAAGAAATGGTACATTAACGGGAAACTAGGTCCTCATGAATAAGGAGGGCCTAATTACTATATACAAGAGATTATTATAGCCATTCTCACACAGTTGTGTATGATATTTCAATATTTTGGTTATTAAGAGATATTTTCCTATTTCTAAAGAGATGTAGATGTGTCTCATCATTATTATACTTTTGAGCCACACTGCCTTTCTATATTTGATGTATTTAGTATTTTTCTAGTTATTTATGGTAACTTGGAGCATTACATCAAGGCCCAGCCTTGGATGTGGAAGAGAGGGGAAGGGAAATCTCACCTCAAAAATGCCTTGGCTTTGTCTCAACTATTTTCCCCATCATACAACCCCTGAAAGTAGATGCTTTGATGATCAATCTTAATGGACTAGGGCTTATCATTTATCAAATAAGCCTTCTGCTTCTAAGGAAGAAATCAAATCAAAGGTTGGCATGTGCGGAGGGCCATTGAAACAAGGGTCCGACTCTTGACATGATCACTTTGTTTGCTACTTCCAATTGCCCGAACTTTCTAAGCTCAATGGTCAATTTACTGCTTCCATAAGGTCTCTCCATAGTATGTATTTTCTAGATTATTTTTGTGTGTTTCTAGTTGTCAGTTTCATGTCAAAACAGAGCTGGTCACCAAGGAGTGTGGCTCATTATGCTCTCTGCACTCAATGTTTGTGTCTTTAGTCATTAAATCTAGCTGAAACATTTTAGTGGAATCCAGGGCCAAGGATTTGGTTTCCATCTTTCTGTTTTTAGTGCTGAGTGATGCATTTCAGTTTTATTTAAATATGTGAGCCTGCTTCATGTTTACATAAGTTGTTGAGTTTATAATGATACACATTTTTTAATATTTAATCATGAGTTCAACTTGCCAGTAGAAAATGGAACAAAAAGAACAATCACATGAGATAGTATCCACTATAAACTTCTTCATAAAAACTTTGTAGAATAATTACCAATTCATGGTAACTAAATATTTCATGTAGAGTTATGCATTACTTCAGTCCTTTAAAAGCAGAAATTCTAGATGCATTACTTCATTCCTTTACAAAGCAGAAATTCTAGTAACCAGTTACCGTTGATATCTCAATGCTCATGATTGCTTTTTCAGGGCCGTGATGCATATCAATGTCAAGAAGGATAATGATTATTAGCTGTGGAAAAATTATTATCTGATTTGTCAAGGATAATGATTTGTTATCGGCTCCTATTGTTACAATTGGGGATGATAAAAGCATTGCAAGTTTAGATATCTTAAGTAGTTGAAAAAATATTTGCTAATCTCTCCAGGAAAATAATCTCTTTTTATTCTTGTTCTTGGAAGGCAACATTTGTCGGAGTCTCACTGCAGAGGCTGTATTTCGTGATGCTGTGCAGAAAAGGGGATTGACATCAGCATTCGAAATTGACTCTGCTGCAACTATTGACTACAATGAAGTAGGTTCCAGCTTATCATAGGTCAAGGCTAATTGAATTGGCATTTTAATTTTTTTTGTATTATACTGCAATAAATAGGTATCACGTATTAATATGTTGAAATTATTTGAAGGGCGATCCTGCAGATCCCAAGATGAAGAATGCAGCCAAGAAACGTGGAATAGAGATAACTTCTATATCACCTACAGACTTTAAAGAGTTTGATCTAATACTTGCAATGCACAAGCAGAACAAAGGTAAATAAAAAGCATAAATGGCATATAAAACTCCCAAAATTTTCAGTTTCATTTGCTAAGTTGTTCCAAACAGAATCTAATAAGCCAATACTATTGTTAAATTCAGCAAAATGTACATTAAAGTTTGTCTATGTTATTGTTAACATATGCTTCTAATTAGTTTCTAAGTTGTGTGCAAATATAAATTAATAACATGGGATGGATATATTTTGTAGCTGACATATTGACAATTCTCCTTCAGTGCCCCCAACACACAAGGCCTTTATTGCTTTTCCCAGGTAATTGTTTATATTTGGTATTCTTTATCGTTTCCCTGTGATACTCATACCATGGAGGAAGCCATTTTTATAGTCAGATGGAGAAAGTGGGGGAGCAAAGTAGCTGTGAGATATCAAATGGACAATTACTGTGCCAATGGCTTGCAACCTTGGAGCTCTGAAAAGCTTCCTACAACAGTGGTATGAGAACTCAACTTTGCTCAATTATGGTGAAGTTTTAGTGTGATAGCATCTGAGATTTGTTTTGAGGTTGGTTCTCTCTGTAACTGATTTTTTGATTTTGTGTGTTGTTGTTCGCATTACAGATGTGGCTGATACTGCACTGATATTGAGAAAGCACACCCTTCCAATAAAGCTATTTTCTTGCCTGTTATTCAATGAATTAGAAATCTTCGATCCTCGGGATCAGTTGCCATTTGCATATGTAAGAGACATGATGACCCCCAAAGTGAGGATTCACATGCTCGAATCAGCCATTTTTAATACAATAACAAATGAATATCAACATTCTTACAAAGTCAATTGAAGCATTTTCAAAGAGCCTCCTTTGGACTTGCAAATTTCTTTGGTTTATGAATCCAGAACCTGTAAATCGTATTTGGACAGAATGTGGGCTACATATTCTGTTTGATTGTATTAATTCATTTCAAATTTGATTGGCTGCTAATATTACAACGTCCATAAAATATCAATTTTTTAAACTGTGAAGGGTCATGAAATAGCAAGAAATAGCAAAATATGGGAGGATCCATACCTGCAAATTTAACCAATCCATGATGTTGATGGATGCCATGAGTGTTAATTTTGTGCTAGATTGGATTAGATGACTGATTTACTTCTCAATAATTGAAATCATTTTTACTGCTTCTGCCAACATGAGATGATAGAGACTCTGCACCTATATCTAATATGTGTATTGCATTTAATGGCGTTGATAGAGACTGAATTGTTTTTCCATGTGAATTCCAGTGGTGATTCTGGTTATACCGGAAATGAAGGAAAATACAATGAAACGTGCTCTTCTGGACAGCTGGTATCCAAACTGGGTGTACACCATGAAAACAGTTTTAACTCAAACAGAAACAAAGAATTTTTCTAGGTGGCTCTTTGTTGTCAACGCAATCCTGAACTGAAATTTGGTACAAGTTGTATAGGCTTGCATGTGCACCATCGTGACAGAGCTTTTATTAAAGGAGGTGCGACGTGGGGACAAATGTCCCCAGATGTTGATTGTTACATTTCTGCATCTTTTTTAGATTTTCCTATCCCTATGTCGCCATTGCTCTTCAATTTATGCACATTTCTGCATCTTATTTAGATTTGCATATTCCTATGTCACTATTGCTCCTCAGTTTATGCACATTTCTGCATCTTATTTAGATTTTCCTATTCCTATGTTGCCATTGCTCCTCAATTTATGCCTTACGGCGTTTCCTTTGCAACATTTGGTGCAAATGCTAGTCATAACTTTAGTAAAAAATATGTAGAAAGAACAATAATTTCAACTATGCAGCAAAATAATAAAAGGAATTTCAGAAGAAAATCATAGAGACACCATGATTTGGTTGGAGAACAAGGAAAAAACCCATAAGAGAGAAATCCCTTCCAAATTATTCTTCTTATTAGATTGTCATAACATGTTCCGCAAAGAGAGAGTACAATGATCAAATTCTTCAATCACAATACTATCTGGAAAAACAAACCAAACAATATCTGAGAGATTATCCTAATAGATAGATCTGCTTCATATCATATTTTCCCACCATGTGATCAATGATCAAAATCTGCGGACAACAGTTATCAAAAACCTAGTTCATAATGGCATGAAGCTAGTGACCATGTGTGTCGCCACAAATATATAGCCATATGGAGAAGCCTTACTTGCATGGATATACAACTGATATTTCCTTATTCCAACCCTATGGCCCTAGACCAAAATCCCAAGTTCACATGTGTGAGCTTGGATCCTGCAATTTTAGACCTTTATGAACGAATTTCGTGAACCAACCTCAAACCTATGCAAGCCAAATTAAAGAAGAGAGAAGAACAAGATGCTTGATAATGATGCCTAAATGAGTTTCACTTGACTTGTATTTATATGCTTCTAAGGGTGTCCAATTCAGGAGCTACTTTACCATATTCTGAATTAAGCGGTTTTAAGGTCGTTCCTAAAAGGGTTTCTTTTGGCGTGGTTTTGGAAGTATCATCAATGGTCTGTGTAGCCATAGAAACTATTGTATTGGTTGAGATCTGTTAACTTTGTTATTATATGGTAAACATACCATGATATTGGGATCACCTGATTTTGTCGTTTTATCGATCAGGGATTGATGGAAGAACTTCATAAATTTCCAAAAATTGAGGATATAGATAAAGAAATTGAATTCAGGCTTTTTGGTAATGAATATGAATTAGCAGAACCTTTCATCAAAGAGAGAGATGCTGTATATCAGTCCCTTACATATTACTCTGAATTATATGTACCAGCAAGATCGATTCAGAGGAATAGTAGGAAGATACAGAAACAAACTGTATTTCTCGGAAATATTCCTTTAATGAATTCCCATGGAACATTTGTAGTAAATGGGATTTACAGAGTCATAGTTAATCAAATATTAATAAGTCCTGGTATTTATTACCGTTCCCTCCCTCCCCCTCCTTTTTTCCATATTGGATAAAAACCTACCTCTTCATTATTCCAGCCAGCAAGCATCCCGGTATCCAAGGCCAAGCCAAGTAGCCCATCCAAGTGGGTGAGCAGAGTCAATGGCTAAGTGTGTGAAAGTAGTAGTCCCAGCCAAGTGGTTTAAAGGATCCAAGCCAAGTGGGTGAGCTAGTCCCAGGTAACATCCGTAGTCTAGCAAAAGCGATTCCCGTAGTAGCGGAGAGCGAAATGGGAGCAGCCTAAACCGTGAAAACGGGGTTGTGGGAGAGCACAATATAAGCTCTGTGCCACCTCCTGGTTGTCATCGCTCGATCACTTCCTTTTCCACTAAGCGATTGCTTAGGGACCTTAGCGTACGATCTGGGCTGTTTCCCTCTCGACTCTGAATCTTAGCACCCGAAGTTTGTCTGTACGATTGATTAAGCCTGTACTCAGAGTTTCCTTGGGGTTGGTCAAGCTTTGGGCCACCCTAGCCCATTGAGTGCTCTACCTCGGGCCATATTATACGCACGCTCTACTGAAATAGATTTCGCGGAAAACCAGCTATATCCGATCTTGGTTGGCCTGAAAATGAGGGAGCGTTTACAATCCCTGAATTTGGTAAGATACAATTTGAAGGATTTTGTCGTTTTATCGATCAGGTATTGATGGAAGAACTTCATAAATTTCCAAAAATTGAGGATATAGATAAAGAAATTGAATTCAGGCTTTTTGGTAATGAATATGAATTAGCAGAACCTTTCATCAAAGAGAGAGATGATGTATATCAGTCCCTTACATATTACTATGAATTATATGTACCAGCAAGATCGATTCGGAGGAATAGTAGGAAGATACAGAAACAAACTGTATTTCTCGGAAATATTCCTTGATGAAAAAATATCATTTTTCTACTAAAGAGTGGAGCTATTACTGTTCCATAAACAGTAATACTTTACTGCACTGCGGGAAAAAAATAAAATACTGAGTTCAAATGCTCAGTCAAAATGATAACTTTATCATTTTGTGCTATGCAATGAAAAAAAAGGTAAAAATAGGAAGTCTCTAGGTTAATGGGCCTTTTCCGTTCCGTAGAAAGATTCAGGGTTATTCGTTTTCAGGATCAATAGTGGACGAACGGAGAGAGAGGGATTCGAACCCTCGGTACGGATGATCTGTACTATGGATTAGCAATCCGCCGCTTTGGTCCGCTCAGCCATCTCTCCAAGATGGAAGAGTTCATGTGTAACAAAATGAATGGTGGAGTAAAGGTGTATATCATAGTATGTACAGATTGTATCGGCAATATAATGAATATTGCCATTATTCAGTTGGATAAAGAACAATCCAGTCAATTGTATTGTTCATTTCGTAAAAAATAGTTCTGTATGACTGATTTTTTCTGCTTTTCTTGGCCTGGCCATCGGCCAGGCCAAGAAAAGCAGAAAAAATCAGCAGTCATACAGTGCTTGACCTAATTTGATAGCTAGAATACCTGCTGTAAAAGCAAGAAAAAAATCTATCAAAAATTTAAGCTCTACCATATTAAAAATATATTTTTCCTTATCCAAATTAAATTCTTCCAAGGTCTTGGAGGGGTATTTCGTGATGAGGAAGATTGTCCAAAGGAGGGAATTTGTCCCCGAGCTACCAAAATTAGCACTTCCTTTCAACTAGGGAGAAATTACCAAGTGCAACATGTGACCCATCTCAAATATCAAATCAATTTCATCTCTGCTCATATTATGAAGACTCTCGAATCTAAAAGAAGAAATAATTGAAATCATATGGTAAAGCATGCTACCACCCTCTATCTATTGGGGATCCTATGCAACCACCCATAATCACCAGTGGGGATTCTCTGCTACAACTGAGAAATCATCTACCAGTGGGGAGCCCAATTCTACTACCCATGAATTTCTACCAGTGGGGATCTCAATGCTACTAACCATGAATCTTTGCTAGCAGGGATCCCATGCTACAATCCAGAAATATATGCCAATGGGGAGTCCAATGATAAAACCTGACAAAACTCTGCCAGTGGGGATCTCAATGCTACAACCAGGGAAAATCTACTAGCAGGGAGCTCAATGTTACAACCCCGTAAACTCTACCAACCGGGAGATCAATGCTACAACCTAGGAAACTCTGCCAATGGGGAGCTTAATGATAGAACCTAGGAAACTTTTCTAGCAGGGATCTCAATGCTACAACTGAGAAAAATATGTTAATCTTCCCGACATGACCCTTATGAGTCAGTGGTAGAAAAACCACATCTATATTTTGAGCGGGATGCCACTTACTATAAATGGTAAGGATCACACCTAACTCAAGCAACTGACACACATTGGATAGATGGATGGAAAAGAAAAATTCCAACTGGGGTATACATTATTAAATATAGAGGTCCCCCAACCCCAAGAGCTCTTCGGCTCAATCCCTCACCCTAGGAGCTTAGACAGGGGCAAGAGCATAAATCATTGTCCTTGATCAGTCCACACATTTACCTGGGAGGGTCACATCCATAAATCCGTGCTTCTCCTTGAAGATCATAAACATATCAAAGTCCTTGTATCTAGTACTGACTCAAACAATTCACTAAAAATTTCAATCACACTACTTTATGTAATAATTTCAATTAGGATTACTCTGCTTTCCTATTCATACAGGACATCAAATCAAATATTACATGAGAGAAAATACATGTCATAAAAAGGATCCCTAATTCATCCCTTGATATGGAATTGATCTAATACAATTAATAAGGTGTTACAGACTCATGTGCATGGATGTGCCTATGTTATTTTATGCAACGGATCGATAAGATTACGAAATACACAGGAAATGAAGCAGTTAAAGAAAACATAGCAGGCAAACATATAAATACAAGAAGTTTAATAAGGAGTTCACCCAATACTCTTCGGCTACGTTTCCCAGTCCAGCCTTCAGTGGTGGCCTCTCTATTATGTTTTCAAAGCATAGTTTTTACAATGGTGAGCTCAATTTGAGTCTCACCCAACAGATACAAATCAGTAAGACTGTACTTGGATCCCCCAAGTCTCTGGAGTAAACAAACTCTCCTTATTGACTCTTGACCTCTATTGGTCACAGTAGTATGAGCCCAATCTGAGACTCATACATGACAAGCATTATAGAGGAGTGCGCTTGAACCTCTCAAGCCTTCTCTGGAGTACACAGACTCCCTGAATCTCTCTGTCTCTATCTTATCTTGGCTCGATGCTGCCTTTGCTTCTATAGGTCAGCTCGACTTCTTCTCTCAGCTTTCGACTCTACCTACTTGTTCTGCTTGCTCTGTCAACTTGTGGCTTTAAAGCCAATCTGCTTTCTGACTGTTCATTTCTGCTTCCTGGCTTTTTGATTCCCCTGCCTTTGTCTATCTGAATCCATTTATTTTGCGTAATCAGTCACTGAATAACGCCTCACAGGGAGGTGGCCACCTATTTCATAACGGATGAGTGTCAGTTCTCTTGGACATTTTCGAAATGACTGTTTTCTTCCGTTAACTCCAAGAATGCCTGCAAAACATGAACTTCTGTCAACACATTTTCCACATCGGAATTCAAATCCTATACAACTGTGCCTGTTTACCTCGTCAAATCTGGTCATCCATCGGATCACGTCTCCTTCGTCGATCTGGAGCCTCCAAATCTGATGGTCATTGTCCACATCAAGCAGATAAGTAACATTATGTTTACTCATCTGATGTGAGTGGTTTTCTCTCTCTTCTGCTGGACGTGTGGCAAACATTGTATGGCATCAGGCGGGACTCGGTTGAAACTGCTTACCACTCAAAGCCCTTCTGATATCCTGCCGGTTTTTGTGGGACCCCGCTTCTGATGGAATCAGAACGATATCTATTGCATTTTATGATATTTCGGGTTCGGGTGCTTGCGGCCTTTCCTTCTTTGAGGGGTTTTCTCTGATTAGCGACTTGTCATTAATCGCATATCGGAAACAACCCCTTGTTTCTTGAAATGACCTCTGGTTTTTCTAATTTGCGATAGCGTGCATTACCATGGGCCGAAGGGCCAATGTGCTTGACCGATGGTCCTTGTTGCTTTGCGTTGATCACCCATTGCAACTGTTATGAGGATACCTCTGATAAGCTTGATCTTCACAAGATTTGTAGCCTTAGGCATAATTTGAAGAGTTCATGAAAACTTGGAGAGTGTTCTAGGATCCAATTTGGATCACGACCTTCCCACTGAAAAAGCTTTTGGACCACTAAAAGTTGTTTTTTAAGAATGAATCAAGTGAGGATACAGATTCCCCGCTTGCCCAATTTCTATCCATCTTGCATTGCTTGGTTTTGAACCTTTGAGTCCAATCCTGAGGTACTCAACATCCCCTCTACGTGTAGTTCTCACCTTCTTGTCCAGAACTGTATCTTCCTGCAATTCATTGAGATATTTAGGCAACAGATCATCAATAGAAGGAAATTGACTCTACTCTTCGGGATCTTCAATCAATGAAGGTTCAAATAGTCTCAATCTTTCTGCATTAACTACTGAATAGATGTGCATGTAAGCTGGAAAATCAAGGCGAAAAGCATTCTCACCAATTTTCTCAAGTATCTTGAAAGGTCCATACCTTATTGGCTTCAGCTTCTTACCTTCCCCTTTCATTTTGTCTTTGCTGATATACAACCAGACTTGATCACCGACTTGGAAACTATGCTCAATCTGATGCTTATCATGCCTTACCTTGTACTTGGCTTGGCTCTTTTACAACTATTCCTGTACTTCCTGGTGAATCTCTTGGATTTGTTCAATGAACTTGGTTGTCTTGTCCACATCACTATGTCCATCAACCGCTATGTCTTTACCAAAGACAAAATCCAAGGGAGACCTTGGTGTGAAACCAAAACACGTCTCAAAAGGAGATCTCTGTGTAGAAGAATTTTTAGCTCGGTTGTAAGCATGCTACACATAACATAAATGTTCATCCAAAGCTTGGGATGCTTGCTACAATAGCCTCTGAGCAACTAGATCACTGTCCTATTGACCACCTCTGTTTGGCCATCTGTTTGCGGATGAAAAGTGGTGCTCTTCTTCAGTCTCGTGTCCATCAATTCCCACAAACTCGACCAAAATTTCCCAACAAATCGGGAATCTAGATCAGATACAATGGAAGTGGGTAATCCAAAATGAACCCATACATGCTAGAAGAAAAACTTTGCAGTTTGTTTAGCTGTAATCTATTTGTTACAGGGTATTAAAATACACATTTTGCTAAACCTATCCACAATAACATATAAATAATCATGAACTTTTCTAGATTTAGGTAGTCCCCCAACAAAGTCCATGGAAACACTTTCCCAAGGATGAGAAGGAATTGGTAGTGGAGTGTACAAGCCTAGTTTTCTATTGTTGAGCTTACTTTTAGCACACATGGTACACCCTCTTATATATATAGAAACTGTTTCATTCAGTTTTGGCCAATAACAAAATCTTTGCAGCTGTGCAATTGTTTTACTTACACCAAAGTGACCTAATATTAGAGAAGTGTGTGCTTCTCGAATTATATTTACTCTTTTGGTTTGAGGAATGCATAACTTTCCAAAATGATACAAGAGTTGGTCCTTAACATGATAATCCAATTCTTCTACTTGTTTGCCATGAACTAAAGTTGCATATACATATTTGAAATCTATATCTTGAGCATATTGTTCAATATAGCTTTCATGCAATACTGAATTATGCTTAAGTATAGTAGATGCATTTATGATTGGTCTGGACAACATATCTGCAACTTTATTGTGTATGCCCTTTTTATATCTGATGACAAGATAAAATTGTTGTAGAAAACCCATCCAGCTATAGTGTCTTTATTGCTGCAACTTAGTCTGTGAGTGTAAATATTGAAGTGGTTGATGATCAGTATGTATAACTGTCTCTTTGCCCATTAGATAATGTTTCCACTTTTCACACTCTATACTAATGCATACAATTCTTTATCATATGTGGGATAATTAACTACTGCAGAATTAAATGTCTCAAAATGATAACATATGGGTTTACCGTGCTGCATCAACACTTCTCCCATGGCATAGTCATTGGCATCTGTTTCAATATCAAAGGGTCTTTGAAGATCGGGCAGTGCTAGTACTGGTGCTATACTAATATTTTCTTTTAAGGTGTCAAAGGCTTTTTGCTGTTTGCCTCCCCACTGAAACACCTTGCTCAATCCTGTTAAAGCATGTAAGGGAGATACAATCAAGGAAAAGTTAGAAATAAACTTTCTCCAATACTGTGCTGCTCCTAGGAAGCTTCTAACTTCTGTAGCAGATTTGGGTTTAGGCCAGTTTACAATGACAACAACCTTAGAGGGATCTATCTTCAATTCATCACCCCCTACAATATGACCCAAATAATTCAAAGATGTTTTTCCAAATTCACATTTTGATAGCTTAACATAAATATTTTCTTTTTTCAAAACATATAGAGTCTGCTTTACATGCTTCAAATGTTCTTCCCATGTTTTACTAAATATAAGAATGTCATCTAGATAGACAATGACAAAATCATCAATAAAAGGTCTAAGTACATCATTCATTACTCTCATGAAAGTAGCAAGAGCATTAGTTAAGCCAAAAGGCATAACTAACCATTCATACAATCCCTACGTTGTTTTGAAAGTAGTCTTCCATGCATCTTTCTCTGCAACTCTGACCTGATGGTAGCCACTATGCAAGTCCAACTTGGAAAATTAAACAGCTTCTTTCAACTGATCTAATAGATCATCTATGCGAGGAATGGGATAACGATTTTTTATCGTTATCTTATTAAGTGCTCGATATTCAATGCACATTCTCCATGAGCCATCTTTCTTTCTCACCAAGACAATTGGAGACCCATATGGTGATGTGCTAGGTCTTATGAACCCTTTCTCGAGCAGCTCCTGTACCTGCTTCTTGATTTCTGCATTCTCTAAAGCAGACAACCTATACATTACGATGTTAGGCAATGGATCATCTTGCTACAAATTAATATCATGTACTATTTCCTTTTTGGGTGGCAGACCTTTAATTATTGAAATAGTATATCATATTCTAAAACAACTTTTTCTAAATCAGCTTGCTATTTAGCATTATAGCCCTCAAATACATTGGTTTTTTCAGGTTTCTTTTCCTTTACAACCATCAGTAAAAATTGTTTGCATGAATTTACAATTCTTTTCATCTGCCCTGAGTTTATGAGAGTATAATTATTCTTGAGTTTATGAGCTCTTACAATATATTCAATTCCATCTATAACAAGTTGATACTTGTTTTCAGCTCTATAGAAAATAGATTTTCTATCATACAAGTAAGGACTTCCTAAAACAATTCCACATATATCCAAGGGAACAATATCTAACTCAACCTCATCTACAAATGCTGACCCAAAAGAAAACCTAAGTTTACATTGTCTAGTCACTTGTAGCTTTGCTTTATCACATACCCAACCCAATGGATATGGCTTACTGTGAGGTGTGGTTAGTAATCCCAACTTCTTTACAATTGTTTCAGAAATTAAGTTTACTTGTGAGCCACTATCAAACAAAGTATCAATCTTTTGATGCTTGGAAATAACTCTAATATGAAAAAGCTCATGTCTTTTCCTCTCATTTTCTTAATTATCAGTAGATTGTGTAGAATTACTAATATATGCTTCAGAATTTTTACCTTTTACACCTATGGCTGTGATCGTTGTTTCATCCCTTGAGTTTGACCCCAAATATTTCTGAATAGTTGCAGCAGTCTTCTTCTTTTTGCCATCATACTTCTTGGGCCTCAGCTCTAGATGCAGAATCCAACATTTTTCATCATCATGCCCATCCTTCTTGCAGTGAGTGCATGAAGGCTTGGTCTTTTGTACAGTATTTGTCTTCCTCTCTTTCCATTTTTGATTTATCTTTTCCTTGTTATTGTGTGCAGTGGGTTTTGATGATCCCCCAACTTCTGGGTTCACACTCTTACCTATAGCCTCTAGATGTGTAGCCTAAATAGATACCTCATCTATGCTAGTAGGATTAAACATGAGAATGGTGTGCTTTAAATAGTTGTGTAGACCACCTATATACTTTAGTAGAGTTTGAGGTGAGTCTAAAGAAATTGCTAGAATCAAAGCTCCTTTTCTAAATTCTTGGGTGTACTTTTCCCTTTTAATTGGTGAAGAGTCTGCCAACTCATCATAGCTTACTGCATATAAGCTAGTGGATAGAATTGTTTTTTAATTGCAGAAACAAATTCACTCCAGATAGAAAGAATTTTATCATGCTTCTTCATGTTAGCTTGTGTTCTGCCTTCCCACCATACCAAGGTAGTTCCTCCAAGGCATAGGCTGCCTAGATGAATCTTACTTATGTCAGAATCAATGCTCTGCACCCTGCAATATACATCAATCTGTCTAATCCAATTATCCAGCTTCTTTGCATTCAACTCTCCATCATATATTGGCAAATCAAATTTAACATCTAATTAAATTAAAGATGCTTTCTTATTTTTATTTTCAAGACTATCAGGAGGTGTGGGAAGTTTTTCTTCTTTTCCTTTGCCTTTAGAATGGTCATTTAGGAGAGATTCTTCTACTCCTTTTTCATGCTAGGAAGTTAAAGAATCTTCACTTTGACCTTTCTTAAATTCTCTATACATTTCCTCTACCATGGCTCTCATGGTAATGAAACTGTCCATGAACTGGGAGTCTGATTCCAAGGGACTTTCTTCTACCATTTTCCTCTTAGGATAGAGTCTTCCAATTTCTAGGTTAGCTTCAATCAATTCTCCTTCTCCTAATTTGAGCTTTGTCCTAGTTAGCATTCAACAAAAGAATCCAGCACAAGCTTGTCTAACCTTAGCAACCTAGAGCTCTAATACCACTTGATCTGAAATTGATCTAATACAATTAATAAGGTATTACAGACTCATGTGCATGGATATGCCCATGTTATTTTATGCAACGGATCGATAAGATTGTGAAATACACAAGCAATGAAGCAGTTAAAGAAAACATAGTAGGCAAACATATAAACACAACAAGTGTTGGGTTGTGTTATATTCTTTCCACGACTAACCCACGTAGTTAAACGGGGGGTTAGAGGGGGGCGGTAGCCCCCTTTTGTTGCACCGATTGCGCAGCGGGGGGGTCACAGGGGGGCGGTAGCCCCCCTCTACGGGGTCCGGGGCAGCGTCCCGGGAAATTTTTTTTTGGACCCTATATTAGGTTGGGCGAACCTACCTATGGTTTTGTGCATGATTTTCGCACATGATATTGGACGCGATGGTTTTTCGGTCCATGGTATTGGATGCTTCGGCATGTATAAATATGTATTGTAACATTGAAAGGAACATAATGAAAAATCAAGCTGGTAGTCCCGGTTTTGGGATCCAGGGAAAAATCTCTGTGCATATGTGTTTTATGGGTTATGCTCTCGCATTGTTTATTTTCTTTGTTTAAGAATTCGTATGTAGGTAATTTCTGTATAGGGTTAAAACCTACATTTGGTATCAGAGCTGTTTTGGCTTCAAGGGGACGCCTTTGTTGCTGAGGGGTTTCGCTCGGGCCTGTGGTAGACCCTGTTCAGTGGGAGATCTGCGAGATCGATTCTGGTGGTGAAAGAAGATGGCGAGCAGTGGAAAGATCGAGATTGAGAAGTTCAATGGTCAGAGTTTTGAGTTGTGGAAACTCAAGATGGAGGATTTGTTGGTCGATAAAGATCAGTGGATCGCGGTAGATCCGGGTATTAAACCATCGGGAGTGACCGATGAAGAATGGAAGAAATTGGATCGGAAGGCAAATAGCACAATACGATTGTGTGTCTCAGATTCAGTATTGCTGAATGTATCAGGGGAAGCTACGGCAAAGCCTTTGTGGGTCAAGTTAGGGACTTTGTACCAATCTAAGTCTCTGGTGAATAAACTGTTCCTGCAGAAAAAGCTGTATAACCTGAGGATGAAAGATGGAGACTCGGTGACAGAGCATCTGAATGCGTTTAATACTGTGGTAAGTCAATTATTATCTGTTGATATTAAAATTTCAGATGAAGATAAGTGCATCAGTCTATTGTGTTCTCTACCAGATTCGTGGGATAGTCTGGTTATTGCAATAGGTAGCAATGCAACTGCTTTGCAGTTTGATGAAATAGTCTCAGCCTTGCTGACGGAGGAGATGAGACGGAAGAATATGGACAACCAGAATGGTGATGCCTTGTCTGTACGAGGACGGTCCCAGAACAGAAACAAAAATAAGTCATCGAGTGGGAGATCTAAATCTAGAGGGAGATCTAAATCTCCAGGAAAACCTACAAAGGTGGTGTGCTGGAAATGCGGAAAGGAAGGGCACTTCAGAAGGGATTGTAAATCTAAAGCTCCTGATACAGGAAAGGGATCTAATGATGCTCCTTCTGCAGAGGCGAAAACCACCTCAGACGAAGGTGGGGATGTGTACTTGGCTTCTTCAAGTACACATGTAGATCATGAGGCATGGTTGATTGACTCAGGTGCATCCTTTCACTTCACTCCCCATAGAGAGTGGTTCTGCGAGTATGAGAAATACGATGGTGGTGATGTCTTCTTAGGAGATGATAGGAAGGCTAGAATCATTGGTCGGGGAAAAGTAAAGTTGAAGTTGCAAGGTGGAAGGGTTAGAACACTTCCGGGTGTTCTACATATTCCTGCATTGGCTAGAAATCTGATTTCTGTAAGCAAGTTGGATGATGCAGGTGTAAAGACAGTGTTCGAGAAAGATACCTGCAAGATGGTTCGAGGAGCACTGATATTGATGCGGGGAGTTCGGATTGGAACTCTGTACAAGCTGCAAGGTAGCATTGTTGTTGATGGGTGCAATAGTTCTATGGTTCCTGAAAATGGAGTAGAAATCTAGTGGTCTCTGGAGAGAAGACCATGTTGTGGCATCAAAGGCTTGGACATATTGGAGAGAAGGGCCTTCGAATACTTCATGGTAAAGGTATGGTAGAAGGTATGAATGATAGCTCTCTGGATTTTGATTTCTGTGAAAATTGTGTGTATGGGAAGCAGAATCGAGTGAGTTTCCCCTCTGGTGGTAAGAGGACGAAACAGATATTAGAGCTTGTGCACAGTGATGTGTTTGGACCTGTGAAGGTTCCATCACTGGGTAAGTCTGTGTACTATGTATCATTCATAGATGACTTCTCAAGGAATACATGGATATATTTCCTTAAGAAGAAATCTGAAGTCTTTGACAGGTTTAAAGAATTTAAGGCTCTGGTGGAAAATCAGACAGAGAAGAAGATAAAGGTGCTGAGGACAGATAATGGTGGAGAATTTTGCAGCAAGGAATTTGAAGAATTTTGTAAGAAGTGTGGTATAGCACGGCAGAAGACTACTCCATATACACCTCAGAAAAATGGAGTCGCAGAAAGAATGAACAAGACGTTGATGGAAAGGGCAAGAAGCATGCTCAGTGGTGCCGGGTTAGGACAGGAATTCTGGGCAGAGGCGGTGGATACTGCACGTTACCTGATCAATAGATCACCCTCATCAGCATTGGAGGATAAGACTCCACAAGAAGTATGGACTGGTAAGAAACCCTCTCTTTCACATCTGAGGGTATTTGGATGTGATGCATATGTACATGTTCCAAAGGAGAAACGAACCAAGTTGGATAGTAAATCTGAAAAGTGCATCTTTATTGGGTATAAGGATGGTTTAAAGGGTTATAAGCTTTGGAACCCAGTCACACGGAAGGTTGTGTACAGCCGAGATGTGGTGTTCAGAGAGGTAAAAGATGTTATTCAATCTGAAGTCCAACCAAAGGAACCTGAGAAGATAGAGTTTGAGCCAAAGGAGGAAGAATCAGACTCTGCAGCAGAGGAGGAATCAGAAGATGAAGAGCCACAAACTCCGGCTGTGAGAAGATCAGGTCGAGAAAGAAGGCAGCCAGAAAGGTATAGTCCATCTGCTTTCAGTTCAAATTTTGCTTTGTCTTTTACTGATGATGATCCCAGAACTGTGAAGGAAGCAGTGGATTCAGAGGATGGAAAACTCTGGAAAGAGGCCATGGTTGATGAAATGGCATCTTTGCACAAAAATGAGGCTTGGGATCTGGTAGAGTTTCCGGCTGGAAGGAAACCCATTGGCAGCAAATGGGTGTTCAAGAAGAAGACTAATGCAGAAGGAAAGGTGGAGAAATACAAAGCTCGGTTGGTAGCAAAAGGTTATTCCCAGGTGCCGGGAATTGATTTTGGTGATATTTTTTCTCCTGTTGCCAAGGTAGCTTCTATTAGATTACTTTTATCTGTTGCTGCTGCTTTTGATTTTGAGGTAGAACAGATGGATGTGAAGACAACATTTCTTCACGGGGATTTGGAAGAGGAAATCTACATGAGGCAACCTGAAGGCTTTGCGGTGAAGGGTAAGAAAGAACTGGTATGCAAGTTAAAGAAGTCTCTGTATGGGTTAAAACAGTCACCAAGGATGTGGTATCAGAAATTTGATACATTTATACGGGGACTTGGCTTCACCAGAAGCAAAGCAGATCATTGTGTGTATTTTAAATTAATTGGTGACCGTGTTATTTATCTGGTCTTGTATGTGGATGATATGTTGCTGGTTGGAAATGACAAAGAAATTATCCAGGATTTGAAGACCCAATTGTCCTCCAAATTTGACATGAAAGATCTTGGTGCTGCAAACTATATTTTGGGCATGGAAATTAAAAGAGATCGGGCAAAGAGGAAGCTCTGGTTAAACCAGAGGAAGTATGTCGAGACAATACTGCAGAGGTTTAATATGCAGGATAGTAAACCGGTGAAGGTTCCTATTCCTGTAGGTGTGAGGTTATCTGCTGAACAGTGTCCCAAGACACAAGAAGAGGAAGAGGACATGTCCCGTGTTCCATATGCAAGTGCAGTCGGTAGCCTAATGTATGCAATGGTCTGTACTAGACCAGACATTGCACATGCAGTGGGAGTATTGAGCAGGTTTATGTCAAAACCTGGGAAGGAGCACTGGACAGCAGTGAAGCGGGTTTTTAGGTATTTGCGTGGCACTAGTGATTATGGTTTGTGCTACCAAGGAAGACCAGGATTGGACAGAGTGTTGGATATTCATGGTTTTGTTGATGCAGACTGGGCTGGAGATCTGGATCAGAGAAGATCTACAAGTGGGTATGTGTTTAACCTATTTGGAGGTGCAGTCAGTTGGATGAGTAAGAAACAATCTGTAGTGGCACTATCAACTACAGAGGCAGAATACATGGCAGCCACTCATGCAAGCAAGGAATCAGTTTGGTTGCAGAGATTGTGTTCAAGTATGGGGTTAGTACAGGGAGCTATAAGAATAGACTGTGACAGCCAAAGTGCAATTTTCTTGGCAAAGAACCCTGCTTATCATTCAAAGACAAAGCACATTGATGTTCAGTATCACTTTGTGAGGGATATGATAGAAGACAAAAAGGTGTTGCTGGTAAAGGTGGACACTTTGAAGAATACTGCAGATGCATTGACAAAATCTGTGAGCTCTGAGAAGTTCTCTTGGTGTAGAGAAACAATGGGTGTTTCAGGGCTGGAAAAATGACTAAGCTCTCCTGTGGCCCCCTGTGGAAAGAAAACAACAAGTGGGAGATTGTTGGGTTGTGTTATATTCTTTCCACGACTAACCCACGTAGTTAAACGGGGGCGGTAGCCCCCCTTCGTTGCACCGATTGCGTAGCGGGGGGGTCACAGGGGGGGCGGTAGCCCCCCTCTATGGGGTCCGGGGCAGTGCCCGGGAAAATTTTTTTTGGACCCTATATTAGGTTGGGCGAACCTACCTATGGTTTTGTGCATGATTTTCGCACATGGTATTGGACGCGATGGTTTTTCGGTCCATGGTATTGGATGCTTCGGCATGTATAAATATGTATTGTAACATTGAAAGGAACATAATGAAAAATCAAGCTGGTAGTCCCGGTTTTGGGATCCAGGGAAAAATCTCTGTGCATATGTGTTTTATGGGTTATGCTCTCGCATTGTTTATTTTCTTTGTTTAAGAATTCGTATGCAGGTAATTTCTGTACAGGGTTAAAACCTACAACAAGTTTAATAAGGAGTTCACCAAATACTCCTGGGCTACATCTCCTGGTCCAACCTTTAGTGGTGGCCTCTCTATTATGTTTTCAAAGTAGAGTTTTTAAAATGGTGAGCTAAATTTGAGTCTCACCCAACAGATACAAATTAGTAAGACTGTACTTGGATCCCCCAAGTCTCTAGAGTACACAGACTCTCCTTACTGACTCTCTACCTCTATTGGTCACAGTAGTATGAGCCCAATATAAGACTCATACATGACAGGCATTACAGAGGAGTGCACTTGAACCTCTTAAGCCTTCTCTAGAGTACACAGACTCTCTGACTCTCTCTGTCTCTAGCTTATCCTGGCTCGATGTTGCCTTTGCTTCTATAGGTCAGCTCGGCTTCTTCTCTCTGCTTTCGACTCTACCTACTTGCTCTGCTTGCTCTATCAACTTGTGGCTTTAAAGCCAATCTACTTTTTGACTGTTCATTTTCTCTTCTTGGCTTTCTGGTTCTCCTACCTCTGTCTTTCTGAATCCCTCTGTTCTGCGTAATCAGTCGCTATATAACGCCTCACATGGAGGTGGCCACCTATTTCATAACGGATGAGTGTCAGTTCTCTTGGACATTTTCGAAACGACCGTTTTTTTCGTTAACTCCAAGAGTGCCCACGAAACACGAACTTCTATCAACATATCATCCACATCGAAATTTAAATCCTATACAACTCTGCCTGTTAACCTCGTCAAATCCGTTCATCCATCGAATCGCGTCTCCCCCATCGATATGGAGCCTCCAAATCCAACAGTCATCGTCCATATCGGGTGGATAAGTAACATGATGTTTACCCATCCGATGTGAGCGGTTTTCTCTCTCTTCCACTGGACGTGTGGCAACCATTGTATGGCATCGGGCGGGACTCGGTTGAAACCACTTACCGCTCAAAGCCCTTCTGATATCTTGCTGGTTTTTGTGGGACCCCGCTTCTGACGGAATTGGAACAATATCTATTGTATTTTATGATATTTCGGGTTTGGGTGCTTGCGGCCTTTCCTTCTTTGAGGGGTTTTCCCTGATTAGTGACTTGTCACTAATCGCATATCGGAAATGACCCCTGTTTCTTGAAATGACTTCTGGATTTGCTAATTTTCGATAGCATGCATTACCATGGGCCGACAGCCTACGCGCTTGATCGATGGTCCTCATTGCTCCGCACTGATCACCCATTGCAACTGTTACAAGGATACCTCCGATAAACTTGATCTTCACAAGATTTGTAGCCTTTGGCATAATTTGAAGAGTTCATGAAAACTTAGAGAGCGTTCTAGGATCCAATTTGGATCATCTCTTGTCCCTTTCATGGAGGCAACAACCATAAGCCTAAACCTGTCTCATTCAACAACAATGTCTAAATACATGAAGATATCTTTGTCCTAGCCATATATGAGATTCTCATTCAATCAGATTGATAATTGTTGTCACAATATTACATTGTTGTATCAAGGACTTTCTCAAACAACTCTCCAAATATATTTCTTAAATAAAATACCTCACATCTATCCATGTTAGCAGTAATATACTCTTCCTCTGTCATTCTCAAAGTCACAAACTTTTGTTTCATGCTTATCTAGGATATCATGGTAGATCCCAAGCTAAAGCAACACCTTGATGTTCTCTTCTGGTCAATAATATTTCCAGCCCAATCAACATCAGTGTATCTATGAAGACATATATCTTTGGAATAATATCTCATACCAAGGTTACTTGTCCCATGCAAATATCTCAATATGTGTTTGGCAGCAACCCAATGTGCATGAATTGATTCGGTCATGAATTGACTCAAGGTATTCACTGCAAAACATATGTCTATATGGTTTTTCACAAGAAACATTAATTCTCCAATCAATTGAATATACTCCACTCAACTTTGTAATGTATCACGAGGCCACTATTGTCTCTTCCTTCAATAACATCAGATGATCGTCTATTCATGTCCAGAATCCTCACTTTATTATGCAATATTCCATCACAAATAATGATAGGTGTTGGGATCTCATGGAGAGTCTCTCCCTCTAAATGGGAAGCCTCTTCAATCATCTTTAACCCATCTATCATAATACTATCATGCATAAATAAAATTGTCATATCACAGAGTCAAACTACATCAGGTTCTCAAACATATATACATCATAGTCATTACAAGTCATCATTGACTGCTTCATTGCCACATATAAACATTCATCAAAGGTTAGTGTCATATAGTTAGGGAATATGAAAAGTGTATATCCATACTTTGAGGATCATAATCACAACATCACTTATTTATCACATTAATCAACCATTTTTCTTCAGAATCCTAACATCGTCAAGTGAGGGTCCCATTTTTTTATCACATTGTTAAATATACTATTTTGTTAAATTAGCATGGCAATTACAACTTATCAAAACCTTATCAAGGTCAACAAGAAGATAGTCAAAAAATCCTAAGTATTAATCGTACTACCACATTATTACTATTAAGTTTACCATGCTTATTACAAGCATTAACAATAGTATCAAGTCACCATATATCAAAATCAATGTTTCTAGACTTCTTTATAAAATTAAGAAATCTACGATGTCTAATAAAATGTAAGATACCTGCTAAATATCAAGTGCATCAATATCTCACATACCATAAATCAAACTTCTTTCATGTGTTTTGGATTGGGATACATTAGTCATTTATGAAGGCGATATTCTCTTCATACCTCATGGCTTAAATTACCATTCAATATTGTAGCTAAATCATAACACTAAAAAAATATAATATGCATACCTTGTAATATTCGGATACAATACAAACTTGTAGTACTTATTTTTCATTGGTAGTTGTAGCACTTGCATATTGTAATTTTCAAATTTTATGCTACTTTGTCAAGTTTGTAAAAAAAATCATCAGGTACCTCTTCTTGTTCTATAACCAACTCTTCTCTCCATGCACTAGCTCTCTTTTCCTACATCTTTGATGATCTTCAAGAAGGATTTTCTTATAAAATCTCATCTAGAGGTTAGAAATATTCAAATACTCAAATATTCAAGAAGGAAGGATAAGAAATGATCCAAAAACAATAAATCTAAACAATAATAGTTTCATAAAGAAATAACATAAATCTAAAAGGTATGTATATTTAACGAGGGGTGATCATATCCCTCTTGAAATAGCCTTGAAGATTTATTATTATCCATATAACAATGTTAACTTCAATATTTCCAGTCGTCTTCAACAACAACCATGCCTAATTGAGACTAGCCCATCTAGGGTTAGACTGAATTTGTCACAGGTGTTAGAACAACTTCTCACTGATCATGCTAGGATTTCAAGAGTGCATAACTCAAGGATTTATCATACTCCAAGGTTTATTATAAACCCTACCCTCATGTTATCGATCAAACCCTAATAATTAGTAGAAATTGTGTATAAAGAAAAATAACTTCAACTATGTAGCATAATAATAAAAGGAACATCAAAAGAAAAGCATGCACACATAGGGACATCATGATTTGGTCAGAGACCAGGGAAAAACCCCACAAGGGGGAAAACCCTTTCAAATTATTCTTCTTGTTAGATTGTCATAAAATGTTCAACAAAGAGAGATTACAATGATTCAATTATTCAATCACAAAACTATCCAACAACACCAACCTAACAATATCTGAGAAATGAACCCACTATATAGATCTACTTCATATCAAAGTTTTCCATCATGTGATCAATAGTAAAAATCTGCAGACAACTGTTATCAAAACCCAATGTCACAGTTGCAAGAAGTTAGTGACCATGTGTACAAATGAAACTCTCCAGCCGTAGGGAGAAACCTGACCTGCATGCGGCTAGAGTTGGTATTTCCTTGTTCCAACCCTATGACCCTAGACCAAAAACAGTAATTCACATGTGCAAGCTTGGACCCTGAAACTTCAAACCTATATGAACTAATTCCACGACCTAACCTCATACCTATGTGAGCCAAATCAAAGAAGAGAGAAGAATAATATGCTTAATAATGATGTCCAAATGAGGTTCACTTGACTTGTCTTTATAAGCTTTCACAGGTGTCCAATTTCTCTTTAGGGCCAACCTAGCCTTTTGTGCACATGTGGGTTTCCATATTAAAAATATATTTTTCCTTAACCAAATTAAATTATTCCAAGGGCTCAGAGTAGTCTTTCTTGATGAGGTAGACTCTCTAAAGGAGGGAATTTTTCCCTGAGCTACCAAAATTAACACACTAAGTTGAAGAAGAGCATGAAATTCCATACAAAGCTAATCAATATATATATATATATATATATATATATATATATATATATATGATGAATAGAATGGTAATGCATCTACGTTGAGGATATTGTAGCAAACATCCTAAGCTAAGATGAATAACTACCTTATGTGCAACATTCCTATAACCATGCCTTGCATTCTTCCATGAAAAATTATCTATTTGAAACTCTTTTCATATTCCTACCTAATTGTCCTTTCAATTTTTCTTTTTGGAAATACATTGTGACAAATGGATATAATGAAGCAGAAAAATCTATGAGGTTTATTCAAAAAATACAAATGGTGCCTAGTAAGGGAAAAACATGATATAGGGATTGAGTAATAGCAAGCCAAAAGGACTCACCTAGTATGACAAGGAAAAAAAAGAATGCAATTAGTGAATACCTTAAATCTATGGAACTAGAAGCCTTCAAGAATCCCTAAGTTGAAGCCTAGGGAAACAATCTACCTAGAGAAAGAGACCTTAGACTTAAAATGTATGGATTGACCACTAATAAGAGTTAATTTTGAGACAATAATCCTTCCTTCTAAGGTTGAATCCTCCCCCAATCCAATGAATTTTTCCCTAGTTAAAACTTGTGTCCCAGTTGAAGTTTTTAACCTTGTACATAAAATACATGCAAACATATTCTTAAATAGCAAGAAATACACAATGACGGGAATATAGAATTGTTGGGAATCATGATTTCCATTAGACTAAAACCAACAGGTGTTAGTTAACGATTGCATAACTAGAGATAATGATCCATGAGAGATGGTTAATCCATGTCATAAAACACATGAGGAGCATTGGTCTATCCAATTTCCGACAATCTCTCCCCCAGCATGAGTCAGGTGGGTATTGAACTCATGACTTGCACTCTGATACTAGTTGTATGCACTAGACTGATTGAGTTTGCAATTACTCCCTCATGAAAGTACAAAATGTATATAAGCACCAAAATATGCGATTTCACCATCATTTCAGTGCATCTCTGCCAAGGAATAATGGAACCACATAATTATATTAGAAACACATTGCTCAAATGCACACATTATGTATTCCACGGGTTACCTTTTTTAGATATACACAATTTTTTCATGGTATCCTCTCTACTTCAAACAAGTAATTCCTTCATAGTGATCCTCTTTGGTTAACTTCCCAAATGCTCAAGTGTATTTTTGTCTCAACATAAAAGTCACACTATGCATGCAGGTATTCAGTTAGAGACTAATTGAATTAGCTTCCATATGCACTAGAATGCACAGATTAAATGCACCGACATCCATATGTACCATCAGACAATATCTAAGAATCAAATGTTTGGCCACATAGTCATATGTTTATGTTCGATCATGGGAAATTATGCCAAATATATATATATATTGAAACAAAGTTATAGCTACAGGCATAAAAATTATTGTTTGATCCTCAAGATTGACTTACACATAATTCCACCAATAATTTGTACAATCCAACATGTACAAAAAAATGATCTTGACCTCTTAACAAGATTCTAATAGTGAATAACATCCAATGATATGAAACTAAAAATCACTTTCTAAATTTAAACTTATAACCAATGGGACGATTCTAAAAAATTGATAACCCAGAGATCCAACCATCCTCAAAAAACCTTGGTCCAGCCCACAAATCAATGTGACTATTCTTGCCCTTAAAATCAAATCAGTTGATGGATAAAACATGAATTTATTGATGCCAATAATGGAAACATATAAACTCTATATATATCAAAATGACGAGGCTTATTGAGAGCTCATCAAGCCCAAAAATCCCTAAGCACACCTGTTGTAAAAGTGAATTTTGAATTTTGAAATAAGAACATTTTGGAGCCAAAAACTAACACACCATTTCAGGATGACTTCAAGTGGTTCTTTTTTTAATTAATTAAAGAGGGATTGAATATGGCATATCAAATCCCATAAATATTAGAAAATATTAATTCCACCTTTAATTCAAAATCTAACCATTCAACACGATGTTATTATCATTTTAATTTGGGGACCATAACCACACATATGGGGTTCCAAGTTTAACGAGACATCTCCTCAACCAGGAGGGTTTATGTGTCGTGCCACCTACCTTCGGAATCGACACAATGAGCACAATCAAATTATGATTATCTAATGGTCAAAATCACTATCCTCTACATCCATTTCCCTCAAAAAGTGCGGGGAATTTAGGGATTCCCTTCCTCTCTTCTTATCATATGGAGCTTCCAATCAATGCAAACTAGACAAAATTTAAAGTTTTCAAGGACTAACATTGGCATCAATAAAAACATAATTCAACTATAACCCCCTTTGTCATTGAGGACAACATATTTACTCCCCTTGCGATTTATGTTCCCCATGAATCCATGCTCTTATCTTGATTTCCTGATTTCTCTCCCCTTTTGAAATGAATGGCAAATGGTTACTCCCCCTTGATGAAATATCTTCCTTTTTCTTCCTATAATATTCCTTTCCTTCTTTGACTAATTCTCTCCCTTGAATTGTTAAGCTTCTCACTACTTGCCATAGCCAATTCCACCTATTAATTAATAGATTTACATGTATGATGAGTCCTCCTGCAATTATTCAATCATGAAAATTGTCCTTTCATTTTGAAAAATATCTTCTTGAAATTGGCTTATCAAGGATTTTCTTCTTTCTTCTTCCTCCTCTACTTTCAATTTTAGAGATGCGACATTTTTTTTTGCTTTGTTAAAATATTGCATTTGTTCCTTTTTCATTTTGATTTTTTTTTTTGTGAGCTTGTTTATTTATGCTCTAGATGCATTAAGTTCCTTTTTCTTTTGACCAACTTATTCTATAGATTCCTCTAACTAGCTTGTCATGTTTTTCTCTTTCTTTTGAGCTTCTTGCACTTGAAGTCTTATAAGGGAAACTTCTTCTTCAAGTGCCTAATTTCACTTCCTTACTTAGCTAATATCACATAAGGTGTTGATCAATTATGCCTTCATGTCGACTACTGCTTCTTATTCTTCATCATCACTAGATTCTTTGATTTGAGAATCTATTTTACTTGAATTAGGATCATCATTTTATTCTCACTAGCTATGCATTCTAGCTGAAATTCTAACTCAGAATGACATCACCATTCAATAATCTCCCCATTTACGCCTCCTGTAATTTATGCTCCCCCTGAATCCATGCTCTGGTATTCCTTTCCTAATTTCTCTCCCCCTTTGACATCAATGGAAAAGGGCTTGTCCCCCTGAACAAATATCTTCCTCTATCTTCCTGCAATATTCCTTTCTTTCTTTGACTAATTCTCTCCCCCTGACCTATTATGCTTCTCACAGCTTGCCATAGGTGATTTGACATGTCAATGAAAGATTTACCTCTATGATGATTCTTCGTGCAATTCTTCAATATTGAAAATTGTCCTTTGAATTTAAGTAATATCTTCTTGAAATCTAGTTAGCAAGAATTTTCTTCCTTCTTTTTCCTCCTCTTCTTGAAGTTTTAGAAGGATGACCTTTTTGGTTTCTTTGTTAATCTTGCACTTGTTCCTTCTAGTTTTTGCCTTCTTTTTTGAGCCTATTTATTTCCGCTAGAGATGAATAAATTTCCTTTTTCTTTTGACCAACTTCTTCTATAGATTCCTCTAACTAGCTTGTCAATCTTTTCTCTTTCCTTTCAACTTCCCGCACTTCAAGTCTTAGAAGGGAAACTTCGTTTTGAGTACTTGAATTCACTTCCTTGCTTTGTTAAGATTACATAAGGTGTTGTTCAATTCTACCTCCATGTCAAATATAAATTCTTCTTCTTCATCATCATCAGATACTTCAACCTAAGAACTTACTTTATTCTGAACAACTATGCATTTTTTATTTTTATTTTGACCAGTTATACAGTTTTGAATTTTCAAAAATGAACATTTTGGAGCCAAAAACTAGCACACCAGTTCAGGGAGATTTCAAGTGGCTCTTTTATTTATTATTTAAATAAGAATAGACTATGACGTTTTAAAACCCATAGAGATTAAAAAATATTAATTCCATATTTAATTCAAAATTTGACTAATCAACAAGTTGTTATTAGCATTTTAAGTTGGGGACCATAACCACACATTTGACGTTCCAATTTGGATGAGACATATCTCCTCAACCGGGAGGAGTTATGTGGTGTGAAACCTACCATTGGAATCAAAATTATAGGGAGAACCAAACGATGATAATCTTGTGATCAAAATAATTGTCCTCTACATCCATTTTCCTCAACAAGTGCGAGGAATCTAGAGCTTCCCTTCCTCTCTTCTAGGGCTTCTTGTCATCTTAGCTCCCAATAAATGCAAACTAGATGAATATTATGAGCGTTCAAGGAATCATGTTGGCTTCAATGACAACACCATTAAAAAATTTACCCCTTTTTCATTTATGGTGACACACTTACTCCCCTTATGATTTATGCTCCCCCTGACTCCACGCTTTGATAGCAAGAAATCACAAAAGGAGGAGCAGAGCATGGAGTGAGGGGGATCATAAATTGTAGGGGGAGAAAGTGTGTTGCCATCAATGACAAAGTGGAAGATTTTTAAATGGTGTTATCATTGATGCCAATATCAGTCCTTGAACGCTCTCAATATTCGTTTAGTTTACATTGATTGGAAGCTCGAGCTGACAAGAATCCCTAGAAAAGAGGAAGGGAAGCTTTAGATTCCCGACACTTGTTAAGGAAAATGGATGTAAAGGACAATTATTTTGATCATGTTGGCTTGTTTGGGCCTGACCCAGGTTCATAAGTGATTTAGCCAAACAAATCCCGAAACTACCAGCCCTTTCGGCAACAGTCCGCAGTGCGCGGACTGAGGTCTCACCCGAGGTAGTATGGGAGGGTTCTGGAACCAGGTTTCTACACCCTAGGGATGTCTTGATGAAGTCTGGGAAGTTCGGGAACAGATCCTGCGCGCTCGCACTGCTCTGCGCAGCTGTATGACCTTTGCGTAGCTCTGTAAGGAGCGTGAAGAGGCGTGGTCTAGATCCCTTATCCTTACTACGTTATTATTATAGATCTTACTTAATTTTGTGGGCCCAATATTCTTATCAATCATTCAACGGTCATAACAAGTGTGCACAACATATAACAGAAGCATAAACATATAGATCTATGAATAGATGCACAATATTTCAGAATCAACTTAGCTTTTATTAAACTTCTGTTCCGTTACAATCCCAACTCCGCCTTGTGCACTTAGCTGCAGGGGTCCATGCACATAGCTGCGGACTCTACCAAGCCTCTACACACATAGCTATAGAGCCTCTTCTTACTTTTACAACCTAAGACTCAGATTTATCGACTCAGAGTGAATATCGCTTTCAAAAACCCATAACCTTTCAGATCAAGACTAAAAACTCTAAAATTGACTTCTACACTTAGAACCTCGCTCTACTTATACATTCCCATGGTCTACAGACCATGGGTAGGCTGACACATTCTACATTAACTTACAATATTTTAGGGTGGACAACCCTAGACTCTCGTGCAGACCATGGATAGGCTGACACATTCTACATTAACTTACAATATTTTAGGGTGGACAACCCTAGACTCTCGTGCTCTGCACCCGCATTTTGTGGTGTCTTACATTACTTTTGACCAAAATTCGGGCTACAAGCCCCAAAAATCAGCTATGGGGGCATCCATTACCCAACAGGCCCCCAACACAATCGTCATGACTCATCTCGAGTCACTCGGCTAGTGCGGTGATCTTTGCTCAGAGTCCATCCAACAACTTCTGCACTTCGCTGATGTCTGCCACACATTCCTCCGTTGTCCGCTGTACCCATTGTGCATGAATGTGACTTGTGCAACATATTGATCCTACGCGCAACTTCCCTGTCGTGCAACTCTCGTACAGACTCGTTTATAGTCCTGCACTCTATTCCTTTATTCAATCCTTTTGGCACTATATTCTTTTACACACGACCACAATTATTTCTGAACGCAACCCTATGGCCTATATCATGACTCGTGAATGGTAAGATGACGGCTCAATACCTTTTCAACCATGTTATTAGCATATTCAGCGTACCCCAAGCCATTGTCATAGACCATGGCTACCATTTCAGAGATTACATGATTGCTGAGCTAACATTTGCATTGGGCTTGTGCCATGATGGCTCGACCCCATATTACCCTCGGGCCAATGGCCAAGTTGAAGTCATGAACAAGGTCTTGGTAACAATGTTTCAGCGTACTATTGGGATGCACAAGTCAAATTGGCATCTCATGCTCTTTTCAACTTTGTGGGCCTACCAAACCTCAACCAAAGATGAAACTAGTTTGACACCATTCCAGATAGTCTATGGTTTGGAAGCAACATTAACGATCGAATGCAAGATTCCTTCACTCAAGTTAGTTGTTGAACTCCTCCCCAAAACGTCACCTCAAGAGGAATGCCTCTTATACTTAGAACAACTGGAAGAGACCCGTCGTCTCGTTGCCTTGGTCATTGAAGCACAAAAGAAACGGGTCAAAACCAATTTCGATCAGTTGGTCTCCCTTCGCGCATTCTCTGAGGGTGATTTGGTCTTATTATACAACCAAGCTAACGATAAGCTAGGGGCGGGCAAGTTCGAACCTATGTGGCATGGGCCCTACATCGTGAAACACGTTTTGCAGAAAGGAGCCTATGAGCTTATGGATTAAGGAAATCCTCTCGATAAGCCCCGAAATGGGCTTTACCTCAAAGAGCACTATGCCTAGGTCATCTTGTAGGGTTACATTAGTGTGTGATTCATTTTTGTACAATGTGGTTTTGTGTCATAGTTTTCAAATAGATTTCTTATTTACTATGCTTTTCTTGATTTGCAGATGTCTGTGACCCCCCACGTTGGTTTCGCTGATGGTGCTTGTCGTAGTACTAGAAACCTATCATCCATGGCCTGGGCTATTCATGACCCTAACGGTGAATTGATTGAACTTCAAGGTATTTTCCTAGGTCACACAGCCAAAAACATTGTTGAATACAGTGCGGTCTTTGAACTATTTTCAGAAGCCATCACTATGGACATTAGAAAATTGGTTGTCAACCTGGATTCACAACTTTCCGTTCTTCAACTCAATGGGAAATATTCCACTGGAACCCTCAATAATTGAGAATGTATCTCCGTGTCTGTCTATTGGAAAGACATTTTGATTACATTACATATCATCATATTCCTAGACGCATGAATACATTGACATATGCATTAGCTAATTACGTGTTGGATAGACATTTATGAAACATGTAAAAGATAAAACAAACCATTTGTACCATAATAAAAAAGAAAATACAACATATATATCTATATATAAATATATATATATATATATATATATATATATATATGTATGTATGTATGTATGTATATATATATATATATATATATATATATATCTATATATATATATATATATATATATATATATATATATATATATATATATATATATATATATATATATATATATATATACATACATACATACATACATATATATATATATATATATATATATATATATATATATATATATATATATATATATATATACGTATATATATATATATATATATATATATATATATATATATATATATATATATATATATATATATATATATATATGGTGAGAGTGTTTGATACATCAGAACCCCAAAAATAATATGTGTGTCTAAAATAACATCGGTGGCTCGCAGGCCTCATATATTTGTGGCATGCAAGCCTAAAAAAATATGTAATTGCTGGACCTAGGAACTAATCAGCATGGTGATCATGGTAGCACGAGATGACTCGTGCAACATGAGTCAGCAATCGGTAGATCCGATTTGAGACTCCCACTGTGTGTCTCTAGTACTGACAGGGAATGTATCCTACCCAAGCATACTCTGGGATACCACAAGTTAACCCTTGAAGGTTCCTCACGATCTCCTCATCATTGTCACTCCCCTCCTGATAAGGGGTGACATCATCGATAGGGTGGGGGATGCACCTGGATATCAGAGACATCTCAGTTGGCTGCTCTGGTCCAATGTCTACATTAACAAAAGAAATGTTATAAGCACATATATACCAAAAACAATTAAAAAATCTCAAAATCTCAAAATTTTGTTTTTTTACCTTTGTCATCGAAGTCCTCTCCATCTGGTAAGGGCATGTTTGGATATCCATGGAAATCAGTGCCGCTGTATGACCAGTCCTCCACAATAATCTTTTGTCATTGTAGCCATGAAAATAATGCAGGTCAGTATGACATATGCTGACCCCTAGTGATCCTGGGCATCAAATGGCTCTAGTGGGTCATCCACGGATCACGTGGCATAGGAGGATATACCTCAGTCAGCTGATACTGGAACAACGGTACTCATTCCAGGAAGAAGGTCAAAAGTACAGATCCGAGGCAAAATTGATTCAAATTCCCTACCTTGGCTTTGGACAACTAGCGCTTGATGTTCATATTCATGGCACCTGCCCAGTTGAAGATCGTAGGAGCTGTGCAGTCAATAGCATAAAGGAACTTCAACTTGTTAGTCTCATGTTTTGCCTGGGACCCCACCACTCTGTTGATAGTCAACAGAAGTGCCCTTAGTGTCAGATCCCACACACTAGAAATCTCTATCTTCCCACTCTTGGATTTTAGGGCCTCAAGGAAGTGTTCGGCAAGCAAGGAAGATATGCTTTCCCCAATCAAACGTGACCCATACAAGTTCACCAGCTCCCCTCTGCAGGAAATTCCAGTGATGAAGTATATATCTGAAGTTTCCAACTCCATCTCTTGGTCACCAATGACAAAAATATCCTGATTAATGTCCCAAAGACTAATCAAGTATCGAAGCAACTCGGGCTAGGCCCGCATCCCTGGCATAAGAAAGAACTTGAGGAACTCGCAAGCCCTCAAAACCTCTAGGAAATTCAGGTCATTCATTTCCTAGGTGTCAACATCTTCATGTTCCTGTTCTTTCCAATCCACCATTTTCAGTGATTCTCTCCTGCAAAAGCCATTAATGTGAGTCAATAATCATCCTTGGCACACAAAATTTAAGTTAAAACGGTCAATATTTGAGAAAATAGGGTTTTTCCCTATCCATAGTACTAGCGTGCCTGTTTTAAAAATAGTTGCACCAATTGGTGCGGATGGCTTTGTTAATCACCCTTGCTGGGCGCGATTCATGCCCATAAATCTGGCCAACCGAGGGCGAAAAAGATTTTCAAAAACCTCCTTAAAAATCTAAAAAAGTGGCTAAAATTAGAAATAAATAGCATGAAAATGGAGCTTAGGGCTTCGACTGTTACCGAGAACTAGTAGCTCATTGATTGACCTCCCGGATCTCCCATAATCTACTCCAGAACAATTAGGGAAAAAGTGAGTAAAACATATTCACAGTAAAGGTAAAATGGTAAATGGTAAAAATATATTTACTTTTCCCCTTTTTATTCACTTTTTCATGAAAATATCAGGTTTTGTAGATATTTTAACATATTTTTCCTCAAGGACTCGATAATATGCTTTACCTTATTTGTGCAGTAACAGGTGATGGATGTTCAACGATGATGATGAGTCATGTTTCAGCTCTTTTCTCAACTCGTTAAACTCGTATGAAAAGATTGCCGAGTATTTTTTCCCTTTTTGACTTGTTAAAGAGAATAAAAATGGGAGGTTTTCTTTCTACTCTTTTCCGACCCTTTAAAATCGAAAACATGGCCAAGCCCTTGTCGTTTCGAACTCGTTAATGGATTCAAAACGTTGTGTGCCCAATATAAGTTTGCCCCTTTTTCGGGCTGGGAGGCACTATTTACGAAAAAGGTACTCCTTGACTAAAATGGTCAAGTGGTTCTCTCAAGTATTTTTTTCTACCTTTTCGGGCTTAAGAGACACAAATGTATGAAAAGGGACCATGCGGATTTTTCTTATACACGTCTTTTTCAAAATCTCTAAACGTGAAAAAGATATTGAGCTACACCTTTGTTGAACTCATTAAACTATTAAATGATATCAGATTCATCACCATGACGAACGTGAGATTCTCCTTCCTAGGGCTCGTTAAACTTAGTAGGTTGGATTCATCTGAAGGACGAACTTATAGTGCAAGCATATGTTATCCCCTTTAAGCTTTCAATTAGAAAATAATTGGGGTACCTGCTAGAAATGGTGGGGGAAATTTGGAAATCTATCAATCGTGTCGGCAGCTTACTCTTGAACATGACACTCTTTGCTTCCTGTTGGGTTGGGACATGCTCCTTTGGGTTTGGGCCGTTTATTTTTGCCTTCCATTTGATATTTTCCACGTCATCATGACCACCGATCCCATGGATCCAAAATCTGCCAAACTTCCAGTTGTGTCACCAATATGTTCAAGAGTTGTCCTTCTGCAGTTACACTTACCTTTGAATCTCTGTATCATCCAAAATCATTTTGCACACTCTCTTCTCGCGTCGATGATGTGGGATTCATTATGGCCCTCCTTCAACATGATTTCTTTCCATTGACTTCAACTCATTATCTGGTAAGTTGATTGAGAGACTCCCTTCCAGTACCTTAGGGCTTGCATGCTCTAATGGCAAGTTCTTCGCACTCGATGACAAGTTCACATCATTTGCTTTCAATCGAGTGATTTCATGGGTGTTCAACTTCAGTTCCTGTATTCACATTCCGTGGATTGTGTTGATATTACCTTGAGGACCATTGTAATTATTGGTGGTTTCTCTCATGCTTGTTAACAATTTGCATCATTGACTGGTAATCAAGAGACTTTCTAGCATGTTCGACGTCAACACATCTATTCAAATGCTAGAATCTGTACTTTGATCAGGTTGTGTTGGAGTGCAAGACCCTGGACTTACATCACAAAAGTCTAGGCTATGAAGTGATGTGACATGGTTATGGTGATATGCATGTCTCTTTGACAGATGGCTGCGACCATACCTTGGTTTCGTTATGATCCTCTTTGACAAATGGCTACACCCATATTTGAATCCATATACATGATCATTCTCTGGATGGCTACATCCATACCATGATTCATGTATCATTTGACAGAGTTCTCAGTTTATGTATATGTATATGTACTTGCTTGTAGGTTTTCCAATGGTAGACTGGTTCCCCACACTGATTTATAAAGCATTTCATCCCTCACTTCATCTCGGCCTTCACGCTTTAGGCAGAATCTGTTACACAACATTTTTTCACTGTCCATGTACTCCCCGTTCCTTGATCCTCGATGACCTCTATAGTGAACCCTGCATGCTTTTCCTTCATGAAGAAACTCCCATTTTGTCCCTCTTCATGAGTAGATAAATTCCCTTTTGCACCATTTCCCCTAAAACTTCTATTTTTCCTAGTTTACAAGACTGGCGCTAATGACCCTTGTCTCCCCTGTGATGATGTGCATAGATTAGCACTACTCCTCGTGTCAACCAAAGCGACTGAGCTGTGTGCTAGTCACGTCAATCCTGTTACGAAAAGTTTTTTAAATTAGAGCTGAAGCTTCCAGCTCTAGAAGCTTCGTAATGGAAGTCTAGTAAATGGTTTGGCCGGATGGGGTCGAGGATGATAGTTTTGGCTCCTTTCCCCTACAGTGATTGAATTACCTCAAGGGATAAGACCCTCTCCAATGAGAAAAGGATCCATCTCCCATCCATTTTTCCTATATAAACCTCCCTTCTTCCTAAACACAAGCTAGTGTTGGTTTTTGGCTGAGTTTTTATGCTATTTTGGTTTGGAGTAGACAGAAAGCTACTGCTAGTTGTAGTTATCTAATTGTGTGAGGGAGAAGTGTGATTTGGTTTGGAGTGAAGCCTAAAGGGAAGAGCCTTAAAACTATTGTTTCTTGAGGCCATCATGGAACGCTAGAAGAAGTGTGTGGGAACCTATTCTTGTCAGAGGAGGACTGCAACGTTGAGACGAATGGTTGTAATCTCTCTTTGATATTAATATATGCAACTATTGATTGATTTCCTACATGTTTTTTAATATTACATATTCATGGCTTAATGTTTCTTGACTTGTTAAGTAGGTTGAATTGCAATTTGTCTATTATTATGTTTGTCGTCTGTTGTCATTTAATTATTTCAGGTGCTTGAATAAGGAAGCAAGAGATAGCTAGAGTGAGAAAGAGAGAACATCATCAAGCAGGATAAGCGGACCAAGAGGTAGGCCCTCTTGATTGATTCTAACCTAAGGAAATCTTCCATAGAATGTATCTATTGTGGCTAGACCCATTATCGGCCTAGAGGAATTCGTTCGTGTCCACACTTATAATTTTATTTCACCACATACCCTCTCAGCAGTTCAAATAATCCCAACCAGTTATGCCTTCTAAGTATTTATACCACATGGGGATGAAGGTGTATCTTGGATGTCCCTATGGGTTCCCTTCTATTAAACCCTTCTGTCATGTATGTTCTCCAGTTAGTTTACTGTTGGGAGTTTGGTAGACTATCTTTAGTACTTATAGGGTGATTGGGAGTTTAGAATATTGGTGGATGGATGAAATTTATTTCTATCTCCACCCAACTTTTAAACTTCACACAATTTTGTCTAAAACCCTAGGCCCACTTTAATCACTTAGAAAAACCAGTTATTTTTCTTTTCCTAGCTATCAATTCAAAAGGTAGGAGATATGGACCACCTACCTTTCACTGTGATGCTTTTGTTGAGAAGAATTTCTAAACAATTGGACCCTAGGTACCCCCTTGTAGATTTCTCTCTAAATTTCTAATGCTTCCTGTATCTCCCTGTGTTTCCTATAGTTATTCCTATAGTTATGTTTCCTATAGGGTGGCTAAAACATGTTTGCTTCCTTGATGGCTCTCCAAGATGGTCCTACTGTTCTCTAATCTCGAAATGAATAAATGGTGCATGAGAGTTTGGAATTTTTTCTATTTATGGTCGATTCCTTGGACCGTTGTATTGGCTGGAAGCATGTGGGATTTCACCTTTGGGACCATTGGCCCACCATTAATTATCATGCAACCTTCCCTTGTAATCATCACCCACTCTGACACAAGTTAACTCGACCACCTTTTCAACTCATTCTCCTTGATGTGACATTACAACATGTCATGTTGACTAGGAGTTCACTTTTGGTTTCCGAGCTGAGGGTGGCCAAGTTAATTGGCCACCTCCATCTTATAGAATCGAAAATTTTCATATTCCTACACTTTTATGACATCGTACCTAGGGAATAGTTTGGATGAGGTTCCATACCTGTGCCTTCCTTCGTTTGGTGGATGCATATTGGAGGGTGACTTTGTTGTGCTTCTTTTTGTTCATGTAAGTTCTTTTCCTTGGTCCCTTTTATGTTGATTTCATCCAGCTGATGTATTTGTCTTATTTGTTTCTGTGTGTAGGTGCTTGGTCTCTACTACTGATACTGAGCTCTGGATAGGATTCATGGTGTCTTCAGGGGTGACGAAGCTATTTACTTGCATGGATATTGAAGTAGAATGCATGAAGAAATTGGTTCTATTATAACAGAGGCTGCTATAGGGTTTCCAATAGTTACTACAGGAAATGCTATAGCTACCTTTTTTCATCATTTTTTTTTTCACTTGGAGGAGGAATGGGTGGTGATGTAGGAGTGGAAGGATGGAAATGGAGGAGATGGAGAGGTAGGTGATTGAGGCCAATGATGGCATGACCCTTGGACTCTCTTTTTCTATTTTTTTTGTACTTGTTTTTTATTTTTCTGAGTGGTTTTTGATGGACACAAGGGTTGGTATGGTCATGAGCTGGTGTTGGGTAAGCGGTGGTGAGGTGTATGGTCCCTCTTTCAACCTAGAACAAGCTCACATAATCAGTTTCCTATCAGGACTTCATTCCTATAGTGTTTCAGGACATCCTGTAGTACTACAGGAAACTCTTGCAGTAACTACTGGAAACGCTGTAGAAGTCAGAAAACTGCATAAAAATTGG
The DNA here is from genome assembly GCA_031772625.1 of Pinus tabuliformis. Lineage (NCBI taxonomy): Eukaryota > Viridiplantae > Streptophyta > Pinopsida > Pinales > Pinaceae > Pinus > Pinus tabuliformis. The sequence goes on from CM062806.1 coordinate 176,162,185, forward strand.
TTTTTGATGCCTGGAAGTGAGGCTGGATGATGAATACATAGTATGCATTGGAGATATGGACTGAATGGAGGAATAATGGGGTGCTTCTTTCTTTCTGTCCCTTGAAATCTAAGTCTTTTGTTTCCTTTAAAAACCGGAAAAAATCATAGAATTTTATTAGTGAGCAGGTTTGAGGTCCCTGCCATGGCATTTTGTTTTTTTCTTTTCTCTTTTTCTTCTTCTTTTTTTTGAAAGACACACAGGTCACCTCAAAGGAGGTTTGCCGTGGGTGCCTCAAGAGAGGTTTTCACCTAGGGATCTTTTTATTTTCCTTTTCCACTCTTGGGCTGCCTCAAGGAGGTTTTCAACCTAAAAGTTGGCCTCAAGTGCTTCATAGAGGTTTTCGCCTAGGTTTCTTATTGCTCTTTTTTTTTTCAAAAATAAAAACATTTTTCAAGAATTTGGTGACCAGGAAGCTAAGACACTTCCAAGCACATTCACTTCCTTAGTGATGCCATTGATGAACTCTTTGCTTGACAAAGTTATTTTATAGGCTTTCAATCTATATCCATTGACAAGCAAGGGGATGCCTTATTCATCAATGGTCCTTATTTGCATAGTCCCATTGTCATGTCACTTTACTACAAGATATGGGCCCAACCACCTGGTCATCAATTTTCCTTTTAATTCCTTAAAATGGGACTCATATAGCAAAGCCCAATCACCTTCTTGAAAAACTTTGTCTTTAATGTTTTTGTCATGCCAAATCTTTCTTTGTACTTGAATAATGTCTGTGTGTAGGATGACTTGCATCCTGAATTCATCTAAACCATTGAGCTAGAGCAGCCTCTCCTATTGTTTCTTTGTAACATCCAATTCCAAATGTGCTACCATTCTCAAAGTGTTGTACTCAAACCCAATGGAGAGAAAATTCTTATTCCCATAGGCCAAGTTATAAGGGGTGAAGCCAGTTGTTGTTTTCTAGTTTGTATTATTGGCCCAAGTGACCTTCATTAGTCTGTCAGCCCAATATTTTTTGTTACTACTCACAACCTTGGTGAGAATTCCTTCCAATGATCTATTAGTAAACTTTACTTATCCATTGGCTTGAGGATGATAAGCAGTTGACTTCTTGTATTTTATCTAATGCTCCCTCAACAAATTTTCAATCAGGTGTGAGCTGAATTGAGCTCCCCGATCAGTGACTAGATCTCTTGGGTACTGTTACACAACATTTTTTCACCGTCCCTATACTCCCTGTTCCTTGATCCTGGAGGACCTCTACAGTGAACCTCGCATGCTTTGCCTTCATGAAGAAACTCCCATTGTGTCCCTCTTCATGAGCAGATAAATTCCCTTTTGCACCATTTCCCCTGAAACTTCTGTTTTGCCTAGTTTACAAGATCAACGCTAATGACCTTTGTCTCCCCCACACCGATGTGTAGTGATTAGCAATGTTCCTTGCACTTACCAGAGCGACTAAGTTATGTTCCAGTCCCACCAATCCTATTATGGAAAGTTTTTTAAATTAGGAGCTGAAGCTTCCAGCTCTAGAAGATTTGTAATGGAAGTTTGGTAAATGGTTTGGCTGGATGGGGTTGAGGATGACAATTTGGGCTCCTTTCCCTATAATGATGGAACTACCTCAAGGGATAAGACCTTCTCCCATGAGAAAAGGATCCATCTCCCATCCATTTTTCCTATATAAACCTCCCTTCTTCCAAACACAAGCTAGTCTTGGTTTTTGGCTAAGTGTTGATGATATTTTGGTTTGGAGTAGACAAGAAAGCTATTACTAGTTGTAGCTATCTAGTTGCGTGAGGGAGAAGTGTGATTTGGTTTGGAGTGAAGCCTAAAGGGAAGAAATTTAAAACTATTGTTGATTGAGGCCATCATGGAATGCTAGCAGAAGTTTGTGGGAACCTGGTCTTGCCAGAAGAGGACCGCGATGCCAAGACAAATGGTTGTAATATATATTTGATGTTAATATATGCAACTATTGATTTATTTCCTACATGTTTTGTAATATTACATATTCAAGGTTTAATGTTTCTTGAATTGTTAAGTAGGTTGAATTACAATTTGTCTATCATCATGTTTGTTGTCTGTTGTTGTTTACTTGTTTCAGGTGCTTGAATAATGAAGTGAGAGATAGCTAGAGCGAGGAAGCAAGGACATCACCAAAAAAGGAGAAGTGGACCAAGAGGTAGGCCCTCTTGACTAGTTCTAACGTAAGGAAATATTCCATAGAATGTATTTGGTGTGGCTAGACCCATTATCGAGCTAGAGGAATTTGTTTGTGTCCACAATTATAATTTATTTCACCACAAATTGGCGGCTCCACTGGGGATCCCAATCCTTTTGTTTGTCTTGGATTTCATGATTTCGTAAGAACTTTTCTAGTTCCATGTTTTCCTTTTCGTTCTGTTTCTTTTCTCCTACTTATTGGTCTGATTCTAAAATTCATAGTAACAGATTTGGTCTCTATTTCAAAAAATGTATTCTTTTCCTTAGCTCCCTCGTTCAATGCGCTTAATTTGCTAACGGTAGCACCGATTAGCGTGAGTTGCTGAGAAACAGTCGCGTCAACCAGCCTCTGGCGCTTGTTGTTAGTTAGGCAGTTGTACCGATGCCTGTAAGTGAAGATTAGGGCTTGACCCCAATCTTGGCTAGTGTATTCTTCTCTTGTGGTTTTGACCTCGTAGGCCTTTTGGACCGATTTCTCCCAAATTAGAAATCTACTTTTCATTTGGTTTTGTTTGCTTGTTGTCTTATCACCTTTCTTCTTGATTGATTGAGTCATTGAGTGGCCAACGACACTAGGGCATCTAGTTGGTCATCCATTCACCAGTTTGTGAACTCACTAAGTCGGGTTGTAGGTGTTCTGACTCTTTGCATTTTGTTTTTGGTCCTTTTTACGACTTTGGCCTCCTTTTGCAAAAGTTTCAAAAGTTTTCATTTTCTTGCCTAAATGTTTCTTTTCAGGCATGGATTACGTTTCTTGTCCTGTTTTTGGTAAATTTAGTGTTTCATTGATCTGAATGAACTTCTCTTTTCATGTTTTCATCTGTTTGAAGAGCTTATTGTCTCGAAAAAAAATTCATTGAATGATTATATGCAAAAAGTTTGTTTCGTTGTTTCATGAAAAAGTATGAAATTCTAGCTTGTTGCATCATTGTGCTACAATAATTTGCATCATTAAAACACTAGAATTGCATCGGCATTTGAAAAAGGAAGAGAACCTTTTGCTTTTGAAAGGACTAATAGATAAGTGCTTGTCAGGAAATTAGGAATTAGAATGCATTTTTCATTAGTTTATTTTTTGAAAAAGTAAGGTAGTGAAAGATCATTTCGTTTTCAGTTGCTTGATTATTTGCATTTTATTGAGTACTTTCTACCCTCTCTAGTGTAGGCATTTCATTGAATTGAAAGAGTCTTGTCTCATTTAGTTGCATTTAAGGTTATTTGAGTAGCGTCGCTAAGACTTGAAAACTGAAACATAACTCAAGATCAACTTTAAAATGAATTCAATTAACCTAAGGTGCATTTGACATTAACGATCATATCTAGAAGGTCTAGGCTAGAGACATGTTCCAGTGTCTTTAAACCTAGCAGTTGTCATTCGCTTCAGCATTAGAAAACGCTAGTACAGATTTGTGCTCCCCATACCATCGAGTATATAATGGGAGACCCCACTAGGTTGCAATCCTTTTATCCTTAGGAAGCCAAGTCGACCACCTTGCAAACATGATACACCGAACGCAAAATTCGAGGAGATTGCCTGCTCATACTTCTTGGTTCGTCGGGAGCTACTCTGCAGTTCACGGTTGCCTAGTAATCCTGTTTACATAGATCATGCAGAGCAGTAATTTGATCTTTTTGACTTATTAAAATTAAAAGATCATTCGAGCACTTGTCATTTTAAGCTTGTTTCCAATCGAAAGCGATAGAGTCATCTTTGTTTCTTTCTCGACTCTTTAAAAATGAAAGAGCATCAGTCTTTTATGCATCTTAATAATTGATTGCCCACGATCCAAAACACCCTGTTAGTCTTTTTTTGAGACCAAATTGTGAGTTTCCTTAAAATAACATTTTAAAGCCTCGAAGTTAATTGTTCTGTTGACTAAGACAAGGTCATCATAGCTGAACCACCTGGTTCACCCAATTCCTCTTCCTCTCCTCCATCTAAAAGATTGTCTGAGGAGCCATTTCTTGAGTTACTAGAGTCACTCGAGGACCAAGATGTTGAACTCGAAATTGTTTTGAGTATTCAACCTTTGTAATCTCGTCCTCTACCTACTTTCGATACTGCGTCATCTTCTGATCTTGGCCCGAAATGTCTGGACAATTCCATTCAAACTCCAGAGAACTCGCCGACCACTAACGGTTAGCTTGGACTGGTTATCTAACCTTCAAACCCTCTATTTGGCCCTATTGTGATATCACCGCAGCATCCTTACAGTCTGTACGACCAGCCGGGTGTTCCTTTGGAACTATCCCCTCTACTCATTCAGCCATTTGTCGTCGTTTGTTTTCAGAAATGGAACCCGAAGGCGATGCTCCAGTCACATCTCCAGATGAGTCTGAAGTTTCTACTCCACACACTGTTGAGGGTGAAGAATTACCTTTTCCTCCCGAGTGTTTCCCCTTTTCAGGGGGTATTCCCACTAGTTTTCCACCCAACTACACGTCTTTGGCGTAGTTGGTTTCGGGTACACCTAGTGCCTAATCACTTTACCATAACCCTCTTTGGGCGTTAGGCGCCAAGACTACTTCGGGTCCATTCGCTATGAACACGACTTCCCAATAGGCTGTTACTTCAGTCCTAGTGTAAACCACCATTCCAAATAACCTTATATCGTCAATCCTAGTTACCCGTCAGGCACAACCGATGATTTCAAAGATTGTCTCTATAAGTTTCTCCATCCCTCTAGTCAGTGACCAGGTTGTGCCACCACCTGGGGGCAGAACCTGAATGTTTCTATGGTGTCAAGTGCCACTAATGTGAGCAGCTCACAAGCTCACATGCTTGGTATAAACCAGCCTTCTTCTAGTATTATTCATAACCCTACTGGTCCTACTGGATCAAGCAATGTCCAATACCAACAGGTTCAGAATCCCTTGGTCCCTCTGGATCAGTTCTAATACCAAAATCCTTATGTTCCTTATGGTTCTTAAGGAATGGTTAATCAACATTACACCCTCTAATCTGGGCAATACATCCACCTGGCTATGGCCAGATTCAGTTCAGAAATTTCTCAGGCACTGTTCAAGTACCCTTGCAGTAGTAAGGACAACCTCTAAAACAACAACGGAAACCTTTATTACCATAAGGGAAACCTTTGTTGCAGCAAGGGCTCTCCATGAAACAGCAAGGAAAAATGATCCTGCAACAAGGTCAACTACAACACCACCAGGTCAACCCTTGCAGCATTTGCAGCAAGCCGCACAACAACAACCCTTTTATACATATCAACAAGGTCAACCTTTGTAGGGGCAGGGTCAAGGTCAAGTCCTGCAGCAACAGGCTAAAGATCCTCATGTCCTAGGTCAATAGGCCAAGAATCCTGCTAGCCAAGGGCATCAGGCATAGAATCCCTATGTCCAAGGGCAACAAGTGTATCAACCTTATGTTCAAGGATAGCAGGTCCAAAACCCTCTTGTTCAAGGACAATAGGTTCATCACCCGTATGTTCAAGGACAACAGGTACCATATCCATATGTCCACGGTCAACAGGCTCAACAGCTTTTTAACCCGTACGTTGCTTATGAACAACCTATGGCCTGATAGTTCCAAGGTATTCAAGGTCAAAATCCTCCCTATGGTCAAGGTAATCCATAATGGGGGCAGCGTCAGATGCCATGTGGCCAAACCCCCCACTGTGGGGCCAAAATCCTTACCAATAGGGATGGGATCCTCCCTATTGGCCTACTTATCAACGTCCCATGCCTTTTAACACCCAATTACCTTTCTTGGCTACACTCGAGTTGCTAGATGTATCGCGCCTTACGAATGATCCAATCCTTCATTCGTCGAACTGATCTCTGGTGTTGTCCAAGATACCAAGTGGTTGCCCAAAGTTCAATGGGAAAGACAAAGAAGATCCTTAGGCTCATGTGATGACATATCACCTCTAGTGCTCATCAAACTCATACGTGGATGATTCCATTCGTCTCCATATTTTCCAATGAACCCTCACGGGTGCTGCAGCAAAATGGTACATCGAGCTACCTCGAAGTACTTACCATGACTTTAACTCTTTAGCCATGGCTTTCCTCACACATTTTCAATTTTTGGTTTGCTATGAAACTGGCACCTATTTACTCACATCGCTTAAGCAAGATATTGTGACACATATCTCTGATCACATCCATGAATGGAGACGTAGACATCGTCTGATCAAATTTGAGATTGTTGATTAGTTTCTCACTGAGTGGCTCACCAAATCATTTGTGGCCCCAATTGCTCATGATATAGCTATGGGTGGATGCATCACTGAAGAGCAGGCCATTGTTGGTGCCTAGTACTTGGATGTAGTTTACTCTCAGTCTGGCACTTTGTACGAGTTATTACCCAAAGCTCTGCAAAAATCATCCAATCCCACAACATCAAAGTCACCAGTTGTTTCTCTCGTTGATGGATTTATTGGTTCAGTATCCCAGACCCCTGGTAAAACTTCTTCCAAATAGAAATCGGTCTCAAATGATGTCCCTAATAGTTTATCCCAGAATCCACCTGGCCCTAGTAAAACCTCAGAGGTCCACGCTGTCCAGTCTGCTACAGTGGACAAATCCTCGAAAGGGAAAAATAAAGGCGAAGGCAAAGCTGTTGGCATTATGATACAAGTGTTGTCCTTGATGGCAACTCACTCAGAGGTTGGTACAGGTGATGGCAACTTAATCAGAGGACAGATCTCGGTACAGCAGGCCAAGAAAGTTCATACACGCAGGTTCATTAAGCCCAAGTCGCGTATACAAGCAGGTTCGCTATATACCAAGTCGCGTATACGCAGGTTCGCTATATACCAAGTCGCGTGTACACGCAGGTTGGCTTCAGTAAAAGAGTGTGTATGTGGAAAACTTATCTTTGGTCCGTGGCGGTTATTCCTTGGAAGTTGTGCCTATAGATTTGGACCATGGTGTCTCGACGAATGTGTTGATCCCTAGTTTTGAAGCTGATGGTATTGGGTTACTATGGTTTTGGACCGTGGTATTGTAAAGGGCCTAAGGCTATATAAGGAGAAGATCATTAGGCAAGTATGTGCAAGCATTATGTGTCTGACGAAGTAAGAAGATCTGGTATCACTGTTTATCTGTTCGGGACGCTTGGCAAGGGTCGGATCTGACAGCGAAGGCATAAGTAATTATTTCTAGATCTGCACGCGGGTTGCCTTTGGAGAAAGGGCGTATACACGCGTTTTTGGTACAGTGAAGTAGCGTATGCATAATAAGATTTGATATTTCAGGTTGCTGTTGATTCTGGTGGTTGTTGCAGAGTTCTGGGCTCTGGTTTGGGTTCTGTGTTCTTGATGACAGGGTTTCAGTAATTCAGTATTGGGTTGTTTAATGAATTATGATGCAAGTATAAGTTGATGATTGTATTGCAGCAATGTTTGTTTTGTACTCTTGGATCCAGTCTGAAAATTGATGAAACGTGGTCCCTGAAGGAAAGAAGGTTGTAGGGTCAGCACCTACATACTGGTAAATGGATCGGCTAGTACAAGAGCTGAGGGGGTTGTAGCTCCCTTCCAAAAGTAGTTGGAAAACGAGAGAGGGTTGTAGCCCTCTGCAGGTTGTAGCCTGCGTACTGGTAAAGGACTGCACCAGTACATTGTAAAAGAAGTTTCTTATTAAAGAAGAAAGAGACAAATTGTAGCAGGTGGTTTTCACCCACATTGGGTTTCCACCTTATATCATGGTGTTCATGTGTGTGGCTCTTGTGTGATGTTCTGTTCTGTTATACTGCACTTGTTTACTGTTAATATGCTTAATAATGTTCTGATACATTTACTGAAGATTAAGCTAACTGAATTATAAGATCTCTGGATATACGCTGGTTGCATTAGACACAGTAGCGTGTACACGTGGGTTCACTTAATTGAAGTAGCATATATGTTTCTGAGCATCAAATGAAAAAGTTTTTCTGATAATATTGATTCACCCCCCCTCTCAGTATTATTTCCAACAATTGGTATCGGAGTAGGTCCTTCAGAGGAAGCTTGATCGCTTGAAGGAAAAGATCCATCAGAATGGCTAATCCAGAAAGAGAGGCACACATCAGGCCACCAGTCTTTGACGGGAACAATTTTACTCACTGGAAGATAAGAACCACTGCATATCTACAATCACTTGGAGCAGAAATTTGGGGAATCGTAGAAGGAGGATACAAATTCCCATCAGCAACAACTACAGATCCAGTAGAGAAAAAGCAATATGAGCTCAATGCCAAAGCTGTTACTGTCCTATTGAGTAGTTTGACACAATCAGAATTTATGAAGATCATGCATTTCAAATCAACTAAGGAAATATGGGACAAAATCGTCACAAGCTACGAAGGAGATGATCAGGTAAAAAGAGCAAAGCTTCAAACTCTCAGAATCGGTATGAAACTCTTAAGATGCATAGTAATGAAAGCATAGCTAATTATTTCCTGCGTATGGATGAGATTGTGAATTGTATGAGGGATCTGGGTGAAGAATTTGAGGAAGTTGTCTTAGTTGAAAAGGTTTTGAGATCTCTGTCTGCTAAATTTGATTCTAAAGTATCTGCCATAGAAGAAAAGGAGAATGTGCAGAAAATCACCATGTCACAGCTTCACGGGATCTTAACTGCTTTTGAAATGCGACAAGAGGTACCACCAGAAGCCACATTCAAAATGTCAGAGGAAGAAGATGAGGTAAATTTTGTCAAGAATCTTGAACGGGGAACTGGACGGTTCAAAGGTAAGCTACCTTTCAAATGTTTTCTATGTGGTAGAGTTGGTCACTATGCTGCTAGATGCCCTCATAACAAAGGAAAGATATCTGAAGAAGATGGTAGAAGCTATTGTACCCATATTACAAGTTCATTCAATGATAGTGAAGATATTAGAAGTCTCATGGCACATGAAAAGAAGAATTCTTCATCCAATAATAGCAAAGATATTAAAAGTCTCATGGCACATGAAAAGAAGAATGCAGAAACTGAAGAAGTTACCAAATTAAATGAACAATTGGAGACAATAACCAGGGTAAGGGAGCAATTGCAGGATGTAGTAAAGGATCAGAGCATAACTATTCAAAAGCTTGAATCAAAGATCCTCTCTCTAAAAGAAGATCTTAAAAAATCAAGAGAACAGAACAGAGAAGCTCCTGAAGATCAAGAACATGAAGTGATCAAACTAAAGCGACAAGTGGAAGAAGGAAGAAAAGCTGAAGAAGACCTAAGGAATCAGTATCTGAAAAAGGAAGAACAACATCAAGTTGAGGTAAATATCTTGAAAGGTAAACTAGAAGAAAAGGATAAGCTTTTACAATCTCAAGATAGTACTAAAGTCTTGGATGATATTCTTAATAGCCAAAGGTCTCCTGCTATCAAAACTGGTCTTGGTTTTCATGAATATGTTGAAGGTGAATCTAGTTTACAAGGTGAGGCAAGAAATTCTAAGGAGAAATCTGAAATGCTCAACAAGGAACAACCAAGGAAAGAAATTTCTCAAGGAAGATCCTTTACTCCTAACTATGGAAGTGATAGACGATTATTTCCTCCACTGAATAATGTTGAATGTTATGTATGTCATAATCTTGGACATGTTGCAGCCAGATGTAGAAGTAGAATGGGTCAAGAAAATTACAAAAGATCATCACATCCCAGGTATTTCAGAGGATATTGCTTTGCCTGCAATGCATATGGACACAAAGCAATTGATTGTGATAGAAGGAACATGAAATATGTAAGATGTTATACATGCAACAAATATGGACATAAAGCAAGGGAATGCAGGAGCAGATTTCAAAATTCAAAACAAGAGGACCATACATCATCACAGTTCCAGGAATTGAAGAAGACAGAGATAGAAAAGAGTGGCATAACTCAGTCAGCTGACATAACAGACACAGGGGAATTTGAAAGTGATGAATTTCAGTATTCCTTGCATACGCTGATATAATAAAGACAAGTCGCGTATATACGCGAGTTACAGGCTGCAAAGTCGCGTATATGCAGAAAGGGCAGCAGAACAGACCCAGGTTCAGTCATGGTTGGCTCAGGCTCAAGGGGAGTAGAACAGACTCAGGAAATGGTTGGCTCACACTCAGGGGGAGCATATACTTCAAATAATTCATTGTTGGCATTATGGTTAGAGGTTGTTGATGAAACTAAATGATACATCTTATTGTTTGATCAAAGGAATAGTATTGCAGACTGATGCTTATGGTACAGATCTGAATGGCTGGTCTTAGAACCTACATCTGCTCAGGAGGAGCATGGATAGATTGGTACACTTTGGCATAAACGATGGGGGAGCCAAATCAGAAACTTCAACATGTACTCAGGGAGAGTATGGACAACAGTATGGACAGTAGAAGGCATACCAAAGAAGAGAATATCTTGGTCCGCCCTTTGCCCTTGATGTCAAACGGGGAGAGTGACTTGGTGTGGTGGTTGCCATCAAGTCCAAAGGGGGAGATTGTTGGCATTATGATACAAGTGTTGTCCTTGATGGCAACTCACTCAGAGGTTGGTACAGGTGATGGCAACTTAATCAGAGGATAGATCTTGGTACAGCAGGCCAAGAAAGTTCATACACGCAGGTTCATTAAGCCCAAGTCGCGTATACAAGCAGGTTCACTATATACCAAGTCGCGTATACGCAGGTTCGCTATATACCAAGTCGCGTGTACACGCAGGTTGGCTTCAGTAAAAGAGCGTGTATGTGGAAAACTTATCTTTGGTCCGTGGCGGTTATTCCATGGAAGTTGTGCCTATAGTTTTGGACCATGGTGTTTCGACGAACGTGTTGATCCCTAGTTTTGAAGCTGATGGTATTGGGTATGCATAATAAGATTTGATATTTCAGGTTGCTGTTGATTCTGGTGGTTGTTGCAGAGTTCTAGGCTCTGGTTTGGGTTCTGTGTTCTTGATGACAGGGTTTCAGTAATTCAGTATTGGGTTGTTTAATGAATTATGATGCAAGTATAAGTTGATGATTGTATTGCAGCAATGTTTGTTTTGTACTCTTGGATCCAGTCTGAAAATTGATGAAACGTGGTCCCTGAAGGAAAGAAGGTTGTAGGGTCAGCACCTACGTACTGGTAAATGGATCGGCTAGTACAAGAGCTGAGGGGGTTGTAGCTCCCTTCCAAAAGTAGTTGGAAAATGAGAGAGGGTTGTAGCCCTCTGCAGTTTGTAGCCTGCGTACTGGTAAAGGACTGCACCAGTACATTGTAAAAGAAGTTTCTTATTAAAGAAGAAAGAGACAAATTGCAGTAGGTGGTTTTCACCCACATTGGGTTTCCACCTTATATCATGGTGTTCATGTGTGTGGCTCTTGTGTGATGTTCTGTTCTGTTATACTGCACCTGTTTACTGTTAATATGCTTAATAATGTTCTGATGCATTTACTGAAGATTAAGCTAACTGAATTATAAGATCTCTGGATATACGCTGGTTGCATTAGACACAGTAGCGTGTACACGCGGGTTCACTTAATTGAAGTAGCGTATATGTTTCTGAGCATCAAATGAAAAAGTTTTTCTGATAATACTGGTTCACCCCCCCTCTCAGTATTATTTCCAACAAAAGCTAAAGACGATGCCTCGAAACAAGGTCCTCTCAAATCATCTGTTGGCACATCTTCACAATAAAAACCTAAGTATCCCTGCCTCATTTGCGAGGAACATCACTACACTAAGGATTGTCCTCGATGATCCGAAGTTAGTTGCCTAATCAAAGGGACCCCTATTGTCCTCAAAGAACCGTTTCCATCTCAGCAAACCCAAATGGTAGACCAACCCCAATCTACTTCCTCCGAATAGCAAGTGTTCATGATGAGTACGCTTATTAATGTGGCTACTAGATTGAAAGAATATCAAACTCCTGCTTCAGTAGTTGGGAAAGAAAGGAAGCCACACCTTCTTATTTTACCCCAACTTCTGGCCCTCTTCATATTGAGTGCCCTAACCTTGATTTTGCTATGAGGCCACCCTCTCGAGGTGTGCTATGGAAGTCCTTGTATAATCCCAACGCCTGAGCTACTCAGCACTACAATATTGTTGACGATCTAGTTCAGGTGCCGTCAGCCATGTCATCTCTCAAGGTGCTCCAAAGCTACCCATCGTAGTAGAAATACTTGTTGTCAATTGTCAAGGGCATCAATCCCACCGATTCCATTTGATATGTTTTGATCTAGAGAACCATGCTCTGTAGATCCCTCATCAGATTTCCTTTCTTATTCAGGTAATCATCAATGAGAATACCATCCATTGGACTGTCATCGATGAAGGTACTTCACCTGCAACATGTCGACCACATGTTGGAAGGCTATTGGTTATCCTGCATTGAACCAATCTTTGAATGCTTTGGAAGCTTTCGATGGGCACGATTTGCAACCCTTCGGTGTCTTACCTAACCTTGCCATCACCCTGGAAGGCAAGATAGTGCAATTCAGAGTAGAAATTGTTGACGCCGATCTCAATTATAATCTTCTACTCAGCCGAAGTTGGACCCATGCCATGCATGCCATGGCCTCCTCTTTATTTCGTGTGATTCATTTTCCCCATCAAGGGAAGATTGTCACCGTCGACCAACTGTCTTTATTTGCCTCTTCCTCCTCAGATGGCAATGTTCCATACGTCAAGCACACTGGTGCTCCCTATGAGAGCGTGGGGGGAGGTCTCTTCAAAGCTTCTACCTTAATGGGAATTTTTCCACTCCCACCTCCTCATGTTTCCTCTGTCAACATGATCTTGGCCAAATCTAATCCCTGGGTCATGCTTGCACCAGATCTTGTAGATACTTGGGGCGAGGTTATGTCGCTTAGTCTCGCCAAAGCCAATTACATGGAAATTGTTTCGGCTTCGAACCTTGCATCCTCTGATTCTCATCTGTCAAAGACCTCTCTCGATACGTACTCTTAATCCCCTTGGCTTGGCACTTTGGAATCACCTGATCCCTTAGCCGAGACCTTCCTTGTTGATGAAGATATCATGGAAATCATGTCTCTCGAGGAACCACCATGGGTCGATAATCATCATCGCTCCTCGTTCCTGCTTCATCCAGTGGTCATGTCTATGTGTCTTGGGACGTTTTCTTCTCATCTGCTTATTGAAGTGTTCCTTTATCCTGACGTGGTCAAGATATTTCAACTGGGGGCACCTTTATCCCTTCATGGATTCAAGCTTTTTCACCCTCCCCGAGTTTTCACCAGTTTTCCTCTAACTTGTAAGCCTCCCTCACCTAGGGGGCATGGGGGCAAAGCCTTATATGAGTTATACTCTATTATTTGGCTGAATCGATGCTTACTCGTCATGACAATGGTAAAAATTCAATATCATTTTATGTTGATTGATTACCTGAGTCTCAGCATGGACTCCCACCTTAAGAAGTACTATGATTAGGTCATCTTGCATGGTTACTTGTGTACATTAGTGTGTCATTCAGTTTTTTACAACATGGTTTTGTGTGATAGTTTTCAAACAACTTTCCTGTTTACTATGCTTTTCTTGCTTTGCAGATGTCTACGACTCCCCACATTAGTTTCGCTAATGGTACTTGCCGTAGTACCCGGAACCTATCATCTGTGGCATGGGATATTTATGACCCTAACGGTGAGTTGATTGACCTTGAAGGTATTTGTCTAGGTCGTACAACCAACAACATTGCCAAATATAGTGCAGTCATTGAACTTTTGTCAGAATCCATCACTTTGGGCATCAGAGAATTGGTTGTCAACTCAGATTCACAGCTTTTCGTCCTTCAACTCAACTAGCAATATTCCATCAAGAACCCTTAAATATTGAGAATGTATCTCTGTATCCATCTATTGGAAACATGTTTTGATTACATTACATATCATCATATTCCTAGACGCATGAATACATTGACAGATGCATTAGCTAATTATGTGTTGCATAGACATTTACGAAACATGTAAAAGATAAAACAAACCATTTGTACCATAATAGACAGGAAAATACAACATATATATATGGTGATAATATTTGGTACATTAGAACCCAAAAAAATAATATGTGTGTCTAAAATAACATATGCAGCTCGTAGGCCTCATATATCTATGGCACGCAGGGCTCAAAAATATGTAAGTGCTTGACCTAGGAACTAATCAGTAGGGTGATCATGGTAGCATGATAGGGCTCGTACAACTCAATTCAGCAATCAACGAATCTGATCTGAGACCCCCATTGTGTGCCTCTAGTACTTGCGAGGAATGTCTCGTACCTGAGCATACTCCGAGATGCCATGAGTTAACCCCTCAAGGTTCCTCGCAATATTCTACTCGTTGTCACCCCCTTCCTGATAAGGGGCGATAACATCAATAGGGAGGGGGATGGACCTGGATATTGGGGACATCCCAGCTGGCCACTCTGGTCCAATTTCTGCATTAACAAGAGAAGTGTTATAAGCACATATATACCAAAAACAATTAAAAAATGTCAAAATTAAAAATTTGATTGTTTACCTTCATCATCGAAGTCCTCTCCATCTGGTAAGGGAATATCTAGATCTCCATGGAAAGCAGTGTCGCTGTATGGCCAGTCCTCTATGATGATTTTTTGTCATTGTAGCCATGAAAAGAATGCAGGTCGGTATGACATGTGCTGACCCCTAGTGATCCTGGGAATCAAACGGCTCCATCGGGTCATTCGCAGATCACGTGGCATAGGAGGATCTACCTCAGTCAGCTGATACTAGAACAGTGGTACTCATTCCAGGAAGAAGGTCACAAGTATAGATCCAAAGCAAAATTGCTTCAGATTCCCCGCCTTGGCTTTGGACAACTAGCACTTGATGTTCATCTTCATAGCCTCTGCCCAGTTGAAGATCGTAGGAGCTGTGCAGTCAATAGCATAAAGGAACTTCAACTTGTTAGTCACATGTTCCACCTGGGACACCACTACTCTATTGATAGTCAACAGAAGCACCCTCAGTGTCAGATCCTGAACATTGGAAATCTCCATCTTCCCACTTTTGGATTTCAGGGCGTCATGACAGTGTTCGGAAAGCAAGGAAGATATGCTTTCCCCAATCGGTCGTGACACATACAAGTTCACTGGCTCCCCTCTATGAGATAATCTAGTGATGAAGTATATATCTGAAGTTTCCAGCTCCAACTCCTGGTCGCCAATGACAAAAATCTCCCAATTAATGTCCCAAAGATTAATCAGGTAACGAAGCAATTCAGGCTGGGTTCGCATCCCTGGCGTAAGAAAGAAGTTAAGGAACCCGCAAGCCCGCAAAGCTTCCAGGAAATTTGGGTCATTCATTACCTGGGTATCAACATCCTCATGTTCCTGTTATTTCCACTCAACCATTTTCAGCAATTCTCTCTTGCAGAAGTCATTAATTTGAGTCAATAATCATCCTTAGCCCATAAAATTTAAGTTTAAACGATTAGTTTTTGAGAAAATAGGGTTTTCGCTATCCATGCAATCGGCACGCATATTATAAAAACACTTGCGTTGATCAGCGTGGATGGTTGTGTTAATCACCCTTGACCGACACGATTCTGTGCTCGAAATTGCGCCGACCGAGGGTGAAAACATTTTTAAAAACCTCCTCAAAAAATTAAAAAAAGGTTAAAAGCAGAAATAAAGAACATGAAAATGGAGCTTGGGGCTTTGGCTGTTACCTAGAACCGGCGGCTCATCGATTGACCTCCCGGATCTTCTGCAATCTGCTCTGGAACAATTAGGGAAAAAGTGAGTAAAAGTCTTCACAGCAAAGGTAAAATGGTAAATGGTGAAAATATATTTACTTTTCTCCTTTTTATTCATTTTTTCATGAAAATATTAGGTTTTTATAAATATGATGACCTATTTTTCCTCAAGGACTTGATAATAAACTTTGCCTTACTTGTGCAGCGATAGGTGATGGATGTTCGATGATGATAACAAGTCACATTTCAACTCTTTTCTCATCTCGTTAAACTCATATGAAAAGATTTCCGAGCGTTTTTCCCTTTTGTCTCATAAAAGAAAATAAAATGGGGGGTTCACTTTCAGCTCTTTTCTGACCCTTTAAAAGTGAAAAGATGGCCGAGCCCTTGTCATTTTGAACTCGTTAATGGATGTGAAATGTCGTGCACCCAGTATAAGTTTACCACTTTTTTGGGCTTGAAGGCACTATTTACGAAAAAGGTGCTCCTTGACTAAAATGGTCAAGTGATTCTCTCAAGTATTATTTTCTACCTTTTTGGGCTCGAGAGAAACAAATCTATGAAAAGGGACCATGTGGAGTTTTCTTTTATGTGTCTTTTTAAATTCTCTAAACATGAAAGAGATATCGAGTTACACCTTTTTCAGACTCGTTAACCTATTAAAGGACATTGGATTTGTCACCATGACGAACATGAGCTTCTCCTTCCTAGGGCTCGTTAAACTTACTAGGTCGGATTCATCCAAAGGATGAACTTACAATGCAAGCATATGCTATCCCCTTCAAGCTTGTGATTAAAAAATAATTGGGGTACCCACCAGAAGTGGTAGGGGAAAATTTCAAAATCTATCAGTCGTGTCGGCAGCTCACTTTTGGACATGACACTCTTTGCTTCATGTCAAGTTGGGACATCCTCCTTTTTTGTCATTGACCTTCATGGGTTTTGGCATTCATTTTTGTCTTCCATTTGATCTCTGCCACATCATCATGAGCACTGATCCTATGGATCTAGAAGCTGCCAAACTTACAGTTGTGTCCCCGATATGTTCAAGAGTTGTCCTTCTATAGTTACACTTATCTCTGATTCTCTGTATCATCCAAAATCATTTTGCATCTTCTCGTCTCACGTTGATGATGTGGGATTCATTATGGCCCTCCTTCGACATGATCGCTTTCCATTGTCTTAAACTAATTATTTGAGAAGTTGACCAAGAGACTCCTTTCCGGTACCTTAGAGCTTGCATGCCCTAATGGCAAGTTCTTCGCACTTGACGACAAGTTCACATTATTGGCTTTCAATCGAGTGATTTTACAGGTGTTTGACTTCAGTTTTGCTATTCACATTCTATGGATTGTGCTGATAGTACCTTGAGGATCATTTTCATTATTGGTGGTTTTTCTTGCACTTGTTAACAGTTTCCATCATTAACTGGTAATCAAGCGACTTTCTAGCATGTTCGACGTTAACACATCTATTCACATGCCAGGATCTGTACTTTGATCGGGTTGTGTTGGAGCACAAGACCCTGGACTTAGATCACAAAAATTCTAGGTTGCGAAGTGATGTGATATGGCTATGAGGATATGCATGTCTCTTTCAGATGGTTGGCTGCGACCAGACCATGAGTTATCATATGTGACCCTTCTCATTATTACATGGCTGTGACCATACCTTAGTTTTGTTATGATCCCCTTTGGTGGATGGTTGTGTCCATACCTGGATCCATTTACATGATCATTCTCTAGATGGCTGCGTACATGCTATGATTCATGTATCATTTGATGGAGATCCCAGTCTATGTATATGTATATGTACTTTCTTACAGGTTTTTCGATGGCGAACTGGTTCCCCACACTAATTTATAAAGCATTTCATCCCTCACTCTAGCTCGACTTTCACGCTTTAGGGGGCATCTGTTACACAACATTTTCTCACTGTCCCTGTACTCCCCATTCCTTGATCCTAGAGGACCTATATAGTGAACCCCACATGCTTTTCCTTCATGAAGAAACTCCCATTGTGTCCCTCTTCATGAGCAGATAAATTCCCTTTTGCACCATTTCCCCTGAAAAATTTTTCTTTTCCAAGTTTACAAGACCGGCACTAATGACCTTTTTCTCCCTCGCGCTGATGTGTAGAGATTAGCACTATCCCTCGCACTGATCAGAGCGACTGAGCTGTGTTCCAGTCATGTCGGTCCTATTATGGAATGTTTTTTAAATTAGGAGCTGAAGCTTCTAGCTCTAGAAGCTTCATAATGGAAGTCTGGTAAATGGTTTGGCTGGATGGGGTCGAGGATGATAGTTTGGGCTTCTTTCCTCTATAATGATGGAACAACCTCAATGGATAAGACCTTCTCCAATGAGAAAAGGATCCATCTCCCATCCATTTTTCCTATATAAACCTCCCTTCTTCCCAAACACAAGCTAGTGTTGGTTTTTGGCTGAGTGTTGATGCTATTTTGGTTTGGAGTAGACAAGCAAGCTATTACTAGTTGTAGCTATCTAGTTGTGTGAGGGAGAAGTGTGATTTGGTTTGGAGTGATGCCTAAAGGGAATATCCTTAAAACTATTGTTGATTGAGGCCATCATGGAATGCTAGCAGAAGTGTGTGGGAACATGGTCTTGTCAGAGGAGGACTGCGACGTCAAGACGAATGGTTGTAATATCTCTTTGATGTTAATATATGCAACTATCGATTGATTTCCTACATGTTTTATAATATTACATATTCACGGCTTAATGTTTCTTGACTTGTTAAGTAGGTTGAATTACAATTTGTCTATTATCGTGTTTGTTGTATGTTGTTGTTTACTTGTTTCGGGTGCTTGAAGAAGGAAGTGAGAGATAGCTGGAATGAGTAAGCAAGGACATCGCCAAACAGGATAAGCGGACCAAGAGGTAGGCCCTCTTTATTGGTTCTAACCTAAGTAGATCTTCCATAGAATGTACCTATTGTGGCTAGACCCATTATCGGGCTACATGAATTTTTTTGTGTTTGCACTTATAATTTTACTTCACCATAGGTAACCAAACTTGTAAAATACATTATCCCTTAAGAACTAAGCCACTTTCTCTTTTGTTGTTACCTTGACAACCTTGGTTTCAACACACTTTGTCAAATGATCAGTGCACACAATTAGGAAACTTTTCTGCCCTGATGGTGGATCAATGGGCCAAATGAAATCCATGCCCCACTTGTCAAATGGCTCAAGAGTCACTTGAGGTTTCAAATTCATTTCATTCCTCGAAGTAGGTTTCCCATTGTTTGGCACTGGTCACATCGAGTGGTGTTTCTTCTTGCATCATGGTGGAAAGTGGGCTAGTAGTAGCCAGCTTGCAGTACCTTGAAGGATCTCCTCTTAGGTGGAAAGTGACCTCCACAAGCCCCATCATGACAAGCCAGGAGGATGTAAAAGTCTTATTCCTCCCTAACACATCTCCTCAAAATTTTATTTGGGCCTACCTTGAAGAGATTTTTCCCAATCCAAGTGAATGTGGAGGACACATTTGGAGGGAACTTTGTAGCCACTAAGTAGTTGGCTATGTCAGAAAACCATGGAGAGAGAACTGAAATAGAAAATAAATGCTCATCTGGCAGTTGATCATCAACCATTCCTTCGTCACCTGCAGGCAAAGCAAGTATAGAAAAATAATTTGCAACTACATTTTCTCTACCATGCTTACCAATGACAGTTAGATAAAACTATTGTAATAAAAGAAACCATCTAATAATCTTGGCATTCACATCTAGCTTGTTCATCAAATATTTAATAGAAGCATGTTCAGTATATAAAAAGGTTTGGTAACTAGTGATGTAGTGTCTAAATTTATTCAAGGAATGGATAACAACTAGGAGCTCTTTTTCAGTCACAATATAGTTCAGTTTAGTCTTGGACATATTTTTGCTAATGAAATAAATGGTATAAGGAAAATTGTCATCTATCTAGCCTAGATCTACTCCTATAGTTTTGTTAGAGGCATAAACATGGATGTGGAAAGGAAGAGCCCAATTTGGGCCTCGGAGTATGGGTGTAGTAGTCAACTTGTCCTTTATGTTTTATAGGGCCTCTTGGTATCTTTCTGACTCACAAAATTTAGAGTCCTTGATGAATATCCCAAAAAAAGGTGAGGCTACCTTGCTGAAGTGCTTTATGAATCTCCTATAGTATCGAGATAAGCCTAAGAAACTTCTAACATCCCTCTACTTCTAAGGTGTAGGGACCCTCTTTATGATAGCAATTTTATTTGGGTCCACTTGTAGTCCTTCCAGGGATATCGAGTGACCTAGAATAGTCCATACATTCATCAAGAAATCACACTTCTGAGGACTAATGGATAGGTTGATTTCAATGCACTTATTTAATACATTCCAAAAGTTAGATAGAGCCTCCAGGAAATAACACCCATAGGAGGTGAAATCATCCATATAGATTTCTACGGAGTCATGGACTAGCTCTACAAAGATGCTCAAAACTTCCCTCTAAAAAGTTGTAGGGGAATTACATAATCCAAAAGGAAGGACCGTATAAGCAAGGGTACCCCAAGGAAAAGTGAAGGTGGTTTTATCTTGGTCCTCTGGGCTGATCTGGATCTGATTGCAACAACTGAATCCATCCAGGAAAGAGAAGAAATTATTTCCTACAAGACCATCCAAAACTTGATCAATGAAAGGTAGAGGGAAATGGTCCTTTTTGGTGGCTTTGTTTAACTCTCTGTCCTCCACACAGATCCTCCATTTTCCACTCTTCTTTGACACCAAAACTAGAGGAGACACCCATTCACTATTTGATATGGGATACATGAACCCTGTATCCAACAACTTATGCAGTTCTTCTTTAACTATGTCTTTAAGGGCTGGGTTCATTCTCCTTTCAGGTTGGCGCAATGGGTTGGAGCCTTCCTTGATGTAAATGTGCTGAGTACACATTGAAGGGTGCACTTCCTTAATTTCCCTATAACTCTAGGCAAATGTATCTATATTCTCTCTTAGCATGTCACATAACTCCTTTTCCTGATGTGCAAAGAGAGAGGGGTTGATTTTCAATTTTTTAGTTGGATCACATTCTATCATCTTGGCATGAGTAGGACTTGATTCAACTAGGAAAAAATCAATCCATGGGTTATCTTCAACTTTCTTTACTAACTCATCAAGAGACAAGGTGTTGGGGGGATGATTCTGGAGGATTTGATCAATAGGGTCATCTTCATCAGGTTTCCCCCCTCCTATAGTAGCATCTAGGGTACAAATTGGGTAAGATGTGGTAGAGTATAATTCATCTTCCTACTCCTATTCCAACCATAACGGTGATTCATGCTCCATAGATGCTTGAGTAGGAGGGTACAAGACCAATTTTTTGGACAAATGCCCATTTTTAATGGTCATATTCTCATCCCTGCAACTTATGTAAGCATCAATAGTGGCTAGCCATGTCCTTCCAAGGATTAGAGGATAACCATTGAACTTGGTCTTAGGTTGGAGAACTAAGAGGTCAGCAGGGTATTCCCAGGAATCAATGGAGACCATCACATCCTCAACAACTCCCTCAAGAGCTATTGTGGATCTGTCTGCAAGCTGTAAAACTGTTGTGGTCTTCCTTAATGATCCTTGGAGATTCAGTTTAAGAATATTCTCATTAGTCATCACATTGATGGTAGCCCCAAGATGAAGCAAGGTATGGAGGAAAATGATACCATCGATGTGCACATCTACCACAATACTTCCAGGATTTAAATACTTTGGGAAAATTACTCTCCCCAACATTAAGTCAGATAGTTGTCCAATGACATTAATGGTAGGGGTATCTTTCTTTATCCTCCAAGGATGTTTGAAGCATTTCTCCTTGATTAACTTATTGTAGATGGGGACATCCTTGATAGCTTGAAGGAGTGTGATTTTAACACACAAGTTTTTCAATTCACCTAGAATTCCAGTCTCTTCTGTGGTGTGTTGGTTAGGATTGATTAGTCTCTTAGGAAAAGGAGGTGGATTGGCTCAAGGAACACTGTCTTCATTTTCCTCTTCAAGCTCCTTAGGTGGAGTTGGTGGTTGATTATCTAGAAGCACTCTTCTAGACCTGAGGTTGATTTCTTGAATTTCCACAGCATAGGCATGGTAAGATGTCTCTTCACTATAGACCTACTCTGCATGCTTGTTGTTCAGGTTCGGATCTCTCTTAGCAGACATCCGAGGTTGCTTAGGTGGAGCAGGGTGAAGGAGATATGGTTGAGATGGAGGTGGAGGTAGTAAGACTGGAGATTGGTTGTATGGGGGCCTCCACCCATGTGATGGTGTATTCCACTAAGGTTTTGGGGGAGAAAATGGTTGAAATGATTGATTGGCAGGTTGGGAATGGTATTGAGGTGCAAAAGACCAGGGATAAGGCAATGGACTATGAAGGATGAGAAGGAGGAGATCAAGGGTGAATGGATACATTTTATTGGGGTTTTAATATGAATAGGATACCCCTTGCATACCTGCTATTATGGCTAAGGTCATTGAGGCCTCCTTTGGATGATATAGTAGAGTTGTTTAGTCACACCTTCAGTTCCTTGATACACAACTTTCAATCTAGGCAGAGAAGGGCACTTGTCTATGGAGTGGTTTTCTTCACAAACTGAGTAGATCTCTATACAATTCAATGGGCATTCATTTCTAGGGTGCCTCCTAGTGCATCTAGGGCAAAAGACAACTAAGGCTATCTCTTCTTCCTCCTGCTTCCTCTTGATCTACATGGTGTCCATTTGTAGAGTAAGGGTATCTAGAATTTCACTCTTAAATTATTCCAACATGTTCCGAATTTCCATTTTGATCGATGTGTTGGAGGAGGATGAATTAGCCAAAGATTGACTAGCCCTACCCTTCTTTCTGGCTGCCCTAGCATGATTTTTGAAAACTATCTTGATATCATCACAAGATAACTAGTAGATGTCCCCTCCCGCCAGCATGTTTAGGGTTTCTAGGAGATCTTGCCTAATCCTTGTAAGAAGGACTAACTTGAGTGATTCAGGATAGAGGGTACATCTAGCCCTTTTGTATCTGAGTTGGAACCTTTCCTCATAATCTTCCAAATATTCATCATGTCCCAAGGTCATTCCAAAGATTTCCTCTTTGGTGTCTTTGAACCTACAATAATACTTGTACCTGTTGTTGAACGCTTGTTGCATTTGAGCTCAGGTAGTGATGTTATCCCCAGGTAAGCCCATGAACCAGTGCAAGGTTGCATCCTTAAGGGGGGATGGGAACAATTTCAACCTTAGGTTGTAAAAGGTATAATCATAAGTTTTGTAGATGACAACAAACTCAAAGAAAAAGGTGTCATGGTCCTTTGTGGTTAAGTCATGGAAGTGAGGAAGGCCAAAGGGGCTTATGTTCTTCATCGTAGCATATACATTAGTTTATGTAATGGGAAAATCACCCTCAATTCTATTTCTAGGTCCATTTCTGTTTTCAATCTAATTTCTATTTTCAATCCCATTTCTATTTTCAGCCATGGTGTAGGTTGGTTGAATGTTTTCCTCTTATTCTTCCCCAATAGGCTCTTCAAAGATCTCTAGTTGTTCACTTAATGGGTCCTCTAGCTCACAGCCACCGAAGAAGAGGGAAGGTTGGTTGTTTGATGGCATGGGGGTATTTGGTAAAAAGTTTCCTAAGTTTTCTCTACTCCTACAAGGCATGACATAAAATTGTTTTTTCCTTTTAGGGTTTTTTTTCATAACTACATGCACAATGGAAAGAAAGAAAAAATTTTAACTATCTATTGAATGCAAAACACAAGGAAAGCATAAATTGCATCTATTTATTGAATGTCAAATAGAAAGGAGAGCATAAATTACATCTACCTAGACACCTCCCAGGCAACAACGACAAAAGGTGATGAGCCCCAGTATTATAGAAAGGATGGAGCAACTCCTAGGGCAACTAACTTTACTTTATAAACCTAGGGTTAATACAAACTTGGAGGTGACAGTGTTATATGCACAATAGATGCAACAATATACTCTTGTAACTTCTCAACTAGGGTGATAAACCACTACGGTTTTTCAAACCAGCCTTCTATTGACTAGAAGGAGATTGACTATTAACAGTGAATATAAAGTTATCTTTAACGCAAAAAGTAAATTCTTGCCTATTTTAAGGAAATGAAAGTGCTGAATAGAAAGTGCTACGAAATGACATGAAATTACCTAAATAAGAATTAACATACATTACTTGAAGAAGAGACCTAATTTAACCTTTCATTCTATCATATATCTATTTGGACTACGTGTTATCGAGAAATCTAGTGTCTATGCAGAGTTGCTAGTCCCACTAAGGCTGGTAGCTACCTTAGAAACAAACAAACTAAAACTACTTTCGTTTTCCTTTATGAGAAATAGATAAGCAGGGAATAAAGGAGACCAACCTCTGTCTTGCGCTTGGTTCCTTGCTTGATTCCTCTCCCTTCTGATAGATCGTTGCCACTCGCTTCCTCGTCTACCCAGCTTCAAAGAGAACCTGTAGAATCAAAGCAGCATAACACTATCCAAGAACATAGACCTATTATCATAAACAATATAGGACCAGATATATATTGACCACAAAAATGCATATATCATCAATCATACAAGAATGTGGAGGAAAACTTGAATAGCTTTATTAATAATCAAGAGAAGAAAAGAGGATTACAACCAATTGTTCTGACCCAGCATCATCCTCTCAGCAAGAAAGCCCTTCTTCACCTCATGAAAAACTTAGATCACCCAACACTATGATATTGCACCAAGAAACCAGCAACACTTCCTTACAAGATACAAAATTCCAGCCTCTGGATCTCTGGGATGAGGGATCCATATATAGATGTTTGAAAGGGGGGTGAGTCAAATTTTGAGACTTGATTAGTGTCCTCTCTCTGATAGTTTTTGATTCCACTTGGAGATTGATGATCTCTTACTCATCCCTGGGCGAATGCAAAGAGGCAAGTGTCACAGGAGAAGTTTCTAGAAGATTCCATGATCCTCCACCTTGCAGATTGACCCTGCCATTTGTCCACTCTCACCCATCGCACCCCATAGAAGGGATTTTCAAGATGCATCACACCTCCCGTGTGTATTTAGGTGGGATGCAGCGCACTTTGACCATGGAGCAGGTGAGATGGTCCAGTTTTGACCAGTTCCGAGCAGTTTTTCATGGAGAACTTCCGGGAGAAGATGTAATCAGTTGACCTTGTTCTTTTAGAGGTTGGAACAACACTTTTAGGGACTTAAGAGCCCTTGGTTTATGGACATTTATGATTGGGGTTGCAGTGCCCAAAAATGTCTATAACAGTTGCCCCCTAAAGCATGAGGTCATTAATCTGTTGATGTCGGGTGAAATGCTTTATCATGAGGATCTGAAGTTTTTTCAAGCTGGAAGGCGACATGTAATAAGATACAATACAATACATTATCTTCATAATATTTTCATGATCTAGCTGAGGCGGGCATTACCATGCTTAGCTTTATAAATTCATTTTCATGTACATAAGACAGACAATCGTCTGAGTGTAGACTGATGATTATTGTAGAGCCATCATCCCTTAGGTTGGATGATTATCTGTGCAGTAATGATGTACATTTGATGTATTTATTTTCCTGAGTATATATCGCAGCCTGGATGGATGAAACTAGATCCGAGGTCTTCAATCTCATTCGATCTTCACTCAAAGTACAAGTTAATCCATGTGAGAGATGTTCTGGAGTCGAACATGGAAAGACATCGCCTGATTACTAGCCAATGATGTAAGCTATTAACAGGTGCGAGAGGAATCACCGATAATGATGATGACCCTCAAGGTAATATAGTACAATTCATGTGGTGTGAATAAGGGACTTGGCGTCGAACACCATGCAAAATCTTTCGGTCGAATGCCATTGATGTAAACCTATCGCTGGAAGTGAGAAACTTGCCATTGAGGCATGCAAGCTTCAAAGTATTGAAAGGGTTGTTCCTAGATTGAATTCTTGGATAATGAGCTGATGTCGACAATAAGCAATCTGTCATAGGAGGGCCTTAGTGAATCCCACATCAATGACATGGAACAGAGAAAATGATTTTAATGGAGGTGAAAATGATCTGGTGATATAAGGTTCAGGGTGGCGGTCATGAAAGAATGGAGCGTAAATGTATTGCAGTGGGTGAGACACAAGTGAATTCTCTGCGCGACTTCTCTTGAACATATCGGCGAAACTGACATGATGGATCGGTAGCATTAACCCCAAATATGGATGGTGTGACGGAACCATGGTGATGTGACCAGTGAATGGAACAACCCAACCCGACTCGGATGCGGAGTGAAAGTGTCATGTTCAAGAGCGACTTGCTACCGATAAAGTTTCATCAAGTTTTCTTCCCAATTTTTCCCCGTCATTGTTGACCAGTACCTATTTATTTTTGTTAAGCTTGAGGAATATAACATATGCTTGTTCTATAATTTGCCCTTCGAGCAAACCCATCGCTATGTTTTAACGAGCCTAGCGATAGTGAAACTCGTTCTTATCTGTATGGACAAGTTTGTCGCTATTCGGTTTTAACAAGTTTAACAACAAGGATAACTCGATCCTTTTCAATTTTAGAGAGTCTGAAAAAGGGACGTAAAGAAAACTCCAATAATCCTTTTTCGTCATATAATCCCTTGAGTCCGAAAAAGTATAAAACAATACAAAAGGGATGAATTTTCGGTACTTTTAACGAGCCGAACAAAACAAGCGCTTGATCTTTTTGTGTAATGATCCCTCAAGTCCAAAAAGATTAAAATCTAAAGGAGGGATAGCACTTTTGGTCCCTTTAACGAGCTGGAGAGGCCAATTGCTCAGCAATCTTTTCATATTTTACGAGTCAATTGAAAAGAGCTTAAAGGAGACTCATTTTTTGAGGAATGAGTGATAATTTCGGGTAGCAGCTAATTCTAGGTAAGGTTTGGAATTTTCCAATCATGACAATGTCACAAGGATGGCTAACAGGATCACTCTTCACAGCTGTTCCTCAAAAAGGGTAAACAATCAAATGGAGGTGAATGATCGGCCAAAACAAAGTGTAGGTGATGATGAGAACACGACCAAGGCTTCAAAGGTTGACGATAATACATTCACGATGGCTATTTACCGGAAATTGGTTCATTTTTTAATGAGCTTGAACTCTGGGGGAACATTTGCTCATTGCTTATGTTTATTTTTTAACAAGCTTGAATTCCGCGTTAAAACTGCTCGATATAATGGTCATTGATTGTCTTGATTTTACCATTGACAACTTTTTTCTTTCAAAGGTTGTACTGCCTGCTCAATTGCTTCATCAAACTAGTTAGAAATGAACAATACATGTTTGAAAAATGAGTTAAAACACTAATATTTTACTTGAATTACGTGAAACGTAATTTAAAAGTGATTTTTACCTCTCATTTTACCATTTCATTTGAACTTTGGTTTGTTGGAGCTTTGGAGGTGCTTTCCCATTTGATTTTCACCAACTGATTCTAGGAGATTCTGTGGATGATTCTCGGTGCCGTCTGGATGATGTAGGAGCTAAACCTGAGCTCTTTAATTTCATCCTTTCCTTTTTGAATTCTGAGCATGTTTTCTGGTTTTTCTGAGCCTCTAGGGTTTGAAAAACTCGCCTTGGCTCCATCACACCTCTTCTACATCGAAAGGTGCGATGCATGCTGGCTTGGCCATTGGCCAGTCAGCATGCATCCCACCTAGAACGTTGCTGGGGGTACGATGGGCGCAAAGAGGGCAATTTATGCACAATTTTTCATGGAAACTTTTTCCTGTTTTTCACCAAATCAGGATCTTGACTCTTCTCTTGTTTGTTTCAGAGATTCATTGGAGCAAAATGCCTGTTACATGGCGAGAATGTGAGCATGAAGAAGAGGACATGCTTGCTTTACATGATCCGGTTACGGTAAATGCATTGTGGAATTGTGGCTTGTTCAAGTTTTTCCGCATCTCTTGCATGAGGCAACAAATCAACCTGTTGCAATATTTTCTCGATGCATGGGATCCTACCACCCAAGAGTTCTATATTAGGGGCAAGTCCATCCCCTTGACTGTTGTGGACATCTATTTTTTGACCGGCTTATCGAGGCAGGGTGCCCCTATATCATTATCAGGTTTGGCCCGTGGGGGTGAATCTGTGAGAGATTACATTCGCAGGTATTGCAGAGAGGGATCTCAACCGAGTAAGGACGGCAAGATCATTATCCGAGATGTCACTGATAGGTCCCTGAGGACCATTCTATTCACTTTTGCTAGACTGGCTGGTAGTGCGGCACTTCACGTGGCCAACAGGTCTTATATGTAGTACGCCTTGGAATGCCTTGAACCAAAGGTGTTCAACTGGTGTGATGCAGTACTATCTGTGATGAAAGAACAACTGACCAAGGTGAAAAATGGAAGATTGAAGAACTTTGGATATGGTTCTATCTTGACAGCTTTCGCCTTGGAAAAGATCCCACTGATGCAGCCGCAGTATGTTTCACTTCGTTTACCTCCACCGACTGAGCCACGGATGCAGAGATGGGTCGACCTCATGGCCAGACATGCTGGTTAGTCCCAGGTTTCCTTTTTTGATACCTTTTTTGAGTGGTTGAACCGTCAGGAGATGGTTTTTTCTGAGTATCCATATGCTGGTATGGATTTCCGGGGTGATCCGGATTTGGTACTGCCTGCTGGCGAGCAGTGGGGTGTCATCGGTAAATTCTCTGACCATATCTCTGTTTATCGTTTCTTTTTATAATTTTCTTGTGCTTTCTTCTATCAGGACTAATAAAAACTCATGTGCTCATGCAGATGTTGGACCAGTTCGACTAGTAGTACGTCTGAGAGTGCCAGTTGCCACTCCAGTAGGAGAGGGTGTAGGAAGGGCTATCCTTTACGACCTTGATGTGGTCGAGACTCTTTCTGCATTTCAAGATTAGGTCGAGGGCCTTACTCTTGGTATTCCAAACATGAGGACCTAACGGGCTGCCCTTGAGGTTGCAGCAACATACTACTGGTGTGCCGAGTCGGTGGACTAGGCTTTTACACATGATTGCACAGACGGTGACTTGTTATCACCAACATCATTAGACTAGGGTGCCCCCTAGCGTTTTGAGTTTTGGGTCATTTGACCAATTTTGTCTTGGTTACAGAACATTATGTGTAAACCACAAATAGTTATATATATATTTTTTATTTTCGGAGTTTTATTTTGGTTAAGTTACATGATCCTAATGCAAATATTGATGAAATGCTTCTTCTTATAAATGTTGCAAATGTCTATCTAACACATAATTTGCCAATGAGTCTGTTAATGTGTTTAAGTTTCTGGAAATATGCTGATATCGAATAAAATCGAATTGTCTTTCCAAAATCTTGACCCTTAGGAACATACGATAGATAACTGGATTTCAGACGGAGTAGATACCAGTGAGTTGTAGTATGACGAGCTGTGAGTCTAGCCTGACGACAAGTCGGCTTATGCCATGTGTGATGGCATCTGAGAGAAGTTCTATCAACGCGCTATATTCAGCGATGTTATTTGTTGACCGACCAATACATACCCCTCTGAAACTTACTAACTCGCCGCTTGGATCAAAAATGGCCCAAGCCACAGAAGATAGGTTCCGCGAACTACGACTCGCCCCGTCGGCATATCCAACAAAAGATTCCTATAGGTTCGACATCTACGACAAATGTAAAAAGTGGATTATTTGACCAAAACAATTACTCTTAGCGAAAACAAAAATGTTACAAAAGCATATAGGTTACCACATTGAATCATGCGTAGTAACGCTTAAGGTACAACCCATTGCGGGGTTGCACCAGTGGAATCCCATCATAATCCATTAACTCATAGGCTCCTTTTGCTAACACTCGCTTAACAACATAGGGGCCCATCCATAAAGACTTGAACTTACCTGCTCCCAATTTATCGAATTCCTGGTCATAAAGTAAGACCAAGTCACCTTCTTAGAAGACACGGGGTCTGACATTCTTGTTGAACTGTGCCTTGACTCGTTTCACGACGGGTTTCATCCAATCGGATTAGTTCCAAGAAACGAGCCTCCTCTTCTGAAGTTCCGGGGAGAAGGTTGACTGCGAGTTTGAGGGACGAGATTTCACACTGAACTGGTAAGATTGCTTCTAGGCCATACACCAGTTGAAAAGGTGTAAACCCGATTACATTTCTTACCGATGTTCGGTATGCCCACAAGGCTGAGTATAGGATCAGGTGCCAACTCCTTTTGTGGACTCCAATCATCCTTTGCAGCATCCGCTTCAAGACTTTGTTGATTGCTTCAACTTGTCCATTGGCCTGCGGGTAATATGGAGTAGAGCTATCGTGGGACAACCCTAATTTGGCAGCCAATTCGGCCATCATGTGATTGCGAAAATGCGATCCATGATCTGTGACTATAGCCTGTGGAACGCTGAATCTGGCGACTACATGATTGGAAAAGAAAAAGGTCACCTGTTTCACCAGTGTTATCTAATGTAGGCATCGCCTCGACCCATTTGGTAAAATAGTCTACGGCGACTATGATATACCCATGCCTCCCGATCGAGGTGGGGTTACATGTCATGAAATCAATGCCCCATTTGGCGAATGGCCCAACAACAACTATCGGTTGCAGAGGTGTGGGTGGTTTTCTGGTTTTGCTATCGAAAATTTGACATGCATGGCAACTTCTGACTGCAGTTATGAAATCTTTGAACATTGTTGGCCAGAAGTATCCTGCTCGTAACAAATTTTGCACTATAGCGTAACTAGATTGATGCCCCCCACACACACCTGAATGGCAATCATTCAGGACTTTTTCGGCCTCCTCATGGGTGAGACACCTCCTCAGAACTGTATTGACACCACGACGGTAAAGTGTATCACCGACGATCATGTAGTCTTTTGATTGGTATCGCATATGTTTTTGTTCCGAGCGAGAGGTATTAGACCTATATTTTTGGGTTTGGAGATAGATGATTATATCTCCATACCATGGATCGCTTGAAGATATCAAAAAAAAAGATTCATCCACGATGGTTTCTTCGGATGTTTCATCGTTGGACGATGATGGGAGATCGCATAGTAATTCCGTGAAAACCAGGGATTTATTTGATTTGGATTTTACGAATTCCAGATCAAACTCTTGGAGAATTGCTATCCATTTTGAATATTTTCCCCCCAGCAACTGTCGCGACAATATATAAGTCATGGGGTTTCAATATGACAAAATGGTAGTTTTTCGAAAGAGGACATAGTGTCAAAATCTCTGTATCGCTTGAACAGCTGCGAGAGCCAGCTTTTCAACATAGGAATACTTGCTTTCCGTATCATTTAAGTTTCTACTCAAATAATATATAGGATGTTCAATTTGTTGGAAATAATACTGAGAGGGGGGGTGAATCAGTATTATCAAGTTCTTTTAATAAATCTTCCTTATTTATACTTCAAATTATTTTTGCATGTCAGTACCATAAAAATAATGAGCATGAACAAGAAAAACAGAGAGTCACACCAAAGAACACCAGATATAAGGTGGAAACCCAATGTGGGTGAAAACCACCTGCTGCAATATGTCTCTATCTTCTTTCAAATTAGAAACTCCTTTTACAATGGTTTTGTACTGGTGCAGTCCTTTACCAGTACGCAGGCTGCAACCTGCAGAGAGCTACAACTCTCTCTCATTTTCTAGTCTCTCCTGGAAGGGAGCTACAACCCCCCTACTTCTTTTCTTTCAAGGACCACTTTTCATAAATTTTCAGACTGGATCCATGAACATCAAATGATCATCAAGTACAAGTAAATCACCCAGTCAACTGTAGTAACCAGATCAATAGTAACAGTAAACTAAACCCTAAACACCTTATCAACAGAGAAAAGTCAGTCAAATAAATGCCTTAATACAGATACGTAGTTTTTCTTTCTCTGGCCTGCGTGGATCCGCACTTCACCTTCTGCTACCCTCCGTATACCCGCAGAGAGCCTTCTGCTGCACCGCGTACCCACACACTGTTTCTTCAATCACGCCGCGTACTGCTACTGTAGCCACGCACCCACAGATGCTATCACGTCGCGTACTGCTACTGTAGCCACGCACCCACAGATGCTATCGCGTTGCGTACCTACGCACATGCGGCTTCTGAAGGGCCACGTACTTTCACTGTGCCTATGCACCTGAACCTCCGTCGCACTGCGTACCCACGCACTGCACCTTCTTTTGCTCTGTGTACCCACGCACTGATCCTTCTTTTGCTCTGCGTATCCACGCACTTGCACCGTTAATCACCTGCGTACCTCTGATTAGGGCTGAATTGGCAGTCCACTAGTGTGCCACAGATAGTCAGATGCCCAGATCTGATCATGCGCCTGCGAGATCACACTTCATAGATTCACTTTCAACTTCACTCTTTTATAGATCAAGATTTTAAACTGATAACCCAATATTTCAGATCTTAAGATATTCAATTTGCAAAAAAGGTGTTTTGGCCAAGTGATCTCCTTCCCTATTTATAGTCAAATTAGATCCTATACCATGGGCCAAAACCATAGAAACAAGAACGGCAGGCTTAATACCACGGGCCAAACATAAGAAACCCCACATGAGCACGCTTCTCTGCCTTGAAGTGAGTGAAGTGGGGTACGCACCTCATGAACGGGTCACCTGCGGGTATGAACACATTTCTTGGCCGGCGTACCTGCGGGTACGCACCTTTTGAACCATTCACCTGCGTACCTCTTAATTTCCAACATTTTGAGAGCCTGATCAGAGCATTACCACTTGAGGGTGTTGCCATCAAGTACAACATCTGAATCATAGAGCCATACCAAAATCATAATGCCAACAATCTCCCCCTTTGGACTTGATCAAGATCCTCAACATCATTCTCCCCCTTTGACATCAAGGGCAAAGGGTTATGCTCCCCCTAAGAACATGCTCCCCCTGACTAAAAACCAGATCTGCAAAGAAGAACCATAATCCACCAAACACCATAAATGTCCATGAAAGAGATAGAGACAGCAATATTCAGATCAACATCCATGATGTATTTCCTCCATAATGCCAACAATGCATTATATGCTCCCCCTGAACCTGTGCCTATTCGATCTTCAACCAATCCGCAACCCAGCAAGTGTACGCATATACCCGAGATGAACCTTGCGTACAACCGTCAATCAAAAGAGATTCAACAACATGATGATGCATTAATAACCCCAGCTTTTGCCTGAGGTATTCAAAGGTCTCCCTGGGCAATGGTTTGGTGAGTATATCAGCAACTTGTTCCTTAGAAGGAACATACTCCAACTTGACCTTTTGTTCAAGTACTTGTTCCCGGAGAAAATGATACTTGATCAGTATGTGCTTGGTCTTTGAATGCATGACTGGGTTCTTTGAAATGCTGATTGCACTTGTATTATCACATAAGATGGAGATGGGTGGTATACAAGTGATTTGAAAATCCTGCAAGGTCTGCATCATCCAAAGGAGTTGAGTGCAGCAAGATGCAGCAGCAACATATTCCGCTTCAGCTGTAGACAAGGCAATCGAACTCTGTTTCTTGCTGAACCAAGATACTAATCTGGAACCCATAAAGAATGCACCACCACTTTTGCTCTTCCTGTCATCCACGCTTCCGGCCCAATCTGCATCTGTATAAGCATGAAGTGTGAGATCTGTATCTCTAGGATACCATAAGCCATAGTTTTGAGTTCCTTGAAGATATCTGAAGATTCTCTTTACTGCCTGAAAATGAGTTTCCTTTGGATTTGCCTGAAATCTTCCAACTATTCCTACTGCATGCATTATGTCTGGTCGGGTACCTGTCAAATAAAGTAGACTTCCAATCATAGATCTGTAGGTTGGTTGATGCACTACTGCTGATTCATCATTTGCACTGAGGCTACATCCTGTGACCATGGGTGTACATACTGGTTTTGCATCTTCCATGCCATATTTCTTCAAAATCTGCTTGAGATACTTGGTTTGAGACAAAAAGATCCCTCCTTCTTTTTGTTGGATTTGCAAACCAAGAAAATATGTCAGTTCCCCCAGCAAGGACATTTCGAATTCTTTCTGCATTACCAAGGCAAAGCTTTGACTCATAGCTTCTTCATTGCTCCCAAAGATAATGTCATCTACATATACAACAAGTATTAGCAATTTGTCGTTTTCAACTTTTATATAAAGATTGCTATCTGCTGATCCTTTTGAAAAACCTTGTTGATGAAGATATTTGTCCAAGCGATAGTACCAAGCCCTTGGAGCTTGTTTGAGACCATAGAGAGCCTTTTTCAATCTGCATACAAGATTTGGATCATTTCCAAGAATGAAACCATCTGGCTGCTCAATGTATACTTCTTCTTCCAAGTCTCCATTCAGAAAGGTTGATTTCATGTCCATTTGAAATACTTTGAAGTTTTGAAAGCTTGAGAGAGCAAGGAACATTTGGATGGCCTCAAGTCTTGCAACAGAAGCAAAGGTTTCTTCAAAATCTATTCCTTCTTGCTGCGCATACCCTTTACAAACAAGTCTGGCCTTGTTTCTAATTACTTCTCCATTTTCATTCAATTTATTTTTGAAGACCCATTTTGTCCCTATAACATTCTTATCCTTTGGTCTAGGAACCAGCTCCCAAGGGTTGTTCTTTTTGATCTGCTCAAGTTCTTCATCCATTGCTTTGACCCAACATTCATCTTTGCATGCCTCTTTCACATTTTGTGGTTCAGTGGAAGAGAGTAATGCCAAATAGCTTGAAGCTTCTGCAACTGTTCTTATTGTTTGTACACCTGCTTCTTTCTGCCCCAAAATCTGAGATTCTGGATGATTCTTCTGAACATATCTCGATGGAGTCTTCTCTTCTATCCTTATTTGCTCCTCTGGTTCTTCTTGAGGTTCTTCTTCTTCATCATTTTGTCTTTGAGAGTAGTCTTCATCTTCTTCGATATCTTCATGATTTACTTGCCTAGGAATGTATCCCTTCTCATCAACCACTACATCAATGCTGTCAACAATTCTTCCAAGTCTTTTATTGTAGCACTTGTATGCTTTGCTGTGTGGAGAATAACCAAGAAGAATGCCTTCATCTGCTCTAGGTTCAAGTTTTCCAAGTTGCTCATCAGTATTCTTAATATAGCATTTGCTCCCAAATATTTTGAAGTGCTTTACCGAAGGAGTCTCACCATACCAGAGCTCATGAGGAGTTTGAGTGTTGTTCACCCGGACATTTGTTTTGTTGAGAATAACAACTGCAGCATATGCAGCTTCACCCCAGAAAGTTGCGGGAGTTCCAGACTCATCAATCATAGCCCGAGCCATTTGTTGG
Organism: Pinus tabuliformis; assembly: GCA_031772625.1. Classification (NCBI taxonomy): domain Eukaryota; kingdom Viridiplantae; phylum Streptophyta; class Pinopsida; order Pinales; family Pinaceae; genus Pinus; species Pinus tabuliformis. The sequence goes on from CM062806.1 coordinate 176,197,351, forward strand.
ACTGTTCTGTTCATTATTTCCACCACTCCATTTTGCTGAGGAGTTATAGCTGTAGAGAATTCTCTTCTTATCCCATGTTCTTCACAGAAATCGAAAAATTCATTTGAGGTAAACTCCCCACCTCTGTCGGATCTGAGGCACTTAATTTTGTATCCTGATTCATTTTCAACCAAGGCTTTAAAGGATTTGAATTTTTCGAATGCTTCATCTTTGTGCTTCATAAGTCCTAACCAGACAAACCTGGAGAAATCGTCAATGAATAATATCAAGTATTCTTCTCCTCGAGGTGTCCTTTTCCTTAATGGTCCACATACATCTGTATGTACAAGCTCAAGAGGCATGCTAGCTGATCCTTCCTTCTCTGGAAAGTTAGTTCTGGTTTGCTTTCCAAACTGACATGATTTGCATATGGTGTTGTCTGGAATTTTGATATCTGGAAGACCGCGAACTGCCTGATATTTGCATGCTTTCCTTATTTGTGAAAAGCTTAGATGCCCCAACCTCTGGTGCCATAACCAGTTGTTCATCATCCTTGCTTAGATAGCATTGTTGTTGTCCTTCTTCAAATATGTATAGATTATTTGGAGTTCTTTTACCTTTGATCACCGTTTTACCTGTATCAAGATCACGAACAAGACATCCATTTGATCTAAATATCACCTCGGTTCCTTGATCACACATCTGGCTGACACTCAAAAGATTATGTTTCAGTCCATCAACATACAAAACATTTCTAGCTTTGACCTTTTCTTTTAACTGAGCAGTGCCTTTTCCTTTTATAGCTGTAGGAGTATCATTTCCAAAAGAAAATTTCTTTCCCTTTTCTAAAGTAGAATATGATTCAAGTTTTTCTTTATCACCTCTCATATGCTTCGAACATCCACTGTCAATGTACCATAGATTTTCCTGTCCCTCTGCATAAAATGCTATCCCACATCTTTCTGTTTGTGGTTCCTTTATTCTCGATGTTTTGGTGCTTGAGGCTTGTTCCTTTGTCTGCTGAAACCTGCTCCTGCATTCAGAATCTTCATGACCAAATTTATTGCAAATAGAACATTCAACTTCATTTTCAAGAACCGAAAAGTTGTTATAGGTCCTTTTTGTAATCCCGGTCATACTTCTTTGTTTTTGAGCTTCTCTAGTCATGATCGTTTTATATGCAACACATTGAGCTGCTTTGTGACCAAAGTTATGGCAAGAGAAGCATTGTCCATTGAAGAAACTTCTGCGGTTATCAAATCTTCCGGCCAAACGATTGTAATTTCTATTGTCATTCATTCTTGAAGCAAATTGAGAGGATTTTACCTGTGGCTGGTTGTAGCTTTTGTTCATCCTTAAGACGAATTGTCCCAGGTTTACCTGATAGTCTTTGTTTGTAATTGGTCCCTGCTTTACCTGGTGATCTCCATTGTGCTTTTGCTCATTCCTTCTTGCTGCATCAAGATAACTCTTTGAGGTGGATGCTTGAGAAGTTTCTCCATTATACCCCAGACCTGTCTTGTTTAGTGGAGAACGATGTATATTGATGATCTCATCCAGAGTTTCAGATCCTTTGACAAACTTAAGATTAATAGCCTTTGTTTTCTCAATCTCTTTTCTAAGACCAACAATTTCACCTTCTAACTTTTCAAGATATTTTTCTTTTTCATCAATCTGAAATTGTAGAGTATCAATGATCATATTCTTTTCGTCTATACATGTCTTGAGTCTAGAAATTTCTTCATGAAAGCTATCCACATCTATAGCATCCATGTAATCATCATCTTCAAATGCCATTAAAAGTTTATAGTCATTACCTCGTTCATCTTCATCACTATTTGATAGACCATCACTATCTTCATGAGTGTAGTAGCTTTTCTTATTTGCATTCTGTTTCTTGCTCCATCTAGCAGGTTCCTTTCCTTTGTCAATCTTATCCTTATGAGGACATTTCGCAGCATAATGACCTACTCTTCCACAAGCAAAACATTTAAAAGGTAACTTACCTCTGAACCTTCCAGTACCCCGTTGAAGATTTTTGACCAAATTTGATTATTCTTCTTCTTCTGGCACATGACTTGCTTCATAGTAGTCTCCTTTACCTGAAGCCTTGAAAGCAGCTTCTCTCCTGTCTGATGGACCTCCCTTTCTCATTTCATAAGCAGTTAGAATTCTGTATAGCTGAGACATAGTAAGAATTCGTAGATTTTCCTTTTCTTCTATTGCAGACACTTTAGATTCAAACTTGGGGGACAATGATCTTAAAACTTTTTCAACCACAATAGCCTCTTTTATTTCTTCACCCAAGTTTTTCATGCAATTAACAATCTCATCTACCCGAAGAAAATAGTTAACCACACTTTCATCATTATACATTCTGAGATTCTCATACTGAATCCTGAGGGTTTGAAGTTTAACACGCTTTAACTGTTCATCTCCTTCGTAGCTCAAGACAATCTTGTCCCATATTTCCTTTGCGGATTTATATTGCATAACCTTTACGAATTCTGTTTGAGATAAGCATCCTAGCAGAGTATTGACTTCTTTAGCATTTGTTTCATATTTCTTCTTCTCAGCCGAATCTGTAGGAGTAGCTGAAGGAAAAGTGTAGCCTGTATCTATGATATCCCAAACTTCTGTACCAAGAGATTGAAGATAGGCAGTAACTCTTACCTTCCAATAATTGAAGTTTGTCCCATCAAAGATTGGTGGCCTGATTGATGCTTCCCTCTCGTAGTTGCTCATGATGAGTGATCTTCCTTCAAGCGATCAAGCTTCTCTGAAGGACCTGCTCTGATACCAATTGTTGGAAATAATACTGAGAGGGGGGGTGAATCAGTATTATCAAGTTCTTTTAATAAATATTCCTTATTTATACTTCAAATTATTTTTGCATGTCAGTACCATAAAAATAATGAGCATGAACAAGAAAAACGGATAGTCACACCAAAGAACACCAGATATAAGGTGGAAACCCAATGTGGGTGAAAACCACCTGCTGCAATATGTCTCTATCTTCATTCAAATTAGAAACTCCTTTTACAATGGTTTTGTACTGGTGCAGTCCTTTACCAGTACGCAGGCTGCAACCTGCAAAGAGCTACAACTCTCTCTCGTTTTCTAGTCTCTCCTGGGAGGGAGCTACAACCCCCCTACTTCTTTTCTTTCAAGGACCACTTTTCATAAATTTTCAGATTGGATCCATGAACATCAAATGATCATCATGTACAAGTAAATCATCCAGTCAACTGCAGTAACCAGATCAATAGTAACAGTAAACTAAACCTAGAACACCTTATCAACAGAGAAACGTCAGTCAAATAAATGCCTTAATACAGATACGCAGTTTTTCTTTCTCTGGCCTGCGTGGATCCGCACTTCACCTTCTGCTACCCTGCGTATACCCGCAGAGAGCCTTCTGCTACACCGCGTACCCACGCACTATTTCTTCAATCACGCCGCATACTGCTACTATAGCCACACACCCACAGATGCTATCGCATCGCGTACTGCTACTGTAGCCACGCACCCACAGATGCTATCGCGCTGCGTACCTACGCACCTGCGGCTTCGGAAGGGCCACGTACTTTCATTGTGCCTATGCACCTAAACCTCCGTCGCACTGCGTACCCACGCACTACGCCTTCTTCTGCTCTGCGTACCCACGCACTGCTCCTTCTGCTCTGCGTATCCACGCACTTGCACCATTAATCACCTGCGTACCTCTGATTAGGGCCGAATTGGCAGTCCACCAGTGTGCCACAGATAGTCAGATGCCCAGATCTGATCATGCACCTGCGAGATCACACTTCATAGATTCACTTTCAACTTCACTCTTGTATAGATCAAGCTTTTAAACCGATAACCCAATATTTCAGATCTTAAGATATTCAATTTGCAAAAAAGGTGTTTTGGCCAAGTGATCTCCTTCCCTATTTATAGTCAAATTAGATCCTATACCACGGGCCAAAACCATAGAAACAAGAACGGCGGGCTTAATACCACGGGCCAAACATAAGAAACCCCACGTGAGTGTGCTTCTCTGCCTTGAAGTGAGTGAAGTGGGGTAGGCACCTCATGAATGGGTCACCTGCGGGTATGAACGCATTTCCTGGCCGGCGTACCTGCGGGTACGCACCTTTTGAACCATTTACCTGCGTACCTCTTAATTTCCAACATTTTGAGACCCTGATCAGAGCATTACCACTTGAGGGTGTTGCCATCAAGTACAACATCTGAATCATAGAGCCATACCAGAATCATAATGCCAACACAATTCCATTTGCTTCTTGAACTAAAACCATTGCGATGGTTGTATCCGCTGCAGCTAGATACAGGTTAAAGTCCTTTTGATAATCAGGAGTGTACATTAATGATACCTTCATTAGGGATTCTTTTAAATCATCAAATGAAACTTGCGTGACCTAATCCCAGACAAAGGGTACTCCTTTAGCAAGTTCGGCGTAATTTGGAAGAAAATTCGAAGGTGGAGGCAAATTTATGATTGCCTGAACCTTACATGGGTTGAGACGAATCTCGTTCTTTGAGACTACAAAGCCAAGCAAACGACTAGAACTGACACAGAACACACATTTGTGTGGATTGAGTCGTATCTTGTAGTGTTGGAAACGTAGAAATATCGCTCTCAAATGATGCGGATGATCGGTCCGCTTTCGTGAATGAGCCGGAAGGTCATAAAGATATGGTTTAACGATGTTTTTGATGTCATGGATGGCATAATTCATTTCCCTCTGAAATGTTTCCCCTGCGTTCTTTAAACCAAAGGGTAATTTGCAATATGCAAATGTGCCCCACGGACAAATAAATGCAGTCATTGACTGGTCCTGTGGGTGGATATTTATTTGATTATACCCGGAGAATCCATCCATAAATGAAAAGATTTCACATCCGGCACATTCATCAATTATTTGGTCAATAAAGGGTGTAGGATAGTTGTCTTTCAGACAAGCTTGATTTACATCCCTATAATCGACGCACACTCTAATTGTTACTTGTTTTTTCATTACAGGAACAATGTTCGATGCCCAATCGGTTAGAGGAACTGGGCAAATGAAACCAACATGGAGAAGTTTCTCAACTTCTGCCTTGATGGCAGCAGCTTTCTTGGGGTGCACCTGCCGTAGCCGTTGTCGTACCGGTTTGACATCTAGATACATCTTGATTTCGTGTTCAACTATACTCGAGTCAATGCCTCGCATTTCATCATATGACCAAGCAAAGACATCTCTGAATTCACGAAAAAGAGCGTTATATATTTCCAGTTCTAAAAGAGAACAACATTTGCCAACATAAATATTCTTTACAACATTCGTTTTGGTCGAGATATTTATGGCTATAGTCTCTTCAATATTGGACAAGTTTCGCTCGGAATCCACCGTGTTTACAGTATTTGATAGGAAATAAAAAACCGAAGGATGATGAAGGTCATCAGGAGTATCTTCTTGACAATCCGAAAGATGGGAATGATGGTGGTACTCTTCCCAAGGCGCCCCTTCAATTATCATTGACTAAACAATTCCTTCCTCGGTGTAATGCACTTGCGACCAAGGATCTGAAGGGGTGCCATATTCCTTAGACCTATCTATCCAAATGCTTGATGAGCGTTGATTCGGGTCTACCTCCCATGCCAAAAACATTGATTGCTAAAATATTTCTATTGGGATTGGGGGCAATACCTGCGGATGATCCATGTTAATATCATTTTCTGAGATCTTTTGAATCAAAGATATCATATTGCAGGTTCCTACTATTGCCACTTCCGCAAGATTGATTGGAGGTGGGAGGGCAAAAGTCACCATTAATATAGGGTCTTTTAGTAGGCCTACTCCGATATTTTGAAGCGAATGGGGGCTTCCATGGATCATCGGAATGCTTCCCGTAACTTGGGAACTATTGGGGAGAAATGTTTGTTGGTCGACGATTGCAATTCCTCCTTGAAAAGGAAATGCAATCTTCCTAAAGTATGTCGACACAACCACAACCATAGCATATATCCATGGTCTTCCCAGTAGGATGTTGTAATCGAGGTTTCCGTCAATTACTTCGCCGTCTATTTCTACTGTTTTCCCCCCTAGTTCAACTTGCAAGTTACTTAGAATACCATATGGGGTATATCTTCATCCGTCAAATGCTTTTAATGTCGTTAAAGACCATGACAAGGTTGGAGATCCTAAAGTTTTCCAGCAACTCATCGACATAATACATGTAGATGCCCCCTCATCAATAATTGTTCTATGAACAGTTTTGTTGAGGGCTTTCACCTGAATGAGGAAATCTAGTTGAGCTAGTAACTAAGGATCATATCCTTTGTGATTAAAGGACACAAGATTAGAATCCTTTGGGGCTATCCCACCTATAGCTGATAATAAAGCCTGATTTTGGGATGGGAAACTTTTTAGTACTTCAAGTGTCGACATAGCAGATGGCGATTGGGCCAGATCTTCCACTATGTTATAATGCTGTGCTGCTCTGGCATGAGGATTAAATGTCGACTTGTGTACTACTCCCTTTGGCGGTTTTATTGTTAGCTCTGGAATGATGGGCGGCACAACTTCTGTTGAAGTTGTTGTCGAACTACTAGGTTGATCTTTATCCTTGTTGTTCGACAGCTGTGGATTCCCGTAATCTTTATTCCTTGTCGATATCAAAGCATCATTTTGCTGTTTCGAAACCGACAACATCAGCACTTGGGACGGGGAAGCATTTTCACTAGCAACTAGATTTGTCCTTGGATTTGGAAACGGATCAGTCAATACCGCCGAGGTTTTTGAATTCTTGAAGAATTTTCTAAGCTCAACTTTATATGGACAATCTCTTGTCCAATGATCCTCATCACATATTAAGCATGGAATTTTTGGTTTCCTATCTCCAGGAGGGTTTGCAGAATAATTTTCAAGAGATGATTGCTCCTATTTCTTCTTCTTCCCTTTGTTTTTCTTCTTGCCTCCTGGTTGCTTGGTTTCTTTTCCTTTATCAGTTGAGATTGCATTTACTTCCGAGGTGAGAAGTTCCTCTCTTGAATTTTGACTGGAAATCTTACGGGCCTTTTTAGATGTAGCCTTTGTCGATTTTGTGTCTACCGTACCAATCACGCCATTGCCGGTATGAGAGTCATTGTTCGATTTAGGAGGAGGAGGGACGGAAAATTCCAGTCTGGGAGTGTCAGGGATTTTATCGTAGAGCGTGCCAGACTACGTATAAATCAAGTATAAATATTGCGCATGGGCAATAACTTGCTCTTCAGTGACGACTCCTCCTTTTGCCACATCTTCTGTAACGGAAGGTAATAATGACTTAATAAACCATTCATCTAAAAGCTGATCAGGAACATACATTTTTACCATTCTACGACGACGTCGCCACTCATGAATATGATCGGATATGTGAGTGGCCGTTGTTTGCTTGAAATTGGTAAGAAGTTCTGTTCCCGTTTCGTACCTTATCGGTAATTGAAAATGGGTTAAAAAGGTTGTGGCTAGGGCACTGAAGTTGTCAAATGAAGCTCTGGGTAACTCGATATACCATTTTGCTGTCAGACCAGTTAACGTCCTCTGAAAAAGGCGAAGCCTAATCGAATCATCATTTAGGGTGTTTGATGAACACCACATATGAAATGTCATCACATGATTTGACGGGTCTTCACCTGGATTTCCATTAAATTTAGGAATATCTGATGGAAGTCTATGCGGAATCGCTGGCCGCCAAGGGGCGTAAGCAATTGGATCGTTCGTTAGCTGATTTAGATCTGGTAACTCTAAAGTTGCCACGAAGGGTAACTGTTGATTCAGGTTTGGCGAAGCATACCCAGGATAGGACGGGATGGCCTGAGCGGTTGGTATTTGCATACTAGCATAATGCATTTGATGTTGGTAACTTTGGTAAGGTTGATGGGCATAACCATTGTAGAATGGTTGATTTTGACCATTTCGAATAAACGGTTGCCCATTATTTGCAAATATTTGTTGCTCAAATCCTTGGTATAGTTGTTGGAATTGCGGTTGTTGGTATTGCACCAGCCATGGTTGCGAAGCCATGTGTTGTTGTCCAATACTGACCATTTGACCAAGATGAGGGGTAATTGTACCCGTTTGGGCCTGTGTCACTCCACTAGTTGGCGATTGTGGTTGAGTCGTAGGGACAAGAGGCTGTTGCATCACAACCTGAGAAACCTGAGGTTGGCATACAACAGGAAACGCTTGTACTTGCAACACCATCATAATAGCCAGTGTAGTTGGTATATTTGACATAGGTAAACATTGTTGCATCGAATATACAACTCTTGGTTGTTGAGGCAGTATTGGCACCCAACCGCTAGATGTAATTCCAGCATAACCTGAATTTTGTTGTGAACTCTCGTATGGTTTTCCTCCCGAAGGAGACATTGAAAGGGTATATTTCCCCCCATACGGCGGTAATCCGGTACTCAAAGGAATTGTTTGTCCTTGAGGACTGGACTACCCAAATTGATGCCTTGAAGGATCAATTTGCTGAGACTCAACATAAGAGTTCCCGGATACTATTCCAGATGAACAAATAGGAACGGACCATACTGTCAAAATAGCCCCTGAGTGGGCCCCTTCTAACGATTGAGAGCTAGTTGGGACATATGGTCTGCCGGTGAACATTGTTGGAGTGACAACAGGAGGTTCTGCTGTTGCTGCATCGGATGACACAGTCCTAGATGTCGACAGTGGTTCAGACATTTCTAGTCTATCCAAAATATTGCCTAGCGATTCTACAGGAGCTTTCGATGACGGTAGACTAATTTCTGATGAAGAAGGATATAGAGTGATCTTGACTCCAAATCGCGATGGAGTACTAGATGGAGGATCCTCCACAATCTCTTCTATAGCAATCAGACCAGGTGGAAGAGGTAGACCGTCAGGTCCGTAAAATATTTCTGGTGCCAAAGAAGGTATAGAATCTACAGCGACAGATGTTTGGGGAATAACACCTTCCGAATCAGCTGTAGATGGAGTTGGTTCAGTAATACAAGTGTTTACCTTCACACTAGGATCAGTTCTACTGTCCTTTGGTGGCTGCTGAACTTCTTCTGTAAAGGCAGGGATACCAGAAATGTTTGGAGTAACCAGAGTCTCCGAAGGTGTCGGAACACTTGTTCTAACTTTACCAGGGGATTTGGAACCGGTTAAATGAGTTCGCTTTGTCCGTAACAGTTTCGATTCTGGAGACAAAGACGGTTAACTCGTAAGCCTTCGCAAACGACGGGGTTTCAATTGACTTTCTTCCACGATTGCAGATTACTCGATCAACTAAAATAAAGGGGAAATATGTTTCCGAATTAAATGAATTTTAGACGCTTTGACACAACTTGTTTTTTCAATTTTTAAGAGTCAAGAAAAAACAAAAGATGACCCTAGTCGCCTTCGATTTTTAATGAGCCTGAAGTGACAAGTGCTCAGATGGACCTTTTCCTTTAAGGAGTCTAAAAAGGAACGAAAGAGACTGCTCTAGAAATCTAGACAGAGGGATTACCAAACCAATCGCAAAACTGCAGAATACTTTTTACGGTACGACAGTCAATCTTCCCGAATGCTGTGTTCAGTGCATTGCGATCGATAGGGCGGTAGACACGACTTCCTATGGATAAAGGATAAAGCCTATTGTGGTCTCCCAATATATACTCGACGGTACGTGGGAGCACAAGTCCGTACTGGCACTTATCGTCTCAAAGTGGAGGAATCACCCAACCATCAATGAAAACAACAGTTACCAGGCTTTACGACGCCGGAATACATCTCTAGCCTAGACTTCTAAATGTTGTGCGTTAGGTTCCAAAGCATTTTTAGATTCATTAAATTTATTTTACAGTTGATCTTTCTTAAGAAATTTTCCTTTCAGGTTCACCGCGTGATGTAGATGTACAATTCCTAAAATGCAATCTAAGATGATAAACAATCATTTAATCTTCTTTTTGCAATGAAAATCCTAGCTACTAAGGAAAGAGAGATGATATTCTTTCAACATAGAGCAGAGAGCACACACTATATGCATTGTCCTAAATCAAACCAAAAAACAGTCTAAATTCAAATGCACATGCATGTATTTGTTTTCAACCTTCTTAATGTGTGAATGATAAAAAGAAAGCTAAGCGCAAATCTGAATTATTTTTCAAAGCGACATTACTAGCAAGTTTCTTTTCGAGACAAAATGAAGACAATGATGACACTTTGCGATTTGGAATTGAAACTTGCTTTCAACACTTGAAAAACTACTAATTCAAATCAAATACAAGAGTAACAGTGTAATCGAATATCAAGAACAATCAGATTCTCTTCTATGACTGAAAACGACACTTGTGACACTTTCAAATCAAGAAACGACAGTTCAATTACGCTACTTCTTTGTAAAAGAGAACTGAAAATGGTTCAAAATACATAAAAAGATTTACAGTTCTTTGCACAATGGAGGCGGAATAATGGCAAGGAAGGGGGTTTCAACAAAGGGATACTGACTACAGGCAGCAAAACTCTTGAATAGAGCTGAAAAGAGTTAACACAGAAACCAAAATCTGAGAGCAAAAGAGGCCTTGTCTGATCAGCGCACCTGTAACACAGGAAAAAAGAGATGCAACGCAACTACTACACTCAGGAAGTGCGATGCATCCAGAATCCAAAGAAGAGACAGTGCGATGGTCCAAGGATGAGACTTCAACTGGGTTCCGGGTCACAGTTTGCAGCTCAGTTCAGGGATTTAGGCTGAGCAAGTGGTAATCAGTAAATCAATCACAGGGGTAGATCTATAGAGGTTACTAGAGCCACCACAAAGGAAATTAGAGAGCTTGTAAATCAATTGTTCAGTTCATAAAAAAAACCCAGAGATAGACTGAAGCAGCATTGATCTACTTTGCACTTGCATAGAAAATGCAGTTCGAAGGCTAGCTGGCTTAACTTCAGGCTCCGTCTATAAGTTTATAAAGTAAACAAATGTAGATAAACAAACAATCTATTTGCTCCCCAGTGGAGTCGCCATTTTGTTATCGGGTAATCTAGTGTCTATGCAGAGCTGCTAGTCCCACTAAGGCTGGTAGCTACCTTAGAAACAAACAAACTAAAACTACTTTCGTTTTACTTTATGAGAAATAGATAAGAGGGGAATAAAGGAGACAAACCTATGTCTTGCACTTGGTTCCTTGCTTGATTCCTCTCCTTCTGATAGATCTTTGCCACTCGCTTCCTTGTCTACCCAGCTTCAAAGAGCACTTGTAGAATCAAAGCAGCATAACACTATCCAAGAACATAGATCTATTATCATAAACAATATAGGACCAGATATATATTGATCACACAAATGCATATATCATCAATCATACAAGAATATGGAGGAAAACTTGAATAGCTTTATTAATAATCAAGAGAAGCAAAGAGGATTACAACCAATTGTTCTGACCCAACATCATCCTCTTAGCAAGAAAGCCCTTCTTCACCTCATGAAAAACTTAGATCACCCAACACTATGATATTGCACCAATAAACCAGTAGCACTTCCTTACAAGATACAAAATTCCAGCCTCTGGATCTCTGGGATGAGGGATCCATATATAGATGTTTGAAAGGGGGGCGAGTCGGCTTTTGAGATTTGATTAGTGTCCTCTCTCTGATAGTTCTTGATTCCACTTGGAGATTGATGATCTCTTACTCATCCCTAGGCGAATGCAGAGAGGCAAGTGTCACAGGAGAAGTTTCTAGAAGATTCCATGATCCTCCACCTTGCAGATTGACCCTGCCATTTGTCCAATCTCACCCATCGCACCCCATAGAAGGGATTTTCAAGATGCATCACACCTCCCGTGTGTATTTAGGTGGGATGCAGTGCACTTTGACCATGGAGCAGGTGAGATGGTCCAGTTTTGACCAGTTCCGAGCAGTTTTTCATGGAGAACTTCTGGGAGAAGATATAATCAATTGACCTTGTTCTTTTAGAGGTTGGAACAACACTTTTAGGGACTTAAGAGCCCTTGGTTTATGGACATTTATGACTGGGGTTGCAGTGCCCAAAAATGTCTATAACACTACGTAGGCATGGAAATTATCCTAAAATTTCTATGACTGATGTATGCATGCACTAAATAATTATTGAATGAAAGAGTCTTTTGATTTTCAATTTGGAAATGTAAAATCTAAGCTAAACAAGTTGATCTTTTGCAGGGGAGGAAGGTATCAGAAAGTTGGTCCAAAATGGCATTGAGGGGTATGGAGGTCAAGTTGAAGGCCTACCCTAGGCTCTGATAATCATTTCTACCTAAAAAAGTCTAAAACAAGTTGCTATAGGGTTTCCTGTAGTTGTTATAGGATTTCTTATAGTTACTACAAGATGTCATGGTTTACTACATGAATCTTAGCCAAAAGTTCTAGGAAGGTAGGGAAGGTGAAAGTAAGTGATCGAAAGATGTATGATGGTAGAATAAGGTATCGGGAAGGTGCACACTAACCAAGGATCAACCCAACTCTTTAGGATGGTTGGATTTTCTCAAGGGGGTTGTCCATGGTCGCTACAAAACAGAAATCTGAATTGGTGGTTGGTAGGGCTGGGCGAGAGGCGGAGAAGACTTAGATGAGGCTAGTGGAATGAGTTCCTCCCTGTAGATTAGAAACTCCTGCAACAACACATATTCTTTTATTCATTCATGCACAAATTTATGTAAATGTTGAAAATATTAGTTGAATTTGAGAAACTGATATATTGATGGCTAATGGATTAAATCTATGGAATGGAATGCTTTCTAATCTACAAAAAAATCAAGAAACCAAACTGACAATTGCAGGTGCTTCTAAGAAATCATAAACAATGATATACTCATCAAGAAATCCTAAGCTATGTAATAACCAAAAGATAATTTTGTTTTTGTGACTGTGAGAGTGGGGCCCTCAAACCATGATTGCATGAGGAAGATTACGATGAGGCCACTGTCAAAAGATTTTATGAATTATTTTCTTTCACTACTATAACACTGATCTACTTCTCCAACTAATGGAAGAAAAACTAACCAATCATTCAAAGACTTGTAAATTAAACAAAGAAAATTTAACATCAACAACTAATCTATGATTCTAATATAAGAATACATGTACAAAAAGATGAAACTATGTAGCTAGGGTTGGGCCCTAACCCAATAGATTTATCCCTCTGAGTTAACTTAGTGTTGGATCAAAGAAACCCTTTTCATTATAGAATAATAATCACAATATCTTAGCTAGAAATTGCTACTTGGCTAAAATAAAAATTAGAATCCTAATGACGTCCTAGGCCTTCTTATTTATACAACTGAAGCTACCAACATCTTCCTTAAATTAGGTAGGCTTAGCTCCCAAACTCGAGATTGACTTGTCTTCAACTTTCACTGGCTTGGTTGTCAATGAACTCGGTGGGCTTGGTTGCTTGTAACTCCGAGCTGATGAGGTATGGTGGACGAATCTTTGAGTGATTAAGGAGTTAAGGAGGGAGACCCGATCTCCTAAAATATCTCTTGCTTGTCCACTTTAAGTTCCTGCACTTAAATTAGCCCAAAACTACTCCACATCCTGCATGTAATGCACATTAGGGCACATAACATAACATCTCACCTTTACCCTTCTCACTAAGAAAAATATAATAAAATATGTAAAGAAATGTAAGAAAAGTTTATTTTAGTAAGCTAGAGAGTGGCATTAATGCCCATATAATTTACCTATTGATGAGCGTCATCCCCTGGACTGTAGTAAAAAAAATCCTAAGGTATTGGTACTACAAAATGTGTTGTGACAATCTGATCTGGACTATGGCAGCCAAAACCAGCTCTCCACAAAGAGTCTAATATGCAATGTGAAAACCCCAACAGTTGAATCTTATATGTATGACAATGACATAACCCCAATTGTTGGGTCTAATCTAGACTGCGGTAGTCGAACCCAAAAACTGGATCTCATATGGAAGAAAAGGTAGGGCGATCTTCAGACAGCTTTGAGAACTATGGTCTCAAAGAAGTGTTAGGTGCTACAGATCACAATATACACAAATAATAATACTCGGCCCAATATTTCAGGGAGCCAACTAAGGATGATTGACCATACCCTTAGCCGTACTACCTGAGTACCTTATTATTCATACGAGTAATCTCCCCAAGTGTTGTTCTTAGTGTACTATAGAAGCAATGCGAGCGATGAATTATCTAAGGTTAGGTTTCAAGTCATGCTAGGGGGGACTTCGATATACCCAAGGGTACGTGGAAGTGCATTTTGTGTGTAGTTTTGTCTAATTCCCTACTACTTGAAGGGTTACCCACATGTGTTAAAAAAGATCCCAATAAGTGTGACCACTTCTTGTAGTTCCCACGTACATGCCTCCCAATATATATATATTTTATGGGCTCAATAGAAAATCCCATGGTTTAAAGATTCCAAAACATATCTCTAGCCATAAAAAAAAATCTGTGAAAATTAGAGGTACAACTAGCCCTGGAAAGTTCTATGATACCACTTGTTATGCACTTAACCTGTGATGATCCAGGTGGCTCGAGAAACGTTAAGAAATCAAAAAGGTATTAGGAAAAGGCTCAAACATTAATTTCCTTGGATTGAAATGAAACCCAATTTAGATCAAAGAGCTCATCACAAGCTTTCCAATGGTGCAAACAACACCTCAATCTGATATCATATGTGAAAGTTATGGGCAGTCAATGTTTTGGTCAACTTGGCCCATTGACTAAAGTTAACAGAGCGCCAACTAAATTTGGAGCCCGACTAAATTTGAAAGAGCCAATAAATTTGGCGAAATTTAATGAGGTGACAAATTGGAACTTTACAATGACAGTTTCTGACGGTTGGAAATGGAAAAATTGTCACCTACTTAAAATGACTGATGATCCCAAAATAAAAATCTACCGACGAATTTTAACCAAATTGTTACTTAAATAATATATATATATATACACATATATACATATATACATATATATCTATATCTATATCTATATCTATATCTATATATATATATATATATATATATATATATATATATATATATATATATATATATATATATATATATATATATATATATATATAGATGTAGATATATATCTATCTATCTATCTATCTATCTATATATAGATATATATATATCAAGGGGTGGCATGGATTGGTTAGACACACACACACACACACACATATATACATATATGAGGGGGTTGGGGCCTGCCGCTTTGACCCAACACCTTACCTACCATATTATGTTGGCATCACATTTAAAATGGGGTTGGTGGGGTTTGAAACGGCTTGACCACCTAGGTCAACCCACCCCATGGGTGGCCCTTCATTCCACTCTTTAAAATAAACATCAACCAAAATGGGGACGATAGGTTTTCAACCCAACCTGCCCCTTAACCAATCGCTTTTCTAACCATCCACCTTTGAAATTATTGCCCAAATTTTTATATAAGAACTAAATCTTGTCATTCGACCAACATAGGATATAGGAGCATGCACAAAACCCAGAGTGAAAGTGGAACCTTGAGCATACATGAAAACTGAGGAATGGAACCCTGACATAGGGAATATCCGAGGAATTTTAATGATTCCCTTGGAGCTAAATTTTCACAGTGTCAAAAATATACCAAGTTTATACTCAAATGAATCAGAATATCACCAAGAGTCTAATGTTGTAGATAAATTTTTTAATTGAGCAGCGGTTTTTCTAGACACGAATGTTCAACAATGGAACCATGAAGGTGTAACCTTGATGCATGAATCTAAAATATTCCCTAGAGGCCTGAAATTGATAGTTTTAGAACAAGGTCGACTTTATACTCATTTTTCTCAGTTTTTCTCCAGGAACGCGATGGTGTGATTAGATTATTCACATGAGCAACCGAATTCCATTCAACCCACGAGAACGCATATTTAGGGAAACTTTGTGATTCCCGGGGGTCTATATTTTGACCGAAGCAAAAAGGGGTCGAGTTTACAATCATTTGACTCGATGTTTCGCTAGGAATTCAATGATGCAGTCCATTTCTTTAGCAGAGGTGTGTATTTTCAGGACATCCATGAAAGTGGAGGTGTAAGGTGTATTTTGTACATGGATGTAATTTTTTTTTACTGAATATTAATGAAAGTGGCCTCCGCACATTCAGGAGGGCCTAGATACATAACCCACACTGGGTGAAATCCATTATCAACATGTTTGTGTCTTTCCTTCTCATGGTTGCCATTTATTTCCACTTCTTTTATGTGTATACATATTATGATTACATTCCCTTTTCAATGCAATTTTGCATGCAAATTTTAAGTGAAAAGATGTGGATCAAGTTTGGTATCAAAGCAGGTCTTTTATTGATGTGAATTGCAAGTGTATGATAAACTGGGAAAATCGCCAAAGAGGTGAAGGAAAACTTAACTCCTTTGATCCAGAAGGAGGGCATGCAACACAAATAAGGAAAATGGCAGATGAAGATGCTCAGTTGGAGGAAGAGTGAAATTATTGCAAGTCCTTCTATGCCATGGAAGAAAAAGTGGACAAAATATGTGTTGAGTATGAGAAGACAATGGAAAAACCAAAGAAGAAAGAAGGACTAAATGATCACGCCTCGGTGAATCATGAAGGAGGAGGAGAAGAGCCTCCTAAACCTCTCTCTCCATCTTCTAGCAAAATTTATTCTTCTTCCTCTTCTTGTCATTCTAGAGGTGGAAAAGCTCATAAAAATCCCTTTTTCAAGTTGGATGCCAAGTTTGATTTGCTTGTGTTTATTGGAGAATCCAATGTAGAAAATCTAGTTAACTCGATCAGACATGCTGAAGTATATTGCCGCATACAATGAATCAAAGAGGATGAAACCAAGATCTAGTTAGAATCCTTTCGATTGAGTGGCACTGCTCTCATTTGGTGGGAAGGCAAGCTATATGAAGGTGGTAAGAGTAGTCGTAAAATTCTTACATCTTGATCTGATTTTGGTTTTTCTTGAAGAGGGTAGTTTTATCCATTAGGTTATAGACATAAGTCTATGATGGAATGGAAACATTTGAAACAAATTAAAGGTCAAAATGTTCAAAATTTTACAGAGTTTAGGAAACGAGAATTAGCATTGAATTTTCCACTATACTGTCTTGAGACATTGATGAAATATATTGGCTCTTTGCATAGTGATTTGTGTCTTTCATTGTTATTATTTGAACCTAAAACTCTTGATGAAGAAAGTGTGAAGGATCTACATATTAAAATCAGGGGGAATCATGGGAAAGGTCACTACCCAAAGAGGATAGAAATATCTAAGAGAAAGGAAGCATAGCCCTCTTGTACCCATTGTGAGAAAGAAGGGAATGAAGAGGAAAATTATTGGAAACTGCATCCAGAATTGAGGCCAAAGAGGAGTAGCAGGATGGAGAAGTAGAAGATGGTTGCAACTATGGAACAAGACCAAGAATCTGAATTAGAGGATGAAGAGAAGATCACAATTGTAGGATTTGCAAGTGTTGGACCAATTAACCTAGGATCAGACTCAGGTGATGAAATGAAGATTGCAACTCTTGGGACTGCAGAAGATGGACCTACCGAGTAGGGTTCCAATTCAGGTGATGAGGCAACGATTTCAACAGATCTTGTGCCGAAAATGAGGAGGTCACCAAATATAACATGGCTCCAAGAACTCAAAGAGATCAACAAAATAATTCAAGCAGATAATGTTGAACAAAGGAAACTCCTAAAAGAAGCAAAGGAGAAAAAAAGGTTGCATTATTAGTTACAAGACAAAGAAGAGGCCTTAGAAAGTTGAAGCGTAACAAGCCCGAGGTAAAAAGTGATTCTTCAATTTCATGATATTTTTATTATGATGATTTCGTTGTTTTTGAGAAACATACTACATGAATTCGATCAAAATTGTTGAAGAATATGAGGTATCAAGGAAAGGGCCTTGACATCAATGGCCAAGGCATTGTGAATCCCATAAAAGTGGAGGGATTTTCTCCTTATGAAGGACTTGGGTATGTCAAACAATAGGTTGGAGAATTCTCCAAGACAACCAGTAACCAACCAACGACGAATGATGGGAGAACCTCATAACATTTCAGTGTTAGTGAGGATTCCGCGGGAAGTTCTCCTCATTAGAGGCACACTAGGAATAAGCATTCCAAGCCAATCCTTAAAATTTTGAGGAAGAAGAATAATTACAGTCACTACAACAAGGATGAACATCAAAGAGCCACATATTAGATACTCCATGACAAAAAGGCACCTAGGAAGGAACCAACTGGTGAATATGTTCAACAAGAAAATCAACCACAGGGAGATGTCCCATTCACTTTGTTGAGTGAGAGATGGTTTTATTAGATATAATAGCTTATCATGGCCACATTTTGTAAATCACATGTTGTAAAATGATTATAAAAGTGATGAACAATTTTCCATTGCTTATGAATACAACATGATGATGTTTTTTTGGCCTTTTGTTGATAGCTTGGGTATTGATTTCTGTTGTGATTTTGATGTATACTTGACCAAATAGTGTTATAAATGCTTGGCAAGTATGGGGCTATTTGGGTCATGATTGAATTTGTATTAAGAACATTTATTTTGCAATAATGTACTATAGGTTTGCATAGAATGTAGGTGTTGGTTCATCACTTATGGCTCCGAAGAACAAAGGTGAAGGAGAAGGAAATGTGTCTTGTTAAGGCACTTGTTGTGCAGACAAGGGATTGCAATAGATTGGAGATCATGTTCATGATTTTGGAGGACCAAAATCCCCTCAGTGGGGAGGAATGATCAAGGTGGCTCTAGAAATGCTTAGAAATTAAAGAGGGCTTAGGAAAGGCTCAAAAATTAAATTCCTTATAATACCATGAAACTAGAGTCAGATCGAAGAGCTCGTCACAAAATTTCGAATATCAGAAATCACATCCCAATCCGACATCATATGTTAATGTTATGGTTAGTCAAATTTTTGGTCAACCTTGCCCATTGGCTAAAGTTAGCAGAGTGGCAACTAAATTTGGAGCCCCACTAAATATGATGGTGTCGCTAAATTTGGTGGAAATTAATGAGGTGAAAAATTGGTACTTTACGGTGACAGTTTATGAAGGTCGAAAATGGTGAAATCCTCGCCTACTTAAAATGATTGGTGACCCAAAAAAATCACTAATGGATTTTAACGAAATTATTATTAAAATAATATATATATAATATATATATATATATATATATATATATATATATATATATATATATCTATATATATATCTATATATATATATATATATCTATATATATATATATATATATATATATATATAGATATATATATGTAATGGGGGGGGTTCGGGGCCCACGACTTTGACCCTGGACCCTGCCCACCATATTACGTTGGTGCCACATTTAAAATGGGGTCAGTGGGGTTCGAACCCACCTGGCCATACTAGGGAAAATATTAAGGATGGAAAATTATCTTGAAGTTTAAAAACATTGGCGAATCTCACTAGTCCCTAATATCAAAACTATAAAATGTTTATTGATGTAGTTCTAAAATTATTCAATTTTATAAAGATTTTATATATACTCTCTATATAGTGTTGGCGATTTTTAAGGTAAAATAATTTTATATTGTAAAATTTGGGCAAATCATTTTTATAAAAAATGGAAATTGGCGAATCTTTTTTTAGAAATATCAGGGAAAATTTGCCCACCTATGAATACTAGCGCCTAAAATTTTCCTGCGCATAGTCCATCCTGCCCAACCTGTGGCCCCTGATTCCACTCTTTAAAAAAATCAACCAAAATGGGGGCAGTGAGTTCTTAACCTAGCCACCGCCTAACAAATTACTTTATTAACCATCCACCAACCATCATGCTAGACTAGCACCTTTAAAATTTTTATCTATTAAAGGAAACCTTGGTTGAAGGAAAACCTCTAATGTAACCCCAAACCGCTTTGAGTTTAAAAAGCTGGCCCTTTCAACCTGGAGAGGGATCTCTCCTTAAACTCAGCTACCCAAGGTCATAGTGGTAGAGGGTTTTCAATATATCCTATGGCCAGATTTATTTAAGAAAAAATGGGGTTGGTTGGACTGTAGGAAAATATAACCATTGGGGATAGAGTATGACCCAATTAGGCTTATATAGTCATTGGTTCAGTGACAAAAAATTACTTTCCTTTGACAAGTTTCAAGAAATTTGGAGGATGATGGAGGAAAAGCAGTGTGATATATATGTAGAAAAAATAAGTATGTAAATATCTGAATCATAAGAAAATGGAGCAAAACAAATATGAATTCCAATTTCAACACTTAGCATTCAAACATGAGGAAAATATAACACGAAGAAAGAGAAAGGGAACTGTAACATGGGAATTTATGCAAAATTTCTCACATAAAATTCTTTCTTTAATTTTGATCACATAACAAATACAAGAGGCTATCTTTCAAAAGTTCCAACCCTTTCTTCTTCTTTAGAAATTGTTTATATAGAAGATACAATAGCTAAAAGATTTCTAGCTAAACTTAGTTACAGTAATCTAAAAATAACAATGTATATCTTTAGGTACATGCATGTAAAATATCCTTCAAAACATATTTGTTTTTCCAAAAAAGAACATGATGTAAATCGTGCTAAAAATGAGGACGTAAAAATTCATCTTGGTTATGCCTCCTCCGTTGGGAATCCATCCTTGTCATTCCTCCAAAAATAGTTTGTTGTTGTGTAGCTCCTGCTTCCTCGAGCACCCTTCCTTCTATTCATTGATAATCCCGTTGTCAATCTGTAGATACCAAAATTGATAATTCATTGGCAATCCTTCTGTCAATATTTATCTGCTAGAAATGATAATCACACTCACGGGATGACTGTCATTGCTTTCCTCCAAACTGTCCACCAAAGACGCTATGACAATGAAATTGTTAGCGTTGTTCTTCACTTTCCTGTTCTAAAACATTGACAAGGGCTTTGTCAGCCAAAAACCAAAATTTATCTTTGATAGCATGGTTTCCAAAAACTCAAAAAACCAAAAACATCTTCAGCTAAGAGTATTGGTTGCTTTCCACAAAAGATCAACATTAGCCATCCTACATCTTTTTCTTTGTCTAGTTTCCATGGGAACCCTTTTTCTTGGTTGCCTTAGTTTTCTTTGATTTTCTGGAACCTATGGCTTTCTCCCTATCTATGATTAAGTCTTTTAATGGGATATCATCCACATCTATGACTTCTTTAACAAGCTTTGGGCTCTGCTTTAGTTTGATGTTGAATCTAAGCTTGTTCCAGGGTCTAGTATGAGGCTTTTCCCCCCTTTGAACATCTCAAACACGGTAGGCTCTTTCTCTTTTCAAATTCCTTCATCATGGGGCTCAACCATCTCTCCTTTGGTTTTATCTATAAATTGGCTTCCTGTAGGTAAGATTTTAGCAGGAAGGTCTTCAGCAGGGGAGCTTTCAATATGAGGATTTTGTGTAGGACGAGGGGTTTTTTGTGCCTTCTAGTATAAACCTTAGGCATTTCAATATTAGGGGAAGAGGTTTTCTCTATCCTTTTTTGACTTCTAGTTTGCACAGTAGAAGCTCCTTGAGAGGACATTCCGGTCTCAGGGTTTTTTACTTGTTTGGCCTCATTCTTAATACCCTTTTTCCTACCCCTTTTAGACTTACGAGGTTGGGGCTGAAACCCTCCCCAAAAAATAAAATGACTTTGTGTTCTCCCATCTTTTGCTAACTTTTTTTCAGTTAATAACTTTATCAACACTTTATGATAGATAAAATGTCTAGATGGGTCTGTCCTAGCTCGAACTCAAGCAACCATATGTTTCAAACTCTATAACAAAAAGTAATAGACATTGATTCTTATCTGACCTGCCAGATGAGCAAGAAAATAGAAATGGTAGAGGTTTACCCTATTGTAGTGCCCCTCACAGGTGAAATAGGACTAAACAATTTGAAGCGACACATGTCATTTGTCCTTTAGCTATGCCCTCTGCACTCCTGCCCTATAGTCCTTCTCTTTGAATTCATCCTTTAGAAAGATAGGAACATCAATTCTAGATAGAATATGACTCCTCAAGACCTTCTCTCCATTAGTGGGAAAAGTTTTTACCTCATATATTAACTCCTTTTTCACTTTGAAAGAAATTCCTCCATCCTCCACTTGATGTTCGTCGAAACCCTAGGCAAAATCTCATGATACCTCATCATGAAAATCAGTAAATTGCCTAAAAAATTCCTCCCATTTAACCTATCAAAACTATTGCTGAATCTCTAGGTATATATCAAGAAGATCATGATCCTTTGGCTCATCTCTATTTAAATTTCCTCCTTCCCCATGGCCTTTTGTGGTCTACTGAAAATGCAGAGCATAGTATCGAGATTCGATCCTTGATCTTCATTGGGTAACTCAACTGAAAGAGCATTATTAGCGATAAAATATTATGATAATTACAATGAAATAGATAACTTACTATATGGGAAAAACTAGTTAATCATAGTGTTTTGGCCGGTGTACTATCATAATTGATTGAAAGTAAAAACAAAGATTTAATCCTTCTATCATTACAATTTACCCACTTAGCTCTCCGACAGTGGAAAATATCCATTCTACACGTGTTTTCCTCCTTTCAGATTTAACAGAGCGTGATCGTATCATAATCACCTTTTTTATGATGTGGAACATTTCAATGCATTTTAAAATGAGAATTCAAATTTGAATGTTTTGGTGCTAATACCATGGTTACTTGCAAATTTCATTGGTGTGCAGTTTAAAAAACCCGATAACGTTGACACTCCTATTGTCAGCGTATTTCTTTAAAAAAAATTGAAATCAAAATGGAATTGATAGTCCCATTCTCACATGATTTCATGTTTATTACAAATATTTTGTTGATACTGCAATTGACAGCATTAAAAAATTTCAAACTTAAACAAATGTGATAAGAAAAACTATCGACCAATTTTTTTATATAAGAACCAAATCTTTTCATTTGGCCAAAGAAGGAGAGAGGAGCACACACAGAACCTAGAGCCATAGTGGAACCCTGAGAGGAAATGAAAACCAAGGAGGAGAACCCTGACACATGTAATATGCAAGGAATCTAAAGATTCCCTTGGAGCTAAATTTTCACAATGTGATAAATATGCCAAGTTTATACTGAAATGAATTAGAACTTCACCAAGAGTATGTTGGTGTAGATGGTTTTATGATCTGAGCAGTGGTTTTTCGAGAGACATATGTTGACAGTGGAACCATGAAGGTGGAACCTTGACACATGAATCTGCATGGAATCTGAAAGATTCCCTAGAGGCTCGAAATTGACAGTTTCAGCACTAGGCTGATTTTATACTCATTTTTCTTAGTTTTTCACCAAGAATACGATGGTGTGATTAGATTCTTCACTTGAGTAGTCAAACTCCCATCAAGCCCTAGTTGGAATCTTTATGGAATCTTTGAGATTCCCAAAGGTCCAGATTTTGACCAAAGCATAAAGGGTCGAGTTTACAATCATATGACTTGATTTTTGGCTAGGAATTTAATGGTGTAGTCTATTTCTTCAGTAAGGTTCTGCATTTTTAGTCCATCCCTAGAAGTCGATGTATAAGGTGTCTTTTTTACATTAATGTTATTTGATTTGGTTGAAGATTAATGAAATAAGCCTCCCCACATTAAGCAGGGCTTGGAAACATAACCCACACTGGGTGAACTCCATTATCAAATTGTTTATGTATTTTCTTCTCATGGTTGTTTCTTTTATTCTTTTATGTGTATGCATCTTATGTTTACATTCCCTTTTAAATGAAATTATGTATGCATCTTTGAAGTTAAAAGATCTGGATTAGGCGAGAAAATAAGAATACCAGAAATAAGTAACAATATAGCACGAAACAGAGAAATACCACATTAAATGAGACTAACTGGAAAGATATTTTATTATTCAGAATTACAATACAATGTTCACATGCCTCTTCAAGGGGGAAACCTCTAAAATAGAAGAGATCAATTACAATAAGGCTCAATACTTCTTCTCTTTCTATCTAAGACTCTTTATAGATTTATGACATCCAAAACCCTAATTACTAGTGGTCCCTTGCATAACATAGTTTAACCGCTTTATTTATTAACTATGGCCTATTTATAACTAATTGGGTGTCCCTTTACCATAATACAGGCCAACCACTTACAATTATTATTAATGTGGATAATCGCTTACAAGATTTATTGACTCAACTGACTAACTATGATTCTGACGAGGCTTATTACACGAATAAGGGAGTTAGGGTTGGACCCTAACATCCATTCCAAATAACAAGTTTTGATCTTTTATCATGATTGCAAAGGAAGATAATACAAAAGAAGATGCATTAAAAAGAAGCTTTATAGGTTTGTTTAATTATGGTTCTCATAAAAAAGGTGAGATTTCAAGTTGGTTATAAGTAGTGTCTATGACATATCTTTCTGCTGATAGGTAAGACCTTCAATTTGTTGTGCAAGTTATTCAAGCGCTTATATTTCCTATTGCACATTATTTTATATATGTTTTAATTACTTCTATCTTTGTGTATGCAGGTCAGGAGAAATTCTGGTGGCTACATTGGAAATTTCATTATACTTGACCCTGACCTTCTAGTTGGCTAGATTAAGAGTAGATTTAGCTACATGCTAGTCTCCCATTGCACACTCATCCTGCACTCACCCTCTGTAGTTTCTCTTGGGTTTTCTTACTTTTGTCTCGCATCATGTTTTCGGTTTAACCTCCATTTTATTTATCCTTTTGATTTTGTTTCCTCTTTGGTTTTTTGTTTAATAAGACATTGCATGAAGGATGTCCCTGTGGCTCGAAAGAGAATGTGGAAAAATAGAGAAGGGCCTTGTGACAATACAACATTTGGCTAACCTTTAGTCCTTCTTTTTCATCTTCGTTCATAACTTTTGGTCGATGGTTTTTTGATGGAAAATACAATCCTTACACAAGGAGAGATTTGTATGAAACCATGACACTCATATTTATTCTAGGAGCCTTGTTTATATGCTAAGTTCTTTATGTTTTGTTGTTTCCACACTGATCCAATCAAGTAGAGAAGGACAAGGGGAAATATTAATGAGAAAACTCAAATCAGAGGTTTTATAGATGCTTCTATGAAGGGACAACCTCTCCTGATCTCAATAGTTTGGGATCCCTCTTCCACCCCATGCAATTAATAAGTGCCAAGGCACAGTCCTATTAAAATAAATAAATAAAGGGTGAAAGAGAGAAAGGCTTCCTGCGCAGGGAGGTCATTCAAGTAACTTCGTCGGGGTACTTCCCAGGATCACTAACAACAAAGAACTACTTGTGTTCCTGCAATGACTCCACCAGGTACTGTATAACCCTATTGGCAGCAGAGAAACACCGAAGATGAAAACTCATACTTTGAATATCTTAAGCTCATGAATTATAATACCCTACTTCTTAATCAAAACATTCTGATATGGCTAGCCTTGTTATTTTGTTGAACCGACAAAGAGATGAAGGATACTGTGTTTATAAATGGGGTAAGTGAAGAAGCCCAAGTAATAAGCATGAAGAATCAATACTTTCTGACAAACTAGAGCATGCATGAAAGATTAAACCAAGGCAGAGAAGCTAGAATTCAACTAGTGTGTCACCAAGCATTATCGCTACTACAACACCCTCCAAAAGTTTGGCCGACATCGAAATTATGGAGCCGAATTTGACCCTGCATGTTTTAATTGCAAGTATTAAGAGTTATTATATGTGATTTCTCTAAGTGTTTCAGTCTCGTTTGGAAGAAAACCAAAGTGTTGTCTTTTAGCATGGCAAGAATTGCATATCACATAAACTTAGTTATGGTTCATTTCAAGGAGTAGCGTAGGTGTTAATAAGTCCTATTTATCATCTAGACATGTATTATACTCGTTCCCAAAGTTTCGAGCACTATTGCACAAGTATTTTCATTATCGTTGCAAAGTGTACCTTTAGTGTTGCACTTGGGGGAAGTTGTTGCATTGTCATTGCATTAAGGAGATTATCTTTTTCATGTGCTTTAAGTGATTAATTTTGCGTCATCAATTGTTCTAAGTACGTGATCATGCTCATTTTTTGGCATTGTTCACTTTGCTGTTACTAATGCCACACTTAGCAAAATCCAGAAAAGTGCCTTCCTAAGTAGCTTGATCTCACTCATCCTTCCTAAACTGCACATTGTATAGTATCAACCCTCAAGGTTAGAACTTGCCACTTGGAACTGCACAATGTGCAGATCTTGCCTCCAAAAACTATGCACTATACAATATCAGTTCTAAGATATGACCCTTGAGCTCCATAACTGCACAGTCTTGCTTTCTAGCTACCCTCTTTGTGCATTGTGCAATCTCAAGAAGCAAGCCTTAGCCTTGACCTCTTGAACTACACAACTGCGTAGGCCCTAGGCCTCTATCCCTCCTAAACTATGGAGTGAGAAACCTCAAGCCTAAAGCCTCTAGCCTAACACCTTGAGCTGCTCAACTACATAATTTTTTTGCCTTGACCTTCTTAAACTATGCATTATGTAATCTCAAGGCTTAGTCCTAGCCCCTGACCTGCTGAGCTCCATAAATGTGCAATCCCTATGTCAGTCTCCCTGCTTATCATATGGTTCCAACTTAGTTAATGGTTTTCATGAAGCATGTTAGACTAGGGGTTTATTAGATTGATGTCATCTTGTCATGAGTGGATATTAGTGCTAGGTATTATATCATGTTATGATAGGATGATGATGAAGGATACGAAGAAGGAGACCCTACTAGAAGAAACCTTTGTAGCTACAAAGACAAGTTGATCAATCAAGAAAGACAAACGTACACCAAATTTTGACAAAAAATGGAGATCAAGATCACATTAAATACTCCATACCTTCAATCTTTATGGAGGAGGAACAAGAAGAACATGTTCCATATTTCAAGAAGACAGAAATATGGCAGCAACAAGAGTGGCTTGACATTGTCATATCATCATGCAATCCATGTCATCAATGTCATGTCATGTCTTGTTAAGGTGTCATGTCAAGATGTATATGAGATCATTTTCCATGTCATTTGTGGATTATGTTTTTTCAATATTAGAGAAATGTAATGTAAGTGGAAGTCCAAGAGTAATTTTTAGAATGGGAAAAGTCATGAAGGAGTCAAAAGGTCATAGAGAAGTCAAACAATCATGAGGGTAGTCCAAGAGTCACAACGGAGGTGAATGGTCACCCCATTTGTTATATATACACCCTCATAGCTCATGAAAAGGAATTTTCACCTTGTCTCCTCCTACCAAGAATTAGAGAGGAATATAGTTCTTTTGGAGGAGAAAGTGGTTGCTCTAATGCTCCACTATTGGAGCTAGTGGTGTTCACCATGTTAGGGTCCTATAATTTATAGGATCAAATGATAATTGAATTATTTCTTTCAATATTTCAAATTGTAAATAATATTGCATACTGCAAGTGATTTAAAAAAAATAAATAGATATATAAATGAAAATAAAAAATGAAAAGAGGGTATAAATAGAAAAAATAAAAAAGAAAAATAAATGATAAAAGGACCCCACACAAAATGAAAAATGTGAAAGTGATATCAGTTGAAGTGACATTGATATTCCAATAGTTTTGTAGAGAATAAATTCATGAAATTGTGTGCATCTTGCCTAAAATGCCACAATACTTCTTTTTTGTTTGAAACATACATTTTAATCATGTTCAAACAAATTTCAATTTATGTCAATTAGATTAGAGTGAATAACTTAGCCAAATAGTGTAATCTTGGCTGAGATTAGATAGGTAGAATAGGTGAATAAATTAATCCAACAGTTTAATCTGGATTAATGTAGTTGTTAGATTACTTTATTTGTTTGAATAAATATTTTTAGTCCTTTAAAGTGGCAAAATAAAATAGGGTTTGCACGTCTAAATGCACCCTAATTGGCTTAAGTTACATTAGTTTAGGAAAACTTGATTTATTATGTAAATGGTTAAATATGGTCATTTTTCCAAAGTTGAACCTTATTGTAAAAAAATATATCTGCCCGAGATATGATGTGGGACCATTGGTGCTAAACACCACACATTTCTCGACACTTGATCGCGATTCTTTTTTCATCCCATGAATCTAAGGCCTTTTTAGACGCCTGCACTATGTTTCTCTTTAACGATGGGGGGGGGGGTCTGAAAAGGTAGTTTCCCCGCCACTATGTGTCCTTCCCTCATGATTTCAGAACCCCCCCCCCACCCCCCCACAATTCCATAAACTGCTCTAACACCCTTCTACTCCCACCATAACCCACAATCCCACTTCATTTCACCCTCCTTTCCCCTACTACCACGTATCCCTTCTTCCTATCACTTCCCTCCAATGGCCTCGTGCCTCCCTCCACCTATCGCTTGGTGCCACGACGAGGATCGTTACCCTTTTCTGTTGTGGCTCCCTCTCGTTACCTACATCTCGTTGCTGAGTAAATGCAGCTCTCGAACAGTCATTTGGCCAATGGTCTCACTCCATGTGTAAAATTATGAAGCTTCTCTTTGTCATGTGATCACATCGTTTTCTCACTTTCCTACTGTTACACTGCTCTCGAGCCCTCTGTTCTCTTGCCTATCAATGATTATTTATAGAGGAATTTCCTCCTAGATTTTCCCACAAAATTAACAATAATCCTCTGCATTCTTGTCCTGGTACCATGATGGATCCCAAAGCCAAGAATGATGCCATTATGGTTAACCTGATGCTCCCTCCCCTTGTGGATTTAGACCACATCCCCCTAGCTGACAGAGATTACAAAGTTGAAGAGACAGTGTGAATTCGACCTTTTCGAATTACGTTGATGGTTGTGTGACACTTAGCTTGACCAGTCTGATGAGATTAATCTCTGTAAACATAGACTACCTCCCTTCGTGTTCACCCAGTCCTACTATTTCCTTGAACTACTACTCAAATTTCATGCCTCTTATGTCTCAAGTAAGAGGGCTATCATCTCCCCTAATGGTGAAATCCTCTTCACCATTACCTCTGAAAGTATAAACCAAATGTTGGAGGTCCCCTACAGTGACTCTCTGACTCCCTTTTCCCTTGAGGTTCTTAAATAAATCTATCAGAAACTCACCTTTCCCAATAGAGCCAAGATTTTTGAGGTCTTCCTTCTAGAAGATTCTCAATTCCCCAAGAAAAATCCCCCTTATCCCTCTTCTATTTTCCCTCAAAGAACTAGATAGATTATCTCTGTCTTTTCATGCCTACTGGGTTACTTTTAAGATGAATAGGTAGATGAACCTATTTTAGTATTTGAAAAATAACAAATTTTATGAATATTTTATGAATTTTATAACCAAAGATATGACATTTGAAGTTTTTTTTCCAAAAAAAAATGATTCCTAAACTTTTAAGTAAAAATAACAAAAAAAAATTGTTGAAAAAAATAAAACATACAATTAAAAAAATTAAATAAGAAACTTAAAACAATAGAAAATAAAAAACAAAATTAAATTAAAAAAAATAACATTGGAAGCAAAAAAATAATAAATAATAAATACATTAAAAACAATATTTAGATATTTAAAAAGAACATTAAAAAATAAATTGAAAACATTCATTTAAAAAAACACAACATTGAAAACAATTAAAAAAACATTAAAAATATTTTAAAAACAAATAATTAAAAAAATAAGTATGTAAAATATAAAATATAAAATATAAAAAATGAAAAAATGAAGCCTTCAGCATTGCACCAATTCCTCCCCGTGCCCCTTCCCCCCCTGCACAGGGATGCGGCCCCATGAGCCCTCGACAGAGGCAGTCTGATTCCTCGAGTCGGGCTTCGTCTGCCCAAGGTCCATGGGGCCGCGACCTTGGGATGGGGGGAGGAGTTAGATCCGCCAATCCTCCCCCCCCCCCCCCCCCCCCCCCCCCCCCCTTCCCGAGTACCAAGGGGCCTCAATTATTTATTTATTTTTATTTTTATTACTTTTAAATGTTTTTTTTTGAATTTCTTTTTTTTTTCATTTGTTTTAATTTTTTAATTTATTTTTTTAATGGTTGTTAATGTGTTTAATTTGTTTTGTCACAGATCATTGCTTATGTGACAAATCTTGCAATGAAGGATATCCTAGTCTAGGGTGATGTGGAAGGTAAAAGAGGAAAATGGATAGCTAAGATCCAAGAATATGACCTCGACATAAAGCCCACAAAGATGGTGAAAGGGCATGATTAGGTTATTTTAATAACCATATTGTTGAAAAAATATATGCTTGGACCGGCGCGCGTTCTCTCTGGCGATGAAACCCTCGAGCCCTTGACTGCGCTCGGCAGCTCCGCTGCTGGGCCGCAGCCCCCGCTGCGAGCCTCCTGCTCCGCTAGCTTCCTCCCTCCCTGGGCCTTCCGTCCCGTCTCCCGCTGCTGCTCGTGCTGAGGCCGAGGGCAGCCTGCTGCTCCCTCTGCTGGGCCTCTTGCCTCCTCCCTTTTCCTGAGAATCGCCTTCGGCATGATGGGTTCTCCTGACACAGGTCAGGCCGACATGGAGAAATCTTTTGCATCTCTTATCCCAGAGAACAATCCAGAACGGATTCGACCCACGGCTTCAAAATTTATCAAGAAGCTTGATGAAATACCGGAGATCCCTCTCCCCCCAATCCTCCCAAGGAGATCCGCTGTTGCCTTGGCAGAACGGGGTCTAGTTGGGCAGTTCACGGGGTTATGGCCGTCCTCCCGAACTGTCCAAAGATGGGTGGAAAGAAATTGGAACGCTATGGTTCAGGGGAAAATTGCGATAAGATTCTGCGGAAGAGGCTTCTTCACCTTCCTCTTCGAAACTGTGGAGGACCGCAACCTAATCTTTAGGAATGGACCATACTTCATGGATACCAGAGGCCTTTACCTCAACCGCTGGACCCCGGATTTCGACCCAGAAATGGATGTCCCCAATGCAGTCCCGGTTTGGGTTCGCCTTCCGCATCTGCCGCTACACTGCTGGGCTGATGAATCAGTTAGAGCAATCGGAAACGGAATAGGGAAATATGTGGACAGAGCGGAGCCAAAAGAGAATATGCACGCCTGTGCGAGGATCTGCGTGGAAGTGGATTTGGGCAAAGGATTACCAGAAGCCGTCAAGCTCAGAGTGGATCAGTGGACACACATACAGCAAGTGGATTACGAGCAACTTCCCTTCAAATGCAAGGTATGTCATGAATATGGTCATTTTGCTAATAGGTGCTCCAAAGCTAGAATAGAAGTCAATGCCAGCTCTGAACCCACAGAGGAAACATGGGAAGTAGTAAAAAACAAAAAGAAATCAAACCCTCCCCCTGAACCAAAGGTGCCCCACGCTGATATCCCTCCCATCTCCGCCGTCCCATCAAGCATGGATCATTCCATTCCCTCATCCTCCAACCCTTTCGAAACCCTAGCCTCCGAAGAACCCTCATCCCCCCCTCCATCCCCCAAGGGCAACAGAACCCCCCCCTCCTCCCCCCTTCAGGCCTCCCCCCCTCGCACAGTGGAAAGGATTCTAACAAGGAATAAAACAAAGGAAAATTTTACAGCCACGGATCCACCAAGGAAAGTGGGAAGGAAATCGAATAAGGAAATAAGAGATGAGAATGCAGCAAAAGAGATGACCACAGGGACACAGCAACCAATAGACACATATCTTGACAAGAACAAGGGAAGCGGCGAAAAAACGAAGGAGAAAATCGGGCCTCACAACAAAATAGGTAAATGATGATTTTGGTCTCTTGGAACTGTAGGGGGATGGGCTCCTCCCTCAAATTAAACGCAGTCCGAGATCTCATGAACTCAGAACAACCAGACTTCCTCCTACTCCAGGAGACCAAAATCAGTGAACAAGAATTCCAAATCAGCACCTCAAAGTTTAGAAGGTATGCAGGAACAGCCGTGAGTGCAATAGGAGCATCAGGAGGCATAGGTGTATTATGGAAGAAAAGCAAATGGAATCTCATAAACAGCAATCCAAACAGGTGGTGGATTAGAATCGACATGCAAAGTCTAGATCTGAGGGAGGAATACACAATCTACAATGTATATGCACCACCCCACTTTAGGGACAAAGCCACTTGCTGGGAATCATTAAAAGCAGATATAGAGACCTTACAAGGAAGGAAGATCTTTCTTGGAGGAGATCTGAATCTAATCAGAAACGCAGAAGAAAAACTTGGAGGGAAGTACTTCACTGATCCATTCAGAGACAAATTGGAGGACATCATACAAGCTCACAAATTTATAGACATCCCCCCTCAAAATGGCCGCTTCACATGGTCTAACAAAAGGATAGGCAGAGACAATATCAAAGAAAGACTTGACCGAATTCTTGTACAGGAGAGTGCAGCAATCAGCTTTCAAAGGGTCCACAGTTCAATCCTACTGGGCTTCACTTCTGATCATAAACCTGTAGCGCTGCACTTGGAAAAAGAAGAGAATTTGGGCCCCCTCCCTTTCAAATATAACAAGACCTGGGACGCCATCGAGGACTTCAAATCTCTGATCAAGGAGACATGGAAGATAGAGATAACAGGCTCACCGCATTATGTCTGGGAATCAAAGATCAAACACCTAAGGATCGCTATAAAAAACTGGGCAAAAAACCACGCAAACGAGGAGAGGAGGACAAAAACAGAGTTGCAAAGAAGCTTGGAGGAATGGAATCAGGAAAGGGAGACAGTTCAAGAAACAGAAGAAGATCAAAAGGTAGAAGCGGAGATGCACAAAGCCTTATACAACCAGCATCGAAAAGAGGAGGAAGAGCTCAGGCAAAAGTCTAGATGTCTCTGGATCAAGTCGGGGGACAAAAATACCTCCTTCTTTCACAACTGCCTCAAGTTAAGGAGAGCTGGAAATAATATAGGTAAGATAAGGTTTAATGAGAAAGAGTTAACAGAGAGTGAGGAAATCAAGGAGGCCGCGACAAACCATTTTCAATCCCTGCTCTCAGCTGACCCTCAGTACAAAGAAAACCCGGACTTCATCAAAATTATTGAAAGGAAGGTTACTGAAGTTCAAAACAGCAATCTGGATAAAGAAATCACTTCAGAAGAGGTGGAGTGGTCCATCAACAGCATGCCCCTGGACAAAGCTCCAGGCCCGGATGGCTTCACGGTAAGCTTCTACAAAACCCATTGGGATATTATCAAAAAAGATTTCCTCAGAATGGTGAGAAACTTCCACCATAAAAGCAAATTGGGAAGTAGTGTCAAATCTTCGTTCCTAGCCCTCATCCCAAAGGATCCAAGCCCCCAATCTTTTGATAGGTTCAGACCCATCTCCCTCTGCAATGTGTCTTATAAAATTATCTCAAAAATCCTAGCTAACAGGCTGAAACAAATTCTCCCTTCTATCATTTCTGACAATCAAGGTGGGTTCCTTCCCAGGAGGCACATAACCGATAATGTAATTATGATTCAAGAAGCAATTCACAGCAGTATAGCTAGAAATGAGAAAGGAATGATAATCAAGTTGGACATGGCTAGTGCCTTTGACAGGGTAAATCACGCCTTCCTGGAGACTGTGCTTGCAAAGTTTGGGATCTCAAGGAATTTCATCAATAAAGTCATGGAATGTGTCTCTCAGAATTGGACAGCCCCGCTCATCAATGGGAGGCCTTGCAGAGCCTTCATAAGCACCCGTGGATTGAGGCAAGGTTGCCCCTTATCCCCCTTTCTCTATATTATAATGGCGGAAACTCTAAGCTTGCACTTAGAAAACAAGAGAAGGCTGAAGGAAATCACTGGAGTGGACATAATCAGAGGAGCTAAAGGGATCAATCACTCCCTATTTGCAGACGACACTTTGCTAATAGGAGGAGCTTCAAGCCTTATGGCAAGGAGATTCAAGGCCATCCTTGATCTCTTCCTTCAAGCATCGGGGGGAAAACTAAACAACAACAAATGCAAAATATATACCTGGAATGTTCCAAGACATATAACTCAAAGGATTGCTATGATTCTGGAAATTCCAGCCCAATCTAGTTGGTCTCACTTCTTGTATCTTGGACTCCCGCTGGCCAAAGAATCAATTAAACACGAAGTGTGGGTTAATTTGATCGAGAAGCTTAGAGGCAAACTTCAAAGTTGGGGGATGCACTGGCTCAATCTAGCAGGAAGAACAATCCTTATCAAGTCCATCTTATCAGCCCTCCCTATTTATCAATTCGCCATAACGCTCGCCCCCTCAAGTATCCATAAACACATGGAGCTCATTCTTAGAAGCTTTCTCTGGAAGGGTGGGAAGCAAGAAACGAAGAAATTCAGTCTTGTAAAATGGGAAAAGGTCATCCTCCCCATAGAAAAAGGCGGGCTAGGAATTAAAGTGCCCAGATTGGCAAACTTGGCAATGGGATTCAAGTTAATATGGAGAATTTTAACTGAGAAAGACTCCTGGTGGGCAGAGGTCTTGAAAAAAAAATACCTAAGTGGAAGCAACAGCAATATCCTCTCCGACACAATCACAGAAAGACAATGCACCCCGGTCTGGAAGCTGATCAAAAAATCTTTAACTCTCCTCAAATCTCATATCTCCAAAGCCCCAGGCAATGGGAAGCAAACCAGCATATGGAAAGATAAAATAATGGGTCAGGATGCCAAGGGAAAGCTTCCCCATCTGAGGCAGCTGCAGCAGTGGATGTCTGATAAAAATCTCACAACTCTCTTTGACATTTCAAATTGGGACCATGACAACTGGAAAGGCTGGAAAATCAGGCATCTTCCTGAGGGACTAAAGGAGCAATGGAACAACCTTAAACTCTCATTAGCAGGAGCAGCTCCCACAAGCAAGGGGAAAGAGGACAGTTTCATATGGGATCCAAATGGAGGCACCTACTCGGTTAGGGAAGGTTACAAAGCGCTCCAAAATCAAGCTGCATTGAATAATTGGCAATATCACAAGAACGCTTGGAAAATCGAAAGTCTCCCGAAGATAAAACTCTTCAACTGGACCTTGCTTCATGGCAAGCTCCTAACAGCTGAGAATTTGAGAAAAAAGGGGATCCAGGGGCCTTCCATCTGTGTTATGTGCAGGAAAGAGGAAGAAAGCCTCAATCACCTCTTCATAGACTGCCCTATAGCATCGACATGCTGGAAGCTCATAATCAGCCCTCTAGAGACAGGGGCGGTTCCCAACCAGGTCTCTCTCCTTCAGAAAGGCTGGGGGAAACTCTCTCCCTTTCCAACTAAAGACACAACCCTCGCCAAGAGACTCTGGTCCAGCATTCCCCCCAACCTCTGCTGGCAGATATGGCTCGCCAGAAACGCAAGCATTGTCACACGGAAACTGTCAAGGGTGCGGACACGACTGACCTTCCTAGAAGTCTAAGACATTCTAATGACAAACAAGACAAAAAGGAGTGATCTTTCTCTAAATACACCTTTCATAACATGAAAACTACAAGTGTTTAGGCTTACCTTATTCCAAAACGCTATTGTTGAAGTCCGTTCTTGACGATCCGGATGAGCTCCTCCTTCAAGTCAATTCCTACAACCACAAACAATCAAACAATTACCAAGCACTTGCATCTCATATGATAAAACATATATCCAACATGCAGACCAAGGAACACATGAAATAACTCATTAACATAAGCTATTGAGAAAAATAAACCAGTTTATATTAATAACGAAACAAAGAAACTCTTACAACCTGGCCTTGGTGTTGTGCAAGTTCCTCCCAGGGTCCATCAAGGGTTTTCCTCTTCTTTGACAAAGCTCACCCTCTCCCAAGTAGAATCAAGTGAAGACAATCTCTCCTCACAAAGGCTCTAATGGAAGACCTAAATCCTGCAGCATTTACCCAAAGAAAATGTATAGCTCCAACCTCCTTTCCTCCTGGCTCAATGCCTTTATTTATAGTGCTGTAAAGAGGTTATTCTGGTCCACCATCAATGGGATCATCCCCCTCTTTGGGTGGGATAGCTCCCTTATTGATGGGATAAGACTCCCCTTAATAGAGATACATGAACCAACTGGAGGCGCATCCATTTCATCAAACCGACCTCTAGAATGTTCTAGAAGTAACCACAAGTAACTTTTTCAAGATAAAACTCGCGCATTTTGTCTTTTACAGAGGGACGCACCTGTCCCTTTACATACAGAGCGTCCATGGACGCAGTTTTTGTGAACAAGGTCCGCGTCCCCACAGGTAAGACTAGAGAGAACCTGCGACCCCAGAGATAAACATGATTTTTACAAGACTTTCTCTCTATTTTGAGTTTGAGATGGATAACAGAGGCATAGACTTGCCTAAGAGGGTAGCATGACTGTTGATTTGAGCCATACTAACTGTAAGTAGTCAAGGTGACATTTTTTAGTGTAACAGATTGCCCCCTAAAGTGCGAAGCCTGAAATAGAATAGGGTTTTGTAATTCTAGGAAGGGTGAAGCGCTTTATCATTTCAAGGATTACCTTGTGGATGGCCTGGTTGGAACCTGCAATTTTCAACACAAAATACATGGATAAGAATATATCATCACTGAGGTAGGCATTCCCATACTCAGATTCAAAACTTTAACTAATGGACTAACTACTCTGATACAGGAATGATCTTGCAGTACATCATTTTTATAGACTTTTGTAGACACAGTATGGACGCAACCATCTGTTTATGATGAGCCTACATAGATAATGAATACAAAACTCCTCGCAGCCTGGATGGTAGAAACTAGATCCAGGGTCTTCACTTCTACTTCTCGAATTGGTACGATTCTAGCCATGTGATTAAATGATTCGATGTCGAACATGGTAGAAACCACTTGATTACCAGTCAATGATGTAAACTGTTAACAAGCGTGAGAGAAACCACCAGTAATGTCAATGGTCCTCAAAGTACCAAGCACAACCCGTGAAATGTGAATAGATGTTTTGATGTCGAACACTTCACGGAATCCTCTGATCGAAAGTCAATGATGTAAACTGACGTCAAAGGCGAGAAACCTGCCATTGATGCATGCAGACTTCAAGGTACTGTCGATTCCTAAGTCATCTTTCTAGATAATGTGTCGATGTCGATAGAAAGCGACCCGTTGCAGGCAAGCCCGCAACACGAAATCATTGTTCAAGTTGAAGAAATGTTGCTGTAAGGACTGACTCAGGGATGGTCAAATGGATGACAAGTATTTTGCAGATGAAAGTTTGTTGTTTGCAGACCTCTTGAACACATAACGACACAACAGATGGCTTGGTGACGAATAACTCAAAGTTAATCCCCGAAACCCAGTTAAAGACTTTCAAAGTGACGTGGTCAACTGTGAGGTGAAAGATTTCCCAACCCAGGTGAATAACAAGTGTCGTGTTCAAGAGCGGTAATAAAGTTTCTTCGAGACAAAAGGTAACAAATAGGTTCATTCTTCTCTTTTTTCCCCCACCATTTCTGGCAAGTACCTCTTTATTTTTAACAAGCTTGAGGAGGATAACATATGCTTGATTATAAGCTCATCCTTCGGACGAGTCCAACCTAGTTTAAATTCGAACCCTAGGAAGGAGTGGTTCGTTCCTGTTTGTAATTGAACAGGTCCTCTACTGTAAAAATTTAACGAGCCCAGTATAGGAGAAACTCGGCGTTTTTCATTTTTAGAGAGTCTGAAAAAACTAAAGGAGACTCCACGTTGAACTTTTTCGTATATTTGTGTCCCTCAAGCCCGAAAAAGTATAAAATAATACCTGGGGGAACCGCTTGATCTTGCGACCAAGGAGTACTTTCATATTAGTGTCGTTAATCTGAAAAGTAAAAAGCGATCAAGGACACGTCGTTTTATTTCCTTATCGAGTTCGAAACGACAAAAACCCGGCAATCTTTTCCTGATTTTGCGGTCAGAAAAGAGCTAAAAGGGGACCGTCTTTTAATTCCGTTTTAACGAGTGAAAAAGAAACACTCGGCGATCTTTTCATTTTTTAGGAGTCAGAAAAGGGCTTAAAAGATGACTCTGCAATTTTGTTTGTGAAAAATTTACAATTTCCCTCGAAATCCCTTTGTCCTGCACAAAAGCGCCGCATTACTCATACCTGTTTAAAATAGGCAAAAATACATTCAAAACATCTTTTCATGGTAAAAAATGAACTAATTCATCCAAAAAACCTATAAAAAGACCTTTTACCATGTCATTTTTACCGTTTCACTGTTGAGGTTGAAAAAAGGGCTTTTGACAAGAAAACTTCCCGTGGTTGCTGCGGAAAATCTGACCGTTGGAATCGAACGCCGTCTCATCCAGGTATTTTACACATCCTACTCTGCATTTCTATCCGTTTAGAATCAATTTTTAGGTTTTAGTTTTATTTTTTGGGGGGGTTTTGGTTTTGGAATGCGCCTCTCGGCGGACGCAGGTGCCCTTTGGGTGACCTGCGTCCCCCGACTTTTTCTCATACGGGAAAACGGTCGGAAGACGCAGCCCGCCTTCAGGCCAGCTGCGTCCGGGCGCCCTGTGCTACAAAGCCGGGGTGCGTCCTCCGAGAAACGCGCATTTCAAAACCCCAACTCTCTCAAAAAACCACCAAAAATTCCCAAATTAATTTCTAATGCTATTTTTTGATATGCAGGCACTAATCATGTTAGACTGGAGAGAAAGAGAGCACGTAGAGGAAGATGAAGCTGCAATAAATCATCAACCTTCTCTGGATGCCCTAAGAGCATGCGGATTGTACAAATATTGGACCATACCGGGCATGAGGGGCCAGGTAAGATTCTTGGAATGGCTGGTTGAGCGATGGAACGTACAGGAACAATGCTTTTACATAGGAGGGCACCAGCTCGAGATAGAGCCCTCGGATGTATACTTTCTCACTGGCTTGCCAAACAGAGGTGAGCAACTCAACCTTGCGGGGACTAGGCCGGGTGGCCAATCCCTTGATAGTCTCCGCGAGACTTGGTGCACACCTGGAGCTCACCATTCAAAAGGCATAGAGATAAAACACATCACTCTGCCGGAACTCAAAGTCATAGCGTTCACGGTTACCAGAATTTGCGGCGCGGCCGCTTTACACATTGCTTCCGGATCCCAAATGCGGATGGCAATTGACTGTTACCAAGGCACCATTTTCAACTGGTGTGAAGCTGTGTCGGCTCATATGAAGAGCCAACTGACCAAGGCAAGGAACGGACGACTAAAGACTTTTGGATATGGGCCTATAGTCGTGAGCTTTGCCTTGGAGAGAATTCCAATGCTGATCCCTCAGCAACTCACTGTTGATATCTTGGGTCCTCAGCAGCCAAAGCTGATACGATGGGTTGCGGTGATGGCCCGGCATCCTGACGAGGGCGCGACAGTAGTTCGATTCTCAGATAGTTATTTTGACTGGTTAGAGGGCCAGCTTTTTGTGATACAGGACTTTCCGTATGCCGGAATGGATTTCAGAGGTGATCCGGACATGGTTCTTCCACAGGGAGAACAATGGGATGACAGAGGTACTTTTTATTTTCACAAGTTTTCTAGTTATGTATTTTTTTTTTTTTTTTATATATATCGTCTCAAAACTAATAGTAAATTTTCAAAATGCAGATGTTGGCCCACAGCGTCCAGCCAACCTCCGGCCTTATGATAGACTACATCCAGCTGCACCGGCACCGGCCCCACAGGATGCGACAGCAGAAGTACTAGCCGATTTGGAGCATGATCTAGAGCGTCTCACGGCAGATATACCTGAGACTACTATGGATGATATTCCAATGAGGCTTCAGCGCTTCGTAGTCGCGGTCCCTGGACCGTTTAGGAGTTTTTTGCGTAAGGTAGCCCGCGCAGTGGTGTCGTACAGAGAGCACCACCAGTGATTGACTAGTCACTTTTGTAGTCACATGTGACATTTTGATTTTTTGTACTATCATTTTGCCGATCATAAGGTGTTTTAAACCTATGATCGAAGACGATGTATATATTTTTTGACACACTTCTATCTATATATATCACTATTACCGGCTTATCTTGTTTAACATATGTGATGAAATGTTTTTAAATTTACTTGCATGATTATCGTAAATGTCTGTCCAACATTCGAGAAGCAATTGCATCTGCTAATGTATTCAAAGACCTTGGAATATGTTGATATTCAATGTAATCAAATTCACGTTCCAAGAGACGCACTCTCAAAAACAACCTTAATAACACAGGATTTCTAATGGCATAAACTCTATTAAGCTGTAATACAACAAGTTCAGAATCTAACCTCACTATCAAACGTCGAATTCCAAATGAAATAGATTCGGATAATAATTCAACCACTGCACTGTATTCTGCAATGTTATTCGTTGTTTGACCGAGGCTTACCCCATGCATAGAAACTAACTCGTCAGAGGGCGAATAGATAACCCAAGCTGCGGAAGAGATATTCCGTGTACTACGACAAGCACCATCAGCAAATCCAATGTATGTTTGGAGAGGCGTCGACATCTACAATATCAAGAGTAAAACCAAGATGAGCCAAAATAATGACGAAAAACCACACTTGCTAAGCTAAGCACACTGACTAAACTAACACACTTGCTAGCTAGAAAGAAAATCTAACCTATCTAAAAATTTCTCCATACCCATCATTTTAAGCATAATACCTCTTTAGGTAAAGTCCATTTCTGGGTTTACCCAAAGAGTCCCCATCAAAATCAACTAACTCATAAGCCCCTTTTGCTAGCTTTCGCTTTACAATGTAGGGCCCATGCCACATGGGAACGAATTTTCCGGCACCTAGCTTATCGTTAGCTTGATCATATAATAATACTAGGTCTCCTTCCGAAAAACTTCGAGGGGTTACATTTTTATCGTACTGAGCTTTCATTCGTTTCGCGTGAGTCTCGATAGCTAAAGTAGCGTCACGTCGAGTCTCATCTAATTTAGCTAAGTATAATAACCGTTTCTCCTCTTCGGAAGTAGCTGGAAGTAATTCGACAGCCATTTGAAGTGATGGGATTTCGCATTCAATAGGTAACACAGCTTCTAAGCCATAAACTAGCTGAAAAGGGGTGAAACCTGTTGAATTTTTCACTGAAGTTCGATATGCCCATAGCGCCGAAAATAACATGTTATGCCAATTCGTTCGATGGATACCAATGATCCGTCGAATCATGACGACTAGAACTTTGTTGATTGACTCAACCAAACCGTTGGCTTGCGGATAATAAGGAGTAGAGCTATCGTGGCGCAAACCAAGCTGGCTTGTAAGCTCAGTCATCATGACATTTCGAAAATGGCTCCCATGGTCAGTAATGATTGCTTGTGGGACACCAAACCTAGTTATGATATGATTGAATACGAAAACTGCAGCTGTCTTGCCGCTTGCGTCGAATGTAGGCATCGCCTCGGCCCATTTTGTAAAATAATCAACCGCGAGGATGATATACGCATGCCCCCCGGCCGAGTGAGGGTTACAAGTAATAAAGTCAATGCCCCATTTGGCGAATGGACCAGCGGCAATTATAGGGTGGAGAGGAGCAGGTGGAGCGCGCATCTTTCGATCAAACACTTGACAGTTGTGGCACGTTCTGACAGCAAGGATACAATCTTTAAACATAGACGGCCAGAAATAGCCAGCGCGCAACACCTTCTGAGCTGTGGCATACCCAGACATATGACCGCCACATGCTCCAGAGTGACAATCATTCAAAACTCTCTCAGCCTCTTCGTGAGTTAAACAACGTCGAAAAACTAAGTCTGCCCCCCGGCGATAAAGTGTATCTCCAATAATTCTGTATTGCTGGGATCGAAACCGAATTTTTCGACGGTCTTCCTTGGAAGCTTCAGGCCGAAAGGTTTGGGTTTGGAGATAGATGATTATATCCCCATACCACGGATCTAAAGTGCTAATAAGAAACAAAGATTCGTCCACAATGGACTCCTCTGCCACAGTCTCTGTGTCAGCACTCGGGAAATCACACATTAATTCCGCAAAAACTAAAGATTTCTTAGACTTGGACTTCTCGAACTCCAAGTCGAACTCTTGCAGGATAACAATCCATTTAGAGTACTTGCCCCCTAGCAGTTGTTTTGTCAAAATATAAATCATAGGGTTGCAATCCGAAATAACTGTAGTCTTGCGGAGAAGAATGTAGTGACGAAAACGCTGGACAGCTTGAACGGCTGCCAGGGCCAATTTCTCCACATGCGAATATTTTAACTCAGTTGGGTTTAAGGTTCTACTAAGATAATATATCACATGCTCTGCTTTGAATTCATCTTCTTGAACTAACACCATTCCAATGGTGGAATGCGAAGCTGCGAGGTATAAGAAGTAGTCCTGGTTGTAGTTGGGAGGATGCAATAACGGTGCATGGGTCAACGCGTGTTTCAGTGCATCAAAAGATTGTTGGGCAATCTCGTCCCAAAAGAATTGTGCGTTCTGTTTCAACAACCGTGTAAAACCTTTAGTGACCTCGGCGTAGTTTGGGATGAATCGGCGTAAAAAGTTCGCTTTCCCTTGCAAACTTTGGAGTTGGCGCAAACTCGAAGGAGGAGGCAATTTGATGATAGCCTCGACTTTCGAGGGATCGACGCGAATGCCGGTTTTTGAAACAACAAATCCCAGCAATCGACCTGTTTCTATACAGAAAACACACTTGTGGGGATTCAACCGAATTCGATAATGCCTACACCTCATAAAGATTGCTCGTAGGTGGACAAGGTGATCAGCTCGTTGTAAAGAATGAGCAGGCAAATCATCGAGATAGGGTTGCACAATGTGCTTGATGTCATGAAATGCATAAGACATCGCCCGTTGAAAAGTGGCCCCGGCATTCTTAAGTCCAAAAGGTAATTTGCAATAAGCAAATGTCCCCCATGGACAAATGAATGCCGTTTTTGGTTGATCGGCAGGTAGAATATTGATTTGATTATAGCCTGAGAAACCATCCATGAAGGAAAACATCTCACTTCCGGCACAATCATCAATGATTTGATCGATATAAGGCGTAGGATAGTTGTCTTTTGGACAAGCTCGATTGATATCCCTATAATCGATACAGATTCTTATTGTTCCTTGTTTTTTATTGACGGGAACAATATTCGATACCCAATCCGTTAACGGGATCGGATAAATGAAACCTGCTTTCAACAGCTTTTCGACTTCTGCTTTGATTGCAGCCGCTTTTCGAGGGTGAATCTGACGCAACCGTTGCCGAATGGGTTTAGCATCCGGGTAGGTTTTGATTTCATGAACAACAATGGCAGGATCAATTCCCGGCATTTCCTCGTAAGACCAGGCAAACACGTCGCGGAATTCTTGGAATAGGGCCTTGTAAGTTTGGATTTCGTTTCAGTACATGCGGCACCTATATGAATGTTCTCCTCGATTCCGGGCTTCACTGAAATATCAATGGGAATAGTACGAGAAATATTCCCTAAATTCAGCTCTGAATCAGAATGTTTCGTTGGATCCTGAGCGTCTTTGACATATTCAGCGGTAAAGATAGATGAAAAATCATTTTCAAATGCATCATCCTTAGGTAAAAACGAAGATCTGTGATGGAGATCTTCCCATGGTAGATCATCTACACTTAGGATTTCGCGAAGTTGTTCGTCAGATGACACTTCTTCGGGAAACGTTATCCGTTCTAAGGGTGAGGTGAAAAGTGACTCTTCACTGACCACATTCATTTGGTCGGTTGAATGAAAATCGGTAAAAGACATAAGAGCTTCATAAGCAATCTCATACGGACTCAACGGCATAACATCACCGAGTGAGTCTAGCTCAGAGTCAGAGGGAACATACCAAGGATCATCATAAATAATGTTTTCTGACGTGATCATATGAATTGTTGCGAACG
Source organism: Pinus tabuliformis (assembly GCA_031772625.1). NCBI lineage: Eukaryota > Viridiplantae > Streptophyta > Pinopsida > Pinales > Pinaceae > Pinus > Pinus tabuliformis. The sequence continues at coordinate 176,241,058 of CM062806.1, forward strand.
AAGGGTCTGCATTGAGTGGAGGGAGAGGAAAAGTTCCCAGTAAACCGGAATCCTTAACTAAACCTACACCAATGTCCCTATAAGGGATTGTCGTTTTACCAACATGCTGGATAGTTTCTAAAGAGGTTGGGTCGGATGAAAAGTATGTCAGCTGATCAATAGTCACGATCTTACCGTTATGTGGAAACTTAATGACTCTGAAGACCGATGAAACGACCGCTGTCATAGCATATGACCAACTTCGACCCAAAAGAAGGTTGTAGTCTAGAGGGGCATCAACCACTTCCACATCCAGACTAACGGTTTTACCTTCGACCCCTATAGGCAATTCTTGTAGAATACCAAACGGACGGAACCCACGGCCATCAAAGGCCTTAAGGATGGTGGGGGATTGGTTCAACGAAGGAGAACCAAGCGATCTCCAACATTGAATCGACATAATACACGTAGAAGCTCCCTCATCAATCACAGTCCGATGAATAGGCCTGTTTTTGACTATCACTGGGATTTGGAAAGCCATTTGATGGGGGAGACGTGGTGTACTATTTTCTAGATCAAAGATCATTAGGTTCGGGTCCTGAACATCGACAGCTCCAATAGCCGACAAAAGCAATTTTCGTTGCGCTGGACATGATTGCAGCACTTCGAGTGCCGACATTGCTGAAGGTGAAACAGCTAAGTCTTCAACAATGTTGTAATTCTGGGCTGCTCTCGCATGTGGATTGAAAGCAGACCTTCGAAGTACACCCTTGGCGGGCGGCTTAATCACTAAGTCTGGGTTAGGTTTTTCGATCTGTAGTGGATCGGAACCAGGAGCTGAGGTTGATGGGTTAGAGTGAGAAGATTCTGCTTCCTTACCATCAACAGGAGCCTTACTACCATAATCTTGCGATCGAGTCGCAATCCTGACATGAGACATCATCAAAATGGGTTCTTCACTGGCATTCGAAGAAGAACCTATCATCTTATTTTCCTGCTCTGGAAATGGATTCTTTAACACAGCAGGAGTCGGAGAACCTTTGACTATTTTCACTACCTCGGCCCGATGAGGGCAGTCTCTCGTAAAATGATCTTCTTCACAAATAAGACAAGGATAGCGAGGTTTGCGTTTTTCGTCATTGGTTTCCGACTTTTTCGTTTTCTCCTTTGGAGCCTTGTCTGCTTTAGCCTTCTTCTTTCCTTTCTTCTTTCCACCGTTTTTGGATTTGGCCGTAGATGACTCTACAGCGTGAATGTCGGCGGTAAGTTCAGGAGGAGAAGACTCTCCTGTCGGAGAATCAGGCAAAGTGATAATTGGAGTATTGGAGGCCTTGGAAGACTTCTTCTTACTCTTCGTAGTCACGATACCGATCATACCATCAGCGGCATGAGATCCCGAAGGAGCAGCAGCGATTTGGTTTGACTTTGGAAGATCCGGAATTTTCTCATGTAACGTACCCGACTGAGTGTAAACTAAGTCAAGGTATTGTGCCTGAGCAATGACTTGCTCCTCAGTAACTACTCCGGCCTTAGCGACATCTTCAGTAATTCTTGGTAATAATGATTTGACAAACCATTCAGCTAAGATTTGGTCTGGGATAAAAACTTTCACTAATCTCCTTCGACGTCTCCACTCATGGATGTGATCAGAAATGTACGTGGATGTCGATTGTTTTAGCGAAGTTAATAACTCTGTACCATTATCGTATCTGACTGGTAACTGAAAATGAGTTAAGAACGAGGTAGCTAACTGGCTAAAGTTGTAAAAAGAGGCCCGTGGTAACTCAATGTACCACTTGGCCGCGAGACCAATGAGTGTACGCTGGAAAAGACGTAAGCGGATAGAATCATCTAGATGGAATTTGATGCACACCAGAGGTGGTAAGTCATCACGTGATTAGACGGATCCTCTCCAGACTTACCTTCGAACTTGGGTATATCGCTGGGCAACTTATTTGGCATTGGCGGCCAAAACGGAAGATATTGAATTGGATCGTTCGTTAGGCGCGTCAAGTCGGGTAAATCTAAAGTTGCAATAAATGGTAACTGCCGGTTAGGATCTCTGAAACTCTGAGTCACAATACCAGCCCCAGGAGGAGGATATCCAGGATAACTAGGAACAGGATTCGCATTGGGGATATTATATCCTCCTGGAAAACCAGGATTAACCGGACCGTACTGGGGTTGTTGAGGTGGTTGATAATTGTACCCAGGATACGGTTGATACTGGTAAACCGGTTGTTGGGCAGCTTGCCCAGGTTGATACTGTCCCTGGTACGGAGGTTGAACAAATTGAGGTTGAGTAGTAACAACCGTACTAGTACCAGGTTGGCCTACAGGCATCTGGACTGTGGTTTGAACCGTGGGTCCAGACAACGGTACAGATGTCTGAGGAGTGGTTACAGGGACAGTAGAAACTGGAGCTGCCGATACTCCAGAAGTAAACATGGTAGATGAAGCGGTAGTTGCTACAGCCGTGTGAGGTGGAGTACCTGGTGCAATTGGCGGCTGAGTAACTACCGAAGTTACAGGGGTCTGAACACTTGACTGGACAGGTTGCGGTTGCTGGGATGGACCAGGAACTGCAGGTTGTCCTGCTTGAGGTACCGACTGTATACTTGGTTGCAACATCTGTTGACCCTGTGACGGATCCCATGTTAACATTCCAGGGTATTGACTCGTAACAGGTTGAGGATACTGAGAGCCATAGCCGTATTGAGGATAGGGTTGATAACTGTAAGGTGCAGTCCCATATGATTGCCCTTGAGGTGGTTGATAACCTTGACGTAAATACGAATACTGGGGTTGACCTTGACCTTGAGGTTGGTAACCTTGAGGTTGATACCCTTGGGGTTGATACCCTTGGGGTTGCCATCCTTGAGGTTGCCATCCTTGAGGTTGATACTGATACTGAGGTTGACTTTGGGGTACAAATTGAGGCTGGGGTTGATACCCTTGGGGTTGCCCCCCAGTCGCAAATGAAGTACCTTGAGGTTGCCCCCCAGGTATAAACGAAGGTTGCCCCCCAGGCGGTAATTGGCCACCTTGAGGTTGGTTAATGGGAGTTGAACCTGACATCATATAAATGTCACCTATACTCAATGGTACATTACCACTGTTTCCAAGTAATAACCCATGATCAACAGGTTTAGGAGATGCTCCCACAAAGGTACCAGAAAGTGATTGATACCCAGTAGGAACAGAAGGACCGCCATGTAAAAATGATTCAGGACTTTGTGAAAACACAGATGACTGACCAGACATATTTACAGGAGAATGAATTCCTCTAGGTGGAACCGGAGTACGAGGTGTAGAAAAACCTACTGAGTTGTCTAAAAAATTGGTTAATGCAAGGTACCAAGGTTCACTTCTAGGAGGACTGTAAAATATGGATTCACGCTCCCTTAATCAAGGGTAATTAGATCTTCAGAATTAGAAACGCCTATTTCTTCCTCTGGAACAAGTTCTTCTATAGCAATTAATCCAACAGGAAGATTTTCGGTGATAATTCTTTCTATTCTTGGTGAATCAGGAACACTAGGAGTTGGAGTAACAGGTTCTGAAATTTCAGGTTCTTCGCCTGTTTCACTGGCAGATGAAAAACTACCAGCAAGCTCGGAAACTGTAACAGCTTCGGGATTGTAACCTGTTTCTAAACTTTGGTAATACGGATGGACTACCAAGGAAGATTCTCCTTCTTCAGGTGATCCTACTCTACTGCCACTAGGAGGAGTTACAAGGACCTTTAACCCTTCTAAATGACCTGGGTCGTCTCGAGGAGGGGATCCCCTAAGTCTACGGGATCTTCTCAACAATTCGGCCACAGACACAACTTCAGGAGACTGGCCCGCAATTCGACGGGACCTTCTCGGTGATTCCGCCACAATTAAAGATTTTAACTACAACACACGAAAACAAAATAAAAAAGTTCAAATCAAACCACCTAAAGTCTTCTAAAGAACCAATCAATTTTGAAGCACACGCCTAAATAATCTAGAGCGTCAAACCATACACAAACAGTAGTCTTCCGGACCAAAAACGCTAGTTGGTGATTAAGCCCAACATCGCAGGATTCAGTACAGAAATAGTGGGTGGAACAGTTACCCCGGCAACCTGCTTAATGAATAGACTGGACCAAGTTCCTCCACTTTAACCGTCTCGAAGTGAAGCGAACCCCCCAGAAAATCCAAGTGAGTATAACCGACGTCTGCTCCAGGTACAGTGGGACCTTCCCTCCACCGTCACCTTGGGTAGAATCCTAGATATTATAGCCACTAAGGTTACCAATCACAACAATTACACCTGGGGGAACAGTCTAGGCTCCAACAGCACGCAAGGGCAGAGTAGCAAGCTCCAATCCCCTTACCGGCTCCTTGATAACAATCCAAGGTTTACCGATAAGTGACCCCTGGCTCCTCGACAATGGTTAATCCGAGGTTTACCGTTTGTAATACGTACTGTCTGGCGTCGTTCCCAACGAGGGAGGAATGATCCCCTCACTGGTTCGGACACGAGCTCGTGCTTCTCCTTTAAGAGGAGCTTTCCCAGAATGTAACTGAAACAATTGGATTTGTTCTACTCAAGATAGACTATCTGTTTGGTTTTGTAGTCTTGGAGAGTTAAGTACTCACCTACTCCAAGACCCTAGCCTAAGCTATGTTGGTGCTTCAGAGCCCTAGAAAAATAAAGATTACTAGATTGATTTTAATTTAAGCGTTACTTTTAAGGTTGTTTCTTAAGTCAAAAGGTGATGGAAGTGAAACTAGTGGTGTGTTGACTCGACTCGAAACCACTACAAAATGCACCTAGAATGATTTATCCACTACTTTACTTTTCGATGAATTGCTTTAACTAAAAAGTTGAGAGAATGCAAACTTTATAAAAGCAACCTTTTAATTGAAAACAATCAAAGAAACAATTCGTTTGTCTTTTCCAAGCATAAAAACATAACTTCTCTTTACATGCACGAAAAAACTCTTTTCTTCTTTTGAAAACAAAAAGCTACTTGAAACAAGACTTTTAAGAAGATGTTTTTGTATTTTTCTTTTAATAAAGCAAGTAAATCTAATTTAAACAAAAAATCAATCTTAACAACTCTTAAAATCTATGAAAATGCACTCATAAGCAAACTAAAGGTAAATTTACCCTAAGCAATCTTAATGAGGCCAAAACTAACAATGATTATTTCTAAGGTGTTTTACTTGATTACAATCAAATCAAGGGCTAGCTTATTGCAGAATCAACAACTAGCCAAAACAAAATTCTAATCTTTTTGTTTTTTTTTTAAAATGGAAATCAATACTTTATAAACAAGTAATTCGAAAATTGACCCAACACAACTCAAATGGCAAGTTGCACACAAAAGGAGACTTTACGACAGGCCAGACTTCTAAGAAGGTTGACTAACCAGAGATATCTAAGGCTGGACAACTTTCTAATAGTAAAGTCACTACAAAGCCTTTCCAAAAATCAAACCCTAGGTCAAAACTTCGTTGAAAACCATTAAAACACTCAAAGCTCACAAAACTAGTTTAGGTGAAAATTCTTGACAGGGTACTAAAGGATCTGGGCGGAAAACACTAAGGAAAAACAAAATCTAAAAGCAATTTGAAGCAAAAATGGAATTTTCTCAAGTTTTACAGGAAGACGCAGGCAACCTGTTGTCACAGGTGCGGCCCCGCTCTGTGCAGACGGCAACAGCGCGTCCAAAGACGCACTGTGCAGTACTAAGAGGGTGCGTCCGTCTGGAAAAATAAAGAAAAACCAAATCTAACTAAATCTAAAGCTAAGCCACCCAAATACTAATTCGCACAGTCAAAAACCAGAAAACAAAAATGATTTTCTCAAAGTCAAGTTCATATAAAGGAAAAGACTTTCTCATTAATGGCTCCCCAGTGGAGTCGCCAATTTGTCACACGGAAACTGTCAAGGGTGCGGACACGACTGACCTTCCTAGAAGTCTAAGACATTCTAATGACAAACAAGACAAAAAGGAGTGATCTTTCTCTAAATACACCTTTCATAACATGAAAACTACAAGTGTTTAGGCTTACCTTATTCCAAAACGCTATTGTTGAAGTCCGTTCTTGACGATCCGGATGAGCTCCTCCTTCAAGTCAATTCCTGCAACCACAAACAATCAAACAATTACCAAGCACTTGCATCTCATATAATAAAACATATATCCAACATGCAGACCAAGGAACACATGAAATAACTCATTAACATAAGCTATTGAGAAAAATAAACCAGTTTGTATTAATAACGAAACAAAGAAACTCTTACAACCTGGCCTTGGTGTTGTGCAAGTTCCTCCCAGGGTCCATCAAGGGTTTTCCTCTTCTTTGACAAAGCTCACCCTCTCCCAAGTAGAATCAAGTGAAGACAATCTCTCCTCACAAAGGCTCTAATGGAAGACCTAAATCCTGCAGCATTTACCCAAAGAAAATGTATAGCTCCAACCTCCTTTCCTCCTGGCTCAATGCCTTTATTTATAGTGCTGTAAAGAGGTTATTCTGGTCCACCATCAATGGGATCATCCCCCTCTTTGGGTGGGATAGCTCCCTTATTGATGGGATAAGACTCCCCTTAATAGAGATACATGAACCAACTGGAGGCGCATCCATTTCATCAAACCGACCTCTAGAATGTTCTAGAAGTAACCACAAGTAACTTTTTCAAGATAAAACTCGCGCATTTTGTCTTTTACAGAGGGACGCACCTGTCCCTTTACATACAGAGCGTCCATGGACGCAGTTTTTGTGAACAAGGTCCGCGTCCCCGCAGGTAAGACTAGAGAGAACCTGCGACCCCAGAGATAAACATGATTTTTACAAGACTTTCTCTCTATTTTGAGTTTGAGATGGATAACAGAGGCATAGACTTGCCTAAGAGGGTAGCATGACTGTTGATTTGAGCCATACTAACTGTAAGTAGTCAAGGTGACATTTTTTAGTGTAACAAGCATCTTCAAAGACAAAAAACCTAGGATCTCAAATATCCTGGCCAAAACTGTTGCGCTTATAGCTGAGACTATTGAAGCCAACGGGATTCAACAAGCTGACCCGGAATACTCAACTGAGCAAGTGAAAGCATGGGTTCAAAGATTCAACTGCAAGCCAAACCCAAAATTCAAGACAATCAAGGGATCTGGACAGAGTGAATGGAAGATCAGAGGGTCAAAAGAGGAAGTTAACAACTGGATCCAAAGGCAAAAGAGGCACACACTACACTTCGATGGGGCCTCAAAGAACAATCCAGGCATAGCTGGAGCAGGGGGAGTTTTAAAGGACCCCCAAGGAAAAACGATGGTAACATATGAATGGAGCTTGGGGACTTTGTCAAACAACAAAGCAGAAGCATATAGCCTCCTTTTGGGGATCTCCATAGCGCGGAGGAGGGGAATTCATGACCTTCTAGTGATGGGAGACTCAGCAATCCTAATAGCAGCCTTAAACAAGGGGAGCAACTTCAACCAATGTGCCCTGAACAGAACAAAAGACAGAATCCTTGAACAGGCCAGGGGCATGAACAACGTGACTTATAAACACGTCCTCAGAATTCATAATAAGACAGCTGACGAGCTGGCCAACAAGGCCATCAAAAGACCCACGGGCCAGGTGAGGGAGAATGAGGAAATATATGATCATGATATCCCATAGATATATCTTAATCCCAATGCATCTGACTGTTAGTCACCTCAGGCATCTATCTCGAGACAACAGGCCAGCGAAAAAGAGATCTTCTGCTCTACAAATCGATCTCGACTGCCAAAACGGAGGGTACAGGACAGGGAATCGGCCTCAGGACCTGAACATGCAAGGAAACAACAGCATTTCTCTTCGACACTCTCCCGGAACCAAAGGAATGCGTGATCATGCCCATACCTGTTACAGAATACAAGGACAGTCACAGAGCGCCTCAGATCACTCGAGGACAGATTTGATCAGTCACTCCGCCTACATTCATGAGTGGGAGATCGCCCGTTGCATCCTTTTTAAACTCATCAAGAATCCAAAGGCCCTCACTACTCATCAAAAACATAGCGCGCGCAGGAGAGCTCTTCGGGATCGGAGGCATCACTCTGAGATTCTCTCAGTGAACGGCAATAGCTGGCTTTCCCTCGCGCACAATGGCATCAGGCATCGAGCGCAAGCAAATTCATGCGGTGCAAGACAGCAAGGAGAAGCTCCAACAAGAGTGAGCAAGAGGGAACCTCTCCAGGATGAATCGGTTACCCAACATCCCCCCTAACTCATGCGGTGCAGTTATAAATGGATAGGAGGATCCTTTGTAAGGCAATATAGCCGTTTAAATTCAGTATTAAGTGTAGTTAAGAAGAGCTTCGAGAACTATGGGTCTGCGAGCCTAATTTTGAATCTCAGCTCTTGGAATCTTCCTCTTATTGTAATAGTTTTCGAATCGCAAGTTTTATAATACACAAGTAGACGACTTTGTTAAAAAAAAAAATGTGTTTAATTTGTTTTTCTAAAAAAATCGTTTTAATGTTTCTATTTATTTTTATTTTAATGTTTTTTTTTAAGTGTATTATTTATTTATTTTAATGATTTTTTTTTTTTTTAATTTTTAAGTTCTTTTCTTAAATTATATTTTTTGGAAATATCTTCTTATTTTTTATTCATCTTTTTTTAGTTTTTATTTTATATTTTTTAATATTTTCTTGTTTTCTTTTTATTTTTATTTTTTTTGTTTAAATTTTTATCTTTTCTAACTTAATTTTGTTTTTGTTTTTATTTTTTATTTTTATTTTTTTTTTGTTTTTTTTGCTTATTTGTATATGTGTTTTTGTATTTGATTTTTTTATTCTTATTTTTTGGGTCATGTTTTTGATTTTGTTTTTGTTTTTTGTTTTTTTGTTTTTTTGTTTTTTTTCTCTAAAGGGTCTCTGTCGATCATCGACCCACAACCCGATCCCATTATGTGTCAATTTGATAGTTGTTTTTAAAGTTTTCATTATAATTGATTGAGTCTGCCCCCACAATGTGTTAATTTCATGGTTAGCTTTTAAGATTTCATTACAATGGGTTGAGTTTGCCTACACTATGTGTCAATTTGATGGTTGAGTTTTAATTTTTTGTTGCAATGTGTCAAGTTGTCTTAGGCTAAGATTTTAAAATTGCTATACTTTTATCATTTAAAAATGAAATTACTCTTTGTATAATGAATCTTTCATTCAGGTATTCTTTTTTAATGTTTTTTTAGTCATAAAATTTTTCCATAATGCCATGGTTGAATTACGTTTAAAACCTAAGGTTTTTTGTAGTCATGATCTTTCGTTTTAATTCCATAGTTGAAAAATTGTCAAAATTTTAAGGTTTTCCTAAGTCATGATATTTTATCTTTAATGTTATGGTTGAAAAAAGTTATAAGTATTTTTTCTTTAACGCCATGGTTGAAAATTGTTGGAATTTTAAGGCTTTTCATAGACATGATACTTTGTCTTTAATGCCATGCCTAAAAATTGTTGGAATTTTAAGGCTTTTTAGAGACATGATATTTTATCTTTAATTCCATGATTGAAAATTGTTGGAATTTTAAGGTTTTTTGGAGTCATGATATTTTATCTTTAATGTCATTATTAAAAAATGTTGAAAATGTACCCTGAAAAAAAACATTATTCCAGCATCAACACTTTTCATTTTCAGGGTGCTTTGTGCACAAAAAAATGGATTTTATTGGCTTTCATTGCCAGTTTTAAAAAATGTTGAAAATTTACCTCGAAAAAAAAAATTTATTCCAACATCAACACTTTTCATTTTCAAGTTGTTTTTCATGTTCTTTTGGAGTTTTTTGGCTAGAGTTCTCATTTTGAGTTTACAGTTTTCGTTTGGTATTTTACATTATTAGGCTCAGTTCCAACACAAGTATAATTTAGGAGCCAGAAACGAGCATGTAGCCCGAGATGAAAGACCAAACGAAGCTCCTCTTCCTCATGATAAAGTTCAAGATACACCAAAATATCCAAATCCCCAAGACTTATATCCTCGCCCCAGGCCCAATTTTATTCTACAAAATGAGTTGAATAAATTGAAAATCATCATGCCTTTAGGTAAAATTACCAGAGTACCAACTTACAGATAAGATATTAACATTTTTCTAAAAAAATACTACCATTCCATCTCATGAGTTGGAATTCACAGATACAATTATCATTGGGACGATGCCTCTAAGATCACTGTAGGACCACACCTAGAGAATGATGAAAATTTAATTCCACCTTTTTACATTAGTCTAAAAATCCATGATTGCACCTTGCACAATTGTATGTTGGATTCTAGGGCTTCCAATAATTTAATGCCCAAGGAAATCATGGACAAATTCGTATTGAACATTACCCAGGAATATAAGGACTTATATTATTTTGACTTCTAGAGGGTAAGGTGGCTAGGAATGATTAAAGATCTAGTGGTGGTTCTTTCCCAAGTACATGTAAAGTGCATAGTCATGGACGTAGTAGTGGCTGATGTCCCACCAAACTAAGGTATGCTTCTTTCTAGGAGTTGGGGAGATAAATTAGGTGGCTCTTTACGGTTAGACTTATCTTATGCCACAATTCCCGTCAATGGGGGAGGTACTTGTCGCTTGTATCAAGAATATTGACTTACTTATACAATTAGCTCAGAGAAATACCTCAAGAAATATCTAGTGTATACTTATGATGACAACATAGGTAATTTTGTCCTCACCATATCCAATGAAGAAAAGGCTTTGATGCATGAGAAAGAATGTGTTCCTAAAATGCAGATGGACTCTATTATTTTCTGGAAGATGTTATTCGATGGTGCATCCTCGAAAGTCAGGTCTAGAGCAAGAATTGTTTTAATCTCGTCTAATCAACAGAATATAACCTTTCTTATTAAGCTAAATTTTGAAACCGCGAATAACATTGTTGAGTATGAAGTTCTATTGTTAGGGTTTGAGATAATGGAAAAGCTTAACATTCAAAATTTAGCCATATTTGGAGACTCTGGGCTAGTAATTAAGCAAGTAACCAATAAATGACAACCTAAGCATCCTTGACTAAGAGCTTATAGAAATCAGGCTTTGGATTTAATCAACAATTTTTTCTTGCCCATTAATTTTACCACATTCCCCAGAGAAAAAATAAACTAGCGGACACTTTAGTCATGGATGCCACAAATTTCACCCCACCTACTGAATAGAAATTGAAATATGAGATTAAAATATTACATCGACCTTCAGTAGCTGATAGGATTAGGCATTGGTAGGTGTTTGAAGATGATCAATAAATTAAAAGGTTCATTAAACTTATGGGTAACATGTTAGGTCCCTATACTACTAGTGTAACCCCTTATTGTTATTAGTACAACCCCCTTATTATATTTTTGTGCCCATGTAGTCCCCATATTGTTATTAATGTGCCCCATAGAAGCCCACTATTGTTATTATTCTGCCCTTACATTATTATTGTTATGTCGGCTCTCATTATATTATGACCCCTTAGACTCCTATATATAGAAAGGAGGTCTTGTCATTTGTATCATCCAAGAATTGTTCATTTGTGTAATGTAAAGGAGGTTTCCCCCTCAAATAGGCTTATTTTGAAGGTGTTTATCTATCTTTTCTCTCTTTTTGTGAGCTAGTTTCATAACATTTGGTATTAGAGCTTTCGATTCTAGGGTTTCGCTGCTCCAAACAGGTCTTCATGTCATTTTTGCTATAACCATTTTTCTGCGATGTTTCAAAAGATAAGAAAAAAACCAATTTGAGATGAAATCGTTCTAAACATTGGGTCCGCATTTTGAATCTTGTCTTGCTATATTTTTGGAGATTTGATTTGAGCAGGTTAGGGTTTGTGAAAGCTCCAAAATTCAATCTCAAATAGGTCATCATGGAATGTTCGCTATAATTTGTTTTCTATGAAGGGTAAGACTCTAAACTTAAAACCCATTTGAGCCGAAATTGTGGGGAAGTGCGGACCCGAATTTTAGATCTTGTTTCACTATATTGTCATAGATACTGTCCAAGACATTTGCGGTTTCTGCAAGCTTCCACATTACATCCCAAACAGGTGACCTACGGAAAATCGTCATAAGTGTCTCTCTGAGCATCGTATTGAAATTTCGTAAGAAGTTACAAAAATAGGATGGACTGTAGTTTTATGTGTATCGTTTTTAGATCCGAAGGTCAAAATGGTGACACATGGCATCTCATACAAGTTCGTTATTCGAAAAAGGTATATAATCAGGTCATCTTGGGAGATTGTACATAACTCTTTATTAGAGAATATAATTTCGATCAGATTGGTGGCATTGGAAATAGGACACAAAGGGCTACCACAGATTGCAATTTCAAAACTAGGAGATCCAAAATTAGAGAGTTACAGTCATTTCAAGATCGAGATCCTAAAATCAAGAAAAGGCGATATGAGGACATTTGATGGCAAGGATCCAGTAAATTGGATACTACAAATGGAGAAATATTTTGATCTACATGAGGTGAAACTACTACAAAAGGTACATATTGCACCTTTATATTTAGAACTGAACCAATTTTAATGGTATGAAGGGCTTTGTTCTCATAAACCACTTCTCACATGGTCAATTTTCATGGAGGAAATGATAACACATTATGAGGATACAAAGAGAAACACCTTCTTTAGCCAATTGATAAATCTCAAACAAAAGGGTTCAATGGAAGAGCACATTGAGGACTTTTAAAAATTGAATAAGGGTAAACGATATTCCAGAGATGTAAAGGATTGATGTATTCATAGGGACTTTAAAGGATAACATTCAACATGAGGTTCGTGTTTGGGAACCTAATTCATTGGAGAAGACATTTAGGTTGGAAAGAAAACTTAAAAGCGGAATTATGGAAACAAGGAATCTCACCACTCACAACTATAAATATGGAAGTTTTTTTTCTCCTAACCTTCCACAACCTACAAGGTTTACACCACAAAAATTGGAAGAAAAAAGAGAAAAAGGGCTTTGTTACATTTGTGATAGCAATTACACTAAAGGTCATAAGTGTGCTTAGAAGAAGTTAGTTTACATAGATTGTGAAGAGGAGGAAGAAAAGCATCAAGAAACATCAAAAGAAGAGGATATACACCAGGAACCAACCCAAGAGAAAGAAGAAATGAATCCGACCATATCTTGTAAAGAATTGGTAAGAATTACCACTCCTCAAACTCTCAAGATAGAAGGACATATCAAGAAGAAAAATGTTCAAGAAGTGAAAGACCACATTGAGAAAGAAGAAATGGATCTAACCATATATTGTAATGCATTGGCCAGAATTACTACTCCTCAAACTATAAAGTTAGAAGGACATATCAAGAAGAAAAATGTTCAAGAAGTGAAAGATCACATCGAGCATCAAGGAATGAATCCGACCATATCTTGTAATGCATTGGAAGAAATTAACACTCCTCAAACTCTCAAGCTAGAAGCACATATCAAGAAGAAAAAGATTCAAGCAGTGAAAGATCACATCGAGCATCAACAAAAAGTTCTCCAACTTTTAAAGGATAACGCCAATTTGGTGCAGAATCGAATGAAACAATAGGAAAATCAACATCACGGTGAAAGAAGTTTTGATGTAGGCGATTGGGTATTTTTATGGCTACAACTCAAGCAAGCTATTTATGAGAAGGAAATGTTGGCAATACTACATGCACTTAAGAAATGGCGACCTTACCTAATGGGAAGACACTTCAAGGTAAAAATGGATCATGATAGTCTTAAATACTTTTTAGAACAAATATTATATTTATAAGAACATAAAAATGGGTCACAAATTTGTTGGGTTATGACCTTGAAATCATCTACAGAAAAGGGAAGAAAAATGTTGTTGCAGATGCACTCTCAAGAAAGGATGAGGATGCGGAAGAATTGTTTTGTGTTATTTCTATTATCCAACTAGATTGGATAAACAAAGTAAGGGATGAATGGAAGAAGGATGAAGAAGTGTGGCCACTCATTCAAAAGTTGCAGAAGATCCCAATTCAAACAATATTTCCAGAACAAGACTAGGAAGGAAAAATCATATTAGAACCTGGAGCAGTCACAGAAACAAGAACTCAACAGCTACGAAATCGATCAATTTCAGAGTATCTCATCAAGTAGAAGAACTTACAAGCTGAAGATTCCACATGGGAGGACATGAATTTTATACAGAAGCATCAACAACTACTCAAGCATTGAGGACAACACCTTTTGAAGGAGAGGGGCATGTTAGGTCCTTATACTAATAGTCTAACCCCTTATTGTTTTTTTTTTTTTCTCGGTAAAACTATACTAATATATTATATACAGAAGTCAAAAATTTACATCAGATCAAAACAGAAAGAACCAGGCACCTGAGGTGTCAACCTGGAACAGCTGAGACTGCAAGGTCCAAAGGACTAGACCATTCAAAAGAGCTAGCCCACGCAGGGGCCCCAACCAAAAATCCAAATGATCCCGCGCAGGGGAGACAGACATAACCCAGACCATCAACAAAGGTTCTTGAACACATACAAAATGCATACATGACGAAACTAAGCTAACACAGACAACAATAGAAACCAAAAGACCAGACAGAAGAGCCATGTAGACCTTGAGCGAGGGCGTCTCTATTCTTCCAGTTGCTCCTCCACTACCCGGCACCATCCGTAAGCCTCCCTCTCCGCAGCAGTGGGGGCAGTGTCCATATGGATGTCTTTTGTTTCACTGGTCCTCGCCTTCTGATCCAGAAGGCTTTTCGAGACATTCTCCAGGTCTGTAGCAGGATCCTTTGTTTCTTTCTCCAGGTCTGTAGCAGGATCCTTTGTTTCTTTCTCCGGGCTATCAGCATGCACCTGCCCACGATTGTCCAGAGAGTCATTGTCTTCCTGGGAAGTTTCAATGAACAGAACCGATACATGCGCACTGATCTGGGGGCTGTTCATAGAACTGCTGAAGTTAAAAATAGCAGAGCCAAAGGCGGGCAAGGAAGCTGAGTTCGAAGCACCAACATCCATGAACTGACTAGATTGAAGGGGGTTAGCTCCAGTAGAGCGAATGCCATGGCAATGACAGCAGTGGGCAGAAGTATCAACAACGGGAGTGCGTGAAGTTCCTCCCCTGGAGGTGCCTCGACGGCTGAGCATGCGCTGTCGAGGCCTTACCATCCTTGCAGGGACCGAAGGGATGAGACCCAGCTCCCGAGTGTGATACAACTCCTTCCTGTGAGGAATGCGAACAGACAGCGGAATAACCCAGACAGACAGCGTAATGACCCAGACGGAGAGGCAGTTGCATGAAGCTGCGCAGAGCATCTGAGGTTGCATAGACCTGCCTGAAGGAAAAACCAGAAACATACCCTGACCCGACGCAGTGACATGGTTTTTAATCGCAGCGACCTCACCTTGGAACGCGTCCGCCATAACTGCAACCTCCAAGCGAGCCGAATAGCCGTGCAGGGCATTAACTCTGCTCTGTTGAATGACCTTATACCTGCTTCCACTTACGCATATACAGGCTTGAGCCCAAACGTCTGCCACATGATGGCACATGGCCGGCATGTGGGCAGCGTTAAACTCCCGTCCCATCCTCACTATCACCCGCATCCGGGGGAGCCGCATCTCTTTGGACCAGATGTGTGCATTCTTGAGCCTTGTCATGAGTCAAAATGGTATCCATTTGCCCGGTGAGTAGAGAGTTGTCATTTTCCACCCCCAAATTGGCCATGAAGTCGGCAACCTTGTTACCTTCCCTTTTTATGTGATTGAAGGTGATAGCTCTGTTTCTGTGGAGCTCAAGTTCTATGGCCTCCAATCTTGCTTCGAGCCTCCAGCTGGTAGCTATTTTCCTGGCATGAGATCCATTTAGGAGATGCTTGGCCATATTTATGAGGAGTCATAACTTCCTTCCACCTCCAGGGGATGGAAGTTATGACTCCATGCGAGAAGGAGTCCTTGCCATAGTCCCTCTAACTCAGCTGAGTTATTGGTGTCCCATCCAATGTTCCCGTAGTACAGCATCAGGGGTTCACCTTCATGATTCCTTATTATTCCGCCAAAGCCTGCAATTCCGGGATTCCCTTTTGAGGCACCATCGAAGTTGAGCTTAAACGTGTGCTTTGGAGGGGGAGTCCAGGTAACTTTTTTTTGATTGCTGCTTTCAGAATGGCCTTGCTTGTGAGATCCTTGAGGAAGAAGTATTTGCCAATTTTCCAAAATGGCTTTCTCATTATCTAGAGTCGGAAAGTCCTCCCCCTTCCAAGATCTTAGCATCAGAGTCTCTTTAAGATTTCTACAAAGCAGGCTCCAAATATTATCTATCGAGGAGCGTTGATCTTTGAATATGCGTCTATTTCGTTCCTTCCATATGCTCCATAGTAGCAACCCGGGAATTATTTTCCATAGGTGATTAAGGATTTCACTTTTGTAAGGATCCTGTTGCCACTGACGTATTGAGTTGGTGATTTCATTCTCAAGTCTGCATCTTCTTTGACATCTGAAGCTGGCCTTTTCCCATAGCTGATTGGCCAAGGGACAGGAGTCCAGAAGGTGTTGGAGAGTTTCCTCATGGGAATTTCAATTAAAACAAATGGAGGGGCCGTGAAAATTTCTGCTCCTGAGTTTGTCCCACGTTAGAATTCTCTGATGTCCTACCAGCCAAAGAAAATGGGAGATTTTGGGCCAAGAGCCAAAACTCCAGATTTTGCTCCAGATTGGGTCCTGGGGAGCAGAACTATTGCAAATGATTTTGTAGGCCTCAGATGTGGTGAAGGCTCCTTTAGGCTGGTATCCCCATCTTAGAATGTCTCTGCTTTCATCATATCTGATTCTTCTTTTGCGCAGTTCCCTATCCATCTCCTCAACAATTTGGTGATCTCCATTTGTGATTACTTGGTTGCCCTGTTTCCAATTCCTGAAGCCTTGCTCAGTTTCCTGAGTCCAGTAATGCCAAATATTTTCTTGCTGCTGCTCCTCCCTAATGAGGTTCGGTGGCAGGTTAAGTAGTCGGCTGAGTTGAGGCATTTGATTCCAGGCATCTGTCCAGAATCTTGCAGTATTACCATTTCTTACCTCCCAAAAACTGTGCTTCTGAATCATTTGGAAGTGTTCTTTGGCTGCATTCCAAATTAGCGAGCCTTTATCATTGGGGGTGAACCTGATGAGCTCTTCCTGGGGTCGGTGATTGGCATACTTGGCCGTCCAAATTGTGACCCAAGGTTTTCCTGGGTTGGTGAGCCATTGCCACCATATTTTAGCTCCCATGATGGCATTGCTATGCTCAGGATCTCTTAGGCCAATGCCCCCTTTTTCTCTGGGCTTGCAAACAGTGCTCCATTTTACCAGGGCCCATTTGTGATTGGTTGCAGTGTTTCCCCAGAGGAATCCTCGCTGAAGATTCCTTATTCTTTTTAGGACCCACTTTGGCACAGCAAGGATAGAGAATAAGTATAGCGACATTGCTTGAAGGACAGACTTTATGAGCACTGCACGACTGGCTAAGTTCAGAGCCCTGTGCGACCATAGGTTGAGACGGGATTCGAGCTTCTCAATTAGATTACGCCAAGAGGAATGCTTGATGGCGGAGACAGTTAGGGGGGCTCCAAGGTACTTGGAGGGAAGAGTGGCAATAGGGAATCCCAAGATTCGGGTGATTGCAGTCTTAACAACAGGAGGGGTGTTAAAGAAAAAGATCTGCGATTTTGAGCTGTTTATGCTGGTTCCAGAGGCTTCAGAGAAGTCATTGAGCACGACTTTAAATCTAGAGGCCTCCTGGACAGAGGGGTAACCGAAGAGCATAGTGTCATCTACAAACTGCTGATGGGAAATGGCAGGCGAGTGGTGAATGGAGAGGCCTTTGAGCTGTTGAGAGTGGAGGGCTCTTTTAATGTGACGACCCAGGCCTTCAGCCATTAAAACAAAGAGGAAGGGGGAGAGGGGATCTCCTTGCCTGATTCCACGGGAGGGAGAGAAGGGGCGAGAGGGGATCCCATTCACGAGAATGGAGAAGAAGGAGGAGGAGATTAGACTCATAATCCAGCGGATCCACATGGGACAGAATCCGAAAGCAATTAGCATTTGTTGTATGTAAGTCCAACTGAGCTTATCAAATGCTTTAGAAAGATCAAGTTTTAGGAGCATACCTGCCTGTTTGGAGTGCTTGAGGGAGTGCATGATCTCATGCGAGAGGATAATGCCATCCATGATCTGTCTCCCTTCCACATATCCAGACTGTTCTGGAGAAATGAGCAGTGGCAAGAGGGGTTTTAACCTGTTTGCAATGACTTTAGAGATGACTTTGTATATGACGTTGCATAGAGCAATCGGCCTGAATTTGTCCGGGGTGATTGAGTCCTCCTCTTTAGGGATTAGGGCAATGAAAGTAGAATTAAGTGAGGGAAGCAACCAATGATGTGCACACGATTCCTTTACCACTTGCTAGACTTCCAATTTTATCAGCTCCCAGAAATTGTGGAAGAAAGTTGTGGTGAAGCCGTCTGGGCCAGGAGCTTTTTCATCTTTGAGCTGGGCCATAGCGATATCCACTTCCTGAGTTAGAATTGGATGGAGGAGAAGTTCACTATGTTCCCCCATGATTAGTTTTGGCACATTGTGTGTAATTCTATCAATTGCAGGTCGCCTATCTATTTCAGGCTCTTGATGAACTTGCTTGAAGTGATTAAGGAACTCCTTCTCAATTTCCTCATGCTGTTATACCTTTTCCCCTCCTTGTTTTTGAATAAAAGGGATGTTATTGTGCATTCTTCATTGATCAGTGGTTCAGTGGAAGAATTTGGTGTTTCGTTCGCCCTCTTTCAACCATCTAATCCTGGATTTTTGCTTCCAGTATATCTCCTCCTGCTTTCTTCTCTCCTCCAGCTGGTTGTGGATGCGTTGCTCCTGCTCAAGGGTTCTTTCTATGTGTCCTCCTGTGCTTATTTCTTGCTGTAGTTCTGCCAATTCCTTTTGAAGGTCATGTTGCGCCTTGAAAATTTTTCCGAAGGTCTCGCTATTCCATCGCTTTAAGTTGAATTTTAAATGTTTGAGTTTCTGTTGGAACTGGAACATCTTGGAGCCTTCTGGCGGGATGAAGGTTGTCCAAGTTGTGTTAACAAAGTCTTTGAAGGAGGGATGGGTGAGCCAGAATTCTTCGAAGTGAAAGGGTCTTCTAGTGGCGCTGCCAGGACGTTGCCATTGAAGAGCAATAGGCCAGTGATCCGATCCTGAGTGGGGAAGAATGGCCGCTGATATGTCTCCTCCCAAGTGAATCGAGTTGTCTGAAATTAGAAACCGATCCAGTTTGGAGGCAATTTGATGCCTTCCTGCTCTTCGATTGCTCCAAGTAAAAGTGCCATTACAGAAATGCAGATCTATTAGAGAGGTGTTCTGGATGAAGTCTTTGAAATGGGTGTTTTCCTGTTCCAATCTATTTCTTCCCCCAATCTTTTCCTCCAATTTGGTAATCATGTTAAAATCCCCCCCTATAATCCATAGCGGGTACCTTCTATTGATATTTAGAGCTTCTATGGTGTTGAGGAGAGCTATTTTGTTTCCTGCTTCCTGCGGGAAGTAGACATTCGAAAGATTTCCATGAATATTAGTGCCAATAATGTGGAATGCAGCCTGGATTAGATGATGAGAAGCGTGGAAGTCCGAGAGAGTAAGCGCTTGAGTGTTCCATGCAATGGCTAGCCCCCCAGATGCGCCAGATGCATCCACTGCCACCGATTGACAACCTGGCCATGCCTTAGAGAGAATATTACCTAGAGTTGAGTTGTTACATTTGGTTTCCTGGAGAAAGCATATTTGCGGCTTTTCCATTTTTATCATATTTTTTAACATTCTGAGTTTTCCTGGGCTATTGAGCCCCCTTAGGTTCCATGAAATGAGCTTCATGATTCACTATTGATAGAGGGCTTATAGTACTTCGTCAGCTTAGCATACCTGCCTGAGTCCACCAGGATTTTCCCTATCGCTATTGTTCGTTGGAGATCAGTTCTTCTTCCCCTTTTTTTGGAATATTTTTGGGGAAGGCCTATATCCCATTGACTTCCTGATTGGATGCCGAGCTGATGCTGATGATAAGCTCGAGAAATGACCACTTCCAGTTTGTTAAGCTGAAGCTCTGGGATACTTTCATAGGCCTTCTTTTTGCATGCTGCTTCTAGTTCTAAAATATCTAGTCCATTCAGATCTATGCTTTCTGGTTCTTCCTCCATCTGTTGCACTTAGCTATTTCCTTCTGTGGGAATATCTGAGCTTTGGAGGGGATCTGAAGTTCCATCTACTTCCATTTCATTGTCTTTTTCTACCTGTTTCTCTTTACCTTCCTTGGGGTTTGCTAGGGTGACTTTGGGGGATTGGGGTTCAGAGGGATGAGCTGAAGGAGGTGGCTGGGCGGAGGAGGAGGGGAGAGCAGAGTTGGGCTTAGAGAACGGGTTTTTCTCATCTGTAGATTGAGCTAGAATTTCAAAGCTGTTTCTAACCGCTGGATCAGAGGTATTGTCTTGCTGGGGCTTTTTCCCTGTTGTATGTTTTTTGTGCGCTCGTTTGCAACTAGGAGCTTTGGTGAAGCCATCATGGGTCAGAGAGTCTGAGGAGGCAGGAGCATTAGCTTTGGCATTTAGGGGACAGTCTCTGAAAAGATGCCCTATGGCATGGCATTTACGGCATCGAAACGGGACATGTTCATAGTCTAAGGGTTGAATCCATTCATAGTCACAGTGAGAGAGACTTACCGATTCTGGCAGAGCTTTGTCCAGGCGCATGAAGACGTAGATGCGGGCATATGATCTATATCTTCGCATTTTTGTTTCTTCTACCGCCTTTATGTATTCCCCTAGACCATTTCCTATGTCTTTGAGAATATCTTCATCCCAGTATTCATTTGGAAGTGAGTACATTCTTATCCAGACTGGCGCCCAAGTGAGGTCTTCCTTGTCCGGATTAAATCTGGCTATCCATTCCCTTAGGTATAGACCAGCTGAGTTGAAGAAGTAGGGTCCTTCAACCAGGATTCTGTATTTGTCTTCTAGGCAAAAGAAAATCACAGTGAAGAATCCTTTTGGGCCTAGCTGCAGAGTCACATCTCCTTTAGGCTTCCACGTCGCTACAATCTAGCCGTATAGGGCTTTTTCCGTCGGCCAAAACCCTATAAATTTCCCAATGAGGGCATGATCTCTCATATATTGGATTCGTTCTTCTATTTTCAGTCCCGACAGTTCTATTCTGGGCTGATCTGTTGCTATTGGTTTGCAAGTAGTCGAGGAAACCTTCGGGGCTTCTTCTGGTTTGTTCATCCGTCCAGGTATTCCTTCTGTCTTGTCTCCCTGACTGTCTTTTTCAGTGCGCTCATTTCGTCGTGGGATCTCCTTGTTTATCACTTCCTCATTGACCGAACCAAATAGAATCGTCCGTTCAGGTCCGTGCTATAGGTTACTTGCTTTGGGGGAGGGCGTTGAAACCCCCCCTGGGGAATGTCCATTTGCCTTTCGATACATCACTGAATAGCTGAGTAGTGATAGAGAAAGAGGTCAGGTCCGTGATGGATTTCTGAGCTGAGCAGACTGCGCCGTCTGAGATTTGGTCAGAACCCTAGCAGTCGAGTTCCCAACGCTCCTCGACTCTTAGATCAAATAAACCATTTTCAAATTCTATAAGGTCAACCCCTTATTGTTATTAGTACAACCCCTTTATTATATTTTTGTTCCCATGTAGTCCCCATATTATTATTATTGTGCCCCAAAGAAGCCCACTATTGTTATTATTGTGCCCTTACATTATTATTGTTATTTCGGCTCTGATTATATTATGACCCCTTAGACTCCTATATATAGAAAGGAGGTCTTGTCATTTGTATATCCAAGAATTGTTCATTTGTGTAATGTAAAGGAGGTTTCCCCCTCTAAGAGGCTTATTTTGAAGGCGTTTATCTATATTTTCTATCTTTTTGTGCGCTGGTTTCTTAACAGAGTTTTCCAAGTAGTGTATAGATGATGAACCTAAGGATAGTGAGATAGACATTAATACCTTTCAGTTTAGGACAAGGATAGTAAAGCATGAAAAATTTCAACTAAAGAATAATTACATCCCTAAATGACTCATTCCTCTAGAAAAACATTTGACCACAATGACACAGTCACATATCCTACTCTTAAACCTATCAATTTAGAAATAAAATAGGTAGACAATGCCCACGAAGGGAAAATCAAGCTAGTTTATTTGTCTCGAATTCAACCATAGTGAGTGAATATATATATATATATATATACCTTATCTCCAAGTACTTCGGCATATTTTTTTGGACTTACATGATTTAAAGACATACAATGGAAGCATAATCAAGCATCAAATACCCTTGAAGGAAGGCACTAAGCCTCTTGAGATAGACACTGAGGCACATTAATATCCTCCTATTTCGACCAATTTAGAAAGAAATTAAAAATATTTTAGATGATAAGAAAATTTTTCCTTTATGATATTTTGACTGAGTTGCCAATCTCATTCCAGTTAGTAAAAAGAACAGAAAATTAGATTATATGTGGATTTTAAAAATCTAAATTGTGCTTTGCTAAAGGAAAATTATAATTTTCCTACGATGGATTCTATCTTAGCAAAGAGTAGTGGGCATGACTCACATCTCTATGATGTACGACATTTCTAGATATAACCATATTGCAATACATAGAAAGGAGATGTTTAAAACTTCTTTCACTACCCCTTGAGGAATTTTCATGTACCAAAAAATTACCTTTGGGATTATGGATGTGGGAGACACTTTTAAAAGGTTATGGACATCACATTTGAAAATGAAAGAGATCATTTCATTTTTGTCTACTTAGATTACATGACCATATTTTCTCAAACCGATGAATTGCATCTAAAACATTTAGAAATCATATTTCAGAAGTGTAGGAGGTACGGTTTGTAAATGAATCCCAATTTTTTTTTTCTATGACCAAAGGTAAGTTACTCGGTCATATAATATCATGTCATGGGGTTAGGAGTGACCCTGAGAGGGTCCAAGCCATTTAGGAAATTCCTCTTCCTCGGACTAAAAAGGAAGTCTAATCTTTCTTGGGTAAAATTAATTTCCTTTGCATGTTTATCTAAAAAATTGTGGAGATAGTTAAACTTATAACAAATATGCTCAAGGGTGATTGCATGAATATGGGTTGCACTTTTCGGCCAAATGTGGCGATGAAATTTCAAGTTTTCCTCTTTTATCAAATTGAAGCCCTCAAAACTCATATAAGCACTGTGAATTTTGATTTAGAGTAAAAATATAAATCGTGGAGAATTATGTTTTTGTAATATTGATATTTTTTGCAAAAATATTTAGTGTTGTATAATACGCCAATTTTCCATTAAATGAAATGCTTCTCCTTGAAAAATTTCACACCTCTTAAGAGGTATGCTTGTGTTCACGTAGCATAACTTAGTCTAAAATGTGTAATTAAAAAAATAAAAATTATATATATAGATAGATAGATATACGAGCATGATCTACACGGAAAGAGATAAGTTTTTCATAAAAAAAAAGTATGCAAAATTATATTTTTTTATTATTTTCCGAAGTTAGCAAAGTAATATTTCAATTGCATTTTGTAGACACATGTATTCACGTAAGGCTTTTTTCAAGTATTTAAAGAAATTGAAAAACCAGGAGTATGATTTTCAAGAGGACACGTAAACGAAGATAGTGGTATTTTTTGAAGTTTTTTTTTTTTATATTTTTTTATATTGATTTTTTATTCAACCTCTTTAAAATTGTTCAAAACAATTTCGATCATTATGCTTAAAATAAATTATATGAAAAATATCAAATGAATTCGAAAATGTAAAACTCATATGCCATTGGATATAGGATTCCTTCATGAATCCAACATGATCAACACTGCCACCTAAGGACAATTTTTTCCCTAAGTCTGCTAGGGTACAAAATGGTGTTGCATGAAATTTTATAGAAGGGGTGCTGAAATTGTGGATTTTAGGACTTTAGAGGCTCGATTGAGCACTTAAAGTGCCCGATTGAGTGCTTAAATATCATATTAAAATAGCTCGATTGAGAGTTTTGTAAAACTTCAACCTCGCCATATACATGGTTAATAGGGGCTCGATAGAGGGTTGTGGCTCGATCAAGCTATATAGCTTGATCAAGCCTTCATAAAAAAAATTAATGACTTGTATGCAATGGATGTTTTCCATAAAGAGACAAACAAGATATGTGAGTCATCCACCCATTAAGCCATTAAATCATGATCAAGTCATTAAGTGTCTTAAGTGACAATGAGAATGAACTAGTGGAGGTTAGGGTTGATTTATCGCTAAGTAAGTAGGTCAAGCCAGCTAATTTATACTCTTCTTAATAGTTGTTTAGTAGAAACCTTATCAAATTTAATATTAATATTAAAAAATCATTATTATTATTATTAAATTAAATTATGAAATCTGATATTAATATCAATATATTTTAATGTTAATATTGAACTTATTAATTTTGGATTAATATACTATTTTTAACTTTAATATAATATAAAATTTGTAATATTATAATATATACTAGCACAACCACATTAAGAAATGTGGTTAATATACATCATAGGCATCAATAAAAGAGTCATTAACACAAAAAGAGTCATACAAACTTACTCAATATGTTAATTTTATTTAACCTAATTTTTCTATAGATCTAACATGGTAAAATATATAATATTTTTAAAAAATCATGAAGTAATCATAACCTAAAGCTACCTAATGAAATAAAACCTAAAAAATCTCAATTGGACGATGTTATCACTCAGGTTTTCCCAGAAGTTGTAAGAAGGGAAAGGAGGCCGAGGTGACCACAAACCAATCTTTTAGATACAAAATCTAGCCAATCTGTATCTAGAGAGGGCTCTCTCTTTATGATTTAGCTTTGTTTTTAAAGGTATTAGGCTAGTTATGAAGTTCAAGAGTTGTGTTTGAGTTTGGGTGTTGAGATTCAATAGAACAAAGAGGTAAGACAGAGTAGTTAAGTCCATTGGGCTAATGGAGTCAAAGAAGATGGCTTTCTGGATTTGGTTTCTTAATAGAGGATGGTTTCACAAAGCAAGGTAGTCAAACAGGGAACAAATGAAGACTTGAAACAGATGGAATGGGCTCCAATTGGGTGAAGGGCAGTTAAGGATCCTTCAACCTATTTAAAGAGGGAAATTTGGATGATTACTAATAAGGAGCAGTTAAGTATTCTTTAGCAAATAATCAACATGAAAGAATTAGGAAACAGGAGAAATTAAGATTTCACTGCTTATCCGAATTCTGAAGAAAACACAGAGAATAATAATGACTGAAAATAGAGTGCAATCAAGCATATTCTGAAATTAATCCTTTCTTTATCATTCAGATTTTGAAACACAGATGATATAATAAACTAAGAAAACTTTAAAACGCAAGATATAGAGGACTTATTGATCCGGTGGTTGATTCAAGAAGTCTGTGACAAGTCCTCTTCTTCAATTCTTCATCGAGTAAGCCATGCAATAGTTGATTCCAACATCTCTTTATTCCAAAAAATCAATATTACAACAAATTCTAGGAATCCACCCTCAATACTCTAATGGAGGGGGTATTTATGCAACAAATTGTACAACAAATATCTCATAACAGTTGTGAGATAATATAGGACAACTAAAAATAGTTTACAAGAAAAATAGAAACAACTAGCCTTGAAAATAGGGAAAAGATGAACTGATGTTGTGCTGGTCCTGTTTTTGTTGAATGTGTTGGAGGCAGGCCCTATAATTCGACTGGCAGCTATCTTCTTCAGTAACTCTATTCTGGCTGCCCTATTCTTACTGATACTCTTTAACTAATCTGATATTCTTCAACCTGTTTTGACCCCTGCTCATCGATGTCTGGTAAATAACTCAATATGGTAAACAACCCCCTCTATGGTTGGGATATTGTAGGTTGTTCTGCGCTTGAATATTGCTGAGAAGTTCCAGCAAGGGATGTGCCAATAGCTAATTCTTTGAGAAAACTTTAAATGGTACCTGTGTTAAAGATGAAAACCGTACAATGCAGGTTGTGTGGCTGCAAGCTTGTCATTGTAGTCTTTCTAGTCGGGTGCCTGTTTGTAACTGAAGCAGGTCATTGTTTGCAGGAGAGCGCGGGGCGAAGAGCATTACAACAAAAATAGCTTTTTATCATTTTTTTGACAAAATGAAGGTTGGCGGGTCTTTTTCATTTAATCGGGAGGATGATGTAAGTTGTATGGAGGATGACGTCAGTGGAGGGGAGTGATGTCAGCAGAATCATGGATGATGTGGCAGATGATGTCAGCAAAGGGTGGTAAGCAGTTTTGCCCGCACCGCTTTTGGGGCTGAGTGGTTTCGGACAGAGGGTGAGCGAGCAGGCTGAACAGGTGACACGTGGATTTGGTACAGAGGAAAACCACCGGGCCCCTGCGAGTTAATGCGCGGTCGGGAGGGGGGTCGCGATATGTATGTCAACCGTCGGATGGTGAGACAGGGATCAGACGGTGGAAGATCGTTGGAGATGGTGGGACGTTAAGCTGTGCGGGCCCGATGTATTTAAACACGTTTAATCGCATCGGGGTGATGTGATTGGTCTGCGGGGTTTGGTTATTAATTAACCCGGATGGTTAATTAATCCCGGTTGTCATGGTGGGGAAAGGTTATTAATGAATTTATAATAAATCTGTTAATCCCTGTTTAAACAATGTTTATGGTCGTATTCGACCGGGGGCGGGATTAAATAATATTTGGGGTTTTTTAATATAATAATATAATACGAGGAGGGTTTTATTTTATGGTATTTAAATAATAAGTGTTTATGGTCGTATTCAACCGAGGGCGGGATTAAATAATATTTGGGGTTTTTTAATATAATAATATAATACGGGGAATGGGTTAATGTTTTCGGAATTTATATAATAATAGTTAGAAGTTAATATGAAATGAAATAATAAAGCGCTAAGCCAATGTTTGAAATTTTACATTAAAACTTAGGCTAAAGGGGGGAAAAAGGGGTTTGTAGGCGACCTTATGTATTTTCCCAAATAAAGTAGGGATTTACTTAAGGAAATGAGTTTATGAAATGAAATGAAGTGGTTTATGAGTGATATTAAGAACAGATCTTAAACTTTGTGGAAATTAGTGAATGATTAGGAAAAATATGAAGGGGAGTTAGTTATTCAACCTTGCCTCGCTTGAGCTACATCAAGTATAATATCTTCCTGGAACTTGTGATAGAGATAAAGATTAACACATTTAGAGACATAATCTATCACAAGTATCATTCTGCAACAACAATCTACCTACCTTGCCTACCTTAGTCCTAGCATTTTTTCCTTCTTTAATTTGGTGCACTTAGACTGGCAAACCCTCATCAACTTTTCTTTTCTTTGCATGGCAAGCCTACCGAAGTCTGCACTTATTACATCCAAGGGCTCAGATTTAACTATTTAGCTCCTTTTTATTCACTCTACCTATCTACTTATCTGCCAAGATTAAACAGTTTGGTCAGATTTTATTCTCTATCTCTAAAACAGGAAATTCAAATATGAACTAACACAAGATTAAGCTGTTTGGCCATTCATCAATTGTGGCAAAAGTTTAACGAGCTGCACATAGTTTCTTATTACAGAAAATAAAAAGTAGTGGCATTTTGGACTTGCACACTTTCCTGGTCTTTCTTTGCTTGGGGTTCATTTCTTTCACTTTTTTGACCATTTTATTCTTTTTACCCTTTGATTTTTCTTTTAAGGCATACCCTCTTTACATTTTTTACATTTTTTGATTTTTTTTTTGATAATATGGAAAACCTTTGCAACAAGGAAAGGAATGAACATATTACAGAGCTCAACAATTCAATCATGAAATATGACACCTATTGGTATAGGAGTATAACAGACAATATGGAGCACTCTATGTATCTCTGATGGATGTAGCTAGACCATTAATATTTTGGAAAATTTTAGACAATATTTCTGTGGAAAATTATCATTTTCCTTCCAGATGAATGGACAACTCATATTTGAAATATTGCATTTTAAATATGTATTATATAAAAAAAATAAATTTTTGTATGACATCAAAATTAAAAATTTATTTAGATATAATATTTTAATTGTCAAAGTATTTTGATTTTTGAAATATAGAGGAGAGAGAGTGGGAGAGAAGGGTAAGAGAGATTGAGGGGGACACAAATATGGAGAGAGGGAGAGCATGAGAGAGTCTTAGAGAAAGGGAGGGAGATTGAGAGATGGAGTTGGAGGAAAACATAGAGAAGGAAGAAGTTCAAGACATATAGAGAGTTAAAGGTGGAGAGAGAGAGAGAGAGAGAGAGAGAGAGAGAGACATGGAGAGAGAGTGTGTGTATGTTTGGGTTAAGATAGAAAGAGAAAGAAGGAGAGATGGAGAGAAGGGGGAGAGAGAATGAGAGAGGGAGGGAGATAATCAATAGAGTTGCAGGACAAAGCTTTATATATATATATATATATAGACACAGAGAGAGAGAGAGAGAGAGAGAGAGAGAGAGAGAGAGAGAGAGGCATATATAGATAGAAAGGTGGAGTGATTTTTAAACTGTCATGGACATTCCACTAGACAGTTCATCACAATAGATTTAACAATATTATACTAAAACTCTTAAAATTATACATTATTATGGTTTATTAAACTTTAATGTTTGTGGATTTAATTGTAATTAGTGCATGCATGCGAATGGAAATTATGCAGAAAAGTAGAGAATGAAAAAATGAGCACACACACGCAATACACAAGATATACTCTCTGGGAAACCCTTTCAGGAGAAAACACAACTGGAAGGTGAGGACGCTTCACTCTCTTTCTCTGTCTGGAAATATGATTGCAGGTACAAAGAAGTAATGCTTGTGGCTTGTGGACTGCTATAGTGCACAAATCCTCTTTGTGTGCTCTATCTCGTATCTCTCTTGGCTATCTTTACTTAGCCATGGAACGAAATTATCTAGAAATAATGGAATGCATCTTCCTCCTAGTGGTCTGGTTATAACACAACTCGGTAGCCTACTAGTGGTTAAGTTTGACTACATCAACTCTTAACTAGAGTTAAAAAATAGACTCTTCTAGAGTATTTTACATCACAAACATGTGGCTATCCTGTTTTCCATGAATAATGGGGGCTGATACGGCATCCTCCCAAACTATAGGTGCGAAAATAGGAAGTTCAACTTCTGAGTAGAATAACATTTGCATATAGACTTTGATTGGCGTGCTTCTTGAGTCGTTGGAAAGGTCTTTGTGTGTAAAAAAACATGGAAATGTGCGACACTAAAGTGGAATTTTTTACCCCCAAAAAAAGTCATATGATGCCTCAAAATGATCCTGGAAGGTTTCAGCCCTCGTTTTGCCAAACTGGGACCCACCAATTGATTCCCCCACATTTTCTACTCCAAATGCATCGAGAAGGATGAAAACAATATAGTGATCCAATCCATATCACACCTCCCCATTTTGGGAGGCTTTTGGTCCCCAAAAGCTTCTACTGAATGAGGTGAGGAAATTTTTCCTCCACCTTCTCTCTAGTGTATCGTTTAGCTTTACCTAGAACCTGTCCCTTCAATCTCATATGCCAAATGTCATGCTGCCCCTGTCTTGTAGTTTTGGACCTCTTCTGTAAAACTGTATCTTCTGTCAACTTTTCCTGAGCATCTGGTTCCAAATCCTCCGCATAAGGTAGGACATGTTCGTCTTCGTGATCTAGCATGGAAGGCTCATAGAGTTTCAAATTCTCTACATTCACAACCGAGTAAATGTGCATATATGGTGGTAAACTAAGTCGATAGGAATTATCACCCACCTTTTCCAGTATCTCAAAGGGACCATACCTCAAAGCCATGATTTTCTTACTAGGCCCCTGTAGCCTCTCCTTGTTCAACTATATCAATACTCTTTCTCTCACCTTGAATGATTTATTTGTTCTGTGTTGATCATGCATGGACTTATAGTTCTACAATGTTTCCTATATTTGTAGATGGATCTGTATGATCTTCTCTATAAATGTTTCAACCCTCAAAGCATCTCTTGTAGGATCTTCCCTCACTCCTCCTTGCTGCACATATGAAATATCCAAAGGTGAAGGTGGGAAATATTGAAAACAAGTCTCAAATGGTGACATTCCTATAGAAGTGTGGACTGTTGTGTTATAAGAATGATGTATATTTACCAAATTTTCATCCTAGGTCTTCGGATGCTTCTGGTTGTATCCCCTCAGAAGCTACATGAAATTCCTATTTACTAATTTTGTCTGCCCATCTGTCTATGGATGGAATGTTGTAGATCTCTTCAACTCTGTGTTCATATTCTCCCACAATGTAGTCCTTGTGTCCCTATCTGACATGATGCTCTTTGGTATCCAAAAATGCACCGAGACATGTCCAAAGAATAAGTTTGTTGCTTCTTGTCCATTGATGGTCTTTTTACAGGGCATCATAACACACATCTTGCTGAACATGTCAACTACCATGAACAGGTAGTCATGTCCCTTCCCTTCTATCGGTAAACCTCCCACAAAGTCCATGGAAATGCTTTCCCATGGACAAGTAGGTACATGTAAGGAATGATATAGACCTTGTTTCATGTTGATACGCTTCCTGGTACAATAAATTATGCATCCCCTTATGAACCAAGATACCTGCTCTTGCATCTTGGGCCAATACACATACCTCTACAAGTTAGCCATGGTCTTCCCTACACCAAGGTGCACTACAACCTTGGAGGAGTGAGACTCTCTAATCAGTTTAAAATCCTCACCTTTAGGAACACATATCTTATCTAGCATGTAGAGTAACCCATCCTAGAGATGGTATTCAACGGTGTTGTCGCCATCATGCACATGACTCCGACTCTACAACTGCTGATACCCCTCCTTGAAGTCCTCATCTTCTAAATATGCCTCTCTGTATGCATCATGGGTGAATGGCTGCATGTGCATAAGAGTTCCCAAAGATATAATATTTGATGTGGGTGGCCTTGAAGCCATATTGAAAAACTTGTTTGTGTTGTCCTTCTTATGCTTGATCACCAAATGAAGCTATTGTAAAAACTCCATCCACTTGTAATGCTCGGTTTTTTGTAGCTTACTCTCGGCCTGCAAGTACTGTAACAGCTAGTAATCTGTGTATTACTATCTCCTTTCCCATCAGATAGTGCTTCCACTTCTTCACAGCTTGCACCATGGAATAAAGCTTCTTATCATAGGTAGGGTAATTAAGAACTTCCCCATGAAATACTTCAGAATGGTAGCAAACGAGCCTTCCTCCTTGCATCAAAACAACTCACATAACATAGCTACTCACATTTGTCTCCACTTTAAAGGGTTTCTCCAAGTTTTGTAATGCCAAAATTGGTGCTTGGATGATCTTCTTCTTTAGCTCTTCAAAAGCCCTTCTTTTACCTTTTCCCCACTAAAAACTCTTGTCACTTGCTATTATGGCATGGAGTGGTGCTGATACCGCTGAAAATGAGGCCATGAACTTCCCCAGGTACTGTGTTTCCCCAATGAAACTCCTGACTTCAAAAACATTAGTAGGAACCTACCATTTCATGATGGCCTACATCTTGGAAGGATCTATCTTCAGTTCTCCTCCACCAATCACATACCCAAAATACACTAAAGACTACTACGCAAACTCCCACTTCTTGAGATTGGATAGCAATTGGTACTTCTTCAATGTTTCCAACACCTGCGTCAAATGTGACAAATGCTCCTCCCAGGTAGCACTATATACTAGTATATCATCCAAATATATAATAATAAATGAATCTATAAAAGGGCGCAATACATCATTCATTAATATAATAAATGTAGGTCATTCATTATATAGGCCAAATGGAATAACTAACCACTTGTATAAACCTTACTTGGTTTTGAAGGAGGTCTTCCATGTATATTCTTCTTTGACTCAAACCTGGTGATATCTAGACTTCAAGTTCAACTTAGTGAAATACTTTATTTGTTGTAATTGATGTAGCATATCGTATATCCTGGGCAGGGGGTATATGTTATTCAACATGATTTATTCAATGCCCTGTAATATATACACATCTGCCAAGTCCCATCCTTATTTGACACAATGATGATGAGTGTCCCATATGGTTATGTACTTGGTTGAATGGCACCCTGTTCTAGCAGCTACTGCAACTATTTCTTCACCTCACTTGCTTCTAGAACAAACTTCCTCTGTAGCCCAATATTTGGAAATGGGGAGTCTAGTAATAGAATAATCTCATGGACCACTTCTATCTTAGGTGGTAACCCTTTAGGCTCTCGGAACACATCCGTGTGTGCCTTTAAAAACTCCTCCAATTGTTGTTTTTGTTTCATAATAAACCCCTCTAGAGATTCCTTACCTATTATTGACTCCTCTTCAGAATGACTATCTTAAAAACAATAAAAAAATAGTTCTTGTTGGAACTGATCAATGTTTTGGCTTGGTTGGCACTTACTAGTGAAATTTTTGACCGCCTTTGTGTGTATTGATGATGAACAATTTTCCATCCTTGATGAGCTAGTACTGTTTATCTCTCCCCATGAATATTTCATCAGACATGTACAAGTATGGACTCCAAGACATGACTCCACTTACATCAAGGGGAACCACATCCACATCTACTTCATCAATAAAATCAAAACTGATAGAAAATCTAATTTTGCACTATTTTGTTACCTTCAGATCTATATCATTATTTACCCATCCAAGTGGATATGGGTTTGGATGATCATGACTTCCAAGTCCAACTTCTTGACCAACTCTATTGCAATGAGATTTGTCTACGATCTTGAGTCAAACAGAGCATACAAATTTGTCTTCTTGACTTCTTTCTTTACATGGAAGTGTTTGGTCATTTATTTCTCTTCTTATTGCTGAAGGTTACTCAGATTCACATCCTTCTACAATGATGTACATACAATATTCTCATCCATGTCTGACATTCTTTTAACATGGTTACTTGAATAATTTTCCATGAGATTCATCTTCTTATTATATTTCTTCTTATTCTTTGGGTTTAGCTCTGGATGCATCTTCCAACACTTCTCTTTTGTATGGCCATCAATGTTACAGTGGTTGTAGTGGTTGCTAGGATCTTTGCACCGGTGTGTTGTGGCTACCATATTTTTATCTTTTCCCCCTTTTTGCTTCTTCCTCCCCTCCTTAGAAGCTTCAAGTTGCTCCTTCTACTTTGATCCACTTGATTGTGCTCTTTTGAGGCCTATGTTATCTAGGTATTGTGCCTATACATAAGCCTCACCCACCGATTTGGGATTGAACAACATCACTTGATCACATAGATGGAGGTGCAGAACCCCAAAATACTTGAGGAGTAAATATGGGTTCTTTGGAGAGATACCCAACATTATAGCCATCTTTCTTAATTCTTTGGTCTACTCCTGCATCCTTTGGCCCATATTTTTCCTGCATTAATGCCACCGGATCCACTAGTCCTCCACGTGCCCAATGGGATAAAACTATGACTTAATGATAGTTTTGAAATCTTCCCACTTTGCCACTAGAGGTTTTCCCTCCAACCTCAGGGTTTCTGTGTGGCTCTCCCACCAAGTTAGTGCATGGCCCTCTAATTTCAGTCGCGCGAATGAGATATTTTTCCCTCGATCTTATGGATGCTGAAATAAACTTTCAGTTTCTACAACTAGTGGTTCAGCTTCAAAGTGTTGATTTCATGGTGGTATGGTTTGATATCGACTTTTTCTTCCATTTCAAACACACGACACTCGAACAAGGTTGATATTTTCTAGGTTATTTCTTCAGCTTGTTCTTTGTATCTTCTCGATCTCTCGATACCCCTCCTGATTTTTCTTTTGTATTAAAATCCCCATCTCCTCCAAATATCCCCATCTTATTGCTAAGGGTTGTCATGAGGAGGTTTACATTGCGGTTTATATCCATGACTTGTTGTTCAAGGCGCAAAAACCTCACCTCTACAAGATCAAGAGGTTCTTTTACAGATTCGTCAGCCATGATTATGGTTTTATGATTTTAGCCCCCATCGACCTCCCCTAAAAATATCCACAAATATACAAAGAAACATGCTCTGATATAAAATGATTCGTAAATTATCGTGGATATTCCACTAGACAGTTTGTCACAATAGATCTAACAATATTATACTAAAACTCTGAGGATGCTACATTATTACAATTGATTAAACTTTAATATCTATGGATTTAATTGTAATTAGTGCATGCATGCGAATGGAAATTGTGCAAAAATGTAGAGAATGAAAAAATAAGCACCCATGTAAGCACAAGACACAAGATATTCTCTTTGGGAAACCCTTCCAGGAGAAAATCCAGCTGGAAGGTGAGGTTGCTTCACTCTCTTTATCTATCTGGAAATATGGCTACAGGTAAAAAGAAGCAATGTTTGTGGCTCGTGGGATTATATAGTTCACAAATCCTCTCTGTGTGCTCTACCTCCTATCTCTCATGGCTATCTTTTCTCAGCTATGGAACAAAATTCTCTCGAAATAAAGGAATGCCTCTTCCACCTAGTGGCCTGGTTATAACACATCCTGATAACCTACTAGTGGTTAAGTTTGACTACATAAACTCTTAACTAGAGTTACAAAATAGACTCTTCTAGATTATTTTACATCACAAACACGTGGCTATCCCACTTTCCATGAATACTGGGCGCTGACGCGGTATCCTCCCGAATTATAGGTGTGAAAATAGGAAGGCCAACTTCTGAGTGACATAACTTTTGCATATGAACTCCGATTGATGCACTTCTTGCACCTTTGGAAAGGTATATGTGTGTAAAATAACAAGAAATTGTTCTAATATAAAGAGACAAAATTTACCCCAAAAACACGTCTTTTGATGCCTCAAAATGCTCCTAGAAGGTTTTAGACCCACGTTTTACCAAACTAGGTCCCGCTAGTAAAAACGGCCCTCTGAGCTGATTCCTACACTTTTTCCACTCCATATGCATCAACAAGGATGCCAAACAATATAGTGATCCAATCCAGATCATGGAGAGAGAAAGAGAGGGAGTTACAAAGGAGA
This sequence comes from Pinus tabuliformis, assembly GCA_031772625.1. Lineage (NCBI taxonomy): Eukaryota > Viridiplantae > Streptophyta > Pinopsida > Pinales > Pinaceae > Pinus > Pinus tabuliformis. Next base: position 176,276,081 of record CM062806.1, read on the forward strand.
TGGAGATATAGGGAGAGAGGAGAGTAGGAGGGAAGAGAGATAGAAGGGGAGATAGAGGGAGAGATGGATAAGAGGAAGAGAGAGGGAGAGAGAGAGGGAGGGATATATAGAGACGAATAAGGAGAGACAAAGGGAGATCAAGATATAGATGGAATTGGGAGAGAGGGAAGAAGAGAGAGATAGAGAGAGGGAGGTAGAGATAGATATGAAGAGAGAGAGAACATGTGTCTAGGAGGTGAGATAGAGAGACAAAGAAGGAGAGATGGAGGGAGATATCAATATAGATGGAGGGGTGGAGATAAAGGGAAGAAAATTTATTGCACTAGATGCATTGACTTAAGTGTACAGATGCTGGTTTCTAATCGTATTTGATTTCTTGCATTCGATGCATTGATTATTGTGTAGTTGTTGATTTATAATTGTATTTCATTGCTCACATTAGATGCGACCATTTCATTAAATATGTTAATTTCTAATCATGTTTGATTGAGATTTCATTAGAGCATTGATTTCAGTGTAGATGTTGATTCCTAATCCCATTTTATTGTTAGCACTAGATGCATTCATTTTTAGTGTAGATGTTCATTTCTAATCCTATTTGATTGATTGCATTAGATGCATTGATTTGAGTGAAGATATTGATTTATTATTCGATGTAACTGGATATAAGATGTACATTAATTTCAAGGTAATTAGTTTAACATTGCACATTGATTTGAGTGTAAGAAAAAAAAATGATTGACGAAGTGCATTATGACTAAGCTTTTGTAGATAACCTTAAACAAAATAAAATCAAATAATTTATTTATTTGTAACTATTACATCTCCACATCTTCTAAAATTGAATATAACTTATTTCAATGATATTTGTCTTTTTAAAAATTGAATAAAACTTATCTCAATCATAAGGAATTGATTGAAATACTTGGATAACTACTTGTAAATTTAGGAAAGTTGATAACATCATATAAAATTATAGAAATGTTGTCATATATTGTTTTTTGACCTATATATTAAATTTCAACATGATTAATGTATATCATCTTATGACTAAGCTCTTGTAGATAATCTCAAAAGAAATAATGTTGAATAAAACCTATTTGTTTTTTACATGACATCTTTTAAAATTGAATAAAACTTATTTCAATCCTATTTGTGTTTTTTGATTGAACCTTGAGATAAGAAATTGATTGAAATACTAAAAAAAAATCATGCAATGGTATATGGGTGGGTCACAAAAGGTTTCATATATATATATATATATATATATATATATATATATATATATATATATATATATATATATATATATAAGTCCTCAATTGAAGTTTCAAATAATAAAAGAAATAGCAAAACCAATCCATGGTATGACAAAGATTGTAAAAGTGCAAGGAGAGCAATTAAGGAAGTTGTTGATGAATCTCTTAAAATGGACAAGATAAAAATATACAAAGCCCTAACTAAAAGGAAAAAGAGGCAGTACATTCGTCAAAGACAGGAGAATCTCTTACACCTATCTAAGGTAGCTCCTAAGAAATTTTGGAGGCAGATTCTAACTAAGAAGACTAAGGATAATAATAAAATTGCTCTTCATGATTGGAATTCCTATCTTAAAAAACTTTATGAATCTCCAAATGTCATGGATAATTTGGAAACCCTTCTCACAATTAAAGAAGTTTTCTCTTTAGAAGACATTAAGTTTGGGATTAATCGCCTCGCTAATGGGAAAGCTAAGGACATTGAAGGTTACCAAGTGGAAATCTTAAAAATTGGAGGTCCTGTCCTCATCCCCCACATCCACAAGCTTTTCAATCAAGCAGTCAAGCAAGGGTTCCCTAAACCTTGGACTGAGAGCCTCATTATCCCTATTTTTAAAAGTGGGATACAAATAACCCCTCTAATTATCGAACAATTATGATCAACCCTCTCTTAGCCAAGTTATATGGTAGTATTTTGGAAAAGAAGTTAAGCATATGACTTGAAAGTGAAGGTAAACGGGCTAAAGGCCAAGCAGGTTTCAGAAGGCATCACTCAACAACAGACCACCTTGTTACGCTTAGGATCGTTGCGGAGGAATGTCGTAATGATAAATCCAATTTATTTTGTTGCTTTGTGGACTTTAGAAAGGCTTTTGATACGGTTCCTAGATACAACCTTTGGAATAGATTAGAAGAGCTAAAGTTTCCTCTCGAGTTGAGAGTTGCCGCTATAAGGTTATACGAGAATGTAATTGCCAAGCTAAAGAGCAATGAAGGGTGGTCGAAAGATATTAAGTGTAACATCGGAGTTAAACAAGGTTGCCCCCTCTCCCCTACCCTATTTGGCATTTACATCGATAAGATTGAAGGCTATTTAGAGGAAGCAGGATGTGATGGCACGATCTTAGCTGGGATAATCATCATCCTTCTTCTTTATGCTGACAATATTGTTCTTTTGGCAAGGTGCCCATCTGATCTTAATAAGCAACTCAGGCTTCTTAAGGATTTCTGCTCTACCATGGGTATGACTATTAACACTGACAAAAAAAAAGTTATGATTATCAAATCCAAGAAGGACACTTACGCTAATTTTATGTATGACAATAATAACTTGGAGGAAGTTTATTCTTACAAGTACCTAGGAATTGATATTCATTACAAGCTCAACTGGAACCATAGCATTGAGAAAAGGATTAATGGGGGGTGGAAAGCTTACTTTGGTCTTGAAAATAATTGTAAAATAACAAACCTTGTAATGTGGGATAAAAATAAGTTCCTCTTTGAAACTTTAGTCACTCCTGTTATCTTATATGGCTGTGAGGTTTGGGGTTGCAGCGTCTCCAGAGAATCATGGAGAAAGATTGAGAAAATCCAGAAGCGTTTTATAACTTATAACCTGAAAATTAAAAGTAATACACCCTATCCTATTCTCCTTATAGAAGCAGGTCTTTCCCCTATTGAGAACCTAGCTATGCTTAGGTTTCTGTTGTACAAGCACAAAATCAGTAACATAGACGATCATAGACTTCCTAAGCTAGCTTTAAATTCTAGCCAAAACCACCTAAGGCTCAATCGAGGGTGGCATTAAGACACAAGGGCCTGGTTAAACTATTGGGAGATCAACGAAAATGATGCATTGCAAAACATAAATAACATTAAAGATATTGTTACTTCTAAGTTCAAAGAAAAAATGTGGTGTGAGAAAGACTTAGTGGCTAAAAGAAAATTAAGTTATTATAAGAAGGTCATCAACCCCACCCTAGAAGATCAAAAGTATCTCTCTATTTTAACTAGCTCAGAGAAGAAAACTAATATAGCAAAGATTAGAACGAATTCTCATGAGCTCCATAGTGAAACAGGTCGTTGGGCAATTCCTAAAACGCCATGGACGAAAAGGATCTGCCATATATGTGAGAATAGGAACATCGAGGATGAAAACCACTTCCTCTTAGAGTGCCCCGCGTATAACCACATTAGATCTCAGTTTCACAATCTTTGTTACAATACTAACCTTCCTAGCCTTTTACAATGTCAAAATTATAGTGAGCTCGGGAGGCTTCTCTCCAAGCTTTTTGAGCATAGGAATAAAATCTTAAATCAAAATAGATAATTTGTTTCTTTAGGTCCGATAGACCATTATTTGGTCTCAGCGAACGTTAACTACCATCATCATCATCATCATCATCATCATCATCATATATAATATGGATGATTTTATAATTCAAATAATTTATTTTTAAAATTTAAAATTGTAATAACATACATGTTGATTGCACTAAAAGAAATTTTCTATAAGCCAATATAAAGCATGATTATAATTCTTTCCATGCTCAATATCAAATTGGTACATGATATATTTTAGTTCATTTTAAGTATCAAAGTGACTTGTATCATAACTTAGTATTGTACTTATTTTCTTAGTCTATGAAACTGGAAATCAAAATTTTTATATTTCACTAATAAAAGTTATAGTATATAGAACACCTTCTAAATTAGAGAAATAATTTGAACAGATCCATACACTTCAAAAATTAATGAGCACCCATAAAGAAGATTAATAAAAATCCATAAATTGAAATAGTGTGTTCACTTGGTTGGGCTTGACCTAAGTTCGGCTTCGACTTCGCACCAACAAAACCGTCAGATGCCACCCTTTTCGGTAACGACCTGCAAGCATATCGTTGTCTCACCTGATATGGCTAGGGTAGTTGCAAAACCAGGTTTTTGTAGCCTTGAGGGACTGCACGAGGTGGATTTTACCTCACTTTTCTATATTTTACTTAGTCTTCTAGAATACATATCACTATTGTGTTGTACAACTTAACTACTTACCTCATCACATGCAGTCTAGCATAAACATATCATAGAACAATACAGACTGTGCTATCATAAAATTTACTTGAAATCATTACTTCGCATAACAGATAGAAAGAAATCATAACAATACATATGAATACATAATATTGCCCAAAACTTCTTCTTTTTTATTAAGATGAATCTCTTCAATACATTCACCTTCTCAACCTCCACACATAAGTGTAGGTGGTTTGCACACTAAGCCACATACCCTTCCAAGGTTTCTATTCACTCAACTGTGGAGCCTTTCCTTAAGAACCAAAACACAAACTAAAAATAGAAGATATAATCACTTTTGTTTATCGACTCTATCATGATCTTTGACAAAGCATTACATATATTTATATACACTACATCGCGACAAAAGTATGGTCCACATATGATGGGATTGATAAGACAATCACATAAAACCCTGATACCTGTTACAAAATGAGGGGCTTCAACCCACCTTGAAGCCCCTAGAACATTGCATGTAAATATAGCTTTACAATACTGCACACTCCTCTCCTCAAAATGCAGAGTCTTTGACCAAAATTGGACCCAATTGGCCCACGCCCAACAAGCCCCCAACACTCACATGTGACTTACCCCAAGTCACTCAGCTGTTGTGCCCCAAATATTTGTTGCGATGCTCATGTAGGCATCATTATACAACTCAAGTATTTATTCTACCTAGTTCTCCTCTTGGTGCACTTCTTCTGGTAGTTCCTCTGTTGTTGATTCGACAATTGTCTATAGAACTTCTTTCTCCCTCTGCCATAACTCCTTGAACCTATCGTCTACTACCTATGAAGGATGGAGGGTCTCATCCTTCCATGACTGAGTCCTCTCTATCAAAATCTTATCTTTTCTCCGAAGGTCTTCAATCTACTTTTGAAGAGTCTTTCCTTTAGTGATTCCGGTGAGCCTCTGTGAGACTGGTAAGGTATTCATTTTCCCGGATTTCTTCCAAATGCTTCTGCTTCGTCTCGAGCTCCTCTTCAATCCTCTGAATGTTTGGATCCTCTTACAGTGAGGTCCAAATCTACATAGTTTCATCTAGTAATTTTCCACAGTCTGCCACTGTGTCAAAGATGCATTGCAGTGCATATTTTAGATCCATTTCCCTATGCTTATGTACTTCCAGTGGCATGACTAGTTGTAACCTCATTCGTAGCTCAATAATCCTCACTTCATACTCAAACATAATTTTTGCAAACTTATTATTTGAATCCCTTATTGCAAGGTCAAGCTTTGTGACCTTCTCTGCTGGTGACTCTCCTTTGTGGACCTTTATGTCTGGAACTTCACTACAAGTTTTTGTGATGACTTTCTCTAGCTATTGTTGTTGCTAGCATGCTCCATCTCTTTCCTTAATCAATTGATTGAGCTGCTTCTTCAGCGAAGATCTTTCCTTCTCTACCTGAATTTTTAACAACAAAGTGCATTTTTCTTTCTCTTGTTATTTACTTGTTATACCTTGGTGGAAATCATGCAATATCTAAGTTGGAAGTGCAGCGATGTTCATATTTACATGGTCCCACCCTTTTGCTCACTCTCTGTCTTCAATTAATTCAAACTGTAATTCTCCAGATGGTATCTACATAACCATTAATCCAAATGTTGTTTCTATTCATCACTCTGGCTGCACTAGTGGACCCATCTTTTCTGGTTGTCTATCTATCTCTGACAGTGCCTTTAACTCTAAAATACCTTGTTGAAAATCTTTCAAGATTTCTCTATAGTAATTATCAATATTGTTCCATATTTTTGTTTTTACCTCCTAAACGTTGTCTCCAATTTTGTCGATGTCCTCATCAGTAAGGACAAGTGGTATTACGCCCTTATATTTTTCTGCCTTCTACTTCTTCCTTCTGCTCACCATAGTCGTTGTAGTTATCCTCTTCTTGATGATGAATGATGATTCCTCTTTTTCCTCTATGTCATAGAGGGTCCTAGGTACCCTGTTCCTGCTTCGGCTCTGTCTCTTCTGCATCTTTTCCTTTGTCCTTTCTACTTGGACCCACATGTTGTGAGGTGTCCTTCTCTCCTTCAATGTCTTTTATGGTTGGAGTCATCCACTCTGCTGACCAATGTTGTATTATCCCAAGAAGGTCATCTTCGGTGACCAAATATGGCAGAGGATGCCATGTCTCCATCGGATCCTTCCGCGCCTTTACATATATCATTTGAAACTCTACCTTAAACTCTGCTATATTGCGATACTAATCATACAAACTTGGTGATAGCCTGGGATGCTGGTTCACCATCATTTTCAAGTCTATTTCCAATAGTACAAAGAATATCTTGTTCTCTTGTGCGTGTGATGGCTCCTTGGTATGCCAGAGTGAGCCATACTGTGCAACTTTGCATGCATCTGCTTCGACTGGAGTAAAATGTGAATCCTTCGTCTCCTTCCATGCTAACAGCATGATGATCAAGATAAACTATGCATAGTGAAATGTAATACCCTCTTCTTGTGCTTCTTGGTAGTGCTCCAAAAATTCCCTACATAAATATCCCGCCCATATGAACTAAACCCCAATGTTGTACTGCGCAGCTAAGGAAACCATGACTTCGAGGACTTCATTTTCTCTACACTTCATCATTATCTTCCTAGCTAATATGTGTGTGATGAAGCGCACCCCTTGGTCGCTGATGGAGTTAATATCATTACCTCATGAATTTTTGATTATCCTGAACTTTTTCTTCATGGTTTGTGCTACTGCCTTGTCTTGGTTTATTCCGACGAACTCTTCAGTGGGGTCCTTTCCTTGGTAGGGAAATCCAGTAATCCTTTGTATCAACATTTCATCAATCAAGATCCTCTTCCCCAACAAAAGGAATATGTCATGCACTAATACCAGTAACTATCAAACAAATGTTGTGTTAGACGTGCTTCTTCTGAGGTGTGGCAAGTTTAACATGTTCAGCAAGCCTGACCTCTCCAATCCCTAAGCCCACTGGTGTGGCTCCAACTTTCTAACTCCACTCTCTGGAAAGTATACCTATTGGTGGTACCTGCTGAGCTCAAACTGCAGATACTTACTCTGGCCATTGAAGTCCCAATCCTCCATCTTTAATTGCATAATTTTCCCTAGTAATTCTCCTTCAAATGACACTTTTTCTGGTAGCAGCGATGTGAAACTACTGAATTTCACGTTTTTTGGATCTTTAATTGGCTTGGCACCCAGTTTCCTTGGTGGAAAATATGGTGCCAGCATAGAGGAAATTTCTACGCCATCTGTCTCCATATGCTGCATCTCGACTTCCTCCTCACTGTCATGGATTTGTTCTAGTCCTTTTTGCTGCGCTAGTTTTTTTGCCTTCTTCATGGGTTTCTTATCCTACTTATTCTTTGTCCTCTACTCTTTCTCTACCTTCTTTCTCGGGGATGTCCTTAGCTCTACTCTAAAGGCTTCAGTTGGTATATTTTATTGTCTTCTTTGTGGTTGTTCTTTCATGGCTACTTGTTTTTTCGGTGACCTGATCCGTTTTGGGGACACAAATACACTTGACACTATGGATTTACCAGTCTGGGCGTCCATCATGTCTGCTAGCGCTTTCTCTCCAAACTCTCTAGAAATCTCTTTGAAACTATTGATGGTGTTGGACCCGCCAACATTCAGGAGATCACCCCGATATGGAGTCCCAACTAGACCTCGCACCGTTTAGTGTGGGAGTCCTATCCAGTATGATGGCCTGGTTGCCATTGTCTTAAGGATTTTCCTCAATGCTTTCTTGTTAGCACAGGAGAGTGGTCTGCTTTGTCTTCAAGAAGTGAGGTTCATGTGCTTGGTGATTGCTAGTGTTACTTGTGTCAATGGTTCTTTCACTGTAGAGGGAGAGGGTGGGAGTGAGTCCCAAGTTGGTTGGGATGAAGTGCCAACTCAACTAGGAACACACAAAACAATAGGACGCACAGCTTCCGGAGGAGCAGTCCACATGGATGTGGTAGTTATAGCACACAAGGTAAGATAACACATACAACACTCAGTGGATGATTCCACACGATTGCAATGGTTTCTACAACAAGCTTTATGTGAAAGTTCTATCTCATGTCTGAGGAGATAGCCACCACAGGCGAGACAAGGTTAACAACATATACAACACATTTCCATTAATAGATTATGTATTACAACAAGTGAAAATATTTCAAGTGTTCAACATAGGTTAAAGAAACATGCATTATAAGTGTTCAAGTTTGGTCTTACAACAGCTACAATACATGTGTGAAAATGTGTTGGCCTGTTAGCAGGTTTCTGAATTAAGTGAAAGTTCCAAGACTCATTGTTACACCATACATCACTAACCCCGAGAGAGGGGCATTGGAGCCACTACTTACTCCTCAAAGAAAATATTACAGACTATCTTGGCTATGTGGGAGGAGCTGAGGTGAAAAGTCCTTTCATGTACAAATGAGGTGGTATTTATAGCTAAGGGTGAAACTAACCCTTGTGGTTGTTCGCCTACCCTCATGACTGTTTAACTTCTATAACTTTTCGACTTTGCATGACTCTTTGTACAACAAGTGGATCTCTTGGAATTCCATATTACATTACATTGATTGAAAACATAGCCCATAGTAGAGATGTGGCCGACATGACTCATGACATGTCTCAACATGACAGTGCTGGTACATTCATGCTACTACTAGAGTGCATGTCGAGCTGTAGTGCTACTAGGTGGTGGATGTCTTTATGGTGTGTCACAGCTTCACCTTTGCATGGCAAGGTGCACGAAGCCTTCGATGGTTGTTGGTTCACTTGGTGTTGCTTTGGCACATTTCTCCTTGCTCATATGTTGGAAGGTTTGACATGCTCATCTATTCACGAAAGGTGCATGTTCATCTGTTCATCCGTTTGTGAGCACATCTTACATGTTTTCTCGTCTACGAATACATATTTGCATGATCACTCGTTTTCAAGCTCATCTCTTCGCATGCATCATTCGTTTGTCTATTGGTGAACCTGTCCTTCTACATGTGATCCCTTTGTTCATCTCATTCGTCATCGTGCCATGTTTGTTGGTGTACATGTACCTGTAGTCACTCATGAAGAGATTAGGTCAAATTGAAAAACCTCCTAGTCTACCATGACACGTGATCATTTCAGATGTAGGTGATTGGGAGAGGAAGCAAAGTTGTGAGGCATGATGATGGTTTTGGGCACTGTTGATGAAAACTGTGTGAGAGTCACTAGGTGATGAATATGGGCAATCGAAGTCGACAATGACTGTCTGCGAGGTCTGTCTCAGCTAGAAGGAGAAAATATGCAAATTTATGAAGGGACAGTCTGGGCTACAGGAAGGTAAGGCAGACAGAATCTACACATTTTCTAGAACAAGCAAGCAGCAGGGGCTGGAAGGAAAAAATTGTGTAATTTTCTGGAGGAATAGGTCAGGCAGCATGGAGGAGAAACATGAATAAATTGTGTAGTTTTTTGGAGGAATTGGCCGGGAGCCTAGCAGCAAAAACTATGCAATTCCCATAAGGAACTAGAAGTTGGTTTCTAGGTCACTGGAAGTAGAAACTGTACAATTCCAAAGGGGAACAAGCCGTTAGCTGCTGGGAGCTTGGTAGCAGAAACTACACAATTCTTGGAGGGAACTGGCAGTCTTCTGCTAGGAGCTCCTAGTGAGGGAAACTGCACTGAGGCTGGGAGGCCAGCTTGCTGATCATCTCTGTCCAATTTCTACGTTGAGTGGACTATTGGGCAGCAGAAGCCTACTCATGAAAACTGTATAATTTCCTGGATGAGTAGTTGATCTACTATCGAGAGGACTGATTGGGAAAACTGCACAATTTTCTGAGGGAGACACGGACAGGCACTTGGTTTCCATTTGACTTGTCTGCATAATTTCCTCAGTCAGCAAAGAAAGCAAGGTCAGTAGCCTCTGTGCAATTTTTTAGGGGAGTTAGTCCTGGGGTGGCTGCCGAGTCCGACTCTATGGGTGGCCAACATGAAAGATGATTGGATCGCTTGCGATCAACGCAGCTTGGATAGACTTGCTTGACGCTTCTGCATTGTTCTAGGTGACAGTCGATTGAGTCGATGGCGGGGTGATGGTCTGACTGTTAGAGGGGAGTTCAGTGGTCAAAACTTCAGCAAAATGACTAAGTGTGTGAATGATTGAAAGATACATAGGTGATCAAGCAAACACACACTCACATAACTCGATGACGAGACGACTCAAACCATCCAGACACACATGTTCAACATGAATGACCGATGGTGAAAGAGACAAGTGTGACACTTGTGATTGATCATTGATCGATGGTGACAATGCTTGTGTGATAGTGAATGTGACTCCATGTGTGAGTGCAATATATGCTTTCATAGCAAACACAACAAGTACACATCAAGAGAAGACTTTGAGCATAACTAGAATATGGTTGCAAGCATGACTTAGACACCAACATGCAAAAACTTGAACAAAATGAACAAGCAAGGTAGATGCAAAGACTCACATGGTCTCATGGAGTGAACCTAAGGGTGTGTAATCATCATGTGAAATTCTCAAGGGAGGCTCTGAAATTGGGTGCAGGATGGGGGTGGTAGTAACTTGCTAGAAGACTTGGCAACACACAGGTAGAACTATAGCTTCTCTATTTTGGTTCATTGCTAGCACAAAACCTTGGTCTTTCAGGGAGTATTTAATTTTTGTGCAAGTTACTTCAGCTTCCCCACTTACCCCATGGACATACATGGTTCACCCTTTTCCAACTTAGTCAAACATAATAAAAAGTTCATCTTGATCATAGTTTTTCAAATCTGGGAAGGGTAGTTTGGATTGTGAGTTGAAGATTTTTAGACTATAAGTTTTAATCTATAGTTTTGCTCTGCTGCCAGTAGGCTTGGAGAGTACCCTGGTGTTACAGGGAAAAGTGTCTACACAGAACTGCTTATCCCACTAAGGTGTGATAGCTACCTTAGAAACAAACAAAGTAAAGCTACTTTCGTTTTTCCTTTATGAAGTATAGATGAGAGAAGAGCAAAGAATACCAACCTCTGTCTTGCGCTAATCTCCTAGTTCGATTCTTCTCTCTCTTGATAGTCTTTCGCTACTTGTTCCCTTGCACGCCCAGCTTCACAAAGTACCTGTAAGATCACAGTAGCATAGCACTATACAAGAACATGGATCTATAATCATAAACAATCTAGGATCAGATGTAAATTGACCATACAAATGCAGCATACATGAATGACACAAGAGTATGGAGGAAAAATTGAATAGCTTTTATTGATAAACAAGAAAGAGCCAAGGGGAGTTACAACCAGTTGTTTTGACCTAGCATCATCCTCTCAGCAAGGAAGCCCCTCTTCAACTCATACAAAGCTTAGATCACCCAACAATCTGATGTTGTCTCAAGAAACCAACAAGAACTTCTTACAAAATGCAAAATTCCAGCCTCTAACCTCCTGGATCTCTGGGATGAGAGATCTATATATAGATATTTGCAGAGGTGTGAGTCAGCACTGGGTTTTTGATTAGTGTCTTCTCTCTGGTAGTTCTTGATTCCACTTGGATATCTCATTGATCTCTTACTCATCCTTGGGCAATTCTGAGAGGCAAGTGTCACAAGAGAAGTTTCTGGAAGATTCCATGATCATCTACCTCACAAACTGTCTCTGCCACTTGTCTTTTCTCATCCATCGCAGCCCATAGAAGGTATTTTTGAAATGCAACACACTTCCCGTGTGTACAAGGTGAGATGCATCGCACCCTGGCCATGGAGCAAGTGAAATGATCCAGTTTTGAGCAGTTTTTCATGGAGAACTTCTGGGAGAAGCTATAATCATTTTACCTTGTTCCTTTAGGGGTTAGAACAACACTTTTAGGGACTTAGGAGCCCTTGGTTTATGGACATTTCATGCTTGGGGTTGCAGTGCCCAAAAATGTCTATAACAGTTGCCCCCTCAAGCATGAGGTCGTTAATCTTTTGATGTCGGGTGAAATTCTTTATTATGAGGATCCGAAGTTCTTTCAAGCTGGGAGGAGACCTGTAATAAGATACAATACAATACATTATCTTCATAATATTTTCATGATCTAGCTGAGGCGGGAATTCCCATGCTCAGCTATATAAATTCATTTTCATGTATATAGGACAGACAATCATCTGAGTGTAGACTGATGATTCTGGTAGAGCCATCATCCCTTTGATTGGATGATTATCTGTGCAGCAATGATGTACATTTGATGTCTTTATTTCCCTGAATATATATTGCAGCCCGGATGGATGAAACTAGATCCGGGGTTTTCAATCTCGTTCGATCTTCACTCAAAGTACAAATCTATCCATGTGAGAGATGTTCTAGAGTCGAACATGGAAAGACATCACCTGATTACCAGCCAATGATGTAAGCTGTTAACAGGCGCGAGAGGAATAACTGATAATGATAATGACCCTCGAGGTACTGCAGTACAATTCCCGTGGTGTGAATAAAGGACTTGGCGTCGAACACCACGCAAAATCTTTTGGTCGAAGGCCATTTTTGTAAGCCTGTCGCTGGAAGTGAGAAACTTGCCATTGAGGCATGCAAGCTTCAAAGTACTGAACGGGGTGTTCCTAGATCGACTTCTTGGATAATGAGTTGATGTCGAAAAGAAGCGATCCGTCACAGGAGGGCCTTAATGAATCCCACATCAATGACACGGAACAGAGCAAATGATTTTAATGGAGGTGAAAACGATCTGATGACATAAGGTTCAGGGTGGCGGTCTTGAAAGAATGGAGTGTAAATGTATTGTAGCGGGTGAGACACAGGTGAATTCTCTGAATGACTTCTCTTGAACATATCGGCGACACTGACGTGATGGATTGGTAGCATTAACCCCAAATGTGGATGGTGTGATGGGACCATGGTGATGTGACCGGTGAATGAAACAACCCAACCCGACTTGGATGCGGAGCGAAAGTGTCATGTTCAAGAGCGACTTGCTACCAACAAAGTTTCTTCAAGTTTTCTTCCCAATTTTTCCCCAGTCATTGCTGACCAGTACCTCTTTATTTTTGTCAAGCTTGAGGAGGATAACATATGCTTTTTCTATAATTTTTCCTTCGGGAAAACCCATTGCTATGTTTTAATGAGCCTAGCGATAGTGAAACTCGTTCTTGTCTGCTATGGACAAGTTTGTCGCTATTAAGTTTTAACGAGTTTAACGACAAAGATAACTCGGTCCTTTTCAATTTTAGAGAGTCTGAAAAGGGACATAAAGGAAACTCCAAAATTCCTTTTTCGTCATCTAATCCCTTAAGTCCGAAAAAGTATAAAACAATACAGAAGGGATGAATTTTCGATACTTTTAACGAGCCGAACAAAACAAGCACTTGATATTTTTGTGTAATAATCCCTCAGGTCCAAAAAGATTAAAATCTAAAGGAGGGATAGCACTTCCGGTCCCTTTAACGAGTTGGAGATGCCAATGGCTCGGCAATCTTTTCATATTTTATGAGTCAGTTGAAAAGAGCTTAAAGGAGACTCGCCTTTTGAGGAACGAGTGATAAAATTGGGTAGCAGCTGATTCCAGGTAAGGTTTGGAATTTTCCAATCACGACAGTGTTACAAGGATGGCTAGTGGGATCATTCTTCGCAGCTATTCCTCAAAAGGGGTAAACAATCAAGTAGAGGTGAATGATCGGCCAATACAGAGTGGAGGTGATGATGAGAACACTACCAAGGCTTTAAAGGCTAAACTACTACATTCACGATGGTTATTTACCGGGAAATAGTTCATTTTTTAATGAGCTTAAACGTGGGGAGAAACATTTGCTTATGTCTTATGTTTATTTTTTAACGAGCTTGAACTATGTGCTAAAATTGCTCGAGGCGGGTTTATTTTTTTAACGAGATTTAACCCTGCGGTAACACTGCTCATGATAAGTTTGCATGCCCCCAGCATAATAACACAAATTGAGGTGCATGCCGCCCAAGCTTCATTGCATTCATCTTGGTGGTTGGAATGAAGGTTTACCTTCAAGATCTTCGAAAGAATCGACTTTGATTTTATGATATCGTAATCAAAGACTCGATTTGGAATGGGGGTCGGTTCATTTTTTAATGAGGTTGACACAGTAAAAGAACTGTCCTCATGACTTCTTGTTTCATTTTTTAACGAGGTCGACATGAGATAAGAACCATCCTCAAAATCCATCGTATTTACAGTATTTGATAGAAAATAAAAAACTGAAGGATGATTAAGGTCATTGGAATAATCTTTGTTGTAATCCAGGAGATGGGAATGATGGTGGTAATCTTCCCATGTTGCCTCTCCTAACATCATTGACTGAATGATTCCTTCGTCTATAGAATGTACATGCGACCAAGGATCTGAAGAGGTGCCATATTCCTTAGACCTGTCTATCCAAACATTCGATGAGCGTTGATTTGGGTTTGCCCCCCAGGCCAAGAAAATTGATTTCTACAATATTTCTAAAATGGCGATGATCCATGCTGACAAAATGTTTAGGAATCTTCTGAATCCATTAGATATAGAAGATTTCATATTGCAGGTTTCCACTGTGGCCACTTCCGCCAGATTACTCGGAGGTGGTAGGGAAAAAGTACTCATTAAGGCAGGGTCTTTTAGGAGGCCTACTCCAATATTTTGAAGTGAATGATTGCTTCCATGGATCATTGGAATGCTTCCCGTAACTTGTGAACTGTTGGGGAGAAGCTTTTGTTGGTCGACGATTGTAATTCCTCCTTGAAAGGGAAATGCAATCTTCCTGAAGTAGGTCGACACAACTGTGGCCATGGCATATATCCAGGGCCTTCCTAGTAGGATGTTGTAATCGAGGTTTCCGTCAATTACTTCAACATCAATTTCTACTATTTTTCCCCCTAATTCAACTTGCAAGTTACTTAAAATCCCGTATGGAATGTATGACCATCCATCAAATTCTTTTAACATCGTTGACGATCGCGACAAGGGTGGTGAGCCTAAATTTTTCCAGCAACTCATCGACATAATACATGTAGATGCCCCCTCATCAATAATTGTTCGATGAACAGTTTTGTTGAGGGCTTTCACTTGAATAAGGAAAGCTAGTTGAGCTGGTAACTCAGGGTCATATCCTTTGTGATTAAAGGATACAAGATTGGAATCCGTTGGGTCAATCCCACCTATTACTGATAATAGAGCCTGCTTTTGGGAGGGGCAATTTTGCGGTACCTCAAGTGTCGACATAGCGGACGGCGATTGGTCTGGGTCTACTATATTATAATTCTGTGCTACTTTGGCACAAGGATTAAATGTCGATTTGTGTACTACTCCCTTTGGCGGATTTATCATTGGCTCAGGAATGATGGGTGGCACAACTTCGGTCAAAGTTGTTGTCGAACTACTAGGTTGTTCATTAGCCTTGTTATTCGACAGCTGTGGATTCTCGTAATCTTTATTCCTTGTCAAAGCATCTTTTTGCTGTTCTGAGATAGACAACATAAGCACTTGGGATCGGGAAGCATTTTGATTAGCAACCAGTTTGGTTCCCGGGTTTGGAAACAAATCAGTCAATACTCCTAAGGTTTTTGAACTCTTAAAGAGTTTCTTAACTTCAGCTTTATGTGGACAATCTTTCATCCAATGATCCTCATCGCATATGTGACACCCCGCAGGGGGTTTCCTTTCCCTAGAAGGGTTTGCTGAAGGTTTTTCAGGAGATGACTCATCCTGCTTCTTTTTTCTCCCTTTCTTTTTCTTCTTTCTCCCTGGTTGCTCAGTTGTTTGCCCTTGTCGGTCAACACGGCATTTAATTCTGAGGCAAGAAGTTCCTCATTTGCATTTTGACTAGAAATCTTACGGGGCTTTTTAGATGTAGCCTTTGTTGATTTCGTGTTTTTAGTATCAATCACGCCATCGCCGGCATGAGATTCATTGTTCGATTTAGGAGGAGGTGGAACGGAAAATTTTGGTCTGGGAGCATCAGGGATTTTATCATAGAGCGTGCCAGACTGAGTATAAATCAAATCTAAATATTGCGCACGAGCAATAACTTGCTCTTCAGTGACGACTCCTCCTTTTGCCACATCTTTCGTGATGGAAGGCAATAATGACTTAATAAACCATTGAGATAAAAGCTGATCGGGAACATACGTTTTTACCATTCTACGACGACGTCGCCACTCATGTATATGATCAGATATGTGAGTGGCCGTTGTTTGTTTGAAATTGGTAAGAAGTTCTGTTCCTATTTCGTACCTTATTGGTAACTGAAAGTGGGTTAAAAAGGTTGTGGTCAGGGTACTGAAGTTGTCAAATGAAGCTCTAGGCAATTCGATATACCATTTTGCTGCCGGACCAGTTAACGTCCTCTGAAAAAGGCGAAGCGTAATCGAATCATCGTTTAGGGTGTTTGATGAACACCACAGATGAAAGGTCATCACATGATTTGACAGATCTTCACCCGGATTTCCATTAAATTTAGGAATATCTGATGGGAGTTTATGCAGAATCACTGGCCACCAAGGGGCATAAGCAATTGGATCATTCGTCAGCCGATTTAGATCTGGTAATTCTAGAGTTGCTACAAAGGGAAACTGTTGATTCAGGTTAGGCGAAGCATAGCCAGGATAAGATGGAATCGCCTGAGAAATGGGTCTTTGCATACCAGCATAATGTATTTGATGCTGGCAACTTTGACAAGGTTGATGGGCATAACCATTATAATATGGTTGTTGATAACCGCTTTGGAAATGCAGTTGCCCATTACTTACAAAGACTTGTTGCTCAGGTCCTTGATATGATTGCTGGAATGGCGGTTGTTGAGATTGTATCAGCCATGGTTGTTGGGCCATTTGTTGTTGCCCATTACTGGATGATTGACCAAGATGAGGAGTCATAGTACTTGTTTGAGCCTGAGTCGCTCCAAATAAGGAGGCACTAACCTGAGGTTGTGATTGAGTCGTTGAGACAAGAGGCTATTGTATTGCAACCTGAGAAACTTGGGGTTGACATACAACAGGTAGCGCTTGTACTTGCGGCGCAGTCACCATATCAGGTATAGTGGGAATATTCGACACAAGGTGGACTGGTTGCATTGAATATAGAACCCTTGGTTGCTGAGGTAGTATTGGTACCCAACCACTGGATGTAATTCCAGTTTGACCTGAACTTTGTTGTAAACTCCCATATGGTTGTTCTCTGGGAGGGAACAATGAAAAGGCATAATGCCCTCCATATGGTGTAAATCTAGTACGCAAAGGGTAGATTTTCCTTTGAAGACACATTGGATCAATTTGTTGAGTTTCAACATAAGAAATACCAGATGATAATCTGGATGAAGAAATAGGAACTAACCATGTCGTCGAAATAGTCCCTGATTGGACTCCAGCTTGTTGTTGATAACTTTCCGGGACAGATGGTATACCATCGAACATCGTTGGAGTAGCAGCAGGTGGCTCTGCCACTGCTGCATCGGATGACACAGTCCTGGATGTCGACGGTTGTTCAGACATATCTAGTCTATCCAAAAGATTTTCTAGCGACTCTACAAGAACTTTGCGATGAAGGGAGACTAACTTCTAAGACCAACGAGGGAACAATGACGTTATTCCGATTAAAATAAATTTTAGACGCTTTGACACAACTTTTTTTTTCAATTTTTAAGAGTCGAGAAAAAACAAAAGATGACTCTAGTCGCCTTCGATTTTTAATGAGCCTGAAGTGACAAGTGCTCAGATGGACCTTTTCCGTTAAGGAGTCTAAAAAGGAACGAAAGGGACTGCTCTAGAAATCTAGGTAGAGGGATTACCAAACCAATTGCAAAAATGCATAATACTTTTTACGGTACGGTAGTCAATCTTCCTGAATGCTGTTTTTAGTGCATTGCGATCGATAGGGCGGAAGACACATCTTCTTATGGATAAAGGATTAAGCCTATTGTGGTCTCCCAAAATATACTCGACGGTACGTGGGAGCACAAGTCCGTACTGGCTCTTATCGTCTCAAAGTGGAGGAATCACCCAACCATCAGTGAGAATAACAGTTACCAGGCTTTACGATGCCGGAATACGTCTCTAGCCTATACTTCTAAATGTTGTGCGTTAGGTTCCAAAGCGTTGTTAGATTCATTGAATTTATTTTATAGTTGATCTTGTTTATGAAGTTTTCCTTTCAGGTTCACCGCGAGATGTAGATGTGTAATTCCTAAAATGCAATCTAAGATGATAAACAGTCTTTTATCTTCTTTGTGCAATGAAAATCCTAGCTACTAAGGAAAGAGAGACAGTATTCTTTCACAAAGAGCAAAGAGCACACTCTAAATGCACTTTCCTAAATCAAACCAATCAAACAGTCTAAATGAAAATGCACATGCACGTATTTGTTTTCAACTTTCTTAGTATGTGAATGGTAAAAAGAAAGCTAATGCGCAAATCTGAATTACTTTTCAAGCGACAATTACTAACAAGTTTCTTTTCAAAATAAAAAATGGAGACAATCAAAACACTTTACGATTTGGAAATGAGTACTTGCTTTCGACACTAGAAAAACTACAAATTCATACCAAATACAATAGTAACAGGGTAATCGACTATCAATAGCAACCAAACTCTTTCCTATGACTGAAAACGACACTTGCGACACTTTCAAATCAAGGGACGACAATACAATTACATTACTTTTTGCAAAGGAGAACTGAAATGACTTAACAAATACACAAAAACATTTACAGTTATTTTGCACAATGGAGGCAGAATATCAGCAAGGAAAGGGGTTTTAAACAGAGATATACTGATTACAAATAGCAAAACTCATGAATAGAACTGAAAAGAAAGAACACGGAAACCAAAACTGAGGAACAATGCCTAGTCTGATCAGCGCACCTGTAACACAGGGAACTTGAAATGCACCGCACCTACTACACTTGGGAAGTGCGCTGAATTTCAGATTCATAGAACAGAGCCTACGCTGGGCCAGAGACGAGACGTTTCTTGGGTTCCAGGTCACAGTTTGCAGTTCAGTTCAGGGGTTTTGGCCGAGCAAATGGTAATCAGTAAACCAACAATCAGGGGTAGATATAAGGAGGTTCCAAGAGCTACCGCGAGGGCAATTAGAGAGTTTGTGAATCAGTTGTTTAATACATAAAAAAATCTCGAAGATTGACTGAAGCGGCATTTATCTATGCAAATGCAGTTCGAAAGCTACCTGGCTCGACTTCATGCTCCGTTTGTAAGTTTATAAAATAAACAACAAAGAAGATAAACAAACAACCTAGTCACTCCCCAGTGGAGTCGCCATTTTGTTATAAGGAAAAGTGTCTACACAGAACTGCTTATCCCACTAAGGTGTGATAGCTACCTTAGAAACAAACAAAGTAAAGCTACTTTTGTTTTTCCTTTATGAAGTATAGATGAGAGAAGAACAAAGAATACCAACCTCTGTCTTGCGCTAATCTCCTAGTTCGATTATTCTCTCTCTTGATAGTATTTCGCTACTTGTTCCCTTGCACGCCCAGCTTCACAAAGTACCTGTAAGATCACAGTAGCATAGCACTATACAAGAACATGGATCTATAATCATAAACAATCTAGGATCAAATGTAAATTGACCATACAAATGCAGCATACATGAATGACACAAGAGTATGGAGGAAAGCTTGAATAGCTTCTATTGATAAACAAGAAAGAGCCAAGGAGAGTTACAAACAGTTGTTCTGACCCAGCATCATCCTCTCAGCAAGGAAGCCCCTCTTCACCTCATTCAAAGCTTAGATCACCCAACAATCTGATGTTGTCTCAAGAAACCAACAACAATTCCTTACAATATGCAAAATTCCAGCCTCTAACCTCCTGGATCTCTGGGATGAGAGATCTATATATAGATATTTGCAGAGGTGTGAGTCAGCTCTGGGTTTTTGATTAGTGTCTTCTCTTTGGTAGTTCTTGATTCCACTTGGAGATCTCATCGATCTCTTACTCATCCTTGGGTGATTCTGAGAGGCAAGTGTCACAGGAGAAGTTTCTGGAAGATTCCATGATCATCCACCTCGCAAACTGTCTCCGCCACTTGTCTTTTCTCATCCATCGCACCCCATAGAAGGGATTTTTGAAATGAAATGCACTTCCCGTGTGTACAAGCTGAGATGCATCGCACCTTGGCCATGGAGCAAGTGAAATGATCCAGTTTTGAGCAGTTTTTCATGGAGAACTTCTGGGAGAAGCTGTAATCAATTGACCTTGTTCCTTTAGGGGTTAGAACAACACTTTTAGGGACTTAGGAGCCCTTGGTTTATGGACATTTCATGCTTGGGGTCGCAGTGCCCAAAAATGTCTATAACACCTAGTGGAGTCACACAAGAACACACACATTGCTCCACTGCTAGAAAGCCTGGTTAGTACCCAGGTGGAGTTCCATGCTTCACCTCTGTGCGCAGGAAGCCTTTCTCTTCTTTCGCCTTCGTATTTTTTCAAGAGGACTAAGCATAGGAACTTATTTATTTTTGGGGTAGAAGAGGGATCCTAACTTATTGAGAGCAGAAAAGGTTGGTCCTTCAGAGAAGCATGTAAGACCTCAGATATAGGTTTGCTCGTTTTGATTTTTCCCCTTCTTCATTTCTACTAGTTGGATGAGCTTGAACAAATAGAGAAGAAGGTTGAGTGCAAGCATGAGGCTTCCCAGTGTGGACACATTTTCATGGTTGGACTAAAAATTCCCTTGTAGATGGTTTGCATTTTCCATCAAGACTTCATCACCCAAAGCTTATAACCAACCACAAAGAAGACAAACACAAGACTAGACAAGTGCTGCAATGTCAAAAGTCTCTTTAATTTCAGCCACATACTCTTATTCAAAATCCAGAAAGTAGTAGCTGGAAGTAGTTATTTCCAGAAACAAAAATATTAATATACCAAGCAAACAAAACAAATGCAAGAAAAAATAGTAAGAAGAACAAAGATAGTAAGAAAAGCAAACAAGATGAAAAAAACAAGCAGCAAGAAGACTATATACATGGCACGGGCATTGTCCGGCCTACTTAAAGTAATGCTTGAGATCTTGGTCATTGATAGGAAGGTTGTCAATCCTCCCATAAAGTGATTGAAAATGATACATGTGTGGGCCAAGCTTCTCGTGGACTATGTTTGGACCAATCCACAGGGACTGGAACTTCGTATGTTTGCCATTGTCTTCATGGGGCTTATCCCATTTCAGAACTAAGTCACAAACATCGAAGCTAACTTTCCCTACAGACTTCTTATCAGACGATCTCTTGATATAGTTTTGGTGGAGTGTGAATTTTTCTTTTTCTTTCATCCTTTCTTCCTGAAGCTTATGGAGTGCATCCATCCTACCCTGAACTAGCTGGTAAGGCTTGCCTTGGGATTCTTAGGAAACCTGAAGTGTAGGCAAGTAGATATTTGGCAGAAGGATGGCTTTTTTACCATAAACTAGGAAGTACGGTGATGTATTCATAGAGGGCTTGGGTGTTACACGGTCAACCCATAATGCATTCGTCAGAGCGGTATGCCAGTTGCGCTACTCAGAGAAAACGACATTCTTGATTATACATATGAGGTTTTTATTCTTGGACTTTGCTAGACTGTTTCCTTGCGGGTAATAGTTAGATGAATGCTTTAACACAATACCATTCTGTAATGCAAATTCATAGAGTTTCAAAGATGAAAACAAGTTTCATTATAAAAAATAAGTGATACCGGAACACTGAAGCGTGAGATGATGTTTTGCTGGAGGAAGCTGCTGACCTCCTAGTCGTTCACTTCTTTGAATGGAACTACTTCTGTCCACCGTGTGAAGTATTCAATTGTTGTTAGGATGTAGTGGTGGTACTTTGATGAATGAGGGAAAATTTCCCCAATGATGTCTAGGCCCCACTGTTGGAATGGTTTGGTCACTGCAACAGGGTGCACTAGGGCTGCTAATCTTTGTTAACTGTCAATGCATCGCTGATAGAGTAGGAACTTGTGAGCATAAGCATGTGCATCCTCGAATAATGTGGGTCAGTAAAAATTGGTTGTATAACTTTGTGTTCAGTGGTGTTTCCTGCAAAGTGACCCTCAGTGGGTCCGTCATGTAGGTTTTGAAGTACCTTCTCTGATTCAAGTGCCTCCATCCACCTGAGAAAAGCTCCTATACTATGATTTTTGTAAAGCACTTTGTGCATCAACTGATATTGTAAGGCTTTTAAGCATAATTCCCTCTTCTGTCTGATGGAAAAGTGAGAGAGTATTGTGTCGTGCTCAAGGTATTGGCGCACATCTGCGTACCAAGAGCTTTTGTCTTCAGTGGGTGTTTCTTGCTGTACATCATACATCTCAATCTCCTGCTCCCAGCCAGTGAGCTCTTATTCAGTCTGCGGAGCGTGTACTACTTTAGCTGCCAGTCTGCAGAGACCATGTCCTTTGATCATGTGCATTGGCTTGATTTCAAGATCATACTACTGCAAGCATATCATCCAGTTCACACGTTGGTCACCTAGTTCTTGTTGTACTAGCAATGTGGAGACTACTAGGTGTGGGATGAAGACTATGCAGTGGTTATTCAACAAGTAGGCCCTCAAGCATTTCACCACCTTGTAAACTACATAAGCTTTCTTGTCAATGGCAGGGTAGTTGAGATATAGTCCCTACATGCTTGCACTCATGAAGGAGATGGGACGTTCATCATTAGATTCATCCTTTTGAGTGAGTACTGCAGCTAGTGAACTATCAGAAGCAAAGGTGTATAGCAAGAAATATTTCTTGAAATCTAGGTTGTAGAGTACAGGTGCTTCTGCAATTGCCTGCTGGATCCGAGCGAATGCATACTTTTCCTTCTTGCCCCAATTGTAGAGTACATCCTTCTTGATCATGTCTTGCATGGGCTTAACTATCTGCGCATAATCTGAGATGAACTTCTGGAGGAATTTTATCTTTCCCAAGAAGGATTGCATGGCTTTCTTGTTGACTGGGTAAGGGATCTGTGTAATGTTTTGGACTTGGTCTGGATCCACCTTGATCCCACTTTTGGAAACAATGTGTCTGAGGAGGTTCCCCTCCAACACTATGAATACACTCTTTTTTGGATTCAAGGAAACCCGATATCTCCGACATTGCTTAAAGATTTTCTTCAAATGGAGTATGTGGTCTTCTTGTCTTCTTGAGAACACACTCACATCATTGAGGTATACCACCACGCTCTGTCCAATGAGCCCACAAAAGGCGATGTCCATGGTGTGCTAAAATGTTGCACCTGCATTTACAAGCCCAAATGACATTCGTCTATAAGTGAACGTACCCCACTTGGTACGGAAAGTAGTTTTCAGTATGTCAGGTTTTTCTACTAGAACTTGATTATATCCCTAGAAACCATCAAGAAGAGAGAACATTTGTGCCCTAGATACTGTTTACAAAATGTGGTCCATAGACGGCACGGGGTAGTTGTCTTTGTCTGAGGCATGGTTTATGTTCTGGAAATTGGCACACAAGTGGATTTCCTCGGACTTCTTACGTACATGATCAAGGTTGGAGACCCATGTGGAATGGAGAACTTTATATATAATCTATGCATCAAACAGTTTAGTAAACTCTTTCTGTATGAGGGGTTCAAGTGACAGATGTACTTTCCTCAACTTCTGTTGATATGGCTTGATCCCTTCTTTGATTGGGATGATATGTTGGATGATTCACATGTCATAATTTTCCAGATCATCATACGTCCATGCAAACACATCTCGGTACTATTTGAACAAGAAGACAAAGGCTTGCTTCTCTTGTTGTGTACAACATGTACCAATATTGAAAAACTTCAAATCTTGTTTTGTTCCCAGGTTTATCAATTCGTTCCTCATGGTGGAACGTGGGTCTTCCTATTCCTTGGCCCCTGAAAACGTTCTTGCAAGTCATAAAGCTTTTCCAATGTTGCCACACCTTTTGTGATAAGGTGGTGTTTCTTGTTACTAGCTTCCGCTTGCAGAGAGTGCTCGTGCTCGTCATCATCTATCGCTACATGTTTGAAGACGTCAGCATTCGCCATGAAATGCAGTATCTGTTGATCATCATTAAACATGCATAAGTTAGTTATGTTTTCCAGGATAGATGGTTTGTACAAAATTTCAATAATAAATCTATCCCTAATTGGTGACATTCTCGAAGCTGCATTTTCCAGTGCATTGGCAGCTACATTACGCGTACGTGGTATATCAATGATATTAAATTCTTGGAAGTTTTAGATTAGTCACCATACCTCTTGTTGGTAAATTTTGAGATATGGTGATAAACAGTGAATGGTGTTACGTACCTGCCGTACCACTATCTCTGAATCACCTACCACTTTGAGTGTGACCACGTTGAGGCTGATGGCTTTCTACAATCCCATTACGAGTGCTTCATACTCTGCTCTATTTTTTGTGCACTCAAAATCCAAGCAACTTGAAACCAGATGCTTCCTATTGTAAGGGTCGATCAGAACATGCTCGGCTCCTAATTTGTCCTGTGTCTTTGATCCGTCAAAGTACACAGTCCACAACTCATCTGTATTTGGATCGCTTGATGTGTTAGTACTACTGCTACTACTATTTCTCCTACTACGGCTGCTATTGGTACAATGTTCTATACAAGTTTCATTACCATCAGTTGGGCAAGGAAGGAGTCCCAACTGTTCATCTCGTGGGGTTGGAGCTGGCCGTGTAGGATAACACCCCAATGTTGTCTCCAGGAGGCAGTTGACAAACATGAGTTCTACGAAGGCCAATAGTTCATTCTCGCCATTGAGGGGAGTGATATTATGTTTGATGTACCTCTTGGAAACTACCCAGATTCGATTACACTTTCCCTTGTACGGAAGCCAAAAGCGAGACTCGTCTGTAGCAAAATATCTATCTAGCTTGCTAGACCAGTCTTTGCTGAGTAGCATACCATATGCTTCCGGGATGTCCACAACCACTATGTTGATTCATCAATGGACTCGACCATCATGAGATAGTCGGATTTTCATGTCTCATAGTTAATGAATGGCTGGTACCAATGTTAGATCGAGTTGGATGATTCACACGGATGTCTCGCTCCATTGTGCATTGATCCTTTTAGCAATGGAGAGTGGCATGACATTGGTTGTTGCACTGGAATCAACCAAATAGTTTTGAATGTTGTAGTTGAAAATTTCAAAAGATAGCAGGAATGGAGGGCAACCTGATTTTTCTTCTTCCATCTGGAGTGTATTGATCACAGTGGAGAGTGATTCGGGAGGTGTGCTTTCTCCCTTTCTAGTAGAGGTTGCACTTTCTATTGCTTTCTATCCCAATGCATACAATAGGATATCTCGCTAGCTCTGGTTCTTAGCCAACTCGAGCAAACTGACGTTTTCTCGAGTTTTCTTCATGTCATCAACAATGTTGTAGTCCAAAGGTGGTAGAAACACCAAGGTTTCTGGCATAGAATGGGTTTTCATGTTGTCTGGCAGAGTGTTTTGCAGCTTGCTGCTCATGGATGTGCTTTTGTCCACCGATGTCTTCTAGGACTTGTTTGTGTTTTCTGCTTCGGGGCGGCTACCCTTTACTCCTAAGATTGTAATGGTCAGATTTCTTTCAGGGCTGCTTCTCGGTGTTCATCTTTGACATTGTTTGTTAGCACTGATACGCATTCACCACATGCCCAGAGCTTGATGGCTAATGAGGTGCAACATTTTTGTCATCGTCAGTGCCTTCTAGCTGCTCCTGCATATTGCTTCCCACATCGAGTGTATGACTGTAGAAATAACTTGTGACTCATTTCCAATCTGAACAAGAGTTCTCGGGATGATGTTCTTTGTGGAATGAACATAACTTAGGATCTGCACACTGTTCGAGCTAGAACACAAGCTTCTGCGCAATTGTTGGAGCGAACCAGTTGCTGCTTGATGAGCTACTTTCTTGTCTCTACCCGGGTAGATGATTACTTGAAAATGTGTCTGTTTTATGTTTTTTGACTTCAGACACTTCAGTGGTCAAGCTCTTAACAAGGCAAGTGAGGGTCTCAATAACAGTTGCTTCCCTGTCTCTACCCTTTCTCGCCACTGCTTGGGACTTCCTGCCCGCATCCTTGGAGTCCTTTACTGATTCATCATTCTTAATGACTCCAATTGTGTGCAGGTCTTTCTCAATAGTGATAGCCTTTTCTCAGTTTTCCATAAGTGTTTTTTTTGCAGCTCGCTTGAAGAACTTCACAATGTTGGTCAGCAATGTGGATGTGTAGTAATCAATAGTGATGGAGTCATAAGGTTTAGTGTCTACCGCAAATTTGTTCAATATGCATGTAAACCTTCGATTGATGTCTTTCACTTTCTCTTTTCCCTCCATCTTGAGGCTTCCCAACTCTTTGAGTAGCATGGATGGGGTCTTGTCATCAACAAACTTCTCAAGGAACTTGTATTTGAATGCACCCCAGTTCTTTATAGAGTTCGGTGGAACAATCTAAGGTATGTGGGAACAATCTATGATACCATGCAGTTGTGTGCCCATCCAAGGTATATGGGAACAATCTACATGTTATGTAAATTGTACCGTACCTCAAGGATCTGCAGCTTTAGGTAGAAGTTGTCCAAGTGGTCTTCTACCTTCACCGTGTTGTCAGGGTCGAACTTGATATTCATTCTCTCCTCTCGCTTCAGCATATTGTGTAGAACAGCTGGGAGAGATAATGGTCTCTGAGTCATCCATTCCAAGTTTGGGTCAACCATCTCTTCTTCTTCCTCATGCTCTTCCTCTCTTTCATAATTTGATTGTTTCAGATCTAAGTCCGTTGGTTTGTCTCTACCTGCACCTCCTCCGCTGCCTTCCCCTCTGTCTCTTATACTGGAGTTTGATCCCAAGATCACAAGAGTGTCTTGTTTGCCTTACCATAGGACGAGAGGTTCCTCTCCATCTTCGATAACTTCTTCGAGACCTTCAAGTGTCACAAGGACTGCTTCTTCCACCGATGATACAACAACTCCTGTGGGAGTGGCTTTTGGCTTCCTAGATGTGTGTGGAAGATGTTGTATGCCTGGGATCAATCCCACTTCTTTCGCAAACTAGCGAGTGATGGGACAGATAGAGAGAAGTTGATGATATGGAATCTTGTGTTGAATCCTAGGAGGTGAGGAGTAACCAACTGTAAATTCACGTGTAGGTGAGAGGGAGTGCGAGTTAATGCCTTGACCAGATGGTTGATGAATGAGTGTGAGGGGATATTCAACCATATACAACTGGATTCCCTCCTTCTAGTGCTAGAAATGTTTATGGTGATAGACTCGCCAAGATTCAGGAAATCGCCCTGGTATATGAAGTCCCAACTAGACCTTAAACCATTTGGTGTGGGAGTCCCATCCAGTATGATGGCCCGGTTGCCATTGAATTAAGGATTTTTCTCAAATCTTTCTTGTCAGCACAAGAGAGTGGTCTGCTTTGTCTTCGAGAAGTGAGGTTTGTGTGCCTGGTGATTGCTAGTGTTACTTGTTTCAATGGTTCTTTCACTATAGAGGGAGATGGTGGGAGTGAGTCCCAAGTTGGTTGGGATGAAGTCCCAACTCGGTTAGGAACACACAACATAATAGGACATGCACAAATTTTGGAGTATCATTCAACACAAATGCAACAGTCACAACACACAAGGTAAGATAACACGTACAACACTCAGCAGATGAGTCCACATGATTGCAATGGTCTTTACAACAAGCTTTATGTGAAAGGTCTGTCTAATGTCTGGGGAGATAGCCACCATAGGGAAGATAATGTTAACAACATATACAACACATTTCCATTAACAGATTATGTATTAGAACAAGTGAAATAGTTCAAGTGTTCAACACAGGTTAAAGAAACATGCATTACAAGTGTTCAATATTAGTCTTACAACAATTATAATACATGTGTGAAAATGTGATGGCCTGTTAGTAGGATTTTGAATTAAGCGAAAGTTCCAAGACACATCATTACACCATACATCACTAACCCCGAGAGCAAGGCATTGGAGCCACTACTTACTCCTCAAAGAAATGATTACAGACTCTCTTGGCTATGTGTGAGGACCTGAGGTGAAAAGTCATTTCATGTACAAATGAGGGGGTATTTGTAGCCAAGGGTGAAACTAACCCTTGTGGCTGTTTGACTACCCTCATGATTGTTTGAGGCATTGGAGCCACTAATTAATCCTGAAATAAATTATTACGGACTCTCTTGGCTATGTGGGAGGAGTTGAGGTGAAAAGTCCTTTCATGTACAAATGAGGGGGTATTTATAGCCAAGGGTGAAACTGACCCTTGTGGTTGTTCGACTACCCTCATGATTGTTTGACTTCCATGACTTTTCAACTTTTCATGACTCTTTGTACAACAAGTGGGTCTCTTTGACTTCTGTGTTACATTACATTGACTGACAACATATCCCATAGCAGAGATGTGGGTGACATGACTCGACATGACAGTGCCGGTACATTCATGTTGTTGCTGGAGTGCATGTCGAGCTATAGTGTTGCTCGGTGGTGGATGTCTACGTGGTGTGTCATAGCTTCACCTCTGCATGGGAAGGTGCACAGAGTCTTCGATGGTCGTTGGTTCACTTGATGTTGCTTTGGCACATTGATCCTTTCTTGTATGTTGGAAGGCTTTATAGGTTCATCTATTGGTGAAAGGTGCATGTTCATCCATTCATCCATGCATGAGCACATCTTACATGTTTGCTTGTATGGCCATCCACAAATGCATCTTTTCATGATCATACATTCACGAGCACAAATCTTCACATGCATCATTCGCTCGTCCATTGGTGAACCTATCTTTCTGCATGTGATCCCTTTGTTCATCCCATTTTTCGTCACACCATGTTTGTTGGTGTACCTGTACCTAAAGTCACTCATGATGAGATGACATAAAATCCAAAAAACTCCTAGTCTACCATAACACATGATCATTTCAGATGCAGGTGATTGGGACCGGCAGCAAGGTTGTGAGGTAGGATCATGGCTCTGGGCACTACTGATGAAAACCGTGCAAGAGTCATTGGGTGATGAAGATGAGAAATCCAAGTTGACAGTGATCATCCACGAGGTTTGGCTTGGATGTAAGGTGAAACTATACAAATTTTGGGAGGGACGGTCCATGCTACAGGAAGTCAAGGCAGATAGAATCTACGCATTTTCCAGAACGAGCAGGAAGCAAGGGTTGGAATGCAAAATTTTCATAATTTTATAGAGGAACAAGACGAGAAACATGGAGGATCAACAAGTAGAAATTTTGCATTTTTTTGGAGGAACTAGCTGGGATCCTAGTAGCCAAAACTGTGCAATTCCCATAGGGACCTGACAGTTGGCTACTGGGTCACTGGTAATAGAAACTGCACAATTCCCAAGGGGAACAGGTAGTCAGATGCTGAGAGCTTGGCAGCAGAAACTACACAATTCTTGGAGGGAACTGGAAGTCTAAAGCTAGGAGTTGTTGGCGAGGGAAACTTCACTGAGGCTGGGAGGCTAACCTGCTGGTCATCTTTGCCCAATTTTTGAGTTGAGCGGACTATTGGGCAGCAAAAGGCCTACTCATGAAAACTACACAATTTCTTGGATGAGTAGCCAATCAATTGTTGGGAGGACTGACTGGGAAAACTGCACAATTTTCTGAGGGAGACAAGGATGAGCACTTGGTGTTTGTTTGGCCTGTCTGAGCAATTTCCTCAGTCAGCAAAGCGGGCAAGGTCAACAGCCTTTGTGCAATTTTTGAGGGGAGTCAATCCCGACTCTCTGGGTGGCTAGCATGAAAGATGATTGGATCTCTTGTGATCAGCGCAACTTGGAAATACTTTTTTGGTACTTCTGTGTTGTTCTGGGTGACAGTCGATCGAGTCGATGGAGGGGTGATGGTCCTATTGTCAGAGGGGAGTCCAGTCATTAGAACTTTAGAAAAATGACTAAGTGTGTGAATGATCGAAAGATGCATAGGTGATCAAGCAAACACACACTCACATAACTCAACAATGAGATGACTCAAACCATCCAGACACACATGTTCAACATGACTAACCAACGGTGCAAGTGACAAGTGCGACACTCGTGATTGACCGTTGATCGACCATGACGATGCTTGTGTGATAGTGAATGTGACTCCATGATTGAATGCGACAGATATTTTCATAGTGAACAAGCACACGAAGCAAAGACTTTGAGCATAACCAGAATATGGTCGCAAGCATGATTTAGGCACCAACATGCAAAAAATTGAATGAAATGAACAAGCAAGGCGGATGCAAAGACTCACACGGGCTCACAGAGTGAACCTGAGGGTGTGTATCCATCACGTGAAACTCTCAAGGGAGGCTCCAAAATTGGGTGCGGGCCAAAATTTTGGAGGGTGGTTGTAACTACTACAATAGAAACTTGTCTCAGACATACAGTAGCACACTTGTCTCACACTTGGTCTCAAATTCTGAAACTAAAATCTCCATATAGCGAAGTGTAAAATGTGGAGTGAGACATGGATTTTATAAAGAATTTGAATTATGAACCCCATGATTAGATTAGATATTACTCATTCAATATAGATATGGCACTAAATCCAACCAATTGTGATTCATAAGTGTGTTTCTCCTGCACCACTGAACGACAACTTTCTTTTAATGGAAGATTTTTTCTTTCAACGGTCATATTTCCAGTGAACTTCAATGAACCATCCCTTGTAGCATAGCAATCCTTCCTTCATTGTGGTTCTTTCAGACTTCGACATACTCCAGAATATCATGCAGTAATCTTCCTTTGGTGAAGTTCCCTTCTGCATAGTAGTTTACAGTCCAGTGCCCACTTTTAACTGTAGGTGGCACTAAGACTTTTCTCCTTTCATCCTTTAGTGTGAAGTTCCAGGGACAAAATCATCCATGTATTCCTTCAATTTGCTACCATTCATTCATCTTAGAATCAGCTGACCATTTAACTTCATGAGTTCAACTGCACCACCATTAGATATGTGCTTGATGATATATGGTCGTAACCAATGTTTTTTAAATTTTCCTGGGAACTTCGTGAATTTTCTATCATATTATTGAAGGCTTGAAAAATTGGGTCTACAACAAACCACCCGGTCTAGACCTTAAAGCAGCTCCTTTTTCGTTTGGAATAGTGGCTCTGACTGGGGATGATGGGACCAGTTTCGCAATCTATTTATGATGTGTGTACTAACGGGATGATGTTTTTCTTTTTTGGGGTTTTAGGGGGGTGAATGCTTGTTCTAAATCTAATCTATCTTTTAACTATCATTTGCAATCTATTCTAATAAAAGAAAACACCTAACTTTAAATTATCCCGGGAGTGATGTCTTACTTATGCAATCTAAAATGATTTCTAACAGCAATTGTTAATATAAATCATTCAATCACCATGAGAAAAGAATACATTAAAAATGATTGTTTCATTTAAAAATTTAGCCAAAACAATCATGAGAAACATATCGCATAAGAATTATTCATATACTCGGCATAAAAGTAAGTTATCACCATACAAAAGTGCAATAATGACAACTAAACATTCAGACTTTCATATATAAATAACTGAAAATAATTTATCGCTTGGCACATAAGTAAAAATTATTAGGAGATAAAAATACCATTGGTAATAAGTTATACTCATGAGCTGCAACAATATAGATTTATCTTCAAATAACTCAACATCCAATAAGAGTACAAAAGTGCATTTCAGTAGTAGACATCAAAGTCATATAAAAATAAACCTCGTTCCATTCACTTTATCAAAACCTCCTCACTGGGGGGCAAACTGCACATTCTGAAGAATTGTATTTGATAAAACTCTGGACCCCTCTCTAGATGCATGAGAGGGGTTTAAATACTATTCTAATGAAATCTAAAAATAAATATTACAAAAATAGATGAGGAAGTTTAAACCACCTACCTCATTTTAAGAAAAAATGAATTAAAACTAAACTAAACTGTATCTATGATAAATCCTGCATTTTATCCTTTAGATTGCAAATGTCCAGCATCGGTTGGCCAACTTCAGCTCTTAACTACCCTACAAATACGGCGTTGGCTAGAGCTTGTACTATCTTCTCGACAGAGGTTATGAGACATTTCAGGGTCATCCATTGGCTATGTGGCTTTAGCAGGTACTGCCAGTATGTGTCCTAGTTTAACTTGTTTATCTGTTTAATTGACTCTGCCTTTTCCTCTTCTGTCTATTTCCACTTTGTTTGAAGTTGTTTTTCCTTTGGAAGGAAGCCCAGGATAGTCTCTGATATCAAATTAGCCTTGTACAGATTTTCATTTATGCACTCAATGAAACTATTTGTTGTTGTTGTTACCTCTTCCATCGACTGTTCTGCTTCTTCAAGCTAGGAATCCCATTTTGTAAATAAAATTTCTTTGTACGATTCGTCAATTCTGGGAAATTCTGATTTTTCCCCTTCTTCTGATCTCTGCTAGTTCAAGAAGTCTGAAACCTTCTTAAAAATTGAATCATAATCAAGTTGTAAATCTACGACTTGATTTGTAATATTATCACTCATTTCACAATGGGAATTCCATTGCGAGATCTTCTGGCAAAGTATTTCTTCCTATTGCAAGAGCTGGGCATTAAGAGCGAGTGCTTCTATGATAAATTCCCCAATTTTGGGATCTCCTTATGCAATTCTATCATAGCTTGTAACTGCTCTTCTTTATTGGCCAAACTGCTTTGATGATTCAATTGCATCTATTGGAGGTCTTGCTGGAGTTTTATTAGTCGTGTTTCTACTTCTTGACTGATGCTGACTTGTTGTAGTTGTTGTTCTAAAAACAAAATCCTATCCTCCTTCTCTTTTAGTAGCACTTGAACTTCTGTTGCTTTGTCAATTGTTGCCGAAGCGTATGCTCCTGTGATCTGAGAGAGCCTAGTTAGATTTTCCAATGGGTTTATAAGTGGGTCCTTCCAAAGAACATCCAGAGGTTCATCCTCTGGAGCAAGCATGGCATATATTTTTCTTTTCTTTCTTTGCCTCCTGAAAACAACCTTATGTTACGGGCTATAAAATATGTCTAGAGGAGGAATCTCCTCTATCTTTAGTACAATTTCAGACGACGGAGCAATAGGAATATGCTCCATTTCCTCAGTATTGATAGTCCCTTCTACCACCATTTCTGTGGCTATCTCTCTTGGGTTTGTCAGTGGCTCTACGCTTTGTTCCTCAGTGTTGATTAGCTTATTAAAATTCTCCCATTCACCTTCTAGATCCACTACAAGTGGCTTTGTTGGCATTGTGGGGGGAGTGGGAGTTTCATCTTGTTTTGGGGACAAAACCTGCTGATCAGGCTTCTCTGTAGATTGAGCTGTATCTCTAATTAACCCCTCACTTCTAGTGTGCTCACTCTTGGAATAATCATCGGACTTTTAGGCTGATTATTTTTTGGAATTTGATTTATAATTCTCTTCTTTTGAAGTACCGCTTATGCTAACACTGGGAGTAGGCTCCCTTATTGGTTAAATGAGCAATTGGTCCAAAGGGACCTTTGTTAACCTCTATTTTCTATAATTGTCAAACTTTTGAAGTTCTTCTTAGTTAAACTAAATTTGTGCCATATGTAGAACCTCTCTAAAAGTGTGTTTCTGCAGAAATACATCGTCAAAGGGATCTTCTTCATTGGTAAACACGTTTATTTTAATCGTTGTAGTAAAATTACTTACAACACCAAAGGGATCATACTGCCTCCCTGGGAACTTTGGTAGTTGTAAACATGGCATATTATCAACCTCTTTAAAAGCATGACCTAAGTCAAATAATGCAAAAGCTTTGCATACTATAGGGAATTGAGGCCAAATGGCTTTTTTAGAATCTTTCAGTACTTTGCTCATTCCCCCAACGCCACAAGTCTAGTAGGCTATTTCCCTGGCCATAGTTTATCGAGGACATAAAAAGGAAGCACATGGGGTGACACAATGCTCCCAAACACCCTGATGTATGTAAACAATTCCTCTCCAAACCACCTTCCCATAGGGAGAATGTCAACTTCAGCTTCTCGGAAAAATCTTGGGGCGTCTTTATTGTAGAGCATTTTATGAATAGGGAGCATAACTCCATGAAACATCTTGTAGAAATGTG
This sequence comes from Pinus tabuliformis, assembly GCA_031772625.1. Classification (NCBI taxonomy): domain Eukaryota; kingdom Viridiplantae; phylum Streptophyta; class Pinopsida; order Pinales; family Pinaceae; genus Pinus; species Pinus tabuliformis. The sequence continues at coordinate 176,310,415 of CM062806.1, forward strand.
GGATGAAATTGGATTCCCACAATACTTTGTGATAAACCTAAATGGGAAGAGGATTTTGTACCATCCACTTCCATCCCATAATAGGAAAATTGGAGACAAAACAAATGGCATCCATGACATAGGCACTCAAAAAGAATGGAGGATAAACCCTTGAAGTAAAACTTCTTTTAGTTCAATATCCTAAAATAGTAGAGGCTAAATTATCTGATAAAATTTGGGCCCAATCCATTATGGTGGCATTGGTAGCCACATCCAATAGAGGTAACCACTCTGATGAAAACTTATTGATGTCTGGTCTCCCAAACAGTCTACACAACATTGCAGCAACAAAACAGTAAGGAGAAGAAAGAGAGCCAGTGGCGTACATACCGTTTTTATCCTTCTTTAATCTTTCCTCGTTGTTCGACTAGTGCTTTGTACATTCTACCAAGTCTTCATTTTCCTTGGCAAACTTCCCTACAAACTGCTTGTTGTAGCTAGCCTGGGTTCTGGCAAGTGATACATGTGTCTCAAGTTATTTGGGGAGAATGACCCCATGACTTGTTGATTGGTTGTCTTGAACTCTCTATCAGATATGTCTGTGTGATCTATAATCCATTTCACCATATTTGTGTAGGGGAGTATCTTTGGTCTCACAGCAATACGATGTAGGAACGAGCATGCAAGTTCAGTTAGGGATACTTCAGAAGAGCTGTGTCCATCTGCTATAACTGTAACCTTCATAATTCTCGGGTTTTCCTCTTCTAACAATTTGTACATGGCTTCCCAGGTAGATATCCCTGCATCCCTAGTACAAGTGGTGTCTGTGAATAATGGAGTCATTTATGTTTTCTCAGATGCAGGTGCTTTGCCTTTCTTTCCCATATTGTCGTGTATTATGCTCTGCATACTCTTCCTAAAAATTGCAAGCAGAGAGAAAGGATATGATAAGGATGATAATGAATATAGGAAATATCAATAGAAAGACAAAAATAAGGTGACAGGAAATCTTTAATTCTAAAATCATATCAAAGATATCACCTTGTGTCAAATGGTCCTTTACCCTGATCCGAATCGTTTTTTAATAAATGGCCATTAGAGGACCGTTAAGTTAAAATTTAATGTTCATAACTTTGCATCGAATGACAGAAAGTATTGTCATAGAACTCTGAGCCCTTAGATCTGCGATAAAAGCGATTTTTCAATTTGCTTCGCAATATCGAAAATCGCAATATCGTAAATCCTATTATCATTAAAAACCATTGTTTCGTCGGGCGACTGCAATATGCGATTTTTGAGAGGCTTATTTCATTTTGAAATATTTGGGCATTTTACATTAAGTGGTGCTACAGAATTTGAAATCTATGATATGCGATGAGGTTGTAAGGCTTTGTGATCCCGCATTCTTGTGGATTGCATTTTCGAGGAGTTTCTTTTATAAGAGATGCCCGCTGTGAACTTTTGCGATGCGATAATATCATTTGAAAGCGAGTTTTTTAAAGCTTCTCTTAATGTTCGAGACTTTTCCGTTATAAAGTTTTCCTTAGGTCTTGTGGTCATAAAGTGCTTTTTATAAAGAAATTCATAGTTTGTGATGTTTTATGTGCTTGGAGTATGAAAGGTAAATTTACATGTTTTAGCAAGTTTCACTTTGATATCTTGTTTTATTCTAAAAACAAAAATGCAACATTAAATGCTAAGATTTGATTTTTTTGGAAGGGTCCCCATTTAGTAATGTTATTGCTAACACTAATAAAAAAGGGGGTTTTTGATGGTCACAACACATACAAAAATGCAAGATATCCTTCCTAGAATGTCTTTTGCTTGATCTTCTTGTCATGCCACAATCTCATTCTTTCTTTTTTCACTTGCTGATTAAAACCTACTATAAACGTGTCTTCTTCCAGAGCAAGTAATTATTCCATCCTTTCTTCCAATAGATCAGAGTCTGCCATGTTTGTGAAGGCTGCAATTCTAAAACGTGGCACAATGTATTCCATAGGCATGATTGCTTCTTTTCTATATAAAAACCTAAAAGGTGTATGTCTTGTTAGTTTCTTGCATGTTTTCCTATATGCCCACAACACCGCTACAATCCTTAGATCCTAGTCATTTATGTTCACATTTCACACTTTTGTGAGTGCATTATCCAAAATCTTATTGAAGGCTTCGAATGTGCCATTCACTTGAGGATGATATGGAGTAATTTTATGATGGTATACTTGAAAATCTTCAGTCAGGGCCTCAATAGTCTCATGCAAGAAATGTGAATCCCGGTCACTCAACAATATCTTGGGACACCCAAATCTAGAAAAAATGTATTCAAATATGAACTTTGCGGTGGTATCTACACTGCAATCCTTCAATGGATATGCCTCGGCCCGCCTCATTAAATAATCAGTTGCAGTGATTATGTATCCTACATCGGTCTTCTTTCAGTGCAGACTGATCAGTGAAGATCTTGAAATGCACTCCCAATAAGTAGTGCCTGAACTTATGTAATGCATAAACCATGGCTAAACCTTATCTTTATGTCATAGTATAGTTCTTTTCCGCCTTGGACAGTTTTCTGGTGGCAAAAGCTACGGGGTGATAAATTTCTCTTGCTCCTAGCTGTGCTAGTATGATAGCCAACACTATGCAAGATGCATGAACATGTACATGAAACTCCTTATTCTAGTCCAGGAAAACTAGAATAAGCATAGTCACCATTTTCTCTTTGAGTATGTCTAGGCTTTTATGGCACTCTTCGTTCCACTAAAAAGGCACATACTTATTTAGCAATTTCTCCATTGGTGTAGTTATCTCCGCATACCCCTTTATAAACTTTCTATAATAGCGAGTGTGTCCAAGTGTAGTGTGCAATTTTCTCATTGTTTTGGGTGCTGGAAAGTTCACAATAACTGCGATCTTTGTGGGATCCACCATTAATCTCTACTTACAAACCACATGGCCCAACAGTATACAAAATGGTACACAAAAGATATACTTCTTCAAATTTAATGATATTTGTTATTGCCTACATGTATCCAGCACCACCTTAAGCTCACAACATGATTTTTGAACAACCCAAAGACTGTCAATTCATCAAAGTAAACTTCCAAAAATTTGTGTATATATTATTTGAAGGTTGCAACTACAACTCTAGAAAATATGGCATGAGCAAATTATTCAATCCAAAAGGCATCACTGAGTATTGGTAAGAGACCCACTCTATAGCAAAAGTTGTCTTATGTCTATTTTCTAGAGCAATTCTGATATGATGGTAACTTGAAAAGCCATCTATGAAAGAATAGGCTTCCTATCCTCCTAAATTGTCCAATACTTGGTTTGTAAATGGTGTAAGGAAAGGGTCATGCAGACATGCATCATTTAATTTTCTCAAGTCAACACAAATTCTGATCTCCCGTTTTGTTAGATTTTCTTGAACTAACCAAGGGACTTACCCATTTAGACTCTTCAACGGGTTCGATGATCTCAACTTTGATCGCTTCATCTAACTCCTCCTTTAATTTTTCCTTATATTTCAGATTCAGTCTATAGGACCTTTGCTTTACTGTCTTCACTTCAGGTTTCAGGGGAATCCTCATAACTCCTAGGCCCCCTAATACGTCCTTCAATTTAGTAATTTTCATCGGGAAGAGCTCTTGGTACTCTTGTAGTAGCTTTGTAATTTTTTTAATTATGTTTTCGTCCCAAGAATCTCCAACCATTGCACATTTTGGTTCTTATTTTGATCTGATATATACCTTCTTCATTTTTGCGGGCTTCACTATATCGGGTATTTCAGTTTCTGGTGCAACAACTTCACAGTGTCCTTTTGATTCTATAATGTCGATATCCTCATCATCTTCTTCTGCAATCACATTAGAGTACTCTAGTTCTTGCTCTAGTTGCGCGGCCCAATCTGGCTACTTCCATGTTAGCGAAGTTGTGTTCTCAAAAACCTTTTCTCTGACTTTCTGAAGGGATGAATCTATGCATGGACAATCATCTTAAAAAATAAATGTTAGTATCAACCTTTCAACCAAATCTGTCCAATTCATAGTTCCATGTGGCAATTCTGTCTCAAGATACCAATTCATAGGAATCGTTTCTAGTGTGTGGATAAACCAATGTACCCACTCTTAATCTGGAACCTCCTTCCAAACCGAAGTGCAATGATAAATATGCTCTCGGGGGCCAACCTTACCATCATATTTTACTTCAACTCTTGTATTTTCTAGCGCAATATGATCCACATCAACATTTTATACTCCTCTCAACTTCCTATATTCCTTTTATGAGTACCCTGCCATCTAGTAGGTGTAGATATCAGGGCTACATCCAAAGCTTGCAACCTTTGTTCTTCTGGTATTTCTCTTTTGTGTTCATCAAGAACCATCTTGAATAAGGGGAAGAAGGCAAACTAATGGTCTCAAGAAACAAGGATTTTTCTTTCACAAATATGTTTTTTGGCTTTTCCTTGAAAAAATTACAGCCAATATTCTTAATGGACAAGAGAGAGGTTACCACGGCCATGAATGAGGCATAATGAGGTCACTAAGTTGCTTAGAGGATGAGCAACACTTTCAGCGAGGGGGTATGATGGGCCTCTAGGCTCTAAATTAGACATACATTAAGGTCCATGCCTCTAAATTAAACATAACTTAAGGCCTATGACCATCCTTCAGCACATTAAACCTCTCTTTTTGCATTAGATAATGTATTTTTAAATTTAATATATCATTAGTAAGGTTTATTAATAATTGCATATTTGTGCCAAATATTATTTATTTTTGTGGAATATTATGACAATATTAGGTAGATTATGAATATTTGGAGGAGGCGATAATTTAGGGACTTGCTTCCTAATAAAGGAGGATCACTATTAAATAATAAATCAACAATATATTATGGAATTATGGCATATATTGTGGAACTCCAATGATTGAGAAAATCTAGGAATGTGTTCCCTACCATTTAATGCAAATTCCTAGTATTGGGAACCGGATCCACTAATCAAGGTATTTAGGTGGGGAAAGCTTCCTCCTTTCATGGGGAATGATTTCTAATCATTTTTTATAAGTACCAAGTTGAATTTTCCTCTAGAGATGGATTTTTCATTAGTGTTATTGTGGAGAGAACTCATATTTCTGTAGCTCCATTGTATTTTCTTGCAGGGATGTAATTGTATTGATGAGAATAAGGAAGATTGTTGTCATGTCCAGCTTCTAAATCTTGTTCTCCTCCATAGGTCTCTATGTTTCCTTGGGCTTGGACATCCTATGAGCCTCAGAGCCCTTTTGTATCATTTTCTTTACTTCTTTTCACTTCTTATTCACACGCATGTCTTGTTTTTATTTCTTTCTATTTCTACTTTTAGTATTAATGATTTCTTGTTATAGGATTGCATTAAATGGTTGATGTAAGTTCTTTTCCAGCATCAAAAGCATCATTTAATCCTTGGAAAAGATTCTGAAGGTCATAGTAATCATTGAGCTACTTGGATTAGCTTTCTTATTCCGAAATCTAGATTTCTGGAACTCCTTTGTGGCAAAGAACAGTAAATTTCTGCTATTTTTAGAGCATGCTAACAAGATTCAATCAAGTTGGTTCCACTTGAATTAGATCAGAGAAACATTATATTTCATAAAAACAATACCCCAATGCATTTTCACTTTATTAGCTTAGGCATTTTATAGATATACTAGCTCACTACTTCTCAAATTTCTAGTTTTTCAACTAGTAATTTTCTGCTATTTTTTAGTGTCGGTTAACAGAGGTATTTTTGAGTGATTCCACTTGGAATGGGGGCCTAAGACATTCTAGTCAATAAAAAAAATCATCCCATCCAATTTGGATCTTATTTTCTTTGTCATTCTATGAATTATAATTTTGCATAGTAAATATGTAACATACTGTAGTAAAACAGGGGATCCTGTAGGAGAACTAGGAGATCCTATAGGAGAACTAGTACATCCTATAGGAAATCTTGTAGTGGCCTGTTTTGAACCCGAATTGAGAAAAATCATCATTGAAGTTGGGATTAGGCCCCTACTTGACTTCCAAAACATCAAAATCATTGTACCCCTCTTCCTCCACACTCATATCCCCTGCCAAAGATCAAGGAAAGATTAGCATTTGCATTTATAAAGAAAAAAGATTTTAAAAATGAGTTATTTTATATTTACACATGCACACAGCAGTTAGTACTCTCTAGATCAGATTTCATGCTTAGATTAGTTAAAATATCACATGTGGCAAATAGGGTTAAAATAGGGTTCTTTTGCAAGCAAATTGTGTTAATAAGTAGATAGAGGATTTCATGTTACTTTACAAGCATTTTTAAATTCAGTCTTTCATTCCTACAAATAGGTAGCATTTCCTTTCTCTCATGACAGCAAAGGAAGGACACATTGTATGTTGCACATATAGTTCTGATACCTCTTAAGTTTTTATGAACCCCGGGTTGATAATGAAAGTTGATAGCCTTGGAAGTTGCAACATTCTTGTTGCAATAACGAGGCTCATCACTTTTTGGTGTCATTGCTGAGGAGGTTTCAAAGTATGCATTGTTTTTTTCCCTATTCGATTCATTTCTTTTTACTTTTTTCAAAAACAACAACACTAACCCACCTCCCCATTTGATCACGTGGTGCAGTAAGAGCTACATCACCATTCACTTTTGTAGGTAGAAGAAGAAGATGGCAAATAATGTAAAAGAAATGGATGGAGATGATGATAATGAGGAATATCCTCTCGGATTTCCCATTCAATATACTGACGGTAGTGTGCACATGAAGAACATCCCTCCATATTTTCTTCCAAAATTTCATGGTCTAAGGTTAGAGGATCTGGAAACCTTTCTCTTTGAATTTGAAATTGTTTGTAGATCTTATGGTTACTTATTAAAAACTCAAAAATTGAGATTGTTTCCGACAACATTGAAGGATAGAGCTCTTAAATGGTTCATGAGTTTAGAGAATAAATCAATAAGATCATGGAATGACATGCAAAATATATTTCTAGAAGAATATAAATATCATGATCTTAAAGAAGAAATATTTTGAATGAATCAGAAAGAAGATGAGAGTCTAGAGGATTTAATAGAGAGGTTCATTTACAACGTTAAGAGGGGAAAATTACATCATTTATGATCTAACACACTAAAAACCCTCTTACTTAGAACAATTAGGGATGAGTGGATTGATATCCTTAATCTCATGAGTAGAGGTGATGTATACCAATTATCACTTGAAGAAATTTGTGAAAAATGCAAAGACATATCAAGAGGAAGGGAAAGAGTAAGTCAATCAGCATCAAGATCGGTAATTCAAACTAAACTTGGAAATTTTTTTGATGAATTTAAAATAGAAATTCTTAGAAATATAGTTGAACAAGTAGAAATGTTAAGAATACAAAATGAGAAAAAAGAAGATGCTGATATTTGTGTCATCCATGCAGAATCACATGATGTTAAATATTGCTCCTCATTACCAAGGTTGAAGGAAGTTCACCAAGAGGACAATGGAGCAAGTCAATTGCCAATGCAGCTATGTTATGTAGCTCCAAGAGGGCCATGGAATCCTATTCAGCCTGTCATGATGCAAGAGCCAAATTCAAAATTTCAAGCCTATGCACATCCATATGAAGGTAACTACAACACACCCTTTCCTTTGCAACATTGGCCATCTCAACCCCAAAACCAATCTTGGAAACAAGGTTGGCAAGGAACTTATGGGAGCCATCCACAATATCCTCAGTATTTTCCTCAATGTCCTCCATACCCAACTCCATGTTATCCCTACCATTCATCTCCACCACAACCACAACCCCAACCACATCCATCTTAGATATCCACTCCCACTCAACTACCTATACCACCATTTCCAAACCCACACATTGAAGTAGCTCAACCCACTTACAATGCTGAGGTACAACACTTCCAAACATCTCCTTTTGGGATCAATGGTATTCACCATAGCTTAGGAATAGTATTGCAAAAAAGAGATTATCTTGATATCATTGAAGGACCACATCCAGAAGAAGGAGATTCAAATGAGAAGCCCACAGAATCATGGGTTGCACTTGATGAAGAGCAGACATCAAAACTAGGGATCGAGAGAGCTCCCTCATGGTTACCATCAAATCCTCCATGTATCCAAGAGAACAACCAGTAAAAAGAGGAATATTTGAAGGTCATGGTAGAAGAAGACATGAAGAGTGATCTAGATAAGCTAGAAAACCAATGAAATCAAAGTTATATTGAGGTTTGGTTCCATAAAATCAATAAGATGGAGCATCACTCTCTTTAGCAACTATTCTTGATCCTTTCAAATCCAAATCATTTGGTCTCTAAAATCTAGGTACATGTCAAAGCATACATTTCAAGGCTACACATCATTTTGTCTCTCATCTTGATGTGCACATGGCTCCATTGGAAGTATTCTTATAATTGAAAGTGATTTTTTTTTTCAAGTAGTGTTGGCTTGATGGGGCCTGACCTAGGTTTTGAGTTAATTAGCCAAACAAATCCTACATTATTGGCCCTTTTGGCATTAGCCCGTGAAGCGCGAACTGAAGTCTCACCCGAAGTAGTATGGGGGGATTCCGGAACCAAGTTTTTGCACCCTTGAGATGTCAGAGGTGTCAATTCGGTCCAACTATTCTTTCCTTCACGCAGGTCACTCCGCACATTTTCCTAACCTTCAATACCTTTTCAATCGATTATAATCACCTTTACGTAGACCTAACTAGGGGTTGAGGTGCTTCATGCTACTATGGCAGTGATCTGCATTATTTCCCCAAATTACATCGCAGATCTTACTTATCTACTTTAAAGATCTTAGTTAACTTCGTGTAAACAGATATTCTATCTTTCATTCACTTAATCAACACATTCATACATATTCGCGCATCACATAAGAATTAAAAGTGCAAAGTATATTCATTGTAACAGATGCGTAAAATAGGAAATAAATATGTAGAATGGATATGAAACTTCTCTTTATTAATGCCCCAACGGTTAAAGACTCGACTTTCCATGCACATTTAGCTACAAGGGCCCACGCACACAGCTGTAGACTACTAGGCCTCTGCGCACTCAGCTGCAAAGTCTTCTCCTACTCTATGACCCAAAACTAGACTTTACACTTCAACTATGACTCAACTTCATCCTTAGACTTGTGTGTTAACTACTTAGAACCTCGCTCTATTTATACAATCCCATGGTCCGCGGATCATGGGTAGATCTCTACAGCCGACATTACAATACAAAATTGAGGGTGGACAACCCTATGACCCATTTACAAGCTACATGCTCCGTGCCCACAAAATGTGGAGTCTTTACATCGGAGTGATAATTTTTGACCAAAATCTGGGCTCTTAGCCCCAAACATTCCCTTTGGGGATCCCGCACCCAACAAGCCCCCAACACAAACATCGTGACTCACCCTCGAGTCACTCTATTGGTGCGGAGATCTTTGTGCGAAGACCTCCCAACTCTACCTGGATCACTGCAAGATCGACAGCGATTAAGAGGTTGCTTGCTGCACTTCCTGGACTTGTTGTTTGGAGACCCTGGTAGCTGAACTTCTTTCCTAAACCTGTTTCTATGTACCTTACATCTGCATGAGCTTTGCTTCAATAGAGGCTATAATGACGAATGCCTCAACAATCCATGGTTGTACGTGTGCCTTCAAAACAACTTCCTTGTGTCGAGCAGCATCCACTTGCTGCTTGAGCACTTTCGCCTGCTGCATCTGCGCGAGCCTCTGTGTAAGGGAAACCATCTACGCAGTCCCTTTTACCTCATCATATTTCTACTGCATCTTATGTGCCTCTATTTCTATGCACTGTATGTTCGGGTCCTCCTGCAGAGTTGTGAGAACCTCGAATGACTCTTCAAATAGCTTGGTGCAGTCTTTAACTATGTTGTTGACCTCCGTTATTGCTGTTGTAATCGCATTGGCATGCTATTCCTTGAACTCTGGTGGCGTTGAAGGCTGCAACTTCAATTATAGTTTGGCTATATGAAGGTTCAGCTCCAGCTAAACCTTGGCCATCTCTTCCTTTGCCTCGCGCACCCCTGCTGCTAGTTTCCAGATGCACACCTCCATTGGTTCCTCTGCTTGGATGGCCAATTTTGGAACCATCTGGCAGGTTTCCTTGACCACCTGCACCAGCTGTCTATTCTGTGCCATGACCTCATCATGCTGCAGGCTCAACTATTCGATGTTTATGTGTTTCTTGCTCATGACCTGGAGCGCATGACCCTCCCTGGCTCGCAATTCTTAATTCCATCCTGCAAAACATAGAGCGTCTCCTGAGGGAGCACAACCATATTTATCTTGACTCCCTTCACCCCACTGACCATAGGCCTGTCAGCCTCATTTTTTGTCACAGGTTATCCCTCTGGTAGCACTATAGTGTTGGTCATTCAGATGCGCAACATTTCCTTGGCCGCGGCCGTGCCTAGTGTGAGGCTGGTTGACACAATACCAGCCTGTGGAGTGCGCACTTGTAACTCCTGTATCTGTGCTCAGAGGTCCCCCAACACCATCTGGTGTTCCTCCACGAATTGCTGGAGAGACTCCACTGGGACGTCCCACACCATCTCCCCAATGTCATGTAGATCCCCCTCAGTGAGGGTGATCGGGTCGAAAGAAGACTTTGAGGCCTTTGACTTCTTCCGCAGCCCCACTTGCTCTCTTGAATGATGCAATTTCAGCTGTGTGGTCACCATTTGTGGGTCCATGCCACCTTCCTCTATATCTGTTTCCTTTTTGGGCAAAGGCGACTTCTAGCCTTCGCGCTCCTACTCTGCTACCTTATGTTGTTCTTCCACTGTCTTTGTAGCAACGCACGCCTCTTATGCCTTTGCTGATGTTGCTTCATTTCTTCGCTTCTCTGCCAACTGTGCCATCCATAGTTTTTCCTCATCCTTTTTCTTCTGTGCGACAGACTTCTCTACTTCCATCGCAGAGCTGGCTAGAGCGTGCCACTCCAGTGCCCATGACTCAATTATGGCAAAGATGACATCATTTGTCTCTAGATAAAGGAGCTCGTTCCAAGTCTTTGCGAGGTCCTTGCGCGCCCTGATGTATATGTGATGAAAGTCCACTTTGAACTCCCTGAAGCTCTACAGACTGTTATAAACGATGGGAGATAACCGCGGCTTGCAGTTAATCCCCATTCTGATGTTCATCTCCATGAACACCCAGAATATCTTACTGTCCCTAATTCTCTGTGCATCTTTGGTTACCAATAGCGAAGCGTACTTCACTGCCTCCGGAAGGTCCCGTGTAATCGTTGGGAATTGGCTATCCTCGAGCAATTCCCATGCCACCAGCACGATGGACAATAACAACCATGCATAATGGAAATTCTTCCCCTACTCCTGTGCCTCGCGGCAGTTCTCAAGGAAATCTCTGCACAGGTAGTCTGCCTAGTTAAACTGGACCCCTTCTATGCATTGCGTGGCAAGTGAAACCACCAGTGCGGGCACCTCATCCACACGGCAATTCTGCATAACCTTTCCGGCCAATATCTATGTGGTGACTTTGACCGCAACATTATTTATGCTGGAAATCGCGTACCCTCTCTTATTCTTATCCAGCTTGAATTTCCTCTTCATGGCCTCTACGATAGCCAAATCATCACTCTTACCCTCCAAGATATTTTCTGAATCCTCCCCCTTACAAGGGAGCCGGGTAACTCTATGAATCAGATGATTTGTGATGGGGATTGGCTCCTCCTGCCACAAGCACCCATCATACACCAGGTAGAGTAGTTTCTTGATGACAAAAATAGCCACTTGGGCACAATCGTAATGCGGCACCCAAAGCATGTTTAGCAAGACTTCCTTTTCTACACCTCTTAGCCACTTGTGTAGCTCCAACTCTATAACTCCCATCAATGTGTTTTTCTTCTAGCACATTAGCTATATGGTTGCCAAATGTGGGAACTTCTTGTGGTCTGCGAGATCCCAATCTTCAAATTTTAATATCGCCACTCGCCCCAAGTGTGCTCCATCGAAAATGATTTCATTGGGGAGCAACGGAGTCTGTAGAGATCTTTTTCTCTCATCTAGGTCCTTCGGCACCCTTGCTTTCCCCTTCTGCGGAGGAACATATGCAGGCAACCTTGTTAGAGGGTCCACACCCTAGGTTTCTACCTCCATCTCTACATCCTCTTCCCCTTCTACCAGGATTTCTTCAAAGTCTTCCTCCTCCTCATCAGCTTCCAAATTGACCACCTTCCCATTTTCTTCCATGGTGAGCCTCATCCTTAATAGATTCCTAGGGGACACACACACCGAGACCATAGGCTACTTGTCTTTCTTAGGTCTCAGTGTGCACGATGATTTAGGGATTTCTGCAACTATCTCGACACTTTCTGGGGCTTCTCCTACCATGATGGCCTATGTAGCCTCCTCAACGGTCATTTCTCTAGTATCTATGGCTTCCTCAGGCACTGCCATACTGCGATTCCACAATTCTCTCAATGGCTCGGGTAAGTGCTCAAACAATGACTTCGACTTCAAAAGATCAAACAAATCATGGTTCATGAATCTCTCGGCGCACAACAGCTCAATTCTCAAATGGTGAAGTGTTGTTTGTTGGACATCCCTTTGCAATTTATAGCATCTTTTGAATTTGAATTTAATCGTTCCCCCACATTCGGTCCATTAATACTAATTTGGCGGCATATTTACAAGAATCTAGCCCATAAAGTTCACCTTAAATGTCTACTGCCTACTCCATTTGGTCTCAAACCAAGCATCACATCGTCAATAGTGACTGTAACAGTCACTTTCCAGCTAGCCCGCGCAGTAGTGCAACTACCCTCATGCTGTCGCAGACCCTTTGACACTTTGCTACTGCGCGCAATCCTGACATCGCACAGCTCCTGCGTGGAGTATTTTATAGTCCCATGCCTCCTTTTAGCTACCTGGAGTGCTAAGACTATCTTTTGATGGCTAGTCAGATGGTCGGGCCACCTGTGTGCAGCTTCAAATGACTACCACTGAATTTTCCTAGGAAGAGTTCTCCATTTAATTTCACCGAATACACCACACCACCATTTGTGATCTCCTTATTGGCATATGGTCCCAGCCAATGCATTCTTAGCTGCCTGAGAATTTATCAAACTTACTATCATACAACAACACCAAATCATTCACCTTAAAGGTGTGCAACTTAATATGTCGATCGTGCCAGGCCTTTTTGCGTTGTTTTTGTACCTACTGATGGAATCCAACCAAAAATCATTCTTCTTCGAGCTCTTCCAACTACACGAGCCTCTCCTCTAGGACTGTGCAACCCGTCATACCTGTGAGCATAGCTATGCGCAGGCTAGGCATGATATACTCCATAGGCATTACAGCCTCTAATCCATAGATAAGCCTAAAAGGTGTCTGTCTCGTCAGTTTCTCACATGTTGTCTTCTAAGCCCATAATATTGTGGGTACGTGCAGGTTCCAATCACTTCGTTGCGCATTACATACCTTGTTCAACGTGTAGCATACCTTGTTGAACGCTTCCGTGCAAAGAAACTTCTGTGCTATTTTTCTTCCTACATACTATCTTTCCAACATGAAGAGCCATTTGCACATTTTCCACCCCAACACATGTTTATTGACCATACCTCTTAGCGTGGAGCTCATGTGCATCCGCGTAGGTTGTTTTTCATATGCCTATGTCCACCTGGCTAGATTCGTGTGCAGATCATCCCGTCGATTGTACTTGTCTATCGATCGCTCTCTAGGATTCCCAAATCACGTGTGCATCATCCTTCTACATTCATGCCAGTTTTCAAAGCTCGCTTTGTGTGTACCCCACTACCTCATGAGCGTAGCGCACAGTACCCAATCCAAGGCCTGGAAGCATTTTTTTTCCAGCACTCCCTTTCAAATTTATCCAAGAAGTTATCTACCTCACTTAACCCATCATAAGTAGGCATATCTCTTACTTATATTGATACGCAGCACAGTGAACTTGTCATTATATTACAATTCAATGTGGTTACTTTGTGTAACTGATTTTGCCATCGCTCTATCTCCTCATTAGAATATGGAGTACAAGAGCTGTCGTTCTCCCATGAAATCCACCCATCCGTGGTGGGATTTACCCAGTCTTGTGCACACGTTGTTATCTTGTACATGCAGTCCAAGTCATCATCACTTTCATAGTCACGCACCAGCTCTGTGTAGCGTGATCCTTTAGCAAGGTCCAAGGGTATAACTACGCGTAGTGACTTCTTCTCAAAAAACATCTTGCGCTTCTTTATATTAATAACCCCATTCATGTTAGTGGCCTACTAAATTCCTAAGAGCGTGGGGTAGAGATTGTTGTCATCAACAATCTTTATCACTTCAAAATCTACTAGCACGCTCACTCCCTCAATATCCACAGTGATTCCCTACAATCGCCCCATGGGTATTATTTTCTGTTGGTTCACCATTTGTAGCTGAGTAGGAGACCACTGCAGCGTAGGTCTCCCCATTCGCTCCCATGTCTTCTTCGGCAGAATGTTCGCATCCGATCCTAAATCTAGAATTACTTGGTCCATTTCATATTCTCCAATCTGCGTGGTTAACCTCATTTCTCTCCCCATCCTTGTCTTATGCTTTCCAATCTTCCGGACTATGCGTAGTTCTCTTGGTGCGGTCCCAACGCATCTATTAATGAGTTCTTGTAATCCTTTTACAACTTTATTGTCGCATAGTAACTTCATGCATGTTTTGGGGAACATTGTGAGCATAGATGGGTCCATCTCCAGCTCTGGTCTATCTTTGCTTCTTGAAGTGGAGGCATCAACGAAGCTATTCTTAGCTTCCATGAAGGTTTCCCGAGTGCATTCCAAATTAAACTTCGCTTCTTTCACTGGAGCTTTGCGAACCCAAGTATTATCTTCTAGCTATTTTCCTTTGTCATCTCCCATCATGATTCCACTTTGGAGCACAATGTTCACATTTGGATCTTCCTCGTGTGGCTTATACCTCATCATCTCTAGGTTCTGAGTCGGGGGAGATGGTAACACTCCTTTGTCGCAAATCCTAGCTATCAGCGTAGGACAATCTTTTTTCTCATGATTAAACAAGGTACAAAACAAACATTACAGCCGCATCGGATTCGCGCAATCGTTGGCATAATTTCCTGTCCCTTCGCAATCGTAGCATATTAGCTGTCTGCGACCTCTTCCAGGTCCTCCTCCACCTCTGCCTCGTCCGCACCCTTGAAATCTTGTTTGCGCCATTCCTCCATTCTGGTCTGGGGGCCACGTTTCAGCCTGAACTCTGTAGGTGGGAGTCCTATCCATCATCAACTCATAGCTTCTATAGGTGTGCTCATCATCTCTCACTGACCTACACAAGTTATAGAACAATTGTTGTGAATTTTGTGTATACTTCTATAACAAGTGGTAGTTGTCCATAGCATGTTTTCTAGCTATTTGAAAAATCGCCCACCACAAAGAAGTTGTCATGCTAGGTTGTGCTTGTGCTTCTATCCTTAACAACATTTGTCCTCCTCCCACGAGGTAATTTTCGAACACTGGGAACTGGTCCTTATCATGACCCTGACCCTTGCATTTTATGCACCACACCTCTTCGTGCACTTCTGGTCAAGTTGTCTTGTCCTTTTTCAGAGTCTGCATCTATGCATGGATCTAATGAACTCCTAAGTTAGGATCTTGCATTAGGGTCTCATGCAGCCTGATCATGATCTCTAAGGCCTCTTCCTGAGTCGTTAACTTCTGCTGCGATAGCGTGCTCCTTAAATGTGGCGTTAGCGATGCTACAAATCACTGGTGGTGCTATCCATCCATCAAATTCATGTTAGCTTCGTGAATCATACACTTCAGCCTCTGATCCAACTCCCAAGGAGTCTTGCCTAGTAGCATCATGATTTCTTTGAATCGAATGATCGATTGTGCTTCAGACTTCGGCCTGCTGAATTCCTTATTTAGCGCAATTTGGATATCCATCATTCTCGCATTTGTATTAGCATTGGAGTGCTTAATATACCAAGTCAACACAAGATCTTGCAGGGCACTAACCAGTGTTGATTTCTTGATATTATCATCTGTAACTCCTTGCGCTTCCCATACGGCTCTTACAATGAACCAAAATTAGTTTGGATCCTCATTTCCCAATCCCTTGAACATAGGCAACATTATTGTGCTCGCCATATTGAATCGCAGAGGTGGCAGAGGTGGTATGGTTGAAGATGGAGGTGATGGTGGTGAAGCTGGTGGTGATGTGGGTCAGGGTGGTATTCGTAGAATTCTTTGCCTTATCAAATGGATCGTACTTCGTGGAGAGACCTTCGTGAGCTCTTCCTCATCCCCTCGTGGTGGTGAAATCAAAGGGCTATTTTCTGGTCCCTTACTTCCTTCATTCCTGTAAGTTTTTCCACTTCACGTAGCTCCGAACATCAAGGTAATTGCATAACCCTCTTTTTGCACAATAACATTTTAATCTAGGTATTCAGAGACTTTATGTACTTACCTCATAGTCCTTTGAGAAAGCTTTGCTCAGCCTCACTATAGCTGACTGAGGTGTCGACCGCGAACTCAGTGATGAATCCTCCTATAATCTGATCGAGCCAATGATCTATGACGTGCATGATCTTATCCTTCGATGCTTCCAACCTGTGCACTAACTCTGGGGTCCACACAATAGGACCATCAACTTTCCACCTTCCTTGGCTATCTGTTAGCTTCGTGATCCACTCATATAGCTCAGTAGGGAAGGATGCAAAGAATATTTCGTGGATCTCTCTATACAGGTAGCAGTCTAACCACTCTTCTTTTGACAGTGATGGGTTCCTATTCTCCTGCTCTTTGAACTCGTGAATTCTTCTGTCAACTAGCCTTCAATTTCCTTTTTAGTTGGATTCTAATGATACGACATCAGACATCTCTATGCAGATTCTGGTCCCAACAACGGAACCATTTGTTGGCTTGATGGGGCCTGACCCAAGTTCGGAGTTAATTAGTCAAACAAATCCCTACACTACCAGCCCTTTCGGCATCACCCCATGTAGCACGGACTGAAGTCTCACTCGAAGCAATATGGGGGGATGCTGGAGCCAAGTTTCTGCACCCTTGAGATGTCTGAGGTTTCGATTTGCTCCAACTATGCCTACCTTAGCACAGGCCACTTCACGCATTGTCCTAACTTTCAATACCTTTGTGATCGGTTATAATCACCTTCGCGCAACCCTAACTAGGGGCAGAGGTGCTTTGCACTGCTATGGCAGCGATCTGTGCTATTTCCCCAAATTACACTACGGATCTTACTTATCTACTTTAAGGATCTTATTTAACTTCGCGTAAACAGATATTCTATCTTTCATTCACTTAATCAACACATTCATACATATTCGCACATCACATAAGCATTAAAAGTGCAAAGTATATTCAATCTAACAGATGCATAAAATAGGAAATAAATACGTAGAATGGATATGAAACTTCTCTTTATTAATACCATAATAGTTACAGACTCGACTCGCCCTGCACACTCAGCTGTAAGGGTCTGCGCACTCAGCTGCGGACTACTAGGCCTCTGCACACTCAGTTGCAGAGCCTTCTCATACTCTATGACCCAAAACTAGACTTTACACTTCAACTATGATTCAACTCTAAATCCTTAGACTTGTGTGTTAACTACTTAGAGCCTCACTCTATTTATACAATCCCATGGTCTGCGAACCATGGGTAGATCTCTACAGCCGACATTGCAATATAAAATTGAGGGTGGACAACCCTATGACTCATTTAAAAGCTACGCGCTCCACACCCACAAAATGTGGAGTCTTTACATCGGAGTTATAATTTTTTACCAAAATCTAGGCTCATAGCCCCAAAACTTCCCTTTAGGGGATCCCGCGCCCAACAAGTAGAGTAAGGTAGAAAAAAAAAAAAATAAGAAGAAAAAAAAAAATTTCTCAGGTGAAAACCTCCTTGGAGGCACCTCAGATTAGCTCATTGATTGAAAACCTCCATGAGGTGGTCAATGTGTTGCAAAAAAAAGAGAAAAAAAAAGAAAATATCCTAGGTGAAAACCTCCTTTGAGGTGCCTAGGCAAACCTACTATCTCTTTGATGAATGTAGGTTCTCTCCAACATCTACAAGGACCAAAAATAAGCTGCCACCAAAGAAAGAAAAACCAAGTCAAACTTAGTCAAAAGAAGACAAATTTTGACCTTCTCCTCCTTTGCTCAAATTCTCCAACAAGGCCAAGGCCATGTCAATCCATCACTCTCATATATTTCGACCATCCACCCATCATTCTGAAGCTCTTCCCATCCAGTTTTCTTACTGTCCTAAAAACTACAGGAATGTTATGTTTTACTACATGAAACAAAAATGCATAGAGCATAAATTTGTTGTTGCCATAACATGAAAAGAATGCATCCATTTTCCAAAATGTTTTAGGGGGAGATGCATATGTATGATGGTAACATGCTCAAGAAATTTCAGCAAATTCCAGTGCACCATTTTTGAGAAATCAACCTCCATCACCTACAACAATTTTTTCATTTTCTTGATATCCTTGCATCCATGTAAAAAGCGGTTTCATGGGGAGATGCATATAGATGATGGTAACATTCCCAATTAATTTTAGAAAATTCTAGTGCATGGTTTCTAAGAAATCGACCTCCATCACCTTTAGCCATTTTTAGTTTTTCTCGATATCCATGTATCCATTGACCAAATTGTTTTTAGGGGAGGTGCATAATGATGATGGCAACATGCTCAAAAAGTTTTAGGTCAATCCATTGTACCTTTTGGGAGATATGGACAAAACAAGTCTGCTACAAGAGGCTATCTTGAATTACTACAGGAGTTTCCTGTAGTACTACAGGATGTTCTGAAAATCTATAGGAAAGGAAGTTGTTGGAGAGGTAAATCCCCTCTGCGGATAGAGGCGATCCCACTAGCCCAAAATGGGTCTAGCAACAATCAATTAACGCTACCATGCAAGTTCCTAGTTGCAAACTGAAAGTGGATTATGAGAACCAACTTGGAGTCCAACGCTAATGTTGTAGAAGAGTTGATACTCCCGTTCCCTTGCTCTGGCAGGTCACGATCCTCACGATCTCCACGAATGGATACCTGCACATGCAAAGAACGAAGCGAATACAAGCATAAAATCCACTAAATACAACTATATATCAGTCAGAAAGGATATAGATCAAACATTATCATAGCAACAATAAGATCGGAACCATAATGATAGTCGTTCATTAATGAATAATCAACAGAGAAAGATACAACCAAAGTTCTGACGTTGAATCTCTCCTCTGGCTGGGCGAGCAGCTATATATGTCTTGCAATAGACCTTTCTCTCTCAAACTTCCGGCAGCATAACCTCCCTATGCTCCAAGACTCTTATTATCACTCGAAACAAGCGTTATCACAACTAGCATTACTCCAAAAACTAGCTTGTCAAATGCATGAGGACAGACTTTTATAGATGGAGAAGGGGAAGAAAATACAATGAATCAAGACACCCATTATGGATTGGCATTATCTCAAAAAAGCCGCTGTGGATAGATGTAAGGGATAGATGATGACTCTCGACATCTAGAAGATGAGCTTTATCCTCAAAAGACTTCATGACTTGAAGGGAAAAAACATCTGGGCGCGCGTTTGTTAAAAATATTTTCCAAACTTGGTTGGCGCGGGTGTTACTCTAAGACAGAGCGCCAATGGTCGCACCTTCTTTTGAGGATCTCATTCATTGGCGCGGGTAGTACATTGTGGACCCGCGCTAATGGAAAAAGGGCACTTTTTCAGGGATATTTTGCAGAAGGTGTCTTTAGGGCACATGAAGTCCATACTCAGGGGAACATAATGCAAGTGTTTTTAAGTTATGTCACTGCTCACAGGTCTCGGAATGAGTCCTCCAAAGTACGGGAAAGGGGTAACAGGGACGGTGACCAATGGTGACAAATTACTGTGTAACAGATGCCCCCTAAAGCATGAGGCCCGAGAGAGAGAGAGAGGGGTGAAATGCTTTACAAGAACACATGTAGCTACCGCCGAGATTCTGCATCGAGAGATACAACTGATAGCTCAAGTACATGATATATGTGGTATGGTCGCAGCCATCCATAAGAGAGTACATAATAATCTAGATCCATAGTATGGGCGCAGCCATCTGGTTAGGATCAATGAATAGACTCAGGTATGGTCGCAGCCATCCAGTGAATGAGTCATGTAACAAGAATCACGCCTGGATTACAACAGACAAAATCCAGGGTCTTGCGCTCCATCTCGACCCGAACAAAAGTACAAGTTCAAGCATGCGAATATATGAGCTGAAGTCGAACATGCATGAACATCGTCTGATTACCAGTCAATATTGAAACCTGTTAACAGACGCGAGAGGTACCACCAATAATGACAATGGCCCTTAAGGTACTATAGGTACAATCTACGGCGTGCGAATTAGTGATCTGGCGTCGAACACCTGTAGAATCATTCAATCGGAGGCCAATGATGAAAACCTCACGTCGAACACGAAGAACCTGCCATTGAGGCATGCAGGCTCCAAGGCACCAAAAGGGAGTCTCTAGATCAGATTCCTGGATAATGAGCTGAAGTCGACAGGAAGTGACCTTGATCGAAGGTGGGCCATAATGTTTCCCACATCATCGACACGAGACAGAGAGATAATGTTGTGAATCGGGATTATATGAGATATCAGAGGGAGGTTGTTTTTCTGCAGAGATCAACTTCTCTTGAACATATCGACGGCACGATAGTGGAATTGGCAGTATTTGAAATCAATGGATCAGAGGTCATGGTGACGAGGCAATGAACAGATGAGAGGTCAAACAGGATTACCCAAATCCACGGAGGCAAGTGAAAAATGAGATGAGATATCCCCACCCAGACACGAAAGCAGACAAGTGCCATGTTCAAGAGCGACATACTACCGACACGACAATAATTATGGTTCCTTTTTTCCCCCACCATTTCTAGCGAGTACCCAAATTATTTTTAACAAGCTTGATGGGGATAACATATGCTTTTGGTGCGTCATTTCGACAAAATCCGATCTCATCAGGTTTTAACGAGTCTGACAAAGGAAGAACTCAGCGTCTTTTCATGTTTAGAGAGTTTGCAAAGACAGCAGAAAAGGAAACTCTAGGGGTGTCCTTTTTCGTAAAGTTGTGTCTCTCGAGCCCAAAAAAGTATAAAACAATGCTCGAAAGAACCGCCCGACCATTACGATCGAGGAGTACTTTTCATAAATAGTGATTTCGACCTAAAAAGTAAAAAAGCAATCAAAACCACGTTGTTTCATAACCATTAACGAGTCTGAAACGACAAAAACCCGGTAATCTTTTTATGTTTTAATGGTCGACAAAAAGAACTTAAAACGACCGCCCCTTATTAACGTTTAACGAGTCAAGAGGAGTAACTCGGCAATCTTTTCGTCTTTAATCGGTCAGAAAAGAGCTGAAAGCGGACCTCCATTTTTATTCTCTTTAACGAGTCAAAAAGGGAAAAATACTCGGCAATCTTTTCATATTTTACGAGTCAGAAAAGAGCTTAAAGGAGACTCGTCCTAGAGGAACGAGTGGTATAATGGGTAGCAACTGGTTCCGACAATGGTGGAACTGCTCAAAACATGTAATGGTCAAGAGGATGGCTAATAAAACCACTCATCGCTGCGGTTCCTCAGGAAAAGATAAACAACCAAGTGAAAGCATATGATCGACCAAAGAGATGGTGGCGATGGAATGAAACAACCAAGGCTCATCTAACAAAAATTTAGCGAATAGGCGGCAATCACGAGATGTAAATCGGGTATGGGTTCATTTTTACACAAGCTTGAACCATGGAGAACTCTGCTTAGATTTGGTTTCATGTTTACACAAGCTTGAAACGAAAAACTATGCTTGTTATCAGTTCGCATTCCCCCAGCATAATAATGCAAATCGAGGTACATGCCCCCCAAGCTTCATTGCATTCAACAAAGTGGATGGAATGAAGGTTCACTCTCAAGATCTAGAAAAGACTCGACTTGTATTTTACGAGATCTCAATCAAAGACTCGATTTGGAAAGGAGGAGATGTTTCATTTTTTAATGAGGTTGACCTAGGAAAAGAACTATCCTCACAATCCTCATTTCATTTTTTAATGAGCTTGACACAGGATCAGGAACTATGCTCAGACGCCTAGTTTCATTTTTTAAGGAGCTTGACATAGGAGAACGAACTATGCTCCACCTAGTACCAGTTTCATTTTTTAAGGAGCTTGACACAGGAAAGGAACTATGCTCCACCTAGACTTCATCATAATGAACAGGAAGTCGGGGCTTCCAAGAGTGCCACTCCTGGTGGAAGGACAACATCTCGGAAGTCAGGACCCAATGCCCCCAGGACACTGTGCATGACGGCGGCATCGCTGGATACAGGCACGGGATAGGTGGCTACGTAGGTTATCTGTGGTGCGGCAGATGCAACTGGTGGATGAAAACTAGGAGGGGATGACGACTGCGCAGGAGGGACCCGTGGACGAAGGAATGATAATTGATCGATAGTCACAATTCTTCCATCGTGTGGAAAGCAAACCACACGGAAAAGTGAAGAGACAAGGGCCCCCATGGCATAAACATAGTCACGGCCAAGGAGAAGACTAGAATCTAAAGCACCTTGGGTAACAGATACATCTATATAGACGGTTTTGCCTCCCAAAGTAATAGGGAACTTTGGAAGGATCCCTAATGGTTGACTAGTTCCTCCGTCAAAAGCCGTCAGATTCGGCGCGACTGGCACAAGCTGTGGGGAACCCAAAGCTTGCCAAGTAGTGGCAGGCATAAGACTGACAGATGCACCCTCATCCAAAACAGTGCCAGGTATCGCCTTATTATAGGCGTGTACCATAACCTAGAAAGGCACATGGGATGGAAGGCGGGAGGTGGTCAAACGTCTCCAGTCGAAGGAAACGACTGAAATACTTGGTGGGGGAATCATATGATTGCCCCCTTGCTCTAAAGGGACCAAAGCAGGACTCTCGGGAACAGCTGGGATAGGAGAGTCATTTCCGTACTTAGGAGAATCTGAGGAGACGAGAAGAACATGGGAATGATGCTCTTCTAAAATAGAGTGGTCAGCGGGTGGTGAACTTGAGTCGACACTCTTTCCGATCAATGGTTGGTATGGAACAAGCTTGGCAGAGCCAGGTTCAGGAAGAGGAGGCTGGACAAGAGAGGAATCTTGGTCGATCTCTTTGTCAGCAGGGCAACGATCTGCAGCTGCAGAGAGACGTTGATAACCAACGGGAAGTTGGGGTGAGGGTGCTGTAAGACTTTCCAAGACAACAGAGGCTTTATCCATGAGTGAACAAAGGTGAAGGGGATGATTGCGTTCACAAAGTCTACAAGGGATTCAAATCTTCCCTTTTCCCTTAACATTTCCAGCTGATAGTGTAGCATCACCGTGAGCTTCAGAGGACGATGAGGGGCGGGCCAGATCGCGAGACCATACTTCTAAGACCTTGGGAATGCCAGGACAATCGCGAAGAAGATGGTCCTCCTTGCACAACCTACAAGGAAATTTGACCTTCCGCAGAGGAGCAGAAGGTGGCTCGACTTGAGTTGTACTCTTAACCTCTCGCTTAGGAGTCTTCTTCTTCTTCTTAGCCACCTGGTTACTTGAATCTAGACTTTCGCCAGGCGAAGTAGAAGATGAGGACGCAGAAACAGGCGAAGAAGGGGAGAGGTCCACCTTGGAATCAACATGATGTTGTTCAGGTGGAGGAGACGGTGGAACAGGAGTCATCACACTTGGGACCACCGAGGTTGAAAATAACCATACGGGCAAACCGATGGTTAACCCAGGAAAAGACAAAGTTGCCATATACGGAGCACCGACATTTCCAAAAGAAGGAAATGGACTAGGGTTTCCATCCGGGGGAACACCTTGGCTAGTAGACTCGGGGAAGGATGCCATTGAAAACAAGAAAGAACCTTACTCAAGCTAACTCAAACAAGATCTAACTGGGTAAATGTGAATCGTGGCCGAATAAATTTTAAGACAAAGGAACTGAACTTGACCTTTTCATGTTTTAAGAGTCGAGAAAAGGACAAAAAGGTGACTCTAGTCTCCTTCGAATGTTTAATGAGCACGAAGTGACAAGACACTCATTGGCACCTTTTCTTTTAAGGAGTCCGAAAAGGATCAAAAGTGACTACTCTGGAGACTCTAGGCAAAGGGTTTACCAAACAATCCGTAAAACTGCTTATACACCTTGGCAATCAGATGAAAACCAAGGACTTCCCGTACGGCAGTCAATCTTCCCGAATGCTGTGTTCAGTGCATTACGGCTTGTAAGGCAGCAGACACGGCTTCCTGTGGATAAAGGATGATAACCTAGTGGTGTCTCCACATATACTCGACGGTACGTGGGAGCACAAATCCGTGCTAGACCACTACTAAGTCACAAAAGGAGGAATCACCCAACCGTAATGTGAAACAATAGTGGCTAGGTTTAACGACGCCAGAACACGTCTCTAGCCTAGACCTCTAGAATGTATGCATTAAGTTCCAATGCGTTGTTAGATTCATTCAGTTCATTTTACATTTGATCTTCAATTAGGTTTCAGTTTTTAGGTCCTACCGTATGTAATCTCTCAGAATTTCCTAAATGCAAACTATATGCCAAAATATATCATTCCGTTCAATGAATGCTAACTACAGAAGAGTTGAGATTTTTCAAACAAACAAAATGATCATAAAACAAACAATGATAACTCTAATGCAGCTAATGGCAATAAAAGAAACTTTTCTTTAAAGTCATTAATCACTAACAACAACGAAAAACTTTAATTTCCATTAACTAATATAACGCAAAAGAGATTGTTCGTTTTTCTTTTATTGGCAAAATGCACTAAGTAAATTTTGAGAGATACGATAATAGAGAGAAAAAAAGCAAACTTCACTCAATGGACACAATCAAGTCTTTGAAAAGAAAGGCAATCCTTCAAACCAAGAAAAACTCCAAAATCTCAATGAGCCATGTGATCTAGGCTCAAAACGAAGCCATATGGAAATCAAGCAAAAAGAAC
The DNA here is from genome assembly GCA_031772625.1 of Pinus tabuliformis. Taxonomy (NCBI): domain Eukaryota; kingdom Viridiplantae; phylum Streptophyta; class Pinopsida; order Pinales; family Pinaceae; genus Pinus; species Pinus tabuliformis. The sequence goes on from CM062806.1 coordinate 176,335,469, forward strand.
TAAATTGCTCGAATAATCCAAAAACAAGCTTCAACCACCACCAAACAGATGCAAAAGAGTATCCAAAAAGTTGACTGGATCAAGAGAAGACCGAAAGAGAAACTGGCAAACACCCAAAGTATGCAAATGTAATCTATGCACACTTTTCATTTATATCCTGAAAATGAGAATTCCAATTCTGCAAGTGTGATCTATGCAAGAGAATTCTCAAACACACGAGGATTCTAATGTAATCTAAGAACCAATCAAGTGTAAACCAAGAAAAACGGGTGAGAGTTCAAAAGATCATAAACTAAAAACACTCAAAGGCGATTAACACTCATACACAATTTAGCCCCCCCTGGCGAATGAGGGGGAATTTTTTTTGCAAAAACAAAAGCAAAAAGATGCAAAATTGTGAAAAGATCGAGACAAACCTCCAAGTAATGATCAAAGGAAATCAAATTAATAATTTGCCAGAAAAAGACTCAAAACCAGTCAAAAAAGACTCTGATACATTCAGATGATTGAACAAAACAGGAAACCCAAGCTTGGGAGGCTGTAAACAAGCAAAATGAACAAGTTCACAGGGTTGGCGCGACTATTAGGAAGAAAACTGCGCTAATTAAGGATTGGCGCGGTGTGTCAATGTGCAACCTGCGCCAACTGGCGCGACTGTCAGGCCTAAAAACGCGCTAATCAAAATTTTCGACTAAAAAAATAAAAACCAACAGTTCACGGCTTGACTAACAGAAACCAGACAGATCAAATATATAGACAGGCAGACCAAGCATAAAAATCCAGCTCAGAAAAATTATCTAAGCAAGCAAACAAGAGAGATCAAGGTGCAAGACAAACTCCAAGCTGTTCGGTTCATAAACCAAACCGGAGATTGACTGAAGTGGCGTTGATCTACTCCGCTAATGCAAAGCAATAGCGTTTCGAAGGCTGCCTAGCCGTACTTCAGGCTCCGTCCAAGGTTTATGAATCAAACAACAAATAGCTTCTCCCCAGTGGAGTCGCCAAATTGTTGGAGAGGTAAATCCCCTCTGCGGACAGAGGCGATCCCACTAGCCCAAAATGGGTCTAGCAACAATCAATTAATGCTACCATGCAAGTTCCTAGTTGCAAACTGAAAGTGGATTATGAGAACCAACCTAGAGTCCAACGCTAATGTCGTAGAAGAGTTGATACTCCCATTCCCTTGCTCTGGCAGGTCACGATCCTCACGATCTTTGCGAATGGATACCTGCACATGCAAATAACGAAGCGAATACAAGCATAAAATCCACTAAATACAACTATATATCAGTCAGAAAGGATATAGATCAAACATTATCATAGCGAACAATAAGATCGGAACCATAATGATAGTCGTTCATTAATGAATAATCAACAGAGAAAGATACAACCAAAGTTCTGACGTTGAATCTCTCCTCTGGCTGGGCGAGCAGCTATATATGTCTTGCAATAGACCTTTCTCTCTCAGACTTCCGATAGCATAACCTCCCTATGCTCCAAGACTCTCACTATCACTCAAAACAAGCGTTATCACAACTAGCATCACTCCAAAAACTAGCTTGTCAAATGCATGAGGACAGACTTTTATAGATGGAGAAGGGGAAGAAAATACAATGAATCAAGACACCCATTATGGATTGGCATTATCTCCAAAAAGCCGCTGTGGATAGATGATGACTCTCGACATCTAGAAGATGAGCTTTATCCTCAAAAGACGTCATGACTTGAAGGGAAAAAAAATCTGGGCGCGCGTTTGTTAAAAATCTTTTCCAAACTTGGTTGGCGCGGGTGTTACTCTAAGACAGAGCGCCAATGGTCGCACCTTCTTTTGAGGATCTCATTCATTGGCGCGGGTAGTACATTGTGGACCCGCGCTAATGGAAAAAGGGCACTTTTCAGGGATATTTTGCAGGAGGTGTCTTCAGGGCACATGAAGTCCATACTCAGGGGAACATAATGCAAGTGTTTTTAAGTTATGTCACTGCTCATAGGTCCCGGAATGAGTCCTCCAAAGTACGGGAAAGGGGTAACAGGGACGGTGACCAATGGTGACAAATTATTGTGTAACAGAAGTCTGATGGAAAAATTATGATGTAGGCCTATTTTGGGATAGGAAAAAAGGAAATTGATTTCACCACATCTCAACCAACACCCATCATGACGATGTTACTCTATAGCCACACCTTCCACTCATTCTAATACCTATTTACCTTCCAACAGAGAAAAGACACAAACATTAAAAAAAAAGGTGCAGCTACAACAGCCTATTTGGAATTAACATTAGGCTCTAGGCCTAACCTACAACACCATGATTAAAAGAGGATAAGCATAACTACAGTGACAATGAAACTCCTCTAGAGCTCAACAAAGATAGAGGAAGCCATCACCTACACTTCAACAAGGAGACAACCCATCAGCAAAATAAGATCAACAAAAAAGAAAAAGGTAGTCAAGAAGATGTACCTAAGTCATGAGAAGCACAACAAAATCAACTCAGCAGGAACATGCATGTCCCTCCAACAACCATCAGGTAGGTACAGGTATGCAATATTCTTGACCTCTTCTCTTGAGCATATTTTAGTTAGAAATTTGCTGTCAATTCATGAGAGATAAGGTTTTGTAAGCTAAGGGTGGGTCAGTAGTCTTAGTCGCCTTCAACGAGTTAATTTCAGCTCACTCCTTCACTCATGCAATGTTGAAAAGTAAAATTATGAAGGGTGATGATTTCAAGGAATGAGGACAATAGTTAAAACAAGAAATTTTTGCAAAGGCCAAGTCACCACAACACTCCAAGCCCTCCATCCACTTCATATTCACTATCTATCCATCATTCATCTATCCCATTTCATAATTTCAAGAACAAACCCTATCTCACCCTGAAAATTTCTTGCAAAAGAAAACAAAGAATCCTCTCCATTTTCACAAACCTACATCATTTCTCATCACTCCCATACAGTTAGAAGACTCTGAAGGAAGAAGGAATGATTACGACAGTAAATCAGAATGCTACTACAAGAAGGAAGAAATAAAAAATCGTGCTAAAACCCAAAATGATAGTGCCTAAGAGAGATCTAATCAAAACGGAGAACTCCAAGGCCATTAGGAAACTATCTAGGCCACAAGAGAGAAGAATAAGGCAACAAAAGGAAATGATCCATCCATCATCAAAATAGAACTCAAACTGTAGCGATGAAAAGAGACTTTCCAAGAGGTCTCTAATATATTTCTAGCTTTTCTCCAAGGCCTAAAAGATGTTATAAAAATGAGAGAAAGGAATGGGAGTCAAGTTGTGGACATGTCCTAGGCTCAGACTATCATTTAAGCTCAAAAAGGATTTCCTGTAGTTTTAATAGGGTTTCCTATAGGTTTCCTGTAGTTTTGATAGGAATTACTAAAAGATGTACTAGTTCTCATATAAAGACATTTTCAACATTTCAGAGGTTTCCAAATGGTGGAACAAGGTAGAAGAAGGTTGATAAGGATGTGGAAGAACTTTCCAAACCTAAAAATATTCAAGAACCATCTTGAATAAGGGGAAGAAGGCAAACTAATTGTCTTAAGAAACAAGGATTTTTCTTTGCACAAATATGTTTTTGGGCTTGTCCTTGCAGAAATTACAACCAAGATTCTTAATGCACAAGAGAGAGGCCACCAAGGCCATGAATGAGGCACAATGAGGTCACTAAGTTTCTCAGAGGATGAGCAACACTTTCAGCAAGGGGGTATGATGGGCCTCTAAATTAGACATAAATTAATGTCCATGCCTCTAAATTAAACATAAATTAAGGCCTATGACCATCCTTCAGCACATTAAACCTCTCTTTTTTCATTAGATAATGTATTTTTAACTTTAATATATTCATTAGGAAGGTTTATTAATAATTTCATATTTGTGCCTAATATTATTTATTTTTGTGGAATATTATGAGAATATTGGGAAGATTATGAAGATTTGGGGGAGGATATAATTTAGGGACTTGCTCCCTACTAAAGGAGGATCAATATTAAATAATAAATCAACAAGATATTATGGAATTATGGCACAGATTGTGGAACTGCAATGATTGAGAAAATATAGGAATGTGTTCCCTTCCATTTAATGTAGATTACTAGTATTGGGAAACAGATCCACTAATCAAGCGATTTTGGTGGGGAAAGCTTCCTCCTTTCATGGGGAATTATTAATAATCATTTTTTCTAAGTACCAAGTCGAATTTTTCTCTAGAGATAGATTTTTCATTAGTGTTCTTGTGGAGAGAACTCGTATTTCTACAACTCCATTGTATTTTCTTGCAGGTATGTAATTATATTGAATCAAATAATGAAGATTGGTGTCATGTTAAACTTTTAAATATTTTTCTCCTCCATAGGTCTCTAAGTGTCCTTGGGCTTGGCCATCCCAGTAGCCTCATATCCCTTTTGTATCATTTTCTTTCCTTATTTTAACTTCTTATTCACATGCATCTCTTGTTTTTATTTCTTTCTATTTTTGCATTTAGTATTAATGATTTCTTGTTGTAGGATTGGGTTAAATGGTTGATGTAAGTTCTTTCTCAGGATCAAAAGCATAATTTCATCCTTGGAAAATCTTCGGAAGATCATAGTAATCATTGAGCTACTTGGATTAGTTTTCTTATTCCCAAATCTAGTTTTCTCGAACTCTGTGGCAAAGAACAATAAATTTCTACTAATTTTTAGAGCATGCTAACAATCTTAAATTGAGTTGGTTCCAATTGAATTAGATCAATAAAAATTATAGTTCATAAAAAAAAATACCTCATTTCATTTTCACTTTATTAGGTTAGCCATTTTATAGATTTACTACCTCACTAGTTCTCAAATTTCTAGATTTTTGACTAGTAATTTTCTGCTATTTTTTTAGTGTGGGTTAACATGGGTATTTTTTATTGATTCCACTTGGAATGGGGACCTAAGACATCCTAATCAATAAAAAAAATTTCCAATCCAATTTGGATTTGATTTTCTTGGTCATTCGATGAATTATAATTTTGTATAGTAAATTTGTAACATCCTGTAGTAAAATAGGGGATCTTGTAGGTGAACTAGGGGATCCTGTAGGAGAACTATTACATTCTGTAGGAAATCTTGTAGTGGCCAGTTTTGAGCCTAAATTGAGAAAAATCATCATTAAAGATGGGATTAGGCCCCTACTTGACCTCCCAGCCATAAAAATCATTGTACACCTCTTCCTCCACACCTATCTCCCTTGCCAAAGATCAAGGAAAGATTAGCATTTGCATCAATAAAGAAAACAGATTAAAAAAATGAGTTCTTTTATATTTACACATGCACGCAATAGTTAGTACTCTCTAGACCAAATTTAATTCTTATATTAGTTAAAACATCACATGTGACAAATATGGTTAAAATAGGGTTCTTTTGCAAGAAAACTATGTTAATAAGTAGATAGAGGATTTCATGTTACTTTACAAGAATTTTTAAATTAATTCTTTCATTCCTCCAAATAGACAACATTTCTTTTCTCTCATGACAGTAAAGGAAGGACACATTGTATGTTGTACATATAGTGTCGATACCTCTTAAGTTTGTACGAACCCCAGGTTGATAATTAAAGTTGGTAGCCTTGGGAGTAGCAACATTGTTGTTGCAATACCGAGGCTCATCAGTTATAGTAGAGGATTTGTCCACATCCTCAACCAGCTCTTCCCCCTCATCCTCGTCCTCATCCTTGGAAACCTACTCAGTCAACCTGCTATCCTTGATCCTTGTGTGCATGTCCTTTAGCTTGCATTATGTAAGCATCAACAATATGCTCCATCATCAATTTATAACTTCGACATTTTTTCTCATCATGTCCTACTGATTTACAAAAGTTGCAAAACAACTGCCTTGGGGTCTACACATATTTCTGCAACAAATAACACTCTTCAAAGCGATGTTGGCTGCTAGTTCTACATATCTCGCAGCACAGGCTTGATCTTGGATTTAATGGATTAGGTGCTCCACTAGCCAAGTAATCTCTGAACATAGGGAATTGTTCCTTAGAATGGCCTTCTGCTTTGCACTTTATACACCACACTTATGGTCTAACTTCTTTACCTCTCTTGAGATCTTGCAATTCCAAGGTCAAATTTTCTAGTTGTAGATGAATCTGTTGTACTCCTGCATGAATATCTTCTATCAGTGAAGCTTCCAACTTCATTGCAATTTCCAAAGCTTCATTTTGGGTTGATATCTTTTGTTGAGTCAAGGGTAATCTGATATGTGGTAGCAGTGCATCTATAAACCACTCCTTATGCTACTCTAGGGGTATGTTAAAGCTTACTTGTCCCATTAGCACCTTGAATCATTGATCCAACTCCCAAAAAAATTCATTAAGCATCTGTTTGATTTCCTTCAACTCAGTAATGCACTGCAGCTTCGACTTTGACTTCTTAAACTTTGATATCAATGCTTTCTTAATACCATCTAATGACTTGGCCTGATTAGTAGAATACTTCATGTACCATGTCAATTATCTTTCTCAAAACATTGTAATGAGCTATGACTTCTTTACATCTTCATCATTAATCTGTCTTGATTTCCATACTGCTTCAGCTACAAACTAGAACTACTCTGGATCCTCTAATCCAAGTCCTCTAAAAATAGGTAGCTTAATGTCATCAACCATTCTTCTCGAAGGGTTAGGGGGATGGGGAGGGGGTGTAGGGGAATTAGGGGGAGGGGGATGAGGGGTAAGGGGAGTAGAGGGATGGGGGAACCCAAAGATGCCCTGATTATTCTCAACTCCTAACTTCGACGCACCTTTAGGTTGGGAGGAGGAATGTCATGGGGTTATGTGGTTGCTTTCTTCTTCTTCACTCTCGCATTCACCTGACACAGGACTATAATCAGTCTCAATAAAGTTCTTCAATTTTTGATCTACCTTGTATCACTTTCCACTTCACGTAGACCCAGTTCCTCATCCAGACTTATTCCTTCTTCGTACAAACATTAATCTGATTACATTCATAGCATGCCCTTTTCACACAAAAGAATATTAATCCATAGCTTTAATGAATTTAGATACTTACCTCTCAGTCCCTTAAATAATCTTCACTCAAATTCCATGTAAGATATATCGTGTCTATGGAAAATTCAATGATAAATCCTTGCAGGATACTGTTAATCCAAAACTCAATTTCTCTTAAGATGTTTTTGCTGGTATCCTTGAGTTGTTGTATTAATTAAGGGATCTGCGTGGTAGGCTCATCATTTTTAAAAAAAAGTCTTGTTCTCGATCAACCTTGATACCCATTCATATAGTTCAATAGCAAACAACACAAAGAAAATCTCATGCTCTTTTTTGAAAAGATATCTCTACAACCATGCTTTAGTCGTCAAACATGGATTTCTGTTCTCCTGAGCTATGAATTCTTGTTCTTTTTGATTTACCCAATCTTACATTACCTTCTCTGATGGATGCCACATACACATGTCCCTCGAATAGATCCTGATCCTGAGAATGGGGCCATTTATTGGCTAGTTTGGGCTTGACCCAGGCTTGGCTTGGACTTCACACCAACAAAACCCTTAGACGCTGACCCTTTCATCAATGACCTGCAAGGAGATCACCGTCTCACCCAAGGTGGCTATGGGTGGTTGCATAACTAAGTTTCTGCAGCCTTGAGGGACTACGCGAGGTGGATTTTACTTTGCTTTTTTGTATGTTACTTAGTCTTCTAGCATACATATCACTACTATGCTATACAACTTAACTACTTACTTCGCGACATTCAGTCTAACATAAACATATCATATAAAAATACAAATTGTGCTATCATAACATTTACTTGTAATCATTATTTCGCATAATAGATAGAAATAAAACATAATAAAACATATGAATAGATAATATTTCCCAAAACTTCTTCATTTTTATTAATATGAATCTCCTCAATACATTCATCTTCCCGACTTGTTTACATAGCTGTAGGTGGTCTACGCACTAGGTTGCAGACCCTTCCAAGGTCTCCAAGCACTCAGTTGCGAAGACTTTCCTTAAGACCCAAAACATAGACTAAAAATAGAAGATACAATCACTTTTTTTCTTAGACTCTATCATGATCTTTGAAAAATAACTACATCTCTTTATATATATGTACCAACTTTGTGTCATGCAAGTCGTGCACCCTCCAAGTCTCACGAATGACATCACGATACATACATGTATATGTAAGAAGTTGGTCAAATGGTAAACTCATGAGAAATGAATCATCATATAATGGCACGGCTGGGTCACGAGTTAATGGTTGTGGTCTCCTAATCTCTCCATCCAATGCCAAATGTGCACTAGCCAATGGCGTCTGCATGTTGTCTGTAACAATCTCCCTGGTCTCACCACCCAGCTGTGATAACTCTTCTAGTTTTGTCAGTAATACTAAGCTTCGAGACATTAGTGGAAATAATATTAGAGGTGGTGATACATGCACATGGCCCCTATGAGGCTGCATGTGCTCATAGCTATGTCCGAAGATGGGTCCATAATAATGAGTTATGGTATCAGTGTAATCTGGCCTCATATGTAACACGAATTCTGCATATAAATGCTTTGGAAAATAAATGACATCCTGGTCATGGTGGGTGAACCGGCCCCAAGCTCCAATGAATATATCATACACAAAAGTGGTTTCGTCAACATTGCTAATATATTTCAGTGGAATTAGACCTCTATGTCTAGCATAATGATCCAGAGGATTGTCAAACAACCCCCCATGAACATCAATGTCCTTGGTGGCCTCTTTCACCACCTCAAAAGTATCTGAGCCTCTAACCTCATGCCTCCTAATCCTTTGTATGGACTATAAGAGGTGGATCTGTGGGCCTGACCTTCGGTATGTGTTGATCAACCTATTAATTCTACCTTGTACCAAAGAAAATCAATGATGAGTCGGTGAATTGGTAGGGATGTTACATATTATTGTGTGATCCATGTGTGGAGGGTCGTAACATCATCCAATGTGATTTGAGTTGTAGCATCATCCCATAGAGGGACTGATGTTGCACTTTGATCCTCATTTTCTACCTACTGAGGGCCTGCAACATAATATAACATATATAATTAACAAACTAGAAGCATAATAACATATACATTAAATTCAAACACATCAGTAGAAGATAATTTAAAAATTAAAGACAATTTCATGACATAAACACATAATGTTTAAAGAGGATTTACAAATGCAGGAGGTGTATGTAAAATAGGAAAAGAAGATCCATTGGAGGTAGTATGATCATCAAAAGAGACAGACACACTACCTCTCACACTTCAACTAGAGTTGAGGCAAGATCTATGAGTGGAACGTGAACTCTCAGTGGGCTACATGATCTATCACGAACCTAACCATGTATAACAGAACCCCTCACACTAGAATGGCCTACAGTTGGGGCATGTACATGGGATGCCTCAACATATTACATATAATACATATAAATTAATTCAAGGAAAAAATATTGACTAAAGTACTACATATAATACAAAATTATTACATATAATAAACATAAACTAATCGAAGAAAAAAATGTTGACATAGAAAAATTTTCACAAAATAACTATTTCTAAACTCAAGCAGAATAATCTAGCCTAAAGTCCTAAAAATTAGAGTCTATTTTTTTGTAATTGATAAACCTAAGTATTGAGTTCCATGTAAACACAATCGAAAGAACTGATCAAATCTACCTTCACACTTTTTCTCATTTCTAAAAAATGCATTTAATTCATAGCGCATAAATATGTAAATATATATGTAAAAAATTGAAATAACATATTTACAAAACTAATAAAATTTCATGCCAACCAAATACTCCAATAGACTTTAAGTTTTGAATGCTTGACTTTGACACATGACATGTACTAGGTGCATGCACATGAACACAATGTTTCTTGTACAAAACATTACATAATGAAACAATATGGTACAAATTAGAAAAGAGACTAAATGCTTTTATTCACACACCAAATGCACTTTTCATGATGGATTTAATGTATCTATCAATGATGCATTGTTGAAACATGAACTTATATAGATAGCTATATAATTATATATAGCTTTATGCTAAATGATATATATATATATATATATATATATATATATATATATATATATATATATATATATATATATATATATTAGGTCAAATAACTTTATGTTATGATAAATAGTTATAGCATTATCTTATGTTATATATACATGACTATAATATATAGCTCTATGATGTTTAGTTATAATAGTTAAATTATATACCTAGTACCCTTGAAGGAAAGCATTAAGCATTTCATACATAAATTGGGGCATATTAATCCCCTCCTATTGCCACCAATTAAGAAATAAATGAACAAGATTTTAGATGCTAATATAATTCTTCCTTTACGATATTCTGACTAGGTTTCCAATCTGGTTCTAGTTAGAAAAAGAACGACAAAATTAGGTTATGCTTGGATTTTATAAATCTAAATCATGCTTCGCTAAAGGATAATTATTTGTTGCCTAAGATGGATTCTATCCAACAAACATTAGTAGGATTGACCCATATCTCTATGATGGACAACCTTTCTAGATATAACTAGATCACAGTACATAGAGAGGATATGTTTAAAACTACTTTCACTAACCCTTGGGGAACTTTCATGTAACAAAAATTTTTATTTGGGCTTATTAATACAACAACCAATTTTCAAATGGTTATGGACATCACCTTTGCAAATGAAAGTGATCATTTCATTGTCTTCTACTTAAATGACATGACCGTTTTTTCTCGTTTCGATGAATTGCATCTAAAACATTTAGAAATCATATTTCAGAAGCGTAGGAGTTATAGTTTGTCCTTGAATCCAAAAAAATCCTTTTTTCTATGACCTAAGGTAAGTTACTTGGTCACATCGTATCACAACATTAGGTTAGGATCGACTGTGAGAAGGTCCAAGCTAGTCAGACAATTCCTCTTGCTTGTAATAAAAAAAGTCTAAGATTTCCTAGGTAAAAACAATTCCCTTCACAGTTTTATCCAAACTTTTGTGGAGATAGTCAAACATATAAAAAACATGCTCAATAAAGGTAAGGAAATTAGATGGAATGAGGAAGTTAAAAATTTTTTCCAGAGGATTAAACAAGCCATTATGGAGGTCCTAGTTTTGGTTTACCCAAATTATACCAAATATTTCATCATTTTCCCCTTTATTTTTGAACACACAGTAGTTGCAGTACTTTGCAAACAAATAAATAGGGTCATGAACAACATTTTCCTTTCTCAGTAAATCCCTACAAGCAGTTGAACTTAAATTAAATATTATTGATAGGTAGGCCTACACTTTAGTGAAAACCTTGAAAGCATTTAGGGAATATATTTTGCAATCCAAGTCCATTGTCTACTTCCCTCATTTGGCACCAAAAGATATTTTATTACAACACAATAATAAGGGAAGGCACTGGAAATCGATATCCAAAATCCAAGAATATGATCTAGAACTAAAAATAATCAAAATCATAAAGGGATAGGGGCTATCAAAGTTATTAAATGAGGCTAACTTCGAGACATTAGGAGTCAATCAGTATACTCTTATGGAACCAGCTAGAATGCTTGGTGATGTATAGTAGGATAAGAAGTCAAACTTGTTGTTACCTTAATAAAAAACCCCTCCAATAAACCAAATATTTTAATAATCTAAATTCTATGGGGATATTATAAGCTCCCTCTAGACCTTGTCGTTTCTAGTCCACTTGAGTAAGTCAACTGAGCATTCTTTAGAATTAAAATCTGTAAAATATTGTATAGTAGATGGTAAATTGTATTGGAAGGACCCAATAGGTGTTTTAATTAATTGTATTCTACATGATCAAACAAATTATCTTATTTTCCCAACATCACAATGATGTGTGTGGTGGTCACTATGCTTGGGAGGCCACTACACATATGATTTTAATGAGTGGTTTGTATTGGCCCACATTGTTTGTTGTTGGAAACAAAAGGGTTCGAGCCTGCCACTAATGCCATATATTTGCTGGAAAGCAAAAGATAGCTATGTTTCCTTTGAAACCAATTATAGTAGAAGCAACTTTCTAGAAATGGGGGCTTGACTTCATTGGTGAACTCCACCCTCCCTTCAATATTCAACATCCCTGGATTATAACTACCACATACTAATTTACTAAGTGGGTTGAGGTTGTCTCTTTGAAGAAACTTAATGATAAATAAGTAATGGATTTTCTAGTATAAAATATATTCTTGTGTTTTGGGTGCCCTAGGAAAATCATTGTTGATCATGCTAAACCCTTCTTCTCTGTAAAATTTTAAAATTTTTTTGATATTTATGAAGTCAATTTACAACATTTGAACCTATTACCCACAGGGCAACATCTTAGCTAAATCCACTAATAAAAACATCATGAAAATCATAAAAAATATTTGAACTCTAAAAAACGGAACTGGCATATAATGTTAAAATATGTTGTGTGGGCATATAGAGTTAGTACAAACTAGCCCCAAGGGTTATCTCAGTTGTCTGAGTCCTCGTTGTTAAGTACCTCACTGATTGGGAGGCCACAGGGTCAATTCCGCTCAACGCCCTTGGGGTTAGGCCCTGCTAGTCTGGCTGATGGGCTTTAAAATATTCCCTTCGGGGTTGATCTGCCAAGATTTTTCCAAGGGAAAAAAAGAGTTAGTACAAAGAATTCTATCAGTACCTCCCCTTTCCAGCAAGTATATTGTCTATATGTTGTTATCCCATTGTACCTTGGATAAAAATTTATGAAAAAATTACAAGAAATTAATGAACAACCCAATGAATTGCAATGCAAAATTAATCAAATGATTAATTTACACCAAGAAAGAGAGAAAACCTACGATATGATTGTTAGGGACAAAGCCAAGTTCAAATAGTTATTTGACAAGTGTGTCAGGGATAAAGTCTTTCTCTTGGATTTTGGGACTTAAAGTGGGATAAGAAAAATGAAGAGCGAGGAAAGCATGGAAAATTCAATAATCTATGGCTTGGTCCCTTTATCATCGATCGTATTGAGGGAGAAAATACCTTCTCCCTCAAGAATTTTGAAGGTGAAGAAGTTGGTCCTTCAGTAAATCACCAATTTCTTAAATAGTATCTCACATACCAAGTTATTTACTTTATTAAATAATAATAATAATAATAATAATAATAATAATAATAAAATAAACATATAAATAAACCAAATTTGTCAAAGGTATATAGTGTATGTACAATAATGATAAATGTATATATGAGAAGAAAAAGTAAAAAATAAACTAAATTTTCCTTTTTATATGACTATTATATCCACCAAAAATTTATGTCTTTGTAATTCGATGTGAGGACAATCACGTTCTAAAAGGTACACTAACCCCATATTTGGTCCACCAAGAAATCACAGGGTCGTTTTACATTATTAAATCCTTATCTGGTATTACTTACTACTAAATATATCAATACTAGGTTGTAAATGAATTTATCTGCCCCCTTCATGAATTAATTTACGCCAACATATTGTGTCTCATATCTTTACTTGTCCCTTTTGGAGTGGGGTATGTTGATATCTTCACCAAGGATATGGATGCTCACTAATAATAGAGTGATGTTAGTGGTACTGGTCCTCCTCAATGTGTTACCTACCCACACATTTTATTGTGATTTCTCTCTTGTGGGGTATGCTAGCAACTCTGTTGGGGCACTAAACATTCTTGCTGGAAGAGGAGAAATTCTAGTGGCATTGGTTATTCCTGGGGTGTTATCTCCCCACTTCAACCAGTGTAAAGGTGAAATGGAACTATTTAAAGTGTGAAGGAAAGCTAAAAAGACAAATATTTAACAGGGCATAATAGAGGATCACTTACACAAGGCCAAACAAAGGGGACAAAAGAACCTTAGTGAGGTATAATGAATGACTCTGCTAGGGTACTAAATGTGCTCACTAGAAGCGAAGCAATGTTCAGTGTGAAATGTCATAAGAAGGGTGTCTTAAAGGGATTATTTGTCTCCCTCCATTTATAGTCTATACATCTAAACCATGCAACATGATAGTTACAATAGGATACTATAATTTTAGGAACAATCCTGGCTCCTGGTGCGACGTTAACTCCATCAAAATATGAAAATAGTGCAAGTGGATATCATCTCGTGTGCTGTTGTGGGGAAAAATGCCTATGCAGGACGATCCTATCCACCTAAGGTGTGACAGTGCCTTAGCAACAAACAGAGACAACTATGCTGGTTTCTTCCTTTATGAAATGTGAAAGAAGAGAGATCAATAGACTTACCGATGTCTTCCGTTTGTCCCTCGATCCGGTCTCTCTTCTCTTTGGGAGTTCACAGCTACTTGTCTTCTCACTCGCCCAGCTTCAATAGGTTCATGCAAGATCACAAGAGAACAGCTACTTGCCTTCTCACTTGTCCAGCTCCACCGGGTCCCTGCAAGATCACAAGAGAACAACTAATTGGGACAAGAGAACAACTACTTGAGACAAGAGAAGAACACTACACAAAGATAGATATTCACATTCATAACTAGTTTGGGATTAGAGATAAACCAAATATACTAATGCAATCATACATCAAGAATACATCAGTATATAGGAGAAACCAAGATAGCTTTATTGATGAATAACAAGGTTCAGGAAGAGATACAACCCAGAAGGCTACAATCCAGCATCTCCTTCCCAGCAAATGGAATTCTTATCTTCACCCCTTTTCAAAGCATTAAGCACCCAATGATTCCAATCTCAAACCAACAACAATTCTTTACAATAACAAAATTCCAGCCTCTAGATCTCATGGAGGAGAGATCCATATATAGATGTTTGGAGAGAGGATGAGTCAGCTTGAGATCTGACTAGTGTCCTCTCCCTCTGTCAATTCTTGAGTCCACTTGGAGGTTCTTGCTTCCACTTGGAGATTTGGAACCTCTTACTCATCACTAGTCGAATTCCCTGAGGCAAGTGTCATTTTGGAAGCTTCCTGGGTCTTGACACCTTGAGAAATGAGCCTGCCACATGTCCACTCTCGTTCAGCGCAGGTAGCCAGTGTTCCATTTGACATTCAACGTAGGTATCCAGTGTTGGCTTTGACATTCAGCGCAAACAGCTAGTGTAGCCACTGAAATGATCCTGAATTGACTTGTTTTTGAGTAGTTTCTGGTGGAGAACTTCCGTGAATTACTGTGGTTTGTTAGCCTTGTTCCTCTAGGGGTAGGAACAACATGTTTAGGGACTTTGGATCCCTTAGATTATGGACATTTCATGCTCAATGTCGTAAGGCACAAAAATGTCTATAACAGTTGCCCCCTAAAGTATGAGGCCATTTATCGGGTGAAATGCTTTATCAGGGGGATCCGAAGTTCATCCAATGCTGAGAGGAGACCTGTAATAAGATACAATACAATACATTATTTTTCATACTGCTTTCATGATCTAGCTGAGGCGGGCATTCCCATGCTCAGCTTTATAAATTCATTTTTCTGTACATAGAAAAGACAATCGTCTGATGGTAGACTGATAATTTTGATGAAATTATCATCCTTTGAGTAGGATGATTATCTGCTGCAATGATATACATGTCAATGTCTTTATCTTTCCTGAATATATATCGCAGCCCAGATGGATGAAACTAGATCCGGGGTCTTCAAACTCGTTCAATCTTCACTCTAAGTACAAGTCGATCCATGTGAGAAATGTTCTGAAGTCGAACATGGAAAGACATCGCTTGATTACCAGTCAATGATGTAAACCGTTAACAAGCATGAGAGGAATCACCGATAATGATAATGACCCTCAAGGTACTGCAGTACAATTCACGTGGTGTGAATAAAGGACTTGGCGTCAAACACCATGCAAAATCTTTCGGTCGAAGTGTTGGCATTATGGCTAAAGTGTTGTCCTTGATGGCAACCTATTCAGGTGATAGATCACAGTACTTCAAGTCAACAGCAGAGATTGATGATCAGCTATCAAATATTGAAGAAAATAAGGGGTACGCAGGTACACCTTACATAAGGTGCGTACACGCAGGTCAGTGTTACATAAAGTGCGTACATACCCGCAGTTATCCCGTTCAGGAGGTGCGTACCCCCAGTGCACACATTTCAAGGCAAAGAAATTCACATGTGGGGTTTTCTTATGTTTTACTCTTGGTATTTAGCCGACGGTATTGTGTTATTATGGTGTCGGCTCGTGGTATTGATCCATGATTTAAGGAAGAGCTTTCCTATATAAAGCAAAGGAGATCATTTGGCTTGAGCATGTTTTTGGTTGAATATCTTATGAGGGCTAGATCTGGTCTAGATCTAAATAAGGCGAATCTACTGATGGACCGAGATCTCTTCGGCGCATGTTCAGATCTGTAGATCTGACTGTCTGGGTTATTTCTGAAGTCTTGAAATCATCTATGCCCGAAGGTACGCAGGTACAGTGAGAGAAAAGTGCGTACATACGCAGGAACGAAGCGTTTCAGGTGCGCCGGTACGCAGGCACAGAAGGGTTTCAGGTGCGCCGGTACGCAGGCACAGAAGGGTTTCAGGTGCGTCGGTACGCAGGCACAGAAGGGTTGCAGGTGCGCTGGTACGCAGGCACAGAAGGGTTGCAGGTGCGGAGGGTTGCAGGCAGTTCAATGGACTCAGAGCGAGGTACGCAGGCTAGCAGTTGAGCAGGGTGCGTACGTAAGCAGGCGAGCAGTTGAGCAGGGTGCGTACTGTAAGCAGGCAAGCAGTTGAGCAGGGTGAGTACTGTAAGCAGGCAAGCAGTTGAGCAGGGTGCTTACGTAAGCAGGCGAGCAGTTGAGCAGGGTGCTTACTTCTCTTAAAATCTTTGTTTATCATTGTTGTGTTCTGGGTTTGGTCCTATTATTGTTGATCTGGTTACTACAGTTGACTGGGTGATTCTCTTATACTTGATGATCATTTGATGCTTATGGATCCAGTTTGAAATTTATGAAAAGTGGTCCTTGTAAGAAAAGAAGTAGGGGGTTGTAGCTCCCTTCCAGGAGAGACTGGAAAACGAGAGAGAGTTGTAGCTCTCTGCAGGTTGCAGCCTGCGTACTGGTAAAGGACTGCACCAGTACAAAACCATTGTAAAAGGAGTTTCTAATTTGAAAGAAGATAGAGACATATTGCAGCAGGTGGTTTTCACCCACATTGGGTTTCCACCTTACATCTTGTGTTCTTTGGTGTGACTATCTGTTTTCTTTTGTTCATGCTCATTATTTTATGGTACTGACATGCAAAAATAATTCAAAGAACAAATAAAGAAGATTTATTAAAAGAATTAGATAATACTGATTCACCCCCCCTCTCAGTATTATTTCCAACAATTGGTATCAGAGCAGGTCCTTCAGAGAAGCTTGATCGCTTGAAGGTAGATCGTTCATCATGAGCAACTACGAGAGAGAAGCATCAATCAGGCCACCAGTTTTTGATGGGACAAACTTCAATTATTGGAAGGTAAGAGTTACTGCCTATCTTCAATCTCTTGGTACAGAAGTTTGGGACATCGTAGAGACAGGCTACGCTTTTCCTTCAGCTACTCCTACAGATGCAGCCGAGAAAAAGAAGTATGAAACAAATGCGAAAGCAGTCAGTACTCTATTAGGATGTATATCTCAATCAGAATTCATGAAGGTAATGCACTATAAATCCGCAAAAGAGATATGGGACAAAATTGTCACGAGCTATGAAGGAGATGAACAGGTAAAGCGTGCTAAACTTCAAACTCTCAGAATTCAGTATGAGACTCTCAAAATGTATAATGATGAAAGTGTGGCTAACTATTTTCTTCGGGTAGATGAGGTTGTTAACTGTATGAAAAATTTGGGTGAAGAAATAAAAGAGGCTATTGTGGTTGAAAAGGTTCTAAGATCATTGTCCCCCAAGTTTGAATCTAAAGTATCTGCAATAGAAGAAAAGGAAAATCTACGAATTCTTACTATGTCTCAGCTACATGGAATTCTAACTGCTTATGAAATGAGAAAGGGAGGTCCATCAGACAGAAGAGAAGCTGCTTTCAAGGCATCAGGCAAAGGAGATTATTATGAAGCAAGCCACGTCCCAGAAGAAGAGGAAGAAGAATCAAATTTTGTCAGAAATCTTCAAAGGGGTTCTGGAAGGTTCAGAGGTAAGTTACCTTTTAAATGCTTTGCTTGTGGAAGAGTAGGTCATTATGCTGCAAAATGTCCTTATAAGGATAAAGGAAAGGAACCTGCTAGATGGAACAAGAAACAGAATGCAAATAAGAAAAGCTACTACACTCATGAAGATAGTGATGGTCTATCAAACAGTGATGAAGATGAACAAGGTAATGAATATAAGTTGTTAATGGCATTTGAAGATGATGATTATATGGATGCTATAGATGTGGATAACCTTTATGATGAAATTACTAGACTCAAGAGATGTATAGAAGAAAAGAACATGATCATTGATACTCTACAATTTCAAATTGATGAAAAGGAAAAACATCTTGAAAAATTAGAAGGTGAAATTGTTGGTCTTAGAAAAGAGATTGAGAAAACAAAAGCTATTAATCTCAAGTTTGTCAAAGGATCTGAAACTTTGGATGAGATTATCAATGTGCAGCGGTCTCCACTAAACAAGACAGGTCTGGGCTATAATGGAGAAACTTCTCAAGCATCCACCTCAAAAAGTTATCTTGATGCAGCAAGAAGAAATGAGCAAAAGCACAATGAAGATCATCAGGTAAAGCAGGGACAAATTACAAACAGAAACTATCAGGGGCAATCCATCTTAAGGGTGAACAAAAGCTACAACCAGCCACAGGTAAAATCTTCTCAATTTGGTTCAAGAATAGATGACAATAGAAATTACAATCAATTGGCTGGTAGATTCGATAACCGCAGAAGTTTCTTCAATGGACAATGCTTTTCTTGCCATAACTTTGGTCACAAAGCAGCTCAATGTGTTGCATATAAAACAATCATGACTAGGGAAGCTCAAAAACAAAGAAGTATGACAGGGATTACAAAAAGGACCTATAACAACTTTTCGGTTCTTGAAAATGAAGTTGAATGTTCTATTTGCAATAACTTTGGTCATGAAGACTCTGAATGCAGGAGCAGGTTTCAGCAGAAAAAGGAACAAGCCTCAAGCACCAAAACATGGAGAATAAAGGAACCTCAAACAGAAAGATGTGGGATAGCATTTTATGCAGAGGGACAGGAAAATCTATGGTATATTGACAGTGGATGTTCGAAGCATATGACAGGTGATAAAGAAAAACTTGAGTCTTATTCTACTCTAGAAAAGGGAAAGAAAGTCTCTTTTGGAAATGATACTCCTGCAACTATAAAAGGAAAAGGCATTGCTCAGTTAAAAGAAAAGGTCAAGGCTGGAAATGTTTTGTATGTTGATGGATTGAAGCATAATCTTCTAAGTGTCAGCCAGATGTGTGATCAAAGAACCGAGGTTATATTTAGATCAAATGGATGTCTTGTTCGTGATCTTGATACAGGTAAAACAGTGATCAAAGGCAAAAGAACTCCAAATAATCTGTACATATTTGAAGAAGGACAACAACAATGCTATCTGAGCAAGGATGATGAGCACTGGTTATGGCATCGGAGGTTGGGACATCTAAGCTTTTCACAAATAAGGAAAGCATGCAAATATCAGGCAGTTCGCGATCTTCCAGATATCAAAATTCCTGACAACACCATATGAAAATCATGTCAGTTTGGAAAACAAACCAGAACTAACTTTCCAGAGAAAGAAGGATCAGCTAGCATGCCTCTTGAGCTAGTACATACAGATACATGCGGTCCTTTCAGGAAAAGAACACCTCGAGGAGAAGAATACTTGATATTATTCATTGACGATTTCTCCAGGTTTGTCTGGTTAGGACTTATGAAGCACAAAGATGAAGCATTCGAAAAATTCAAATCCTTCAAAGCCTTGGTTGAAAATGAATCAGGTCACAAAATTAAGTGCCTCAGATCCGACAGAGGTGGGGAATTTACTTCAAATGAATTTTTCGATTTCTGTGAAGAACATGGGATAAGAAGAGAATTCTCTACAGCAAGAACTCCTCAGCAAAATGGAGTTGTGGAAAGAATGAACAGAACAGTCCAACAAATGGCTCGTGCTATGCTTGATGAGTCAGGAACTCCCGCAACTTTCTGGGGTGAAGCTGCACATGCTGCAGTTGTTATTCTCAACAAAACAAATGTCCGGGTGAACAGCACTCAAACTCCTCATGAGCTCTGGAGTGGTAGGACTCCTTCAGTAAAGCACTTCAAAATCTTTGGGAGCAAATGCTATATCAAGAATACTGATGAGCAGCTTGGCAAACTTGAACCTAGAGCAGATGAAGGCATTCTTCTTGGTTACTCTCCACATAGCAAAGCATACAAATGCTACAATAAAAGACTTGGCAGAATTGTTGACAGCATTGATGTAGTGGTTGATGAGAAGGGATACATTCCTAGGCAAGTACATCATGAAGACATCGAAGAAGATGAAGGCTACCCCCAACGACAGAATGATGAAGAAGAAGAACCTCAAGAAGAACCTCAAGAAGAACCAGAGGAGCAAACAAGAATAGAAGAAAAGACTCCATCCAGATATGTTCAGAAGAACCATCCAGAATCTCAGATTATGGGGCAGAAAGAAGCAGGTGTACAAACAAGAAGAACAGTTGCAGAAGCTTCAAGCTATTTGGCATTACTCTCCTCTACTGAACCACGAAATGTGAAAGAGGCATGCAAAGATGAATGTTGGGTGAAAGCAATGGATGAAGAACTTGAGCAGATCGAAAAGAACAACACTTGGGAGCTGGTTCCTAGACCAAAAGATAAGAATGTTATCGGGACAAAATGGGTCTTCAAAAACAAATTGAATGAAAATGGAGAAGTAATTAGAAACAAAGCCAGACTTGTTTGTAAAGGGTATGCGCAGCAAGAAGGAATAGACTTTGAAGAAACCTTTGCTCCTGTTGCAAGACTTGAGGCCATCCGAATGTTCCTTGCTCTCTCAAGTTTTCAAAACTTCAAAGTATTTCAAATGGACGTGAAATCAGCCTTTCTGAATGGAGACTTGGAAGAAGAAGTGTACATTGAACAGCCAGATGGGTTCATTCTTGGAAATGATCCAAATCTTGTATGCAGATTGAAAAAGGCTCTCTATGGTCTCAAACAAGCTCCAAGGGCTTGGTACTACCGTTTGGACAAATATCTTCATCAACAAGGCTTTTCAAAAGGATCAGCAGATAGCAATCTTTATATAAAAGTTGAAAATGACAAATTGCTAATACTTGTTGTGTATGTAGATGACATTATTTTTGGCAGCAATGAAGAAGCTATGAGTCAAAACTTTGCCTTGGTCATGCAGAAAGAATTTGAAATGTCCTTGCTAGGAGAACTGACATATTTCCTTGGTTTGCAAATCCAACAAAAAGAAGGAGGAATCTTTTTATCTCAAACCAAGTATCTCAAACAGATTTTGAAGAAATATGGTATGGAAGATGCAAAACCAGTATGTACACCCATGGTCACAGGATGTAGCCTCAGTGCAAATGATGAATCTGCAGCAGTACATCAACCAACCTACAGATCTATGATTGGAAGTTTACTTTATTTGACAGGTACCCGACCAGACATCATGCATGCAGTTGGAATAGTTGGAAGATTTCAGGCAAATCCGAAGGAGACTCATCTTCAGGCAGTGAAGAGAATTTTCAAATATCTTCAAGGGACTCAAAATTATGGCTTATGGTATCCTAGAGATACAGATCTTACACTTCATGCTTATACAGATGCAGATTGGGCCGGAAGCGTGGATGACAGGAAAAGCACAAGTGGTGGTGCGTTCTTTATGGGTTCCAGACTGGTATCTTGGTTCAGCAAGAAACAGAGTTCGATTGCCTTGTCTACAGCTGAAGCGGAATATGTTGCTGCTGCATCTTGTTGCACCCAACTCCTTTGGATGATGCAGACTTTGCAGGATTTTCAAATCACTTGTACTCCACCAATCCCCATCTTATGTGATAACACAAGTGCAATCAGCATCTCAAAGAATCCTGTTATGCATTCAAAAACCAAGCACATACCAATCAAGTACCATTTTCTCCGGGAACAAGTGCTTGAACAGAAGGTCAAGTTGGAGTATGTTCCTTCTAAGGAACAAGTTGCTGATATTCTCACCAAACCATTGCCCAGGGACACTTTTGAATACCTCAGGCAAAAGCTGGGGGTTGTTGATGCATCATCTTATTGTTGAACCTCTTCTGATTGATGGTACAGGTTCAGGGGGAGCATATAATGCATTGTTGGCATTATGGAGGATGTGCAGAAGGAGATCTTGGAAGTAGCTGCAATATGTCTCTATCTCTTTCATGATGGATTATGGTTCTTCGTTGCAGATCTGGTTCATATTCAGGGGGAGCATGTTCTTAGGGGGAGCATAACCCTTTGCCCTTGATGTCAAAGGGGGAGAATGAAGCTGAAGTTTTGAGGTTGCCATCAAGTCCAAAGGGGGAGATTGTTGGCATTATGGCTAAAGTGTTGTCCTTGATGGCAACCCATTCAGGTGATAGATCACAGTACTTCAAGTCAACAGCAGAGATTGATGATCAGCTATCAAATATTGAAGAAAATAAGGGGTACGCAGGTACACCTTACATAAGGTGCGTACACGCAGGTCAGTGTTACATAAAGTGCGTACATACCCGCAGTTATCCCGTTCAGGAGGTGCGTACCCCCAGTGCACACATTTCAAGGCAAAGAAATTCACATGTGGGGTTTTCTTATGTTTTACTCTTGGTATTTAGCCGACGGTATTGTGTTATTATGGTGTCGGCTCGTGGTATTGATCCATGATTTAAGGAAGAGCTTTCCTATATAAAGCAAAGGAGATCATTTGGCTTGAGCATGTTTTTGGTTGAATATCTTATGAGGGCTAGATCTGGTCTAGATCTAAATAAGGCGAATCTACTGATGGACCGAGATCTCTTCGGCGCATGTTCAGATCTGTAGATCTGACTGTCTGGGTTATTTCTGAAGTCTTGAAATCATCTATGCCCGAAGGTACGCAGGTACAGTGAGAGAAAAGTGCGTACATACGCAGGAACGAAGCGTTTCAGGTGCGCCGGTACGCAGGCACAGAAGGGTTTCAGGTGCGCCGGTACGCAGGCACAGAAGGGTTTCAGGTGCGTCGGTACGCAGGCACAGAAGGGTTGCAGGTGCGTCGGTACGCAGGCACAGAAGGGTTGCAGGTGCGGAGGGCCGCAAGCAGTTCAATGGACTCAGAGCGAGGTACGCAGGCTAGCAGTTGAGCAGGGTGCGTACGTAAGCAGGCGAGCAGTTGAGCAGGGTGCGTACTGTAAGCAGGCAAGCAGTTGAGCAGGGTGAGTACTGTAAGCAGGCAAGCAGTTGAGCAGGGTGCTTACGTAAGCAGGCGAGCAGTTGAGCAGGGTGCTTACTTCTCTTAAAATCTTTGTTTATCATTGTTGTGTTCTGGGTTTGGTCCTATTATTTTTGATCTGGTTACTACAGTTGACTGGGTGATTCTCTTATACTTGATGATCATTTGATGCTTATGGATCCAGTTTGAAATTTATGAAAAGTGGTCCTTGTAAGAAAAGAAGTAGGGGGTTGTAGCTCCCTTCCAGGAGAGACTGGAAAACGAGAGAGAGTTGTAGCTCTCTGCAGGTTGCAGCCTGCGTACTGGTAAAGGACTGCACCAGTACAAAACCATTGTAAAAGGAGTTTCTAATTTGAAAGAAGATAGAGACATATTGCAGCAGGTGGTTTTCACCCACATTGGGTTTCCACCTTACATCTTGTGTTCTTTGGTGTGACTATCTGTTTTCTTTTGTTCATGCTCATTATTTTATGGTACTGACATGCAAAAATAATTCAAAGAACAAATAAAGAAGATTTATTAAAAGAATTAGATAATTCTGATTCACCCCCCCTCTCAGTATTATTTCCAACACGAAGGTCATTGATGTATACCTGTCGCCGGAAGTGAGAAACTTGCCATTTAGGCATGCAAGCTTCAAAGTACTGAAGGGGTTGTTCCTAGATCAACTTCTTGGATAATGAGCTGATGTTGACAAGAAGTGATCCGTCAAAGGAGGGCCTTAATGAATCCCACATCAGTGACACGGAATGGAGCTAATGATTTTAATGGAGGTGAAAACGATATGTGACATATGATTCAGGGTGGCGGTCATGAAATGATGAAGGATAATGTATGGCAGTGGATGGGACACGGTTGACTTTTTGCTGAACGACTTCTCTTGAACATATGGCGACACTGATGCGATGGATTGGTAGCATTACCCCAAATATGGATGGTATGGCGAGACCATGGATGTGACCGGTGAATGAAACAACCCAACCCGATTGTGGTACGGAGGAAAAGTGTCATGTTCAAGAGCGACTTGCTACCATCAAAGTTTTCTTTAGTTTCTCCCAATTTTTCCCCAGTCATTGCTGACCAGTACCTCTTTATTCTTGTCAAGCTTGAGGAGGATAACATATGCTTGTTCTATAACCTGCCCTTCGGGCAAGCCCATCGCTATGTTTTAACGAGCCTAGTGATAGTGAAACTCGTTTTCGTCTAAAGACAAGTTTGTCGCTAATTAATGATTTTAACGAGTCTAACGACAAGGATAACTCGGTCCTTTTCATTTTTAGAGAGTCTGAAAAGGTACATAAAGTTAACTCCAAAAGTCCTTTTTCGTCATCTAATCCCTTAAGTCCGAAAAAGTATAAAACAATACAAAAGGGATGAGTTTTCGATAGTTTTAACGAGCCGAACAAAACAAGCGCTCGATCTTTTTGTGCAATAATCCCTCAGGTCCAAAAAGATTAAAATCTAGAGGAGGGATAGCTCTTCCTGTCCCTTTAACGAGCTGGAAGGCCAAGGACTCGGCAATCTTTTCATATTTTACGAGTCAGTTGAAAAGAGCTTAAAGAAGACTCGTCTTTTGAGGAACGAGTGATAAACAGGGTTAGCAGCTAATTCCAGGTACAGGTTGGAATTTTCCAATCACGGCAGTGTCACAAGGATGGCTAGGTGAAATCACTCTTCGCAGTTGTTCCTCAAAATGGGTAAACAATCATATGGAGGTGAACGATCGGCCAAATGAAAAGTGGAGGTGACGGTGCAAACACGACCAAGGCTTTAATGGCTGATAAGGTTACATTCACAGTGGTTATTTACCGGGTAGGTTCATTTTTTATTTTAAAATGAGCTTAAACACTGGTGGAAACACTTGCTCATTGCTTATGTTTATTTTTTAACGAGCATGAAGTCCGCGTTAAAACTGCTCGGATCTTGCGTTCATTTTTTAACGAGCATGAACCGTGTGCTAAAATTGCTCGATATTATATGGTCAAATTTTTTATTTTTACCATGACTAGATTTGCCCTTTTCAAAGATAGTACTGTATCCTCAATTGCTGCATCAAACTAGTTAGAAATGAATAACATTTGCATGAAAATGAGATTAGAACCCTAACATTTTGCTTTGAACTACGTAAAAAGCAATTAAAAGGTGTTTTTACCTCTCATTTTACCATTTCATTTGAACTTGGTTTGTTGGAGCTTTGGAGGTGCCTCTTCCCCCTTGATTTTCACCAGCTGATTCTGGGAGATTCTGCGGACGATTTTCGGCGCCGTCTGGACCAGGTAGGAGCTAAACTCTAGCTCTTTCTTTTCATGGTTTCCTTTTTCAATTCTGTGCCTGTTTTCCTGTTCCCATGAGCCCCTGGGGTTTTGCTAGGGCGCTCTGCCATCAGCGCAGGCAGTCCATTCGAAACCTGCGTTGAATGTCAAGTTACATGAAGGCAGTTTGACCTTCAACACAGGTAGGACACTAGCCAGTTGCGTTGAGCATAGAAAAACAGTCCTGTTGCACAGTTTTTGATGAAAATTTTGCCAGTTTCTCATCAAATCCAGGATCTTACTCTTTCTCTTGTTTGTTTTGCAGGGGTTCTTGAGCAAAATGACCCTTACATGGCGAGAACGAGAACATGAAGAAGAGGACATGATTGCCCTCCATGACCCTGTCACGGTGAACGCGCTGCGGAACTGTGGCCTGCTGAAGTTCTTCCGTATCTCTAGCATGAGAGCACAGATCTCCTTACTGCAGTATATGCTTGATGCTTGGGATCTTATCAACCAAGTATTTCAGATCAGGAGCAAATCCATCCCTTTGACCGTGGTAGACATTTACTTCTTGACTGGTTTGTCGAGGCGGGGTGCCCCCATTTCTTTGTCAGGTTCGGCCCGAGGGAATGACTCCGTGAGAGATTATGTCCGCCAGTATTGCAGGGAAGGATCCCAGCCGAGTAGAGACGGCAAGGTTGTTATCCGTGAGATTACTGACAGGTCTCTCAGGTCCATTCTGTATACTATTGGTAGGATGGCCGGTAGCGCATCTCTTCATGTTGCCAACAGATCTTATGTGCAGCACGCCTTGGAGTGTCTCCAACCGAAAGTATTCAACTGGTGTGATGCAGTACTTCTTCAGATGAAAAGTCAGTTGAACAAGGTAAAGGACGGGAAGCTGAAGAACTTTGGATTTGGTTCTATTATGACTGCCTTTGCCTTGGAGAAAATACCACTGATGCAGCCTCAGTATATCGCACTCGACTTGCCTTCTCCTAACGAGCCACGCATGCAGAGATGGGTTGATCACATGTCTAGGCATGCTGGTCAATCTCAGATTTCTTTTACTGATACCTTCTTCAGGTGGTTCGAGCGTCAGGAGATGGTCTATTCCGAGTATCCATATGTTGGTATGGATTTCCGAGGTGATCCGGACTTGGTACTGCCGGATGGCGAACAGTGGGGCGCTATTGGTAAAATCTTCGACCATATCACTGTTTACTCTTCTTATTTATAATGTCCTTGTGCTTTATTCTATCAAGACTTTAATCGAACTCATGTGTGCATGCAGATGTTGGTCCTATTCGTCCAGCAGTTCGCCCGAGAGCGCCAGTTGCTGCCCCAGCAGGGGAGACTGCTGGGAGGGTTATTCTCCGCGACCTTGACGTGGCCGAGACCCTTACAGCTGTGCAGGAGCAGGTTGAGAGCCTTACTCTTGGCATTCCCGATGGGAGGATTGATGAGTTACCTTTACAGTTGCAGCGGCATACTACTGGTGTGCCTAGACGATGGACTCGTCTCTTGCGCATGATTGCACAGGCCGTGACGTGCTATCATGAGCATCACTAGGCTAGGGTGCCCCCTAGCATTTTTGAGTTTTTGGGTCATATGACTGATTTTTGTCTTGGTTACAGAACATTATGTATAAACGATAAATAGCTTATATATATATTTTGATTTTCAGGGTTTATTCTGGTTGAGTTATATGATCCATATGTACAACATTGATGATGTGTCTCTTTTTATAAATGTCGCAAATGTCTATCTAACACATAGTTTGCTAATGAGTCGGTTAATGTGTTTAAGTTTCTGGAAATATGCTGGTATTGAATTGAATCAAATTGTCTTTCCAAAATCTTAACCCTTAGGAACATGCGATAAATAGCTGGATTGCGAACGGAATATATACCATTGAGTTGTAGTATTACGAGTTGTGAGTCTAGCCTGACAATTAGTCGGCGTATACCATGGGTGATGGCATCAGAGAGTAGTTCTATCAACGCGCTATACTCAGCGATGTTATTCGTTGATTGCCCGATACATACACCTCTGAAACTTACTAACTCGCCGCTTGGATCAAAAATGGCCCAGGCTGCGGAGGATAGGTTCCGCGAACTACGACTCGCTCCGTCGTCATATCCAACACATGTCTCCAGAAGGTTTGACATCTGCAATAAATTTAAAAAGGTGGACCACTCGACCAAAACAAATACTTTAGCGAAAACAAAATACAACAAAAGCATACAGGTTACTATTTAAGCATAGTAACGCTTGAGGTACAACCCATTACGGGGTTGCGCCAGTGGAATTCCATCATAATCCATTAACTCGTAGGCTCCTTTTGCTAACACTTGTTTAACAATATAAGGGCCCATCCATAAAGAATTAAATTTACCTGCTCCCAATTTATCGGATTCTTGGTCATAAAGCAAGACCAAGTCACCTTCTGAGAAGACACGGGGTTTGACATTTTTGTCGAACTGCGCCTTGACTCGTTTCTTATGGGCTTCGTTAGCCAAAGCGGCATCACGATGGGTTTCATCCAATTGGATTAATTCCAAGAAACGAGCCTCTTCTTCCGAAGTTCCGGGGAGGAGATCAATTGCGAGTTTAAGAGACGAGATTTCACACTGGATTGGCAAGACTGCTTCCAGGCCATACACCAGTTGGAAAGGTGTGAACCCGGTCGCATTCCTTACCGATGTTCGGTAAGCCCACAAGGCTGAGTACAGGATTAGGTGCCACCTTCTTTTGTGAACCCCGATCATCCTTTGCAACATACGCTTCAAGACCTTGTTGATTGCTTCAACTTGTCCGTTGGCTTGCGGATAATACGGGGTAGAGCTGTCGTGAGATAGCCCTAGCTTGGCAGCTAATTCAACCATCATGTGATTGCGAAAATGCGACCCATGATCTGTAACTATGGCCTGTGGTACGCCGAACCTGGCGACTACATGATTGAAAAAGAAAAGGGCAGCTGTTTCACCAGTGTTATCTAATGTAGGCATCGCCTCGGCCCATTTGGTAAAATAGTCAACAGCGACTATAATATACCCATGCCCCCCGGTCGAGGTGGGGTTACATGTCATGAAATCGATGCCCCATTTGGCGAAAGGCCCAACAACAACTATTGGCTGTAAAGGTGCGGGTGGTCTTCTAGTTTTGCTATCGAAAATTTGACAAGCATGGCAACTTCTGACTGCGGTTATGCAATCTTTGAACATGGTTGGCGAGAAGTATCCTGCTCGTAAGATTTTCTGTGCTGTAGCATATCCAGATTGATGCCCCCCACACGCGCCTGAATGACACTCATTCAGGGCTTTTTCAGCCTCTTCATGGGTAAGGCACCTCCTCAGAACTGTATCGATACCACGACGGTAAAGCGTATCACCGACGATCATGTAGTCTTTTGCTTGGTATCGTATACGTTTCTGTTCTGAGTGAGAGGTGTCAGGCCTGAACTTTTGGGTTTGGAGATAAATTATTATATCTCCATACCACTCATTGCTTGCAGATATCAGAAACAAACTTTCGTCCACGATTGACTCTTCTGATGTTTCATCGTTGGACGACGATTGGAGATCGCACAATAATTCTGCGAAAACTAAAGATTTCTTTGATTTGGATTTTACAAATTCCAGATCAAACTCTTGAAGGATCGCTATCCATTTTGAATACTTGCCCCCCAGCAACTGTCGCGACAATATATAAGTCATGGGGTTGCAATCTGATAGAATGGTAGTTTTCCGGAAGAGGACATAATGTCGAAATCTTTGTATCGCTTGAACAGCAGCGAGTGCTAGCTTTTCAACATAAGAATATTTTCTTTCTGTATCATTCAAGTTTTTACTTAAGTAATATAAAGGATGTTCAATTCCATCGACTTCTTGAACTAAAACCATCGCAATGGTCGTATCTGCTGCAGCCAGATACAGGTTAAAATCTCTTTGATAGTCTGGGGCATACATTAATGACGCTTTTACTAGGGAATCTTTCAGAGCATCAAAGGAAGCTTGCGCCACCTGATCCCAGACAAAAGGTACATCCTTTTTCAAAAGACAAGTATAACCTTTAGCAAGTTCTGCGTAATTTGGAATGAACCTCCTCAGAAAGTTTGCTTTCCCTTGGAGTTTCTGAATCTGAAGCAAATTTGAAGGTGGAGGCAAATTAATGATTGCCTGAACCTTGCAAGGGTCGAGACGAATCCCATCCTTAGAGACTACAAAGCCAAGTAAACGACCAGAACCGACGCAAAACACACATTTGTGTGGATTGAGTCTTATTTTGTAGTGTCGGCAACGTAGAAATATCGCTCTTAAATGCTGCGGATGATCAGTCCGCTTTCGCGAATGAGCTGGAAGGTCGTCGAGATATGGTTGAACGATGTTCTTGATGTCATGGAAGGCATAATTCATTGCCCTCTGAAACGTCGCCCCTGCGTTCTTTAAACCAAAGGGTAATTTTCGATAAGCGAATGTGCCCCACGGACAGATGAATGCAGTCTTTGACTGGTCCTGTGGGCGGATATTTATTTGATTATACCCGAAAAATCCATCCATAAATGAAAAGATTTCACATCCAGCGCATTCGTCAATTATCTGGTCGATGAAGGGTGTAGGGTAGTTGTCCTTCGGACAAGCTTGGTTTACATCCCTATAATCGACACACACTCTAATTGTCCCTTGTTTCTTCATAACAGGGACAATATTCGATACCCAATCGGTTAGAGGAACCGGGTAGATGAAGCCAGCATGGAGAAGTTTTTCAACTTCTGCTTTAATGGCAGTGGCTTTCTTGGGGTGCACCTGCCGAAGCCGTTGTCTTACTGGTTTGACATCAGGATACATTTTAATTTCATGTTCAACGATATTCAAGTCAATGCCTGGCATTTCATCATATGACCAAGCAAAGACATCTCTGAATTCGCGAAAAAGAGCGTTATATATTTCCAGTTCTGAAGGAGAACATCCTTTGCCGACATAAATATTCTCTACAACATTTGTCTTAGTCGAGATATTTATGGCTATAGTCTCTCCAATATTGGATAAGTTTCGCTCGGAATCCACCGTGTTTACAGTATTTGATAGGAATTCAAAAACTGAAGGGTGGTAAAGGTCATGTTGAGTATCTTCTTCATATTCTGGAAGAAGGGAACGATGGTGGCAATCATTCCATGGTGCCCCCTCAATCAACATTGATTGTAGGATTCCTTCGTCAGTCCCATGTACTTTCGACCAAGGATCTAACGGGGTACCATATTCTCTAGACCTATCTACCCAAACGCTTGATGAGCGTTGATTTGGGTTCGCCTCCCATGCTCGAAACATTGATTGCTACAATATTTCTATAGGGCTTGGGGGCAAAACCATTGCATGATCCATGTCGATATCGTCTTCTGAGATCTTCGTGGAAGATATCATGTTGCAGGCTCTTACCAATGCTACTTCTCCTATATAGATTGGAGGTGGAAGTGCGAAAGTTCCCATTAATGTGGGGTCTTTCAGTAGGCCTACTCCGATGTCTTGAAGCGAGTGGTTGCTTCCATGGATCATGGGAATGATTCCTGTAACTTGTGAACCATTAGGGAGGAAGTCTTGTTGGTCGACGATCGTAATCCCTCCTTGAAAAGGGAATGTGATCTTCCTAAAATAAGTCGACACAACAGCTGCCATGGCATAGATCCACGGTCTTCCTAGTAGGATGTTGTAGTCAAGGTTCCCATCGATGACTTCAACATCTATTTCTACTGTTTTTCCTCCCAGTTCAACTTTCAAGTTATTAAGGATACCGCACGGGGTATATGTCCTTCCGTCGAATGCTTTCAATGTCGTCGAAGATCGCGACAAGGTCGGAGACCCTAAAGTTTTCTAGCAACTCATCGACATAATACATGTAGATGCCCCCTCATCAATAATTGTTTGGTGAACAGTTTTGTTGAGGGCTTTCACTTGAATAAGGAAAGCTAGTTGAGCTGGTAACTGAGGATCGTATCCTTTGTGGTTGAAGGATACAAGATTGGAATCCTTAGGATCAACCCCACCAATAGCCGATAACAAAGCCTGCCTTTGGGATGGGCAATTTTGTAGTACTTCAAGAGTCGACATAGCGGATGGCGATTGGGCCAAATCTTCCACTATGTTATAATGCTGCGCCGCTCTGGCGCGAGGATTAAATGTCGACTTGTGTACTACTCCCTTTGGCAGTTTTATTGTTAATTCAGGAATGATGGGTGGTACAACTTCTGTCGAAGTTGTTGTCGAACTGCTTGGTTGATCTTTACCTTTGTCATTCGACAGCTGCGGATTCCCGTAATCTTTGTTCCTTGTCGAAATCAAAGCATCATTTTGCTGTTTTGAAACCGACAACATAAGTACTTGCGACGAGGAAGCATTTCCACTATCAACCAGATTTTGACCTGGGTTTGGGAACGGATCAGTTAACACAGCTGAGGTTTGCGAACTTTTGAAGAACCTTCTAAGCTCAGCTTTGTATGGACAATCGGATGTCCAATGATCCTCGTCACATATCATGCATGGATTTTTGGTTTCCCTTTCCTAGGAGGGTTTGAAGAAGTTTTTCCAGGGGATGACTCACCCTGTTTATTCTTCTTCCCTTTGCTTTGCTTCTTCTTGCTTCCTGGTTGATTGGTTTCTTTGCCTTTATCTGCTGATACGGCATTTACTTCCAAAGCAAGAATTTCATCTTTTGCATTTTGATCCGAATTCTTACGGGCTTTCTTAGAAGAAGCCTTTGTCGATTTCGCGTTTGCCGTGCCAATCACACCATCGCCGGCATGAGAGTCACTATTTGATTTAGGAGGAGGAGGAATTGTAAATTCCGGTCTAGGGGCGTCAGGTATTTTGTCGTAGAGCGTGCCAGACTGAGTATAAACTAAGTCTAGATATTGTGCACGAGCAATAACTTGCTCCTCTGTTACGACTCCCCCCTTTGCCACATCTTCTGTTATAGCAGGAAGTAACGACTTTATAAACCATTCAGCTAACAGCTGATCGGGAACGTATGTTTTCACCATCCTACGGCGACGACGCCACTCATGTATATGATCGGATATATGAGTGGCCGTTGTCTACTTGAAGTTGGTTAAGATTTTCGTTCCCGTTTCATACCTTATCGGTAATTGAAAATGGGTTAAGAAAGTCGTGGCTAGGGAGCTGAAATTGTCGAACGAGGCTCTAGGTAATTCAATATACCATTTTGCCGCTGGACCCGTTAATGTCCTCTGGAAAAGGCGAAGCCTTATCGAATCATCATTTAGGGTGTTTGATGAACACCACAGATGAAAAGTCATCACGTGATTCGATGGGTCTTCACCTGGATTTCCATTGAATTTAGGAATGTCAGATGGAAGTTTGTGAGGAATCGCTGGCCACCAAGGGGCGTAAGCAATCGGATCGTTGGTTAACCGGTGTAAATCGGGTAACTCTAAAGTTGCCACGAATGGTAACTGTTGATTCAGGTTAGGTGAAGCGTACCCAGGGTACGATGGAATCGCCTGAGCAGTGGGCCTTTGCATACCAGCATAATGTAATTGATGTTGGTATGACTGATACGGTTGGTGGACTTGACCACTGTAAAGCAGTTGGTTTTGACCGTTTTGAATATACGGTTGTCCACTGTTCGCAAAGATCTGCTGCTCAGAACCTTGGTACACTTGCTGGAATTGTGGTTGTTGGTATTGCACCAGCCATGGTTGTGAAGCCATGTTCTGTTGTGCTATACTAACTGTTGGACCAAGGTGTGGGGTAATTGTACCCATTTGGACCTGTGTCGCCCCACCAGTTGGCGATTGTGGTTGTGTCACAGGGTCAAGGGGCTGTTGCATTACAACCTGAGAAATCTGAGGTTGACATACAACAGGCAACGTTTGAACTTGTGACACTGTCACAATAGCCGGTGTGGTCGGGATGTTCGACATAGGTACACACTATTGTATAGAATATACAACCCTTGGTTGTTGAGGTAGCATAGGTACCCAACCACTTGGTGTAATTCCAGTATAACCTGAATACTGTTGTGAACTCCCGTATGGATACCCTCCCGGAGAGGGTAGTGAAAGGGCATACTGCCCCCCATACGGTAGCAATCCGGAACTCAAGGGGATTGTTTGTCCTTGTGGACTGGATTGCCCAAATTGACCTCCAAATGGATCAATCTGGCGAGTCTCAACATAAGAGTTGCCAGATATTATTCCGGATGAACAAACTGGAACAGACCACACTGTCGAAATAGTCCCTTGGTGGACTCCTTCTAGCGGTTGCGAGCTAGTCGGGACAGATGGTATGCCGGCAAACATTGTCGGAGTGACGGCAGGGGCTTCTGCTGTCGCTGTGTCATTCGACACAGTCCTAGATGTTGACGGTTGTTCAGACATTTTGAGTCTATCCAATAGATTGCCTAGCGATTCTACAGGAACTTCCACTTGTGGTGGACTAACTTCTGATGAAGGAAATAGAGTGACCCCGACTCCAAAATGTGTTGGAGTACTTGCTTGCGGATCCTCTGCAATTTCCTCTATCGCAATCAAACCAGGTGGAAGAGGAATACCGTCAGGTCCGTAAAATATTTCTGGTGCCGAAGAAGGGGTTGAATCGACAGCGACAGTTGTTTGAGGAGCAAGATTCTCTGAACCGGTCACAGATGGGACTGGTTCAGTAAGGCAAGTATCTGCTCCCAGACTAGGATCAGTGTTACTGTCCCTCTGTGGCTGTTGAACTTCTTTTATAGAGGCAGGGTTTCCAGAAATGTTTGGAGTAACTGGAATCTCAGATGTTGTTGGAACACTTGTTCTAACTTTGATAGGAGATTTCGAACCGGTTAAACGAGTTCGCTTTATCCGTACTGTTTTCGATTCCGGAGACAAAGACGGTTGACTCGTAAGCCTCTGCGAACGACGGGGTTTCAATTGACTTTCTTCCACGATTGCGGATTACTCGATCAACCAAAATACAAAAAGGGGAAAATGTGTTTCCGAATTAAATGAAAAAAAAAATTTAGACGCTTTTAGACACAACTTGCTTTTTCAATTTTAAAGAGTCGAGAAAAAGCTAAAGATGACTCTAGTCTCCTTCGATGTTTTAACGAGCCCGAAGTGACAAATGCTCGGATGGACTTTTTCCGTTATAGAGTCTGAAAAAGGCCAAAAGGAACTGCTCTGGAGTTCTAGGCAGAGGGTGTGCCAAACTTTTCGCAAAACCGCAGAATACT
The DNA here is from genome assembly GCA_031772625.1 of Pinus tabuliformis. Classification (NCBI taxonomy): domain Eukaryota; kingdom Viridiplantae; phylum Streptophyta; class Pinopsida; order Pinales; family Pinaceae; genus Pinus; species Pinus tabuliformis. Next base: position 176,370,339 of record CM062806.1, read on the forward strand.
TTTTAGGGTACGGGCGGTCGATCTTCCTGAATGCTGTGTTCAGTGCATTGCGATCAGTAGGGCGGCCGACACGGCTTCCTAAGGATAAAGGTTTTATGCCTATAAGGGTCTCCCAATATATACGCGACGGTACGTGGGAGCACAATCCGTACTGGCACTATCGTCCCTCAGGAGGAATCACCCACCATCCACGAGATCGACAGTCACCAGGCTTAACGACGCCGGAACACGTCTCTAGCCTAGACCTCTATGTTGTGCGTTATGTTGCAAAGCGTTGTTAAGTTCATTCAATTTATTTTAGGTTGATATTTTTAGAAGTTTGCCTTTCAAGGTTCACCACGAGATGTATGATACAATTCCTAAATGCAGTCTAAAGATGATAAGCAAGCTTTATATCTTTTCAACTTTGAAAATCCTAGCTACTAAGGGAAAAGAAAGACACCATCTTTTCTCAAAGAGCAATCAGCACACTCTAATGCACTTTTCCTAAATCCAACATGCAAACTTATCAAAATGCAAATGCACAATGCAGGTGTTTGTTTTCCGCTTTCTTAGTATTGATGCCTACAAAGAAAGCTTTTTGTACAACTTTGAATTTGCTTTTAAATGACGAATACAAACAAGTTTACTTTTTCGAAATCAGAGAGGGTAGAAGAGATTACAACACTTAACGATTTTCGAAATGAATACTTGTTTTGACACTTAAAAGAGACAAACTCAAACCAATAAACAAGAGTAAAGGTATAATCAATCTGCAAACAGCCAATGAATTCTCTTCTAAGATCACAATCAACAGATCTGAATCAAGGGCTACAGGATGACTATTTCACTCATGCAAAGGAAAACTGTAAATGATGCCACAAACACATAAAAACACTCACAGTCTTTTTGTACAAAAGGAGGCGGAATTTAAGCAGAGAAAAGGAGTTATCAGACTAGTACCTATGCTGGTTACAGGCTGCAAAAATCAGAGATCAAAACAAGGCAAAACAGAGCAGAGAACCCCAGCTGCACAAGGCCAAACTGGTTCAGCGCAACCTCAACACAGGGGTTTTGACATTCAGTGCAGGTAGCCTTCACGGGACCTGCGTTGAAATGCAGAATCCCTTCACTGGGTCTGCGCTGAAGGAGAAACTCTCGTTTCCCGCAGGTTCTGGGTCACAGATTGCTATTTAATTCACTGTTTTAGGCCAAATAAAAGCAACATGCAAGGTGTAATCAAAGGGATGCTTTGAAGGGCTACTAAGATCTATCACAAGGATCATCAAATCATTTGTGAGTCCATTGTTCAGATCATAGACAAGTCCAGCGATTGGATCAAAGCAGCAACTGTCTACTTTGCATCTCGGAAAGATGCAGTTTGATTGTTGTTGTCAAGTCTATGAAGCAAACAATGATAGAAACACAAATAAAATGACTAAACAAATCTTCCCCAGCGGAGTCGCCAATTTGTTGTGGGGAAAAATGCCTATGCAGGACGATCCTATCCACCTAAGGTGTGACAGTGCCTTAGCAACAAACAGAGACAGCTATGCTGGTTTCTTCCTTTATGAAATGTGAAAGAAGAGAGATCAATAGACTTACCGATGTCTTCCGTTTGTCCCTCGATCCGGTCTCTCTTCTCTTTGGGAGTTCACAGCTACTTGTCTTCTCACTCGCCCAGCTTCAACAGGTTCATGCAAGATCACAAGAGAACAGCTACTTGCCTTCTCGCTTGTCCAGCTCCACCGGGTCCCTGCAAGATCACAAGAGAACAGCTACTTGCGACAAGAGAACAGCTACTTGAGACAAGAGAAGAACACTACACAAAGACAGATATTCACATTCATAACTAGTTTAGGATTAGAGATAAACCAAATACACTAATGCAATCATACATCAAGAATACATCAGTATATAGGAGAAACCAAGATAGCTTTATTGATGAATAACAAGGTTCAGGAAGAGATACAACCCAGAAGGCTCCAATCCAGCATCTCCTTCCCAGCAAATGGAATTCCTATCTTCACCCCTTTTCAAAGCATTAAGCACCCAATGATTCCAATCTCAAACCAACAGCAATTCTTTGCAATAACAAAATTCCAGCCTCTAAATCTCATGGAGGAGAGATCCATATATAGATGTTTGGAGAGAGGATGAGTCAGCTTGAGATCTGACTAGTGTCCTCTCCCTCTGTCGGTTCTTGAGTCCACTTGGAGGTTCTTGCTTCCACTTGGAGATTTGGAACCTCTTACTCATCACCAGTCGAATTCCCTGAGGTAAGTGTCATTTTGGAAGCTTCCTGGGTCTTGACACCTTGAGAAATGAGCCTGCCACATGTCCACTCTCGTTCAGCACAGGTAGCCAGTGTTCCATTTGACATTCAACGCAGGTAGCCAGTGTTGGCTTTGACATTCAGCGCAAACAGCGAGTGTAGCCACTGAAATGATCCTGAATTGACTTGTTTTTGAGCAGTTTCTGGTGGAGAACTTCCGTGAATTGCTGTGGTTTGTTAGCCTTGTTCCTCTAGGGGTAGGAACAACATGTTTAGGGACTTTGGATCCCTTAGATTATGGACATTTCATGCTCAATGTTGTAAGGCACAAAAATGTCTATAACATGTGCCTAATTACAAAATTTTACATAGACTTATCCTTTGAATATTTGACAGTTTTATGCATTCACAAACAAATAATTCAAGTTTCTGTCTGAAACATGTAATTTTCACATAGTGAAATTAACTATATAACATTTAAAAAGCATTATTGTATGAATGATAAAAAATATACACATAATCATTTGTTTCAGACCAAGCAATAATTTTATATTAACTTTAAATCTTGTAATATTCACCATGTTCATAGTATACAGATAGTCCAAAACCCTAAAAAAATCACAATAATTTATAGCATATTTCCATATAAACCACGCCAAATCTATGCCATTTCACCACGTAGCCTGACCACTCCTCATTCCATGATTATATATTAATCATTGCACAAAAAATATTGGCATATTATCCCTATTTTGTAGATACACCAAGATACAATGCACTACAAATTTGGTATTTTGTCACAATTACAATATAATGATTGTAATTCCATAACTGTCTTTATGGTTTTTGTCAGCAGGGATTTTTTAATGCATGTATGATTTGGAGAATGCCGATGCCAGTGATTTGTTATACAAAATAGAAGGAGAAAAACAAAACCTAGGACTAGAATGAGAGCAACAAAATTATTCCACATTGATCTTGATGTGTCATATGAAAATTCAACTAATGCTAGAAGTCAATAAATATGACACCAATTTTAATGATTTCGTTATCTACAACAAATTTAGAACCCTTTTAATTTAGTTCATGGCATATTTTAAATAAAATTTACACATTGATTTTTTTAATCGATGCCTAGTACATTTCAGTTTTTTATTAAGACTTAAACATGCACTGTGAAATTGGTGGATACAACATGCCACACATGTTCCAAATTCCCTCTTCATTCATGCACTTGAATCTGATTCACCATCTCGAATTTCAATTGTAGTTGTGAATTTTTAGATTTTAATAACTAACTAACTTTATGTGACTTCTATCACAAGTATTCCAGGGACCAAATTTGGTATAGTAATCAAAATTCCACTCAGTATGCTATGAAGCCACCTTGAATCCAAATAGTTGATTCAGAAAGTCGCTAGATTGAGAATGCAAAAAAAGTGGAATCATACGTGTCACATGCAATGTTTTGAATGCCAAATAGAGTGGGATTCTGTTAAATAAGATGTCCACAAACATTTCAATGTCTTGATGATGGTAAGTGGATCTCAATAGGAGATTTTATTATAGTGATCAATAATATATACACATTCTGGGATAAGCAAATGATCCACCATGCAACAATAAAAGCTTTAGTAGTTTCTATTGCCTTATGGGGGCCTGACCCAAGTTCAGAGTTATTTAGCCAAACAAATCCCTACACTACTGGCCCTTTCGGCATCACCCCACCTAGCGTGGACTGAAGTCTCACCTAAAGCAGTATGGTGAGTTGCTGGAACTAAGTTTCTGCACCCTTGAGATGGATGTGATGTCGATTTAGTCCAACTATGCCTTGCCTTCATGCAGCTCGCTTCGCGATCTATTACAATCAGCTTTTGCGCAGCCCTAACCAAGGGTTGAAGTCTTTTCGTGCTGCTAGGGTAGCAAACCATGATATCTCCTAAACCCCGCTAAGTATCTTACTTATCTTATTAACAGATCTTAATTATCTTCGCATAAACAAATATTATTACTGGCACTGACTTAACCAATACAATTATACACATTCGTGCATCATATAAGCCTTAGCAGTGAAATTAATACCCAATATAACAGATGCATAAAACAGGAAATAAAGACGCATAAACAATAGAAACTTCTCTTTATTAATACTTCAAATGGTTACAGACTTGACTCGCCCTACGCACTCAGCTACAGAGCCTCTTCCTATGCTATGACCCAAAACTTACACTTCACAGATATGACACAATGCTTCATCATTGATTAGATTAGTTGCCTTACCTACTTAGAGCTTCGCTCTATTTATACAATACCATGGTCCGCAGACCATGGGTAGATCTTTGACAGCTGACACTACATTATCAAAATAAGGGAAAACAACCCTATGACTCTTTAACAACTACACACTCTACACCGACAAAATGTCGAGTCTTTACATTGGAATTAAAAAACTTGGACTAAAATTTGGGCTCTAAACCCCAAAAATTCCATTGGGGAATCCTGTACCCAACAGGCCCCCAACACAAACATCGTGACTCACCCTCGAGTCACTCTGCAAGTGCGGAGATCTTAGCGCGAAGACCTTCCACTCTATTTGGATCGCTGCAAGTTCGGCAGTGCACTGAGCGGCTGCCTATTGAACTTCCTCTACGTGTTGTTCGGTGATCGTTGTTGTTGAACTATTGCCCTAAATTCTCTCCTGAGTTGCTTGCAGTTGTGCGAGCTTTTCTTCAATGGAGGCTATAATTGTATATGCCTCATCAATCCATGGCTATAGGTGCGCTTTCAAAACTGCCTCTTTATGCCGAGCGACATCCACCTACTCCTTGAGCACCTTTGCCTGCTGCATCCTTACAAGCCTCTATGTAAGGGTAACCATATGTGTGATCCATTTTACCTCATCATATCTCTACTACAGCTCACGTGCCTCTATCTCTAGGCACTCTATGTTTGGGTCCTCCTGCAGGGTGGTGAGGATCTTGAATGACTTCTCGAACAACTTCATGCAGTCTGTCACTGCACTGTCAACTACCACCATTGCTGGTGTGACCGTGATGGTACGCTATTCTCTGACCTCCGGTGGAGTTGAAGGCTATGCCTTCAACTGTAGTTCTTCTATCTGAGGGTTCAGCTGGTTCAGCTCCAGCTGAACCCTCACCATTTCTGCTTTGGTGTCACTCACCCCTGTCTAACTTCTGTATGCGCGCCTCCATCGGTTCCTCTGCATGGATGGCCAACTCTGGGACCATCTGGCAGGGTTCCTCCACAACCTACATTATCTTTTTGTTCTGCACCATAGCCTCGTTGCAATGTAGGCTTAGTTGCTCAATGTTGATGCGTTGCTCACTCATTACCTATATAGCATGGCTCTCCCTAGCCCAAATTTCTGCGGTGAATCCATCCTACAAGAGATAGAGCGTCTCCCGAGGGAGCACAGCCATGTTTAATCTGACCCCTTTCAAGCTACTGACCATAGGCCTATTGGCCTCATTCTCTGTCATGAGTGCTCCATCTGGTAGCACTATTGTGTTGGTGACCCCGGCGCACAAAATTTCCTCGGCAGCTGAAGTGGTGACTACGAGGCTAGTGGACACTGTGCCAGCCTATGGAGTGCACACCTGCAACTCCTATATTTGTGTCCAGAGATCCCCCAATACCAACAATTGGTGTTGCTCCTCAAACTGCTAGAGGGCCTCTGTGGTGACATCGCTCACCGTTTCACCGATATCATGCAAATCTCCTTCAGTAAGGGTGATAGGGTCGAAAGATGTCTTTGAGGCCTTTGTCTTCTTTCACGGACCTACCTGCTCTCATGGGCATGGACGTTTGAGCTAGGTGAATGTTTTCTATGGGTCTACATCACTTTTTTTTATCTCTGTCTCCGGTTCGGGCGAAGGTGACTTCTGTCCTTGGCACTCTTCTTCTGTTGTTTTCTGTTGCTCCACTAACCGCGCAGTGTTGCGCGCCACCTGGGCCTTAGCCGTTGCTTCTTCTTTCCTGCGCTTTTCCACAAACTGTGCCATCCGCATTATTGTCTCTTCCTTCTTTTTTGTGCAGCGGAATTCTCTGCTTCCACCGCAGAGCCAACTAGAGCACGCCACTCTAGCAACCAAGACTTAAGGACTGTGAATATCACATCATCAATCGCCAAATATGGTAACTCATGCCACGTCTTCGTAGGGTCCTTCTGTGCCCTGATGAAGACATGGTGGAAGTCTACTTTGAGCTCTATGAAGTTCTACAAGCTGTTGTAGATAGTGGGCGATAACCACGGCTTGCAATTGATCCCCATCCTGATGTTCATCTCCATGAGCACCCAAAATATCTTGCTTTCCCTTATCCTCTGTAAGCCCCTGGTTACCCATAGCAAAGCATACTTTTCTACCTCTGGAAGGTCCTGCGCAATCAATGGGAACAAGCTATCTTTGGGCAACTCCCATGCCACCAGTACTATCGAAAACAGGAGCCATGTGTAATGAAATGTTTTTCCCTACTCCTATGCCTCATGGCAATTCACAAGGAACTCACCGCATAGATAGTTTGCCCAGTTGAACTAGACCGCTTCTGCGCATTGCGTTGCTAGTGCAACCACTAGCACGGGCACCTCATCCATGCGACACTTCCGCATCACCTTCCCTGCTAATATTTGTGTCACGACCTTTGTAGAAATTCCCACTGTAGATCAACAGATTATGCAATATACTAAAACACAATACAAAATCTACTTCTACAACAATTTGTGGAAGTTTAATCGGATTGAGCAAGATCAAGAGAACACATATAACTGAGAATGAGAAATCAATCACACATAACACAAAAGAAATAACCTGGGGAAAGCCTCAGCCTAAAACCCCAATCTTTGTATTATCACACAAGTGGAAATCTTGTTCAAGTTACAAAAAGAATCAGCTCTCAAGCTATCCTGCTCTGTTTGCAATCAAACAATATAGCTCACAGACTGAATAGACACTATATATGTCCTCCTCAAGCCCTCCAAGCCTCCTATTTCCTTGCACAGTTTTTCTTGGGGTCCAGTGAAGCCACATGTGTGAATTGGCCTCATCACACTCACAAAACCTAAAGAAGTAACTGTGCAATCCTCAAGGAAATAATTCCTTCTACATGCAAGGAATATTCACAATGGAATATTCTAGCAACTGATAGTACACTGCCCCTCCATCTGATCTCAACTGGGTCTCTGTCTGAACTGACATGCATGAGTTATTTATGAGAGAATACTCAGTTATCTAAAGTGCAGTAGTTACATGCATGCAAGCATTAACTAACTGAACTTACATTAATTCAACAAATTGTTTGAATTAATCTAAGTGGACTTGACTCAGTTAACGGAGCCAACTAATTACTGTGCAATATCACAACTCATCCTTATCTCTTTAACTGATGGATAAATTACTAAATTAATGGAGAAACTGTTGCATGTCCCCACATAGACTTCATGTTTGATTTTCCTTAACTAATTAACTCAAGATGAATTAATTAATTATTTTACAAAGAGCTGCTAAGATCAAATTCGAATTTTACTTCAGTATTTTAGTTTAGGGACTGACTAAAATAGGAAGGTATCCCGAAATGCTATTTATAGAATTCTATTTTTAGCACTTCCATTTTTCATTCCTTATAGCTATGTTCAACACTAGCTGAACTTCTATTTATAGCAGTGCTATTTTTAGCAATTCTATGTTTAGCATTTCTTGTTTCTATTTTCAACACTCCCTCTCAACAAGAAAGGGATTATCAGTAACCCCAATCCTATCTCTATGGAACTCGAACTTGCATTTTGACAATTCCTTCGTCAAAATATCTACATATTGTTCCTCGATCTAAACATACAGCAACAACATGATCCCCTTGACCACACAGTCTCGAAGATGGTGATACTGGATATTAATGTGCTTGGACCTATCATGAAAAACTAGATTCTCAGAGAGTTTGATACAACTTTGGTTATCATAGTAGATCATTGTAGGATCCATCCTCTAAGCAAACAATCCCACTAGAATCTTCCACATCCAAATGGCCTCACAGGCAACCTGAATAGCAGCCATGTATTCAGCCTCTGCTGAGCTAAGTTCAACTGATCTTTGTTTCCTGTTGTACCAGGAAACTGCAGCTGAACCAAGGTTGAAGATTCCTCCAGAAGTGCTCTTCTGGTTTGATGGACTCCCTGCCCAATCTGCATCTATGAAGCCCTGAAGCTTCACTCCCTCTGTTCGTCTGTACCACAATCCGAACTAAGATTTGCCTCTAAGGTATCTCAACACATGCTTTGCTGGCTTCCAAAACAACTTGGTAGGTTGAACCATAGCTTGACTCAGTTGGTTCACCACAAAGCATAAGTCAGGTCGTGTGTTCACCAGATACATAAGTGAACCCACCAGCTACTGATAAATAATTGTAGCTACTACCTTACTTGAAGTAGCATCCTCCTTCCTCTAGTTCCCAGCTAGAGGAGTCTGCATGGGCTTACACTTCTCCATGTGAAAGCGCCTAAGTATCTCATTGGCATACTTGCCATGAGACACAAATACTTCCCCATCTTTCTGCCACACCTCCATGCCTAGAAATTAGTGCATAAGGCCCATTTCCTTCATCTCGAACTCTCTTGCAAGGTCCTCCTTGCAAGACTGTATCAGCTGATCATCACCTGTCAAAATTAGACCATCGACATAAAGAACAATGATCAATGGTTTACCTTGTACCATGATCTGGTAAAGGTTCGCGTCTGCTTCACTCTTGGTGAAGCTCAAACTGGGGAAATAGTTGTCGATCCTGGTGTACCAAGCGTAGGGTGCTTGCTTTAGCCCATACAAATCCCTCTTGAGTCTACACACATGCGACTCACTATTGAAGGTCGCGAAACCCTCTGGCTACTCAATGTACACCTCCTCCTCAATCTTCCCATTGAGGAATGTTGTCTTCACATCCATCTGGTGGATCTTCCACCCCATCTGAGCTGATAGTGCCAATATCGATCTAATCAAGGAGTACATTGCTACAGGAGCAAAGGTCTCATCGTAGTCGATCCCCTCAACCTGTGAGAAACCCCGGGCAACAAACCTTGCCTTATGTTTCTCAACATTGCCATCAACTACCTGCTTTACCTTGTAAAGCCATCTAGAACTCACCATTGACTTGCCCTGAGGCCTTGGGACAACATCCCACACACTGTTCCGAATGATAGAGTCATACTCCTCTACCATTGCATCAACCCAGACTCGTTGTTGCACTGCCTCCTCAAATGAAGAAGGTTCGGTATCTACACACTCCCTAACCAGGGACATGTACCTAGTGTACCACTCAGGGGACCTCCTCTATCTGTGCTGAGAAGATGGCTATCCCACATTCTCTCGCGCATCCAGCATCAACCTATCAGCTTCCCTTGAGTGTTTCCTCCCATATCAAGAAGTATCAACATGAGTGGATGTCTCCACTCCTGGATCCTCTGCATGCAGCTGCTCCGCATCAATCTGAGGCTCCTCCTCCTTAGGAACTAAAGGTTCCTCCTTTGCATGCAACTTGAGCTCCCTCTCAAGTGACACTTGCATGGCTTTCTGCTCGGCGAACTTCAGATCCCTACGTACCACAGTCCTCTGAGTGGAAGGCAGGTACACCCGATAGTTGTGGGGTGTATTTGTGCACCCCACAAGTATTCCCAACTCAACTGTTGGGTCTAGCTTCTTCCTAGCATCTTTGGTCACATGATAGTAAACTGATGATCCAAAGATTCGGAAGTAACTTACATCAGGTCTCTTCCTAGAATAGGCCTCCATCGGTGTCTTCATTCCCAGTATATGGTGCGGGCTTCTGTTCTACAAGTATATTGTTGTATTGCATGCCTCAGCCCACAAATGCAGTGGTAGGCTTTGGTCATGCAACATCGCTCGAGTTTCTCCCAAGATCTATTCTTCCTTTCGGCCACCCCATTATGCTGTGGGTTATGGGGTGTCGTCAATTCCCGTTTAATTCCTTCTATAGCACAAAAGTATTTAAACTATTGGGAGACATAATCTCCACCATTGTCGCTACACAAGGATTTTATTTTCTTTCCAGATTATTTCTCTACCAAGGCTTTAAACTCACAAAACCTCAAGAAGGTCTGATCCTTCTTTTGAATAAAGTAGATCCAGCATCTACGAGAAAAATAATCAATAAAAATAACATAGTACCTTTGTTTAGCGGTGGAGGCTGTAGAGAAGGGTCCACAAACATCTGAGTGAAATTGCTCCAGGATTGCTCCAGCTCTACTGTCTCGATCTGGAAAGGAAGATTTCACATACTTACCCAAGGTACAACCTTTGCATGTACTCGTCTGCTCAAGTTTTCCCTTGGGTAATCCAGTAGAAATCTAATGCATGATATTCAAGGCTCCATGGTGCAAGTGGCCCAGTCTTCTATGCCATAGCTCGCCAACATCTTGGCTCTACACCATCTCAACTTTGGAACTCAATGCAGCACAGTCGTCTACCTCCAGCTTGTAGAGATTCTTAACTCGAATCCCTATTTGCTTTGTCTGTCCAGTATCAATATACATCAGGAATACCTTTCCTTTACTAAAGACTACATCATAGCCTTTATCTTCTAGCATATTGACAGACACAAGATTCTTCTTCAGTCCTGGTACATACTTACATCAATCAAGGTGAGGGGAGCTCCATGCTCCCTCTGAAACACAACTGTATCTTCACCTGAAACATGGTACTTTCCATCATCGCCTATCTCGATCCGCATCTGGAGATCCTTCTCCTCCAAGGTACTGAAAATATTCTTGTCACCTGACATGTGGAATGAAGCTCCACTGTCCAGGTACCACACACATCCCACCATGTATGAAACCATGCATGCGATAAGCAAGAAATCCATCTCAAACTATGAGGCCAGTGCCTCACCATCAGATCCCTTTGAGGAACCCTTCTTGGATTTCTTCTGTGGACAATTTGTAGCATAATGGCCCACTTCATGACAATGAAAGCATCACACTTTCGATTTGTCAATCTTCTTCCCACCATGGGAAGAACCAGATTTGGAATGGGACACCTTCCCTTTGCCTTTCCTCACCTTACTTGCTAAGGCTAGATTTTCCTCATCATCTTGCTTCGATAAGGATCCATCTCTGGTGCTTCTTCTTATTTCCTCCTGCATCAGATCGAACCAAAGTCGTCCCAAAGCTGGCAGTTTTTCTCTTCCATTAACCGAGTCTTGGTAGCTATGCCAGCTCTCAAGAAGACTGAGGAGTGCAAGACTCACCATGTCATCATCAGGGGTTGTGATCCCTACACTTCCAAGCTCATCCCTGGAGCTGGTGAGCTTGTTCAGATATGTAGAGATCGTGTCGCCCTTTTCACACTTGATCTTATGAAGCTTGCCTTTCAGCACTAGCTTCCTCTAATCGCTATTGTTATGATATAAATCTTTCAATGTTTTCCACATCTAAAATAGTGTCTCCTTCCCATGGAGGCTCAAGACAATGTGGTCTTGAACTCCCTCCAGGAGGATTCTCCTTGCTCTAGCCACACATTTCTTCCATTACACCAGTTGAGTAGCATCAGTCAGCTTCGGGACTTCTTGATCAATGAAGTCATTTAGACTATTATCCTCTAATATTGCCTCCATGCGATCCTTCCAGGCTATATAATTCGAGCTACCATTAGGGGCATACTCGAGTCTTAAACCGCTGAATACCATTGGTGAAATTGAGATGTGATAAGAACTCGATTTCTATATTTGAGAACCATAAAATTCAGACTTCTCCTTCTTGTATATTGTTCTTCACCTTGATCACCTTTGCTCTGATACCATGTAGAAATTCCCACTATAGATCAATAAATTATGCAATATACTAAAACACAATACAAAATCTACTTCTACAACACTTTGTGGAAGCTTAATCGAATTGAGCAAGATCAAGAGAACACATATAACTGAGAATGAGAAATCAATCACAAATAACACAAAAGAAATAACCCAGGGAAAGCCTCAGCCTAGAACCCCAATCTTTGTATTATCATTCAAGTAGAAATCTTATTCAAGTTATAAAAAGAATCATCTCTCAAGCTATCCTTCTCTCTCTGCAATCAAACAATACAACTCACAAATTGAATAGACACTGTATATGTCCTCCTCAAGCCCTCCAAGCCTCCTATTTCCTTGCACAGGTTTTCTTGGGGTCCAGTGAAGCCACATGTGTGAATTGGCCTCATCACACTCATAAAACCTGAAGAAGTAACTGCGCAATCCTCAAGGAAAGAATTCCTTTTTCATGCAAGGAATATTCACAATGGAATATTCTAGCAATTGATAGTACACTGCCCCTCAATATGATCTCAGCTAGGTCTCTGTCTGAACTGACATGCATGAGTTATTTATGAGAGAATACTTAGTTATCTGAAGTGCAGTAGTTACATGCATGCAAGCATTAACTAACTGAACTTACATTAATTCAACAAACTGTTTGAATTAATCTAAGTGGACTTGACTCAGTTAACTGAGCCAACTAATTGCAACTGAATATTAAAACTCATCCTTGTCTCTTTAACTAATGGATAAATTCCTTAATTAATGGAGAAACTGTTGCATGTATCCACATAGACTTCATGTTTGATTTTCCTTAACTAATTAACTCAAGATGAATTAATTAATTATTTTACAAACAACTGCTAAGATCAAATTCGAATTTTACTTCACTATTTTAGTTTAGGGACTGAATAAAATAGGAAGGTATCCTGAAATTCTATTTATAGAATGCTATTTTTAGCACTTCCATTTTTCATACCTTATAGCTATGTTCAACACTAGCTGAACTGTTATTTATAGCAGTGCTATTTATAACAGTGCTATTTTTAGAAATTCTATTTTTAGCATTTCTTGTTGCTATTTTCAACAACCTTAACTGTAGGGTTGTTGATGATGGAGATGGCATACCCTCACTTCTTCTTCTCCAGCTTAAGCTTCTTTTTCATTGCCTCCACGATGGCCAACTCATCATGTCTTCCCTCTGAAATGTTCGTTGGGTCCTCCCCTACGCAAGGCAGCCATGTAATCCGGTGAATCAAATGGTCTATGATGGGGATGGGCTCTTCTAGCCACAAGAACCCATAATGCACCAAGTAGAGTAGCTGCCTAATGAAAAAAACAGTTACTGGGGCAGGGTGGTAATGCGGCACCCAGAGCAAGTTTAGAAACCCTGCTTTCTCAACACCTCTAAGCCATTTGCGCAGTTCTAATTCAATCATTCTGGCTGGTGTGTCCATCTTCTGGCACATTAGCTTCGTAGTCACTAAATGCGTGAAATTCTCATGGTCTATGAGGTCCCAATCTTCAAATTTTAACATGGGGACCCGTCCCAAGTGTGCTCCCTCAAACACAATATCGTCTGGGAGCAGTGGGGTTTGTAGAGAGCTCTTGCCATCATCTATATCCTTGAGCACCTTGGCTTTACCCTTCTACGGAGGATCATATGCAGGTAACTGTGTGATAGGGTTTGTGCCCTAGGTTTCTACTTCCATCTCTACATCCTCCTCCTCAACCAGGATTTCTTCAAACTCTTCTTCCTCATCGACCTCCAAATTAAGTGCCTGCCTCTCCGCTCACTTTTCAGCAGAACTTCGTAGGAATTGAAGTAGGAAATTTAGAGGTAGAATTTTTTTGAAAAAATCTCATAATTCCACTCAAGTGGTGATGTAAACACCACCCATTTCACTAACCAATTGATAGGAACATTTGAAGGAGGAGCCTCAAAGAAACACATGAAGAACATGTTCTATTATGGTAAGAAATGGCTCACATTGCAACTTTTGAATTCCCTATCAAAGATCTAGGAGGAGTGACACAAATGCACATAATTCCCCCATATTCTCTACCAAATTTTCATGGTTTGACAAATGAAGATCCATATACATTCTTATTTGAGTTCAAAATACTTTGTAGAGGAAATTATTATTGTACTAATGATCAAAGGTTGAAAGTGTTTCCTCTTACTCTAAAAGGAGCAGCTATCCGATGGTTCATGAGCCTAGGTGGGAATTGCATCCAAACATGGGAGGACATGAAGAACATATTCTTGAAGAAGTACCAGGACTATTGCAAGGACAATGAAGATATTTTCGATATGATACAAGGGGAAGATGAAAGCTTGGAGGACTATGTGGAGCGATTTCGATACAACCTTCAAAAATCAAAGCATAAGTATTTGGAAAAAGAGATCTTAAAAACACTCCTACTAAAAGGAATCAAAGATGAATTTTTAGAACTCTTAAATCTGATAGGAAAAGGTGATGTTTTTTAGTTGTCATATGATGATGTTTGTGAATTTTTCATAAGGTATTCAAGAGGAATCTCCAAGGCTGGTAAGAATTCTAGAGAATTTCTTCTTACTTTTCCAAATCTGCTACAAGAACAGGAGACATAAGAGCTGAAATCAATGTTTTATTTGAAAATTTTAAAGTTGATTTTATTAGCTCTGTAAATTCAAAATTGGATGTTTTGTAGGTTCAGAAAAATCAAGAAATTGAAGAAGTGTTTTTCCCTCATTACCGAAAGGAGCATCCCATAGATAGTTGTTCTTCCTTATCAAAGAGATGAGAAAGCTGTAACAAGGTTAGAAACATGGGAAGCATGGCCTACAGGTATGGTCCAAAACACCTCCTCTCCATCTTCTTACTTGCATAATCCATTATGGAATACTCATGTGTTAGGGCAGCCATGTCAATCTCAATATAACCCCCACAAATCTTGTCTACAAGTTTGGCATGGTTCATCTTATGATTGCATGACTACTCTCCCTCATCTTGTAACACAAACACATCCTCCATATTCTCCACCAACTCTTCCATAACATCTTGCTTGCCTATCAAAATCATCCATTCAACCCAATCAACTACATCATAAAAATGCTCCATTCCATACACAGTTTCCTGTTCAACTCATTCTATACCATCACCATAATAAACCAGTACAACATGCTTACAGTGTTGAACTGCAAAATTTACGCACCCTTCCCACCCATTCTATCTCACATGTGCCATTGTAGAAAACTTACAATGAGATTCATAATGTTTCAAATTCAAAAATTGTAGAAGTTATGGATGAAAATGAGGTTTCTTCTAGTCTACATACACAAGTCGTTTTAAAATTTCAAGAACTTAATGAGATGATGGCTATGGGAAATCAAGAAAGTAAAGGATATATTGAAGATTGGCTTCACTCCATCATTTTTTTGCAACATCACTCCATACTTCAACAATTTTTGACACCATCTTTTCAAGGAAAGTTGGCTTCTCATTCCCTAATATTTATTAACATGCATTTTTCAAATTTGGGTATGTACATACTTGAAGCCTTATTTTGAAAATGGTTCCAATGGAAGTACTCTTATACGTAATCATATTCATTTTTCAAATCAGAGTAGGTTAGTGTAAAAAATAAAATAAATAAGGACATAAATAAATACATTTTTTTATGTAAAAATAGTTGTTTTTTATCGCAACACACTGTGAAAATCAACATCGGTGATAAATGTTTTTAATTCATTTGTGTATGTAAATGAATTATAATGGAAACAATAGTCCTACAAATACTCATATTCATTTTTATCACCAATTTGAAAAAAAAAATTGAATATCATTTTTTTTGGCTTGTGGGCTTGATGAAATTTCTGAAAACACAGTCGGGACAGTCATGTTTTGAAGGACCAAAAGGGAATATTTTTAAAAAATATTTCTATCCTACGTATCCCTTGATTTCTACTTTCCAATCCAATTTGAATCACTCAATTTTGATTTGAAACAAAAAAGTTATAACCAAAACATTGACCGAGTGTCTAGTAGGCAGCTCAAGAACAGAGTTGGGACAGTCAGTTTTGGGAGGCATAACTGAATATATTTTGAAAAATTGTTTCTACGTTATATTCCTCTATGAATATAGTTTACAAATAAATTTGAATCACTCATTTTTGATATCGTATGAGAAATTTATGATCAAAATACTAACTATCTATCGTAAATTAGCACTTTTAAAACTCTGTTTTTCTAGCTGTTCACTTGTGGATTTGACCCATCAATTCTTTTTCTTTTCAAAACCTATTTTTATTGGAGATAAATAAATGAATATAATTTCATTTACAATTTGAATCATTCTAATCTGTCATCAAACGAAAAATATATGCTTAAAATATCCACTGTTGGTCTAAGATAGGTAATCGAAAATGACTCTGTTATGCAGGTTGTTTTAAGTAAAATTGACATATCATATCATGAAATTTTCAAAACATATTTCTATTGGTGATACAAATTTGAATTAGCTCTCATTTTTTCTTTTGAATCACTCGAATCAGACCAAAAACAAAGGAGTTGTGATTAAAACACTGCTGGTTAGTATGATTGGCCACTGCTCTCCCGCAGGTAATAAATTAATTCTACTTTGTTATTTTCTTTCCGTAGATTTATTTTACGGATTAAATACTTGTTAATATTTTGCATAATTGTTGGATTAGTGGGGCCTGATCACCTCTCTTTCTCCATGATTTAATGTTTTATTGCAGGTAGACACTCGTTTTTTTGCAGGTCTTAGGAGAATAAAGAAGGTCAATTTATGGACGAGCGATTCTTGAAATAAATTTTAATGAAACAAGGGCATTTCATCCAATTCATTACCTAACAGATTCATACATAAGAAATGAAGAATTGATTTCCATTCAAAGATTCATGTCACTGCTACCAAAACATTTTTCCAAGAGATCAATTTTTTCCATTGACAGATTGATATTCCCTTAGGAAATAACATCATAGTTGTTGTAACTTAATTTATTTATTTATGTATTGTTTCTAGATAAGTGTTGTTTCTTTTTTGACTTCTCTTATGCTTTTGTGTTTCAGGTGTTGCTTCCTTCAAATTGAAGTTTCCGCTCCATTGGCGATTGAACAATGAGGACCCCACCATGCAAGTTTCAATTGCAGAAGGCAACTCTTCGGCAGCCCCAATTCTGTAAAAAGTTATTTTTGAGACTTGTGATTATTTTTTTTGTTTTTCTCGATTCCTTTTCTTTCTTTTGTATGATTTCCCTTCTGTTGTTTAGAGCAGTAAGGATGATTGCTTGTCTGTATTGTTTTTCTCTTCCTGTTTTTTTTTTGTTGTTCCCTATAGGGAACAACACTTTTCGTGTGCATTTCCTTTGCTGTTCCCTATAGGGAACAACACTTTTTCACGTGCATTTTTCGTTGTTCCTTATAGGGAACAACACTTTTCGTGTGAATTTTCTTTGCTGTTCCCTATAGGGAACAACACTTTTCATGTGCATTTCTTTTGATGTTCCCTACAGGGAACAGTTGTTGTTCTCTATAGGGAACAACACTTTTTAGTGTGCATTTTTTGTTGTTCCCTACAGGGAACAACACCTTTTTCATGTGTATTTTTTGCTATTCCCTATAGGGAACAACAATTTTTTGTGTGCATTTTTTGTTGTTCCCTATAGGGAACAACACTTTTTCGTGTGCATTTTTTACTGTTCACTCTAGGGAACAACACTTTTTGGCATGCATTTCCTTTGTTGTTCCCTACAAGGAACAACACTTTTTCGAGTGTTTTTGTTGTTCCCTAAAGGGAACAATACTTTTTTGAGTGTTTTTGTTGTTCCTTCAAAGGAACACCACTTTGGGATAATTTTCGAGAATAACCCTTCCTTCTTCTTGTGGGATTATTCCTAGTTCATCTCAACCACATTTTACTGATTCCCTTTTATGGCATGAAGTACACTACTTTTATGAGGACAAGTATTATGGATTCTATTGAAGCGATTTAATATCATTCACGTTATGATCTTTAACAGGACAACTCCTTGATGATAGATTCTTTTCAAAAGGGACACAATTATTTATATACTACTTTACTGCACTATTTCCTGTTGTACATGATAGTGATTGATCATCTTAATACCATGCTAGTTTCACCCTTCTTGGTTATAATCTTCTATGTCTGTAATAAATGAGATTATGGGTATATTTTTTTCTATTGACATGTTCAAATTCTTCCACGATCCCTACTCTTAAGGAGTACTGAGCCTCCCTCTATTTATCATAAAAATGTGTAATAACAACAAAATTTTGCCTACAAATAGAGGATAGGGGGTCTCATTAAGAGCCAGCCTACCATGTTCATATGGATGTAGCGCAGTGAAATTCCCACTATGGCCACCACAACAGGGTTATGATCCATTGGATAGCCAAAATATCCTTAGAACAGGAGGTCTCATCACGAGCCGACCTAATCACTTTTGCTACATCCTTGTGAATGGCAGTGTGGTTATCTGGTTACCACGCCAACACACTAATCTCTTCTGTAGAACAACGCTGGAACCGTCCATTTATAAATTGAGGATCCTGGCTCATACGGGTTAAAAAGGAACCCTGCTGAGGCTATAGACGCCTGCTGGCAGCAGAGGCTATGCTTATGGTATTGAAGTTATATCTTATCGTCAATTATTACCATAATACCCTTTTCTTATTCTCTCTTTTTATCAGAGAATTTATTTCCTTAATTTTTCCCTGTTTTGACCTTTATGCATGAGAAATTGTTGTCTGATCAATCGCAACATTTTTAGCTCAAATATCGTCAGCAAAGCATCTTTTTGGCATATTTCTATCCTTTTTCTTTTTCACATAACTTATCATCAATCCAAAGCGTCCTATCTCTTATTCATAACTATGTTTACACACTCTGCTCTCATTATAACCATACCTCTCGCCATCCTATCATTGATATGTGTACTCTGCTTCATTTACTGTCGTATTGTTCATTCCCTTGCCTTGTCGTCAGCACAACACCTTTCATATGCTTTATGGTCATGGAATCCCTTTTCCAATTGGAGGGGGGAATGTATGCATTATGGGATAGCATGCGATATAATTACTGAACTCTACCATAACTTGATGATTTGACAAAATATTAGTATTGCATTTATACAAAAGTTTTTCTAATTGAAATTCTTGCATGCATCTTATCTGTTGCTATTCAAAACTAACACAGTGGATTCAAGAAAATTGCATGCTGAATAGTGAATTGTTTACAAGAGAACAACAAGTATGGGTGGAATTCTATTCACAGCACGACCACACTATTGCAACTAACAAAAGAGGCTCGAGAAACTCGCGAATGTGAACAATTGTTCAGACATGATGTTCTTGCCTAGATTCCACCTTTTGCATCACTTTCAGTATCCGCTCAGCCTATATGAGCTTCAACAAATGCCAGTCCATACATGTCATTCCACATTTTTCTTTTTGGAGGTAAAACTTGAGGTAAAATTGTTGTGGGGAAAAATGCCTATGCAGGACGATCCTATCCACCTAAGGTGTGACAGTGCCTTAGCAACAAACAGAGACAACTATTCTAGTATTCTTCCTTTATGAATTAAGAATGAAGAGAGATGGATGGACTAACCGGTGTCTTCCGTTTGTCCCTCGATCTGGTTTCTCTTCTCTTGGAGAGTTCCCAGCTACTTGTCTTCTCGCTCGCCCAGCTTCAAGAGGTTTCTGCAAGATCACAAGAAGATAACACTACACAAGACATGGATTCATATTCATAACTAGTCAGGATTAGAAATAAACTAAACATACTAATGCAATCATACATCAAAAATACATCAGTATATAGGAGAAACCAAGATAGCTTTATTGATGAATAACAAGGTTCAGGAAGAGATACAACCCAGAGGGATCCAATCCAGCATCTCCTTCCCAGCAAATGGAATTCCTATCTTCACCCCCTTCAAAGCATTAAGCACCCAATGATTCCAATCTCAAACCAACAGCAATTCTTTGCAATAACAAAATTCCAGCCTCTGGATCTCATGGAGGAGAGATCCATATATAGATGTTTGGAGAGAGGATGAGTCAGCTTGAGATCTGACTAGTGTCCTCTCCCTCTGTCAGTTCTTGATTCCACTTGGAGATTCTTGCTTCCACTTGGAGATTTGGAACCTCTTACTCATCACTAGTCGAATTCCCTGAGGCAAGTGTCATTCTGGAAGCTTCCTGGGCCTTGACACCTCTTGGAATGAACTTGCCACATGTCAACTCTCGCTCAGCGCAGGTAGCCAGTTTTGCCTTTGACATTCAGTGCAGGTAGCCAGTGTTGGCTTTGACATTCAGCGCAAACAGCTAGTGGAGCCACTGAAATGATCCTGAATTGACTTGTTTTTGAGCAGTTTCTGGTGGAGAACTTCTGTGAATTGTTGTGGTTTGTTAGCCTTGTTCCTCTAGGGGTAGGAACAACATGTTTAGGGACTTTGGATCCCTTAGATTATGGACATTTCATGCTCAATGCTGTAAGGCACAAAAATGTCTATAACAGTTTCCCCCTAAAGTATGAGGTCGTTTATCGGGTGAAATGCTTTATCAGGGGGATCCGAAGTTCATCCAATGCTGGGAGGAGACCTGTAATAAGATACAATACAATACATTATTTTTCATACTGCTTTCATGATCTAGCTGAGGCGGGCATTCCCATGCTCAGCTTTATAAATTCATTTTTCTGTACATAGAACAGACAATCGTCTGATGGTAGATTGATAATTTTGATGAAATTATCATCCTTTGAGTAGGATGATTATCTGCTGCAATGATGTACATGTCAATGTCTTTCCTGAATATATATTGCAGCCCGGATGGATGAAACTAGATCCGGGGTCTTCAAACTCGTTCGATCTTCACTCTAAGTACAAGTCGATCCATGTGAGAAATGTTCTGAAGTCGAACATGGAAAGACATCGCTTGATTACCGGTCAATGATGTAAACCGTTAACAAGCGCGAGAGGAATCACCGATAATGATAATGACCCTCAAGGTAATGCAGTACAATTCACGTGGTGTGAATAAAGGACTTGGCGTCAAACACCACGCAAAATCTTTCGGTCGAAGACCATTGATGTATACCTGTCGCCGGAAGTGAGAAACTTGCCATTGAGGCATGCAAGCTTCAAAGTACTGAAGGGGTTGTCCCTAGATCAACTTCTTGGATAATGAGCTGATGTCGACAAGGAGCGATCCGTCAAAGGAGGGCCTTAATGAATCCCACATCAGTGACACGGAATGGAGCTAATGATTTTAATGGAGGTGAAAACGATCTGTGACATATGATTCAGGGTGGCGGTCATGAAAGGATGAAGGATAATGTATGGCAGTGGATGGGACACGGTTGACTTTTCTGAACGACTTCTCTTGAACATATGGCGACACTGATGCGATGGATTGGTAGCATTACCCCAAATATGGATGGTATGGCGAGACCATGGATATGACCGGTGAATGAAACAACCCAACCCGATTGTGGTACGGAGGAAAAGTGTCATGTTCAAGAGCGACTTGCTACCATCAAAGTTTTCTTGAGTTTCTCCCAATTTTTACCCAGTCATTGCTGACCAGTACCTCTTTATTTTTGTCAAGCTTGAGGAGGATAACATATGCTTGTTCTATAACCTGCCCTTCGGGCAAGCCCATCGCTATGTTTTAACGAGCCTAGCGATAGTGAAACTCGTTCTCGTCTAAAGACAAGTTTGTCGCTATTTAATGATTTTAACGAGTCTAACGACAAAGATAACTCGGTCCTTTTCATTTTTAGAGAGTCTGAAAAGGTACATAAAGTTAACTCCAAAAGTCCTTTTTCGTCATCTAATCCCTTAAGTCCGAAAAAGTATAAAACAATACAGAAGGGATGAGTTTTCGATAGTTTTAACGAGCTGAATAAAACAAGCGCTCGATCTTTTTGTGCAATAATCCCTCAGGTCCAAAAAGATTAAAATCTAGAGGAGGGATAGCTCTTCCTGTCCCTTTAACGAGCTGGAAGGCCAAGGACTCGGCAATCTTTTCATATTTTACGAGTCAGTTGAAAAGAGCTTAAAGAAGACTCGTCTTTTGAGGAACGAGTGATAAACAGGGTTAGCAGCTGATTCCAGGTACAGGTTGGAATTTTCCAATCACGGCAGTGTCACAAGGATGGCTAGTGAAATCACTCTTCGCAGCTGTTCCTCAAAATGGGTAAACAAACATATGGAGGTGAACGATCGGCCAATGGAAAAGTGGAGGTGACGGTGCAAACACGACCAAGGCTTTAATGGCTGATGATATTACATTCACTGTGGTTATTTACCGGGTAGTTCATTTTTTAACGAGCTTAAACGCGGATTGAAACACTTGCTCGATCTTATGTTTATTTTTTAACGAGCATGAACTATGCACTAAAACTGCTCGGATCTTGCGTTTATTTCTTAACGAGCATGAACTGTGTGCTAAAACTGCTCGATTAACCCAGTCATATGATAAGAGTGTCTCATTGAGATTCTATTTTTTATGGAGCTTCATCTCACAAAGCTATGCCCCGCATCCTTTCTTTATGCAAGTTAGGAAACGGCTAACCCAAAAAACAGATAAATAACCGCTCTTTGCTTGCACTCCAAAAGGTTTTCATGCCCCCAGGTATAAAGTATGATTTCAAGGTTACCTCTACTTCTTTTCCGTCAAAACAATTGTTTTAACGAGAGAGGCTTACCTCTTTCAGGTTACCCAAATATTGTCTCGTTAATCTTTCAAACAAAACACTTCCTCGGCAATATCTACCGAGATAAACAAAGGTGAGTGACGAGACCCGCCCTCTCACATAACTTTGACAAGAGAATCTTATTCCAGAACAACCCCTCTTCCAACCACGGACGGGGTACGGACTAGTCATATTCTCCCGCGGAAACCTACCCTATACCCAAAGTTTTCCTGCCGAAGCAGACCAGGACGCATGCCCCCTGGGTTCCAGTCATATCCTCCCGGATTACTCGCACTCATCAGGAGGACGGACCATGGGTTGAGACACTTCTCGCGTGAATAGACCATTTAGGGACGGTATATGACTATTTGCGATGCGTGATCTGGGAAATGAAAGTTGGTCCACGAGCTTGACCACTCTTCCTTCATGCGGAAAACACATTACTCTAAAGAGTGAGGAGACAATGGCTCCCATGCAATATATATAGTCTCGTCCAAGGAGTAGGTTATAATCCAAGGGTCCTTGAATGACCATCACGTTCATTTGAACGGTCTTCCCTCTCAATGTTATGGGCACATTGGGGAGGATCCCTAAAGGTCGACTGGTTCCTTTATCAAAGCCTGATAGATTTCTCATTTCAGGCAAAAGCGCTGGCGAACCAAGTGCTTTCCAAGCAATAGAGGAAAGGATACTCACAGATGCCCCCTCATCAATGATAGTGCCAGTCATTACCATTCTGTATATTTGAACGATAATTCTGAATGGTATGCTTGCTGGCAACCGGGGTCTGCCTAGTTGGTTCCAGTCGAACGAGACAACTAGGTTGCTTGGTGGTGGGACCGAATAGACGGCCGAGTATGACTCTGACGAAGTTCCTTCCTGCGATAAAGGAATGGGCAAATTGCCCCCTTGTTCGTCGGAATCTGTGTTGATGAAGAGAATTTGGACGGTGTCGTCTTTATTCTCCTCTATGATGGTATCATTCGAAGATAGAGCCTCTGAAGGCAAAACCGGGTCAACTGTCGTCTCAACCTTTTGACTTTCGTCAGGCATGGATCCAGACGGTTCATCTTCAATGATAGGTGCTTCGGCTGACCACCTGGGCGGGCCAGCCGGGTTCTCAACTAGTGAAGGACTTGGCAGGAGTTTTTGATATCCAGGAGGAAGTTGCACTCGTAAGATTGGGCGATCTTCCAGAACTCTTTTAGCTTCATCTAAGAAGGGACAACGGTGGATGGCATGGTCGCCTTCACACAGTTTGCAGGGAAATCTAGATTTCCCTCTCTGTCCTGTGACTTCACTTTCACTAGTTGACGGTGAGCAATCAACATGGCTATCAGAGGTTGACGCTATCGAATTGTGCAAATGGGGAGACCAGTCCCTTAGTATCCGAGGGATGCAGGGACAATCTCTGTGGAAGTGGTCTCCCTTGCATATGACACATGGCGATTTAGGCCTGGTCAGTGCTGTGTGTGGATTTTTGTCAGACGACACTTGTTTGCCCCCAGTCGCTTTTGGCTCCCTCTTCTTCTCCTCTTTCTTCTTCTTTTCCTTCTTCTCCTTAGGAACTTGGTTTTTTGTTTTACCAGTTCCGTCAAGCGAAGAGGAAGGAGGAGAGGAAGAATTAGATGAAGTAGAAGGTTGATGGGCAACTCTGGTCTGGTCTAACTGTTGACTCGACTGTTCAGGAATAGTGGTGTTCTGAACGACATTGGTTGAAAAGAGCCAGACCGGCAGGCCAATTGTCAGTCCTGGAAGTGACAATGTGGCCATATGGGGCGCACCAACATCTCCCCAAGAGGAGAAGGGACTAGGATTTCCACAAAGGGGAATTCCTTGGTTGGTGTGCTCCATTTTTTCAACCTAAAGATCAACGCAGGAATAAAGGGTGATTGTTCCGTTTAAAATAAATTTTAACGACGCTTTAGACACAACTTGCTTTTTCAATTTTAAAGAGTCGAGAAAAAGCTAAAGATGACTCTAGTCTCCTTCGATGTTTTAACGAGCCCGAAGTGACAAATGCTCGGATGGACTTTTTCCGTTATAGAGTCTGAAAAAGGCCAAAAGGAACTGCTATGGAGTTCTAGGCAGAGGGTGTGCCAAACTTTTCGCAAAACCGCAGAATACTTTTTAGGGTACGGGCGGTCGATCTTCCTGAATGCTGTGTTCAGTGCATTGCGATCAGTAGGGCGGCCGACACGGCTTCCTAAGGATAAAGGTTTTATGCCTATAGGGGTCTCCCAATATATACGCGATGGTACGTGGGAGCACAATCCGTACTGGCGCTATCGTCCCTCAGGAGGAATCACCCACCATCCACGAGATCGACAGTCACCAGGCTTTACGACGCCGGAACACGTCTCTAGCCTAGACCTCTATGTTGTGCGTTATGTTGCAAAGCGTTGTTAAGTTCATTCAATTTATTTTAGGTTGATCTTTTTAGAAGTTTGCCTTTTGAGGTTCACCACGAGATGTATGATACAATTCCTAAATGCAGTCTAAAGATGATAAGCAAGCTTTATATCTTTTCAACTTTGAAAATCCTAGCTACTAAGGGAAAAGAAAGACACCATCTTCTCTCAAAGAGCAATCAGCACACTCTAATGCACTTTTCCTAAATTAGACATGCAAACTATCAAAAATGCAAATGCACAATGCAGGTGTTTGTTTTCCGCTTTCTTAGTATTGATGCCTACAAAGAAAGCTTTTTGTACAACTTTGAATTTGCTTTTAAATGAGAAATACAAACAAGTTTACTTTTTCGAAATCAAAGAGGGTAGAAGAGATACAACACTTAACGATTTTCAAAATGAATACTTGTTTTGACACTTAAAAGAGACAAACTCAAACCAATAAGCAAGAGTAAATGTATAATCAACTGCAAACAGCCAATGAACTCTCTTCTAAGATCACAATCAACAGATCTGAATCAAGGGCTATAGGATGACTATTTCACTCATGCAAAGGAAAACTGTAAATGACGCCACAAACACATAAAAACACTCACAGCCTTTTTGTACAAAAGGAGGCGGAATTTAAGCAGAGAAAAGGAGTTATTAGACTGGTACCTATGCTGGTTACAGGCTGCAAAAATCAGAGATCAAAACAAGTCATAACAGAACAGAGAACCACAGCTGCACAAGGCCAAACTGGTTCAGCGCAACCT
Source organism: Pinus tabuliformis (assembly GCA_031772625.1). NCBI lineage: Eukaryota > Viridiplantae > Streptophyta > Pinopsida > Pinales > Pinaceae > Pinus > Pinus tabuliformis. The sequence continues at coordinate 176,396,300 of CM062806.1, forward strand.
CAACACAGGGGTTTTGACATTCAGCACAGGTAGCCTTCACGGGACCTGCGTTGAAATGCAGAATCCCTTCACAGGATCTGCGCTGAAGGAGAAACTCTCGTTTCTCACTGGTTCTGGGTCACAGATTGCTATTTAATCTACTGTTTCAGGCCAAATAAAAGCAACAAGCAAGGTGTAATCAAAGGAATGCTTTGAGGGAGTACTAAGATCTATCACAAAGGATCATCAAATCATTTGTGAGTCCATTTTTCTGATCATAGACAAGTCCACTGATTGGATCAAAGCAGCAACTGTCTACTTTGCATCTGGAAGTAACAGATGCAGTTCGATTGTTGCTGTCAAGTCTATGAAATAAACAATGATAGAAACACAAATAAAATGACTAAACAAATCTCCCCAGCGGAGTCGCCAATTTGTTGTGGGGAAAAATGCCTATGCAGGACGATCCTATCCACCTAAGGTGTGACAGTGCCTTAGCAACAAACAGAGACAGCTATTCTAGTATTCTTTCTTTATGAATTAAGAATGAAGAGAGATGGATGGACTAACCGGTGTCTTCCGTTTGTCCCTCGATCCGGTTTCTCTTCTCTTGGAGAGTTCCCAGCTACTTGCCTTCTCGCTCGCCCAGCTTCAAGAGGTTTCTGCAAGATCACAAGAAGAGAACACTACACAAGACATGGATTCATATTCATAACTAGTTCAGGATTAGAAATAAACTAAACATACTAATGCAATCATACATCAAAAATACATCAGTATATAGGAGAAACCAAGATAGCTTTATTGATGAATAACAAGGTTCAGGAAGAGATACAACCCAGAGGGCTCCAATCCATCATCTCCTTCCCAGCAAATGGAATTCCTATCTTCACCCCCTTCAAAGCATTAAGCACCCAATGATTCCAATCTCAAACCAACAGCAATTCTTTGCAATAACAAAATTCCAGCCTCTAGATCTCATGGAGGAGAGATCCATATATAGATGTTTGGAGAGAGGATGAGTCAGCTTGAGATCTGACTAGTGTCCTCTCCCTCTGTCAGTTCTTGATTCCACTTGGAGGTTCTTGCTTCCACTTGGAGATTTGGAACCTCTTACTCATCACCAGTCGAATTCCCTGAGGCAAGTGTCATTCTGGAAGCTTCCTGGGTCTTGACACCTCTTGGAATGAACTTGCCACATGTCAACTCTCGCTCAGCGCAGGTAGCCAGTGTTGCCTTTGACATTCAGCGCAGGTAGCCAGTGTTGCCTTTGACATTCAGCGCAAACAGCTAGTGGAGCCACTGAAATGATCCTGAATTGACGTGTTTTTGAGCAGTTTCTGGTGGAGAACTTCTGTGAATTTCTGTGGTTTGTTAGCCTTGTTCCTCTAGGGGTAGGAACAACATGTTTAGGGACTTTGGATCCCTTAGATTATGGACATTTCATGCTCAATGCTGTAAGGCACAAAAATGTCTATAACAAAAATAGCATAATTTTCTGATTTATTACGAATTTAGGAGAATTTTATGAAAATCCGCTAAGCATTATTTACCATCATTCATTCCACATCCTTACCACTTCCCATTTTTCAAAGACATAGATTCTTTTAGTTTGGGGGAGTGTTCTTTTCATTTATTTATTTATAATGACCATGCCATTCATATTCTTTATCATCCATTGATATTCTTATTCATTCTCAACACCTCCCTTATTCCATGTTGTTTTACACCAAGCATAGATTTGAACAGATAGTAGTGACCACTTCAATTTGTTTTCTAGCATTACATGAGGGCATGCTAATTCTCTAGTTTGGGGGAGGAATTGCTACACATGATGAATGTTTTCTACTTTCTTTTTCATTTAAGGCATACAATTTCATTTTTATACAGTGCAGAAATTGATTGGCTTATATCTTTAAAACTATGAACTGAATTCTTGTGATTTTTGGATAACAAAGAGGTATCATTAAAATAAACATACCCAGAAAATTTCAAGTTAAATTGGTTTGTCAAATTTCAGATATCATGCACTGTCACCTACAGCCATTTTGCTTATATCTCATGATCCCTGCATCAAAACGATCTAATTTTTGGATCATAGAAGGATTAATATAGTAGAAATCTACTTGCAAAATTTCAGCAAAATCTGGTTTGTAGATTTTGAGAAAATGGTTAATGGAGTTTGTTGTTACCTATATCATATTTTGTTGCAACTTCATATACATATAGTTGAACGTCAATGTAAAAGTTGTTACGCCTTCATCAACATTGCTAAAATTGAATATTTATTATTTGAGGAAGAATTCATTTGTTCCATCCATTTCATGAGTTGGTATGAACAATTTTTGTATTATTACTTGGTTAATACAGAGTCTTTGGGTTGCATGAGTGTTATAGACATTTTTGTGCCTTACAGCTATAAGCATGAAATGTCCATAATCTAAGGGATCCAAAGTCCCTAAACATGTTGTTCCTACCCCTAGAGGAACAAGGCTAACAAACCACAACAATTCACAGAAGTTCTCCACCAGAAACTGCTCAAAAACAAGTCAATTCAGGATCAATTCAGAGGCTCCACTAGCTGTTTGCGCTGAAATGCAAAGTCCGCACTGGCTACCTGCACTGCAACGCAGGTCTAAGCACTACCAGGGTGCGCTGAGCGGGAATTGACAAATGGCAAGTTCATTCAACAAGGTTTCAAGACCCTGGAAGCTTCCAGAATCTTCCTCAATGACACTTGCCTCAGTGAATTCGACTAGTGATGAGTAAGAGGTTCTCAATCTCCAAGTGGAAGCAAGAACCTCCAAGTGGAAGCAAGAACTGACAGAGGGAGAGGACACTAGTCAGATCTCAAGCTGACTCACCCTCTCTCCAAACATCTAGATATGGATCTCTCCTCCATGAGATCTAGAGGCTGGAATTTTGTTATTGCAAAGAATTGCTGTTGGTTTGAGATTGGAATCATTAGGTGCTTAATGCTTTGAGGGAAGGTGAAGATAGGAATTTCATTTGCTGGGAAGGAGATGCTGGATTGGAGCCCTCTGGGTTGTATCTCTTCCTGAACCTTGTTATTCCATCATTGTTTGTTTCATAGACTCAACAGCAACAATCAAATTGCATCTGTTATTCTCATATGCAAAGTAGACAGCTGCTGCTTTGATCCAATCACTGGATTTGTCTATGATCTGAACAATGGACTCACAAATGATTTGATGATCCTTTGTGATAGATCTTAGCCCTTCCTCAAAGCATCCCTTTGATTGTACCTTGCTTGTTGCTTTTATTTGGCCTGAAACCATAGATTAATCAGCAAACTGTGACCCAGAACGCAGTGAGAAACTCTCGTTTCTCCTTCAGCGCAGACCCTGTGAAGAGGTTCTGCATTTCAACGCAGGTCCCGTGAAGGCTACCTGCGCTGAATGTCAAAACCCCTGTGTTGAGGGTGCGTTGATCCAGTTAGGCCTTGTGCAGCTGGGGTTCTCTGCTCTGTTTTGCCTTATTTTGATCTCTGTTTTTTGCAGCCTGTAACCAGCATAGGTACCTGTCTGATAACTCCTTTTCTCTGCTTAAATTCAGCGTCCTTTTGTACAAAAAGACTGTGAGTGTTTTTATGTGTTTGTGGCATCATTTACAGTTTTCCTTTGCAAGAGTGAAATAATCATCCTGTAGCCGTTGATTCAGATCTGTTGATTGTGATCTTAGGAGAGAGTTCATTGGATGTTTACAGTTGATTATACATTTACTTTTGCTTTTGGTTTGAGTTTGTCTGTTTTAAGTGTCGAAACAAGTATTCATTTCGAAAATCATTAAGTGTTGTAATCTCTTCTACCCTCTCTGATTTCGAAAAAGTAAACTTGTTTGTATTTGTCATTTAAAAGCAAATTCAAAGTTGTACAAAAAGCTTTCTTTTTAGGCATCAATATTAAGAAAGCAGAAAACAAACACCTGCATTGTGCATTTGCATCTTGATAGTTTGCATGCTTGATTTAGGGAAAGTGCATTAGAGTGTGTTGATTGCTCTTTGAGAAAAGATGGTGTCTTTCTTTTCCCTTTGTAGCTAGGATTTTCATGGTTGAAAATATATAAAAGCTTGCTTATCATCTTTAGACTGCATTTAGGAATTGTATCATACATCTCGTGGTGAACCTCAAAAGGCAAACTTCTAAAAAGATCAACCTAAAATAAATTGAATGAACTTAACAACGCTTTGTAACTTAACACACAACATAGAGGTCTAGGCTAGAGACGTGTTCTGACGTCATAAAGCCTGGTGACTGTCGATCTCGCTGATGGTGGGTGATTCCTCCTGAGGGACGATAGTGCCAGTTCGGATTGTGCTCCCACGTACCATCGAGTATATATTGGGAGACCCCTATAGGCATAAAACCTTTATCCTTAGGAAGCCGTGTCGGCCGCCCTACTGATCGCAATGCACTGAACACAAAATTCAGGAAGATTGACCGCCCGTACCTTAAAAAGTATTCTGCGGTTTTGCGAAAAGTTTGGCACACCCTCTACCTAGAACTCCAGAGCAGTTCCTTTTGGCCTTTTTCAGACTCTATAACGGAAAAAGTCCATCCAAGCATTTGTCACTTCGGGCTCGTTAAAACATCGAAGGCGACTAGAGTCATCTTTTGCTTTTTCTCGACTCTTTAAAATTGAAAAAGCAGGTTGTATCTAAGCGTCGTTAAAATTTATTTTAAACGGAATAATCATCACCATTCCCTCGTTGATCTTCGAAGTTAGTCTCTTTTCATCGTAAGTTCTTGTAGAATCGCTAGAAAATCTTTTGGATAGACTAGATATGTCTGAACAACCGTCGACGTCCAGGACTCTGTCATCCGACACAGCAGCGGCAGAGCATCCTACTGCTACCCCAACGATGTTCGATGGTATACCATCTGTCCCAGCAATTTATCAACAACAAGCTGGAGTCCCATCAGGGACTGCTTCGACGACATGGTTAGTTCCTATTTCTTCATCCGGATTATCATCTGGTATTTCTTATGTTGAAGCTCAACAAATTGATCCAATGTGTCTTCAAAGGCCAATCTGCCCTTTAAGTACTGGATTGCCACCATATGGAGGGCAGTATGCCTTTTCATTGTTCTCTCCCGGAGAACAACCATATGGGAGTTTACAACAAAGTTCAGGTCAAACTGGAATTACATCCAGCGGTTGGGTACCAATACTGCCTCAGCAACCAAGGGTTGCATATTCAATGCAACCAGTCCACCCTGTGTCGAATATTCCCACTATACCTGGTATGGTGATTGCGTCGCAAGTACAAGCGCTACCTGTTGTATGCCAACCCCAAGTTTCTCAGGTCGCAATACACCAACCTCTTGTCTCGACAACTCAATCACAACCTCAGGTTAGTGCCTCCTTATCTGGAGTGACTCAGGCTCAAACAAGTACTATGACTCCTCATCTTGGTCAATCGTCCAGTATTGGACAACCGCAAATGGTCCAACAACCAGGGCTGGTTCAATCTCAGCAACCGCAATTCCAGCAATCATATCAAGGACCTGAGCAACAAGTCTTCGTAAGTAATGGGCAACTGCATTACCAAAGCAGTTATCGACAACCATACTATAATGGTTATGCCCATCAACCTTGTCAAAGTTGCCAGAATCATAATGCTGGTATGCAAAGACCCACTACTCAGGTGATTCCATCTTATCCTAGGTATGCTTCGCCTAACCTGAATCAATAGTTTCCCTTTGTAGCAAGTCTAGAACTACCAGATCTAAACCGGCTGACGAACGATCCAATTGCTTATGCCCCTTGGTGGCCAGTGATTCCGCATAAACTTTCGTCAGATATTCCTAAATTTAATGGAAATCCAGGTGAAGATCCGTCGAATCATGTGATGACATTTCATCTGTGGTGTTCATCAAACACCCTGAATGATGATTCGATAAGACTTCGCCTTTTTCAGAGGACGTTAACGGGTCCAGCGGCAAAATGGTATATTGAATTGCCTAGAGCTTCGTTCGACAATTTCAGCACCTTAGCCACGACTTTCTTAACCCATTTTCAATTACCAATAAGGTATGAAATGGGAACGGAAATCTTAACCAACTTCAAATAGACAACGGCCACTCACATATCTGATCATATACATGAGTGGCGACGTCGTCGTAGGATGGTAACAACATACGTTCCCGATCAACTATTATCTGAATGGTTTATCAAGTCGTTACTTCATTCTATAACGGAAGATGTGGTGAAAGGAGGAGTCGTAACGGAAGAGCAAGTTATTGCTCGTGCGCAATATCTAGACTTGGTCTATACTCAGTCTGGCACGCTCTACGACAAAATACTTGACGCCCCTAGACCGGAATTCTCAATTCCTCCTCCTCCTAAATCAAACAATGACTCTCACGCCGGCGATGGCGTGATTGGCACGTCAAACGCGAAATCGACAAAGGCTACGTCCAAGAAATCCCGTAAGATTTCAGATCAAAATGAAAAAGATAAGCTTCTTGCCTTGGAAGTAAATGCCATGTCGACTGACAAAGGCAAAAAACTGAAGCAACCAGGGGGCAAGAAGAAAAAGAAAGGGAGGAAAAAGAAGCAGGATGAGTCATCTCCTAAAAAAGCTTCTACAAACCCTTCTGGGCAAAGGAAACCCCTTTTCGGGTGTCAAATATGCGATGAGGACCATTGGACGAATGAATGTCCATACAAAGCTGAGCTTAAAAGATTCTTCAAGAGTCCGAAAACCTCAGCAGTATTGACTGATCCGTTTCCAAACCCGGGAACCAAACTGGTTGCTAATCAAAATGCTTCCCGATCCCAAGTTCTTATGTTGTCTATCTCAAAGCAGCAAAATGATGCTTTGACAATGAATAAAGATTACGGGAATCCACAGCAGTCGAATAACAAGGCTAATGAACAACCTAGTAGTTCGACAACAACTTTGACCGAAGTTGTGCCACCCATCATTCCTGAACCAATGATAAAGTCGCCAAAAGGAGTAGTACACAAATCGACATTTAATCCTCGTGCAAAAATAGCACAGAATTATAATATAATAGAGGACCTGGCCCAATCGTCATCCGCTATGTCGACACTTGAGGTACCGCAAAATTTTCGCTCCCATGAGCAAGCTTTATTATCAGCAATAGGTGGGATTGGCCCAAGGGATTCCAATCTTGTGGCCTTTGATCATAAAGGATATGACCCTCAGTTACCAGCTCAACTAGTTTTCATTATTCAAGTGAAAGCCCTCAACAAAACTGTTCATCGAACAATTATTGATGAGGGGGCATCTACGTGTATTATGTCGATGAGTTGCTGGAAGAATTTAGGCTCACCACCCTTGTCGAGATCGTCAACGATGTTAAAAGCATTTGATGGACGATCATACACTCCATACGGGATTTTAAGTAACTTGCAAGTTGAACTAGGGGGCAAAACAGTAGGAATTGATGTTGAAGTAATTGATGGAAACCTCGATTACAACATCCTACTGGGAAGGCCCTGGATATATGCCATGGCCGCAGTTGTGTCGACCTACTTCAGGAAGATTGCATTTCCCTTTCAAGGAGGAATTACAGTCGTCGACCAACAAACTTTCCTCCCCGACAGTTCACAAGTTACGGGAAGCATTCCAATGATCCATGGAAGCAATCATTCGCTTCAAAATATTGGAGTAGGTCTCCTAAAAGACCCTGCCTTAATGGGTACTTTTTCCCTACCGCCTGCAAGTAATCTAGCGGAAGTGGCCACAGTGGAAACCTACAATATGAAATCTTCTATATCTAATGGATTCGGAAGATTCCTAAACATTTTGTCAGCGTGGATCATCACCCTAATAGAAATACTGTAAATACAGTGGGCTCCGAGGACGGTTCTAATCTCGTGTCAACCTCGTTAAAAAATGAAACAAGGAGTCATGAGGATAGTTCTTTTACTATGTCAACCTCATTAAAAAATGAAACAATCCCCTTTCCAAATCTCAAAGGTAAACATTCATTCCAACCACCGAGTTGAATGCAATGAAGCTTGGGGGGCATGCACCTTGATTTTCATTGTTATGCTGGGGGCATGCAAACTTATCATGAGTAGTGTTACCACAGGGTTCAAGCTCGTTAAAAAATAAACCCGCACCGAGCGGTTTTAGCACATAGTTCATGCTCGTTAAAAAATAAACATAAGATCGAGCAAATGTTTCCACCCGCGTTTAAGCTCGTTAAAAAATGAACTATCCCGGTAAATAACCACAGTGAATGTAATATCATCAGCCATTAAAGCCTTGGTCGTGTTTGCCCATCACCTCCACTTTTCCATTGGCCGATCGTTCACCTCCATATGATTTTTTACCCATTTTGAGGAACAACTACGAAGAGTGATTTCACTTAGCCATCCTTGTGACACTGCCGTGATTGGAAAATTCCAAGCCTTACCTGGAATCAGCTGCTAACCCGTTTCATCACTCGTTCCTCAAAAGACGAGTCTTCTTTAAGCTCTTTTCATCTGACTCGTAAAATATGAAAAGATTGCCGAGTTTTGGCCTTCCAGCTCGTTAAAGCGACCGGAAGAGCTATCCCTCCTCTAGATTTTAATCTTTTTGGACCTGAGGGATTATTGCACAAAAAGATCGAGTGCTTGTTTTGTTCGGCTCGTTAAAACTATCGAAAACTCATCCCTTCTGTATTGTTTTATACTTTTTCGGACTTAAGGGATTAGATGACGAAAAAGGACTTCCCGAGTTGACTTTAAGTACCTTTTCAGACTCTCTAAAAATGAAAAGGACCGAGTTATCCTTGTCGTTAGACTCGTTAAATGCATTAAATAGCGAAAAACTTGTCTTTAGACGAGAACAAGTTTCACTATCGCTAGGTTCGTTAAAACATAGCGATGGGCTTGCCCGAAGGGCAAGTTATAGAACAAGCATATGTTATCCTCCTCAAGCTTGACAAAAATAAAGAGGTACTGGTCAGCAATGACTGGGGAAAATTGGGAGAAACTCGAGAAAACTTTGATGGTAGCAAGTCGCTCTTGAACATGACACTTTTCCTCCGTACCCCAATCGGGTTGGGTTGTTTCATTCACCGGTCACATCACCATGGTCTCGCCATACCATCCATATTTGGGGTAATGCTACCGATCCATCGCATAAGTGTCGCCATATGTTCAAGAGAAGTCTTGAGAAGTCAACCGTGTCCCATCCACTGCCATACATTATCCTTCATCCTTTCATGACCGCCACCCTGAATCATATGTCATCAGATCGTTTTCACCTCCATCAAAATCATTTTCTCCGTTCCGTGTCACTGATGTGGGATTCATTAAGGCCCTCCTTTGACGGATCGCTTCTTGTCGACATCAGCTCATTATCCAAGAAGTTGATCTAGGAACAACCCCTTCAGTACTTTGAAGCTTGCATGCCTCAATGGCAAGTTTCTCACTTCCGGCGACAAGTATACATCAATGACCTTCAACCGAAAGATTTTGCGTGGTGTTCGACGCCAAGTCCTTTATTCACACCACATGAATTGTACTGCAGTACCTTGAGGGTCATTATCATTATCAGTGATTCCTCTCGCGCTTGTTAACGGTTTACCTCATTGACCGGTAATCAAGCGATGTCTTTCCATGTTCGACTTCATAACATTTCTCACATGGATCGACTTGTACTTAGAGTGAAGATCGAACGAGTTTGAAGACCCCGGATCTAGTTTCATCCATCTGGGCTGCGATATATATTCAGGAAAGATAAAGACATTGACATGTACATCATTGCAGCAGATAATCATCCTACCAAAGGATGATAATTTCATCAAAATTATCAGTCTATCATCAGACGATTGTCTGTTCTATGTACAGAAAAATGAATTTATAAAGCTGAGCATGGGAATTCCCACCTCAGCTAGATCATGAAAGCAGTATGAAAAATAATGTATTGTATTGTATTTTATTAGAGGTCTCCTCCCAGCAATGAATGAACTTCGGATCCTCCTGATAAAGCATTTCACCCGATAAACGGCCTCATACTTTAGGGGGCAACTGTTATAGACATTTTTGTGCCTTACAGCTATAAGCATGAAATGTCCATAATCTAAGGGATCCAAAGTCCCTAAACATGTTGTTCCTACCCCTAGAGGAACAAGGCTAACAAACCACAACAATTCACAGAAGTTCTCCACCAGAAACTGCTCAAAAACAAGTCAATTCAGGATCAATTCAGAGGCTCCACTAGCTGTCTGCACTGAAATGCAAAGTCTGCACTGGCTACCTGCACTGCCACGCAGGTAGAAGCACTACCAGGGTGCGCTGAGCGGGAATTGACAAATGGCAAGTTCATTCAACAAGGTGTCAAGACCCTAGAAGCTTCCAGAATCTTCCTCAATGACACTTGCCTCAGTGAATTCGACTAGTGATGAGTAAGAGGTTCTCAATCTCCAAGTGGAAGCAAGAACCTCCAAGTGGAAGCAAGAACTGACAGAGGGAGAGGACACTAGTCAGATCTCAAGCTGACTCACCCTCTCTCCAAACATATATATATATATATATATATATATATATATATATATGGATCTCTCCTCCATGAGATCTAGAGGCTAGAATTTTGTTATTGCAAAGAATTGCTGTTGGTTTGAGATTGGAATCATTGGGTGCTTAATGCTTTGAGGGAAGGTGAAGATAGGAATTTCATTTGCTGGGAAGGAGATGCTGGATTGGAGCCCTCTGGGTTGTATCTCTTCCTGAACCTTGTTATTCATCAATAAAGCTATCTTGGTTTCTTCTATATGCTGATGTGTCTTTGATGTATGATTGCATTAGTATGTTTAGTTTATTTCTAATCCTGAACTAGTTATGAATATAAATCTATGTCTTTGTGTAGTGTTCTCTTCTTGTGATCTTGCAGGAACCTGTTGAAGCTGGGCGAGCGAGAAGGCAAGTAGCTAGGAACTCTCAAAGAGAAGAGAAACCGGATCGAGGGACAAACAGAAGACACCGGTTAGTCCATCCATCTCTCTTCATTCTTAATTCATAAAGGAAGAATACTAGAATAGTTGTCTCTGTTTGTTGCTAAGGCACTATCACACCTTAGGTGGATAGGATCGTCCTGCATAGGCATTTTTCCCCACAACAATGAGGACATGCAATATATTCAGTTTGGGGGTATGTTGGGCCGCTAGTTTGTCATTATTATTATCACTCTTTAACACCTATTTCATCCATTTATGCCATTCTTTATCATGTCATTTATCATGATTTATCATATAATTCCATTTTATAATTATTTATGCTCTTATGGATAAATATTATTTCTTCTCCTTTACTTTTAATAAATTGATGATTATTATGCATGATTTTACCAATGATGGTTTATTAATAAATTTTTTGTAACATCACTCACCATTTTAGCCTCCAAGATATTTTCCAGATTGCATATTTGATCTCTAGCTCATCATTAAATATTCCAACTCAGAAATTCACTAGAATAAGAAGTGACAGTTTTCCATTGGACATTTCAGACAAATGGAGAAGAATCTGGAAAATATGAAACATGGGTTTTGTCCATAACAGACCGAATTAGTTTTGTAATAAGTAGTTTTCCCAAATTATGTCTGTATTAAGAGAAATAGAAGGTTCTATGAAGACACTTTTCTCAGATTCGTTGTTGCGGCCGTTTTCCAAATTATCTTAGTTGCAATACCAAATTCAAACTGTTCCTGTTGAATGCTGATGAAAAGATATTTCAGATATGATCTTGTTAATAAATTTGTTGTGAACAATCCAATTTTGTTATGGGAATCATTTTGTAATCATATCTGTTGTAACTTCTCTCTACTCTCTGTGTATTTAAATGAGAACAGAGATCAAAGAGGGGGATCAATCCTTGTTATTTCAAACTGTAATTTTAATTTACAGACTTGTGTTGTCAAGAGAACACGATCATATTGTAATGTTACTCAAGTTCAATGATTAATATATAATTTGAGGTTGTTGTTCATTCGCCTTATCTGAAGTAGCTCAACAGCATTCGCTAGCGGCTAAGGGCCTGACCTCTGGTGGATTAAACTGCTTCTCTGTATTATATCTTTCTGATTTCCACAAGTTTGATTAATTTGTTAATTTTCCCATCTTATGTGCTTTTTATTGTTTTCCTATATTGCAGGAATATCTTTGATTTATATGATTTACAACACTGTCATTTAATTCAATTTACATTCATTATAGATTAAGTTACTTAGATAAATATTCGGATTGATTTAATCAACCATAAAGAGTTTGGTTATTGCTATTGAACTCTTAGATTGATATCATTTCATCTGGATTTCTTCGTAGAGATAGAGTATGATTTAGATTGAATCAGCTAGGAAGAGATGAGCTATTGCTACCATGCTCTCAGCTGATGTTGTTGTTGATTAAATTGCTTGTGTGAGATTTGATTACGATTTCAAGTAGAGGATTAGGTCTTGAAGCTTAGATGTCATATTTCCTTTAACGATTGCAATTTGAGTTTATTAGTCGTATCCATTTACTCTTGTATCAAAGGTCTATACTTCCTTTTAAGAACATTACTCTCTGGATTTATAGCTCGCACATATTGTGTACACTCTTGAAACAAAAAGACTTGCCCGGGTTGATGAGTAATGTGAGGTAATTACGAGTTTTAAAAGACACCTTTTAGCACCCAACATAGTACACTATTGATCAAATGGTGAATTAATATTTTATTGCTGAAGTTTACTCACTTTGAATTTTGTTCTAAATAGTTTATGGATTTTATGTTGTTGTGCACTATTTTCACATCAATTGTTATATGACATTGAAGTTCCGCTAAATCTTTCTTTGCAAGACAAAATGAAATTGAAATTGAAGTTATATGATGAATACTAATTAATTATTATTCATTTACAAGGTTTTTTTTTTCTATTGCTTCAGTTAAAATGAACTATTTATTTTATCATAAGCAAATCATAAAATGAATTCTACTTGATTGAATCTAGATATGTAAGATAAATTTCTGTAATAATTTTTTAGTAAATCATATTCACTTACATAAGGGAATTAATATCTTGTGGGTTTCAAACTATTTTTGGACGTACAACCAAACATTAATTCTAGATCCAATCATAATAACAGTCCTTTCCCTAGTTTAGTTAATTTTCTTTTGGATTGGGAGAAGACTATTATATTCCAATTCAAGATAGGTTTGTTTCTTTCTTGCATTATAGAATAGTTTTTCATCTACATTCCTCACTTTACATAAAGTCCTCTCTTGAAGAAGCAAACACATAGTGATGACTTGATTGATCCATCAAAGTCAACCACCTTTACGTTAATCCAAATATTTAATCTACATCATTAAAAGATCAATATAAGGTAGTGGTAACAAGGGTGGTAACAATATTTGTAAACTTTTGTATATAAATCAGCTTTCCCTTTTTGTTAAAGTCAAGGCATTTAACATAATTTGACATTTCTAACATTTTAAATTATTTTTACTATAATATTTAATTGTAGAGTTAATTTTAATTAACATTCTTTTACATCAGTTGATATTAGTCAAATTTAGTATTGCATTAAAAGGTAATAACATTAGGTATGATCAAATAATATATACTTTAAGGTTTTTTAATATTGTATGAGAAACCTTTATATTATTGTTATTAGTATTACAACTAATAGTTATAAATTAGTATATTGACATCATAGCATAATAAAATTTATGGAACATTAGATTAATTTAGATATAGTAGATTAGATTAAATATTTTAATTTAGATAGATGTTATGTATTAGAATAATAATATTTTATGGGTACTAACATAAAATAGTTGTAAAATTTATTTGTAATATTAATATAATAATAGGATTAATACATGGTTTTGTATAGAATTGTTAGTTAATAGAGTTTATGTGTTATATTATATTTATTAATAACATATAGAATATATTAGCATAGGCTTAATATTGATTAATAACTAACATTAGTATTAAATGATATAGTTAGATAGATATATATCATGGTTTGTATTCACATATATTTAATATAGTTCTACATTAGGATTAACAATTAGCATTAACCTGACTTAGTATCATATAGCCTACTATTTAGGCTAGGATAAACTTTAGGTTAGTCTTAGGTGACAGGGTAACAGGACCCATAATTAGTTGGAACTACCATCTTCAACGGAAAAGGGTCTAATTAGGGCCCCGACTGGGTGGTCTCCCTTGATTTTGATGGATGAAATTTTTTCTCATCAACAATAGCATAGCTCTCATATCTCTCACAATGCTCTAGTTCTTCCTCTCAGCTACCCCATTCTGTTGTGGGTTGTGGGGAGATTTTAGTTCTCCTGAAATTCATTTTTGGCACAAAATTCCATGAAGTAATTTGAAACATACTCACCTCCATTGTCACTCCTCAAAGGGTGAAGGAATGAATATCGGTTACACTTCTGAGCCAAATGTTGTGATGAAATTTCAAGTTTTCTTCTTTTATTGAATTGCGCCCGTCAAAATTCATATAAGAATTATAAATTTTGATTCAGAGTAAAAATAAAATATGTGGAGAATTATGTTTTTATCCTAATGATATTTTTTGAAAAAAAATTAGTGTCGTATAATCTCTAAATTTTCCATTAAATGCAATATATGTCCTTGCAAATTTTTGCGAAACGTAAGAGGTATGTCTGTGTTCACGTAGTATAACTTAGTATAAAATGTGTAATTTAATATATATATATATATATATATATATATATATATATGAGAATGACCTACACGGAGAGATATTAAAAAAAAAAAATTTTATGCAAAATTATATTTTTTAATATTTTTCGAAGTTGGTGAACTAATAATTCAATTGCATTTTAGAGACACGTGTTCACGTAATATTTTTTCAACTCTCAAAATATGTTGAAAACCCAAGAGTACCCTTTTGAAGAGGACTCGTAAATGAAGATAGTGGTATTTTTTTTTTTTTAATTCATTATGTATACAAGTTATTGATATTTTATTCAGACCCTTTGAAATTGTCCAAAAAATTTCAAGTGTTATGTTTAAAAGAAATTATATGAAAATTATCATATGAATTCGAAAGTGTGAAATTCATATTCCATTGGATAGAGGATTCTTTCATGAATCCAACATGATAAACTATGCCACTTAAGGACAATTTTGTCCCTAAATCTGATAGGGTAAAAAATGGGGTTGTAGAGAAATTTGCAGAAGAGGTACTAAAACTGTAATTTTTAGGACTTCAAGAGCTCGATCAACGCTTTAAACGCTCGATCAAGCACTTAAATTCAAAATTCAAATTTATCGATCTAGAATTAAATTAACCCTTGATCGAGTGATATACATGGCTAACCATGGGCTCAATCGAGCTCAAAGGCTCGATCGAACCATTAAAAAGGTAACGCAACAATGCTCTTACCAACTTTTATTAATGGTATTAATGGTGAACCATACAACTCAAAGGCTCGATCGAGCCATTAACTCAGTTCAGAAAATGGCTTGATAGAAAGTTTGTTTAAACTGTCAATTGATTTATTTTTAAGCTCCTCAACAACTTGAATAAGCGCTTAAAAATTTCTTGATTGAGCGCTTCAAATTGCTTTATCGAGCATCCGTTTTTCACCAAAACAAGCCTTCATTTTGCCAAAAAGTGTAGTCGAGCTCCATGCTTTGATCGAAGAGCCTTCACCCTTTTTTTGGTATCTTTTTGAAATAATTCCTTGAATTCTACAAACATTGTGAATGTCTCATCCTTCTTCGTCCTGAAGAAGATCCAACACTTCCTTGATAAATCATCAATTAAAATAATGCAATACTTATGTTTGGCAGTAGATGCTCTTGAGAAGGGTCGACAAACATCAGAGTGGACAATCTCAAAGATTTCATATTCTTTTTTGTCTCGATCATGGAATGTGTATTTCACATATTTCCCCAAGGTATAATCCTTACAAACATCCTACTACTCAAGTAATCATTTAAGGAGGCTAGTAGTTATTTTCTACATAATTTTTAAGGCGCCATGAGTCAAATGGCCCAATTTCTTATGCTAGAGTTCACCGACATCACGAATATACACTTTCCCTACCTTACTATTGAATGTAGCATAATCTACCACATCAAGTTTATATAAGTTCTTCACATGAAACCTAATCTACTTGACTTGTCCAGTAGTTATGTGCCTCAGAAAGGATTTACCTTTACTAAAGATTACATCATAGTTGCGGTCTTCCAAAACTGCTTGATCCAGATTTAAACAGGAACGCAACAAATTACAGAGATAACCATAAACACAGAGATGTAGTGGAAATAATACTTCATTTAATTAATGTGAAATACTGAAATATGCTTAGAAACAGAAATGGAAATAAACCAGCTAGGGTGATGGTAGCTTATCTCTGAGAAGATATGTGGTGGCTACATGCCTCTGAACTGTGTTACAATGAGGCTCGAAGGCCTATTTATTTTTGAGAAACAATGGAAAACCCTAAAGATCCAAAAACCTAACCCTAGAAGATGAAATGCCAAACTATGGGCCCCGTTTGGGTAAATTGGTACATCAACTTCTCGGGATCGTAACATTGGCATATGATCTCTGCTTAACACGCACAATATCTCGTTAGAAATACCTATCCGAGAATTACAACTTTTGGAAGAGCAACATCAGTCCATGGACCCATGTTGCTCCCAGTTTTCCCAAAAAACGTCGTTTAGGGCCTCAAAATGGCTTTGGAAGTTTAGGACCCGAAAAAACTGCTAAAAATAGTAAATTGTGCTACAATTAAGGAAACTGAAAAGCTAAGAGAAACAACGGTGGGGGTCCAAGTGGACTTGGTAGGTACCCACCAATATCCACCTGGATCATTCCTCCCCCCTTAGGAAGCAACGGTCCCCATTGTGTTGAGTTCCTCCATGAGATGAGGAAAATTCTGCTGAACTTAGTCCATGGTGAGCCACTTTCCATGGTGAAGGAGTTGGCCTGCTTTGAAAACTCGATACAGTTGGATATTCTGTTGGTGAGTGTGCTTGATCTATGTGTCCATGATTCGATCAGCTGTAGCTTGTTCCATGCAATCTAGATTTAATTCTGTGGGTGTGAGCTGTTCTGCAATGTCAGATGTGTCTAGTAATGGTGGAAAGTATGGCCAAAGGCGATCCACATTGAACACTGGGTGTAGGCCAAGGAATGGGGGAATGTTGAGCTCAAATGCATTGTCTCCCACAGCCTTGGTAATTGTGTAGGGACCATATCAGAGTGGTCTCAGTTTCCGATAGGCTCCAGTAAGGCGTTCCTTTTACAAATGAAGCCACACTTTGTCGCCCACCTGAAACTTGTGTGGCACCCGATGTTGATCATGTTGCTGCTTGTACTTGGCATTTAATTTCTCCATAATGTCATGGACCTGTTGGTGAATATGTTGGATGTGCTCAATGAAGCTGGTTTCCTTATCTATTTTAGACTGGACATGAGCCGAATCTGCATGAGTAGCTGCAAATGGCATGGCCACATCAATGGGACATAGTGGCTGGAATCCCAAGCCCACCTGAAAAGGGTTGTGGCCAGTCAAGCTATGAAGATCTCGGTTGTAGTTGTGCTGAACATAGGGGGGGCTCTCGTCCCATGTGCGTGGATGCTTTGAGTTGTATAGGTGCAGAATGTGTACAATCATCTTGTTGACAACCTCTATCTGGCCATCAGTTTGAGGATGGAAGGTTGTGGACTTAGTGAGTTTGGTGTCCAGCATCGACCAGAGACTAGACCAAAATGTACTGAGGAACTGACTGTCCTGATCTGAGATGATAGACTGTGGGATCCCAAAGTGCACCCACACTCATTCAAAGAAGAGTTTAGCAGTGGCTTCTGCTATGATATTCTTCTTGCAGGCTGCCATAATGGCCATCTTTGAGAACCTATCGATGACCACAAAAACACAGTCGTTTCCATGCTTAGTGGAAGGAAGGCCTGACATGTAATACATGGAGATGGATTCCCAAGGTCGACTATGGGTAGGAAACAGGGTATAGAGGCCTTGCTTCTTGATGGTCGCTTTGGCAATGGTGCAGGTAGTGCATGATCTAATGTACTTCTCGACATCCTGTCAAAGATTCGGCCAATAGAAATACTTTTGCAGTACTGCCACCATTTTCTCGACCCCGAAATGCCCAACAACCCGACTATAGTGTGCTTCCCAAATCATCTTGGCACGCTCACTTGAACGAACACAAAGGTGACCCAGGTGGCATAACAGGGCATCCTGGAGGTGAAAATCTGGAACATGCTGACCCTCCAAGAGTGTTTGGTATGTGTGGCCGAATTCTTGGTCGCTTTTGTAGAGAAGTGGCCAATCAGAAGTCTCATGCCCACAAGAGTTGAGCACGGTGGTTAACACCATGATCGGTGGTCGACTGAGGCAATCTGCAACATTATTGGTGCTGCCCTTCTTATACTTGATATTCAAATGGAATTGTTGCAGGTATGTGGACCACTTCTGATGGCAATCATTCTGTAATTTCCCTTGGGTCTGTATGAATTGTAGGGGTCGGTGATCTGTGTCGATGGCCGTTTCCTTCCCCAAAATGTAATGCTTCCATTGTCGGCAGGCCTGCACAATGGAATACATCTCTTTGTCATAAGTGGGATACTTCCGGACGGTGTCTGAAAGTGTCTCACTGTGATATGCCACTGGATGCTCGTATTGAGTAAGGACTACCCAATAACATAGTTAGATGCATCTGTCTCGACCTCAAATGGTTGTTGCAAATCTAGTAATGCGAGCACTGGTGTTGTGCAGAGGCAATCATTCAACTCTGTGAATGCCTTCTGTTTAGATTCAGACCAAAAGAATTTTTCTTTCGCTCCTCCCTTGGTGACTTGACTTAAGGGCCAAGTGATATGAGAAAATCCCAACATGAACTTGCGGTAGAAGTTGGCAAGACCTAGAAAGCTGCAGAGCTCTGTCAGAGTGGTTGGAGATGGCCAATCCCGAATGACTTGGATCTTGGTTGGATCCACATGCACCCCCTATTCATCAATAATGTATCCTAGATACTGAACCTGGGTCATGCCAAAAGTGCATTTCTCTAAATTGGCACATAACTTGTGTTGCCACAATGTTTGGAGAACCTGTCAGATGTGGTGGAGGTGCTCTTCCCAACTCTAGCTAAAGATTAGGATGTCACCCAAGTATACCACTACAAATGAGTTAGTGAATGGCCACAAGATGTCATCCATTAGCCTCATGAAGGTTGTAGGAGCATTCGTCAATCCGAAAGGCATAACCAACCATTCGAAAAGGCCCTCCTTGGCGTTGAAGGCAGTCTTCCACACATCGAAGGGTTCGATTGGTACCTAGTGATATCATGACTTCAGATCGATCTTGCTAAAATATTTTTCCTCCTTCAGTTGGTCCAGGAGGTCATCAATCCGCGAGATCAGGTACCTATTATAGACAGTGATCTTGTTCAGTGCCTGATAGTCAATACAGAGTCTCCAAGTCCCATCCTTCTTCTGTACCAACACGATCGGGCTCCCACAGGGCGATGAACTCAAATGGATGTGACCTTTCTGCATCAGCTCCTAAATATGCCTCTTGATTTCATCGTTCTCCAGAATGAAGCGCCAATAAATTGGTCCATTGGGCACCGGTGCACCTGGGGTCAGATTGATAGAGTGCTTGACCTGACAGTGTAGAGGAACCCCTATGGGGGAGGCGAAGATGTCCTTGTACTCCTCCGCGACCTTGTCCATCTATAGTTGTCGTGTGGAGGGGCCCTGTCTGGAGGTCGAGGCCACTGTCTTCTTCTTTCCTTGAGGGCGTATCAACAGGAAAACAAATTTCCCAGTTTTGGAAATGAGCTTACTACATTGTTTTGCAGTAACCAAAGAGATGGCGGTAGGCGGTGCTACCTTTGGTATCCTGTACAACTTATTTCCCAATGTAACAATAATAGCACGGGGCCTTGATTCATACACAGCACGTCACTTCCACAAGTATGATTGTCCTAATAATACATCACAAACTTCAAGGGGAGCAATGTCACACAATACCTCATCCGTGAAGGGCTTGATGTTATATGGAAGGTGACACTGCTGGCTCACGCGAAGATCCCGTCCTTGGTGAAGCCACCCGATGGTGTACGGTTATGGATGCGCTATGGTAGGTAAGCCCAACTGCTTAACGACCTCTGCCAAAATGAGTTTCTTTTGGCTCTCACTGTTGACAATGAACTGTAGCAGGGAGCCCTTTACCCACATATGGGAGTGGAAGAGACGCTCCTCCTCCTCTGGATCTTCGAGTTCCTCCTTCTGTATCTTCGTGGTGGCAACGATGGCGTTGGGCTCCGCATCGATAATCTGCTTCCCTTTGTCATTCCCCTTGTCGGGTTCTGACTCAGAGTTAGAACATGTATTTTATTATGAAACCTTTAGCTCGGCCACCAGTGACTGCTTGGCCCGACACTCACTTGTGTTGTAAGTGGAGCTCTTATGGAACTCACACCACTTTCCCATGTCCTCTTTCGACTTCATGACATTGTTCTTTACTTGCAGCTTTGGCAGGTTGTCTTGGGTCGTCCCACCTTGGCTTTGTCCTTTGTTCTATGGTTTGGGGGCACCTTTCCCTTGCTTCGAATTCGTAGATCCAAAGTCTCGCTTCTTCTATTTAAACTTTTGCTTGACCTTGACAGCATATCGGTATGTCGTGCCAAGTGAGGGGATGTTCAAGAATTCTATTTCTTCCTGGATGTACTTGTGCAGGCAGCCGTAGTATTTGAGTACCAAATGCTGCTCTGAATCTTTGATACCCAACTTTGTGTGAAGGGTATGGAAAATATTGTCTGGCGCGTCTTGGTCCCTTCCCTGCCGTAGTGTGGTCCACTTTATGTATTGATCCTCATACCTTCCAACAGGGTAGTACTACTCCTTGATGGCATCCCGGAATGAATCCCAAGTGGGTGTGGCTAAAAATAGTGATCTTGTACTTTCATCCTTCAGCTCGCAGTAGGTTTCCCACCAGTCCTTGACATCGGGGGCTGCTTTGAGAAGAGTGAAAATAATCTTTTCCCGAATAGAAAAATCGTGAAAAGAAAAATACCCTCTAGTAGATTTAACCATTTATCTATGGCATCTGCGTCTATTTGACCCTCGAATATGGGGATTTCCAAACTAACTTGTACCTTAAAGTGAGTGACGTTTCCAGAGTAGCTGTTGGAAGCCGATGTGTCGCCTCCAGGTAGCCGCTGAAGGATCTGGGCAAAGTTGTCCATCATCGCGTTCCTTTGTCGCTCGAGGGCTTCTTCGAACAAGATTTTGATAGGATCTCCTGCCCCCTCGTATTTCTTTTCATCCGCCATGGGAAGCCGTCAGGATTTGCGAGGCTGGTCTTAGAAAGGTTCGACCAGTTCAAGCCCTAACTCCTTGTATCCCGACCTCGTTGGGGACATGCAAAAGAAAATAGAGGAAAAAAACAGACCACTCTAATACCACTGATCTGGATTTAAACAAGAACACAACAAATTACAGAGATAACCATAAACATAGAGATGTTGTGGAAATAATACTTCATTTCATTAGTGTGAAATACTGAAATATGCTTACAAACAGAAATGGAAATAAACCAGCTAGGGCGATGGTAGCTTATCTCTGAGAAGAGATGTGGCGGCTACATGCTTCTGAACTATGTTAAAATGAGGCACGAAGGCCTAGTTATTGTTGAGAAACAATGGAAAACCCTAAAGATCCAAAAATGTAACCCTAGAATATGAAACGCCAAACTGTGGGCCCCGTTTGGGTAAATTGGTACATCAACTTCTCGGGGTCATAACTTCAACATATGATCTCCATTTGACGCACACAATATCTCGTTAGAAAGATCTATCCCAGAACTACAACTTTGGGAAGAGAAAAATTAGGCCATGGACCCATGTTGCTCCCAGTTTTCCCAAAAAATGTCATTTAGGGCCTCAAAACAGCTCCAGAAGTTTAGGACCCAAAAAAACTGCTAAAAATAGTAAATTGTGCTACAATTAAGGAAACTAAAAAGCTGAGAGAAACAATGGTGGGGGTCCAAGTGGACTTGGCAGGTGGCCACCAATATCCACCTGGATCACTACTACATATATGAGGTTCTTCTTTAGGCTTGGAACAAACATGACATCTGTGATGAAAAAAGGGAATCCCAAGTCCCTCTCAAATGTTACTGTACCAATCATGGTAACATTGTACCTTCATTCGTCCCCAGGCTCAATATGCATTTGTACATCTTTTTCCTACAGGTCACTAAAAAACTCTCTAAAACCTTCCATGTGGAACGAGACACCTAAATCTAAGTACAACACACTCCCCATCACAGTGTTGGCCATGTATCTGATCAGGGTGAAGCCGAGCTCAAACTGTAAAGCTAATGCTTCACCTCCTACTCCTCCTGAATTCTTCTTGCTAGACATTTTGTGTGGACACTTTGTAGCATAGTGCTTGAATTCATTACAATTGAAGCATTTTATTTTGGAAAAGTGTGTATTCTTTCTCCCTTAGGTAGATTATGGTTTGGTTTGAGATTTCGTCCCTTTTCCCTCCTTTCCCTTTCCAACCAATGCAAAATTTTCTTCATCCTCTCCCTTGGATAAATTTCCATATTTGGTATTTCACCTGATCTCTTCTTATACCAAATCAGACCATAAGCATTCCCAATTTGGAAATTTATCCATCCCGTTCACTGGTTCCTAGTAGTTATGCCAACTTTTGGGAAGGCCTGTAAGAGCTAGGCTCACCAGGTCATCTTCTGCAACATTCACACCAACCCCTCCAAGCTCATATTGGACTTGCGTAAATCTTGTGAGATATTGTGGAATAGTATCATTCTTCTGCATCTTGATTTTTTGAAGTTTTTCATTGAGGGCTAGTTTTCTATGGTCACTTTTATTCTAAAATAGTTTTGTTAGTGCCTTCCTCATTACAGAATGAGTTTCTTTGCCATGGATATTTGAGACAATGTGGTGTCACACTCCCTCCAAGATTATTCTCCTCACCTTGGCTACATCTTTCTTATGTTGGGCTAGGTTATGAGAATCAGTTGATCCATGTTTTGGAATGTCTGTATTGACATATTTGAGCAATACATTGTCATCAAGCACTACCTCAATGTGATCCTTAATGGAAATGAAATTTGAGCTACCTTCCAAGGCATCCTCTAATCTCTGTCCGTTGAAGGTCATTCTCCTAACTCTAAAGAAATCCTTCTACAATGAAGCTAGAAATTTGAACCTTGAGAGGAACAACTTTGAAACTCTTGTAATGTGAATCCATCTATGATACCCTTTAGAAATATGGTGATATAATTGCAACTACTCAAGAAATTTAATCAAAATCAAGAGACACAATTCTACTCTACTTCTATGTAGAAATTAATTCACAATTTAGAACAAAATTCACAAACATGCATCAATAACATACACACGTACACATATTTATCTAGGGGAAATCAATTGGTAAAAGACCCTTAAGCCTTCTTTCTTTAATTTTATGAATAGAGAATGTACTACAATTTCTTGCTTGCTCTGAGCTCAATCTGCAAGTGAATAATTATTCTCTCTGCTCAATGAGAAGCTCTGACCTAAACTTAGTCAATTTATTCCTCTATTTGAGCCCCTATTTCCTTGCACAAATCCTGAGGATTATGCCCCTATTTTTTAGGAAATTTCATCCAATTGATTGCACAATTCCCAAGGTTGGATCTCTTACTTCATGCAACACTTGTACACTTAACACTAGTCTACAACTGATGTTAGAATGCCTCGGAATCACCACCACAGTTGGGAAACTCAAATTCTCTACATGCACTAGCTATTTTTGGTTGATTGGTTAGTTAACTGAATGATCATTGAGCTAGACTACTATCTCACTGCACAGATGACCCCAAACTAGATCTATCAATACTTAGAACTAGTTTAACTGAATACAACAGGAAATAACTGAACTCATTGATAAAAATTAGCAATCAAACATGCATAACTGAACTCCAAGCCCTCTAACTTTAATTTATTGAGCTAATTGATCCTAATGAAAAGCGACATCCATCCATGGTGTTTACCCATGGTATCTGCCCATGGTATCATCCCATGGTATCAACCCATGATATCAACCCATGGTATTGACCCATGGTATTTACCCATGGTATCCACCTATTTTATCTACCCAAAGTATTTACCCATGGTATTTTAACTTACGAAGGCTATAAGTAATGAGCTTCATTTTTTAAAAGGGGTACTGATCCACACAATGTAGATGTAACAACGCTTTCCCTCTCATTTAATATATTTTGTTCTCCCTTCATAATTTGTTTTGGATGTATTCAATGTATGCATTTTTTTTCCATCCATGTTCTGATGTTCGGTTCTCCCCTTCACTCTCAACATTATTGGTTCTAGATCTATTCTCCAACATTGAGATCAATGGTATCGAGGTAGGTTATGAATCCATTGAAATTAGGAGTTTGAGGGTTTCCAATGGGAATTCTCACATTTGAACATATTGAGCCTCACGAAGTTCATTATTGGTATGGGCATCAGACTGATGTTGTGAAGAACACTCAAAGCACTTTGTGGCCACAATGTGACTCTCTCCTACAAGGAATTATTATAACTCAATCCAATTCAACATTTTATTTATGCTTCACTAATCCAACATTCTCATTCATCTCATAGTAGCCACTAAGTCAAAATGGCTTTACCTACACCCAATCTTTGATTTTAGGCCATACTATTATTATACCTTAACACTGCATTGACATCAAAGGCTGATCATAAACAACCAATTAGTAGGGACGCTAGATCATGTTGCATCAGAGCTTGTAAGTGGAAGACCACCTTCTATAGGTGCATGAAAGGCTAACCTGGACCCAGTATTCCTGGAGATCATCAAATATTTTTCATACAAGGAAGTGGGTCACCTCAAGGCCTTAAAGAAAATTGTGCACAACTTTCCTAGAACCCAACTCAACCTGTGAGCTAAGAATTTTTCCAATATCATCAACAGCTCCTTAAATATAACTTTTAAACCTCCTTTCGATCCATACATTAATAGTGTCAATTGTCTACTTACGAGTTATGTGATCCCCAATGTGGGACCTATAGACTATGTGGGCGCTAATCCTCAACTGCAATCTCCCACTACTATGCGGCTAGTAGCAAGGATTCCTACAGTGGAATTGAGGCAGGATGCAGTGAAACATGGTTTGTTGTATGAAAAATTTTAGAGAAAGTGGTGCCATATCCATACACGGTGGCATATTTCATAGGCAGGAGCCTAAACACTGTCAACTATTCTATGAAAGATATGTCCTCATCAACTAGTGTCTTGACACGGGAACTGTTATCACCCAAAAAATTCTCAAAGCATCATTGTGTCAACTCTGCTTTTGATCATGATTTCAGGGAGGTCTAAAGGTCATTTTAGTCTTGATAATGGGTAGGTGATAGGTTAAGAGTCTCATTTTCATATCCAAATAAAGTTAAATCAGCCTTGTTCCATGTCCTAGAAGTCTCACATGATGTTTAGAACCCAAATCTTTAACCATTTTTAAAACTGTGTTGAAAAAAGAGCATACAAAAACAGTTTTGTAGTGCACTACGAAACTGCTAAAGGTGAAATTTTAGCACTTTTTTCTTTTTTTTTTTGTTAACTTCCAAGGGGGTTCCTGAGCAATTGCTACGAAACTGCTGAAGGTGAACTTTTAGCACTTTTTTCTATTTTTAGTAGTCAACTTCCAAAGGGGTTCCTGAGCAATTGAAAACTCATTTTTGAAAACAGAAAGAGGTTTTTCTTATAAAAATTCTTATATACAAAAACCTCCTCCATTTTTGTAACAACTATCAGGGATCAAGAGATAGGAGCTCAGGAGTGCAGCCTTATTTTTCAGGAAAAATAGAGTTATTTTTATTGGTTGATGAAGTGGCTGTTGCTTTCCAATCCCTCATTTTGTCACCTTTCTCTCCACATTCGAATATCATTCCTTAAAAAAATTACCCAAGCTTCTCTTTATCATTTACTTTTCAACCTTTGCATGTATCAGTTAGCTGTCACCTTTGAAAAGTTAACTTTGTGACAAACAGCTTGCTGTCCAAAAAGTTCTTTACAGCTGTCATATTTTTAAGAGGGCAGTTTGGATTATAAACGGAAATTTCCATGAAGATGAAAGCATAAAAAGAAGGCTATGTGTTTGTATAGGAGCCTATAGAGCTTTAATTGATCATGGATGACCTTAGCTTCACACAAGCTTTCATCCAGACAGGTTACATGTATTTCTACCAGGAGCTGCAAGGGGATTTGTGTATTTCTTGGACTGTTTTGAGCTATTGGTTTCAAAAGGTATTTTCAAGCAAATGAAGATGAGTTTAAAAAATCTAAAGGAGGGTTTTTCTAAGAACATAACAGGGAACAAAAACCTCTTTCAAATTTCTCCCAGGTGCTACCAATTTGGAGATTCGATGTTTCCTTTGAGACCTATTTGAATAATTCTGAATTTTCTTGTTTTATACATTATTTTATGATGCGGATTCTGGTCAATTGAAGCTGGTTTTCAAAGAAATAAGAAAGGGTTTTATTATAAACATTCTTATCTACAAAAACCTCCATTTTTGTAACAGATATCAGGGATCAAAAGATATAAGCTCTGTCTCAACACCTATTTTTCAGATAAAAACAGTGCAGAAAATGATAAATTTATAGGTCAGTATTTCATTAAGGTGAAGACCAAATTTTGAGGAAAAACACTTTTAAAGGGCAAGTTGTTATGCTTTTTTATGTTGACACCAATCCTTGAAGAATGTTAAATATCTTCAAACTTTAAATTTCTGAAAATTGTGTTAAAGGGAGCATACACAGCAGTTTCGTAGCGCGCTACGAAACTGCTGAAGGTGAATTTTGGGCATTTTATGCATGTATTTGGGAGAAAGGTAAAACATACTTAAAGCAGTTCCACATCAGCAGACAAAGAGTATCATATCAGTCATTTGACAAGTGGAGATATTCAGTTAAAGGAAGAGTTTGAAGACACTAGTCTACATGTGCCAAGTCATCAAACTGATATCTCCTTAATGATAGGTAGAGTAACTTCACGAAGGCAGACAGAATATTAATGTTTGGTTGATGGCCAGAATGGTTAAAATATTGGATTCCTTTTGAGGAATATTTGGATCAGTTTGGTTTAAATGTAATAATTAGGTGTTTGATTCATAGTAGGACTCTAACTCTTAATTCAAATAGGTGTCAGTCCTAGTTTCATGAATCTAGTTAGCAGTTAGATTTGGTGTCAGCTGTAAAGTCTAATGGTCTAGCCACTTAGAAAACTTCTTGTAAAGGTTAGATGCCTATAAGTAATGTAAACTTCGATGTACACATGGTTGGCATTTGTATTAGCAAAATAAGTTGCGTTATGGGAGCAGACTGTGTGTTTTTCAACTTAATACAGAGATCAGTTTTACTACTCAAGATTCACAAGGGGTTTATGTGTTAGATGTTTCTATGGCCTTTTCCAATTACTTATTTGTAGTGGTATGAGCATGTGTTACTTAGAATTCATTGGAAAATGCTCTAACTTCCTTCGCATGCTTGTAAACTGTGTTGATTCACTGTGTTACTGTTTCACTTATAAACCTAAACTCCAAGTGCCTTGACTTCCATGTTTAGCTGATTATGATGTTTTATTGAAGACTACTTTGACTCCATGGCCCAATAGATGTTTGCTAATCTGTAATTCAACCAGCCATACATTTTTGTCCATTTTTATGTAAATGCTAGGAAGGGACTGATGTATACAGAGAAAATTTAACTTTTCTGAAGCTGAGATTCTTAGTGTACTTTAGTGAGCTTTATCTTTTATCTTTGATATGTTTTACTTCCATAGTCTTAACGCTTATTACTCAAAATTCATGGAGGAACATGCTCTGACTTCCCTTAAGTGTTAAAATATGGTGAATTGAGTTACTGGGTCCTATCTTTGGATGTTTTTCTTCAATGTTTTAATACTTATTACTCAGAATTAATCAAAAGATTTAAACCATAGAGGTCTTAAATCCATAATCATTTCCCTATATAGAGGGGATACCTGGAGTGAAATTGTTTTACTCGAAAAATCTAGAGTGAAGATAGCAAGAAGAGCTGCAGATAAATTAGCTCTTCTTCTATCAAGCATTCAAGAAGTCTTGATGATGGATCCCGGTTGGGATTTGAAACGTTGGCAGAAAATGGTTCTTACTGTGGATTCTCCGGAAACTAAATCAAAAGATTTAAACCACAGACGTCTTAAATCCATAATCCTTTCCCTATACGGAGGGGATACCTGGAGTGAAATTGTTTTACTCGAAAAATCTAGAGTGAAGATAGCAAGAAGAGCTGCAGATAAATTAGCTCTTCTTCTATCAAGCATTCAAGAAGTTCTGATGATGGATCCTGGTTGGGATTTGAAAAGTTGGCAGAAAATGGTTCTTACTGTGGATTCTCTGGAAACTAAATCAAAAGATTTAAACCACAGAGGTCTTAAATCCAGAATCATTTCCATATATGGAGGGGATACCTTGAGTGAAATTGTTTTACTCGAAAAATCTAGAGTGAAGATAGCAAGAAGAGCTGCAGATAAATTAGCTCTTCTTCTATCAAGCATTCAAGAAGTCTTGATGATGGATCCCGGTTGGGATTTGAAACGTTGGCAGAAAATGGTTCTTACTGTGGATTCTCCGAAAACTAAATCAAAAGATTTAAAACACAGAGGTCTTAAATCCATAATCATTTCCCTATACGGAGGGGATACCTGGAGTGAAATTGTTTTACTCAAAAAATCTAGAGTGAACATAGCAAGAAGAGCTACAGATAAATTAGCTCTTCTTCTATCAAGCATTCAAGGAGTCTTGATGATGGATCCCAATTGGGATTTGAAACGTTGGCAGAAAATGGTTCTAAATGTGGATTCTTCGAAAGCTAAACCAAAAGATCTAGACCACAGAGGTCTTAAATCCAGAATCATTTCCCTATACAGAGGGGATACCTGGAGTGAAATTGTTTTACTCGAAAAATCTAGAGTGAAGATAGCAAGAAGAGCTGTAGATAAATTAGCTCTTCTTCTATCAAGCATTCAAGAAGTCCTGATGATGGATCCCGGTTGGGATTTGAAATGTTGGCAGAAATTGGTTCTTACTGTGGATTCTTCGGAAACCAAATCAAAAGATTTAAACCACAGAGGTCTTAAATCCAGAATCATTTCCCTATACGGAGGGGATACCTGGAGTGAAATTTTTTTACTCGAAAAATCTAGAGTGAAGATAACAAGATGAGCTTCAGATAAATTAGCTCTTCTTCTATCAAGCATTCAAGAAGTCCTGATGATGGATCTCGGTTGGGATTTGAAACATTGGCAGAAAATGGTTCTTACTATGGATTCTCCAGAAACTAAATCAAAAGATTTAAACCACAGAGGTCTTAAGTCCATAATCATTTCCCTATAAGGAGGGGATACCTAGAGTGAAATTGTTTTACTCAAAAAATCTAGAGTGAAGATAGCAAGAAGAGCTGCAGATAAATTAGCTCTTCTTCTATCAAGCGTTCAAGAAGTCCTGATGATGGATCCAGGTTGGGATTTGAAACGTTGGCAGAAAATGGTTCTTACTGTGGATTCTCCAAAAACTAAATCAAAAGATTTAAACCGCAGAGGTCTTAAATCCATAATCATTTCCCTATATGGAGGGGATACTAGGAGTGAAATTGTACTCAAAAAATCTAGAGTGAAGATAGCAAGAAGAGCTGCAGATAAATTAGCTCTTCTTCTATCAAGCATTCAAGAAGTCCTGATGATGGATCCCGGTTGGGATTTGAAACATTTGCAGAAAATGGTTCTTACTATGGATTCTCCGGAAACCAAATCAAAATATTTAAACACGGAGGTCTTAAATCCAGAATCATTTCCCTATACGGAGGGGATACCTGGAGTGAAAATTTTTTACTCAAAAAATCTAGAGTGAAGATAGCAAGAAGAGCTGCAGATAAATTATCTCTTCTTCTATCAAGCATTCAAGAAGTCCTGATGATGGATCCCGGTTGGGATTTGAAATGTTGGCAGAAAATGGTTCTTACTATGGATTCTCTAGAAACTAAATCAAAATATTTAAACCACAGAGGTCTTAAATCTGGAATCATTTCCCGATACAAAGGGGATACCTGGAGTGAAATTGTTTTACTCAAAAAATCTAGAGTGAAGATAGCAAGAAGAGTTGCAGATAAATCAGCTCTTATTCTATCAAGCATTCAAGAAGTCCTGATGATGGATCCCAGTTGGGATTTGAAACGTTGGCATAAAATGGTTCTTACTGTGGATTCTCTGGAAACTAAATCAAAATATTTAAACCACAGAGGTCTTAAATCCATAATCATTTCCCTATACGGAGGGGATACCTGGAGTGAAATTGTTTTACTCGAAAAATCTAGAGTGAAGATAGCAAGAAGAGCTGCAGATAAATTAGCTCTTATTCTATCAAGGATTCAAGAAGTCCTGATGATGGATCCCGGTTAGGATTTGAAACATTGGCAGAAAATGGTTCTTACTATGGATTCTCTGGAAACTAAATCAAAAGATTTAAACCACAGAGGTCTTAAATCCAGAATCATTTCCCTATACGTAGGGGATACCTGGAGTGAAATTGTTTTACTCGAAAAATATAGAGTGAAGATAGCAAGAAGAGCTACAGATAAATTAGCTCTTCTTCTATCAAGCATTCAAGAAGTCTTGATGATGGATCCTGGTTGGGATTTGAAACGTTGGCAGAAAATGGTTCTTACTATGGATTCTCTGGAAACTAAATCAGGTGATGATGCTCCCAGATCAATGGATTAAAACAAAGAAAATTAATCAAATTTTAATGATATAGGAGGTTGGTAGAAAGTGGTCTCATCAAACCACTTATCAATGGATCTACGATTCAGGTTTAATGTGCCATCCCCACCCCACATTTTCCAAAACCATTGTAAAAGGGGGTTCAAAATGGTTTTTGTTTTATAAAACTACTCAGGGTTTTGATGGAATGTGCATAGTGTAAGTTGGGACCTATTGACGGTGCTAGAAATCCATCAACCAAGGGATCTACCCAATGTGAAGTCCCAATTAGACCTCACACTGTTTGGAATAGGATCCCCATCTAGAGTATTGACCTGATTTCTATGTATTCTTACAGATTTTCCTTGGCTCTAACTATCAAATTGATAGAGGAGTGAAAATGTGCCTTCGAAAAGAAAGCAGGTGTGCCTGGTGAGTGTTTGGTATGTATAAATTCCTTGTAGATTCAAAGTTCTTGTGTAATATGCTTAAACGAAAGACTTGAATCTACTCTACTCATCAATGAAAACAATTAATCAATCAAGAAATCACAAAACATGAGACAAGATTCAATAAAATATTCTCAAAGATTTATCTAAGGGGGAATCTTGTTTCTCAAAACCCCTTCCTATTTGTATATTACATTAGATCAGAAAAATAGAGAAGATTTACAATTCTTGCTCAAGCCTGAGCAACCTCTGCACTAGTACAATCTATCTCACTACCTCACAAGATAACTCTGGCAAATACTTAGCCGATTTTTCTTCCTACGAAGCTCCTATTTCCTTGCCCTATTTCTCAAGGAATTAGCCCCCTATTAATTAGGGAAATCTCCATTCTGAATTGCACAATCTATAAAGGCCCTTCTCTGATTACATGCACCACTTGTACAGCTCGAAAAATTATACAAATGATAATACATTTCTCTTGAACTCCAATATCAACTGGGTAACTCAAATTTTATGCATGCATGATTTAATTATGCCTGATTTATCAGTTAACTGGTTGAATACTTGAAGTTGCACCCCACTGCTAGACCTCCTACTAGTTCCCCCAATAGTTGGAACTAGTTTAACTAACATTAAATCAGTTTGACTGAATTAAACTATTACAACTCAAATTAAACTCAACCTAGGCTCCTAAAATTTTTGGAACCACTCTACATGACTCAATTTAGGCCCTTAACTCAAATCAACTGAGATAACTAAGTGAAATAAACTTATTTAACTCATTCTCATTGTCTTGTGATGTGAAATTACAATTTTCTCTTAATTTAATTCAAGGGAAAACTAAATCAATATTTTTCTTGTTTCCATTTTCAACACTCCCTCTCAACAAGAAAGGGATTATCTACTACCCCAATCCTGCCTCTATGGAACTTGAATTTTCATCTTGACAATTCTTTTGTCCAAATATCTGCATCATGTCCCTATGTATGAATGTACTCTGACAACATCATTCTATTATGCACACACTCTAGTAGATGGTGATACCTAATCTCGATATGCTTGGATCGATCATGAAAAAAATAATTCTCAAAGAGTGTGATGCAACTCTAGTTGTCACATTAAATCACTGTAGGATCCATTATCTGACCGAATAACCCAACAATAATCTTCCTCATCCAAATAGCTTCAAAAGTTGCTTGACTAGCATCCATGTACTATGCTTCCACTGCACTGAGTGCAATTTATCTTTGTTTCATTTTGTACCAAGAAAATTCTATTGGCCCAATACTAAAGATGCTTCATAATGTGCTCTTCTTGTTTGATGGACTACCCACCCAATCTGCATTTTGAAGCCTTCCAGCTTCACTCCCTCTGTCCACCTATACCAAAGACCAAATTGAGTGGTGCCTCTGAGGTATCTCAACACATGTTTGGTTGCCTTCCACTACAATTTGTTTGGATTAACCATTGCTTGACTAAGCTATTTAACTGCATAACACATGTCTAGTCGCGTGTTCACCAAATACATAAGTGAAACCACAAGCTTCTTGTAAATAGTAGCCTCCACTACTTCACCTAAAGTAGCAATTCATTCCTCCATTTCCATGCTAGAGAAGTCTCCAGGTGTTTGATCCTCTCCATGTGGAACTTATTTGGTATTTCGTTGGCATACTTTCCCTAAGAGCCAAATAGATCCCCATCTCCTTGCCATACTTCCATAGCAAGGAAATAATGCATGAGCCACAGGTCCTTCATCTCGAATTATATTACAAGCTCCTCTTTACAAGATTTGACCAACTTCTCATCACTAGTTAGAATTAAATCATTGACATATAATACTATAATTAATAATTTAACTTCAACCACAATATGGTAAAGGTTTGTATCTGCTTCACTTTTGGTGAAACCCAACCTGGTGAAATAGTTGACAATCTTGGTGTACCAAGCACGAGGTGCTTGTTTCAATCCATAAAGTGATCACTTGATTTTACACACATGTGACTCTCTGTTGAAGGTCTCAAATCCATCAAGATGCTTAATGTACACCTCCTCCTCAATCACTCCATTGAGGAATGATGTCTTCACATCCATCTTATGTATCTTCCATCCCAACTGTGCTGCAAGAGTTAGAATTTATTTGATTGAAGAGTGCCTTGCTACTAGATAAAAGGTCTCCTTGTAATATATTCCCTCCACCTTAGAGAACTCCTTGGCCATAAATATGGCCTTTTGTTTCTCGATGTTTCCATATGCTTCTTGCTTCACCTTGTAGATCCACCTAGAACCTACCACTGACTTGTTTTCTAATCTTGGGACAACTTCCCAAACATTTTTTCTGACTGTGGACTCATATTCCTTTACCATGGCATCAACCCATACTATCTTTTACACTACTTCCTTGAATTAGGATGGTTCTATCTCAATTAGCTCGTTCATCTGAGCCATGTACCCAGTGTATTGATCTGGTGACCTCCTCTACCTGTGTTGTGATGTGGGTGCTCCCAAATTCTCTCTAGCATCATGAAATAGTCTGTTAACTTCCCTGGTGTGCTTTCTTCCATATCTGGATATCTCTGCATGAGTGGGTACTTCCATTCTCTGCTCCTCTTCTTTCGGTTGCTCCACATCATCCTAAGGTTCTTCCTCTGGAGCAAAAATCTCCTCATCTGCATGCAACTAAAGCTATCTCTTAAAGTAACATCTCATGGCCTTCTCTTCATCTCACTTCACATCTCTATGAACAACTTCCATCCTGTGAGATGGTAGGTACACCCAATAGTTGTGACATCTATCAGTGTACCCCACAAATATGCCCAACTCAACACTCATCTCTAGCTTTTTCCGTGCATCCTTGGTAGCATGACAGTAATCTGATGAACCAAAGATCCTGAAGTGTGACACATTTGGTTTCTTCCTTGAAAACACTTATTCTAGTGTACTCATCCTGAGAATCTAATGAGGACTCTTGTTCTATTGATATATAGCTATGTTTCATGCTTCAGCCAACAAGTGCAATGGTAGGCCCTGATCATGAAACATTGCTTGTGCATATCCCGAAATACTTATATTGTTCCTCTCAGCCACCGCATTATGTTGTGGGTTATGGGGTGCTATTAACTCCCATAGAATTCCCTCTAATGCACAAAATTTCTTGAACTCATTTGACACATATTCACTACCATTATTGCTCTTGAGATCCTTCACTTTCTTTCCAGTGTATTTCTAAACAGGTGCTTTAAATTCCCAAATTTGGAGAATTTCTAGTCTTTCTGATACATGAATAAAAGTCAACACTTATGTGATAAATCATCTGCAAATATCACATAATACCTATGCTTGTCAGTGTAGGCTGTCCAGAACGGTCCACACACATTTGAGTGAACTCTTTCAAGGATTTCTTGCACTCTACTTTCCTTATCGTGAGAGGTGGCTTTGGTGTATTTCTCCAGTGTACACCCTTTGCATGTATCTCACTTCTCTAGTAAACCCTCGGGAAGTCCTATAGAAATATGTTGCATGATCTTCAAGGTTCCATGTTGCAAATTGCCAAGTCAGTTGTGCGATAATTCGCCGATGTTTCAGCTCTGCACCTTCTCTACTTTCATTCTCAAATCAATGCAATCTTCTACATCAAATTTGTAGACGTTCTTCACCCGAACCCCGATCCGCTTCACCTGTCTTGTGGTGATGTGTGTAAGGAAATACTTTCCTTTGCTAAATATCACATTGTAACCATGGTATTCTAACATGGAAACTAAAACTAAATTATTCTTCAGACCCATAATGTACATGACATCTTTTAATGTGAGAGGAGAACAAGACTCCCTTTGAAAAGTAACTATATCGATACCAGTCGTGATATACCTTCCATCATCTCCCATATTGATGTGCATCTGGAGGTCCTTCTCCTCCAAGTCACTGAAAAATTCTTTGTTTCCTGTCATATGGAATGAGGCTCCACTATCCAGATACCACACAGTGCCCATCACTGATGTCACCATGCATGCAATGACTGTGAAATACAATTCGAATTGTGAATCTAGAACTTCACCTTCCACTCCTTCAGAGGGATTCTTGTCAGCCTTCTTGTGTAGAGACTTTGTGGCATAGTTTCCCAGCACATGACAGTGAAAACATTTAATCTTCGACAAGTCCTTCTTTCTTTCCTGACCAAAATCTCCTTTGGATTGGTATTTCTTTCCTGTCCCTTTATTTTCCATTCCAGCCAAGGCACATTTCTCCTCATCATCATGCTTAGATGAGGTTCCATCTCTGGTGTTCCACCTTATCTCTTCTTGCACCAATTCAAACCACAACCACTCCAAATTTGGTAGCTTCTCCCTGCCATTTACCGAATACTGGTAGTTGTGTCAGCTCTTGAGAAGGCCTAGAAGTGTAGTCTTACCATATCATCATCAATAATTTTAATACCAACACTCCCAAGTTCATCTCGACATTGGGTGAACCTATTGAAGTACTGTGTTATCATTTCACCCTTCTCCATCTTGATTTTTCAAAGCTTGTCCTTCAATGCTAGATTCATGCGATCACTGATGTTGTGAAACATGTCTATCAAGGCCTGCCACATTGCATATGGGGTGTCCTTCCCATGGAGATTCAAGACAATATGATCTCAAACTCCTTCTAGTATGATCCTCCTCCCCCAGGGAAAATTTTAAGAACCCCCCCTAAATTTATAAATATAATAAATGGGCGAATCTCCATGGTATATAGGAAAAATGGAAGGCGATTTTATCAATAATATAATATGTATGTATAATTTTTTGGCGAATCTCTCACCAGGCATGGTGAATATTTTACTCAATTATAAAATCTTGTAAGATCTTGGCGAGTCTTTCACTAAATAATAAAACTTTGTATGGATCTAAGACGATAGAATTTCCCCTTTAAATAGTCTATGCTCACACCATGGGTTATCATAAACCTGGAGCTTAAAAATTACTATTAGTAATTTATATTTTATTTTTTATTTTAACCAAGATAAAATGTTTAACCTACATTAAATTACAACATCCATTTTTACTCTTGACCAAGCCCCAAGAGGATCAAATATTTTTTCACTTTATGCTAGTTTGCATATCATGATATTTGATACCTCTCGGGGGTTAGTAGATCTAGAGTAAAGATGGATCTATGCTGGTTTAATTCCCCCATTTAAATAGGCTACATTCCAGGTGAATACCATGGGTCAATACCATGTGCCATTTTGGTGAATACCATGGGTCAATACCATGTGCCATTTTTATTTTTATTAATTCTAATATTAGGGTTAATAATGGTTTTTTGCATGGTATTAATAACAATCTAGTCCATGGTATTTGTCCCATAGTATTTTGCCCATAGGTTTCACCTAAATATAACCCATTTTTGAGTGTTCGTAAATATAAGGTGACTTATGGAGTAAATGTAAAAAAATGTTTTATTTGTTTACCATACCTCTCGTTTATTTATATTTTTATTAATTTACCATACCTCTTTCTTGAGCCTTCATAAATAGAACGAGGGTTATGGACTAAATATAAAAATAGGTTTTATAATAAGGTGGGCTATTTGAGGTGATTTGTAAAAATGTACTATGATACAAAATATTCGCCCACTACAAATTTAAAACCCCTTAATTTCGCCAAAGGGCGAACATTTGCCACTAAAATTATCCTTGTCCTCCCCTTTTCCACATATTTCTTCCACTTTGCAATATCTTAAGCATTAGTTGTTGGAGGCTTAGGAATATCATTGTCTATGAATTCCATCAACTTGTTATCCTCCAAAACTTCCTCTGTCTTTTCCTTCCATGCAATATAATTGAAGCTACCCTCAAGGGCATACTCAAGTCTCAATCCATAGAATGACATCCTGCTGCCTCTGAAGAATGATACTGCAAATTTGATTTACCTGCAAAGAAAAACTAAAAATATTCTCTTCTATTTTGATTCCTACTTCGATACCATGTAGAATTCCTTGTATATTCAAACTTATTATGTAATATGCTAAAACAAAATACTTGAATCTACTCTACTCATTAGTGGAAATAATTAATCGATTGAGAAATCACAAAACATGAGACAAGATTCAATCACATATGCTCAAAGATTTATCTAAGGGGAAATCTTGCTGCTCAAAACCCCTTCCTAGCTATATATTGCATTAGATCAGAAAAATAGAGAACATTTACAATTCTTGCTCAAGCCTGAGCAACCTTTGCACTAGTACAATATAACTCACACTAACAAGCTGACTCTTGCCAATACTTAGACAATTTTGTTGTCGGCCAAGCTCCCATTTCCTTGCGTTTTTTGCTCAAGGAATTATGCCTCTATTAATTAGGGAAATCACCATCGTGAATTGCGCAATATCTATAGGTTCTTCTCTGATAGCATGCACCACCTATACAACTCAGAAAAATTATACCACTGATAATACACTTCCCTTGAACTCCAATCTTAACTGGGTAACTCGGCTTTCATGCATGAATGAGTTAATTATGGTTGATTTATCAGTTAAATAGTTGAACACATGAACCTACACCCCACTGCTAGACCTCCTACTAGTTCCTCAACCAATTAGAACTAGTTTAACTGACATTAACTCAGTTTAGCTAAATTAAACTATTACAACTCATATTAAACTCAACCTAGGCTCCTAAAATTTAGGAACCACTCTACATGACTCAAGTTAGGTGCTCAAATCAAATTAATTGATCCAACTAAGTTAAATTAACTTAGTTAACTCATTCTCATTGTTTTTCAATGTGGAATTACAATTATCTCCTAATTTAATTCAAGGGAAAATTAAATCAAGATTTTTCTTGTTTCGATTTTCAACATCGTTGTATCTGTGTCAAAGTTCTTTTACTATGGAGGGGGGAAATAAGTGAGCCTCTAAGAGAGAGTTAATAGTACCACCATAGTAGAGACACACATAAACAAGAAGAATCCATTCAACATCCAGCAGAATAGTCCATAAAGATGTGACAGTCATTGCAACAAATACAATAAGAAGGATATGCCTAATATCCAATGGAATAGTCCATGAGAATGCAACATTGATAATAACCATTACAACACATTCTCAATATGATAAGTACTAAAATAATTGAAATAGTTCAACTACTTTAGCATAGATGAAAGAAAAGATGAATTAAAAACATTCATAGAATAGTCTTACAAATATTCATAATCCATGCATGAAGATCGTGTTGGCCATAAGTCTTTTGATATCAAGTAAAAGTTCCAAGACACATGTATATAGTGAAGACTGCTAGCTCCAATAGTGGAGCATTGGAGTCACTCCTTGCTCCTCAAACGAACTAGTTGGTCTCTCTAATGCCTTACGAGAGGAGACAAGGTGAAAATTCATTTGCTCATACAACGAGGTTGTATATATAACCAATGCCATGATATTTCACATTATTTGTGACTCTTTGTTGTTTCACATGATTGTTTGACTCCCAATGACTTTTTGAACTTTACATGATTGTTCATAGTTTGAATGTGTCCTTTGGAATTCGACTTTACAATAAATTTTGAATAGATAATTACATGATCCACAATAATGATGTGGCATGTGATAACTCATGACCAAACATGACGTGACACTGATGACATGGACTGCATGATGATGTGGCTACACCAAGATGTCCTTTTGCTGCTTATTTATTTCCATCCTCAGTAAGAGATGTATCCAATGATTCATTTTCATGAGAGATATTCTTTGTTCTTCATATCTACCCTCCAAAGGTTTGTGAATCGGATGGAGTCTTCATGCAGTCATGATCTTTGGCTTTCTATTATAATCCAGAGTTCCTTTATATTCTTATCTAATGATCATTTTATCTTTTCAGCTCCATATGTGTCTTCTATAATATCCTCCTTCTCCATCTCCTTCTTCATCATCTTTCCATATCATGATAGAGTTCCTACATCTACAATCCACTCAAGACAAGGCGACATCAATTCGATAAACCCCTATCTAAGATGTTGCATGATGATCCACTAGCTAAGATAGAACCAGGTGGTAGGATGAGGGAAAGGCTTAGTGGTTGCACAATTGTGTAGCTCAGGCAGTCAAGGGCCAGGCTTGATCCTTGAGATTGTGCAATGCGTAGTTTAGGCTTTGACTGAGTTGAAATATTGCGTAGTTGGGGAGCTCAGGGAGTCAGGTTGAGGGCTTGAACATTGATTTTCCCATTATGTAGTTTTGGAAGATAGAGGAGCCCAGATGATTGCATGGTTACGTAGTCCAAGAGCTCAGGGCAGAAGCTTGATCCTTGAGACTATCTAATGCGTAATTCAAGCTAGACTGTGTTGGAAGATTACGCAGTTTTGAAGCTCAGTGAGTCAGACTGCAATGTTTTGCATTGTTTCAATCAACTCCACAGTTTTGGGAGATAGAGCAGGCCTGGTAATTGAATAGTTGCATAGTTCAAGAGATCAAGGTGTCGGCTTCAGCTCAGAGACTACATAATGCATAGTTGGGACCAGTCTGGAGGGTTAGATTGTGTAATTCTTGGGGCCAAGGTTCAGGTTTAAGCACTGGAACTGTGCAGTGCATAGTCCTGGGAGGCAAGAACTGTGCATTGTGCAGTGTCAAGGTACATGGTTATATCTTAAGGGTTGGAACTACACAATGCACAGTTAGGGAAGGCCAAATGAGGCTAGGCTGCAGGGAAGTTTTTGAAAAATGGCTAAGTGTGAGATCAATGAGACTGATGTGAAGAGTGATACGACTTGACTGTGATAACATACTTAGAACACTTAATGAAATAACAACATAGATCATCTAGAACATGTTAATAACATAGTTCCCTCAATGTGACAACTTTGCCACAACTTTATGACAAGTGCACCACTAAAGATACACTTTGCAATGACCATGAAGACACTTGTGCAAAAGTGCTTAAAACTTTGGAAATGAATGCGAAAAGTGTTCACATGGTAAGATCAACTCATTTTCATGAAGATAAAACCTTTACATGGCAAAAGTGAGCTTAGACACATTGTGCAACAACTAACATGCATAAAGATGACATTTACTGTATGAAGAGAAAAGGGAGAGCGACACTTGCAATGTGCAAACGATATTGAAAGTGGCACATGCTATAAAAAAGATTACATGAAAACAATACTAATTAAAGTGCAATAAAGCAAGAGCAACAATATAAATAATTAAAATGACACTCGTGAAAATGAAGGTGCGCAAAGCAACAGTTTGAAAAACTCACCAAAATAGAAATACAAACGCAACCAAAAGTGAGGGAATGTCAATTATAGTGCGTATTGACTGTCAATGTGGGTTTAACATTGCATAGACATTATCTTTACGGACTGTGCTTATGTTTATTCAATATTTCCTAGAATAATGTGTTCATGAACTCATTGCAAACTGAGCATACGTGAGCAAGTAACTTCAATTGATCAAGAAGTGAGCACGGAATGATTGATTGTAAGATCCACAATAGGCCCCAAAATCAAAGTATAGGAAAGAATTTGGAGGGTGTTTGTCATAGCGACAACAAGACCTATAGAACTTTCAATCACCATCATAGATAGCATGCCTCTAGCTCATCTTCGACGAAACATATAACGACAACTTAGCCCTGTGGCATCATTTAATATGTGTTAAATAAAGTTTTTGTATTTTCATGAGAGGCTCGAAAGCCCGAGGGGCATTTTATATTTAATGTAAAGGAGTGGAGTCTTAGTTTTGAAAGTCAAAAATATTTTGTTTGATATTATACATGTTATATATAATATTAAATAAATAATTATGTAATTTTATTTTAAAACTCCTCAAAAGCAAAAATCAGTTTTATAATTGTTTCAAAAATCAGTATTGAAACTAATCATGACATTTAGGTAGGGACAAGAATAATAGTCTTAAGCCAACATTGATAGGGGTTTCAAAATATGAAGGTGGAGAGTATGCAAATCAAGAGAAATGTAATGTAATCTCTCTATGAAACCAAAGAATAATTACTAGATTGATTCCATATTTGGGCAAGTTGTAGAATCGTTGTCCCTTTCTATGTTTTTCATTTCATTTATGTTATTCTTTTTCTAGAATAGTGTATGATGTAGCTAGGTTATTTAAGTTAATGAATTTGAATTTACTTTCTGGTACTCAATTTTTTATTTAAAAACCCCTAATAGGAACTCCATGTTCCACAAATTCACTCACTGTTTCTTGTTCTGCTCACCATTCTTTCCACAGAGTTGAGGTTCAGATTCTTAATTGCCTATGTTGAAACCCTATCTTCTTTTATTTTCTTCTACAACATTTATTTATTTCAAAGTCTATACAACCCTCATTGACTCATGAGAATTATAGTTCTAAAGGATAGGTTTTGGGATTAGAGAAACCACTATAACTCTCATAATCTCTCTCCCTCCAGGCAATCCTTTAAAAAAAATTATCATATCAGTAAATGTCCTGGGCACTGACGTCCAGTAGCCAGGTGTTGTCTCCAGGAAACAACAGGGTACTTAAGGATTTCGAAGATGTATTTGTTGAAATTCCAAGTTTAGCAACTCAACTAGATATTTAGTTCTCTATATATCCTATAATTGGAGTTGTACTAGTGTCCAAAACACCATACATAGTGAGCACACCACAACTTAAGAAATTAAAAATTTAGTTATAAAAATTCTTAAAGAAACGTAAATATGCCCAAGTGTGTAACCTTTGGGTGCGACAATGCTCTTTGTTAAAAAGAAGGATGGCACACAAAGGTTGTGCATTGATTTTAAGCAGCTGAGAAAAGTAACAACAAAGAACAAATACCCTTTACCAATAATAGATGACTTATTTTCTGAATTCAAAGGAGCTAAGTTGTTTTCAAAAATTGATTTGAGATTAGGGTATCATCAAGAAAGGATTGAGGGAGACATCAAACATGTAAGTTTGGGATTTTCACTATAATTTATTTTCTAGGAGGTTTCAAATGGTGGAAATTAGACCATATATATAAAAAATATTGTGAAACATCTGGTTAAAATTTAAGATCTCATTTTTCTACAATTCTAGAGATGTTATCTTAGGAATTTATTCTCAAATGCTCTTAAAATTAGTCTCAAATAGGCTAGTTGAAATTTTCACTATCAAAATAATTTCTGGGAGGTTTCAAATGGTGAAAATTGGGCCATATTGATTACAAATCTCATGGAATCAATTCGTTAATTCGTTAATATATTCTATAAGGAAATTAGCATTCCTAAATGCTTTTGAATTCAATTTCAAACACATTAGATTGACAATTTGACTATATATTTGTTTCTAGCAGGTTTCAGATGATGAAACTTGGATAATATTGAGGAGATATATTTTGGAACATTTTGTTCAAATTTCAGATCTTTTTCACTAAATTTTTGGATATATTCTCTATGTAAATTATGATTCGTTAATGCTCCTAGAATCAATTCTAAATAGAAAAAATTTGGAAATTTCTATATCACTTTTTTCTAGGAGGATTCAAATGGTGAAACTTAGTGAATATTGAGGACAAATCTTAATGAACATCTAGTTTAAATTTTAGATCTTAGTTGACTATTCTTGTAGAGATATGCTCTAATGAATTGAGGGTCCTTGAATGCTCTTGAAATCAATTTCAATCAAGTCAGTCTGGAATTTTCATTATGACCTTTTTTTCTAGGAGGTTTCAGAAGGTTAAACTTGGATCATATTGTGGAGACATCATAAGGAACATTTGATTTAAATTTCACAGTTTAGTTCAATACAATTTCATAGTTATACTCCATGGAAGTTATGATTTGTGACGGATTTTGAAATTAGTTTCTAACATGTCATCTTGATATTTTTTCTATAACATATTTTCTAAGAATTTTCAATCTCCAAAATATTCAGGGTTATTAGGAGACATACAAAAGTACCTCGGGTACAAATTTATACTTATATTTGAATATTGGAAATATGGTACTCTATACAAGTTTTCTCATGGGAAGAGGCCAAAAATAGCAAAGAAGAAATATCATATTGATACAAACCAAAATTGCAAACTAAGAAGGGTTGAAATAACATAGTTACACAAGAAGAAATATTAGGCAACAAAACAATCTCTAAATTAGGGTTTAAAAGGTATATTAACTTCAAGTTATAATATATTTTGACTAGTGTTATCATATTGTTCATTTGATGTCATTACTAATAACATATTGAAATTGTAAGGTTAGGGGTTGATTTAAACCTCAGCAAGGAATCAATGGAAAAACTTATATTTTATGGAGATGAGGACAAAGCTGAAATAAATCCTAGGGAATGGTTGAGTATAGAAAAGGAACATCATTCAAAATCTTTTTTTTGAAATTTTTTCTTGTAATGGTAATGTTTCCAAGTGGTGGAATGACTTTGATGAAGATACTAGATTGCACATTACATGGGAAAATTTTGAATAATTATTCTAAAAAAATGGATCAAGGAGTCACAAATAGAAGCATTTAATAAAATTCAAGATGAATTAAAAGAAGCAAAAGAAGAGATGAAGAATATTCAGAATTATTAAGAAGATAAATATGAATCAAATTACTCATTAAGGAGATTCAACTACTAAAACATGGAAAGAGTAGCAAAGGGAATTGGAAAAGAGATGATTCAAAGGAAGAATTGAGAAAGAAATATTAAGAAACATGTATATTATGAAACGATAATAAGAGGCTACTAGATGGAATCAAGATATTGAGAGAAGAAAAGAAACATTTCCAAAGTGAAAAATAACCAAGGATCTTAGATGAAGAAACCACCAAAAGTCTCGAAGATGAAATTTGCAAGAAGATTGAATAAACCCTAAACACGGATAAGGTGAAATTAGAAGTTAATTTTAGAATTGAAGAAGGACATCAAAATTTGATGAATGTAATCACAATGCATCTTCAAAAGGAGAAAGAAGAGAATATTCAAGAGGGTCGCCGAAATATACTTGAAGAAGTTGAACTCGATCTAGAGGATGTACATGTGAAATATGATAGTATTATCTCAATGGCTAGAGAATTCAAAGATCAAACAAAGAGGATAGAGGATACCATTACTTCTGAAAAGAAGACAAATGAAAAACTTGTTATTTAAAGTGAAGGAAAGCCATCAAATGTGAAACCATCTTGACATCCTCATTACCAAAAAACATTCAAGGAAGAAGATGGAATACTCAACAATATTCATGGAATAGGGCATAACCAAATCACTATTCAACAAGATGTTATCGAATACCATAAACTACTATAAATTAAAGAAGTTACAATAATAAGACATCAAAACATAGGAAAGAAAACTATACAACAACTAGTCACCAAGGACTAAGACTGAGAAGAATGAGTTTGGATGGATGGATTATCATTAATGGCAAGAAGAATGTAGGAACCTAAGGAAATAATATTATTTGATTTCATCACATGTGATTCCATTAATAGAAAAGCTTTGAGAACAAGGATTTTCAAAGGAGGTTACTATGTTATGACCCCAAGGGGGGGCTATATTTTATTAAAT
Source organism: Pinus tabuliformis (assembly GCA_031772625.1). Lineage (NCBI taxonomy): Eukaryota > Viridiplantae > Streptophyta > Pinopsida > Pinales > Pinaceae > Pinus > Pinus tabuliformis. Next base: position 176,441,078 of record CM062806.1, read on the forward strand.
GTATATGGTATGATCCAAGAAGGGGCATATATGGGGTTAAGTGTACATGTAATATCTAAATGTTTATGTAATAGGGTCATACTAATAATGAAGGGACCACATTGGCAATGTTTGTATAGGAATATATAGAGATCACATATTCATCATGGAGGGAATGTGATTGGGATGTAAGAATATATTTGGATATTTGGAGGAGTTTCTCCTATTATTTCCCATATTGGAGTTGTAATCCATGCTCACATTGTTGTACATGGTGTGTACTTCTCACTTTTATGTAGTTGGATCACAATGAAAAGGTTCTCTTTTTGGGTGTTATAAGCTATGTTCACAAGTGAAAAAATATAATGTTATTAGCCAATATCTTATATAGTCTTCTAGAAGTGTGATTCAGATATGGGACTTCTTTCTCTTTTCTTAGTTCTCTTGGTGCTTGTGGATTTCAACATTAGAGCCTATGGAACTCCTCTCACATTATTTGTGTATCTTCTTACTTCTATTATCTTTGTTAGTACCCTGTATGAAAACATTATTATTCTTGGTGACAATTCCCATTTTTTCAAAATATATGATCATGCATATGCTTTAGTTGGTGTAATATTCTCCTTATTGCTATGTAACTAATCACATTTTATTTAGATTTATTACCAACTAGTTGGGAGGAAACTTCTCTTATTATTTGGACCATTTCACATTAGGAGGGAGTTCGGAGTATCTTATTTGGATTCATTTTGTATAGTGAAGACGAAGAGGACTAGTCATTTTGTTATTGGTTTCTATTTCAATTAATATTTAGTTAAAAGTATTTGATATATAACTTTAACCTTACATACTAGTATATTTTTAATTAGAATTCATAAAATATAGATCGTTATACGTGGATCATAAGTAGAGGGATTTTTATTTTTTTATGTGGACAAATCCCTCTTGCAGACAAGAGTGATCTCCCTAGACTTCAAAGAACCCTAGTTAAAAACAAACATGATTTGCTACCATTCCCTAGACTCTAATTGAGTGAAATAAAATAGAATGATAGATAACTCTTACCAATTTGATGAAATGATTGATGAAGTCCCTCAAAGCTTTTGACCATTCACTCCTTGATGCTCTAGATGTCCTCTCATTGCACCTGACAACTTCTCCATACAATCTTGAAAGAGATCTGTAAAGACAGAGACAAACATGAGATCAAAGCATACTGCATATAATCAAAGAGACAAATGGACTAATTAACCAATTATATATCATAAAATCATCAATATACAACCAAAATCCATGTAGGTGATTAGGAAATCCTACAAATTAAATCAATGAAGATGTAATTGAGAAATAAAAAATGCTTTTATTTTCGTAAAACTGGAGAAAATCCTTACAACCATATAGCCTTGATGTTGCAAGTACCTTCTACAATATTCAACCCTCTCCCTTGCAAGGAAATCCTTCCAACCTAATCTCAACAACATAAACCTACTTCCAACAGTCCTCTATCAATTCTCAGACCTGCAATGGCTTTATAGGCCAAGAATGAGAAGTTATGGATCCATTCTCCAAGGGATGAGATCCACTATTAGTGGGATAGAGGTTCCATAAAGGAAGGGGAATTAATCCATGATGGGAGGGATCAGTACTGAATATGCACTCATTCGAAGCTTGTTGGCTGGGATAGATGCTACCAACAATGCTTCTAGACTTTACATTTTATTTTTATGTACTTCAAGTCATTTTCATAGGTCATAGTGGAAGACAGTCAGTACTTACGCACATACAATAATGGTCTTCTCTTTGTATGCACATAAATTAGCTAGGAAACTGCAAATATAGCCAAAATCATGGTTTTGTACCATAGGTTTCAGAAATTTGACTTTCTTTAGGATAATTTAGTTTCAAACCATGGAAAATTTTAGGGACGAATGTTCGCCCTTTGGCGAAATTAAGGGGTTTTAAATTTTTAGTGGGCGAATATTTTGTATCATAGTACATTTTTACAAATCACCTCAAATAGCCCACCTTATTTTAAGGGAGAGGGTAAAAAAGGTAAATTTAGCCCTTGAAATTAGGAGTTACAACCTTCCATTCGCCCTAATTTTCAAGAATAGGTTTTATTTAAGTGAATCCTATGGGCCAAATACCATATTTATAAAAGAGGTATGGTAAATTAATAAAAATATAAATAAATGAGAGGTATGGTAAAGAAATAAAACATTTTTTATATTTACTCGATAAGTCACCTTATATACATGCAAGGTTCTAAACAAATAAAAATATAAGTAAAGTGGAGGTATTGTAAATAAATAAAACCTTTTTTATACTTACTCAAAAGGTATGGTAAATAAATAAAAATATAAATAAACTAGACGTATGGTAAATAAATAAAACCTCTTTTTGTATTTAGTCCATAACCCTCGTTCTATTTATGAAGGCTCAAAAAAGAGGTTTTATTTAAGTGAATCCTATGGGCCAAATACCATATTTGTAAAAGAGCCATGGTAAATTAATAAAAATATAAATAAACGAGAGGTATGGTAAACAAATAAAACATTGTTTTATATTTACTCCATAAGTCACCTTGTATTTACGAACACTCAAAAAATGTGTTATATTTAGGTGAAACCTATGGGCAAAATACTATGGGACAAATACCATGGGCTAGATTATTATTAATACCATGCAGAAAAACATTATTAACCCTAATATTAGTGGCACGTGGTATTGACCCATGGTATTCACCAAAATGGCACATGGTATTGACCCGTGGTATTCACCTGGAATGTAGCCTATTTAAATGGGGGAATTAAACGAGCATAAATCCATCTTTACTCTCGTTCTACTAACCCCCGAGAGTATCAAATATCATGATATGCAAACTAGCATAGAGTGAAAAAATATTTGATCCCTCTCGGGGCTTGGTGGATCAAGAGTAAAAATGGATGTTGTAATTTAATGTATGTTAAACATTTTAGCTTGGTTAAAATAAAAAATAAAATAAAAATCAACTATTAATTTTATTAATTTTTATAAATTACTAATAGTAATTTTTAAGCTCCAGGTTTATCATAACCCATGGTATTGACCCATGGTAATACCATGGTATTCATGTGAGGATAGACTATTTAAAGGGGAAATTCTATCATCTTAGATCCATCTTAATTCTGGGTCTACCAAGTGCTCAGAGGGATAAATAGATTTCATCCCCCTAAGAGTGGTAGATGTGGAGTTAAGATGGATATAGGTTGGATTTTATGATAATGAAGATAATAAATAGACTTACAAAATTATATTGTAAAAACATCTTAAGGTGAATGGTTAAAGCATAGACATTGGACAAGTATATTTGCATACTTATGTTTTAAACTGAAACAAATCTAGGGATAAAAGGAATGGATGATTGCACTAGTCATCCTTCTATAACTTTCCAACATAGGCTGGAGTAAAAAGATTGTAATTTGGGTAATTTTTCTAACTACAAATAGGAACATACTTGTGTATTGGCAGGGTGGTTACGAGGTCCCTAGAAGTGATGAATTTGAATTTTTCTTGGTTTTATATATAGTATTAGGTTTTTCCTCATGCTTTCTGTGAATGACACGGGTGAATTTTATCCTACACCCACTAGGTTATCGATATGTAATTTCGGTAATTTTGATTTCAAAAGATATTTTAAAGAAATGCAATGATTTCATTTATGTATTCAATAAACACAATATTCTAATGGAATTCTACATTTGTGGTTTACCTATATAGATTCCATGGAGAAGTATTAGTGGTGTGACATCAATTTTCCTCAAGCAGAGGCTTTAGTTTTACTCTTTTCTGGAAGCAAATACTTTCTTCCAACATTTTTGAGTTCCATCAAAAATTTGAAAGTCCTAATAGTATTCAATTATGGGTTCAAGAGAGACATAGTATTCAATTATGACTTAAAGAGTTCCAAATTGAATGATCTATCGGCCTTATCTTCACTTAGTTTAAGACTATTCAGAGGCTGCATGTGCCCCCACTTCAAGAGCATAGTAAAGTCATGTAGAACTTAGAGAAGCTATTTTTAAGCTTTTAGTGAAGATTGGAAAAATGTCTGGGTTCAATAACACCCAATCGAGCATTAAGCTTCCAATAATGCTAGATTTTAACCTGGAGCACTTTTGTGATTTGGAGGAGATGCCCCCTCGTATTTGTGACACATCTTCAGTTGTGAATTGGACTATTACTAACTGTCATTTCCTTCGAAAGTTATCTGATGACTTGGGGAACCTCAACTCTTTAAGAATGTTAAGGAAGGAAAGAAAGTACATTATGCTAAGTTCTCTTATGCTTTTCAAGTTTTTCTTGGATATCTACAACGTTTCAGGTAGGAAAGTACATTCTATTAATGAAAATTTGTCTTGATAGAAAGGCCCAATTTCAAATTCTAATGCTTTCAAAAAACATTGTATAATTGTAATGTTTCTAAAAGGAAATCATATTTTTTCAATTTAAGTATCATGATCCCATATTCCAACTTATTTTTCAGTAACCCATTAGGCTTTGTAGCTTTGAATAAATCCATGTCTTTTGATAAGATCCTCTTCCAAATTAGAACACAGTTTCCTTTTGGCAATAACCACATACAATGTCTTGATTTTGTTATTGAGAAAATAGAGGTTGTGAAACAAGCTTGTGCCATACAAGGACTTGATTCATTGATTATGTATCAATTATGGCTCTTGATGTAACAATGTCTTGATTTTGTTGCTTGAAAATAGAGGTTATGCTTTACTATTTCACAGAATTTCTTACAATCTTTCCATAAGTATTGATTTGTAATCTCAGTCACTGAGGGATGACAGTAATGACAAAGGTAATATTCCATGGTTTGAAGTTCCCCTCTTCCTAAATATTTAAATATATCACCACAATTTAACTATTAGTTAAAGGAACTGTATTTGATTTGTAAACAATTCATTGCTTGATTTATAGATTTTGATTTTTTCCCTTTTTTTTGTCAAATTTGGTATGAGATATCTTCCAATATTTGGGTTCCCTATTTCCCCACCATAGCTACAAGGTTCAGATGCTATCATTAAATATTCTCGGAACGTTACAACTTTTCCAGTAAGTGTGCTTTGAAACATTAGTGTTGCTTTTCCATGGTGTTAATGCAAATAAGCACTGCAACTAGTGCCATTATTTAGGTTAAGTGCTGAAATCTAGGTGGTCTTGTAATGATGGAGTGATTGTTTTCTAGCTACTAAGGCCATATGCATTTTTATCTCTTATGTTGTCCTGAGATATTCAAATTTGGAATAAGAATTGAGGTCTCGTTTCCACTATAGATTGCAGTCAGTTTCTTGAACATAATATATAGTAGATTATCTTTTACTAATCAACTGTGGATGTGATCACTCGTAGGAAAGGAAATTCAAAGTGACTTTGATTTCACATTGATTTGTCAAAACATCCACACAAGAAAGGATATTCAAAGTGACACTGATTTCACACTGATTTGTCAAAATGGAGGCAAGAGAAAAGGAAACTTTGTATTCAACAATGCTATTAATTTCATATGTACATGCACAGACATATTAGTAGAAAATATTGAAGGGTTTCCTATGTAATATTTTCCATTCCACTACATTCTTTACAGCTTGTAAATAAATAACTCGGAACAATTCATTACACTACTTGTTATTGTTTATTTATCAATGGTTAAGATTTTGATATTGAACTGGCTAAGATTTTTCTTCCTTCTGTGAAATTGTGTGTTCTATAATGCTTCTTTTCCATTCACTATGTATAGCATATAAAGTGTGTCTAATGGAGTAGGAAGATTGGAAAGGCTTGTGATCCTTGAACTATGTTACAAGGTAGAAACCCAATGGGGCAGGGTAGGTGCATCCCCACAAAGGGGTCACAAATACCAAAGTTGTTATTAGCTAGTGCCTTGAGCTAGAAAATTTCCTTTACCCTTGTATTAAGAGTGAATCTAGAGAGGATTCTAATATTATCTTTATAAGATTTATATTAGTTAAGATTGATGAATAAAATTCATGAGACATGCACTAGGATGTCCTTGCAAGGTGGTTGTTGATTATTGGAAGCTATGATGGCCATTATGTCAGGCCAAGTGGTCGCACTCCCTTGATCATGAGCACAATTGTGATCAAGATGGAAGACTTCATAGTCTAGATTGATTGTTTAGCAGTGATAGTTAGTGGGCTCATTCACAAAAGCTTCTATTTCACTAATCCTTTTGATAGAGTTGTCAGATTCAATTTCCAAAGGTTTTAATTACACTATAGAGTTGAGTTCTGAGAGAGTTGTGATTCATAGTGTTAAGTATAGCAACTATGACACTTGAATGAAGACAAGCATAGTAGAGGTATCCGAATCTGTTATAAGCTTACCTGATTATTATAAGGGACTTGGTTGGCTTTTTTATAATTTTATAAACAAGTTCCATGTCGTGGAAATGTGAAAAAAATAGTGATATTGCCACCATGTGGCCCTTTTCATATATGGTTTTATACTTTTTCAAAAAATTCTCTAAGGGTTCATAATGCTAAGATTCACTAGGACTTTACAAAGTTTTATTATTTAGTGAAAGACTCGCCAAGGTCTTACAAGATTTTATAATTGAGTAAAATATTTGCCGTGCCTAGTGAGAGATTCGCTAAAAAATTATATATACATATAATATTATTGATAAAATCGCCTTCCATTTTTCCTATATACCATGGAGATTCGCCCATTTATTATACATATAAATTTAGGGGGGGTTCTTAAAATTTTCCCTATTTCAAACTTTCCAAGGGAATGCTTTGGGACACATTTGTGGATAGCGAGAGAACCAAACCGATGGTCATTTTCCTAATGCAACAAAATGACGTGTAACAGATTGGCCCCTAAAGCACAAAGTTAGAAGAAATATTTTGATGACTAAAGTGATTTATCATGCGAAGGTTTGGGTTAGAGACTACAATCGGTGACTTGAAAAAATAAAAAACACGTTACAATATAATATATAATATTATCACTGAGATAGGGATTCCCATACTCAGAACATAAATGTCTCAAAGAAAAGTATGGAAATACATCTAAAGATCCATGTCAAAAATGACATAATATGGATGCAAACATCAATGGATCTATGTTTACAATCATGAATATTTAATAACTCCATGCAACCTAGATGGATGAAACTAGATCCAGGGTCTTGATCTCTATCTCTCGATCCGTAGTATGATAGCCATGCGAGTGAATGTCTCAAAGTTGAACATGGTAGAAGCCACTTGATTATTGGTTAATGATGTGAACCATTAACAAGCATGAGAGAAACCAACAATAATGACAATGGTTCTTAGGGTACTTCTAGTACAATATATTAAGTGAGAATATATTATTTGATGTCGAGCACTCATAGAATGATTTGATCGAAGGCCAATGATGAGAACATATCATCGAAGGCGAGAAACCTTCCATTAAGGCATGCAGACTTCAAGGTACTGAAGTTTTCTAGATCAACTTGCTAGATAATGAGCTGATGTCAATAGGAAGTGATTTGTCGTAGGAGGGCTAATGACACGAAAATTATGTCAAGTTTTGAAGAACAATAGATTAGAGTAATTCAGGTCTAACTCATAGATGGTCAACGCCACTGAAGGCTAACACTACCAAATTAAATTGACTAAGGTTGAACTTCTCTTGAACATATCAAAGGCATGACATGATGACTTGGAAACATTTGACTCAAAAATAAAACCCAAACCAACTAAAGGCTTTCAATGAGGTATGGTCAACTAAAAGGTAAATGGATTTCCCAACCTGGAAATAAATGTGATGGAGTGTCATGTTCAATAGTGACATATTGTCTTTTACAAATGAAAAACAAAGATTCTTTCTCACTTTTCCCCCACTGTTACTGACAAGTACCTCTTTATTTTTTTACAAGCTTGAGGAGGATAACATATACTTGTCTTGTAATATTTTTAACAAACCCTAAAAAGGAGTGATTAGGTCCCATCATGCTTAACGAGCCCTATACTGTTCAATTTTATGAGTCCAGTAAAGGGGTAACTCAATGTCATTTTCATGCTTAAAGAGTTTGAAAATACATGAAAAGGAAACTCATTAATTTATTTTACTATAAATTTTTAATGATCATGGAGAAAGTAAAGCTTGGTGTTTTTCAGTTTTAGGGAGTTAAGAGAAAAAATTAAATAAACTCCACAATGTTATTTTTCTTAAGTTTAGTCTCTCAAGCCCCAAAAAGGATAAAATAATGCAAGAGAGAACTCTATTGACCATGATTAGTCAATGTATACCATTTTCATAAATAGTCTGGTTCAGTCCATAAAAGGGGTAAATGTATATTGAATATATGAGTTTTCATTTAATTTTATGACTTCGAACAGTCAAGTACTTGAAGATATTTTAAATTTTAAAGAGTCTGAAAAGAGAGTAAGGAGAAATCCATGGTTTCAATTTTTGGTAAGTTTTAACGAGTTCGAAAAAGTGATAAAAATATACTTGATACCAAAATGGATTGTTTCTGTAATTAACATTTAACCTGCACACTTAAACTCGAAATGATTATCTTTGCTCAAAAAATAACGTGAGAACATTATAAAAATGGTTTTTAAAAGTCAATAGGAAAAAAATATTATTTAATTAGCCCTAAAAACTTATAAAAATCCAAAATAGTAAAAAGTTTTCACCATTTGTGTTTTTACCCTTTTGAGAGTGATAGAAGTCATTTTTTACCAGAAACTTCCGAAGCTGATTCTGGGCAAACTGTTGGACAAAATCCGATTAATCTCCTCTAGGTAATTTGTCTATCCAAGCTCTTCTTTTCCATGCCATTTATTTGGCTTTTCACCATAGATTTAGTTTTTTTGGGGAAGGGTTTTCAAAGTGTTTTTCACCCTTGATGTGCAGATGTACCCCTTATCGGTCATATGCACATCGACTTATATTTTAATGTTATGTGCACAATTTCAAGGAAAGAAACCACGCACATGCGCAATATTTTTCAAAGTCCACTACGCACAATGCCAAGGGCAAGAAAAATAAAATTAAAACGCCCCAAATATTTTGCTAAATCTCTCCATAATTGATTCTAATGATATTTTATGTTTAATTGCATGATTTTGAACCGTAAACATGGAATTGAGAGAACGTGAGCATGAAGAATAGGATATACTTGCTATGAATGATCTTGAAACCATACAGGTGTTGACAAACTATGGTTTGTACAAGTTGTTTACCATTATGGGCATGAAGGCCCAATTGGACTTGCTAGAATGGATAGTAGGCAAGTGGAATGTTCAAGAGGAATGTTTCATAATTGGGGACCACAAACTTGTCATCAATGTTGATGACATTTACTTCCTGAGTGGACTTCCACATCATGGCGAGAAAATCAACGTGTATGGGCATAGGAGAGGTGGCGAAACCAATCTACCTATTTGATACAATATTTTACCAGTGGAGCAACACTCAAAGATGGCCAGATTGAGATAAAAACCATTACACAAATTCCTTTGAAAGCCATCAATTTGACTATTGCACGATTGTGTGCTCGCGCAACTTTTCATTTGCTGACGAAGGCTCAAATGCAAACCATTGTGGATTGCTTTCACGGTACCATTTTTACCTAGAGTGAGGATGTAATTACCAATATGAAGGGGCAACTAATCGGGGTCAAAACAAGCAAACTCAAAAACTTTGGGTATGGTTCCTTTGTTATTTCATTTCCTTTGGATTGGATTCCTCTTCTAGCTTGACGGGTATATGTAGAGAGAGGAGGGCCACGTGGCCCACACATGATGAAATGGGTTACACTTATGACATGCCATGGAGGTGGTGAGGGTCCAATCATCTACCCCTGACTTCTTCGAGTGGTTGGAAAACCAAATCGTCATGATCAAATATTTTTTGTACGTAGGGATGGACTACACAAGAGATCCAGACATTCCACTGCCCCTTGGGATGCAATGGGGTGCTATAGGTATAACTTCACATTTTGGTTGATTTTTGAAATTTTTCATTTTTTGTTATTTTTGGCATCGAAAGCTAATTATCCGAAATTATCATGCAAATGTGTCCCCTATGAGACCAGCCAAATTGCGTAGATATGATCGGCGTGGTGAGAAGCTAGTTGCTCCAATAGTATAGAACCTTGACGCAACAAAGACACTGACAGAGATAGATTAAAACCTTGAGAGGTTGACTCTAGACATTCCAGATGTCGCTATAGATGATTTTCCTCTCTGTTGCCAGAGGCATACTGCAGGAGTTCTTGGTCATATTAGTTGTTTTCTATGACGAGTAGCACGTGTTATTGTATGCTATCATGATCATCATCATGTGTAGTGACTAGCTTGAGGACTAAATTTTGATTTTTGATGATGTATCAACATGTTTGGAAAATAAGGGCCACATGGCCTTATGTCGTTGGATGACATTTTGTGTAAAGTCCATACTATTTACAAAATTTTATCTAATGAAAACTACTACTTCTATTTCTACTTATCTTGTACAATATGTGAATGAATATTGCATTGATTTTCTATTACAAATGTTTTATAAGTGCCAATCTAATGCATAATTAGCTAATGCATCTGCTAATGTGTTTAAATTTCTCTGAATATGTTGATACTCAATATAATGAAATTCTCTTTCCAACAGACGAACCTGCAAAAACATCCTTAACATGGAAGAAATTCTAACTAAATAAACACCATTCAAATGTAATACCATGAGTTGCGAATATAACTTAATGATCAACTGAAAAATGCCAAAAGCAATGACATCAAATAATAACTCAATCACTGTGCTATATTCTGCAATATTGTTTGTTGTTAAACCGAGGCATATCCCATGAATAGAAAATAACTCACCTGTGGGTGAATAAATGACTCAGGCTGCAGAAGACAAACTCCGAGTACTACTACTAGCGCCATCAACGAAGCCAGTGTAAGTTTGAGGGAATGTTGACATCTACAAATCGAGTGTAACACAAGATGAGAAGGAGAAGTAGCCAAAAAAATGAAAAAACTACTAAAAATTGTCACACATAAACTATGGTACAATAATATAAAATTGTTTCACCAAACAATCTAAGCATAATATCTCTTTAGGTTGACCAGTTTTGGGCTTTCCAGGAGGAATTCCATCATAATCCTCTAACTCATAGGCCCCTTTTTCTAGTGCATGTTTTACAATATAAGGGCCATGCTACATAGGTTGGAATTTACCAGCACCAAACTTATCGTGCTCTTGATCATAGACCAATACTAAATCACTTTTTGCATATGAACGAGGTTTGAAATTTTGATCATACTGTTCTTTAATTTGTTTATTTTGGGCATCACTAGCTAATGCAACATCATGACGAGTCTCGTTAAGATGTGCTAAGTACAAAAAGCGTTTCTCTTCAGTGGAAGTCGCTAGTAATAATTCAATTGCTAGTTTCAAAGACAATAACTTGCATTCAATCGGCAAAATGGATTCCATGTCGTAGAGAAGCTAGAAAGGAGTAAAACCAGTTGAAGTTTTTGTTGTAGTGCGGTATGCCCAAAAGGTTGGATGTAGCAACAGATTCCATTCTTATTTATGAGTCCCGATAATTTGTTTAATCATGGTGGTTAAAAATTTGTTAATGGCTTCCACTTGGCCATTTTCTTGCGGGTATTATGGGGTAGAATTGTCATGACACAGGCCTAGATTTGTGTTAAGATCGGTCATCATATGGTTTTGAAAGTGGCTACCATGGTCCGTGACGATATCTTGTGGTACTCTGAAGCGAGTAATTACATGATTAAACACGAAAATGGATGTTGTTTCACCGTCATCCTTGTATATAGGCATCACCTCAGCCCATTTTGTAAAATAATACCACAAGGATAATGTACCCATGCCCTAGCCTGAGTGAGGGTTACATGTAAGAAAATCAATGCCCCATTTAGTGAAAGGACCGACAACAATGATTGGTTCAAGAGGATCTGGATGTACACTCACTTTCCAATCATAGATTTGACAATTATGGCATTTCCGGACCGTAGTTATATAGCCTTTAAACATAGAAGGCCAAAAATACCATGCGCACATGATCTTTTGAGTAGTGAAAAATCTTGACATATGACCGCCACAAGCTCCAAAATGGTAGTCATTTAATACCTTTTCAGCTTCTCTATGAGTTAAAAATCATCGAAAAATAGAATTGTCACCACGACAATAAAGTGTATCACCAACAATATTGTATTGTTCGGATTGATACTAGATTAGATGATGATCCGTTCGACTCTATTCCGGCTGAAACATCTTGGTCTAAAGATAAATGTTGATATATTCATACCAGGGATCTAAAGTACTGATTAGAAAGAGATATTTGTCTAGAAGAGAATCCTTTGCCACATGCATAGTTTCAGTATGGGGAAAGTCACATAATAGTTCAACAAATATTAATGATTTCTTAGATTTGGATTTAATGAATTCCAAATCGAATTCCTATAGGATGACTATCCATTTGGAATACTTTCCCCCTAGAAATTGTCTGGTAAGAATGTAAACCATGGGGTTGTAATTATAAATTACAGTAGTTTTGCATAATAAAATGTAGTGATGGAAACATTGGACAACTTGAACAACTTCCAAGGCTAATTTCTCCACATGTGCATATTTTGCTTCAATTTTAGTTAAATTATGACTTAAGTAATATATCACATGCTCTTCGTTTTATTCGTCTTCCTGAAATATAACCATGCCAATGGTGGCATCAAACACGGTTAAGTATAAAAATTAGTCTTAGCGATAATTAGGAGGATGCAACAACAGTGTATGGGTCAATGCATATTTAAGTGCATAAAAGGCCTTTTGAGCCACTTCATCCTAGATAAATGAGATGCCCTTTTTCAAAATTCGAGTAAAACCTTTAGCTAACTCAGTGTAGTTCTGGATAAATCAACATAGAATGTTTTCTTTCCCTTGCAAACTTTGGAGTTGGCAAATATTGGAAGGAGGAGGTAGATTCAAAATAGCCTCAACTTAAATGAATTGACACAAATGCCTTCCTTTGAAACGATAAATCCTAACAATCGACTAGATTGCACATAGAAAACACATTTATGTGGATTCAAGAAAATATTGCAATGACAACATCTAATAAAAATTTCTTTCATATGCATTGGATGATCTTCCCATCTCAATGAGTGAGTTGGAAAGTCATCTAAATAAGGCTGCACAATATGCTCGATATCATGAAATGCATAAGACATTTTCCTTTCAAAAATTGCAGAAGTGTTCTTCAAACCAAATGGGATTTTTCAATAGGAAAAATTCCCCCATGGGAAGATGAATGTGGTTTTGTGTTGATTATCTGGGAGTATGATAATTTGATTGCAGCCAGAAAATTCGTCCATAAATTAGAACATTTCACTTCTGGCACATTCGTTGATTATTTGATCGATATAAGGAGTATGAAAATTTTCCTTTGGACAAACCTTATTAATATTCCTATAATCGACACATACACTAATGGTTCCATGTTTCTTGTTAACATATATGATATTGGACACCCAATCAGTTATGGGAACCAGGTAAATGAAACCTGCTTTGAGAAGTTTCTCTAACTCAACTTTAATCGTAGCAATTTTTCCGAATGTACCAGACATAATCATTTTCTGATAGGTTTGACATCTGGGTAAGTCTTAGTTTTGTGTACTACAATTCTTGGGTCAATTCTAGGAATTTCCTCATAGGACGAGGAAAAAATGTCACAGAATTCTTGAAATAAGGCCTTATATGTTCAAATTTCTTTGATTGACTATGAGGCACCTATGTGAATATTTTCAACAATCCCTATTTTAACTGAGATTTCGATGGTATTCATTATAGTTGTGTTCACTAAATTCCTTTCAAACTCAGTTTGAAATACTAAAATGGGTGACTCTAGACTATTTACTATGTCAGGTGAATTTTTTTTTGAAAAATCACTCACAATTTTATCAGGATTAGGTAGAAAACATGAACGATGATTGTCATCATTCCAAGGCATTTCATCCGAATTCATAACCTCCATGATGCTTCATCAGTTGGAAACGTACAATTGAAAGGATCAGAGAATGAAAACGGTTCTAACTAAGGTAAAGGAGAATAATTATCATTGATCGTATCCACTCAATAAATATTATATGATGAAGGGTAAAAAAACGATTGTACTGCCTTGTAAGCCAATTCAAAAGGGCTCAAAGGCATCTCATTTCCATAAGAGTATATTCAAACTCTAAAGGAACTATCCACAGATTAGAAGATTCCATAGTGTTTGATGTAATCATGTTAACCTTGGCAAAATTAGAAAGAAAAATTGGTGGAGGCATTGCAAAGGTTCCCATCAATGATGAGTCTTTGAGTAAATCAACACCAATATCCTCATAAATAGTATTCATTTTTCTGACAAAAGGTATGCTACTCGTAGAGTTAGGGTCTAAGGTGTAGTAAGACAACTGGTCTACTTTGACAATTTTCCCTTTGTGAGGAAATTGAATAATTCAAAACATCGATGAGACCACTACTAACATAGCGTAGGTCCAACTTCAACCCAAAAAATGGTTGTAATCGAGCTCAGCATCAACAACTTCAACTTCGATTGCTACTTTTTTTTCCCTCTAGCTCGATGGGAAAATCTTTCAAGTTCCCATATGGATGAAAACCTCTTCCATCAAAGGCTTTTAGAGTGGTATGTGATTGATTGATGGTTGGAGAACCTAAAGCTTTCCAACAAGAAATTGAAATAATGCATGTAAAATCTCCTTCATCAACAACTATAAGAAATACTCTTCTAGTTTTAACAAAAATTGGAATTTGAAAAGCCAATTGATGAGGGAGTCTTGGGATATGACTTTTAAGATCGAAGATAATTAGGTTAGAATCGTGCAAATCAATAGCTCCTATGGCTGAAAATACAATATTTCGCTATGTCGGGCATGTTTGTAATACTTCCAGAGATGACATTGCAGAAGGATACATAGCCATGTCTTCAATAATGTTGTAATTTTGTGCAGCTCTAGCGTGCAGGTTGAAAGTTGATTTTCGAAGAACACCTTTGGGAGGTGGTCAGATAATCATGTCAGGATTCGATTTCTTTATCTGTAATGGTTCAGAAGGAGGAGGATTAATTTAATTGGAAGGTTGACTAGATGAAATAGCCTCACTTCCATTGTCAATAGGACGCTTAGACCTGTAATATTTCGATCTCGTGGCTACCATAAATTCTTGCGAAGACATCATCATGATATATTGCGATGTGGAAGAGGAAGAAGTGTTATGAGAAACTATTTTTTTATATTGAGAAGGAAATGGATCCTTCAAAACAGTGGGAGTTGGAGAACCTTTAATGAATTTAGAAACCTCCACTCGATGTGGGCATTCCTTCGTATAGCGATCCTCATTACAAATAAGGCAAGGATAGCGAGGCTTTCGTTTTCCATTAGTAGGCTCACGTTAGCATTTTTCTCCTTTGAAGAAGCATTCTTCTTGGATTTACGTTTCCCCTTATTTTTATTTCCGGTCGATTTCGTCTCACCAATATATGATTCTACAACATTGATCTTGGAAATAGTTTCCAGAGGAAGTCTTTTAGATGGAGTATCTTGTATGGCCAAAGTATGAGTATTTTTAGAATTTTATTTTTCCCCTTAGATTGTTGGCTAACAAAATATGTAATATCATCAACGGAATTAGATCCTGATCCTTAGGAGACGTAATGATTGGTTCACCTGTAGGGCACGGTAAATTTGGGATTTTTTCGTATAAAATGCTAGATTGAGTGTAGACTATGTATAAGTACTGGGCACAAGAAATTACCTAATCTTACTTGACGAAACCTCCTTTGGAAACATCTTCCATAATGACGGGAAGAAGTGACTTTGTAAACCACTCAGCTAAAATCTGATGTGGAATAAAAACCTTGACTAAGCAATGTCTACATCTATATTCATGAATATGATCAGAAATGTGAGTCAATTTTGATTGTTTTAATGAAGTCAATAGTTCAGTACCAATATCGTAATGGATCGGTAACTGAAAGTGGGTAAAAAATGTTGTTGCTAGGGAATTAAAGTTATGAAAAGAAGCGCTAGGTAGCTCAATATACCATTTGGCTGCCGAACGGGTTAAAGCTCATCGGAAAAGGCGAATATGGACAGAATCATCGATTAAAGAATTCGACGCACACCAAAGATGATATGCCATCACATTATTGGATGGGTCTTCTCCTAATTTTCCTTCAACTTTGGGTATGCCACTCGGTAACTTGGTAGGAATCGTCGACCAATAAGGATAATAATAAATAGTATCATTGGTTAACCAGGATAAATATGGTAGATCTAGGGTTGAAATGAATGGTAACTGCGAGTTAGGGTCTTGTGGTAAATATTGATAGCCTTGCAGTCTAAGACCAACCCCTGGAGGCGGATACCCAGGATATCCTGAAATAGCCTGTGCAGTTGGAATTTGAATTCCACCAGGGTAACCAGGGTGAACCATACTGGGTTGAGGTTGAACAAGGACTTGATAAGTATGATCGGGGTATGGTTGACTCTTAAAAGGTTGAGCTTGACCCATTTGACCTAAGTAATATTGCCCCTATAGAGGTTTCACTTGAAAAGGTTGAACTTGAACAAAATGACTTTGAAAAGGTGATTTTTGGAAGGTTTTACCTTGGAAAGGACAACTTTGAAAAACTTTCCCTTTAAAAGGTGGAACCTGGTAAGATTTCCCTTGAAAAGGCAGGCTTTGGAACGCTTGACCTTGAAAAGATGTTTTCATTGTTTCGAAAATGGGTTGCCTGATAGGAATCTATGGTATAGACTAGACCGTAGGAACAGTTTGATAAGTAGAAGCCTGCAGGATTTCCTGAGTAATCTAAGGAAAAAATATTTGAGGGGTTACTGGAATGGTCGCGTGTGGTACTCCTGGAATAGGTGGCTGAGGAGAACTTGGAACTGGCTATAAAACAGTTGTTTGAATAAGGGTCTGTGGCGAACTCTGAATAGGTTGTTGAATCGATTGCTAAACAAGTGTTTGAGGAATTCTTTGCATAGGTTATTAGAAAAAATTTTGAGGAATCCGCTTAACAGGCTGTTGGACAAGTACAACAATACTTGGAACATGTATTTGAGGAATAATTTGTCCAGTAGGTTGAACAGGTTGATAAATTGGCACTTGTGGAGCACTTGGACCATATTGTTAATTAAAGGAAAGATTCCAAATAGTTTTTTTCCCAGGATAAGGAGTACCAAGTAAAGTTTTATTTACAGCAGTTTGACCTACGTCGGGCTGAGGTATCTAACCATAATTTCTGGTAAAATGTTTACCCCCAACAATAGGTTGTTCTCTAGGTGGAGGATAAGGTGGTTTCTCCCCAGGCTAGTTATAAATGTGAGTCGGGGTTACTTGAGGGTTACTCAAATTAATAGAAACCATGTAAACATGTTGATTTGATGTCATAAATTCTTCATCCATGGAATTCATGCTTTGAACAACAGATGTAGATAAACCAGATGACCACTTAGAAGGTTGGGGAGAAGAAGCAACTCTTGAAAAATTCCTAGTAAGTGACTAGTATCCAAGAGGAACTTATGGACCACCATACAATAGTGATTCCATGGAGCTAGTAAACATGGATGAATCAATAGATTCTCTCCCAATAGGAATTTATGACAAAGTTCTTTCTGGTGAATTAAAATGAATGTGTAGTGGTGACAAATTATGATCTAAAAAACTCAAAGTTGTAGAATACAAAGGGCCAGGTTGGAAAGGAGAGAAAGGAACTCTTGGTTCAAAATTTTTAGTACTTGTAAATGGAGAATGAGGTGTCCCTATTTCTTCAATGATAATTAAACCACAAGGCAATTCAGTCATTACTATCATCTTCCTTCAAGGTGAAGGTCACTCAGGAGTAGGAGCTAAAACAATCGAAAGTGATTCAAGTTGAGAAACTTCAGATTTTGGATGTTCTATGTCTGGTTCGGTAAGTTCATTATCTGAAACTTCACTAGTGTCAGATTATGTGTGAACTACTCTGGTAATCACTAGACCAGAGTAAGTCAATCTTGATTCT
Organism: Pinus tabuliformis; assembly: GCA_031772625.1. Lineage (NCBI taxonomy): Eukaryota > Viridiplantae > Streptophyta > Pinopsida > Pinales > Pinaceae > Pinus > Pinus tabuliformis. The sequence goes on from CM062806.1 coordinate 176,459,169, forward strand.
ACTTCTTGTGTTCGATTCACTTCAGTTTCTACTGTCTCAAACTGTAAAACTAGTGATGTTTCAGGTACTTCTGAGTCTTTCAATCCTGTTGACTTAGACCTTTCTGTTTTTATCTTTTCCAACTGACTTGGTGTGTATTCAGGAGGTTTACCTTGCATTCTACATGACTTCCTTGGTGATTCATCCAGGATTAAAAATTATCACAAAATCAAATAATATTCACAATCGAATCCTAAAGTCTCTAAAATGTAAAAAAAAACAATTATCACATGCTAAAAAATCTAAGGATTCAAACATGCAAACAAGCTTTACACAATGAAATCACTAGTTGGTAATGAAATCCAACATCCCAGAAATCATTGTAAAAAGTGGTTGTAGCTATGAATGAGTGGAACCAATTACACTAACAACCTTCTTAATGAAGCAATCTAGTGCAAGTAACTTCACTTATGCCATCTCGAATGAAGATTACCCTAAAAAAAGTCCAAGTGAGTCTATTAAATGTATGTTCTAGATACAAAAAGGCCTTATCTTTGTCGTCACCTCCAGTAAAATCCTTGGATTATGGTCACTAAGGTTACCAACTACAACAATTCTACCTGGGGGGATAGTTGCAGATCAAACGTACACACAAGGGAAAAGTAACAAATCTCAATCCCCTTGAAAGCTCCTCAACATTATTAATTGGAGGTTTACTTTCAAGTGACCCTAAGTACCTTTCAGCACCATTGTAATACATCTAAATCACTCTACCATAGCCAATGAAGTGGGTACAATCACTTCACCAATTCTGACATGATCTCGTGCTTGATTCCATTGTAAGGGGAGCTTCCTAAAGGAAAATTGAAATAACTGGATTTATCTCCCTATCGCAAAATTCTAGTGTTTGTCTATGACTTTGGAAAGTTTACTCACTTCCCTATTCCAAATCCCTACAACTTAATCTACTATAGGTGGAAAAGAGCCCTAAGAATAAAAATTTCTAGATTTATTTTAATTAGCGTTTATTTTAATAGTTGTTGCTACGCAAAGGTAATGGATGTGAAACTTGATGAAGTAATGACTTGACACAATCCTAATGCAAATGAAAATGATGATATAATCTTTTGTTTGAATGAAAATCTATCTAAAGCAAGGAAAGAGTTTTTTACTTTTTCAACTGAAATATAAAGAAAACTCTAAACCCCATTATAACCCTTTTCCTAAAAGGCAAATAACCAATTTCAAATCACTAGAATATTGAAAACGATTTCAAATTTTCACTTTGCCCAATAACACAAGTAAACAAGAAATCTCTCTTTTCATACAAGCACTTAGAAATTCTATGAAATGCAACAGGGAAAAAATAATGAATAAAAATAAATTTTCTTTAATGGAATGCTATGAATTTACTTGCAACAAATTACAGTTCATGAACACTTCAATAGCAGAAAGAAGAAATGATTTTTCGTTTCAAAACAAGCACAAGAAGTATTTTTCCCAAACAATACCTAATTTTGCAAATCATTGATTTTGACACACATCAAACTTTTACAAAAGAGAAAACTGGACTCATAACCTGACATAATCGACAAAAGAAAGATAAACCGTCAAGACAACAAGACTAACGGACCTCTCTTTTGATAGATTGACCATTGACAGGATAAGAGCTTAACCTAATTTGGAAAAAGAAGATAATAACAAACAAAATTGTTCATAACACTCTGCCAAGCTAACAATAATTCATAGGAGGTTCAAACAAGTGTGAAACTTTGGATTTCAAGAGGATAGAACTGAATTTTTCAAAAGTTCAAGGCATTTGCACAGGCTCTCGAATAAACTAGTGCAAATTCGCTCTGTTGCTGAAAGCAATATATGCATAAGTGTGCACTATGCCTAAAGTAAAAGTGTGCATAGTGGGGAAATTCAAGAAAAAATAAAAATAAACCAAATCCAATCAAAACCCCAAATTTCTAAAATTTCCAGATGCTCTAAGAAGGCTTGTGAAGTTAGTTGAAAAGGTCAAACAAGGGAGACTATGGAGATTTAAATGATTCCCCAGCGAAGTCACCAATATTTTATGTGAACAAATCCCTCTTGCAAACAAAAGTAATCTCCCTAGACTTCAAAGAACCATAGTAACAAACAAACAAGATTTGTTACCTTTCCCTAGACGTTGATTGAGTGAAAGAAAATAGAATGATAGAGGCCTCTTACTAATTTGACGAAATAATTGGTGAAGTCCCTCAAATTTTTCGACCATTCGCTCCTTAATGCTCTAGATGTCCTCTTGTTTCTCTTGACAACTTCTCCACACTATCTTGAAAGAGATCTATAGTGACAAAGGAAAACAAGAGATCAAAGCATACCACATATATTCAAAGAGATAAATGGACTAATTAACCAATTATATATCATAAACTCATCAATATACAACCAAAATCCATGTATGTGATCAAGGAATCCTATAAATTAAATCAATGAAGATGTAATTGAGAAAGAACAAATGCTTTTATATTCATAAAACTCGAGAAATGCCTTACAACCAGATAGCCTTGTTGTTTCAAGTCCCTTTTAAAATCTCCAACCCTCTCCCTTATAAGAAAAGCCTTCCAACCTAATCTCAACAACATAAACCTACTTCCAACAGTCCTCTCCCAATTCTCATATCTGTAGTGGCTTTGTAGGCCAAGAATGGGAAGTTATGGATCCATTCTCCAAGGGATGAGATCCACTATTAGTAGGATATAGGTTCCATAAAGGAAAGGGAATTAATCCATCATGGGAATGATCAGTACTGAATAGGCACTCATTTGAAGCTAGTTGGTTGGGATAGATGCTATCAACAATGCTTCTAGACTTTACTTTTTATTTTTTACGTACTTCAAACCATGTTTGCAGGTCATAGTGGAAGATAGTGAGTACTTATGTGCAAACAATAATAGTCTTCTCTACATATGCACATAAATTAGCTAGGGAACTGCAAATATAGCCAAAATTAGGGTTTTGCACCATAGGATTCTGAAATTCCACTTTCTTTGGGATAATTTAGTTTCAAACTTTGCAGGGGAATCCTCCGAGACACATTTGTTGATGGCAAGAGATCCAAACCGATGGTCATTTTCTTAATGCCACAAAATGATATGTAACACATTTCAACAAAAAATATCTAATTCAACCTTTTCACTAGGTAAGCATGTGAAACTAACAAGCTCATTTATTTATGTCAACACCTAGGTATCATCAAACTTTGCTTAAAATAGCCATTATGTGCCAAATGGTCAATGTGGGGTGTTGAAATGAAGGAGAGCTTCAAGGTGCTCTTCAAACATTGGTTCGGTGAAGGTCTATTTGTCGAAAAGTGGTTTTGGCCAAATTTCTCTTCAAACCTTCTTGCCTTATGTTAAAATTGCTACGGATTTAATTTTACAAAGAATTTGGAAGACCATAGAGGCTAGTAATCATTTTCCTTCCTAAAAGGATACTTCTCTTCCTACTAGCCTATCTTTTAATTTTTGTTATCTCTAGTGGTGTGCACTTGTATACTTTGATGAAAATCTTATAGTTGAGACACTTTGGTTCCTATCTTTAAGGCTCTACTTAATAGGCATTTCCTCAATCAAAGACTTGATCGTTAACATATCTTAAACTTGTCTCCCTTGGTCTAATCTTAAGTGACATGTTATCTTGATGGATGCTGAAAATTCATCACAGAATGGGTACTATCTTAGTACTAATATATTGCACTCAATCACAACCTCCTATGCCTTGGGCTTGGTAGCATATTAAAAATGGGAAAGTCTATAAATTTCTCTCATTACAAATCCACCAAGGGGAATAATGGCTTTGTTTCAAGTCATTGCTCGAATGCTAGTTCAATCAATTGTAATAAGTGGAATCAAAGAAAAAAAATTGATTGTTCATGCTTCACAATATTGAAAAGGCCACCTTACGACTAAAAAAAGAAAAGAAAAAATATTTTCTAGCTGCTAAGTATGGGTCTCCCATTGGAATATCCCTTGTGTGAGCATGTTGAAACTTAAAACATTTATCTAGATTATATAGTTTCACTAAATCACCCTAATCTTAAGTGAAATGGTTATATAACCATCTACTTGGTTCCGACACCTTGAAACTTAATTTCTTAAGATCTAAATTTTGTTATGACTTTGGAAGAAATAAAATAATGTTACATTTACTCCAACAATCTTATTGATTAATCTTTCCTTTTATAATGGCGCCCTCACATGCAGTTACGTGTCACTGCAAATAACGGTATAAACCCACAAGGCTGGACTTTAAAAGGAATATCTACAACTTCTAAAAAGTTGACATAAACACCATGCTACATGTGAAGAGATGGTGACCCAACCTAAACGTATTTAAACCACTATGTGGATCCCTTTGCTCTCTAAGTCAAGCCCTATCTTGGATGACCATGACTGGCCTCTTTTAGGTGACATGGTTTATCTTTAATCTTTCCATGTTTGGGCATATACCCTTCGTTGTCAAGTTTTGTGAAAAAATTTATGTTGCCTGTGATGTTGCGTGACCCCCGTTTATGACCTACTTTGCACATTCAAGCAGGGTAACTCTTATTTCTATTGATAATGAAAGGAAGCTTTCAATGTTGAAAAGAAGAAAAAGAAACCAAAACAAAGAATCTGCAACCCTTATGTATCTCGTGTGTTGGGAGTCTGTGCGTTTACTTTATGTTTACAAATGTTCCCTCATTTGTAAATCACAGAGATGGGGTTGCAATCTTTGGCGTACTCGGCAATTCTGGAAACGACAACCTCCTTGACTCGGGCCTTTGTATATAAATAAGATCAGGAGACAGCGAATCCTTAGTGGTATATGCTTTTCAAACAAAACCATACTGTTGGGAAAGATCTTTGTTTTCCACACAACAGCATCATACTGATAGGGTTTCGGCCATCATGTAAAACCCACGCATTCTGCATATACTTGGCATTGGGAGGGGTTTAAATTCTATAAGCGGGGATTGAGGATGGAAGTTATTTTTGGAAATTGAATTATTTTAAAGAGTGTTTGAGTTCGGCAATGTTTTATATAATTTTGATGATAATATCTTATAAATATTTACAATTTTGATGATAATATCTTATAAATATTTAAGTTCGACAAAATTTCATACCATCCTAATAATAACCTCCTATTACAATTTTAGTGATAACATCTCATTCATAAATAAATAAATAAATCGTTATTCCCTCGACATTAAAAATGACTCTGACTGAAATCAACCCAATTCTTAAAAAAAATACCAAATATATATATATGAGTGACAGTTCCATTCATCATTGCCTCAAAATCCACACACGTTTCTATACCTTCCTGTAATATAAATTTGCATGCTCGCTTGAGGATGTAGTCTTGTCAGTTCACTTCATTCTCGTGATGGCCATTAACGGGATGTCTGTGTTTTGTCAGCCATCAGTGCCGTCGCCATTAGAAAGGTACGCAGGGTGTTGTCATCCTGTGTGTCTTATCCATACATGCTACCAACCAAATGAAGTTAATGGCTACTTTGCGAGGTAAATGTACAAAAATGTAAGGATTTTATCTGTCAGTCAGCCGTCAGTGTCGTGGCCATTAGAAAGGTCTTGCGGGTGTTTTCATCCTGCGTGCCTTATCCATAATGCGATCAACCTAGTGAATTAATATCGCCCATGATGATTTTGCCACGGTAGCGCAAATCATTTTATCTTCCCGGGGATTAGACGGGTGTACCACATACTAGATTTTCTTTTTTCTTTTTTAAATTTTGATTTGAATGAATTTTAGGATTTTCCAATTTTTGATGAATCAAATTGTAAAGTTTTTGGATTTCCTAGTTTTGATGATTCAAATTGTGACTTTGAGTGCTTTTTTGTCTTATAGTTTATTCAAGTGTGAACCTAGTTTTTAATGGGAATTTAAGTCATCACAATAATTTATGACTAATATGATTTTTTTTTTTGTTTATGATATTTTGAACTAATCATTTTCACACAAAAGCACAATCTCCCATTGCACTGATCAGATTTCAAACCAATAATCTTAATGCAAAGAAATATCATATCTTCAATTGTTCTGCATATGATGAATGTAATATGCAAATGTGAATATAAATTTAAAGGGTTTTATAAATTTGGGTTTTATAAATTTGGATTTTCTCATTTTCATTTTAAATTTTTAATTTAATTTTGATTATAATATATTATTTAAAAATGTTTAATATTAAATTTTATTTTGTTTACAAAATGTTATTTCAATAAAAAAAATTAAAATATAAAGAGTAGGTAGTTTTCATAAATAATATATTATTAAAATATTATTTATATATGTCATGGTGAATTGGTATTTGCCTAAGGCCTAAAATCAAACTTAGTGGTTGCCACTATAACACTAATAGTATATCTAATAGCCTATAAGTCAAATATAGTAGGAATTTCTGGCTTAACATAGTAAGAACCAACGCTCCACTAGGATGGGTGGGGGAGAACAGGAGAAGATGTCCCCATGTGGGATTTGAAACCGGGTGGAATATATATCATTTTGTTGAACATGGAAGGGGGGAGTAGATGTCCCTCATGGTATTTGGAACCAGGTGGAATATATATCATTTGTTGAACATGGAAAGTATTACACTTTTCCTTTATTCAAGACACATGAAATAGCTTTTCATACATATTATACTTCTTATTACATTACAACTATAATGCTATATGGTCTCATAGTTGTGATTCTCATACATTATTCATGTGGTTTTTCATACCATATATATGCATTCATCTTGTACCAAAAGAACTTTCCACACCCCAATATAACGAAGATCTATAATTCCTTCTTGCTTAACATGGAGTTCACATGGGACAAGAAGTATTTCAATGTCAGATATTCTATATTAGGTTTTCTCGTTTCCTTGTTATATCTTAATTTTCTTTTATCCTATAATTATTTATCTCAACATGAATTCTTCTTAAAATTAGATGCAATAATGCTTTTAATACTATTGTTATTCTACAAAATGACTTCTTCAAGTATTTCGTAATGATGTAGCCAAGACTTGGAATCTTTGTGCTATCCTCACTTTAGCGACTAGTGGTTTTGGCTAGAGTTTGAAGCAATGTTGGACAACTTGTTGGCATCGATGTTGTTTATCTTATTCTTGTACATGAAGTACTTAATCATAATTGTGCTCTCTACAAGGGAAAATTTTACTTCTATACGGAGGATAAGGTTGGGTATATTGCCACTAATTTTGATATTATAAGTTATAAAATTCTTTTCAATTTACTTTATATTTCATCAAGATTGTTTATAGATATTACTTTCTCAAAACTCGCATCCATGTAAGATAGGAGGAGTGAGAAGAGTCTAAAAAATGAGTTTTCCTTATCCCAATGCTAAATGAATGTTAATTTACACATGTTTCCAAGCCCATAATAAGCTTCCCATCCTCCACTTGTAATTTCTTAACATTATAGTTTCCGTTGAGATTGTGATGATTATTGATTCTAAGGTACCTATACGAACAAATTTCCTCAGATCTATTGTTATCATATAAGAAAACATCATAGATGATGTTTTAAGATTTCATTATCATAACATTCATTTTGTCAACGTTCATAGTCATACCCATACTAGAATAGAAGTCCAAGAGGACTCTTGGATGCATACCGAGGTTGTAGGAGATCCTACCCATAAGAACAATATCATTGATGTAGAGAAGAAGGGTGATGACTATACCAATGAGACTTGAGTTGACAAAACCTACATCTTCCAAAAAGTCTTCTAACTTGTCAATCTATATGCCAAAAGGGTAGGGAATTAGGGACAACCCTACTTGAATCCTATATTACATTTAATATCTTCCACCCAGCACTCGATGTCCCTACACTTGGAAACAATGTTTTCATATGGCCTTATCACAACAACTCTTATCTCAAAAGGATTTTTTAGCTCCTCTAACATGGCCATTGCATCAAAATCTTATATAAAATCAACAAAAAAAGAAAATGATTTGATTTTGTTATTGCAACACTTCTCTAAAATCACCCAAGTGTACTAATATGGTTCATAATTGAAAACATCCTCTAAAATCGATTTAATATTTAGCTTTTTTCTATGACTTTCTAGCCATATTTTGATTTTTTTTTCCAAAATACTTTTATATTTCTCAATGAGAATATGCCTGTTGCATAACGGTCCTATAATTAGAAGGATTTCCTTTATGCTCAGTTTTAAAAATATCAACAATGAGGCCTTGATTCCATGGCCTTTGGAAGATTTGCTTTATTGATATGTTGAAGAACTCGTATATATAGGGGATGTGGATAGGCCCTCCAATTTATTTTAGCTTGGTAGCTATTGATGTCCTTTGCTTTCTTCTTTTCAAGTCCTTTTATTTTTCTATGGAAAAAATTCCATCCTCTTTGGAGATGTTTTGAATGTTTCCCATGAAAATATGAAATTCATCAAGAATTTTAAGGAAGGAATTAAGTCACTTAGGGGAATCATATTATTTTCTTTAGTTTTATGAGTCGAATTTTCCTTCAAAAGTTCTTAGAATCTAGATTGAAGATACGTGTATTCTTTTTATATTTTTTCTTCCTTTTAATTAGGTTTTCTATGTATATATTTAAGACTCATTGGGAGCAAATTGAACATATCTTCTCACAAGTTTACATTTACTAACATACCAAGGATTCGTTGTACCATGTTTTTCTTTTTATGTAGCACTTTGATAAAGAATGTGTTAATGGAAGTAGGGAGGGCTATTGTAAATTTTGGATTAAGGTCTTTAATATTGCTCTTATATGATAGGAATTTTAGCATACTAAATTATTTAAAAAATGATCAATGTTATTTTTGTCAAAAACCAAGTGTCTTTGGTTATAAATGTTCTCTTTAGTGGAGACTTTGGCATAGAAATGTTTAGAATTAAGATTAAAGCTCTATGGTTAGAATCAAGTTCATGGTCATTTAGAATATCACAATTTAATAATTGGCTATAAAATGACATCAAATGTTACATAATCTATGACATTGCAACCTAGCCCACAAATACAAGTAATTTGGTTAAATTTTAATCGATACATTAAACCATTGCAAATTGTTAAATTTTGAGAACTTATTTTATTTATTAGCTCAATATAAAATAAATTCTCAATTAGGTGATTAAAATATCCTTGTGTTTGTTTGTTAAAGCAAGGTCGTCATCTAGTTATCAAAAACTAGTTGTGAAAAACCAACAGAACTAGCCCAATGGATATATCAAAAATATAGAAACAAAGACAACAATTGGAGCAGGTCATTACAATATCCTTTCTATTTGTTTGTTAAAGTAAGCTCCTCATATAGCTATAGAGGATGAGGGTTGGAATCATTTCATAAAAGGATATATTGATAAGTTGTAGACATAAAATGAAAGTATCTTAGCGAAAGGATACTACCTTCATTTCTGAAACTATAAATATCTTGTTCGAAGATTCTATAGAATCAATTCTCATCTATGTTGATTTGTGTGTATCTTGGGAGGTACTCCAAGCCCTAGGGTTTGGGATTTGGAGGGTGGACCACCACATAATTCATTTGTGTGCTTGGAACCTAAGGTTGGGCTTTTGCACACATCGATGTTTGGGCCAAAACCACAGGGCATTTTGGACATGTGATGGATGTAGATGATAGAGGGCATTGCATATATTAGTCCAACGCAACAAGAATCGTCAAATTCCAAGTTGTCTATGATGATATATGAATTTTTTGAAGGTAATGGTGGGATTTTGGATAGTCAAGTCATGTAGGCTTCAAGTAGCCTTGTCTAAAAGACATTTCTCTTAAAGGAATTCGTGCAGGTGAATGGAGTCATTTCTCATCATCCAAGTGTAGCAACTTGTGGAGAAAACACCTTCTAAGATAGCCGCAACTCAAAGAGAGAAGTCTGAAGCCATAAGGAGAAGAATTGAAGTCTGTTTTATGGTTTTGGTAGGGAGGAGTAGCAAAAGGAAATCTGAGTAGGTTTGGGCTTATTTGGTGCAATTTTGAGGTTAGTTTCTCACTATTTTGCTAGTATGTAGGCCCTCTGGTTGTTACATAGGCATCACAAGCCAATTCTAGGCTTGTTGGAAGGGTCATAAGGTTTATTTCTCATTGCAAAAGAATTGGAATAGGAAACATGGGCAAGGAGAAAAGAAAATAAGGGAAACCATAATGATGTTGAGGACTATTGTAGTGATTATTGGGGGCTGATAAGGTCTGCATTAATGCCCTCACCAAATTTTAGGACTACAACAATGCACCAGCTCATGTGAAGGTATGTTTTAATGCCAGATTGTTGGTCCTAGTTTGGACAATTGGATGGTATAGTTGCGTCCTGTGGAATCCAAGTGGATTGGGCTTGACTTGGTGGTTAGAAGCCTTTCCTAGGAGAATATTTAACAATGGATATTGGTTATTGCATTAGGTGCCATTGGATTGGTGGAGGGTAGCGCATTGGTAGCCCAACCCTTGACAAGAAGTCATAAAGAGAGCCTGATAGGTGAAGTTTGGGTAAAGTTGTTGGAGCCTAATGTGCAGTACATTGATGGACTAATGGACTTCTAGATTGAAAAATTGGAGCTTAGGTATTGGACAAATTACAAGAGGAGATTGGATCAGCATGTGTTCACTGAAGCAGAAGTGACTTGCAGCAGTGATAGGTGGAAGAACTCACGGAGTCTCTATGTGTTGTCTCTTGATGAACTAAGGGTAAGCTAGAGAGCAGAATAGAAGCAAAGGACTGGTAGGATGAGATACGACATAGATGTTTTGATTGTGTAATAGAGCAGTAAGAATGCCATTATATCTTGTATTCTTGTACTTGTGGATAATTGAGGGCCATTATCCCTAGTGAGGGAGCCCTAGACTGTTGTATTACTTAGTTGGTTTAATATAACAAATATTGGGTTGTTGTACATATTTGTATATAATTTGTAAAACGTTGTTTATAATTGTGCATGTGTGATTTACTGCTATTTACATTCCATTATGCAAAGTAGCTTTCTTAAGATTCCAATTTTGGTAGCGTCAATGATTTTAATATTTTATCTAAGCACCAGGGCTGTGGAAATTCAACATTGTATCAGATCATGTCTGAGCTACTTTGAGGGACGGTGAATCAGAGTGTGCACAACAAAGTACAACTTAAGAGGGAGTTAGTCACATTGTAGGTGAAGGGCTCACTATAACGTTGAAGTTACATGCTGGTCTCTAATACGAGGATAGGTTGGAGGGGTTGTCCAACTATAGTCCATGGAAGGAAAGGATCAAGTTGGTCTTGTAGGTCAATAGGATCTGGGAGTTCACCCAAAAAGCCATCAAGAAGAAATTGTACCAAAGGATTTGGAAGTGTACGAGGATTTAGATACGAGGGTGAGTTTGATCACCCTAGATGGTGTGAAGGATTCCCTAATACCTCATTTGTCGGAGAAGTGTAGGTTTTAACCCTATACAGAAATTACCTGCAAATAACCTCTTAAAAATAGAAAATATACAATGGTAAGAAACGCAAAGCAAATAAATAGAGATTTCCCCCTAGATCCCAAAACCAGGACTATCAGGTTGATTTTTCATTATGTTCCTTTCAATCTTAAAATACATATATATACATGACGAAGCATTCATAAACCCCAATCCATTAACCCCGGATTAGAACATAATTTGTAGTTCCCTTGACCAGATCTACAAAATACCATGGGAAGAAAATCGCCATGCGCAAAACCATGTGTGAAACCCATGCAAAAAACCATAGGTAGGTCCACCGTCCTAATATAAGATCCAAAAAAATTATCTCGAGGTGTTTCCCCAGACCTTATGCAGGGGGCTGCAACCCCCCTTTGACCCACCTGTTGTACCCAGAGTAACGAACAAGGGGGTCAATCGCCCTCCTTGTGACCCCCTCGCTCATGCGACTAGTCATGCAAAGAATATGACACACACCCAATATTCTCCCACTTGTTGTTTTCTTTTCCACACAGGGGGTCACAAGAGAGCTTATTCATTGGCCCATCCTTGCAATGACCATAGTTTCTCTACACCAAGAAAAATTCTTAGTGTTCATAGACTTCATCAATGCATCTACAACATTCCTCAAAGTGTCCACCTTTACCAACAACACCTGTTTGCCCTCAACCATATCCCTCACAAAGTGATATTAAACATCATTGTGCTCTGTCTTTGAATGATAAGCAGGGTTCTTTGCCAAGAAAATTGCACTTTGGTTGTCATAGTCTATCTTTATAGCTCGTTGTACTAACCCCATACTTGAACATAATCTATGCAACCAATCTACTTCCTTTCTTGCATGACTGGCCACCATGTATTCTTCCTTTGTAGTTGAAAGTGCCACTATAGACTATCTCTTGATCATCAAACTGACTGAACCTCCAAAAAGGTTAAACACATACCCACTTGTAGATCTTTGTTGATCCAAATATCCAACCCATTCTACATCAAAAAAGCCACAAATGTATTAAACTTTATCAAATCCTATTCTTTCTGAGTACCACAGAGCATAATTACAAGTGCCACGCAAATACCTGAAAAGCACTTCACTGTTGTCCAATGCTCCTTCCCTAGTTTTGAAATAAACCTGCTTAGTACTCCCACTGCATGTGCAATATCTAGTTTAGTACAAACCATTGCATACATATGTCTACCAACTACACTTACGTATGGAACATGGGACACGTCCTCTTCCTCTTCTTGTGTCTTGGGACACTGTTCAATAGATAAATTTATACCTATAGGAATAGGAAGCTTCACCAATTTACTATCCTGCATATTAAACCTTTGCAGTATTGTCTCAACATACTTCCTATGGTTTAACCAAAGCTTCCTCTTTTCCTAATCTCGTTTAATTTCCATTCCCAAAATATAGCTTGTAGAAACAAGATCCTTCACGTCGAATTTGGAGGATAATTGGGTCTTCAAATCCTTAATAATCTCTTTGTCATTTCCAATCAGAAACATATCATCCACATACAAGACTAGATAAATAATACGGTCACCAATTAATTTAAAATACACAAAGAGATCCTCTTTGCTTCTAGTGAAGCCAAGTCTCTATATAAATGTATCAAATTTATGATACCACATCCTTGGTGATTGTTTTAACCCATGCAAAGACTTTTTTAACCTACATACCAATTATTTATTTCCCTTCACTGCAAAGCCTTCAGGTTGTTTCATTTAGATCTCTTCTTCTATATCCCCATGAAGAAATGTTGTCTTCACACCCATATGTTCTACCTTGAAATCAAAAGAAACAACAATAGATAAAAGTAAACTAATAGAAGATACCTTGGCAATAGGAAAAAAAATATCACCAAAATCAATTCTTGACACTTAGGAATAACAATTTGCTACCAATAGAGCTTTGTATTTCTCCACCTTTCTTTTTGCGTTAATCGTTTTCTTAAACACCCATTTTCTTCCAATGGGTTTCCTTCCAGCCGGTAACTCCACCATATCCCAAGACTCACTTTTGTCCAAATATGCCATTTCATAAAACATGGCATCTTTCTAGAGTTTTCCATCCTTTGAATCTATTTCCTCCCTAAAAGTTCTGGGATCATCATCAGTAATAGATAAAGCAAAATTTGAACAAAAAACAGTTGGACTATAACTTTTTTTTTCCTTCTTTCTCGAACTAATCTTCTCACAGCTGGATTTTGTGGCTCTTCACCTTCTGATTCTTGTTCTGCGGTAGAGTTTGATTCTTCGTCCTTTAGCTCAAACTCTATTTTCTCAGGTTCCTTTGGTAGAACTTCATGCTTAATAACATATTTCACCTCTCTAAACACCACATCTCGGTTGTACACAACCTTCCTTATTTCTAGTTTCCAAATCTTATAACCTTTTAAACCATCCTTATACTCATAAAGATGCACCTTTTAGATTTACTATCCAACTTGGTTCTTTTCTCCTTTGGAACATGTACATATGCATCAAAGCCAAATACCCTCAGATGTGAAAGAGAGGGTTTCTTACAAGTCCATACCTCATGTGGATTATTATCCTCCAACATTGATGAGGGTGACCTCTTAACAAAGTAACATGCAGTCTCCACTACCTTTACCCAGAATTCATGTCCTAACTGGACACCACTGAGCATGCTTCTTTCCTTTTCCATCAACGTCATGTTCATGCTTTCTAGAAATCTATTTTGTTGAGGTGTGTATGGAGTAGTATTCTTCCATTCTATGCCACACTTCTTACAGAACTCTTCAAATTCCTTCTTGCAGAACTCTCCACCATTATTATTCCTCATCACCTTTATCTTCTTCTCTTACTAGTTTTACACTAGAGCCTTAAATTATTTAAACCTATCAAAGACTTCAGATTTCTTCCTGAGGAAATATATCCATATATTTATTGAGAAGTCATCTATAAATGATACATTGTACATAGACTTACCCAGTGATGGAACCGGCATAGGTCCAAACACATCACTGTGTACAATCTCTAATATCCCTTTCTCCCTCTTAGCACCAGAGGGGAAACTCAAGCGATTCTACTTCCCATATACACAATGTTCATAGAAATTGAAATCGAGAGAGAAATTAGACATACCTTCTACCATACCATTACCATGAAGTATTTTAAGGCCCTTCTCTCCAATATGTCCAAGCCTTTGATGCCATAACATGGTCATTTTCCCAGAGACCATTATATTTTTTTCTCCACTTTCAAGATCCACAAAACTGTTGCACCCATCAATAACAATACTACCTAGAAGCTTGTATATAGTTCCAATCCGAACTCTCGGCATCAATACCAGTGCTTCCGGAACCATCTTGCAGGTATCTTTCTTGAACACCATTTTTACAACTGCATCATCCATCTTACTTACAAAAATGAGATTTATGGCCAATGCATGAATATGCAAAACACCCAGAATTGTTCTAATCCTTCCACCTTGCAACTTAAGCTTGACTTTTCCACGTAAAATGATTCTATCTTTCCTTTTGTCCCCAAAGAAGACATCGCCACCATCATATTTCTCATACTCATAGAACCACTCCATATGGGGAGTGAAGTGAAAGGATGCACCTAAGTCAATCAACCATGCCTCATGATCTACATGTGTACTTGAAGAAGAAGCCAAGTACACATCCCCACCTTCATCTAAGGTGGTTTTCTTCTTTGTAGAAGGAGCATCATCAAATCCCTTTCCTTTCTCAGGAGCTTTAGATCTACAATCCTTTTTGAAGTGCCCCTCCTTCCACATTTCTTGCACACTTTACAGGTTTTCTTGGATATTTAAATCTCCCTCTAGATTTAGATCACCCACTCCAAGATTTTTTTTTTTTGGTTCTAGGACCATCCTCGTACAGAAAAAGAATCTCCATTTTGGCCCTCCATATTTTTTTGTCTCATCTCCTTTGATAGCAAGGATGAGACTATTTCATCAAAATTCAAGGTAGTTGTATTTCTACCTATTGAAACAACCAAACTATCACATGAATCTGGTAGGGAACACAACAAACTAATGCACTTATCTTCATTTGAAATTTTAATATCAACAGACAACAAATGGCTTACCATAGTACTAAAGGCGTTCAGATTTTCTGTCACTGAGTCTCCATCCTTCATCCTTAGGTTATACAACCTTTTTAGTAGGAACAATTTGTTCACGAGAGACTTAGATTGGTATAAAGTCCCTAACTTGTCCCACAAAGCCTTCACTTTAGCATCCCCTGATACATATTGTTGGATGCAATAAACAACCTAAAATTTAATTGTCAATCCAGGAGTTTGTAAACTTGGAAGCTCAACACTAGAAAAGTCGAAGAAGGACTTCAAAAACCTGAAAACCCTACTTCAATTCCTATAATTAAATCATGCAGAATCTAAAAGAACAAATTATAGGAAAACATTTGAATCCTTACTTGTGCTTGCAAACAAAATGATGCCACTCCACTCTGGAAACTGGATTCACTCAAAAACAACCAATCAAAAACTTTACTGAAGGAAATAAATCATGCCATTCGATAACTCAATCATAAAACTCAACGGATTTGAAGAAAGTAAATATGTTCCTGTACTTTTAGTTCTTCCACTGGAAGACATAATAAGTTTATTTTATGTGTTATATCAATTCTACTTCATGTACGGCAAAATGACGAAGTTCTTGTACTGGAACAGTTCACGCACTCAGAATGACTCTGTTTTTGTATTGGAACTACTATGTTCTTGTACCGAGATGATTTTGTTCCTGAACTTTGTTCATGTACTAGGAAAGATAGAACAATTCCTATACTCTGTTCCTGTACTAGGAAAGACAGAACAATTAATGTACTTGACAATCTTATGTTCCGTAATCAACAAAAATGTTGTGATATCAAGCACACAATCAAGAGGTGTGAAAAGGAAAACTTCAACTTAGGTAAAGATAAAAATTCCAAATCATCACATGCTCTTTCAAATGTAAATTGCAACTCTGAAATATAAACTGCGAAAGAAAATGGAAAATTTATCAAGTCTTAATGAAAATAACAAACTCTTGCATTTTAAATAAAGAATCACCGTATAAAAATATATATTCTACTTCATTCCTCCTGGAATATTCAACATTGTGTTAAGGTAAGTTCCTGTGTTTGCAAATATATTCAATTCCAAATAAAAAGATTTATCTTTTTAGTCTTGTACTTGAACAATGATAATGATCGATTCCTGTACTATAAACGAATGATGAACAGAGCAAGGAATGTGATTTAGATATAATAAGTTACATAGGAAGACTAGTACCTTCACACAAATTTAGTATATATATATATATAATACAATTTAGATATAATAAGTTACATAGGAAGATGGGTACCTTCACACAAATTGATTACATATCTATCTATCTATCTATCTATCTATCTATCTATCTATATGTATGTATATATATATATCTATATATATATATATATATATATATATATATATATATATATATATATATATATATATATATATATATATGTATGTATGCATATATTAATTAGAGTATGGGGGTTCACACTGCTTGCTACAAAGAAACAATTCTTCAAACGAAACCTCAACTGTTCATTAAGCAAGATTAAAATGAATACTTCAGTAAACCCTACTCATTAATTGAAAGTGATTTCAAGAGGAAAAATTCTCAAACCAAGGAAATTCTTGTTGTGCTTTAAAAATAAATTCTTCAACAAAAAGGAAACACACTTAACACACACAAACCCTCAGATCTAAGAACACTTTGGCAAGAAAAAGGAAACACACAAGAGTTATGTCAATCACACATATTCAACATCAAGAAGAAACCTTCTCACCACACATTTTTTGTACCTAACACACAACGCAATAAAATAGGGAGAATGAGTTGGGTTGGCTAGGCCCTAGCCAACTAGCTTGTTTCCCTTTTAAGGAAAACACTTAGCTTATGCGAGTAAGATAACCATTACAAGAAATAGACAGGAAAGATGCATAAAAACTGGCATTTAGATTATATTAATAAAGTTCAGTCCTTCAGTACATCTTGAGCTCAGTAATCCAGCTCCAAATGATGGGAAGGGGGGTAAACCCCCTAAACTTGATCCAACAACATGAAAGTACAATCAATGGCTTGTTAGCTAGGCTTGGAGCCATAACTCTGTTTTTATAATATTTTTACATTACAAGTTTGTCTTTAGACAAGCCAATCCATTGCAAATAATATGGAGATTGAATCCCAAAAATATGCCATGGATGGGAGATCTAGTTCAACCATGATCCAATTGAAGAAACAAAAATCTGATACGAATTTTGCAAAGTTGGAATTCTGGAAAAATAATTTTTTTTATAAAACTGCCTCAAAGAACCTTGTGAACTCTTAAACCAATTCAAATCTAGGAAATTTGTTTGGAGGAAACCTAATATGTCATGTTGTCAACAAAAACCTCTCTTGGAATTTTGTTATTCATCCCCATTGCCTTGGAAATTTCGCCTGAAGTTGACTGTTTGGTTACTTTGAAAATCTAGGTTTTATCTGATTTTTCTACAAATCCGCCTCAAAGACCCATTTGGTTCTCCCAAACAATGGAGAATTTTGGAAAACCACCCATGAATTACTCAATTTCCTATACTGGAATAAAAACTGATGTCCTAGAATTTTCATATTTGGCTTCATCTGCACACAAATCTAGGAGGAAGTTGGCTATTTGAACATTGCTTCTAGTTTGGAGCTAAAGCATTAATTATTCCATAAAAATCCATCTGTATGACTTGGGTGCATTTTGACTGATGTGGAGGTGTCCAAACAACATTATGAACAAAAACCTTTCTTGGGTTTTCGTCAAAATGTGCCGATGTACAAAAGCCCCACATTGGTTGCTCTCTAGTGCAGGAACATGTCAATTAAAGACAAATCCACCTTTGACTCTCAAAAGGGATCCAAGATCATTCTAAACACATGTTTGTACTACGAGCTAGAATTTTCCTTTGTGTAAAGCTTGAATGATGAAGTATTCCACATATACTTGGTGCAGGATCCCCGTGTGATGCAATAATAAGACAATCAACATTAACAATATTTTAATGAGCATTAATCCTAGAAATGCATATAACAAAGGTATTCTTATATAAAATGCAATTCAAGATCAAATCTTCGCTATTGCATTAAAAGAGTGTAGAAAGAGTTCATAAAATAGTATTTAACAAGGGAATAAGTAGGGCATCATATGAATAAAAAAAGGTGCATTAATTACAAAAATTTTGGGGCCTGACATCCCCCCGTGCTGATCATCTTGCATGTCCTCATGCAAGTGAATCAACTATTATACTAATGTTCCCTTGGAAAGAACCAAAATTGAACCATAGATGTTCTTGCAACCATATGTAAACAAATGTTCCCTACTAGATTTCGCTGTTCTAAAAGATAATGCATGCTAGGTCATTTTTGTACTGGATTATTTATTCATTAAGATTGATCCAAATAAAATTTTGATACTAGAGTTTTTATGAAAAATGATAAAATGCAAGGATAGTGTCATAATGAAATAACAAACTATCAAAATTTCCACAAATCATCTCAAGAGAAGTGCAAATCAGTGGGGTCTCACTTTGAATAGCCTCATTATTATAAATAAAAGTGACATTATTTGGAGGCCAAGGCATTAAAATGGATGGAAATAAGGAAAAAGAAATATGGAAAAATGATACCTTCCCACAATGATCATATTACCATTACCCAAGCATATAGTTGAAGCTACTCTTGCTCGAGCAAAGTGAATCACATGCACTAAGGTTCCCACATCTATGAAAACATTCATACTTCTGAAAGATATAACTCCAAAGCACATTACCAAAAGGATCTTAAAGCCATTCTCAGAGATATATGATAATGAGTCTAGGGAAAGAAAAAAACAACAAAGTAAATCGTAGTGTAAAATTAACTTTAATACCACAGGGATGGCTCTGCTGCTAGCTGACATCTATAGCCTCCAAAGGGATGCATTTTAACCCCATGAAATGCCTATGTCCCATTTATTAGATATAAATTCAGAGTCAATTGAAATCATTTACATTTTTTTAGAAATTAATTGAAGTTCATTGTCCTCGCTTGGTAACCAGCTAATGACAGTGCCATTCACAAGGACTAACAATAATGAACAAGCCATCTCATGATGAGACCTCATGTCTTCCAGCTTTTCAATTGAAATCAATTACCCTTTATTCTTTCCTTTACATCTCCTCAATCTGTGTTTGAAGCTATTTTACTTCTGTTAAGCAAGCCAATCACTGGACTGGCACCAAAGTGCGCGTAGTCACCTCGAGTTCATCAAAATATCACTGTAGCTCCCTGATATATGTGCCAAGTTTTTGTAGGTTTGAGTCCTCCTGCAAATTCATCCATAGTTCCATTACCTACTCGAAGAATAGTGTTCAGCCTGTGACGACTTCATCCAAAGTGGCCATACTTTCTCTCATATCTTCTTCGCATTGTTCCCTGACTTCTAGTGGAGTTGTTGGCTACAATTTCAACTCAAGCCATGAGATCTTCATTTGGAACTCAAATTTTACTTTGCTAACCTCATCTTTCGATTATATAACTATGACAACAACCTTCTGAATCTTCGCTATTGTTTCTGCATCTTATGGAATGTGAGGTTCAGGCACCGTCTGACATGCATGCGTAATTTCGGCCTCCAAGCTCTGGATTTGAGCGTTCAAATCTTCCTTTTCCTTTAGCACATGAGGATTTTCTGCAAAAATTTGTTGATTATTCATCTTGACTTCGCTAATAACTAATAGTGCATGATTCTCCTTGATCCTGAGGTCGTCTGATACCCCTTGATGAAGCGCATGAAGGGTCTGAACAGGCAGTGCAGCTAAGTTGACACCCACATTTGTTATATGTCTGAGCTGGGTGTTTGCTTCATCTGTTTCTACATGCAGTGAATCATCTAGTAAAGGAACAACTATGAGGTCCAGAGTTCTGTCTATTTCTAGTACCGATGTGCTTGCTTGTTGTAGGCTCGCTTGAATCCCGCTCGCTTGTCCCACGCTCGCCTGAATTTGACCTGTTTGAATCTGAAACTCACGCATATCCTTCTAGACGCTCCCTAGTGTTTGCATGTACTGTTTCTTGAACTCCATCCATAGCTCTGTCATTGTGTAGTGGACCTTGTCTCCGATCTCATCTAAGTCCCCCTCAATGAGGACCATTGGATCCACATGTGCATGCTTGTTTGACTTATGCTTCTTCTTGGGTCCAGAAGCTATCTCCTTAGTTCACTTCTGTAATTTAAAGGGAGTTATCTTCTCCTCACCACCACCTCCTTCCTCCTTGGACCCTTCCTTGTCCAAAGTATGTGGAGAAGAAGACTCCTCAACTTCCAATGTGGCCTCCTTCACAGCGCACTCCTTGTTAGTAGTTGCCTTAGCAGCAACTTCCTTCTTTTCCTGGGCTTCCTTTCTTTGGATTGCGGCTTGCTCAAAAACTTTCTTTTTCTGCATTTCTTTCTCTCAAGCGGCAGCCTGTGCAGCTTCCTTTTACTTCTGCACTACTGTGACTTGCACGGAGGAAATTTACCAGGTCATGTTGGTTCCTGCACTAAGATCTGATGGCTGTTGCCACTCACTTGGCCATTTTCCCACGTCTTCCCGTACATATGCATCAATGACTAGGTATGGAAACTTGTGCCATACTTTCTTAGGATCTCACCTCACATGGATGGATACATTGTGAAAATATGCTTCAGACTCCATGTAGGCCTCCAATTTCCCAAACAATGTTGGTGACAGCCTTGGCCTCTGGTTGACCGCGATACGAAGGTCCATCTCGACTAGCACCCAAAACAATTTTGTCTCCATGACCCTCTGTGGGTCCTTCATTTCCCATAGTGAAGTGAATTTCATGGCCTCTGGTATATCATTGTCCTGTGGAAGGAACTAACTATCCTCTAGGAGCCTCCAGGTGACAAGGGCAATCAATAACAACAAATAGGCATAATGGAATCCCTTGTCATCGTTCTATGCTTCACGAAAATTCAACATGAAGTCTTTGTAGAGGTATTGTGCCTAGTTATACTACACCCCCTTCATGCACTATGCATCCAATCAAATTACTAGCACTAGGACCTTGTCTGTGTGACACTTTCTCATAATCTTGTAAGCCAAAATCTGGGCGGAAAATTTCACCACCCTGTTAGTGATGGAATGGATAGAGTATCTGCGTGACTTCTTCACTAAGCCAAACTCGCGCTTCATTTTTTCCATGATTTTTTTTCTTTAATCTTGCCTCCAAACTCCTTGGCATCATCCACCCCTTAGTAGGGAAACTTGGTGATATGGTGGATCAGCATATTTGTGATGGGGATAGGCATTGGGCTCTCCTAGCTAGAGACACCCATCATGCACCAGCGTAATAAATTGGCACTTACACGCTATGTTGATAGTGGTTTGGCTAAAGTGTGGTACCCACAACATATTCAGCAACTTGTCTTTTTCAAGCACAGTGATCCACTTCATCGTCTCTAGTTGCATGACTCCGGTCTCCTCATAGGATATCTTCACCAAATATTTATTTGTCGCTAAATGCGAGAATTTCTCATGATCAGTGAGATCCCAATCCTCCATCTTGAGTGTGGGAATGCACCCAAGCAATGCACCTTCAAAGGGTACTTTCTCTGGCAATAGTAGTGTGGAGACTAAAGACTTGCTAGAATCGGGATCCTTGGGTATCTTTGCTTTGCTCTTTTACGGAGGGATATAGTTCAGGAGCCTAGTGATAGGCTCACCCTTTTCAGCATCCAACTCGTCAACCCCATCGTGAAGCTCCTCTACATCAAGATCAAAGGTTTCATGTGGCTATTTCAACTTGTCCATCTTCCCTTTTTGTTGAACATCCATAGGGTTCTCCCTCGGTGACTGCCTCACCAGTATAACCTGTGGTTTATTCTATTCCTCCTTAGTAGTAGATGGATTAGGATAGGCAACCTCGGTGCCATAGGCACAGATAATGTAGCTTCCATTACCGATGTAATTTCAAGGGTTGCAGCATCAAAGACAGCGGCTTCTGCAGGATCAATCATTTTCTCAAGGAAGAGCTTATGGCTCCACTTAGGAAAATTTGCAAACTTCAGTTATGACAGAAGTTACTCTGAATCGTTCTTAGACATACAGGGAGGGCATCAAATTTTTTGAGAGTAAAGTGTTTGACTTTAGGCCAACATGCCATATTTATAGGGAATTTCAAATTCAAATCCGACCATTCCCTCCAATTTCTGCTCATGAATGAAAATTTGGCAGTAGATTGCCAAATATTTGCACCATAAATGTAGCCTACCCGCTCCTTCTAACAGGATTTTCACTATCCAATCAACTACATTACATCCAACGGTTATTTTTATGCTTATCTATACAGCACCCTCCTCCATGGCACAACCCTCTTGGCACGGCTCCTCCTCGCGCACTTCTGGCTCCCCTCGTGCAACCCCATTACTTCATTTTCTCAGTCTTTGGGTAGTGTAGTTTATAGTCCCATACTCCCTCACAGCTGCTTGTATTATTAATACTGTCCTTCTATCATGTAGTCATTACGTAGGGGTAGGATCCCCTTTATATAAATTAAGTTGACTACCATTGAATTTTCCCAGAAATATTTCCCCATTCAGCTTTGTGAGCTAAACTGCGCCACCATGTGTAATTTCTTTGACTATATAGGGTCCCAACTAGTGCATTGGAAACATCCCAAGGAACTTTGTGAACTTTCTATCATAACATAAGACCAAATCATTCACCTTGAAGGTGCATAGCTTAATATGTCAATCATGCCATGCCTTTTCATGCTCCTTTTGCACCTGTTGGTGAAATCCTACTAAAAACCTATATTCTTCTAATTCCAACAACTGTGTGAGGCACTCCTCCATAGTCTCATGGTCCGCCATAGCAGTCAATGCTACAATTCACGAACTTGGCACAATATACTCCATCTGCATCACAACCTCTATCCCATAGTGATCTAGGAGGATCTCGTCAGATCCACTGCACAAGTTCGTCGTCAGTGCTCAGTGTCATCGTCAGTGTTCAGTATCATTGTCAGCAATTTAGTCCGGTGTCATTCAGTTTCGATAGTGTTGATTATGGTTTAGGTTATCTAGGTGATGTTTATGGTTTTTCATGGTGTTCAGTTGATATGGTTTTGTACCTGGCTGTCGACATATGGATGTCGTCAGTCCCACGAGGATTTGATCGACAACATGTGTTTGTCATTCACCTCATTGGATTTGGTGTCGACATGAGTTTTTCGTCCACTTTACAGGATTTTGTGTCAACGTTGGTTTGTCATCCATATTATATGGTTTGGTTGTCTTCATCATGTAGTGAATGTTGCAAATGTCACTCTATGACACTTTGGTGTAAAAGGTTATTTTCTTACCTAATCCAAACCTAATCCTAAAACCCTTACCTAATCCTAAACCTAAATCCATACACATTAACCTAACACCTAAGCTCTAAACCATATTACAAATGTAATAAAATACATTACCTAAGTCTTGGACCATAGTTCAAACATTGCAAAATATATTAAAACCTAAACCTATGTGTCTAAACCCTAAGTCCTAGACCATAACTCTAAAACACACTCTCGGCATATGTTATAAACAATAAAACATTATGACAACTATAACACGATCCCTAACCGCGTTCTCAAAACCACAGTGGAATCGTCAATATGTGAGTGGTGTGTTGACAACGGCGGAGGTTAGCAGTGAACCTCAACATCAACAGTCAACAGAACCGGTCATGTAAACAGAAGAGTTTACACTGCAAAGTTTAGAGATGACCACAACATCAAACCATGCGGGGACCATGTTCATGTGAGCAGGTAAGCGGGTGTTTTAACCTCCAGGTTTCTAAACCGCGAGAGAATACCATTGACATGTGAACCGGTTACAACGGAACTCCCGAAGCACCATCAGCCAAGACCGCCAGGGCAAGCATAGAGGTGGTAGCTTGTAGCTAGTCACATGTAACCGTCAGCCTTCTCCGTGCAGTTAACCTGACCGCTAGTGGATTTTTTATAACCAAAGTGCATTTTGGGTTTTTTGTTATGGTTTTGTGCTATTTTAATACAAAGACAATGTAACCTCTTCATTAGGTGTCATTGTATGACTAGACTGAGACCAAACCACCCCCAGAGTGCAGCCTATTCATTCCTAAACTCAGCCTAAGGAGTTCGAATGCACCTGGTAGATGTTAAAAATGCATTTTTGATTCATTGAAGGGATATTGGAGATTTTGGTTTTTGTTTGCAGATTCTGTAGGTTAGAGGATGGTTTTGTTTTCAGTGTAACATGAGCATCCAGAGTCGGAATTGGTAATCGTGACAGGCATTGGAAAGTTGGTTCAAAGAGATGTCCTTTGAAAGTGATCAGAAGTTCCTATGTGCACATTCAGTTTGGTCAAATCTCTATGTAATCGACCTCTTCTATTTCAATCCTAATAAAGCGGTTGCCCATCTTGAAATCGGACCCAGAGACGTAGTCCATCAGGAAAGAACTCCATAATAAAATTTGCTATCTGGTATCATTGTGTTTTACTATTTTCACTTCTATTATGCATATTTCTTATTTTTAATCAGTTGTCGTAAAGTCTTTCTACTCAGGCAGTTCTCTCGATTTCCACACTTTCAGTTAACAATCAATTCAATAATGGCTAATCAATTCTACATCAATTTTAAATTATGATCATTTCAGATCATATAATTTGGTATCAAAGCAGGTTGCGTTTGTAGAATTTTCAATTGAATGTTAACCAAGTCAAAGTCTCAACGAAGAGAAGGAATCCTTGAGCATATTGATCCAAAGATTGGAAAGCGACGGGTTGTTCATAACTTGACCATGATAGGATCTAATGCAGGTGAAAACAGTGAAGCTAAGATGAGTGATGCATAGTTTTAGCAAGCATTCTTGATTATGCAATAGATGTTGGGAGAACATTATGAAGACAAGAAGGCAAGGGATGCAGCTTCTTCTTCAAAGACATCGAATAAGGACAATGTTAAAAGCAAGGTTGATAAACCACCTTCACCTCCGTCATCTCCATCATCATCTTCTTCTTCTTCTTCTAGTGCAGAATCTAAAATAGAAAAGAAACCTAAGAAAACATCTCTTTTGAAACTTGATGTAAAATTTGAGTTACCTATTTATGATGGCGAAATGAATCCTGAAAAGCTAGATAACTGGATTAAGCAGTTAGAAGTGTATTGTTGCATTCAAAACATTTTTGATGATAAAACAAAAATTCAGTTAGCTACACTTATAATGGGGGGAACAACTTTAATCTGGTGGGAAAGTAAAGCTCAGATAGATGTAAAGTGTAAAGGAAAAGTCATCTCTTCATGGTCTAAGTTTTTAAAAGCTCTTCAGAAACAATTCTCTCCTTTAGGATACATGTACCAAGATGTTATTGATTGGCAGCATCTGAGGCAAGGTAAAGCGAAGAGTGTTTAGGAGTTTACTCAGGAATTCAGAAAGAAAGCATTGGCGCTTGGTATTTCATTGGATACACGTGAAGCTTTATTAAAATACATTGGCAGTTTACATTCATATTTGTAGCATACTTTGTTGATGTTTAATCCTAATGATTTTGTTGAAGTGTGTGTTCAGGCCATACATATTGAATTAGGTGGCAGACCATTCAAGTTTTCATCGTAATCATCCAAATAGTTGGAAATCAAATATTCTAATGAAAGTAAGGGGAAGAACAATTCAAAGAAAAAGAAACCAGCGATAGCTCAAAAGGAAAGACCTACTTTTTCTCATTGCTAGAGAATCAATGATGATGAATCTAAGTGTTGGAAAATTCATCCAGAAATTAATCCCAAAAATTTCCTTAAGGAGAAGGATGACAAGAAGGAAATTGCAGCAGTCTAGCAAGATCTAGGTTTAGATTCAGGTGATGAAAGGAGGATAACTTCCATGGTTACGACAGGTAAAACTTCTGACACTGGTTCAGGTTCAAAAACTATTGCTTATTCATCAAACATAAATCTTGCAAATGAGGATAAAAGAGTTGAATCATTTAACATAAGGATAACTTCTAAGAATAAATAGGCAAATTTAATCTCTGAATATTTAGTTAAGAGTTTGGGTGTGGAAACACGAAATCATCCAAGACCTTACCCATTAGGATGGCTAAATAAATCAACTCAAATAAAAGTCACAAAACAATGTCGATTAAGATTTTCCATTACAGATAATTACATTAATCAAGTGGAATTAGATGTGGTTCCAGTAGACATATGTGGAGTTGTCTTAGGAAGTGATTGTCCTTATGATCATGATGTAGTATTTTACAGGAGAACGCGTAAATATCACTTTAATAAAGATGGGGTTGAATTTATTGTCAGGGCACATTAAAGTAAAAATCATTTGAATATTGTTTCTAATCAGATGAAGCAATTAATAAGTTCAAATAAAAGATTTGTAATCATGTGTGTAAAGGAACAACATAACAATCCACATGATGTTTGTTCAGATTATGAGACTCAACTTAAAGATAGTTTGATTAAAGAGGTAGAAACTATTCCAGTTCTATGTAAAACCAAACATCTTACTAATAAGCATGGAATACAACATGAATTACAGTTTGTGCCTAAAGCTCCTCTTCCTAATGTCAGAATGAATCAATTCAGTCCAAGTTTGGAAACTAATAGTTACAGGGATGCAGGTCAGTACTGGGGAAAGTCAGTATTACATTTCTCTTGTATTGTGTCACCATTTCATGTTTCGAACAGTTTGGAAACCTATTTTCAAGTGGAGAGGAAACCTATTTGTTTTCATATCAAATCATTTTCTAAAGCAATGTCAAAGTATCTAAGGGAAACTTATGCATCAGGGGAAAGTGCTAATCAATGGAAACATCATTTAATAAATAAGGAAAAAGTGATTCAAACAAATCAAAAACTAATTCAATACTTTCAAAGACAAACTAAGTTGCGACAATTTTCACCTTACAGTTTGATGGGTTTATGGAAACAAGTTCAGTTAGTAATCAGGAAGTAGGAAAGTATGTCAAGTCAAGTAGCTAGTTTGATGTAAAAAATGTCTTTAATTGTCTCTGTCATTCTGCAAAATAGATTGTTAATATATGTTGATGGTATTGAACAATATCCAATAGGGACTGTTTTCAAAGATGATTATGAATCACTAACTCATGGTTCTTCATGGAAAGAAATCAATTGCCATGTTCATAATAGGTAATTTGACCATCGTTGCAATTTGTTCATACTACAAATGGATGCAACAGGTCACTAAATCAAAATGTACCATGGTCAGCATCATCAGGATCATTACTTGCAGGTGATTGATTGAATGTGTTGGTACATCATTAAGTCAAGGTGGAAAGTGAAGGAGCTCTACCCTCATCGACTATTTGTTTAGTCAAACTTTTATGGTCCAAAAGATTTCAAGTGGAGAGGATTGATCTAGGAGGATCTCGTCAGATCAGCTACACAGGTTTGTCATCAATGTTCAGTGTCATCGTCAATTTTCAATATCGTCATCATAAATTTAGTCTGGTGTCGTTCAATTTCGACAGTGTTGATTATGGTTTAGGTTATCCAAGTGATGTTTATGGTTTTTCATGGTGTTCACTTCATATGGTTTTGTACCTGGTTGTCGACATATGGTTATCATCAGTTCTGCTAGGATTTGGTCGACGACATGTGTTTTTCATTCACCTCATAGGATTTGGTGTAGACATGAGTTTGTCATCCACTTTACATGATTTTGTGCCAACGTGGGTTTGTCATCCATATTATAGGGTTTGGCTGTCATCATAATGTGACGAATGTCGCAAATGTCACTCTACGACTCTTTGATGTAAAAGGTTAATTTTTTACCTAATCCAAACCTAACCCTAAAACCCTAACATAATCCTAAACCTAAATCCATACACATTAAAATAACACCTAAGCTCTAAACCATATTACAAATGTAATAAAATACATTACCTAAGTCTCGGACCATACTTCAAACATTGCAAAATATATTAAAACCTAAACCTATGTGTCTAAACCCTAAGTCCTAGACCATAACTCTAAAACCCACTCTCGGCATATGTTATAAATAATAAAACATTACAAAAACTATAACACAGTCCTTAAACACGTTCTCAAAACCGTAGCAGAATTGTTAATATGTTAACAATGTGTTGACAATGCTGGCAATTAGTAGTTAACCGCAACATCAACAGTCAACGAAACCGGTCATGTGAATAGAAGAGTTTACACCATAGAGTTTAGAGATGATCACAGAATCAAACTGCGTGGGGACCATGTTCATGTGAGTAGGTAAGCGGGTGTGTTAACCTCTAGGTTTCAGAACCATGGGAGAATATCATTGACATGTGAATAGGTTACCCCGGAACCGCCAGAGCACCGTCAGCCGAGACCGTCGGGGAAAGCATGGAGGTGGTAGCCTATGGCTGGTCACATGTAACCATCAGCCTTCTCCACGTAGTTAACCTGACCGCCAATAGGTTTTTTATAACCAAAGTGTATTTTGGGCCCTTTTTTATGGTTTTGTGCTATTTTAATACAAATACCATGTAACCTCTTCATCAGGTGTCATTGTATGACTAAACCGAGACCAAACCACCCCCAGATTGTAGCCTATTCATTCCTAAACTCAGTCTAAGGAGTTTGAATGCACTTGGTGGATGTTAAAAAGGCAGTTTTGGTTCATTGAAGGGATATTGGAGATTTTGGTTTTTGTATGCAGATTCTCAAGGTTAGAGGCTATTTTTGTTTTTAGTGTAATAGGAGCATCTAGAGTCAGAATTTGGAACCGTGACAGGCGTTGGAAATCTAGTTCAGAGAGATATCCTTTGAAAGTGACTAGAAGTGCCTACATGCACATTAAGTTTGGTCAAATATCTATGTAATTGACCTCTTCTGTTTCAATCCTAATAAAATGGTCACCCATTTTGAAAGCAGACCCGGAGATGTAGTCCATTAGGGACAAACTCCGTAATCAACTTTATTGTCTGGTATCACTATGTTTTACAATTTTCAGTTCTGTTATGCATCTTTCTTATGTTTAATAAGTTGTCGTAAAGTCTTTCTTCTCAAGCAGTTCTCTTTATTTCTGCACTTTCAGTTAACAATCAATTAAATAATGGCTAATCAATTCTACATCAGTTTTAACTTATAATCATTTCAGACCAATTAGAGCAGCCTAAACGGGGTTTGTCCTGTTAATTTCTTGCGCATCATACTATATGCCCATAGGACCATTAGTATGCACACATCCCAATGGTTTCTTTGCACATTGTAGACCTTCGTCAATGTGTTCTCAAAGATTTTATTGAATGCTTCAACCATACCATTTTACTGAGGAAGATAGGGCATACTCTTTTGATGATAAACTTGAAATTCTTCGAGCATTGCGACAATATTTTCATTCAGAAAGTGCGTACCCCTATCACTCATTAGTATCTTAGGCCACCTAAACCTTGTCAAGACATACTCAAATATGAAATTTGCAATTGTAGCAGCGCTACAATCCTTCACCGGTTGTTCTTCTACCCAACCCCTTAAGTATTTAGTAGAGTAATAATATACCGCACGCTAGTCTCAGGGTTCTCTGCTTTAGGTCCTTAAGCCTCGCGCTATCCTTTAGTCTCTGGAATATTGATTTTTCTTAGATCATCTTCTTCTTTTGTAGTCACATTGTAGCATTCCAGTGCATGTCACAGCTATATACTCCAGTCTGGTTAAACCCATTCTACCAACTCTTCAGGCGTTTTAAAGATAGCGGCCTTAATTTCCTGGAGTGTTCAAATCCATCCTCAAAGTTTAAAGTTAATAATAATCTATCCCTTAAGATTTCCCATTCGACCATCCCATGGCGTAGCTATATCTCCAAATACCAGTTCATTGGGATAGTATCGAGGGTATGAAGAAAGATATGTACCCACTTTGGTTGTGGCTCTTCTCCCCAAGCTTTAATCCTCTACATGAAATGCTTGTGCGGATCATCCTTTCCACTATATTTATCAGTCATCCAGGTATTAGCATATCCAAACCTCAACTTCATCATCTTCTTGTATTCCCTCCAGTCAGCAAAGCTATCCTTATGCGTACCCCACCAACGAGTAGGCATAGCACGCAGTGCCAATTTAAGCACCTAGAAATGATGCTCTTCGGGCACCTCCCTTTCAAACTCATCTAGAAATAAACTAACATCATTTAATCCATCATAATGCGAAAGATTCCTTACCTCTGTAGATACACATCGCAACGATTTTTCATCATATTGCAACGTAACGTAGAGACTTCATGCAACCTATTCTGCCAGTGTTCGAGCTCTTCATTTGAGTCTGAGGTACAGGATTTGTCTCTATCCCAAGTGATCCACCCATCTACAGTGGGATTAATCCAATCTTCATTGTGTGCAATTATCTTGCATATCTAATATAGATCATCATCTTCCACATAATTTCGGACTAGTTCAATACAACGCGCTCCTTCAACAAGGTCGAATGGCACAATAACCGTGAACGCCTTCTTCTCAAATGTCACCCTTCGCTTCTTCAGATTAATAATTGCATCCATGTCAAAGGTCCAATGAATTCCTAGTAGCGTAGGGTAAGGATTGTTGTCATCCACTATTTCAATTACCTAAAAGTTAGCCAATTCACTCGCTCCTTCAATGTCTACTATTACCTCATATAGGCACCCCATAGGAATTATCTTTCGTTGATTGGCCATGCGCAGTTGTATAGGATACCATTATAGTGTGGGTCTTCCCATCCTTTCCCATGTCTACTTAGGCAGTACATTTGCATCAAAGCCCAAATTCAGGATGACTTGGTCCATTTCATACTCCCTGATTTGCACGGTTAACCTCATCTCGCACCTGGTCCACTTCTTTTGTTTACCTAGTTTCCTCACAGCACGTTGTTATGAAGGAATCTTAATTTTTGCTGTACAATTTTCAATCAGCTTTTGGAACCCTTCTACCACCTTTTGATCCCTCAATAGCTTCATACAAGTTTTGAGAAAAGTGGCTAACAATGAAGGATCTACATCTTGCACTTCACTATTTCCAATTGATTTCTCTTGACTCCCGGAGGTAGAAGCTTTAGTAAAATTCTTCTTGGCCTCCATAAAAGTTTCCTTATCTTGGTTGAGGTTAAAGCCGACTTCCTTTTCAATAGCCTTGTGCACCCATCCTTCGCTTTCTAGATGATTTCCATTATCTTCTCCCATGTCCATACCACTGCACGTTACGATATTGATGCTATGATCCTCTTTGCGAGGCTCCACCCTCATCATCTGAATATTCTGCATAGGATTTTTTGTATACTTCTCCTGCATCTTGGAAATCAACACCGGGAAGTCTTCTATCACATGATCAAGCTATCTGCAATATTGGAAAGATGGATGTGTGAGATTCTGACAATCACGCGCAAAATGTCCAGCTTCACCACAGTTACAAAAAATAACTTGTCTGCGACCTTTGCCAGCCCCTCCTCCTCTTCCTCTTCCACGAACTTAGAATCCTCTGCATGTTGTACCCATGCCCTGATCATGAGGTCGATTTTCTGCCTTCATTCTATAAGGAGGGGTCCTTTCCATCATCAATTCATAACTTCAATTGTTTTCACTCATTATGTCCAACCGATTTATAAAAGGTACAAAACAATTGTTCTGGTCTCTGAACAAAATTTTGCAAGAGATGATAATTATCAGTTGCATGCTTCCCAACTATTTAGCAGATAGCGCACCAAAATGGTACCTTTTTTGTTCAGTCCTATGAAATTTTTAGGCTTCAGAGGCACATGACCTCCTCTAATCAGGTAATTCAGATAAGCAGGGAAATGATCCTTATCATGTCCCTTGTCCTCGCATTTTATACACTAGACTTCAATGTGCACCTATGGCTAAGCTTCCTTTCCCATTTTTAAGCTCTACAACTCCATTTCCAGACCTTCTAGCTGCGACTGAATCTGTTGTACTCCAACATTCGTATCTTGTCCTGGTGATTCCAACCTCATCATGATCTCCGCAGCCTCTACTTGCGTTCCTATCTTCTGTTGTGATAATGGTAATCTTAGGTGAGGCAACAATGAAGAAATGTACCAGTCTCTGTGTTGATCATCTGTGATGTTCATATTAACCTACCAGATCAGGCATTTTAGCCTATGATCAAAATCCCATGAGGATTCATTTACCCTTTGTTGTATCTCCTTAAACTCTGTGATAGACTACGCCTGAGACTTGGGCTTCTTAAACTCATTTTTCAATTCTTGTTGAGTCTCTGCCAACATCGCAACAGGTTTGTCTTGACAAAAATTGATATACCAAGTCAGCACCCTATCCTACAACGCTCTGACTAGCTACGCTTTCTTTAGATTATCATTCGTGATCTGCTACCTTTTTCACACACATTTGCAACAAACCAGAATCGCTTAGGGTCTTCACTACCTACCACTTTAAACATCAACATCTTCATTATGTTTTCCATGTTGAATGATGGAGGCGGAGGTGGGGGTGGAGGTGAAGGTATAGGTGTATGCAACAGAGGTCGAGGCGGAGGTGGAGTGAATGGATGAGGTATCCTCGGGATACCTTGACTTACCAACTACAACAAACTTCGTGGTGTATTCAAAATAGTTCCTTTGTTGTCACGTAAAGAGGATCCCAATAACAGAATATATTGAGAGCCTCATTCTCCATTCCTTCTGAAGGGTTTTCCACTTTGTGTAGTCTCAAACATAAAGGTAATGGCATAACCCATTGTTCACACAACAACATCTTAATACAACTTTTTAGATATTTTAAGTACTTACCTCATGGTCATTTGAAGAGTTTGTGCTCTTCTTCCCTATATCTGATGGTCATATCAATTGTGAATGAAGAACCCTCCTATGATCCGATCAATCCAGTGACCAACAACCCACGTGATGTTATTTTCTAAATCTTCTAAGTGCCTCATCAACTCTAGAGTCCACACAATAGGGCCGTCAAGTATACATGTACCCTGACTATCCACTAATCTACACAGCCACTCATGCAATTTGGAGGGGAAGAATTAGAAAAAGGCTTCAATTTCATCTGTGTACAGGTATCTCTCCAACCACTATTCCTTAGATAATCACAGATTTTTGTTCTCCTGAGCTGCAAATGTGTGTATCTTCTGATTGAGGAACTTCTCAATTTATTTCTTAGTAGGGACCCAATTATTCGACATCACACATTCCTCAAATAGATCCCGGTCTGGAACATGAACCATTTTTTGACTTGATGGGGCTTGATCCAGGTTCAGCATTATCTGTGCCAACCAACAAAACCCTAAAATTCTAGCCCTTTTAGCAAAAACCCACGTAGCGTAGGTTGCAGCCTCACCTGAAGCAGTATTGGGGGATGCTAGAACCAGGTTTCTACATCCAGAGGCCTATGTGATGGTTTCCTAAAGTTCTTACGACTTATATCTACCTTCACGCAACTTTATCCCTTCCGAATAGACAACTACTGTAAAAATGATGTCCAGATCTTCGCAAAGGTACTTAGTTGTACTTATTATGCATAAATATTATAGATCTACTAGGTTCACATAGTAAATAAGCATCCATTCTTATAAAACAGATTACAGAGTGAAGGTATATAAACATAGCATAAGTAAATAAAATAACACAGATACATCATTTTCGGCCCAAAACAATCTTTATTAAGTGTAAGCGTTCAGAGACAGACTCTTTATCCTTACACACTCAATGTAGGGGATCCATGCACTCAGCTTGCAATCTTACCAAGGTCTCCATGCACTTAGCTGCAAGAACCTTCCCCTTTCACCTAAGTATAGGAAACAAACCTTTCATACCTTAGCACTTTGCCCTTACAATGATTCTTCAAATTCTTCTCTAAGACTCGCTATGAATCAACTTTATGCACGTGCATCTAGCCATCCCAGAAAAATGTGAACCCTCGATATAGCTGGTGCCTTGCTCGTTTGAGATGGAAGTTGACCCTAGAAGATCTTCTGTGTTGATGTGTAGTAGGTGGATCGGTGCCCATCTTTATCTGTTATGCGGGGGTTGTTGTCCTTGTGGCTAATTTATTGCCATCTTGTTGGTTTTTTTCTGGTGGGGTGATGTGGCTGGTGATATGCTGAAGTTTTAACCAACGGTGTATCTTTCTTTAATTCACCACCTAATGGCTCCAATTGGTAGATGGTACATGTTTTAGTGCCTGCTGTTATTTCTTATCTTCCAATATTACTTCAACCACTGAGTCCTCATCTGATGCATCAATACCTGTAACATTTTCTGCTTCAACCTCCTTAGACACTACCTATTTTTTTGGTACCTGGTCTGATGTTTGTGTTTGATTGTCGACCATTAAGGGCTCATCATCTGATGTGTCAGTCCCTAGAACATCTTCTTTAAAATACCATGGTTTGCGGACCATGGGTGGTATCAAAATAACCATATTACCTACCCAACTAAGGGACTAAATCCCCTTTGACTCCTACTAGCTTCACACTCCACTCCCACATTTCGTAGAAACTTTACATTCGCTACCACAAGATATTACAAAATTAACTCAAAAATTAACAAAATTGATCTT
The DNA here is from genome assembly GCA_031772625.1 of Pinus tabuliformis. Lineage (NCBI taxonomy): Eukaryota > Viridiplantae > Streptophyta > Pinopsida > Pinales > Pinaceae > Pinus > Pinus tabuliformis. Next base: position 176,494,285 of record CM062806.1, read on the forward strand.
AGGGACCCCATCCCAACAATGAAATAACTATCAGGTAATCTACTTTCTAATGTGTCAAAAGATGAACATGATGATAAAACAACCTTTTTTATGTCAGATGGAGTTACTGATTCAGAAGAAGACATGTTAGAATATTTTTTTGATCTTAGAAGAAAATTTGAACTTGAAAAATCAGACAAGTGAAATGAATAGCGACTTCAAGTATTAGAAGAACAAGAGAATGGGATGAAGGAAGATATTCTCAAATTAAAGGAGCAAGTGGAAGAACGAAGAAAGGTTGAATAAGGAATGAAGAAGCATTATCTAGAAAAGGAAGAGTAATACCAAAGAATGGAGGTTGAGGTAAACATTCTAAAAGCCAATTGCAGAAGTAGATTGTTTTGATCTTAATAAAATACCTGCTTCACTGGAATATCATCATCTCCCAGATATTTGCAACATATTTGGTCACAAAGATATTGATCGCAATAGAAGGAAAATGAAACAAAAATATTATAATTCCTCTGCTCCCTTTTCTGGTCATATAAGATGTTTTTCTTGTAACTAGTTTGGACATGTAGAAAAAGAATGCATGAAAAAATCAATGAATCGTCAAAGAAAAAATGGAAATAAATTAGACAATGTCAAAAGACCTGAGAAAGATGGACTCACCAATATTTTTCATAATAAGCAGAAAGAAGAAGAAAAGATAAGGTGTGGTCATGCTCTTTGCTCATTTGAAGATGAAGATGAATGGTACATAGACAACAGATGCTCCCATCACATGATTGGAGATAAGAGTAAGATGGAATATATTAGAAAAAACCAAGATGGTAAGGTTATTCCTGGAAATAGTGCTCCAACAAAAGATCTAGGAAAAGGTAGAGCCAAAATTAATAAACATAGAGGAGAAATTGATATTTTATTAGTTCAAGGGCTAAAGTAGAATATTCTAAGTGTAGGTCAAATAGAGGATAAAGGAAATATAAATGTGTTTACATCAAACAAATGCAAGGTTATGGATGAAGAAACTGGAAAAATACTACGAAGAGGATGCAGAAATCGAGAAAAATTATACATGTTTAAAGATATAAATTCTCGCAGAAATGAGGAGGATTCAGACTCAAAGTAAAAGAACATGATCTCTACTACAATACATTATTCTTAAAATAATACTTCTCATAGTGACTGCAAAAGTGATAAGAGGTACATGACCTCATGAAGAGCAAGAGATGATTATCAGGTCCTTAGGATCAATGATGTATAATCTCAGGAGGAGCTATACATATGTATATCTTGATGATGATTCCTATGTTGATTTAATATTCATGTTACTTATATTACTAACAGTGCATGTGATGTAGCAACAATGAAATAGGAACGTAAAGTACATGCTTAGGGGGTGTTGTGGTTATGAAATTTCAACATTTCACTTTATGTACGTGGATCTCATAAAGGACAATTGTGTATATATGATTGTTTTATTCTAGATAGTCATGTATGCTTATCTTAGATGAAGATATTGTGGGACAAACTCAGGGAGAAGTTCTGATATGCTTTAGTTAGTTATTATTTGGCTTTTTGGTTCTAACATTGGTTGGTTACAACCTTTTGATGCTCATATACTACTTAGAAGTTGTATTGTCTTATGATGGTTTATGATTTGCTACAATATGAAATTGTTGATTAGATTCTTTTGATGGCTTTATTCATTAATGAAGATGGATATGATTAGACATGACAGTGAATAGTTGGCACAAGTTTAGGGGGACCAATTACTATGATTCTAATGGTGCATTATTAGCATTATTATTTCTTGAGAATTCCTTATTCCATGATGATGTGTGGATTTTTCTGAAGTCAAATTTGTTGCTATTCTGTCATCAATGATGATGAAGTCTTGGATGTTGGTTATAATTTCACTTAATTGAGTTAATTATACATTAAGAGGATATGCATACCATGTTCCTTATTGACATTCATTGATGATGATGAGTTTCACTCACTACTTATGTGTTATTATCATTATATATTCAATGATGCATCAGTTGCATATGGTGAAGTTATGGATGATGCCTATAGTGTTTTTCTGGGTTCTCACATATATTACATGGTGATGTTATGCTATATATGGTATGTTTCTTGAGGATTTTGGATCTTTTTATATCGATCATGGTGATATGGATAATATGAGATCAAGGAGATGTGTTACTAACAAAGCTTGATTTCACAGTCTTACAATTGGTTGACGATGATGAATTCTTACATATTGCTATCTCTATGTCATGGGATATCAATAAATTGTAGATATGAATCTTATGGATGATCAGTTGAGTTTCCTATGGTGTGATGATTCTTCTTGATACAATTGATTGATGTTGAAGGTTCTCCTTATGTTTGATAGATGCATATGATGACATCATGATCCAAGAGAATGGTATTTCTTCCTATGAGGAAAAGGAAAGTTGCACGAAGATAAGAGGATGGTTATTTATACACTACTACTACAACTACTGGCTTATGCTTGGAGACATTGCATATTTAGTCACATATTGATGCTTGAAATATTTGGTCACATGGTGATGTTGATTGATGCTACATTGTCCTTACTTTATGATGATATTCTTGGTTCTTACCAATGTTGTTGATGCATGAAGAGATATGTTGTTTTGCTGCAAAAGATCTATATGTCTTTGATGTACATGGATTGAGTCTCCTTCTACAAAGGGAAAGATAAATTTGACCATGATGAGGTCAAGGGGATGAGTTGATAACATATCTCTAGGGAAAAATCTTATGTTGTTTCTTCAATTTGGTAAGGTTGCATACTTAGTTACAAGGTGATGATATTGAAGCTACATTGTATTTTCTTGTATATTAATGACGAGGATTTGTGATCCAGATTTAAATGGGAACGCAATAGATTACAGAGATAACCATAAATACAGAGATGCAATAACCATAAACACATAGATGCAGCGGAAATAATGCTTCATTTCATTAATGGAAAATACTGAAATATGCTTACAACCAGAAATGGGAATAAACCAGCTAGGGCGATGGTAGCTTATCTCTGAGAAGAGATGTGTGGCTACATGCCTCTGAACTGTTCCGAACTGTGTTACAATGAGGCTCGAAGGCCTATTTATTGTTGAGAAACAATGGAAAACCCTTCACATCCCGAAACCTAACCCTAGAAGATGAAACGCCAAATTGTGGGCCCCGTTTGGGTAAATTGGTACATCAATTTCCCGGGGTCGTAACTTTGGCATACGATCTCCATTTGACGCGTACGATAGCTCGTTAGAAAGATCTATCCGAGTACTACCACTTTGGGAGGCAACATTGGTCCATGGACCCATGTTGCCCCAGAATCCCAAAAAAACGTCGTTTAGGGCCTCAAAACGGCTCCGAAAGTTCAGGACCCAAAAAACTGCTAAAAATAGTAAACTGTGCTACAAGTTACGAAACTGAAAAGACTGAAAGAGACAGTTGTGGGGGTCCAAATGGGTTGGTGGGTGGCCACCAACATCCACCTGGATCATTCCTCCCCCCTTAGGAAGCAATGGTCCCCATTGCGTTGAGTTCCTCCCTGAGATGAGGAAGCTTCTGCTGAGCTGGTTCTCTGGTGAGTTGTTCTGCAATATCTGATGTGTCCAGAAATGGTGGAAAGCATGGTCGACGACAGTCCACATTGAACACTCGGTGCAAGCCAAGGAATGGAGGAATGCTGTGCTTCGAAGCATTGTTGCCCGCAGCCTTGGTACTGGTGTAAGGACCATGTCGGAGTTGCCTGAGTTTCTGATGGGTTCTGGTAAGGCGTTCTCGCTGCAGATGTAACCAAACTTTGTCGCCCACCTGAAACTTGTGTGGTATCTCTATGGGTGAGGAGAAGTTGTTCCTGAGTTCTGTCATGACCGTATCCCTTTGCTGCTGCTGCTGCATGGAGGAATCCTTCGCAAGGGCCATGGATGTAGCAACGATCTTCCCCATACAGATGAATTTCCTGGTCTGTGATATGAGCTTGCTGCCTTTCTTGGTAGTGATCAAGGATGTGGCAGTAGGTGGGGCTACCTCTGGTATCCTGTATAATGAATTATTCAAAGAAATAATGACAACATGAGGCCTTGACTCATACACAGCATGTTGCCTCCACAAGTATGGCTGGCCTAATAGTACATCACAAACATCCAGAGGTGTAACATCACACAATACCTCGTCTGTGAAGGGTTTGATGCTGTAGGAAAGGCGGCACTGCTGGCGAACTTTGAGATCTCGTCCTTCATGAAGCCACCCGATACTATACGGTTGTGGGTGAGGTGTAGTCGGTAGGCCCAACCGCTTCATGACCTCTGCTGAAACAAGGTTCTTTTGGCTGCCACTGTCGACAATGAATTGTAGCGGCGAACCCTTCACCCACATCTGTGAGTGGAAAAGACGCTCCCCTTCCTCTGGATTTTCGGGTTCATCTTTCTGGATCTTGGCAGTGGCAACAGTGGCGCTGGGATCCGCATCAATGATCTGCTTCCCTTTGCCATTCCCCTTGTCGGGTTCTGGCTCAAGGTCGGAACATGCATCTGATTCGGAAGCCTTCAACTCAGCCACCAGCGACTGCTTGGTCCGACACTCACTTGTGTTATGAGTGGGACTCTTGTGGAACTCACACCACTTCCCTGTGTCTTTCTTCGGTTTCATGGTGTTGTTCTTTTCTTGCGGCTTCGACGGGTTGTCTTGGGTCACCCCACCTTGGCTTTGTCCTTTGGGCTTCGGATTTGCAGATCCAAAGTCTCGCTTCTTCTGTTTGAACTTTTGCTCGATTTTGACAACGTATCGGTATGATGTGCCGAGTGAGGAGATGTTCAAGAACACCATCTCTTCCTGGATGTATTTGTGCAGGCAGACACAGTATTTGAGTACCAGATGTAGCTCAGAATCTTTGATACCCAACTGTGTGCGAAGGGTATGAAAAATGTTTGTGAACTCTGGCACATCTTGGTCTCGTCCCTGCCGCAGTGTGGTCCATTTGATGTATTTGTCCTCATAGCTTCCGACAGGGTAGTACTGCTCCTTGATGGCATCCCGGAAGTCATTCCAAGTGGGTGCGGCTGAAAATAGTGAGCCTGTACTTTCATCCTTCTGCTCGCAGTAGTTTTCCCACCAGTCCTTGACGTGGGGGGCTGCTTTGAGAAGAGCGAAAACAATCTTTTCCCGACTTGAAAATTCATGAACAGAAAAATACCCATCTAGCAGATTTAACCATTTATCTACCGCATCTGCGTCTATTTTACCCTCGAAGATGGGGATTTCAAAATTAACTTGTACCTTAAACGGTGTGGCATTTCCAGAGTCGCTGTTGGAAGCCGATGCGTCGCCTCTGGGTAGCCGCTGAAGGATCTGCGCAAAGCTATCCATCATCGCGTTCCTTTGCCGTTCGAGCGCTTCTTCGAGCAAGATTTTGATAGGATCTCCTGCCCCCTCGTCTTTCTTCTCATCCGCCATGGGAGGCCGTCGAGATTTGCGAGGCTGGTCTTGCAAAGGTTCGACCAGTTCAAGCCCTAACTCCTTATATCCCGACCTCGTTGGGGACATGCAAAGAAAAACAGAGAAAAAGCAGACCGCTCTGATACCACTGATCCAGATTTAAATGGGAACGCAATAGATTACAGAGATAACCATAAATACAGAGATGCAATAACCATAAACACATAGATGCAGCGGAAATAATGCTTCATTTCATTAATGGAAAATACTGAAATATGCTTACAACCAGAAATGGGAATAAACTAGCTAGGGCGATGGTAGCTTATCTCTGAGAAGAGATGTGCGGCTACATGCCTCTGAACTGTTCCGAACTGTGTTACAATGAGGCTCGAAGGCCTATTTATTGTTGAGAAACAATGGAAAACCCTTCACATCCCGAAACCTAACCCTAGAAGATGAAACGCCAAATTGTGGGCCCCGTTTGGGTAAATTGGTACATCAATTTCCCGGGGTCGTAACTTTGGCATACGATCTCCGTTTGACGCGTACGATAGCTCGTTAGAAAGATCTATCCGAGTACTACCACTTTGGGAGGCAACATCGGTCCATGGACCCATGTTGCCCCAGAATCCCAAAAAAACGTCGTTTAGGGCCTCAAAACGGCTCCGAAAGTTCAGGACCCAAAAAACTGCTAAAAATAGTAAACTGTGCTACAAGTTACGAAACTGAAAAGACTGAAAGAGACAGTTGTGGGGGTCCAAATGGGTTGGTGGGTGGCCACCAACATCCACCTGGATCAATTTGCATGTTGTTGTTCATATTGTTACTATCTATGTTTCAAGATCCTGTGATTACTATTATGGTATTTCTACCACATGTTGGAGGTCCTTGTATTTGGTTTTGATCATAAATGCCATATCTATCTCCTAATGTAAAGGCCCATGATGTAATAATTGTAAAATTTAGTCATGTTTGGACTATTAGTGTTCAATTCAATTATGTATGTAATCCCATTTTCAGAATTTGATGTAATGTTGAGTTGAAAATGTAACCCCACTGTCTTCAATGATTAATGTAATCAAGAGTCATTGGTTGAGTCATAGAGTCATGTACTTCCATGAAAATCTTCTTGGAGATTAAACACATGCTAAAGGGGAGCATGGCCAATGTTCATATCCAGTAGATTACACGTACAATGATCCACTCTATGATGGGAGTAAGAAGTATTCATTCATAATTGATTAGTCCTTTGCCCTTGATGTCAGAGGGGGAGAGTAGCTTGGTGTTTGTAGTAGAATTCTTGGAGAGAAGCTTGATATGTTTACAAATGTGTTTACAAGTATCTATAAGTAGTGGTGACCAAACACCAAAGTGGTTTCCATCAAGTCCAAAGGGGGAGATTGTTGGCATTATGACCAATCTGTTGTCTTTAATGGAAAACTACTTGATAAATATGTCAACATGATGGTTATATAGTGTGATACAGAGAATGGACAAAGGAATATTAGTTCAGAGATAGAAGGATGATAAAGGTAAAGTTTAGGAAAGTATATGTGATTCTTGTGAAGAAAAGTTGCGTACATACATAGGTATGCTGAAGAGTATTTGTGTACAGTTATGACACCATGGCCTTATGAATACCATGGGTCTTTAACATGGTACTGGCCCATAATAATGAGTGCGACAATGGATATTTGATCCCGTCAAAGAATATCATCAACATTACTAAGGGATTCACCTAAGGTATTGGCTAAGGCTTAGACTATATAAGGAGATGAATATTAAGTGTTAGAGTGTGCATGTGATGGATTATTGATGAATGAATTGATATGAAATATGTGTGCACTACGGGGCATGGAGATGGATTAGATATAATCGATCCAAAATGACCACATGTTCAGTACTCGGTTTAGGGTTTGATAGATTTGTAATGATGATATTATGATGTGTCTATAACAATTTGCATGCCAATATTTGGGTTTGATAGATGTTTTGTTTCATTGAAGGTTTGTCTTAGTAATTACAGATTTGTATGTGGTTTTGACACTGAGAAGTCGCATGCATTCACAAATTTGATATAGGGTAGTCACGTATATATTCTTTAGTATGGACAGATCCATACATAGGTGTGGTGAATGATAAGCACGTACATACATAGATATGATTTATAAGAGTCACATATATCTACTATGGTTTTGCAAAATGAGATGTTATTGATGTTTGACTAGTTTTGTCATGTTTGTTGATGTCTTTCAGTGACATCTCTCTCATGATATTTTGTGTTTGATAGTTTTTGTTGGCTTGAATTGTTTATGGAATGATATGTTGACTAGAGATGATGCTATTGTATGATGATATGTACCTGTTCAATGATTTGTGATGGGTATAGTATGTGATTCAATGATTGATTCAATGTGTCAGTGATTTAAACTCAGTTGTTCATCATTTTGATATATGTACATATGTCCTCGTAAGGAGAAGTGTGTACATACTTGGGTATGACACAAAACAATAGAGTATATATTATCAAATATGGTTGCTCAAGGTTTGCAGTAGCAACAATTGGTTTCCATGATGGGTAACAATGCTTGTCTTATTGATGAGTAGTTGTGCATTGATATGATCTATCCTAGTTTAGTTTGATATAGTTGTATTTATTGATTAAGATTCAGTGATTTCTTTGATTATTTAGTTGGTTTAGTGATTGAGTTATTTTATATAGTGATTGGTTTCCGAATTATTATTTTTTATTAGGCTTAAATGATGGTAGTGGGTCGAGTCTGGAAATATGATGAAAAGTGGCCTACAGGTTTGAAGTTTTGGATCAAGTGGATCCAATATGAAATATTATGAAACATGGTGTAAAGAGGTGTTGAGGGTTGGAGCCTTAAGTTCGGAAGTCAAATATTACTTCCAGTGGTAACTGGTGAATCTGATCATGAGGTTGAAGCTCCCTTCCCCTAGGTGTTGGTAAATGGGAGAAGGTCGTAGCCTTCTCCAAGTGGGTGCCTACATACTGGTATAATTCTGCACCATTACAAGATAAGTAAGATGTTTTACTTTATAATAAAATATGAGGACAAAGATGATGATAACAGTGGTTTTCTCGCACATTGGGTTTCCACCTAAAAATCTTGGTGTCCTCATGTGTTGATGTGTTGCTTATGTGTGATTGTATATTATGTTCTTAATGTTCATGGTTAATGTTCAATTAAAGTCTAATGAAGTAATGACATACCGGTTAAAGTATAATATATGATGAAATATATGAAAAGTTAGCTAACTGGATATATGTTGTTTTTCTTCATCATAGTCATGGACATGCACTAGTTTACTTAATGAAAGTAGCATACAGAAATATGAATAATAAATTTAAAGGTTTAGGTGAGTTTTAAAATATTGATTTACCCCACCCCCCCCCCCCCCCCCCCCCCCTCTTCTCAATATTTTTCCCTACATATCTCATCCTAAGGAAGCACCCAAATTTACTTATCTCATCACAAAAGATCCCAAACAACATCAATACATCCATGTAGTCACATATCATAGGAAGAATGTCTCAGTAAAAATAGATCATCTCATGCAAATATCTTGAAGTGAGCTCGGTGGTAACTCAATGTTTATGAAGCGGCTCAATCATGCATTGACTAAGATGATACAGACGTGTGTTCACATGGAACATCAATGATTCATTCAACTATTAGTTTTGAATTTAGGTTCAATAATATATTTTCATTAACTTATTGAAATTTGATCAGAGTGTCCAAGGATTTGCATTTCCACTTTCTTTAATAGATTCACTATATATTTTATTTTTCCCAACTTTAGGCCACAATTCGTGATTTCAAACTTCACAGTCCATATCCCTCTTACTTTTATCATTAGTGCCTCATTTCCTATCAAGAATATACCATCAGAATATAAAAACCAAAATCAAAGCCATACCTTGGACCACTTTTGAAGTAGATGTTTGGATTGACACATCATCTTGGCTTCACCAGATAACTGTCAATGCAGACATATCAGGATCGGGGAACTTACTTGATAAAATAATTTTTGAAAACATAACACTTGACCAAAGCAACATGTTTAGCCTTACAAAAATCAATATTGTGTAATCAACTAAGTCAACTTATCAAAGTTTAGATGCCATATCAAAACTAATATCAAACTCATCAGTATCACTTTAACAAATTATTTGGACCAGGTGATTAGTAGAGCTCATACCCAAATGTCAAGTTACAACACCTTTTTATTTACCAATCACTATCCAATAAAATTTATGAATCCATACTCATGGTCATAACATAAATCATTTATGCTACTAAATATGAATGGATACATCAAGGACAAGTCATATAAGTTTCATTCATGCAAGTTTCATCCATTCATAGTGATATTGTTGCATACTGAATCAAAATTTTTTATACTTCAATCAATGTGTCAAATCCAATGATGTCAACTGATAATATCTATTGAAACCAATATAAGTCACTGAAAGTCACTGTGTCCATAGAGAATTGTTATCAAGGCAAATCATCAATCGTAAAATCAAATCATTAGTCATTAGATCAAAACCCAAATTTACAATGAAAATGAGATCTATAGACCAAAACATATCTTAACATCAAGCCAAAGTTCTAAATCATTATCAAGGATAATGTCAAAACTTCAAACACCGCTCATCTATATCAATCAACGAAATCTAGTCAAACCCTTGTAACTGTTATCAAATAATGTCATACACAAGCCTCAATGGTTAAATCATAATAACATATTCATATGCATATTTTGGTTCCCTACAAACAAAAGTTTATTCAACACATTCACATTCTCTATAGTAAGTTAAATATTCAAACTTCCATGCTCATAGAACTTTTAGTTGTGAGCTTCATGTTTGTATGATTGTCATCCTTCAGGTGAACTTCCGATTTCATGCACAAAGCTTCCCTTTTGTGTCCTACAAGCATAATCACACCCATGGGCCTTCTTCTATGTGGTTGAGAGGCTACAATCACACACTTAAGATTCCTCCATGCAGTTGAGGTTTAAACTAAGGGAAACCCTCTCTTCTTAGACCAAAACTTGCCGCGGAGTATCAACATTAGATATTTAGTCTATTCATGTCAAAAATATTACTTCAGTAATAAAGAATATTCTATACATATTATGTAAATGATAATAGGTTTAGTGACCTTATGGACATATTCTCCCTATGAATGAGCAACCCCTTCAACCATTATTATTCACATCATCAACTTGTGTATCATAGTATTATCATGTATTAGCAAAATTGTTAGATCATGGAATTGAACTATATCAAGTTCTAAAACATTTATTCATCATGGCCATAACATGTCAACATCTTCTACGTCATCATCATATATGAACATGGCAGCAAACTTTCATCAAAAGTAAGAGCCTTATGATTAGGACTACAAATAGGTGTAACATCATACTTCAAGGATCATGAACACAATAGTACTTTCATCAAGTGAGGTCATTAAATTTTACCACGTGTCATGATTTCTAATATCATCAAAACTTAACCATGGTAAACAAGAAGATCATGCATATCAATCTCATTGTTACACTTCTATTATCAGGGTTACCATGCTTATCACATTCATTAATAATTGAATCAAGCTAACATATGAAAAAAATAGTGAGCTAGCCTTCTTATGAAATCCATCATGTCTAATATGTGAGATGCTTTTCCAAATGTAAAGTATTAACATATATCAAATTCAATGTTTCTAAATAGCTTTGTCATGACTTAATAGAATGTAATATACTTGTTGAATACCAAGTGCACCATCTCATCATAAGTACTATGAATCAAATTTACTTTCATATACATGCATGAGCCATTTGTGAAGTGACATCCTCACCATAAATTAGGGATTACCTAGCCATTCAATATTGCAGTTGAGACATAACATTGAAACAATACACCATACATACCTTGTAATATTCAAATACTCGTGAACCTTCTTATTATTTGTCATGGAAAAATGCAGCTCTTTTCTTCTTGCACTAAACATATTTTCCTGCATCTCATACGATCCTCAAGAAGCATCCACTTATCACATCTCATCAAGAATTTAGAGGTATCCAAATACTCACATATACATGCTAGAAGTATAAGTAATAATCAAAACAATAATCATATCAATAAGTATAAACAAAAGTAAAGACATAAACGAGAAACATAAATAAAAAAATAATTATCTTCCATGACAGGTGATCATCTCCTTCTTGAACCAACCTTCAAGAGCCATCACTGTTTGTTATCCTTCAATATTTACACCAACTTTATCAGAAACTAGGCCTAATAAAGACTATACTATATGGGTCTTTATCAAATTTTTCACAAGTTCTTGAGCATCCTCACATTGACCATGCTAGGGTTTCTTTATTTCATAACTCAACTATTTTCCATAATCAAGGGTTTCCCTCAAACCCTGACCTCATAATATCCATAAAACCATAATAAAAAAGTTGCCTAGGGTTTCATTAAAACCATAGAATTCTTTTAGGTATCCTCCATCTTCTCATGCTTCCATCAAAGGTGTCTTCATAGGGGTGATCTTAAATGACTTTTCTTCAACCCAGATCTAATACCATGTTAATTTTTCTTAGGGATATATTGCTCTATGCTTTGGTAATCGTGATTCTTCGTTTACACATTAAATTCACCCCATAACATTATTCATATTTACATCATTATTCAGTAACATATGCAACTATATTGAAATATAAATATCGTCATCATCACTAAAACAGAACATAAAGGAATAATAGAATAAAATAATTCACACACAGAGACACTAAGATTGGTTGGAGACCAGGGAAAAACCCACTATGGGGAAAACCCTTTCAAATTATTCTTCTTATTAGATTGTCATTGAATGATTCAGCAAAAGAGAGTACAATGATCCATATCTTCATCCATACAACTATAAAAAAAAAACTAAACAATATCCATGAGATGTACCCAACCATGATCATACTCAAAAACCTTGATTTAGAAGACTATAATGAACTGTCATTGTCTGTGGTCATCTATCTAACACTACAGTCAACAAGCAAAAACTTCAGACAACTGAAAAATGAAACCCTAGTTTGTGGTCACATCGAGAATGTGTTCTGTGTTCGAATGAAAACCTTAAGTCGCACGGATGAATCGACCAGTGATAAATTGTATCCAAGATCCCTTTGTGACATGTTTGTCACTGATGCCGACAACCCTAAAATAGAGATGTGAGCTCCAGACCCTGCAATTTCACCTTCATGCGAACTGATTCCTCTACGGATCGACCTCAGGCCTATGTGAGCCAAAAACAAGAAAGAGAATAGAATAATGTCTCATAATGAACTACAAATGAGTTTTGGGTCACTTTTATTTATATCCTTCCAAGGGTGTCTAATTTTCTTTAGGGTTGACATGATCAAATATGCACATGTGGGCTTATAATTCAAAAATATACTATCTGTTTTCCAAATTTGATTATAGTTAGGTCAATTTTGGTCCTCTCGAAGAGAAAAAATTCAATCCAATCATCATCTCCATCAAATTAGCTATCCAAAGTGGAATTTGACCCTAGTTTCCAATTTTAACACAACTTGGCAACCATACTAGGGACCGAGATGTTCCTATAATGGTTTCCTTTGCCTAGTCATTTTAGGCCTTTCAATATGACCCATTTTGACTTGTTTAGATTTTAATTAGTCTTAGGAAAACATACTTCTAAGCTTGGTATGTTTTTCTGTTTCATATTTTGAACAAAATTATCCCCATCACATTTTCTAGTTTGAGACAGAGTGACCCAAAACACTTGTCTCTCTCTGTATGTGCTATGCATCACACTGGTTCTCTTAAATTGTGATGGTTCCTATAGGATGCAAACTTCCATTTTTATGCCTTGCTCTGAGTTTCGATTCGATCCAGTGAATTTTCCCAAGTCTCTAAATTGGTCATTATCTCTGTAAAGGCATCAATGTGTTTACATTTGAGTTTGATTTCCTATTGATGAGAGTTTGTTTGATTTTTTCTTCCTTCTTATAAATTAGGGTTTGCGAACACTTGACTTGATTGTTGATTGGATAAAAATAATTTTCATACTACAGTTCTAGTCTATGTGAGTTATTTTGGTCAATGATCTAGATTCATTTTCATTTTCATTTCATTTGAAAATTGAAAGGGAAAGAAAAAGAAAAATATTGTTTCTTGCATTGCATATAGGGTTTTGAATTGCATTGGAATAGTACATTGAAATATCTGATTGAGAATCCCTTGTTTACTGCATCTTTGAATGTTTCATCATTGTTTATTTCTTCCTTCCCATATATATATCTTCATCGAAATGAAAGAGTTATTTTCATCATTCTAGTTGCATCATAGGAATTTCAGGTGAATTCATACCATGAGCCTTGAAATTGAAACTAAATTTAAGATCAACTTTAAAATTTATTCAACTAACCTAAGGATAATTTGGAACATTAATGACACACATAGTGTTCTCGGCTAGAAGACATGTTCCAATGTCTTTAAACATAGTATTTGTCGTTACTTTTCTATGTTCCATTTTGAGGGTAGTCAGTATTCCATGTATGTAAGTATATCAGATCATTATCTACATACCATTGGGTATATCAGCTCGGACTCATTATTCACAAGATCATGCAATGTACTAAAGAAAAAGACAAGAATCTACTTCTACTTTCAACCAATGGAAGCCAATACATCGATGAAAAAAATATGAACAAGAAGAAGATAAATCAACGGCAAATAACACAATAAGTATCCAAGGAAAGTCTCAGCTGAAAACTCCCACTATCTGTATTGCATTAAATAATAAATCCAAGATGATAATACAATGCTTGTTCTCACAAGAACAATCCCAACACTCAGTATGATCAATCTCCCTACTCACAAGCAAGCTAAAGCCAATATCTAGCCTCTTTCACTGCTCTCCAAGCCCCTGATTCCTTGCACAATTCCTATGGATGAGTAACCCATATCAATGGGAATCCAGTCCTTCCAAAATTGTGTAATCCAAAATAGGTCCAATTCCTGATTGCATGCATGATCTATAAAACTCAGTAAATCATACAACTGATAGTACATTGTCCCTGCAATCTAGTCTCAACTGGGTCTTTCTCAAAACCGGCATGCATGAGTTTCTGATGAGGGAAAATTCAGTTAACTAGAGTGACACTTGTGGATGCACTAGTACACCAATTGATTGCTAACTCTCTATTAGTTCCACAAACAGTTTGGATCTAATTTAACTGAACATAACTAAGTAAATCGAGTTATCTAATTATAACTCACAATTAAACTCATCATGGACCCCTAAAACTTAGGGAGACCATACACATGACTTCCAAAATATTTCTAACTAGAAATTCCTAAGTTAACTAAGTCAACTTAACTTAGTTAACTATTACAAGTTTCTATGAGAAAAAAATTACAATTTTATTTTAGAATTTAATTCAAGGACAAATTAAATTGGAATTTATGGATTCTACTTTTAACATTTCTTGTTGCTATTTTCAACACTCTCTCTCAACAAGAAAGGAATTTAACTTGATCTTGATCTTGAACCTTTGGAATGTAAAGCATGTAACACTTCTCTCTAGTGTTTTTTCCTTAGAAACTCCAAAAACAAAACAAAAATCCAACCTGAATCAATATGATGCATCTATCGTCAAAGTCTCTGATTGTTATTGCCTCTATCGACTCAAAACTCCGTGCTTCTATTGACTCTACCTTTTTGCACTGTTGTCAACCCTTCTCTACACTCTTCATTATCTAACTTCTCTAGCCTCTATCACTTTGATTTCTTACTGCATCAATCACCACTGGTTCCTCTCGCTACTATGTACTTTGGGCTCCCGTAGAAACATACGATCCATGAGGTAAAATCTCTGAATGGACCCTACCCAATTTCAGCCCTCTTGGGGCTATCACTTCACATCACCCCACCTCACACCTCGAGGTATGGCTACATGTGATCCATTTGCCCACCTAGCTTGAAATTTCTCCCTACTTGAGGTCTTTGAATGAGTGGATGCCTCCACTCAGTCTCCTCTCAGCTTCTCTAGTTGTCGTTGCTCCACAACTTTCTGAAGTTGCTTTTGAGACTACTTCTTCTGGGGATGCATGTTGAGAGGTAATTTAATCTCCCTCTCAACCACCATGTCTCTAACCTTTTCCTTTCTCCTCAAGGTTTTGCATGCATCTTGTACCTCAATAGAATATAGGTTCTTGACCCGTGCACCGATTTGTTTCACCTGTCCCATGGCGATGTGTCTAAGGAAAACATTTCCCTTAATAAAAATCACATTATAGCCATGGTCTTCCAATATCACAACTGAAACAAGATTATTCTTTAGTCCTGGAACATACATCACATCTATGATCCTGAGAGGGGAAATATACTCCCTCTGAAAGGTAACAATACCTATCTCAGTAGCTGTGGTGAAGTAAAATTATAAGTTCGGACTGAACGAATTCCTCTAGCTCGATAATGGGTCTAGCCACAACAGATACATTCTATGGAAGATTTCCTTAGGTTAGAATCAATCAAGAGGGCATACCTCTTGGTCCACTTATCCTGCTTGATGATGTCCTCGCTTGCTCACTCCAACTATCTCTCGCTTCCTTCTTCAAGCTCCTGAAACAAGTAAACAACACACAACAAACATAATAATAGACAAATTGCAATTCAACCTACTTAACAAGTCAAGAAACATTAAGCCATGAATATGTAATATTACAAAACACGTAGGAAATCAATTGATAGTTGAATATATTAATATCAAAGAGAGATTACAACCATTCGTCTCGACGTTGTAGTCTTCCTCTGACAATACCAGGTTCCCACACACTTCTTCTAGCATTCTATGATGGCTTCAAACAACAATAGTTTTAAATATCTTCCCTTTAGGCTTCACTCCAAAGCAAAACACACTTATCCCTCACACAACTAGATAGCTACAACTAGTAATAGCTTGCTTTTCTATTCCAAACCAAAATAGAATCAACACTCAACCAAAACTCTGCAATTATAACAATGCCAAAACTATCAATTGTGACTATAATACTCACACTAGTTTGTGCTTGGGAAGAAGGGAGGTTTATATAGGAAATATGGATGGGAGATGGATCATCTTCTCATGGGAGAAGGACTTATCCCTTGAGGTAGTTCCATAATTATAGGGGAAAGGATCCCAAACTGTCATCCTCGACCCCATCTGGCCAAATCATTTACCAGACTTCCATTACGAAGCTTCTAGATATGGAAGCTTCAGCTCTAACTTAAAAACTTTCCATAACTGGCACGACTGGAACATAGCTCAGTCACTCTGGTTGGAGTGAGGAGTAGTGCTAATCTCTGCACATCAGTGCAAGGTAGACAAAGGCCATTATCACAAGTCTTTTAAATTGGGCAAAACAAAAGTTTCACGGGAAATGGTGCAAAAGGGAAATGATCTGCTCATGAAGAGGGACACAATGGGAGTTTCTTCATGAAGGAAAATCATGTGGGGTTCACTGTAGATGTCCTCCAAGATCAAGGAATGGGGAGTACAAGGACAGTGACAAAATGATGTGTAACATGTTCCCCCTAAAGCGTGAAGGCCGAGCTGGAGTGAGGGATGAAATGCTTTATAAATCAGTGTGGGGAACTGTAGTCTTTTGTCGGAAAACCTGCAAGCTAGTACATATACATATACATAAATTTAGATCTCTGTCAAATGATACATGAATAGTGGCATGGACATAGCCATCTAGAGAATGATCATGTAAATGGATCCAAGTATGGGCGCAAGCATCCATCAAGGAGGATCATAACGAAACCAAGGTATGGTCGCAACCATCCAATAATGAGAAGGATACATATGATAACTCATGGCCTGGTCATAGCCAGCCATCTCAGAGAGACATGCATATCATCATAACCATATCACATCACTTCACAACCTAGAGTTTCATGATCTGAGTCCAGGGTCTTTCACTCCAACATGACCCGATCAAAGTGCAGATGCTAGCATGCGAATAGATGTGTTGACATCGAACATGCTAGAAAGTTGCTTGATTACCAGTCAATGATGTAAATTGTTAACAAGTGCAAGAGAAACCACCAATAATGACAATGGTCCTCAAGGTACTATCAACACAATTCACGAAAGTGAATACAGGAACTGAAGTCGAACATCCGCGAAATCACTCGATCAAAAGCTAATTATGTAAACTTGTTGTCAAGTACAAAGAACTTGCCATTAGGGAATGCAAGCTCTAAGGTACTGGAAGGGAGTCTCTTGGTCAAATTCCCCGATAATGAGTCAAAGTCGATGGAAAGTGACCGTGTCGAAAGTGATTGTGTCGAAGGGGGGCCATAATGAATCCCACATCATCAACGTGAGACGAGAGGGTGCAAAATGATTTTGGATGATATAGAGAATCAAAGCTAAGTGTAACCGCAGAAGGAAAACTCTTGAACATATCAGCGACACAACTGGAAGTTTGGCAACTTTTGGATCTGTAGGATTGGTGGTCATGATGATGTAGGAGAGATCAAATGGAAGACAAAAATGAATGGCCCAACCTAGGAAGGTCAACGATTCAGGGGAGGATGTCCCAACCAGACACGAAGCGAAGAGTGTCATGTTCAAGAGTGAGTTGCCAAAACAACTGATAGATTTCAAAAATTTCCCCCCACCATCTCTGATGAGTACCCCAATTACATTTTAATTGGAAGCTTGAAGGGGATAACATACGCTTGCACTGTAAGTTCATCACTTCGGATGGATCCAACTTAGTAAGTTTAATGAGCCCTAGGAAGGAGAAGCTCATGTTCGTCATGGTGATGAATTCGGTGCCATTTAATAGTTTAACGAGTTCGAAAAAGGTGTAACTTGGTATCTTTTTCATGTTTAGAGAGTTTGAAAAAGACATGTAAAAGAAAAATCCACATGGTCCCTTTTCATACATTTGTGTCTCTTGAGCTCGAAAAGGTAGAAAACAATACTCAAGAGAACCGCTTGACCATTTCAGTCAAGGAGTACCTTTTTTGTAAATAGTTCCTCCCAGCTCGACAAAGGGGGTAAACTTATACTAGGCACACAACGTTTCACATCCATTAATGAGTTTGAAATGATAAGGGCTTGACCGTATTTTCTCTTTTAAAGGGTCGAAAAAGAGTTGAAAGCAGACCCCCCATTTTTATTCTCTTTAATGAGTCAAAAAGGGAAAAATACTCAGCACTATTTTCATCTGAGTTTAACAAGTCTAGAAAAGAGCTTAAATGTGACTCATCATCATCGTCGAACATCCATCACCTGTTGCTACACAAGTAAGGAATAGTGTATTATCGAGTCCTTGAGGTAAAATAGGTCAAGAATATTTACAAAACCTGATATTTTCATGAAAAAATGAATTAAAAGGGGAAAAGTAAATATATCTTTACCATTTACCATTTTACCTTTGCAATGAAGACTATTTACCCACTTTTTCTCTAGTTGTTTTGGAGCATATTGCGGGAGATCCCAGAGGTCAATCGACGAGCCGTTAGTTCCAAGTAATAGTCGAAGCCTTGAGCTCCATTTTCATTCTATTTATTCCTATTTTTAGCCATTTTTTTGGATTTTTAGGGAGGTTTTTGAAAATATTTCTCGCCCTCAGTCAACACAATTTTTGGGCATGGAATTGTGCCAGCTGAGGGTGATTTTCAAAGCCATCCATGCCGATCAATGCAACTGTTTTTAAAATAGGTGCGCTGATGCCATGGATAGGGAAAAACCCTTTTTTCTAAAAAATTGACCATTTAATCTTGAATTTTATGTGCCAAGGATGATCATTGACTCAACTTAATGGCTTTTGCAGGAGAGAAATCACCTAAAATGGTGGATTGGAAGGAAAGGGAACACAAAGATGTTGACACCCAGGAAATGAATGATCCAAATTACCTGGAGGCTTTAAGGGCTTGCGGGTTCCTCAAATTCTTCCTTACACTAGGGATGCGGGCCTAACCCGATTTGCTTCGATACTTGATAAGCCTTTGGGACATTAATTAGGAGATTTTTGTCATTGGGGACTAGGAGCTAGAGTTGACAACTTCAGATATCTACTTCATCACTGGACTATCTTGCAGAGGTGAGCCAGTGAACTTGTATGGGTCACGTCCAATCGAGGGAAGCATATCTTCCCTGCTTGTCGAACACTGCCCTGAGGCCCTGAAATCCAATAGTGGAAAGATAGATATTTCTAGTGTGCAGGATTTGACACTGAGGGTGCTTCTTTTGACTATCAACATAGTGGCAGGGTCCCAGGCAGAACATGAGACTAACAAGTCGAAGTTCCTTTATGCTATTGACTGCACAACTCCTATGATCTTCAATTGGGCAGATGGCCATGAAGATGAACATCAAGGCCGGTTGTCCAAGGCCAAGGTGGGAAATATGAAGCAATTTGGCTTTGAATCAATACTTGTGACCTTTTTCCTTGAACGAGTGCTACTGTTTTAGTATCAGTTAACTGAGGTTAATCGTCTTATGCCACGCGATCTGTGGATGTCCCACTTGAGTCTTTTGATGTGCAGGATCACTGGGAGTCAACATATGTCATACCGACCTGCATTCTTCTCATGGCTACGATGACAGAAGATCGTCGTGGAGGACTGGGCATACAGCAGCACTGATTTCCGTGGAGATCTAGATATTCCTTTACTAGATGGAGAGGACTTTGATGATGAAGGTAAAAGATCAAATTTTTAATTTTGAGATTTTTATTTGTTTTTGGTATATGCATGCTTATAACATTTATCTTGTTTATGTAGATGTTGGACCACAGTGGCAAGCCGGGATGTCCTCGGTAGTCAGGCGCATACCCCAACCTATTGATGTTGTTGCCCCTTATTAGGAAGGGGGCGACAACGAGAAGGAGATTGCAGGAACCTAGAGGGGTTAGCTCATGGTATCCCAAAGTATGCTTGGATAGGAGACATGACCCGTCAGTACCAGAGGCACATGATGGGAGTCTCAGATCGGATCTGCCAACTACTGATTCATGTTTCACTAGCTGTCTCGTGCTACCATGACCACCATGCTGAGTAGCATGTACATATTTTTTTTAGGCCTGCGTGCCACGGATGTATGGGGCCTGTAAGCCACTGATGTTATTATAGACACACATATTATTGTTTGGGGTTCTGATGTGTCAAACATTCTCACCATCTATATATATATATATATATATATATATATATATTGTATTTTCCTGTCTATTATGGTACAAATGGTTTGTCTTATATTTTACATGTTTCATAAATGTCTATGCAACACGTAATTAGCTAATGCATCTGTCGATGTATTCATGCGTCTAGGAATATGATGATATGTAATATAATCAAAACCCATTTCCAATAGATGGATATGGAGATACATTCGTAATATTTGAGGGTTCCTGACGGAATATTACCCGTTGAGTTGAAGGACGACAAGCTGTGAATCCAGGTTGACAACCAATTCCCTGATTCCTAGAGCGATGGCTTCTGAAAACAGTTTGATGACCGCACTGTATTCAGTAATGTTGTTGGTTGTATGACCTAGGTAGATACCTTGAAGGTCAATCAATTCACTGTTAGGGTTATAGATAGCCTGTGGTGTGGATGATAGGTTCCGGGTACTATGGAAAGCACCATTAGCAAAACCAACATGAGGAGTTGTAGGCATCTGCAAAGCAAGAAAAGCATAGTAAACAGGAAATCTGTTTGAAAACTATCATACAAAACCACGATGTACAAAAATGAATCACCCACTAATGTACATAAGGAACCATGCAAGATGACCTAAGCATAGTACTTTTTGAGTGATTCCATGCTGGGACTCATGTGATCAATCAACTCAGATGAACACCGGAGTTTTACCGTTGCCATGACGAGTAAGAAATGACTCAGCCAAATAATAGAGTGGAACTCATATAAGGTTTTCCCCCATGCCCCCTGGGCAAGGGAGGGTTACGAGTCAGAGGAAAATCAGTGAAAACTCAGGGAGGGTGAAAAATCCTGAATCCATGAGGGGATAAAGGTTCCCTCAATTGAAAGCTCTCAATTATGTTAGGATAAATTGACATATCAATAAACAACTAAGAAGAGTACTCTCCGAGAATGGTAGACATGACCGTCGGGCGAGGTAGGAATGAGGTGCGATAATGAGTATCGATCCATGGTGGTTCCTTGAGAGACGTGATTTCCATGATACCTTCATCAGTGAGGAATGTCTCGGCTAAGGGATCATATGATTCCATAGTGCTAATCCAGGGGGATTGAGAGTACATATCGAGAGAGTTCTTCAACATATGAGAATCAGAGGATGCAAGGCTCGAAGCCAAAACAATTTCCATGTAATTGACTTCGGTGAGACTAAGTGGCATAACCTCGCCCCAAGTATCAACAAGATTTGGTGCAGGTATCACCCAGGGATTAGATTTGACCGAGATCATGTTGATAGAAGAAACATGAGGAGGTGGGAGTGGAAAAATTCCCATTAAGGCAGAATCTTTGAAGAGATCTTTCACCACACTCTGATAGGGAGCACCATAATTCTTGACGTATGGAACATTGCCATTGAGGAAGAAGAGGCAAAGAAAGAAAACTGATCAATGGTGAAAATATTCCCTTGATGGGGAACATCGATCACGTGAAACAAAGAGGAGGCCACAGCATGCATGGCATGAGTCCAACTTTGTCTGAGTAGAAGATTATAATTGATATTGGCGTCAACAATCTCTACTTCGACTTGCACTATCTTTCCTTCCAATGTGATGGCAAGGTTAGGTAAGACACTGAAGCATCGCGAATTGTGCCCATCGAAAGATCCGAAGTGTTCAGAGACTGGTTCAATGCAGGGGAACCAATAGCCTTCCAACATGCAGTTGACATGATGTAGGTGGAAGCACTTTCATCAATGATAGTGCGGTGGATGTTCTTCTCATTAATGATTACTTGAATAAGAAAGGAAATTTGATGAGGGAGCCGTGGAACATGGTTCTCCAGATCAAAACATATCAAATTAGAATCAGTGGGATTGATGCCCCCGATAACTAACAGCAAAGATTTCCGTTGCGATGGGCAACTTTGGAGTACCTTGAGAGTCGACATGGCTAATGGTGCCTGAGCCAAATCCTCAACAATATTGTAGTGTTGAGCGGCTCGGGCATTGGGATTATATGACAATTTCTAGAGCACACCTTGAGAGGGTGGCCACGTAGTGGAATCAAGGTTAGGGCACTTGATTTGTAGAGGGCCAGAACTCGGGGTAGAAGAAGAAGGTGCAACTTCTTTTTCTTTCCCAATTGTCAGAGCTAGAGTTTGATAATATTTCGATTAGGTAGCCACACTAATGGGCATGGTCATCATGAACAATTGAGATTCATAGGAAGCAGATTGAGGTTGGTCTACCATTTGGGTTTGCTGAGACGGAAATCACTCTTTGAAGACAGCAGGGGTCCCTTTGATAAGGCGACTAACTTCGGATCATCGAGGACAATCCTTAGTGTAGTGATCCTCCTTGAAAATGAGGTAGGGATACTTAGGTTTCTATTGTGAAGTTTTGCCAACAGACGATTTGGGAGGACCCTGTTTCGGGGCATCGACTTTAGCTTTACCTTTGCCTTTGTTTTTTCCTTTCAAGGATTTGTCTGCTACAATGGACTGGACAACGTGGACCTCTGAGGTTTTACCATGGCTAGGTGGATTTTGAGATGAACTGTTAGGAGAAGCATTCCAGATCGACTTCTATTTGGAAGAATTTTTTGCAGGGGTTTGGGATATTGAACCAATAACTTCATCAACGGGAGGAACAATTGGTGACTTTGATGTTATGGAATCAGATCATGGCTACGGAGCATTGGGTAACAACTCATATAAAGTGTCAGACTGGGAGTAAACCAAATCCAAGTACTGGGCATGAGCGATGGCTTGCTCTTCAGTGATGCATCGACCCATACCTATATCGCGAGAAATTAGGGCTACGAATGATTTGGTAAACCATTCAGTGAGCAACTGATCAGCTATCTCAAATTTGATTAGGTTGCATCTGTGTCTCCATTCATGGATATGATTAGAGATGTGTGTCACAGTGTCTTTCTTAAGCGATGTGAGCAAATAGGTTCCAGTTTCATAGTGAACCGGAAACTGAAAATGTGTGAGGAAAGCCATGGCTAACGAATTGAAGTCATGGTAAGTACTTCGAGGTATCTTGATCTACCATTTTGTTGTAGCACCTGTGAGGGTTCATTGGAAAAGACAAAGATGAACGGAATCGTCCACGTACAAGTTCGACGAACACAAGAGGTGATATGTCATCACATGGGGCTGAGGATTTTCTTTAGCTTTTCCATCGAACTTTGCGCAATCATTTGGTATCTTGGACGACACCGAAGGCCAGTACGGTGAATGAAGGATCAAATCATTCGTAAGGTGCGATACATCCGACAATTCGATTATAGCCAAGAAAGGTAATTGAGTGTTAAAAGGCATGGGAGGTTGATAAACGGGCCCATATGGAGGAGCCCATCCCTGCTGGTAAGAATTTTGGCCCCACAATGGGAGATTTTGGCCATATGGCATATGAGGCTGCCCCCATTACGGATTACCTTAACCATAGGGAGGATTTTGACCTTAAATACCTTGAAACTGTCTAAGCATAGGTTGTTGATATGCAATGTATGGGTTAACAGACTGTTGAGCTTGTTGAGCTTGGACATATGGATATGGGACCTGTTGTCCTGGAACATAGGGCTGATGAACATGTTGTCCTTGAACAAGAGGGTTTTGGACCTGAAATCCTTGGGCATAAGTTTGATATGCTTGTTTCCCTTGGACATAGGAGTTTTGTACTTGGTGTCCTTGGCCAACAGGATTCTGAACCTATTGACCTAGAATAAGAGGATTCTGAGCCTGCTGCTGCAGGACTTGACCTTGACCCTGCCCCTGCAAGGGTTGACCTTGTTGGTATGTATAAAAGGGTTACTGCTACCCTGGTTGGTTTTTTTGTTGCAAGGGTTGACCTTGCGGCTGCAAATTTTTCCCTTGGGGTTACAGAGGTTGGCCCTGCGAGGGTATGGGTTGAGAGGTGTGCGGAGCATATTGAATTTGATGCTGCATGGCTTGATGCAACTATTGTAAGGATTGACCTTACAGATGTTGCAAGTGACCTTGCTGTGGGATAATTTTCCCTTACTGTTGCATGGAGAGCCCTTGCTGCAACAAAGGTTTCCCTTGTAGTAGCAAAGGCTTCCCTAGTTGTTGTAAAGGTTGTCCTTGTTGTTGCAATGGTACTTGAACAGTGCCCGGGAAATTACCGAACTAAATCTGGCTATAGCCAGGCTGGATGTAATGCCCAGATTGGAGGGTGTAAGGTTTATTAACTAATCCTTGATAACCATATGAAATGTAACAATTTTGGTATTGGCCCTGAGCCCCATAGGGAGTCGCCAATTTGTGGTGAAGTAATACTATAAGTGTGAACATGAATGAATTCCTCTAGCCCGATAATGGGTCTAGCCACAACAGACACATTCTATGGAAGATTTCCTTAGGTTATAATCAATCAAGAGGGCCTACCTCTTGGTCCATTTATCTTTATTGATGATGTCCTCGCTTGCTTACTCCAGCTATCTCTCACTTCCTTCTTCAAGCTCCTGAAACAAGTAAACAACAGAAAACAAACATAATAATAGACAACTTACAATTCAACCTACTTAACAAGTCAAGAAACATTAAACCATGAATATGCAATATTACAAAACATGTAGGAAATCAATCGATAGTTGCATATATTAATATCAAAGAGAGATTATAACCATTCATCTTGATGTTGTAGTCTTCCTCTAACAAGACCAGGTTCCCACACAATTCTACTAGCATTCCACGATGGCTTCAAATAATAATAGTTTTAAAGCTCTTCCCTTTAGGCTTCACTCCAAACCAAAACACACTTCTCCCTCACACAACTAGATAGCTACAACTAGTAATAGCTTGCTTGTCTACTCCAAACCAAAATAGCATCAACACTCAACCAAAACTCTGCAACTATAACACTACCAAAACTATCAGTTGTGACTATAATACTTACACTAGTTTGTGCTTGGGAAGAAGGGAGGTCTATATAGAAAATATGGATGGGAGATGGATCCTCTTCTCAAGGGAGAAGGAATTATCCCTTGAGGAAGTTCCATCCTTATAGGGGAAAGGAGTCCAAACTATCATCCTCGACCCCATCTGGCTAAACCATTTACCAGACTTCTGTTACGAAGCTTCTAGAGATGGAAGCTTCAACTCTAATTTAAAAAACTTTCCATAACAGGATTGGCGCAACTAAAACACAACTCAATCACTTTGGTCGTCATGAGGAGTATTGATAATCTCTGCAAATTGAAACAAGGAAGAAAAATGCCATTAGCGCTGGTCTTGTAAACTTGGCAAAACAGAAGTTTCAAGGGAAATGGTGTAAAAGGGAAATGATCTGCTCATGAAGAGGGACATAATGGGAGTTTCTTCATGAAGGCAAAGCATGCGGGGTTGACTATAGAGGTCCTATAGGATCAAGGAATGGGGAGTACAGGGATAGTGACAAAATTCTGTGTAATAGTAGCTCTATACCTACCACCAAATCCAAACTCTATGATCTTCTTGAGGTCTTTCTCCTCAAAATCACTAAAGAGATCTTTGTTCCCCGTCATATGGAATGAGGGGCCATTGTCAAGATATGACATACCTCCCATGATAGTTTTGGCCACGCATGCAATGAGAGTGAAATTGAGTATGAATTGAGAAGATAGTGCTTCACCTGTTGCGGCAATTGCAGGCTCCTTCTTACTTTATTTTTTCTGTGTGAAACTCATGGCATAGTGCATGTGCTCGTGACAGTGAAAAAACTTGAATTTCGTCAAGTCCATCTTCTTACCACCCACCTTACCTTGAGAGTTCTTTCCCTTCACCTTATTTTCCTTACTTTCTAAGGAAAATTCCTCTTCCACTTCCTTGGAAAAGGTCCCATCTTTGGTGTTTCATCAAAGCTCCTCCTATACCAAATCCGACCACAGTTGTTCCCAATCTGACAACTTCTCCCTCCCATTGATAGAGTCTTGATAACTATTCCAACTCTTGTGAATTTCTTGAAGAGCTAGGCTCACCATATCATCCTCGAAAATAATGATTCCAACACTTCTAAGTTCATCTCGATAATGAGTGAACTTGGTCAAGTAATTTGGAATTGAGTCGCTCGCCTCCAACTTGATTTTTTGAAGTTTATCTTTCAGTGCCAACTTCCTATGGTCACTGTTCTTCTATAAAAGGTCTATCAACATTTTCCACATAGCATACAGAGTCTCCTTCCCATGAAGACTCGAGACAATGTGTTCTCAAACTCCCTTAAGGATTATCTGCCTCACCCTTGCCACACACTTCTTCCATTCCGCCAGATATTTTGCATCCAATGCTAGTGGCTTAGGAATGTATTGATCAATGAATTCCTTTATTTCATTATACTCCAACATGGACTCCATCGTATCTTTCTAGGCTATATAATTTGAGCTTCCATCCAAGGGATACTTGAGCCACAAACCATAGAACGCCATTTATCAATCCTGAAGTATGTAATGAAAATTGGAATTTCACCTGTAACCCTGAACTCAAAAAATTCGAAATCTCCTCTATGTAATCAGCTCTGATACCATGTATACTTTCCTGTAGATTCATAGCTCATGTAATTTCCTAAAACAAAAGACAAGAATCTATTCTACTCTTTACAGTGTAAGCCCATAAAGATCGATGAAAACAATAATCGACAAGAGGAATATAATTCAATGGCACATAACACTATAAGTATTCAAGGAAAGCCTCAAATGAAAACCCCCACTATATGTATTGCAGTAAATCAGAATTCCAATATGATAATATAATGCTTGTTCTCACAAGAACAATCCCAACACTCAGTATGATCAATCTCCCTGCTCACAAGTAAGCTCAAGCCAATCTCTAGCCTCTTTTATTACTCTCCAAGCCCCTGATTCCTTGCACAATTCCTATGGCTGAATATCCCATATTAATGGGAATCCAGTGCTTCCAAAAATACACAATCTAAACTAAGTCTAGTTCCTAATTGCATGCATGATCTATACAACTCAGTAAATCATACAATTTATAGTACAATATCCTTTCACTCTAGTCTCAACTGGGTCTTTCTTTGAATCGACATGCATGCATTTCTAATGAGGGAATCTTCAGTTAACTAAAGTGACACTTGTGGATTCCCTAGTGCACCAACTGACTGTTAACTCTCTATTAGTTCCATAAACAATTTGGAACTAATTTAACTGAACATAACTTAGTAAACTGAGCTATCTAATTACAACTCACAATTAAACTCATCCTGGACCAAAACTCAGAGAATGAGGAGCCAGATCAATTCTGGTTCATGGTAAGGGCAGGATGGGAAGCACAAGGTGTCACGAACGAAAATATTAAGAAGGCTACATTGGTGAGCATGTTGTAGGATCACGCATTAACATGGTACATCAATCACTTTAACAACCACCCAAACACAGGGATAACAGAGATCTAGAATGCGTTGAACAGAGAATTTAGCAGGCCAAAATCAGAGACGTAGTTGATCATCGAGTTTAAAGAGATCGTTATGCTTCCATGCAAGACTCCATAGGATCTGGACCAAAGGCTGAAGAGTACAATCTGCGAAGCCAATATGACGCTAAAGGATGCACAACATCGCACATGGTTTGTAGCATCTCTGACACCACACATGAGGACAGTGTTGTCACAATAGAAACTTTCTACCCAGGCTAAAGCGTTGGAAATGGTGATGAGATTACATGAGACCCTGATACAAGACCTAGGGTTGGGTGTTCAACAAATCCATGCACAACTACAGAATCTGTGTCTGGAAATGCAAAGCTTGAAGTAAGATAGGGCATTGCAGACAGAGATGCATGAGGAAGTATGGTGCATAAAATGCAAAGGCCAGGGTCATGACAAGGATCACTGTCCAGTATTCATGAACTACTTGGTAGGAGGAGGGCCAATGTCATTGAGACCATAGGCATAGGAAGGGTCAAGCGCGATACTCACTTTATGGTGCGCGATCTATCAGATAGGAGGAAAACACACGACGAACAATTGTCATTTGCGGCAGAAATATACACAGACACCCCAACAATTGTTTTGTAATTTCTACAGGTCGATAGGCCACGATGAGTGCACTTGCCACAGTTACGAGCTAATGATGGATCAGACCCTAGCCTATAGAATGCATATCGAAATGCGAGCCCTCGACCGAGATGCAGGGATGGTGCATGTTGGATTTCAGGGGCGAGGTCGAGGACAAGGAGGAATGGGACCAGGAAGGGGCGGTGAACAGTTAATTTGTTACAATTCCGAAGGACCAGGGCACTATGACCGCGATTGTACCAACCCGACGAGGATATCCTATACATATTATGCTTAATTTGATCATGAAACAATAGACTATCCTATGTTAATCACAAAGATGTGCAAGAAAGGGGTATTCTAGCCTCCCCCGACTCAGAATATACAAATAATGAGGTCTGAACCATGTGAAGAGGACCTGAATGTAAACATGATGCTCAGAAGTGGTGTGACCATGGGAGAGGATAAGGGAAAGTAGCTAGAGGAAAGTACATGGGTTCGCAAGGCTCTTGCAAAGGAACCCGAGTTTGACTTAGAACGCACAAAGGAGACATTCATGGAAGCTAAGAAGAGCTTCGCAGAGGCCTCCACTTCAGGTAGTAAGGATCAACCAGAGCTAGTAATGGATTCTTTAATGCTTACTACCTTTCTAGAGACATGCATGAAACTGTTGCACAACAACAAGGCGGTTAAAGGACTATAGGAACTGATCACCAGGTGCGTGGGGTTAGGGGAGCTACTCGTCGTCTTGAAATTGGGGAAGCATGCATTGCGCACTGGAAGGGAAATGAGGTTGATTGCAAAAGTTTGGGAACATGAAATGGATCAGGTAATCCTAGATCTGGGTTCGGATCCAAATGTATTACCAAAGCAAAGATGGGAACGTATGGGCAGGCCCATGTTATAGTGGTCCCCTATTCAATTACGAATGGCGAACCAACAGAAGATTTTTCCCATGGGAAGGTTGCAAGGGGTAACAGTTGATATTGAAGGCACGAGCACACAAATGGATTTCGAAGTAATAGAGATTGTCGATGACAACAATCCATATCCCATGTTGTTATGAATAGATTGGACCACTGATATGAATGGATTCATCAACCTGAAGAAGTGCAAGATGATCTTTGAGAAAAAGTCACTACGTGAAGTAGTCCCACTAGACCCAGCCGAAGGAGCGCGCTACACTAAACCAATGCGCGATGATGATAGCGACAATGATCTCGATTGTATTTACAAGATAACTACATGAGACAAGGATTGGGAAAATTCGACTGCAGATGGGAGGATCTCGTGGGAGCATGAAAACTCCTGCACTTCAGATTCAGACGAGGAAGTAGAGAGATGGAAAAATCGGTTGCACGAAGTAACGATGCTAAATTGCAACATGATGTTTAGATCATTGTGTTACATGATAATAGAGGCAAGAGAGCTGCCAACATATGATGGATTAACAGAGGTGGATGAATTCCTAAGAAAATTTGAAAGCGCGGTACCGGAACGACAACGGTTTGATGCATTGAAGTGGCCACTACACGCAAAACCTGCACGATGGTGGGGTACACATCAAGGAAATTTTGAGGACTAGCATGGATGTAGAAGGATGGTGTGCCTATAGTTTGGAAGCCCCCAACTTCAAACAAGAGTCAGGCAGCAAGGACGGAGCAACTTGCGCGCCCACGTGTGTAGGTGGGTATATACATGCGCTGTACAATCCACTGGAGCACACCCCAAATTCAGGATCACAAATCAGAGCAGGACACAGCAACAAGAGAGGTGATGCACACCATAAACGTTCCACATAGAAACATTCAAGAAGGCATGCAAAGTCCTAAACAAGGTTCACTAGGCGAGATGAACTAACTGCGACCTATGTGTACCAATGGTTCGATGGGCCTATAGGGCCATGTGCAAAAACCTGAGAGCGGAGATGATTCCAAAGATAAAGAGTAGAGTTGAGACCATAATTTTTGAAGAAAGGAATCCTCACGCAATAGCTCTCACAGGTGGGACAGTGCACGAGGACCCGGACGAATGAATTATGTAGTTATAGGAAGCCATTCAGTGAGGGAACCTTAAACTTTGCGAACTCGAAGAAGATTGGGTACGACTGAGGAAGAAAAACATGTTAATGGACGTAGAGATCAAAAAACTAGAAAAAAAAATTGTGCAAGCATGTTGCGTCGATAAACTAAGAATGATAGGATAAGATATGGGCAGCCATACTACTACACTAGAAGATTGTCACCGAGAATTTGTGGCTCTACTACTATGGCTGCGACCACACCTTACTAGAAAAAGTAACCAGGGGAGCACACCACATAAGGAAGAACGTGTGGTGCTGACTATCACGAGGGTAATTGAGGAATGCCTACAGACTAGGCTAGAAGGTGAATTAAAGCCTCGCACAGGTGGTGCGACCACCTGACTATCTATAGGAAGCACGGTCTCAGTGCTCCAAGCAGTTGGAAGAGAGCGCGGGACTATAAAAGAGTCTATATGGGAGCTGCACGATAAGGAGGTTGCCTGCAGGATCATTATGTCACAGGGGTTGTGCCCACGCATAGGGGGCTGTGCTGCTGCACTGGTGGGATGGGAGGTGACTGTTGGTGTCATTGTTCACGACAAGATGTCTAATTTAAGGTAAAGAGGAGCGGACAGCGGGCAATTAAGACATGAATTAAGAGCTAGATTTGGGACGATCTACCTCCAAGAAGGCATTAAGGACATAGAAGTGGGGGGAATGGTCGAATTCAAATTCAAAAGATGCTATAAAATCCCCAGGGCTAGCCACAAGGCAACACTTGGTTGTTTGAGAATTGAGCAATTACAGAGCAGTAAGCGTCGTGTACTCTTACCACCTTTTACTGTAGACACAATGACTACTGCCAGAACAAGAGTGCGATTCAACAAAGATACCATGGAGCCCCATATGGCCCATGAGGAGCCCAAAGAGCTGGTAGTTATGCCAGAAGTTCCAAAATCACCATGAACACTACAGCCGAAGAAGTATAAGCAGACTATGGGCCGAGTCCTTGTATCCCCAAGAAACCCATGGTTCAGCAAATTGTCAATGGAAGAAAAAGGCAAAGCCATCATCGTTGAATCAGATGAAGAAGAGGAAGAATTGCAAGCTCTAATCACTCAAATTGAGGCGCAAGACAATGTGGAGGAGGATGCCTCACCAATGCCTTCTGCAATAAAGTTACCTACGTATATCTCCATGTGGAAAGGGAAAGCCAAGATACTAAAAGACTTGGAGGCCACGAAGAGTATGCTCTAGACCCCGCTCCTCCCCGACGCTATATGGTTTGAAGGTATTCCTTTGGGACGAGTAACTACCATGAAGTTTGAGGATTGGGACCTCACGGACAGCGAGAAGTTCCCACACCTGGCCATAGAGAGTTTAATGAAGCAGAATTTAGAGGGGCCTGAGTCACAAAAATGGTTGTGTGGTGTGGAGAAGGCTAGGTTACTCCATCTGCAATGGATACCTTACTACCACCACGTGCCCATCACCATTTTCATCATTAGGTAGCTGCTGTGCTTGGTGCATGATGGGTATCTCTGGCTGGAGGAGCCTATTCCCATCACAGTCGACCTAATTCATATAATTTCTCGACTGCCCTTCAAAGGACACAACCCCGCGGCCATAGTGGGAAAAAGCAGTGACTTGGCCCTCGCAGAAGCTATGAAGGCCAAGTATAAACTAGAGAAGAAAAAGTGGGGGTATGCAATCACAAGAATTAAGGAAAAAGGGGTGCGCATAGCCACCCAGCTGCTGGCCAGCAAATTGAAGAGGAAATGTCGCGCCGATGAAGTACCAACATCTGTGATTGCATTGGCAGAGCAGTGCACAGAGGGGGTACAGTTCAACTGGGTGTTGTTCCTCATCTAGGAATTTCTGACGAACTGTAAAGAGGCCCAAGAGTAGGGTAAGACCTTCCCCTATGCGTGGTTTCTCTTATCAGTCTTGTTGGTTGCAGGGGAATTGCTGGAGGATAGAAAGTTTCCCAGTATTGAGCATGATCTGCCTGAAGCCGTGAGGTACACCTCGCTCTGGGCTACAAAATACGTTAAGAGGATTCGTGAGATGAAGGTGTTCTGGGTGTTCATGGAGGCGAGCATCTGAATGTGGATCAATAGAAGGCCATGCCTATCTCCCATGGTTTATAACAGCTTGCAAAGCTCAGTAGAGTTCAAGGCGGATATGCATAACTTGTATATCCGAGCGCACAAGGATATGATGCAGAAATGGGTGAAGCTCCCATTCATCGCAACAAATGATGCGATCATTGCAGTGATGGAGTCATGGCCTCTAGAGTGGTGGGCCCCAGACTTGGTAGGAATGGAGAAGGCCGCAGCCCAGCAAAGGAAGAAGGGCACTAAGCTACGCATCGCGCAACTAGCTGAAAAGAGGCGCCAGGAACAAGAAGCAGCTGCATATCAAAAGATGGCCAATGCAGCAACAGCAGTACAGACGACAGAAACCACAATAGTGCCAACAAAATAGCCTGAGGAGGGCCAGGAGATGTCCACAGGGCAGCAGAAAGGGGAAGTGGATAGGATAGAAGAGCGCGTAGACCCCGGTTCAGCATCAACCCAACTCAAACAGCCGCACGTCCCTAAGAAAATAGCTCCCAGGAAGAAGGTGAAGGCGACAAAGATGTCTTTTGATCCGATCACGCTCACAGAAGGTGATTTATTTGACATCAATGAAACGGTTCACGAGGTCGCAAAGGATGCACTCCAGGAAATGAGGATGGAGTAGAACACTATGTTGGCGGCGCTCAGCGCACAACTACAAGGCTTATAGGTACGGCCCCCCCAAATAGGTACAATGGCTCTGTACGTTGCAATAGGAACCACAGAGGCTGAACAGATGCTGTGCACCCTTAGGGATAACCCTTTTGTGTTTCCCGAAGGCGCCCTAGTAGTAGCAAGTGATGTTGACCGGGCTGCGGTGAGCAACATCAAAGGTGTCAGCTTAAACTTGGTAGCCTTGACAAGTGAAACCCTGTACCAGTTACAGGATGGCGTCATCACAGAGCTCCACACCAGGGAAGGCAGTGCGATCCAGGTCTTGAACAAGCAGAAAATCAACATGGATCAGCTCAGCCTCCATCGTGATGAGTTGGTTGAGTAGGTTCACGGACTAGAGTAGGTGGTAGAGGATGCTTGTCGGAGCGTCCTAGAGCTAGCCGTGTCGGCAGAGCTACCAGCAGCAGAGAGGGTCCATTGATTGGCGGTCGGAGTCTGTGAGGCTAGGGAGGAAATGAGGAAGGTTCAGTTGGAGCTGAACCTACAGCTCATTGAGCTACGATTGAAGGCGCAACCCTCCATGCCCCCAAAAGTCAGAGAGCAACGTGCCTGTGCTTTCCAAATGGGGTTGGTGCAAATTGGCCAAGCGGTACAGGACTGCACTGGATGTTGGATCAAGCACTAACAATGCTTACATACCTACAGGAAGATCCAAACCTACAACGTCTAGAGACAGAGGTGCACGAGTTGCAGCAGGAGTACGATAGTGTCCCGAGGACCGTGCAGATGGGCATCCTTACCCAATGACTCGCCAAACTACAGTAGGAAAGGGCATTGAAGGAACAGTTAGATGTCGCGTGACAAAAAGAAGCCTTGCTTAAAGCCTGCATCTAGCCACGGATATATGAAGCTTTCACAATTATAGTGACCATTGAAGGAAAGATGGCACAAATGCAAGGACTTTATGCGGTTAGAAAACAATGTGACCCTGCCCATGAAGGTTCAGAGATACGCGTGAAGCAAGTACAACCGATAGCAGAAAAATGTGCCACAAACACCCAAGCTACGTGAGACCTATTGGAGGGCCTTTGTGCCAAGATCGCCACACCAACAGAGTGACTTGGGATGAGTCACAATGATTGTGTTGGGGGCATGTTGGTCATGGGATCCCTGGCAGTAGGTTTTGGGGCTTAAAGCCTGAGTTTTGGTCAAATGTTTTGCAAGACTCCACAAAGTTCAGGCGCAGAGCACAAAAGTCTAGGATGAGTCATAGGGTTGTCTACCCTAAGAATTGTAAAATAATGTAAAGTTGTGCCATCCTACCCATGGTCTGCGAACCATGAGATTGTATAAATAGAGTGAGGCTCTAAGTGTAAATATAGTTTTTTGGAAAGCAAGTAATAGATAGATGCGAAGGCATGGTTAGAGCATAGCGGAAAGTTGTCATGTATTGGGTCATAGTAGTAAGAAGAGGCTCTGCAGCTGAGTGCCAAAGGCCTAGTAGAGTCCATAGCTGAATGCGCGGACCCCGGCAGTGGAGTGCACAGGGCGGAGTCGAGTCTGTACTTGGATTTGAAAGCTAATAAAGAGAAGTCTTATTTTGTGCATCTATTCTTGAATCTGTATGCCGATGTTATGCATTACTTTACTCTGTTATTTACTATGCGAAATTGATAATTATATGTACGAATGCTTATATGTGAATTTAATCTAAGTAATCAGCTAACGGAGACTAATTAATGAAGACTTGCGTGAATAACACAGGTCGTGCTGTGACTAGAACTACACGAAGAAAGTATCACAAGGTGCGGGGTGCCTATAGGTGCACGTAGCGTAGTAAATGCGAAGGTAGGATCGTGTACCAATCACCACATATCAGGCATCTCTAGGGTGTGGAAACCTAGTTCTAGCACCCTCCCATACTAATTCGGGTGAGAACTTAGTCCATGTTCCGTGAAGTGTTGCCGAAAGGGCTAGTAGTACCGAGATTTGCTTAGCTAAATCACTTCTAAGCTTGGGTCAGGCCCCACTAAGCCAACAGTCTCAAAAAGGTCCTCATCCAAATCCCTTACAATGTGTCATGATGGTGTATTTATAGGGTGAGGGTGACTCTTAACCTACCCCTAACTCTTTGACTTACTCATGATCTTTCATCTACTTGATGACGCTTGGACTTCCTCATGATGTTTCATATTTCAAAAATGTCTTATTCTATCAAATTACAGACATCACAAAATAAGCTACTAATCTAATCTATCAATTTAACAATAGAAAATTTAGGGATGTCCATGTTGAGTTTCTTCGTTAAGTATGTGCACCATAGTTTGTACTCGGTTTCGGTGGGGCTGATCTGCGGCTATTCTTCATCATGTTGTGCAGGAATTTTAGTGCATTTGGAATGAGGGTAGTCTCTTTAGCATTCACCCGGTTATTCAAGGTTACCATTTTGGTGTAAATTCTTACTGGTTCCACCACATAACGTGTAATATTTTCTTTAGTGATGGGAAAATCTTTTGCATGGGCTGCCAGTTTATATGGATTAGCAAAAGCCTGCACTTCCCTTGAGATATCCTCTTCCTTCCTTACTTGTCTGACTTCTCCTATAGATGGAACTCCATGAATTTGTATCATAGACTCTAGGCCACTGAAAGGGTGTCTATAGGAAGCCAACACACTATCAACATCCTTAGTTTTTTTTTATTTTCATTGGGTCTTGAAGTGGAGTTGAACCTTGGCATTTTTCATGGTGATCCAATATTTCTTAGGGACTACTACTCTCCTAGGTACTTAATAGACCACTCATGCATGATTTCTAGAGCAATTACAGCTTCCCTCAACTTCACAACTTTCTTTTGTGTGAGCTTGTATTTCCAGGATTGGGGCCACTGTGTGGTGCAGCTTTGACATCTCTTTGTAAACCATCGTCATGTCTTCCCTGAGGGTCTCTCCCTCTCCTTCGATCGCTTCCTGGAATTCCATTATGCTTGAGTGAACTAAACGGAGGGTTGAATTCTCTTATTCTACTCTCCTTCTCTCCTACTTTGCACTAGAGACCCTTTGTTTAGACACGTAAGGCCTATTATGAATGTATGTGATCTGTTTGCTCATCTGGGCCACATTATGTTCCATGGAGTTTATGAAAGTTGTTCGGGCTGAGGCAATCATCTCCGGATTCAAAATGGTGTTGGGAAAAATCTCCTTGCCCATGGTGATCGATAAGGGATCTTCTAGATTCTTGGCATAATACTTCTTCCTTTCCTGCACAATTTTGAGGTTGACTTTGTCAAAGGTGAGACTAGTGAGATCTAGGAACTCCTCTTCTTGTCCTTCTATGAAACCTAACTCCTATAAGGGAAGGTGTCCACCAGTGAGGGGAGTAGAAGGAGGAACATCTAATGGGGATAGCTCACTTTGTTCCATGTCCATCTTAGATATTTTACTAGTCTCTCGTCATTTGACTCTCCTAGTTTCCTCTTCTTTACTCCTCCTTAGTTCTTCCTCCTATCGCTTTCTCTCTTGCTTTGCTAGTTCCTGTTGAGAAGGTAAATCCCCTCTACGGATAGAGGCGATCCCTACTAGCCCAATAGGGGTCTAGCAACAATCACACAATGCTGCCACGCATGTTCCTAGTTACAATTAAACAAGGAGTAAAGAGCACCTACTTGGATTCCTGCGCTGTCGTTTGACGAAGAGATGTTTCCTTCGCTCCTTCGCTTCAGCTGGTCACAGTCCTCCGCGATCCCCGCGAACGGACACCTGCACACACGAAGAGAAAGCAAACGCAAGCGTGAAATCTAGTAAAAGTAACTATATGTCAGTCAGAAAAGACATAATTCACATTTATCCATCGCATAAACAAACGAGAATGGAACAATAATAGCAGTCATCTATTATTAATCAGAATAGAGAAGAGTACAACCAAATGTTCTGACGTCGATAAACTTCTCAGGAGGGATCAGTCAGCATGTATCTCAAGCATTCACCTTTGAGGATGGTTCTCCCAAGACAAATAACTCTCTCTCTCTCACACAAATGTCACAAACAAACTTCCCCAAGCAATCAATCACTTCCACACCTAACACACCAAACCTATAGCAGCAATCTGAGCACTACAAGCCCTGTACAATCCAAGCTAAGTCTAACTAGTTCCAACTAGTTTCTAACTAGCTGCTCATGGTAATGGTGGAAGTTTATATAGGAGAAGGAGTCTCCTAAAAAGGTGGAAGGATGAGCTTATCTTCAAGGGGAGTAGTTGCAAAGGGTCGAACAGACATGCCATAGAAGGGAGTCGATATTCACAAAGCTAACAACCAAGCCTGGAGAGATCTGGAAGGCTGGTTGTTTGAACAAATTCGCCCAAACTGGATCAGCGCGGATTATATGGAGACTGCCGCGCTGTCAGCACATAACAATAACTGAACAAGTCATGTCAGCGCGGAAGAACACGGGAAAGCCGCGCTGTGCGTCATCGCGGAAAAGTGATGTTCTTCCGCGATGGCAGCGCACGAAATACACTGTGAGGCGCTGGTCATCGCGGTTATTTTAGGAACAGACGCGCTGATGCACAAAACTTTGGAAAAATGGGTTTTAAGCCAGTTCAGGGATCAAACACTTAGTGATTGTGACTTCTGGCCACAGCAGGGTGACTGACAGGAAGGTAGTGATAAATTACTGTGTAACAGATGCCCCCTAAAGCATGAAGACCGAGAGAGTGGGAGGGGTGAAATGCTTTACAACACACGCCGAACTGGAACACCACCAGGAAGTACCGAAAAATCTCTGACAATCATATACATGCAGTCTAGGCATGGGCGCAGCCATCCAAAAGACATGCGAGACTGGTCTATGGTATGGACGCAGACACCCAGCTAAAGAGACCATAATAATGACAAGGTATGGTCGCAGCCATCCATGAAGACTCAGGTATGGGCGCAGCCATCCATCAATGAGTCATGTAATGATTATCCACAAAATCGCAACCTGGACCACAGTGAGCAAGGATCCAGGGTCTTGCGCTCCATCTCGACCCGAACAGAGTACAAGTCCACACATGTGAATACAGGGGTTGGAGTCGAAAATGCATGAACATCGTCTGATTACCGGCCAATGATGAGAACCGTTAACAGACGCGAGAGGTACCACCAATAATGACAATGGCCCTCAAGGTACTATAGGTACAATCCGTAGCGTGTGAATCAATGCGCTGGTGTCGAACACCCACGGAATCATTCGATCGTAGGTCAATGATGTAAACCTTGCGTCGAACACGAGGAACCTGCCATTGAGGCATGCAGGCTCCAAGGCACCTGGAAAGAGTCTCTAAGTCACTTTCTCGGATAATGAGTTGAAGTCGACGAGAAGTGGCCTTGATCGAAGGTGGGCCATGATGATTCCCACATCATCGATACGAGACAGAGGTATAATAATTTGTGATGAGATAGCGAACGAGGTTGCTTTGTGGCAGAGGACAACTTCTCTTGAACATATAACGGCACTGTAACGGATTTGGCAGCACTTGACATCAAATGAGCAGTGGGTAGGATGATGACGGCAATGAACAGATGAGAGGTCAAATAGGATATCCCAAACCCATGGAGGCTAGTGAAAACGAGATGAGATGACCCCACCCAGACACGAAACAGCGGAGTGCCATGTTCAAGAGTGACGTACTGCCGAGACGACTGTAATCAAAGTTCCATTTTCCCCACCTTTGCAGGCAGGTACCCCGATTATTTTTGGATGACAAGCTTGACGGGGGTAACATATGCTTGATGTGTGTCATGTTGACAATATCCGATGTCATTGAGTGTTTAACGAGCCTGACAAAGGAAAAACTCGGCTTCTTTTCTTGTTTCGAGAGTCTGAAAAGAATGCGGAAAAGGAGACTCCAGGGGGGTCCTTTTTCGTACAGTTGTGTCTCTCGAGCCCGAAAAAGTATAAAACTGTGCTCGAAAGAACCGCCCGGTCATTACAACCGAGGAGTACTTTTCATGAATAGTGTCTCCGACCGGAAAAAGTAAAAAAGTGGTCGAAGACACGTCGTTTTAGAGCCAATATCGAGTGCGAAACGACAAACACCCGGCGATCTTTTTGGTTTAACGGTCGGAAAAAGAGCTTAAAAGGCGACCGCCTCTCATTTCTTTAACGAGTCGAGAGGGGGACTCGGCAATCTTTTCATCTTTAAACGGTCAGAAAAGAGCTTAAAGCAGACCTCCATTTTTACTCTCTTTAACGAGTCAAAAAGGGAAAAATACTCGGCAATCTTTTCACATTTTCCGAGTCAGAAAAGAGCTTAAAGGTGACTCGTCCTAGAGGAACGAGTGGTATAAAGGGTAGCAACTGGTTCCGGTAATGGTGGAACTGCTCAAAACATGTAATGGTCAAGAGGCTGGCTAATAAAACCACTCATCGCTGCGGTTCCTCAGGAAAGGATAAACAACCAAGTGAAAGCATATGATCGGCCAAAGAGATGGTGGCGATGGAATGAAAACAACCAAGGCTCATCTAGCAAAATCCAATGGATAAAAATGGCAATCACGAGATGTAAATCGGGTATGGGTTCATTTTTACACAAGCTTGAACCATGGAGAACTCTGCTTGGATTATGTTTCATGTTTACACAAGCTTGAAACGAAAAACTATGCTTGTTATAAGTTTGCATGCCCCCCAGCATAATAATGAAAATCGAGGTACATGCCCCCCAAGCTTCATTGCATTCAACAAAGTGGATGGAATGAAGGTTCACTCTCGAGATCTATGAAAGACTCGACTTGTATTTTACGAGATCTTAATCAAAAGACTCGATCTGGAAAGGGAGGTGTTTCATTTTTTAATGAGGTTGACACAGTAAAAGAACTATCCTCATAACCCGTGTTTCATTTTTTAACGAGCTTGACACAAGATCAGGAACTATGCTCCGACACCTAGGTTCATTTTTTTAAGGAGCTTGACACAGGAAAGCGAACTATGCTCCGACCAGACCCAGTTTCATTTTTTAAGGAGCTTGACACCGGAAAGGAACTATGCTCCGACCAGACCTAGTTTCATTTTTTAAGGAGCTTGACACCGGAAAAGAACTATGCTCCATCCAGACCTCATCATAATGAACGGAAAGTGGAGGCCCCCAAGAAAGTGGCTCCGGAGGGAAGGCCGACATCTTGGAAATCAGGACCTAATGCCCCCAGGACACTATGCACGATGGTGTCATCACTGGGTACGGGCACGGGGTAGGTGGCCACGTAGTTGATTTGCGGCGAGGCAGATGCAACTTGTGGATGAAAACCGGGAGGGAAGGACGAGTGCGCCGGAGGGGCTTGTGGACGAACGAACGATAATTGATCGAACGTCACGATTCTTCCATCGTGTGGAAAACAAACCACACGGAAAAGTGAAGAAACAAGGGCTCCCATGGCATACACATAATCACGACCAAGGAGAAGACTGAAGTCTAAAGAACCTTGGGTAACTGAGATGTCTATATAGACAGTCTTGCCTCCCAAAGTAATAGGAAACTGCGGGAGGATCCCTAATGGCTGACTTGTTCCTCCATCATATGCGGTGAGATGCGGTGCGACAGGTACAAGCGATGGGGAACCCAAAGCTCGCCAAGTAGTAACGGGCATAAGACTAACCGATGCTCCTTCGTCTAACACAGTGCCAGGCAGCGCCTTATGGCAAGCATAGGCGGTGACCCAGAAAGGCACGTGGGATGGAAGGGGAGGGGCAGTCAAACGACTCCAATCAAAGGAGATGACTGAACTACTTGGTGGGGGAACCATATGGTTGCCCCCCCGCTCGGAAAGAACCGAATCGAAATTCTCCGGAGAGGTTTCAGGAGAACCTTTATCAAGCTCAGGAGAATCGGAGGAGACGAGAAGAACATGAGAATTTTGCTCTTCCGAAACAGAGTGGTTGAGAGGAGGTGAACTCGAAGCAACACCCTTTCCGACCAACGGCGGGTCTGGAACAGGCTGGGGACAGCCAGGTTCGGGAAGAGGAGCCTGGACAAGAGAGGAATCTGAAGCAATCTCTTTGTCAACAGGGGCGCGATCTGCAGTCGCAGAAAGACGCTGATAACCAGCGGGGAATGGATTCGGAGGAGCAGCAAGACTTTCCAACACAGCAGAGGCTTTATCCATGAGTGGACAAAGGTGAAGGGGATGTTTGCCTTCACAAAATCGACAGGGGATTCGAAACTTCCCTTTCTCCTTACCATTCCCAACTGATGAGGTAGCATCGCCATGAGCTTCAGCGGACGATGTGGGGCAGGCCGGATCGCGAGACCATACTTCTAGTACCCTGGGAATGCCAGGACAATCACGAAGTAGATGGTCCTCCTTGCATAATTGATAAGGAAACTTAACCTTCCGCGGAGGAGCAGAAGGTGACCCGACTTCAGGTGCACTGGAGTGGATAGCTGGACTTGAGAGGGGGACTGTGTGTGTAGGCTCTCCCTTAGGGGACTTCTTCTTCTTGGTCTTCCTCTTCTTCTTCTTAGCCACCTGGTTACTCCCATCGAGAATTTCACCAGGCGAAGTACAAGAGGATGACGTAGAAGTAGGCGTCGAAGGGGAGAGAGCCACCTTAGGATCAACATGATGTTGTTCAGGTGGAGGGACTGATGGACTAACAGCCGATACGGTAGGGACCAAAGAGGTTGAAAACAACCACACAGGCAACCCGACAGTTAACCCTGGTAGGGACAACGTCGCCATGTACGGAGCACCAACATTCCCAAGAGGAGGGAATTGTCCTGGATTCCCATCAGAGGGGGAACCTGGGTTAGTGAATCCCGGAAAAGTTGCCATAGCAGACGAAAACGAAACCTACTCAAGCTAACGCACACAAGACCTAACTGGGTGGTGTTATCGTGGCCAAATCAATTTTAAGACGCAAGGACCAAGCTTGACCTTTTCATATTTCAGGAGTCGAGAAAAGGACAAAGATGACTCCAGTCTCCTTCGAATGTTTAATGAGCACGAAGTGACAAGACGCTCACAGGCACCTTTTCGTTTAGGGAGTCCGAAAAGGATCAAAAGCGACTGCTCTGGAACTCTAGGTAGAGGGTGTGC
Source organism: Pinus tabuliformis (assembly GCA_031772625.1). Classification (NCBI taxonomy): domain Eukaryota; kingdom Viridiplantae; phylum Streptophyta; class Pinopsida; order Pinales; family Pinaceae; genus Pinus; species Pinus tabuliformis. The sequence goes on from CM062806.1 coordinate 176,536,805, forward strand.
CAAACTCTTCGCAAAACCACAGAATACTTTTTAGGGTACGGGTGGTCAATCTTCGTGAATGCTGTGTTCACTGCATTGTGAATTGTAGGGCGGCCGACTCGGCTTCCTATGGATAAAGGATAAAAGCCTAGTGGGGTCTCCCTATATACGCGACGGTACGTGGGAGCGCAGTCCGTGTTAGACCACTATCGAGTCACAGAAGGAGGAATCACCCAACCGTAATGTGAAACAACAGTGACTATGTTTAAAGACGCCGGAACACGTCTCTAACCTAGACCTCTAGATATTTGCGTTTAGTTCCAATGCGTTTTTAGATTCATTCGGTTCATTTTATAGTTGATCTTGAGATTAAGTTTCGATTTCAGGTCCTATCGTATGTTCGCTCACAATTACCTAGATGCAATCTATATGCCAAAGAACTTCGTTTTGTTCGATGAATTCTAGCTACGAGAGGGCAAGGAATCTTTAACCAAACAAAACAAGTACAAGCAAACAAGCAACTTAATGCAACTAAAAGCGAGGAAAGGAAACTTTTCTTTTGAAAATGCGAATCAACAAAATGTTCTTTTCCTTTTCAATTTTTAAAAGCAAAGCCACTAGTTTGATTTTCTTTCAGTGACACAAAGCATCTAAAATAATTTGGAGGAACCAGAACACCAAGCAAAATACTTAATGAAAGCACACAAAGTTCCCAAAACATCCAACGAAGGCTTCCAAATCAAAAGGAAAACTAAGTTCCGTACGAGCTATGTGATCTAAGCTCGGCAAGACAAGCAAGGATTGCAAGCAAGGAGGAAGCGAATGTGAACTGATCGATCCAAACAATCGTAATCTATGCTTGGTAGTGAAGAAATCGAATCAACATAAAAAAAAATAAAAAAATGGTTCAATAATCGACACTAAAAATCAACCAGCAACAAGCAGTGAAAAAGCCTCAAGCAAATCAATAAGAGGGTTGTGGATGAATGTCGAATAGACAAGTAACCCAAGCAAACGGTTTCTCGAAGAAACTTCTAAAGGGCTAGGTCACATGGTCTAAAAACACAAGAGTCACTCGAATGAAATCAAAGAGAGAGCGTCCCTTAACCAAAAGCAATCAAAACAAGCTAATGAGGGACAAGAAACCACAGGGGATAAGAAAGATTGATGAATTCAGGAGATAAAGTTATAAAAACAACCTTTCAGGAGTCAGCGCAAGTTTTACACTGAGAACCCGAGATGATCAAGGGTCAGCGCAACTTTTACACAGGCCACCCGAGCTGTCAGCGCGACTTTTGCCCAAAAAACCGAGCTGATCTCAGAAAACACAGTCATCGCGGAATTAAGCTAGAAAGTTGGGCTGACATCGCGGATATACATGTCTTTTCCGCGCTGATCCGATTTTCAGCGCGACTGTTAAAATTAAATCCGCGATGGAGCTCGAAAATAGTGACAGGAAAATCAAAACTCCCAAATCAAAACAGCCAATCTTTCAATCAAACAGGGGCATCTCCCAGATCAACCCAGGAAACGCAAAAGACTGATAATTAATCCCCAATTTCAAAAAGAGAGCAATCAAATTCAAACACAAAGATGGACTCAAGAGACAAAAAGGCTGATCCCCAGCGGAGTCGCCAAATTGTTGAGAAGGTAAATCCCCTCTACGGATAGAGGCGATCCCTACTAGCCCAATAGGGGTCTAGCAACAATCACACAATGCTGCCACGCATGTTCCTAGTTACAATTAAACAAGGAGTAAAGAGCACCTACTTGGATTCCTGCGCTGTCGTTTGACGAAGAGATGTTTCCTTCGCTCCTTCGCTTCAGCTGGTCACAGTCCTCCGCGATCCCCGCGAACGGACACCTGCACACACGAAGAGAAAGCAAACGCAAGCGTGAAATCTAGTAAAAGTAACTATATGTCAGTCAGAAAAGACATAATTCACATTTATCCATCGCATAAACAAACGAGAATGGAACAATAATAGCAGTCATCTATTATTAATCAGAATAGAGAAGAGTACAACCAAATGTTCTGACGTCGCTAAACTTCTCAGGAGGGATCAGTCAGCATGTATCTCAAGCATTCACCTTTGAGGATGGTTCTCCCAAGACAAATAACTCTCTCTCTCTCACACAAATGTCACAAACAAACTTCCCCAAGCAATCAATCACTTCCACACCTAACACACCAAACCTATAGCAGCAATCTGAGCACTACAAGCCCTGTACAATCCAAGCTAAGTCTAACTAGTTCCAACTAGTTTCTAACTAGCTGCTCATGGTAATGGTGGAAGTTTATATAGGAGAAGGAGTCTCCTAAAAAGGTGGAAGGATGAGCTTATCTTCAAGGGGAGTAGTTGCAAAGGGTCGAACAGACATGCCATAGAAGGGAGTCGATATTCACAAAGCTAACAACCAAGCCTGGAGAGATCTGGAAGGCTGGTTGTTTGAACAAATTCGCCCAAACTGGATCAGCGCGGATTATATGGAGACTGCCGCGCTGTCAGCACATAACAATAACTGAACAAGTCATGTCAGCGCGGAAGAACACGGGAAAGCCGCGCTGTGCGTCATCGCGGAAAAGTGATGTTCTTCCGCGATGGCAGCGCACGAAATACACTGTGAGGCGTTGGTCATCGCGGTTATTTTAGGAACAGACGCGCTGATGCACAAAACTTTGGAAAAATGGGTTTTAAGCCAGTTCAGGGATCAAACACTTAGTGATTGTGACTTCTGGCCACAGCAGGGTGACTGACAGGAAGGCAGTGATAAATTACTGTGTAACAGTTCCTATTGCCTCTTAAGCTCCTCATCCTTGTTGTTAAGGTAAATCCTCTTTGTGGACAGAGATGATCCCTCTAGCCCAGTGAGTGGGTATGGAAACTGAAGTGAAAATATACTAGACACTTCCTTAAGTTGCAATTGAAAAAAAAAAAGACGAAGAAGATGGCCTACCTCATTCGGATGTAATCTCGATCTCCTTTGTTGAAGACCTTGAATCTCTCATGCCACAAGATCATTGTTGCTTCTCTTAGTGTTTATGCACCTACACACGAGATCAAGACACAACAAGGCATGCAAATATTCAAAAGCAACCTACTTAAGTGAATAAGGAATTTTAAGCTAAATGATACATTAACATACACATTTAGGGAAATTGAACCAGCAGTTGTATATTAATAGAAAATAAGGGGAAGCATACAACCAAGCCTTGATGTTGATAGGATCTCCTTGAATGAATATCCAAGTCCAAGCTAAGCTCTCCAAGAACTCCTTCTCCAAGCCAAATTAATATCATATAGGTACAATCTTATCATAAGGGTCAAAATAGGCATAGACCAACCAGCCTCCAACCTAACCAGCCATTTGGGAATGGGAGAGGATGAATATATAGGTAGGGAAAGGGAGTTAGGATCTCTCTAGAGGTAGGATTAGGCCCTCATCTCAAGGAGGTAGCTCATAGGGATAATACCAAAAGGCCAAGTTGGGAGAATTCAACCTCATCTAACCTGAACAAGCTCCAGCTCATTGCTCTGGAAGCTTCTAGATTACGAAGCTTCTCACCCTCTTTGGGAAAATTACCTTTTTGGGATCATCACAGATATATAATTGAATAGAACGATGCCATTACGGGTCAATTATAGTGCAACAAGAAATCATCATTGCTTTTAGCCTCATAACAGTGATGATTCTCAAATTAGCATTTTAGAGCTATTTCCTTCAGGGGAAGCTCAAGGCATTTTCCAATCAATGTCTTAGGAAGGCTCTGAACTGCATATATGAATGAGTACACTACATTATCGTCATGTTTCGGGAACTTCGAGATATGTCATAGGGAAGTGTAGGAGGTGTGACAAAATACTGTGTAACATATACCCCCTAAAGCATGAAGGTAGAATGAGGAGTGATAGCTGAGATTCTTTACAAGCTTTTGCAAGGACGAGGATGGACACTATCAGAAGACTTCCAAATTAAGGAGGCATATACATATACATATTTGATGTCAAAACATGAATCCACAGTATGGATGCAACCATCCAAATAGTGAGGACTATATGAAAGGATCCATGGCATGGGCCAAACCATCCAATGCAAAAGGATCATATGTGATCTAAGATCCAAGGCATGGACACAACAATCCGATATAAAAGGATCATCATAAATGTAAAGTCCCATGGTATGGTAACAACTATCCATATAGCAGAAACATGTGTACAATCATGAATAACATATAACTCCACACATCCTGAGTCATATCAGAAAAGACTCAGGGTCATGTGCTCCATCCTGACTCAATCAAAGTACAAATTCTAACATGTGAATAAACGTGTCGCAGTCGAACATGCTAGAAAACCACTTGATTATTGGCCATTGATGTGGATCATTAACATGCGTGAGAGGAACCACCCATAATGAAAATGGCTCTCAAGATATAACAGTATAATCCGTGAATGGATAACGGAGATGAAGTCAAACACTTGCGGAATCACCCAATCGAAGGCCAATAGTGGAAACCTATCATTGAATGTGAAGAACTTTCCATTAAGGCATGCAGGCTCTAACTTACTGAAAGGGACTTTCTAAGTCATATTCCTGGATAATGAGCTGAAGTCGAGAAGAAACGACCCATTGAAGGAGGGAAAATGATGAATCCCCCACCATTAGAATGAAACAAGGAATAAACTAGAATAATTTTCAAGACTGTAACAATGACTCAAATGGTGTATAGCTAAATAACTACAGATAGGACTTCTCTTGAACATATTGGTGAAACAACTCTAGAGTGTGGAAGCATTTGAATCAACATAGGACTAACGATCATAATGATGAAGTGGAATAATCAAATGAGAGGCAAAATGGATCACCCAAACCTGAAAGAACAAGTGATTGAGTGAGGATATCTCAAACCCGACACGAGACGCAGATGAGTGTCATGTTCAAGAGTGAGATGCTACCTATACAAGAGATGTTTCTCTTTCAATTTCTCCCCACTATTTCTAGTGAGTACCTCTTTATTTTTACACAAGATTGAAGAGGATAACCTATGCTTGTTGTATAAGTTCACCCTTCATATGAATCCATCCTAGTAATTTTTACGAGACCTAGGAAGGAGAAACTTGATCTCGTCATGGTGACAAGTTTTTCACCGTTAATTTTTTTTACAAGTCCGATAGAAGAGTAACTCAATGTATTTTTCATATTTAGAGAGTTTAAAAAAGAGAAGAAAAAATAAAACTCCATCACATCCATTTTTGCAATTTGTCCCTCAAACCCGAAAAGTGTTGGAAATACTGGGGGGGGGGGTGAATTAGTATTCCTTTCAATTAGTATTATTATTAATATTTCAAAGCATTAGTTAATCTTCAATTATTATCAGTGTTTGTACAATGATAGCAGTAAACAAAAGAACACAAATGCACATAGTTTTTAAGGCGGAAACCCCCTCTGGGACAAAATCCACCTGAACGCTTTTCTAATAATTCTTTAATCTTCAACTTCAGTTGAAAAGAAAGCTCCAACTTCCTATAATCTAGAAAAACATTCTTCGCCAACTCCCACTGAATGGACGCTTCAATGCACAATTTTATTCACTAGTCAACTGAATGGATGCCCCAACACCTAATGAGCTATAACTCACCCTACAACCCTAGAGTTTTCACAAGCTTGAACCTGTTGGTGACTTCATGCACCAGCCTAGCACCACCCTACCACCCTATAGAAGAATAAAAGAAGAATGGACTCCCGTACCAGGGAAAATGGTCCACTTTAGAATGATATAAAATGATGTAGAAGAAGAAGACACACTAGACCATAACCCCAACTATGACACAACCACCTAATGATGATCCTAGACCTCCCTAGACTACCTCTTCAACTCTTGGCAGATATACATGTTTACAACTTTTACAATGATGTTTTTGTAATGACTATGTACAACGATACTTTTACAATGACTGTATGCAGTGCTGCCCAGTTGAAGACTTCATGTGGTGAACTTCTTGCTGTTGTTCTACACCTTGATTGCTACTCTTCTCATGCTACTCTTTCTAACTCTTTAGAACATTAGATTATTCATTGAGTCTTCTCTTGATGAATATATAATACCTTCAGAAAGTCTTCAAGGAAATACTCATGAAATGATAATAGCAAAACATACCTCATCCTGAAGAGAATATGCCAGTGCTAAACAAAAACAAAAAATTAGAATACAAAGAACCTAATGCAATTAAGATATGAACATATATATACAGAAGATACTTACCTGGAGCTTACTTATGCTACATCATTTTGCTGCACCTTTCTCTTTTCTTCCCTAGAAAGTCTGGTGCTTTGCAGCCCTTGACAGCACTTGATCTAGGTTTTTTTCTTGCCTTCTAGAGCACGATATTCAATCTGAGGTATCTCTATGATTTCAGATCCCCAATATGTGATCTTCGGTCCTACAATATCCCTCTGAGTCCTCTTTCCAATGCCATAGGTGTGACCCGATTTGGATTCTTCAAGGCAACAATATGCCCAATCTCGCACAATGACCTAATTATGGACTAGTTCCATAGAGGGAACTTGTATGACATGCCACGTGTCACTGTTTCCTCCTTTGGCTCTAAAATTTATACATATAACACTACAGTCCATACAATATCTGCCACATTTTCTATAATTCCAATCTGCTTCTCAGAAATATAGTTATGACGATTTTTCCAAGGTCACCTCGTTGAGATGAAATTCGGGAGCCTACAAAAACCCTAACTTCCATAGATTATATCTCTGAAATTATAGTAAACCAAGATATGAAATTTGGTCACGATGTTCATCAGGATTTCAGCTCACATGGGTTTTAATTTCAGCATCTAATAGTTCGTAGAAATAAAGTTATAGAGAAAATTCCATGATCACGACTTTTGGCGGATATATGAGATTTCGTTTTATAGAGTTGAGAGGGGCTTCTATAGAGAATGTTGGAGGGATTTAAGGAGCTTAAACTATTCAATGACCAAAATAAATGATAAATTCCATGCCACAACCCCATGGGGTTTTAGCCCACTAATTGGGGCTACTAACTTCAATCTTTAATAACTTACAAATTGTGAGGAATTATGAGGAGAGCTATATATACCAATAGAAATATACTTTTGAGTAGAGTATTCCTATAATGATTATGAGATCAGAAACCATGAATGATGATGCCCAATGTGCCATGGAAGTTCAAGTTCATCCTTGGTGCTGCTTGGGTTGACATCAATGACAACCTCAGATCATCTTTAGATCAACAATCTCCCCCTTTGGCATTGATGGCAACAAAAGTACTCCCCCTGCAATCAGGGCACCTCTTCTTACTTTGCCTTCTCTCCCCCTTTTACATCAATGGCAAAGGGTAACTACCCTTGAAACACAACCATGCTGCAGACCTATATTTCGTTGAAGACTTTTTTCATGTATTATATATTCATCAAGAGAAGACTCAATGCATAATCCAATGTTCTGAAGAGTGAGAAAGGGTAGCATGACAAGAGTAGCAATCAAGGTGCAAAACAACAGCAAGAAGTTCACCACATGAAGTCTTCAAGTGGCTAGCACTACATATAGTCATTGTAATAGTATCACTGTATAGAGTCATTGTAAAAGCATCAATGGTTGCGTCATAGTTGGGGTTATGGTCTAGTGTGTCTTCTTCTTCTACATCATTCTATATCATTGTAAAGTGGACCATTTTGTCTGGTACGTGAGTCCATTCTTCTTTTATTCTTCTATAGTGTGGTAGGGTGGTGCTAGGCTAGTGCATGAAATTATACCAAATGGATGTTAGGTTATCATTTTTGAATGGTGAATTAGAAGAAGAAGATTACATCGAACAACCTGAAGGTTTTCTACTACCGGAAACATAAGATATGTTTGTAGGTTAAAGAAGGCTCTGTATGGTCTCAAGAAAGCTCCCAGAGCATGGTATTATCGTCTTGATGGATATCTACGTCAACAAGGGTTCAAGAAAGGTACCGTTGATAGCAATCTTTATGTACAAATAGGTAAAGATAATTTAACAATCGTTGAGGTATATGTGGATGATATAATCATTCGTAGAAATGATGATCAACTAAGTAAGAAGTTTGCTAAAAATATGCAAAGTGAGTTAGAGATGTCTTTACTTGGTGAGTTGACATACTTCTTAGGGCTTCAAATATGTCAGCAAGAGAAAGGAATATTTATATTTCAAGCCAAGTACATCAAGGAAATGCTCAAGAAATTCAAAATGGAATATTGCAAACCCATCCTTACTTCGATGGAAACAGGTTACAAATTGAGCATAGATGACTCATCTAAGGATGTGGATTAGAGGTTGTATAGATCTATGATTGGTAGTCTTCTATGTGTAACAACCTCCCAACAAATGTTATGCAAGCAGTTGGACAAGTAGAAAGATTCCAAGTAGCACCAAAAGAATGACATATTATTGTCATCAAAAGAATTTTTCGATATCTAAAGGGCACAATAGAATATGGCTTGTGGTATCCCAAAGGAAAAATTCTCATTATTCAAGACTTTACAGATGCAAATTGGGTAGGAAGCATTGATGATCGTAAGAGTACTGGTGGAGCATCATTCTATCTAGGTGGTTGTCTCATATCATGGTTGAGCAAAAAGAAAGCCTCAATCTCATATCTACAATGGAAGAAGAATACATTGCAGCGACACCTTGTTGTACTCAAGTCCTTTGGATGAAACAATCTTTGCAAGATATTCAAGTACAATTTAGTGAGCCTATTCACATCTTCTGTGATAACACTAGTGCCATCAACATCTCCAAGAATCTTGTCATGCATTCAAAAACAAAACACATTCCGATCAAATATCATTTTTTTAGAGAAAAGGTCGCTAAACATAATATCAAACTTGAATATGTTGGTACAAAAGAACAAATCACTGATATCTTCAATAAACCTTTACCTCGTGAAGCATTTGAATATCTTTGCTAGAAGCTTGGGATTCTGCCAAGTTCTCATTAGATTTTCCTTATTCAGAAAATAAAGGGGTATTGGAACTATGTACAGGTCCATAGGATGGTTGTGTGTCAGGGGGAGTTACCCCTTTCCATTGATGTCAAATGGGGAGAGAAGGAAATCAGAAGAGGTGCCCTGATTGTAGGGGGAATGCTTGGGTTGACATCAATGACAATCTCAGATCATCTTTAGATCAACAATATCCCCCTTTGGCATTGATGGCAACCTAAGTACTCCCCTTTCGATTAGGGCACCTCTTCCTACTTCCTTCTCTCCCCCTTTGACATTAATGGAAAAGGGTAACTCCCCCTGACACACAACCATCCTACGGACTTGTACACAGTTCCACTCCCCCTTTATTTTCTAAATAAGGAAAATATAATGAGAACTTGGGAGAATCCCAAGCTTCAGGCGAATATATTCAAATGCTTCACAAGGTAAAGGTTTAGTGAAGATATTAGCAATTTTTTCTTTTGTACCAACATATTCAAGTTTGATATTATTTTCAGTGCCTTGTTCTCTAACAAAACTATATTTGATCGGAATGTGTTTTGTTTTTAATGCATGATAGGATTTTTGGAGATGCTAATGGCACTGGTGTTATCAGAGAATATGGGAATAGGTTCACTGAATTGTACTTGAATATCTTGCAAAGTTTGTTTCATCCAAAGGACTTGAGTACAACAAGCTTCCAATGCAATGTATTTTGCTTCCGTTGTAGATAATGAGAATGAGGTTTTCTTTTTTCTCAACCATGATATGAGACAACCACCTAGGCAGAATGTTGCTCCACTATTACTCTTATGATCATCAATGCTTCCTACCCAATTTGCATCTATAAAGACTTGAATAATCAGATCGTTGCCCTTGGCATACCACAAACCATATTCTGTTTTGCCCTTTAGATATCGAAGAATTCTTTTGACGACAATTATATGTGATTCTTCTGGTGCTGCTTGGAATCTTTCTAGTTGTCAAATTGCTTGCATAACATCTGGTCGGGAGGCTATTAAGACTACCAACCATAGATATGTACAACCTCTGATCCAAATCCTTAGATGAGTCGTCTATGCTCAATTTGCAACATGTTACTATCGGAGTAAGGATGGGTTTTCAATCTTCCATTTTGAATTTCTTGAGAATTTCCTTGATGTACTTGGCTTGACATATAAATATTCCTTTCTCTTGCTGATATATTTGAAGCCCTAAGATGTATGTCAACTCACCAAGTAAAGACATATCGAACTCACTTTACATATTTGTAGCAAAGTTCTTACTTAGTTGATCATCATTGCTACCAAATATTATATCCTCCACATATACCTCAATGATTGTTACATTATCTTTATCTATTTGTATGTAAAGATTGCTATCAACAGTACCTTTCTTGAACCCTTGTTGACATAGATATCCATCAAGATGAGAATACCATGCTCTAGGAGCCTGATTGAGACCATACAGAGCCTTATTTAACCTGCAAATATAGTCTCCTTTTTCTGATAGTAGAAAACTTTCGGGTTGTTTGATGTAAACTTCTTCATCTAATTCACTATTCAGAAATGCTGACTTAAAATCCATTTGGTAGACTTTTATTTTTCTTGAACATGCATAGGCAAGAAACATACAGATGGCTTCCATTCTGGCAACTGGTGAAAATGTTTCTTCAAAATTGATTCCTTAACATGTGCATAACCTTTGCAGACTAATCTTGCCTTGTTCCTGGTAAATTGTAATCCTTCAACTGTTTTTCTCCCACTAAAACTTCAACGAAACTACCATCTTGTTCAAACTACCTTCCTGTCAATTGTAAAGTTGTGCCATATACTACTGCATAGACTCCTCCTGTACAAACATTAATGATTCAACAAGACAAATTGTTCAAAATAGTGAGTCACCTAATGGGCCATCTTGACTTGAGTCATAATCTGAAGAAACTGCTAATTCCTCATGACAATTTTCTTTTACAAATCCTGAAAGCATAACTACTGAAACCTTGTTATCTGCTTTCTCTTCCTGTACCTGTTTTGCTTTCGAAACCTTCTTATTCCTGCAATCTAGAGTCATGTGCCCATAGTTATGACACTTGAAGCATTCAATGTTTTCCATAGGTGATTCCATTTGATATCTGCAACACCAAGCTCTATGGCCATAGTTATGGCATTTGAAACATTCAATATTTGGCCCATCTAGCACATATTATCCTCTGAAAAAATCATCGTGGAACCTGTCTCATGATCCTGCAAACTTGATTCTAGGGTTTTGCGGATAATGATTGTACATGTCAAAAACTTCACAATCCCTAGCCATATATCCATAGTTAGCACATAAAAAGCAATAACCATTAAATAAACGAACGTACCTGGAAGATTTTTCATTCTTTTTTGGAGGTGGTGTTGTAGTTTGTTGTGGTCCTTTGTTCTTGATTGCTTTGGTCTTATTCTTTAAAGTTGCAACATTCTTCTTTGGCTTTTCACTTTGATCAACTTCCTTCTTAGAATCATTTGGTATTAGAGTTGCCCACTTGAAGACTTCATGTGGTGAACTTCTTGCTACTGTTATGCACCTTGATTGCTTCTCTTGTCATGCTACCCTTTCTCACTCTTCAGAACATTAGATTATGCATTGAGTCTTCTCTTGATGAATATATAATACCTACAAAAAGTCTTCAAGGAAATACCCATGACATTATAATAGCAAAACTGTTGGGTGCAGTATCCCCCAACAACAGTTTTGGGGCTTAAAGCCCAGATTTTAGTCCATTTTTGTAATCCAAATGTAAATACTCCGCATTTTGTGGTCGCAGAGTGCATAGTTGTTAAAGAGTCATAGGGTTGCCCGCCCTTATTTTGAAAATGTAATGTCGACTGTAGAAGATCTACCCATGGTCCGCAAACCATGGGATTGTATAAATAAAGCTAAGCTCTAAGTAGATAGGGAGATAGATGAAGATGATAATGGAATTATGGAATGAGGTATGAGAGATAGCTATGAGTAGAAGTCTAAGTTTTGGGTCGTAGCATAGGTAGGGGCTTTGCAACTGAGTGCGCAGAGGCCTAAAAGTCCATAGCTGAGTGCATGGACCCTTACAGCTGAGTGCGCAAGGCGGATCAAGTCTGTAATCATTTGGAATTATCAATAAAGATAAGTATTCTACAATTTTTGTGTCTTTATTTCTTGTTTGTGCATCTGTTATACTAAGTATAAATTTCTCTTATAATGCTTATATGATGCGCGAATGTATGTAATTGTGTTGGATAAGTGACTACAAGTAGGAATATCTATTTACGTGAAGCTAACTAAGATCTGATAATAAAACACTTAGCCTAGTTAGGAATATATCGTAGTTCACTTCCCTAGAAGCGTGAAAGGACTTCAACCCCTAGTTAGGGCTGCACGGAAGACGATTGTACCCTTTCATGAAGGTACTATAAGGTGGAAGAGAGGGTTAAGAAAATTGCGCAAAGGAAGGTATAGCTGGAATAAAATGACATCACATCCATATCAAGGCTATGGAAACTTGGTTCCAACATCCCCCCATACTGCTTGGGGTGAGACTTCAGTCCATGCTACGCAGGCTAATGCCGAAAGGGCCAGTAGTATAGGGATTTGTTTGGATAACTAACACTGACCCTGGTTCAGGCCCCCACATGCCAACAAATGGTTTCATTGCCAAGATGAGAACCTTCATAAAGATGTGTGATGTTGTTTCACTGGAATCCAACTAAGAAAGAAATCGAAGACTGATTGGATAGAAGGATTCACGAGTTCGTGGCACAGGAGAACAGAAACCTGTGATTGTCAAAAGAAAACTGGTTGGAACAATACTTGTATATGAAGATCTAGAAATATTTTTCGCATCCTTTCCTACTAAGCTGTATGAGTGGATTGTGAAGCTAGCAGATAGCCAAGGGAGGTGGAAACTTGATGGTCCTACTGTGTGGACCCAGAGCTAGTCCGAAGGTTTGAAGCATCAGGGGATAAGATCACATGTGCTATTGAACATTGGCTCGATCGCATCATAGGAGGATTTGTTACTGAATTAGTGGTCGATACCTCAGTCAGCTATAGCAAGGCAGAGTGATGACTTTTCAAAGGACTGCAAGGTAAGTACGTAAAACCTTTGAATACTTGGATTAAAATGTTGTTGTGTGAAAAACGGGTTATACAGCTACCTTGATGTTTGCGACTACGTGAAGCAGAAAAATTTATAGAAACAAAGGAAATAAGGATCCAGAGTATAGCCCCTTGATTTCACCTCCATGAGGGGACAAAGAAGGGATAGCATAGGTCTCTCCATGAAGTGCTATTCAGTTGATAAGACAAGGGTTTCCGCGAATACCACCTCCACCCACACCACCTCCGTCTTCATCGCCATCACCTCCAACTTCACCCGCACCACCTCCACCACCACCACAATTGAGTATGCCAAACACAATGAAGTTTCCTTTGTTCAAAGGTTTGGGAAATGATGATCTGGACCAATTTTGGTTCATTGTAAGGGCTTTATGAGAAGGTCAAGGTGTTATAGATGACCATATAAAGAAAGAAACACTGGTCAGTGCTCTATAGGATTGTGCGCTGACCTGGTATATTAAGTACTCTAATGATAACCCAAATGCAAGAGTAGCGAAAATCCAAGTAGCACTAAATAGGGAATTTAGTGGGACTAAGTCTGAATCACAGTCGATTGTGGGATTCAAAGAAATCACGATGCGACTAGGCGAGACACCGTGGGAATTGGATCAGAGGTTGAAGTGTCAAATCCGCGAAGCCAATATGAATTTGATAGATGGACAACATCGCGAGTGGTTTCTGGCTTCGATACTACCCCACTTAAGGAGCGCACTGTCATAGCAGAAGCTAACAACTCAAGTAGAGGCCATGGAGATTTCCATGAGACTACGATGCAAGATCCTAATCTAGGAGTTTATCAGATCCACAAGTAGTTGCAAAATCTGTGCCTTGAGATGCAAAGTTTGAAGTAGGACAGGATGGTATGACCAGAGGTGTGTGAGGAGGTATGGTGTTTGAAATGCAAGATTCAGGATCATGACAAAGACCACTGCCAGATCTTTACAAATTACCTTGCAGGAGGAGGACCGATGCCTTGAAGGCCAAAAGCTCAAGCAATACCTAGCGCAGTGCTTGCTTTATGGTGCGCTATCTGTCAGGTAGCTGAAAAACATGCCATGGATAACTGTCACTTGCTACAGAAGTATGTGAAAATGCCGCAATAGTTGTTCTGCAACTTTTGCAGATCGGTAGGACATGATGAGCGTATCTGCAGGAGCTATGAATTGATGATGGATAGAACTCCCACCTACAAGGTTCAGGTCAAAATGCAACCCCTTGACCATAATGCAGGGATGGCGCGGACGAGGCTAAGGTAGAGGAGGACCTAGTAGAGGTTGCAGACAGTTGATTTTCTACAATTGCGAAGGGCCAGGGCACTATGCCCACGATTGTACTAATCCAATGTGCCTATCGTGCAAGTATTTCACGCTGTTTGATCATGAAATAGAATATTGTCCTACACTAATAGCTAGGATACGTGATGAAGGGGCTCTAATTCCTCCCCCGACTCAGATGCTATAGATGATAAGGTATGAGCCGTGCGAGGGAGACTCAAACGTAAATATAGTGCTCCAGAGTGGAATTGCGAGAAGGGATGACAAGGGAAAACAACTGAAATACAGTACATGGGTTTGAGAAGCCCAAGGGAAAGAGGTCGAGTTCAATTTGGAGCACACTCATGAAGCATTCATCGAAGCTAAGAAGAGCTTTGTTGAGGCATCCACTTCAGGAAGCAAGGATAAGCCTGAGCCGAAGATGGACCCATCCATGCTCACAACTTTCCTAGAAACCTGTATGAAGTTACTACGTGATAGTAAGGTTGTGAAAGGGTTAAAGGAGCTTATCAATAGATGTGTTGGGACCACGCGAGGTGAACCACACGTAGTCCATAATATTGGAAAGCATAAAACAAGGACGGGTCACGAAATGAGACTCACCGTGCAGATCGGAGAATACGAAATAGATTAAGTCATTCTGGATTTGGGATCAAACGCGAATGTTCTACCGAAGCAAACATGGGAGTGAATGGGGAGACTTGTGCTACAGTGGTCTCCAATTCATCTAAGGATGGTGAATCAACAAAAAATAATACCCATGGGGCGGCTACAGGGAGTGACCGTGGATATTGAGGGAGCGAGTGCACTGGCAGATTTTGAAGTAATAGAGATTGTTGATGATAGCAATCCCTACCTTGCGCTCTTGGGAATTGACTGGGCTACTGATATGAACGAGGTAATCAATCTAAAGAAGTGAAAAATGATCTTTGAGAAGAAATCACTGCGTGTAATAATACCCCTGGACCCTGCTGAAGGATCGCGCTATACGGAGCCGGTCTGCAACTATGAGAGTGAGGATGATGACTTGGACTGCATCTATAAGATAACATCACGAGGCTAAGACTGGGTAAATACCACTGTGAATGGGTAGATTACATGGGAGCATAAGATATCCTCCACTTTGGATTCTGACAAGGAAATAGAATGCTGGCAAAATCGGTTACATGAAGTAACTACACTAAATTGCAATATGATGACTAGGTCACAGCGTTGTGTGTTGTCAAAGGTAAGAAATATGCCTACTTATGATGGACTGAATGAGGTAGATATCTTTTTGGATGCATTCAAAAGGGAAGTGCTAGAAAAAAAACACTTCCATGCCTTGGACTGGGAAATGCACGCTACACCTACAAGATGGTGGGGTACGCACAAGGGGAGTTTTGATGATTGGTCCAAATGTAGGAAAAATATGCGAACACGATTTGGGAATCCTAAGATGCGACTGACAGCCAAGTACGATGGGAAGAATGATACATGCACGCATCTAGCCAAATGGACATAGGCTTATGGAGAAAAGCCACAACCTGAGTGGGTTCACCTATTCTGTCATACCGTGGATGTTAACCCAATGAATTGGTATGTAGAAATAGAGCTTCACCATGGGACAGGTGAATGGGATATCCTGTGCAAAAGATTCTTGATGACATTTAGTTTTGATGACGGGTTTGACGGTATTGATGAAGCGCTACAAGAGGTGAAAGCAGCGATATTTAGGACACCGCGAGATCCTTTAGACTTGACGTAGCCTGAATGGGTTACTCAGCTGAGTCGCGCGTTGGAATGTTATAATGTAACTGATGAAGAAGAGGGGGGGGATGCATGGAAGATTAACATTCCAGAGATAGAAGGCCACCATGAGGTTCAGGGACTGTAGATTAAGAACCCTGATATAACCACGCCAGTGAAAACTAGACAGGTGAACATTGGTATGGAGGTAGAACCCAAGTTCGCGAAGATTGGAGACTATTGGGACGACGCAACAGTGGATAAGGTCACTGAATTACTCCGTGAATATCAGGACTTATTCCCTACCAAGTTTATAGATTTGAAAGGAATAATCAGAGACCTAGGAGTGATGAAGATCACACTAAAGCCCGACGCAAAGCCAGCGAAGAAGAGGCCATACTTCCAAAATCCAAAATACAAGGAGAAGGTTCGCTTAGATCTAGACAAAAAGCTAGCAGCAGGCATCATTGAGCCTATGGAAGAGTCCGATTGGGTAAGCCCAATGGTGATGCAAGAGAAGAAGCATAAGGATGAGATAAGGATATGCGTAGATCTTAGAAAGCTGAATGATGCTTATGTGCATGATCCTTTCCCAAGTCCATTCACAGATGAAGTGTTGGATAATGTAGGTGGCCAGGAAGCATACTCCTTCACTGATGGGTTCTCAGGGTACCACCAAATCAAAATTGCACTGGGGGATAGGAGAAAGACAACCTTCGCAACTGAGTGGGGTTGCTTTCAATATAATGTAATGCCGTTTGGGTTGAAGAATGTGCCTGCTATATTTTCGCATGTGGTTGTTGCGACATTCAAGGAATTTATTCATAAGTTCTTGGAGGTCTATTTCAATGACTAGACTGTATTTGGATTGGTTAAACGCCATGTAGTGAACTTGCGCTTGATGTTGGATACCTGTCTAAGATACCAGATCACGCTCAACCTTAAGAAGTGACAGTTTTGTGTTCCTTTTGGGGACCTATTGGGACATGTGGTTTGCAGACAAGGGCTGATGGTAGACCTCATGAAGATCACAGTGATTTTGAACTTGGAAGCACCATGGAGTGTGAAATAGCTGTGCGCTACCTTGGGACATATGGGATATTACAAAAAGTTTATCAAAGGCTATGCCTAGATCACCATGCCGATGGAAAAATTGTTGAAAAAGGATGTATCTTTCTATTGGGATGATGACTGTAAGAAAATCTTGGATATATTGAGAAAAAAGATGGTTACCACACCGATTCTAGTATTCCCGCACTGGAAGAAAGAATTTCATGTGCTTGTTGACATGTCATGTATAGTGTTGGGAGCAGTACTAACACAGGATGGCGGAGAAGGCTTGGACCACCCTATCATGTTCGTAAGCCGTATATTATCTAAAGCAGAAAAGAACTATTCCACCACTAAACGCAAGGGGCTAGTTATGGTGTATGCGCTCTAAAAGTATCGACACTACTTTCTAGGGGGTCACTTTAAGATGTATATGGATCACTCTACGCTAAAGTACGTGGTCAATAAGCCTGTGATGGGGGGGCACATCTGTATATGGCTCTTATTGTTCTAAGAATATGATTTTGAAGTTGCTGTGAAGCCTAGACGATTGAACGTAGGACCTGACCACCTGTCACGCATCAAGACAGGGGAGGAACCTACTAATTTGGAGTAAGCATTGCATGATGCACAACTCTTTGCTGTGTGCATCGCGGATGGACATTTCGAGGATATAATACACTTCCTAACAACTGGAACTGTACCGGAAGGATACTCTGTCCATCAAAAGAAGGAATTATTGGTGCGCGCGACAGACTTCTCTGTCATTGCTGGGCATCTATAAAAAATGGGGAATGATGAAATACTACAAAGGTATGTACTTGAATTTGAACAAAGCAACATCCTCGCAGACACTCATGGGGGTGCTGCGGGAGGACATTATGTGGGAAGAGAAACTATGCAAAAGATTCTATGTGCAAGGTTGTGGTGGCCAACTCTTCATCAGGATTCAAAAGCATATTTCAAGGCGTGTGACGTATGTCAAAGGACCGGCAGGCCATCACGGAGGGATGAAATGCCTTTGAATCCGCAAATGACATTGCAACCTTTTGAAAAGTGGGCAATAGATTTTGTAGGACTGATTCAGCCACAAGGGAAGACATGTGTGAGGTATATTATCACTGCAATGGAGTATTTGAATCATTGGGTAGAAGCGTAGCCAGTGAAGGATTGCACGGGCGTGACTGTCATGAAGTTTCTATTTGAACATGTACTAACGCAATTTGGATGCCCAAAGATCTTGATGAGTGATTGGGGTATGCACTTTCTAAACGAAATGATTAATGCATTAATGGAAGAATTTCAAGTGTATCATCAAAAGAGCACACCTTATCACTCACAGGCTAACGAGACAATGGAGGCGTTAAAAAAAGTGCTTGAAAACAAGTTGACCAAGGTATGAAATGCTCAACGAAGTGATTGGGACCTACACATACCTGCAATATTATCCAGTTGGTCAAGTTGAATAGATATCCCTTCCTAGGAAAAGTGAATGGCAGTTGTTTGAAGTGATACACAGGTGGCTCGGCCATCTGACTAGCCGAAAGCAGCACAGTCTTAGCACTCTAGGAAGATGAAAGCAGGCACGGGACTATAAACTACACTGCCCATTTTGGGGCACTGCGTGATGCAACGAAGTGTCACAGGGTCTGTGACAACGCGAAGATGGTTGCGCTTTCACACAGGTCCACCAAAAAGTGACCATTAAAGTCACAATTCATGATTTGATGATCGGTTTCAGGCCAAATGGAGCGGGAGACATGCATTTAAGACGATATTTATGGGTTAGATTCTTGAAAATTTGCGGCCAATCTAGCATTAATGGATCGAATATGGGGGGAACGATCGAATTTGAATTCAAAAGGCCCTATAAATTACAAGTGGTTGTCCAGTGAAAAACACTTGGAATTTTGAGAACTGAGTTGTTACAGGCTCATGTATACATGAACTGAGACCTATTCGAGACTCTGAAAGTGAATTAATTGTTTGAGCAACTACTAGAGACACTGCAAGAATTGTGGAATAGTGCTATGTCAGCACCTGCAGAAGCCATGGACACAGGAGTAGTGACAGTCGAAGAAGCTGCATAGGAAATTGCGGTAGTAGAAGCCCCAGAGAGTGCCAGAATAATCGTTGAGGTCCCTAAATCACCTAGAACACCGAGACATAAGAAGGATAAGCAGACTATGATACTGGTGCGCATCTCACCAAGAAACCCATAGAGGACCAAGCTCACCCTGTAGGAAAAGGGGAAGTCCATTAATCTAGAGGCCAGTGAGGAGGAATCTGAAGAAATCCTGATAGAGGAGGAGGATGAAGAAATGGAAGTCGAAACCCAGGGTGCAAACGCTATTACCAGGCTGCTAGAATATGTTCCTTCATGCAAGGGTAAAGCTAAAGTGCTGAAGGACATAAATGAGAGCAAGAGCTCTCTGCAAACTCCTTTGCTCCATGATGATATTGTTTTTGAGGGACCACACTTAGGGTGATTTCCTGTACTAAAATTTGAAAATTGGTACCTCACGAATCATGAGAAATTCCCACATTAGTGATTGAGCAGCTAATCCACCAACGGATTGATGCGACAGCCAGAATGATTGAATTTGAGCCGTGCAAATGGCTCAGGGCTGTAGAGAAAGTCAGGTTACTAAACCTACACTGGGTGAAGAATTATCACCACGCCCTAGTGATCATCTTCATCATCATACAACTGCTCTGCTTGGTGCATAATGCTTGTTTGTGGCTGGAGGAGCCCATTCCCATCATAGACCACTTGATTCATCAAATCACACGGTTGCCTTACTCAGGGGAGGATCCAACCAATATTTCAGAAGGAAAAGGTGGCGACTTGGCCCTCATGGAAGTGATGATGAAGAAGTTCAAGTTGGAGAAGATGAAGTGAGGATATACCATCTCCAGCATTAACAACCCCGCAGTTAAGGTCACGATGCAAATACTAGCAAGGAAAGTGACGCGGAAGTGCTGCATGGATGAGGTGCCCGTGCCTGTGATTGCACAAGCGACCTAATGTGTGGAAGGAGTCCAGTTCAACTGGGTGAACTATTTATGCGGCAAGTTCCTTGCAAACTGTCTCAAGGCACAGTGGTAGGGAAAAACATTTCATTACACGTGGCTCTTGTTGTCGATCGTACTGGTGGCATGGGAGCTGCTCGAAGATAGCCAATTCCCTTTGGTTGCGATAGACCTTCCAGAGGCAGCGAAGTACGCTTCACTGTGGGAAACCAAGGATGCGCAACGGATAAGAGAAAGTAAGATATTTTGGGTATTAATGGAGATGAATATCTTGATGGGGATCAATCGCAAGCTGTGGTTGTCGCCCACAGTTAATGCTGGTTTGAAGAGCTTTGCAGAGTTCAAAGCATATTTCCACCATGTTTTTATCAGTGCGTAGAAGGACCCTACAAAGACATGGTATAGCCTCCCATATTTGGTGATAGATGATGTGATTTTTTTAGTTCTCGAATCTTGGCCGCTAGAGTGGCATGCTCCATTAGTCTCCGTGGTGGAAACAGATAAGTTCGCCACGTAGCACAAGAAGGAAGAGACAAAGTTCCGAATGGCATAACTAGCGGAGAAGTGCAAAAAGGAGGAAGTGGCGACTAAGGCCCAGGGAGTGCACGATGTCGTGAAATTGGTGGAGCAGCAAAAAATAGGAGGAGAAGAGAGGGAAGGACCGAAGTCACCCGCCCGGAACTGAGGGAAAAACAGAGACAGAACAAGGTGACGCAAACCCGTAGATGACATCCACCCAACTCAAGAATCTGCAATCGCGAGAGCAGGCAATTCCATGAAAGAAAACAAAGGCATCAAAGACATCCTTTGACCCAATCACCCTTACTGAGGGGGATTTTCATGATATCGGAGAAATGGTGACGGATGTCACCATGAAGGCCCTCCAACAGTTCGAAGAGTAGTAGCAATTGGTATTGGGGGCTCTCAGGATAGAGTTGCAGGAGTGGTAGGTATGCACTCCACAGATTGGCACAGTGTCCACCAGCCTCATGATTAACACTCCAGCTACCGAGGAGATGTTGCACACAAGGGTGACCAACATGATAGTGCTACCAGATGGGGGACTTACTACAGAGATGGAGGTTGATAGGCCCATGGTTAGTAGTTTGAAAGGGGTATGATTGAACATGGTTGCAATCGCTCGGGAGACGCTATACCTCTTATAGGATGGAGTCACCACGAAACTCAGGGCCCGGGAGAGTCGTGCTCTACAAGTGATGAGTGAGTAGTGCATCAACATTGAATAGTTGGGCCTGTAGTGCAATGAGGAAGTGGAGTAGAACAAGGAGATTATGTAGGTAGTAGAGGAAGCTTGCCAGATGGTCTCAAGGTTGGAAATCAAGGCAAAAGAAGCGGTGCAGGCACACATCTGCAAGTTGGCCACAGGGGTGCATGAAGCTCGAGCAAAGATGGCTAGGGTTCAACTGGAGCTGAACCTGCAGAACACAGAACTGCAGTTGAAGGCCCAACCTTCAACTCCACCAGAAGTTAGGGAACAACGAACCACCACTATTACAACAACAACAGTGGCGGTTGACAGTGCAGTGGTAGACTGCATGCAACTATTTTAATAGTCATTCGAGGTCCTAACCACCCTACAAGAGGACCCAAATGTAGAGCACCTCAAGACAGAGTCGCGTGAGCTACAACAGAGGTATGACAAGGTAAAAGGGACTGCACAGATAGTTTCCCTTACCCAGAGGCTCACACAGATGTAGGAGGCAAAGGCACTCAAGGAACAGGTGGATGTCACTCGGCATAAGGAAGCAGTCTTGAAAGCATGCCTATAGCCATGGATTGATGAGGCTTATGTGATCATAACCCCCATTGAAGGGAAGCTCATGAAACTACGGGCATCTCATTAGAAGATTCAGAGCAACAGTTCATAAGTAGTCACTGAACAACGAGTAAAAGAAGTCCAGTAGGCAGCCGCTCAATGTGCTGCCAACGTTGCGGTGATCCAAACAGAGATGGTAGGTCTTCATGCTAAGATCTCCACACCTACAGAGTGACTTGAGGGTGAGTCAAGATGTTTGTGTTGGGGGCTTGTTGGGCGCATGATCCCCCAAAGGAATTTTTGGGGCTTAAAGCCCATATTTTGGTCCAATTTTGTAATCCAAATGTAAAGACTCTGCATTTTGTGGTCGTGGAGCGTGTAGTTGTTAAAGATTCATAGGGTTTTCTGCCCTTATTTTGAAAAGGTAATGTCGTCTGTAGAAGATCTACCCATGGTCCACGGACCAAGGGATTGTATAAATAGATCTAAGCTCTAAGTAGTTAGGGAGATAGATGAAGAAGATAATGTAATTATGGAATGAGGTATGAGAGACAGCTTTGAGTAGAATTCTAAGTTTTAGGTCATAATGTAGGTATAGGCTCTGTTAGCTCTGCTACGTACTTTGACATTTTGAGGGTAAAATACAAGCCTGGCTGTGTTGTTCATGCTCAAAGAGGACTCACATCGGTCATCTTCCTCCTTCTCCCTCACTTTGATTACTCTCTTTCACCTCCGCTGCCCCCGCTTTTCCCTTCATGCCCGGCATAAACCCCTATTTCTTTAAGACCCCAGTGCTAAGTTTAAAATCCCATAGCACCGTAACCACACCTCCATAAACCTTTGTTGCCTTTTAATCAGAGTCATCGATTGTCGCATCTCGATGCAACTGTCTCCCATCACATCAAACGAAATAACCCATGCACTTAATTACCCACCGTCTGATCATCCCCTCTACGATCGGATGGCGATCACTTCCCCCACGCCCGCAAAACAATCGCATGATAACACGCGATGCAAAGTAGTTTTCCCGCCCCTTTTCTCCGACGCGTCGCTCTCCGGGTGGTATCACATGCCGCTTTACGATTACCGCCTAACCTCCATCGGCCTTGCGAGCAATACCGCCCATCGCCAAAACCGCTCATCCCCACTAGTTAACCACCGCATATCTCCTCCGCCTAGAGACCATTGGATCTGTCCACCCAAGATCCAATGGTCTGTGATCACCCCACTCCCATATCTCCCAATATCTTCTGCAAACCAATCCTCGTCGTCGATCTGCCCAATCTAACGGCCGATTTTCCCTCTCCATTCAACCCAACTATTCACGTCCCTTAACTGCTCTGTGCACCTGAAGGAAAGATCTAACCAATTCTCAGTACCACTTATAATAGATCCTCAACCACCATATTCAAGAGGTAATATGGCCGAGAAGGAAAGGTACAAAGCCGAGCAGCTAAATGCATTCAATGGTTATGGGATTGCATCCCATATAACAGTCCACCTGCCCGAGAAGGACAACAGAGCACCTGCGAAGATTGGATTTGTTCACTGAAGCAGGCAAATTGCACCAGAGACTCCATTAGATAGTTAAGAGCAGTTGGTGGTCAATTATGATCCCTCCACGCCTAGAATAGCAGAACATCTTTGTAATGAAACTCTATATATACCCAAAAAACAGATGTAATCAGGGTTGATGGTTTTTGTTTTGATGTAAGGTTAAACTTCTAGAGACTGTAACTGCTTTAATACTTGCAGCGTCTCGTCTTCATTTTCAGCTAATACAAATTTCTTTTGTTGTAAATTGCTCACTTTCCATTTCTGTTCTGTTCTAGGTTGTGCTTGATATGCAATTTTCCTGAACTCTTGATGTATAACATTAGAGGAGATGTCATCCTACCTCTGTGTTTGAATCTTGCATGTATCAGTGAATATGTTAATCAGGTTACTTTTCACTTAGTGACAGAGAGCTGTCATCCTATTTGTGCACTAGGGAATTAAATTTGCAGACCTCTTTACTGGTTGTAGCCAGCCATCACAGGGTCCTGTGCATCTGCTGGTGTGGTCAGTATTCTACATATTCACCCAATCCTTAAATTGTGAGTAATTGGTGGTCTAAAGCCTTGTAGTCTGGGGGTGTTCATGCATGTCTGGAGTCAAGAAAAGTAGGAGTGGTTATCTAGCTTGAAAAAGCATCATTCCTTCCATTCATCCATTTCCAACATTGAGTTGAGTTTGTAATGTTCCCAAGCATCTCCGAGCTACAACCTAGGAGAGTTTCTTAGGGTGATAACATTGATTGGCGCCATTGCTAGGGAGAGGATATTGAAGCTTAGATTCCCTGGGAGAATGACATAGTTCCATGCTTTGATGATAGACAAAGTTTGGACACATTTCTGGTTGTAATCATCTATCTGGCGACTCTACTGGAGAACCTACCTGGTGGCGACTCCACATTTCAGTTCTGGCTCAGTTTGTGAGGCATACCTGGAGAAAGCCTCAGAAATCACCAGTTGACTTAGTGCCTGACCCTGAGAAGATTGCTAAGCAGAAGAAAACATCACAGAAAGGAGCATCAAGATCAGGTAAGCCCAAGAAATCTTATGTGTCTCTGTAGGAGAAGATTATAGCTGAAAATGTACATTTTGAAGATATAGAGCCTAGTATTATTAGTGAACTACCCTCAGAGATTCCTAAAGCTTCTTGTCCATTTAGTTCCCCTTTGGATCTCAGTCCAAAGAAAGCCTCCCATATAGTCCATCATATTCCCTTGTGTCTGTCATCTATTTCATTACTTCCTACCATTCAATCTGCCAGTATTCTTCCACCTAGCCCACTCATGGCAGGTCAGCAAGCTCCCACAAAGATGGAAAGAATCATAGCTGCTAGGTATGTACCCCTAGTCTTTCCTATTCCTTTGAATGCCATGCCTGCAGGAGAATACCAGAAATATATGCCTAAATTCACTGGTACATAGTGAGTAACAGCTAAAGAACACCTTGAATTTTTTATAGTTATGTTGATAACCTAGATATCAGTGAAGATGATGTGTGGATGAGAGTGTTTGTCGAGAGCCTCGATGGACAGGCCCAAAAGTGGTTCAGAGAATTTATAGGTCCATAGCTGTTATAGACATTTTTGGGCACTGCAACCCCATGCATAAAATGTCCATAAACCAAGGGCTCCTAAGTCCCTAAAAGTGTTTTTCCAACCCCTAAAGGAACAAGGTCAACTGATTACAGCTTCTCCCAGAAGTTCTCCATGAAAAACTACTCAGAACTGGTCAAAATAGGATCATTTCACCTGCTCCATAGGCAAAGTGTGTTGCATCTCACCTAAGTACACTCTGTGGGTGCGTTTCATTTCAAAAAGCCCTTCTATGGGGTGCGATGGGCGAGAAGAGACAAATGGCAGTGTCAATCCGCGAGGTGGAGAGGCATGGAATCTTCCAGAAACTTCTCCTATGACACTTGCCTCTCTGAATTCGACCAAGGATGAGTAAGAGATCATCAATATCCAAGTGGAAGCAAGAACTATCAGAGGGAAGACACTAATCAGATCACAAGATGACTCATCTCCCTTACAGATATCTATATATGGATCCCTCATCCCAGAGATCCGGAGGCTGGAATTTTGCATCTTGTAAGGAATTGCTGTTGGTTTCTTGAGGCAACATCATAGTGTCGGGTGATCTAAGCTTTGCATGAGGTGAAGAAGGGCTTACTTGCTGAGAGGATGATGATGGGTCAGAACAACTGGTTGTAACTCTCTTGGCTCTTTCTTGATTATCAATAAAGCTATTCAAGTTTTCCTCCATACTCTTGTGTAATCTATGTTTTGTACATATGTATGGTCAATTTATATCTGATCCTAGATTGTTTATGATAATAGATCCATGTCCTCGTATAGTGTTATGCTGCTTTTATTTTACAGGTACTCTGTGAAGCTGGGTATACAAGGAAGCGGGTAGCAAAGGACTATCAGAAGAGAGAGGAATCGAGCAAGGAACCAAGCGCAAGACAGAGGTTGGTCTCCTTTATTCTTCTCTCATCTATCTTTCATAAAGGAAAACGAAAGTAGTTTTACTTTGTTTGTTTCTAAGGTATCTACCACACCTTAGTGGGATTAGCAGTTCTGCATAGACACTTTTCCTTGTAACAAAATGGCGACTCCACTGGGGAGCAACTAGGTTGTTTGTTTATCTACATTTGTTTACTTTATAAACTTATAGAGGGAGCCTGAAGTTGAGCCAGGTAGCTTTCGAACTGCATTTGCATAGTAGATAAATTCCGCTTCAGTCAATCTTTGGGTTTTGTTTATGAATTAAACAACTGATTTACAAACTCTCTAATTTCCCTCGTGGTGGCTCTAGTAACCTCCTTAGATCTACCCCTGTTGTTGATTTACTGATTACCACTTGCTCGGCCAAAATCCCTGAACTGAACTGCAAACTATGACCCGGAACCCAAGCAAAGTCTCGTCCCTGGCCCAACACACTCTCTGTTCTATGAATCTGAAATTCAGCACACTTCCCGAGTGTAGTAGGTGCGCTGCATTTCAAATTCACTGTGTTACAGGTGCGCTGATCAGACTAGGCATTGTTCCTGAATGTTGGTTTCTGTGTTCACTCTTTTCAGATCTATTCAAGAATTTTGCTACCTGTAGTCAGTATACCTCTGCTTGAAACCCCTTTCCTTGCTGTTATTCTGTCTCCATTGTTCAAAGAACTGTAAATGTTTTTGTGTATTTGTTGAGTCATTTTCAGTTCTCCTTTGCAAAAAAGTAATGTAATTGTACTTTCGTTTCTTGATTTGAAAGTGTCACAAGTGTCGTTTTCAGTCATAGAAGAGAGTCTGATTGCTCCTGATAGTCGATTACCCTGTTACTGTTGTATTTGATCTAAATTTGTAGTTTTTCTAGTGTCGAAAGAAAGTTTTCATTTCCAAATTGCAAAGTGTTGCCATTGTCTCCATTTTGATTTTGAAAAGGAACTTGTTAGTAATTGTCGCTTTGAAAAGTAATTCAGATTTGTGCATTAGCTTTCTTTTTATCATTCACATATTAAGAAGGCTGAAAACAAATACATGCATGTGCATTTGCATTTAGAATTTGACTGGTTTGATTTAGGACAGTGCATATAGTGTGTGCTCGATTATCTTTGTGAAAGAATATTGTCTCTCTTTCCTTAGTAGCTAGGATTTTCATTGCACAAAGAAGATAAAAAGACTGTTTATCATCTTAGATTGCATTTTAGGAATTATACATCTACATCACGCGGTGAACCTGAAAGGCAAATTTCTTAAGCAGGATCAACTATAAAATAAATTTAATGAATCTAACAACGCTTTGGAACCTAACGCACAACATCTAGAAGTCTAGGCTAGAGACGTATTCTGGCGTCGTAAAGCCTGGTAACTGTTGTTCTCACTGTTGGTTGGGTGATTCCTCCACTTTGAGACGATAAGTGCCAGTGCAGACTTGTGCTCGCACGTACCGTCGAGTATATTTTGGGAGACCACAACAGGATTAATCCTTTATCCTTAGGAAGCCGTGTCTGCCACCCTATCGATCGCAATGCACTGAACACAACATTCGAGAAGATTGACTGTCGTACCGTAAAAAGTATTCTGCAGTTTTGTGATTGGTTTGGTAATCCCTCTGCCTAGATTTCCAGAGCAGTCTCTTTCATTCCTTTTCAGACTCCTTAACGGAAAAAGTCCATCTGCGCACTTGTCACTTCAGGCTCATTAAAAATCGAAGGTGACTAAAGTCATCTTTTGTTTTTTCTCAACTCTTTAAAATTGAAAAAACAAGTTGTGTCAAAGCGTCTAAAATTTATTTTAAACGGAATAGTCGTCACCTTTCCTACGTTGGTCTTGGGTTGAGAGAATGGAGTCCACCAACCAAGGAGTTCCCCTTGGAGGAAATCCTAGTCCCTTCTCCTCTTGGGGAGATGTTGGTGCACCCCACATGGCCACATTGTCACTTCCAGGATTGACGATTGGCTTGCCCGTATGGCTTTTCTCAACCTCCATCGTTTAGAACACCGCGATTCCTGAACAATCGAGTCAGCAACTAGACAATTCCAGAGTTACCCCCCAACCCTCTACTTCATCCAATTCTTCTTCTCCTCCTTCCTCTTCGCTTGATGGGGCTGGTAAAGCCAAAAATCAAGTATCTGAGAAGAAAAAGGAAAAGAAGAAGAAAGAGAAGAAGAAGAAGGAGCTAAAGGCGAAAGGAGGCAACCAAGCGTCGTCTAGCGAAAATCCACACACTGCACTGACCAGGCCTAAATCGCCATGTGTCATTTGCAAAGGAGACCACTATCATAGAGATTGTCCCTACATCCCTCGGATCTTAAGGGACTGGTCTCCTCGTTTGCACAACCCGGTGTCGTCAACCTCTGATGATCATGTTGAAAACACACCGTTGACTAGTGAAAGTGAAGTCCCTGGACAAAAAGGAAAGTGCAAATTTCCTTGTAAACTGTGTGAAGGCAATCACGCCGTCCACCATTGTCCCTTCTTAGATGAGGCTAAAAGAGTTTTGGACGATCGTCCGGTTTCACCGTTATGACTTCCTCCTGGATATAAGAAACTCTTGCCAAGTCCGTCGCTAGTTGAAAATCCAGCTGACCCGCCCAGGTGGTCGGCTGAAGCATCTATCATTGAAGATAAACCTTCTGAACCCATACCAGACGAAAGTCAAAAGGTCGAAGCGGCAGTTGACCCGGTCTTGCCTTCAGAGGTTCCATCTTCAGATGATACAGTCACTGAAGAGAACAAGGATGACACCTTCCAAATTCTTTTCGTAAACACAGACTCCGATGAACATGGGGGAAATTT
Source organism: Pinus tabuliformis (assembly GCA_031772625.1). Lineage (NCBI taxonomy): Eukaryota > Viridiplantae > Streptophyta > Pinopsida > Pinales > Pinaceae > Pinus > Pinus tabuliformis. Next base: position 176,565,621 of record CM062806.1, read on the forward strand.
ACCCATTCCTTTACCGCAGGAAGGAAGTTTGTCAGAGTCGTACCCGGCCGTCTATCCGGTCCCACCTCCAAGCAACCTAGTTGTTTCCTTCGACTGGAATCAGCTAGGCAGACCCCGTTTATCGGCTAGTATACCATTTCGAATCATTGCTCAAGTATATAGAATGGTTATGGCCGGTACCATCATAGATGAAGGGGCTTCTGTGAGTATCCTTTCCTCAACTACTTGGAAAGTGCTTGGTTTGCCATCGCTTTTGCCTGAGATGAGAAATCTAACAGGCTTTGACAAAGGAACCAGTTGACCATTAGGGCTCCTTCCCAATGTGCCCATAACATTGAGAGGGAAAAACGTTCATATGGATGTAATGGTAGTCCAAGGACCCTTGGATTATAATCTACTCCTTGGACGAGACTATATTTATTGCATGGGAGCCATTGTCTCATCACTCTCTAGAGTAATGTGTTTTCCGCACGAAGGAAGAGTGGTCAAGCTCGTTGACCAGCTTTCATTGCCCGGTTCACACATAACAAATAGTCATATACCATCCCTGAATGGTCTTTTCACACAAGGAATGTCTCATCAATCCCCAGTCCATCCTCCTGATGAGCGCGAGTGATTCGGAGGACAAGACTAAAACCCAGGGGGGCATGCACCCTGGTCTGCTTCGGTAGGAAAACTTCAGGTATAGGGTAGGTTTCCCCCGAGGGATATATGACTAGTCTGATACTCCCGTCTGTGATTGGAAAAGGGGGTTAGACTGGAATAAGATTCCCTTGTCAAAGTTATGTGGGTGGAGGCGTCTGCACCACTCGCCTTTGTCTATTTCGGTAGGCATCGCCGAAGAAGTGTTTTGTTTGAAGTTCAGATAAAACAATCTTTGGTAACCTGAAAGAGGTAAACCTTTCCTGATAAAACGAATGTCTTGTCGGTAGAATAGACGGTGACCTTGAAACTCTATTTTATACCTGGGGGCATGCAAACCTTTTGGCGTGCAAGCAAAGAGCGACCATTTATTTTTTAAATTTGTAGGTCCTCTAACCCTTTAAACTCATAGGATTGGTCATTTCCTAACTTGCATAAAGAAAGGATGTGGGGCAAAGATTTGAAAAATTGCCATTTTTATATATGAGACATCCTTATGATACGACTGGATATATCGAGTAGTTTTAACGCGGACTTCATGCTCGTTAAAAAATAAACATAAGCAATGAGCAAATGTTCCCCCTAGCATTTAAGCTCAATAAAAAATGAACCAATTCCCGGTAAACAACCATCGTGAATGTAATACTTCAGCCTTTAAAGCCTTGGTCGTGTTCCCATCATCACCTCCACTCTGTATTGGCCGATCATTCACCTCCATTTGATTGTTTACCCCTTTTGAGGAACAGCTATGAAGAGTGATCCTATTACCCATCCTTGTAACACTGCCGTGATTGGAAAATTCCAAACCTTACCTGGAATCAGCTGCTACCCAATTTTATCACTCGTTCCTCAAAGACGAGTCTCCTTTAAGCTCTTTTCAACTGACTCATAAAATATGAAAAGATTGCCAAGCCATTGGCCTCTCCAGCTCGTTAAAGGGACTGGAAGTGCTATCCCTCCTTTAGATTTTAATCTTTTTGGACCTGAGGGATTATTACACAAAAAGATCGAACGCTTGTTTTGTTCGACTCGTTAAAAGTATCGAAAATTCATCCCTTCTGTATTGTTTTATACTTTTTCGGACTTAAGGGATTAAATGACGAAAAAGGATTTTTGGAGTTTCCTTTATGTCCCTTTTTAGACTCTCTAAAATTGAAAAGGACCGAGTTATCTTTGTCGTTAAACTCGTTAAAACCTAATAGCGACAAACTTGTCCATAGCAGACAAGAACGAGTTTCACTATCGCTAGCCTCGTTAAAACATAGCGATCGGTTTTCCCGAAGGGAAAATTATAGAACAAGCATATGTTGTCCTCCTCAAGCTTGACAAAAATAAAGAGGTACTGGTCAGCAATGACTGGGGAAAAATTGGGAAGAAAACTTGAAGAAACTTTGTTGGTAGCAAGTCGCTCTTGAACATGACACTTTCACTCCACATCCAAGTCGGATTGGGTTGTTTCATTCACCGGTCACATCACCATGGTCACATCACGCCATCCACATTTGGGGTTAATGCTACCAATCCATCACGTCAGTGTTGCCGATATGTTCAAGAGAAGTCACTCAGAGAATTCACCTGTGTCTCACCCGCTGCAATACATTTACGCTCCATTCTTTCATGACCGCCACCCTGAACCTTATATCACCAGACCATTTTCACCTCCATTAAAATCATTTGCTCCATTCCATGTCAATGATGTGGGATTCATTAAGGCCCTCCTTTGACAGATCACTTCTTGTCGACATCAGCTCATTATCCAAGAAGTCGATCTAGGAACACCCCTTTCAGTACTTTGAAACTTGCATGCCCTAATGGCAAGTTTCTCACTTCCGGCGACATGTTTACATCAATGGCCTTCGACCGAAAGATTTTGCGTGGTGTTCGATGCCAAGTCCTTTATTCACACCACGTGAATTGTACTGCAGTACCTTGAGGGTCATTATCATTATCGGTGATTCCTCTCGCGCCTGTTAACAGCTTACATCATTGGCTGGTAATCAGGCGATGTCTTTCCATGTTCAACTCCGGAACATCTGTCACATGGATCGACTTGTACTTTGAGTGAAGATCGAATGAGATTGAAGACCCCGGATCTAGTTTCATCCATCCGGGATGCGATATATATTCAGGAAAATAAAGACAACGAATGTACATCATTGCTGCACAGATAATCATCCAATCAAAGGGATGATGGCTCTACCAGAATCATCAGTCTACACTCAGACGATTGTCTGTCCTATGTACATGAAAATGAATTTATAAAGCTGAGCATGGGAATGCCCGCCTCAGCTAGATCATGAAAAATATTATGAAGATAATGTATTGTATTGTATCTTATTACAGGTCTCCTCCCAGCTTGAAAGAACTTCGGATCCTCATGATAAAGCATTTCACCCGACATCAAAAAAGATTAACGACCTCATGCTTTAGGGGGCAACTATTATAGACATTTTTGGGCACTGCAACCCCAAGCATAAAATGTCCATAAACCAAGGGCTCCTAAGTCCCTAAAAGTGTTGGTCCAACCCCTAAAGGAACAAGGTCAACTGATTACAACTTCTCCCAGAAGTTCTCCATGAAAAAATACTCAGAACTAGTCAAAACAAGATCATTTCACCTGCTCCATAGGCAAAGTGTGTTGCATCTCACCTAAGTACACTCTGTGGGTGTGTTTCATTTCAAAAAGCCCTTCTATGGGGTGCGATGGGCGAGAAGAGACAAATGGCAGTGTCAATCCGCGAGGTGGAGAGGCATGGAATCTTCCAGAAACTTCTCCTGTGACACTTGCCTCTCTGAATTCGACCAAGGATGAGTAAGAGATCATCAATCTCCAAGTGGAAGCAAGAACTATCAGAGGGAAGACAATAATCAGATCACAAGCTGACTCATCTCCCTTACAGATATCTATATATGGATCCCTCATCCCAGAGATCCGAAGGCTGGAATTTTGCATCTTGTAAGGAATTGCTGTTGGTTTCTTGAGGCAACATCATAGTGTTGGGTGATCTAAGCTTTGCATGAGGTGAAGAAGGGCTTACTTGCTGAGAGGATGATGCTGGGTCAGAACAACTGGTTGTAACTCTCTTGGCTCTTTCTTGATTATCAATAAAGCTATTCAATTTTTCCTCCATACTCTTGTGTAATCTATGTTTTGTACATCTGTATGGTCAATTTATATCTGATCCTAGATTGTTTATGATAATAGATCCATGTTCTCGTATAGTGTTATGCTGCTTTGATTCTAAAGGTACTCTGTGAAGCTGGGTATACAAGGAAGTGGGTAGTAAAGGACTATCAGAAGAGAGAGGAATCGAGCAAGGAACCAAGTGCAAGACAGAGGTTGGTCTCCTTTATTCTTCTCTCATCTATCTTTCATAAAGGAAAATGAAAGTAGTTTTACTTTGTTTGTTTCTAAGGTAGCTACCACACCTTAGTGGGATTAGCAGTTCTGCATAGACACTTTTCCCTGTAACAATAGCAGACATTGAAGCATTGGATGATGCATTCCTGAAGCAATGGGGAGATAGGAAAGATCTGCTCTATTACCATACAAAGTTTGGAAACCTAAAGAGGGAGAATGGGGAATCATTGCCTGATTTTAATAAAAGCTTTAACTGTATGCATAGTAATATACTAGCTGAAGTAAAGCCTACCCCCACCTCTGCCAAACTCACTTATGCCAATGCTTTTGACTCGGATTTTTTCCTGCTTTCGAGAGAAAGAAGATGTGCCACTCTAGCTGATATGCAAGATGCAGCACTAGAGGTGGAATCAAATATTATGGCTGCAGAAAAGCTTAAAAGTCATGCTAATAGAAGAAGGCAGAGAGGTGAGGCTTGTCCTTCCTCTGCTTCATCTTTAGAACCTAAACTAGATAATATGACTAAAATGATAGAGTCATTGGCTGCTGATATATCTAAGCTGAAAGTTGAGCAGAGTTCTGGGAAAACAAAGTTTCAAAACACATTTTCTCCAAGAAATCCAAATCCATTCAGAAGAGAAAATGAACAGTTGCAAATCATTCAAAGGGGTAAAGAAGCAAATGAAGAACAAAGAGTTAAGGCTCCTTTCCAAAATGTAGTCATGGAGGAGGAGCAGTTTGAAGAAGAGGATGAAATTCATTGCATGGAAGACAAAGGCAGTGCTACCTTTTCGACATTGACTGCATATGAAGCATCATTGTTGTAGGACCAAACTAGTCAAGAGTGGGACCGAAAGGTTGTTTTGTAGACTAGTGAATAGCAAAGATATAATCCGAGGTCAAAAGCAAACAATGTCAATGTGAACCCTACCCAAAGAGCTATTGTCCAAACAGAGCAATAGAATATCAGACAGAAGAAGCTAGCAGCTGATCCAGTCATCCTCAAAGTGCTAGCTCAAGAGGTAAGAGGTCTTGATAAGTCCCCTTCCCCTTTCAGTTTGGAATCAGAAGTCCAGAAGTTAAAAATATCTGTGCCTCTGTTAGAACTTGTAAAGAGTGAAGTTTTTGGAAAGCCTATCCTTGAGGCCCTTGAGCTGAAAGCCTCAAAAACCTCCACTGACTATGTCAATTTGCAAGATGATAAGCCTGCAGTTGTGCTTAGCCCTATGATCGAACCTGCTGATAATAATTCTCCATCATTTTATGTCTCCTTGACCATTCATGACAAAATCCTCCACAATTGACTGCTAGACACAGGGGCCAGTGACAATTTGATTCCTAGAGCTGTCATGGAAGAGCGAGGCCTTGATATCACTAGACCATATCATGACTTATTCTCATTTGATTCAAGGAAAGTAAAATGCCTAGGATTGATCAAAGACCTGGCCATTACCCTAACTCAGTTGCCCATGAAGAGCATGATGATGGATATTGTGGTAGCAGATGTCCCTCCTAAGTTTGGCATGCTGCTGTCTAGAGGGTGGATTAAGAGACTAGGTGGGACATTACAAAATGACTTATCTTATGCCACTGTCCCAGTTTTTGGAGGAGAAAGAAAGAGATTGTACAAAGAATCACAACTGGCCTACATCATCAGTGATGAGAAGAACCCTTCTAATCATCCCATATATGTCGCGAACACTGATTTTGGAGCATGTATTCTCCAAATAGAAGAGTCTCAGAAGGCCTCAATGTAGATCAGGAAACCAATAATCCAGGCCGAGGGAGAGCAAAGAAGTCAGGTTTGGGAGATGTTCTTTGACGGAGCATGTTCCAGGGAGACCGCAGGAGCAAGAGTGGTGCTGATATCTCCAAAACAAGAAATCACACATCTGTCTTTTAAGCTGGCTTTTCAAGTCACAAACAATATAGCAGAGTATGAGGCTCTGTTATTGGGAATTAATGCAGCTAAAGACAGAGGAATCAGAAACATAAAGGTGTTTGGAGATGCTGATCTTATCATTCAGCAAGTAAACAGAACATTTCAAGCAAAGCGCCCAAGGCTGAAAGCATACAGAGATGAGGTATGGAGACTTAAAGATTCTTTTGAAAATTTTTGTATCTCATATATCCCCAGAGTAAAAAATCAGCTTGCTGATTCCCTTGCTGTGTCTGCTAGCGTGATTACCTCCCATGCCTCCCAGACTAGTTTATGAAGTCCAAATGAAATATAGATCGTCCTTGCCTGATAATGTCCAGCATTGGAAAGTGCTTGAGGATGATGATGAAGTGAATAGGTTTCTGCAAGTCATTGATGAATTCTCTGAAATGCAAATTGACCAAGAGAATGAAGCCTTGGAAGAAAATCCCCAATCCCAACTGAGAAATAGAATTGGTAAAGATAGCATCGTCCAATTGCCTAGAAATCATATACCTAAGGGTTTGGTTCCATTAGAAACGTTGTTTGATCAAAACGATGTGCCTTATAAGGCTGCCCAAAAAGAAGACCAATTTGCAGCTTGTAAGCATAATATAGGGAGTCCAGATCAGCCCAGATACATAAATTTGTCCACTCATCTGTCTGCTACCCATAGTGCTGAATACTACAATTTAATAAAGTAATTTGCTGATGTCTTTGCCTAGGAATATAGTGACCTGAAAACATATGACAAGAAGATCATCCAGCATAAAATCCCTTTAGAGCAAGACACCATCCCTTTCAAGCAGAATCTAAGACCAATAAATCCTTTGCTCCTACCTCTAATTGAAAAAGAAATCACGAAATTATTGGCTGCCAAAATCATAGTCCCTCTCATATATTCAAAATGGGTAGCCAATTTGGTCGCGGTGAGGAACAAAAGTGGAGAAATCAAACTCTGTGTTGATTTCAGAAACTTAAACAAATGCTTGAAGAAAGACAATTACCCTCTACCCAAGATGGAGCATTTGCTGCAGAAAGTCTCAGGAGCCAAAGTGATGTCTTTCCTGGATGGATTTTTAGGATATAACTAGGTTGTTGTACATCCAGATGACCAAGAGAAGACTGCATTCACCACTCCTTGGGGCGCTTTTATGTATTCCAAGATTCCTTTTGGACTGATGAATGTTGGAGCCACCTTTCAGAGAGCTATGGATATAGCAATTGTGGGAGAGAAGGATAAGTTTGTCCTTATCTACCTAGATGATATAACAGTGTACTCCAAAAACCATCATGACCATTTACAGCATTTAAAGAAAGTGTTCCTGAAGTGTAGAAGTTTTGGGATTTCAGTAAATCTTAAAAAATCACAGTTTTCTTTAGAAGAGGGTAAGATGTTAGGACATGTTGTTTTGCTGCAGTGTCCGAATTGACCCAAAAAGAGTAAAAGCAATACAGACCTTGTTTGTCCCAAGATCAAAGAAGGATATCCAGTCCTTTCTGGGAAAAATAAATTTTGTGAGGAGGTTTATCCCAAATTTTGCAGAACTTGTAAAGAATATTACCTCCATGTTGAAAAAGGGGTCAAAGATAAAATGGATTGATGCATCAAGAAGATACTTTGAGTCCATTAAAAAAGATATTATGGAAGCTCCCACTTTAAGAAGTCCAGATTACAGAAAGGAGTTCCATATATTTTCATTTGCCTCTGAAGACACCCTTGCAGCAGTTTTATTGCAAGCAGATGAAGAAGGCTGAGAACCTCCAGTGGAATTCTTTAGCAAAACATTGAGGGATGTTGAGTTGAAGTATGGTATCATTGAAAAACAAGCATATGCTCTTATCAAGTCTTTGAAAGCTTTCAGAGTTTATATTTTGCATTCCAAGATAATTGCATATGTACCCTCTGCTTCAATAAAATATGTCTTAACACAGCCTGATGCTGATGGAAGAAGGGCTACATGGATTGCAAAGTTAATTGAATTTAATATAGAATTGAAGCCCACCAAGCTTGTAAGAGGTCAGGGCCTTGCCAGACTATTGGTTGAAGAAAATTGCAGAACATTGGACATAAATCTCATAAGCATAGATGCAGAAAATGGTCAAACAGAAGAAGAGGAAGCAACTGAACCAGGGAAAGAACAGTCATTGGCAGAAAATCTAGCTTTTTTTTATTGGTACTCTACAATAGATAAATTCTTGTTGAAGCTAGAAACCCCTACAGGCTTTAGTGAAAGCCAAGCCAGAACTGTTAAGCTCAGGGCAGCAAAATATTGCATTCATGAAAATATGCTCTACTAGAGGGATCCCTCTGGAATTCTGCTAAGGTATTTGGACAAAGGACAATCCATTGAAGTCATGCAGCAGTTTCATTCTAGCATATGTGGAGGGCATCATTATTGGAAAACTACAACCCACAAAATCCTTAGAGCTAGATATTATTGGCCCACCTTGTTTGCTGATTTCTTCTCATTTGTTAAATCATGTGACAGGTGCCAAAGATTTGAAGGAAAACAGCAATTGAAGTCCCTTCCCCTAAAACCAATACATGCAAATGGCCCTTCTCAGTAGTGGGTCTTAGACTTCATTGGAGAGATCAATCCACATTTCAGTGTCTAGCATAGGTGGATATTAGTAGCCATAGATTACTTCACTAAATGGGCTGAAGCAATTCCTACCAGAAAGGTTGATCATAAGGTGGTCATAGTTTCTTGACAGAGAATATCTTCACCAGATTTTGTTGTCCACATAAATTAATCATAGACAATGCAGCAGCCTTCAAGGCAAAAGAATTGGTGGACATGTGTAACTCAATGGGCATTAAGCTGGCTCATTCCACCTCATACTACCCTCAAGGCAATGGTCTATCAGAATCTTCTAACAAAAGCCTGATAAGGATAATTAAAAAGCTGCTGGAAGATAACAAAAATAATTGGGATTCTAAGCTCAAATATGCACTGTGGGCTGACAGAGTAACCACCAAGAAATCCATAGGGAATTCTCCATTCAAACTGGTATATGGCACTGAGGCTGTGTTCCCAATTCATTTCACCCTCCCTGTGGCAAAGTTCCTACAAGAAGAGCAGAATGAGGAAGAAGATATGGCAAAAAGATTCACTAATTTAGCAGAGGTACTTCAAATTAGGGAATAGCTGGTTGAAAAGTATGCAACACATCAGAAGAAGATCAAGGAAGTCTTTGATAGGAGGACAAAATCAAATAATTTTCAGGTTGGAGACTTTGTTTTGAAGTGGGATGCACTGAAAGAGAAGAAAGGAAACCATGGGAAATTTGATGCTTTTTGGACAGGGCCTTTTATCATTTCTCAGATCCAAGGGAACAATACCTTCATACTGTAAAGTATGGAAGGGGAGACAATTTTTGATGGCCCAGTTAATGGGTGTTCTCTGAAAATTTATGTTATTTAAGGTCTCTTCACCTTAAAATTGTAAATATGTTGCTTTATCAGTTTTAGTGCAAGCTCAGCTAGACTCCATGCCCAATGGAACATTAGGAAATTTTGCTAATTTGTTTTTCACAAGAAAGGCAATGATCTGCTGTTCTTGAGACCTCACAAGGAGGATCTCATCCCCAAAAGAAGCCGGTGTTAGCTCTGCTACGTACTTTGACATTTTGAGGGTAAAATACATGCCTCGCTGTGTTGTTCATGCTCAAAGAGGACTCACATCGGTCATCTTCCTCCTTCTCCCTCACTCTGCTTACTCTCTTTCACCCCCGCTGCCCCCACCTTCCCTTCATACCTGGCATAAACCCCTGTTTATTTAAGACCCCAACGCTATGTTTAAAATCCCATAGCACCATAACCATGCCTCCATAACTCTTCGTCGCCTTTTAATCAGAGCCGTCAATCGTCGCATCTCAATCCAACTGTCTCTCGTCACATCAAATCAAAATAACCTGCGCACTTAATTACCCATCGTCTGATAATCCCCTCTACGATCGGACAACGATCGCTTCCCCCGTGCTCGCAAAACAATCACGTGATAATGCGCAATGGAAAGTGGTTTTCTTGCCCCACTGCTGCCATGCATCGCCCTCTGGGTGGTATCACATGCCACTATACGATTACTGCCTAACCTCCATCGGTGGTGCGAGCAATACTGCCCACCGCCGAAACTGATCATCCCCGCCAGTTAACCCCTGCATATCTCCTCCGCTCAGTGACCGTTGGATCTGTCCGCCTGAGATCCAATGGCCTGTGATTATCCCGCTCCCATATCTCCCAATATCTTCTGCAAACCAATCCCTGTTGTTAATCTACCCAATCCAACGACCGATTTTCCCTCTCCATTCAACCCGACTATTCACGTCCCTTAACTGCTCCATGCACCCAAAAGACGGATGTAACCAGTTCTCAATATTGCTTGTAATAGATCCTCAACCACCATATTCAAGAGGCAATATGGCCGAGAAGGAAAGGTACAAAGCCGAGCAGGTAAATGCATTCAATGGTTATGGGATTGCATCCCATATAACAGTCCACCTGCCCGAGAAGGACAGTAGAGCACCTGAGAAGATTGGATTTGTTCACTGAAGAAGGCAAATTGCACCAGAGACTCCATCAAATAGTTAAAGCGGTTGGTGGTCAATTATGACCCCTCCATGCCTAGAATAGCATAACATATTTGTAATGAAGCTCTATATATACCCAAAAAAAAGATGTAATCAGGGTTGATGGTTGTTGTTTTGATGTAAGGTTCTACTTCTGGAGACTGTAACTGCTTTGATACTTGCAGCATCTCGTCTTCATTTTTAGCTAATACAAGTTTCTTTTGTTGTTAATTTCTCACTTTCCATTTTTGTTCTGTTCTAGGCTGTGCTTGATATGAAATTTTCCTAAACTCTTGATGTATAGCATTAGAGGAGATGTCATCCTACCTCTGTGTTTGAATCTTGCATGTATCAGTGAATCTGTTAATCAGGTTTCTTTTCACTTAGTGACAGAGAGCTATCATCCTATCTGTGCACTAGGGAATTAGATTTGCAGACCTCTTTATTGGTTTCAGCCGGCCATCACAGGGTCCTGTGCATCTGTTGGTGTGGTCAATATTCTCCATATTCACCCAATCCTTAATTGTGAGTAATTGGTGGTATAAAGCCTTGTAGTCTAGGGGTGTTCATGCAAGTCTGAAGTCAAGCAAAGTAGTAGTGGTTATCTGGGTTGAACAAGCATCATTCCTTCCTTTCATCCATTTCCAACATTGAGTTGAGTTTGTAATGTTCTCGAGCATCTCCGAGCTACAACCTGGGAGAGTTTCTTGGGGTTATAACAGGCTTTATAGCTAAGTGCGCAAAAGCCTAGAAGTCCACAGCTAAGTGCGTGGACCCCTGCAGCTGAGTGCACAGGGCGTGACGAGTCTATAATCATTCAAAATTATCAATAAAGAGAAGTATTCTACAATTTCTGTGTCTTTATTTCCTATTTATGCATCTATTATAATGAGTATAAATTTATCTTATAATGCTTATATGATGTAAGAATGTATGTAATTGTGTTGGATAAGTTATTGCACATAGGAAGATTTGTTTATGTGAAGCTAACTAAGATTTGATAATAAAACACTTAGCCTAGTTAGGAAGATATCGCAATTCCTTGCCCTAGAAATGTGAAAGGACTTCATCCCCTGGTTAGGGCTACATGGAAGATGATTTTACCCTTTCATGAAGGTACTACAAGGTGGAACAGAGGGTTAAGCAACTTGCGCGAAGGCAGGTATAGCTGGAATAAAACGATATCACATCCATCTCAAGGGTGCGGAAACTTGGTTCCAGCATCCCCCCATACTGCGTCGGGTGAGACTTCAGTCCATGTTCTATTGATCTAGGTGGATATTGGTGGCCACCCGCGAATTCCACTTGGATCCCCTCTAGTGCTTCTTTATGTTTTTTCAGTTTCCTTAATTATAGCACAGTTTACTATTTTTAGCAGTTTTTCGGGTCCTAAACTTCCGGAGCCGTTTTGAGGCCCTAAACGACATTTTTGGGGAAATATACCACTAGCGATTTTCTGTTTAAAAATTTTCTTTTATTTCATAGTCCTCGAAGAGATATTTCCAACGGGCTATCATGCAGGTCAAATAGAGATAGTACGACCAATTCGCGACCCCGGGAAGTTGATGTACCAACTTACCCAAAAATGGGGCCCACAATTTGGCGTTTCATCTTCTAGGGTTAGGTTTTGGAATGTGAAGGGTTTTCCATTGTTTCTCAATAATAAATAGGCCTTCGAGCCTCATTGTAAGATAGTTCAAAGGCATGTAGCCACACTTCTCTTCTCAGAGATAAGCTATCATCGCCCTAGCTGGTTTATTTCCATTTCTGGTTGTAAGCATATTTCAGTATTTTCCCTTAATGAAATGAAGTATTATTTCCACTGCATCTTTGTGTATATGGTTATCTTGGTAATTTGTTGCATTCCTATTTAAGTCTGGATTATCTATGGGTTGATGCCGAAAGGGCCAGTAGTGTAGGGATTTGTTTGGCTAACTAATGTTGAACCTGGGTCTGGCCCCCACAAGCCAACAAAAACTTACCTCATCCTAGAGAGCATATGTCAATGCTAATCAAAAACAATAAATTAGAATACAAAGAACCTAATGCAATTAAGAGATGAACATGCATATACAGAAGATGCTTACCTAGAGCTTACCTCTACTGCATCATTTTGCTTCACCTTTCTCTTTGCTACGCTAGAAATTCTGATCCTTTGCAGCCCTTGACATCACTTGATCTAGGTTTTTCTCTTGCCTTCTAGGAGCACAATATTGAATCTGATGTATCTCTGTGATTTACATCTCCAATATGTGATCTTTGGTATTGTAGTAGCCATCTAAATCTTCTTTCCAATTCCATAGCTCTGACCCAATTTGGATTCTTTAAGGCAACGTTATGCCCAATCTCTCACAATGACCTAATTATGGAATAGTTGAGTAGAGTGAACTTGTACGACGTGCCTAGTGTCATTGTTTCCTCCTTTGGCTCTGAAATTGATATAAAAAACACTATATTCCATTCACTATCTACCACTTTTACAGAATTCCAATCTACTTCTCAAAGGGAGAGTTATGATGATTTTCCCACGGTCACCTCTTTGAGATGAAATTCGGGAGCCTGCACAAACCCTAACTTCCATAGATTATATCTCCTAACATATAACGAACCAAGATCTGAAATTTGGTCACAATTTTCATCTTGATTTCAGCTCAAATGGGTCTTAATTTTGGCATCTAAGAATTTTCAAAAATAACATTATAGTGAAAATTCCACAATCACTACTTTTGGAGGATATATGAGATTTATTTTTATAGAGTTGAGAGAGACTTCTGTAGAGAATGTTGGAGGGATTTTAAGAGCTTAAAAAATTATTAATTATTGATAATTCAATGACCAAAATCAATGAAATGCCCTGCCACAACCCCATGGGGGTTTAGCCCACTAATTTGGATTTTAGCTTCAATCTTGAATAACTTACAAACCTTGAGGATTTACGAGGAGAGCTATATACCGATAGAAAGATATTTTTGAGTAGAGTATTCCTATAATGGTTATGAGATGATAAACCATGAATGATGATTCCCAATGTGTCATGGAAGTTCAGGCTAATCCGTGGTGCTACTTGGGTTGACATCAATGACAACCTCAGATCATCTTTAGATAAAAAAAAAGTTAGAAAACAATACTCGAGAGAACCTCTTGACCATGTCGACCAAGGTGCGCCTTTTTCGTAAATAGTCAATCTTAGCCTAAAAAAGGAGTAAATGTATACTGAGATGATGCCAATTCATTTAATTCAATGAGTTCGAAAATACAAGTACTCGGCAATCTTTTCATCTTTTTAGAGTTTGAAAAGAGCTGAAAGATGACTATTCCTGGAGGAACGAGTGGTATAAAAAGGGTAACAACTAGTTCTGGTCATGATGGAACTACTCAAAACATGTAATGGTCAAGAGGTTGGCTAATAATTCCACTCATCACAGGTGTTCCCTAGGAAAGGGTAAAACAACAAAGTGAAAGCATATGATCGGCCAAAGAGATGGTGATGATGGAATGAAAAATCCAAGGCTCATCTGACAAAAATTGACTAATAAAAACAACAATCACGAGATGTAAAGCGAGAATGGTTTCATTTTCACACAAGCTTGAAACACGGGAAAATATGCTTGAGTATACTTTGAATATGGTTTCATTTTTTCACAAGCTTGAAACATGAGAAAAAAACTATGCTTGGATTTTGTTTCATTTTTACACAAGCTTGAAACAAAGATAAACTATGCTTGAGATAAGCTTGCATTCCCCCAACATAATGACTCAATTCAAGGTACATGCCCACCAAGCTTCATTTCATTCACTTAAGTAGCCTACATGTTACTAATAGGTGGATGGAATGAAGGTTTACTTATGCGATCAAGTGAAAGACTCGACTGGGACTTTACGAGATCTAATCAAAGATTTGAATTGCAAGGTTTTTTAATGAGCTTGACACAGGAAAAGAACTATGCTTATGACACTTTGTTTCATTTTTTACTGAGCTTGGCACAAGTAAAGGAACTATGCACATGGGGACCTATTTCATTTTTTAATGAGGTTAACATGGTAAAAGAACGATCCTCATGGTCCTTATTTCATTTTTTAAGGAGCTTAACACAAGACAAGAAACTCTACTCCATCCCTTTGTTTCATTTTTGAAGGAGCTTGAGATAAGACAAGGAACTCTGCTCCATATCCTTTATTTCATTTTTTAAGGAGCTTGACATAGGACAAAGAACTATGCTCCAACCCTTGTTTCATTTTTTAAGGAGCTTGACACAAGACAAGGAACTTTGCTCCATGGTCCTTGTTTCATTTTTTAACGAGCTTGACACAAGACAAAGAACTTTGCTCCATGATCCTTGTTTCATTCTTTAACTAGCTTGACACAAGACAAATAACTCTCCTCCATGGTCCTTGTTTCATTTTTTAATGAGCTTGACACAAGACAAAGAACTCTGCTCTAGATCCCTTGTTTCATTTTTAAGGAGCTTAACACAGGACAAGGAACTTTGCTCCATAAAATCTAATCAAAAACTAAAAGAGGCCATGGCTTCCAAGAGGTTCTCATCAGATGGGAGAAAAACGCTCTGGAAGGGATACATGTCCAGGGATCCAAATGAAAATTTAGGCTCCAATGCCCCCAATACATGTTGTACTACATCACCTATTAGAGTATAAATAGACGCGGGCATGGAATAGGTGGCCACATTGTTACACAAAAATATCGTCACCATGATTATTTGCAGTCAGTATGGGTCTATCATCACTTGTACTGTCCTCCTAAGCAAGTCTCAGACTTCAACTCTTCAAGTCAAGCTTTGAAAATGAGAAAAAGACATTGAAAATCAATGAAACTCTGGCTCCACACTTTCTCTCACTATTGCCTGCGTTCCCGCACCTTCTGTTTACAAAAAATGCAGACCTGCCCACTCTGTCCCTAAAGGTGTGGGTGCAGACCCCTGTGAAAGTCAAAAAGGTGCAATTTTATTCTAAAAAACTCACTTTGGGTTAATTCTAGATGATTCTAGAAGGAATTTTGACGTGGATTGGCCACTCTTAGGTGGTTCATGCATCCCAAAAGAGAAGGAGCTAATCCCTTGATGAGAGGAGCTATCCCTTTGAAGGAGGGCTTTATCCCTTTGAAGGAGGACCTAGTAACTTCCCTCCATTGCACTATAAATTCAGGCATTGGGCTGGTTGCTAGGGAGGTTAGAAGTTGAACATTTTTGAGGGTAAATACTGGTGAAATTAAGAATTCCTAGTTGAGCTTAAGAGGAGAGATCACATACCTTTTTGGCTTCATTGGGAAGAGAGTGAAACTTGTCAAAGTAGAGGAGACTTCTTGCTAGACCCTGGGAGGAGCTTGTACAATGTCAAGGCACAGGTTGTAATGTTCTTCTTGATTTGAATTAATACAATCAAACTTATTTTTCTCAACAAATTGTCTCATGTCATTTGTTTCATGAATTCGTTGACTTTCATGTTAAATATGTTTTATGATATTGGCTTTTCAGGTGCTATTTAATTTGTTTGCTTGTTTGTGTTTACAGATTCGCGACAAAAGAGCTCATTTGGATCGAAGGAGCGAAGGCTTCCACAAACTTGCATTGGACCTAAGGTAGGCCTAAAACACTTGTTTGCCTTTGTTTATAAATGCATATTTAGAGAAAGATTGTGTGTGATTGGTTTGCTTGTCATTAGGTCTTCTTTAGATTCTAGGAAGGTCTATCTTGTCCGCAAGATCGACTTATTCCGTGTGACAAAATGGCGACTCCGCTGGGGACTTGATTTTTTCCTTGTTTTTACTTTGACCTGAGAAACTGTGTTTTTGTTTCTGTTTTTGGCTTGTTGTGTGTGGAATTGGGTAGAAATTGTAGATCCAGGGTTATTTTTTGTTTTTCATAGCTTTGGGAGAGGACCGCACCCTAGCCTTTTGACACAGTGCGTACTTATCCGCACTTTTGCTTTTAGCACAGAGCAGTACCGTACCTATGTTAACTGTGGGCCTGCGGACCCTGTCAAAATTTTGAAAAACCTAAGATTTCCTTTGTTAATCAGCTTAGTTTTTGTTTAGAAGTTATTATCCACTGCCCAGACCTGCATATAACCTGTCAGAAGCTTTCCTTAGGTTGATTTCATCAGTGTTAGGGTTTTAGGTGAAATTCCTAGGAGTTTTTCTTGTGGGGCTTTTTTTTCATTTTGGTCTTGTAGTAGCTCCGAGCTTAGAAGTTGTAGGGACCTCAGATCACCTTGGTGTCTGCCAACCTTCTTATGAGTATGACCATTTATGAAATCTACCCTTGTTGAGGAATCCTCTTTGTGTTTTCTCTTTACAAAACTTCGAAAAGCTTGTGTTTAAAAGTTTGGATTTTCATTTTTAAAAATAAAACAAAATTGGTTGTTTTTGACTGATTTGTGATTTTTCATAAATTGGTCCTTAGCTTACATCTAGCTAAGTAAAACATCCTTAAAAATACATCTTGTAGGCTTTGACTTCAAATAGGTTTTTATAGTTTATAGATATCAAAGTTAGTCGTTTGCATAGTTTTGAGTGTTTTATAAAATTAAAAAAATCTCTTTTGGAAAAAGTTTGTTTTTTGTAGTGGTTGAGTGCTTTGAAAAGAAAAGGGAAATTTTTGTGAAATAACTAGTTGTTTCGTTTTGAGTGCATTGGAAAGGACAAAAGCTCTTCTTTTAATTTGATTGTTAAGAAAGATTTGTGTTTACAAAGTATTTGCATTCTCAAAACTCTTTCTTAGTTAGAAGTTCATCGAAGAGAAAAGATTTTTTAAATCATCTTAGGTGCATTTTTAGTGATTTTGAGTCGAGTCTTCATACCACGAGTTTCATCTCTGCACCTTTTGACTTAAACAAAAACCAATAAAAATAACGCTTAAAGTAAAATTCATCTAGCAACATTTTTATTTCTAGGGCTTTGATACACCAACTTAGCTTAGGCTAGTGTCTTGGAGTAGGAGAGTAATTAACTCTCCAAGACAGTAAAAACAAACGAGTAGTTGTATCTTGTGGTAGGGAAGAAATCCAATTGTTGCATTTATGCTCTGGGAAAGCTCTTCTTAAAGGAGAAGCATGAGATCATGTCCGAACCAGTGTGGGAATCAATCCTTCCTCATTGGGAACGACACCAGATATTAACGTATTAAAAACGGTAAACCTTGGATTAACCATTGTCGAGGAGCCTGGGGTCACTTGTTGGTAAACCTTGGATTATGTCAAGGAGCCTTCAAGGGGATTGAACTTGCTACTCTGCCCTTGCGTGCGTATCGGATCGTAGACTATTCCCCCATGTATATTTGTTTCAATTGGTAACCTTAGTGGCTATAAGGATTCTTCCTAAGGTGACAGTGGTGGGAAGATCCCACTGTACCTGGAGTAGACGTCGGCTAGACTCACTTGGATTTTCTGGGGGGTTCTCTTCACTCGAGATGGTTAAGTGGAGGAACTTGTGCCAGTCTATTCATTAAGTAGGTTTTCGGGGTAACTTTTCCAACTGCCATTTCTATATTGAAATCTGCGACGTTGGATTTCATCACCAACTAGTGTTTTCAGTACGGAAAGTTACTGTTTGTGTGTGTTTGATCTCCTAGATTATTTAGGCGTGTGATTCAAATTTGTTTGGTTCTTTAGAGGCTTTAGGTGGTTTTCATTGAGATTTTACTTTGTTTGCGTGTGAAGTAGTTAAAAGTTTTTAACCGTGGCTGAATTACCGAGGAAGTCCCGTAGACTTTGGGGCCAACCTCCTGAGTTTTCACCGAGCCATTCTGAAGGGTTGAAAGTCCTCGTAACTCCTAGAGACAGTAGATTTGGGTCACCTGAAGAAGGAGAGTCTTCTTTGGTGGTACATCCTGATTTTCAAGCTTTAGTAGCAGATTATAATCCACAATTAGTGTTTGTTTTCGAAGTTACTGGTAGCTTTTCATCTACTAGTGATATAGGTGAGGAACCTTAAATATCTAAACCTGAAAGTGAATTTGCTACTACTCCGACATCGGGGTTTGCTTCTCCAACTTCTAGTGGTCCTGGTTCACCTAGGGTAGAAAGAATAATCACCCAAGATCTTCCTTCTGGACTTATAGCTATTGAAGAACTTTCTACTCTGAAAGAAGAAGTAGGCATCCCTATCCCTAAAAATCAACCTGTTATTGAGCTAATGGAACGTGAATCAATTTTTTACAGTCCACCTAGGAGCAATACTTCGTATCTTTCTTTGACTAATTTCTTAGGAAACCCAGGGTTAAGTTTTTCACCACCTCGTGTTCCTTATCACCCTACACCTAGAGGTTATTATCCTTCGTTAAATATGTCAAGACAGTCGTCCATGTTTTCTCAATCGCCAGAATCCTTTTTGTACGGCGGTCCTTCTGTTCCCTCTGGGTATCAGTCACTTTCTGGTACTTTTTCGGGAGCATCTCCTCAACCCATTGAACAATGGTTATTAACTGGAAGCAATGGTACTAAGCCGTTGAGCGTAGAAGATAGTCTCATGATGTCAGGTTCTGTTCCCAATCCTCAACCTCAAGGTGGCCAGTTACCGCCTGGGGGGTAGCCTCAATTTGCGCCTGGGGGGCAACCTCAAGGACAATACATACCTACGGGGCAGTACGTTCCTCAAGGTCAACCCCAAACTCAATATGTACCCCAAGGTCAACCCCAGTATCAATTTATACCTCAAGGTCAACCCTAGTATCAGTACGTGCCTCAAGGGTATCAACCCCAAGGTCAGTACTCGAACCAAGGTTTCCAACCACCCTCCGGTCAATAATATGTTCAAGGAACGGGAAATGTACCTTTGAATTATCAATCCTACCCTCAACCCGGTTATGGTCCTCAATATTCTCAACCTGTTATGGGTCCGTACCCCGAAATGAATTTAGTGTGGGATCCATCGCAAACTCAACAGGTGTTGCAGCGAAATGTACAGTTGTCATCTCAAGCTGGACAACCCTTAGTTTCTGGTACACCCCAGCAACTTGTCCAGTCTAATATTCAAACTTCTGTACCTTCAGTAGTTTCTCAGCCTGGGCCTAGTACGCCTCGTACTCCACCTCAAATGAATATTGCAACTGTCGCAACGTCTGTTCAATCTACCCCACCTACTTCTGGAGTATCGACAGCTCCAGTTTCTACTGTTCATGTATCTACTCCTCAGACATCTTTACCACCGTCTGGATCCACGATTCAAACTTCGGTTCAGATGCCTATAGGACAACCTGGTTCAAGTACGGTTGTCACAAGTCAACCACAATTTACTTATCAACCATACCAGGGACAGTACCAATTCGGTCCTGCTGTGCAGCAACCAGTCTATCAGTATCAACTGTACCCTGGGTACACATATCAACAACCTCAGCAACCCCAGTATGGTCTGGTTAATCCTGATTTTTCGGGAGGATACAATATCCCAAATGCAATTCCTATTCCTAGTTATCCTGGATATCATCCTCCTGGGGCTGGTCTCATGACCCAGAGTTTTAGGGACCCTAATCGTCAGTTACCGTTTATCGCAACTTTGGAATTGCCTGACTTGTCACGCCTAACGAACGATCCCATTAATTATCTTCAGTTTTGGCCGCCAATGCCGAATAAGTTGTCTAGTGATATTCCTAAGTTCGAAGGCAAATCAGGAGAGGACCCGTCGAACCATGTGATGACTTATCACCTTTGGTGTGCATCTAACTCCATTTCAGATGATTCAATCCATCTAATACTTTTCCAGCACACTCTAATTGGTCTTGTGGCCAAGCGGTACATTGAGTTACCGCGAGGCACTTTTTATAATTTTAGTCAGTTAGCTACCTCGTTTTTAACTCATTTTCAGTTTCCAATCCGATATGACAATGGCACGGAATTGTTAACTTCGTTAAAGCAATCGACATCCACTTAAATTTCAGCTCATATTCATGAGTGGAGACGTCGACGGTGTTTAGTGATGGTTTTTATTCCGGATCAGATCTTGGCTGAATGGTTTGTAAAGTCTTTGTTGCCAAAGATCACTAAGGATGTAGCTAAAGCCGGAGTTGTTACTGAGGAGCAAGTAATTGCTCAAGCACAGTACCTTGACTTGGTCTATACTCAGTCAGGTACGTTACACGAGAAAATCCCCGATCTTCCCAAGCAAAATCAAATTGCTACAGCTCCTTCGGGATCTCATGCCTCTGATGGTATGATTGGTACGGTTAACCCTAAGAGTAAGAAGAAGTCTTCCAAGAATTCTTCTCCTATCATAACCTTGCCTGATTCCCTGACAGGAGATTCTTCCGTGGAGATTTCTGCCGATATTCACGTTGTAGAGTCATCTACAGCCAAATCAAAATCTGGTGGAAAGAAGAAAGGAAAGAATAAGAATAAAATGGACAAAAATTCAAAGGAGAAACCTGAAAAATCAGAATCCAATGATGAAAAATGAAAACCTCGTTATCCTTGTCTCATTTGTGACGATGAACATTTTACAAGAGACTACCCTCATCGTGCAGAGGTTGCGAAGATTGTCAAAGGTTCCCAAATGCCTACTGTTTTGAAGGATCCTTTTCCAAGTCAAGACAGTAAGATAATAGGTTCTTCCTCGAGTGCCAATGAAGAACCCATACTGATGATGTCCCATGTTAGGATTGCGACTCAATCGCATGATTATGGTAGTAAAAGTCCTGTTGATGGTAAAGAAGCAGAATCTTCTCATTCTAATCCATCAACCTCAGCTCTCGGTTCCGATCCGCTACAGATCGAGAAACCTAATCCAGACTTGGTAATCAAATCGCACGCCAAGGGTATACTTCAAAAGTCAGCTTTCAATCCACATGCGAGAGCGGCTCAGAACTATAACATTGTTGAGGATTTAGTTGTTTCACCCTCAGCAATGTCGGCTTTGGAAGTGCTGCAATCATGTCCAGCACAGCGTAAATTACTTTTGTCGGCTATAGGAGCTGTTGACGTTCAGGACTCGAACCTAATAATTTTCGATCTAGAAAATAGTACACCGCGTTTACCTCATCAAATGGCTTTCCAGATTCCAGTGATAGTAAAAAACGGGCCTATTCATCGGACTGTGATTGATGAGGGAGCCTCAACGTGTATTATGTTGATACATTGTTGGAGATCGCTTGGTTCTCCTTCGCTAAATCAAACCCCGACGATTCTAAAGGCCTTTGATAGCCGTGGGTTTCACCCTTTTGGCATTCTACAGGATTTGCCTATAAGGGTTGAAGGAAAAACCGTTAATCTAGATGTGGAGGTGGTTGATGCCCCTCTAGATTACAACCTTCTCTTGGGACGAAGTTGGTCTTGCGCTATGACAGCGGTCGTTTCATCGGTCATTCGGGTTATAAAGTTTCCTCATAATGGAAAGATCGTAACAACAGACCAGCTGGCTTACTTTTCATCCGACCCAGCCTCTTCTGAAAGTATTCAGCATGTCGGTAAAGTGACTATCCCGTATAAGGATGTTGGAGTAGGATTAGTTAAATATGTCGGTTTACTGGGAACTTTTCCTTTTCCTCCGATCAACGCATCGTCTTCATTTGCAACCATTCATATGATTACGTCAGACACCATTGTTTATGATGATCCTTGGATCATTCCTTCTGAATCTGAGATAGACCCATTTGGTGATGTCATGCCTTTGAGTCCATATGAAATTGCGTATGACGCCGTCCAATCATTTACCGACCCATCTTCAACTGAAATTGACTTAATGAATGTGGTCCGTGAAGAATCACTTTTCACATCAAGCTCGGATTCAATCACATTTTCTGAACTTGTTCACTTGTGAAATCCTATGTGTAGATGATTTACCATGGGAAGATCTCCATCACAGATCTTCGTTTTTACCCGAGAATGATCGTTTTGAAAATGATTTTTCATCAATCTTTACGACTGAATATGTCAAGGAACCTCAGAATCCAATGAAACATCCTGATTCAGAGTTAAATTTGGGAAACATCTCTCGAACTATTCCTATTGACATTTCGGTTAAGCTTGGAATTGTTGAGAACATTCATATAGGTGCCTCGTGTACAGATGACGAAATTCAAATATATAAGGCCCTATTTCAAGAATTCTGCGACGTGTTTGCCTGGTCCTATGAGGAAATGCCAGGAATTGATCCCGCGATTGTTGTTCATGAAATAAAGACTTACCTGGACGCTAAACCCGTCCGGCAACGTTTGCGTCAGATTCACCCAAGAAAAGCTGCTGCAGTTAAAGCAAAAGTTGAAAAATTACTCAAATCAGGTTTCATTTATCCAATCCCGTTAACGGATTGGGTATCGAATATTGTTCCGGTTAACAAAAAACAAGGGACGATAAGAATATGTATCGATTATAGGGACATTAATTGAGCCTGTCCAAAGGACAATTACACAACTCCCTATATCGATCAAATCATTGATGATTGTGCTGGCAACGAAATATTCTCCTTCATGGATGGTTTTTCCGTATACAATCAAATCAATATTCTACCTGCCGATCAACCAAAAACAGCTTTCATTTGTCCATGGGGGACATTTTCTTATTGCAAGTTACCTTTTGGGCTCAAGAAGGCCGGAGCAACTTTTCAAAGGGCCATGTCTTATGCGTTTCATGACATCAAGCACATTGTGCAACCCTATCTCGATGATTTGCCAGCTCATTCATTACATCGAGCTAATCACCTCGTCCATTTACGAGCAATCTTTATGAGGTGTAGGCATTATCGGATTCGGTTGAACCCACACAAATGTGTCTTCTGTATAGAGATGGGTCGATTGTTGGGGTTTGTTGTTTTGAAAGCCGGCATTTGCGTTGATCCCTCGAAAGTTGAATCTATTGTCCAATTGCCTCCTCCTTCGATTCTTCACCAACTCCAAAGTTTGCAAGGGAAAGCAAACTTTTTACGACGATTCATTCCTAACTACGCTGAGGTTACAAAGGGTTTTACCCGGTTATTGAAACAGAATACTCCATTCTATTGGGATGAGATAGCTCAGAAATCTTTTGATGCACTCAAACACGCGTTGACCCATGCACCGTTATTGCATCCTCCCAACTACAACCAGGATTACTTCTTGTATCTCGCCGCCTCTCATTCCACCATTGGAATGGTCTTAGTTTAGGAAGATGAATTCAGAACTGAGCATGTGATATATTACCTTAGTCAAACTTTAAATCCAACTGAGCTAAAATACTCACATGTGGAGAAATTGGCATTGGCAGCTGTTCAAGCTGTCCAACGTTTTTGTCACTACATTTTACTATGTAAAACTACAGTAATTTTAGATTGCAACCCTATGATCTACATTTTGACCAAGAAATTGCTAGGGGGAAAGTACTCTAAATGGATCGTTATCCTGCAGGAGTTCGACTTGGAATTTGAAAAATCTAAGTCTAAGAAATCTTTAGTCTTTGCGGAGTTAATGTGTGATTTCCCGCGTACTGATACGGGAACTGTGGCGGAGAAGCCCATTGCGGATGAATCCTTGTTTCTAATCAACACTTTAGATCCGTGGTATGGAGATATCATCGTTTATCTCCAGACCCAATCCTTTCGGCCAGAAATTTCAAGGTCAGAACGTCGGAAAATACGATTCCAGTCCCAACAATCCAGGATCATTGGAGATACTCTTTATCGCCATGTGTCACACGGAATTGGTCAAGGGTGCGGACACGGCTGACCTTCCTAGAAGTCTAAGACATTCTAATGACAAACAAGACAAAATGGAGTGATCTTTCTCTAAATACACCTTTTATAACATGAAAACTACAAGTGTTTAGGCTTACCTTCTTCCAAAACGCTGTTGTTGAGGTCCGTTCTTGACGATCCGGATGAGCTCCTCCTTCAAGTCAATTCCTGCAACCACAAACAATCAAACAATTACCAAGCACTTGCATTTCATATAATAAAACATATATTCAACATGCAGACCAAGGAACACATGAAATAACTCATTAACACAAGCTATTGAGAAAAATAAACCAGTTTGTATTAATAACGAAACAAAGAAACTCTTACAACCTGGCCTTGGTGTTGTGCAAGTTCCTCCCAGGGTCCATCAAGGGTTTTCCTCTACTTTGACAAAGCTCACCCTCTTCCAAGTAGAATCAAGTAAAGACAATCTCTCCTTACAAAGGCTCTAATGGAAGACCTAAATCCTGCAGCATTTACCCAAAGAAAATGTATAGCTCCAACCTCCTCTCCCTCTGGCTCAATGTCTTTATTTATAGTGCTGTAAAGAGGTTATTCAGGTCCACTATCAATGGGATCATCCTCCTCTTTGGGTGGGATAGCTCCCTTATTGATGGGATAAGTTCCCCCTTAATAGAGATACATGAACCAACTGGAGGCGCATCCATTTCATCAAACCGACCTCTAGAATGTTCTAGAAGTAACCACAAGTAACTTTTTCAAGATAAAACTCGCGCATTTTGCCTTTTACAGAGGGACGCACCTGTCCCTTAACATACAGAGCGTCCATGGACGCAGATTTTGTGAACATGGTCAGCGTCCCCGCAGGTAAGGCTAGAGAGA
Source organism: Pinus tabuliformis (assembly GCA_031772625.1). Taxonomy (NCBI): domain Eukaryota; kingdom Viridiplantae; phylum Streptophyta; class Pinopsida; order Pinales; family Pinaceae; genus Pinus; species Pinus tabuliformis. The sequence goes on from CM062806.1 coordinate 176,590,611, forward strand.
ACCTGCGACCCCAGAGATAAACATAGTTTTTACAAGACTTTCTCTCTTCTTTGAGTTTGAGATGGATAACAGAGGCATGAGACTTGCCTAAGAGGGTAGCATGACTGTTGATTTGAGCCATACTAACTGTAAGTAGTCAAGGTGACATTTTTTAGTGTAACACCATGGGGCGGACTCTATTTTTCGACGTTGTTTAACTCACGAGGAAGTTGAAAGGGTTCTAAATGACTGTCACTCTAGAGCGTGTGGCAGTCATATGTCTGGGTATGCCACAGCCCAAAAGATATTGCGCGCTGGATACTTCTGGCCGTCTTTGTTTAAAGATTGTATTACCGCGCCACAACTGCCAAATTTTTGATCGAAAGATGCGTGCTCCACCTGCTCCTCTCCACCCTATAATTGTCGTTGGTCCTTTTGCTAAATGGGGTAATGATTTTATTACATGTAACCCTCACTCGGCCGGGCGACATGCGTATATCATCCTTGCGGTAGATTATTTTACCAAGTGGGTCGAGGCGATGCCTACATTTGAGGTAGACGGCAAGACAGCTGCAATTTTTGTGTTCAATCATATAATTGCTAGGTTTGGTGTCCCACAAGCGATAATCACTGATCATGGACGTCATTTTCGAAATGTTATGATGACCGAACTTACAGGCCAGCTTGATTTGCGTCACGATAGTTCAAATCCTTATTATCCACAAGCTAATGGTCTGGTTGAATCCATCAACAATGTTTTAGTCATCATGATCCGATGAATCATTGGGATTCATCGGTCGAATTGGCATAACATGCTATTTTTAGCGCTTTGGGCGTACCGAACTTTAGTAAAAACATCAACAGGGTTCACTCCTTTCCAGCTAGTTTATGGTCTGGAAGCTATGTTGCCCATTGAATGCAAAATCCCGTCATTGCAAATGGCCATCGAGTTACTTCCAGCCACTTTCGAAGAGGAAAAGCGTTTGTTATACTTGGCTCAATTAGATGAGAATCGACGTGATGCTGCATTGGCGATCGAGACTCACGCAAAACGTATGAAAGCTCAGTATGATCGAAATGTGACCCCTCGAAATTTTTTGAAAGGAGATCTAGTCGTGGTTTATGATCAAGCTAATGATAAATTAGGCACTGGAAAATTCGTTCCTATGTGGCATGGTCCCTATGTTTTCAAGCGAAAGCTAGCAAAAGGGGCCTATGAATTGGTAGACTTTGACAAGGACTCTTTGGGTAAACCCAAAAATGGTCTTTACCTGAAGAGGTATTATGCTTAAAGAATGGGTATGGAGATTTTTTAGTTAGGATAGTTTTTCTTTCTAGCTGGTGTGTTTTAGTTTAAAAAGTGTGCTTAGCTTAGAGAGTGTTTTTTCGTCATTATTCCTGCTTATCTTGGTTTTACTCTTGATATTGCAGATGTCGATGCTTCTCCAAACATACATTGGTTTCACTGATGGTGCTTGTCGTAATACACGGAACATTTCTTCCGCATCTTGGGTTATCTATTCGCCCTCTAACGAGTTAGTATCTATGGATGGGGTAAGCCTTGGTCAAACAACGAACAACATTGCCGAGTATAGTGCAGTGATTGAGTTATTATCTGAATCTATTTCATTTGGGATTCAGAGTTTGATAGTGAGGTTAGATTCTGAACTCATTGTATTACAGCTTAATAGAGTGTATGCCATTAGAAATCCAGTGTTATTGAGATTATTTTTGAGAGTGCGTCTCTTGGAACGTGAATTTGATTATATTAAATATCAACATATTCCAAGATCTTTAAATACATTAGCAGATGCAATTTCTTCTCGAATGTTAAGTAGACATTTGCAATAATCATACATGTAAATTTAAAACCATTCCATAACATGATTTACAAGATAAGCTAGTAATAGTGATATATATATATATATATATATATATATATATATAGATATATATATACATATATATATATATATATATATATATATATATATATATATATACATATACATATATATATATATATATATATATATATATATATATATATATATATATACATATACATATATATATATATATATATATATATACATATATATACATATATATATATATATATATATATATATATATATATATATATATATACATATACATATACATATATATATATATATATATATATATATATATATATAGGAGTGTGTCAAAAAATACATCATCCTCGATCATAGGTTGAAAAACACCTTATGATCGGCAAAAATGATAAGTACAAAAAACAAAAATTTCATATGTGCCCACAATAGGCGATCATCCTATCACTGGTGATGATCTCGATAAGAAACCACTGCACGGGCCACCTTGCAAAGGAACCTCCTAAAAGGTCCTGGGACCCCAATCACATAGCGCTGAAGCTGACGAGGAATGTCGTCTATAGTGGTCTCCGGAATATCTCCTGTCAAGCGCTCAAGATGACCCTCCAACTCGGCCAAAACCTCTACTGATTCATCCTGTGGGGCTGGCACGGCTACAACTGGTTGTTTCCTCTCATAAGGCCGGAGAACGACTGGTCGCTGTGGACCCACATCTGCATTTGAAACTTTTACTATCAGTTTTGGGACGATGGAAAAATAATAAAAAAACTTAAAATGGGAAAAATGTTGAAAATGATTTTACCTGAGTCATCCCACTGCTCTCCTGGTGGAAGAGCCATGTTTGGGTCACCACGAAAATCTACCCCAGCGTAAGGGAAGTCCTGAATAGAAAAAACCTGGTTTTCCAACCACTGGAAATACTCAGGTTTGAATCGAACAACCTCTGTCCCCTCGTCCGGATGACGGGCCATAACTGCGACCCATCGCATCAGTTTGGGCTCTCGAGGAAGCCCAGCTCCAACAGTAAGGTGCTGCGGGATCAACATGGGAACCCTCTCCAGACCAAAGCTCACAACCAAAGCCCCATAACCAAAGGTCTTTAGTTGTCCGTTCTTGGCTCTGGTCAGTTGACCTTTTACATTGGCCAACACAGCATCGCACCATTTGAAGATGGTGCCCCGAAAGCCATCAACTACCATACGCATCTGGGATCTGGTGGCAACATGTAATGCGACACTCCCGCAAAGTCTGGTGACAGTAAACGCAATCACCATGAGTTCAGGAAGGGATATGGTTTTTATGTCTATCCCTTTGTCTCTAGTCTGGCTGATGCAAAACTCTAGCCGGAGGCTATCGACAGACTAGCCACCTGGCCTAGCCCTGAATAGAGTCAAGTCTTCACCTCTCTTAGGAAAACCAGTCAAGAAATATATATCTGCCGGCTCGTTTTCGAGCTGGTGGCCACCAATGAAGAAGCACTGGTCCTGTATGCTCCATCTGTCAACCAGCCACTGTAAGAAATCCACTTGGGCCCTCATGCCAGGAATGGCCCAGAATTTGTACAAGCCGCAGGCCTTCAATGCATCGATTGAAGGTTGGTGATTCAATGCGGCAGCATCCACATCCTCATGCTCTCATTCACGCCAATCTAGCATGATGTACTCTCTGCATCAAGTAAAAAGATAAATTAGAATGCTAGAAATTAATTTGTTTGGGTCAATTTTGAGAATTTTTGGGTTAAAAACCCTTGCGGTGGGGACCGCACCCTCTGGGTTAGACATAGTGCGTGGGTCTCACCTTGCCTACATGGAAGGTGCGGACCCCTGACATTTTCCCAATGGAGAAAAATTCGGGGTCCGCGGGCTGGCAGTGGTACACCTGTGGGACCCCGCGCACGGGTTTTAAGCCTAAAAACCCTCCAAAAAATAAAATGAAAGCCTAAAACAAGAAATGAAACGGTTTAAAATGAAGAGTAGGACGATGTGGATTACCTGGAGAAGACGACATTCGATTCCGACGGTTGGATTTTCCGCAATCTTCACGGGAAGTTTTTTGAACAAAACCACTATTTTTTCACCCAAAACTCAAACGGTAAAAATGAATTGATGAAAGCCCTTTTTATAAGTTTTTTGAGTAACTAAATTGAAAATTTGTTTATGTTTTAATTTGGAAAGGTATTTTTGCAACATTTTTATCCATTTCAAACAGGTATGAGTAATGTTTGCATTTTTGTTCAGGATAACAGATTATTCAGGCGAAATCTATCATTTTCGACGGAAAAACATTTAGAGTCACCTTTAAGCTCTTTTCTGACTCCTGAAACATGAAAAGATTGCCGAGTTTTTCTTTTAAACTCGTTAAAACGGAACTAAAAGACGGTTCACTTACAGCTCTTTTCTGACCGTAAAAACATGAAAAGATTGCCCGATTTTTGTCGTTTCAAATTTGATACTGGTTATAAAACGACGTGTCGTTGATCACTTTTTTAATTTTTCGGATTAGGGACACTATTTACGAAAAGTACTCCTTGGTCGTAAAGATAAAGCGGTTCTCTCAAGTATTATTTTATACTTTTTCGGGCTTGGGAGACACAAATTTACGAAAAAGGTCAACCATGGAGTCTTCTTAAGTTTTTTCAGACTCTCTAAAATTGAAAAACGCCGAGTTTCTCCTATATTGGAATCGTTAAAATTTCACAGTAAAGGACCTGTTCAATTACAAACAGGAACGAACCACTCCTTCTTAGGGTTCAAATTTAAACTAAGTTGGACTCATCCGAAGGATGAGCTTATAATCAAGCAAATGTTATCCTCCTCAAGCTTGTTAAAAAATAAAGAGGTACTTGCCAAAAATGGTGGGAGAAAAGAGAGAAAAATGAGCCTGTTTGTCATACTTTGTAACCACTCTTGAACACGATACTTTTATTCACCTGGGTTGGGAAATCCTTTGCCTAACAGTTGATCAAACCACATTGAAAGTCTTTAGCCAGTTTCTGGGTATTAACTTTGGGTCAATTTTCACCAAGCCATCTGTCGTGTTGTTATGTGTTCAAGAGGTCACTACCAATAAGCCATTCATCTGCAAAATATCTGTCATCCATCTTGACCATCCCTGAGTCAGTCCTTGCAACTAAATTTCTTCAACTTGATCTATGATTTCGTGTTGTGGGCTTGTCTACGACGGATCGCTTTCTATCGACTTCAACTCATTATCTAGAAAGATGATCTAGAAATCGTCAGTACCTTGGGATCTGCATGCCTCAATGGCAGGTTTCTCGCCTTTGATGATAGGTTGCCTCATTGACCTTCAATCAAAGGATTCCGTGACATGTTCGACATCAACACATTTATTCGCATCTCATGGATTGCACTGGGTACTTTGAGAGCCATTGACATCACTGGTGGTTTCTCTCACACTTGTTAACAATTTACATCATTGACTGGTAATCAAGTGGTTTCTACCATGTTTGACTTCAACACATTCATTCGCATGGATAGAATCGTACTGTTTCGGGAAGTAGAAATGAAGACCCTGGATCTAGTTTCCACAATCCAGGTTGCGAGGAATTTTGTATTCATTATATAATGGACTATTCATAAACAGATGGCTGCGTCCATACTGTGTCCACATGAGTCTATACCTGTGATGTATTACAAGATCATTCCTATATCAGAGCAGTAGTTAGTTTTCTAAGTCAGTTTTGATCTGAGTATGGGAATGCCTACCTTAGCGATGATATGATCTCATATATATATCTTGCATTGAATGTTTTTACAGGTTCCAACCGAGCTCTCCACAAGATGATCCTCGAAATGATAAAGTACTTCACTCTTCCTAAATGATAAATGAAATCCTCATCTACTACAGACTTCGCACTTTAGGGGGCAATTTGTTACACAAAAATATCGTCACCATGATTATTTGCAGTCAGTATGGGTCTATCATCACTTTTACTGTCCTCCTAAGCAAGTCTTAGACCTCAGCTCTTCAAGTCAAGCTTTGAAAATGAGAGAAAGACATTGAAAATCAATGAAACTCTGGTTCCGCACTTTCTCTCACTATTGCCTGCGGTCCCGCACCTTCTGTTTACAAAAAATGTGGACCTGCCCACCCTGTCCCTAAAGGTGTGGGTGCGGACCCCTGTGAAAGTAAAAAAGGTGCAAATTTATTCTAAAAAACTCATTTTGGGTTAATTCTAGATGATTCTAGAAGGAATTTTGACGTGGATTGGCCGCTCTTAGGTGGTTCATGCATCCCAAAAGAGAAGGAGCTAATCCCTTGATGAGAGGAGCTATCCCTTTGAAGGAGGGTTTTATCCCTTGTAAGGAGGACCTAGTAACTTCCCTCCATTTCACTATAAATTCAGGCGTTGGGCTGGTTGCTAGGGAGGTTAGAAGCTGAACGTTTTTGAGGGTAAATGCTGATGAAATTAAGACTTCCTAGTTGAGCTTAAGAGGAGAGATCACATACCTTTTTGGCTTCATTGGGAAGAGAGTGAAACTTGTCAAAGTAGAGGAGACTTCTTGCTGGACCCTGGGAGGAGATTGTATAGCGTCAAGGCACAGGTTGTAAAGTTCTTGATTTGAATTAATACAATCAAACTCATTTTTCTCAAAAAATTGTCTCATGTCATTTGTTTCATGAATTCCTTGACTTTCATGTTAAATATGTTTTATGATGTTGGCTTTTCAGGTGCTATTTAATTTGTTTGCTTGTTTGTGTTTGTAGATTCGCGACAAAGGAGCTCATTTGGATCGAAGGAGCGAAGGCTTCCACAAACTTGCGTTGGACCTAAGGTAGGCCTAAAACACTTGTTTGCCTTTGTTTATAAACGCATATTTAGAGAAAGATTGTGTGTGATTGGTTTGCTTGTCATTAGGTCTTCTTTAGATTCTAGGAAGGTCTATCTTGTCCGCAAGATCGGCTTATTCCGTGTGACACACATAATTAACCTGTGGCGAAGGTGATACTTCTTGTTGGCTACATGGGGCCTCACCCAGGTTCAGTGTTAGTTAGCCAAACAAATCGCTACACTAATGGCCCTTTCAGTATCAGCGTGCAGAGAATGGACTAAAGTCTCACTCGAAGTAGTATGGGGGGATACTGGAACCAAGTTTCCGCACCCTGTGATGGTCATGATGTCGGTTTATTCCCTTTGTTCCCGCTTTTTCATAGGTCGTTAAGCTCTAGGGCTCTGTCAATCTAGCCCTTTATTCTAGCCTTTAGTACCTCCATGAAGGAGTACGATTGACCTTCACGTAGCCCTAACTTGTGGTTCAGGTACTTTCGCACTGCTATGACAACATTTTGAACAGGTTTCCAAGTTATCTTAAGTGATTTACTTATCTCATTAGACAATCACAGTTAGCGTCGTGTAACCTGATATTCTTACTTGCGTTCATTTACCTAATATAATCAAATATATTCATGCATTACATACACGTTATAAATTAAACTTGAAACACAATATAACCAGATTCATTAACAGGAAACAAAGACACAGAATTTGTAGAATGCTTCTCTTTATTGATATCGTCAGATGATTACAGGCTCTATCTGCCCTACGTATATAGTTGTAGGGGTCCATGCACTCAACTGTTGAGTTCCACCCTAGGCCTCTACGCACTCAGCTGTAGAGCCTTTATTGTTATACAGGAAAATGACCTCCTCATCAACTCAGAGGACAAAGACATGATGACTAAAGGACTAACCAAGTTCACAGGCCTAGTTATCAAGCTAACATTGTCTAGACACTAGCAACCTGCTTTATAAAGCTTCTCTGCAAGCTTAGGGGCTTGTTAGTGCCTAGGGTAACTCTAGTTACTACCTCAAGAACAACATTAGTGAAGTTACATCCAGTTCTATGTGTCAAAGGAGCGATTTGACTTAGAAAATATTACTATATTCTCTCCTATTTTAGCTCATAAAAGCAAGGAAACATTTGAACTCGACCTGTTTGGGGGAATTGCTAATTCCTAATGGAGTATGCAAATGGGAATGAGCACTAAAGTAAGAAACATCACTACTTTTTCCTAAAGGAACTCATGGAGGACTTGGCAACCCTAAACCTAGTTGTTATATGCAAGGATTGGGCCATTATGAAAGGGCTTGAAAATTTTGAAAGGATTTCCTATTTGAGTCAAAAAGCTCTTTCAAAATATGGAACATAACGTAGTTGTATTGTCCACTTTCCCCGTCTGATTAGTTAAGTGAGTCCAGACTTGTAAACTCATCGACCTTTTCATGTTTTAAGAGTCTGAAAAGGACTACAAAAAGAGCGACTCTATGTCATATTTGATTAGTTTAATTTGTCCAAACAGGTAAACTCGTTAATCTTTTCATGTTTTAAGAGTCTAAAAGGTATCATAAAAAGAATGATGTATCCTGCATTTATGTAATTTAATGAGTCTAGATGATATAAATTGGTGGTGTTTTCATATTTAGAGAGTCTCAAAATATCATAAAGAATGACTCAAGGGTGGTCCCTTTGTCATAGTTGTTAACTGGGTGTGAAAAAAGTCTAATAGTATACTCGGAACGGTTCCTTTTCCACGAGTTAATCTACTGAGTCTGGATAAAGAGAAACCTATGATCAATATATGTTGGCCTCATTTTGTTACGAGTACAAGGAGATGGAATAAACTCGATTTCCATCATGAAATTTTAATGAGTCACGCGATGAAAAACTCAATACCTTCATCGAATTTTGACGAGTCAAATGAAGAAAACTCAAGGTATCTTTTTCAGTTTAGTGAGTGAGGAAAAAGAGGTAAAAGAATTGCTCATTCCTTCTTCAAAGATTTAACGAGCCCGAAGAAGGAAACAACTCGAGGATTTTTTGATTAAAGAGCAAGAAATAGTCCCAAAAAAGTGTTGGCATTATGATTCTGGTATGGCTCTATGTTACAGATGTTGTACTTGATGGCAACACCCTCAAGTGGCAATGCTCTGCTCAGGCTCTCAAAATGTTGAAAATTAAGAGGTACGCAGGAGAATAGTTCAAAAGGTACGTACACGCAGGTACACCGTGAAGGGACTACGGCCACACACGCAAGTCACCCGTTCAGAAGGTGCGTACCCCCAGTTCACTTAGTTCAAGGCAGAGAAGCGCGTTCACGTGGGGTTTCCTATGTTTGGCCCGTGGTATTTAGCCCGCCGTTCTTGATTCTATGGTTTTGGCCTATGGTATTGTTTTATATTATTATTATTATTGAGCCCCATGTTTTTGGGCCCCTTGTATTGGTTATCTATGGTATTGATCCATGATTTTAGGAAGAGCTTGCCTATATAAAGCAAAGGAGATCACTTGGCTAAGTATCTTTTGCAAATTGAATATCTTAAGATCTGAAATATTGGGTTATTATTTTAAAAGCTTGATCTATATAAAAGTGAAGTTGAAAGCGAATCTGTGAAGGGTGATCTCTCGAGCGCATGAACAGATCTGAGCATCTGACTATCTGTGGCACACTGGGGGACTGCTAATTCGGCCCTAATCAGAGGTACGCAGGTGATTAATGGTGCAAGTGCGTGGGTACACAGAGCAGAAGAAGGCACAGTGCGTGGGTACGCAGCGCGACAGAAGTTCAGGTGCGTAGGCACAGGGAAAGTACGCGGCGTTTCAGAAGCCGCAGGTGCGTAGGTACGCGGTGCGATAGCATCTGTGGGTGCGTGGCTACAGTCGCAGTACGCGACGCAATAGTGTCTGTGGGTGTGTGCCTACAGTAACAGTACGCAACGCGATTGAAGAAACAGTGCGTGGGTACGCGGTGCAGCTGAAGGCTCTCTGCGGGTATACGCAGGGGAGCAGAAGGTGAAGTGCATAGCCACGCAGGCCAGAGAAAGAAAAACTACGTATCTGTCTTAAGATATTTTGTTGACTGAATTTTTTTGTTGATAAAGTGTTCTGGGTTTAGTTTATTGTTATTGTGGATCTGGTTACTGCAGTTGACTGGGTGATTTACTTGTACTTGATGATCATTTGATGTTTATGGATCCAGTTTGAGAATTTATGAAAAGTGGTCCTTGAAAGAAAAGAAGTAGGGGGTTGTAGCTCCCTTCCAAGAGAGACTGGAAAATGAGAGAGAGTTGTAGCTCTCTGCAGGTTGCAGCCTGCGTACTCGTAAAGGACTGCACCAGTACAAAATCATTGTAAAAGGAGTTTCTAATTTGAAAGAAGATAGAGACATATTGCAGCAGGTGGTTTTCACCCACATTGGGTTTCCACCTTACATCTGGTGTTCTTTGGTGTGACTATCTGTTTTCTTTGTTCATGCTCATTATTTTATGGTACTGACATGAAAAATAATTCAAAGTATAAATAAGGAAGATTTATTAAAAGAACTTGATAATACTGATTCACCCCCCCCCCCTCTCAGTATTATTTCCAACAATTGGTATCAGAGCAGGTCCTTCAGAGAAGCTTGATCGCTTGAAGGAAGATCATTCATCATGAGCAACTACGAGAGGGAAGCATCAATCAAGCCACCAATTTTTGACGGGACAAACTTCAATTATTGGAAGGTAAGAGTTACTGCCTATCTTCAATCTCTTGGTACAGAAGTTTGGGATGTCATAGATACAGGCTACACTTTTCCTTCAGCTACTCCTACAGATACGGCCGAAAAGAAGAAATATGAAACAAATGCTAAAGCAGTCAATACTCTGTTGGGATGCTTATCTCAAACAAAATTCGTGAAGGTTATGCAATATAAATCCACAAAAGAAATATGGGACAAGATTGTCTTGAGTTACGAAGGAGATGAACAGGTAAAGCGTGCTAAACTTCAAACCCTCAGGATTCAGTATGAGAATCTCAGAATGTATAATGATGAAAGTGTGGCAAACTATTTCCTTCGTGTAGATGAGATTGTTAATTGCATGAAAAACGTGGGTGAAGAAATAAAAGAGGCTATTGTGGTTGAAAAAGTTTTAAGATCATTGTCCCCCAAGTTTGAATCTAAAGTGTCTGCAATAGAAGAAAAGGAAAATCTACGAATTCTTACTATGTCCCAGCTACACGGAATTCTAACTGCTTATGAAATGAGAAAGGGAGGTCCATCAGACAGGAGAGAAGCTGCTTTCAAGGCTTCAGGCAAAGGAGACTATTATGAAGCAAGTCACGTGCCAGAAGAAGAAGAAGAAGAATCAAATTTTGTCAGAAATCTTCAAAGGGGTACTGGAAGGTTCAGAGGTAAGTTACCTTTTAAATGCTTTGCTTGTGGAAGAGTAGGTCACTATGCTGCGAAATGTCCTCATAAGGATAAAGGAAAGGAACCTGCTAGATGGAACAAGAAACAGATTGCAAATAAGAAAAGCTACTACACTCATGAAGATAGTGATGGTCTATCAAATAGTGATGAAGATGAACGAGGTAATGACTATGAACTTTTAATGGCATTTGAAGATGATGATTACATGGATGCTATAGATATGGATAGCTTTTGTGAAGAAATTTCTAGACTCAAGACATGTATAGAAGAAAAGAATAGGATCATTGATACTCTACAACTTCAAATTGATGAAAAAGAAAAATATCTTGAAAAGTTAGAAGGTGAAATTGTTGGTCTTAGAAAAGAGATTGAGAAAACAAAGGCTATTAATCTTAAGTTTGTCAAAGGATCTGAAACTCTGGATGAGATCATCAATGTACAACGTTCTCCTCTAAACAAGACAGGTCTGGGCTATAATGGAGAAACTTCTCAAGCATCCACCTCAAAGAGTTATCTTGATGCAGCAAGAAGGAATGAGCAAAAGCACAATGGAGATCACCAGGTAAAGCAGGGACCAATTACAAACAAAGACTATCAAGCAAATCAGGGGCAATCCGTCTTAAGGATGAACAAAAGCTACAACCAACCACAGGTAAAATCCTCTCAATTTGCTTCAAGAATGAATGACAATAGAAATTACAATCGTTTGGCCGGAAGATTTGATAACCGCAGAAGTTTCTTCAATGGACAATGCTTTTCTTGCCATAACTTTGGTCACAAAGCAGCTCAATGTGTTGCATATAAAACGATCATGACTAGAGAAGCTCAAAAACAAAGAAGTATGACCGGGATTACAAAAAGGACCTATAACAACTTTTCAGTTCTTGAAAATGAAGTTGAATGTTCTATTTGCAATAACTTTGGTCATGAAGATTCTGAATGCAGGAGCAGGTTTCAGCAGACAAAGGAACAAGCCTCAAGCACCAAAACATGGAGAATAAAGGAACCACAAACAGAAAGATGTGGGATAGCATTTTATGCAGAGGGACAGGAAAATCTATGGTACATAGACAGTGGATGTTCGAAGCATATGACAGGTGATAAAGAAAAAATTGAATCATATTCTGCTTTAGAAAAGGGAAAGAAAGTTTCTTTTGGAAATGATACTCCTGCAACTATAAAAGGAAAAGGCACTGCTTAGTTAAAAGAAAAAGTCAAAGCTGGAAATGTTTTGTATGTTGATGGATTGAAGCATAATCTTCTGAGTGTTAGCCAGATGTGTGATCAAGGAACCGAGGTGATATTTAGAACAAATGGATGTCTTGTTCGTAATCTTGATACAGGTAAAATGGTGATCAAAGGTAAAAGAACTCCAAATAATCTATACATATTTGAAGAAGGACAGCAACAATGCTATCTAAGCAAGGATGATGAACACTGGTTATGGCACCGGAGGTTGGGGCATCTAAGCTTTTCACAAATAAGGAAAGAATGAAAATATCAGGCAGTTCGCGGTCTTCCAGATATCAAAATTCCAGACAACAACATATGCAAATCATGTCAGTTTGGAAAGCAAACCAGAACTAACTTTCCAGAGAAGGAAGGATCAGCTAGCATGCCTCTTGAGCTAGTACATACAGATACATGTGGTCCATTCAGGAAAAGGACACCTCAAGGAGAAGAATACTTGATATTATTTATTGACGATTTCTCCAGGTTTGTCTGGTTAGGACTTATGAAGCACAAAGATGAAGCATTTGAAAAATTCAAATCCTTTAAAGCCTTGGTTGAAAATGAATCAAGATACAAAATTAAGTGCCTCAGATCCGACAGAGGTGGGGAGTTTACCACAAATGAATTTTTCGATTTCTGTGAAGAACATGGGATAAGAAGAGAATTCTCTACAGCTAGAACTCCTCAGCGAAATGGAGTAGTGGAAAGAATGAACAGAACAGTCCAACAAATGGCTCGTGCTATGCTTGATGAGTCCGGAACTCCCGCAACTTTCTGGGGTGAAGCTGCACATGCTGCGGTTATTATTCTCAACAAAACAAATGTTCGGGTGAACAGCACTCAAACCCCTCATGAGCTCTGGTATGGTGAGACTCCTTCGGTAAAGCACTTCAAAATATTTGGGAGCAAATGCTATATTAAGAATACTGATGAGCAACTTGGCAAACTTGAACCTAGAGCAGATGAAGGTATTCTTCTTGGTTATTCTCCACACAGCAAAGCATACAAGTGCTACAATAAAAGACTTGGAAGAATTGTTGACAGCATTGATGTAGTGGTTGATGAGAAGGGATACATTCCTAGGCAAGTAAATCATGAAGATATCGAAGAAGATGAAGACTACCCTCAAAGACAGAATGATGAAGAAGAAGAACATCAAGAAGAACCAGAGGAGCAGATAAGGATAGAAGAGAAGACTCCATCCAGATATTTTCAGAAGAATCATCCAGAATCTCAGATTTTGGGGCAGAAAGAAGCGGGTGTACAAACAAGAAGAACAATTGCAGAAGCTTCAAGCTATTTGGCATTACTCTCTTCCACTGAACCACAAAATGTGAAAGAGGCATGCAAATATGAATGTTGGGTGAAAGCAATGGATGAAGAACTTGAGCAGATCGAAAAGAACAACACTTGGGAGCTGGTTCCTAGACCAAAGGATAAGAATGTTATAGGGACAAAATGGGTCTTCAAAAATAAATTAAATGAAAATGGAGAAGTAATTAGAAACAAGGCCAGACTTGTTTGTAAAGGGTATGCGCAGCAAGAAGGAATAGATTTTGAAGAAACCTTTGCTCCTGTTGCAAGACTTGAGGCCATCCGAATGTTCCTTGCTCTCTCAAGCTTTCAAAACTTCAAAGTATTTCAAATGGATGTAAAATCAGCCTTTCTGAATGGAGACTTGGAAGAAGAAGTATACATTGAGCAGCCAGATGGTTTCATTCTTGGAAATGATCCAAATCTTGTATGCAGATTGAAAAAGGCTCTCTATGGTCTTAAACAAGCTCCAAGGGCTTGGTACTATCGTTTGGACAAGTATCTTCAACAACAAGGCTTTTCAAAAGGATCAACAGATAGCAATCTTTATATAAAAGTTGAAAATGACAAATTGCTAATACTTGTTGTGTATGTAGATGACATTATCTTTGGCAGCAATGAAGAAGCTATGAGTCAAAAATTTGCCTTGGTCATGCAGAAAGAATTTGAAATGTCCTTGCTGGGAGAACTGACATATTTCCTTGGTTTGCAAATCCAACAAAAAGAAGGAGGGATCTTTTTGTCCCAAACCAAGTATCTCAAACAGATTTTGAAGAAATATGGCATGGAAGATGCAAAACCAGTATGTACACCCATGGTCACAGGATGTAGCCTCAGTGCAAATGATGAATCTGCAGCAGTGCATCAACCAACCTACAGATCTATGATTGGAAGTCTACTTTATTTGACAGGTACCCGACCAGACATCATGCATGCAGTGGGAATAGTTGGAAGATTTCAGGAAAATCCAAAGGAGACTCATCTTCAGGCAGTGAAGATAATTTTCAAATATCTTCAAGGGACTCAAAATTATGGCTTATGGTATCCTAGAGATACAGATCTCACACTTCATGCTTATACAGATGCAAATTGGGCCGGAAGCGTGGATGACAGGAAGAGCACAAGTGGTGGTGTGTTCTTTATGGGTTCCATATTAGTATCTTGGTTTAGCAAGAAACAGAGTTCGATTGCCTTGTCTACAGCTGAAGCGGAATATGTTGCTGCTGCATCTTGCTGCACTCAACTCCTTTGGATGATGCAGACCTTGCAGGATTTTCAAATCACTTGTACACCACCTATCTCCATCTTATGTGATAACACAAGTGCAATCAGCATTTCAAAGAACCCAGTCATGCATTCAAAGACCAAGCACATATCGATCAAGTATCATTTTCTCCAGGAACAAGTACTTGAACAAAAGGTCAAGTTGGAGTATGTTCCTTCTAAGGAACAAGTTGCTGATATACTCACCAAACCATTGCCCAGGGAGACCTTTGAATACCTCAGGCAAAAGCTGGGGGTTGTTGATGCATCATCTTGTTGAATCTCTTCTGATGGTTGGTTGTACGCAAGGCTCATCTGGGGCATATGCGTACATGTGCTGGGTTGCGGATTGGTTGAAGATCGAATGGCACAGGTTCAGGGGGAGCATATAATGCATTGTTTGCATTATGGTGGATGTACAGAAGGAGATCATGGATGCTGGTCTGAATATTGCTGTAATATGTCTCTATCTCTTTCATGGTGTTTGGTGGATTCATTCTTCTTTGCAGATCTGGTTCATATTCAGGGGGAGCATGTTCTTAGGGGGAGCATAACCCTTTGCCCTTGATGTCAAAGGGGGAGAATGACGTTGAAGCTTTTGAGGTTGCCATCAAGTACAAAGGGGGAGATTGTTGGCATTATGATTCTGGTATGGCTCTATGTTACAGATGTTGTACTTGATGGCAACACCCTCAAGTGGCAATGCTCTGCTCAGGCTCTCAAAATGTTGAAAATTAAGAGGTACGCAGGAGAATAGTTCAAAAGGTGTGTACACGTAGGTACACCGTGAAGGGACTGTGGCCACACACACAAGTCACCCATTCAGAAGGTGCGTACCCCCAGTTCACTTCAAGGTAGAGAAGCGCGTTCACGTGGGGTTTCCTATGTTTGGCCCATGGTATTTAGCCCGTCGTTCTTGATTCTATGGTTTTGGCCCGTGGTATTGTTTTATATTATTATTATTATTGAGCCCCATGTTTTTGGGCCCCTTGTATTGGTTATCTATGGTATTGATCCATGATTTTAGGAAGAGCTTGCCTATATAAAGCAAAGGAGATCACTTGGCTAAGTAACTTTTGCAAATTGAATATCTTAAGATCTGAAATATTGGGTTATTATTTTAAAAGCTTGATCTATATAAAAGTGAAGTTGAAAGCGAATATGTGAAGGGTGATCTCTCGAGCGCATGAACAGATCTGAGCATCTGACTATCTGTGGCACACTGGGGGACTGCCAATTCGGCCCTAATCAAAGGTACGCAGGTGATTAACGGTGCAAGTGCGTGGGTACGCAGAGCAGAAGAAGGCGCAGTGCGTGGGTACGCAGCGCGACAGAAGTTCAGGTGCGTAGGCACAGGGAAAGTACGCGGCGTTTCAGAAGCCGCAGGTGCATAGGTACATGGCGCGATAGCATCTGTGGGTGCATGGCTACAGTAGCAGTACGCGGCGCGATAGTGTCTGTGGGTGCGTGCCTATAGTAACAGTACGCAGCGTGATTGAAGAAACAGTGTGTGGGTACGCGGTACAGCTGAAGGCTCTCTGCAGGTATACACAGGGGAGCAGAAGGTGAAGTGCGTAGCCACGCAGGCCAGAGAAAGAAAAATTGTGTATCTGTCTTAAGATCTTTTGTTGACTGAATTTTTCTGTTGATAAAGTGTTCTGGGTTTAGTTTACTGTTATTGTGGATCTAGTTACTGTAGTTGACTGGGTGATTTACTTATACTTGATGATCATTTGATGTTTATGGATCCAGTTTGAAAATTTATGAAAAGTGGTCCTTGAAAGAAAAGAAGTAGGGGGTTGTAGCTCCCTTCCAAGAGAGACTGGAAAACAAGAGAGAGTTGTAGCTCTCTGCAGGTTGCATCCTGCGTACTGGTAAAGGACTGCACCAGTACAAAATCATTGTAAAAGGAGTTTCTAATTTGAAAGAAGATAGAGACATATTGTAGCAGGTGGTTTTCACCCACATTGGGTTTCCACCTTACATCTGGTGTTCTTTGGTGTGACTATCTGTTTTCTTTGTTCATGCTCATTATTTTATGGTACTGACATGCAAAATAATCAAAGTATAAATAAGGAAGATTTATTAAAAGAACTTGATAATACTGATTCACCCCCCATCTCAGTATTATTTCCAACAAAAAGAAAGCGCTCATATCATCTTCGTAAATGTTTAATGAACCCAATGATGAAAACTTGGGGTTTTTTTCAATTTAATGAGTAAGAAAATTTCCTAAAAATAATGCTAAGAGCTTCAGCATAAATGTTTAACGAGTCTGAAGAAGAAACTCGGGGTTTTTTCAATTTTATGAGCGAGAAAAAAGTCCCAAAAAAGAATTCTCGATCGATATTTTTCAGTTTAATGAGCTAGAAAAAGAGGGAAAAAGAGTTGCTCAGACCATCATCTTATGTGTTTAACGAGCCCGACGATGAAAAACTCGGGGATTTTTTTCAGTTCAAGAGCAAGAAAAAGTCCCAAAAAAGAACATTCTCATATCTTTTTTGTAGTAGTTTAACGAGCCCAAATAAGGAGACTCGAGGATTTTTCTGATTAACGAGTAAGAAAAATACCATAAAAAGAATGCTCGGTATTCTTCATGGTATTTTAACAAGCCCAAAGAAGGAGACTTAAGGTTTTTTTGGATTAACGAGAAAGAAAAATACCGTAAAAAGAATGCTCGATACTTCTTGATCTCATGCTTGACAATAGAAGGGTCTATGGCATGCATTTCCTCATAATACCAAGGGAAAACATCGTGGAAGTCCTTAAAAGGGTAGGCGAAACTCACAATTTCCTCAGGATTGTGATTGGCTCCAATCTATATGTTTTCCACGATGCCTGTCTTGACTGAAAAATTGATGAGCAATGTTTTTGAAATATTTCCCATGTTTCCCTTTGAGTCCAAAGTTTGGATACTCGTATAAGGTGAGGGAACGATTTTAGGTGCGTTAAATGACAAGATTTGTAGGTTTTAATCTCATACAGAAATTACCGGCATATGAATTCTAAACCACAGAAAATAAACATTGTGAGAGCATAACTGTTGGGTCCCTATAATACTAGTGATTACCCCATTACTATTGTAGTTATACCCCTTATTTATATTTTTGTGCCCCTATTACCCCCATGTTGTTATTTCTGAGCCCCATAGAATCCCTCTATTGTTATTTTTGTGGCTTTATATTATTATTGTTAGGTCGGCTGCATTATATTGTGACTCCTTAGACTCCTATATATAGAAAGGAGGTTTTGTCATTTGTATCATCAAAGGATTGTTCATTTATGTAATGTAAAGGAGGTTGCCCCCTCGAAGAGGCTGAATTCTAAGGCGTTGATCTATCTTTTCTATCTTTTCTTGAGCTGGTTTCATAACATTTGGTATCAGAGCTTTGGATTCTAGGGTTTCGCTGCTCCAAACAGGTCATCGTGGAATTTTTACTATAACTATTTTTCTGTGACGTTTCAGAATTCGCAACAAAAACCCATATGAGAAGAAATCGCACTGAACCTTGGGTCCAAATTTCAGAGCTTTTTGCACAATATTTGCGGAGATATGATCTGAGGAAGTTGGTCTTTTTGCAGACTCCTGAATTACATTCAAAACAGGTGACCTGGGGAAAAGAATCATAAATTTCTCTCTGGGGATCATATTGAAATTTCATAAGACGGTACAGAAAGAGGACGGACTGTAGTCTCTTGTATGTGTGTTTCAGATTCAAAGGTTGAAACAATGACTCATGGCACGTCGTACAAGTTCGCTCTACTGAACTAGTCTAAAAGAAAGTCACTGTGGGAGATTTCAAGTAACTCTTCCTTGGAGAATCCAATTGTTGGCATTATGTTTTCTGGTATGACTGTATGTTACAGATGTTGTACTTGATGGCAACTCCAGTGGTAAGGCTCTCAGTTTGTTGAAAATTAAGAAGGACGCAGGCAATCGGTTCAGAAAGTGCGTCCCCGTAGGTATACCATGCAGAACCCGCGTCTAGGGACGCCGGCCAGCCGTTCAGGGGGTGCGTCTACCCAGTGCACACATTTCAAGGCAGAGAAAAGCACGTGGGGGTTTCTTGTGTGGTATCTAGCCGACGGTTTTGTGTCTCTGTGGTGTCGGCTCGTGGTATTGTTCCATGTTTTGGGGAGGAGCTTGCCTATATAAAGCAAAGGAGTTCATTTGGATTATACATCGTCTTTGGTTGAATATCTTATTTGGTGAGATCTAGTCCAGATCTAAGAGGGTGAATCTTCTAATGGACTGTGATCCCTATGGCGCATGATCAGATCTGTAGATCTGACTGTTTGGGTTAGTCCTGAAGTCTTCATATCATTTATATCTGAAGGGTCGCAGGTTCAGTGAAGGGAAAGTGCGCCGGGACGCGGGCACTGTAAAGGGCAAGTGCGCCGAGACGCAGTATAGTAGAGAGAGACCTGCATGGGGATGCAGGGCGATCAAGGTTCAGGTGCGTCTCTGAAGCAGAAGGACGCGACGCGATAATGTTTTCAGGTGCGTCTCTGTAACGAAAGACGCGGCGCGATAGTATCTTTGGGTGCGTCCCTGAAGCAACAGAACGCAGAGCAGTCAAAGGAACAGTGCGTGGGCACGCAGCGGAGCAGAAGGATATCTGCGTGTGGACGCAGAGTAGCAGAAGGTTAACGGCGTCTGGTCGCAGGCCACTGAAAGAAAAACTGCGTCTCTGTTTTAAGATGTTCTGTTGATTGAATTTCTCTGTTGATAAGGTGTTATGGGTTAGTTCTGATATTGATGATCTGATATCTGTAATGGTCTATATCTATTATGTATTTGTTGATCATCTGATGCTTTATGAAAAGAAGTAGGGGGTTGTAGCTCCCTTCCAGGAGTAGACTGGAAAACGAGAAAGAGAGAGAGTTGTAGCTCTCTGCAGGTTGCAGCCTGCGTACTGGTAAAGGACTGCACCAGTACAAAATCATTGTAAAAGAAGTTTCTAAATTGAAAGAAGATAGAGACATATTGCAGCAGGTGGTTTTCACCCACATTGGGTTTCCACCTTACATCTTGTGTTCTTTGGTGTGACTATCTGTTTTTCATGCTCATTATTTTATGGTACTGACATGCAAAAATAATTCAAAGATCAAATAAGGAAGATTTATTAAATTGCTAGATAATACTGATTCACCCCCCCTCTCAGTATTATTTCCAACAATTGGTATCAGAGCAGGTCCTTCAGAGAAGCTTGATCGCTTGAAGGTAGATCGTTCATCATGAGCAACTACGAGAGAGAAGCATCAATCAGGCCACCGATTTTTGATGGGACAAACTTCAATTATTGGAAGGTAAGAGTTACTGCATATCTTCAATCTCTTGGTACAGAAGTTTGGGACATTGTAGAAACAGGCTATGCTTTTCCTTCAGCTACTCCTACAGATCCAGCTAAGAAAAAGAAGTATGAAACAAATGCAAAAGCAGTCAGTACTCTATTAGGAAGTATATCCCAAACAGAATTCATGAAGGTAATGCACTTCAAATCAGCAAAAGAGATATGGGACAAAATGGTCACGAGCTATGAAGGAGATGAACAGGTAAAACAAGCTAAACTTCAAACTCTCAGGATTCAATATGAGACTCTCAAGATGTATAATGATGAAAGTGTGGCTAATTATTTTCTTCGGGTAGATGAGATTGTTAATTGTATGAAAAATTTGGGTGAAGAAATAAAAGAGGCTATAGTAGTTCAAAAGATTCTAAGATCATTATCCCCCAAGTTTGAATCTAAAGTATCTGCAATAGAAGAAAAGGAAAATCTCCGTGTTCTCACTATGTCTCAGCTACATGGAATTCTAACTGCTTATGAAATGAGAAAGGGAGGTCCATCAGACAGAAGGGAAGCTGCTTTTAAGGCATCAGGCAAAGAAGATTACTATGAAGCAAGCCATGTTCCAGAAGAAGAGGAAGAAGAATCAAATTTTGTCAGAAATCTTCAAAGGGGTTCTGGAAGGTTCAGAGGTAAGCTACCTTTCAAATGCTTTGCTTGTGGAAGAGTAGGTCATTATGCTGCAAAATGTCCTTATAAGGATAAAGGAAAGGAACCTGCTAGATGGAACAAGAAACAAAGTGCAAATAAGAAAAGCTACTACACCCATGAAGATAGTGATGGCTTATCAAACAGTGATGAAGATGAACAAGGTAATAAATATACGCTGTTAATGGCATTTGAAGATGATGATTATGAGGATGCTGTAGATGTGGATAATCTCTATGATGAAATTACTAGACTCAAGAGATGTATAGAAGAAAAGAATGTGATCATTGATACTCTACAATTTCAAATTGATGAAAAGGAAAAACATCTTGAAAAACTAGAAGGTGAAATTGTTGGTCTCAGAAAAGAAATTGAGAAAACAAAAGCTATTAATCTTAAGTTTGTCAAAGGATCTGAAACTTTGGATGAGATTATCAATGTGCAGCGGTCTCCTCTAAACAAGACAGGTTTGGGCTATAATGGAGAAACCTCTCAAGCATCCACCTCAAAAAGTTATCTTGATGCAGCAAGAAGAAATGAGCAAAAGAACAATGAAGATAATCAGGTAAAGCAGGGACGAATTACAAACAGAAATTATCAGGGGCAATCCATCTTAAGGGTGAACAAAAGCTACAACCAGCCACAGGTAAAATCTTCTCAGTTTGGTTCAAGAATAGATGAAAATAGAAATTACAATCAGTTGGCTGGTAGATTCAATAACCGCAGAAGCTTCTTCAATGGACAATGCTTTTCTTGCCATAACTTTGGTCACAAAGCAGCTCAATGTGTTGCATATAAAACAATCATGACTAGGGAAGCTCAAAAACAAAGAAGTATGATTACAAAAAGGACCTATAACAACTTTTCGGCTCTTGAAAATGAAGTTGAATGTTCTATTTGCAATAATTTTGGTCATGAAGACTCTGAATGCAGGAGCAGGTTTCAGGAGAAAAAGGAACAAGAAGGGAAAAAGGAACAAGCCACAAGCACCAAAACATGGAGAATAAAGGAACCTCAAACAGAAAGATGTGGGATAGCATTTTATGCAGAAGGACAGGAAAATCTATGGTACATTGACAGTGGATGTTCGAAACATATGACAGGTGATAAAGAAAAACTTGAATCTTATTCTACTTTAGAAAAAAGAAAGAAAGTTTCTTTTGGAAATGATACTCCTGCTACTATAAAAGGAAAAGGTATTGCTCCTTTAAAAGAAAAGGTCAAGGCTGGAAATGTTTTGTATGTTGATGGATTGAAGCATAATCTACTAAGTGTCAGCCAGATGTGTGATCAAAGAACCGAGGTTATTTTCAGATCGAATGGATGTCTTGTTCGTGATCTTGATACAGGTAAAACAGTACTCAAAGGCAAAAGAACTCCAAATAATCTGTACATATTTGAAGAAGGACAACAACAATGCTATCTAAGCAAGGATGAAGAGCACTGGTTATGGCATCGAAGGTTGGGACATCTAAGCTTCTCACAAATAAGGAAAGCATGCAAATATCAGGCAGTTCGCGATCTTCCAGATATCAAAATTCCTGACAACACCATATGCAGATCATGTCAGTTTGGAAAACAAACCAGGACTAACTTTCCAGAGAAAGAAGGATCAGCTAGCATGCCTCTTGAGCTAGTACATACAAATACATGTGGTCCATTCAGGAAAAGAACACCTAGAGGAGAGGAATACTTGATATTATTTATTGACGATTTCTCCAGGTTTGTCTGGTTAGGACTTATGAAGCACAAAGATGAAGCATTCGAAAAATTCAAGTCCTTCAAAGCCTTGGTTGAAAATGAATCAGGTCACAAAATTAAGTGCCTCAGATCCGACAGAGGTGGGGAATTTACTTCAAATGAATTTTTCGATTTCTGTGATGAAGATGGGATAAGGAGAGAATTCTCTACAGCTAGAACTCCTCAGCAAAATGGAGTTGTTGAAAGAATGAACAGAACAATCCAACAAATGGCTCGTGCTATGCTTGATGAATCAGGAACTTCCGCAACTTTCTGGGGTGAAGCTGCACATGCTACGGTTATTATTCTCAACAAGACAAATGTCCGGGTGAACAGCACTCAAACTCCTCATGAGCTCTGGAGTGGTAAAACTCCTTCGGTAAAGCACTTCAAAATCTTTGGGAGCAAATGCTATATCAAGAATACTGATGAGCAGCTTGGCAAACTTGAACCTAGAGCAGATGAAGGCATTCTTCTTGGCTATTCTCCACATAGCAAAGCATACAAATGCTACAATAAAAGACTTGGCAGAATTGTTGACAGCATTGATGTAGTGGTTGATGAGAAGGGATATATTCCTAGGCAAGTACATCATGAAGATATAGAAGAAGATGAAGGCTATCCTCAAAGACAGAATGATGAAGAAGAAGAACCCCAAGGAGAACCTCAAGAAGAACCAGAGGAGCAGACAAGAATAGAAGAGAAAACTCCATCCAGATATGTTCAGAAGAATCATCCAGAATCTCAGATTGTGGGGCAGAAAGAAGCAGGTGTACAAACAAGAAGAACAGTTGCAGAAGCCTCAAGCTATTTGGCATTACTCTCCTCTACTGAACCACAAAATGTGAAAGAAGCATGCAAAGATGAATGTTGGGTGAAAGCAATGAATGAAGAACTTGGGAGTTGGTTCCTAGACCAAAGGATAAGAATGTTATCGAAACAAAATGGGTCTTCAAAAATAAATTGAATGAAAATGGAGAAGTAATTAGAAACAAAGCCAGACTTGTTTGTAAAGGGTATGCGCAGCAAGAAGGAATAGACTTTGAAGAAACTTTTGCTCCTGTTGCAAGACTTGAGGCCATCCGAATGTTCCTTGCTCTCTCAAGTTTTCAAAACTTCAAAGTATTTCAAATGGACGTGAAATCAGCCTTTCTGAATGGAGACTTGGAAGAAGAAGTGTACATTGAACAGTCAGATGGGTTCATTCTTGGAAATGATCCAAATCTTGTATGCCGATTGAAAAAGGCTCTCTATGGTCTCAAACAAGCTCCAAGGGCTTGGTACTACCGGTTGGACAAATATCTTCATCAACAAGGTTTCTCAAAAGGTTCAGCAGATAGCAATCTGTATATAAAAGTTGAAAATGACAAATTGCTAATACTTGTTGTGTATGTAGATGACATTATTTTTGGCAGCAATGAAGAAGCTATGAGTCAAAGCTTTGCCTCGGTCATGCAGAAAGAATTTGAAATGTCCTTGCTAGGAGAACTGACATATTTCCTTGGTTTACAAATCCAACAAAAGGAAGGAGGAATCTTTTTATCTCAAACCAAGTATCTCAAGCAGATTTTGAAGAAATATGGCATGGAAGATGCAAAACCAGTATGTACACCCATGGTCACAGGATGTAGTCTCAGCACAAATGATGAATCTGCAGCAGTACATCAACCAACCTACAGATCTATGATTGGAAGTTTACTATATTTGACAGGTACCCGACCGGACATCATGCATGCAGTTGGAATAGTTGGAAGATTTCAGGCAAATCCGAAGGAGACTCATCTTCAGGCAGTAAAGATAATTTTCAAATATCTTCAAGGGACTCAAAATTATGGCTTATGGTATCCTAGAGATACAGATCTTACTCTTCATGCTTATACAGATGCAGATTGGGCCGGAAGCGTGGATGACAAGAAAAGCACAAGTGGTGGTGCGTTCTTTATGGGTTCCAAACTGGTATCTTGGTTCAGCAAGAAACAGAGTTCCATTGCCTTATCTACAGCTGAAGCAGAATATGTTGCTACTGCATCTTGTTGCACCCAACTCCTTTGGATGATGCAGACTTTGCAGGATTTTCAAATCACTTGTACTCCACCAATCCCCATCTTATGTGATAATACAAGTGCAATCAGCATCTCAAAGAACCCTGTTATGCATTCAAAAACCAAGCACATACCAATCAAGTACCATTTTCTCCGGGAACAAGTGCTTGAATAGAAAGTCAAGTTGGAGTATGTTCCTTCCAAGGAACAAGTTGCTGATATTCTTACCAAACCATTGCCCAGGGACACGTTTGAATACCTCAGGCAAAAGCTGGGGGTTGTTGATGCATCATCTTGTTGAACCTCTTCTTATTGGTGGTACAGGCTCAGGGGGAGCACATAATGCATTGTTGGCATTATGGAGAAGGAGATCTTGGAAATAGCTGCAATATGTCTCTATCTCTTTCATGGTGGTGCGTTGCTACAGATCTGGTTCATTTTCAGGGGAGCATGAGCTTAGGGGGAGCATACCCTTTGCCCTTGATGTCAAAGGGGGAGAATGAAGCTGAAGTTTGTGAGGTTGCCATCAAGTCCAAAGGGGGAGATTGTTGGCATTATGTTTTCTGGTATGACTGTATGTTACAGATGTTGTACTTGATGGCAACTCCAGTGGTAAGGCTCTCAGTTTGTTGAAAATTAAGAAGGACGCAGGCAATCGGTTCAGAAAGTGCGTCCCCGCAGGTATACCATGCAGAACCCGCGTCCAGGGACGCCGGCCAGCCGTTCAGGGGGTGCGTCTACCCAGTGCACACATTTCAAGGCAGAGAAAAGCACGTGGGGGTTTCTTGTGTGGTATCTAGCCGACGGTTTTGTGTTTCTGTGGTGTCGGCTCGTGGTATTGTTCCATGTTTTGGGGAGGAGCTTGCCTATATAAAGCAAAGGAGTTCATTTGGATTATACATCGTCTTTGGTTGAATATCTTATTTGGTGAGATCTAGTCCAGATCTAAGAGGGCGAATCTTCTAATGGACTGTGATCCCTATGGCGCATGATCAGATCTGTAGATCTGACTGTTTGGGTTAGTCCTGAAGTCTTCATATCATTTATATCTGAAGGGTCGCAGGTTCAGTGAAGGGAAAGTGCGCCGGGACGCGGGCACTGTAAAGGGCAAGTGCGCCGAGACGCAGTACAGTAGAGAGAGACCTGCGTGGGGACGCAGGGCGATCAAGGTTCAGGTGCGTCTCTGAAGCAGAAGGACGCGGCGCGATAATGTTTTCAGGTGCGTCTCTGTAACGAAAGACGCGGCGCGATAGTATCTTTGGGTGCGTCCCTGAAGCAACAGAACGCAGAGCAGTCAAAGGAACAGTGCGTGGGCACGCAGCGGAGCAGAAGGATATCTGCGTGTGGACGCAGAGTAGCAGAAGGTTAACGGCGTCTGGTCGCAGGCCACTGAAAGAAAAACTGCGTCTCTGTTTTAAGATGTTCTGTTGATTGAATTTCTCTGTTGATAAGGTGTTCTGGGTTAGTTCTGATATTGCTGATCTGATATCTGTAATGGTCTATATCTATTATGTATTTGTTGATCATCTGATGCTTTATGAAAAGAAGTAGGGGGTTGTAGCTCCCTTCCAGGAGTAGACTGGAAAACGAGAAAGAGAGAGAGTTGTAGCTCTCTGCAGGTTGCAGCCTGCGTACTGGTAAAGGACTGCACCAGTACAAAATCATTGTAAAAGAAGTTTCTAAATTGAAAGAAGATAGAGACATATTGCAGCAGGTGGTTTTCACCCACATTGGGTTTCCACCTTACATCTTGTGTTCTTTGATGTGACTATCTGTTTTTCATGCTCATTATTTTATGGTACTGACATGCAAAAATAATTCAAAGATCAAATAAGGAAGATTTATTAAATTGCTAGATAATACTGATTCACCCCCCCTCTTAGTATTATTTCCAACACCAATTTGGGTCAGACTTGTGGCATTGGAAAGAGGACACAGAAGGCTACTATAGGTCACAATTTCAGAATTGGATGATTGGAAATTACAGAGATACACCAGATTAAATATCAGGCTTCTATAAAGTGAAAAAAGGTGTGTAGTTTTTTTAAAATTTTTGTGTAAGCTTGGTTTAACGGAATTCAAAGGGCATAGTAAAGCATTATTATCGGTAACTAATGCCCCGAGGAAAGAAAATGCAAACACCTAGTAAGGAACCTGAAAGCTCTAGCATGACTCATGAAGAAGAGGAAGAAATGCTACATGATATATCAAAATTACAAGAACAAGTGCAACAAATGTCACGCTCACAAAAGCTAACAGAAGCTAAGATAAATGGTGTGGAATCTAAGATAAATGGCGTGGAATCTAAGATAAAGGGCATGGAAGCTAATATGGATGATTTGAGCACAGATTTGAAGAGAGACATGGCAGATTTGAAGATAGATTTGAAGACAGACATGGACGAATTGAAGCTAAATATGAATAAGTTGCTACAAGAAATGGGAACTAAGGATGAAAGGGTACTAAAGGAAACTCAGGATGAGAATAAAAGAAATGTTAATCATGATTCCATAGATGCTAATGTTAGATCGAAGACTCACCATATTCCAAAAATTGATATGAGGAAGTTTGATGGCAAGGATCCTGCCACATGGATATTACAGATGGAGCAATTCTTCGATCTCAATAATGTGCAAAACACACAAAAGGTACGTATGGCAACTGTATATTTGGAACCAAATCAGTTTGTATGGTATCAATGGCTTTGCTCTCGTAAAAAATTTATCACTTGGGCAATTTTTACGGAAGAATTGATAGCACATTATGAAGATACAAAAAGCAACACTTTTTTTAGCCAATTGATAAGTCTCAAACAAAAGGGTTTAGTAATGGAGCACATTGAGGAGTTCCAAAAATTGAACATAAGGGTAAAAGATATTCCAGAGGAGCATAGGATTGATGTGTTCATAGGGTCTTTAAAGGATAATATCCAACATGATGTTCGCCTTTGGGAACCTGATTCATTAGAGAAGGCATTCAGGTTAGCAAGAAAAATGGAAAGCAAAATTATGGCAACCAGGAAGCATACCACTCACAACTATAAAGATGGAAGTGTGGTTGCCCCTAGTCTTCCACAACCTATAAGGTTGACACCACAACAATTGGAAGAAAAAAGAGCAAAAGGGCTTTGTTACAGTTGTGATAGTAAATACACTAAAGGTCATAAGTGTGCTGAGAAGAAATTATTCTACATAGATTGTGAAGAGGAAGAAGAAAAGGAGCAAGAAAGGTCAAAAGAAGAAGATATACTCTAGGAACAAAGCCTAGATGAAGAAAAATAAATCCGACCATATCTTGTAATGCATTGGCGGGAATTACCACTCCTCAAACCATCAAGATAGAAGGACAAATCAAGAAGAAAAAGGTAATAGTGTTGATTGATTCAGGAAGCACCCACAATTTTATTCATTGTAGGGTAGCAAAAGAATTGAATTGCTTCCTATATCCAGCACCAGAGTGTCAAGTGATGATTGCAAATGGAGGAACAATAAATTGCTCTGGAAGGTGCCATAATATCAAGCTATCCATGGGAGAATATGTATTGACTAGCCCAATGCTTTTCGTTCCAATGGGAGGTGCTGATGTTGTACTAGGAGTCCAATGGCTACAATCCTTGGGTACAATAGCTTTTAATTTTCAAGAACTTTTCATCAAATTTTCTATGGAAGGAAAGGAAGTTGAATTAAGGGGTATTGCAGGGAAACCAGGAAAGATAATCAGCTCTAATGGTATGACAAAGCTTCTAAAAAAGGAGCAAAGAGGTGTAATTGCACAATTATGTTCGCTAGATGTTTCCACATTGGAATCATCTATTTCTCCAGATCTCCAAAAATTCCTGGACAATCATTCCAAGGCATTTGAGACTCCCAAAGGTCTCCCACCTATGCGTGATCATGATCATGCTATTCATATGATTCCAGGAAGTGTTCCTCCAAACATCAGGCCGTACAGATATCCCTATGTCCAAAAAAGTGAAATTGAACGTATGGTTGCAGAAATGCTAGAGGCTGGTATAATTCAACCAAGTCAAAGTTCTTTCTCTACTCCAGTAGTATTGGTACACAATAAGGATGGATCATGGCACATGTGTCCGGATTATAGGGAGCTCAACAAGCTCACTATTAAAGATAAGTTCCCCATTCCTGTCATTGATGAATTACTGGATGAATTGCATGGATCAATTTACTTCACCAAGTTGGATCTTCGTTCGGGATATCATCAAATCAGAATGAAGATTGAAGACATTTCGAAAATGAAATTTAGAACTCATGAGGGTCATTATGAATTTTTGGTCATGCCTTTTGGCCTTACTAATGCACCTTCAACATTTCAAGGTTTGATGAATTCAATTTTCAAACCAGTCCTTAGAAAATTTGTGTTAGTATTTTTTGATGATATACTAATCTACAGCAAGTCTTGGAAGGATCATGTTGAACATGTTGACAGGGTGCTACAACTATTGGAGGAGAAACAATTATATGCAAAAAGATCCAGATGTTTCTTTGGAGTCCAGGAGGTGGAATATTTGGGTCATATTGTATCTCATGAAGGAGTTAAGGTAGACCCTAGCAAAATTAAAGCCATTAAGGAATGTAAAATCCCCACATCCATAAAGATTATGCAAGGATTTCTTGGGTTGATAGGGTATTATCGCAAGTTTGTTAAGAATTATGGGAGAATAGCAACACCTCTAATAACATTATTAAATAAAGATGCATTTTCATGGACTCCGGAAGCAACAAAGGCCTTTGAACATCTTAAAGAGGCAATGTGCCAAGCACCGGTCTTAGCTACACCGGACTTCACAAAAACCTTTATTGTGGAATGTGATGCTTCAGGAAATGGAATTGGTGCTGTTCTAATGCAAGATGAAAGACCCATTGCTTTTGAAAGTCGTCCAATCAAGGGAAAGTTTTTAAGCAAAGCTATTTATGAGAAGGAAATGTTGGCAATACTCCATGCACTTAAGAAATGGTGACCCTACCTAATGGGAAGACACTTCAAGGTAAAAACGGATCATGATAGCCTTAAATACTTTTTAGAACAAAGATTATCCTCTGAAGGGCAACAAAAGTGGGTCACAAAGATGTTGGGATATGACTTTGAAATCATCTACAAAAAAGGGAAGCAAAATGTGGTGGCAGATGCACTCTCAAGAAAGGATGAGGATGTGGAAGCATTGTTGTGCGCCATTTCTATTATCCAACTAGATTGGATAAACAAAGCAAGGGAGGAATGGAAGAATGATGAAGAAGTGTGGGCACTTATTCGAAAGCTACAACAAGATTCCAGTACGTCTGATACATTTAGCTGGAAAAATGATTCATTATGGTACAAAGATCGCTTATACCTCTGTAAGAATTCCCAGCTAAAACAAAAGATTCTTATGGAATTGCACACTTCTCCCTTAGGAGGGCACTCAGGATTTTTAAAAACTTACCACAGGGTTAAGAAGGAATTTTTTTGGGATGGCCTTAAATCAAATATTCAAAAGTTTGTGGCGGAATGTTTGGTTTGCCAACAAAATAAAGTTGAAACAATTAAGACACCGGGTCTATTACAACCTTTATCCATTCCAAGCCAACGTTGGGAGGAGGTTTCAATGGATTTTATCACAGGTTTACCCAAGTCTGAGGGAAAGAGTTTCATCATGGTGGCAGTTGACAGACTTACCAAGTATGCACTTTTTTGTGCATTATCACATCCATTTAAAGCCAGTATAGTTTCTACTGCATTTATGGAAACAATTCAAAAGCTACATGGAAACCCAAAGATTATTGTAAGTGACAGAGATCCCATTTTCACTGGAAATTTTTGGACATAATTATTTTCTTGTCTTGGTACTGAGTTAGCTCATAGCTCATCTTATCATCCTCAATCGGATGGGCAAACTGAGATAGTAAACAAATGTTTGGAAGGATATCTTCGTTTCTTTGTATCTGATAAACAGACATAATGGGTCAAATGGTTGCCTCTGGCTGAATGGTGGTATAACACTTCCTTCCATACAGCAACAATAATGACCCCATTTATGGCACTTTATGGGTATCAACCACCATCCATCACATCATATTTAAGAGAAAATTCTAAGGTTCAGGCAGTGGAACATCACATCGAACATCAACAACAAGTCCTCCAACTCTTAAAGGATAACCTCGTGTTGGCACAAAATAGAATGAAACAACAGGCAGATCAACATCGCAGTGAAAGAAGTTTTGATGTAGGTGATTGGGTATTCCTACGTCTACAACCATATAAGCAAATGTCCCTAAAGTAAGATAAGAAGGATAATAAATTATCACCAAAGTATTATGGTCCATACAAGGTGTTGCAAAAGATTGGTACTATGACATACAAATTGGAGCTTCATGCAGCTTCTCGATTGCACCCAGTTTTCCATGTTTCATGTTTAAAGAAGGTTATAGGCGACAAGCTCCCAGTTCAAACAATATTGCCAGAACTTGACGAGGAAGGAAAAATTATATTGGACTGGAAGCAATCTCAGAAAAAAGAACTCGACAGCTACGAAATCGATCAATTTCAGAGTATCTTATCAAGTGGAAGAACTTATCTGCTGAAGATTCCACATGGGAGGATGAGAATTTTATGCAGAAGTATCCAGAACTACTCAAGCGTTGAGGACAACAATTTTTTGAAGGAGAGGGGCATGTTGGGTCCCTATAATATTAGTGATTACCCCATTACTATTGTAGTTATACCCCTTATTTATATTGTTGTGCCCCTATTACCCCCATGTTATTATTTATGTGCCCCATAGAATCCCTCTATTGTTATTTTTGTGGCTTTATATTATTATTGTTAGGTCGGCTGGATTATATTGTGACTCCTTAGACTCCTATATATAGAAAGGAGGTTTTGTCATTTGTATCATCAAATAATTGTTCATTTATGTAATGTAAAGGAGGTTGCCCCTTCGAAGAGGCTGAATTCTAAGGCATTGATCTATCTTTTCTATCTTTTCTTGAGCTGGTTTCATAACAATAACACATATACACAAAGATTTTCCCCTGGATCCCAAAACTGGGACTACTAGCTTGATTTTTCATTATGTCTGTTTCAATGTTACAATACATATTTATACATGCCTAAGAATCCAATACCATGGACCGAAAAACCATTGCATCCAAAACCATGTGCGAAAAATCATGCACAAAACCATAGGTAGGTCCGCCCAACCTAATATAGGGTCCAAAAACAAAATTTTCTGGGGTGCTACCCCAAACCCCATAGAGTGGGGTTACCTACACCCGTCAAACCCCCTATGACTCCCCCCGCTAGGCAATCGACGCAACAAAGGCGAGGCTTTGCTGCCCTTTTAACCCCCTGGTTGACTACATGGGCTAGTCATGGAAAGAATATAACACAACCCAACATTCTCTCACTTGTTGTTTTCTTTCCACAGGGGGCCACAAGAGAGCTTAGTCATTTATCCAACCCTGCAATTCCCATTGTTTCTCTACACCAAGAGAACTTCTTAGAGCTCACAGATTTTGTCAATGCATCTGCAATATCCTTCAAAGTGTCCACCTTTACCAACAACACCTTTTTGTCTTCTATCATATCCCTCACAAAGTGATACTGAGCATCAATGTACTTTGTATTTGACTGATATGCAGGGTTCTTTGCCAAGAAAATTGCACTTTGGCTGTCACTTTCTATCCTTATAGCTCCCTATACTAACCCCATACTTGAACACAATCTCTACAACCAAACTGCTTCCTTGCTTGCATGAGAGGCTGCTATGTATTCTGCCTTTGTAGTTGATAGTGCCACTACATATTGTTTCTTACTCATCCAACTGACTGCACCTCCAAATAGTTTAAACACATACCCACTTGTAGATCTTCTCTGATCCAGATCTCTAGCCTAGTCTGCATCGACAAAGCCACAAATATCCAACACTCTGTCCAATCCTGGTCTTCCTTGATAGCACAAACCATAATCACTAGTGCCACGCAAATACCTGAAAGCCTGCTTCACTACTGTCCAGTGCTCCCTCCCTGGTTTTGACATAAACCTACTCAATACTCCCACTACATGTGCATTGTCTGGTCTAGTACAGACCATCACATACATCAGGCTACCGACTGCACTTGCATATGGAACACAGGACATGTCCTCTTCCTCTTCTTGTGTCTTGGGACACTGTTCAACAGATAACTTTAAACCTACAGGAATAGGAACCTTCACCAGTTTACTATCATGCATATTAAACCTCTGCAATATTGTCTTGACATACTTCCTCTAGTTTAACCAGAGCTTCCTCTTTTCCCGGTCTCTTTTAATTTCCATGTCCAAAATATAGTTTGCAGCACCAATATATTTCATGTCAAATTTGGAGGATAAATGGGTCTTCAAATCTTGGATAATTTCTTTGTCAATTCCAAAAAACAACATATCATCCACATACAAGATTAGATAAATAACATGGTCACCAATTAATTTAAAATACACACAGTGATATGCTTTGCTTCTGGTGAAGCCAAGTCCTCGTAAAAATGTATCAAATTTCTGATACCACATCCTTGGTCACTATTTTAACCCATACAAAGACTTCTTTAACTTGCATACCAGTTCTTTCTTGCCCTTCACTGCAAAGCCTTAAGGTTTCTTCATGTATACCTCCTCTTCCAAATCCCCATGAAGAAATGTTGTCTTCACATCCATCTATTCTACCGCAAAACCAAAAGCAACAGCAATAGATAAAAATAATCTAATAGAGTTACCTTGGCAACAGGAGAAAAAATATCACCAAAATCAATTCTCGGCACCTTGGGATAACCTTTTTCTACTAACCGAGCTTTGTATTTCTCCACCTTTCCTTTTGCATTTGTCTTCTTCTTGAACACCCATTTGCTACTAATGGATTTCCTTCCAGCTGGCAACTCCACCAGATCCCAAGCCTCATTTTTGTGTGAAGATGCCATTTCATCAACCATGGCCTCTTTCTAGAGTTTTCCATCCTCTCAATCTACTACTTCCTTCACAGTTTTGGGATCATCATCAGTAATAGATAAAGCAAAATTTTAACAGAAAGCAAACAGATTATACCTTTCTGGCTGCCTTCTTTCTCAAACTGATCTTCTCACACCTGGAGTTTGTGGCTCTTAATATTTTGATTCCTCCTATACTGTAGAGTCTGATTCTTCCTCCTTTAGCTCAAACTCTATCTTCTCATGTTCCTTTGGTTGGACTTCATGTTTAATAACATCTTTCACCTCTCTAAACACCACATCTCGGTTGTACACAACCTTCCTTGTTACTGGGTTCCAAAGCTTATAACCCTTTAAACCATCCTTATACCCAATAAAGATGCACTTTTGAGATTTACTATCCAACTTGGTTTGTTTCGCCTTTGGAACATGTACATACTAGTCACATACAAATACCCTCAGATGTGAAAGAGAGTGTTTCTTACTAGTCCACACCTCTTGTGGGGTCTTATCCTCCAACACTGATGAAGGTGATCTATTGACTAGGTAACATGATGTCTCCATCGCCTCTACCCAGAATTCTTGTCCTAACCCAGTACCACTGAGCATACTTCTTGCCCTTTCCATCAATGTCTTGTTCATTCTTTCTGCAACTCCATTTTCCTGAGGTGTATATGGAGTAGTCTTCTACTATGCTATACCACACTTCTTATAGAATTCTTCAAATTCCTTACTGCAAAACTCTCCATCGTTATCTGTCCTTAGCAACTTTATCTTCTTCTCTATTTGGTTTTCCACCAGAGCCTTAAATTCTTTAAGCCTGTCAAAGACTTCAAATTTCTTCTTAAGGAAATGTATCCATGTATTCCTTGAGAAGTCATCTATAAATGATACATAGTACATAGACTTACCCAGTGATGGAACCTTCACAGGTCCAAACACATCACTGTGCACAAGCTCTAATATCTGTTTCACCCTCTTACCACCAGAGGGGAAACTCACCTGATTCTGCTTCCCATATACACAATTTTCATAGAAATCAAAATCCAGAGAGCTATTACTCATACCTTCTACCATACCCTTACCATGAAGTATTTGAAGGCCATTCTCTCCAATATGTCCAAGCCTTTGATGCCACAGCATGGTCTTCTCTCTAGAGACCACTAGATTTTCTACTCCACTTTCAGGAACCACAGAACTATTGCACCCATCAACAACAGTGATACCTTGCAACTTGTACAAAGTTCCAATCTGAACTCCCTGCATCAATACTAGTGCTCCCTAAACCATATTGCAGGTATCCTTCTTAAACACTATTTTTACACTTGCATCATCCAGCTTGCTTACAAAAATCAGGCATCTGGCTAATGCAAGAATATGCAGAACACTCAGAAGTGTTCTAACCCTTCCACCTTGCAACTTCAACTTTACTTTTCTGGGACCAACAATTCTAGCCTTCCTATCATCCCCCAAGAAGACATCACCACCATCATATTTCTCATACTCACAGAACCACTCTCTATGGGGTGTGAAGTGAAAGGATGCACTTGAGTCAATCAACCATGCCTCATGATCTACATGTGTACTTGAAGAAGCCAAGTACACATCCCCACCTTCATCTGAGATGGTTTTCGCCTCTACAGAAGGAACTCATTAGATCCCTTTCCTTTATCAGGAGCTTTAGATTTATAGTCCATTTTGTAGTGCCCTTCCTTTTTGCATTTCCAACACACCACCTTTATAGGTTTTCCTGGAGATTTAGATCTCCCTCTAGATTTAGATCTCCTACTAGATGACTTATTTTTGTTTCTGTTCTGGGACCATCCTCATACATACAAGGCATCACCATTCTGGCTCTCCATATTTTTCTGTCTCATCTCCTCTGTCAGCAATGATGAGATTATTTCATCAAACTTCAAGGCCGTTACATTGCTACGTATTGCACTAACCAGACTATCCCACGAATCTAGTAGAGAACACAACAAACTAATGCACTTATCTTCATCTGAAATTTTGATATCAACAGATGATAATTGACTTACCAAAATATTAAATGCATTCATATGCTCTGTCACCGAGTCTCCAATGATATTCCATCCTCATGTTATACAACTTTTTCCGTAGGAATAGTTTATTCACCAGAGACTTAGATTGGTACAAAGTCCCTAACTTGTCCCATAAAGCCTT
Organism: Pinus tabuliformis; assembly: GCA_031772625.1. Taxonomy (NCBI): domain Eukaryota; kingdom Viridiplantae; phylum Streptophyta; class Pinopsida; order Pinales; family Pinaceae; genus Pinus; species Pinus tabuliformis. Next base: position 176,626,405 of record CM062806.1, read on the forward strand.
CGTCGTAGCTTCCCCTGATACATTTAACAACACTGAATCTGAGACACACAACTGTATTGTGCTCTTTGCCTTCCAATCCAACTTCTTCCATTCTTCATTGGACACTATCATTGGTTTAGTACCCAGATCTATCACGATCCACTGATCTTTATCCACCAACAAATCCTCCATCTTGAGTTTCCACAACTCAAAACTCTGACCATTAAATTTCTCGATCTCTATCATTCCACTAGTCACCATCGTCTTTCACTACCAGAATCGATCCCGCAGATCTCCCACTGAACAGGGTCTACCACAAGCCCAAGCGAAACCCCTCAGTAACAAAGGTGTCCCCTTGAAGCCAAAACAACTCTGATACCAAATTTAGGTTTTAACTCTGTACAGAAATTACCTGCATATGATTTCTAAACCATAGAAAATAAATGATGCGAGATCATAAAACATAAAACAAATATACGCAGAGATTTTCCCCTAGATCCCAAAACCAGGACTACCAGCTTGATTTTTCATTATGTTCCTTTTAATGTTACAATACATATTTATACATGCCGAAGCATCTAATACCATGGACCAAAAACCATCACGTCCAAAACCATGTGCAAAAAATCATGCACAAAACCATAGGTAGGTCCACCCAACCTAATATAAGGTCCAAAAACAAAATTGTTTGGGGCGCTGCCCCAAACCCGATAGAGTGGGGTTACCTGCACCCCTCAAACACCCTGTGACTCCCCCCACTACATAATCGACGCAACGAAGGGGGGCCTCTGCCCCCCTTTTAACCCCCAGTTAACTACATGGGCTAGTTGTGGAAAGAATACAATAGAACCCAACAAGATTTGAAGAGGAATCATGTCTGAATCAGATATCAAAACATGATGGTGAGAGTCCTCCCAAGGTCACTCTTCTAAACACATGATCTCTCTAATAGCTTCATCTATAGGTAGGACTTGATTGAGGGGATCAAAAGAAGGAGAAGTTATTGGAGGGGTGGTGGTACCATTGGTCATGAGTAAAGTGGCAGGAGACTCGGATGCAGATTAAATGGCTTGGTAGGCCATTTCAGCTGGTGGCAACAAAATTTTTTCTCCATAAGCGTCAATGTCTGAAGGGGCTGGTAGGATCCAAGGATCAGTCGGTTTGTGAGGAATGGATGAAACCATATTGACCATCTGTGGAACCACTGGCGACAGAAGAGGGAAACAACCCATCAAGGAAGAGCCCTTCAGTACACCGGTACTGATACTGACGTAAGAGTCAAGTACACCACCCACTAAGGGTACAGATCTGCTTGGTAATGGGGAATAATCAGGGGTGTAAAAGGACAGTTGGTCCACTGTGACTACCTTTCCATCCAATGGAAATAAGATGATGCGAAAGATAGTAGACACAATGGCCGTCATGGCGTAAGTCCAACTGCGACTCAACAATATATTATAGTCAAGCTTTCTATCTACGACTTCGATGTCCACTCTTACCATTTTCCCATTCAAGGTGATGGGGTAGCTAGCTAGGTAACCTTTTGGGATGAAAGTGTGGTAGTCGAAATATTTAAGGGAATTTGACGGTGGGGATGGGGTTGGAGAACCCAAAGTGAGCCAACATGAAGCTGATATTATGTAAGTAGAAGCACATTCATCAATGACAATTCTATGTACACATTTACCTTTCGAAAAGATTTGCACCCAGAATGAATGCTGGTTAGAAATGGGAGGTTTACATTTTTCCATGTCAAAAATTGCATGCATGGAATCCTAAGGGTCGATGCCGCCAATGGTCGAAAGTAGATATTTCCTTTGTGCTGGATGTGTTTGTAATACTTTGAGTGCCGACATAGCCGATGGTGCTTGTGCCAAGTCTTCTACAATGCTGTAGTTTTGGGTGGCACATGGAGATGTATTGTGCATTGTGCATCGAAGTGCCCCTTTAGGGGGGCGAATCACAAGGTTAGAAACCAACCTTTCGATATGAATATCGTTAGGTGGCTGTGGGTTTTGACTTGAGGAGGGTTCCTCTACATGAGTGACAGGAGCTCCATAAGATTTGGCTCTAGTTTGTAGATCTACCGTTTCAAAGGTGTAAACAGTAGAGGGTCCTTCACTAGATGAAGGATGTTGCAAACCACCATTTTCCCCTTGTGGGGGTTGGGGTTGGTTTGCAATAAGGTGTTGCTTCTGTTGAGCGGGGAAAGGATTATTCAAGACAACAGGGGTCTTGCCAGTGTCCTTTTTAGCAATGAACTCTGTGCATTCCTGAAGACATGGACAATGATAGGTCAAATGGTCTTTGGCATATATTTTGGAAGTGAATCTGGTGGGTTTATCCTTTCCATCATCAGAGGGTGCAACAGCCTTTTGCTTTGGGTTTTGCTACTTTGTCGACTACTCTTCAGAAGGAGCAGTCTTTTTCTTATTCTTCTTGTTCTTACCACCAGGTTTTTGTGTAGACTGAACAAATTTGATCGCGGTGGTAGGAAGAGTAGTCGATTTGGTAGATGGGTCCACTAAAATCTGGGAAATGTGACTGATGAGTTGCTTTACAACATCCTCGGAGGTTGCACCGATAATCCCATCGGCGTGCACTCCGGGTTGCTGAGTAGCAACAACATTGGAGTTACAAGGGGCATTGGAAATTACATCGTATAGAGTGCCATACTGCGAATATATCAGATCCAAGTGTTGGGCACGATTAATGGATTGGTGTTCTAAGACTGCACCACCTAAGGCGACATCCTTAGCGATTTGGGGGAGTAGAGACTTGTAGAACCAATCCGCCAAGAGATAGTATGGGAGGGGAGCTTTCACTAACCTCGTCCTATGTCTCCATTCATGTATATGATCAGAGATGTGGGTGGTGGTATCCTTACATAATGAAGTGAGGAGTTTCGTCCTAGTTTCATAGCAGATGGGTAGCTAGAAGTGCTTTAAGAATTCCATCTCTAGAGTGCCATAGGTATTGACTAATGCCCGTGGTAACTCAATGTACCACTTGGTTGCATTCCCAGTAAGGGTGCGGGGAAAAAGACGTAACCGGATACTATAACTAACCATGGAGTTAGAAACACACCATAGATGATAGGTGGTGATGTGGGTACCCAGATCCTCCCCTTGTTTCCCTTCAAAATTTGAGATGTATGTTGGTATTTTATGTGGGATTAGAAGCCAAAGTAAGTTATGATAGATGGGATCATTTGTAAGTTTGTATAATTCAAGGATATCCAACGTTACCAAGAAAGGAAGAGTGTTTGATGCCCCCGAATCAGACCGAGGCGATGACATATGACTTAAGGATCCTTGCGGTCCTCCCATCATGTTGTTCCCAATATTATACACATGTTACATGGTATAGTAGGTGCCTTGTGGTATGGTATTATATTGTGGATTTCCATAGGGATTGTTAGGCTGTGGAATAGAAGTGCCCCCAGGATAAGCAGTGCCCCCTTCACTCATTTTAGGTTGTGAGTAGGGTGCCCCCATGGATTGATTAGGAGCTCCTTGAGGGTTCCCGCTTGCCACAAAACTAACCATAAGCCCTTGATTAACATAAGGAGTGTTCATGTCAATTAGTGACTGACCATGCATGACTGAAAATGCAGGGGGAACTGTTACGCTCTTGGCCAGTATATGCATATTGGGCATGCCTCGAGATACCTGAATCTGGGGTCTAGAACTACAATGGATGCCAACCATATTGTTGGTTGAAGGGACCCATGCTAACTATGATATACTGAGCATTATACAGAGCGCTATATGCATCACTTGTCGAAGGTACAGGGTTTGACACAAAAGGGGTAGAACTCGGAATAGATTGGGTTATGCTCATGGAGGGTGTCACCATAGGGTTTGAACATGTGACAAATGGGATAGCAAGGTTCGCCATCAAAGTTGTGGTGTTGACTGTCGACTGGGGAATTGGCAAGGGACCAAAAGTGTCCAAAAAGTCCCGTGATTCGTTAGTCATTGACGGGATGGGTGGAAGTGTTCCAACTGAAGACAAAGGAGGTACAGATGCAACGGGAACCAAGATTAGGCACAACGGATTCGTGATTGGAGGATTGTATGGAGGAAGAAATCCTTCAGTAAAGAAATCCTCTAGTAATCATGAATCATTGGATGTCCAAACTGATTCTGTGTGTGATCTCGGAGACTGATTTCCCGAAGATGGGGAATCTGGTTCACTGGAGCTCGGTGGATCCTCCACATTGAGTGGGGGAGTACCTAACAATAGTCTAAATTGACAACGAGGGCCGGATGTAGCCATGGTGGCCAATAATTTTTATCATTAAATTTTATAGTGATGTTTATTAAAGTCTCAATGATAACACTCTGGCACTTAAACAATAAAAATACACTAAGTAAATCAATCAACAAGTAGAGGGAAATGACCCTGTCTGATAAGCACTGATCACTAGAGATGAAACCCAGTATCACAATGAATAACAGAGAGAGTTGGCCAAATGTATAGTTACGGTTACTCTAGAGCTTTTCCTGAACCTTAGATTGAGGGGCCAAGTACTCTCATGAAGACAAGCACCCTCCCAAAAGCTAAAGGCATAGCAGGTCTGTCTGTGTTAGGTACCAGGGCACCCCACTCCAATGCCCTTGTCTTAGTCCTTAAAATTATGGCCACTAAGGATACCTTAGATCACAAACACTACTGGGGGGGGACATAGTCACAAACAGTACACTACGTGGGTAGGATACCTGAGTCCCTCACTCAGCTCCGATATCCATGAAGGGATCCCTGATACACAGAATACCCAAAGGAGATGCAGTCAAAGGTGGGCTACCTTCACTTACAATCTGATGTTGTCTCATATTTTTCTCCACTTTTACTGGAGTGGTCCTAGATATATGAGTGCAGAAGGATTTCTCTCTTTTAATGACACTAGTTTCGGTGTATGATCTTGGGCAGTTCACTCACACTGCCTATCCAAAGATCCTAGCCTAAAATAAAGTGTGTTTACTCTAAAAAGAGTTGCTAATTCATTTTATTAGGTAGATTTTAAATTTACTTCATTAGAGTCTTCAGTAGGGGTGTTGACGTATGAAATTATATGGCAATATGACTTAGATCATGCAAAAACAATGCTTGTAAATTTTCACTTTCGATGAATAAGCTGCTTCTACAAAGGGAGAGTCATTCATACATCAATATTCATTCCATGCATCTTATTCAGTACAACACTCGCATAACCGATAGAACTTCAATGCTCACCAAAAACTATTGAAACCAAATAATGCAGGACTTAACAAGCTAAGCAGAAAACAGTAAAAAAAAATTGTATTTCTCTTTTAATGTAAACAAAAAAATTTAGAAGTAAAGTTATTTTCTTAAAAAAAAGGTTTGCTCAAGACACAGATCAGTCAAACAAGTGCAATTGCAAATCCTTGATCAGTTTGTAAGCATATTTCCCAACCCATGAGTTCACAGGGTAAGTTGTTTATGAAGAAATCACTGATTAACGCTCTGTACTAGAGGCTATAGTTAGTCAGTTTCAGCACTAACACTCTATTTGTGAGGGCACAGTGCTTTATAAAGCACTGTTTTCACTGGTAACCTGCGTTAGTGAGGAAAAACACTCAAAAAAAAGGTTGTGGGGATCAGATCTAGGGCTAAGCACTGAAAGAAGGGTGTTGTATTGGTCCTGAGTGGTCGAAAAGGGAATGAAGAAGTACAGGAAGGCTTGGAAGAAAGAGAGATCTAGGAACTTTCTAGGTAAAACCAGAAACTAAGTGTAGTCCCCAGCGCAGTCACCAATTCTGCTATAGGTATTAATGCACAAGTGTTTGGTGATGTTGGAAACCCTCAAGGATCTTCTCGGGATCCTCAACAGACAGTCATATTAGTTGCAGTTGTCACAAGGATACATTCATATCTATGTTTAACAAACGAATATCAAATCAAGAATGAATTATTACCTCGAGTCTTAGTGTGGTGTTGCTGGATAGCGCAATGTAGCTAGGCAGAAGACCCCTGAGCCAGCTCCAGATCAAAACCTGCAAAAAGAAAAGACAAGCATAATATCACAGCATAAAACCTTGATAAACAAATGCATGAACATATAAACGATATCTAATTGAAGATAACTAAGCCACTCATGCTAGAAGATATTAGATCAATATATAAACAAGTTTATACTACTAGCATCACAAAGTGGAGAACACAACTGCATTTCTATATTAATGTAGAAAGAGTGATTACAACCATCAGTTGCATTAGCCTTCCCTTACCCCTCTAGCTCCTCTCTCTCTCCCCCTTCTTAACCCCTTTTGATGCCTTAGTCTAAGACTCTACTTGACAGTCAAATAGGCAATCCTTTCAAATTTTTTGACCCGTTTCACAATGGCCTAAGCCTTGCATATATAGCACCTAGGTTTAGGGTTGCCAAGTCCTCCATGAGTTCGTTTAGGAAAAAGCAGTGGCGTTTCTTGCTTTAGTGCTCTTTCCCATTTTCATACTCCATTTGGAATTAGAAATTCCCCCAAATACGTCAATTTCAGATGTTTCCATGCTTTTATGAGCTAACATAGGAGAGAATATAGGGATATTTTCTCAGTCAGTTCACTCCTTTGAACCATAGAACTTGATGTAGGTTCACTAACACTATTCCCAAGGTAGCAACTAGAGCTACCCTAGGCACTAATGCACCCCTAAGATTGTAGAGAAGCTTTATAAAGCAGGTTGCTAGTGTCTAGAGAGAGTTAGCTTGACAACTGGGCCTGTGAACTTAGTCAATCCTTCAACCATCATGTCTTTGTCCTCTGAGTTGATGAGGAGGCCATTTTTCTATATAACATCTACCTATGCTATGACCCGAAACTTAGACTTCTCTACCAAGACTCCAAGCCTCTTCCTCTACTACCAAAAACTTATGACTACTTAGAGCTTACTTACGTAGCTCTTTTTATACAATCCCATGGTCCGCAAACCATGGATAGATCTTTACAAACGACTTTACATTTTACAAAATAAGGGCAGAAAACCCTTTATGACTCATGACACCTTTGCGCTCCGCGACCACAAAATGTGGAGACTTTACAACTTTATTACAAAATTGGACCCAAAACATGGACTTTTAGCCCAAAAACTATCCTTGGGGGATCCCATTACCAACAGGCCCCCAAAAAAAACATTGTGACTTGCCCTCAAGTCACTCTGTGGGCATGGAGATCTTAGCACGAAGACCTCCCAAGTCAACCTGTATGACCGCAACCTCAGCAGTGTACTGTGTGGCTGCCTGTTTTGCTTCTTCAACCATCTGCTCTATCTCTTCTTCTAAACTGTTGGCTTGAAGCTTCTGCGAAGTTGCTTGTAGAGTCGCAAGCTTTCTTTCAATAGATGTTGTGACCGCATAAGCCTCATCCAGCCAGGGCTTTAGTCGCGCCTTCAACACTGCCTACTTGTGCTGCGCTACATCCACCTGTTCCTTCAACTGCTTGGCCTCCTACATCTTTACTAGTCTCTGCGTGAGCGTGATAGTTCTTGTTGTGCCTTTTACCTCATCATAGCATTGCTGCAGTTTGTATGCTTTTGTCTCCAGCTGTTGTACATTCGAGTCCTCTTGCAAGCTTTTCAAGACCTTGAACGACTATTCAAAAATTTGTGTGCAGTCTGCTACTACACTTTTGATCGCCACTATTTTCTCTGTGGCAGTGGTTGCATGCTACTCCTTTACTTTTGGCAGAGTTGAAGGCTGGGCCTTCAACTATAATTTAGTGGTCTACAGGTTCAACTCCAACTGAACCCTCACCATCTCTATGCGAGTGTTGCGCACCCCTGTAGCCAGCTTTCGAACACGCACCTCAACCAGTTCTTCCTCAGGAATCGCCAACTCTGGGACCATTCGACATGCCTCCTCTACGACCTGAATTATTCTCTTGTTTTGGTCGGTCACTTTAGTCAGGGTAGTGATGGTAGAGTCTCCCTGTAGTGCCATCTATTTTTTATTAATCTGTTGTTCGCTGATCACCTATAGAGCGCGGTGTTCACAGGCCCTCAACTCCAAAATCACTCCATCCTACAATAGGTGGAGCACCTCACTAGGGAGTGCTACTAGATTCAACCCTACTCCCTTGAGGGCATTGACAGTGGGCCTGTCAACTTCATTCTTTGTGGTCAATGCTCCAACGGGTAGCACTATCGCACTGGAGACCTTTGCGTGCAGCATGTCGGCAGCTTCTAAAGTGCCGATAGCAAGGCTGGTGGACACCATGCCAGCCTGTGATGCGCGGGTCTGCAGCTCCTGCAATGTTATGCTCTTGACCTATGAGAAGATACCAGGATACCAAATATGGAAAGAAATACAACCTAGAACACAAAACAAAATGACAAATAACATGTATTTTATTACTTAGATATGAAAGCAATGTTCACTTGCCTCTTCAAGGGGGAAATCTCTAATAGAGCAGTACTCGATTACAGAATAAGACACGATGCTCCTCAATGGGGAGTCTATATCCTTTATTTAGGATTCATACATGTAATACCATGGGTCAGTACCATGGTTCTATTAATACCATTTATCTAATACCATGGCCCATTTACAACTAACTGTGGTCCCTTTCATTAAATGCGGGTCAACCACTTACAACTATTAATATGGTATTTATTGACTCTTTAACTAACTATAACTATGACTCGACCCTATTACATAAATAAGGGTGTTAGGGTTGGACCCTAACATGCCCTCCCCCATAAAAACAACCTTGTCCTCAAGGTTGAAGCTACGAAAAATGTTGAAGAATAGTGGTTGGTTCCCAGGTTGCATCTTCTAGAGAGGAGTCTTTCCACTTGACGAGGACTTCCTTGATCGTGCGACCGCGCAGGTACCGTTCTCATGTGTCAAGAACCTATTCAGGTTGGAGCCATATGGAACCTTCTTCATCCAATTCTGATAGACTGGTTTGAATTCTGCAATTTTTCCCTACCACTTTCTTGAGGCATGAGACATGGAAGATGAGATGGATTTTTGCAGTGGGTGGCAAGGCTAGCTTGTAGGCTACTTCTCCAATGCACTGAAGTATTTGATACGGTCCGTATAATTTTGGAGATAATTTATGATGACCCTTGTCTTTAAGTGATGTTTTGTTGTATGGTTGCAGCCTCAAGAATAACTAATCCCCTTCTTGAAATGTGCACTCTGAACGATGTTGGTCTGCCTATTGCTTCATGCGATTCTGAGATTGATGGAGATTATCTTTGAGGTGGGCAAACATGGTTGCACGATTCTATAGGAGTTGATCGACTGCTTGTACCTTAGAGCATCCAAAGATATAAGAAGTAGGTGAAGGGGGGAGTTGACCATAAACTGCTTCATATGGAGTCATCTTGGTGGCGGCATGATAGTTATTATTATACCACCATTCGTCTAGAGGTAACCATTATACCCATAGATGTTTCTTTTCTGAAGTGAAACACCTGAGGTAGGTCTCTAGACATTTGTTGACTGCTTCAGTTTGTCCATTAGTTTGGGGATGATAGGAAGTACTGAGTTGGAGTTGGGTGCCTTGTAGCTTGAAAAGTTCCTACCAAAAGTTACTGGTGAATATTGGGTCATGATCAGACACAATGGAAGTGGGCATGCCATGCAATTTGAAGATCTGGTCCATGAAATATTGAGCCACCAAAGTGGGTGTAAAAGGGTGGGGTAGGGCACAAAAATGAGCATACTTAGAAAGTCTGTCCACAACCACCATGATGACTGACTTGTTTCCTGACTTCGGAAGACCAGTAATGAAATCCATAGAAACATCTGTCCAGATTGAGGCAGATATGGGAAATGGTTGTAAAGTGCCTAGGCACTTGACTGTTTCTCCTTTGTGGCACTGACACACATCACATTCTGCTACAAAAGTAAGAATTTCCTTTTTCATGCTTGTCAAAAATAAGGAACAACTAGTGCGACCATAAGTCTTTTGAAAGCCTGAATGGCCTGCAGTGGGAGATGAGTGAAACTCTGCCAAAATGTTCCTTTTGAGGGTGGATGTTAGTGATATCACTACTTTTTCATTGTAGCGAAGAATCTCATCCTTCCAAGAGTAGCCCTCTGTGGAAGTTGGAGCTTCTTGCAAGTTATGAATTAGTTGGGAGAGCAAAGGATGTGAAAACCATTATGTGCAAGCTTCTTCAATCCACTCTGGAATGGGAAGAGAGATTGCTAGCAGGGTGTTGTCCTCCTCAAATTGGCGTGATAAAGCATCCGCTACAACATTTTCTCGCCCTTTCTTATAAATTATCTCATAATCATATGCCGACATTTTGGCTAGCCATTTATTTTGCTATGGTGAGGATAGGCATTGCTCCAAAACATATTTAAGGCTTTGATGGTCTGTGCAGATTTGGAACTGTCACCCCAATAAGTATGGTCGCCAGGTATCCACTGCATGTAAGATGACCATCATCTCCTTCTCATAAAAATATTATCCCAAATGTTTCCCACTTAGTTGTTGGCTAGTGAAGGCCAAGGGTCGACCTTCCTGCATTGAGACAACCCCAATACCCGTACTTGAAGCATCACATTCAATCACAAAAGATTTGGTGAAGTCGAGTAGTGCCAATACGGGAGTGGAACACATGGCATGTTTGAGAGCTATAAACGCCTGTTGTGCTTCCTCATTCCAGAGGAATGAATTTTTATTAAGAAGGCGAGTGAGGGGTCTAGCCATGCGACCATAATTGTGGACAAATTTGCAATCGTAGCCGGTGATACCCAAGAATCATATCAAACTATTCAAGGTCTTTGGTTGGGACCAATCCTGCATTGCCTGGATCTTTTTGGGATCCACCTTGACACTTTCACACCCCACAATGTGGCTCAAATACTTGACTTCTTTCATGCCAAAAGGGCACTTGGACAATTTGACAAATAATTTATGCTTCTTGAGCAGTTGCAAGAGTAGGTCTACATGCTGAAGATGTTTTTCCCAAGTGAGGTTGTAGATGAGAATGTCATCAAAGAAAAAAAGGGAAAAAAATTTTGAGATATGGTTTGAGTAGGTGATTCATGAGGCTCTGAAAAGTGGATGGGGCATTACAAAGACCAAATGGCATGACCAAGAATTCATGATGGCCTTCATGAGTTCGAAAAGAAGTCTTCAGAATGTCTACTTCTTTCATGTGAATTTGGTGATAGCCCGAGTGAAGGTCTATCTTAGTAAATAATTGAGCCCCATTCAGTTCATCCAGCAAATCATCAACAACTGGGATGGGGAATTTATCTTTGACCGTCAACTTATTGGGGGCCCTGATGTCTAGACACATGCGCCATTCCCCATATTTTTTTAGCACCACGACCACAGGTGATGAATAAGGACTAATGATAGGATGAATTACACCGGCTTCCATGAGTTCCTTGATGATCTTTTCAATTTCATTCTTTTGGGCGAAGGGGTATCTATATGGGCGCACATTTGGTGGTTGTGCCCCTAGGACCAAAGTAATGTTATGATTGAGTTCCCCTCTTGATGGTGGAAGCTCATGAGGTTTATCAAAGACCTGCAGATGTTTGTTTAAGACCTGTTGCATCTCAGGATGCATATGAAGAGTAGGGGGCTCAAAGGCCTGAATGGAATTAAATTAGATGATAACTCCATGGTGGCCCTTTTTTAACAACTTTTCCATCTGATGCGAGATGATGATAGAAGTAGTACCTATTTGGAGTCCGCGAAGGGTATGCGTGTGGTTATTCTACTTAAATCTCATATATAACTCTTGGAAATCCATTGTGATTGGGCCGAGTGTGCGGAGCCATTCAGCACGCAAGACAATTTCACACCCACCCGTGGTGATGGAAAACATGTGGGTATTTATGTGGTAATCTCCCATCTAAATTTTAATATTTTCATAGCGGACGTCACATTTCATTGTCCCCCCATCAACAATCTATACCTGGAAATTAGAGACTGATCTGACAAAACAATGCACAGCTTCTGTGACTCTCTGATGGATAAATTTATGCGTTCTGCCACTATCAATCAAGACTACTATAGGGCGATGTTTAATAAAACCTTGGATTTTGAGAGTTTGGGGAGAAGAAATGCCTGCCAAATCATGGAGTGAGCTAACTAGTTCTTCCAATGTAGTTGGGATCTCATTGTCCTGCTGGTTGTCCTCATCTTCTTCCTCTAGTCCCTCAAAGGATGGGGCTTCCTCAAATGAACTGTGATCCATAGCATCAATTTGAAAGAATTTGGGTTCCTTGAATTTATGCCCTGGGGAGTATTTGTCATCAGAGTAGTAACTAAATCCTTTCTTTCTCCTTTTTGCCATTTCTACTGGTGACACCTTTTGAACCTTAAGTGTTTGGGTAGTGCTCGGAACCTGGGTGGGACATCCCTTGGCTATGAAATTTGGACGAGGCGACTGGGCCACTAATGAGCATTCCACTTCACGAGCCATTATGCAAGCTGCCAGCCATGTGAGTGGGTGGTGCATCTGGATGTGAGCTTGGATGGTGTCTTTGAGACCACTGATAAAACATTCCAAGTAGAATTCATCTGCCAGACCTCCTATGTGGAAGGCTAATTTCTCAAAGGCTGTAATATAGTCGTGTACTGTGCCTGTCTATCTGAGCTTAGTAAGATGACCCAAAAAATTGGATTCTCGTTCAAAGCGTTCACAAAGGGATTTTGAGAATGCTTGCCAAGTAATTGGCCTTGCATAGCATTTTTGATGCCACTACCACCATTGCCATCTTTCTTGGTCCAAGTAAAGGCCTCCCACACGTAGCTTAGTCTCATCATCTTTGATGTGATTTAGTGTGAAATATTGGTCCATTTTTTATAGCCATATTGCCGGATTAGAGCAATCAAATTTGTACATGTCCAGCTTGGGTGGTCAAGGGTGGGAATGTTGGTGGTTTCCCTGGAATTGAAGAGAATGACTAGATTCTCCTTCATGGTCTTCATTAAAAGCATATACCTCCGATTGTGTTGCTGACTTTCCCTTTGTGAATGTTTCATTCAATGTTTGGATCATCCTCATTAATTCATCCAACCTGTTTTCAAGGGATTCCATCTTCTCATTGGACATAGCTTGAGCTCTGGTTTCTACCATACACAAATCTAGTCGTCACTGTGAAAAAATTTGGGACCACCCAAAAATTGAAGCTGCCAAGTGAATGGTACCACCTCACTCAAACCGTCATCTTGATTCTTATAGGTTAAGTCTCGTACGAGCGTCCCAGGAGGGCCTCAGACTCTTATTTATTTATTTATTTATTAATTTTGAAAGGAGTTTTACTCCCCGCTTATCAATACTGCAGTAGCCAATTCCCAAAAAAGTTAATCCTGCCCAATGTCCTGCGAGAATCACCCCAAGGTATAGTAGCCACAAGCCTCCCTACACAAATGGTCAGATCTTTCTGGGAAACCCTCAACTACAAAGTTGAGTAGGAATGTGGCAGTGACCAAACCCCCGTTGCTAGATCTGAATAGTATTCTGGCGGATCTGATTATTACAGTGGCGTAGAACACAATCTACTAGATTTGATTTGGCAAAGAAGATGATGGGCGATCTTCAGAGAGATAAGGGAACTATGGTCTCAAGGAGTGTCAGGTGCTACAAATCGTAATATACATAAGGGGCCAACAATAGTACTCGGCCTAATATTCCAAGGCACTAACTAAGGAGGATTAACTGTACCCTTAGCCATACTAATTGTCTACCATATCGTATGGGTGAGTAATCTCTTCGAGTGCTATTCTCGGTGTATTGTAGTAGAAAGATGACTGACAATTTATATACGGCGAGGTTTCAGGTGAGCCTAGGGGGCTTCCAATATACCCATAGGATATGTGGAAGACAGTCTGTGTGCTGTTCTGTCTAATGTGCTACTACTCAAAGGGGTACCCACAGGGGTTACATGTTGGAAATAATACTGAGAGGGGGGGTGAATCAGTATTATCAGATCAATCAAACTTTTTCAATCTCATACTCAGAAACATATACGCTACTTCAATTAAGTGAACCTGCGTGTACACGCTACTGTGTCTAATGAAACTCGCGTATATCCAAAGATCTTATAATTCAGTTAGCTTAATCTTCAGTAAATGCATCAGATCATTATTAAGCATATTAACAGTAAACAGGTGCAGAATAACAGAACAGAACATCACACAAGAGCCACACACATGAACACAAAGATATAAGGTGGAAACCCAATGTGGGTGAAAACCACCTGCTGCAAGTCATCTCAATCTTCTTCTTAATAAGAAAATCCTTTTACAATATTTGTACTAGTGCAGTCTTATACCAGTACGGGAGCTACAACCCCCTTTGCTCTTGTACTAGCCGATCCATTTACTAGTACGCAGGCTGCTACCTGCTACAATGCTCCAAAGATCTTCTTTAGCTTTTGTACTAGCTTAGATACTAGTACGTAGGTGCTTGCCTACAATCTTCTCTCCTCCAGGTACCACGTTTCATCAATTTTCAGACTGGATACGCTGAAGCACAACACATAATCTAAAAGGCCACATTTCATCCAATTTTCATACTGGACCCATAACTATCATTGAGGCTCAAAACAATCATCAAACTCTGAATCACTGAAACCCTGTTAACAACAGTCACCAGAACACAGAGCAGACACAGAACTCTGTAATAACCATCAGATCCATCTGCAACTTCAAATATCAAGCTTTACAATGTATACGCTACTTCGATGAATCAAACCCGCGTGTATACGCGCTTTTGCCAAAGACAACCCGCGTACAGATCTAAAAATAATTTCTCATAACTTGCAGTTGTACCAGACATCAGTCATACTCATAACACTTATAGAACTATACATGCGTCAGTATGTAGATCTAGAATAAGCATCATAAAGATAGTTCATTTCAAACCATTTGATCCCGATCTCTCCTTAGATCTAGTTTTCCATCAACAGGTGAGATCTCTCCTTAGCTCAGATCAAGCAATGCATCATCAACCCATAACCCTGCATACTGGATCTAATGCTTCATCAGATATTCAAGACATTTCAGATATACTTGCCTAATTATTTCCTTCCCTTTATATATCCTTAGGCCTTGTTCAATACCAAGAGCCAAAACCATAGAAATCCAATACCATCAACTTCAAAACTAGGGATCAACACGTCCGCCGAGACGCCAAGGTCCAAAACCATAGGCACAACTTCCAAGGAATAACCGCCATGGACCAAAGGTACTTTTCCACATACACGCGCTTTTGCTGAAGCCAACCTCCGTGTACACGCGACTTGGGCTTAACGAACCTGCGTGTATAAACTTTCTCTTCTTCTTATAGTCTGATCATCAATTCCTTGTTGCTGACCTTCTGTACTATGATTTGTCATTAGTGAGGTTTGCCATCAAGGACAACACTTATCTCATAATGCCAACAATCTCCCCCTTTGGACTTGATGGCAAAGCTAACTTGTCATACTTAGAATTAGCATCTGATTCCTTTGAGCTGTCCTCCATCAGTCACATCTGATATTTCTTCTGAAGATTCATCATCTGATTCCTTTGAGCTATCCTCCATCAGTCACATCTGATATCTCATCTGAAGATTCATCCAGTTATACATAAGTGAGATATTCTTCCATCAGTCACATCTGATATCTCTTCTGAAGATTCATCATCTGATTCCTTTGAGCTATCCTCCATCAGTTACATCTGATATCTCGTCTGAGGATTCATCCAGTTATACATAAGTGAGATATTCTTCTATGAGAGGGTTGCCATCAAGTACAACACATGCATCATAATGCCAACATTACAAGGGAGTCTAACAAGTGTGGCCACCTCTTGTATTTTCTGTGTGTATGCCTCCCCAAATCCGCAGGTTTATGTGCTCAACGACAGATCCAGTGGTTTAAAGATGTTGGAACATGTCTCTAGCCAAAAATGAAAAAAATCCACTACAAATGGAGATACCATCAGCCCTGGAAAGCACTTTGATACCATTTGTTATGCTCTTGACATGCAATAAGATGCAAGGATACCAAATATGCAAAGAAATACAACCCAGAACACAGAAAAAAATGAGAAATAACAACATGTATTTTATTATTTAGAGATGAAAGAAATGTTCACTTGCCTCTTCGAGGGGGCAACCTCCAATAGAGAAGTGCTCGATTACAAAATAAGACACGCCGCTCCTCAATGGGGAGTCTCTATCCTTTATATAGGATTCATACATGCAATACCAAGGGTCAGTACCATGGTTCTATTAATACCATCTATTTAATACCATGGCCCATTTGCAATTAACTGTGGTCCCTTTCTTTAAATGTGGGTTAACCACTTACAATTATTAATATGGGATTTATTGACTCTTTAACTAACTATAACCATGACTCGAACCTATTACATAAATAAGGGGGTTAGGGTTACACCCTAACATGCAGACCTATCTGGATGGCCCCCAAAATTAGTTGTTATTGTTGGTCAAACTGTTGTAGGGCTTCCACAGTGACATTCGGCACTGTGTCTCCGATGTAATGCAAATTGCCCTCTGTGAGGGTGATTGGGTCCAATGATGTCTCAGTGACCTTGGATTTCTTCCTCGACCCTCCTTTATCTTGTTCCCTTGGACGCTTGATGCGGGTGGACATCACCTGTGGGTCCGCGTCATGCTTCTCTGTTTGCTCGTCTGTCTCTTCCTCTGTCTTGGGTGAAGGTGACCTTGCGCCTTTGTCAGAGCCTTGCTCTGTTCCACTTGTTTGTTTTTCCATCTACTGAGTGGCATCACACTCCGCCTAGGCCTTGTCAGTGGCCTACTTCTTTCTCTTTTCTGCCAGCTGCATCATCTTGAACTTGGCCTCCTTCTTCTTGCGCTGCGTGGCGGACTTGCTTTCTCCCACTGCCAAGTCTCTTGTAGTGCACCAGTTTGCCAGCCAAAGATCAAGTACTGCTTCAACAGCATCATCTGTTTCCAGGTAAGGTAAGTCATACCATGCTTGCACAGGGTCCTTCTACTAATACTTCGGCAACCTTTGGAGCAGCTTCTTATGCCTCCCCAACTATTTCCGGCACAACCTCCTCGACTGTCATTCCTTCAGTGTCCATAACTATTGTAGGTGTCAACATGAATCTATTCAACAATGCTAGTGTCATCTCTGGTAATTGCTCAAATGCCGAACTCGCTATCAAAGCCTTGAAGAATTCTCGGTTCATGTGCGTATGAGAGCTCAACAACTCAATGCTCAAAATGCCAAGTGTTTTTTGTTGGGCAGTTGTGATGCAGGCAAGTTCCCTCCGTAGACAGAGGCAATCCCTCTCTCCCTAGAGTGGGTCTAGTCATAGAAAAGACAATATCAAAGCAAATTCCCTTAGATAGTTGATGTTATGAAGGCCTACCTTCAAACCCTCATTTGATGAAGTTCTTGTTGCATTGCTCCAGCTTTCGTTATAATCACTTTTGTACCTAAAAACAACATACAGAGAACAAGAACAAACATAATAGAATACAAAAAAAATGATCTACTTAAAGGGTCAAGGAACTTCTAGCTATCAATATGCAATTTGACATAGGAAATAGGAAATAAACCGTTTATTTGCATTAATATGAATTGAAGTAAAAATTACAACCATGCCTTGATGTTGTAGGTCTCCTTGAAGGGTCATGTCAGCAAGTCTCCGCAAGAATTCACTCATGAAGCATCTCCCAAGAGGATGAATAACTCCAAAATTATGATGCTAGAACACTCATATAATCAAGCCAAATCCACAAAAAACTATCTCATGCTAAGTTACATTAGAAGCTACTTCCAAACTCCACTCAAACTCTCTCCAAACCAACTAAGCTAGTTGATCTCAGACATGAGGGAGATATTTATAGGAGGAGGTGCCTCCATAAGAGAGGCAAGAAAGATATTATCCCTTTGGGAGGTTGCAGAAAAGGTGGAACAACCATCCCAAAGGAGAGAGCCGAGCTCATCTAATCCAACAACCAACCCTAGGACCGTCCATTGACAATTTTTTAAAACAAACTTGCCAAAAATAGCTCATCGCGAGTGAAACAAAGGGAAAAAACGATGGCATCACTAGGCTTAATTCAATATTGGCCATCTTCGCGTGTGGAATAATTGATGACCCGCGATGACCCAAAAACATAAGTTAAAAAGGGTCTGCTCCAAGAGTAATGAACTGAGGTATTCTTCCTGATTTGAAAAGGAATACATTGACACATATTTTGCAACATGACACAAAGTAGATGTCAATAACACGGACCGAAAGTGTCCAGGATTAGGAATGCGAGGTCGGTGAAAAAATAATATGTAACAGATGCCCCCTAAAGCATGAAGGCTGAGAGAGTGAAAGGGGTGAAATGCTTTACGAATCCATAACTGAAGAAAAACACCATTGCAAAGAACCTACAAACGCAAGTAAAACTGATATCTCTGATACATAAGTACATAGTGAAAGGAAATGCATGTGCATAAGGCATGGGCACAGCTAATCCAGAAGATAAACATAAACGATCTGTGGTATGGATGAATCCATCCAATCAGAAGGCACCATATAAAAAACTCAGGCATGGTCGTAGCCATCCAATCAAAAGAGTTATGTATACAATTATGAACCAATCCATGCAACCTGGACTTGTGTAATCTAATCCCAGGGTATTGAATCCCAACCTGATCAAGGTAGAAATTATAATATGTGAATAGATGTGTTGAAGTCGAGCATACTAGAAAGTCACTTGATTACAAGTCAATGATGTAAACCATTAACAAGTGCGAGAGAGACCACTAGTAATGTCAATGGTTCTCAAGGTACTGCTAGTACAATCCATGAAGTGTGAAGAATGATTTGAAGTCGAACACCCAATTGAAGGCCAATAATAAATCCCGTCATCAAATGTGAAGAACTTGCTATTAAGGCATGCAATCTCCAAGGTACTAGAAAGGAGTCCCTTGATCAACTTCCCGGATAATGAGCTAAGGTCAACAGGAAGCGATTGGTCAAAGGAGGGCCATAATGTTTCCCACATCATTGACATGAGACAAAGGAACAATATGAATGTGGATGAGATAGAGATTCTGAGGAAGGTGTGTAAGGATACAAAGTGCAGAAGGATTAAGCTCTTGAACATATCGATGACACGACTCCGGAGTTTGGCAACATTTTGGTACCAAGGGATCAATGGTCATGATGATGCAGCAAGGATTAGATGGAATGAGGAAAAATGGATAACCCAAAACCCTGAAGGCCAACAACAGAGTGAGGATATCCCAACCCGAAATGAAGCAGAAAGAGTGTCGATGTTCAAGAGTGACAAGCTGTCATAATAATTAATACAACCAACAGAATACTTCCAAATATTTCCCACCATATCTGGCAAGTACCACAATTATTTTTTAAACACAATCTTGAAGGGGATAGCATATGCTTGTAATATAAGTTTGTCCTTCAGACAAATCCGATCTAGTAAATTTTAATGAGCCCTAGGAAGGAGAAGCTCGGTCACATCATGATGACAAGTCCAATGTCATTAGGGTTTAACGAGTCTGACATAGGTAAAACTTAGAGTCTTTTTCATATTTAGATAGTTTGAAAAAGACATGGAAAAGAAAAATCCAAAGGTCCCTTTTCGTAAATTTGTCCCTCGAATCTGAAAAAGTAGAAAACAATACCCAAGGGAACCTATTGACCATGATAGATCAACGTATACCTCTTTTGTAAATAATCTATCCCAGTCTATAAAATGGGTAAACTTAGGTAAACTTATACTAGGTAGATGACACTTCACAGCCTTTAACAAGTTCAAACTGACAAGCACTCGACAATATTTTCATGTTTCGAGAGTTAGAAAAGAGCTTAAAGATGACTCCAACAGTGACTTTTTCATGTTTTTACTGAGTCCGAAAAGTATAAAATACAACTCATAAATCATCATCACCAGAGTATTTGGAACTTGTTGCTACACAAAAAACAAGCGTAAGATCTATGTTTGACATAAATACGCATAAAATATTAAAAAATAGACCTAAAACCCTAATTTTCCAAAAAAGGTTTATAAAAGGGCCAATTGGTAAAAACAATTTACTTTTCACTTTTACCTTGGAGTGAAGAAATTTTACCATTATGCACTTGCGATTTTTAGAGAACGATTAGAGGAGATTCAAGAGCTCATTTGCAAATCCGTCTATTTTGGGAAGGCACCACATCCTTTTTCCTGCATTTTAGATACAATATATCTCATTTGTTATGATTTTAGCCGTGATTTAGAGGAATTTTTTGGATATAAATGTCCGCGGCGGTCGTCGCAGGTTCCCAGCTTGGGACCGCGAAGAGCCAAAATTTTCAATTGTGGAAAAATAAGCTCGTCATGACTATACACCAAATAGTCAGGAAGTGCCCAAATTTTTCAAACCGAGGATTCTGTCTCATCACACCTATTTTAGAAATAGGCACGACAAGCCCTAAGAACAAAAATTATTCATATTTTATGCAAATTCAAGGGGTTTTAAACAAAATCATGGCACTTACAATTAAATGTTTGTGTCTTTTAAGGGAGAAATCATGGTAATTGAATGGAAAGAGCAAGAACATAGCAATGATGATGAGTTAGCCCCAGGAGACCCAAATTGCTTAGATGTGCTAAGGAATTGTGGGCTCCTAAAGTTCTTCATGGTGTCACGCCTAAGAGCACAACCTGATCTACTCCAATATCTTGTTGGAGCATGGGATCCAAATGAAGGGAGTTTCAACATCCATGGACAGGAGCTAGAGATCGATGCCACTAATATCTACTTCATGATAGGACTATCACGGAGAGGAGAGAGACCCTGAATGACAGGGACTCACATCACGAGAGAGACCATGGACATGCTCATTGGAAGAATGTGTCATGAGGCTTAGAAATTAGACAAAGGAGGCAAGATAAAGATCACAATAGTAGTTTACCTGTCACTATGATTCCTCCTATCCACCATTACCAGGGTGGTTGGATCACAAACCCCACATGAGGCCACCAAGACCCAAAATTGACTGGCAGCAGACTGCATAAACCCCACCATATTCAACTAGGCAGAGGCGGTATCAGATAACCTCAAAAGGAAACTAACAAAATGCTAGCAAGGTGATACCAAATGGTTTAGGTATAGTTCAATACTCATACAATTTATCCTAGAACGAATTCCTATCTTTTAGAGACAGGAAGTGGTTGTGGATAGGCCACCACCATGGGAGCCACGGATTACCTGATGGGCTATGCTAATGCCTCGTGGAGGCGTCAGTCAACACATGTCATGGAGACCAGAGTTCTTCGAGTGGTTAGATTACCAACTTTTTGTGGTAGAGGACTGGCCATATGCCGATACCAACTTCAAAGGTTATCTAGACTTATTACTCCCTCTTGGGGAACGCTGGGATGAGAGAGGTAACAAAATCATTTTTTATTTTTAAAGAGTTTTTGTAAATTTTTTGTTTTTTATAAGTAACCTGATCATCACTTTTCAATCTTGCAAATGTTGGACCTGAAAGACCTGCATGCCTATCTCCCATTGCTCGGAGAGTCGAGAGGGAGTTGAAGATGACCCCTCCTAGTGGAGACGTGGAGGATGAGATCACCAGTGACCTGGAGGGCTTGACAGAGGGGATTCCAGATTATGTGAGATTCGAGGATGTCCCTCAGTAGTACCAGCGACACATAGTAGAGGTGTCGAACAGGATCCACCGACTGCTGAGACGTGTTGTCCGAGCAGTGGTGTGCTATAGAGAGCATTATGCAGATTAGACCCCTAGGTTTGTCTCATGATGTAATCTGAAAACATATTTTTTGGGCATTACGATGTGCAACACATGAGATATATACATACCTATGTTTTGTTGCATCAACTTATTATGTCTCAATGTTTACTTTTACTAATTTCGCAAATGTCGATGATTCGAATTGGATCCTTGAAAACTATCAGAGTTCTATGACTGTTTCAAATCATGACAGACTTCAAAAACTTGTGAACAATGAGCTATCAGAAACAACCTCTGGATAATGGTAATTTACAACTAGCATAGAGGAATGAGGACCTTCGGTCAAAGTGCATTGACCATTGGCCCATGGGCACTGTGCATGGCATAAAAATGGCAGATAGGAGGATCAGATCAGAAAACGGAGGTTGTTTCTGATGCACGATTAAACCCCTCGAAACGGAATAGCCCCGAGTGCATGGTCACAAGGGAAGCTAGAGAAACTGTGGAGAAAGCGCTAAACTGAAAGGCGGGTCCCGTGCTCCAAAACCGACAGAATATCAGAGGCATTTCGGGCGGTAAGCGGAATTGTTAGGGGGACCAAGCGATGCAATTCACCTATTGACACGTGTCCAGCGGATGAGAAAGAAAACCTCTCTCATCGCAGGCTAACATTTGAGCAAGTCAACTGCGTGATAAGAGCGATAACTGTAGGATCTGGACACCCCAGATCTAACAGTAGAGATTGTGCCCAATGGGAAACCTGATTCAATAGGAGAATTAAGCTACGACATATAAAAGTTTGAAGTCCGATTTGACTATTGAGCTGGTGGATGAATCATTTCACAAAGTAACTGAAATAACAAACCGTTTGAAGAAGAGTTGGTGCTCAGTTCATGAGAGACAAGTGGCCACCTCCCTGTGAAACGTTACACAGTGGCGATGACGCAGAGGCAGGGAATTCCAAGCGGACAATATTAGGTGATCTGAAGAGATGGAAGAGGAAGTGAACAGTCATGAGGCGTATTGGCTTTAAGCCACGAACAGATGAACAGATAGAGAGAACAAGGAGAAAGGAGATAGTGAGATAGAGGAAACAAAACAGAAAGTGAAGCAGAGAACAGAGAGCCGAGTTGACCTGCAGAGCTAAGGCAGCATCGAGCAGACAAAACCAATCTTGAGAGGTTCAAGCAATCCCTGTGAGGATATCTGTCGGGAACTGAGTACCAAGTTGGACTCATCCCTTTAAGACCACTTGAGGTCAAGACTTAGTAAGGAAGAGTCTGTGTACTCTAGTGGCTTAGGGAATCCAAGAACCACCCTACTAAGCATCATCTATTTAAGGAGACTCAAATTGAGCTCCTCATTGTAGAAACTCTGCTGAAAGACACAATAAAAGAAGGCCACCATTGAAATTTGGATCAGAGACATAGCCCAGGAGGATTGGGTGAACTCCTTATTAAATTTTGTTGTGTTCTATTTTTCTTGCTGTGTTTCTCTTACTATTTTCCAGTGTCTGTGTATTTTGCAATCTTATCGATCCATTGCTTAAGATAACATAGACACACACCAGCACATGAGTCTGTAATACATTCATTAATTAATTAACTGAGATCTCTCACAAGTGATTTTTAGATCAAGTGGTATTAGAGCTCTAGGCTATTAAGGTTAGACAATCTTGTGCTGAATTACCTGTTGAATGCTAACTAGATCAAAGCTCAAATTAGGAGAAGGAGTGTTGGTCAAAACTAATCCTGAAATTGGGAGAGTCTATACTGAAAAGACAATGTCAGAGGAAGGTTCTGTGGGGCCAAACCCTCAATTCATAGATAGTTTCCTAGCCATAAGGTCCATGGTAGAGGAAATGTATAAGGACTTTAGAAAACATAAGGATGAAGATTCATCGGGCTCCAAACAAGATAAAGGAGAAGAAAATTCTCTCCTCCATGACCACTCAAAAGGCAAAGGGAAAGAGGAAAGATTTCTCACACCTCCTAATAGCCCTGAACATAAAAAGAAGACATCTTTGATTAAACTAGATGTTAAGTTTGATTTACCAATATATGATGGAGAGTTGAATGCAGAAAAGTTGGACAATTGGATTAGACAAATTGATGTTTATTCCAGAGTGTAGATTATTGATTTAGACAAGAGCAAGATTCATTTGGCAAGCCTATGCCTTGGAGGCACTACCTTGGTTTGGTGGGAAGGTAGGACCCAAGCTGACATGAAGAGACATGGTAAGACTATTTCTATCTAGAGTGAATTTGTTTCTACAATCAAAAAGCAGTTCTATCCACTGGCCTACATGGAGCAAGCCATGATGAGCTGGCAAATTCTTCGACAATTGAAAGGGAAAAGTGTGCAGGGTTACACCCAAGAATTTAGGAAGAGAGCATTGATCCTAGGAATCTCATTAGACTCACCTGAAACTTTGTTGAAGTACATAGGTGGTCTACACAGCTACATGAGTCACACTATCCTCATGTTTAATCCCACTAGTATAGATGAGGTATCTGTACAAGCTACTCATCTAGAAGCTAGAGGAAAGAATGGAAATCTAGAAGTTGGGGGATCATCCCAACCCACTGCAAGTAAGAATAAGGAGAAAAGAAAATAGAAATGGAAAGCAAGGAAGGCCAACACTGCACAGAAGAGCAAGTCTTCATGCACTCACTGTAGGAAGGATGGGCGTGATGATGAGCACTGTTGGATTCTACATTTGGAACTAAGACCTAAGAAGTTTGAGGGAAAGAAGAAGAAGACTGTTGTAGCTCTTCAGAAAGATTTGGGGTCAAACGTAGGAGATGAAACAACCATTGCAGCCACAAGTATAAAAGGTAAGAATTCTTAAGCATCTACTAGTAATTCTGCACAATCTACTATTGATGAAGAAAATTAGAGAAAAAAGACATGAGCTTTTCCATATTCGAGTTGTTTCCAAACATCAAAATATTGATACTTTGATAGTGGATCACAAATAAATTTAATTTCTGAAGCAATTGTAAAGAAGTTGGGATTATTGACTACACTTCACAAGAATCCATACCCACTAGGATGGTTAAATGATAAAGCACAACTACAAGTGACTATACAATGCAAACTCAGGTTTTCTTTTGGGTCAACATTTGTAGATGAGGTCGAGTTAGACATAATTCCTTTGGATATATGTGGAATTGTTTTAGGAAGTCCTTACTTGTATGACAAAAGAGCTATTTTCTATAGAGTTGAGAACAAGTTGTTGGAAACACTGAGAGGGGGGTGAATCAGTGTTTCTTACAATATATTTATATAATTTTTTTAATTGTTCTAGTGATTGCCAACAACATATATAGATATGTGTATGTATACACAGAACACAGAAATCAACAGCTGTAATTAATGCTTTTATTAAAACTCAAAACAGTGCAATGAAATAAATACAATATAAGTATAAATCTGATTGTGAATAGTTGCCAAGCTCCAACTTGGACTTCAGTGAGGCTCCAACCTCCAGAGCACCAACTCTGTTTTGCAGTGGTCCTGCACTTAGGAGCACCTACCCCCAATGACTTCTGTCCAGTTCAGTTCTGAGGCTCCAACCTCTTGGGCTCCAACCCAACCTTGGTATAAACAGGTATGCTGCTGCACACTATTCAGCTGAGATTGTCTCACTCTTCCTCTCCTGCCTCTGCTGCTTCTACTGCCTCTACAGCCTCTGCTACTTCTACTACCTCACACTCTGGTTCTTCACCACACCAACAGCAACAAAAACTCTCTGTTTTTACTGTTTTATACATTCTCATACCTTTGTCCATTCGTTTCCGCTTACTCAATGGCTCTTTGGCTTCCTCCTCGCTCGCTTGAGCTTCGGCTTCCTCAACACTCGCTCGACCTTCCGGCTTCCCTCCTCCATTTGCTTTATCTTCCCCATGATTACCTTCGATTGATGGTGTCACGAAAATATAATGTTATCGCGGAGGTGTTTCAGCAACGCGGAAATATAATGTTGTCGCAAAGGTGTTTCGGCGACGCCGAAACTAGTGTTTCAGCAACGCCGAAACTGGTGTGTTAGCAACGCCGAAACTGGTGTATTGGCAAATTTTTGACAAGTGTCGGTATTTCAGCAACGGAGAAATTGGTGTTTCAGCAACTTTTCTTCAGGTGTTTCAACAGTGTTCAACCACTGCAGTAGCCTTCACTAGTGTTCACCAGCAACTTAAGTGTTGGTGTTTCATCAACGGAGAAATTGGTGTTTCAGCAACTTTTCTCCAGGTGTTTCAACAATGTTCAACGGCTGCAGCAGCCTTCACCAGTAACTTCATACAACGCTTAACTACCTCTACTCCTCTTGGCTCCTCTTGGCTCTATGTGCTCCTCTTCTTTGGCTTTGTCTCCTTCCTTGAATATTTCCATATTGACATCAATGACAATTTGTGTCCAACAATCTCCCCCTTTGTTATTGATGGCAATATTCTTCTGCTCTCTCTCTCCCCCTTTGACATCAATGGCAAAGGAATGCATACAGACTCCCCCTGTCAACCTGCTCCCCCTGTCCTGCTACATCTTTATGAACGAACTTGAGTGATGATAAAGAAATAACCCCCATCTTTTGACGCAGATGTTCGAATGCTTCTCGAGGAAGAGGTTTTGTGAAAACATCAGCTATCTGCTCTTTAGTACTGATATATTCCAGGACAATGTTTTGTTCAGCTACTTGCTCACGGAGGAAATGATACTTGATTGGAATGTGTTTGGTTCTTGAGTGCATCACTGGATTTTTGCTGAGACTGATTGCACTTGTGTTGTCACAATAGACGGTAATTGGTTGATCTGTACATATGTCGAGATATTTTAGAGCTTCCTTCATCCATAGTATCTGAGTACAACAGTCTGCTGCAGCAATATACTCGGCTTCGGCTGTGGATAATGATATGGATGACTGTTTTTTGCTGAGCCAGGATACCAAACAGTCTCCTAGGAAGAATGCATTTCCACTAGTACTTTTCTGATCATCTATACTTCCAGCCCAATCAGCATCGGTGTATGTAGTTACAGTCAGTGTTGAGTTCTTTGGGTACCAAAGACCGAAATCAGAAGTTCCCTTTAGATATCTGAGAATTCTTTTTACAGCTAATAAATGGGATTGTTTGGGAGCAGATTGAAATCTTCCCACCATTCCTACTGCTTGCATTATGTCTGGCCGTGTAGTTGTTAAGTAAAGAAGGGCTCCGATCATTGACCTGTAATGAGTTGCATCCACTAGAGGGGAGTCATCATCTTTGCTCAGTTTGCAGTTGGTGGTCATAGGTGTGCTCATGGGTGCACAGTCCTCCATTCCATATTTTTTGAGCATGTCTTTTAGATATTTGGTTTGAGATATACACAACCGTGCTCTGGTTTGAGATATTTGAAGTCCAAGGAAGTGGGACAGCTCTCCTATCATTGACATCTCAAACTCTTTTGACATGTTTTGAGAAAATTCATGGCTCATTTCATCATTATTACTAGCAAAAATCAGATCATCGACACAAACAAGAGCAGCTAGTAACTTACCTTGATCTGTCTTTATGTATAGATTACTTCCAGCCACTCCGTTTTTGAAGCCTTGTTGTTGTAGGTAGTGATCCAATCTTGCATACCAAGCTCTAGGAGCTTGTTTCAATCCATATAAAGCCTTTTTCAACTTACAGACTAGGTCCTTTCCTGCTGTCAAATCAAAACCTTCTGGTTGCTCCATGTAGACTTCCTCTTTTAGTTCCCCATTTAGAAACACCGATTTCACGTCCATTTGATAGATTTTGAATCCTTTTGAGCAAGAAAATGCTAAGAACATCCTGATAGCTTCCATACGGGCCACTGGTGCAAATGTCTCTTCAAAGTCAGTTCCTTCAATTTGTGAATAGCCTTTGCAGACAAGTCTTGCCTTGTTTCTGATAACCTGTCCTTCCTCATTCATTTTATTTTTGAACACCCATTTGGTTCCTATTATGTTTTTGTCCTTTGGACGAGGTACCAGCTCCCATGTCTTGTTCTTCTCAATTTGGGACATTTCTTCTTCCATTGCTTTTACCCAATGAGGATCCTTACTTGCTTCTGCAAATGTTTCTGGTTCTATCATAGATAGGAGGGCAATGACTTTTCTCTTGGGTGAGGTTGTTATCCTTCTTCGGGTTTGCACACCTTCATCTCTATCGCCAATGATCTGTTCTTCTGGATGGTATCTTTCAACATACTTCATCTTTGAAGGGGTATGAGGTGGTTCTCTTTTCTCTTCTTCTTCTTCATCATCTATCTCTTCTTCTTTAGGTTCTTCTTCTTCAAGGAGAAAGTCATCTTCATGTTCTTCAATTTCCTTTACTGGAAGTTCTTCATCAACCTTTACATCAATGCTTTCCACTATTTTCTTCAGTCGATAATTGTAGCACTTGTAAGCCTTGCTCCGTGTAGAGTATCCAAGAAATATCCCTTCATCAACCCGAGAATCAAACTTTCCGGGTGAGCCATCATTTATTTTTATGAAACACTTGCTTCCAAATATCTTGAAGTACTTCACCGAAGCAGGTCTTCCTTTCCATAGCTCATAAGGAGTTTTATCACAATTTGGTCTTAATTGAGTTCGATTCAGTGTATAGACAGCTATCCCTACTGCTTCTCTCCAGAATTTAGGCTGTAGGTCTGCTGCTAATAGCATGGTTCTTGCCATCTCTTAGACTGTTCGGTTTCATCTTTCAACTACCCCATTTTGCTGAGGTGTTCCGGCAGCCGAGAATTCCCTTTTAATTCCATGAATATTACAGAACTCACTAAACTCGTTTGATGTGAATTCTCCTCCTCTGTCTGTTCTGAGGCACTTAATTTTTGAATCTTTTTCATTTTCTACAAGGGCTTTTAAATTCTTAAAACACTCAAAAGTTTCAGATTTATACTTTATGAAATATATCCACATCATTCTAGTATAATCATCAACAAATAACACAAAGTACCTTTCTCCTTGGAGTGCTTGATTTCTAGTTTGCCCACACACATCAGCATGGATGATCTCCAAGGGCTTCGATGTACAGTGTTCCTTTGTCTTGTGGCTGGTTCTAGTCTGCTTTCCATGTTGACATGGACCACACAGTGCTTGATTTGGTTTGAACAGCCTTGGGATGTCTTGTACAGCTTTGATCTTGCTGATATTGATCAGATTTTCGAAACTTGTATGTCCAAGTCGCTTGTGCCACAGCCAACTCTCATCTGTCTGACTCAAGTAGCATTTATTTTCTTGAATCTTGTTCAGAATGTAAATGTTGTCTGGTGTTCTCACCCCTTTTGCCACACGTTTCCCTGAGGTAGAGTTCCTTATTTCACAGTCTTTGGTGCTGAAAACAACCTTATGTCCTTGATCACAGATTTGGCTGACACTCAGGAGGTTGTGTTTGAGTCCGTCAACCGGCAGAGCATCTTGAGCTTTTCCTTTTCCATTTATCAGAGTAATTGTTCCTTTTCTTGCAATTCTGCCAGATCTGCTTCCAAAAGACACATTCCCTTCCTTTTTTCTCAGTGAGAGAAACTTCCCTCTATCTCCTGTCATGTGTCTGGAGCACCCACTATCTACAAACCAATGGTTTCCATTATTTTGAGCATATAGAGCCAGGCCGCATTTGTCCATGCTGGAATTCTTGCTACTTGTCTTTCTTCCTTTGAGTGGGAAATCTTGTTCATAGTGTCCAATGTTGTAGCAGAAAGAGCAAATCAGATCAAATTTGGTTAAGGGATCAAATGAATTGAAGGTTTTGATTTGTCCCTGCCTTTTGGGGGCATATGAGTTGATTATTCGGTCCTTTAGCTCTGTCGTTTCATTTCTAAGAGCCATACAATGTCTGGCTTGATGACCGAAATTTTTACAGTGAAAGCAATGTCCAAGAAAGATGGTTTTATACTTGTTGAAGCAACCATGGTTTGATTCGATTTCCTTCCTGGGAATTACTTCTCCCTCGTTCTTTGGATTTTTGATGGGCCCTTGGTGGAGTACAGGTTTGTATTTGCTGTAGTGTCCATGATTCGACTCCACATTCTTCTTTGGAGTAATTCTTTCTTCATTCTTGGAATTTGGGATGCACTTTTGATAACATACTTTTTCATATTTTGGATTGCAGGAAAGTGCATTGGCATAGCTTTTCGCACTATTCTTAGTGCTTGAGGATTCTCCTTTGAAACCTATTCCAGACTTGTCATGTTGAGGTTTTTGATTTTTCAGAATAGTCTCAAGTATTTGAGAGCTTTTACAGCCGTTTTTAATTTGCTCCAACTCCTTTCTCAAAGATACTATTTCGGCCTCGCGTTCTTCACAAGTCTCTTCTTTTTCTTTAAGCTTTGCTTCCAAGAGATCTTCTCTCCTTCTTATTTCCTCATTTTCCACTTTGAGAGAAATGATTTTGTTCCGTAGTTTCTCATTTTCTTCAATGGCACTTATTAACAGTTCATCTACATTTCCCTCTAGCCCTGAGTCATCATCATCTGTGAGTGCCATGAATAATTCTTCTTGGCTTTCATCATCATCACTTTCCTCATCTTATTTCTTTTTGATGACCATAAACTCATCCTCATCAGACCCATCTTGCTTGGAGAAGAAGTTTTTCTTATTGAACCCTTTCTTTTTATGTGCCATTCTTTTAGAATTTCCTTCATCATCACTGTCATGTTTATGAGGACATTTTGCTACATAATGACCTATTTTACCACATTTAAAATAGATAAGAGGATACTTGCCTTTAAGCTTAGATCCTCTCTTAAGCTTTCGTACAAATTGAGCCAATTCGGATTCCACATCAGACCCATCACTACAGTCATTCCTTTCTTTCCCCTTCTTTGACTTTGAGGCCTTGAATGCTGCATCTTTGGAACTTGGGCCACCTTTCCTCATTTCATAGGCAGTGAGAATTCCATGGAGTTCATCCATTTTGAGGGTATCTAGATCCTTTTCTTCTTCTATAGCGCTTATTTTGGAGTCAAATCTGTCTGGAAGAGACCTTAATACCTTTTGAACAATGGTACTTTCTTCAACTTTTTCGTCCAATCCTTTCAGGGAATTTACCACTTCAGCTACTCGGAGGAGGTATGCTGCAATGTCTTCTTCATCTTCCATCCTCAAACTTTCAAATTGTCTTCGGTGAGTTTGAAGCTTTGCCTTTTTTACTTTTGAGTCTCCATCATACAAGCCAACTAGCTTCTCCCACATTTCTTTGGCAGATGTACAGTGCATGATTTTTGTAAACTCAGAATCAGTGATTCCACTAGTGATGGAGTTCATGGCCTTTGCATTTGCGATGTAGGCTTTCCTCTCGTCTTGGTCCGTTGGAAGAGTGGTAGTCGTTTTGTATTCATTTTGAACAAAATGCCAGACTTCGGGTCCAAGGGACATTAAGTAGTAGGTCATTCTTTTCTTCCAGAAACCAAAGTTAGTGCCATCGAACAGAGGAGGTCTTCCTGATGCTTCGTGATTTCTCATCATGGCTGTGGATCCTTCTTCAAGCTGTTAGGCTAGTATGAAGAAGCCTGCTCTGATACCAATTGTTGGAAACACTGAGAGGGGGGTGAATCAGTGTTTCTTACAATTGGTATTTATATAATTTTTTTAATTGTTCTAGTGATTGCCAACAACATATATAGATATGTGTATGTATACACAGAACACAAAAATCAACAGCTGTAATTAATGCTTTTATTAAAACTCAAAACAGTGCAATGAAATAAATACAATATAAGTATAAATCTGATTGTGAATAGTTGCCAAGCTCCAACTTGGACTTCAGTGAGGCTCCAACCTCCAGAGCACCAACTCTGTTTTGTAGTGGTCCTGCACTTAGGAGCACCTACCCCCAATGACTTCTGTCCAGTTCAGTTCTGAGGCTCCAACCTCTTGGGCTCCAACCCAACCTTGGTATAAACAGGTATGTTGTTGCACACTATTCAGCTGAGATTGTCTCACTCTTGCTCTCCTGCCTCTGCTGCTTCTACTGCCTCTACAGCCTCTGCTGCTTCTACTACCTCACACTCTGGTTCTTCACCACACCAACAGCAACAACAGTTCTTTGTTTTTACTGTTTTATACATTCTCATACCTTTGTCCATTCGTTTCCACTTACTCAATGGCTCTTTGGCTTCCTCCTCGCTCGCTTGAGCTTCGGCTTCCTCAACACTCGCTCGACCTTCCGGCTTCCCTCCTCCATTTGCTTTATCTTCCCCATGATTACCTTCGATTGATGGTGTCACGAAAATATAATGTTATTGCGGAGGTGTTTCAGCAACGCGGAAATATAATGTCGTCGCGAAGGTGTTTCAGCAATGCCGAAACTAGTGTTTCAGCAACGCGGAAATATAATGTCGTCGTGAAGGTGTTTGAGCAACGCCAAAACTGGTGTTTCAGCAACGCCGAAACTGGTGTGTCAGCAACGCCGAAACTGGTGTATCGGCAAATTTTTGACAAGTGTCGGTATTTCAGCAACGGAGAAATTGGTGTTTCAGCAACTTTTCTCCAAGTGTTTCAACAGTGTTCAACAGCTGCAGCAGCCTTCACCAGCAACTTAAGTGTTGGTGTTTCAGCAACGAAGAAATTGGTGTTTCAGCAACTTTTCTCCAAGTGTTTCAACAGTGTTCAACAGCTGCAGCAGCCTTCACCAGTAACTTCATACAACACTTAACTACCTCTACTCCTCTTGGCTCCTCTTGGCTCTGTGCGCTCCTCTTCTTTGGCTCTGTCTCCTTCCTTGAATATTTCCATATTGACATCAATGACAATCTGTGCCCAACACAAGTATGTACTTGTTAAAAATGGAATCGAATACTTTGTAAGAGCTCATAATCTCAACAATAATTACACTCTCATAAACTTAGGGCAAATGAAATGAATGATAAATTCATGCAAACAATTCTTACTGATGGTTGTAAAGGAAAATAAACCTGATAAAACCAATGTATTTGAGGGATGTAATTCTAAACAACAAGCTGATTTAGAAAAAGTTGTTTCAGAATATGATATTTTGTTTCAAGAACCTAAATGTCTGCCACCCAAAAAGGAAAGAGTGCATGAAATTAATTTGCAGCAAGATGCTCCATTGCCTAACATTGGAATGTGCAGGTTGTCCACTTTAGAGAATGTAGAAATCAAGAAGCAGGTGCAGGAGTTGCTCGAGAAGGGGTTCATCAGACCTAGCACATCACCATGTGGATCTCCAATCATTTTGGTGAGAAAGAAAGATGGCTCGTGAGAATGTGCATTGATTACTGAGTACTAAATAAGATAACAATAAAAAATTGTTATCCCCTTCCTCGCATATATGATATGTTAGATCAATTGAAAGAAGCTGTTTATTTTTCCAAGTTAGACTTGCATAGTGGATACCACCAGGTCAGAGTTGCATAACAAGATGCATGGAGACTGCTTTCAAAACAAAGCAGGGATTGTATGAGTGGTTGGTTATGCCTTTTGGCTTAACTAATGCTCGCGCTACTTTCATGAGAATAATGAATGATGTACTCAGACCTTTTCTTGATTATTTTATTATTGTGTATCTGGATGACATTCTGATATTTAGAAAAACATGGGAAGAACACTTAAAGCATGTTAAGTAGACACTAGATGTTTTGAAAAGAGAAAAACTTTATGTTAAACTCTCAAAATGTGAATTTGGCAAAACATCTCTGAATTATTTGGGACATATAGTAGGGGGTGGTGAATTGAATATAGATCTCTCTAAGGTGGCAGTCATTGTAAACTGGCCTAAACCCAAATCTGCTACAGAAGTTAGGAACTTCGTAGGAGCAGCACAATATTGGAGAAAGTTCATTTCTAACTTTTCCTTAATTGCATCTCCCTTACATGCTTTAACAGGATTGAACAAGGTGTTTCAGTGGGGAGGCAAACAACAGAAATCCTTCGACACCTTGAAAGAAAAGATTAGTACAACACCAGTACTAGCATTGCCTGATCTTCAAAGACCATTTGAGATCCAAATGGATGCTGGTGACTATGCCATGAGAGAAGTGTTGACACAACACGTAAACCCATATGTTATCATTCTGAGATATTTAATTCTGTAGTGGTTAACTATCCTACATATGATAAAGAATTCTATGCACTAGTACAGAGTGTGAAAAAGTGGAAACAATACTTAATGGGCAAAGAGACAGTAATACATACTGATCATCAGCCACTTCAATATCTACACTCCCAAACTAAGTTGCAGAAATCAAGACACTATAGATGGATGGGTTTTCTACAACAGTTTCATTTGGTCATCAAATATAAAAAGGGCATACACAATAAAGTTTTAGATATGTTATCTAGACCCATTATAAATGAATCTACTATACTTAAGCATAATTTTGTGTTACATGAGAGCTACATTGAACAATATGCTCAAGATATAGACTTTAACGATGTATATGCAAATTTAAGTCAAGGCAAACGAGTAGAAGAATTGGATTATCATGTAAAGGACTGACTCTTATATCATTGTGGGAATTTATGCATTCCACAAACTGAAAGAGTAAAGATAATTCGAGAAGCACACACTTCTCTAATATCAGGTCACTTTGGGGTAAATAAAACAGTTGCACAACTGCAAAGATTTTTTTATTGGCCAAAAATGAAAGAGACAGTTTCTAGATATGTAAGAGGGTGTACTATGTGTGCTAAAAGCAAGCCCAACAACAAAAAACTAGGCTTGTACACTCCATTACCAGTTCCTTCTCATCCTTGCGAAAGTGTTTCCATGGACTTTGTTGGAGGACTACCTAAATCTAGGAAAAGTCATGATTATCTGTATGTTGTTGTGGATAGGTTCAGCATAATGTGTATTTTGATACCTTGTAATAAACTGATTATAGCTGAACAAACCGTAAAACTATTCTTTCAACATGTATGGGTTTATTTTGGATTACCCACTTCCATTATATCTGATCGAGACACCCGATTTGTGGGAAATTTTTGGTCAAGTCTGTGGGAACTAATGGACACCAAACTGAAGAAAAGCATAGCCTTCCATCCACAAACCGATGGCTAGACAGAAGTAGTCAACAGGACAGTGATCTAGTTACTTAGAGGGTATTGCAGCAAGCATCCTATGCTTTGGGATGAACATTTCTGTTATGTCCAACATGTTTACAACAGAGCCAAACATTCTTCTACACAAAGATTTCCTTTTGAGACCCATTTTTGTTTTATACCGAGGTCACCTTTGGATTTTGTCTTTGGTAAAGACACCACAGTTGAGGGACACAGTGATGTGGACAGGGCAACTAGGTTCATTGAACAAATCCAATAGATCCACCAGGCAGTATAGGAACAGTTGGAAAAGAGCCAGGCCAAATACAAGGCAAGGCATGACAAGCATCGGATGGAGCATAGTTTCCAAGTTGGTGATCCAGTCTGGCTGTATATCAGCAAGGACAGGATGCAAGGTGAAGGTAAAAAGCTAAAGCGTATCAGGTATGGACCTTTCAAGATACTTGAGAAAATTGGTGAGAATGATTTTCGCCTTGATCTACCAGCTTACATGCACATCTACTCAGTCGTGAATGCAGATTGCTTGAGATTGTTTGAACCCTCACTAATTGAGGATCCTGAAGAATAGAGTCAATTGCCTTCTATTGATGACCTGCTACATGAATATCTTAATGAATTGCAGGAAGACACAGTTCTGGATAGGAAGGTGAGAACGACACGCAGGGGATATGTTGAGTACCTTAGATTTGGGCTCAAGGGTTCAAAGCTAAGCAGTGCAAAATGGATAGAGATTGGATAGGTGGGAAAGTTGTATCCTCACTTAGTCGATGCTTGAAAACCAACTTTTGAAGGTCCAAAAGCTTTTTTAGTGGGAAGGCCGTGATCTGAATTGGATCTTTGAAAGCTATCAGAGTTCTATGACTGTTTCAAATCATGATAGACTTCAAAAACTTGTGAACAATGAGCTATCAGGAATAACCTCTGGATGATCGTAATTTGCAGCCAGCACAGAGCAACGAGGACCTTCGGTCAAAGCACGTTGACCGTTGGGCCATGGGACTGTGCATGGCGTAAAAATGGTAGATAGGAGGCTCAAATCAGATAACGGAGGCTGTTTCTGATGTGTGATTAGTGCAAAGCGCAAATCGCGCATCGCTGGGAAAAACCCCTCGAAATGGAATAGCCCCAAGCGCGGTCACAAGGGAAGCCAAAGAAACCATGGGGAAAGAGCTAAACTAAAAGGCAGGTCCCGCGCTCCAAAACCGATGGAATATCAGAGGCATGTCGGGCGGTAAGTGGAATTGCTAAGGGACCAAGCGATGCCATTCACCGAATGACGTATGTCCAGTGGATGAGAGAGAAAACTACTCTCATTGCACACTAACATTCGAGCAAGTCAACCGCATGATAAGAGCGATAACTGTAGGATCTGGAGGCCCCAGATCTAACAGCAGAGATTGCACCTGATGGGAAACCGAATTCGATGGGAGAATTAAGCTACGGCATATAAAATCTTGAAGTCCGATTTGACTGCTGAGCTGGCGGATGAATCATTTCACAAAGTAACTGAAATAACGAACCGTTCGAAGAAGAGCTGGTGCTCAATTCATGAGAGGACAAGTGGCCACCTCCCTATGAAACGTTACACAGTGGTGATGACACAGAGGCA
Source organism: Pinus tabuliformis (assembly GCA_031772625.1). Classification (NCBI taxonomy): domain Eukaryota; kingdom Viridiplantae; phylum Streptophyta; class Pinopsida; order Pinales; family Pinaceae; genus Pinus; species Pinus tabuliformis. The sequence continues at coordinate 176,662,706 of CM062806.1, forward strand.
AGGAATTCCAAGCGGATAGCAACAGGCATTCTGAAGAGATGGAAGAGGAAGTGAATAACCATGAGGAATATTCACTTTAAGCCACGAATAGATGAATAGATAGAGAGAAGAAGGAGAAAGGAGACAGTGAGACAGGGGAAACAAAACAGAAAGTGAAGCAGAGAAGAGAGAGTCGAGATGACCTATAGAGCTAAGGCAGCATCGAGCAAACAGAACCAGGCTTGAGAGTGTTATAGACATTTTTGTGCCTTACAGCATGAAGCATGAAATGTCAATAATCTGAGGGATCCAAACTCCCTAAACATGTTTTTCCTACCCCTGGAGGAACAAGGTCAGCAAACCACAGCACTAAATATCAGTTCTCCACCTGAAAACACTCAAAAGCAAGCTAATTCTGGATCATGTCAACTGCTCCACTGAGCATCTGCACTGAATGTCAACTGCTCCACTCTGTACCTGCGTTGAATGTCAACTCTAATGAAGGCTACCTGCGCTGGGCGAGATTGGCCAAGTGGCACAGTCATTCTGCAAGGTGTCAAATGCGCAGGAAGCTTCCAAAATGATACTTGGATCAGGGAATTCGCCTTGTGATGAGTCAGAGGATCTAGATCTCCAAGTGGAAGCAAGAAACTCCAAGTGGACTCAAGAACTGAAGAATAACTGAAGTGGGAGAGGACACTAGTCAGCTTCATGCCAGCCTCAAGCTGACTCATCCTTTCTCCAAAACTCCTATATATAGAGCTCTCTCATGAGGTCTAGGGGGGCTGGAATCTTGTGAATGTAAGGAAGTGTTGTTGGTTTGAGTATAGAACTATTGGGTGATTGCTTTGAAGGAGGTGAAGAGGAGATTTCTTTCTGCTGGGAGGTGTTGCTGGATTGGGCCTCTTATGGTTGTAACACTCTCAGAACTTTACTTCTTCCATTAATAAAACATTTGAGGTTCTTCTATATGCATGTGTCTTTGTGGCGTATTGATACTTGTATGTTTGATTTATTCTAATCCTTGAATCAGTTATGGATGTATGCTTCTTGTAGTTTCCCTTTCTTGTGCTTTTGCAGGATCTCTGTGTAGCTGGGCCAGTGAAAGAGCAAGGAGCTGGGAGCAAGCAGCAAAGAGGGAAGATTGGATCAACCATTAGCAGAAGATAACGGTTAGTGGATCTCTTTCTCCTCTCTCTTACATCTCATAAAGAAGTAATCTTGAATAGCTTTGCATTCGGTTGTTGCTGAGGTACTATCACCCTTAGAGTGGGATAGGGTCATTCCGTATTGGATACTTTTCCCAACAACAAATTGGCGACTCCGCTGGGGATCGTATCTTGTTGGTTGTTTGTGTTTCTGCTATTCATTTCATAAACACAGGGAGTACCGAATCGAACTGCATTTGGATCTTTCAAATGCAAAGTAGAGGGAAGCTACTCTAGCTCAGTTTCTGGGCAAGTTTATGATTTGAAGAGCTGATCCACAAGGACTCTAATAAGCTCTTAGTGATAGCTTTTCATCCTCCTTTTCATCCCTTAGTGTGTCCTTGACTGATAGCTTCTGATTTGGCCAAAAACTGTGAATTTTTGAGCAATCTGTGACCCGGAAACCAAGAGAAACGAAAGTTTCGTTCTTCAGTGCAGGCTGTGTGAAGGCTGTCTGCATTTCAGCGCAGTTCCCGAAGGGGCTACCTACGTTGAAGGTCAAACTGCCTGTGTACCACCTGCGCTGGACCAGTCTTGCCTTGTGCTACTGGGGTTTTCTGCTGTCTCTTGCCCTGTTTTCACCCTTGTTTTTGCTGCCTGTTACCAGTCAATGTACCTATCTGAAACCAACTTCCCTTACCACTATTCCGCCTCGGTTGTATAAAGAAACTGTGTTTGTTCTTTGTGTATTTCTTGTATCATTTACAGTTTCCCATAATGAAAGTGAACTAGTCTTGCTGTGGCCTCTTAGATCTAGACCTGTGATAAAGTGTCGTTTTGATCTTAAGAGTTAGTTTTGTTTGCTGTTCATAGCTGATTGAGCTTTTGCTTTCGTCATATGGTTTGAATTTATACATTTCTAGTGTCGAAACAAGTAAATCTTAAGGTGTCTTTCGATTTTGGACAAGCTTGTTTGCTTTCACTTGAAATTGAATTCAAAATTATACAACAGCTTTCTTTTTGTGTCGCACAAACATTAAGAAAGAGAAAAGAAATACCTGCATTGTGCATGTGCATTATGACAGCTTGTATGATGATTTAGGAAAAAGTGCATTAGTGTGTGCTCTATGATCTGTGTGAAAAGATGTTATCTTTCTTTTCCCTCGGTAGTTAAGATTTTCAATGTTGAAAGATTGAAAAGCTTGCTTATCATCTTAGACTGCATTTAGGAGTGTTATCATACATCTCGTGGTGATCCATAAAGGCAAACTTCTAAACAAGATCAACATTAAAATGAATTGAATTTACATAACAACGCATTGAAACATAACGCAAACACATAGAGGTCTAAGCTAGAGACGTGTTCCGGCATCGTTAAACGTGATATCTTAGCGTTGAGTGGTTGGGTGATTCCTCCACGGTGAAGCGATAAGTATCAATACGGACTTGTGCTCCCACGTACCGTCGCGTATATATTGGGAGACCCCTATAGGAACAAAGCCTTTATCCATAGGAAACCGTGTCGGCCGCCCTACTGATCGCAATGCAGTGAACACAGCATTCACGAAGATCGACCACTCGTACCGTAAAACGTATTCTGTGGTTTTGCGAAAAGTTTGGCACACCCTCTGCCTAGAACTCCAGAGCAGTTTCTTTTGGCCTTTTTCAAACTCTATAACTGAAAAAGTCCATCCGAGCATTTGTCACTTCGGGCTCGTTAAAACATCGAAGGAGACTAGAGTCATCTTTAGCTTTTTCTCGACTCTTAAAAAGTGAAAAAGCAAGTTGTGTCTAAAGCGTCGTTATAAAATTCATTTTAAACGGAACATAATCACCTCCTATTCCTACGTTGATCTTTAGGTTGAGAACATGGAACGCCCCAACCAAGGAACTCCACATGATGGAAATCCTAGTCCTTTCTCCTCTTGGGGAGAAGTTGGTGCGCCCCACATGGCCACATTGTCGCTTCCAGGACTGACAATTGGCCTACCTATTTGGCTATTCTCAACCAATGTAGTTCAGAACACCATGGTTCCTGAACAGTCGAGTCAACAGTTAGATCAGTCTAGAGCTGCCCACCAACCTTCGACTTCCTATAACTCTTCCTCCAATCCTTCGTCTTCGCAAGGTAGAGCCGGCAAAAGCCAAGCTCCCATAGAGAAGAAGGAGAAGAAGAAGAAAGAAAAGAAGAAGAAGGAGCCTAAGGCGACTGGGGGCAAGCAAAAGACATCTGACAAAAATCCACACACAGCACAGACCGGGCCTAAATCGCCATGTGTCATATGTAGAGGAGACCACTTCCATAGAGATTGTCCCTGTATTCCCCGGATACTAAGGGACTGGTCACCTCGGTTGCACAATTCGGGAGCATCAACCTCTGATAGCCATGTTGAATGCTTACCGTCAACCAGCGAAAGTGAAGGTTTAAGACAAAGAGGAGGAGTAAGATCCCCCTGCAAACTGTGTAAAGGTGATGACACCATCCACCGTTGTCCCTTCTTAGACGAAGCGAAGAGAGTTTTGGAAGATCGCCCGGTTTCACCGTTGAGACTTCCTCCTGGATACAAAAAACTCGTGCCAAGTCCTTCGTTGGTTGAAAATACAGCTGGCCCGCTCAAGTGGTCAGCTGAAGCGTCAGTCATTGAAAATGAACCTACTGAATCCAGACCAGATGAAAGTCTAAAGGTCGATACGGCAGTTGACCCGGTTCCGCCTTCAGAGGTTTCATCTTCAAATGACACCGTCACTGAAGATTCATCTTCAAATGACACCCTCACTGAAGAGAATAAGGATGACACCATCCAGATTCTTTTCATCAACACCGACTCTGATGAGCATCAGGGCAATGCGCCCATTCCTTTATCGCAGGAAGGAACATTGTCAGGGTCATATCCGGCCGTGTATTCGGTCCCACCACCAAGCAACCTGGTTGTGTCCTTTGATTGGAACCAACTAGGCAAACCCCGGTTGCCAGCTAGTATGCCATTCAGAATCATAGTCCAAATCTACAGAATGGTAATGGCTGGAACTATCATTGATGAAGGGGCATCTGTGAGTATCCTTTCCTCTATTGCTTGGAAAGCACTGGGTTCCCCGGAGCTTTTGCCTGAGATAAGAAATCTCTCGGGTTTTGATAAAGGAACCAGTCGACCATTAGGGATCCTCCCCAATGTGCCTGTTACATTGAAATGGAAGACCGTTCAAATGAACGTGATGGTCATTCAAGGACCCTTGGATTATAACCTACTCCTTGGATGAGACTATATATATTGCATGGAGGCAATAGTCTCCTCACTCTTTAGAGTAATGTGTTTTCCACACGAAGAAAGAATGGTCAGGCTCGTAGACCAACTTTCATTTCTGGGATCACGCATCGCAAATAGTCACATACCAACCCTCAATGGTCTATTCACTCAAGAAATGTCTCCACCCCCAATCCTCCTTCCCGATGAGTGCGAGTGATTCAGAAAGATGGGACTGGAACCCAGGGGGCATGCATCCTGGTCTGCTTCGGGCAGAGGAAGCCTTGGGTATAAGGTAGAATTTCCGCGAAAGAATATGACTAGTCCGTACCCCGTCTGTGGATGGAAGAGGGGTTGTTCTAGAATAGGATTCTTTTGTCAAGGTTACTTGTTTAACAAAGAGTCATTCATCCTTGTCTATTTCGGTAGACATTGCCGAAGAAAGAGATTGATTTGCGGCAGCAAATAGAACCGTCTTTGGGTAACCAGGAAGAGGCAAGCCTCACCCATTAAAACAAATGTTTTAACGGATAAGTAGGGGCAGCCTTGAAGTTTTACTTTATACCTGGGGGCATGCAAACCTTTTGGAGTGCAAGCAAGGGACGACTATTTATTTTTTTAAATTTTTAGGTCCTCCCTTTAAACCTGTAGGTCTAACCCTTTAAACTCGTAGGATTAGCCGTTTCCGAACTTGCATAAAGAAAGGATGATTAGGAGCATAGCTTCGTGAGATAAAGCTCCATAAAAAATAGCTATCTCATAGGAGACATTCTTATCTTATGACTGGTATATCGAGCAGTTTTACCACGGAATTTATGCTCGTTAAAAAATAGAAAAGCGAGATCCGAGCAGTTTTAGCGTCATAGTTCATGCTCGTTAAAAAATAAACATAAGCTTTTGAGCAAGTTTAAGCTCGTTAAAAAATGAAATTCCCGGTAAATAACCATTAAGAATGTACCCTGATCAACCGTAAAAAGACCTTGGTCGTGTTTTGCTGCAGCCATCACCTCCACCGTTCATTTGGCCGATCGTTTACCTCCATATGATTGTTTACCCATTTTGAGGAACAGCTGTGAAGAGTGATTTCACCTAGCCATCCTTGTGACACTGCCGTGATTGGAAAATTCCAACCTGTACCTGGAATCTGCTGCTATCCCTGTTTATCACTCGTTCCTCAAAAGACGAGTCTTCTTTGAGCTCTTTTCTCCTGACTCGTAAAATATGAAAAGTTTGCCGAGTTTTGGCCTTCCAGCTCGTTAAAATGACCGGAAGAGCTATCCCTCCTCTAGATTTTAATCTTTTTGGACCTGAGGGATTATTGCACAAAAAGGTCGAGCGCTTGTTTTATTCGGCTCGTTAAAGTTATCGAAAATTCATCCCTTCTGTAGTGTTTTATACTTTTTCGGACTTAAGGGATTAGATGGCGAAAAAGGAATTTTGGAGTTAACTTTCTGTACCTTTACAGACTCTCTAAAAATGAAAAGGACCGAGTTTTCCTTGTCGTTAGACTCGTTAAAATGATTAAATAGCGACAAACTTGTCTTTAGACGAGAACGAGTTTCCCTATCGCTAGGCTCGTTAAAACATAGCGATTGGCTTGCCCGAAGGGCAGGTTATAGAACAAGCATATGTTATCCTCCTCAAGCTTGACAAAAATAAAGAGGTACTGGTCAGAAATGACTGGGGAAAAATTGGGAGAACCTCAAAGCTTTAATGGTAGCAAGTCGCTCTTGAACATGACACTTTGTCCTCCGTATCACATCGGGTTGGGTTGTTTCATTCACTGGTCTCATCACCATGGTCTTCACCAAACCATCCACATTTGGGGTAATGCTACCGATCCATCACATCAGTGTCGTTATATGTTCAAGAGATGTTGTTCAGAAAGAGTCAACCGTGTCCCATCCACTGCCATACATTATCCTTCATCCACCCATGATCGCCACCCTGAATCATATTTCACAGATTGTTTTCACCTCCGCTAAAATCATTAGCTCCGTTCCGTGTCACTGATGTGGGATTCATTAAGGCCCTCCTTTGACGGGTCGCTTCTTGTCGACTTCAGCTCATTATCCAAGAAGTTGATCTAGGAACACCCCCCTCAGTACTTTGAAGCTTGCATGCCTCAATGGCAAGTTTCTCACTTCCGGCGACAGGTATACATTAATGACCTTCGACCAGAAGATTTTGCGTGGTGTTCGACGCCAAGTCCTTTATTCACACCACGTGAATTGTACTGCAGTACCTTGAGGGTCATTGTCATTATTGGTGATTCCTCTTGCGCTTGTTAACGGTTTACATTATTGACCGGTAATCAAGCGATGTCTTTCCATGTTCGACTTCAGCGCAATTCTCACATGGATCGACTTGTACTTAGAGTGAAGATCGAACGAGTTTGAAGACCCCGGATCTAGTTTCATCCATTCGGGCTGCGATATATATTCAGGATATAAAGACATTTGACATGTACATCATTACAGCAGATGATCATCCTACTCAAAGGATGATAATTTCAGCAGAGAATTATCAGTCTACCATCAGACGATCGTCTGTTCTATGTACCAAAATGAATTTCTGAAGTTGAGCATGGGAATGCCCGCCTCAGCTAGATCATGAAAGCAGAATGAAAAAATAATGTATTGTATTGTATTTATTACAGGTCACCTCTCAGCGATTGAATGAACTTCGGATCCTCCTGATAAAGCATTTCACCCGATAAACGACCTCATACTTTAGGGGGCAACTGTTATAGACATTTTTGTGCCTTACAGCATGAAGCATGAAATGTCAATAATCTGAGGGATCCAAAGTCCCTAAACATGTTGTTCCTACCCCTGGAGGAACAAGGTCAGCAAACCACAGCACTAAATATCAGTTCTCCACCTGAAAACACTCAAAAACAAGCTAATTATGGATCATGTCAACTGCTCCACTGAGCATCTGCGCTGAATGTCAACTACTCCACTCTGTACCTGCGTTGAATTTCAACTCTAATGAAGGCTACCTGCGCTGGGCGAGATTGGCCAAGTGGCACAGTCATTCTGCAAGGTGTCAAATGCCCAGGAAGCTTCCAAAATGACACTTGGATCAGGGAATTTGCCTTGTGATGAGTCAGAGGATCTAGATCTCCAAGTGGAAGCAAGAAACTCCAAGTGGACTCAAGAACTGAAGAATAACTGAAGTGGGAGAGGACACTAGTCAGCTTCATGCCAGCCTCAAGCTGACTCATCCTTTCTCCAAAACTCCTATATATAGAGCTCTCTCATGAGGTCTAGGGGGGCTGGAATCTTGTGAATGTAAGGAAGTGCTGTTGGTTTGAGTATAGAACTATTGGGTGATTGCTTTGAAGGAGGTGAAGAGGAGATTTCTTTCTGCTGGGAGGTGTTGCTGGATTGGGCCTCTTATGGTTGTAACACTCTCAGAACTTTACTTCTTCCATTAATAAAGCATTTGAGGTTCTTCTATATGCATGTGTCTTTGTGGCGTATTGATACTTGTATGTTTGATTTATTCTAATCCTTGAATCAGTTATGGATGTATGCTTCTTGTAGTTTCCCTTTCTTGTGCTTTTGCAGGATCTCTGTGTAGCTGGGCCAGTGAAAGAGCAAGGAGCTGGGAGCAAGCAGCAAAGAGGGAAGATTGGATCAACCATTAGCGGAAGATAACGGTTAGTGGATCTCTTTCTCCTCTCTCTTACATCTCATAAAGAAGTAATCTTGAATAGCTTTGCATTCAGTTGTTGCTGAGGTACTATCACCCTTAGAGTGGGATAGGGTCATTCCGTATTGGATACTTTTCCCAACAATAGAGAGGTTCGAGAAATCCCTGTGAGGATATCTGTCGGGAACTAAGTACCAAGTTGGACTCATCCCTTTAAGACCAGTTGAGGTTGAGACTTAGTAAGGAAGAGTATGTGTAATATAGTGGCTTGGGGAATCCAAGAGCCACCCTACTAAGCATCATCTGTTTCAGGAGACTCAAATTGAGCTCCTCATTATAAAAACTCTTCTTAAAGACACAATAAAAGAAGGCCACCATTGAAAGCTGGACCAGAGACGTAGCCCAGGAGGATTGGGTGAACTCCTTATTAAATTTTGTTGTGTTTTGTTTTGCTTGTTGTGTTTCTATTACTGTTTTCTAGTGTTTGTGTATTTTGAAATCTTATCAATCCATTGCCTAAGATAACATAAACACACACCAGCACATGAGTCTGTAATACCTTCATAATTAATTAACTAAGATCTCTCACAAGTGATTTTTAGATCAATCGATCTAACACATGATTTTCCAATCCATCTGTTAATGTATTTAGTATTCTAGGAATATGTTGATATGTAATGTAATTAGAAGTCCTTTCCAGTAAATGAAAACATAAATACAACTTTAAAATCTGAGGGTTTCTGACGGAATAACGCTTGTTGAGCTAAAGAACAACAAGGTGTGAATCTATATTTACGATCAGGGCATGAATATTGAGGGCAACAGCCTCAGTCAATAGCTCAATAACTGCACTACATTCAGCAACATTGTTCATAGTACATCCTAGAAAAACACCTTGAAGATCTACCAACTCACCGTGAGGATCATAGATAATCCATGCTGCGGAGGAAAGATTCTGAGTACTGCAATAGGCACCATCAACGAAATTGACATAAGGTGCGACAAACATCTGCATAAGAAGCAAAAGGACACAATAAGCAAAAAATTCTTACACACCAAGCCAAACATGTACAAAAATTAAAACACACTTATGTACTCAGAAATGCATGAAAGACTCATGCATAATAATTCTTGAGATAAAGCCCATTTTGGGGCTTATCTAAAGGATTGCCTTCATAATCAATTAGCTCATAGGCACCTTTTCGAAAAAAAATGTTTTACAATATAGGGCCCATGTCACAAAGTTTTGAATTTTCCTACCCCCAGCTTATCATGAGCTTTATCATACAACACGACTAAATCCCCTTCAATGAAGTAACATGGGTTGACCATCTGATCGAAGTGAGCTTTGACTCACTTTTTTGTGCCTTAATGACCAATGAAGCAAGTCGACGAGGCACCATCAGCGAAACTGACATAAGGTGTGACAGACATCTGCATAAGAAGCAAAAGGACACAATAAGTGAAAAATGCCTACATACCAAGCCAAACATGTACAAAAATGAGAACACACTTATGTACACAGAAATGCATGAAAGACTCATGCATAATACTTCTTGAGATAAAGCCTGTTTCGGGGCTTATCTAAAGGATTTCCTTCATAATCAATCAACTCATAGGCACCTTTTTTCAAAACACGTTTTATAATATAGGGCCCATGCCACAAAGGTTCGAATTTTCCTATCCCTAGCTTATCATGAGCTTGACCATACAACAAGACTAAATCCCTTTCAATGAAGGAACATGGGTTGACCATCTGATCGAAGTGAGCTTTCACTCGCTTTTTTTGTGCCTCAATGAAGAAAGTCAACGAGTCTCATCAAGCCATTCTAAATAAAGAAGACACTCCTCCACCGGAGTGGTATTCTGTTATGAAACCAGCTCAAGAAAAGATAGAAAAGAAAGATCAACGCCTTAGAATTCAACCTCTTCGAGGGGGCAACCTCCTTTACATTACATAAATGAACAATTCTTGGATGATACAAATGACAAAACCTCCTTTCTATATATAGGAGTCTAAGGAGTCATAATATAATCCAGCCGACCTAAGAATAATAATATAAAGCCACAAAAATAACAATAGAGGGATTCTATGGGGCACAGAAATAACAATATGGGGGTAATAGGGGCACAACAATATAAATAAGGGGTATAACTACAATAGTAATGGGGTAATCACTAGTATTATAGGGACCCAACATGCCCCTCTCCTTCAAAAAAGTGTTGTCCTCAACGCTTGAGTAGTTCTGGATACTTCTGCATAAAATTCTCATCCTCCCATGTGGAATCTTCAGCGGATAAGTTCTTCCACTTGATAAGATACTCTGAAATTGATCGATTTCGTAGCTGTCGAGTTCTTGTTTCTTTGACTGCTTCCGGTTCCAATATAATTTTTCCTTCCTCGTCAAGTTCTGGCAATATTGTTTGAACTGGGAGCTTGTCGCCTATAACCTTCTTTAAACATGAAACATGAAAAACTGGGTGCAATCGAGAAGCTGCAGGAAGCTCCAATTTGTATGCCATAGTACCAATCTTTTCCAACACCTTGTACGGACCATAATACTTTGGTGATAATTTATTATCCTTCTTAGCTTGCTTTAGGTACATTTGCTTATATGGTTGTAGCCGTAGGAATACCCAATCACCTACATCAAAACTTCTTTCACTGCGATGTTGATCTGCCTGTTGTTTCATTCTATTTTGTGCCAACACGAGGTTATCCTTTAAGAGTTGGAGGACTTGTTGTTGATGTTCGATGTGATGTTCCACTGCCTGAACCTTAGAATTTTCTCTTAAATATGATGTGATTGATGGTGGTTGGTACCCATAAAGTGCCATAAATGGGGTCATTTTTGTTGCTGTATGGAAGGAAGTGTTATACCACCATTCAGCCAGAGGCAACCATTTGACCCATTGTGTCTGTTTATTACATATAAAGCAACGAAGATATCCTTCCAAACATTTGTTTACTATCTCAGTTTTCCCATCAGATTGAGGATGATAAGATGAGCTATGAGCTAACTGAGTACCAAGACAAGAAAATAATTCTGTCCAAAAATTTCTAGTGAAAATGGGATCTCTGTCACTTACAATAATCTTTGGATTTCCATGTAGCTTTTGAACTGTTTCCATAAATGCAGTAGAAACTGTACTGGCTTTAAATGGATGTGATAATGCACAAAAGTGTGCATACTTGGTAAGTCTATCAACTACCACCATGATGACACTCTTTCCCTCAGACTTGGGTAAACCTGTGATAAAATCCATTGAAACCTCCTCCCAACGTTGGCTTGGAATGGATAAAGGTTGTAATAGACCCGGTGTCTTAATTGTTTCAACTTTATTTTGTTGGAAAACCAAACATTCCGCCACAAACTTTTGAATATCTGATTTAAGGCCATCCCAAAAAAATTCCTTCTTAACCCTGTGGTAAGTTCTTAAAAATCCTGAGTGCCCTCCCAAGGGAGAAGTGTGCAATTCCATAAGAATCTTTTGTTTTAGCTGGGAATTCTTACAGAGGTATAAGCGATTTTTGTACCATAACGAATCATTTTTCCAGCTAATTGTATCAGAAGTACTGGAATCTTGTTGTAGCTTTCAAATAAGTGCCCACACTTCTTCGTCATTCTTCCATTCCTCCTTTGCTTCGTTTTTCCAATCTGGTTGGATAATAGAAATGGCACACAACAATGCTTCCATATCCTCATCCTTTCTTGAGAGTGCATCTGCCACCACATTTTGCTTCCCTTTTTTGTAGATGATTTCAAAGTCATAACCCAACATCTTTGTGACCCACTTTTGTTGCTCTTCAGAGGATAATCTTTGTTCTAAAAAGTATTTAAGGCTATCATGATCCATTTTTACCTTGAAGTGTCTTCCCATTAGGTAGGGTCGCCATTTCTTAAGTGCATGGAGTATTGCCAACATTTCCTTCTCATAAATAGCTTTGCTTAAAAACTTTCCCTTGATTGGACGACTTTCAAAAGCAATGGGTCTTTCATCTTGCATTAGAATAGCACCAATTCCATTTCCTGAAGCATCACATTCCACAATAAAGGTTTTTTTGAAGTCCGGTGTAGCTAAGACCGGTGCTTGGCACATTGCCTCTTTAAGATGTTTAAAGGCCTTTGCTGCTTCTGGAGTCCATGAAAATGAATCTTTCTTCAATAATGTTGTTAGAGGTGCTGCTATTCTCCCATATTTCTTAACGAACTTGCGATAATACCCTGTCAACCCAAGAAATCCTCGCAGATGCTTTATGGATGTGGGGATTTTCCATTCCTTAATGGCTTTAATTTTGCTAGGGTCTACCTTAACTCCTTCATGAGATACAATATGACCCAAATATTCCACCTCTTGGACTCCAAAGAAACATTTGGATCTTTTTGCATATAATTGTTTCTCCTCCAATAGTTGTAGCACCTTGTCAACATGTTCAACATGATCCTTCCAAGACTTGTTGTAGATTAGTATATCATCAAAGAATACCAACACAAATTTTCTAAGGAATGGTTTGAAAATTGAATTCATCAAACCTTGAAATGTTGAAGGTGCATTGGTAAGGCCAAAAGGCATGAGCAAAAATTCATAATGACCCTCATGAGTTCTAAATGCCGTTTTCGGAATGTCTTCAATCTTCATTCTGATTTGATGATATCCCGAACGAAGATCCAACTTGGTGAAGTAAATTGATCCATGCAATTCATCCAGTAATTCATCAATGACAGGAATGGGGAACTTATCTTTAATAGTGAGCTTGTTGAGCTCCCTATAATCTGGACACATGCGCCATGATCCATCCTTCTTGTGCACCAATACTACTGGAGCTGAGAAAGAACTTTGACTCGGTTGAATTATACCAGCCTCTAGCATTTCTGCAACCATACGTTCAATTTCACTTTTTTGGACATATGGATATCTGTACGGCCTGATGTTTGGAGGAACACTTCCTGGAATCAGATGAATAGCATGATCATGATCACGCATAGGTGGGAGACCTTTGGGAGTCTCAAATACCTTGGAATGATTGTCCAGGACTTTTTGGAGATCTGGAGAAATAGATGATTCCAATGTGGAAACATCTAGCGAACATAATTGTGCAATTACACCTCTTTGCTCCTTTTTTAGAAGCTTTGTCATGCCATTAGAGCTGATTATCTTTCCTGGTTTCCCTGCAATACCCCTTAATTCAATTTCCTTTCCTTCCACAGAAAATTTCATGAAAATTTCTTGGAAATTAAAAGCTATCGTACCCAAGGATTGTAGCCATTGGACTCCTAGTACAACATCATCACCTCCCATTGGAATGGAAAGCATTGGGCTAGTCAATACATATTCTCCCATGGATAGCTTGATATTATGGCACTTTCCAGAACAATTTATTGTTCCTCCATTTGCAATCATCACTTGACACTCTGGTGCTGGATATAGGAAGCAATTCAATTCTTTTGCTACCCTACAATGAATAAAATTGTGGGTGCTTCCTGAATCAATCAACACTATTACCTTTTTCTTCTTGATTTGTCCTTCTATATTGATGGTTTGAGGAGTGGTAATTCCTGCCAATGCATTACAAGGTATGGTCGGATTTATTTTTTCTTCATCTAGGCTTTGTTACTGGAATATATCCTCTTCTTTTGACCTTTCTTGCTCCTTTTCTTCTTCCTCTTCACAATCTATGTAGAATAATTTCTTCTTAGCACACTTATGACCTTTTGTGTATTTGCTATCACAATTGTAACAAATCCCTTTTTCTCTTTTTTCTTCCAATTTTTGTGGTGTGAACCTTGTAGGTTGTGGAAGACTATGGGCAACAACACTTCCGTCTTTATAGTTGTGGATAGTATGCTTCCTAGTTGCCATAATTTTGCTTTCCATTTTTCTTGCTAACCTGAATGCCTTCTCTAATGAATCAGGTTCCCAAAGGCGCACATCATGTTGGATATTATCCTTTAAAGACCCTATGAACACATCAATCCTATGCTCCTCTGGAATATCTTTTACCCTTATGTTCAATTTTTGGAACTCCTCAATGTGCTCCATTATTGAACCCTTTTGTTTGAGACTTATCAATTGGCTAAAAAAAGTGTTGCTTTTTGTATCCTCATAATGTGCTATCAATTCTTCCGTAAAAATTGCCCAAGTAATAAATTGTTTACGAGAACAAAGCCATTGATACCATACAAACTGATTTGGTTCCAAATATAAAGTTGCCATACGTACCTTTTGTGTGTTTTGCACATTATTGAGATCGAAGAATTGCTCCATCTGTAATATCCATGTGGCGGGATCCTTTCCATCAAACTTCCTCATATCAATTTTTGGAATATGGTGGGTCTTCGATCCAACATTAAAGTCTATGGAATCATGATTAACATTTCTTTTGTTCACATCATGAGTTTCCTTTACAACCTTTTCACAATTAGTAAGTATTTCTGGTAGAAAATTTGTCAAATCTGTCTTCAAATCTGCCATGTCTGTCTTCAAATCTGTCCTCAAATCTGTCTTCAGATCATCCATCTTAGATTCCATGCCCTTTATCTTAGATTCCACGCCATTTATCTTAGCATCTGTTAGCTTTTGTGAGCGTGACATTTGTTGCACTTGTTCTTGTAATTTTCATATATCATGTAGCATTTCTTCCTCTTCTTCATGAGTCATGCTAGAGCTTTCAGGTTCCTTACTAGGTGTTTGCATTTTCTTTCCTCGGGCATCAGTTGCCGATAATAATGTTTTACTATGCCCTTTGAATTCCTTCAAACCAAGCTTATGCAAAAATTAAAAAAAAAACTACACACCTTTTTTTACTTTGTAGAAGCCTGATATTGACTCTGATGTATCTCTGTAATTTCGAATCATCCAATTCTGAAATTGTGACCTGTAGTAGCCTTATATGTCCTCTTTCCAATGCCACTAGTCTGATCCAAATTGGATTCTCCAAGAAAGAGTTATGCATAATCTCCCGCAGTGACCTGATTATAGACTATTTCAGTAGAGCGAACTTGTATAACGTGCCACGTGTCACTGCTTCAACCTTTGACTCTGAAAAATATATAAAAGAAAACTAAAATCTTTCCTCTTTCTGTACCTTCTTACAAAATTTCAATCCGATGCTCAGAAAGAAAGTTATGACGATTTTCCCCAGGTCACATGTTTTGAGTGTAATTCAGTAGTCTGCAAAAAGACCACATTCCTCAGATCATATCTCCGAAAATATCGCGCGAAAAGATCTGAAATTTGGACCCAAGGTTCAGCGTGATTTCTTCTCAAATGGGTTTTTTTTGCGACTTCTGAAACGTCACAGAAAAAAAGTTATAGCGAAAATTCCACGATGACCTGTTTGGAGCAGCGAAACCCTAGAATCCAAGGCTCTGATACCAAATGTTATGAAACCAGCTCAAGAAAAGATAGAAAAGAAAGATCAACGCCTTAGAATTCAGCCTCTTCGAGGGGGAAACCTCCTTTACATTACATAAATGAACAATTCTTGGATGATACAAATGAAAAAACCTCCTTTCTATATATAGGAGTCTAAGGAGTCACAATATAATCCAGCCGACCTAACAATAATAATATAAAGCCACAAAAATAACAATAGAGGGATTCTATGGGGCATAGAAATAACAATATGGGGGTAATAGGGGCACAACAATATAAATAAGGGGTATAACTACAATAGTAATGGGGTAATCACTAGTATTATAGGGACCCAACATATTCGGTAGTAATTCGATAGCTAATTTAAGAGAAGGAATTTCACATTAAATTGGAAGGGAAGCCTCTAGACCATAAACAAGCTGAAATGGTGTAAATCTGGTAGCATCCTTAGCATAGGTTCGGTAGGCCCATAGAGCTAAAAACAACATCAAATGCCAATCGAACTTATGCATTCCAATGGTATGCTGAAGCATGGCGACCAACACCTGCTTCAGCTTGGCCATTGGACTGGGGGTAATATGGCGTCGAACTATCATGATGCAAGCCCAACTGAGTCGTAAACTCAGCCATCATGTAATTATGAAAATGAGAGCCATGATCTATGACGATGGCCTGAGGGACTCCGAACCTGGAAATCACATGATTGAATAAAAATTGAGTAGTTTTCTTACCATCGTTAGTCAATGTATGCATCACTTCAGCCCATTTCGTAAAGTAATCAATGGCAATGATGATATACCCATGCTCCCCAGCTGAGCGAGGGTTACAGGTCATAAAATCAATGCCCAACTTTGAAAAAGGGTGAACGATAATGACAAGATGTAAGAGAGAAGGTGGTACATGCATCTTGTGTTGGTAAATTTGACACACATGACGTGAACGAATGGCAAGAATGCAATCCTTGACAATGGATGGCCAAAAATAACCAGCACGAAGAATTTTCTGAGTAGTGGCATAACCAGACATATGATCGCCACAGGCGCCAGAGTGATAGTGATTTAAGACTTTCTCAGCTTCCTCAAGGGTTAAATAGTGGTGGAGAATAGGATCAACTCTGACACGGTATAACATGTCTCCAATAATACGATATGGCTAAGAATGATGGCGAATGCATCGCCGAGCATCCTTAGACAAGTCAGAGCAAAATGAAGACATCTGGAGGTAAACAATGATGTCACCAAACCAGAGATCGAGGGTATTAATCAAGAAGATCATATCATCTAGAATGTGGTCCTCTATCCGAGAGTGTCAAGGAGAAAATCAACTTAGCAAAAACCAATGACTTCTTATATTTGGCAGTAGTGAACTCCAAATCAAACACCTGGAGGATAATGATCCACTTGGAGTAATTTCTCCCTAGTAATTGATGTGACAGAATATATGTCATCGAGTTGCAATTAGAAATCACAGTTGTGGTATGCAACAAAATGTAATGACAAAAAGGTTGAACAGCCTAAACGACTTCCAAGGCCAACTTCTCGACATAAGCATAACGAGTCTCGGTGTCAAGAAGGTTGCAACTAAGATAATATATGACATGATCGAAACCATCATCATCCTCTTGTACTAGAACCATGCCAATGGTACTATCAGTGGTAGTTAGATAAAGTGAGTAATCATGGTGATAGTTAGGTGGATGCAACAAGGGAGAAGAAACAAGAAGGGTCTTGAGTTTCTCAAATGACTTTTGGGAAATTGCATCCAAAATGAATGGAATGTCATGCTTAAGTAGACGTGTATAACCTTTAGCGACCTTGACATAGTGAGGGATGAAACGTCGCGAGAAATTAGCCTTCCCTTGCAAACTCTGCAACTGGTGCAAAGTAGCAGGAGGCAGGAGATTCAAAATAGCTTCGACCTTGAGTGGATTGAGACGAATACCCTCCTCAGAAATGACAAACCCAAGGAATATGTCGGACTCAACATAGAAAACACATTTATGCAGATTGAGATGAATGTGGTAGTGTCTACAGTGAAGAGAAATCTGACAGAGGTGGTCTAGATGGTTTGTGCATTTAGCTGAATGAGCAGGAGGATCATCCAGATAAGGCTTTACAATGTGTCTAATATCATGAAAAGCATAGGACATTGCTCTTTGGAAAGTCTTACCAGAATTTTTCAGACCAAAAGGGAGCTTTTTATAAGCAAAAATACCCCATAGATAGATAAAGGCAGTCTTGTGCTGATCAGCATGTAAAATATTGATCTGGTGATAGCCAGAGAAGTCATCCATAAAAGAGAACATCTCACACCCAGCACAGTCATCAATAATCTGGTCAATAAATGGAGTGGGGTATTTATCTTTTGGACATGTACGATTGATATCACGATAATCAACACAAACTCGAATAGTGCCTTGCTTTTTAGTCACAGGGACGATGTTAGAGACCCAATCTGTCAATGGAATAGGATAAATGAACCCAGCCTCAAGAAGCTTTTCAACCTCTCCCTTAGTGGCAACTTCCTTCCTTGGGTGCACGGGATGTAAATGTTGACGAACTGGTTTCGCATCAGGATACGTAGGTATCTCTTGCACCACAATACTCGGATCTATACCAAGAATTTCTTCATACGACCAAGCGAACATGTCGCAAAACTCTTGGAAGAGACTAGTGTAAATCTTTATCTCCTCGGGAGAACAAGTTACTCCAATATGAATATTTTCGACAACCCCTAGTTTAATAGAGATTTCGATAGGCATGGTTTGTGTGATATTTCCTATATTCCCTTCATAAAAATCCTCATGAGTTAAGATAGGCATCTAAAGCGGTTGAGAAGGAACATGGAAATAAAAATTATAGAGATAGATAGATATTGCCCCAAATCTAGGAAGAAACGAGGAACGATGATGACTATTTGTTATAGCTCCAAATCTTACTCTTATGGTTTGTGATGCTGCACTCATGGCCTAGGGCAACCCCTCCTTCCAGACCTGGTCCAAAAATTTAAAAAACAATGTTTTTTCCCTTATACGCGACATTGCCCTGAGTTAAACACGTGTATACGCGGGTAGGTGTATACCCAACCTGCGTATATGTATTAAAACACTTAAAAAAATATAAAACTCCTTAATTTCAGGTGGAGATCGCGGGTTTTACTTGCTGATCACCTGTTAGTGCCCGTGGCCCAACTGTTCCCAACCAAATCCCAACTAACAAACTACTTTGGGAGAAGTATAAAAAGGCTTCAATGGGAAGGCCTAAAGAAGGAGAGAAGAGAGAGAAAGGTTATTATGCTGAGATTTCCCTGACCAGGTCTGAAGATCCTTGTGCCTCCTGCACTTCCCCCATTTTTACAGGAAACCCTTGTTTCCTTGTGTGTTGATTTCCATTCACTACTTGTGATATCATGGAGTAAGTCATGGAAGGAGTTTGTTAAAGGCTTGAGGCTGGACGAATTCGGAGGAAGGCTTTGCTTGGAGCCTGTGAAAGGACGACTCAGGTGAAATTATTCCTTTCTGTAATTTATTTGTCTATAATAAAAGAAACACATGTCTTTGTTCTTGATATAAATATTCTTCATGTTGGTGATATTCATGTTAGAATTCATATGTGAATGGTTGTTTAAATTTCATAACTAACTACCTTTCTTTATAACATGAAGATGGTTTCTTTATAAGGTTTAGTCCATATACTGTTGTACATTCTTGAATTGGTTGTTTTTCAGGTCAAAGGAGCAAAAGCAACTCCAAGAAGGGTTTGGACCCTAGAAGGACCTTATCAAACGTAGGACCTCAGGTACGCCCCTTATCATAGAATTCGCTTATGCTAGCATAATGGCTATGTGGAATGTGTGTTTCTCTATATAGACAACTTTCAGTCTGCTAGGGTTTCAACCCAAAAGCCCTAGGGGAACATTTCCCTTAACACTATCGGCCCAAGGAGGATCCTTAAAAGACAAAGTTTCAAGAATAGCCTCATCAGAAAGAAACGTCTCACACAAAGGATCAGGAGAAGCAATATCTCCAAGCCAAGGGGATAGCACATACGTGTCAAGAGATATACTTGGAGGAGTAGAGTCAGAAGAAGAAGCCGAAGCTGAGATGATTTCAACATAGTTAAACTCAGCAGGGCTTAATGGCATAACATCACCACAAGAATCTACCTAATCGAGGGGAGGAATCACCCAAGGATCAAGGTTAACAGAGATCATATTGATGGAGGTGACATTAGGAGGTGGAAGCAGAAAAATGCCCATGAGGGCAGGAGATTTAAAGAGCCTGGAACCCACACTCTCATAAGGAATATTGGTATGCTCCACATATGGAACATTATCTTCCGAGGAAGAGGAAGCAAAGAAGGACAACTAATCGATCGTAACATTTTTCCCCTAATGAGGAAAAGGGAGTATGTGGAATAATGAAGAAGCAACGACATGCATAGAAAATGTCCAACTTCGACCCAGTAGAAGGTTGTAAGTTAGATTGGTGTCGACAACCTCTACTTCGACGTTGATTGTCTTGCCTTCCAAGGTGATAGGCAAGCACAGGATAATACCAAACAGACGAGAATCTCTTCCATCAAATGCCTCCAGGGTATTCAAAGATTGACTCAAAGAGGGAGAACCAATGGCTTTCCAACAAGAAACAAACATGATGCAAGTCAAGGCTACTTCATCGATAATAGTATGATGAATAGTCTTTGAGTTAATAATAACCTGGATGAGAAAAGTGATCTGGTGAGGCAAACGCGACACATGATTTTCAAGATCGAAAGTAATCAACACAGAATCAGCTCAATCAATTCCACCAATGGTGGATAGTAATGACTTCCGTTGGGGAGGACAACTTTGAAGAACTTCCAATGCAGACATTGCTGAAGGAGCTTGGGCTAGATCTTTGAAAATACTATAGTGCTATGCAGCACGAGCACTGGGATTATAGGAGGATTTCTAGAGAATTCCTTTAGCAGGTGGTTGAATGATAGACTCATTACTAGGCCTTTCAATGTGAAGAGAGCCAAAACTGGACGGGGGAACACTAGAAGGGACTTCAGGTTATTTCCCAGCTGGCGAAGAATAATCTTTCGATCAAGTAGTCTCGGCCATAAAGATCTGTGAAGCAGATGAGGAAGATGGTTGAGGCTAGTCCACCATTCGAGTTTTTTGGGAAGGAAAAGGTTTTTTAAACACAGTCGGAATCCCCGAAGTTCCCTTAATCAAACAACTTACTTTGGACCATTGAGGATAGTCCTTAGTGAAGTGATCCTCATCATAGATAAGACAAGGATACTTAGGCTTGTGTTTAGAACCATTGTCAGTAGGAGTCTTAGGAGGTTCTTGCTTTGGCATGTCAGACTTATTTTTACCTTTCCCTTTCTTCTTACCCTTCAAAGTTTTCTCTGCCGTGGTGGAATGGACAACATTAACTTCTAATGTTTTCCCAGGATTGGATGGAGAATGAAAGCAGTTTCAGTAGGAGCAGTAGATTTCTGCTTTGCAGGAGTCATGGAATACTTTTGATAAGACTAATCGATGGAACCAATAACACCATCGACAGAAGGTGTCGACAGAGCTTTAGAAGTTCCAGGTCGTTGAGCATCGAGCAAGACATCATAAAGCGTTCCGGATTGGGAATATACTAAATCAAGATATTGAGGACGTGCGATGGATTTCTCTTCACTAATGCATGCCTCCATAGAAATATCTCTGGCTATTGGACCGAAAAAATAGGTAGTGAACCAATCAGTCAATAGCTGAACAAGAATCCAAAACTTGATCAAATGGCTACACCTTCTCCATTCAAGAATATGATCAGAGATGTGGGTAGTCATTTCCTACTTCTGAGAGGTAATAATATGCATTCCCATTTCATAGCGAATCATTAACTGAAAATGCGTAAGGAATTCCATTGCAAGAGAGTTAAAATTTTGGAAAGTCCCACAAGCGGGTTCAATGTACCACTTCATAGTGGCACTAGTAAGAGTCCTCTGGAAAAGATGGAGATGAATAGAATCATCAAGCCAAGAATTGGATGAACACCAAAGGTGATAGGTCATAACATGTGCTTGGGAGTCTTCTCCAGACTTTCCTTCAAACTTAGGACAATCACCAGGGATCTTGGTGGGAATAGGTGGCCAATACGGATTATGAAGTATAGGATCATTTTTCAACTTCGAAACATCAGGCAGTTCCAAAGTCACAGGAAAAGGTAAGTGAGGATTGAAAGACATCATGGGTCTTTGATAAGTACCAACATTAGGGTTCCAACTAGGGCCCTGTTTCCCCCATGGATTTTTCTCCAGAGGATTTTGTCCATAAGGGTTAAAGTTTGGTAGATTTAAACCATACCATGGTTGTTGACTTGGATTTTGACCTCTAGCAAACCATTGATTACCAGCTTTCCCAACAAGGGCAACATATGGCTGCTGAAAATTATGATAAGGATTAACCTGAGGTTGTTGATAGTTCTGATATGGATTACCCTGAGGTTTCCCTTGGGGTTACTGAGGTACCTGAGGACCAAACTAAAACTAAGGTCCAAACTACACTTGGGGCCTAGGTTGTACCTGATAAACATGTTGAGCTTGTAATCCAAACTGAGCCTAGGGATCAGGTTGAGCTTGGGGACGAGCTTGAGCTTGAAGTCCAGGTTGCATTTGAGCACTAGGTTGGCTAATAGCTGGATTGATCTGACCAAAAGGTTGTCCTTACTGAGAAGGAGGTTGACCTTGTTAAAATTGCGGCTGGCCTAACTGACCAAAAGGATGTCCTTGCTGAGCAGCAGGTTGGCCTTGTTGAAATTGGGGCTAGTTGAACTGACCAGAAGGTTTTCCTTGCTGAGCAACATGTTGACCTTGTTGGAACTGGGGCTGGCCTAACTGACAAGAAGGTTGTCCTTGCTGAGCAGCAGGTTGGCCTTGTTGGAACTGGGGCTGGCCTGGCCGACTAGAAGGTTGTCCTTGAGATAAAGGAGGTTGTCCTGGATAAACAAAGGATGAACCTATTTGGGCTAAAGGTTGTCCCTGAAAGGGTTATCCTTGTGAACCTAAAGGTTTCCCTTGCGGACCATAAGACTATCCTACTAACACAAAAGGTTGTACCTGAAAGGGTTGTCCTTGTGAGCCTCAGTAAGATGTTTGATTCCAGGAAACCGAAGGTGGAACTTGACTATTGATTGGAGCCATCTGAGGAAGAGGTCCAGCATGATAAATATGAGCTCCATGGTCATCGTAATAGTACAGAGGGTTATGCAGAATGGACATCTGCTGAGAACCTAGAGGGTTATAATTCATATTTTGAAGAGAAAACAGATATTGATCATATGACAATCCCCCAGGAATGGGATTTGAGGAGATAGGTGCATTACCCGTAGATTGATTGACTGTAGACGCCAGAGGCGAAGGACCACTGCCAATGGGTCCAAAAGATATCCCAATAACAACAGTGACCACCGAGGATGTGGTAGCCGCGCTAACAAGAGGAGAAGAAGACACCACACAAATGATGGGCATCAATGTAACAACTGTAACAGATGTACCCTGCATCTCAGGAATAGAAGTCATGGCAGACTGAGTAGACGTGAATGACTTTGAAGTCAGAACAATTGTATGATACCATACAGAGCTTTGGTTTAGAGATGTAGCACCAATCATTTCATTGAGAGTGTGATAGCCAAGCGGTAATGAAACATCTTGAGAGGTGTGGAAAGGGAAAAATTCCAGAGGAAACTGATATTCACCAGTCAACACAAGGCTCTATTGACTACTAACAAGACTCGACTCATCCATATCGGAAGAGGCCATATGAACTGAAGCACCAGGGGGAGTAGAAGGAGGATCCTTGTCTAAAAATACCCAAACGTTGGGAGGAGTCCAATTGATATCAAAAGGTTCCTTACTCGGAGCTCAAGAGGCAAGAGGTTGAACACTTGGAACAATAGCAAGAGCACCGCTAAAAAATGATACTTCAGAAGAGAGGGGGAAGAAGGCTCTTCATCACTTGGTAAAGATGACTGAACAGATGAGTCTGCCAGGATGGCCTAAACTAAAAATACCAGGAGAGAAGATTAATTAAGAGGGCTTTAAATTCCTTTCAAGGATATTACTCACGATGTGGCCAAAATTAACAAGTAGGATTTTATCGTGGGCAAATAAATTTTATGACGCTGGAACAAGACTTTGCCTTTCCATGTTTAGAGAGTCGAGAAAAAGGGAAAAATATGACTCTAGTCTCCTTTGAATTTTAATGAGCCTAAAAGGACAAGTGATCATATGATCCTTTTACTTTTAAAGAGTCGAAAAGGAATGAAAGTGACTACTCTGGAACTCTAGGAAAAAGGTTTACCAGACAAATCATAAAATTGCATATACACTTTGGTAGTAAAATGAAAGAGAAATGACCAAGGACTTCCCGTACAGTAGGTAATCTTCCGAAATGTTGTTTTTAGTGCATTACAATTCGTAAGGCAGCAGACTCAGCTTCCTATGGATAACAGGGTTTCAACCTAGTGGGGTCTCCCATCATATATGCGATGGTACAGGGAGCACAAGTCCTTACTAGTACTTATCAAATCACAAAAGGAGGAATTACACAACCTTAGTGAAAACAACAACCACTAGGTTTAAAGACAATGGAACACGTCTCTAGCCTAGACCTCTAGATATAAGAGCATTAAGTTCCAATGCATTTTTAGATTAATTCAATAAATTTTAGCAGTTTATCTTGAATTAAATATCAGCTTCAAGGCCCTACCGAATGTCTCTTCAAAAGCTCCTAGAATGCAACTAAATGAGTAAAGAAACCATTTCTTTTCAATGAACAACTAACTAAAGAAAATTGATAGGTTCATTTCAAAGAAATTAAAGCAACAAGAAAGCAAATGTAAGAATGGTACTTTTTGTTATTTCACAAGCAAACCAATCAAGAGGAAAGAGAAATGCTTCTATCTTTCACTAACTTCAAGCAATCTAATTAAGAAAATGAAAACTACATCCTTTTCTTTTCAACGTCTAAATGTCAATAATTTACTAATGCAAAAGATTGTTCTCATTTCCTAATGCAAAATGAATGTGATATTTTTATTTTTCAAATAGATGACAAGAAACCAAATTCAAAACTCAAAACAATGCTAGTTTTAAGTCATTTTCAAATGAAATCATTCAATAAGTGAAGAGAAACATTCCACTCATAAGCTAATCAAAGACTTAAAACAAAGCATATGTTTCTTTTTGCAAAAACTTGAAAGCTTTCTAATTGACCGGGAAGCAATGTGATCTATGCCAAAGCGATGGAAGGAAACCAAACAAACAAGAATTGAAAGTTTTGGTAACAAATCATCACATACCAATCAGGAAGATGAAAGAATAGTCAATAAGGAAAAGCCTCAAACAAAGCAAGGGATTGTTTCAAACACAACTCAAAGTTCCAAACGAACGAGCAACCCAAGAAAAAGATAATGCTTCAGGAAACCCTAAGGTGAATAGTTCACACAGTTCAAAAGGAGAAATCTCAAGGGAATGAAACCAAGAGTCAAGTATTCTAGCAAACAACAATTTGACAGAAAACAAATAAGCAGAAGACAAGATCAAAAGGATAAGACACACTAGTCAATTAGAAAATAGGAATTCAAAATTAAAACCTACAAGAATCTTCGCAAGCGTCAAATTGACAACATGCGGTGACAATGAAACGTCGCACCACCCTAACTAGCTACTTTGTGACATCATCGCAAGAGTACACCAGACAACAACACCGAGCCTATTTTAGAGCCCTTCGCAACTGTGAGGTGATTTAATCACGCCAAATAGTAGAAGGCACAACTAATTATATAGCACATATGCGACTATCTTCACTACTAAAGGTGACGACCCCAAATCAAAGGAAAAATTTTAAAATTCAGCTAAGAAAAGGCTAGACCTATCACTTATGATAGAGGGAAGACTAGCAGGAGTAGTCAAACCACCCACAATATGGAGAGTTCTACACAAAAAGTAAAGGAGACAATAAACAAGCAAAGAAAAATCAAATCATGAGACAAAAGACAAAGGTCCCCAGTATGGTCACCAAATTTTGGTGCAGGCAAGTTCCCTCTACAAACATAGGCAACCCCTCTAGCCCTAGAGTGGGTCTAGTCACAGCAAATACAATATCAAAGAAAATTCCATTAGATAGTTGATGTCATGAAGGCCTACCTTCAAATCCTTATTTGATGAAGTTCTCGTTGCATTGCTCCAACTTTCGTTATAATCACTTTTTTACTTGAAAACAACATAAAGATAACAACAAAGAACATAATAAGATATGAAAAAAACTATCTACTTAAAGGGCTAAGGAACTTCAAGCTATCAATATGAAATTTGACATAGGATATAGGAAATAAACCATTGATTTGTATTAATATCAACTGAACTAAAACATACAACCATGCCTTGACATTGTAGGTCTCCTTGAAGGGTCCTGTCAGCATGTCTCAGCAAGAATTCACTCATGAAGTGTCTCCCAAGAGGATGAATAACTCTCTCTCATACCCAAAAGGAAAAATTACTATGCTAGAACACTCATACAATCAAGCCAAATCCACGCAAAACTATCCTAGGCTAAGTTACATTAGAAGCTACTTCCAAACTCCACTCAAACTCTCTCCAAACCAGCTAAGCTAGCTGATCTTAGCCATGGAGGAGATATTTATAGGAGGAGGAGCCTCCATAAGAGATGGGAGAAAGAGATTATCCCTTTGGGAGGTTGCACAAAAGGTGGAACAACCATCCCAAAGGAGAGAGTCGAGCTCATCTGATCCAACAACCAACCCTAGGATCGTCCATTGACAATTTGTTAAAACAAACTTGCTAAATTACTAATGAAACACAGGGATAGAGCAACGATGTCACTAGGCTTAGTTCAATCATGACCATCTTCGTGGGTGGAATAACTGATGACTTGTGATGACCAAAAACATAGGTTAAAAAGGGTCTGCTCCAGGAGTAATCAACTGAGGTATTCTTCTTGATCTGACAAGGAAGATACTAACACATATTTTGCAACATGACACAAAGCGGATGTCAATAACACGGACCGACAGTGCCCAAGATCAAGGAATGTGGGGTCACTGACAAAATACTGTGTAACAACAACCACTAGTAATTTATAGGGCATTTTGGATTCGAATCGGACCATTCCCCCCACATTCGCTTCATTAATGTCGGATTGACAGCATATTTTCAAGGATTGATCCATATTTTTTGTCTTAAATGTTGATTTCTCATTCCATTTGGCCACATTTCTACCATCAAATCATGAACAGTGACTTTAACGATCACTTTCCGGCCAACTTGCCAATTTCTCTCTAGGTAGCGCAGCTCCCTTCACGCTGTCACGAACCCTATGACACTTCCTTGCTTCACACAATCCTCCAATCACGCATCTCCCCAACTTAGGTAGTGTAGTTTATAGTCTTGCGCCTCCTTTCAGCTGCCTAGAGTGCTAAGACTGTGCTACACTCATATAGTCACATGGCCGGACCACCGATGTATGGTTTCAATATTCTGCCATTCACCTTTCCTGGGAAGGTATCTCCATTCAATTTAAGCAATTGAACCAGTCCACCATTGGTAATCTCCTTAATGAAATAGGGCCCTAACAAGTGCATTCTGAATTTCCCTAGAAATTTATAAAACTTACTATCTTATAACAAAACCAAGTCATTTACCTTAAAGGTGTGTAGCTTAATGTGTCTATCATGCCATGCTTTTTTGCGCTTCTTTTGGACCTGTTGGTGGAATCCTGGTAGAAATCTCTCTTCCTCAAGCTCAGCTAGCTATGCGAGCCTCACTTCGAGGGCTCCATGATCTGTCATACCCGAGAGTGCCGTTATGCACAGACTAGGCACAATGTATTCCATGTGAATCACTGCTTCAACACCGTATACAAGCCTAAAGGGTGTCTGTCCAGTCAACTTCTTGCATGTCATCTGATAAGCCCATAGTACTGCGGGTATGCGCAGGTCCCAATCACTTCATTGAGCATTGCAAACCTCGGTCAGCGCATTCTCCAACACTTTATCGAATGCTTGCACTGTCTCATTAGCCTATGGGTGATAAGGCATGCTCTTCTGGTGATAGACCTGAAATTCCTTCAACAATGCGCTGATCATCTCATTTAGAAAGTGCATACCGCGATCACTCATCAAAATCTTTGGACACCCAAATCATGTCAGTACATACTCAAAGAGGAACTTCGCAGCAATCACACTTGTGCAATCCTTCACAAGCTATGCCTCCGCCCATCAAGTCAAATACTCCATCATGGTGATAATGCACTGTGCTCCTGTCTTCTTCCCTTGGGTTCCAAAAAATCTATCGCCCATTTCTCAAAGGGTTTTAACATCATCTGTTGAATCAAAGGTAGCTCATCCCTCTGCGATGGCCTACCCATCCTTTGATATACATCACATGCCTTGCAGTAAGCTTTTGAATCCTGATGGAGGGTTGGCCAACACAACCCTATGCATAGAATCTTTTGTGCTGTCTATGTTCCTGCATAATGACCTCCCGCAGCGCCCACATGAGCATCGCAAGGATACTACTCCTTTCAAACTCTAGTACATATCGTCGCAATATTTCATTAGACCCCATTTTGTACAGATTCCTAGCAATGACAAAAAAGTCTACCATGCATACCACTAACTCCTTCTGCTAGATGGTGTAACCTTCCGGTGTAGTTCCTATCATTAGGAAGTGTATGGTGTCTTCAAAGTGACCATCCGTGATGTGCACAACAACTAGTTGCGCATCAGGCAGTCCCTCCTCTAAACTAGTGGGCCCTTCCCCTGTTTCAGTCCACGACATATGTTCTAGTCCCATATTCAGTCATGCAGGCTTCACAATAACCTCAAAATCATACTCCTGGAACAATAAAAACCACCTGCAGATTCTCGCCCCCAACACAGGCTTATTGACTAGGTATTTCAACGCAGAATGATCTGTATACATCTTAAAATGGCCACCCAGTAGATAGTGTTTAAACTTTTGGAGCACGTATACCATGGCTAATCCCTCGCACTCGGTGGTGCAATAGTTCTTCTCAGCCTTGGATAACCTTCTTCTTGCGAACGCTATCAGATGGTCCAATTCTCCTCTGCCATCCTCTGTTAGCACTACTCCCAATGCTATACATGATGCATTGACATGTACATGAAACTCCTTCTTCCAATCCAAGAAGACTAAAATAAGTGTTGTGACCATCTTTTCTTTTAATACATCCAAGATTTTCTTATAGTATTCGTTCCAACAGAACGTGACATCCTTTTTCAACAACTTCTCCATAGGTGCAGTGATCTGGGCATAGCCCTTGATAAACTTCCTGTAATACCCGGTATTTCCTAATGTCACACGCAACTATTTTACACTCCTAGGCGCTTCCAAGTTAAGTATCACCACGATCTTCGCAGGCTCTACCATCAGTCCCTGTCTACAAACCACATGACCCAACAAAGTCCCAAAAGGGACATAACATAGGCACTTCTTTAGATTGAGTGCGATTTGGTACCTTCGACAGGTATCTAGCATCAGGCACAAACTTGCGACATGGATTTTCACCAACCCAAACATAGTCCAGTCATCAAAGTACAATTCCAAAAACTTATAAATACATTCCTTGAACGCAACAATGACTACATGCGAAAAAATCACAAGTGCATTCTTCAATGCGAACGGCATTGTAGTGTACTGAAAACATCCCCACTCATTTGTGAAGGTCATCTTGCTTCTATCCTCTAGCGCGATTTTGATCTAATGGTACCCAGTGAATCCATCAGTGAAGGAATACACTTCCTGACCACCTACATTGTCCAACACTTCATCAGTGAACGGAGTTGGGAAAGGATCATGTGCACAAGCATCATTCAACTCTTGATATCTACACATATCATTATTTCATCCTTCTGCATATTTTCCTTTACCACCATTGGGCTCACCCAATCAGATTATTCTACAGGCTCAATGATGCCTACCATGAGCATCTTGTCTAGCTCTAAGCGGACCTTCTCCTTATACTTTGGATTGAGACGGTAATCTTTGCTTAACTGGCTTTGCATCGGGTTTTAACGTGATCTTCATAACATCTAGGTCTACTATTATCCCTTTTAGCTCCATTAACTTGGTAGGGAACAATTCCTGGTATTCGCAGAGCAATTCAGTGACCTTATCCATTGTCACAGGATCCCAATAATCTCCATGCTTTGCAAATTTGGGCTCTCCCTGCATACCAATATTTACTTGTTTCGTTTTTAGTGGCACGCTTATATCAGGATTCTCAATCTGTGATCCCTCAACCTCGCGATGACCCTATGTTTCAAGGATATTAATCTTTCACAGATCCTCATCTTCTTCTTCAACGGTCACGTTATAGCATTCTAGTGTGTGACTCAGCTGAGTAGTCCAATCGGGTTGAATTATACCTAATGAAGCTTGCGGTATCCTAAATATTTCTTCTTTCACTTCTTTTAGCGCTTCATCAATACAGTCAAAACTATCTTCAAAGTTGAATGTCGTTATGAACCCTTCATGCATAATATCCCATTCACCTATACCATGGCAGATTTTTATTTCTAAGTACCATTTCATCAAGATGACATCCAAGGTGTGGAAGAACAAGTGCACTCATTCTGGTTGGGGCTTCACTCTATAATCCTGTGACCATTTGGCCAAGTGTGCATGCGAATTATCCTTCCCATCATATTTTTTTGTTATTCATAGCTTCAGCTTCCAAAAGCATGTTCTCATCATCCTCCTACACTCTCGCCAATCATCAAATCTACCCTTGTGCATACCGCACCACCTTGCAAGCGTAACGCGCAGTGCCTAGTCCAAAGCTTGGAAGCACTGCTCCTCTGGTACTTCCCTCTAAAATGCATCCATAAATACATCTACATCATTAAAGCCATCATAAGTGGGCAAATTTCTTAGCTCTGACGACACACAGCGCAGGGACCGGGTCATCATGTTACAACTCAGTGTGGTTACTTCACATAATCGAATTTTCCAGTGCTCTAATTCTTCATCAGAGTGTGAGGTGCAGGAACTCTCGTGATCCCACATAATTTTTCCATCCACTGTTGGATTCACCCAATCTTGGTCTCACGCCATTATTTTATATATACAGTCCAAATCATCATCGCTGTCATAATTGTGGACCGGTTCAGTATAGCGCGATCCTTCAGCAGGATCTAGGGGTACTATTACACGAAGCGATTTCTTTTCAAATACCATCTTCCACTTCTTTAGGTTGAATACCCCATTCATGTCAGAAGCCCAGTCAATGCCAAGGAGTGCAGGGTATCGGTTGTTGTCATCCACAATTTCGATTACTTCAAAATCAGCCAACGTGCTCATGCCTTCAATATCTGAAGTCACCCCTTGTATCCACCCCATGGGGATGATCTTCTGTTGATTTTCCATCCTTAACTGAATCGGAGACCACTGTAGTGTGGGTCTTCCCATCCACTCCCAAGTCTTCTTTGGTAGGACGTTTGCATCTGACCCTAGATTCAAAATAACCTGATCCATTTCATATTCTCCTATATGCGCGATCAGTCTCATTTCTTGTTCTGTGCTTGCTTTATGCTTACCAATCTTTCGTACCACATAGGGTTCACCTGAAGTGTTTTTGACACATCTATTTATAAGCTCCTGTAATCCCTTCATAGCCTTTCTATCGCGCAACAACTTCATGCAGGTTCTATAAAGGTCGTAAGGCTCCATTTCCTTATCAGGCTTATCCTTGCTCCCTGAGGTGGGGGAGTCAGCGAAGCTCTTCTTTGCTTCCATGAATGTTTCACGTGTGCGCTCCAAATAAAATTGAGCCACCTTCACTGGAGCTTTACGAACCCATGCATTGTCTTTAGGCTGTTTCCCCTTGTCATCCCCTGTTTCAATTCCACTTCGGAGCACTATATTCACATTCAGATCCTCTTTGCGAGGCTAAGACCTCATCATCTGTAGGTTCTGAGTTGGCTGAGGTGGTAGTGCCCCTTTCTTGTGTATCCTCGCTATTAGCGTAGGACATTCTTATGTCTCATGATCAAACTGAGTGCAATATTTTCACAATGGTTGCATAGGGTTAGTGCATTCGTGGGCATAGTGTCCTGGTCCTCCACAATTGTAACAAATTAGTTGTCCCCAACCTCTATCAGGTCATCCTCCACTTCGACCTCATCCGCGCCCCTGAAAGCCTATTCGCACCATCCCTAGCTCTGGTCAGGAAGCTAAGTTTATGCCTGAACCATATAGGCGGTTGTTCTATCCATCATCAATTCATAACTTCTGTAGTTGCACTCATCATGTCATATCGACCTACAGAAGTTGCAGAACAGTTGTTACAGTGTTTGTACAAACTTCTGTAGCAAATGACAGTTATCCATCATATGTTTTCCTGCTACCTGACATATAGCGCACCACAACCCAGGCCCCACACTTGGTCCTTCTTGGGCTTCTAACCTCAAAGGCATCAGTCCTCCTCCTACAATATAGTTCAAAAAGATCAAGAAATGGTCTTTGTCATGCCCCTGATCTTTACATTTCAGGCACCATACCTCTTCGCGCACCTCTGGTCAAACTGTTCTATCCTGCTTCAAAATTTGCATTTCAAGGCAAAGATTTTGCAACTGCGCTTGGATCTGCTAAAACCCCAAATTTGGATCTTGCATCGGTGTTTCATGCAGTCTCATTGAAATCTCTAAGGCCTCTGCCTGAGTCGTTATATTCTGTTGAGACAGCGCAACCCTTAGGTGTGGCAGGAGCAAAGCCACAAACCACTCATAGTGATGGCCATCTGTTAAGTTCATATTAGCTTCGTGGGTTTTACATTTCAACCTATGATCCTATTCCCAAGGTGTCTTTCTTCATTTCATCATGATTTCCTTGAACCCTACAATCAACTGTGCCTTGAATTTAGGCCTACTGAATTCTTTATTCAGCTCGGTATGGATGTTTGCCACTCCAGCGTTTGGGTTATCATTAGAGTACTTAATGTACCAGGTTAGCACGTGATCCTGTAGAGCACTAACCAATGTTACCTTCTTCATGTGATCATTTGTAATGCCCTGAGCTGTAGAAATTTTGAATAATATGACACATATTCAACAGAGATTATCCTGATCATACAATTTAAGCGGAACATGTATAATACATAATCTCCTCTACGTTGATCATCAATTTACAGAAGCAGAAACATTCACAGGCACACATAGAAGCATCAATCAAACTCATAAACACAGTATGTATCCCGGGGAAAGCATCTCGCTAAAAACCCCACACTATCTGTATATTATATTGATTGAATCATGTAACAATACAAAGAATAATACTTCTCACAAGTATCTCCACCTGTTACACACAATACAGCTCAGATTTGATCTCCAAATCTCTCCCGCTGCTTGCCTGCCTCCACTGCTCAAACCTGCTCGAGAACTGATGAGAATAGCTTCCCAAACTCGATTTTACACTGCAAAATAGTCACCCACACTATGTTGGACGTGAGCAACAGCTATAATATCATGAAGATACGTGAGCAAACTCATTGGCATACTCAATCCTTTGATTGTG
Organism: Pinus tabuliformis; assembly: GCA_031772625.1. Lineage (NCBI taxonomy): Eukaryota > Viridiplantae > Streptophyta > Pinopsida > Pinales > Pinaceae > Pinus > Pinus tabuliformis. The sequence continues at coordinate 176,695,709 of CM062806.1, forward strand.
CAAATCATCATGCACAGCTATAGTCACAACTGATAGCAATCTGATCCTCTAACACCTGTCCCTGCTGAACTGAACATGCACTGACATGCAACTGAGTTAACTGATGTATTCTATAGTTGCATTATGAGTTAATAACTTGTGAATTAATTAATAACTAATTCACCCAACTCATCTTTAGTCTATTGATCAGTTAGACTAAATACAACCAGTTTAACAAAGCTAAACTGAACACAACTCCATCAACTGTACCTCCAGTCCACTAAACTCAAATCACTTGAGTTCTAACTGAAGTCATGCATGCAACAACTCAACTGACTCATAAGAAAAACGAATTTCCTTCTGACAGCTGCATGTGCCACTTCCGTAGCTCAAACTGAAGTGCTCCAAGAGAATAAGATTAAGTTTATAGTCCAAATATTATTGTGAGATAATAATATTTGACTTTTCTATTTTTGACTTTGATCACTCACACTGTGATCACTCACACTGTAATCACTCACACTGTGATCACTCACACTTTCATCAAAAATAGAAGTCCATCTATTTTTCCCAACTTGATCAATCATCCATAGTTATGATCCATATGTCTAAAAATAGACATAGTCTAAAAATAGACTTGCGCCAAAAATAGCCTGCGGGCCCACTTAGTGAAGGCGACTCTTTTCACTAAGCTCCATCATCTTGTTGCACTCTCAACAAGCATTTCTTGTTGCACACTTTTCAACACTCCCTCTCAACAAGAAAGGCTTCCTCTCAAACCCGATCCTGTAACTCTGGAATGTTCTCCATGCAACACATTTGGCCGGTCCACTTGCTCTGTCATCAAAGTCTCTGACTGCTATTGCCTCTGTCAACTGAAACTCTGCATCTCTGTGCTCTTCAGTATCTGACTGCTCTAGCCTCTGTCACTTTGATCTCTGACTGCATCCGTGCTGCTGCTGGTTCTATCTCCCAGCATTGCATCCGCACTGCACCTCCCAACTGACCTCCCTGTTGGGATAGAAACATCCTCTGATGCTGAAGCTCTACCTACTGCTGACAAGTGCTCCCTCTCTGACATCTGCGCTACTGCAACATCTCCATGCTTCTCGCACCATTGCACACCTCTCTGTGCCACCTAGCACTGTGCAAAACACTTGTGCCTCTCGCATTGCTACAGCCTGCTAGCTATGCGCTGTCCTGGGATTCCCTGCACTGTCGCTCTCTCTGCCGCTCCATCCGCATCTGTCTCTACCCAATCAGTCAGTTCCTGCTACTACACATCTGGGGCTCCCGTAGCAAGGTCTCATCCAAGAGGTTGGGTACCTCAAGGATCTTGCCCCTCCTCCTTGAGACAATCAATCCACATCACCCCACCTCCTACCTGGAGGTATGGATGCATGCGATCCCTCAGCCCACCTGGCTTGAAGTTTCCCCCTACTGGAGGTCTCTGGATGAGTAGATGTCTCTACTCGATCTCCTCTCAGCTTCCCTTGTTGTGACTGCTCCACAACCTCCTGAAGCTGCTGCACCAATCGTGGCTCCTCCACAATCGTCTGAGACTTCTTCTGGCTCTGCATGTTGAGAGGTAATATACGCTCCCTCTCAACCACCAAGTCTCCATCAATTGCCTCACTTCTCAAGGCTTTGCATGCATCTTGAACCTCAAGAGCATACAGGTTCTTGACCCGTGAACCCTCCTCATGACAACGAAAGCATCTCACCTTCGATTTGTCAACATTCTTCCCATCACTGGAAGAACAAGATTCGAAAAGAGAAACCTTCTCCTTCCCCTTCTTCGCCTTACTCGCTAAGGCACAGTTCTCCTCATCCTGCATGGATGAAGAACTGTCTCTGGTGCACCGTCTAATCTCCTCCTGCATCAAATCCGACCATGGTCGTTCCCAATTTGGCAGTTTCTCCCTTCCATTCACCGAGTCCTGGTAGCTATGCCAACTCTTAGGAAGGTCAAGGAGTCCTAGACTCACCATCCTCATCATCAACAGTAACCCCCACACTTCCCAGCTCATCTCGACACTGAGTGAACCTCGTGAGATACTGGGGCATACTATCTCCATTCTCGAACTGAATGTTTCTGAGTTTTATCTCTTGCTTTGGAATTAAATTCGAATTCCACCAGCACAAAACTCAACTGCTTCCGATCTAGAATTCGTGAGAACAAAATATTTCTCGTACAGAGATCGACTGTATGGGCATTCATCGGATATCTCACCTTCCAAAAGAAGGATGAATCCAGAGGCTACCTGGCCCGATTACAGACTCTGCCTGAAGAAATAAAATGTAAACACTTCCTGAATAATAGACCCGATGATCAATCCTCGCTTGATATCCTGTAAAAATCTCTTCTACAAATCAAGCAGCTCCGATACCATGTAGAACTTTTTCTACAAATCAACCAGCTCTGATACCATGTAGAAATTTTGAATAATATGACACATATTCAACAGAGATTATCCTGATCATACAATTTAAGTGGAACATGTATAATATAATCTCCTCTACGTTGATCATCAATTTACAGAAGCAGAAACATTCACAGGCACACATAGAAGCATCAATCAAACTCATAAACACAGTATGTATCCCGGGGAAAGCATCTCGCTAAAAACCCCACACTATCTGTATATTATATTGATTGAATCATGTAACAATACAAAGCATAATACTTCTCACAAGTATCTCCACCTGTTACACACAATACAGCTCAGATTTGATCTCCAAATCTCTTCCGCTGCTTGCCTGCCTCCACTGCTCAAACCTGCTCGAGAACTGATGAGAATAGCTTCCCAAACTCGATTTTACACTGCAAAATAGTCACCCACACTATGTTGGACGTGAGAAACAGCTATAATATCATGAAGATACGTGAGCAAACTCATTGGCATACTCAATCCTTTGATTGTGCAAATCATCATGCACAGCTATAGTCACAACTGATAGGATACCATGTAGAAATTTTGAATAATATGACACATATTCAACAGAGATTATCCTGATCATACAATTTAAGCGGAACATGTATAATACATAATCTCCTCTACGTTGATCATCAAATTACAGAAGCAAAAACATCCACAGGCACACATAGAAGCATCAATCAAACTCATAAACACAGTATGTATCCCGGGGAAAGCATCTCGCTAAAAACCCCACACTATCTGTATATTATATTGATTGAATCATGTAACAATACAAAGCATAATACTTCTCACAAGTATCTCCACCTGTTACACACAATACAGCTCAGATTTGATCTCCAAATCTCTCCCGCTGCTTGCCTGCCTCCACTGCTCAAACCTGCTCGAGAACTGATGAGAATAGCTTCCCAAACTCGATTTTACACTGCAAAATAGTCACCCACACTATGTTGGACGTGAGCAACAGCTATAATATCATGAAGATACGTGAGCAAACTCATTGGCATACTCAATCCTTTGATTGTGCAAATCATCATGCACAGCTATAGTCACAACTGATAGCAATCTGATCCTCTAACACCTGTCCCTGCTGAACTGAACATGCACTGACATGCAACTGAGTTAACTGATGTATTCTATAGTTGCATTATGAGTTAATAACTTGTGAATTAATTAATAACTAATTCACCCAACTCATCTTTAGTCTATTGATCAGTTAGACTAAATACAACCAGTTTAACAAAGCTAAACTGAACACAACTCCATCAACTCTACCTCCAGTCCACTAAACTCAACTCACTTGAGTTCTAACTGAAGTCATGCATGCAACAACTCAACTGACTCATAAGAAAAACGAATTTCCTTCTGACAGCTGCATGTGCCACTTCCGTAGCTCAAACTGAAGTGCTCCAAGAGAATAAGATTAAGTTTATAGTCCAAATATTATTGTGAGATAATAATATTTGACTTTTCTATTTTTGACTTTGATCACTCACACTGTGATCACTCACACTGTAATCACTCACACTGTGATCACTCACACTTTCATCAAAAATAGAAGTCCATCTATTTTTCCCAACTTGATCAATCATCCATAGACATGATCCATATGTCTAAAAATAGACATAGTCTAAAAATAGACTTGCGCCAAAAATAGCCTGCGGGCCCACTTAGTGAAGGCGACTCTTTTCACTAAGCTCCATCATCTTGTTGCACTCTCAACAAGCATTTCTTGTTGCACACTTTTCAACACTCCCTCTCAACAAAAAAGGCTTCCTCTCAAACCCGATCCTGTAACTCTGGAATGTTCTCCATGCAACACATTTGGCCGGTCCACTTGCTCTGTCATCAAAGTCTCTGACTGCTATTGCCTCTGTCAACTGAAACTCTGCATCTCTGTGCTCTTCAGTATCTGACTGCTCTAGCCTCTGTCACTTTGATCTCTGACTGCATCCGTGCTGCTGCTGGTTCTATCTCCCAGCATTGCATCCGCACTGCACCTCCCAACTGACCTCCCTGTTGGGATAGAAACATCCTCTGATGCTGAAGCTCTACCTGCTGCTGACAAGTGCTCCCTCTCTGACATCTGCGCTACTGCAACATCTCCATGCTTCTCGCACCATTGCACACCTCTCTGTGCCACCTAGCACTGTGCAAAACACTTGTGCCTCTCGCATTGCTACAGCCTGCTAGCTATGCGCTGTCCTGGGATTCCCTGCACTGTCGCTCTCTCTGCCGCTCCATCCGCATCTGTCTCTACCCAATCAGTCAGTTCCTGCTACTACACATCTGGGGCTCCCGTAGCAAGGTCTCATCCAAGAGGTTGGGTACCTCAAGGATCTTGCCCCTCCTCCTTGAGACAATCAATCCACATCACCCCACCTCCTACCTGGAGGTATGGATGCATGCGATCCCTCAGCCCACCTGGCTTGAAGTTTCCCCCTACTGGAGGTCTCTGGATGAGTAGATGTCTCTACTCTATCTCCTCTCAGCTTCCCTGACTGCTCCACAACCTCCTGAAGCTGCTGCACCAATCGTGGCTCCTCCACAATCGTCTGAGACTTCTTCTGGCTCTGCATGTTGAGAGGTAATATACGCTCCCTCTCAACCACCAAGTCTCCATCAATTGCCTCACTTCTCAAGGCTTTGCATGCATCTTGAACCTCAAGAGCATACAGGTTCTTGACCCGTGAACCCTCCTCATGACAACGAAAGCATCTCACCTTCGATTTGTCAAAATTCTTCCCATCACTGGAAGAACAAGATTCGAAAAGAGAAACCTTCTCCTTCCCCTTCTTCGCCTTACTCGCTAAGGCATAGTTCTCCTCATCCTGCATGGATGAAGAACTGTCTCTGGTGCACCGTCTAATCTCCTCCTGCATCAAATCCGACCATGGTCGTTCCCAATTTGGCAGTTTCTCCCTTCCATTCACCGAGTCCTGGTAGCTATGCCAACTCTTAGGAAGGTCAAGGAGTCCTAGACTCACCATCCTCATCATCAACAGTAACCCCCACACTTCCCAGCTCATCTCGACACTGAGTGAACCTCGTGAGATACTGGGGCATACTATCTCCATTCTCGAACTGAATGTTTCTGAGTTTTATCTCTTGCTTTGGAATTAAATTCGAATTCCACCAGCACAAAACTCAACTGCTTCCGATCTAGAATTCGTGAGAACAAAATATTTCTCGTACAGAGATCGACTGTATGGGCATTCACCGGATATCTCACCTTCCAAAAGAAGGATGAATCCAGAGGCTACCTGGCCCGATTACAGACTCTGCCTGAAGAAATAAAATGTAAACACTTCCTGAATAATAGACCCGATGATCAATCCTCGCTTGATATCCTGTAAAAATCTCTTCTACAAATCAAGCAGCTCCGATACCATGTAGAACTTTTTCTACAAATCAACCAGCTCTGATACCATGTAGAAATTTTGAATAATATGACACATATTCAACAGAGATTATCCTGATCATACAATTTAAGCGGAACATGTATAATACATAATCTCCTCTACGTTGATCATCAATTTACAGAAGCAGAAACATTCACAGGCACACATAGAAGCATCAATCAAACTCATAAACACAGTATGTATCCCGGGGAAAGCATCTCGCTGAAAACCCCACACTATCTGTATATTATATTGATTGAATCATGTAACAATACAAAGCATAATACTTCTCACAAGTATCTCCACCTGTTACACACAATACAGCTCAGATTTGATCTCCAAATCTCTCCCGCTGCTTGCCTGCCTCCACTGCTCAAACCTGCTCGAGAACTGATGAGAATAGCTTCCCAAACTCGATTTTACACTGCAAAATAGTCACCCACACTATGTTGGACGTGAGAAACAGCTATAATATCATGAAGATACGTGAGCAAACTCATTGGCATACTCAATCCTTTGATTGTGCAAATCATCATGCACAGCTATAGTCACAACTGATAGGATACCATGTAGAAATTTTGAATAATATGACACATATTCAACAGAGATTATCCTGATCATACAATTTAAGCGGAACATGTATAATACATAATCTCCTCTACGTTGATCATCAAATTACAGAAGCAGAAACATCCACAGGCACACATAGAAGCATCAATCAAACTCATAAACACAGTATGTATCCCGGGGAAAGCATCTCGCTAAAAACCCCACACTATCTGTATATTATATTGATTGAATCATGTAACAATACAAAGCATAATACTTCTCACAAGTATCTCCACCTGTTACACACAATACAGCTCAGATTTGATCTCCAAATCTCTCCCGCTGCTTGCCTGCCTCCACTGCTCAAACCTGCTCGAGAACTGATGAGAATAGCTTCCCAAACTCGATTTTACACTGCAAAATAGTCACCCACACTATGTTGGACGTGAGCAACAGCTATAATATCATGAAGATACGTGAGCAAACTCATTGGCATACTCAATCCTTTGATTGTGCAAATCATCATGCACAGCTATAGTCACAACTGATAGCAATCTGATCCTCTAACACCTGTCCCTGCTGAACTGAACATGCACTGACATGCAACTGAGTTAACTGATGTATTCTATAGTTGCATTATGAGTTAATAACTTGTGAATTAATTAATAACTAATTCACCCAACTCATCTTTAGTCTATTGATCAGTTAGACTAAATACAACCAGTTTAACAAAGCTAAACTGAACACAACTCCATCAACTCTACCTCCAGTCCACTAAACTCAACTCACTTGAGTTCTAACTGAAGTCATGCATGCAACAACTCAACTGACTCATAAGAAAAACGAATTTCCTTCTGACAGCTGCATGTGCCACTTCCGTAGCTCAAACTGAAGTGCTCCAAGAGAATAAGATTAAGTTTATAGTCCAAATATTATTGTGAGATAATAATATTTGACTTTTCTATTTTTGACTTTGATCACTCACACTGTGATCACTCACACTGTAATCACTCACACTGTGATCACTCACACTTTCATCAAAAATAGAAGTCCATCTATTTTTCCCAACTTGATCAATCATCCATAGACATGATCCATATGTCTAAAAATAGACATAGTCTAAAAATAGACTTGCGCCAAAAATAGCCTGCGGGCCCACTTAGTGAAGGCGACTCTTTTCACTAAGCTCCATCATCTTGTTGCACTCTCAACAAGCATTTCTTGTTGCACACTTTTCAACATGAGCTTCCAACATAGCTTTCATGACGAACCAAAACTGGTCCGGGTCCTCATTTCCCAAGCCTTCAAATAAAGGCAACTTCACTGAATTTGTCATGTTGAACTACAACGGAGGTGGTGGTAGTATGGGTGAAGTTGCAGGTGATGGTGGTGAAGTTGGAGATGGTGTGGGTGGAGGTGGTAGTCGCAGGAATCCTTGTCTTATTAACTAAATTTCACTTCGCGGAGAAGCTTGCACTACTCCCTCTTCGTCACCTAGTGGAGGTGAAATCAATGGACTATATTTAGGATCCTTTCTCCTTTCATTCCTATAATTCTTTCCACTTCGTGTAGCTCCGAACATCAAGGTAGCTGCATAACCTGTTTTTCGTACAATAACATCTTAATCTAGGTATTCAAAGAATTTAAGTACTTATCTCACGAGCCTTTGAAAAAGTGTCGCTCTACCTTGTTGTAGCTAACTAAGGTATCGACCGTGAATTCAGTCACAAATCCTCCTATGATGTAATCAAGCCAATGTTCAACAGCGTGGGTGATTTTATCCTCAAAGGCTTCCAATCTTTGTACTAACTCTGGGGTCCAGACAATAGGACCGTCAAGTCTCCACCTTCCTTGTTTATCCACTAGCTTCGCAATCCACTCATATTGCTCAACCAGAAAGGAAAAATAAAAGATCTCATGAATTTCTGTATATAGGTACCTGTCTATCCACTATTACTTTCTCAATCATGGAATTATGTTCTCCTGCACCATGGATTTGTGGATCTTCCTATCTAACCAATCTCCGATCTCTTTCTTGGTTGGATTCCAATGATACGACATCACACATCTCTTATGGAAATTTTGGTCCCTGCAACAGAACCATTTGTTGGCTGCGTGGGACCTGACCCAAGTTCAATATTAATTAGCCAAACAAATCCCTACACTACTGGCCATTTCGGCATCAACCAACAGAGATTCGACCAAAGTCTCACTTGAAGCAGTATCGGGGGATGCTGGAATCAAATTTCTGTACCCTGATATGGTCGTGATGTCGGTTTATTCCCTCTATTCCTTCCTTCGTGCAGGTCATTAAGTTCTAGGGCTCTGTCAGTCTCACCCTTTACTCCGGCCTTTAGTACCTTTGCAAAAGAGTATGGTTGACCTTCATGTAGCCCTAACCTACAGTTCAGGTACTTTCGCGCTGCTATGACAACATTTTGAACAGGTTTCCATGTTATCTTAAGTGTTTTACTTATCTCATTAGACAATCACGGTTAGCGCCACGTAACATCATATTCTTACTTGTGTTCATTTACCCAATATAATCACATATATTTGCCCATTACATACACATTATAAATTAAAGCCGAAACACAATATAACCAGATGCATTAACAGGAAACAAAGAAATAGAATTTGTAGAATGCTTCTTTTTATTGATATCCTCAGATGATTACAAACTCTATCTGCCCTGTGCACACAACTATAGGGGTCCGCGCACTCAGATACAGACTTCCACCCTAGGCCTCTACACACTCAACTGCAGAGCCTCTACCTACGCTACGACCTGAAACTTATACTTCTCTACCAAGATTCCAAGCCTTTTCCTCTACTACCAAAAACTTATGACTACTTATAGCTTACTTATTTAGCTATTTTATACAATCCCATGGTCCACGGACCATGGGTAGATCTTTATAGCGGACTTTACATTTTACAAAATAAGGGTAGACAACCCTTTATGACTCATGACAACTTTGCGCTCCGCGACCAAAAAATGCAGAGACTTTACAATTTATTATAAAGTTTGACCCAAAACATGGGCTTTTAGCCCCAAAACTATCCTTGGGGGATCCTGTTCCCAACACTTCTTGCACATAAGAACCATTTAGCGATGATGGTTGAGTGGGAGTTAATTCGGGACCAATGAATGTAAGTTGATCAATGATCACAATGCTTCCATCATGCGATAAACACATCACTCGAAATAGAGAAGAGATAAGAGCTCCCATGACATAAACATAGTCACGGCCAAGGAGAAGATTAAAATCCAATGGGCCTTGGACAATCATCATGTCTATATAGACAGTCTTTCCTCCCAAAGTAATAGGTAACTTAAGAAGGATCCCTAATGGTTGACTGGTTCCTCTGTTAAAACCTAACATATTCTAGGTGACGGGGACAAGTTGAGGAGAGCCTAAAGCTTGCCAAGCAGTTGAGGACATAATGCTAACATATGCACCCTCATCTATAACTATGCTAGGTATGACCATATGGTAAGCCTGTACTATAATTTGGAAAGGCACATAAGATAGAAGGCGATATCCTCCCAGTTAACTCCAATCAAAAGAAGTCACTAAACGGCTTAGAGGGGATGTCGAAGGAACGTGAGAGTTGTTCTCTTGCACTATCGGAACATGAGAACTGCTTTCATGCACCTTGGGAACAGGAGAATTTACCTCCAGTTCATTTGAAACTGAAGAAACTTGAGAAGTATGAGGTTCACTCTCTACCAGAAAAGTACAGTTAACTGAAGGTGGAACCAAGGCTACCAATTTCTTAACCAATGATTGGTCGAGAATGAACTCATGAGAGTCACTTTTAGAGAGCAAGAGGTTGACCAAAGATGGCTTTTGATCAATCAATTGATCAACTAGTAGAGGATCAGGGGAAAGCTTTCAATACCCAGTTGGAAGACAAGGTTGAGAAGCTATAAGGTTTTCCAACTCTTTGGAAGCTTCATCCATGAGAGGAAAAAGGTGAATGGGATGATTACCGTCACACAACTTACAAGGAAATTTTATTATTCCCTTTTTCCCATAGGCTTTACTTTTACTAGTTGAGGGTTTATCACCAGCATGATCTCTAGAGGCTGATGACAAAGGTTGATGTGAACATGTGGACCACACTTCTAAGACCTTAGGAATACCAGGACAATTCCGAAGAAGTTGGTCACCATTACATAACATGCAAGGGAATTTAACTTTCTCAGGCTTGTTGGAAGATTTTTCTCATTAGTTGCATTGGTAATAATAATTGTTTGGTTTCCCTCTTTCTTATTTTGCTGCTTCTTCGTCATCCTCTTCTTCTTCTTCTTAGCTTCCTGGTTACTAGAATCCAGAATTTCACCAGGCAAAGAGGAACAATGGGTTGAAGAAATAGGCGAATAAGGCGAGGGGTCAACTTTAGGATCAACATGAGGTTAATGTTGTTTAGGTGGAGGAGAACTTTTTTTAAAAGAAGTTTGGACACTTGGAACCACCAAGGTCGAAAACAACCAAATTGGAAGACTGATGGTCAATCTAGGAAGGGACAATGTTTCCATATAAGGAGCATGATTATTTCCAAAAGACGGAAAAGGACTAGGATTCCCATCATAGGGGTTTCCTTGACTGGTAGACTCAAGAAACGTTTCCATTGGTATCAACCTAAGATCTATTGAGTATTTCCATAGGAAGGATGTTGTTACGTGGTCAATTAATTTTAGAATTTGAAACAAATACTTTTCCTTTTCATGTTTTAAGAGTCGAGAAAAGAATGAAAAGGTGACTCTAGTCACTTTCGTTGGTTTAGAGAGCTTGAAAGGACAAGTTCTTGATGATATTTTCAAGCTTAAGAGTTAGAAAATATTGAAATGACTACTCAGGTAACTCTAGGCAAAAAGGAGTACCAAGTAACCGTGAACTTCAATATACACCTCAGAAAATAAATTTACCAAGGACTTGACGTACATGCAGGAAATCTCTTCAAATGTTGTGTCTGGTGTATCACATTCACAAGGCGATATACTTGGCTTCCTATGGATAAAGGCCTACAACCTATGAGTGTCTCACTTTATAGACTCGATGAAGTGAGGAGCACAAGTCCATGCTAGCTCTATCTAATGCAAGAGTAAACAACAATTGCTAAGTTTTATAGATGTTGGAACACATCTATAGCCTAGACCACTAAGTATGAACGTTAATGTTTCACATGCTTCTTAAATTAATTGATAGATTTTAAGTTTATCTTCAATTAAGTTTAAGTTTTGAGGCTCAAAATGATGTAACCTAAACACCTATGATGAAACTAATATGAGAAAAGGAAATTTTCCACTTCGATGAAAGTTAGACTAACCAAGGGAAGAAATTTCAATCAATAATGCATCAAACAAAATGCATCATGCAAAAATGCCTTCCACTGACTTTCACTTACGTCTTCCAAATGCAATGCCAAAAGTAAAAAATGCTTTTCAATTTTCACTATCCTAAATGCAACTTTTTCGAAAGCAAAATGGTTTTTCGTCACTAAGATGAATTTATATGAATTATTCTTTTCTTTCCGTTTTGAATGATTTGATGCACCTAATACAATTTTTAGCTTTCAATCACTGAAAAAATGTAATCTATTCTCAATGATGAATCTCAAAAAATAACTTTCAAATGCAACTAATCTAACGCATTTTCACGAAAAGTAAATTTTGAAATAAAAGCTAAAACAAATGAAAAATGACTTTTTCAATGATTTCCACATAAAAACACTCAATCAATCAGAAAAACAAGCATCTCAATGACACAAACAAGTAGCAAGTGATGACCGATTGACTAGGAATCCTAGAACTCAATCAAATTTCACTTCAAAGCCAATGAGACAAATTTTTCTAATTAATCAATACAATCAATCAAAAACACCATAGACGCTGTGGAAAATCATTGATAGAGGACACGTAGACTGAAAACAAAAACAAAAACCCTATTTTCTCCTATACTCTAGGATCATCGCACCTGTCATAGTCAAAAGAGTAATAATCGTGACTGTAATTAAAACATTCGCAATGTCATCGCAACTATGAGAAGAAAACCCATGATGGGCACGAAAAATGAAATAAAAATAATAAATCTTCAATACCAGACAAAAATCGATGTTCTCAAGAAATCACAAGCAAGTGAAAATAGTTACACAAAAGAAAACAAGTTAGGAAACTAACGGTTGGTCAAACTCACCATAAATTCAAGGTGAAGGATTGAATGGAAAGGGTTACAGCTTCCCCAGTGGAGTCACCATTTTTCTTTTAAGGTAAATCCTCTCTACGGACGGATACGATCCCTCTAGCCCAATGAGTGGGTCTAGCAATTGAAGTGACAATCTACTAGACACTTCCATAAGTTGCAATTGAAAAGAGAGAGGAGGAAGATGGCGTACCTCATTCTGATGCTATCTCAATTTCCTTTGTTGAAGACCTTGAATCACTCATGCCACGGGCTCATTCCTGCTGCTCTAAGAATTTATGTACCTACACAAGAGATCAAGATACAACCAGGCATGCAAATACAAATAGCATATTCAAAATAAACCAAGTTAACTAATCAAGGACATCATTTTGAGCCTCAAAGGCGACCGACTCAGTTACCTAAGGATGGATAGCAACCTAGTGTTGTCCTCCCATATATACCCAAAGGTACGTGGAGGCCCATTCCATATAAGCAGTGTTTAATGCAAAACCACACAGTCAAAGCATTCTCATATACCTTACGTACTGTAACACCGCCCTATATACCTGAAGGTACGTGGACGAGCTACGATATACTCACGTACGTGGAATGACGTATCACACTCATGATGTATTGCAAACAAGTTAGCCATAGCTACTTTTTTTTACAACACCAGAACATGTCTCTAGCCTAGAACCACTAAATGTGTTCATTAATGACAATGCTCCATTAGGTAAATTGATGTTAATTTTAAGTTGATCTTGCTTAGGAATTTTCCTTTCAAGTTCACCACATGATATATTATGAAATTCCTAGGAATGCAACTATCATGATAAGCATTCTTTCCATTCAATTTAGCGATGAAAATCCTAGCTACTTAGGGATAGAATACTCAGATTTCTTTTGATCAAAGAGAAAAGAGCACAATCTATTGCAATTTCCCTACACTATTCCCATGAGAACACAAAATTTTTTTCAATGCAACATGCATGTATTTCTTTTTGATTTCCTTAATGTGAATATGAAAAAAAGGAAATATGCACATACAATAAATCAATATTTCATAAGAACGAAGACTTTTATGACAGTTCTGTTTCGAAGGAAAAGAAGACTTTACGACACTTTCTTTCGAATGAAGATTAATCAACTATATTCTAACTTTGACTATAGATTGATAATGACAAAGAAAAAATTAAAGAAACATTAATCAATCAAATCAAGGTAGGGCTAGACAAGGAGATAGAAACTTGTTCTCTAAGACATAACATTAATTGATCAATCAATAAACAAACAAACACAGAAAAGTTGGCAAAAACACTTTCCAAAGGTGGGAAGTTGACCCTAGGAGGATCAGCGCAGCCCTGAATGGGAGATAGTGTGCTTCAGAGCACTGTCCCTAAGCCAAGGGTGCTATGAAGTGCACTGTGTCCCTCACAAGCATGTGCTAGTGACAGTGAGCCATTTCAAGAGGCAATTTGACACAGTTTTGACCAGATTTTCAATGCAAAAGAGCTGAATTACAATCTATGAACACAAGTAAGGTCTGCAAGGATGTCCTAGGAGGTGGATAAGCTACTAGGAAGGATGATCTTCCCTAGTGGAGTCGCCAATTTGTTTTGCATAATTTGGTATCTACGAATAAATACTAATTCCCTAGATAAGTAGCCATATCTAGAACGACAGTTTAAAATTTTTTAGTCTTTTCCTATAAGTAATAGATAAGATGAGAATATGAGAAGAGCTACTTGTACTTCCACTTTCCTCTTGTCTCCTTTGTATCAATCCTGTCGCTCCTTCCTGTACTTAATATGCTTGAGAAGTACCTATAAACACAACATAAAACAAAGAATTGATCAAAGCAAAAGATCTATTGAATATAAGTGAATGGAATCAGATACATTTCACACATATAAGCATTATAAAACAATACAAACATATGGGAGAAAGTTTCAAAATACTTTATTGAGTAGAATAAGGAATTACAACCATTTGTGTCTGATTCAAGGCCATTCCTCCAGCTTGGATCCCATCCACATCACATCAAAAGAATGAAAAACTTGTAGCATTACAATACTTGCTTCAAAGCCAAATCTCATAGCAGCATTATCTCCTTAAATTTCAACATAATCCAGCCCCTGATCACTTAGATGAGTGGTCAATTTATAGGAAGATGAAGGATGTATTGTCATAAATGGTGGCATTGAATGGCCCCTCTAGAGGCTATTTTTGGATGTCTTCAAGTCATGAAATTGTTTGGGAAGGAGGCATTCAAAAGGGTGACTTGTTTAGGGCATGCAACAACTAAAATTAGGGTTTGATGAGCCCTAAAACATTGATCTGGATGACGAGATTGATGTGCCCAAATGGATCTGTAATAGCTACCTCCTAGAGCATGATGTCGGTAAAATTCCAATGCCGAATGAAATGCTTTACGATGTGATGAGGAGGTATCAAAGTGGAAGGTGACCTGCATCAATTACAATACATATATCATGATTTTTTATTTTTCCATGAATTTCTAAGGGAAGGCATACCCATGCTCAACTTATAAACTTTCATTACATGTACATAAACAGCCGTCTACAGATATAGACCTATGATCAGAATGACCATCAATGTAAAGCCATTGTACATATGATTTAGTACTCCTGAAATCGCAACTCGGATGGATGAAACTAGATCTGGGGTATTCTATCTCATTCAATCGTTCACTCAAGTATGAGTCTAACCATGTGAATATGTTATCTGAAGTCGAACATGGGAAGACACCATCTGATTACCGGCCAATGATGTAAGATGTTAACAGACATGAGAGAAATCACCAATAATGATAATGATCGTACTGCAATACATTCTGCATGGTGTGAATCGATGATTTGATGTCAAACACCATACAAAGTCTTTCGGTCAAAGGCCAGTGATGTCAACCTATCATCAGAAGCGAGAAACTTGTCATTGATGTATGCAAGCCTCAAGGTACTGGAAGGGTGTTTCTAAGTCAACTTCTTGGATAATGTGCTGATGTCGACAAGAAGAGACTTGTCACAGGAGGGCCTTGATGTATCCCACATCAACGACATGAAAGAGTGTAGTGATTTTTAGAGATGGAATTTGACTGATGACACAAGGTTTAGGAATGGCAGTCATGAAAATGAAGGTTTATGGTATTGCAAAGGATGAAGTTTGACTGAATGACTTCTCTTGAAGATGTCAGCGACACTAAAATGAATCGGTAGCATTGACCCAAAAAAATGATGGATGGTATGATAGACCAATGGTATGATAACCATCAAGCTAATAACCCAACCAAATAGTCACGGTGATGGAGTGAAAGTGTCATGTTCAAGAGCGACCTGCTACCATAAAGTGGTTTTCCCCTTTTTCCATTTTCCCCAATCATTGCTGACCAGTACCTCTTTATTTTTATCAAGCTTGAGGAGGATAACATATGATTTTCGTATAATTTCACCCTTCGGGTGAATCCATCGCTATTTGATGTTTTAACGAGTCTAGCGAAGGTGAAACTCGGTCTTGTCTAGATGGAAAAATTTCAGTCGCTATTCGATGTTTTAACAAGTTTAACGAGAAAGATAACTTGGTCCTTTTCATGTTTAGAGCATTTGAAAAAGGGACAAAAATAAAACTACACAAGTTCTTTTTTTTAAATTAATATCCCAAGCCCGAAAAAGTGTAAAATAATACAAGAGAGATATCGTTTCCAATCCGTTAACGAGCTGGAAAGGATAAGTGCTCGACACTATTTTCATGTTTAGAGAGTTTGAAAAGAGCTTAAAGAGGACTCCAAGGGGGTTCCTTTTTCGTTTTTAACAGAGCTCGAAAAAGAGATAAAAGTGTGCTCTGTGGTCAAAGGTACAATTTAAAATTGAGCATGTCAAATTCTGTAGGTCAGTTGCATTACCTGCTCAAAGCACAACCAAATGGATTAAAAATATTTGTTTCATAGGTAAAAATAGGCAAATACTAATATTTACTCGATTAGTGAACATGAAATAAACATAAAACAAGTTTTTACCATGATATTTTACCATTTGGAATTTACCATTCAGTTTTGTTCTCTGAGTTAGTTTTTTACCTCGAACTTCATCAGTTGATTGTGAGAGATTCTGTGGACCATTTCTCGAGCCGTTTGGAGTAGGTAGGAGCTTAACCTCTCTTCTTTCTTTTCAAGTCATTCTTTTGTCCTTTCATGCAAGTTTTAGGGTTTTTTGGGGCCCCTAGGGTTTCATTTTTTCACCCTGGGATCAGAGCAGGATTTCACATCGAAAACTGTGCTAAAGAGCACCCAGATAGAAGGCTAAATACTCTATAGTGCACTGTCTCTATGCCTGGGCTGCGCTAGGTGAGTTTCCCAAGTTTTATTTAGCTGTTTGCTCCAAAATTTGTCCTATTTTTTGCATGGAAAGGATCCTAACTAAGCTTATGATTGTGTTTTAGGCTTTCATTGGATCAGAATTTTAATTACATGGAGAGAAAGAGAGAACAAAGAAAAAGACATGGTTGCCCTAAACAATCTCGGTATAGTTGAGGCCCTCAAAAACTATGGGTTACTCAAATACTTCAAGTTGTTTGGAATGAGGCAACAAATAGAACTACTACAGTTCCTAGTTCATGCATGGGATCCGACAAATCATAATTTTCACATTAGGGAGAAGATGGTCCCTATCACCATTGATGATATTTACTTTCTTACCAGACTGTCAAGGCGAGGTGACCCCATCTCACTTTCTGGATTTTCCCATGGAGGTGAATCGGTGAGGTATTATATTAGATAGTTTTGTCGGTCAAGTACACAGCCTAGCAAGGATGGGAAAATAAAAATCAAGGATGTAGCTAATTTTCCTTTGAGAATGATCCTCTTCACAATCGTAATGTTGGCTGGCAGTGTGGCACTACATCTGGCGAACATATCATATATGCAGTATGCACTGGAGTGTCTAGAGCCAAAAGTTTTCAACTGGTGCGAGGCTATGCTTTCTTCACTAAAAGAACAACTAACCAAGGTAAAAAGTGGTAAGATGAAGAATTTATGCTATGGCTTGATCTTAATCGCTTTTACCTTAGAGAGAATCCCATTGATGCAACCACAACATGTATCATTGGGTGTAGTTGGTCCTCGAGATCCACGTATGTAGAGGTAGGTCGAATTGATGGCTCAGCATGCGGGTCAATCAACAATAAATTTTTCAACTGCATTCTTCAATTGGCTCGAGTGAAAACACCTTGTCATCGAAGATCATCCATCCTCAGGGATGGATTTCTATGGAGATCTAGATTTGATTCTACCAGTTGGAGCACAATGGGGTGCTATGTGTAAATTGTTTGACCAAAAGTGTTTTTTTCTTTTTCAAGTTTCTATATGTCTTTTGTGTTTTTAATGTTTCCAAGACTAAACTAAAATCATTGTTATGCATGCAGATGTGGGTATTGTTCAACCTGTGGAGCACCAACAGGTTGTAGGTGGCCAGCGCAGAGAAACATTGGGAGAGCAGTTCTCCAGGACTTAGATTTGGCCGAGACCTTAGCAAAGTTGCAGGATCACATAAAGGGATTAACCCTTAGTATTTCAGATGTTCGGGTCGAGGATTTTCCAATGAGGCTGCATCGCAACACTATTGGTGTTCCTAACCACTAGGCGAGGCTTTTGCGCATGATAGCACAGGCTGTGACCTATTATCATGAGCACCACTAGATCTACTTAGGATGTTTTGCATGCATTTTGAGTTTTTTGGGTCATATGAACAAACGTGTCTTGGACAAAAATTTTGTAAAAATTTTTAAAATACTTATCTATTTTACTTTCAGATTTTTCTATGGTTATATGAAATCCTATTCAACTGATGAAGTGAATTGAAAATATTACTTTTAAATGTGTCACGGATGTCTATTTAACACATAATTCACTAGAGAATCAGTTAATGTGTTAAAGTTTCTGGAAATATGTTAATATTGAATGTGTTCAAAATGCCTTTCCAAAATACGAACTCTAAGGAACATATGAGAAATTGGTGGATTTCAGATACTATAAATTTTTGTTAGTTGTAGTACAACAAGTTGCGAGTCTAGCCTAACGATGATTCAGCGAATGCCAAGTGAAATGGCATCAGAGAGAAGTTCAATTAACATGCTATACTCAGCGATGTTGTTCCTCGATCGACCGATAGAAATCCCTTGAAAACTCACTAACTCCCCACTTGGAGCAAAAATATCCCATGCTACAGAAGACAAGTTCTACATACAACGACTAGCACCATCGGCGTAACCAAAAAAAGGTTCCGAAGGCTCTGACATCTGCAACAAATGAAAAGAAATTACTAACCATATAAAAACTATAAAAGATACACACACACATAGGCAATGAAAGTATATATACAGTGAGTTTTACTACACTCAATCAAGCATAGTAATGTTCGAGGTACAACCCGTTTCAGCGTTGTGATAATGGAATCCCATCATAATCTACTAACTCGTAAGCACCTTTTTTCAAAACACGCTTGATAATATAAGGACCCATCCACATTGATTCGAATTTCCCTACTCCAAGTTTATCAGCTTCCTTATCATAAAGCAAGACCAGGTCTCTTTATGATAAGATACGAGGCTTGACATTTTTATCATATTGTGCCTTGATTCATTTCTTATGCACTTCGTTAGCCAATGCAGCATCACGACAGGTTTCATCCAGATGGATTAATTCCAAGAAACGTGCTTCTTCATCAGAAGTGTCGGGTAATAGGTCAATCGCGAGTTTGAGATATGAAATTTCACATTGTATCAGTAAGATTTCTTCCAAACCATACACAAACTGAAAGGGTGTGAATCCAGTTGTATTTCTCACCGAGGTTCGAGAGTACATGATTAAGTGCTAGTTTCACTTATGAACCTGTAATAGCCTTGAAGTAACAACACATAATTAATTAGATTAATCAAGCAATTTATAATCAACAAGCACTTTATCATTAAATTACATAAATATGAGTGATAAATTACAGAAATATGAGTGAAGAGAGACAACTTACCTGTGGAACACTAGTTGAACACTAGTTGGATTTTAACACTTGCAACAAAGTCTTGGGGACAACTCTCCACCCAACCATAGGCTCAGTTGCACAAAATCTTGCTACAACTGGCCACCCCTGAGCCCTCAATCAACGTACTACTGCTAGGGTATCCTTTGTCTCACAACACTATTCTCCCAAGAGAATGGATGGTGGAATAATGGAATGATGGAATGCCTCTCATCTTCCTGACCATGTATTAAATAGAGCAACATTGGAAGGGGAACCACATGCACACACTCCATGTGTCTACATGCAACTTTATTGCTTTCTTGTTTCATTTATTTTGTTTTTACTTTTTGATAGCTTTACTAATTTTTACTGCTTTCTTGTTTAATTTTTTTTATATTTATTTAGAGCTTTAGTATTATTATTTATTATTTTGTTATTATCTATTATTTATTTACTATTATTTATTTATTGTTTATTATTTATTTTCTTGTATTTTAATATTATATTATATTATTTTTTATTTTATTATTATTATTATTATTATTATTATTATTATTTATTATTTATTATTTATTATTAAGTGACATTACATACTTCCCCACTTTAAGGAAATTCGTCCCAAAGTTAAGTTGAATTATTTAATATTTTATTTATTTAGTTATTTATTACTTCATGTTCTCCCTACACCCTCTGATGAACTAGTATAACCAGTAGGCATCAAAAGTTTCACAACACCCGAGAAATCTCAAGGAATCTCTGTCCGTTTTCCCACTTTCGGAACCAGGCATAAGCCTCCCTAGTCTGTATCCTAGTCCAAGGCTGGCCCCAAGGCTCACGCCTGACTCAGACCTCATCTGCCCCAAGATAGGCATCCAGTACGATACTCAATGACTTTGGGCATCTCGCAAGGCTGGCCCACTCCCTCCACAACTACTAAGGTGCATAGCCCCAGGCATCGAAGTCCTTACACCCCCACCAGATTTCGGCATCCCAATCCAATAACAGGCACCCAGCCTAGAACATCAGGCACTTGGCCTCCTCAAGATGGTCCCATAGCCCTTCAAGAGTTATCCATCAAGAGCTACACAAGACAAAGGAACCACTGGAATATGTAGTGTTGATTGAGTTTGTCCCCAGCCCATATGGTGTTACTTATTCTCACTCATGTGTATGGACTCACACGAGATCATCAAATAAACCAGCCCTCTCGGCCCATTTGTGGAGTCCTGTGAATCATCACACCTCAACATGCAACCAATGCATTAGCTATACCATCCTAGTATCATAGAAAATAATCCACATGCCAAGCCTTGCATGTCATCATGTAACATTCATCATCGTTAATCGCAACATTATGAATAATAATGAACTGCGTGCTCATGCATGTCATAAATTTGTACGCATCTATCACATGCTTCACCTAATGAAATACAATCATAAGTTATAACATCAACATATTTACATCAAAGACATATCGTGACTTCACATAATAAATGAACCACATGTCAATATTATAGCATTATAATTCCTATGCCACATTATGCATATCATAATCATCATAAGGATACCTCATCAGTATTGTAACAACTATATAAATATGAACCACATGTGCATGATTACCCTCATACCATCATATCATGAAACATGAGAAACATCTCAATACTTATCAAATATAGAATAATACTCTATAAGCATTCATATCGTGATTCATCAGAAAATGAAATTCATTTACTTTACAAACATTCAACTATGAACTAAGATTATTCAACATCCATCTAGGATCTATGTTATCTCATCAGTGTTATTAGTGTTATGTTTTTATCAAGATACCAATTAGTTTTTCAATAATCATTTCCACTTCTTTCATGTAGGAAGTTTTCATTTACACCATAGGTATAATCATCTAAGTACATTGTTAAATTTCACATGAGCCTCATCATCTTGAGTCTTAATCTCTTGTCATATATTCTTCCTTCCCCAAGGAAATTCTGGTGAAATCCATTGCTAAGATATTACTAGTTATACAATCATTATTTAAATCATCTATCTCAAAATTAAAATCCCTTGGTTTTACATCCATTTACCCTTTAACTTACTGATTCCAATATCGCTATATGCAATTGCATATAAACAGTAGGTCATCATGATTTTATTTTATATCATGCTTTTACTTGCATGAGGGTTTGTTGATCCATGTTGACTTATACATGCATCACTTAACAATTATCATTTTCATCCACAAAAAATATTTTCTTATCTCGTCAAGTTCCTATCTCAATACCATTTGATTGATTTATCGTAAATTCACCCTTCTTCAATTTGGACAAGAGATTCTTGCACATTAAATAGTATCTTCATTTTCGATTTTGAAATAGTTGGAAACACTACTACCATCATTGTCCATGAAAAATTTAAATGTGTGGTGTTTTGTGGAAACAACCTCTTTTAACGTTGTGGAAACATATCTTGATAAGTTTCTCTATGTGAAGTCCTGCTCATGAAACAATGAGTGCAAATGAAGTCCTACTCATGAAACAATGAGTGAAAATCAGTCAAGTACAACCTCTATTAATTGACTCTCACTTCTTTTGTCAATATGTACACAATCCTTCTCAAGGTATCCTTATAAAATTTCTAGCAACATTTATTTCCTATACTTCAACTATTTTTTTTTTTTACCATTTAAACCTTTAGACATCTTCCTCGTTTATCATCACTAGTCATTATGAAAATTCTCAACTTCATATCTTCACACTTTTAAACTATGTAGATCATCGCTATGACCATTACCAATCATGTTCTTGTTCCACTCATCAATACCCTTAAAAGAACTTTCTTGTTGATAGAACATCCCTTCATTTCCTCCTACCCGATATTCATAGATATATTTTTATTTTTCTCCGAGTCTTAATTTCCTAATATTCCATGTCTACTAGCTTTAAAAATGGAAACTTGTTCACTTCATTCTATTTTATTAAATTGACTCTAATTTCTCACCTCCAGTCATTGTGGTTTCTTTTCCTCCTCTCTTAGAAGCATAGCATTGATACACTTTGGAAATGTTGTTATTATTTCCCATCTTGGGTAATACCCTATAAATAAATTCATTAATATGGCTACCAAATGTAATCCGCTTATCATTTCCTTTTTTAAGACATCAACATAATAAAATTGCCTGATCATACATCTTGTTATCCATAATTCATCCATATAGTTAGTCACCTATGGAAAACTTTACAATGTGGCCCTCCCATTAGAGGGAAAAACTACTATAGATGTTGTCATGCACACAACTTATCTCCTCCAATTGATCAATTTTATTATGGATTTACTTATTTAATCTATGTCATCATACCTTTGAGGTTCCTTCAAAATGACCTTAATTATTACCATGAGTATTCAACTTCATTAGTTGATTGCCAATATTTTCTTCTTTATGTGCATCATCCTTAGATACACCTTATAGTGATACCTTTAGAGTACCAAGTTATGATTATACCAAACTCTTCCATTATGTTCTAAAATAGGTTGCCTCTTCTTATTGATTTCTTACCCTTTTTGTGACACTTCCTCTCAACCACCTTAAGTATTTATATCCAAGTTGGCCATAATCACATGATCTATCATTAATTATCATCATTAGAAAATTTGCAATTTTCTCCTTTCCATTTCTCCTTAGACAACATTATCCAATATATGCAATTAACCTTGAATCACGAAACCTCATGTAACATTATACTCAACATCATAACAGTTAATTAAACTAAACTGAAATCATAGTGTACGATCTAGATGTATCATAAAGTTTAAACAATAAAACATGCTTTTAGATGCTCCATAAAAGTATCTATCTTAGCTAAGTAAGCAATTCATTAAAATCCATCAATGGAAATTTTGATATATTTGATAAGCAATCATCATTTCGAACCTCAGAAATCATACTATTGCTGGACTATATACTTTTAGTGGTGTGTGCGCTTTTAAATTTAATGCAAGGTGTATATCAGTTGTTCTCGAATATATATTTTATGTATTCTTAGTACTGTGCATATTATTTTAATCACAATTTGGAAGAAAAACACCTACAATATATTGTCTACCAATCATCATTTCGAATCTCAGAAATCATACTATTGCTGGATTGTATACTTTCAGTGGTGTGTGTGCTTTTAAATTTAATGCAAGGTGTATATTAGTTGTTCTTGAATATCTCTTTTATGTATTCTTAGTACTATGCATGTTATTTTAATCACAATTTGGAAGAGAAACACCTACAATATATTGTCTACCAACTGTTATAATACAACAGTGAACCAACAAGTAAACTCAGATTCTTTGTGGAAATTTCTAAGATATTCTAAGTGGGTATATTTTGACTATGACTGATATAAATGAGTATTTTTGGGGCTAAACCATTTCTGGGCACAATATATGTTTCACTCTTGTGATTTAAATACTCTACGTTGTTCCTAACTCTCATCTAAATAACTCGAGAAATAGGGATGCTTGCTCTAAAGAAGAATTTGCCTTTAATATTAAACCAATTATTCAACCAGAAAATGAAAGACTAAAATGAAACGAAAATGCTCTAATGAGACAATGTAGATCAAGAGTACTAAATAACTTGTTATCCAATTTGTGAAAGTAACACTTGCAATACAAGATTACAAAAAAACCTCTTCCAATGAATCAATGAGTCACAACAAAATTATATACCTTTAGTCATGTGACTCATTTAGAATTTCGCTTTGTTATAAGGTGTCATATCGCTATATTCACACCTACAATCAAGAAAACTCAAGTTCTATCTCTATGTTGAATGTTTTGATCCCATATAATTTATTAGTCTGAAATAAATCATTTTTTTAGCACAAAATAGTGGTTGCTTTAAACTTATTTTCCTAAGACTGAATTGGTATTACTACATGTAATAGCACATAGAATGGTTTCTTTTTTCATGAAACTATTTGTCAAAACACTTCACCTAGAAATTCATCAAAATCAGAAAAACGGTGGCCTCATTATCACAATTGTCCTTGTCATCATTAAGCCAAATATGGATAAAACCTTATTAAAATCCCTTAAGAAACCAACATCAGCAAACAACAGACCCTTCTCAAAGGGTGTGTATGCCATTATTCAAATAGAACAACCAAAGGATGTGCAGAAGGATCAAGAAATATGGCACAAAATATTTCCACTTGGGACAGATTTGGAGCACATGAGGGTCACATGGAAAGTTCACTTCAAACTTGATGGACTAGATGCCCTCCTTTCCAAGAATATATCAGTCATTAGATACCAAAATTCAATAACTAATTAAAGCAAAACTGCAATGTGATGTGAGTCACTAGATGATCCAATCAGTCCACCAAATCACTTCTGAAATGATCATTGAATGCAAGATAAGGAGTACTAATGATCTAGATTCAAGCAAATCAAGTCACCCGCATATGCATGCAATGATAGCCAAACACTTACAGTTGATCCTCCAAAACAAATGGTGATACCCCTAGAATTTCAGCTCTCACTTCCATAATTTAATATCAAACTTTTGTAACGATTCTAAAGAAATAAGTTGGTTGTAGCTAGTTTAACAAGTATATCAGTCTACCAAAGGCAGATTAGTTATCAAAATGTGATGAGAAAGAAATTTGAGGTACTGTAAAAAAAAGAAAAGAAGGTTGATGTAGAGGGGGAGTCCAAAGAATTGTAGAACAAAGGGAGGATAAGGCACCACACAAGAGGTAAGTTGGACATTAAAGGTCCAATCATTTTCTCCATTTAGGACACCCGCAACACCTCCAGGTAAGGATTAGTATTTCAACCTGATTGACACTCAGTTGTCTATTTGAAATGACCAAAGACAATAAGAAAGTTAAGGAACAAACTGCAGACAACATTTCTATCTTAATCTTGGCCCTCAAATCAAAATTAGATGAGGATAACATAAAGTGGATGTTGGTGATAGATGTGTTGGTAAGTATTAAAGGCTCCCTATAACAGACAAGAAAAATCAAGAACCAAATCATAATTTAGTGTTGAATTGAACTCTATTGAACTCACAAACAGAAGATGTTTTGTTGTAGTGCTCTGTCTCATGTTAGCAAAATCTTGCGTACTGATGTAATTTCTTTGGCGCTTCAGCAAGTTGCATTTGAGCCTTCATATACATGATCATCAGAAATTTGTATCACTCTGTTGAAATAAACTCTAGAGTGTTGAATCAAGCCAATGACATTCATATGAAGCCTCTTTTTCAGATTCCAAACAATCTATTGAAGATGATGGTTTTTGAGATGTTATTGAACACTCGAACAGTTTATAAATTTAAGAATAGCATAATAGATATCTGAAGTCTAAAAATTATATAGAAAATGTACACAAATTTATTCATATCATATAATTTATCAATATAATAACAAGCGCTTTTATCCTATATATGTCAAATCAAGGATTCATTATTTTCTCAAGAAATACAGCAAAACCATCTCAGGTTAATAATTGTCAGAGCCCCAGTTAGGAGAGATACTAGACAGAGTTGGCAAGATATATCTTTTTTTATTTTTCTCAAAAAAAAAAATACTGAAATATAGGCCATCTTAAGACTAGAGGTGCGAGTTGTGATCTCAATTTTAACACTTCCAGGATGAAATCCTTTTCAACACGGATTATGCAATGTCAATCTTAACACTTCAGAAAATCTATGCAATCCAGAAATCAATCAGGAAAATCCTTATGACATACAGATTATGCAAATGTGGAAAATGGAAAATCTTTACTGTACTTAGATTGCATCTGAAAAAAATCTTCATAGCTTCAGATTTTAGGATTACTTTGGAAAATCTTTAGGGCTTTGCACATGTGGAAAATCGTTATATAAAATTGGATTATGCAATCTGGAAAAAGGAAAATATTTACGATACTCAGATGCAATTGTATCTAAAAATTCGATCCTTGTGGCACTCGAATTATGTACTCTGAAAAAATAAATCCATCCGCATTAAAATAAATCTTGGTTTTAATTACATATTTTTTTATTTCAGGTTTGGCATGTAAACGGGAATGCCAAACCCGAGGGTTCATTTTTTAGACTGACTGTAATTATAGCTTGAGATGACTAAAATGAATATGGATTTTAGGCTAGGTATAGTAGCTCTATGGTTTTTTTTTTTTTTTTGAAGGTTTTGTTGCTGGATCAAATGGAGCAGGCAGCTTTGGGTCCGGGAAATCAACTTAGAAATGCAGCGTCTCCTATGTGGCAAGGTAGGTAGGTGTTCTAGCACTTGGAATTGAGTGAGATGGTAGGTCTAAGACTAGTGAGGGGCTGAGGAGGGCATGCAAAGGTCATGAATCCTCTTCAAATAATAGAAAACATTAAAAATTGAATGTATTCCCAAGGCAGAGCACTGATATCAATGTATTCCACCTATCTATCTTGATTCATTTAGTTAAGAAGAAATAAATAGATGCTGGAACATATAACACAAGGGAAAAACTAATTACAAAAGAAGGAACAATGTAAAAACACATTACCACAAGAATCCCACAAAAATAGCTACAAATCCTAGTTTATTTCCTTGACAAACTACTGATACAAGTGTTCAATGAAGCTCAAAGCATCCACAAGAGTCCAACCTTTACAAATGACTAAGAAAGTACATAATATAGGCATAAAACCACCTATGCTATCCATCAGGGGTCGAATCCATGAGAAAAGGAATGGTTTCAACCATATCTAAACTAAGAACAAGAATATAGGTAGTGGAACAACTTGTCTCTAAAACCATGGAAACTGATTCATTCCACCCCCAACCACCTCAAAATGATGAATTTACCCCAAAGAGTCATTTTGTAATTATATTTACATCCCATAGCATAAATTACATTCACAGATTTACCTAAAAAGAGCCCAAAATTCAAATTACAAAAAATTCAGGCGAAATTTTGATTTTGGAGCCAAACTGGCAATTTCCATCCAATGCGCAACGCCCCCAATCCAATGCGTAGTGCTTTTCCCAAGCCAGTTTTGGGGACCTTATCGATGTCTAAATTGGGTGCCGGATAGCACTTTGAAAATCTTGTCGAGTCTAATTTCTGGAACAACTTGAATTTCTGAATTTGGAGGTAATTTCCCCCCCTAAAAAGTGGAATCTCCCAGGACTGCTTCCTGTGTGTCAAAAAAGTGGTAGAGAAGTCATTTTTTGATGTTTTTTTGGCCTTTAGGTGACCAAGATCTGCTCCAAAAATGATGAAACTTTGTGGGTTTTCTTGATTTTTCATGCTGAATCCAAAAATGCAAACCATTCCTTCAAAATATGCTCCAGTCAAAAGCGCAGCATCAGTGGCGCTGCACACCTATTGGGTTTTCCTGTTTTTCTAATTTCAAAATTTGAAAATGACAAAAAATTCTCAAAATTGCCCCAAATTTGGTACAGATCACCCTCAAGCACTGCTATGATGAGGTAAGGATGCATAAACAAGAATTTCTAATTTTTCTTTCTCCTTTCAGCTTCTCAAAGCCTTCCTCAACCTTGCTAATTCATGATGGGATTTTACCCTTTCCACCATTTCACAAAAAGTAAAACATCACCGATGTCTGAAACAAGAAATGGTAAATGGGAAAACTTGCAACTCTCTCAAACTGGTGGGCTCTTCTCTGATATGTTTTCCTCCCTTATGAGGTCTTCTGCCCTGAGTGTCTCTCTATGGAACTGTCACTACGTGTCTCTTCCTCCATTTCATACCCACTATCCATCTCCATTTATTGTACTGATGTTTGTCTTTATGGTCAATGAGGAGTGATGGAGTAATGAATAAGGGTATGATGAGTATGAAGAGATTTTAGATAGGAATGTTAATGGTGGTGCACAAGAATGGGATAGGGGTGTAGGAAATGAGTGATTAATGAATGATGTAGGGTTTGGGAGTATGATAGGGTTTAGGGCATATGATATAGAGTTTGATATGTGAAGCGTAGGGTTTTATAAAGGGTTAGGGTTTTGTATGTAAGGGATTTAAGGTTTTAGGAGAATGGGGAAAGGGAATAAGGCTTAGGAAAGATGGGATTAGGAGATAGGTTTAAAAGGAGAATGATAAAGAGCTGTGGTATGAAATGTATGTGGTAATTTAGAGACAAATTAGGGTTTAGTTTTTAGGGAGGTATAAACCACCAAAATTCATGTAAACCCTAGCTTCATCTAAAAAGAGGCTCTATTTACTTGATAGGAAGTGAGATGAGGAAATTTATAGTGATTGAAGATGATTTTAGGGGTTTTGGCAGCTTCACAGTCCAATGCACAGCGCCATTGTGATTTTGCAGTGAGAGGAACCATCCAATGCGCAGTGCTAATCCAATGCGTAGTGCCATTTTACAGACCAATTTTGGATGCCTTTGCGGTGTCCAAATTGGACGCATGATAGTGCGTTGGAAATATTGTGGAGTATACTTTCCAAAACAGCTTGAATGGTTCAATTTGGAGTTCATGTGTCCTATCAAAAGTCAAATCTCCCAAGACTAGTGAAAATTTGAAAATGAGGCTGCCTAAATGCAAAGTGTTGTTGCAGTCAACTTTTAAAGGTCTTCCTCAGCTTCAAATTGAGCTCATGATAGCTCATTGGAAATATATTTATGTCTAGCCATCATTTGAATCATAAAAAAAGTCATTTGGCCAACCAGGCTAGGGTAAATCTTGATTTTACCATTATCACTTTAGAGGTGCAGCAACCCTCCTGAGGCAACTGTATTTTTGACATTTCTCTAAAACCATGACACCTGTGTAAAAATTCAAGGAGGTGTTTCTTCCTTGGCCTATTATGGACAAAACCTCTCTCACATTTTTCAAATTCATCTTCTATTTCTCAAAAACATCATTTGAGTAAAACCCATCCCGATGTGTGGAACAGGCGATTTGTAGAAATGAAGGGAAATGAAGGGGATAAGGGCCTGCTAAATTCTTGAGAAGATTTTGGAAAATATGGAGGGATTTTAGGAAGGAAGGGAAAGTGGAATTTAAAATATTTAGTGAGGGGAAGGGGTCCAAAAGGGCAAAACACAAGCCTAGCCTAGAAAATTGTCAAATTGTAGCAAGAAGCTAGGGTTTGTGGGGAAATGATGAATTTGAAGGATATCAGTGATGGGAAGTACTTAAGAAGGTACATTAAGGATAGGGGAAGGTGTATGAGCATCAATATACAAGTTTTTTTGATGATTTGACCATCCAAGAGAAATTACCTTCAAAACCCTAGGAGAGGGAAATGAGCCTTACCCAAGTACAACTGAAGCACGAACAAGGTGTAAAATGACCCATTAGAACCTGAAATGATAATGACAACTCTCTTAATGATGGTATACTCAGCTAAATGGTGGCATGTACTGACACTTGGAAAGCTTTGGAAGGAATGAAAACAAATCCTAGACCCAATACCTAATGACCAAATTTTACTTGAAGACTCACTGAAATGACAAAATTTGACTTTGACACCCTAAAACCACTTTGTAAGAGCATGTTTGATTACTGGTGGAAGGCTTCAAAGACTAACACTAACATTGGTTCCAATGGGGATGGTAGCTCCTTGGATGTGCAAAGAACACCGTAGGCCAAGTAGCCTTATTCATTGGGCATGGAGTCAAAATCCCAAACTGAAATGCATGACTCAAAACCGACGACTTAACGACACAACTGACTCTGAAACTGTCTTGAAAATGACTGAAAAAATGGCTGAAGACTTACTTAACTGAAACAAGTACTTACAAAGCTTTGTAATGGCAGTAGACCATCGAGATTTGAGGGCTTCAAATCATGATGACAACCACCTGCCTACTGATGAAATATGTAAAATCATGTGAAGTGGGCCTTCCAATTTAACCAATATGGCAGATGGCTACTTACTAAAATTCTGCTCTCACTTTCCCCGAGCAAGTAGAATGATGTACATGTAGGAAACTCACAATAACAACTGAAACCAAGGCTTATGCTAATGAACCAGGCAACATTTATCTTTTCTGATGCTTGCAAAAGAATGTCGAAGAGATTTTGAAAATCCTAAAGCACTAGCTTGTCTTGAGATCTAGCAGCAAAAATACAAGTACTCCCTTCATTATGATCGAAAAGAACAGTTGGTTGCTGATTCATAGGAAGGCATATAGAAATATAAGCTTCTGCTATCTAAGTTTTGCCTGTAAATTCCTTGACCATGAGAAATTCTGACTCGAATTCTGGCATATTGTCTCTCTCTAGCTCATACTCCTCAATTTCATAGTCTAAGCCTTTCTTAAATAGAAAACAATCTTCAAGATTATCAAACATGATAGCCCTATCATCTTCATGAAAGAAAACATTATTTGTTCATTGATCTATAAATCTAATTTCAAGACTGTCATCATTTTTAAAAGTGGAAGAAGTTTCACCAACTCCTTCTTGACCAAGTGCAAACTGCAAACTTGCATTAGCTTGGGCTATAACTTGACCTTTCAGGAGTTGATCTATCTCATCTTCAGACATAGGAGATAATAGTTTTTGTTTTCTTTTGCTCAAACAATTATTGTCTTCTTGAAATAACATTTCAAAACATGAAAAACCTGAATGACAGTCCTCAATTCCCTGGTCTTCTGAAATTTGAAAACATTGTTGATCATCTTCATATGACATGGCAATCAAATTGTCATGTTTCTTATCGCACTCATCAATCATACGAGGGAAAACTTCAGATAGTTCTTGAAGCTCAAAACTAACACTTCTATCATTTACCACTAAGTTATCCAAAGAAGATTTTTCACTTACATGAACAAAGATCTCATCTTGTTTTTCATAAAAGGACTGGATTACCTCCTTGTGAAGACTTTGTTCTAATGAAATGAGAACACTTGGGTCAATAACTTTGTCTTCCCCTTTCCAGACGATCTCAACAACAGAGCTCTCCTTCATGGGATTCAGAACAAGGTACTCTTCATCATCACAATCTAAATCTAGATCTAACTTAGCCAACTTGACTTTATCACAATCTAAAATTGAGACTTGATTCTCTACATATTGTCTTCTGCTATGAGCAGATCTGAAATAAGACCTTCTCTTTCATCATTTTCCATTGTACTAAGATCTTGAACCTGTTGTAAATTTTCCTGAGCATCTTGACAAGTATCCTCTAAGCTCTTTTTATGCTGCTGAAATGGATTTTCATATAGGGCTTCCATGATCTCATCATCCATGAAGTCATCATCTTCATAAACTTTCTCAAGATTTTCAATAAAACTATAAGCATGTCTACAACAGTTCTGAACTAATATTAAGGATGGAAAAGATTCTTTATACCTTTCAAAGAACATGGTATGTGTTATGCTCCTATACCAATAGGTGTCATATTTCATGATTGACTTGATGATATGTAATATGTTCATACCTTTACTTGTTGCAAAGGTTTTCCATATTGTCAAAAATAAAAAAAAAATTAAAAAAATGTAAAGAGGGTATACCCTAAAAGAAAAATCAAAGGGTGAAAAGAAATAAAATGGTCAAAAAGTGAAAGAAAATGAACCCCACCAAAAAAAAAAAAAAAAACCAAGGAAAGTGTGCAAGTCTAAATGCCACTACTTTTTACTTTTCTGTAATAAACAATTGGGTGCAACTTGTCACTTATGCCACAATTGATGAATAATCAAATAGTTTAAACTTGACTAGTTCATATTTTCAATTTTATGTTTTAGAGATAGAGAATAAAATCTGACCAAACTGTTTAATCTTGGTAGATAAGTAGATAGGTAGAGTGAATAAAAGGAGCTCAACAGTTTAATCTGAGCCCTTGGATGTAATAAGGTTAGACTTAGATAGATTTCTATATGTAAAAAAATAAGTGTGATAAGGGTTTGCTAGTCCAAGTGCACCCTAATAAAGAAGAAAAAATGTCAAGCTAAAGTAGGTAGGGTAGGTAGATGGAGTTGCAGAATTACTTGTGATGGATAATGTCTTTAAATGCGTTAAGTTTCACTTTTATCATAAGTACAAGGCAAACATTACACTTGATGCAGTTCAAGCTAAACAAGGTTAAGTAATTAACTTCCCTTCATATTTTTCCCTAAAGACTTCACTAATTCCCCCAAAAGTATTAAGGTCTTTGAAAATTAAAGGGGCTCAGAGCATTTCTCTGACTTCTAGAGGGACCGGAACCTCGGCCCAATGATTTAAAAGCCTAAGTACTCAGAATCATCCATAAACTATTCATTTGATTTCATAAACTCATTTCCTAAGTAAAATCCTATTTTACTGAGGAAAATACACAATATCACCTAAATAACCCCTTTTTCCACCTAAAGCCTAAGTTTAAATGTATACCCAAAATGTTTTAACTTAGCGCTTTCATTTCATTTATCATATTAACCTCTTACTTACGTTATATAACTCCCAAAAAGTTCACTCGATCCCATATTATTAAATATATTCGAAAAACGCCAAATTGTTAAATATCCTGCCCCTGATTGAATACAACCATAATCAACATTTAAAAGAGGATTAATGAGCTAATTCGTAACTCATTAAGAACCTTGAATTTTCGCTATATTGCACAGGATTAATTAATTCTCTGGGTTAATTAACAACCTTCATAACCATTTGTAGTCGACCCGATATGATTTATTAAGTGGTTAATTACATTGGGTCCACATACAAAAAGCCCCGTCGTACCCTGCTCTCGTCCACCATTAGATTTTGTCCATATCATCCAACGGTCGACATTGATATCACCCCCCCGGTGACTACACTTTATCACGCGATCACGAGGCGGTTTTCAAAACCATACCCCGCCACGCGTCAGGAAATCCATGGAATCACGGTCCCCAGGCTGAAATCCACCCACCTCCAAAAGCGGTGCGAGTACATACCACTTACCGCCCCTCAAAAAATGACAAAAAGTCATTTCCCCGCACACGTCACCTGCCCAACAAAGCCAAAAAACCCCACCAACCTATATTTTGCAAATAAAACCAATGTAATGTCATTTTCACTGTTATATGTTGCGACTATTTTCCCATGCAAAGCGATGTCTCAGTCAACTGCCAAAGCTTTCCAAAAGCCACCTGATAAAGAAACTTGCAGCAACTCAACCCGGGACCAGTTATCCACCCAGCCATTATACTGTTCACTTCCCCATTATAGGTATTTATCCCATTTCCACTGAAACCCTGTAAGTTTTGATTTTATACTGAAAATTCCACAAGAAAGTGCTAAATTCAGTACAAGTCCAAACTTTTCTTCAGTGTATAGATTCCCAAACCTCCTGTTTTCACTATTTTTCACAGAAAACCCGAATTCCATTCTTGAATCCACAAGAACCAGAAATGGAAACTCCTATAGCTCTGAATTTTGTACCTATGAACGCCCCTCACAAAGATTTAGATTATCTACCTCTAGCCGATAAATATTTTCAGATAAAATACTTATCCGGTAATGAAAACCACCTTAAGACCTTTTGCCAAGCTAGAGACAGTTATCTTAATGGCTTTGACATCTTAGGACTATGGGAATCCAACCTTCCCATGTACTTCCTCCCTTCAGTCCATGTTTTCCTAGATATCATTCATCACTTTTGTGCCAATTGTGACCCTAATCAAAGAGCAGTCATGTCCCCAGGTCAAGAAGTCCTTTTTCCCACAACTGCTCAGTCCATCAATGAAATGCTGCAATTCCAGTCCATTGACGCTCTTAATCCCCTTTCCATGGGATACTTACTTGAAAAATCTCCCCAATTGTCTCAATCAAAACTGAATCGCATCTGTCAGATGTTCATGGACCCTAAACAGCAGCCCAAAGGCCCACCTCCTTATCTGCAGGTTTTCTTCACAGATACAGGAAGAATTATTATTGATATGATAGCCTCAATCATGGGATTTAACTCCGGAGAGTATGTTGATGAGATAACCTTGGTGTTATTATCAATTTTTACTCCTGGACAGCCCCCTAGTGTTAAATATGATTATGCCTCTTTTATTGCCAACAAAATTCATGACCAATTCCTAAGGCTGGACAATGAAGGAGTCTTCAAACTCACTACTTTCATCTATCATCTTCTGTTGTATTATCAATCAGATAACTTCCCTTTCCCTGTCAAGAAACTTGATACTAGAGGCAATCCAAGGTTTGTCATTTTTTGGAGTCCCATTTTCCATAATTCCATTGAGACCCCTTACACCTACAATGAGTTCATTGACCTATTTGTCCATCCAGCAACCACTTTATTGACAGGAGTTTCCTCTCCTAGGATAAATGGTGATATGAAGAAAATCCTACAACTCTCCAAGTAGTACAGGATAGGTGACTGGTACCTATATAAGAATCACACAGAAATCAGGATTTATGGATGTGAACTTTGCCCTTTTAAGCTACCAAAGTATGTTCCAATGAGACTCTTTGCATTGGAATATTTCAGACAAATATTAAATGCAGACCTAGTCCATTTTTGTAATGCCAAGAAGAAAGCTCAACTTAGAATCAAGAACCAGCTAGGCCCTTTTGTCTGCAACACTAGGGAAGCATGGAAAGAAACAAAAAAAATTCTAGAAGAGTAACCTAAGTTACAAAAGAGTTTTGGGTGGAAACCATATGATCCTAACAGTTTTATATGTGATAGGAGAAAGAAGAACAGGTTATCCCCATATATTCACCATAGAATTCCAGAGATTGAAAAATATGCAAAAATGGATGAATGGAAGGAAGGTACCCTAGTAGAGCATGATAGTGAACATGTCAATTTTGAGAAAGTTATGAGAGATCTTGAGAAAACACTTGACTTGGATTCTTTTGGGCAGGTATCATTTAAGTTATCTCAAAGCTTAGGAGTTCGTGCCTCCAGTGCTGGAACCTCTCAACAACCTTCACAGGAAACAGGTATACCAGCTACAGGGTCATCAAAGGGCAAGGAATTAAAGACTAGCTTTCAACACATTAAACAACCTACAATGACCAAGCAGCCTGAAACTTCCAGAGAACGGGCTCAAATACAGACTCCTCTCACTCAGGTCAATATAGGAGAGCCTCTAATTCTATAAACTCCTTTAAATGAGGAAAGAAACAAAAAGAGAGACAGGGAAAAATCTACCCCTACCAGTGAACCATCGGGACAGCCTGGAACAAAGAGACAGAGATTAAATCCCCTTTCAGAGGAGGAATTTGCAGAAGAAAATACAGATAGTCAGAGGGAAGAAAGAGTGGAAAGCCATCAAACTTTCCCAACAGGAGCAACATCCACTAGCTCTCAGAGGCAGGAGCTAGAAAGGCATAAAAGCATAGAGATATCTTCTTCCAAGCCATCAGGGACTGATGCCTCATGCATCAAGAAAACATTCATAGAAATAAAATACAGGAATGATCCATTGAGGCTACAGGTCTATAACTGATATTTGAAGATGGCTCCTACAAATCAATAGAGATTGATGTCAGCCTATGACATCAAAGAAGGCAAGATGATAATGAGCTATTTCAAGCCCAAGGTACAACAGCCTAGATCCGCAGTAGATTATCTCAGAAAAAATTTTGAAGTCATGGCAAAGGATATTCATCCTTTGGATCAAATTGAGTTGCATAAGAAAACGAGAGAAATGATTTACTCAACCTTGACTGGCAAGGCAATGATGGCCCATAGGTTACAAAATTCTTTGGATAACACTACTGCTCAACTACACTTGGAAAAGGCCTCCTCTCAAGCCAAAGATAATAGAATGAAAACCTTAGAAGAAATAATTATTGGATTGGGCCATGATCCCAAAGATGCAAAGGCTATGGAAGCCTTGATAAAAAAGAAAGATGAAGATATTGCTGCCGTAAGGAAGCAACTAAAACTACCATCTTCAAGACAACCACAGACTAATGAGGTTATAAAGCAACAATCTGAAGAAGAGTTAATGGATTTACTCTTAAAACTCAATGAATAACTGAATGATATTGAACAAGCACTTGAAAAGGCATTGAAGGACAAGCAGGGAGAGTCGACCTCCCAGCCTCCCAATGTGATACCTGTAGTATCAACAACAGTCCCATCAACTCTTGGAGTAGCATTGGCACCAAATATTCCAGTAGTCACAATAGAGGCAGTTACAGGTACAACAACAACAGGGAAAAAGGTGTAGCATAGAGCAGTACTGCTAATTTGAGTACAAAAGAGCTGATAAAATCAATGGAGGACCTGAAACTACAAGTTTCAGAACTGAATAAGCTAAAGGAGCAATATGCCAAAATGAAACAAAGCTATGATCTCTCAAAGATAAATGTTGCAGAAAAGACAAGAGAGATTAAAGTGTTAGAAAACAAAGTAAAATCAACGAAGAGATATCTTACATTTGACAAGCCTGTAATAGAAATCAAGAGAATTCTTTGGGCCAACATCACTCAATCCATAAATGATGTTTGGCCTTCTATCCAAGTAATTTTTGAGTAGATTGATCTTGTGAAGGTAGCCCAAGAAGAAATCCAAAGAACAAGAGCAGAATTAGGACAAATGCCTGAGGAAGCCAACAAGCTTATACATTTTTTGAATGCTATAAATAAAGAACAGCTGCAAGAAATAGGCATTAATGACAGGACAGAAACCATTTTGGAAATCAAGTGGGTATTAACCAAGAAAACTTTAATGCAGAATTTAGAAAGAAGATGTCATGACATGTGGGTAGAGATTAATGTTTTTATGGATAAGTTTGATATTTTGCAGAATAAAGGGCTACCCAATCCTTTAGTGATTAATGACAGGTTAATGAGGCATAAAAATTATGTGGAGAAATTGAATAATTATGTAGGCAACCAAGTAGGATCATCAAGAAGTGCATCAAGAATAAAAGCATTGCCTACAGGCAGGGTGCTCTACGACAACCTAGAGAACTTATTCTATGTCGAGCATGAACTAAAACACTTGTTCCCAATTCAGCCTACATTTTTCAGGTATACAGAAATAGATGAAATCCTCAGAAAGCTTCAGAAAAACAGAATACCACAGCCAAAATGGTGGGAAGAAGAGCTTGAAATTTTGTAATTTATTCTTAGTAAAAGGTAAATTTTGATTTTTACTACAGTCAATGAAGATGAAGAGGATGAAAAGAGATTAATAGATAAAGAGTATCAAGTGCAGGTAAAGTGTATCAATAGGAAGGTCAAAATAGAGTAGCCAGCACATAATTAAACCAAGGACAACAAGATGCCAAATCATAGGGCCTAACTCCAGCACATTCTCAGAAATAGGGACAACAAACCATTTGGTTGCCTTATCTGTCATCTATGAGGTCTTCTAACCCTATTTTCTTGAAGGATATGATTAGTCATCCCAGTTTATATCTCACTTTGTTATAAGATATTTCATTGTAAAATGTTTTGTATAAATACCCCCTCAATTGGAGTATTGCGGGTGGATTCTTAGACATTGTTGTAATATTGATTATTTTGGAATAAAGTGTTGTTGGACCAACTTTTGTATGGCTTAGTGTATAAAGAATTGAAGCAAAGGACTTTTCACTGATTTCTTGAAGCAAACACCGAATCAATAAGTCCCCTATACCTTATGTTTTAAAGTTTTCCTTGTTTATTATATCATCTATGTTTCATCTCTGAATGATAAATGAAAAGGAGTAATTCAGAATATGCTTGATTTCACTCTATTTTCAATCGTTATTATTCTCCATGTTTTCTTCTGAATTAGGATAAACAGTGAAATCTTAATTGCTCCTTTTTTCTAATTCATTCATTTTGATTATTTATTAAAGAATACTTAACTGCTCTTTAGTAGTAATCATTCAAGTTCCCTCTTCAAATATGTTGAAGGATTCTTAATTGCCCTTCCCCGATTTTGAGCCCATTCCATCTATTCCAAGTTGTTATTTGTTCCCTATTTGACCATCTTGCCTTGTGAAACCATCCTTTGTTAAGAAATCAAATCCAGTTAAGCCATCTTCTTTGACTCCATTAGCCCAATGGCCTAAGCTACTCAGTTTTACCCTTCTGCTATTGAATCTCACCACCCAAATTCAAACAAAACCCCTAAATTTCATAACTAGCCTAATATCTTTCAAAACCAAGCTAAATCATAAAGAGAGAGCCCTCTCTGGGTACAGATTGGCTAGATTATATACCTAAAAGTTGGTTTGTGGTTACCTCAAACCCCTTTCCTCTTCCAACAACTTCAAGGAAAATCTGAGTGATAACATAGTGGCGACTCCACTAGGGAATCTAAATAATTTGTTTGTTACTATTGTTTACTTTATAAGCTACAGACTGAGACTAAAGTTAGTCAGGTAGCCTTTGAACTGCTCTTGCTTTGCAATTGCATAAGTAAATGAATGCTGCTTCAGTCTATCTCCGGTCTAGTTTATGGATTGAACGTCTAGTTTCAAATACTTGATCAGTTCCTCTTGTTAAATAAGTCTTTAAGAAAGTTCAAATCCCATACCTAAAGATTCTTAAAGAAACTATAGGAAGTTGTATTGTCCAACCCATTTAGAGAAAAAACCAAAACATACCTAGAAACTTGGCTTCAAAAAGGACTCATTACACCAGAGCTAACCCTGATCCAAATCCACCACCTGTGTTTGAGAACCCTAATCTGATCCCTAGGATTCTTAGGAGAAAAGAAAGCAAAGAAAGTTTTGCTAGTTCTCGGCCTTTATACAGATCAAGATCTTGTCCTGTGAAGTGGATTTACATTGAGGACGAATCCTTTGATGAATATTTTGAGACCTATTTATTTGTAACCTTTTCTGAGTCTGGGTTAGCACACACAGTTCGTGACCCATTATTTATCGAAGATTTACAACTTGAGATTGTCACTTCACATCTTGATAGACATTTGCAGAATTCCATTCAATCTTAGGTTACCTCTATAGGAACACCAAGCCTTTCTGTAATCACTTTAGCCTCTCCTAGTTCATCAACAACACCTTTGACATCTCAACCTCAAACCACCCGTTCCACCTCTCCACCCACCACTCCAAGACCTACCCCCGCTATTGTTTCAACCTTATCTACTACAATGGCAAACAGATACACTCCTCTAGTATTACCAGCCAATCCAAGGGCTATGCCCCAAGATTATCAAAGTAAAATCACCCCTTTCGATGGTTCTGGCACTTACACTACACAACAACAAACCAAAAAGATGACAGACTACTTTGAGATATATGAAATTGATACAGATGATGTTAGAATGAGAATATTCATTCAAAGTCTAACTGGAGATGTTAGAACATGGTTTAGAGCCCTCCCTGCAAATAGTATCAATGACCTACAAGATCTTTATAGGGCATTCTTGAACAGATGGGAAAAGAAGAAAGATCCTCTCCAGATCTTATTATAGTATGAAAACTTGAAGAGAGGAACACAAGAAACTGTACAAGATTATTGTACTAGGTTCAATGATGTTTACAATGCTATCCCTCAAAACCTCAGACCTCCTCCAGATTTGGCAGTGATCAAATTCCCTGATGGATTTGATTCTAATATGGCATACC
The DNA here is from genome assembly GCA_031772625.1 of Pinus tabuliformis. Classification (NCBI taxonomy): domain Eukaryota; kingdom Viridiplantae; phylum Streptophyta; class Pinopsida; order Pinales; family Pinaceae; genus Pinus; species Pinus tabuliformis. The sequence goes on from CM062806.1 coordinate 176,735,768, forward strand.
AATTTAAGTAAGGAGCTCCTCGAACTTTAGAAGATATGCAAAGTACAACTGTCAGTTTTGAAGCCAACCTGATATCCAAACGAGCTAAAGCCAGAAGTGAAAGGAGGATACCTTTGAAAGAAGAACCCTCAGCCTTTGAACAAAAACTAGATGCTATTATTAAAGGATTGGATAGGCTAGGGGATAGAGTAGAAATGATTGAAAGGAAATCCCCTTGGGATGGTCAACCAAGTAATACTGAGAGAAATCCAAATTTCAGGAAGAATCAAAACCTGAACACTAGAAAGACTGGCCCTGATCAAAACCTTAGGCCCCCATTCCAGGAAAATTATGTTGAAGCGTCAACTTCTGATGAACCAACAGAAGATACCCAAATTAATTTGATGGGACTCAATAATGAACAACAAGTTTTCTTGACCCAAGAGGATCAAGAAGCTCACATTCATAAAAAAATTCCAAACTCAGTCAGGTGAATCATTTGACTTTAGGGAGGGATATGATACAGCCATTTATGAAGTCCACAAATAATATAATCTAAGGAGCAGAAGACTAGATATCCCTAAAACCAATAAACAAAAAGCTACAAAGCAGCCTAACTAAGGTAAGACCAATACCACCCCTGTACATATTCTTTCCAGAACAGATCCTAATCCAGCTAACCCAATTATTGAAGATGTATCCGATAATCAACCAAATAACATACAACTTTCCACTTTTATTCCTTCCAAAGGAAACGTAGAAGAACCTCCAGAAGTTGATTCCAAAGCAACTTCATTCCATAACCCCACTCCTGAAAAGGAGAGAAACACAAAGAATATAGAAGAAAAAGATAATCCAAATGTCCGAAATACAATAATTCAGACCGAAAAGCCTTTTAATCTGGAGACTGAAGTAGGCAAATTAAAAATATTTGTTCCATTGTCTGAATTGGCTAAACATGACTTCTACAGAAGCTAGATCAGTAGATCACTCAAAATCTCTATTAATGAAGATTCAGTAAATGTTTTTGATAACTAGCCTGAATTGATTTTTGGCCCTGAAGTGAATGGGAAATCAGTAGATGGAGGAATCCCTCCTTTCTATGTAAGTTTGAACATACATGATAAAATACTTCATAATGCCATGTTTGATTCTGGTGAATCTCATAACTTAATACCTAAATCTGTAATGGAGAAATTGGACCTAGACATCACCAGGCCATATAAAGACCTCTTTTCATTTGATTCAAGAGAGGTCATATGTTTAGGATTAATCAAAGACTTGTGTGTATCACTAGTTCAATATCTTGCTAAAACAATCTTAATGGACATAGTAGTAGCTGATATTCCACCAAAGTATGGCATGCTATTGTCCAGGTCTTGGGGTGCAAAGCTTCAAGGATCTCTACAATTGAACATGTCTTATGCTACTATTTCAGTTTTCGGTCAACCCAAGAAACTATACAGAGAAACCTTAATGGAATACGTTGTAACTAGTCAGGAGAAACCCCAAAATTTCCCTATCTACTCAGTACACTCTGATATAGATTCTTTCATTCTTTACAATACTGAAAGTGATTCCTCAAATGAATTGGAAGTTTTAGTAGCAGAACCAAAAGAAATCATGAATGAAAAATCTAGTGTTCAAATACAAGAAATTTCTGAGAACAATGAAACATCAGACACCCAAGAGAAACCTGAAGAAACTAAAAAACCAGATCTCCCTATTAAACAGATTCCTAAGACTCCTGACACCAATTATGAACATGAAATTCTCTGGCAATTAGAATTTGATGGTTCAGATAACAAATTAGGAGCAGGAGCAGGAGTTTTGGTGCACAATCTTGAAAATGATCATGCTGAAGGCCATGCCTATAGATTAAACTTTAGATGCACCAATAATATGGCAGAATATGAAGCTCTGTTGCTAGGTCTTAAATTGATTAAAATATTAGGAGAAATTAGGGTATCTGTCTTAGGAGATTCTGAGTTAATAGTTCAACAGATTAAAGGACAGTATTCAACAAATGATCCCAGATTGTAGTATTACAGAGATACAGTGATAGAGATTCTCAATAAATTTCTGGAAACTTAGCTTGCCAAAATCCCAAAAAAACATAACTTGCAAGCTCATAGTCTGGCAATGTTTGCTAGCACCTGCAAATTACCATTCGAACCTAATCATCAGTTCACAACTAAGATTAGACATAGGCCAGCTATACCTGACAATTTGAAGAACTGGCAAGTGTTTGATAGTGATAAGCAGATTAACAATTTTTTGACCTTAGATGAAGAATTTTCTAACATTAACATAGATGTAGATATAGTTAGTGAGTTTGATCAAACAAATAAGATAGAAATAGACATTTCAGCAGAAAGTGCAACTCAAATGCTTCACCCAACAAAATTTACCAAAAAAGAAATGCAGGATCTTAAAGAAATGGAGATTGATGAAATTATTGAAGGAGAATCTGAAGTAATCAATTTGAAAGATAAACATTTACCTCAAGGATTAACTCCTTTGGAAGATCTCTTTGATTTCAATGATATTTGAAAGAAACCTATGATGGAACCCTTAAAAGCAGATATTGAGGACTATAATTTGGGAACTGAGGAGGATCCAAAAATGGTAAAGTTATCTAATTCTTTGCCCCCTGACCAAAAACTAAAATATGTTGAATTAATGAGAGAATTCCAGGATGTCTTTGCCTGTAATTATGAAGACCTGAAATCTTATGACACCTCCATAATTCAGCATACAATACCTCTGAAGGAAAAGAAGAAACCATTTAAGCAAAACCTCAGAAGAATTAACCCTATACTGCTGCCCTTAATTGAAAAAGAAATCAAAAGAATGTATGAAGCAGGGATAGTTGATCCTATCAGGTTTTCAGAGTGGGTGTCTAATCTAGTACCTACTAGGAAGAAAACTGGAGAAATCAGATTATGTGTTGATTTAAGAAATGTTAATAAGATTTCTCTTAAGGACAATTACCATTTACCCAAGATGGATCACATTTTACAGAGGGTGGTAGGTGCTTCCAGGATTTCACTTTTGGATGGGTTCTCAGGATATAACCAGATTCTGGTTCATCTTGATGACCAGGAAAAGACTTCTTTTACAACACCATGGGGCACATTTAAATATGTCAAAATTCCATTTGGATCTAAAATGCAGGGGCAACCTTCCAAAGAGCAATGGACATAGCATTTGCAAAAGAAATTCATGATTTTCTGGTTATATATCTAGATGACCTGACTGTTTTTTCTAAATCAGATCAGCAACATTTGGATCATCTGAGACAAGTATTCTTGAAATGTAGAAAATATGGTATTTATTTAAATCCTAAGAAGTCCTTATTTGGTCTAGAGGAAGGAAAACGTTTAGGCGATATTTGTTATAGAAATTTTTGGGCACTGCAACCCCAATCATAAATGTCCATAAACCAAGGGCTCTTAAGTCCCTAAAAGTGTTGTTCCAACCTCCAAAAGAACAAGGTCAACTGATTACATCTTCTCCTAGAAGTTCTCCATGAAAAACTACTCAGAACTGGTCAAAACTGGACCATCTCACCTACTCCATGGTCAAAGTGCGCTGCATCCCACCTAAACACACACGGGAGGTGCGATGCATACTGAAAATCCCTTCTATGGGGTGCGATGGGCTAGAGTGGACAAATGGAAGAGTCAATCTGCAAGGTGGAGGATCATGGAATCTTCCAGAAACTTCTCCTGTGACACTTGCCTCTCTGCATTCGCCCAGGGATGAGTAAGAGATCATCAATCTCCAAGTGGAATCAAGAACTACAAGAGAGAGGACACTAATCAAATCTCAAAAGCTGACTCACCCCCCTTGCAAACATCTATATATGGATCCCTCATCCCAGAGATCGGGAGGCTGGAATTTTGTATCTTGTAAGGAAGTCCTGCTGGTTTCTTGGTGCAACATCATAGTGTTGGGTGATCTAAGCTTTTCATGAGGTGAAGAAGGGCTTTCTTTCTGAGAGGATGATGTTGGGTCAGAAAAATTGGTTGTAATCCTCTTTGCTATTCTTGATTATTAATAAAGCTATTCAAGTTTTCCTCCACATTCTTGTATGATTGATGATATATGCATTTGTGTGGTAAATATATATATGGTCCTATATTGTTTATGATAATAGATCTATTTTCTTGGATAGTGTTATGTTGCTTTGATTCTATAGGTGCCCTTTGAAGCTGGGTAGACGAGGAAGCGAGTGGCAAAGATCTATCAGAAGGGAGAGGAATCAAGCAAGGAACCAAGTGCAAGATAGAGGTTGGTCTCCTTTATTCCCCTCTTATCTATTTCTCATAAAGGAAAACGAAAGTGGTTTTAGTTTGTTTGTTTCTAAGGTAGCTACCAGCCTTAGTGGGACTAGCAGCTCTGCATAGACACTAGATTTCCTGATAACAAAATGGCGACTCCGCTGGGGATTGTAAAAATGGAAAAATGTTTCTTTTTACATTTGTCACAGATGTCAAACCTATTGGAATCTTTTGTTGGATATGCTGATGGAGTGAGTCGTAGTTCGCGGAACCTACCTTCCGCAGCCTAGGCCATTTTTGATCCAAGCGGCGTTAGTAAGTTTCAGAGGGGTATGTATTGGTCGGTCAACAAATAAGATCGCTGAATATAGCGCGTTGATAGAACTTATCTATGATGCCATCACACATGGCATAAGCCGACTTGTCGTCAGACTAGACTCACAGCTCGTCATACTACAACTCACTGGTATCTACTCCGTTCGAAATCCAGCTATCTATTGCATGTTCCTAAGGGTTAAGATTTTGGAAAGGCAATTTGATTTTATTCAATATCAGCATATTTCCAGAAACTTAAACACATTAACAGACTCATTGGAAAATTATGTGTTAGATAGACATTTGCAAAATTTATAAAAAGAAGCATTTCATCAGTATTTGCATCAAGATCATGTAACTTAACCAAAATAAAACTCAAAAAATCAAAAATATATATATAATTGTTTATGGTTTACACATAATGTTCTGTAACCAAGACAAATTTGGTCAAATGTCCCAAAACTCAAAATTCTAGGGGGAACCTTAGTCTAATGATGCTGGTGATAGCAAGTCACCGCCTGTGCAATCATGCATAAAAGCCTAGTCCACCGACTCGGCACGCCGGTAGTATATCGCTGCAACCTCAGAGGTAGCTCGTTAGTCCTCACGTCCGAAATACCAAGAGTGAGGCCTTCTACCTGATCCTTCAATGCTGAAAGAGTCTCGACCACATCAAGGTCGCGAAGGATAGCCCTTCCCACACCCTCGCCTGCTGGAGCGGCAGCTGGCGCTCTCAGGCGTACTACTGGCCAAAATGGTCCAACATCTGCATGACCACATAAGTTTTGATTAGTCCTGATAGAAGAAAGCACAAGAACATTATAAAGAGAAATGATAAACAAAGATATGGTCAAAGAATTTACCGATGACACCCCACTGCTCACCAGCCAGCAGTGCCAAATCCGGATCACCCCAGAAATCCATACCAGCATATGGATACTCAGAAAAACCCATCTCCTGATGGTTGAAACACTCGAGAAAGGTATCAGAAAAGGAAACCTGGGACTGACTAGCATGTCTGGCCATAAGGTCGACCCATCTCTTCATCCGTGGCTTAGTCGGTGGAGGTAAACCAAGTGAAACATATTGCGGCTGCATCAGCGGGATCTTTTCCAAGGCGAAAGCTGTCAAGATAGAACCATATCCAAAGTTCTTCAATCTTCCATTTTTCACCTTGGTCAGTTGTTCTTTCATCACAGAGAGTACTGCATCACACCAGTTGAACACCTTTGGTTCAAGGCATTCCAAGGCGTACTGCATATAAGACCTATTGGCCACGTGAAGTGCCGCACTACCAGCCAGTCTAGCAAAAGTGAACAGAATGGTCCTCAGGGACCTATCAGTGACATCTCGGATATTGATCTTTCCGTCCTTACTCGGCTGATATCCCTCTCTGCAATACCTGTGAATGTAATCTCTCACATATTCACCCCCACGGGCTGAACCTGATAATGAGATAGGGGCACCCCGCCTCGATAAGCCGGTCAAAAAATAGATGTCCACGACAGTCAAGGGGATGGACTTGCCCCTAATCTGGAACACCTGGGTGGTAGGATCCCATGCATCGAGAAAATATTGCAACAGGTTGATTTGTTGCCTCATGCAAGAGATGCGGAAAAACTTGAAAAGGCCACAGTTCCGCAGTGCATTTACAGTAACCGAATCATGTAAAGCAAGCATTTCCTCTTCTTCATGCTCACTTTCTTGCCATGTAATAGGCATTTTTCTCTAATAAATCTTTGACAAAAACAAGAGAAGAGTCAAGATCCTGATTTGGTGAAAAACAGGCAAAAATTTCCATGAAAAACTATGCATAAATTGCCCTCTTTGCGCCCATCGCACCCCCAGCAGTGTTCTAGGTGGGATGCATGCTGACTAGCCAATGGCCAAGCCAGCATGAATCACACCTTTTGATATAGAAGAGGTGCGATGGAGCCAAGGTGAGTTTTTCAAACCCTAGAGGCTCAGAAAAACTACAAAACATGCTCAGAATTCAAAAAGGAAAGGATGAAACTAAAGAGCTCAGGTTTAGCTCCTACCTGGTCCAGACGGCGCCGAGAATCGTCCACAGAATCTCCTGGAATTAGCTAGTGAAAATCAAGGGGAAATCACCTCCAAAGCTCCAACAAACCAAAGTTCAAATGAAATGGTAAAATGAGAGGTAAAAAGCACTTTTAAATTACTTTTCACGTAATTCAAGTAAAATATTAGTGTTTTAACTCATTTTTCAAACATATATTGTTCGTTTCTAACTATTTTGATGAAGCAATTGAGCAGGCAGTACAACCTTTGAAAGAAAAAAGTTGTCAATGGTAAAATCAAGATAATCAATGACCATTATATCAAGCAGTTTTAACGCGAAATTCAAGCTCGTTAAAAAATAAACATAAGCAATGAGCAAATGTTCCCCTAGATTTTAAGCTCATTAAAAAATGAACCATTTTCCGGTAAATAACCTTCGTGAATGTATTATCATCAGCCTTTGAAGCCTTGGTCATGTTCTCATCATCACATCCACTCTGTATGGGCCGATCATTCACCTCCATTTGATTGTTTACCCCTTTTGAGGAACAGCTGCGAAGAGTGATCCTGTTAGCCATCCTTGTGACACTGCCGTGATTGGAAAATTCCAAACCTTGCCCAGAATCAGCTGCTACCCAAATTTATCACTCGTTCCTCAAAAAACGAGTCTCCTTTAAGCTCTTTTCAACTGACTCGTAAAATATGAAAAGATTGCCGAGCAATTGGCCTCTCCAGCTCGTTAAAGGGATCAGAAGTGCTATCCCTCCTTTAGATTTTAATCTTTTTGGACTTGAGGGATCATTACACAAAAAGATTGAGCGCTTGTTTTGTTCAGCTCGTTAAAATTACCGAAAATTCATCCCTTTTGTATTGTTTTATACTTTTTCGGACTCAAGGGATTATATGACGAAAAAGAATTATTGGAGTTTTCTTTACGTCCCTTTTTCAAACTCTCTAAAATTGAAAAGGACTGAGCTATCCTTGTCATTAAACTCGTTAAAACCGAATAGCAACAAACTTATCTGTTGAAAAGTGTGCAACAAGAAATGCTTGTTGAGAATGCAACAAGATGATGGAGCTTAGTGAAAAGAGTTGCCTTCACTAAGTGGGCTCGCAGGCAAATTATGGCGCAAGTTCTATTTTTTATCACAGTGTGGATGATCACAGTGTGAGTGATCACAATGTGGGTAACCACAGTGTGAGTGATCACAGTGTGAGTGATCAAAGTCTATTTTTAGACTGGATGTCAAAAATAGAAAAGTCAAATATTATTGTCTCATAATAATATTTGGACTATAAACTTGATCTTATTCTCTTAGAGCACTTCAGGATGAGCTACGGATGTGGTACATGCAGATCCCAGAGGGAAATACATGGTTACCTATGGGATGACTAATATTTGCATGCAGGACTTCAGTTAGAACTCAAGTGAGTTGAGTTTAGTGGACTGGAGGTGCAGTTGATGGAGTTGTGTTCAGTTTAGCTTTGTTAAACTAGTTGTATTTAGTCTAACTGGCAAATAGACTAGAGATGAGTTGGGTGAATTAGTTATTAATTAATTCACAAGTTATTAACTCATAATGCAACTATAGAATATATTAGTTAACTCATTTGCATGTCAGTGCATGTTCAGTTCAGCAGGGACAAGTGTTAGAGGATCAGATTGCTATCAGTTGTGACTATAGTTGTGCATGATGATTTGCACAATCAGAGGGATTGAGTATGCCAATGAATTGGCCAATATCAAGAATTGTAGCTTGTGCTCACGTCCAACAGAGTGTGAGTGATTATTTGCAGGTCAAATACGAGTTTGGTAAGCCATTCTCATCAGTTCTTGAGCAGGTATTGAGCTGGAGAGGCAGGCAAGCAGTGGAATAGATTTGGAGATCAGATCTGAGCTGTATTGTGTGTAACAGGTGGAGTTGGTACTGGATTGCTTGTGATGAGCATTGTACTTTGTAATGTTACATGTTCTCAATCATTAATATACAGATAGTGTGGGTTTTTTAGCGAGATGCTTTCCTCGGGTTACATACTGTGTTAATGTGTGAATGCTCTTGATGTTTTATTGTTATTGATGCTGCTATATTGATGATCAACGTAGAGGAGCTTATGTATTGTGTATGTATTCCACAATAGTACATGATCAGGATAATCTCCATTGAATATGTGTTAAATTATTCAAAATTTCTACATGGTATCAGAGCTACTTGATTTGTAGAAGAGATTTTTGCAGGATATCAAGCGAGGATTGATCATCTGACCTACTATTCAGGAAGTGTTTACATTTTATTTCTTCAGGCAGAGTCTGTAATCGGGCCAGGTAGCCTCTGGATTCATCCTTCTTTTGGAAGGTGAAATATCCGGTGAATGCCCATACAGTCGATCTCTGTACAAGAAATATTGTGTTCTCACCAATCTTAGATCCGAGGCAGTTGAGTTGGTTTCCGGTGGAATTCGAATTTGCAGCAGTGTTTTCTTGGTGGCAATGCAACAATGTCTTTCAACAGATTGTGATTGGAGTATGTTCTTGAGGGCAGCTATATTGCATGGAAGGACAGGATGGAGGCAGTATTGGATGATAACGGGCTAAAGGAGTTCATAGATACGGATGTCCCGAAGCCTACTGATGCTACTCAAGTTGATGCTTAGAAAAAGAAGACCGCAAAATGTCGAAGGATTCTGTTGGAGGGCGTGAAGGATCACATTGTGTCCAGCCTGCATGGAAAGACTTCTCCATATCTGATGTGGAAGGCTTTAACAGATCTATTCCAAAGCAAGAGCGATCAGAGGAAGTTGGCACTCAAAGATAAACTCAGAAACATCAAATGCGAGAATGGTGACAGTATGCCCAAGTATCTCACGAAGTTCACTCAGTGTCGAGATGAGCTGGGAAGTGTGGGGGTTACTGTCGATGATGAGGACTTGGTGAGCTTGGCTCTCCTTGGTCTTCCGAAGAGTTGGCATTCCTATCAGGACTCTGTCAATGGTCGGGAGAAATTGCCAGGATGGGAAAGACTATGGTCAGATCTTGTGCAGGAGGAGATCAGGCGGAGCACCAGAGACGGTTCTTCATCCATGCAGGATGAGGAGAACTGTGCCTTAGCGAGTAAGGTGAAGAAGGGGAAGGGGAAGGTTTCTCTTTCAAAATCCAGTTCTTCCAATGATGGGAAGAAGGTTGACAAGGCAAAGGTGAGATGCTTTCGTTGTCATGAGTTGGGTCATTATGCTACTAATTTCCCAAAGAAGAAGTCCAAGAAGGGATCCGAGGAAGGATCTGAAGGTGAGGCAGCCTCACTTGCTTCACAGTTTGAGTTGGATTTCACACTCTTCGCATGCATGGTTTCATCCATGATGGGAAGTGGTTGGTTTCTTGACAGTGGAGCTTCTTTCCACATGACTGGTGACAAAATTTTGTTCAGTACTTTGGAGGAGAAAGATCTCCAGATACTCATAGGGATGGGTAATGATGAGAAGTATAGTGTCTCAGGTGTAGGCACGGTTATTTTTCAGAGGGAGCATGGAGCTCGCCTTACCTTGACCGATGTCAAGTATGTACCAGGACTGAAGAGAAACTTGGTGTCGATCGCGATGCTGGAAGACAGAGGCTATGATGTAGTCTTCAGTAAGGGAAAGGTTTTCCTTAGACACATCATCACCAGACAGGTGAAGCAGATTGGTTCATGGGTCAAGAACCTGTATGCTCTTGAGGTTCAAGATGCATGCAAAGCCTTGAGCAACGAGGCAACTGATGGAGACTTGGTGGTTGAGAGGGAGCATATATTATCTTTCAACATGCAGAGCCAGAAGAAGTCTCAAACAATTGTGGAGGAGCCATGATTGGTGCATCAGCTTCAGGAGGTTGTGGAGCAGCCACATCAAGGGAAGCTGAGAGGAGATCGAGTATAGACATCTACTCATGCAGAGACCTCCAGTAGGGGGAAACTTCGACCCAGGTGGATTGAGGGATCGCATGCAGCCATACCTCCAGGTAGGAGGTGGGGTGATGTGAATTGATCATCCCAAGGAGGAGGGGTAGGATCCTTGAGGTACCCAACCTCTTGGATGAGACCTTGCTACGGGAGCCCCAGATGTGTAGTAGAAGGAACTGACTGATTGGGTAGAGACAGATGCCGATGGAGTGGCAGAGAGAGCGATAGTGCAGGGAATCCCAGGACAACGCATAGCTAGCAGGCTGCAGTAATGTGAGAGGCACAAGTGTTTTGCACAGTGCTAGTTGGCACAGAGAGGTGTGCAATGGTGCGAGATGCATGGAGATGTTGCAGTAGCGCAGATGTCAAAGAGGGAGCACTTGTCAGCAGCAGGTAGAGCTTCAGCATCAGAGGGTGTTTCTAGCCCAACAGGGAGGTCAGTTGGGAGGTGTAGTGCAAATGCAATGCTGGGAGATAGAACCAGCAGCAGCACGGATGCAGTCAGAGATCAAAGTGACAGAGGCTAGAGCAGTCAAATACTGAAGAGCACAGAGATGCAGAGTCTTCAGTCGACAGAGGCAATAGCAGTCAGAGACTTTGATAACAGAGAAAGTGGACCGGCCAGATGTGTTGCATGGAGAACATTCCAGAGTTACAGGATCGGGTTTGAGAGGAAGCCTTTCTTGTTGAGAGGGAGTGTTGAAAAGTGTGCAACAAGAAATGCTTGTTGAGAATGCAACAAGATGATGGAGCTTAGTGAAAAGAGTCGCCTTCACTAAGTGGGCCCGCAGGCAAATTATGGCGCAAGTTCTATTTTTTATCACAGTGTGGATGATCATAGTGTGAGTGATCATAGTGTGGGTGACCACAGTGTGAGTGATCACAGTGTGAGTGATCAAAGTCTATTTTTAGACTGGCTGTCAAAAATAGAAAAGTCAAATATTACTGTCTCATAATAATATTTGGACTATAAACTTGATCTTATTCTCTTGGAGCACTTAAGGATGAGCTACGGATGTGGTACATGCAGATCCCAGAGGGAAATACGTGGTTACCTATGGGATGACTAATATTTGCAGGTAGGACTTCAGTTAGAACTCAAGTGAGTTGAGTTTAGTGGACTGGAGGTGCAGTTGATGGAGTTGTGTTCAGTTTAGCTTTGTTAAACTAGTTGTATTTAGTCTAACTGGCAATAGACTAGAGATGAGTTGGGTGAATTAGTTATTAATTAATTCACAATTTATTAACTCATAATGCAACTATAGAATACATCATTTAACTCAGTTGCATGTCAGTGCATGTTCAGTTCAGCAGGGACAAGTGTTATAGGATCAGATTGCTATCAGTTGTGACTATAGTTGTGCATGATGATTTGCACAATCAGAGGGATTGAGTATGCCAATGAATTGGCCAATATCAAGAATTGTAGCTTGTTCTCACGTCCAACAGAGTGTGAGTGATTATTTGCAGGTCAAATACGAGTTTGGTAAGCCATTCTCATCAGTTCTTGAGCAGGTATTGAGCTGGAGAGGCAGGCAAGCAGTGGAATAGATTTGGAGATCAGATCTGAGCTGTATTGTGTGTAACAGGTGGAGCTGGTACTGGATTTCTTGTGATGAGAATTGTACTTTGTAATGTTACATGTTCTCAATCATTAATATACAGATAGTGTGGGGTTTTTAGCGAGATGCTTTCCCCGGGTTACATATTGTGTTAATGTGTGAATGCTCTTGATGTTTTATTGTTATTGATGCTGCTATATTGATGATCAACGTAGAGGAGCTTATGTATTGTGTATGTATTCCGCAATAGTACATGATCAGGATAATCTCCATTGAATATGTGTTAAATTATTCAAAATTTCTACATTATCCATATAGACAAGAACGAGTTTCACTATCGCTAGGCTCGTTAAAACATAGCGATGGGTTTGCCCGAAGGGAAAATTATAGAACAAGCATATGTTATCCTCCGCAAGCTTGACAGAAAGAAATAGGTACTGGTCAGCAATGACTGGGGGAAAATTGGGAAGAAAACTTGAAGAAACTTTATTGGTAGCAAGTCGCTCTTGAGCATGACACTTTCACTCTGCATCTGAGTCGGGTTGGGTTGTTCCGTTCACTGGTCATATCACCATGGGTCCGTCACACCATCCATATTTGGGGTTAACGCTACCAATCCATCATGTCAGTGTCACCGATATGTTCAAGAGAAGTCGCTCAGAGAATTCACCTATGTCTCATCCACTGCAATACATTTACGCTCCATTCTTTCATGACTGCCACCTTGAACCTTATATCACCAGATCGTTTTCACCTCCATTAAAATAATTTGCTCCGTTCTATGTCATTGATGTGGGATTCACTAAGGCCCTCCTATGACGGATCTCTTCTTGTCGACATCAGCACATTATCCAAGAATTCGATCTAGGAACAACCCTTTCAGTACTTTGAAGCTTGCATGCCTCAATGGCAAGTTTCTCACTTCCGGTGATAGGTTTACATCAATGGCCTTCGACTGAAAGAATTTGCGTGGTGTTTGACGCCAAGTCTCTTATTCACACCACGTGAATTGTACTGTAGTACCTTGAGGGTCATCATCATTATCGGTGATTCCTCTCGTGCGTGTTAACAGCTTACATCATTGGTTGGTAATCAGGCGATGTCTTTCCATGTTCGACACCAAAACATCTCTCACATGGATCAACTTGTACTTTGAGTGAAGATCGAATGAGATTGAAGACCCCAGATCTAGTTTCATCCATCCAGGCTGCAATATATATTCAGGAAAATAAAGACATCAAATGTACATCATTATTTCACAGATAATCATCCAATCCAAGGGATGATGGCTCTACCAGGATCATCAGTCTACACTTAGACGATTCTCTATCTTATGTACATGAAAATGAATTTATAAAGCTTAGCATGGGAATGCCCGCCTCAGCTAGATCATGAAAATATTATGAAGATAATGTATTGTATTGTATCTTATTACAGGTCGCCTTCCAGCTTGAAAAAACTTCATATCCTCATGATAAAGCATTTCACTCGACATCAACAGATTAACGACCTCATGCTTTAGGGGCAACTGTTATAGACATTTTTGGGCACTGCAACCCCAATCATAAATGTCCATAAACCAAGGGCTCTTAAGTCCCTAAAAGTGTTGTTCCAACCTCTAAAAGAACAAGGTCAACTGATTACATCTTCTCCCAGAAGTTCTCCATGAAAATATACTCAGAACTGGTCAAAACTAGACCATCTCACCTGCTCCGTGGTCAAAGTGTGCTGCATCCCACCTAAATACACACGGGAGGTGTGATGCATACTGAAAATCCCTTCTATGGGGTGCGATGGGTGAGAATGGACAAATGGCAGAGTCAATCTGCAAGGTGGAGGATCATGGAATCTTCCAGAAACTTCTCCTGTGACACTTGCCTCTCTACATTCGCCCAGGGATGAGTAAGAGATCATCAATCTCCAAGTGGAATCAAGAACTATCAGAGAGAGGACACTAATCAAATCTCAAAAGCTGACTCACCCCCCTTGCAAACATCTATATATGGATCCCTCATCCCAGAGATCGGGAGGCTGGAATTTTGTATCTTGTAAGGGAGTGATGTTGGTTTCTTGGTGCAACATCATAGTGTTGGGTGATCTAAGCTTTTCATGAGGTGAAGAAGGGCTTTCTTGCTGAGAGGATGATGCTGGGTCAGAAAAATTGGTTGTAATGCTCTTTGCTATTCTTGATTATTAATAAAACTATTCAAGTTTTCCTCCACATTCTTGTATGATTGATGATATATGCATTTGTGTGGTCAATATATATCTGGTCCTATATTGTTTATGATAATAGATCTATGTTCTTGGATAGTGTTATGCTGCTTTGATTCTACAGGTGCTCTTTGAAGCTAGGTAGACGAGGAAGCGAGTGGCAAAGATCTATCAAAAGGGAGAGGAATCAAGCAAGGAACCAAGCGCAAGACAGAGGTTGGTCTCCTTTATTCCCCTTTTATCTATTTCTCATAAAGGAAAACGAAAGTGGTTTTAGTTTGTTTGTTTCTAAGGTAGCTACCAGCCTTAGTGGGACTAGCAGCTCTGCATAGACACTAGATTTCCCAATAACAATATTATCTCCAAAGAGGGCATTAGAATTGATCTTGCTAGAATAGAAGCTATTCTACAAATACCCCACCCTAGAAATGTCAAAGAACTTCAAGCTTTCCTAGGAAAGATTAAATTTTTGAGAAGATTCATATCTAATTTAGCTGAATTAATTAGATTGCTTAATAATATGTTGAAAAAGGATTCAAGTATTAAATGGACAGTTGAAGCCAAACAAGCCTTTGAAGAAATTAAAATGGCTTTGACCAGAACACCAGTCCTTACAAGTCCAAAGTTTGATAGAGACTTCATAATATTTTCATTTGCATCAGAACACACCATAGCAGTTGTTCTACTACAAAAGGATGATCAAGGATGTGAGAAACCTATAGCCTTTTTTAGTAAAGCACTTAGGGATGCACCACTAAAATACAAAATCATGGAAAAACAAGCTTTTGCACTTGTAAAAGTTGTTAAAGGCTTTAGAGTCTACATATTGTATTCCCATGTAATAGCCTATGTACCAAATGTTGGTGTCAAAGACATCTTAACTCAAGATGGAATTGAGGGCAAACGAGGTAAATGGATCGCTACTATATTGGAGTATTATATTGAAATAAAACCTACAAAGCTTATAAAAGGATAGGGATTGGCCAAACTCATGGCTGAAACAAATTGTCAAGCCCTAGACATTAATGAACTGGATAATGAATAGGAGATGGCGACTCCACAAATCAGCTAGGCCTTCTTAGATTCACCTTGGTATGCTGATATAACTTATGTATTATTAAACCTGCAGGCTTCTCTAGGGTTATCCAGAACAAAGAATAGGTTTTTAAAGACGAAAGCTTCAAATTTTTGTATTTTAGATAATGCTCTTTTTTGGAAAAATCATAAAGGTATTCTATTAAATTGTTTATTATAAGAAGAAGCTGACAAGATTCTCAAAGAATTTCATGCACGAGACTGTGGTGGACACCCTTACTGGAAAGCAACTGCAGACAAGATCCTGAGGGCTGGATTTTATTGGCCAACCTTGTTCACTGATGTAAAGAAATTTGTCACTGCTTGCCATAAAAGTCAAATATTTGAAGGCAAGAGAAAACTATTACCTTTACCCCTGAGACCAATTTCCACTGAAAAACTCTTCCAACAATGGGGCCTAGACTTTATTGGGGAAATACATCCTCCCTGTTCTGGCCAACATAAATGGTTTCTCACTGCCACAGATTATTTCACCAAATGGATAGAAGCCATTCCCTCTAGACAAGAAAATGACACAGTGATTATAGGATTCTTAGAAACCAACATATTGTCTAGATTTGGCTGTCCTGAGAAGATCATAATTGATAATACTACTGCCTTCAAATCCAAGAAAATGATAAGTTTCTGCAATAAGTACCATATAACTTTAGGCCATTCCATAGCCTATTACCCTCAAGGTAATGGTCTAGCTGAGTCTTCCAATAAAAGCCTAATTAATATTATTAAGAAATTATTGGAAGAAAAAAAGAAAAATTGGCACAAGAAACTTACTAATGCACTATGGGAAGACAGACTTACCACTAAGAAATCTATTGGAACTAGTCCTTATGAATTAGTTTATGGCATGGAAGTTGTATTTCCCTCATCTTTGGGAGTTCCTGTAATGAAATTACTTCAAGAAGCTCAAGTGGAACCCAATGATATTCAAAGGAGGATAAACTAGACCATCCATCTGTAGCAGACCAGAAAGGAAGTGTATCAGAGATCCCAAGTGTTACAAGAGAAACTTAAGAAAATATTTGATAAAAGAACCAAGGCAGAAGATTTCTACCTTGGTGACAAAGTTTTAAGATGGGATTCTAGGAGAGAGGATAAGGGAAAACATGGGAAGTTTGACTTCCTATGGAAAATACCTTTTATTATCCATGCCTTACAACAGAACAATACTTACTATCTCAAAAACTTGGATGGCACAGAAATATAAGAAGGGCCAGTTAATGGTCGAATGCTGAAGCATTGCTATGATCCTACTTTTTAATATGTTCTGATTTTAACATGTAAATATTATATCCTTGGTAATGTCACAGTTCATATTGGATAGTAACTTGTTGGAGTTGAAGCCCGGAGAGAAGGCCCTAAGCTTTAAAAGTGTTACTGTCATATATAAAATAAAGCTACAAGAAGAAGAAGATTTAACAGCACAGTCAAAGTCATTCAGAGGCTATCTAACCTACTTTTCTTGACTTTTCACCAGGAAAGCCCATCCCCAAGTGGAGCCAGTGTTATGCTCCTATACCAATAGGTGTCATATTTCATGATTGACTTGATGAGCTATGTAATATGTTCATACCTTTAATTCTTGCAAAAATTTTCCATATTGTCAAAAATAAAATTAAAAAATTAAAAAATGTAAAGAGGGTATACCCTAAAAGAAAAATCAAAGGGCGAAAAGAAATAAAATGGTCAAAAAGTGAAAGAAAATGAACCCCACCAAAAAAAAAAAAAAAAACCAAGTGTGCAAGTCTAAATGCCACTACTTTTAACTTTTCCATAATAAACAATTGGGTGCAACTTGTCACTTATGCCACAATTGATGAATAGTCAAATAGTTTAAATTTGACTAGTTCATATTTTCAATTTTATGTTTTAGAGATAGAGAATAAAATCTGACCAAGCTGTTTAATATTGGCAGATAAGTAGATAGGTAGAGTGAATAAAAGGAGCTCAACAATTTAATCTGAGCCCTTGGATGTAATAAGGTTAGACTTAGATAGATTTCTATATGTAAAAAAAAGGTGTGATAAGGGTTTGCCAGTCCAAGTGCACCCTAATAAAGAAGAAAAAATGTCAGGCTAAAGTAGGTAGGGTAGGTAGATGATGTTGCAGAATTACTTGTGATGGATAATGTCTTTAAATGTGTTAAGTTTCACTTTTATCACAAGTACAAGGCAAACATTACACTTGATGCAGTTCAAGCTAAACAAGGTTAAGTAATTAACTTCCCTTCATATTTTTCCCTAAAGACTTCACTAATTCCTCCGAAAGTATTAAGGTCTTTGAAAATTAAAGGGGCTCAAAGCATTTCTCTGACTTTTGGAGGGACCAGACCCTCTGCCCAATGATTTAAAAGCGTAAGTACTCAGAATCATCCATAAACTATTAATTTGATTTCATAAACTCATTTCCTAAGTAAAATCCTATTTTACTTAGGAAAATACACAATATCAACTAAATAACCCCTTTTTCCACTTAAAGCCTAAGTTTAAATGTATACCCAAAATGTTTTAACTTAGCACTTTCATTTCATTTATCATATTAACCTCCCTCTTACGTTATATAACTCCCAAAAATTCAGTCGATCCCATATTATTAAATATATTGGAAAAACCCCAAATTGTTAAATATCCTGCCCCCGGTTGAATACAACCATAATCAACGTTTAAAAGAGGATTAATGAGTTAATCCGTAACTCATTAAGAACCTCAACTTTTTGGTTTATTGCACGGGATTAATTAATCCTCTGGGTTAATTAACAACCTTCATAACCATTTGCAGTTGACCTGATATTATTTATTAAGTGGTTAATTACATTGGGCTCGCATACATAAAGCCCCGTTGTACCCTGCTCCCGTCCACCATTAGATTTCGTCCATATCATCCAACGGTTGATATCACCCCCCTGATGATTGTGCTTTAATGCGTGATCACCAAGCGGTTTTCAAAAACGTACCCCGCCACGCGTCAGGCAATACATGGAATCGCGGTCCCCCGGCTGAAAACCACCCACCTCCAAAAGCGGTGCGAGTACATACCGCTTATCGCCCCTAAAAAAAAAACAAAAAGTCATTTCCCCACATACGTCACCCGCCCGATAAAGCCAAAAACGCCTGCCAACCTAGATTTTGCAAATAAAACCAATGTAATATCATTTTCACTGTTATATGCTGCAACTATTTTCCCATGCAAAGCGACGTCCCAGTCAACTACCAAAGCTTTCCAAAAGCCACCTAATAAAGAAACTTGTAGCAACTCAACCCGGGACCAGTTATCCAACCAGCCATTATACTATTCACTTCCCCATTACAGGTATTTATCCCATTTCTACTAAAACCCTGTAACTTTTGATTTTATACTAAAAATTCCACAAGAAAGAGCTAACTTCAGTACAAGTCCAAACTTTGCTTCACTGTATAGGTTCCCAAACCTGTTGTTTTCACTATTTTTCACAGAAAACCCGAATTCCATTCCTGAATCCACAAGAACCAGAAATGAAAACTCCTATAGCTCTAAATGTTGTACATATGAACACCCCTCGCAAATATTTAGATTATCTGCCTCTAGCAAATAAAGGTTTTCAGATAAAAGACTTATCCGGTAATGAAAACCACCTTAAGACCTTTTGCCAAGCTAGAGACAGCTATCTTAATGGCTCTGACATCTTAAGACTATGGGAATCCAACCTTCCCATATACTTCCTCCTTTCAGTCCATGTTTTCCCAGATATCATTCATCACTGCTGTGCCAATTATGACCCTAATCAAAGAGTAGTCATGTCCCCAAGTCAAGAAGTCCTTTTTCCCATAACTATTCAGTCCATCAATGAAATGCTACAATTCCACTCCAGTCATGCTCTTACTCCTCTTTCCATGGGATACTTACTTGAAAAATCTACCCAATTGTCTCAATCAGAACTGACTTGCATCTGTCAGATGTTCATGGACCCTAAACATCAGCCCAAAGGCCCACCTGCTTATCTGCAGGTTTTCTTCACAGATACAGGAAGAATTATTATTGATGTGATAGCCTCAATCATGGGATTTAACTCCAGGGAGTATGTTGATGAGATAACCTTGGTGTTATTATCAATTTTTACTCCTAGACAACCCCCTGCTGTTAAATATGATTATGCCTCTTTTATTGCCAACAAAATTCATGACAAATTCCTAAGGTTGGACAATGAAGGAGTCTTCAAATACACTACTTTCATCTGTCATCTTCTATCGTATTATCAGTCAGATAACTTCCCTTTCCCTGTCAAGAAACTTGATACTAGAGGCAATTCAAGGTCTGTCATTTTTTGGAGTCCCATTTTCCATAATTCCAGTGAGACCCCTTACACCTACAATGAGTTCATTGACCTATTTGTCCATCCAGCAACCACTTTATTGACAGGAGTTTCCCCTCCTAGGATAAATGGTGATATGAAGAAAATCCTCCAGCTCTCTAAGTAGTACAGGATAGGTGACTGGTACCTATATAAGAATCACACATAAATTAGGATTTATGGATGTGAACTTTGCCCTTTTAAGCTGCCAAAATATGTTCGAATGAGACTCTTTGCATTGGAATATTTCAGAAAAATGATAAATGCAGACCTATTCCATTTTTGTAATTCCAAGAAGAAAGCTCAGCTTATAATCAAGAACCAGCTAGCCCCTTTTGTCTGCAACACTAGGGAAGCATGGAAAGAAGCAGAAAAAAATTTAGAAGAGAAACTTAAGTTACAAAAGTGTTTTGGGTGGAAACCATATGATTCTAACAATTTTATATGTGATAGGAGAAACAAGAACAGGTTATCCCCATATATTCACCATAGAATTCCAGAAATTGAAAAATATGTAAATATGGATGAATGGAAGGAAGGTACCCTAGTAGAGCATGATAGTGAACAAGTCAATTTTGAGAAAGTTATGAGAGATCTTGAGAAAACACTTGACTTGGATTCTTTTGGGCAGGTATCATTTAAGTTATCTCAAAGGTCAGGGGTTGGTGCCTCCAGTGCTGGAACCTCTCAGCAACCTTCACAGGAAACAAGTATACCGGATACAGGGTCATCAAAGGGCAAGGAATTAGAGACCAGCTTTCAACACACTTAACAACCTACAATGTCCAAGCAGCCTGAAACTTCCAGAGAATAGGCTCAAATATAAACTCCTCCCACTCAGGTCAATATAGGAGAGCCTCCAATTCTACAAAATCCTTTAAATGAGGAAAAAAACAAAAAGAGAGATAGGGAAAAAACTACCCTGCCAGTGAACCATCAGGACAACCTGGAACAAAGAGATAGAGATTAAATCCCCTTTCAGAGGAGGAATTTGCAGAAGAAAATATAGATAGTCAGAGGGAAGAAAGAGTGGAAAGCCAGTAAACTTTCCCAACAGGAGGGACATCCACTAGCTCTTAGAGGCAGGAGCTAGAAAGGCAGAAAAGCGTAGAGATATCTTCTTCCAAGCCATCAGGGACTGATGCCTCAGACATCAAGAAAACATTCACAGAAATAAAAGCCAGGAATGATCCATTGAGGCTGCAGGTCTATAACCGATATTTGAAGATGGATCCCCAAAATCAACAGAGATTGATGTCAACCTACGACATCAAAGAAGGCAAGATGATAATGAGCTATTTCAAGCCCAAGGTGCAACAACCTAGATCAGCAGCAGATTATCTCAGAACAAATTTTGAAGTCATGGAAAAGGATATTCATCCTTTGGATCAAATTGAGTTGCATAAGCAAACGGGAGAAATGATTTACTCAACCTTGACTGGCAAGGCAATGATGGCCCACAGGTTACAAAATTCTTTGGATAACACTACTGCTCAACTACACTTGGAAAAGGTCTCCTCTCAAGCCAAAGATAATAGAATAAAAACCTTAGAAGAAATAATTATTGGATTGGGCCGTGATCCCAAAGATGCAAAGGCTACAGAAGCCTTGATCAAAAAGAAAGATGAAGATATTGCTGCCCTAAGGAAGCAACTAAAACTACCACCTTCAAGACATCCACAGACTGATGAGGTTATAAAGCAACAATCTGAAGAAGAGCTAATGGATTTACTCTTAAAACTCAATGAACAACTAAATGATACTGAACAAGCACTTGAAAAGGCATTGAAGGACAAGCAGGGAGAGTCGACCTCCCAGCCTCCCAATGTGATACCTATAGTATCAATAGCAGTCCCATCAACTCTTGGAGCAGCATTGGCACCAAATATTCCAGCAGTTACAGGTACAACAACAACAGGGAAATTTGGTGTAGCATAGAGCAGTACTGCTAATTTGAGTACAGAAGAGCTGATAAAATCAATGGAGGACCTGAAACTACAAGTTTCGGAACTGAATAAGCTAAAGGAGAAATATGCCAAAATGGAACAAAGCTATGATCTCTCAAAGATAAATGTTGCAGAAAAGAAAAGAGAGATTAAAGTGTTAGAAAACAAAGTAAAATTAATGGAGAGAGATCTTACATTTAACAAGCCTCTAATAGAAATCAAGAGAATTCTTTGGGCCAACATCACTCAATCCATAAATGATGTTTGGCCTTCTATCCAAGTAATTTTTGAGCAGATTGGTCTTGTGAAGGCAGCCCATGAAGAAATCCAAAGAACAAGAGGAGAATTAGGACAAATCCCTGAGGAAGCCAACAAGCTTATACATTTTTTGAATACTAGAAATAAAGAATAGCTGGAAGAAATAGGCATTAATGACAGGACAAAAACCATTTTGGAAATGAAAAGGGTATTAACCAAGAAAAATTTAATGCAGAATTTAGAAAGAAGATGTCGTGACATGCAGGCAGAGATTAATGCTTTTATGGAAAAGTTTGATATTTTGCAGAATAAAGGGCTACCCAGTCCTTTAGTGATTAATGACAGGTTAATGAGGCATAAAGATTATGTGGAGAAATTGAATAATTATGCAGACAACCAAGCAGGATCATCAAGAAGTGCATCAGGGATAAAATCATTGCCTACAGGCAGGGTGCTCTACGACAACCTAGAGAACTTATTCTATGTCGAGCATGAACTAAAACACTTGTTCCCGATTCAGCCTACATTTTTCAGGTATACAGAAACAGATGAAACCCTCAGAAAGCTTCAGAATACCACAGCCAAAATGGTGGGAAGAAATGCTTAAAATTTTGTAATTTATTCTTAGTAAAAGGTAAATTTTGATTTTTACTACAGTCAATGAAGATGAAGAGGATGAAAAGAGATTAACAGATAAAGAGTATCAGGTGCAGGTAAAGTGTATCAGTAGGAAGGTCAAAATAGAGTAGCCAGCACATAATTACACCAAGGACAACAAGATGCCAAATCATAGGGCCTAATTCCAGCACATTCTCATAAATATGGACAACAAACCATTTGGTTGCCTTATCTGTCATCTACAAGGTCTTCTAGCCCTATTTTCTTGAAGGATATGATTAGTCACCCCAGTTTATATCTCACTTTGTTATGAGATATTTCATTGTAAATTTTTTTGTATAAATGCCCCCTCAATTGGAGTATTGAGGGTGGATTCTTAGACATTGCTGTAATATTGATTATTTTGGAATAAAGTGTTGTTGGACCAACTTTTGTATGGCTTGCTGGATAAAGAATTGAAGCAAAGGAATTTTCATAGATTTCTTGAAGCAAACACCAGATCAATAAGTCCTTTATACCTTGTGTTTTAAAGTTTTCTTTGTTTATTATATCATCTATGTTTCATCTCTAAATGATAAACGAAAAAGAGTAATTCAGAATATGCTTGATTGCACTCTATTTTCAATCATTATTATTCTCCATGTTTTCTTCTGAATTAGGATAAACAATGAAATCTTAAATGCTCCTGTGTTCTCATTCATTCATTTTGATTATTTATTAAAGAATACTTAACTGCTCTTTAATAATAATCATTCAAGTTCCCTCTTCAAATATGCTAAAGGATTCTTAGCTGCCCTTCCCTGATTTTTAGCCCATTCCATCTATTCCAAGTTGTTATTTGTTCCATGTTTGACCATCTTGCCTTGTGAAGCCATCCTTTGTTAAGAAACCAAATCCAGTTAAGCCATCTTCTTTGACTCCATTAGCCCAATGGCCTAAGCTACTCAGTTTTACCCCTCTGCTATTGAATCTCACCACCCAAATTCAAACAAAACCCCTAAATTTCATAACTAGCCTAATATCTTTCAAAACCAAGCTAAATCATAAAGAGAGAGCCCTCTCTAGGTACAGATTGGCTAGATTCTATACCTAAAAGTTGTTTGTGGTTACCTCAGACCCCTTTCCTCTTCCAACAACTTCAAGGAAAATCTGAGTGATAACAGTATGATAATCCTTCAAACAGTAAATACTAGTAGGCGGCAAACTTTCATACCAAGATCGGGCTTCACCTTCCAAAGTGGCCATGAATATCTTCATCAAGCAGTCTTCAGGAAAATCAACCTTCAACTTGCGAATATGCATGTGAAATCTAACCAAATGTAAAGCAGCATCATTCCTATCATCAACTTTAAACATAGGTAAATTCCTTTGCCAATTTACCTTAGGAATTTTATTTGGGAAACCTGGAATGTGATCTCAGCTCATGGGAGCATACTTTCGATCCAGTGAATCCATTTTGAGAACAATTAATTCACCAAGAAATTATTCAGGCTACTGATTCTTGAAGAGTAGAGTTGCCATAAAAATTATGAACCTTTGGATTTTTTGACATTGGAGTCGCCAGGTGAATGATTTTAGCATTCTGGTGTCTGATCATTGTCCACCATCAAAAATCAGATCTAAACTTGATACATTTTGCTGAAGAACATAAAACTATGTTCCCCGGTATGGTTGCCACTATGTTAGAGCCTAGATCGGCCTCAGGCTGAAGGGAGGAAATCCTAGGATAACCACAAAACACACTTAACCTGGTAGCTAACCCTACTAGGTCGAGAGAGGGCTCTCTCCTTGTTAGTCTCCGTAAAGATGACTGCTGTTATAGCTTGAGATGACTGAAATGAATATGGATTTTAGGCTAGGTATAGTAGCTCTATGGTTTTTGGTTGATTTTGAAGGTTTTGTCGCTGGATCAAATGGAGCAGGCAGCTTCGGGTCTGGGAAATCAACTCAAAAATACAAGGTGTTCTATGGGGCGAGGTAGGTAGGTGTTTTAGCACTTGGAATTGAGTGAGATGGTAGGTCTAAGACTAGTGAGGGGCTGAGGAGGGCATGCAAAGGTCATGAATCCTCTTGAAACAGCAGAAAACATCAAAAACTAAATGTATTCCCAAGGCAGAGCACTAATATCAATGTATTCCACCTATCTATCTTCATTCATTTAGTTAAGAAGAAAGAAATAGATGTTGGCACATATAACACATGGGAAAAACTAATTACAGAAGAAGGAACAATGCAAAAACACATTACCACAAGAATCCCACATCCACAACAGTCCAACATTTACAAATGACTAAGAAAGTACATAATATATGCATAAAACCACCTATTCTAGCCATCAGGGGTTGAATCCATGAGAAAAGGAATGGTTTCAACCATATATAAGCTAAACAGGAATATAGGCAATGGAACAGCTTGCCTCTAAAACCATGGAAATTGATTCATTCCACCCCCAACCACCTCAAAATGATGAATTTACCCACAAGAGTCATTTTGTAATTATATTTACATCCCATAGCATCAATTACATTCATATATTTACCTAAAAAGAGCCCAAAATTCAAATTACAAAAAATCTAGGAGAAATTTTGATTTTGGAGCCAAACTGGCAATTTCCATCCAAAGTGCAGCACCCCTGATCCAATGT
Organism: Pinus tabuliformis; assembly: GCA_031772625.1. NCBI lineage: Eukaryota > Viridiplantae > Streptophyta > Pinopsida > Pinales > Pinaceae > Pinus > Pinus tabuliformis. The sequence continues at coordinate 176,760,963 of CM062806.1, forward strand.
GTAGCGATTTCGCTAGGCCAGTTTTGGGGAACTTCCCGATGTCCAAATTGGGTGCAGGATAGCTTTTTGGAAAGATTGTCGAGTCTACTTTCTATAAAAACTTGAATTTCTGAATTTGGAGGTAATTTGCCCCCTCCAAAGTGGAATCTCCGAAGATTTCTTCCTGTGTGTCAAAAAGTGGCAGAGAGGTCATTTTTTGATGGGTTTTTGGCCTTTAGGTGACCAAGTTCTACACCAAAATTGATGAAACATTTTGGGTTTGCTTGCTTTTTCATGCTGAATATAAAAATGCAAACTATTCCTTCAAAATATTCTCCAGCCAAAAGCGTAGCGCCAGTGGTGTTGCGCACCTATTGGGTTTTCCTGTTATCTAATTTCAAATTTTGAAAATGATAAAAAATTCTCAAAATTGCGCCAAATTTGGTACAGAGGACCCTCAAGCACTGTTATGATGAGCTAAGGAGGCATCAGTAAGAACTTCTAATTTTTTTTTCTCCTTTTTTATTCTCAAAGCCTTCCTCAACCTTGCTAATTCATGATGGGATTTTACCCTTTCCACCATTTCACAAAAAGTGAAACATCACCGATGTCTGAAACAAGAAATGGTAAATGGGTAAACTTGCAGCTCTCTCAAACTAGTGGGCTCCTCTCTAATATGTTTTCCTCCCTTATGAGGTCTTCTTCCCTGAGTGTCTCTCTCTCTAGAACTGTCACTATGTGTCTCTTCTTCCATTTCATACCCACTATCCCTCTCCATTTAATGTACTGTTGTTTGTCTTTATGGTCAATGAGGAGTGATGGAGTAATGAATGAGGGTACGATGAGTATGAAGAGACTTTAGATAGGAATGTTAATGAGGGTGCACAAGAATGGGATAGGGGTGTAGGAAATGAGTAATTAATGAATGATGTAGGGTTTGGGAGTATGATAGGGTTTAGGGCATATGATATAGATTTTGATATGTGAAGGGTTGGGTTTTATAAAGGGTTAGGGTTTTGTATGTAAGGGATTTAGGGTATTAAGAGAATGGGGGAAGGGAATAGGACTTAGGAAAGATGGGATTAGGATATAAGTTTAAAAGGAGAATGATAAACAACTGTGGTCTCAAATGCATGTGGTAATTTAGACACAGATTAGGGTTTAGTTTTTAGAGAGGTATAAACCACCAAAATTCATGTAAACCCTAGCTTCATCTGAAAACAGGTTCTATTTACTTGATAGTAAGTGACATGAGGCAATTTAAAGTGATTGAGGATGATTTTATGGGTTTTGGTAGTTTCACAGTCCAATGCGCAACGCCAATCCAATGCACAACGCTAGTGTGATTTTGCACTGAGATGAACCATCCAATGTGCAACGCCAATCCAATGCGCATCTCCTTTTTGCAGACTACTTTTGGAGGCCTTCTCAGTGTCCAAATTGGGTGTGGGATATCTCATTGTAAATCTTGTCGAGTATACTTTTGAAAACATTTGAATGTTTCAATTTTGAGTTCATTTGCTCTGTCAAAAGTTAATTCTCCCAAGAATGGTTAAAATGTGCAAAATGAGGCTGCCTAAATGCAGAGTGATATTGCAGTCAATTTCTGAAGGTCTTCTTAGCTCCAAATTGAGCTCATGATAGCTAATTGGAAATATCTTTGTGTCTATCTATCATTTGACTCATAAAGCAAGTAATTTGGCTAACCAGGCTAGGGGAAATCTTGATTTTACCAAGGTCACTTTAGAGGTGTAGCAACCCTCCTAAGGAAACTATATTTTTGACATTTTTCTAAAACTATGACACATTTGTAAACATTGAAGGACGTTTTTCTTTCTTGGCCTATTATGGAAAAAAACCTCACTTAGTTTTGTCAAATTCATCTTCTATTTCTCAGAAACATCATTTGAGTAAAACCTATCCCGATGTGTGGAACAGGGGATTTGTAGAAATGAAGGGAAATGAAGGGGATAAGGGGATGCTAAATTGTTGAGAATATTTTTAAAATAGGGAGGGATGTTAGGAATTAAGGGAAAGTGGAATTTAAAATATTGAGTGAGGGGAAGGGGTCCAAAAGAGCAAAAGGCAGGCCTAGCCTAGAAAATTGTCAAATTGTAGCAAGAAGCTAGGGCTTGTGGGAAAATGATGAATTTGAAGGATATCAATGATGGGAAATGCTTAAGAAGGTACATTAAGGATAGGGGAAGGTGTATGAGCATCAGGATACAAGTTTTGTTGATGATTTGACCATCCAAGAGAAATTACCTTCAAAACCCTAGGAGAGGGAAATGAGCCTTACCCAAGTACAACTAAAGCACAAACAAGGTGTAAAATGACCCATTGGAACCTGAAATGATGATGACCATTCTCTAAATGATGGTACACTCAGCTGAATGGTGACATGGACCGACGCTTGGAAAACTTTGGAAGGAATGAAAACAAATCCTAGACCTAATACCTAGTGACCAAATTTTACTTGAACACTCACTAAACTGACAAAATTTGACTTTGACACCCTAAAACCACTTTGTAAGAGCATGTTTGATAGCTGGTGGAAGGCTTCAAAGACTGACACTAACAATCACCGAGGGGGATAATTTTCGAAATTCATTTGCATGTAAAGATGGAGTTAAACAACCTTGGAAAGTCATTTGCATGTAAAGATGGAGTTAACAGCCAAAGATCTTTTGAAATGTTTTGTGGAGTACATGCTCTCAGAGGATTCTAAATCACATGAAGGGTGAATGAGTAGAGGAAATGCAAAAACAGATGCCTAGGGTTGGAGCAGCTGGAACAAATCAAAGCCCTTACTGTAACTTAGAATCCAGATATGTAGGACCTCAAACTAAAAGGAAAAATCAAAGCTATGAAGGCAGTGGACAGAAAAAGCTAAATGGAAATGGCGGGAGAAGAGAAGACACTGATAGAAGTATGAGGCTGCTAGCCAGGTTTGAACCTAGTTTCACTGTTAGCTCTTCAAAGTAATATGCTCTTGAGTCGGCTCTCTATTACTAGTGAGTAATAAAAGAGAGCATAAATTTCTAAATTCTAGTAATTTTATTAGAGTAATATGTTCTTATGAAATTGATCCCATTTGGACTGAAAATTAAATGAAAGAAATCTCTTACGGAGAAAAGATACATGCAATATCGACTGAAGATTATTTCAGTATAAATTAAATTTTATGAATAAATAAAATGTTGGATTATACTGTAATTTATAAGATAATGGTTCTCAATATATGATTTCTATGTTCATTAGGCTAAAGATCCAAAATAAAAAAATTTAAATTCTATTTCATAATGATGTCAATAAAATACTCAAAATATAGCATCAACGAAAAAGTTTCGCTTTGCTCCTACAACATGAAATTTCTAGCGTCAACATTGTGAGTTGAGGTCTAAGAATATGTAATATGAAACAGTTCATGCAATTATATTGTGCATAGTGCGTGGGATTTGGCATGGTCTTGATATGATGAATGGTCTTGATTTGATTGAAGGCAACTGTGTAATGTAATTAAAGAGAAAACATGCCTATGGAGATCACCTAGATGCAACGTCTAGCAAACTAGAGTCAAAAGCTTCAGGTCATTAGATCGAACTATAGGCCCTAAGAGTTGAACCTAGCTCTGATACCATATGTAACAGCCCCGAAATAACAACACATAATTAATTAGATTAATCAAGCGATTTATAATGAACAAACACTTTATCATTAAATTACAGAAATATGAGTGAAGAGAGACAACTTACCTGTGGAACGCTAGTTGAACACTAGTTGGATTTTAACACCTGCAACAAAGTCTTGGGGACGACTCTCCACCCAACCGTAGGCTCAGTTGCACAAAATCTTGCTACAACTGGCCACCCCCGAGCCCTCAATCAACGTACTACTGCCAGGGTATCCTTTGTTTCACAACACTATTCTCCCAAGAGAATGGATGGTGGAATCATGGAATGATGGAATGCCTCTCATCTTCCTCACCATCTATTAAATAGAGCAACATTAGAAGGGGAACCAAATGCACACACTCCATGTGTCTACATGCAACTTTATTGCTTTCTTGTTTTATTTCTTTTTTTTTTTACTTTTTGATAGCTTTACTGATTTTTACTGCTTTCTTGTTTTACTTCTTTTAATATTTATTTAGAGCTTTAGTATTGTTATTTATTATTTTATTATTATTTATTTTCTTGTATTTTAATATTATATTATATTATTTATTATTAAGGGACATTATAGAACCCCTATCATTCTCTGCAACATCTGATTCAGGACTTTGTTTATGGCCTCAACTTGTCCATCTGCTTGTGGGTAATAAGGGGTAGAACTATCATGTGACAGTCCTAACTTAGCAGTCAACTCAGCCATCATGTGATTGCGAAATTGTGACCCATGATCTATAACTATGGCTTGTGGTACACCAAACCGAGCGAAATGATAGCATTCATAATTGCACAATCATATGGGAGAAAACTTGAAGAGATTTATTAATAGAAAGGAGAATTACAACCCAATTGTTTGATCCAGTGCCATCCTCCCAGCTTCAATCCTTTTTCACCTCATGAAATAGCAAGATCACACCAACAAGAATACAATGCTCTCTCCTCAATGACAAACTATCAGCACCTGCTTGTAATTCACAAAATTCCAGCCTTCAGATCTCTTGGATTGGAGATCCATTTATAGATATTTGCAAGGGTGTGAGTCATCCATGGGGTTTGATTAGTGTCATTCCACTTATTACAATTGGTTCCACAAGAGAGGGGATTGGAGATGGTTTCCTAGTTCCCTTGTTCATCCTTAGGCGAATTCAAAGAGGCAAGTGGCACAGGAGAAGTTTCTAGAAGATTCCATGAGCAACCAACTAACAAATTGTCCCGGAAATTTGTCCATCATCACCCATCGCACCCTATAGAAGGCCTAAACAGTATGCATCGCACCCTGGCAATGTACCAGTCAGTATGCATCGCAGTTTATCAGTGGAGCAGTCAGTATGGTCCAATTTAGGATCTTTCTGGATGATTTCTGAAGTGGAGCTTTCGGGGAATGATGCACTCAGATGACTAAGTTCCTTTAGGGTATGAAACAACTCTTTTAGGGGTTGATGAGCCCTAGTTTATCGATATATAATTTTGTGGTTGATGTGCCCAAATATATCTATAGCGCACATAGACCACCAGCCCTTGCAGTTCATATAGACGCAAGGGAAGTTGCAGAATGATCGACATAAGAAGTGGTCCACATACTTGCAACAGTTCCATTTGAATATCAAGTATAAGAAGGGCAACACCAATAATGTTGCAGATTACCTCAGTCGACCACCAATGATGGCGTTAACCACCATTCTCAACTCTTGTAGGCACAAGACTTCTGATTGGCCACTTCTCTACAAAAGTGACCCAGAATTCAGCCACACATACCAGACGCTCTTGGAGGGTCAGCAAGTTCCAGATTTTCACCTCCAGGATGCCCTATTATGCCATCTGAGACACATTTGTGTTCCTTCAAGAGAGCGTGCCAAGATGATTTGGGAAGCACACTATAGTTGGGCTGATGGGCATTTCGGGGTTGAGAAAATGGTGGTAGTACTGTAGAAGTATTTCTATTGGCCGAATATTCGATAGGATGTTAGGAAGTACATCAGATCCTGCACTACCTGCGCCATTGCCAAATAGACCATCAGAAGAAATACCTCTATACTCCGATGCCTACCCGTAGTCAACCTTGGGAATCCATCTCCATGGATTACATGTCAGGCCTTCCTTCTACTAAGCATGGCAACGATTATGTTTTTGTAGTTATTGATAGATTCTCGAAGATGGCCATTATGGTAGCCTACAAGAAGAATATCACAGCAGAGCCACTGCTAAACTCTTCTTTGAACAAGTGTGGGTACGCTTTGGGATCCCACAATCTATCATCTCAGATCGGGATAGCAGGTTCCTCAGTACATTTTGGTCTAGTCTCTAGTCAATGCTGGACACGAAGCTCACTAAGTCCACAACTTTCCATCCCCAAACTGATGGCTAGATAGAGGTCGTCAACAGGATTATCGTACACACTCTGCGCATGTACAACTCAAAGCATCCACACACATGGGATGAGAGCCTCCCCTATATCCAGCGCAACTATAACCGGGCTCTCCACAACTCGACTGGCCACAACCCTTTTCAGGTGGGCTTTGGATTCTAGCCACTATGTCCCATTGATGTGGCCATGCCATTTGCAGCTACTCATGCAGATTTGGATCATGTCCAGCCCTAAGCCGATAAGTCAAACAACTTCATTGAGCACATCCAACATATCCTCCAATAGGTCATGAAATTCTAGAGAAATCAAATGCCAAGTACACGCAATGACATGATCAACATCGGGTGCCACACAAGTTTCAGGTGGGCGACAAAGTATGGTTGCATTTGCAAAAGGAACGCCTTACCGGAGCCTATCGAAAACTTAGACCACTCCTATATGGTCCTTACAACATTACCATGGCAGTAGAAGACAATGAATTTGAGCTGAACATTCCCCCATTCCTTGGCCTGCACCTAGTGTTCAATGTGGACCACATTTGACCATACTTCCCACTATTGCTAGACACATCAGAGATTGCAAAACAACTCACACCTACAAAGTTAAATCCAGATTGCATGGAACAAGCCACAACTGATCGGATCATGGAAACGCAGATCAAGAACACTCAACAACAAAGGATCCAATTATATCAAGTTGTCAAGGTAGGCCAACTCCTTCACTAGGGCAAGTGGCTCACCAAGGACCAAGTTCAATAGAAGTTTCCTCATCTCATGGAGGAACTGAATGCAATGGGGACCATTGCTTCCTAAGAGGGGTGGAATGATCCAGGTGGATATTGGTGGCCACCTAGCTATTCCACTTGGACACCCAACATTGTCTCTTTTAGTTTTTCAGTTTCCTTAATTGTAGCACAGTTTACTATTTTGGCACTTTTTCAGGTCCTGAACTTCTAGAGTTGTTTTGAGGCCCTAAGCGATGTTTTTAGGGAAAATGAAGAGATCGGAAATGTCCCAAACTAGCATGCAAATTTTTTCTTAGCCTTCTCTTTGAGATCTTCAAAATGAGGTATTATGCTAGCCAAACAGCGATCGTACGCCAAAGTTACGACCTTGCGAAGTTGATGTACCAATTTACCCAAACGGGGCCCACAGTTTTGGCGCTTCATCTCCTAGGGTTAGGTTTTTGGATGTTTAGGGTTTTCCATTATTTCTGAATAATAAATAGGCCTTTGAGCCTGATTGTAACACAGTTCGGAGGCATGTAGCCGCCACATCTCTTCTCAGAGATAAGCTACCATCGCCTGAGCTAGTCTTATTTCCATTCTATTTGTAAGCGTATTTCAGTATTTGATATTAATGAATTAAAGTGTTATTTCTATTGCATCTTTGTATTTATGGTTATATATGTAATTTTTTGTGTTCCTATTTAAATCCGGACCACTTCCACCGTTACATCAACCCGTATAGGTTTCTCTACTTCTTCCTTGAAAGAGGATGGCTCAGTATTTCCAAGATCGATCATTATAGCCATGTAACTAGTGTACCGATATGGTGACCTTCTCTGTCTGCACTAATTTGAAGGAGCACTCACATTGTCTCTCTCATCTTGCACAAGTCTCTCATCTTCTATGATATTTTTATGCCTACCCTAGATGGTTCTACTTCAGTGGTTGTCTCTACTCTCTACTCCTCAATTTGTGGTTTCTCCACAACTTCTTGAGGTTCCTCCTCTGGAGCTAAAAGCTCATCTTCTGGTGGGATCTGAAGCTCCCTCTCAAGAGAGCACCGCACGGCTTTCTCCTCATCAAATTTTACATCCCTTCGCACAAATGTCATTCAGAGGGATGGAAAGTACACATAGTAGTTGTGGGAAGTTTTTATGTAACCGACAAATAGCCTCAATTGTGTTGTCGACTTTAGCTTCGTCCTTGATTCTTTGGAGACATGTTAGTAAATAGAGGCTCCAAAAATCCTAAAGTGTAACATATCCAACTTTCTCCCCGAGAAAGCTTCCTCATATATAATCATGCCTAGAATTCGATGAGGACTCTGAGCAAATAGACTGTTGTGTTGCATGCTTCAACCCACGAATGCAGAGGTAGGCCTTGGTCATGTAACATCACCCTCGCTTCTCCCACAATGCTACGGTTCTTTCTCTCAGCCACCCCATTTCGTTGTGGGTTGTGGGGTGTTGTAAACTCTTGTTGAATTCCTTCTTTTGCACATAAATTTTTAAATTCATTCAGCACGTACTCACCTCCATTATCACTATTGAGATCCTTCACCTTCTTGTTGGTTTCTTTCTCAACTAGTGTCTTGAATTTTACGAACTTGGAGAATCTCTTATCTTTCTTTTGCATGAAGAAGATCCAACACTTCCATAAGAAGTCATCAATAAAAATGACAAAATATTTGTGCCTGACAATGGAGCCTATCGAGAAAGGTCCATAGACATTAGGGTGGATCCTTTCAAGGACTTCACATGATCTATTGTTCCGATCATGGAATTTGGATTTTGTGTACTTCCCCAAAGCACATCCTTTGCATACATCTTGATGTTCAAGTGCTCCTTTGGGGAGGCATGTGGTTATCTGCTGCATGATCTTCAGGGCTCCATGATGCAAATGGTTGTCTTTTGTGCTAAATTTCACTAGCATGACAACTCTGCACCTTCTTCGCCTTTGTTCTTAATGCAACACAATCTTCCACATATAGCTTATACATGTTCTTCACACAAACCCCAATTTTCTTCACCTTTCTTGTGGTTATGTGTCTCAGGAATGCCTTTCATTTGTTGAAGATCACATCATAACCACGGTCTTCCAAAACTACAATAGAGATGTGATTTTTCTTTAGACCTAGAATGAACATGACATCTTTGAGCCTGAGGGGGGAGATCAACTCCGTCTGAAAGGTGGTTGTACCAATCCCGATTGCGCTATACCTTCCTTCATCCCCCATATCTATGTGCATCTACAAATATTTTTCTTCCAGGTCACTAAAAAAATATCTACACCCTGTCATGTGGAATGATGCACCTGAGTCCAAGTACCACATGTTCCCCATCATTGTGCTAGCCATGAGGGTAAATTTGAGCTCGAACTCTAAAGCCAAGGCTTCACCCTCTCCTCCTCCTGAGGTCTTCTTGCTTACCTTCTTGTGTGGACACTTCATGACATAGTGCCTGAATTCACGACAATGGAAGCATTTAATTTTAGACAAATATTTCTTCTTGCCCCCTTGAATGGATTCTAGTTTTGGTTGAGATTTCTTCCCTTTTCCCTTCTTTGCCTTTCCATCCAAAGAAATTTTTTCTTCATCCTCGCCCTCAGATTAAGTCCCATCTATGATATTCTACCTTATTTTCTCCTGTACCAAATCAAACCATAAGCATTCTCAATTTGATAGTTTCTCCTTCCCATTCACCAAATCTTGATAGCTATGCTAGCTCTTGGGAAGGCCTAGAAGGGCTAGGATTACCAAGTCTTATTTAGGGATAGTAACATTGACCCCCTCAAGTTAATCACGACACTATGTAAACTTGCTTAGATACTGTAGAATTGTGTCATTTTTCTACATCTTGATACTTCAAACTTTATCCTTGAGAGCCAAATTCCCGTGGTCACTATTATTTTCGAACAATCCTGCTAGCGCTTTCCACATTTCGAACATAGTTTCTTTTCCATGGAGATTTGAGACAATGTGATCTCGTACTCCCTCCAAGATTATTATCCTTGACTTGGCTACATATTTCTTCCACTGAGCAAGGTTATGGGCATTAGATGCTTGTGGATTTGCAACATCTGGCTTGATCTATTCTAGCAATCCATTGTCATCCAATATTGCCACCATGGGATCCTTCCATGCAACAAAATTAAAGGTCATGACTTCCAAGGCATACTCTAGCCTTAGTCCATTGAATGTCATCTTCTGAACTCTAAATAAATCCTACTACATTGAGCTCCAAAGTCGAACCTCCTAAGAAACAACTTCAAATTCCTACTCTAATGTGAATCCTGTGCTGGTACCATGTAGAAATTACGATGTAGATGTGAAACTTCTCATGAAGTTTTAATCAAAATCACAAGACACAAACATACTCTACTTCTCTATGACCATTAATTCACAATATAGAACAAAAATTTTAGACATGTAATAAAAAATAACACATTTGCAACAAGTATTTTTCTCAGGGAAATAAAACTACTAGAAGCCCAATGCATGCTTGCATTAAATCAGAAGAATAGAGATGTATTACAATTGCTTTGCTCAATCGAGCACACCCTATAAGTGTGTAACCTATCTCTCTTCTCACTAAAAGGCTCTGACCCAGACTTTGTCAAATTTTTACTCTTCTTGAGCTCCTATTTCCTTGCGTTATTTCTTGAGAAATTAGTCCCCTATTATTTAGAAAATTCCTCAAATTTATAGCGCAATTCCTTTATATTGATCCTCTAAATGCATGCAACACTTGTACATTGAAGACTAGTCTACAACTGATGTTACACTGCCTTGGAATCTCCACCTCAACTGGGTAACTCGAATTCTCTACATGCACTAGTTATTTTTGGCTGATTGATCAATTAACTGGATGATCACTAAGTTTGATTGAAGTCACACTGCTTAACTCACCTTCCACTAATTCCTCCAAAAGTTGGAACTAGTTTAACCAAAAACAACCTGAGATAACTAACCTTCATTGCTACAAGTTAGCAATCACACATGTTGAACTGAACTCTAACTCCTCCAACTCGAATTTATTGAGTAAATTGGGTGACACTAGCCATGTCACACAAGTTAGCATTATCCAAATTGTCTGTTGATGTGGAAATTCAAATTTTCTCAATTTAATCAAAGCAAAATCAAATTGAGAATTCTTGCTGCAATTTTCAACACTAATGTGTGCGATGTGGACCATAAATCAAATATTTGAAAGTTATTGAGCAAAATGTTTCAATGCCAATTATGTATATGTTATATAAAAAATTCAAAATAGAGATGTGTAATGTTCAAGATGGATTTGATATATATGTAGTATACAAACATATATAAAGAATCAATTTAGATCTACCTTAACGTTGGATTTATATGTAGATCCACTTTAATCTTAGATTTATCAAACTCAAAGAGAGATCAAGTCTCTACGAGTGTAAACCTTTTTAAAGCTTTATACATTAAAAAAAATGGTTACACCTTAATAAAATTAATCCCTCTCAATGTTTAATAAATCTATACTCTTGCCTATATTAATTTTATTAAAATAATTTTGTTTATCCAAATAATTTACATAAAAATAATTCAACTAATAATTAAAATAGTTTTCAATCAAAATGAAACATGCAAATTATTCCTAATTTAATTCTAATAAACCAAAATTAAAGCATCAAACGTATTATTAATTATATAAATAAATTTTTAATTTAAAAAGCATATCAATAATTTTTTAAATTTCGTATTATTTATTTATTGTAAATGATTTATTGATTTATATTATTTTTTATTATATTTATGTATAATTAAAACTTGAATAATTAATATAGTTTTATTTAAATATTTACCTACCGTATATATGTATGGAAATCTGGATGTGTAATAAAGTTGGAAGTTTATTATTTTTACTAAAGTTTAAATCTTTTTAAAATTTTTATTATCTATTCGTGGGAGATGATTTCTTTATTTGTATCGTTTTTTATTATATTAATAATAATTTGGAAGATTAATAAAATAGAAGGTTGGTATTATTTTCGATATATAAGAATATAAGAGTTTAGATTGTATTATTTTAGAAAATTGGGAGAAACAAGTATATTTATCATGTATTATTAAGATATTTGGTTCTCAGTAGGTAGTTTCAATTTTTCTAGTGGGGAACCAGCTATTTGACCACCTATTTATGGAATAACTAGTTCAAAATTCAAGGAGTATCAACATTACAAGCATAACTAAACTATCTATATGTGCATTGTAAAAACAAAAACTAGAACTAAACATGTAAACCCAAGTATCTGAAGAAGTGCATGGAGCTGTGTCTCTCGCACTTGATCCTAGAGGGGCATGAGGCTCAGGTTTGCATTGGAAATGAAGCTCAATGTAAACAATCCTCTCTTCAATCCTATCTAGGCAATAGTTTTGATTACAATTATATCTTTTCAGATCCTCCAATTCGGCAAAGATGTATCTCTCAAGGTAACCAGATTATGTCTAACAGAGTCTTCATCTTCCAATATAACGTTAAGGCTCTAAAATAATGCTTCCATCATCCCTAGGTGTTCACAGGGTGAAGAATCCACATGGCTATTTCTTCCAAGATTTTAAAATCTAAGAAGAGTTGTCTTTCTTAAATAGCCCAAAACTCTAAATTATGGATTCCATTCTAGGTATTTGGGGGAACTGCTACCTGGTAGCTCTCAACAACCTCTTGGGCCTATTGTTAGGCTCTATTGCAGCCTTGGGGGCCGCGACCCCGTCCCTCCCTTCTACTATGCATTTTGTGGCATTCCATTTCCACCAACAACATTGGGCACTTGTACTAACACTCATCGGTTTTAACACCAAGCTAGGGGAGACACAACTAGCAAACCTAGTATAATTTGAATTGCTAGGTATAAATCCACTTTCATACTACCAACACAGATCGTAGAGAGAATAATACCATGATAGGAGGAGACGACTAAAATCTTCAAACAAGATTGGATATAAATAATTGTTCAGGAGGGTCATGAAAGGTGATGCTAAACAATCCCTTCCCTTTATAAATCAACAAACCACAAATATCAGAAAAAGGGATACAGACCCAAAAAATCTGAAACATGGCTCAATAGAGAGCAATTGGAATCAACACCACCATGTGCACTGACAAAGACAATAGATGCATACATGACATGGATATTTTTAACGCACACATTATTTAAGCAATTGCAGAAATAACTCTAAGTCTTTTGACAAGTAAAACAATTTCCAAAGTTGTACAAGACTAAATGCATATAATAATCCTTAATGTTTGAAAACACGAAGAAGAGGTGGAAAGGTACCCTTTTAATACAGGTTAAGGCATGTGTCCCACTCTAAGAAGGGGTGTCAACATTTAAATTCTTGAGCTCAAAAAGGCCAAGAGGTCCCTTGTATCCACCTCCACCATTGCCTTCTTCAAACAACTCCACCTACTTCCCCTGATTAGTCTTCCATGCTAGGCACATATCGGTGGTTCTCTTGCTCCTTACCGCAAAAACCATCAAAATGTCCTCTTTGATCCATACCCCACTACCATTCTACCAACCTTTCTGCAAAATTATTTCTTGAATTCTCTCGTAGGACAAGGTAAAAAACCTTGATACTCTGAATAACTAGATCTAGCGTCATCACTTCTTGGCTTTACCACACCATCACAATACATGTTAAGAACAAAGATTCAGTTGGCATGTAACTTCACGTAAATGGACAATCATACCACCCCTAAGATTAATTCACCTCATAAATACAAGACAACAGAGATGAACCCCTAAATTCTTTGGTCTCTCAAAATTCACATATACATATACATATTTTTAAAATTTTTAATAATTTAAATATTATAAATTAATAAATTTAATTAATATATTATTGTTAAAAACAAAACATATGAATCTATTTGACAAGAGAATATTTGTGTTTCATAATCATTGGAATTTTACCATTCTTTGCCATAATCATAATTATTGTCAAAATATGTTAGAATCTGTTGGAATGTTGGCAAGCTTGGACACTACTTTTCATTTGTAATCATGAACGATAAAAACGCAGATAAATGTTGATAAGAAAGACGATGGAAGAAGATTTATATATTGAGTTTGGTGGGAATGACTTTGCACGAGTGGAGAGTGGAAAGAAACATATAAAACTATTCAACCCAATTATTTATATATAAAGTTATTCTTTAGATGTTATTATGAAAAATTTATATAAGGCTTTTTTTTTTATCACTTCAATTATAACACTTTTGCTTTTGTTTAACTTTATATGGAAAGAACTTTGTCAAATTCGAAGTTGTAGGTTCCTTTTTGAAAGATGAAGAGATTTATGTGGCCGGGCATGAATACCCTTTGTTATTTTTATGTGCAAAACATATACCTTTCAGTTTAAATTTAAGTTAGCATGAATACCCTTTGTTATTTTTATGTGCAAAACATATACCTTTCAGTTTAAATTTAAGTTAGGTAAAATATTTAGGTATCTTTTCTTAGTTTACGTGTAAAATAGATATCCTTCCGGTTTGAATAAAATAAAATTTTAATATGTAAATATTTTAATTGATAAGTTAAGTTATATTGATTATGAATTTAAATAAGGTTTATAAGGTGTAGTTTATTCGATGATTATCTAATTATGAAGTAATATGTAAAGTATGAGATTCAAAGTTTAAATCTTTATAAGTTAGATCAACAACAAAAAAATTATAATTTTAAATAATAATTAAAATTATCAAATTAATTATGAATTTAAATAATAATTAAAATGGTCAAATTTATAATAAATATGAATAATATTTTTAGAAATTAATTAAAAAAGTCTTATTAGAATATTAAAAAGAAAAATTTATATGAATTAAAGAAATTATGAATATATTACCAAATGAAGAAAAATATAATAACCTATTATAAAAAGTATATCAACCAATATTGATAATCAAATATTATATTTACATTAATCATTAGGGTAATTAGCATATAATGAGGAGAATATTATCCATAATGATTTTTGGATATGTAGAAATGCCATTAGGTATTAATAGTGTGACACCTAGGATGTGTGAGGAGTGGGAGAGATAGTTGATGGGGAGGAAATAGGAGGCATGAAGCGAAGAGGGCCAACGTTATTTACACAAATTTCTCATGTCCTTAGGGTTTGAACATTTTATTGAAAACAAATTGTGTGAGGGATTGGATGGATAATGGATGAGGAGGTAATAGGAGGCATGAGGCTAAGATGGTCAACATTATTCTACCAAATTTCCTCACATCTTAAGGGTTTCAATATTAGATTGCAAACAATGTTCTATATTGAGATATCAATTTATTAATTTGTTACTTATGAACCTAACCCTTTAATTTTTCAACTGAACACTAAATAAAAATATGAAATACAATCCTTATGGGATCTACAAAAGAATGCTTGACTCATAATAATTGCAAAACTCTTATAAGAAAAATATATGTGAACTTAAAAAAAAAAAAAACTGATTCTAGGATTAAAAGGAATATAAAAATTAAGTTTCATTTGTCTCATAAATGTTCATATAAGATAACATTACATGGAATCCAAGAGTATATGTATGAATTAGAAAAATTTCTTACACAACCCATACCTTATATTTTCCAAACCATTCTTAAAATGCATACAATCATAAGTGTTGACGAAATTTGGACATCTTAAAAAAATTCACGTTTAAGCTCCATTAAAAAGCCAAATTTGAATTTTCAAATTGTTAAGTGCTCCTCATGGCCTCAATATGTTATATTTTCAATCCTAATCCAAAATGTTGTTAATAAAGTGTATCAAGAAAAATATCTTTGTTATTGAAGAAATGTGAGTTAACTTTGAGCGAATCCAAAAAATGCAGTATAACCCTAGAAAGAAAAGGTTTGACAAAAAAATTATAAATTACAAAATACTTCAGGCAAAACCTAAATATCATATTTACCTAAAATGTCATCATTCCCAAGACTTAACTCTATCAAATAAAATATCTGCTAGCTTTTCACTTTTCAGATACATGCAATTATCACATAAATAATAAACTCATATTTATTTTTGAACATTGTTTTCGAATATTATCTTTGTTATATATAAACCCCATTAATATAATGCCATAATTCCATTACTTAGTTACTTAAATCTACAATATTTGAAATAAAACAGAACTTATTCTCTGAGTAGAAGAAAAATGCATGCATGATAATTTATTTAACCACCATTGCTGATGTATCATTAAAATTATTAACCCCATGATCAGGGTGTTCGAATTCAAGTTAATGCGGGAAGGAGCCCACCATTATGTCGTCTCTCCTTGCATTTAGGGGGGGGGGGGGGTTGGCATGGCCATCCCACTCCATGTATGAGAACATGCAAACATATATTCATTCCCTTCACAATCATATGACTTCTTGTTCTTTTTCTAAGCACTTCTCGTTGGGTGATCTAGTCTATGTGTTTATTTAGTGTGTATGTGACATCCCTTTGCCACATGTCAGGCAATTCCCATGTGGTGCATGTTTTTCTGGGACCCACTACTATCACAGATCATTGTTTCATGGCAAGTTTTGTGTTTCAACTCTAGTTCAAAAGACAACGTATTCCCATGGAAATGTCTTTGCACAAATGGTAACTCAGGAGGGTGTTAACCCCAAGGATGTTGACATCCAATTTATGCACCATGTGCCAAGCATCTGCGAGGCGAGAAGGACAACAACAATAGAGGATGTGAACTCTAGGACATTGGTGGAAATTATGGTAGAAGTTCAAGCAGGGGAGGGTGCCAATAGGAAAAAAAGGATTCTAATTTTGATACAGGTTCAAGCTTGCTGGGCTGACCGATGTTGGGTAATTCATTCTATGTCCATTCTCTCAAGATTCTTCAATAATTTTTTATATTTTTCCCAGTGGCTATTGGCATATAGTTTTTAGAGTGTAGCGGTTACGTGCACAAGTTTTGGTTTTCTTGGTTCTTTGTGGTTGTCTAACCCTACCTGGAGACCTTCCCTCTCTTTCCATCTATTGCTTAACCTCACAAGAAATCGTTGTAGACCCCCTTGGAAACTTAATTTTTCTTGAGTATTATTTTTACTCTATTCTCTATTTTATGGTCCCCCTAGTTTCATTGTTCTTCGGGGGCTGTCCTCACTTTGGTCTCTAGTAACGTCGCACAACATGCCTCGATAGAGGATGCATTGTTGCAAGGATTTTGGTGGCAGAGGCCCTCAAGGTTGGTTGCATGTCCAATCCCAACCAAAAATGCAATAACCACCTTTCACTCCTCCACTACTACATAAATATAAGAGGAAATTCGTCAACTTGAAGCCTTGACCACTAATAACCACCAACCCTACTCAAACTCTGAAATTCATGCTGAAGTAGCCAAAAAGCTGCTTGATCTTGGACAAACCAAGGGAAGGCAGAGCCAATATCTAAAATCCATTATCCTCCACTTGCAAATGAGGACGCTCATAGGTAAGGTCTTAAAGGAAAATGTGAAGACTACAACAACATCATCTCCTTGAATGAAATTCACAAGTTCGACACCATCGTCGTTCTTTTCTTTTCAATATGGATGCTTAGCTAGCTCAGACAAAAGTTCATCTCCATTGTGACCTGAAACCTCCAACACGAATATGTTACCTAGGATCCAACCCCACTCACTTCATCAGATACTTGATGTCATATTTAGCCACCCAAATTATGTCTTTTACTCTTAATAGTTCATTTTATTTCAATTGTCATGGACTTAGTAGTTATAGCTGCTTACATTTTGGTAGACCTAGCCTGTTGTTCATCGTCGACAACACTGGTTTCCTTTATGACAGGATGAATAGACTTGGCTCAAACAACAATATCTAGTTTGGTATGAAGGTATTTTGAGGCAATATAATTAAAAAAAAAAAAAAAAATCAATAAAATTATTAATATTAAGTTTGACAATAAAATAATTTTAACATTAAGTTTGAGAATAAAAGAGAAGTATAAGAACAAGAAGAACATGTCCTGGCATAATGGATAAAAATTTAAAAAGAAAACAAGAAATCAAAAATAAACTTTCTAATTAGGATGAAATTTTAAGAAAAAACAGATTAATTGATTGTGTAAAAAAAAAGAAAATGTTTTTTTAATTAAAAAATTACTAGTCCCAATAGAATAAAGTTAAAAAATTAAAATATCATATTATTATTTTATACTCCATAACAAAAATAAGATACCATAATACAAGCCATTTAATAAAGAGTTATTATGATGTATTAAAATATTTATTATTATTAATTATATATACATATATATATTTCCTTTCAACAAAGTTTATGTATTTTTATATACATATTTATTTTTAATAAAGCATACTTAACTTTATATTATTAAAAGTAAATATTTATTATTATTAACTTAAAATATAAATTTTAAATTATTTATTAATGTAATAACTTTACTCATTAAATAAAAATTAATAGATAAAATATTATAAATTAATTTTACTTTGTTAAATATATTTTTATATATAAAACTATATTCTTTATAACATTAAAATGTTTTTAAAGATGTATTAAATACTTCTAAATTACATTTAAAAGAAAACTTGACAAGCATATTTTAGAGTATCTTTGTTTCTGCATCAAAACAAAAATTCCAACCATAATCATTGGTGACAGAAAATGTTTCACCATGCAAATGTTTCATGATGTTAATGTATATGACACTTTGATGGGAATGTTAGCACTATGGTGCAGTGCACTCACACCTAACATCACTAACATACCAGTAACTTTTCATGAGCAATCATGAAAGACCACTAATAGCTACAAGAAAGATCAATGTTGATGGGAAGGATGATGGGGCATGTCTTGCAAAAATTTAATATATATAGTTTGTTGGAAAGGGGTTTGCACGAGTGCACAAGTAAAAGAAATATAAATGGTCAAACTAATAATATTTATGGAATTATAACGTACTTTATTATTTGTTTATAGGGATTATTTATATTCTTTTCAAAATCACTATAGAGAAAATATTCTCTTCACACTATGTTACATTAAAGTTACCTTAACGAGCACCCTTTTGCTTTTTGTAACCCTACATAGATGGAATTTTCTGTTATAGTTTTGTTAGAATCATGTGCCTCTAAGTTGGGTTGGCCAAGCATGAAATTTTCTCCCTTAGTTTTATATGTAAAATAGGTAGATACCTTTTCATTTTAGATATAACTAAAGTGAAATCCTTTAGAGAATCTTATGTCATATTTTTTCTAAAAATGAGAATAAGATTCATGCTCCTATGACTTGGGTTAGAATCGAAGCTCAGCCTGAAATTTTTCTCACTTACTTTGTTATGCAAAATAGATACCTTTCAGTTTAGATGTCAGGTTAGGTCAAATCATTCATGACTTTAAGAAAACTAATTTATAAAGAATGTGCAGAAATCAGATTGACCAGAATATAATTAAATTTATAGTTAAAATAAGGAATACTTAGGAAAAATTCCATTATTGGAAAGAAAAGCTATGAACCCTTTATTGAATAAAGGTGCAGAGTTTAAAGGGCTTGATCATTTCTCTGCGCTATCATAATGCAGACCTCTGACCACTTTTGTATACCACGAGTGGAGACCAAATGGAGAAATATTTTCAAAGGCATATATATCTCCAATGTGCACTTTTCACTTTAACTTATTCGCCCATTAAGATCAACATCATGGTTATTTGATTACCCCACATTATGGAAATTGCTAATCATTCTAATATTATAAGATAGTAAAGGAAAGTAAGATTCCTTCCCTTCGCCACTTGATTTATAAATGAGAGGCCATTGTCATATGAATCTAAGTAAAAATCAAGTTGATATTTTTAAATAAAGGATTAATTAATTTGATTGTTGTAATTGTTATTGGTTTATGAAGATTTATTTCTGTTTTTTTTATGGAGATTTTAATCTGTAAAGAGACTTTGTTACAATATCATAGGTTAATATTATGGATTATCAATACTACATGCCCAAAAAATCATAACTCATTTTATATGACACTTATTTATATTATTTTTTTAATTAATGAATTTAATTAAGAAGGAAAAAAAAAGGCTTAACTATTTTGGAAATAAATTTTAGCTTTCAATTTGTGTATACTACTAGGAATATTTTATAGAGGTTAAATCCCTACCATCCACCTAATAATTATTGATAATTAAATTAAAATTTTGGAAACCTATTCCATAACAAACATACCTATCAACATAATGATTTTGTTATTTAGTTATCAATTTTTGACAAGGTAGAAAAATTTGTTTAATAATTGTTATAGCCTATTTTTCCCACCTTGAGTGAGTGAGAGATACAATTGTCCATTATTAGCCTTCTTCACCTTAATCCATACTTTATCATCTCTAATAAGCCCTTTTAGCAAGAGGGTCACTCCGATGATGTGTACCGTCAATATGATGCAATGCACGAAGGAGAGACAATTTTTCATTTGCTTTGTATGGGGAGCGGTCGTGGTCAAAATTTCTATAGTTATGTCATTCTCGAGGAGATCAACCTGAATTACTTGTGCATAAGTTGGCTAGAGATCAATTATTATGGAAGTTTCCTAACTTCTCGAGCCCCTAAGTGTCCAGAGACATCCTCCCAAATCATGCGACAAGGCTATATAATCAGACACTATCAAGAGGAGAGGAGTTAGATGCATAGAGAGAGCTCAACTAAACCTCAATCTGGTATGAGGTTAGCCTTGATATAGGAAGTGGTGAGACTGAAGAGAAAGGCAGAGCAACAAGGAGTTTGAGGAATGTCGATATATCTTCATATTATGGAATAATTGAACCAATTTATCCTTTTCCCATCATATCTTCATCTCTTATTCGGTTTATGCATTTGATTTAGATTATGCTAATGCTAACTTGTTTTGTAGATTGTTGGTATCAATAGATCTTTTTTTTGTATGTTTCCCAACGTAAGGAAACAAGGAGTGAATATATTCGGTGATTCCTTCAAGTTAGAAACACCAAATAACAACTTCTCTAGATAGAAAGTATGCTCGATTCCTCCACTTTGTAATTTAGTTATTTGTATGCATGCATGTGGGATTGGCTTAATAGCATTTACCATTCCGGCAAGTCTTGGGAATATTTTTTGGAATAAAGTATTCTACTCCTGTAGACGAAATGTATCCGCTAATAGAATTGGTGACTTTGCCGAGGAGTCTAACCTTTTTTTTTCTTCTTCTTTTTTGGTTTAGACCTTAGCATTTATGTATTGATAAGTTATTTCCTATATTTTTTTAAACTTTTCTGAGCCTAAAGGTTTCAATCTTGTTTCATCTAGGTTTATTTTATTTTTCAATTCACTTTTGGTTCAAGGTCACTCCCTGAGTGTGATTTACTCAATGATCAAATAGGTTAGTTGTTGCTTTCCTATTGCATTTCAATGACCTATATGTAGTCTAGGTGTGACTACCTCGTAATGGTAAGTTTTTTCAAGTGGGTTTCCTTTGAAATATCTTTCTTGTTTCCCAAATCTATTATCCCCTTCCTATCACTGCTCAAATCTATTTTAGATATGATTCTATAGGTTTGTGATTGGGTTGAATTTATCTTGTGTCTTCAATTTTGGTTTTTTTGTCAAGGTTGCCTTTTCCCCATTTTGATCGCCTCTTTTAACAAGTATTACTAATTTTTTATGTCATTGAAAAACTAGATCTAAGACTCTCAAGTCTTGTTCTTTTCTAGGATTTGTTTTGTTTCCGTTGTAGATCATTGCAACTACATGTTTTTTCGTTATATGCATTGAGATACAGATATGAAAATTACTTTTCACTTCTATTTTGGTTTTTTTCTCCATGTGTGATAAACTATTTTTTTGACTTTCTTTTACAGAGCCAAGTTTTGAGTTTTTGAGTGCTTGGTGCTCTTTCTTTGATTATTGTTTGAAAATTTAATTGTTTGTTTTTTATTTTGGGTTGTTTCTTAGATCAAATTTATTTTTTGAATTTAGTGAATTTCAAATAGAATATTGAGAGTGAACATGCTTAGGTTATTTTTCATTTGGAAAATGAAAATGCTCTCTACCCTTCTGTTGTGGCCACAACCACTTTCAAGTGTTTTTGTTGTTCCCTCCAGGGAACAATAGCACACCTTTTTGGAGTGTTTCTGTTGTTCCCTCCAGGGAACAGCTACTACTCCCTAAAGGGATTAGCTACTATTCCCTAAAGGGAACAACTGTTGTTCCCTAAAGGGAACAACTGCTATTTCCTAAAGGGAACAACACTTTTAGAGTTTGTTGTGGCCACAACCACCACCCTATTAAAACCTGCTCTGGGGGCAAATTTGAATGTGTCCCTTGAGAAGTTTGATCTTTCATCTCTTCGAATGATAATCGTAGTTGTCAGATGGAATTATGTCCTCAAAACTAAATGGTTCAATGGTTTATTAATTATGGTTGCAATCTGTTTTTAATCATCAGTCCCAAAAAAATCATCACGCCCTCTTGAGATTTAGAGCCAGAAGTACTCATATAACCCCCAGTTGCATAGTTTGTCTCTTTATGAAAGTTTTTATGAAGGTAAGGTTTGTTTTAGGCTTTTCTATCATATATCTCATAATCATAGCTAATGTTAATTATTTTTGCAAGTGAGGACCAAGAGAAGAAAAGCGAGGTCGACGACCTGATGCACAAGCATCAGGAATGGCTGCGGGGAAAAGATATAAGCGAGAACTAACTGAAATAGAGGAATTTATGACAAGCAACAGGGAAGGCATGCATAGTGGGGAGCTACGCAACAGACTACAATGATTTCTTGTTGCTTATCCTCCATCCAGCCCTTCCACTCTTGTAAAAAAGCTTTCAATTGCAACTGCTGACTTGCAAAAGCATCTTACAACCCGAAATACCTGTCCAAGAAAAGGAGGTACGGGCTCAGAGATTTGTTTCATATGTACAGTGTTCTGTGGATCCTAGAAAAACGCTTTTGTCTACTGGATCTATTCATTTGATAAGGCTTGATGGACGAAAATAAGCGCACAACACTCTACCTCACAATCTGTTGAAGAAATGTATGAACACATCGAATCAAGTTATTATTACCTCCAGATACACCTTAAATCAAGCCAGATGTAAAAAAATAAGCGCATCGTCTACATTTGCATTCATGGAATAGAAGGGAATAACATTCAGTCAATACATGTGCAAAGTGATGGCATGAAATAATTCCTCGTTCTACGACATCCGTTCATTTTTCTACAGGAAATAGAATGATCTAGTAGCAATGGCTTCAACGTGTTCGTTGTTTCATTAACCGTTACATTTTTGTATATTTTAATTTGAAT
This sequence comes from Pinus tabuliformis, assembly GCA_031772625.1. NCBI lineage: Eukaryota > Viridiplantae > Streptophyta > Pinopsida > Pinales > Pinaceae > Pinus > Pinus tabuliformis. Next base: position 176,784,030 of record CM062806.1, read on the forward strand.
ATGGAAAGGAAGAGGGAAGGCCAAAGGTTGGGAGAAACTGACTGTCAGTTCTCTTTCTCCATAAGTATCACCTCTGGACATAGGAAATGGACTTTTTTTTGGCAAAAGAGGGGTCGATTTTATTATGCTAATAAAGAAGACTGTTTCGATCAAGAAGAAGCCTTTTTAGAGATTCATTTTCCTTTTTATTTTATGTTTGGAATTAGGGTGTTGTGACTGGCATGAGGATATATATGTTTTGTTTTTGTGCATAGTGATAACAGACAACTTATGACTAGTTTTAGTTATTCAAATATAATTCGTTATCATGGTTAACTCATGAGCGGCCTCCGATTCGAAGCTATATTAAACATTAGTTGCAATTTTTATTTGTAGAAATAGGAATGTGTATTCTTGTATGAATAATTAGATTGCAATTAAGCTTAAATACAACCTTGTTCATCAGTGAACTTGGTAATTGATTTACTTGGACTTGGAATCTATATATGATGTTTAATCTCTTTTATTATGCTCCTGCAGGATAGGTTAGAATAGTTAATATTAACACAAGTAGGTAGAATCAGTATAGGTAGAGCATATTGCATATAGGTTAGCTGTTTCTTTTGTTGATTTAATTGAAGTATTCCTCCAAGAAGCAATCTTTCAACACCTATAACAGTTTACGAGATCCTTTAAAACCCGTTGGAACTAGCCACTCCAAGCAAAAGCGGATCTAATTGGGGTCTGCGATTGGGTTGGTTCCCTTTGCTGGCACAACAAACATTCGTTGTGTCAACAAATTGGCGCTAGAAGGAGGGCCTGAACCGTCATCCACAACTTTCAGGATTTCATCTAGAAACGTCACGCATGGATTTGAAAATATTGATGTATGGATCGTAAAGGTTGAAAAGATCCTTCCGCTCATTTGGAAGAGCCTCATTTCAAAGAAGCAGAGGTCCCTCTAAGTCCCATGTTTGGGTCACCCAAGGAAGAGAGACTATGGGAGTATCCTGTCACTCAAGAACAACTAGTCAGAGTACTTACTTGTGCTTATGCTCGTTCCCTATCTCAGCTCCCCATCTTTCATTCTTTACCTTTGACAACTAAAAGAAAGACAAGGATCTCTCCCATAAATGACGAGACATCTGCAGCCCCTTCTCTTGAAGATATTGTGCTAGAGTCCTTGCAAAGTATTGACACTCCTTGGGAAGAAATTCCTGAGGATCCCCTCTCTAAAGATAATCCCTGGCTCGATTTGGGAAATCCTAACAAAGAACACCTAGGGAAACCTTCAACCAGAACCTCCCCAACCATAATATGGCAAACGTTCTCCCTCCAGGTGGGTATCAACCTCCATCGCCTCCTCCAGGTGGGAATCAACCCCCACCTCCTCCGGGAGCACTCCCTCCCTGGCTTGCATAGGATGTTGTCGCAGTACCTAGGCAGCAACATGCCTTACCCAAGAACGCAGAAAGAGTATTACCCAAGTTTGACCCTAAGCGGGGAGACACAACTGATAACCATATCCACTCTTTCTTCCTAGCCATACGCATGTTGGGGGTAGCCAATGAGGATGTGGTATGTCACTTATTCCCTTTTACTTTGATTGGTGCAGCATCCACATGATAATTTAGCTTGAGAATAGGATCGATCACTTCGTGGGATGCTTTTCAGCAGACCTTCTTAAACAAGTTTGGCGATGATAAGGAACCTACAGCCTTGGTTTTAGAACTATCACGTTTATAAATGGAAACCAAAGAAAAGGTCAAGGATTTTAACATCTGGTTCAACACTTTTTTCAACAAAATCTTGGATAATGCTAGACCTACTGATAAGGTGCTCATGGAATTCTACATCACTGCTCTCCCTGTCCCTACTACGATGTGGGTCAAAAGGAGTAATGCACAAACCTTACAGGGTGCCATTGATGAAGCAGTAAAAGTTGAGAATGAAATGGTCAGTCTCATAGCATGTCATCATACGACCGAAGGAAAGAAAGCCTCTCAATCATCAAAAAAGAATAATGGGAGTAATAATAAAGCGACTAAGATCAAAGAAAAGGACACCATAGATGTGGAGGGTTTGCATCGGATCATTAAGAAATTGACGAACACAAGCATCGATATGAAGAGGAATGATGGAGAGAGTACAAATGGGAATGGAGGAAATAATAACAACATAAAGTCCTTCAAACCTTTCTATTGTAAGAAGATAGAAGGTGGTCACAGTCAACTTGCATTTCCTGCTCCACCTAATGAAGGGATTTTAAAAATGGAAGACCTGGCTCTTATTAGATCACTTCTTACCAAAGAGGAACCTAGCAGATCTGGAGCAAGAATAGGAAGATGAGGAATATTACGAGGTAGAAGAGCCTAGGGATGAGGTATCTCAAGTCAATGTACTGTGGGATTTCTATGCAAATGGGAATGATGATGACGAAGAAGATAGTATAGAAGAAATTCACACTAATGAAATCCACACACGAAGTAAAGGGCCACTTGCGGATGTGGTGAAGCCTGTAGACCAGATAAAGGGAGATGTTCGCCCTTTGAAGACATCCGATCCTAAGGTTCTTGTTGAGAAGAATAAACCTAGTGGTAATTCGAAGAGTACTCCAGTCGTGAGCTATCCAGAGAAGGATAAGACATCACCAAATGCAACGAATGCAATTCAAAATGGTAAATTCCCACCTAAGAGCATCCAAACCGGTATGTTTACTCTGCCCTACCCTGTTTATAACATTGATTACAACATTGTGGATGATCTCAAGAAATCTTAGGCTAATATCACATACTTCAATTTGTTAAAGTTAACGCAGCAAAGAGATTTGCTTTTGGAAGCTATGAATGAACGAAATTGAAAATTTCCCACCAATCCAAATAGTCAAACCAAAACTTCTGTGTCCAGCCCTGTTAGTACCTCCAATACATCCCAAACGCCATCAACCATGGAAGCCACTCTATCGAAAATGAATTGAACACCCCAATATGTCAGTGCAAACATGGTAGGAAGGAAATAAAAATCCATGACTGCACCTTTCCTTATCACATTTGAAATCTTCAACATGAATGTACATAATTTCCTAGTAGATTCTGTTGCCTCATCCATTATTATACCTTACGTTGTTGCTAAAACACTTCATGAAATGCCCAAGAAAACTGGAACTCGAATTATGCAACTAGATAGAATGAATGTACAAGTAATCAGAGAATTGAAAGATGCGCTGATTCGGATGACTACCAAACCACAGTACACGCAAGTCATTAACATAGTGGTAGTCGACATACCTGAGGCATATGGAATGCTTCTTAGTAGGACTGGTCAACAAATTTGAATGGATATTTCTCAACTGATTGGTCCCATCTCTTGTTGCCTTAGAAATGCAAAGGTGATATGCTAAGAGTTGATCGAGAAAGATACATGAAGTATGTAGTGGTAGAACTAAACGACCCCAATGAACCTGTAATGTTTATCAACTCTATCCATGGGAATTATAGTTTCGACACGTGTGCCATGGAAACCTATTTTGGAGAATTCCATGCAGAGACAGTTGAAGAAATTTCAATGAATACACAGTTGGAAGCTCTCCCCCGTAGTCCAACTGATGAGTTATCTTGTATTATAGTAGATGATAGGACTAATTTTGTAGAAAGCAGTTCAATTGATGTAACATTAGATTCTATATTTTGGACACTCTACTTTGATGTCTCTAATTGCATAGAGGGCGTAAGTGCTGGGAGCATTCTCATTGACCCACAAGGGAACCAACATTTGATGGCCCGCCAGTTGGAGTTCATGTCCACCATCAACACGGCAAAGTACGAAGGCTTGCTGCAAGGCCTGAGGAAATCCATTAATATGGAGGTGAAAAATCTTATATTTTTTGGTGACTCACACATAATTGTTGACTAGGTAAGGAAAAGGATACATTTCAATTCGCCACGCCTAGTAAGATACCAACATGAGGTATGGAGCTTAATTGATAGTTTTGATTCTTTTAATATGACATACATACCTCGAGGGAAAAAACAAGATAGCCGATCTGATGGCTGGTATGGCTTCAAAACTTTTTCCTGATCTTAGATTAAACAAGAATAAATATTATGTTGAATTGATTTTCAGACCATCCGTACCTGATAACATCTCAAATTGGCAGGTATTCGAAGGTGATGAGCAAATCCTTGAGTTCCTGCATTGCACAAAAACATTAAAAAATGCATTCATTGATGAAAAAGAGCATGGCAGGCTTATGAAGGAGAGTGAAGATGAGGAAAAAGATCAGCCCAATATAATTCCCAAGTCAGTTGTCAAGATGGAGCACCTTTATGACTTGCATGATAAATTTGAGAAGCTAACTAACTAAAAAATGTAGCTCATCCATGAAGTATGAGTCAGTCAACCTTGGAACCGAAAAAGACCCAAAAAATGTTAATTTGGGCTTAGGATGCTCTCCACAAGAAAAGGTTGCCTTTGTTAAGCTGTTTAAAGAGTACAAGGACGTCTTTGCATGGACATATGGCAACTTAAAAACGTTCGATACCGACATCATGCAACATGTAATTCCTTTGGAAAATGATGTTAAGCCCTACCAACAAAAGCTTCATAAGATGCATCCAAGCCTAGAACCGTTGGTGAAGAAAGAATTAAACAAAATTTTGGACGCTAAAATCATTTTTTGGTTAGGCACAACTGTTGGGTAGCTAATCTCGTGCCAATAAGAAAAAAAATGGAGACATCAGATTATGTATCGATTTCAGAAACCTGAACAGAGCATCGCAGAAGGATAACTATCTTGTCCCGTCTATGGAACACATTCTTTAATGTGTTTTTGGGTCTGAAATGTTGTCCCTATTGGATGGGTTTTTGTGATATAATCAAGTGTTGGTGTCGAATGGAGATCAACTTAAGACAACCTTCAACACTAAATGGGGCACCTACGCATATCATAAAATGCCGTTTGGACTTATTAATGTAGGCGCCACATTTCAAAGAGCTATGGAGATAGCTTTCCGAGGATTGATTAACAGATCAGTAGTGGTTTACATGGACGCATCATGAACATGAGCACTTAGATTAAAATCTAATCAGTATCACTTGGCCAATGACACATTATACAAGAAAAATTATGACGGAGTTTGCTGAGGTGTTTGGAAAAGGATGACGTTGATCATGTCTTGAAAGAAATGCACGCTGGCCCATCAGGTGGTCACTATGGTGGAGAGACCACTGCTCACAAAATATTAAGAGTTGGGTATTATTGGCCTACAGTGTTCAGAGACTCGCATGCCTATGCTTGGAAGTGCAAGGTGTGTCAAACTGCCGCAAGGTGAGAAAGAAAGCCAACCGTTCCCCTCAGTCCTGTTATGATTTATTGCCTGTTATAGCAATGGGGCCTAGATGTCATAGGTGAGATCACTCCAAACTCTTCACAGCAGCATAAGTATATAGTCACAGCAACCGACTACTTCACCAGATGGACCGAAGCCATCCCACTTCGAAAGGTTAATGAAGACGAGGTAATATATTTTATTGAGAAATTCATTATCAACAGGTTTGGCATCCCTGACACTCTCATATTTGATAATGCTTCTTATTTTTCATCACTAAAATTGAATGAGTTTGCTATCGATAAATCAATTCGCATAAAATATGCATCAAAATATTACCCCCAAGGAACCTACAGATTAAAAACTTTACAAGGAGAAACCGAAAAACTCCCTGTTAATGGCTAGCATCTTAAGAGATATTTCCAGTAGCCACCACATGGTGGTTACCTCCTGAGTAGGTTAGGATTAATTTTACTTTTGTTGTTAGGGTAGTTATATTTTTCGTTTTTTTCTCGATTTTGTCTTTATGCAAATTTTATCTTCCTTCTATTTTGAATTCCAGTCCTTTTGAGCCAATCAATTTCAGTCTTTCTGTCTCGTTTTCACCTTTTATAACTCTCTTCTGATCACCCTCATTCTCTACCTTTAGATTTTTCTTCCCTCATTAACTTGCTGATGAGTATGCAAATCCTAAATTCATTATACCTTGCAAGTTGAATGAACCTTCGATGAGCCCATGAGAACTAGAAAATCAGTGGTAAAATTCAAATCGAAGCCACTCATTGGCATCTATTGGGAACTAGGTAGGCTCTGTTGATAATCTGGATACCTGAAGCATGTAGGGACATATTTATAAAATGAAAAATGTGTAACCACGGTTGGACTAGCATGGCGGAATGCTGCATTTTAAAATCCCACCCAGACCTAGCCTATACTTTCCTATGATATTTGCAATCATTCTCCATTGGTTCCATCCACCGCACTAAATTTCGAATATCTGACATCTACAAGTAAACCTCCCTTCATGGGCTAAGCTCACTGTCGTATATCCTGTGGAAAATTTAATTGTTCTTTAATCCTTGTGCCCAAAACTGGAAGGAATTATTTAAAAGAAAATAAAATGTCAAGTCCTTGTGTCAATCTGGAAGGATAGGTTGTTTGGGAAGCTGGTTGGAGTAGGGACTATTGCTGGACTTGGAGTAGCAGTTGACACAGTAAGCCCAACCTTGCATAAGTGATTTAAAAGTATGGCATGATCCATGACTGCGCCCCATTCGATCATACAAAAGTATAGCACTAAAAATTCTTACATAAAGTGCGGATAAAAACATCAACATATATTCGTCAAGATTTATGTGCGATAAAGAGCTGAGGTACACACCTAAACATGTATTGACAAATCGGTGATGGCCCCGAAAGGATTTTGAAAGTAGAAAGCAGGTAAAGGAGGGTTAATAAATCCCATAATACGACCATTGGAGAATGTCTGTCAAAACCCTATCAGTAAGTAGAAGCTATTTGTCTTTATCCTGCCTAAAGTGATTAATTCTGAAGTGGAACACATGCCTATCTGTCTGTACAGTTTGCTTTTCGATTTTATCTTAACACACTGATGTTCTATGGATCAAAGTTTATTTGGTAACAAAGATAACTGGTTCACCCAGTGGTTTGCCATTTTGTTGTGGACACAACCGCTTTCGAGTGTTTTTGTTGTTCCCTCAAGGGAACAACAAAAACACTCCAAAAAGGTGTTGTTCCCTCCAGGGAACAGTTGTTGTTCCCTAAAAGGAACAACACATTTTTGGAGTGTTTTTGTTGTTCCCTCCAGGGAACAACTGCTGTGCCCTAAAGGGAACAACTGTTGTTCCCTAAAGGCAACAGCTGTTGTTCCCTAAAGGCAACAGCTGTTGTTCCCTAAAGGCAACAACTACTGTGTCCTAAAGGGAACAACATTTTTAGAGTTTTTTGTGGCCACAACCACCACCCTATTAAAAACTGGTCTAGGGGAAAATTTGAATGGGTCCCTTGAGAAGTTTGATCTTTCAACTCTCTGAATGATAACCATAGTTGTCAGATGGAATTATGTCCTCAAAGCTAAACTGTTCAATGGTTTATTAATTATGGTTGCAATCCATTTTTAATCATTAGTCCCCAAAAATCATCGCGCCCTCTTGAGATTTAGAGTCGGAAGGACTCATATAACCCCGATTTGCAGAGTCTGTCTCTTTATGAAAGCTTTTATGAAGGTAAGGTTTGTTTTAGGCTTTTCTATCATATCTCTCATAATCATAGCTAATGTTAATTATTTCTACAGGCGAGGACCAAGAGAAGAAAAGCGAGGTCGACGAGCTGATGCATAAGCATCAGAAATGGCTGCGGGGAAAAGATGCAAGTGAGACCTAGATGAAATAGAGGAATTTATGACAAGCAACAGAGAAGGCATATAGAGTGGGGAGCTATGTAATAGACTACAGTGATTTCTTGTTTCTTATCCTCAATCCAACCCTTCCACTCTTGTAACAGAGCTTTCAATTGCAACTACTAACTTGCAAAAGGATCTTACATCCTGAAATACCTGTCCAAGAAAAGGAGGTACGGGCTCAAAGATTTGTTTCATATGTACAATGTTCTAAGGATCCTAGAAAAAAACTTTTATCTATTGGATATGTGCAAGTTTGATAAGGCTCGATGGACATAAACAACCGCACAACACTCTACCTCGTAATTTGTCAAAGAAACATATGAACACATCGAATCAAGTTATTATTACCTCCGGATACACCTTAAATCAAGCCAGATGTTGAAAAATGAGTGCACCACCTGCATTTGTCTTCAAGGAATAAAAAGGAATAACATTCAGTCAATATGTGTGCAAAGGGATGGCATGCAATCATTCCTCTTTCTACCGACATCCGTTCATTTTTCTACAAGAAATAGAACGATCCAGTAGAAATGACTTCAACGTGTTCGTTGTTTCATTAACCGTTACATTTTGTATATTTTAATTTGAATATGGAAAGGAAGAGGGAAGGCCGAAGGTCGGGAGAAACCAACAGTCAGTTCTCTTTCTCCATAAGTATCACCTTTGGACAGAGGATATGGACGTTTTTTTGGCAGAAGAGGGGTCGATTTTATTATGCTAATAAAGAAGACTATTTCAGTCAATAAGAAGCCTTTTTAGAGATTCATTTTCCTTTTTCTTTTATATTTGGAATCAGGGTGTTGTGACTGGCATGAGGATATATATGTTTTATTTTTGTGCATAGTGATAACAAACATCTTATGACTAGTCTTGGTTATTCGAATATAATTCATTATCATGGTTAACTCATGAGTGGCCTCGAATTCGAAGCTATATTAAACATTAGTTGCAATTTTTATTTGTAGAAATAGGAATGTGTATTCTTGTATGAATAATTAGAATGAAATTAAGCTTAAATACAACCTTGTTCATCTTTGAACTCAGTAATTGATTTACTTGGACTTGGAATCTATATATGATGTTTAATCTCTTTTATTATGCTCCTGTAGGATATGTTAGAATAGTTAAGATTAACACAAGTAGGTAGAATCCGTATAGGTAGAGCGTAGTTCATATAGGTTAGCTATTTCTTTTGTTGATTTAACTGAAGTCTTCCTCCAAGAAGCAATCTTTCAACACCTATAATAGTTTACAGGATCCTTTAAAACCCGTTGGAACTAGCCACTCCAAACGAAAGCGTATCTAATTGGGGTCGCAATCGGGTTGGCTCCCTTTGTTGGCACAACAAACATTCGCCGTGTCAACACCTTCCTTAATTAGTTTTCATCAAAATAAAAAATAAAAAATTGCACATCATGTAGCTTGCATTAGGATTGGTCTTCAGTAATTTCATAGCATCTTTGTTTCACTCCACTACCCTTGAGTAAACAACAACCACTAAAACCAATAATTAATAAAATTGATTCAACACTTTTTCTTATCTTTGGTAGCACACCAACATTGGATTAGGGTTTTAGGGTCTTAAAATAGGTATTGAGGTTAACTCTCCAAGGCTACCTAAACAAACAATAAAATATTGAGGTATGGAGTGGAAATCCATTCGCAATTGCACATTTCCTATGAATCCTTACACAAGGGTCAATCACGAGGTCACAATGAGGCCAATTGGGTGATCTACCCTGCTTCACTTAGTCTTGGTGGAATTGTTTATGCGTACTTAGTGGATATTATTGAGAGACATATATATCTCTTAGAGAAATATCTCTAGAGGTTTTGAGCTAGATACCATTCCATTGTAAGTGGTAACCATAATGGCCATAATTTTAGGCACCTTACACAATGATGGTAAGGGGGACATCCTTGTTGTACCTAGGGAAGACACTGGTTAGTACTCACTTAATTCTCTTGTAGGGTACTCACACATAACTAAGGGTACTTGCATCAAGTGTAAGAGTTGTTAAGTAGGAGGCCAATGTAACCGTCTCAACAATATCTTCATAATCGACTTGGGTTCTAATCAACCATGCTCTGGGTATGGGAAGATTCTTTTGATCTCTCGACTTTCATGTTTTCTCCTTAGATTCAATAATGTGTGTTATTTGGTCTGAGTCTAGTTGGCCAAAGGGGTTTCTTACATTATTTAGTTAAATAATAAAAACACATTCACTGTAGCCGAAGAAACTATTCAATGTTATTGATGAATTTTAAAACATTCTCCTGGAGAGGAAGGTCCAATGCTCAGAATACACACTATAACTTCCATAACAAAAGATTTAGATCAAACTTGTGCTGGAAGGGTTAACCTTGGTTTCGAGGGGATGGAGGAAGCTGTAATCACTGTTGAGGTTATTGACAAAAGTTCACTACCACACATGAACCTACCTTTAACGAACCCTTTTTTCCCTATACTTTTGCAGCTAAGATCTTTTCACTTAGAACCTTTTTCTGTGTTCTCTCATCATATCTCTAGTGAGAGTGGTATAACCACCATGAGGGAGATGCGTCCCTCATCACCTTCTGTGCTAGGAGTATCCTTTGTTATATCTACATTACCACCAATCAGTGTAATAGGGCGCACTTCTCCTACATTAACAAAACCTCTGTCGTCTTCGTGGGGAATTCCATTAGTTTTTTTGGAAACCCCTAGAAGTTATTTATTATGTAACCAAATGTTGAAAATAGAAACAAGAAATGTTAAAAATATCATCAAGAAAAATCCTACTTTAATTTGTCCTTGAATTAAATTAAGAATTAAATTGTAATTGTAATTCTCGTAGAAACATGTAATAGTTAACTAAGTTAATTTGACTTAGTTGACTCAATTAATTAGAGTTGGGAGTCTATCTAGAGTCATGTAGAGTGGTTCCTAAATTTTAGGGGCCCAGGTTGAGTTCCTTTGAGTTGTAATTATTTAATTCAGTTTAACTAAGTTAAATTCAGTTAAACTAGTTTTATCTGATGGAGGAATTAGTGGAAGATCTAGTAGTGGGGTGTAGCCTACAGTAGTGTGGCGTAAACTACAGTAGTGGGGTGAAACCTATAGTAGTGGGCTGTAACCATCACTGCTCAAACAATAAACTCAAGATTCACTCATAATTAACTCATGCATGTCAGATTAGAGAAATACCTAGTTGGGATTAGAGTTCGGGGACAATGTATCATCAATTGTAAAATCATCTAAATTAAATAGATGGTGCATGAAATAAAAGTAAGGCCTATGATGGATTGCATAGTTATGGATGAGGAATTTCCCAATGAAATACAGGCTAATTTCCTAGGAAATTGCACAAGGAAATAGGAGCTTGGCAGAAAACATATTTGGCTAAGTATTGGCTAGAGCTTGTTTGTGAAGTAGTGAAATAGATTGAGATAGTGAAGAGGTTGCTCGGGCTTGAGAAAAGAATTTTAATATTCTCATATTTTATGATTAACACAATATATAGATAGTAGGGGATTTTAGTTGTGGATTTCCCCCAAAAATTATTGTGTTATGTGTGATTGTATTCTTTCTCTTTTATGCTTCATGATTTCATCGATCGTTTATTATTTCTGCTGATTAGTAGAGTAGATTCAAGTCAATTATTTTAGCATATTATAATATGCAGTTTGAATATACAAGGAATTTATACATGGTATCATAGCTAGAATTGTAGAAATTTCTACATCGTATCGAAGCTTAAATCACTATAGAAGAGGAGAATATGAGTTTGTCTTTTGCAGGAGAAATCAAATTCGCAGTATCATACTTCAGAGCCAATAGGATGTCATTCTACAAATTGAGACTGGAATATTCCCTTGATGGTAGTTCAAAATATATTTCTTGGAAGGATAGGATAGAGGCAGTGTTGGAAGACAACGGGCTTAAGGAATTCATAGACAAAGATATTCCTAAGCCAGTCGATGCTCGAGATCTGGAAAAGTGGAGAAAGTGTGTGGGAAAGGCGAGAAGGATTATCCTAGAATGAGTTCGAGAAAATATTTTCTTGAACCTCCATGGTAAGGAAACTCCATTTTCGATGTGGAAGGCCTTGGCATACTTGTTTCATAACAACAATGACCACAAGAATTTGGCACTGAAGAACAAGCTTAGAAAGCTCAAGATGGAGAAGGGTGACATAATACCAAAGTACTTAACCAAGTTCACCCAATGTTAGGACGATCTTGGATGTGTAAGTGTTATAGTTGTTGAAGACGATATGGTGATCGTGTCACTTCTAGGCCTTCCTAATAGTTGACACAACTACCGAGACTCAGACAATGGGAGGGAGAATCTACTCGAGTGGCAACAATTGTGGTCTAAATTGGTGCAAGAATAGATTCAGTGGAACACCAGAGATGGGACCTCATACAAAGAAGTGGAAGAGGATTTTGCATTAGTCAAAAAAGAAAATAAAGCTAAGGGAAATAAGTCCCAATGTGAGGATGTCGGTAAGAAGAATGACTTGTTGAACAGCAAGTGTTTTCACTATCATGAGTTCGATCACTATGCCAAAAAATTCCCATAGAAGAAAGTAGGAAAGAAGGATCCTGTAGTAGTAGCAGTAGGTGAAACTCTAGCTTCACAATTACAACTTCATTTCACTCTCATTACATGCATGGAAAGCACTGTAATGGGAAGCATGTGGTATCTCAATAATGGTGCCTCGTTCCATATAACAAGGAATATAGATGATGGGAGATGATGGGAGGTATAGTGCAACTGACATCAATATTGTTACTTTTCAGAGGGAGTTTGGCTCCCCTCTTAGACTCACATATGTGTGTATGTTCCAAGACTAAAGAAGAATTTTGCTTCCATCGCGGTATTGGAAGACCATGGCTACGATGTGATTTTTAGCAAAGGAAAGGTTTTCCTTAGACACATCGCCATGGGAGAGGTGAAACAGATCAGCGTGCGAGTCAAGAACCCATATGAAATTGAATCCAAGATGCGTCCAATGCCTTGAAGAGCATGAAAAATTTTAGAGACTTGGTGGTTGAGAGGGAGCATGAATTACCTCTAAAAATTGAGCCTCACAAGCAACCTCAACAAGTTGTGGAGCAACCACAATTGGAGAAGCAAGGAGGAGACCAAGTGGAGACGTCCACTCAAAAAGGGACTTCCAGTAGGGGGGAAGTTTGATCCAAGTGGGCAAAGGGAGTACATGCAGCCATACCTCCAGGTGAGAGGTGGGGCGATATGAAGCAATAGCCACAAGAGTGTATAAATTTGGGCAAGATCCATTGAGGTGTTGTTTGTCTCATGGATCATTACCTTGTTATGGTGGCCTACAATATTCAATGGTAGGAGGATTAGTGTTAGTCAGTTACTGAGGAGTGTAGAGAAGTTTTGACAGAAGAGCAGGAGGCTCAGTAGCTGAGTCAATACCAACACAGTTTTCCTAGTTGACAGGTGAAAACATAGTCGATTCAGTTTATTTTGTTTGGATTCTTTTTGGTTGCAAATGTTGCAATAGCAACAACAACAGTGACAAGAGTTTCATGTAGAACATTCCAAAGGTCCGGATTTGGATAGAGTTGAATTCATTTCTTGTTGAGAGGGAGTGTTGAAAATAGAAACAAGAAATGTTAAAAATAACATAAAGAAAAACCCTAATTTAATTTGTTCTTGAATTAAATTAGGAATTAATTTGTACTTCTAATTCTCATAGCAACATGGAATAGTTAACTAGGTTAATTTGACTTAGTTGACTCAATTAATTCGATTTGGGAGTCTATATAGAGTCATGTAGAGTGGTTCCTAAATTTTAGGGGCCCAGGTTGAGTTCTTTTGAGTTGCAATTATTTAATTCAATTTAACTGAGTTAACTTCAGTGAAACTAGTTCCAGCTAATGGAGGAATTAGTGGGAGATCTAGTAGTGGGGTGTCACTTGGAGTAGTGGGGTGTCACCGACACTACTCAACCAATAAACTGAATATTCATTCATAATTAACTCATGCATGTCAGATCAGAGAAAGACCCAGTGGAGATTAGAGTTCAGGGACAATGTACTATCAGTTGTAAAATCATCTAAATTAAACCAATGGTGTATGCAATTAGAGGAAGTCCTATGATGGATTGTGTACTTATGGATGAAGAATTTCCCAATTAAATACGGGTTAATTCCCTAGGAAATTGTATAAGTAAATAGGAGCTTGGAAAACAATAGATTTGGTGAAGTATTGGCCGAAACTTGTTTGTGAAGCAATGAGATAGATGGAGATAGTGCAGAGGTTGCTGGGGCTTGAGAAAATCATTGTAGTACTCTCATATTTTATGATTAATGCAATATACAGATAGAAGGGGTTTTTAACTGTGGTTTTCCCCAAAAAATTATTGTGTTATGTGTGATTGAATTCTTTCCCTTTTACGCTTCTTGATTTCATTGATCGTTCATTTTTTCTGTTGATAAGTAGAGTAGATCTAGTATTGGGGTGTAACCAACACTACTCAACTAGTAAACTGAATATTCACCCATAATTAACTCATGCATTTCAGATTAGGGAAAGACCTAGTTGAGATTAGAGTTCAGGGAGAGTGTACTATTAGTTGTAAAATAATCTAATTTAAACTGATGGTGCATGCAATAAGAGGAATGCCTATGATGGATTGCACAGTTATGGATGAGGAATGTCCTAATTAAATATGGGCTAATTCCCTAGGAAACCGTGCAAGGAAATAGGAGCTTGGCAGACAACACATTTAGCTAAGTATTAGTTGGAGCTTGTTTGTGAAGAAATTCGATAGATTGAGATAGTCCAGAGGTTGCTCGGGCTTGGAAAATCATTGTAATATTCTCATATTTTTTTATTAATACAATATACAGATAGAAGGGGTTTTTAGTTGTGGCTCTCCCCAGAAAATTATTGTGTTATGTGTGATTGAATTATTTCTCTTTTATGCTTCATGATTTCATTGATTGTTTATTGTTTCCAATGATGAGTAGAGTAGATTCAAGTCAAGTTTTTTAGCACAGTACAATCTGCAGTTTGAATCTACAAGGAATTTCTACATGGTATCAGAGATATATTTTTAGAAATTTCTACACCATATCACAAAAATGGAAGAAAAGATATATTAATGACCTGAAAATAAACCTTTATGAGGGGGAAACCTCCTTTTACATCACATAAATGAGAAGTTATTTGATGATTCAAATGGAAAGACCTCCTTGGTATATATAGGAGTCTAATGTGAAATAATATAATTAGGGCATAAATAACAATAATAATAAAAGGGCTCTAAAATAACAATAATGGGTTTCTAAAGGGGCACAACAATACAAATATGGGGATTCTATGGTGCAAAAAGATAATAATATGGGGGCTACACTAGTATTATAAGGGCCTAACATGCCCCTCTCCTTCAAATAAGTGTTTTCCTCAATGCTTGAGTAATTCTAGATTCTTTTGTATGCTCATCCTCCCATGTGGAATCTTTATAAAGTAAGTTCATCCATTTAATGAGATACTCTGAAATTGATCAATTCTGTAGCTATTAGATTCCTTTTTCTATGATTTCTTTAGGTTCCAATATGATTTATCATTCCTTGTCAAGTTTTGGTAATATAGTTTGAAATCGTATCTTGTCACCAATAACCTTCTTTAAGCATGAGATATGGAAAAATGGGCGTACTCGCTAAGATGCAGACAAATCCAATTTCTATGCCATAGTAACAATCCTTTGCAATAGCTTGTAAGGTCCATAGTACTTGTGTGATAATTTATTATCCTTCTTCGTTTGGTTGAGGAACATTTGTTTGTATGGTTGTAGTCGTAAAAATACCCAATCACCCACATCAAAACTTCTTTTGCTGTGATGTTGTTATGTATGTTGTTTCATTCGATCCTGCACTAGAGTTAGGTTATCTTTTAAGATTTCTATAACTTTTTGTTGATGATAAATGTGATATTACATTGCTTAAACATTACAACTGTATCTTAAAGATGATGTGATGGATAGAGGATGATATCCATAAAGTTCCATAATGGGGTCATTTTTGTTGTGGTATGGAAGGAAGTGTTATACCACCATTCTTCCAGAGGTAACTGCTTGACACATTGTGTTTTTTTATCATATATAAAGCAATGAATATTTCCTTCTAAACATTTGTTCACTATATCAGTTTCCCATAAGATTGAGGATGATGATATGAGATATGACCTAATTGATTATGAAGGCAAGAAAATAATTTTGTCCAAAAACTTCTAGTGAAAAGGAGATCTTTTTCACTTACAACAATCTTTGGGTTTCCATGTATATTTTGAATTGTTTTAGTAGAAAATCCCATAGATTCATAAGCTCATGCAATGTACTAAAGCACAAGACAAGAATCTACTTCTTCGTTCAACTAGTGGGAGCCAATAGATCAATGAAAACAATATGAACAAGAAGAAGATAAATCAATGGCACATAACGTAAGATGTATCTGGGGAAGGACACTACTCAAAACCCCACTATCTGTATTGCATATATCATAAATATGAGTGAAGATACTAAGTTTGTTCTCACTAGAAAAATTTTGCACAAGTATGGTCAGCTCTCTAAGCTCACAAGATAGCTCAAGCCAAACCCTTAGCCTATTCAACAGCTCTCCAAGCCCCTAATCTCTTGCATAATTCCTAGGATGAATAACCCGTATTTAAAGGGAATTCATACTTCCAAAAATGTGCAATCCAAACATAGGTCCTTCTCTGATTGCATGCATGATATTTACAACTCAGTAAATCACACAATTGATAGTACACTGTCCCTGCACTCTAGTCTCAACTGGGTCTTTCTCAGAGTTGACATGCATGAGTTTCTGATGAGGGAATCTTTAGTTAACTAGAGTGAAACTTTTGGATACACTAGTGCACCAATTGACTTCTAACCCTCTATTAGTTCCTAAAATAGTTTGGAACTAATAACTAAACATAACTCAGTAAAATGAGTGATCTAATTACAATTCACAATTAAGCTCATCCTGGACCCCTAAAATTTAGGGAGAACATATACATGACTTCAGAAAGTCTTCCAACTCGAAATTCCTAAGCTAATTAAGTTAATTAAACTCAATTAACTATTTACAAGTTGCTATGAGAATAAAATTCAATTTTAATTCTTAGTTTAATTCAAGGACAAATTAAACTAGAATTTCTTGTTGCCATTTCTCAACAGTTTCCACAGATGCAGTAGTGACTATACTAGCTTTGAAAGTATGAGATAGTGCAAAAAAGTGTGCATATTTTGTAAGTTTATCATCTACCACCATGATGACACTCTTTCCTTCAGGCTTTGGTAAACCTATGATAAAATCCATTGAGACTTCCTCACAATGCTAAATTGGAATTCCTAATGGTTGTAAAAGACTTGTGGTCATAATTGTCTCAAATTTATTTTGTTGGCAAACCAAAAATTCTGCCACAAACTTTTGAATATCAGATTTAAGGCCATCAAAAAGAAAATCCTTCTTGACCCTGTGGTAAGTTTTTAAAATCCATGACTACCCTCCTATAGGAGAGGTGTGCAATTCCAAAAGAAACTTTTGTTTGATTTGGGAGTTCTTACATAGATATAGTGATCTTTGTACCATAATGAATCATTTTTCTAGATAAATGTATCAAGTGCACTAGGATCTTGATGCAAATTTTGAATAAGTGTCCAAAACTCTTCATTATTCTTCCATTCAACCCTTTCTTTAGTTATCCAATTAGGTTGGATAATAGAAATGGAATAGAGAAATGTTTCCACATCCCCATCCCTTCTTGAGAGTGCATCCAAAACAACTTTTTTCTTCCCCTTTTTGTAGATGATTGAAAATTCATAGCCAAACATCTTTGTGATCCATTTTTGATGCTCCTCTGAAGATAATCTTTGTTCCAATAAGCATTTAATACTATCATGATATATTTTTACCCTGAAGTGTATTCCCATTAGGTAAGGATGCCATTTCTTCAGAGCATGTAATGATGGACAAAATTTCCTTTTCATAAATAGGTTTAGGTAAATACTTTCCCTTGATTAGATGACTTTCAAAAGTAATGGATCTTCCTTCTTGCATTAAAACAACACCAATTCCATTTCTTGAGGAATCACATTCCACAACAAAAGTTTTTATGAAGTCTGGTGTAGCTAGGACCAGTGCTCAACACATTTCCTCTTTAATATGTTCAAAGGCTTTAGTTGCTTCTAGAGTCTAAAAGGTTGCATCTTTATTCAATAATGTTGTTACTGGTGCTGCTATTTTCCCATAATTCTTAACAAACTTGTGATAAAACCTTATCAACCTGTGAAATCCTCGAAAATGCCTTAATGTTGTGGGGATTTTACATTCCTTTATGGATTTAATTTTTTGTGGTCTACCTTAAGACCCTCACAAGATACAATATGACCCAAGGATTCCCCTTCCTGTACCCCAAAGAAACATTTGGATGGTTTTGCATACAATTATTTCTCCTCCAATAGTTTGAGCACTCTATCAACATGGTAAAGATGATATTTCCAATACTTGTTGTCGATTAGTATATCATCAAAAAATACTAACACAAGTTTTCTTCAGAAGGGTTTGAAAATAGAATTCATCAAACCTTGAAATGTGGAAGGTGAATTAGTAAGAACAAAATTCATGACCAAAAAGTCATAATAATCTTCGTTAGTTTTGAATGTTGTTTTGGGAATGTCTTCTATCTTCATTCTAATTTGATGATATCCTAAGTGAAAATCTCTCTTAGTGAAGTGAATTTCTCCATGTAGTTCATCCATAAAGTCATCAATGATAGGAGTGGGAATTTTATCTTTAATAATGATCTTATTGAGCTCTCTATAATCCAGACACATATGATATGATCCATCCTTCTTGTGCACCAATACTACCATAGAAGAGAAGGAACTTTTGCTAGGTTGACCTATACTTGCCTCTACCATTTTTGCAGCCATATGTTCAATTTCACTCTTATTGGCATATGTATATCTGTAGGGTCTAATGTTTGGAGGAACACTTCCAAGAATCAAGTGAATAGCATGATCATGATCGCGAATAGGTGGAATACATTTAGGAGTCCCAAATACCTTAGAATAATTATCAAGGATTCTTTGGAGATCTAGAGAATCGAATGACTTAAATGTTTGAACATCTAGTGAGCATAATTTTGTAATTACCCCTCATTTTTTTGTCTTAAAAATATTTGTTATGCCATTTGAGATAGCTATGTTTCCAAGTTTACCTATGATACCCCTCAATTAAATTTCCTTTCCTTACTAGAAAAATTCAAGAAAAGTTCTTGAAAATTAAAATCCATTGTCCCTAAATATTGTAACCATTGGAATCCTAATACAACATCAACACCACCCATTGGAATTGTAAGGGTTGGACTATTCAATACATATTCACCCATGGTTAGATTGATATTATGGAAATTCTCTGAGCAATTTATAGTTCCTCCATTTTCAGCCATCACTTGACACTCTGGTGTTGGATATAGAAAGCAATTCAACACCTTGGATATCTTAAAATTAATAAAATTATGGGTACTTCATGAATCAATAAGAAATATTACCTTTTTTTTATTGATATATCCTTATATCTTGAGAGTTTGATGAGTGTTAATTTCTACCAATGCAGTACAAGATATGGTTGGCTTCATTTCTTATTTATCAACCCCTAGGGTTTTCTCTTGTTGTATATCTTCTTATTTTGATGTTTCTTGTTCTTTTTCTTCCTCCTCTTCACAATCCATGTAAACTAATTTATTCTCAGCACACTTATGACCTTTAGTGTATTTTCTATTTCAACTTTAACAAAGCCCTTTTTCTCTTTTTTCCCCCAGTTTTTATGGTGTCAACCTTATAGGTTGTGGGAGGCCGGGAGTAATAACACTTCCATATTTATAGTTATGAGTGGCAAACTTCCTTGTTTCCATAAATTTGCTTTCAACTTTTCTTGCCACTTGAAATGAATTCTCCGGTGACTATAGTTCGCAAAGGCAAGGCTCATGTTGGATGTTATCCTTTAAAGTCCCTATGGAGACATCAATCATATGCTCGTCTGGAATATCATTTACCTTGATATTAAATCTTTGGAAGTCCTCATTGTAGTCCCAAACTAAATCCTTTTCTTTGATAATTATCAATTGGATAAAGAAGTTATTTCTCTTTTTATCCACATATTGTGTTATCAATTCCTTAGTAAAAATTATCCAAGTCACAAAAATGGTTTATAAGAAAACAACCATCGATACCACACAAACTGATTGGGTTTCAAATATAAAGATTGAATGCATAACGTTTGTGTGTGTTGCACATCATGTATATAAAATAAATGCTTCATCTGTAGTATCCATGTTACTAGATCCTTGCCTTCAAACTTCCTCATACCAATCTTCAGAATGAGGTTGGTCTTTGGCCCAAAGTTGGAGTATCCAAAATAATGATTGACAGTCCTTTTTTTCTTGATCATGAGCCTCATTGGATACTTTGTCACCGTTAGGAAGCCTTTCTTGTAGAAAATTTGCCAAACCTTCCATGTCTACTTTAAAACATTCAAGATACCCTTTAAAACCATCCACACTCCATTTTAAACCATCCATGTTCTCTTGTAAACCATCCATGTCCCTTTTTAGTACACTTTTGGTGGCTATTTGTGACAGAAAAATTTGTTACACTTGGTCTCATAAATTTAATATAGCATGTTGCGTTTCTTCCTCTTCATGCGTCATAGTGGAGTTTTCAGAGGGATTAATGGGTGTAGAATTATTTTTCTTTGGGAGGAATTTTGGAACCAATTAATGAAATATATCCTCCACTATGCCCTTTGAATAACTTCAAATTGACTTTTCAAACCAAAGTTATGAAAATTTAAAAATACACACCTTTTAGAGATTTATTTTGAGCTTGTTGATAAGGTTGACCTTGAAATTTTTGTATCTTCGTGATTTCGGCCTCCCAAGGTCTGAAACTGGGTCATATGGTAGCCCTCTTTGTCTTCTTTTTAACACCTCTAGCTATACCGAGATTGGATTCTTCAAGTTAAAGTTAGGCCAAATCTCCTAAGCTAGTCTGCTTATGGAATGGTTCAACAAAGGGAACTTGTACGAAATGCCATGTGTCACTGTTTCAACATTCGACCCTGAAAATGGTACCCATGAAACTAAATTATGTTCAATTTCAACCCATTTTTATGAAATTCAATTTGGATGCATGAAACAAAAGTTATGACAATTTTCCTCAAGACACCTATTTGAGATAGAATTTTGGAGCATACAAAAATCCTAACTTCCTTGAATCATATCTCTGAGAATATAGAGAACCAAGTTAGGAAATGTTTACGAGGTTTGACAAAATTTTGGATCTAAGTGGTAGAAATTTGAGATTCTAAAGCCTCGTAGAAAAAACATCATAGTGAAAATACCAATATTACCTATTTGGAGCAATGGAACCCTAGGATCAAAAGCTATGATACTAAATGTTATGTAGCCAGATCACAAAAACAGAAGGAAAGATGATCAACAACTTGAAACTAAGCCTCTTCAAGGGGGAAACCTCATTTTACATCACATAAATGAAAAATTCTTGGATGATTCAAATGACAAGACCTCCTTGGTATATATAAGAATCTAAAGGGTCAAACTATAATTAGGACCTACATAAAAATGACAATAAAAATAGTGGGTTTCTATGGGGAACAATAATAACATTATGGGGGCTATTCTAGTGTTATAGGGACCTACCTTTTTTCGAGTTTTTCTGGATCTCTACGTTGTTCCACCTTTGCATTTGGAATGGGGAAAAAATGAGTTAACTAGTGGGAGTTGGAGTGTGTTGGGAATGGAATCCCCCTAAGGCATATTGTGGGGCTCAAAGCCAAAGTTTTGACCCAATATTGTTGTAAACACTCCACGAATTACGGGCACAGAGCGCGAAATGTATGATAGAGTCACAGGGTTGTCTACCCTAGTTTTGTAATGTAATGTCAGCCTACCCATGGTCCGTGGACCATGGGATTGTATAAATAGAGCGAGGCTCTAAGTGTAAAAGAATGAACAAAAAGAGGGAAGTGAGACGATAGATTCTAAGTGGCTAAGGAGTCTCGCATCGTAGAGTAGGAGAAGGCTCTGCAGCTGAGTGCGCAGAGGCCTAGTAGTCCACAACTGAGTGAGAAGACCCTTGCAACTGAGTGCGTAGCGCGGAGTTGAGTCTGTAACTGAAGAAAGTATTAATAAAGAAAAGCTTTGTTACTAATTTGTGTATCTGTTCTGTTAGCACCTAAATCTGCCCTAGGCTGAAGGAAGGAAAAATTCAGGCTAACCACAAACCACGCTCAGTCTGGTAGCTAGCCCTACCAGAACAGGAGAGGGCTCTCTCTGAGTCACGCTCAGTGAATGGATAAACGAAACGTTCTGAGATGACTTACAGTGAAATATTTATCTTAGGCTAGTAAGTGAATATGGATACAAGAAACAATTTTTATGAATGGCTGAGCTTTTGGGATGTTATGGGACCAACAGACAGCAATGAACAGAGAATTTAATACAAAGGAACAGATTACTCCATGAGGCAAGACAGGCAGAAAGTGTCGCAATTTAGTTCGAAATAACGTGGAATGGAGAGATTGCTTAGGAGAGTGAAAAGGGCATAAGTACATGAATCCTTTTCAACAAAAGAAGAACACTGAACATGAAATTTTCCCACAGGAAGAGCAATATAATTGAATTCTACCTTATCTAACTCGGAAAATTTCACTTGAAATGAATATGAATTGAACTATGAACATTGCAAGATACATATGAAACATAAGAGACACATTTAATACACTCACAACCACATGAATCTCATGAAACAGAGCCGCTGCCTTTCATTAATTCTCTGTCAAAAATATACAGTGAAGAAACAGAGTTTCTTTCCCACAATCTCCCAGAAGTTACAAGCCAACCAACCCTTGTAAATAGCTTGCATACAATATACAGAATGTGCTATGAAGAGATAGAACGCCCAAGGGTTGGGGAGTTACTCAAATCATTACAAAATGGAGGTGAAGAGCCAACCATAAGCTACAGGTGCAGCGTTACAAACATGACAAATGGCTTGGGTGACCGTTTGCCTTCCTTCGCCACTTGGATAGAAGCCAATCTGGAGGTAAAAAACTTTAAATTCCACCTTAGGTGACAAAAAACTGAAATGTAGATGAGCTGGCCCACTTGGAGAAGTCGCGAATTGAAATTTCACGAAACGGAGGTAAAATTGGGCTTTTTTCCTATATGCACCGCGCCATTTTCTGTGTGCACCGTGCCACTTTGGAGCCTGTTTTGAGGCACTTGCAGGAGTCCAAAATGTGCCCAAGTGCGCTTGTTGGAAATCCTGTCTTGTCAAATTTCTAACCCAAGTGGAATTTCGGAATTTGGTGCTCATTTTCCCCTCCAAATATTCATTCTCCCTAGATTGCTTCCTGTGTGTCAAAATAGGGGCAGAGAGGTCATTTTTTGGGTGTTTTTGACCTCCTGGAGACTCAGATCTTGCCCAAATTTCTTGTAAAAGCACCAGTAGTCGTGATTTTTCATGCTGAATCCAAAAATACAAACCATTCTTCATTTGGAGCTCCCAATTTTTAGCAGGGAGAAAAAACTTGTGTTTTGCCCAAAAATTTGTCATGTGACCAAACTTTCCCCAAATTTCTTGAAATTTGGGCTAAAGGTCCTATATGAAGTGCTATGCTATGCCAAGGAAGCTTCAGCCAAGATTTGAAGTTGATCTTTCTCTTTTGCCTCTTTTGCCACTTTTGTTGCTTTGCTCAATTTTGCCTTCAAGCTCTTTATCCGGGCCCTTGCACTCATGTTTCGTGCCCTGTAATGGAAAGCCATGTGTCTCAGTAAGGCATGGTCCTTGTCGGCATTATCTAGCAACCTCTCCAAGTGCATGTTAACTCTCTCTAGATTGGCCTCCTGATCCTCATTGATCTCTTGCTCCAATGATGTGAGCTCAACTCTTCTTCTTGGTGCAGCTTGGCGATGCTCACGAATGTTTTGTAGCTCCATGATTGCCCGCTGATCCTCCAGCTGTTTGTTCCTCTGCTCCAGGTATTTCATGTTCCACTTAGCCCTCTCCAAGTCAAGGGATAAGGCCTCAACCACTGATTGCTGGTCCTGGATGATCTCTCTAAGCTCTGCATTTGTAGGTTTTGTATTTGTCTCATCATCATGAAGGAGAACGAATTCTGTCACTCGTTCACTTGATGGCTCGTCTGAAGGCCCCTCATCATGCATTGGATCCTTACCTCTGTCCTGTTGCTGTGTCATCGATGCCGGAAGCGAGGCCCCTTCCACCCCGGGTGGAGATAACACTCTCTTTGCCGCTGCAAACAAATGTCTATTGCCTCTCTGATAGGTGATGAATACTGGCATAGTAGCAGCCTCATGGCGCTCATACTGATGAGAAGGACCACCTATCTCATGCTCTACCTCTGATACTACCTGTGGAGTGCTAAAGAAGTCATGGGAGATGAAGTCCTCCCAAGCAATGCCCTGCAATCCCAACTGATGATCCACCAAAATCCGGATAAGAGCAAAGCGATAAACACTGTTAAGCTGCTGCTTGAGGGGTCTTATGCTGCATGAAATTGTTCATCCTCTCTATGTTCCTGCAAATGAAAAATGGGAGGTTCATCATCCACACCCTGGTAAAGTGCATGAGCAACCTGATGTGATAGGCATATAGGCGAGAGAACCTCCCCTCACAACTGAAGTACTTCATTATCAATTTCATGAGCGGAGCATACTCATATTTCAAATATCTGAATGGGAAGACTCTTGTGAGGTGCCTCAAACAACTGGCCTTAATGTAAGTCTCATAGTATTGCCTATCCAACTTCTTCTTCTTATGCCACTTTTCTCCAACATTTGGTATGCCTGTTGCCACTGAGATAGTTTCGGGTGTCAATGTGAAGGTGACCATGGCCAAGATAGATTGACCTCCATGTAGGTGAAGCACAAAAAGACGGGTCAAGTCATGATGAACTCTAACGTTAGCTACCCTTTGAAAAAATTCAAAACATGCTAGGTGCTGGAAACATGACATAGCAAGAGGGCATGCCTGCAATTTAGCGAGGGTTTTTGGCTCATCCCTAACATGTTTACCACTCCTGTGATGTCTCCTGGGAGCCTATTCTCCTGAAGCTGTATCGCTATGAGTTTCCACCTCATACTCTGATGAACCCTCAGATGCCATGGCTGCTGTTTATATACTGTACTTAGGCTACCCTTTGATGATGGTGAAGCTGGATGTTGTTTGTGATATCTGCCACCAAGGGGAACAATGAAACAAAGGGAATATTAGGAAGGGAGTAATGTGATGGGAATAGGGGTTATGGGGGGAAGTTTGTTTAGGGATATGTAGGGGGTTTGACAAGGTAGGGTTTGGGGTTTGTATTGACCAATAGGAGGAGGGGGAAGGGAATAGGGTTTGGTAGTGTTTTAGGGTAGTGATAATAGGAAAAATGGCATGGGGGAATAAGGAAAAATGGTAAGGAAGGGAAAATGGGACCTTGGCATCAACAACATAATTACACAACCCTAGTAAAAATGGCCCTTAGTGTTTTCTTGTGGTTGCTTTATGAGTTTTGTTGCATTTCAATTGTAAGCATACATCACTATATCATTTACATAATTTGAGGAACCATTGATGTTATAGAGCCTACCTCTCGAGCTGATGGGCATCCACAAAAGATTTGAGGGAGTTTTGGCAAGTTTTTGGCCATTTGTCTGTGTGCGCCGTGTGCAAAACCCAGTGCGCTGCGCCCTAGGTGTGTGCCACTCCAGTTAGAAAATTGCACTGCAGGCGGGCTCTGTGTGCACTATGCCCTGTGTGTGTGCCACACCCCAGTCTATATGCGCTGCGCACTGAAACCGCGTCAAAATTTGCTCCAAAATGCATGATGCACACTCCACGACTTTGCAATGTTTTCCCTATGCCTTTGATTGCACAATGACTTTGATTTTTGATGTAAACTTGTGTATAAAGACTTGGAGGTCATGATTTAAATTTTGCTTTTTGAAAAACCCATGTTTCTAATGTCATGTTTTGCCACTTTTTCACTGACTTAAATCAACATTGATTTTCACTTTTCCTTTGAAATTTTGGCTCAAATGATGAAATTTTCGACACTCTTTGCGGGGATTGCATGACAGGGAATTTGGCCACGGAAACCATGACTGCACCTGAAGAAATCAACTATCGACCTTTTTGAAAAATTTATCACCAATGACACTGTTTGACTTTTCTTCAAAACAAAGTTTTGGAGAACAGTGAAAGTTTATCAATATGACGATGAAACTCTGTGAATCATTATTTTGTAAGGGCCTCTCTCTGGCCTGCATGGCTTTACTGGACATATTTAAATACCAAACTGATAAATCCCTAGACCTAATGATCGAAAATGACCTTTGTCCATTAAAGGACCAGACCTTGATTGTCATGGAATTTAGTGATTATTGACAAAATACCAAAGCCAGCAAGAGCCAGACATGAGGGGAAATGACTAGCATGGCCTTTTCCGTCAAATTATGGCATGCCCCTAGCGGAATGCAGCTGAGTGAATGGAGCGGGACACCTAAAAATGAAATGCATAAAGAGTTTTGATCTCTAACGGAGGACTGACCAGACCGACTCTAACATTGGCTCCAATGGGGGATGGTAGCTCCTTGGATGTGCCAAGAACAACAGATCTCTGGAAGAGCTAGATAGTGCCTTCGTCCATTGGGCTATGGAGTCATTTTTTCGACTAACAACACAGGAATTTGACTCATTTTTGAAACTAAAATGACCAAAAAATTAACTGAAACTTGACAATGAAATGACTTGAAGACAAACTTGACAAACTCAAACCAAACTGAAATAAAAATGGTATTTACAATGACAGTGGAAGCAGCGTTAATAACTCATAAATGGTATCTCTTGAGTAGCTGACCATTGATCGGCCCTCCTGGACAATCTTCCCCATTCATTTCCTTCAGAAGAAAGGCATCCTGACCCCTATATGCTGCAATCTTGAAAGGACCTTTCCAAATATTCTCGAACTTTCTGTGCTTACCTTTCTCTTCATTCCTTGCATCCCACTTCAGCACCACATCATCCAATTGAAATTTATCTACCTTTGCTTTTCTGTCATAAATTTTCTTGATCTTCTCCTGCAATTTGGATGTGTTCTTGAAAACTTCTTCTCTTGTCTGCTGCAAGTGGACCATTTGATTCAACCTTCTCTGCATGGGATCTTCTTCGCTGTCGGCCTCCTGAAGAAGTCTGACTACTGGGGCAGCGAGAGAGGTAGGAAATATTGTATCAACTCCATAAACAAGCTCAAACGTTGACATACCAATGGATTTTTTTTGACTGATCCGATCTGCCCAAAGTGCATGGACCAACCTCTTATGCCAGCTCTTCTTATTTATTTCTAGCAGCTCCTTGATGATGTTGACCAATGATTTGTTTGAAGACTCCGCCAATCCATTGCCTTGTGGATGATAGGCAGTTGAGTGACCCAAAATGATGTGATATTTATGACAAAATTCTACCATCCTTTTTTATTTGAAAGCTGTTGCGTTATCAATGATTAACTTATTTGGAGAACCAAAGCGAGACAAGATGTTATTTTCAAGAAATGAAATGATTACCGCATCTGTAGCTTGTCTGGTGGGAGTTGCCTCAATCCATTTCGTGAAATAATCTGTCGCTGTGAAGATCCATCTATTCTGACCGAAAGAAGTGGGATGAATTTCACCAATGAAATCCAACCCCCATTGCTGGAAAGGAGCGCTCACCTCAATAGGCTTAAGTGGAAAAGGCTGTAACTTCTGCTTTCCTTCGAAAATCTGACACTTATGACAGCGCTTGACCATCTTATATACATCAGCAAACAATGTCGACCAATAGTATCCTGCTCTCAGAATTTTATTTGCTATTGATTTCCAAAAAAGGTGACCACCACACTCTACTCCATGGAAATCCTCCATGACTTTCTTTGCCTACTCTTCCACCAAACGATTTAACAAAACACCACCCGGATCTTTCTAATACAGCGCAGAATTTAGAATGCAAAACTTGGCAGCTTTCAACTTGAGTGTTCTCGCTTTGTTTCTAGGCATGCCGGGCAGTGGTGACAATTTTTTAAGCACATATATGATATTTGAATACCATGGAGAAAGAGAAAACATTTCAGATACCTAAATTGATGATGATTCTTCATTCTCATTGGACATATCAGTGATCAGATTTATGTCCAAGGCGTGCAAGTTTGATTCGGCCATTAACTTCGCCAATCCCTGTCCTTTAACCAGCTTTGTGGGCTTTATTTCCACATCATATTCCAGCAAGGCTGCAATCCATTTGCCTCGTCTTCCTTCTGGATCAGTCTGCACTAAAACATATTTTACAGTAGCATTAGGAACATAGGCCAGAATATGAGAATGTAGAATATATACCCAGAAATCTTTCAAGGCCTTCACAAGTGCAAGGGTTTGCTTCTCAATGATGTTGTATTTTAAGGCTGCATCTCTTATAGCTCTGCTGAAGAGTGCAATGGGTCTTTCATGGTCATCTCTTTTCTGCAATAATACTGTTGCCATAGTGTGCTCCAAAGCAAACGAAAACAATATGAAATCCTGAGTGTAGTCCGGGCTGACTAGAACAAGAGCTGAAGAAAGAGCCAATTTGACCAAATTGAAAGATTTTACAGCCTCCTCCATCCATTTCACTTGGCTGTCCTTCTTAAGCATGTTTGTCATTTCTCTTAAGTGTTCAACAAGATTAGGCACAAAGCGACGTAGAAAATTCATCTTACCATTAAACGATTGTATCTCTTTTTTATTCTGGGGCAGATCGATTTGCTGAATTGCTTTCACACGTGCTGGGTCAATACGAATGCCATCTTTTGAGATAATATGCCCGAGTAATATGCCTTCCTCCATGTCAAACAAGCTCTTCTTCGGATTCAGCGACAAACCATATTTTCTGCACTTTTGAAAGATAGTTTTTAGATGGTGCATGTGCTCTTCATCAGATTTGGAAAACACCGTCAAATCATCCAAGTACACGACCAAAAAGACATCCTTCTCATTTGAAAAAGCCAAGTCCATTGCACGTTGAAATGTGGCACTTGCATTCTTTAAACCGTAAGGCATTTTGGCGTAATGAAAGGTTCCCCATGGAGTGGTGAATGTTGTCTTGTCTCGGTCATCTTCATGGACAGAAATTTGGTTATATCCAGAATAACCATCAAGTAGTGACATACGAGATGCTCCCACTACTCGCTGAAGTATATGGTCCATTTTGGGCAGTGGATAGTTGTCCTTCAATGAAAATTTATTGAGATTTCTAAAATCAATGCATAAGCGGATCTCACCTATCTTCTTTCATACGGGCACCAAGTTAGATATCCAATCTGAAAATATGATGGGCACAATGATCCCTGATTTGTACAACCTGTTTACCTCCTTTTCAATAGATGGCAGCAACTTTGGATTTGTCCTTCTCAACTTCTGTCTGAATGGTTTTTGATTGGGCTTGATGGGTATAGTGTGTTGAATTATATTGGTATCATATGTCTTTAAATCAGAATAGTCCCACGCAAACACATCAGCAAATGAAGCCAGCAAACTGATGTATTTGTCCTTGATCTTTGGCGGAAATGCTTTGGACAATTTTACCAACTTAGGATTAGCAGCTGTACCGATGTTGACCTCTTCTACACCCTTCTCTGTTGGCTGCAATGTTGGCTTGCGGGCTACATCATCTTGATCAAAAAGTTCTTCTAAAGGCATCAAGCCTTTAGGAATAATGTTATTCTTTAGCTGCAACACGTCCATTTCATTGATCTGCACCTCATCTATACCATTACCTTTACCATCGTCATTTTCTACATCAATTGAGGTCTCTTTGAACTTGCCTTTGTTTTGTAGAAAATCATCAATCTCCTCATCATCTTGAAACACTTGCCAATTTCTCTGATTGTCTGGAACGGTTGGACGATGCTTGACATGGATTTCGAATTTATTGCTAGAGTTCATTGGGATCTTCAAATTACTTGCTGCCTTGGCAAGAGCGTCAGCAATACTATTTTGTATACGAGGCACACATGTCAAAGTGTATTCTGAAAATAATTTTAGGATGTCTGGAACTGCATTACGGTAGGCCCACATCCTAGGATGCTTTGCTTGATACTCACCTCTGACCTGCTTAATTACCACTTCAGAGTCGCCATATACTAAAATCCTCTTAGCATTCAGATTTCTTAGAATCTTTAGGCCAGCAATCAAAGCTTCATACTCAGCTTCATTGTTTGAACACTCAAAATCCAACTTGTAACAGCATACCCGCACGTTACTAGGAACTTTGTTCAGGGCGGAGAAAGGACTGCGTACCCAAATTCCAATTTCAACGCCATCATTTGCCACTGCTCCATCGAAATCCATGGTTCACAAACCTTCTTCCTCCTCTTGCAAGTGCTGGAAATCTGTTTGATGTGCCTTGTCTACTTACTGTCCATTACTTTCAGCTGATTGCCCAACATTGTTCTGCTGTTCTTGTCCTTCTTTCTTTAAAATTTCTCTGAAATTTTCTGTTATTTCCATAATATCATCTGCTTCAACTAACTAACTATCTATATCATTAAAACTATCTAAATACAAAACAAAAGACTCTAAATCTGTATGTACATAGTTAATTGGACGATTTATTGGTTTCTCCTTGCTTGTGATCATGTATTTCATTTTTTGTTCCCGATAAAATTCCCTCATTTGTCCAAACACCAGAATCGTTGCATAGGAGAAATCTAGCTATAGTGTCCCTTTCAATTTCGCTACCCAAGACCTGGAAAGAAGCATGCCAAACCTTGGAGGAATATCTGCTACAACCACATCCATCAAAACATTCTTCATTGGGAGTTGATCCAGACTCACAACCAAGTCTTTGATGAGTCCTATACATCTTACTCTGCTGGAATCAAATGAATAGAGATCATGGTATTTCCGGGTGATGTCCAGACCAAGCTTATCCATGATAGCCTTGGGCATGAGATTGTGAGAAGCTCCAAAATCGAACATGGCATTATGTAACATAAAATAATGCACTCTTAAACTGATATAAAAGGGTGGCACATCACTATTAGGAGACTCACCATTTGATGCTGGCCCAAAAATCATTTCAGGTTGATCATATTCAACATTCACCATGTTGGACATTGGATCCAAATTCAACATCTTAGATACTTGCCCTCTATAACTGTTGTTCCTCATTATTTCAATCAAGGGGATGGATACCTTTAATTTAGAAATCTCATTCTCTAAATTAAAAGCGGGAATCTTTTCTACCTCTTTGACTGGGATTTCTGTCTTTCCCTTTTCTTTCGATGCAACTTGCCGATGTGATTGTTCTGTTGATGGTGATTTGCTGCTCCCCGGACCAACCGCCTCCTTTCCTTTCCTTTGTGCAACTGATGAATCATTCTTTGATGCCTCAGCATCCTTCCTTTCCTGAACTGGTTTGACCGGCACATCTCTGTTTCTAAGTGAATGTCGCTGCTGCTGGGAGAACAAAGCATTCATATATCCCCTTTGATACTCCTCTGGTTCTTCTTGTAAAATAATGTCACTTGCTACAATGAAATTTGCATCTTTGTGTGCAGTTGAACTCACTGCACACTCTTCATCTTCAGTAATGTAAGTAGGCAGCTCATCTGGAGTAAAGAGGTGGTTTTCTTCACCTATTACATTCCTGTCCTCATCTGACTCCGGTCCATGCACAAAATTTTGCTGCAAAGGTGTTTGCACTACTTGTTGTGCTGTCTGCTCTTGGGCTCGTTGATCTCTCTATCTTATTCTATATTGTGGTTGTTGCTGACCACGAAAGTTAGGATTTCTAACTTGTGGCTCCGGTTTGTCAATTTTCACCCTTTCAAGTATCTGCTCTACCTTCTTGAGTAATTGATCCATCGAAGAAGACTCTTCCTTAACAGTGACTTTCTTTTCTGCTTTCGCTCTAGCTCTCTTGGACAACAGATTTACTTCAACGCTGACCGCAATTTTTTGCATGTCTTCTATTGTAGCCGGCTATCTCTCTCTTAATTGGTAGGCCATGTCAGCATCAAAACCATCCGGAAATTTCATCATAGCTAGTCCCACAGGTGGCTTTAGATGATCTGGAATTTCGTTATAAACTGAATTGAATCTAACACAATAGTCTTGGACCCACTCACCAGTGTTTCGTTTGATTTGTTCATATTCATCCAGAATTTGAAGGGGATTCTTTTTCACTTCCCATTGGTTTAAAACTTGTCTTTGTAGTTTGACCAAGGTAGCAATACGTGCCGCAGGAAAACCTCTAAACCATTTCCTCTCTTCACTTGAAAATGTCTGTACAAAGAGTCTCATTGCCACATTCTTTGCATCGATCTCATGAAGTTCATAGAAGTCTGCCATTTTGTCTACATGTTGCTGAGCAGTAATGCTGTTAGGAGTGCCATCAAAAAACAGGATTTTGCTTTGATAATATGCGGGCATATCATCTAGAACTTGGGGCAGAACAAGGGGTGCAAAACAGGCAGCCATCACTCTTGGTGGATTTGGCCTTGGAGGTGTTGGAGGAGTTTGCACAGTTTGTAAGGGGCTAGTAATTGGAGTTTGACGCTGTGTCGCAATATATTATCAATTAACTGGTTAGCGCTTTCGGTTTCTAGGTCTACAACAAATTGAGGATTAGGGACAGTATAGTCAACAACCCTTTCGGATTTAGACTCGAACAATGATATTTCAAACCGCTCGTCAAACTCAAGCTCTTCAAGATACTAAAAAATGTCAGGACATGAATGGGATTTGAACACGGGAGTTATAGTGCTCTATTGACGAAGGTGTCTTGGAATCAAATTGGGGTTTTCGTAGATATGAAGAGGATCCGGTCTGGATTGGCTCTGGTATATTGTCTCGAAGCCAGCGTGCTATTGATAAAAATCACAGGGCACAACCAACTTACTCAGCCTATCCAATCCTAAAATTATCATCCGGAAGCTTAGAATTATTAAGAAATAAGGGGATTTGATTTCAGTCCCCAGTGGAGTCGCCACTATGTTAGCACCTAAATTTTCCCTAGGCTGAAGGAAGGAAAAATTCAGGGTAACCACAAACCATGCTCAGTCTGGTAGCTAGCCCTACTAGAACAGGAGAGGGCTCTCTCCGAGTCACGCTTAGTGAATGGATAAACAAAACAGTCTGAGATGACTTACAGTGAAATATTTATCTTAGGCTAGTAAGTGAATATGGATACAAGAAACAATTTTTATGAATGATTGAGCTTCTGGGATGTTATGGGACCAACAGACAGCAATGAATAGAGAATTTAATACAAAGGCACAGATTACTCCGTGAGGTGAGACAGGCGGAAAGTGTAGCAATTTAGTTCGAAATAACACGAAATGGAGAGATTGCTTAGGAGAGTGAAAAGGGCATAAGTACATGATTCCTTTTCAACAAAAGAAGAACACTGAACATGAAATTTTCCCACAGGTAGAGCAATAAAATTGAATTCTACCTTATCTAACTCAGAAAATTTCACTGGAAATGAATATGAATTGAACTATGAACATTACAAGATACATATGAAACATAAGAGACACATTTACTACACTCACAACCACATGAATCTCATGAAACAGAGCCGCTGCCTTTCATTAATTCTCTGTCAAAAATATACAGTGAAGAAACAGAGTTTCTTTCCCACAGTATCCCAGAAGTTACAAGCCAACCAACCCTTTGCAAATAGCTTGCATACAATATATAGAATGTGCTATGAAGAGATAGAACGCCCAAGGGTTGGGGAGTTACTCAAATCATTAGAAAATGGAGGTGAAGAGCCAACCATCAGCTACAGGTTCAACGTTACAAACATGACAAATGGCTTGGGTGACCATTTGCCTCCCTTCGCCACTTGGATAGAAGCCAATATGGAGATAAAACACTTTAAATGCCACCTTAGGTGCCAAAAAACTGAAATGTAGATGAGCAGGCCCACTTGGAGAAGTCGCGAATCGAAATTTCGCGAAATGGAGGTAAAATTGGGCTTTTTCCTATATGCGCCGCGCCATTTTCTGTGTGCACCGCGCCACTTTGGAGCCTGTTTTGAGGCACTTCCAGGAGTCCAAAATGTGCCCAAGTGTGCTTGTTGGAAATCCTGTCCTGTCTACTTTCTAATCCAAGTGGAATTTCTGAATTGGGTGCTCATTTACCCCTCCAAATCTTCATTCTCCCAAGACTGCTTCCTGTGTGTCAAAATAGGGGCATAGAGGTCATTTTTTGGGTGTTTTTGACCTCCTGGAGACTCATATATTGCCCAAATTTTTTGTACAAGCACCAGTAGTCGTGATTTTTCATGTTGAATCCAAAAATGCGAACCATTCTTCATTTGGAGCTCCCAATTTTTAGCGCCGCACCGCACTGGGAGAAAAAACCTGTGTTTTGCCCAAAAATTTGTCATGTGACCAAAATTTCCCCAAATTTCTTGAAATTTGGGCTGGAGGTCCTCTATGAAGTGCTATTCTGTGCCAAGGAAGCTTTAGCCAAGATTCGAAGCTGATCTTTCTCTTTTGCCTCTTTTGTTGCTTTGCTCAATTTTGCCCTCAAGCTCTTTATCCGGGCCCTTGCACTCATGTTTCGTGCCCTGTAATGGAAAGCCATGTGTCTCAGTAAGGCATGGTCCTTGTCACCCTTGTCTAGAAGCCTCTCCAGGTGCATGTTAACTCTCTCTAGATTGGCCTCCCGATCCTCATTGATCTCTTTCTCCAATGACATGAGTTCAACTCTTCTTCTTGGTGCAGCTTGGCGATGCTCACGAATGTTTTGTAGCTCCATGATCACCCACTGATCCTCCAGCTGTTTGTTCCTCTACTCTAGGTATTTCATGTTCCACTTAGCCCTCTCCAAGTCAAGGGATAAGGCCTCAATCACTGATTGCTGCTCCTGGATGATCTCTCTAAGCTCTGCATTTGTAGGTTCTGTATCTGTCTCATCATCATGAAGGAGAACGAATTCTGTCTCTCATTCACTTGATGGCTCACCTGAAGGCCCCTCATCATGCATTGGCTCCTTACCTCTTTCCTGTTCCTATGTCGTCGATGCCGGAAGTGAGGCCCCTTCCACCCTGGGTGGAGATAACACTCGCTTTGCCGCTGTAAACAGATGTCTACTGCCTCTCTGATAGGTGATGAATACTGGCATAGTAGAGGCCTCATGGTGCTCATACTGATGAGAAGGACCACCTATCTCATGATCTGCCTCTGATACTACCTGTGTAGTTCTGAAGAAGTCACGGGAGATGAAGTCCTCCCAAGCAATGCCCTGCAATCCCAACTGATGATCTACCAAAATCTGGATAAGAGCAAAGTGATAAACATTGTTAAGCTGCTGCTGAGGGGTCTTATGATGCATGAAATTGTTCATCCTCTCTATGTTCCTGCAAATGAAAAATGGGAGGTTCATCATCCCCACCATGGTAAAGTGCATGAGCAACCTGATGTGATAAGCATATAGGTGAGAGAACCTCCCCTCACAACTGAAGTACTTCATGATCAATTTCATGAACGGAGCATACTCATCTTTCAAATATCTGAATGGGAAGATTCCTGTGAGGTGCCTCAAACAACCGGCCTTAGTGTAAGGCTCATAGTATTGCCTATCCACCTTCTTCTTCTTATGCCACTGTTCTCCAACATTTGGTATGCCTATTGCTACTGATATAGTTTCGGGCGTCAATGTGAAGGTGACCCTGGCCAAGATAGACTGGCTTCCATGTAGGTGAAGCACAAAAAGACGGGCCAACTCATGATGAACTCTAACGTTAGCTACCCTTTGACAAAATTCAAAACATGCTAGGTGCTGGAAACATGACATAGCAAGAGGGCATTCCTGCAATTCAGTGAGGGTGTTTGGCTCATCCCTAACATGTTTACCACTCCTGTGATGTCCCCTGGGAGCCTGTTCTCCTGAAGCTGTATCGCTATGAGTTTCCACCTCATACTCTGATGAACCCTCAGATGCTATGGCTGCTTTTTATATACTGTACTTAGACTGCCCTTTGATGATGGTGAAGCTGGGTGTTGTTTGTGATATCTGCCACCAAGGGGAACAATGAAACATAGGGAATATTAGGAAGGGAGTAATGTGATGGGAATAGGGGTTATGGGGGGGAGTTTGTTTAGAGATATGTAGGGGGTTTGACAAGGTAGGGTTTGGGGTTTTTTATTAGGTAGGGTTTGAGGTTTGTATTGACCAATAGGAGGAGGGGAAAGGGAATAGGGTTTGGTAGTGTTTTAGGGTAGTGATAATAGGAAAAATGGCATGGGGGAATAAGGAAAAATGGTAAGGAAGGGAAAATGGGACCTTGGCATCAACAACACAATTACACAACCCTAGCAAAAATGGCCCTTTGTGTTTTCTTGTGGTTTCTTTATGAGTTTTGTTGCATTTCAATCGTAGGCATACATCACTATATCATTTACATAATTTGAGGAACCATTGATGTTATAGAGCCTACCTCTCGAGCTGATGGGCATCCACAAAAGATTTGAGGGAGTTTTGGCAAGTTTCTGGCCCTTTGTCTATGTGTGATGCGCGCAAAACCCAGTGCGCCGCGCCCTGGGTGTGTGCCGCGCTAATTAAAAAATTGCACTGTGGGTGGGTTCTGTGTGCGCCGCGCCCTGTGTGTGTGCCGCGCCCCAGTCTATATGCGCCTCGTGTTGAAATCGCCTCCAACTTTGCTCCAAAACCCACGATGCACACTCCACAACTTTGCAATGTTTTCCCTATGCCATTGATTGCACAATGACTTTGATTTTTGATGTAAACTTGTGTATAAATACTTGGAGGTCATGATTTAAATTTTTCCTTTTCAAAAACCCATGTTTCTAATGTCATGTTTTGCCACTTTTTCACTGACTTAAATCAACACTGATTTTCACTTTTCCTTTTAAATTTTGGCTCAAATGATGAAATTTTCGACACTCTTTGCGGGGATTGCATGACAGAGAATTTGGCCACGGAAACCATGACTGCACCTGAAGAAATCAACTGTTGACCTTTTTGAAAAATTTATCACCAATGACATTGTTTGACTTTTCTTCAAAGCAGAGTTTTGGAGAACAGTCAAAGTTTATCAATATGACGTTGAAACTCTATGAATCATTATTTTGTAAGGGCCTCTCTCTAGCTTGCATGGCTTTACTGGACATATTTAAAGACCAAACTGATAAATCCCTAGACCTAATGATCGAAAATGACCTTTGTCCATTAAAGGACCAGACCTTAACTGTCATGGAATTTCGTGATTATTGACAAAATATCAAAGCCAGTAGGAGCCAGACATGAGGGGAAATGACTAGCATGACCTTTTTCGTCAGATTATGGCATGCCCCTAGCGGAATGCAGCTGAGTGAATGTAGAGGGACACCTAAAAATGAAATGCATAAAGAGTTTTGATCTTTGACGGAGGACTGACCAGACCTACTCTAACATGTTCTTTGATTAATGCATGTTTGGTATGAATCACGAATATACTATCTATTTACTGTGCGCACCTATATGAACAGTTTTTTTTTATATGTATAACTTAAGCACGCAAGTAGGCTAAAATAATCAGCTAACATTGGAATACTAGTAAGGAATCGGTTAATAGCAGCGTTTGGCCCCTGAGTAGGGTTGTGCAAAGGTAGCATCTCAGGCTACGAGGTAAGGGAAAGTGCGTGTAGCAACGTGCGTGCAGGATCAAACTTCAAACCTCTTGAACTCATCAAACATCTCTAGGGCACGGAAACCTAGTTCTAGCACCCTCCCATACTACTTCGGGTGAGACCTCAGTCCGCACTCCACAGGCTGTTGCCGAAAGGGCCTGTAGTACCTGGATTTGTTTGGCTAAATCACCTTCAAACCTGGGTCAAGCCCCAACAAGCCAAAAAATGGTTCCATTGCTGGGACAAATCACCTCCAAACCTGGGTCAAGCCCCAACAAGCCAAAAAATGGTTCCGTTGTCGGGATATGTTTTATGTTGTGTCACTGGAATTTGACAAAGAAATAAATTGAAGGGTGGTTGGACAGAAAGATTCATGAGTTCACGACGTAGGAAAATAGAAAGCCATGAGTATCAAAGGAATAGTGGTTAGAGTGCTATGTATATATGGAAATCCATGAAATTTTCTTTGCATCCTTCCCCTCTG
The DNA here is from genome assembly GCA_031772625.1 of Pinus tabuliformis. NCBI lineage: Eukaryota > Viridiplantae > Streptophyta > Pinopsida > Pinales > Pinaceae > Pinus > Pinus tabuliformis. Next base: position 176,822,014 of record CM062806.1, read on the forward strand.
AGTTGTACGAGTGGATCGCGAAGCTAGGAGACAGTCAAGGAATGTGTAGGCTCGACAAAACTAATGTGTGGACTTTAGAGTTGGTACAAAGACTAGAAGCATCAGGAGATAAGATCATGCACGCTGTGGACCATTGGCTCGATCGAATTACAGGAGGGTTTATCACCGAGTTCACGGTAGATACGTCAGTCAACTACAATGAGGCGGAATGACGCTTCCTCAAAGGACCACGAGGTAAGTACATTAAATCTTTGAACACTTGCATTAAAATGCTACTGTGTGAAAGGTGGGTTATGAAAATAAATTGATGTTTGGGGCTACACGAAGTGGGAGGATCTACAGAAATGAAGGTAGTGAAGAATTAGAAACTAGTCCCTTGATTTCACCTCCGCGAGAAAGCAAGAAAAAGCTCGCAAAAGTTTCACCGAGAAGTGAAATTAGTTTGATAAGGTATTGAATTCTGCGCATACCACCCGCACCTACACCACCGCCAGTTTCACCATTGTCACCCCCATCTTCACCCGCACAACCTCCACCACCACCATAGTTCAATATGGCAAGCGCAATAAAGTTGCCGATATTCAAAGGGGTAGGGAATGAAGATCCAGACCAATTTTGCTTCGTAGTAAAGTCTATATGGGAAGCACAAGGAGTCACAGATGATAATATCAAGAAGGAAACACTACTTAGTGCCTTGTAGGATTGCACACTAATGTGGTACATTAAGCATTCTAATGTCAATCCAAACACAGGGATTGCGGATATCCAGGTTGTGCTAAATAGGGAATTTAGCTAGCCAAAATCAGAGACAGTCGATTATCGAATTTAAGGAAATTGCGATGCTTCCAGGTGAGAACTCCTGGGAGCTGGATCAGAGACTGAAGTGTATGATTCGTGAAGCCAACATGACCTTGATGGATGGGCAACACCACGCATCATTTGTAGCATCACTAACGCCGCATCTAAGGAACACGCTGTCACAACAGAAGCTGCCAACTCAGGCTGAGGCTTTGGAGATTGCAATGAGACTACACGAGACCCCGATACAAGATCCTAATTTAGGAGTCCAACAGATCCACGAGTAGTTGAAAAACTTGTGCCTTGAGATGCAGAGCTTGAAACAAGACTAGACAACTCGCCCAGAAGTGCGAGGAGGGATGGTGCATAAAGTGCAAAGGTTGGGGACATGACAAGGACCATTGTCCAGTCTTTGCAAACTTCTTGACAGGAGGAGGGCCAATGCCATTGAGGCTGTAGGCATAAGCAGGGTTGAGCACGACGCCTGCATTATGGTGCGCGATTTGTCAGATAGGAGGGAAGCATGCTACATATAACTGTCATCTATTATAAAAGTATACATAGACGTCCCAATAGTTGTTCTGTAATTTATGCAGATTAGTAGGCCATGATGAGCATACCTATAAAATTTATGAACTGATGATGGATTGGACTCCTACCTACAGAGTTCAGACTGAAACGTGAACCCTCGATCAAAATGCAGGGATGGCATGCACTGGGTTTTAGGGGCGCGGACGAGGTCGAGGTGGAATGGGGCCAGGAAGGGGTTGCAGACATCTAATCTATTACAATTGTGGAGGGTCAAGGCATTATGCCCATGATTATACAAATCCAATGAGGGCATCATGTTTATATTGTACCCAGTTTGATCATGAGACAGAGGAATGCCCCACACTGATAGCGAGGTTGCGCGATAAAGGAACACTTCAACCTCCCTCGACTAAGAACCTATAAATGATGAGGTCTGAGCCATGCGAGGAGGACCCAAATGTAAACATCATGCTCCGAAAAAGAAAATATTAATGAAAAAAATTATGGAAATATGAGAAAATTAGATTGTGAATTATCTATGACAAGACTGGATCGAATGACTGAAAAGACAAGTATCTATGGAAAATGACAAGCTAGGACACGATAAAACTTCCCCGACAATAATTACTTGTGGTGGGTCACAACTAAAGGGTTTTATTGACACAATAATAAAAAAGAGATGTACTTAGACTAAAGCTGATGCAAGTGACAAAAGGAACAAACACTAACTAAAAAGTGACACGACTATCCTAAAATCCTAACTAATACTCCCTTTTTAGAGAGCGCTTAAAAAAAGAAGAATTTTATGAGCCAAAGTAGGGATTTAAGGGAGCATCGTTCACCCAACCAAGAAAAAGGATACCATCCAAATGAGTTAGTTTAATAGATCCCGAGTCGTGAATCTACACAACATAAAATGGTCGAAGCCAATGCATTTGTAGCTTACCAGGATGCTTAAGATATTTGATATCATAAAGTAACACACAATCTCCAATAAAAAATAACTTGTTCTTAATATGTCAGTCATGCTAATCATTTTGTATCTCTTTCTCAAAAATATGATGGAAATATGCAAGGAATCATTGTTCATCCAATTTCCACAATTCTTGCAACCTCTCTAGGATAGATTCATCCCCGTCACCTTAGTAGCATGAGAAATAAAGAGGTTCAGGACTATAAATTTTGTTGGAACCACTTCTTCCCTTCCATATACCAACTAAAACGGTGTATTATTATGCAACCTATTAGTTGTAGTGTGATAATACCTCAGCGTTGCTGGAATCCTTTCATCCCAGTGATCCCTATTCGTAAAAAAAATAAATAGTAAAACCTTTCTCCAAGCTCTTATTAAAAACCTTAACATTTCCATTTGCTTGCGAGTGATAAGGGTTGATATTATGATGTTGGGTCATGAAATTCCACAGTATCATCTGAACTATCTCATTAATGAAGTGAGAACATTGATCACTAGTAAGGCTTCAAGGACAACCAAATCTGGTGACTATATTCTCGAAAATGAATTGTTCAGTTGTATCAGCGGTGCAGTATTTAATAAGAGTTGCATCTGACCTATGTGTCAGATAATTTATTTCTCTAATGATATATCTAGCATGGGAATGACAAGCAAGTGGGTTGATAGGTCCAATAAAATCAATTGCCCATTTTTGAAATTCCTCAAGTGCTTGAACTGGGTGCAAAGGTAGCTCATCTAGTCAAGATGGTCGACCAACCTAGTAGAAAACATCACACCACATTTCATATTATTGGCATCTTTGAATAAGGTTGGCCACCATAAATCATCTTGTAAGACATTTCGAGAATTATGTTTTCCTCAAACATGGCCTCCTACAATGCTTGCATGAAATTCCCATAGAAAATTGTTCTTCTCATGATCCAATACACATCTTCATAGAATACATTCGAGTCCCATTTTATATAATTGTCCCATGAAAAAATGATAATCGGAGGTGTAAACGACCATACGCCTCTTTTGACTGGATGTATAATCATCAAGAAACTAACTTGTAGCGATGAATAATGAAATATCTTCCAAGTAATTGGGAACTTCTTCAACCATTCAAAATAAGTGTGCATCATTAAAATGGTCATCAACTAGACCTCCTAATTCTCCTGATTCAAGGAAAGAAAGATGATATGGATCCACGTTCTATCTTCCCTGCTTGACAATGAATTCAAAGGTAAATTCCTAGAATAACAGAAGCCAATGACATATTCTCCCTTCAAGCATAGGTTTATTAACCAAGTACTTCAAAGTCGAATGATATATAAAAAATTAAATGGAACCCCCAACAGATAGTGTTGGAACTTCGGGAGTGAGTATACCATAGAAAGAGCTTCCTTTTCTATAGTTGTGTAATATTTCTCTAAAGTAGAAAATTTTATACTATTGAAATAGATGGGATGATCCAAGTTTCCTTCTCCTATTTGTGTCAAAATAGCCCCTAACACAATCCAAGATGCATGTATATGAACATGGAATTCTTGATTCCAATCAAGATACATAAAAATGGGTGCACTTTTGATTTTCTTTTTGAGAATCTCAAATGAAAATTCACATTTAGTAGACCAAGAAAACCTTTCATATTTATTTAAAAGCTTCTCCAGTGGTGTAGTGATTAAATCATAATTCTGGCAAAGCCTGCGGTAATAGCGGTGTGTCCTAAATTCGATCGCAACCACTTCACAGTATTTGGGGTGGCATATTCAGTATTACTATAATTTTGGCAGGGTCCACACATACTCCTTCCTTGCACACTATGTGACCAAACAAGGTGCCAAAAGGGAAAACAAAAGTGCATTTTTTCAAATTCAAATAGATTTGAGGTTGTATACATCTATTGAACATGGCTCAAAGAATAATACAGTGCTTATTCAAAAGAATAAAGATTGTCTAACCAGTCAAGAAACTTGTAAAAATCTCGAAAGGAAACTATCACAATTCTTGAGAATGTAGCAGGAGCATTCTTCAACTCTAAAGGCATGAAATTATAAGCATAAGAACTTCAAGAAACTTGTAAAAATCTCAAAAGGAAACTATCACAACTCTTGAGAATGTAGTAGGAGCATTCTTCAACTCTAAAGGCATGAAATTATAAGCATAAGAACCACATTTGGTTGTGAACATAGTTTTATTCTTTTTTTTTTTTGCAATCCTTACTTGGTGATGACCATAAAATCCATCAATGAAAGAGTAAGCCTCACTGCTTGCAACATTATCAAAACTTCATCACTAAAAAGAGTGGGGAACAAATCATGTACATAAGCATTGTTAAGGCTCATATAATCAACACACATCCTAATTTCTTGGGAATACTTCTTATCTTGGATGAGAATTGGACTTATCCATTCAATCTCATTGACTATGAATATAAGTCCTACAACCAACATCTTTTCAATCTCCTTCTTTACATTTTCTATGACCCTTGGATTTATCCTATAAGGTTGATGCTTGACTTGTTTTTCATCCAATTTCAAAGATATATTCATCTCCCCTAGATATCATTTAATTCCTTTTAATGCAGAAACTAAAGTAGAAAATAAATCTTCATATTCCTTAAGTAAATCGAAAAATTCTATAGTAGTTTGTTCATCCCAATAGTCACAAACGGAAGCAATTTTGGGTTTATCTTTAGTCCAAATATTTAACTTTTTCAACTTGAGTGGCTGCAAATGCAGTGTGTTGGTAACATGATCTTCCTTTATCCGCCTCTCCTCTTCATATTCTTTAATGGACAAGTTCCTTAATTATTCTAAATCATTATTCGGTTCTCCATTAATTTTCCTGCGGGCTAGAGCTTCATGGAACCTCGAATCATATTGATTCGAAAAATATCCATATCTTCTACATTCTCCCAAAGCATTTCCAAACAGGAATAACATGTTTTTAATATCCTTTAGAGATTCAACTATATTTTCATTAGTGTCGTGAAATGAAAAAATCCTTTCAAAACTGATTAGTCATTAAATTACATTTTGATGTTTGTCTCTTTAGTTCCTCCTTTAAATATTAGTCACGCGGAATAATACCTAATGTATGAATAGGTTGATGCATCCACATCACAACTAGTACACTATCATTTGTCGAGGTGGAACAAAAATTGAATCTATCTATACTTTTGCAAGCTTTTACGTCCATCATAAATAGGAATTTTGCTGAAGGTATTTTTTAAAGTCAAGAATCTATGTATCATAACAGTTTTAACAACATCCCAATCATGAAACTTGTCATGATAAGATGCCCACCATCTTGCGGGAGTTTCTTGCAAAGAAAACAAAATCAAAGAGATCTTTTGACCTTCCTCTATTTGGGAATCAACTTCTTGGATAAAATGTACAACAAATTAAGTACCATTAAAAATAGGATAATTGTGTACCTTAGTACTGATCCAACAAAGGCATTTGACAATTTCACATTGTCACAAGTGAAACTAATGAGCTCCTTGCTTCGAATCATTCATCGCAACATCAAACCCCACTTCTATACTTTGAACACTTTGCCAACTGATGGATACAATAGTTGTTGGGTTAATGTAATCCTCCCTTTTCCCTACAGTGACTTGATATAACTGATATAACAAATTGGGTTCTTCAAAATCATCTACAAGTTCAATAAATATTAGGCCTTAATATGGATCCAACAATTCTATGACCTGAAATCCATCCACCTCAAAATTCATAGTTTCTAGTTTTAGAACAATAAAGGAATAATTTTCAAATGCCCAGTAAATTCCCAATAAGGTTGGATATCAATATTTTTCACCCATAATATTAATTACCTATAAATATTCATAAGTCTTGACACCTACAATATAAACCTCAACGTCTTCTAATCTCCCAATGGGTAGAATACAATATTGGTTTTCCATTCATAACTGAACGCTGGTCAGAATACTATCTAGATTTCCAAAACGCCTCCCAAGTCTTTCTTGGGAAAATGTTAACATCTAAGATGAGATCTAACATGAATTTCTTGATTTGATATCCAACAATTTGACAATCAACATGGAATTGCCTTCCTATTCTCTTCTTATTTTGTCGGATCCACCTAGAATTCATTTCATGAATATTAGCAAAAATAATTTCTTCTGAGAATGGGTTGCCCTTCACAATAGCTTTAATTTCTTACACAATTGACAAATAAGTTGCTCATCATCCATAATTTGTAGAAATAACTTAATCCATTCTAAGATTTGTTGGGATATCTCTTGTGATGGTATGGGACTTTAAGTCTATTGTTAGTGGAAGAAAAATCCCTGAGGTAAGGGTTGACAACCTTAATAGAGCGAAAGAAAACTATTAACAAGAAGCACTCATTAAAGCAACTATACTACGAAAACTAGTAAAATGGGTAGAGGAGGAATACCGAGAGGTCCTACATCTGATGTAGATTCCGTAGGGTCCAAACCCCGTGCTTCCTCCAATACGTTCAGACCTGCAATACAACCTAGAGGAGCATATACATAGAAAATATTTCAAAGAATGTGCATATTAGACATGCTATATCATCAAGTATAGATATATCAATCATAATATGCTAGAAATTAATTATATAAACATGAGATCAAAACATTTAAGGAATAATCCATAGCTTCTTTTATTGACAACAACAAATAGGAGTGGAAGAATACAACCTGATCCATCCACAACACCAACAAACCTTCCTCTAGATCCATCCAACCCAAGCCGCAAAGATCACCTCAATATGTGAAAAAGGATGTCATATAATGAAAGATGAAAATATTTGCAAGGAAACAAGGGTTTCCTGTGATTGGAAGAGCAGGAGGCATAGGGGAAATCATACTTGATATGGGGATAAAAGGGTTATAATGTCGATATCTTATCTCCTTCTATCAATTAGGCCTTCCCATGAGTTGTATAAGTACAATTAGAAATAAGTTGATTCAGTTAGGCCACGGGTTGTTGTAGGTGGCCTTTCAGTGAAACCTGTAAACCCCACTGTTACACTAAAAAATGTCACCATGAATATTTGCAGTTAGTATGGCTCCATCCACTGTCATACTATGCTCCTTGGCAAGTCTCATGCCTCTGCTCTTCATGTCAAACTCCAAGAAAGAGAGAAAAGTCATTTAAAGTCAATTATCTCTGGTATGCAGTTTCTCTTAGCCTTACCTGCGTGTACGCAACCCAAGTTCACAATACCTGCATACTTGTACGCTCTGTGTGAAAAGGGGTGGGTGCGTACCCCTGTAAAGGTCAAAAGGCGCGAGTTTCATCTTAAAAAAGTTACTTGTGGTCATTTCTAGAGCATTCTAGAAGCTTGTTTGACGTGTATGAAGCGCCTCCAGATGGTTCATGTACCCAAAGAAAGAGGAACTTATCCCATGAAGAGGGGAGCTATCCCATTGAAAGAGGGGCTTATCCCATTCATGGTGGAGCTAATTAACTTCCTCTAGAGCACTATAAATACAAGCATTGGGCCAGAGGGAGGGGAGGTTGAAAGCTGAACATTCCTAAGGGTAGATGCTGCTGGAATTAGGACTTCCTTGTAGAAGCTTGTGAGGAGAGATTACCACCTTTGCTTGTTCCATTTGGAAGTGGGTGAGCTGATCAGAGTAAAGGAGAACTCTTGTGGACCCTGGGAGGAACCTGCACAACACCAAGGCTCAGGTTGTAATGGTTTCTTTTGTTACCTTTTAATACAAATAAGTCCATTCTTCTCAACAATTTGTTATTTATGAGTTGTTTCATATACTCCTTGGTCTATATGTTAAATATGTTTTATTTTATGAGATTTTCAGGTGCTATTTAATTGTTTGATTGTTAGTGAATGCAGGTTTCGAAGAGAAGGAGGAGCTCATCTGGATCAACGAGGCTGGACTACTACAACAACGTTGGGTTACAGGTAGGATCTAAACACTTGATTTCTCACATTGTAAATGCATATTTAGAGAAGGATTGCTCTTATTTGTCTTGTTTGTCACTAGAAAGTCTTAGGCTTCTAGGGAGGTTGGCTTTGTCCACAAAGTTGACTCTTTCCGCATGACAAAATGGCGACTCCGCTGGGGAAACCATGAATGTGTTTGAGTTCTTTTTGATTTCATATTTTGATCTGAGAAAAATCGCTTGTTTTCTGGTTTTTGGCTGTCTGACTGTGTATTTGGGTGGGTTAGCTTAGGGTTAAATTAGATTTTTATTTTTGTTAGCTTTGCCAGCAGTACGCAGCCTCTGAGTTAGGCACAACGCGTACTTGTACGCACTGCGGCTTTGCGCACAGAGCGTACCCGCACCTGTGTGAACAGATCACCTGCGTACCCCTGTCAATTTTGAGAAAATTTCAATTTTTTCCTTTTTGCTCTTTAGATTTTGTTTTTAATTTGTTTTTACTGCCCAAATCCATTGGTTTACAGTCAGAGATCTTCACCTGGACTTGTTCCGTTAGTGTCGAGGGTCTTGGTGGAATTCATAGAGATTTTGCCTTAGGGTTTGATTTTTAACTGGTCCTGTAGTGACTTTGGCATTAGAGGTTGTCAAACTTTGGATCTCACTGGTTTTGTTCAACCCTCTTAGGAGTCGGGCCTGTCATAGAATTCACCCATGTGAGAAACCTACCTTTGTGTCTTCTCTTTGCGAATCTCGAAAAAGTTTGTTGATTAAAGCTTTGAATTTCATTCTTGAGAAAAAGAACAAAAAGATTTCGATTTTGTTTTTTGATTAGTTTATGATTCTGCATGAACTGATCCTTAGTTGCATTTTGACTGAGTAAAACATCCGGGAATTATCCTTGTAGGCTTTTGTCCTCATTATTTTTTGCTTTTAGGTAAATTTCCCTTTAATTTGCTTTTGAGTGATTTTGATTTGATTGTCTTAAATTTATTAAATTTGATTTTTGATAAATAGTTTTACATGCTTTATTAATATAGGAAAAATACAAAAATTCTTTTGGAAAAAAAGTTTGCTTTGGTAGCATTTGTAGTCTTTTGAAGAGAAAGGAAATTTTGTGCAATAATTAGTGGTCATGAGTTGTATGGTTTGAAAAGATAAAGAGGTTGTTTCTTTGATTGTCTTTGCCAAGAAAGTTGTTTTCTATAAAATTTGCATTCTTTCAACTCTCTTAGCTAGGAGATTCATTGAAAAAGAAAAGTAGTGTAAATCATCTTAGGTGCATCTTTGTAGTGGTTGCGAGTCGAGTCTACACACCACCAGTTTCATCTCCACTACCTTTGTCTTAAAGAAAAGCCATAAAATTAACGCTTAAAGTAAAATCAACTTAGTAACTTTTTATTTACTAGGGCTCTGAAATACCAATATAGATCAGGCTAGTGTCTTGGAGTAGGAGAGTAATAAACTCTCCAAGACAACAAAACCAAACAAGTAGCTTATCTTGTGATAGAATAAATCCAGCTCTTTCACTTATGCTCTGGGAAAGCTCCTCTTAAAGGAGAAGCACGAGACCGTGTCCGAACCAGTGAGGGGATCAATCCTCCTTCATTGGGAAAGACACCAAATACGCACGTACTACAAATGGTAAACCTCGGATTATTGTCGAGGAACCTGAGGTCACTTGTCGGTAAACCTTGGATTATTGTCAAGGAGCCGGCAAGGGGATTGAGCTTGTTACTCTGCCCTTGCGTGCTATCGAGTCGTAGACTGTTCCCCCAGGTATATTTGTTGCTGTTGGTGACCTTAGTGACCATTATCTTTAGGATTCTACCGAGGTGACGGTGGAGGGAAGATCCCACTGTACCTGGAGCAGACGTCGGCTAGACTCACTTGGATTTTCCAGGGGGTTCACTTCACTCGAGACGGTTAAAGTGGAGGAACTTGTGCCGGTCTATTCATTAAGCAGGTTGTCGGGGTAACTGTTCCACCCGCCACTTCTGTACTGAATCTGGCGATGTTGGGTTTCATCTCCAACTAGCACTTTTGGTCCGGAAGGCTACTGTTTGTGCTTGGTTTGACGCCCTAGATTCTTTAGGCGTGTGCTTCAAATTTGTTTGGTTCTTTAGAGACTTTAGGCAGTTTTCTTTGAGATTTTACTTTGTTTGCGTGTGCAGTAGTTAAAAGTCTTTAACTGTGGCTGAATTACCGAGACAGTCCCCTGAATCTCGGGGCAAGTCTCCTGAAGTTGTAACCGTGGCCGATTTGTTGAGGAGGTCTCGTAGACTTCGAGGCCAACCTCCCGAAGAGGTTCCGAGTCATTACGAAGGTTTGAAAGTCCTTGTAACTCCTAGTGGTAGTAAAGTAGGGTCACCTGAAGAAGGTGAGTCTTCGTTGGTAGTTCATCTGGATTACCAAAGTCTAGAAACATGTTATAATCCTGAAGCTATTGCATTTTTCGAGCTTGCTGGTAGTTTTTCATCTACTAGTGATATCGGCAAAGAACCTGAGATATCTGAACCTGTTACTCTGACTTCTAGTGCTCCAGATTCACCTAGGGTAGAACGAGTCATCACCGAAAATCTTCCTTCTGGTTTGATTGCTATTGAAGAACTTGCTCCAGAAGAAGATATAGGCGTCCCTATCCCTGAACATCAACCTACTATTGATCTAAGGGAGCGTGAATCCATTTTTTACAGTCCTCCTAGAAGTACTACTTGGTATCTTTCGTTAACTAATTATTTAGACAACTCAGGGTCAAGTTTTTCTCCACCTCGTACTCCTTTTCCACCTGGAGGTATTTATACTCCTGTAAATATGTCTGGTCAGTCGTCCATGTTCACTCAATCACCTGAATCATTTTTGTATGTCGGTCCTTCTGTTCCTACTAGGTATCAGTCACTTGCTGGTACTTTTGTGGGAGCATCTCCTCAACCCATTGAACATGGGTTAGTAGCTGGAAACAATGGTAATAAGCCGTTGGGCTTAGGAGACATCTATATGATGTCAGGTTCAACTCCTAGTTCTCAAGCTCAAGGTGCGCAGTTACCGCTTGGGGGGCAACCTCAAGTAACGCCTGGGGGGCAACCTCAAGGTACACAAATTGCGTCTGGGGGGCAACCTCAAGGACAGTATATACCTGTGGTACAATACGTTCCTCAAGGTCAACCCCAGCCTCAATATGTACCCCAAGGTAAACCCCAGTATCAGTACTTGCCTCAAGGGTATCAACCCCAAGGTCAGTACTCGAGTCAAGGTCAACCCCAGTATCAGTACGTGCCTCAAGGATATCAACCTGTTGCAGGCCCCGAAATCGGGTCGACAACAAGGGGGATATCCGCCCGGTCAGGAACCTGGTTAGCGGCTCCGTATCCGTTTGGTGTAGCGGGTCCTCTGGGGATGACGGGACCAGCTTCCCGATGTAAAGGGTGTACGTGAGTGTGTGTAGATTTTGATTATGTTGATTCTTGAAGCATTCTAAAACTAACTTTAAATCTAACTTATTCTTTAACTGCAAGCTGTTAGAATCAAAATAAAGATAACGTATATAACCTACGCTAACCCGGGATGAATCCTTCCCATCATGTGATCTAAAAAGATTTCATATGATAACTGGTAATGAAGATTATTCAGCAACCATATGAATATAAACCATTTGAAATAAACTATTCTGCATAAGAAGTTACACAGGACGGTTGTGGACTGCATATCACATGATAAATCATTTATATATCAGACATAAACGGATGATTCCACCGTACAAAAGTGCCAAATGGTAACCATAAATCTATATCATAACATGCAAATAATATCAGCTGTATATTACTTTAAGCAAACCAGCAGAAACTCATCAAGAGATAAAAGTACCATTTATGATTCATTTCTACTCATAGCTTCAAGCAATACTGATCTACTTCTATTTACTCAAAATGCCTACTAAGAGTACAGAAATGCAACATCAGTAGCAGACATTAAAGATGCAAATATATATAAATCCGATCCTTCCATTCATCAAACCATCCTCTGAGGTGCAGAAGTGCATGTTCTGAGGAAAAGTTCTTGACAAATTTCTGGACCCTTCTCCAATGCAATGAGAAGGGTTCAAATACTACTATCTAATCCTAATAATAGTATTATTACAAAATTTAGGATACGGCTCTCAAATGACCACCCTTTTTCTAATTCAGTAAAACAAAAAGAAAAACAACTTTCTAAATTGAAATTACTTCTTAATTTGGTCCTTGAAATTGCAGTTATCAAGCATGGGCTTAAGAAGAGTCGGTTGGCCGACTTCCATGCTTAGTTGGGCTGCGAAAACAACGTCCATAAGAGCTGGCGCTACTTTCTCAGCCGCGTTCATGATGCACCTTACCGTCATGCATTGGCTGTGAGGCTTAACTAAGTAAGCCCAGTAACTTTCCCAGTTTAACCTAGCCAATGCCTGAATTGTCTTCCCGTTTGCCTGTGCTTTCTGCTTCCATTCTGCTCCCAGCTGTAACGCACTTGGTAGGTATCCCGGGGTGGATTCTGAAATCAAATTAGCTCTGTGCAAATTTTCATTTACACAATCGATAAGTATGGTCGCCTGTGTTGCCGCTGACTCTGCTGCCTGCTCCGCCTGTGTTATTTGCTCGTCCCATTTGTTGAAGAGAAATTATTTGTGATTTTCATTAATCTTAGGCGCCCCTGCTTTCTTCCCTTCCTCGTCATTTTGCCAAGCCAGATACTCTGTTACTCTTTTGTTGGCCTGGTCATAGTCATTCCGCAGTTCCACTACCTGGCTGGTGATCTTGTCGCTCAGCTCACAAAAATGCCTCCACTGTGATATTCTACGTACCATGTCTTCCTGTTGCTGTGACAGTTGGTCGTTCAAGCCGATGGACTCTGAAATAAATTCTGTCAGCTTGGGTTCATCCTTGTGCATTTCTTGCACCGTCTACAGTTGCTTTTCCTTTTCTTCAATATTTCTTTGGTGGCTCAGCTGCATCTGGCGAAAGTCTTCTTGTAATTTCTCAAGCTGCTTGGAAGCTTCAGCGTTTATGTTGGCTTGTTGCAACTGTTGTTGCAGCAGTTGTATTTGACTCTCACATTCTTTTAGAAGTTGCTGAACTTCAGAAGCCTTGTCGATGGTCGCATAAGCATATGCTCCTGCAATCTGAGACAACTTGGTGAGGTTTTCGGTTGGATTTCTATTCAGATCTTTCCACAAGACATCTAGGTGTTCAGCATCTTGAGCTAGTGCATCCACAAGCTTTCTTTTCTTTCTTTGTCTCCTTACAACTGCCTTGTGCTGTGGGCTGTAGAATACGTCTAGTGGAGGGATCTCTTCTACGCTAAGTAGAAGTTCTGAGGATGGAGCGATAGGAAGATGCTCCATCTCTGTGGTGCTACTGACTATGGTTGAGAGGACCTCTTGCACCACATGCGTGTTGTCCGCAGGTGTTTTCGGGACCTGACCTTCAAGATTAATCAGTTCATTGAAGGTCTCCCATTCTTTATCTAATTCTACTGTAACAAGAGGTGCTTCGGTGACGGGGGAAGGAACTTCTCTTGATGACGAGGCGGCAACTCGCTGCTGAGCCATCAAACTTGACTGAGCTGTGTCCTTGATTATTTCTTCGTTTCTTTCTTCTTTATGGACAGACTCTTCAAGATCTAGAGATATTTCTTGCACGGCGCTGGAATCAGATTTGGACGCACTGGAGTGTTCACTGAGGCTGACGCTTGGAGTCGGTTCTCTGGCAGCTATCCGCAGTCCTTCCAGTGGAATGTTAGCCAGCCTTCTTTCTCTATACAATGTGAATCTCCGGAAGTCGTCCGGGGACAACCTCGATCGTGCTTCTTGCAAAACTTCTTCGAGCAAGTTCTTTCCCTGAAAAAGATCATCAAACAGATCTTTCTGTCCAAAGAACACACTTATCCTGACGCTAGTTGTAAATTCCTGGGCAACTTTATTTGGGTCGAATGGCCTTGGTGGGAGTTTAAATAGTTGGAGACACGTCACATTCTCCACCTCACCAAAAGCGTGCCCTACATCGAATAAAGAGAAGACCTCACACGTGACTGGGAATTGAGGCCAAATGGCCTTCTTTTTGTTCTTTAGGTCCTTAGTTAAACCACCTTCAGAACAAGTCTAATAAGTGATTTCTCGGGCCAACAATTTATCTGGGATATATAAGGGTAGGACATGCGGGGGTATTGTGCTTCCAAAAACTTGGATATAGGTAAACCATTCTTCCCCAAACCATCTTGCGATGGAGGTGATATCAATCTGTGCCTCGGGAGAGCATCTTGGGGGATCTTTATTGTATATTATCCTATGTATGGGTAATATAAGTCCATGGCAAATATGGTAAAAATGGGGGGCGAACTGGGAATCCCACAGAATTTTATGATAGACATGAATAGGCAATGGGTCCTGGGTAGTCCATTGCCAACCCATGGTAGGGAATTTGGATACAAGACAGATAGAATCCATTATATATGCAGACAAATAAAAAGGTGGATAGACTCTTTGGGAGTGGGATCTTTTAGAATGGTAGTGGAGGACCGCTGTGTACAGAGTGTCAGAAAGGATTTTGGCCCAATCCACTATCTCAGAGTTAGTTGCAGCATCGATCAGGGGTAGCCATTCGGTTGAAAATTTATTGATATCTGGCTTACCGAATATTCTACAGAGCATAGCTGCAGCAAAACAATATGGAGAAGTAAGAGAACCAGTGCTATACATACCGTTCTTATCTTTCTTCAATGGTTCATCTCTTTTTGACCACTCCTTAGTGGTATCAGATAAGTCGGGATTTTCTGCTACGAACTTCGTAATGAATTCTGCATTGTAGGTCGCTTGCGGCTCAGGTAAATGATACATGAGCCTTAGGTCTTGAGCTGCAAAAGCTGCTACGATCCCATGTCCCTGGGCTTTGAACTGTCTCTGGTGCAACTACGCATCATCTAGTATCCATTTGATCATGTCTGTGTATGGCAGGATCTTCGGCCTTGCTGCAATTCTGTGGAGGAAAGAACATGCTAGGTCTTCCAGGGATGCTTCTGAAGAACGTAATGCATCTGGGACAGCAGGAGTTACTTTGATTATTCTCGGATTTTCTTCCTCCAATATCCTATACATGCCTTCCCAGGTTGAAATGCCCGCATCCTTATTGCATGCAGTATCTGTGTAGAGGGGCGCCATCTCTTTGGTCTTTTCCCTTGCCTCTGAGCTCTGAGCTTTGTTCTTCTTCCCCATCTCGCTTAGCGTTTCTGTTCGGTTTTGCCTTCGAGCTTTGCTCCTGCAAGTTAAGAGCGAAATGGAAAGATCGATCAGAAAGGTGATGGGAAGGCGTTAAATGCAAGAGATAGATTAGATACGCCACCTTATGTGAAGCAAAATCCGCATTAAGGCACGCGTCTTCATGCCACTTAATAACTGACAACTAATTCATTACTAACATTGAATGCGCATAATTTCCAAGTCAGGTAATGGTAAGTGGATTTTCTTTGGGTGGCGTGCCCGAAAGAGTCGTATCGAGGTGCTTTTATGACTTGCCAGCGCATCCTCGCATATCGCGCGATCGCAAACGGCAGTGATCGCAACATCGCAGATCGTCATATCGCAGATCGCAACAATTCAATGCTTGCCAACGTACTTCGCCTAGTTTCTGCGATGTGCGATCGCGCGATCGCACGATCGCAGGTCGGCGGGTTTACAAGTTTTTCTTTATGGAGGCTAGTGTATTGCGATGCGATGTTGTTCATCAACGCCGAGGCGATGCGCATATTGGCGTTTTTTAGAGAGGGAACGAAGGTGTTTTTTATCTTTTTCGTGATGCACTCTTAGAGATTTGCTTTTATGAACATAGGTTTAGGCTTAAATCGTCCAAGGACCTTTTTTCTACGTTTTATGCTTGTAATTTCAAAAGAAGTCTTTGTTTTTCGAAAATTAACTAAGGGTCCCCTATTCAATCTATCATCATAACTGATATTAGGTTGAATTAGGGGGGGGTTGTTGCTGGCCACAACAATTGGCGATTCACTTGGGAGAACCAGTTATCTCTGCTCTTTTTCTATTGAAGCTTTCAGACTTTTCTTTTAAAAATTTTCTCAGGGAATTCAAACTTTATTATAAAAAGATAACAACAAACAATACTTCAAGGCATCAATGATGTTTTGTTTTATCCCCATCTTATTTTAACTACTTGCATTCCCAGGTTGTTTTCCGAGTTTAGATCAGTTACTACTTGGTCTTGTTGAGACATAGAAATAAAGAGTTCTCTTATGTATCAACCCCTTTTTAAGAACGCCCTTTTGTCACAGGTAGAGCCACTGCTGCCAGCAGGCGTCCATAGCCTCGACAGGGTTACCTATTATCCATGAATGATCCTTTATCCAGCTTTGGGTTTTTTAACAACTTTTTCAAAAGAAATATACCTTTGCTGATGCTTTTTCCTTTTTTTTATTCTCTAAAGAACAATGTCTTGGTTTGATGGCTAAATTATGACACAGTCATTCACTTGATTTATACTCTTGCTGAACAAGTTGGCTCGTGATGAGACCCCTTGTCTTTTGATCGCAACAATCTTGAGTCGTTGCCCTGTTTTGGTAGACAGTTTTGGCAAAGCCAGCAAGTTATAACATCTGTGATTATGATAAGTCGGCTCGTGATGAGACCTCTTATTCTTTGAGATATAGCATCTTTCTGGGTCATTTCTCTGAATGTTGCATTATCCTTTAGCAGGGAGGAAGTCAAATTCTCTTTCCTTAAGAAAGTTCTGGACGACAATGATAGGGTTGCTTTTGATAATGGTTGCTTTTACAGAGAATCTTTATTCTAATATTGATACCTTTCATTATGCTGATCTAAAACGAATTCCTCACTGAGATAACTTTCTTTAAAATTTTCTGGGTTTGAACTTTTAACATCATCTCTGGGTTAAAGATCTATTAATAATAAAGGCCAGACTCCCACAGGATTAGCTGTTCATAAGAGCCGAAATTCCAAAATCTTTAACAGAGACAAGGTTTCTTCAGTAACCATCAAATACTGTTTAGCCAGAACAAACTTTATTTTGGATAGGCAATTGTTATCTAGGGTCATGTAGAGAATACAACTGACTTTGCCTATCTTTATTGGAAGCAAACTAATATCCTATCTGAATTAACACTACTCCTACTCTAATTATGTACAGGAAATAGCTAAGAAAAATGGTATTTCCAATGGAACCAACGATTCATTATTATTTCTAGCCGCATAGATCGCCAGAGCATAAAAAAAATGAATTGAATTTCCCTTGGGTAGAATTTGTTGGTTAGGGGGTAAGGAACCGTGAATCTAGTTGGAATCTTGTCTGATTTTATCTTCTTATGATAGGTTTCTTCCAACTGAATACCTATTGGATCACAAAAATTGGGATGAATTTCTTTTGTAAATGGGTGATCTTTCAATAGTAAGGATAACAAGCCGAACCGTGAAATAGGTTCTTCAATTTCAATGGCTTGTAACCCGTTGATTGTTAATTCTGAATTTTTAGCGATCTCGCTTGAAATGAAAGTTTTCTTACGTAAATCGCCAAAATCTAACCTATCAAAATTTTGGAGTTTTAAAAAGAAGTCTGATTTTGTACAAAAGGAATGTAAGCGAAAAAGAAAAGATTGGGTAGTTGTATATACAGTGGCGTGGCACGTCTGGGAGTTACTTGTAACTTTCTGCTTTTCACAAGAACTGGCCGGGTTCTGCGAATTAGGAATTAAATCATGATTGCGATCAGGGATGGAGACCTCCTCTGGATATGAATCATAGATAGGAGCATCGTCGTGGATAGTAAAATCATTCAAATGGGATTTTTCTTTGAGATGAGGGTCGGATGGGATAGCTTCTGATTTCAGATGTTTCTTATGATCTGACCCTAATTGAGTTACTTGTGAAAATTTGACATTATCACAGTTATCACAGCAATTATCTCGAAAGACTTTACCATTTTCCCTATGTTCCTCTTTTTCATTATGTGTTTTTAGACAAGGGAGATGAGGCAGCTCTTGTTTGGTATAAATCGTAAGCTGTGATATATTGGTCTCTTTATTTCGAAAACCCAACGATGTCTTGTTTGAATAATCCTCTGATGGAATAGACTTGATATTATGGGGGAGAAGATCGTTACTACTAAAAACATCAGGGTAAAGAGAAAAGTGTGGATCTGGAAAAATGCATTTAAAAACATTAAATAAATCTCGTTCATCAGATCCACAATAAGTATCAGGCCTTAGGTCATACCTTTTTTCGTCGATACTTTTCGAAAGAGAAACGGCGGATGGATCTAACCTTGGCATCAGTATTTGATTTGAAAAAATACTGTTTGACTTTATTTTAAAGTCTTCCTCTTGTGTCAGGGTGCTTTTCTCTTCAGTCCTTTCGCTTTCTTCCTTTGATGTCAGAGCATGCAAAACTCCTAGGCTAAATTCTGTTTGTTCAGGTACAGGAGGTAGGGAAACCTCATCACAATCCGAAGATTCTTCATCTGTGAGCTCATCCTCAAGATCATATTGTAGGCATTTAAGATGGAATCGCATATTGAAATCCCTTACGGGTTCGTCTTCATCACGCAAATAGTCGATTTCATCATATACCTGGTCATATTCATAGCAATCAAATTCCAAGATAAAAATCCTAACGAATTGGTCCCAGCTGTGAACTGATGCAACTGGGAGGGTTTTGCACCATCTTCTAGCTTCCGCTGTGAATGTAAGAGTAAAAATCCCGCACAAAACGCCTTCGTCAATTTTTTGAATATCAGAACTCAAAACTCTTTGAATGAATTGCAAGGCGTGATGAAATGAAAAAGAATTATTCTTACCATTGAATTTTACCTGAGACAAAAGCCTTACCACATCAGGTGGAGTGTTGGAAGAGGCAGGAACATGGATGCAACTCCAAATAGGAATTTTGTGAGTAGCCATCCTATTTCGAGATTTATGATTAAAAACGTTCCAATCAGACAATGTGCTCAGGCCCTCCTTCTAGCGCCAAATATGTTGCGGGCCCCAAAATCGGGTCGACAACAAGGGGGATATCTGCCCGGTTAGGAACCTGGTTAGCGGCTCCGTATCCGTTTGGTGTAGCGGGTCCTCTGGGGATGACGGGACCAGCTTCCCGATGTAAAGGGTGTACGTGAGTGTGTGTAGATTTTGATTATGTTGATTCTTGAAGCATTCTAAAACTAACTTTAAATCTAACTTATTCTTTAACTGCAAGCTGTTAGAATCAAAATAAAGATAACGTATATAACCTACGCTAACCCGGGATGAATCCTTCCCATCATGTGATCTAAAAAGATTTCATATGAGAACTGGTAATGAAGATTATTTAGCAACCATATGAATATAAACCATTTGAAATAAACTATTCTGCATAAGAAGTTACACAGGACGGTTGTGGATTGCATATCACATGATAAATCATTTATATATCAGACATAAACGGATGATTCCACCGTACAAAAGTGCCAAATGGTAACCATAAATCTATATCATGACATGCAAATAATATCAACTGTATATTACTTTAAGCAAACCAGCAGAAACTCATCAAGAGATAAAAGTACCATTTATGATTCATTTCTACTCATAGCTTCAAGCAATACTGATCTACTTCTATTTACTCAAAATGCCTACTAAGAGTACAGAAATGCAACATCAGTAGCAGACATTAAAGATGCAAATATATATAAATCCGATCCTTCCATTCATCAAACCCTCCTCTGAGGTGCAGAAGTGCATGTTCTGAGGAAAAGTTCTTGACAAATTTCTGGACCCTTCTCCAATGCAATGAGAAGGGTTCAAATACTACTATCTAATCCTAATAATAGTATTATTACAAAATTTAGGATACGGCTCTCAAATGACCGTCCTTTTTCTAATTCAGTAAAACAAAAAGAAAAACAACTTTCTAAATTGAAATTACTTCTTAATTTGGTCCTTGAAATTGCAGTTATCAAGCATGGGCTTAAGAAGAGTCGATTGGCCGACTTCCGTGCTTAGTTGGGCTACGAAAACAACGTCCATAAGAGCTGGCGCTACTTTCTCGGCCGCGTTCATGATGCACCTTACCGTCATGCATTGGCTGTGATGCTTAACTAAGTAAGCCCAGTAACTTTCCCAGTTTAACCTAGCCAATGCCTGAATTGTCTTCCCGTTTGCCTGTGCTTTCTGCTTCCATTCTGCTCCCAGCTGTAATGCACTTGGTAGGTATCCCGGGGTGGATTTTGAAATCAAATTAGCTCTGTGCAAATTTTCATTTACACAATCGATAAGTATGGTCGCCTGTGTTGCCGCTGACTCTGCTGCCTGCTCCGCCTGTGTTATTTGCTCGTCCCATTTGTTGAAGAGCAAGTCTTTGTGATTTTCATTAATCTTAGGCGCCCCTGCTTTCTTCCCTTCCTCGTCATTTTGCCAAGCCAGATACTCTGTTACTGTTTTTTTGGCCTGGTCATAGTCATTCCGCAGTTCCACTACCTGGCTGGTGATCTTGTCACTCAGCTCACAAAAATGCCTCCATTGTGATATTCTACGTACCATGTCTTCCTGTTGCTGTGACAGTTGGTCGTTCAAGCCGATGGACTCTGAAATAAATTCTGTCAGCTTGGGTTCATCCTTGTGCATTTCTTGCACCGTCTGCAGTTGCTTTTCCTTTTCTTCAATATTTCTTTGGTGGCTCAGCTGCATCTGGCGAAAGTCTTCTTGTAATTTCTCAAGCTGCTTGGAAGCTTCAGCGTTTATGTTGGCTTGTTGCAACTATTGTTGCAGCAGTTGTATTTGACTCTCACGTTCTTTTAGAAGTTGCTGAACTTCAGAAGCCTTGTCGATGGTCGCAGAAGCATATGCTCCTGCAATCTGAGACAACTTGGTGAGGTTTTCGGTTGGATTGCTATTCGGATCTTTCCATGAGACATCTAGGTGTTCAGCATCTTGAGCTAGTGCATCCGCAAGCTTTATTTTCTTTCTTTGTCTCCTTACAACTGCCTTGTGCTGTGGGCTGTAGAATACGTCCAGTGGAGGGATCTCTTCTACGCTAAGTAGAAGTTCTGAGGATGGAGCGATAGGAAGATGCTCCATCTCTGTGGTGCTACTGACTATGGTTGAGAGGACCTCTTGCACCACCTGCGTGTTGTCCACAGGTGTTTTCGGGACCTGAACTTCAAGATTAATCAGTTCATTGAAGGTCTCCCATTCTTTATCTAATTCTACTGTAACAAGAGGTGCTTCGGTGACGGGGGAAGGAACTTCTCTTGATGACGAGGCGGCAAATTGCTGCTGAGCCATAAAACTTGACTGAGCTGTGTCCTTGATTATTTCTTCGTTTCTTTCTTCTTTATGGACAGACTCTTCAAGATCTTGAGATATTTCTTGCACGGCGCTGGAATCAGATTTGGAGGCACTGGAGTGTTCACTGAGGCTGACGCTTGGATTCGGTTCTCTGGCAGCTATCCGCAGTCCTTCCAGTGGAATGTTAGCCAACCTTCTTTCTCTATACAATGTGAATCTTCGGAAGTCGTCTGGGGACAGCCTCGATCGTGCTTCCTGCAAAACTTCTTCGAGCGAGTTCTTTCCCTAAAAAAGATCGTCAAACAGATCTTTCTATCCAGAGAACACACTTATCCTGACGCTAGTTGTAAATTCCTGGGCAACTTTATTTGGGTCGAATGGCCTTGGTGGGAGTTTAAATAGTTGGAGACACGTCACATTCTCCACCTCACCAAAAGCGTGCCCTACATCGAATAAAGAGAAGACCCCACACGTGACTGGGAATTGAGGCCAAATGGCCTTCTTTTTGTTCTTTAGGTCCTTAGTTAAACCACCTTCAGAACAAGTCTGATAAGCGATTTCTCGGGCCAACAATTTATCTGGGATATATAAGGGTAGTTCATGCGGGGGTACTGTGCTTCCAAAAACTCGGATATAGGTAAACCATTCTTCCCCAAACCATCTTGCGATGGAGGTGATATCAATCTGTGCCTCGGGAGAGCATCTTGGGGGATCTTTATTGTATATTATCCTATGTATGGGTAATATAAGTCCATGGCAAATCTGGTAAAAATGGGGGGCGAACTGGGAATCCCACAGAATTTTATGATAGACATGAATAGGCAATGGGTCCTGGGTAGTCCATTGCCAACCCATGGTAGGGAATTTGGATACAAGACAGATAGAATCCATTATATATGCAGACAAATAAAAAGGTGGATAGACTCTTTGGGAGTGGGATCTTTTAGAACGGTAGTGGAGGACCGCTGTGTACAGAGTGTCAGAAAGGATTTTGGCCCAATCCACTATCTCAGAGTTAGTTGCAGCATCGATCAGGGGTAGCCATTCGGTTGAAAATTTATTGATATCTGGCTTACCGAATATTCTACAGAGCATAGCTGCAGCAAAACAATATGGAGAAGTAAGAGAACCAGTGCTATACATACCGTTCTTATCTTTCTTCAATGGTTCATCTCTTTCTGACCACTCCTTAGTGGTATCGGATAAGTCAGGATTTTCTGCTACGAACTTCGTAACGAATTCTGCATTGTAGGTCGCTTGCGGCTCAGGTAAATGATACATGAGCCTTAGGTCTTGAGCTGCAGACGCTGCTACGATCCCATGTCCCTGGGCTTTGAACTGTCTCTGGTGCAACTCCGCATCATCTAGTATCCATTTGATCATGTCTGTGTATGGCAGGATCTTCGGCCTTGCTGCAATTCTGTGGAGGAAAGAACATGCTAGGTCTTCTAGGGATGCTTCTGAAGAATGTAATGCATCCGGGACAGCAGGAGTTACTTTGATTATTCTCGGATTTTCTTCCTCCAATATCCTATACATGCCTTCCCAGGTTGAAATGCCCGCATCCTTATTGCATGCAGTATCTGTGTAGAGGGGCGCCATCTCTTTGGTCTTTTCCCTTGCCTCTGAGCTCTGAGCTTTGTTCTTCTTCGCCATCTCGCTTAGCGTTTCTGTTCGGTTTTGCCTTCGAGCTTTACTCCTACAAGTTAAGAGAGAAATGGAAAGATCGATCAGAAAGGTGATGGGAAGGCGTTAAATGCAAGAGATAGATTAGATACACCACCTTACGTGAAGAAAAATCCGCATTAAGGCACGCGTCTTCATGCCACTTAATAACTGACAACTAATTCATTACTAACATTGAATGCGCATAATTTCCAAGTCAGGTAATGGTAAGTGGATTTTCTTTGGGTGGCGTGCCCGAAAGAGTCGTATCGAGGTGCTTTTATGACTTGCCAGCGCATCCTCGCATATCGCGCGATCGCAAACAACAGTGATCGCAACATCGCAGATCGTCATATCGCAGATCACAACAATTCAATGCTTGCCAACGTGCTTCGCCTAGTTTCTGCGATGTGCGATCGCGCGATCGCACGATCGCAGGTCGGCGGGTTTACAAGTTTTTCTTTATGGAGGCTAGTGTATTGCGATGCGATGTTGTTCATCAACACCGAGGCGATGCGCATATTGGCGTTTTTTAGAGAGGGAACGAAGGTGTTTTTTATCTTTTTCGTGATGCACTCTTAGAGATTTGCTTTTATGAACATAGGTTTAGGCTTAAATCGTCCAAGGACCTTTTTTCTACGTTTTATGCTTGTAATTTCAAAAGAAGTCTTTGTTTTTCGAAAATTAACTAAGGGTCCCCTATTCAATCTATCATCATTACTGATATTAGGTTGAATTAGGGGGGGGTTGTTGCTGGCCACAACACAACCCCAAGGTCAGTACTCGACTCAAGGTTATCTACCACCTCAAGGTCAAACTTATGTTCAAAGTATAGGAAATGTACCTGTCAATTATCAATCCTACCCTCAACCTGGTTACGGATCTTAGTATCCTCAACCCGTTACGGGTCAATACCCCGAAATGATAGTGTGGGATCCATCACAAGGTCAACAGGTGTTGCAGCCAAGTATACAGTTGTTACCTCAGACTGGACAACCCGTAGTTTCTGGTTCACCCCAGCAACCACAACCTGTCCAGTCAAATATTCAAACTTCTGTAACTTCGGTAGTTACTCAGTCACCAATTGCACCTAGTACTCCATCTCAAACGACTGCTACAACTACCGCAACATCCGTTCAGTCTACCGCACTTGCTTCTGGAGTATCGACAGCTTCGGTTTCTACTGTCTCTGCAACCACTCCCCAGACATCTTTACCGTTGTCCGGATCTACGATTCAAACCACGGTTTAGATGCCTGTAGGGCAACCTGGTTTAAGTACTGTTGTAACAAGTCAACCTCAATTCACTTATCAACAGTACCAGGGACAGTACCAATTCGGTCTTGCTGTCCAACAACCGGTTTACCAGTATCAACCGTATCCTGGGTATACTTATCAACAACCTCAACAACCCCAGTACGGTCCAGTTAATCCTGGTTTTCCAGGAGGATATAATATCCCGAACGCGATTCCTATTCCAAGTTATCCTGGATATCCTCCTCCTGGAACTGGTATTGTGACCCAAAGTTTTAGAGATCCTAACCGGCAATTACCATTTATCGCAACTTTGGATTTACCCGACTTGACGCGCCTAACGAACGATCCAATCAATTATCTTCTGTTTTGGCTGCCAATGCCAAATAAGTTGCCCAGTGATATTCCCAAGTTCGAAGGTAAGTCTGGAGAGGATCTGTCAAATCATGTGATGACTTACCACTTCTGGTGTGCCTCAAATTCCATCTCGGATGATTCGATCCGTTTACGTCTTTTCCAGCGTACGCTCATTGGTCTCGCGGCCAAGTGGTACATTGAGTTACCACGGTCCTCTTTTTATAATTTTAGCCAGTTAGCTACCTCGTTCCTAACTCATTTTCAGTTGCCGGTCAGATACGATAATGGTACTGAGTTATTAACTTCATTAAAACAATCGACGTCCACTTATATTTCCGATCATATTCATGAATGGAGACGTCGAAGACGTTTAGTGAAAGTTTTTATCCCGGACCAAATCTTAGCTGAATGGTTTGTTAAATCATTATTACCGAAGATTACTGAAGACGTAGCTAAGGCAGGAGTAGTTACTGAGGAGCAAGTCATTGCTCAAGCCCAGTACCTTGACTTAGTTTACACTCAGTCGGGTATGTTGCACGAGAAGATCCCAGATCTTCCTAAGTCGAATCAAATCGCTGCTGCTCCTTCGGGGTCTCATCCTGCTGATGGCATGATTGGCACGGTGAATACTAAAAGTAAGAAGAAATCCTCAAAGAATTCTTCTCCAATAATAACCTTACCAGACTCCCCGACAGGAGAGTCTTCTCCTGAAATTACCGCCGACGTTCACGCTGTAGAGTCATCCACGGCTAAATCAAAAAACGGTGGTAAGAAGAAAGGCAAGAAGAAAGAAAAAGCAGACAAGGCTCCAAAGGAGAAAAAAGAGAAGTTGGAATCTAACGACGAGAAGCGCAAACCTCTCTATCGTTGTCTAATTTGTGAAGAAGATCATTTCACAAGAGATTGCCCTCATCGGGCGGAGGTTGTGAAAATCGTTAAAGGTTCCCCAACTCCTGCTGTTTTGAAAGATCCATTTCCAAAGCAGGAGAGTAAAATGATAGGTTCTTCCTCGAGTGCCAGTGAAGAACCCATATTGATGATGTCTCATGTACGGATTGCGACTCGATCGCAAGATTACGGTAGTAAGAGTCCTGTTGATGGCAAAGAAGCAGAATCTTCTCATTCTAATCCATCAACCTCAGCTCCCGGTTCCGATCCGCTACATATCGAGAAACCTAACCCGGACTTAGTAATCAAACTGCCCGCTAAGGGTATACTTCGAAAGTCTGCTTTCAATCCACATGCAAGAGCAGCTCAGAATTATAACATTGTTGAGGACTTAGCTGTTTCACCCTCAGCAATGTCGGCTTTGGAAGTGCTGCAATCATGTCCAGCACAACGAAAATTACTTTTGTCGGCTATAGGAGCTGTTGATATTCAGGACCCGAACCTGATAATCTTTGATCTAGAAAATAGTACACCGCGTCTCCCTCATCAGATGGCTTTCCAGATTCCAGTGATAGTAAAAAACAGGCCTATTCATCGGACTGTAATTGATCGATTCAGTCGATTCAGTGTTGGAGATCGCTTGGTTCTCCTTCACTGAACCAATCCCCGACGATTCTTAAGGCCTTTGATGGCCGTGGGTTCCATCCGTTTGGCATTCTACAGGATTTGCTTATAGGGGTTGAAGGAAAAACCGTTAGTCTGGATGTGGAGGTGGTTGATGCCCCTCTAGACTACAACCTTCTTTTGGGTCGCAGTTGGTCTTATGCTATGACAGCGGTCGTGTCATCGGTCTTCAGAGTTATAAAGTTTCCACACAATGGCAAGATCGTGACAATAGACCAGCTGGCTTACTTTTCATTCGACCCAGCCTCTTCAGAGAGTATCCAGCATATCGGTAAAATGACTATCCCTTACAGGGATGTTGGTGTAGGATTAGTTAAAGATTCTGGTTTACTGGGAACTTCTCCTTTCCCTCCACTCAACGTAGACCCTTCATTTTCTTTCATTCATATGATTACTTCAGACACTATTATTTACGATGATCCTTGGATTGTCCCATCTGAATCTGAGATAGACTGACTCATTCGGTGATGCTATGCCTTTGAGTCCATATGAAATTTCTTATGAAGCCGTGCAGTCTTTTACCGACTCGCGTTCAACCCAAATATACCAAATGAATGTGGTCCGTGAGGAATCACTTTTCACATCAACCTCAGAACGGATAACGTTTCCTGAAGTCGTGTCATCTGATGAACAACTTCACGAAATCCTAAGTGTAGATGATCTACCATGGGAAGATTTCCATCATAGATCTTTGTTTTTACCTGAGGGTGATGACTTTGAAAATGATTTTTCATCAATCTTTACAACTGAATATGTTAAAGACGCTCAGAATCCCATGAAACATCCTGATTCAGAGTTGAATTTGGGAAACATTTCCCAAACTATCGCCATTGACATTTCAGTCAAAACTGGAATTATTGAGAACATTCATATAGGTGCCTCGTGTACAGATGATGAAATTCAAACATACAAGGCCCTATTTCAAGAATTCCGCGACGTGTTTGCCTGGTCCTATGAGGAAATGCCAGGAATTGATCCCTCCATTGTTGTTCGTGAGATCAAGACCTACTCGGACGCTAAACCCGTTCGGCAACATCTGCGTCAGATACACCCTAGGAAAGCGGCTGCAATTAAAGCAGAAGTGGAGAAGCTGTTGAAAGCAGGTTTCATTTATCCGATCCCATTAACGGATTGGGTATCGAATATTGTTCCAGTCAACAAAAACAAGGAACAATAAGAATATGCATCGACTATAGGGATATAAATCATGCTTGTCCAAAAGAAAACTATCCCACGCCCTATATCGATCAAATAATTGATGATTGTGCCGGCAGTGAAATATTTTCCTTTATGGACGGTTTTTCCAGTTACAACCAAATCAATATTCTGCCTGCCGATCAACCAAAAACGGCTTTCATTTGTCCTTGGGGGACATTTTCTTACTGCAAGTTACCTTTTGGACTTAAGAATGCCGGAGCCACTTTCCAATGGGCAATGTCTTATGCGTTTCACGACATCAAACACATTGTGTAACCGTACCTCGATGATTTGCCTGCTCATTCTTTACATCGAGCTGATCAGCTTGTCCACTTACACGCTATTTTTATGAGGTGTCGGCATTATCGAATTCGGTTGAACCCACACAAATGTGTCTTCTGCATAGAAGTGGGACGATTGCTAGGATTTGTCGTTTCAAAATCCGGTATCCGCGTTGATCCCTCGAAGGTAGAAGCTATCATCAAATTGCCTCCTCCTTCGAGTCTGCGCCAACTCCAAAGTTTGCAAGGGAAAGCAAACTTTTTACGTCGATTCATTCCTAACTACGCCGAGGTTACCAAGGGTTTCACCCGGTTGTTGAAACAAAATGCTCACTTCTCTTGGGATGAGATAGCTCAGAAGTCTTTTGATGCACTTAAGCACGCGTTGACCCATGCACCGTTGCTGCATCCTCCCAACTACAACCAGGATTACTTTTTGTATCTCGCCGCCTCCCACTCCACCATTGGAATGGTCTTAGTTTAGGAAGATGAATTCGGAACGGAACATGTGATATATTATCTTAGTCGGACATTAAATCCTACCGAGTTAAAGTACTCACATGTGGAAAAATTGGCACTGGCAGCTGTTCAAGCTGTCCAGCGATTTCGTCACTACATTCTTCTCCGTAAAACTACAGTGATTTCGGATTGCAACCCTATGATCTATATTCTGACTAAACAATTGCTAGGGGGCAAGTACTCCAAATGGATCGTTATCCTGCAGGAGTTCGATTTGGAGTTCGAGAAATCCAAGTCTAAGAAATCCTTAGTCTTTGCCGAGTTAATGTGTGATTTCCCGCGTGCTGACACGGAAACAGTGGCAGAGGAGCCCATTGCAGACGAATCTTTGTTTCTTATCAACACTTTAGATCCGTGGTATGGGGATATAATCGTCTATCTCCAGACCCAATCCTTTCGGCCCGAAATCTCAAAGTCGGAACGTCGGAAAATTCGATTCCAGTCCCAACAATACAAAATCATTGGAGATACTCTTTATCGTCGTGGGGCGGATTTGATTTTTCGACGTTGCTTAACTCATGAGGAAGCTGAAAGGGTTTTGAATGACTGTCACTCTGGAGCGTGTGGTGGTCATATGTCTGGGTATGCCACAGCCCAAAAGATATTGTGCGCTGGCTATTTCTGGCCGTCCTTATTTAAAGACTGTATTATTGCGGTCCGAAAATGCCACAACTGTCAGGTGTTTGATTGAAAGATGCGCGCGCCACCTGCTCCTCTCCACCCTATAATTGTCGTTGGTCCTTTCGCCAAATGGGGTATTGACTTTATTACTTGTAACCCTCACTCGGCCGGGGGGCATGCGTATATCATCCTTGCGGTTGATTATTTTACTAAGTGGGCCGAGGCGATGCCTACATTCGAGGCAGACGGCAAGATAGCAGCAATTTTCGTATTCAATCACATTATTGCTAGGTTTGGTGTCCCACAATCGATAATCACTGACCATGGACTCCATTTTCGAAACATTATGATGACAGAACTTACAGGTCAACTTGGTTTACGTCATGATAGTTCTACTCCTTATTATCCCCAAGTGAACGGTCTGGTTGAGTCTATCAACAAAGTTCTAGTTATCATGATCCGACGGATCATTGGTATTCATCGGTCGAATTGGCACAACATGTTATTTTCGGCGCTGTGGGCATACCGAACCTCAGTGAAAACATCAACAGGGTTCACTCCTTTCCAACTAGTTTATGGTTTGGAAGCCATGCTGCCCATTGAATGCGAAATCCCGTCACTGCAAATGGCCATCGAATTACTCCCAGCTACTTCCGAAGAGGAGAAGCGTCTGTTATACTTAGCTAAATTAGATGAGACTCGACGTGAAGTTGCTTTAGCAATCGAGACTCACGCAAAATGAATGAAAGCTCAGTATGATCGGAATGTGACCCCTCGAAATTTTTTGGAAGGAGACCTAGTATTGTTATATGATCAAGCTAATGATAAGTTAGGTGCTGGAAAATTCGTTCCTATGTGGCATGGGCCCTACATTGTCAAGCGAAAGCTAGCAAAAGGGGCCTATGAGCTGGTAGACTTTGACGGGGACTCTTTGGGTAAACCCAGAAATGGTCTTTACCTAAAGAGGTATTATGCTTAAATGATGGGTATGGAGATTTTAGTTAGGTTAGTTTTCTCTTTCTAGCTGGTATGTGTGCTTAGTTTAGACTGTGTGTTTAGTTTAGACAGTGTGCTTAGTCTAGAGAGTGTGTTTTTCGTCGTTATTCTGGCTTATCTTGGTTTTACTCTTTATATTGCAGATGTCGACGCCTCTCCAAACGTACATTGGATTTGCTGATGGTGCTTGTCGTAGTACACGGAATATCTCTTCCACAGCTTGGGTTATCTATTCGCCCTCGGACGAGTTAGTTTCTATGCATGGGGTGAGCCTCGGTCAAACAACAAACAACATTGCAGAATACAGTGCAGTGATTGAATTATTATCTGAATCTATTTCATTTGGGATTCGGAGTTTGATAGTGAGGTTAGATTCTGAACTCGTTGTATTACAACTTAATAGAGTCTATGCCATTAGAAATCCAGTGTTATTGAGGTTGTTTTTGAGGGTGCGTCTCTTGGAACGTGAATTTGATTACATTGAATATCAGCATATTCCAAGGTCTTTAAATACATTAGCAAATGCAATGGCGTCTCGAATGTTAAATAGACATTTGTAACAATCATAAATGTAAATTTATAAACTTTTCATCACACATGTTTAACAAAATAAGCCGGTAATAATGATATATATAGATAGGGGTGTGTCAAAAAATATACATCGTCTTCGATCATAGGTTGAAAAACACCTTATGATCGGCAAAAATGATAAGTACAAAAACCCAAAATGTCACATGTGTCTACAAATGACCATCCAATCACTGGTGGTGCTCTCTATACGACACCACTGCACGGGCTACCCTACACAAAAATCTCCTAAAAGGTCCCGGGACTGCGACTACATAGCGCTGAAGTCTGATAGGAATATCATCTATAGTAGTCTCTGGTATATCTACCGTTAGATGCTATAGATCCTGCTCCAACTCAGCTAGTGTCTCTGCAGCTGCGTCCTGTGGGGCCGGTGCCGGTGCAGCTGGATGTCTCCTCTCAAAAGCCTGGAGATTGGCTGGACGTCGTGGGCCTACATCTGCATTTTGAAAATTTTTACTGTCAGTTTTGAGATGATATATATAAAAAACAAAAAAAAAATAGATAATTTAAAAAAAACTTGTGAAAAATGAAGTACCTCTGTCGTCCCATTGTTCTCCCTGTGGAAGAACCATGTCCGGATCATTGCGAAAATCCATTCCGGCATAAGGAAAATCCTAAATCGCAAAGACCTGGCTCTCCAACCAGTGAAAGTAACCATCAGGAAATCGGACAACTGCCGCTCCCTCATCAGGATGCCGGGCCATTACCGCAACCCACCGCGTCAACTTAGGCTCCCGAGGAGGCCCAACTGGAACAGTAAGATGCTGGGGGATCAGCATTGGAACTCTCTCTAGGGCAAAGCTCACAACTAAAGGCCCATATCCAAAGGTCTTCAATTTTCCGTTCTTTGCCCTAGTTAGTTGGCCCTTCATATTGGCCAACACAGCATCGCACCAGTTGAAAATGGTGCCTCGGAAGCAATCTATAGCCATCCGCATTTGGGAACCAGTGGCTATGTGCAAAGCAGCAGCAACGCAAAGTCTGGTAACTGTAAAGGCAATTACCATAAGTTCAGGTCGGGATATGTATTTGATTTCTATCCCCTTCTCCTGGTTTTGATTGTTTCACCACTCTAGTCGGAGACTAGCAAGGGATTGGCCACCCGGCCTAGTCCCGAATAGAGACAGTTGCTCGCCCCTGTTAGGCAAGCCAGTGAGAAAATATATGTCGGAGGGCTCTATCTCAAGCTGGTGCTCTCCGATGTAGAAACATTGATCCTGAATGTTCCACCTTTCAACCAGCCACTCTAAGAATGGCACCTGGGCCCTCATGCCAGGTATGGCCCAGTACTTATAGAGACTGCATGCCTTTAAAGCATCAATGGAAGGTTGATGACTTATTGCGGCCAAATCGACATCTTCGTGTTCTCTTTCACGCCAATCTAGCATGGTGGGCAATCTACACACCAAAAAACATTGATTAGAATTCATTAAATAAAAATTTGATGGTTAGATTTTGAGTTTGGGGTTTGAAAATCCGCTTTGCGCGGAGTATGCACCCCGCGTTCAGAAAACAGAGTCGGGGTACGCAGCTCTTCTGAAGGTGGGCTACGTACTCCGACCATTTTCCCATATACGAAAATGTCGGGGTACGCAGGTCACCCATGGGGCACCTGCGTACCCTGAAAAGCGGACCCTAAAACCCAAAACCCTCTAAAAAATCAAACTAAAGCCTTAAATGAAATTCTAAACGGATGGAATTGAAGAGGAGGATGTTGTGAAATACCTGAAAGAGACGGCGCTCGATTCCGATGGTCGGATTCTCCGCAAAGTCCACGGGAAGTTTCTTGTCAAAAGCCCTTTTCTCTCCCTCAACAGTAAAATGGTAAAAATGACATGGTAAAAAGTCTTTTTATAGGTTTTTTGGATAAATGAATGCTAAGTTTGTTTATTTTTCACCGTGAAAGGATATTTTTCAATGTATCTTTGCCTATCTTAAACAGGTATGAGTAATGTGTTGTTTTTGTGTAGGACAAAGGGACTTTAGGGTAAAATCATCATTTTTCACGAACTAAGAAATCAGAGTCGTCTTTTAAGCCCTTTTCTGACTCCGAAAACATGAAAAGATTGCCGAGCGTTTATTTTACACTCGTTAAAATGGAATTAAAAGACGGTCCTCTTATAGCCCTTTTCTGACCGTAAAAACAAGAAAAGATTGCCGGATTTTTGTCGTTTCAAATTCGATACTGGAAATAAAACGACGTGTCCTTGATCGCTTTTTACTTTTCAGGTCAAAGGCACTAATCATGAAAGTACTCCTTGGTCGCAAGATCAAACGGTTCTCTCAGGTATGATTTTATACTTTTTAGCGCTTGAGAGACACAAATTTACGAAAAAGTTCACCTTGAAGTCTTCTTTAGTTTTTTCAGACTCTCTAAAATTGAAAAACGCCGAGTTTCTCCTATACTGGACTCGTTAAAATTTCACAGTAAAGGACCTGTTCGATTACAAACAGGAACGGACCACTCCTTCTTAGGGTATGAATCTAAACTAAGTTGGACTCATCCGAAGGATGAGCTTATAATCAAGCATATGTTATCCTCCTCAAGCTTGTAAAAAAATAAAGAGGTACTTGCCAGAAATGGTGGGGGAAAAGAGAGAAGAATGAACCTATTTGTTATCCTTTGTTACAGAAGAACCTTATCACCGCTCTTGAACATGACACTTTTCATTCACCTGGGTTGGGAAATCCTTTGCCTTAAAGTTGATCAAACCACTTTGAAAATCTTCAACCGTTTCTGGGTATTAACTTTGGGTCAATCGTCACCAAACCATCTGTCGTGTCGTTATGTGTTCAATAGGTCTCTGCAAATAAACCATTCATATGCAAAATACTTGTCATCCATTTGACCATCCCTGAGTCAGTCCTTACAGCAACATTTCTTCAACTTGAACTATGATTTCGTGTTGTGGGCTTGCCTGCGACGAGTCACTTTCTATCGACATCGGCACATTATCTAGAAAGATGACTTAGAAATCGTCAGTACCTTGAAGTCTGCATGCATCAATCGTAGGTTTCTCGCCTTTTACGCCAGTTTACATCATTGACTTTCGATCAAAGGATTCCGTGACGTGTTCGACATCAACCCATTCATTCACATTTCATGGATTGTACTGGGTACTTTGAGAACCATTGACATCACTGGTGGTCTCTCTCACACTTGTTAACAGTTTACATCAACGACTGGTAATCAAGTGGTTTCTACCATGTTCGACATCAACTCATTTATTCGCATGGATAGAATCGTACCAATTCGGGAAGTAGAGATGAAGACCCTGGATCTAGTTTCCACCATCCAGGCTGTGAGGAGTTTTGTATTCATTATATAGTAGACTTATCATAAACAGATGGCTGCGTCCATACTGTGTCTACAAAAGTCTATGATTGTGATGTACTGCAAAATCATTCTTGTATCAGAGCAGTAGTTAGATTGTTAGTTAAAGTTTTCAATCTGAGTATGGGAATGCCTACCTCAGCGATGATATCATATTATATATGTATTTTTTGTTGAATATTTGCAGGTTCTGACCGGGCTCTCCGCAAGATACTGCTTGAAATGATAAAGTACTTCACCCTTCCTAGATCATATAAAACCCTGATCTACTACAGGCTTCGCACTTTAGGGGGAAATCTGTTACACTAAAAAATGTCACCATGACTATTTGCAGTTAGTATAGCTCCATCCACTGTCATACTATGCTCCTTGGAAAGTCTCATGCCTCTGCTCTTCATGTCAAACTCCAAGAAAGAGAGAAAAGTCATTTAAAGTCAATTATCTCTGGTATGCAGTTTCTCTTAGCCTTACCTGCGTGTACGCAACCCAAGTTCACAATACCTACGTACTTGTACGCTATGTATGTAAAGGGGTGGGTGCGTACCCCTGTAAAGGTCAAAAGGCGCGAGTTTCATCTTAAAAAAGTTACTTGTGGTCATTTCTAGAGCATTCTAGAAGCTTGTTTGACGTGTATGAAGCGCCTCCAGATGGTTCATGTACCCAAAGAAAGAGGAACTTATCCCATGAAGAGGGGAGCTATCCCATTGAAAGAGGGGCTTATCCCATTCATGGTGGAGCTAATTAACTTCCTCTAGAGCACTATAAATACAGGCATTGGGCCAGAGGGAGGGGAGGTTGAAAGCTGAACATTCCTAAGGGTAGATGCTGCTGGAATTAGGACTTCCTTGTAGAAGCTTGTGAGGAGAGATTACCATCTTTGCTTGTTCCATTTGGAAGTGGGTGAGCTGATCAGAGTAAAGGAGAACTCTTGTGGACCCTGGGAGGAACCTGCACAACACCAAGGCTCAGGTTGTAATGGTTTCTTTTGTTACCTTTTAATACAAATAAGTCCATTCTTCTCAACAATTTGTTATTTATGAGTTGTTTCATATACTCCTTGGTCTATATGTTAAATATGTTTTATTTTATGAGATTTTCAAGTGCTATTTAATCGTTTGATTTTTAGTGAATGCAGGTTTCGAAGAGAAGGAGGAGCTCATCCGGATCAACGAGGTTGGACTACTACAACAACGTTGGGTTACAGGTAGGATCTAAACACTTGATTTCTCACATTGTAAATGCATATTTAGAGAAGGATTGCTCTTGTTTGTCTTGTTTGTCACTAGAAAGTCTTAGGCTTCTAGGGAGGTTGGTTTTGTCTGCAAAGTCGACTCTTTCCGCATGACACCCACCCGAGAAATAGGAAATTATTTATTTTTTCATATTTTAAATTATGTACGCAGGTTCGGTATTATGGTACCCACGTGTACACATGATTTTATAAGGGAAGAGTCGCGTATGGAATTAAATAAATTGTTTTTTAATATATGATCAAGTCTAAATGGGGAAAGATCTACCCAAGGCCACATAAAAGCATCATGACTACAGGAGTGATGAATAATGATATAAAATATGCCCCCTAATACATGAGGTCAGAAGGGGTACATGATGGATGAAATGTATTAAGTGCATAGAGAGATCATTTAAGAACCTGAGAGGAGATCACTAGATTTCAGCCAGCTGAATACCTATGTGAGGAATGAGAAAGAAGACTCATGTTCAAGGCAGAGATACCCATGCTCAGAGATAATAAAGCATGTCTTGTGGTCAAGTACAAAGTGCATCCATCATGTATACATAAGTGTACAAAGAAGACTGAAGAATACATAGTGGATCATCTGATCATAGCTGCAAAGGAGCATAGTGGAGCTATGTCTCAATATCACATGTATAAGAACTGATCATACAAATTTTATTCAGCCTACTTAAAAGGTCAAGGAATATTAAGCCATTAAATGTAAGATAACACTCAATGTAAGAAGTCAATTGATAGTTGTATTCATATAAGTTCAGAAAGAGATTACAACCAATGCCTTGATGTTGTTGGTATCCTCTGACATATCCGAGTTCCCACACCTCCGCTAACATCTCATGTATAGCCCAAACAATGGAATTTTTTAGGCTTCTTCCCTTTAGTTTCAAACCAAACCAAACACACTATTCTCCCTCCATAAACATAAACTAGAAGACTACAAGCTATGATATCTTGTTGGTTATTCAAGCTCCAAAAATACTAAGACTAAAACTAGTTTAGCTTGTAAAAGGAGGGTTTTATATAGTTTGGATGGAGGGGAGATGGTTCCTCTTATCATGGGAGAGGCCTTATCTCTTGGGTTTGTTCCATATTAATGGGGGAAAGGAGCCGAAACTGACTTCCTTAACTCCATTCAGCCCAACCATTTACCAGATTTCCATTATGAAGCTTCTAGACCTGAAAGCTTTGACTCCATATTTAGAAAACTTGCCAAAACAGGATTAGTGCAACTAAGAAAAAGCTCAATTTCATCGTATGACGCTAGTCTTAGTTTTAATATCTAAAAATCGGCACGAGGAGGAAACAGGTCATTAGCGCTAGTCTTGTAAACTGGGGTAAAAGGAAAATTCTTGGGAAATGATGCAAAAGGGAATTGTTCTGCTCATGAAGAGGGAGATAATTGGAATTTCTTCATGATGGGAAAGCATGTAGGGTTCACTGTAGAGGTCCTCCAATATTGTGGAACAGGGAGTATAGGGATAGTGACAAAAATGTTGTGTAACATGGCATAACCCGCTTTTCACATAAGAGCATACTAATCCAAGTATTCAAAGATCTTAAATACTTACCTCGCGATCCCTTGAAGAAGCATCACTCTGCCTCATTGTAGCTAACTGAGGTATTGAATGCGAATTCTGTCATAAATCCTCCTATGATGTGATCAATCCAGTGTTCAACAACGTGCGCAATCTTATCTTCAGAGGCTTCCAATCTCTGCACTAGCTCGAGGGTCCACACTATTGGACCGTCAAGACTCTACCTTCCCTTTTCATCTTCCAATTTAGCAATCCACTCATATAGTTCGATCGAGAAGGAGTAGAAGAAATTTTCGTGTATCTCTCTGTATAGATACCTGTACAACCACTATTCTTTTTTTATGCGCGGATTTCTATTTTCTTGAGCCATGAATTTGTGAATGTTTTTATCCAACCACTTCTCAATTTATTTCTTTGTTGGATTCTAGTGATGTAACATCACACATCTCTTTATGCAGATCTCGGTCTCCGCAAAAAAACCATTTGTTGGCTTAGTGGGTCCTGACCTAGGTTCAGAGTTAGTTTCACCAAACAAATCCCTACACTACTGGCCCTTTCAGCATCAATCCGTTGAGTGCGAACTGAAGTCTCACCTAAGGTAGTATGGGGGGATGTTGGAACCAAGTTCTGGCACCCAAAGATCAGTGTAATGCCATTTTATGCCCTAAACTTACCTTCACGTAGATCGATAAGCCTTTATGGCTTGTCGATATAACTCTCTCTAATCAGCCTCTAGACCTCTAGGAAGGTCTATGATTGTTTTTCACCAACTTTGAATAGGTAGATAAATTACTTACATGCATCAAATATTACTCCTAACCCCGTGATCCAATCGGTTTAAGTGTTCGATAGCTTTAACATGCAACAAGTTATTATTCATGTAAACAATTAACATCAATTGCATTCATATAACAATATAAATCACATAAAGTCGCGCATCAATACAATATTATTTGATAAACCCATCATTCATCACAACATAAAGCGCATTCATTCATAACATAAGTAAATAGACAAAACACAAGAATTTCTAGAATAATCTTCTTTATTCATACTTCAGTTCTTCTTACAGACTCAAGACTTCCCTGCACACCCAGCTGTAGGGGTCCATGCACTCAGTTGCAGACTCTACTCTAGGCCTTTGCGCACACAGCTGCAGAGCCTTTCTTCTACTCTAAGACTTCTTCGTTCTTCCTTCTACTGACCCATTACATTCGTCTTCATCATCTATTACTTCTATGCCTTATACTCTCTAAGACTCTCCTATTTATACAATCCCATGGTTTGCGAACCATGGGTAGATCTTCAAAAGCTGACTCAACTTACATAAAAGAAGGGTAAAACCCTTTATGACTCCTTAACTATCTACACATGTCATGATCACACTTGTGGAGACTTTACACTTGATACAACAAAAACTTGGGCTTTTTGCCCAAAAATTTGGCTTTTCCCCAGAATTGATCTTAGGGGAACCTATCCCAAAAATATGTGATTCTTATGGCTATATTATGCTTATTATTTTTGTTGGTTATATGTTGGTTATATGTTGGTTATGAGTACTTTTTATGACAGACTTGATGTATGGATCTCATCATGTTTTGATTTGAAAATTAACGTATAATGAATACATTACCTAATATATGCTAATGTAGCTATTTTGATAGAACAACAATGCTTCTTTACAAATATCATATACATATGAGACCCCTATGCTCAGATATGTTGTTATGACATGTAGATTACATATTTGTGACATGTTTGACGAAATGCCTATCATGGATAGTAGGGTTCAGATCAAGTAATTATACCAATGATTGCGTTAGCAACCTTATTCCATTTCTATTTATCATATCTTAAAGTTTCATGAAGTTCCTTGCAGTGGTCTGAGTCTAGGTCCCGAAACAATGGTAGAGAATATGGGGTCGC
This sequence comes from Pinus tabuliformis, assembly GCA_031772625.1. NCBI lineage: Eukaryota > Viridiplantae > Streptophyta > Pinopsida > Pinales > Pinaceae > Pinus > Pinus tabuliformis. Next base: position 176,860,614 of record CM062806.1, read on the forward strand.
TAGTTTAGAACTGGATGAAAAAGTTGACAATCACTGGCATGCCTTGCTATGGAAGTGAGTAGAAGGCCTCAGTCACATGTGTGGCTTGTCATGGGAGTGGATGAGGGTCCAGATGAGTGAAATGTCAAGTGGTCTCAGGGGTTGGTCACCTGGAAAGGTTGGTCGGATCTTGAAGGTTTTGTAGCATGTGTGGAAGGTCATAATGGTTTTGTTTTGTTGATTGCACTTCCTTAATGATACATGGGTATTTAAATCACGTCATAGTAGCCTGTCTTCTCATGTTTACCCTAGTGTACCTATTAACTTGTTTAAATGTGGGAGAAGGGTGTTACAAGTGATAATGAGGCATTAGATCCAGGTGGAGGTGGATCATAATACTTCAGCATGTTAAGATGGGTAGGGTTGACTGCAAATGCAACAAGGAGATTAGTCATATTGATTCCATATTGTTGTAGCAGAACCATCACCCTTGCTACAGGGGCCCACAATATTCACTAACAGATGGATAAGTGTTGAGGATGACTTAGTCAGATCTTGAGGGATAGTTGCAGTGCCAGTTGCAGTTAGATGTTATGGGGCACAGTGTAATTATAGTGCAGACAGACTTAATGAATAGTGCAGAGATAGATATCAGTTAGTGACTTAGGAGATAGTTTTAGTTCATAAGGTATAAATTATTCAAAGCTTTCCTTCTCAATTTCGGTAGTTGCAGTAGCAGCAACAACATGAGATCAGTTGCAACATACTCCAAAGTTGGAAACAATACAAGGTGTATAGTGTAGTGTCAGTGGCATCACAGATGTAGGGTGGTTCATCATAGAGTAGAAGATGAATCAGAGTTGCATAGTGGCTTGGTAGGTGGTAGCAGATTGTCACAGTTATCAGAGATCAGTACCGTGTATGGGAGGAGATGTTATGAGATTGTCTAGAACACCTTCCTTGCTAAGATGGAATGTTAGTTTTTGTTGGGATGGGATCCCCATGGATAGAATTGAGTTAACTTAGTCATTTTTGTAAATAATTTTGTAAAAGATGTAAAGTCTTTGCGAAATGTGGATGCGGAGTGCGCAGATAGATAGGATTCAAAGTGGTCTTAGCCCCTTGTTTTTGGTCAGTTTTGAAGGCTCACCCATGAGTCGGGGGCCATGGTATTGTATTAGGAAATCTATAAATAGTTGAGTCTTAGTGATTCTTAGAGATAACTTTGGATAGAGAATTGGGTACGTTGAAGAGTTTTTTTGGTCTTGAGAAAGAGCTAAGCCAGGAAGGCTTTGCTTCCTACGCTTAGGTAGAGAAAAGAGGCTCTTGCAGCTGAGTGCATAGGAGGCCTGGGTAGAGTTTATACTTGAGTGCATGGATCCCTACAACTGTGTGCACAGGGTAAGAAGAGTTTTTAATCGCTAAATTGAAGATCAACAAAGACAACTTTTTGAAGAATTATTGAGTATTTCCATTGAATCTGTTTATGTTATATGTTGTCAATTAATGATATGTTTTCTAAAATATTGAATGAATGCTACTCAAATTCACTGAATCTGTCTTAATAATGTATTAAATGAATGGCTATCTACTTCCACAAAGTTAGAAGTTATTTCTCCTATGTTTTCTGATGAATTAAGTAGATCTACACTCCTATCTAGGGTTTCTTTTTGATGCGCAAAAGTAGGTGAATCAACTATTTAAGGTCCACAAGGACTAATCATGGACCTTCATGAAGGTCTGGAAGAATCTTTAACTTAGTTGTAGTAAAGATCCCTAAGATTCTATCGATCTATGCAGAAGCAAATCTAAGACAATTAAAGACATCACTCTAGTCTATGGATGTAGAAACTTGGTTCTTGTATCCCCTAATACTACTTCGAGTGAGACTGCAACTTTTGCTACGTGGTTTGTTGCTGAAAGGGCCAACAATGTGGGGTTTTGTTGGTTGGCGCAACTAACTTTGAACTTGGATCAGGACCCCCTAAGCCAAAAAATGGTTTCGTTGTCAGGACTGGGATCTGCTAAAAAGAGATATGTGATGTCGCATCATTGGAATCCGACTAAGAAAGAGATTCAAAAGTGGTTAGATCAGAAGATTCACAATTTTGCGGCTCAGGAAAACAAGAACCTGCTCCTTTCGAAGGAGGATTGGTTGAATAGGTATCTATATACAGAGGTACATGAAATTTTCTTTAGCACTTTTCCAATTGAATTATATGAGTGGTTAGCTAAATTGGCAGACGGTCAAGGAAGGTCGAAGCTTGATAGTCCTATAGTTTGGAAGCTAGAATTGATGCGAAGGCTAGAGACATTTGATAACAAGATCGCACGACCTGTTGATCACTGGCTTGATCGAATTCTAGGAGGATTTGTTACTGAATTTGTAGTAGACACATCAGTTTGTTATAGCGAAGTGGAGAAAAAATGCTTCAAAGGATTGCAAGGTAAGTACATCAAGTAATTGAATTCTTGGATTAAAATGTTGTTGTGTGAAAATCGGATAATTCCATTACCTTGAGGTTTTAAGCTACAAAAAGTGGAATATTCTTTAGAAATTGTGAAGAATCAGGTCCAGAGTATAGCCCATCAATTGGACCTCCTTTAAGTGACAATGAAGGGGTAGTGCAGACTACACCGTGAAGCATTGTTCAACTAATAACTTAGGGTATTCCTAGAACACATCATCCATCCACTCCACCTCCATCTCCACTGCATACACCTTCACACACACCTTGACCTCCACCATTCAACATGGCAAATGCAATGAAAATGTCGATCTTCAAGGGAATAGGAAGTGAAGATCTAGAGCAGTCTTGATTTGTTGCGAACGTTGTATGGACAATGCAAAAAATCATTAATGATAATATAAATAAGGTACAATTGGTTACCTCCTTGCAGGATCGCATGCTAACCGGTACATTAAGTATTGTGCTGACAGTCCTCATGCATCATTAGCAGAGACCCAGACAACTTTGAATAAAGATTTTAGTAAGCCTAAATCTGAGGCGCAGTCTATAATTGGATTTAAGGAGATCCTAATGAGAGTTGAGGAGACACATTGGGACTTTGATTAGAGGTTGAAGTGTTAGATCAGACAGGCTAACCTACAAAACTCAGATAGCCAGTATCGCAACTAGTTCACTGCATCACGTTTGCCACATTTAAGAATTTATCTGACACAGTAGAAGATAGGAATGCAGGCAGAAGCCTTGGAGATCACGTTGAGGTTGCACGCATCACCTATTCAAGATACGAACCTAGGGGTTTAACAGATCCACTCACAATTAACGAGCCTACACATATAATTACAAGGATTGAAGAAAGAAAGGGAGACTAAGCTAGAAGTGCATGCAGAGGTTTGGTGCTTGAAGTGCAAGGGCCACAAGAATGATAAAAATAATTTTCCAGTATACATTAACTATCTTACAGGGGGAGGGCCGGCCCCCTCAAGCCAAAAGCCCCAGCCGAGACAAGTACGGGAGTTGTGCTATGGTGCACCATTTTTCAAGTCACTATGAAACATGCGATAGATAACTACCAGTTAATTTAGAAGTTCGTTCAGACACCCTAGCAACTGTTCTATAATTTTTGTAGATCTATGGGCCATGATGAGCACCACAGTTGAAGCTATGAGCTAATGATGGAAAGAACCCCTACTTACCATATGCAAATAGAAACTTAGCCTCCATATCAAGGTGCAGGAGGAGCGCACGATTGTTTTCAAGGATGAGGATGAGGACCTAGTAGAGGTCGTGGTTAGATTATCTACTACAATTGCAGACAGTCAAGGCACTTCGTGCGAGATTGCCTAAATCCTACACACCCTTCGTGTCAATACTGTAGACAATTCAACCATGCCATAGAAGAATGTCTAGTGTTAATAGCTAAAATGCAACAAAAGAAAACGCAGCCTCAGCAATCTAAGCAAAATTTACAAATGATGAGGGTTGAGCCCGGCGAAGAGGATCAGAGAATTAATATTGTACTACAAAGTTGTATGATGACTGGCATCGATAAGGGTAAGTAGCCTGAAGAAGATAGATGGGTCCACAAAGACCCTGAGAAAGAAGTCGCCTTTGACCTTAATCGTGCTAAGGAAACATTCATGGAGGCAAAGAAGAGCTTCGCTAGGGCCTCCACCTCAGGAAGCCAAGAAAAGAAACCGGAAACAAGTATGATGCAAGAGGTTGATCCTTTCATGCTGACCACTTTCTTGGAGACCTACATGAAGTTACTACACAATAGAAAGGCAATCGAAGGATTGCAAGACTTAATATAGAAGTGAGCCAATAAGGAAAGGGCTTCTATGGAGCAGCACATAGTGAGAAAGATTGGTAAACATAAGGCACAAACAGGATGTGAGATGTGACTAACAACACAGATTGCTAATTATGAAATGGGCCAGGTCATTTTAGATCTGGGGTTCGACGCGAATGTTCTATCGAAACAAACATGGGAAAGGATGGGGAGACCTACTCTGCAGTGGCATTGGATTCAGCTCAGGATGGAAAATCAACAAAAAATAATTCCCATGGGATGATTATATGGAGTAACAATATTATATGGAGTAATGGTTGATATTGAAGGTGTGAGTGCATTAAAAGACTTTGAATTTATCAAAATTTTTGATGGCAGCAATCCCTACCACATGCTCCTAGGAATCGACTAGGCTATTAACATGAATGGGGTCATTAATTTGAAGAAGAGGACAATGTCATTTGAAAGGAAGTCGTTGAGGGTTATAGTGCCACTGGATCCTATGGAAGGGGCACGCTATACTGAACCAGTCTGTGATTATGTAGAAAGTGATGATGAGCTGGATCAATTCTTCAAGATAATAGCACAAGATTAGGATTGGATCAATCCAATGGTGGATGGAAAAATCAAATGGGACCGGGAGGGTTCCTACACTTTAACTCAGCTGAAGAATTAGAGAATTGGAAATACTGCTTACATGAAGTATCTACATTGCAATGCAATATGATGACGAAGTCACTATGCTACGTTTTGTCATAGGTAATAAAGTTACCTTATTATGATGGTTTGACTGACGTAGATATGTTTCTAGATGAATTTGAGTGTGAAGTCCCTGAAGACCACCATTTTCAAGCATTGGTGTTGGTGCTACACGCTACGCCCACACAATGGTGGAGTACACATAAGGATAGTTTTGCTGGATGGGGAGATTACAGGAGAATGATGAAGTTACAATTTGGGCATGCTAATACAAGAATGACTGAGAAGTATAATGGGAATGATGATTCACATGATCACCTGGAAAAGTGGACTAAGGCATGGGGGATAGAATCACAACCAAAATGGGTACATATATTTTTTAATACCTTGGATACAATCCTCATGAACTGGTACCTCAAAACAGAGCTCTACCACGGCACTAAAGAATGGGATGTATTGAAGGAAGGGTTCTTATTGACTTTCTGCTTCGAGGACAGGTTTGCAAGCATTGATGAAGTGCTTCAAGAAATTAAAGCAGTTATCTTCAAGACACCAAGAGAACCTATGGAATGGACCCAACTAGATTGGAGCACTCAGCTGCGCCACACATTGGAATGTTATAATGTGACAGCTGAAGAGGAGGAAGAAGACCCAATAAATAACAATATTACAGAGGTAGAAGGGCATTGCGCAGTAGAAGGACTGCAAGTAGAGAACCTAGAAATCTTCGCACCTTTAAAAATAATACAAGTAAACATTGGATCTAAAGAAGAATCGAAGTTTGCAAAGATTGGAAACTATTGGGACGATGCTATAATAGACAAAGTTGTTGAATTACTTCACGAATACCAGGATCTCTTCCCCACTAAGTTTTCAGATTTAGAGGGAATACTTGGCGACTTGAGTTTTATGAGGATCACATTGAATTTGGATGCAAACCCTGTCAAATAAAGGCCTTATCTCCTTAATCCAAAGTATAAGGAAAAGGTTCACCAAGAGCTGGATAAAATGTTGGAGGTAGGCATTATAGAACCTGTTGAAGAGTCCAATTGGGTGAGCCCGATGGTAGTCCAAGAGAAGAAACAAAAGGGAGGAATACAGATCTGCGCAAGCTTAATGATGCATGTGTTCATGATCCATTTCTGATGTTGTTTACAGATGAAGTGTTAGACAATGTCGAAGGACAGGAGGTCTATTCCTTTACGGGTGGGTTTTCCAGTTATCATCAAATTAAGACTGCCCCAAAGGATAGAAGAAAAAACCACCTTCGCGATGAAGTGGGGTGCTTTCAGTACATTGTTATGTCGTTTGGATTGAAGAATGCACCTACAATATTTTCCTACGTAGTCATAACAACGCTCAAAGAATTCATTCATAAGTTTCTGGAAATATACTTCGATGACTGGACTATGTTTGGCTTGGTGAAGCGCAATGTTGCAAGTTTGCGCCTTATGTTGGATACATGTTGAAGATACCAGATAGCACTGAATTTGAAAAAATGTATATTATGTGTTCCTTTTGGGATCTTGCTGGGTCATGTTGTGTGTAAGCAAGGCTTGATGGTGAACCCTGCAAAGATTGAGGTGAATGTGAACTTGGAGGCCCCTAGGAACATCAAACACCTACGCGCGACACTGAGAGACATGGGATACTATAGAAAATTCATTAAAGCTTATGCTCAAATTACCGTGCCCATGGAAAACTACTAAAGAAGGATGCGACATTCAGTTGGGATGAAGAATGTCAGCGTAACTTGGATGTGTTAGAGGAAAAGATGATGACTACGCCAATCTTGGTATTTCTCGATTGGAAAAAGGAGTTTCATGTACATATGGATGCTTCTTGCATTCTGCTGGGTGCAATACTAACACAGGAAGGTGAAGGAGAACTAGACCATCATATAGCCTTCACAAGTAGGAAGTTATCAAAGGACGAGAAAAATTATTCAACAACAGAGTGTGAGGGATTGCCCATGGTCTACGCGCTGCAAAAATTCAGGCATTATCTGTTAGGAGGAAATTTCAAGACGTATACAGATCATTATGCCTTAAAGTACCTATTCAACAAGCCTGTGTTGGGGGGGAATATTTGCAGGTGGTTGTTATTATTTCAGGAGTATAATTTTGAAGTAATTGTGAAGCTGGGGAGGTTGAATGATGGACCTGGCCATCTGTTGAGAATTGAAATAGGCGAAGAACCTAGTAATTTGGAGGAAGGATTGGCCGATGCATTGCTCTTTGTGGTACATGTATCTGATGACCATTTTTCTGAGATTATTCACTTCTTAACTACAGGGATGGCTCTAGAAGGATACACAATCAACAGAGGAAAGAATTAGTAGTTCGCGTAGCCAATTTTTTAGTCATTGCAGGACATTTGTAAAAAATGGGGGTAGATGAAATATTGCGAAGATATGTACCATATTGTGAGCATGATAGTATTCTCACTGAATATGCAAGGAAAGCAACTTCACAAAATATTTTTCATGCATGATTATGGTGGCCAACATTGCACAAGGACTCCAAAGCATACTGTAAGGCGTGTGATGCATGTCAAAGGACTAATAGACCATCGCGAAGGGAAAAAATATCGCTACATCCTCAGGTCTCTTTATAGGAATTTGAGAAATGGGCAATCGAATTTATTTGGCTAATTCAGCCACCTAGAGAGAAAATGGGCGCGCACTACATTATCACTGCAATGGAGTATTTGACCCGATGGGCGGAAGCACAACCGATTAAGGATTGTATAGTGAAAATGACAAAAAAATTCTTGTTTGAACTTGTCTTAACAAGGTTTGGGTCATGGAAAATTTTAGGGGCTAATATTCACAGTTGGGCTATTTTTCCATGATTTTTCCAAAAAAACGATTCGCGAATTTCCATTTTTTATAAAAGTGATTCACCCAAATTTTAAAATATAAATTATTTTACTTTTAAAATCACCAACATTATATAGGGAGTATATATAAAATCATTATAATTTTGAATAATTTTAGAAATACATCAATACAGATTTTATATTTTTCATATTAGGGACTAGTGAGATTTGCGAGTGTTTTTAAGCTTCGAGATAATTTTCCATCCTTGTAATTTTCCCTGGTTTGGATGCCCGAAAGGTTTGATTAGTGATAGGGGAACACACTTTCTGAATGAAACAATTAGCGCATTAACAAATGAATTCCAGGTCTACCATCAGAAGCACACCATATCACCTGCAGGCAAATGGGATTATCGCAGATTTTAACAAAATCTTGGAGAACGCATTGACAAAGGTATGTAACGAGCAACGAAATTACTAGGATGTGCGCATACCTATAGTGTTATGGGCCTATAGGACAAATTGTAAGAATCTGACAGGACAAACATCATTCAGATTGGTCTATGGGGTCGAAGCGGTGATGCCCACAGAGTACATTTTGCCTAGCTTGCGCATAGTGGCTTTGACAGATATGGTGGATCGCGAGGCTTTGGAGGAACAGATCACACAACTAATAGAGTTATAGGAAGACTGATTTTTTGTAGGACACCAACAAGTATAGAAGGAATGCGAAAAATCATGGCATGATTGCCATATCAAGCTTCGCACATTCAAGGTAAATGATCTTGTGTTGTTATATGATAGTAAGTTCACTAAATTTCTAGGTAAATTCTAGATGCATTGGTTAGGACCATATATTGTCAAGGAAATTACAGACAGTGGTGCAGTTTAGCTCACGAAGCTGAATGGAGATCCATTCCTGGGAAGAGTGAATGGGAGTAGGCTGAAGCTGTATACGGGGGATCCAACAAAATGACTATATGGCAGCAGAATAGTCTTAGTGCTCTAGGCAGTTGCAAGGGAGCATGAGACTCTAAACTACACTTCCCAATGCAGAGGACAAGGCAGCATGTCGGTTGCATGAAAATTGATGAGGGTGCACTAGTTGAAGTTGCACTCCGGACGCTGCACCATGGAGGAGGGTGCTGCATAGCCTAGTAGGAAAATGACCATTGCAGTTACTATTCATGATTTGATGGCTAAAAAGTGGTTAGGAGGAGTGGGAAGGTGGAAATTAAGGCGAAAATATTTGAAGATCTAATGCCAAAGAGTCATGTATTATCAGAATTTGGGCACTTGCAGGAAGGCAAGGAAAAGTTGATACAAATCTAGGAGTTGTAGAAAAAGCAGTCCTTTCTATGAGACTGGCTTCAACATGGATAGAGGAGGCCAACCAACTTTCATGAAACATTCATGATCAGATGAAGGCCATGCAGTAGACCCAAAATACTACGCAACTTGTAGTAGAGGGGCTAATCACCAAGAAACTAGTCCAGGAGGTACAACAAGCAGAAAAACATAGCAACGCGGAGCTTCAGGCATTGACCAAGGCATTCAGTGAACTCCACGAGAAAGTGCAACAACCAATCGAGTGACTCAAGGGTGATTCATGATATTTGTGTTGGGGGCCTATTGGGATGGGGTCACTAGGGGTAGAACTGAGTTAACTTAGTCATTTTTGTAAAGACTTTTGTAAAATATGTAAAGTTTCCGTGAAATGTGGATGTGGAGTAAGCAGAGAAATAAGAGTCAAAGGGGTCTTAGCCCCTTGTTTTTGGTCAGTTTTGAAGACTCAACCATGAGACGGGGGCCATGGTATTGTATTAGGAAAGATATAAATAGTTGAGTCTTAGTGAGTCTTAGAGATAACTTTGGATAGAGAATTGGGTACATTGAAGATTTTTTGTTGTCTTGAGCAAGATCTAAGGCAGGAAGGTAGTGCTTCCTATGCTTAGGTAGAGAAAGAGAGGCTCCTGCAGTTGAGTGCGCGGACCCCTGCAGCTATGTGTGCAAGGTAAGAAGAGTCTGTAATTGGTGAATTGAAGATCAATAAAGACAACTTTTTGAAGAATTACTGAGTATTTCCATTGAATTTTTTTATGTTATATGTTGTCAATTAATGATATTTTTTTTTAAATATTGAATGAATGCTATGCGAATTTAATGAATCTATCTTAATAATGTATGAAATGAATGGTTGTCCACTTCCACGAAGATAGAATCTATTTATCCTATGTTTTCTGATGAATTAAGTAGATCTACACAAACGCCTATCTAAGGTTTATTTTTTATGCACGCAAGTAGGTGAATCAATTGTTTAAGGTCCGCAAGGAATGATCATGGACCTTCGCAAAGGTCTGGAAGAAGCTTTAACTTAGTTGCAGTAAATAGCCCTAGGAGTCTACCGATCTACGCAGAAGCAAATCTAAGACACTGGAAGACATGACTCTAGTCTCTAGATGTAGAAACATGGTTATTTTATCCCCCAATATTGCTTCAAGTGAGATTACAGCCTGCGCTATGCGTGTTATTGCTAAAAGGGCCAACAGTGTAGGGTTTTGTTGGTTGGGGCAACTAACTCTAAACCTGGGTTAGGACCCCCTAAGATAATAGTTTTTAATGGTTGTGTAGCACCTGACAAGTTATCTAGTCTCAAATTTGGTCATAAAGGAATAAAAACACAAGAACTCCAGAACCCAAAAATGTTTCAGGAGAAAACACTTAGATATGGCTCAATTAATTTAATTAGTTAGTAATTAAATTAAGTAACATGAATTAATTGACAAAGATGATATTTCTCTAGAAACTCACATGGATCAACTTAGAGATGATCTTAGTCATTGTTGAGGATTTAATCATGGTTGTTGTTTAACTGATGAGATATTATAAGAAAGTTTGATGGGATTGGAGAAAGTAACATAAGATACACTCAGTGATCAAGGAAGATTGAATTTATCACATAGAAGAGTTCAACTAGAGAATAATTAGAGCCAATGATCATGTGCTGTGATTGAGGGAGTAGCAAAATAATTTCCAATAGATTTTATTGGTAGAAGAGCAGCAGTAGTTGGGAGGATGAATTATTTTTGTAGAAATGTCGAGTAGTCAATGCGAGCAACCAGAAACCCCAGTTCGAAGTGCTGGAATGAGATCGTTTCAGTTGCAGGAGGTTGGGAGATCACTCGAAAGACAAAGAGAGTCACTTCTAGGGCCAAAGGGAGGTAGGATGACTCATCTAGAGCTAGCTATTAGGCAGTGTGAATTATTTTAGCATAGCAATGTGCATTTCTTGCCAGTGCGAACTTTCGGGAGGATGTGTGAGCTGGACCAGAGAGGTTGAGTTTTGTTGTAGAAGGGATGAATTTTATCCAAATAATTTTGGTAGTGTATTTTTTCTGGAGGATAGCTAGTTTGGCATCCATATTTATACTTAGAATTTTCGTTTTTGCATTATAATAATAAAATTGTCATATGTTGCACTCATTTTCCCGCATTGAGTTTTTTAGGGGACATCTGTCCAAAAATAACAGTGTCATGCTTTTGTGTGTGTTCTCTATATTTCTCAATTTTCATGATTTTTTAGCAACATATTTATTGTGTACAAATTACAATGTGATTAATTCATTATTTTGTCGTAACAAAATAAACTACATAGTTTAATCAATTAGAAGAATTAATTCCAGTTGCTACATTTCAAGGAAAATTTCACATGGTATCAGAGCATGTTTGATTAGATATGAAGCTCAGAGGAAAAGTTCCATTTTGCAAGAGTGCCCTAGGAGGGACAAGTTCTGTTGTAGGAATTCACAGTGTGATTGCAATAATTCATGATTATAGGAATTCACAACAAATCACATGTCTCACATTTATTAAGCAAGTAACCTTGTGGTATCAACATTTTTTTATCGCGTGCTTGAGGTATCACTTATGTAGTGTTGGATATAGGATCTCACATGGTTTATGACACTTTGAACATCTTTACAATGTTTTCCATGCAATCTTGATCTCCAATCATCATCATTGACTTTCCTTATGGTGGTATTTCAACTCTTGCATCTCTACATTTTGATTAATATGTATCATCTTCCAATGCATGCATCACCATAACTAGTACTTATAGTTATAGTAATATGTAACTTTTTGATATTATTTGCCATTAGTGTCTTATACTAGTTTGTAATGCACTTATTTTTTGGTTTCAACACTTGTGTGTTTTCTTTTCCAATGATTTCATTGGACTTTGTGAAAACATGGTACCCTTTACATGTCGATTGAGTAATCCTTCATGTGTGCACTAAATCATGGACATATATTAACATACCCTTTAGCATTTTCAATGTTGATATTTAGCCCTTTGATGACATCTCTTTGATATATTCTTCTTCACTTTTTAATATAATCTCTTTGTAAATGATGCACCTCTCTTTCCCCACCACATTTAATAGATTTATTTCAATGCATTGTTTAATTTCTTTCCAACGAAACTTGTATTATGTTGTATGGTATGGGCTTACATCGCATGGTGTCTACATCCAATATAACAATAATCCACTCACATTTATTATATAATGTGGTTTCGATCATTAAATTTCCAAGTAAAAAGCCTTAGAAGCCCTAGAATGATCTTAGGCATTATGAATGATATTTGTTACTTGTTCCTTTTAATTCTCACTCCAGCTTATTTCTTTTCACCTTAATTTCATAAATTTCCATATGCAGCTTATAAAAATTAAAAGGTTATTCCCCATGAAGTTTGGCTGGAATATCCTTTTCTAAAGAGAAATTACTACTCCCTTTGCGAATATTTATCCAACTAGGCAATACAGCACACCTTTCACAAAAGAGTCTTGTAGAAGAGTCTACATAGTATGAATTAGCAAACCTTATAATACTTTAAATGTTATTTATAGGGAACAAAAATATAAACATGCATAAAAGGGATAAATCATATAAGTTAGCTAAAACCTTCTTTCACTCGATGGAGTTGGATAAGCTTGAGAATAGATTTAAAGAAATTTTTCTAATGCAATATTATAAGAATTATTTCTTGAAAGAGAAATCTGCATACATGAGTAAAACAATTTTCTTTAAAGAATGATTGGAGATAAAACTGATCTATAATTTGATTCCTAACATGATGCAATGATATAGTGCATGTGTAATTGACTACTTTTTTGAATGCATTGGAGAGGCTAGGGATTAAGTTAAAACACGGTTGAGGCTTTCATCATGATGATATAGGGTTTCACTAGTGCATAAAAAAAACAATGGTTTCCTAATACCTAATGCATTTGAAAGGTCGAGGACCAAGGTAGAGTATATGTTTAGATATGAGGCACTTTCTTTTCATCTGAGATGTATACCAATGGGAACATGAGGCTTGAAAATATATCATAAAAGAAGTGCATCGAAAAACCCTAACGTATTTGATAAAAAATGAATCATGATTAAGAAAGGTGAGCATGTGTAATTTGCATCAAAAATCATGATCATCAACAAGGTTTGGTAACAACTGAGTCATTGGAAATTTTAACCAATCTAAAGACATCAACAGACTGGTTAGGCATTAAGAGGTGGAGTAGGAGGACCCAAAATTTGGTGTTGGGCTAAATTTTAGGGTGGTGTTGTGGTGGCTACAAAATATGGCTAACCACTAATAGAATTCAACATCTTATCCTTTAGTCCCTTTGATAAATTGAGTCTCAAAATAAATTCAAGGCAGTATTGAGTTATACATTGTGGGTACCACTTAGGTTATGTGACCATTTATAAGTATTCCATTCATTTGTTCCACAACTAGGTCCCATTAGTCTTTAAACACCTCATCAAGGGATTACACATGTCATCCCTCAATGATGATACAAAGGACATGACAGAGGGACTATTATATTCAAAAAAATTAAATGAGTTTTGGGTGTTTCTCTACTACTAGCAAGCCTATTCAGTACCCTGACAAAGTCACTCAAGCAATCACAAAAATTGCTTCATTGCCAGCAGGCCTATTTAGTACCCCGATGAAGTTTCTTACATCACCTATCTACAGTAGAATCCTTTATGTTATTTCACCCTTTATTTTATTTTTCATTATGCTTTTTCCATTTTATCAAGTGATCATTATGCCAGGGCGAAAGAGGGATCTTGACTTATTTTATGGGAAGGAGAGGTTGTTCATTCTTTTACACAAACTGAAACATATTTTGAGTTAGCTGTGTACTCATTCCATATTTCTACACTATGACTCTAACTGAAAAGTGGACAATGAAACCACAATATGAACTACTAGAACCAGATCGAAAACAAACTTTAGTTTAAATATATCAATCTTAAGAATTGATTATAGTTTCTCACCAATACCCAATCATATTTTCCTTTTTAATAAAGTATATTTGTGTATAAACATAAGGACCAAGTTTCAATGTTGGTATCTACAATAGGTTGCCTCTTAAAGTGACCACATCAACCACAGAAGACTGTTTGATAGGATCTTAGTATTCTAGACCAGGGAAGTGAATTATATAAAAGGGACTAATAGACACTCTTCATAGATTGTTTATGTAAAATATTGTAAAGGTCATGCAGAGGAAAAAGCTCAAATGAGAAGCATGATGCATAATGCAAGAGGATGGATGCTGGATGTAATGCAATGTAAATGAGAGGTAAATCAAAGTGAAAGAGGAAATAATTATAAAATGAAATAAAGAAAAAAGATTTTTTGAGGTGTAATGGAACACAAGAAGGTAACTAAGATGCAACTAAGAGGTATGCCATGCTTATGCAAAAAATGTAGGAAAATCAAACTACTCTAATAGGAAAATGAAATTATATTAAAACCTAATACCTAATCTAATTAAATAGAAGGCAACTTAGATTATGTAAAGTTGAATTTCTAGTGCAACCACAAGAGTTGGTCTTGACCTAAAAGTATAAAGATATCAATGATTAAAATCCAAATAAGAGGATGTGAAAATATAATTAATTTTACTTGTATATCTTACATGGGAAATTCAAGGTCATGCCTACTAACGGTGACTGTGCCACATGGAAAATTTTAGGCGCTAATATTCGTAGGTGGGATATTTTTCCATGAATTCTCCAAAAACGATATTCACCAATTTCCATTTTTTTCTAAAAGTGAATTGCCCAAATTTCACAATGTAAAATTATTTTACCTTAAAAATCGCCAACATTATGTAGATATTTTATATAAAACCATTATAAATTTGAATAATTTTACAAATATTTATATAAACATTTTATAGTTTCATATTAGGGACTAGTGAGATTCACCATTTTTTTAAACTTCAAAATAATTTCCCACCCTTAAAATTTTCCCTACTGTTCCAAAAAGGTTTTCTCTAACCATTCTGTGATTTTACTTCAATGAACAACAATGAGCATGAAAACCCTAAAAGCATGTCACAAATTTAAATTTATCCACGTCGTCGTTTGTAGCAAGTGTCAGGTAAGAATGAAACTTATTATTAACAACAAATATCACCAAATGAGACTCTTTTGGCCAATCTATGATTTAATCATGATATTTAAAAGAACCAATTTGAAAACCCTAAAATTATTGCAAATATGACCATTCAATTAGCACAATTAAATCATGGAGAGAATATCACAAGGGAAATTTGATCTGATCTGGTTCAAAAACCTTATCAAGGTCATTAGGACCTGACATAACCATCAACAAAAGCAAAAGTGCATCAACTTATTGATAAGTATCTGAATACTTAGATGGTGAATCAAGCAAATTTATTGGTTTGGTGAAATCAAGAGATGTAAGCCAACAAATATCATCAGATGTGCCAGTAGGAAAATGATTAAGTGAATGGAAGTTATTAAATCCTTTATTTTTATTAGCTCCTTCAGTTAACACATATGATCCTCCATTATTCAAATATAGGGATAAGATGATTTGAGAGATCTCGCAAATGATTTTGATAGTAAAATAGTATTCTCTGTGTGTTTCATGCATGAAACTAATTTATAGAGTTAGGGACCCATTTATTTCTTCCTCAAGGTGTTAGGTCCCTATAATGCTAGTGATTCCCCCATTACTATTGTCATTATAGCCCTTATTGTTATTGTTGTGCCCTTGTTGTCCCCATATTGTTATTTTTGTGCCCCATAGAAGCCCACTATTGTTATTGTTGTGCCATTATATTGTTATTGTTATGTCAACTTTGATTATATTGTGACCCATTAGAATACTATATATAGAAAGGAGGTTTTTTCCTTTGTATCATCCAAGAATTATTCATTTGTGTAATTTAAAGGAGGTTTCCCCCTCGAAGAGGTTGATTTTGAAGTTGTTGATCTATCTTTTCTTCTATTTTGTGAGTTGGTTACCTAACATTTGGTATCAAATGTTTGGATTCTGGGGTTTCGCTGCTCCAAACAGGTCATCATGGAATTTTGATATAACATTCTTTTCTACGATGTTTCAAAAGTGGAAATTAAAACCCATTTGAGTCGAAATATTGATGAACCTTGGGTTTGAATTTAAGATCTTTTATCACTATATTTTCAGAGATAGGATCCAAAGAAGATAGGTTTTTTGTAGACTCCCAAATTATATATCAAACAGGTGACCTGGGGAAAATCATCATAACTTTCTCTTTGAGAATCAGATTGAAATTTCATAAAACATTACACACAAAGGATGGCCTACAGTTTTCTGTGTATCAATTTCAGGTCCTAAGGTCAAAACAGTGACATGTGGTACTTCGTACAATTTCTCTCTACTAAACTAGTCTATAATTAGGTCATCGTGGGAGAACTGGCATAAATCTTCATGCGAGAGTTGCGATAAATCTTCTTGGGAGAACCCAATATTGATAAGACTTGTGGGGTTGGAAACAGGACTCAGAGGTCTACCTCAAGATGTAATTTCAGACCCTGGAGATCCGAAATTACAGAGATACAATAGATTCAATATCGAGCTCCTACAAAGTGAAAAAAGGTGTGTAGTTTTCTTTTTAATTTTGCATTAGATTGTTTTGAAAACTTAGTTTGGAGGAATGCAAAGGGAATAGTGTAGCATTATTATCATTAACTGATTCCCCAAAGAAATAAAATGTAAACACCTAATAAGAAACCTGAAATGTCTAGCATGACTAATGAAGAAGAGGAAGAAATGCAACATGATATATCAAAATTACGAGACCAAGTGCAACAAAATTCACTCTCACAAAAAGTAACACAAGCTAAGATGGATAGTTTAAAGAAAATCATGGAAGCTAAGATGCAGGCCATGGAAGTTAACATGGATGGTTTAAAGAAAGACATGGAAGCTAAGATGGATGGTATAGAAGAAAAACTTAAAGGCAACATGGAAGAGATGAAGACATGTTTGAAAAATTTGCTACAAGAAATGCTCACTAATGGCGAAAGGGTAGTAAAGGAAACTCATGAGGAGAACAAAAGAAATGTTAATCACGATTTCATAGACTCTAATGGTGTATTGAAGACCCACCATGTTCCAAATATCGATATGAGGAAGTTTGATGGCAAGGATCCTGTAACATGGATACTACAGATGGAGAAATATTTCGATCTCCATAATGTGCAAAACACACAAAAGGTACGCATTAAAACTTTATATTTGGAACCAAATCAGTTTGTATGGTATTAATGGCTTTTCTCTCATACACAAATTTTCACTTGGGAAATTTTTATGGAAGAAATGATAGCACATGATGAGGATACAAAAAGAAACACTTTTTTTAGCCAAATGATAAATATCAAACAAAAGGGTTCAATGATGGAGCACATTGAGGACTTCCAAAAATTGAATATAAGGGTAAAACATATTCTAGAGGAGCATAGGATTGATGTGTTCATATGAAATTTAAAGGATAACATCCAACATGAGGTTCGCCTTTGAGAACCTGATTCATTGGAGAAGGCATTCAAGTTGGCAAGAAAAATGGAAAGCAAAATTATGGCAACAAGGAAGCCTACCACTCACAACTATAAAAATGGAAGTGTTGTTTCCCCTAGCCTTCCACAACCTACAAGGTTTACACCACAATAATTGGAAGCAAAAAGAGAAAGCGGGCTTTTTTACAGTTGTGATAGCAAATACACTAAAGGTCATAAGTTTGCTGAGAATAAATTATTTTACATAGATTGTGAAGAGGAGGAAGAAAAGGAACAAGAAACGTCAAAAGAAGAGGATATACACCACGAAAAAACCCTAAAGAAAGAAGAAATGAATCCAACCATATCTTGTAATGCATTGACCAGAATTACCACTCCTCAAACTATCAAGATAGAAGGACATATCAAGAAGAAAAAGGTAATAGTGTTGATTGATTCGGGCAGTACCCATAATTTTATTCATTGTAAGATATCCAAGGAATTGAATTTCTTCCTATATCTAGCACCAGAGTGTCAAGTGATGGTTGCAAGTGGAGCAACCATTAATTTCTCTGGAAAGTGACATAATATCAATCTATCCATGGGAGAATATGTATTGAATAGACCAATGCTTTCCCTTCCAATGGTGGTGCTAATGTTGTACTAGGAGTCCAATGGCTACAATCCTTGGGTACAATAGCTTTTAATTTTCAAGAACTTTTCATGAAATTTTATTTGGAAGGAAAGGAAGTTGAATTAATGGGTATCATAGGGAAACCAGGAATGATAATCATATCTAACAGAATGACAAAGCTTCTAAGGAAATAACAATGAGGCATAATTGCACAATTATGTTCACTAGAGGTTCCCACATCGAAAACATCTATTTCTCCATATCTCCAAAATTTCTTAGACAATCATTCCAAGGTATTTGAGACTCTCAAAGGCCTCCCAACTATTCGTGATCATGATCATGCTATTAATTTTATTCCAGGAAGTGTTCCTCCAATTATCAGGCCTTACAGATATCCCTATGCCCAAAAGAGTGAAATTAAACGTATGTTTGCAAACATTCTAGAGGCTAGTATAATTCAACCTAGTCAAAGTTATTTCTCTGCTCCAGTAGTATTGGTGTGGTCATGGCACATGTGTCTAATTATAGGGAGCTCAACAAGCTCATTATTAAATATATATTTCCAATTCCTGTCATTGATGAATTATTGGATGAATTGCATGGATCACTTTACTTCACCAAGTTGGATCTTCATTCAGGATATCATCAAATCAAAATGAAGACTGAAGGCATTCCAAAAACAACATTTAGAACTCACGAGTGTCATTATGGATTTTTGGTCATGCCTTTTGGCCTTATCAATGGACCTTCTACATTTCAAGGTGTGGTGAATTTCGTTTTCAAACCCTTCCTTAGAAAATTTTTGTTAGTATTTTTTGATGATATACTAATCTACAAAAAGCCTTGGAAGGATCATGTTCAACATGTTGATAGGGTGCTCAAACTATTGGAGGAGAAACAATTATATGCAAAAATCTCCAAATTTTTCTTTGGAGTACAAGAGGTGGAATATCTAGGTCATATTGTATCTCATGAAGGTGTGAAGTTAGACCCTAGCCAAATTAAAGCCATTAAGGAATGGAAAATCCCCACATCTATAAAGAATCTTGCAAGGATTTCTCAGGTTGATAGGGTATTATCGCAAGTTCGTTAAGAATTATGGGCGAATAGCAACACCTCTAACAACATTATTGAAGAAAGATGCATTTTCATGGACTCCAAAAGCAACGAAGGAATTTGAACATCTTAAAGAGGCAATGTGCCAAGCACCAGTCTTAGCTACGCCGGACTTCACAAAAACCTTTATTGTGGAATGTGATGCCTTAGGAAATGGAATTGGTGTTGTTTTAATGCAAGAAGGAAGACCCATTTCTTTCGAAAGTCAATCAAAGGAAAGTATTTACACAAATCTATTTATGAGAAGGAAATGTTGGCAATACTACATGCACTTAAGAAATAGCAACCCTACCTAATGGGAATACACCTCAAGATAAAAATGTATCATGATAGTCTTAAATATCTTTTGAAACAAAGATTATCTTCAGAAGAGCAACAAAAATGGGTCACAAAGATGTTGGGTTATGACTTTGAAATCATTTACAAAAAAGGGAAGCAAAATTTAATGGCAGATGCACTCTCAAGAAAGGATGAGGGTGTGGAAGCATTTCTTTGTGCCATTTCTATTATCCATCCAGATTGGATAAATGAAGCAAGGGGTGAATGGAAGAATGATGACGAAGTGTGGGCACTTATTCAAAAGTTACAACAAGATCCTAGTACATCTGATAGATTTAGCTAGAAAAATGACTTGTTATGGCACAAACATGACTTATACCTATGTAATAATTTCCAACTCAAACAAAAGATTCTTATGGAATTGCACACCTCTCCCTTTGGAGGGAACTTAGGATTTTTAAAACTTACCACAGGGTTAAGAAGGAATTTTTTTGGGATGGCGTTAAATTGGATATTCAAAAGTTTTTGGTGGAATGTTTGGTTTGCCAACAAAATAAAGTTGAAACAATTAAGACCCCAGGTCTATTACAACCTTTATCCATTCAAAGATAATGTTGGGAGGAGGTTTCAATGGATTTTATCACAGGCTTACCCAAGTTCGAAGGAAAGAGTTTCATAATGGTGGTAGTTGAAAAACTTACCAAGTATGCACACTTTTGTGCATTATCGCATCCATTTAAATCCAATACAGTTTCTATTGCATTTATGGAAACAATTCAAAAGCTACAAAGAAACCCAAAGATTATTGTAAGAGATAGAGATCCCATTCTCACTGGAAATTTTTGGATAGAATTATTTTATTGTCTTTGTACTCATTTAGCTCATAGCTCATCTTATCATCCTCGGTCTAATGGAAAAACTGAGATAGCAAACAAATGTTTGGAAGGATATCTTCGTTTCTTCGTATCTGATAATCAGACACAATGGTTCAAATGGTTGCCTCTGGCTGAATAGTGGTATAACACTTCCTTCCATTCTCCAGCAAAAATGACCCCTTTTATGGCAATTTATGGATATCATCCACTGGCCATCACATCATATTTAAGAAAAAATTCTAAGGTTCAAGCAATGGAAGATCACATCGAGCATCAACAACAAGTTCTCCAGCTTTTAAAGGATAACCTCACTTTGGCGCAGAATATAATGAAACAATAGGCATATCAACATTGCAGTGAAAGAAGTTTTGATGTACGTGACTGGGTATTCCTATGGCTACAACCATATAAACAAATGTCCCTCAAGCAAGCTAAGAAGGAAAATAAATTATCACCAAAGTATTATTGTTCATACAAGGTGTTGCAAAGGATTGGTACTATGGCATACAAATTGGAGTTTCCTGTAGCTTCCCGAGTGCACCCAATTTTCCATGTTTTGGGCTTAAAGAAAGTTATAGGTGACAAACTCCCAGTTCAAACAATATTGCCAGAACTTGACAAGGAAGGAAAAATCATATTGGAACCTGAAGAAGTCATAGAAACAAGAACTCAATAGCTACGAAATCGATCAATTTCAGAGTATCTCATCAATTGGAAGAACTTACCCACTGAAGATTCCACATCGGAGGGTGAGAATTCTATACAGAAGCATCCAAAACTACTCAAGCGTTGAGGACAACACTTTTTTGAAGGAGAGGGGCATGTTAGGTCCCTATAATACTAGTGATTCCCCATTGCTATTTTCATTGTAGCCCTTATTGTTACTGGTTTGCCCTTATTGTCCTCATATTCTTATTATTATGCCCCATAGAAGCCCACTATTGTTATTTTTGTGCCATTATATTATTATTGTTATGTTAGCTTTGATTATATTGTGACCCATTAGACTCCTATATATAGAAAGGAGGTTTTTTCATTTGTATCATCCCATAATTATTCATTTGTATAATGTAAAGGAGGTTTCCCCCTCGAAGAGGCTGATTTTGAAGTCATTGATCTATCTTTTCTTCTATTTTGTGAGTTGTAATATGAAAGTTGAAAGGATTAAAATTGACTGTTGGTATAGAAAATCTAAAAAACTAGTATGGATATAGGGAATATTGAGAACAAAGTGAAAAAATATTAAAATATTACACAAAAGAAACATGTATCTGGTCAGATTCAACATTCATATCAGCTTGGAAAATTACTATATTAGTATGAGGGCTTTGATCCTTCAAATGACTCAAGAATTTACTGACACTGAAAAAGTATATTGTGGTAGAACAAAAATGATTAGCTTAAAAAACATACATAACAGAGATAAGTATTTGATCACTCATAGAGGAGTTTAATAGGAAATAATATTCTAGCCAATGATGATCTCTATCTCAATAATTTGGAAGGCAAACTTCAAAGTTATGTGCATCCATGAACAATATGCATTCCAACCCTAGATTTAATACAAGAGTATTGATTGAAGAATATTCCATCTAATCAGAAATTCTATCTTGACAATTAATAAAATTAACTTGAAAACATTGAACATATTTCACGAAGAATCTTACATCTAGTGAGACAGTCTTGAGAAAATAATTGTGCGAGAAGATATGCATCTAACCTAGTTTAGAGATATCATTAGGATCGCAAGAACCTGACATAACCATCAACCAAAGCTGAAGTGCCTCAATTCCATATTGATAAGTCCCTAAACTTTCAAATGTTTTATGGTTGCATTTTTAGATTTCGGTGTTAGATTTCGGTGATCATGAACTATATTTGGACATCTATTATCATTTATTTCAACAAGATCACTATTAATTAGGTGGGAGTTGTCTGCATCACTAGTTTAATTAATTGTTTGAACATCACCCATTAGATTATTCAAGTGATAAAATTATTTTGGTCTTGTTTTCAAGGATGTATAAATCAGAAAGATTTCATGAATAACTTGATCTAAAAGGTTAATTATATCTAAAGTTGAAGATTTCAAGCCATAGAAAATATGCTCAACACTACCATTGTTTTCTTCTTCCAAGGACGAAAATTCACCACCTTGTGTTACCTTAAAATGTAATGTCCCATATTGATAATTTTAATAGCATGGCATATTTTCATCATCATTTTATTCATTATACATGACATGAAAAGAACTGATGGTGAGATGAGGAAGAAGTTCCTGTGAGAAATTCTTCTATGATCAAATGAGATTCTAGATCTAAGCCTTGCAAATCTGGGTCTTCTTAAGAAACCAAGAGATCAATTGATGTACCTAGAAATTCATCATCATATATTGTAATGGATACATTGTTGGCAGAATGATGGTTTCTTAAGCTTTCATCTTAGTTGAGAGCTTTGATTTCATTCAACTATTTTCCAAGATCATAAGATTCTTGATCAGCCGAGAATGTAGGAACATAATCTAAAATAAAGGAATTTAAAATAGGTAAGGGAGATGGAATGTGTTTTCATCCTCTTTCTCTTCCACTTGTGAGATGTAACCATCTTATACATGATCATGATTTTAACTAGAAAATTGAGAATCAAGAGTATCTGAAGCAATTGCGGGTGGAGTGGATTGATTTAGTGAATCAAGGTATAAAGGGCCATGAGGTGTAAATGATATTTGATGAAAGGTGTCCCTTGAATAAGCAATACTTTTAATCAAATTAGATTCAATATTTAGATTATGCACATTAGTGTCATCTCATGGAATCAAGGGATTAGTCTTCACATTAGGCTCCATGAAATTATGTGAACATTTAAAGTTATTTTGGACAAGATCTTAATCGTAGAAAGAAAATGAAGGTGGAAGAAGTGGATCACAATTTGATTTGTAGATTTACTAATGTCAATATTGGCACAAGAGACCAATTTATTTAGTAATGAAAAAGAAGGAGGAAAAGCAACATAAGGGGTATCAGATTCTTCCTCCAAGGGTTGAGGTGCCTCATCATTGACAAAGGTTGGAAATATGGAATTTGGGATAAGATTTGTTTGATTAGTGATTTGAATAATATTGTCGTTATAATATGGCTCATTATCAATATGGGATTCAGATTCAATTTTTTTCAAAGATATTTAAACGAAACACCGAAACTTTCCACCCAAGAAATCCCAATCCACATTGATCAGGCTCTCAGCATTTAGATTAAAAATCAAAGTTTTAAGAATGGCTCAAAACCTAAACGACAACATCTACCTTGGAAAAACAATCCTAACGCAACTTGTTTCACTAAAAACCAAGATCGTATGGGGAAGTTATTGAGTTCTATTCACTTTTATAAACAGACAAAATTTTGCTAAAAAAATGCCCAGTCACTGCACAGTCAGCAGTCCGTACTACTGACGTGGCAAGTGACTAGGCAGGGTCAACTTTGGTCAACATTCAATCATGCTTCTCCAAGTTTCACAGTGTAATTTGTTGCAATTTAGTGATGTGGCAGGTGCATCGGCACAATTTTATTGGTTAATTTTGGGCCATTGAGAGAATGCCACATGGCAAGCTAGAGGCCTCCACGTGGCACCTCCTAACAGCCTAGGTAGAGGGCATAGTTCAACAAAATATATTATGGAGGCACCTAGGTTTGACCCCACGACCTCCCATCCATAGACCAAAGCCTTCAACCAACTCCACTACATTTTTTTCTTAAGCACTATAGTGACACACACATATTTAACGTGTTTTGGGTTCAAGGTTGGCGGTTAGAGGGTGGCCAGCCCTCCCCATGTGAAAGCACCAACAGTCATAAAAAATGGTTAACCGGTGGCTCCATAAACCTTCACCCCAATGATTACTGAAAAACATGTGAATGCAATGGATAGAAACAATTATCTTAACCTCTGGCGAGTCTAATGCAAACCACACCGCGATAGTTACAGTTAGCCCTAATTACGTAGTTATCACGCTAATTGCAGATTAATGAATAATTAAGCATGTTTAATATTTAATTAAACACAAGTTTAAAACAGTGGATTTTTGGTAGACTCCACTATTTTCAGGCTTGCCCCCAAATTTAGTGGCCCTAACTGGAGTTATTCCAAATTTGGAGAAATTGTAGGGAAAAACTGTTTGAGGCATAACTGGAACATTTTTCGACCAAATTGAGCTTAGGAAAAGGTGTTCCTAGCTAATTTCGACATTTTGAACACATTGGTGTAGGTATTAGGAGCATTAGAGTTTTGTAAACATCATTTTTTTCCATATTGAGCTAATACAGAGGCCCAAGCCATGGAAGTTGGACCAAGGAGATGTAGCCCAGGAGGGGTGAACTCCATCATCAAAACACCATGTTAAAGTTCTCAATTGATAGTTTACTGTACTTTTTATTGATATTGTTCAAGGTTGTTCTTTTAAGATATTTTTCTCATGAATGTCACATTAAACTTGATGAAATTTACCTGTTTCAATCACCAAACAACCTAAGGAAATCTATGAACAAGCATGTGTTTATAAATTTGTAATTGAAATTAGCACAACAAACCTAACATTCAATAACAGATCACACATCTCCTTTAGGAAACTAATAACAAATATTTATACCTATTTCAAAAAAATCCTCTAATGTTTCAATGAGTTTGATTTTGAGTTGATTGATATTGTTATACACATCTTGGTAATTATACCTATAAAAAGCTTCATGAATATCCTTGATAAAACTTTTAAATGAATGGATATAATCAATTGGTAACGTGTGACACCATTGCTTGACACAACCTTAAAATGTGAGGGTAAACAATATTCCAATGACATATTTACAATGTATTTTATTAGAATGACAAAATTGAATACCTTGAAACATATTCCCTAACATAGTTGTTCAACCATTTCCATCAAAATTAAACTATGACAAGCTATGAATTATTTCCCCACATACTATAATATTTACTCTTTTGGAGAAACATCCTAGGATGAAGGTTTGAAGGGAATCTATCTCAAGATGAAAGATTCAAACTAGGCTCCATGGGCTTATCTTGTCATCTAGCCCTCCTTCTAGCATCAAAAGTGTTGATGTGATGGAAAAACTACCAACACTACGAGGGTCTCCCCAATAGGAAGTCCTAATTAGACCTCACATCATTTAGGATAAGACCCACATTCGGTATTCTAGCTCAGATTCCATTGTGTGTATGTCTCGCTCTTGGAAATTGACCATAGAGATAAGTGTGAGGCCAAATGTAGTAAGTTAGAAGATTGAGGAATAGATTAACTCTCCATTAATAGCTTGTTCAACATGATATAATAATATAACAACAACATCATGAGAAATAACATGCCTTAGGGAAACAACTGTTGGAAATAATACTGAGAGGGGGGGGGGGGGGGTGAATCAGTATTAGCAAATCAAACACTTTTTCATTTTCATACTTAGATACATATACGCTACTTCATTTAAGTGAACCCGTGTGTATACGCAACTGTGTCTAATGCAACTAGCGTATATCCAGAATACTTATGATTCAGTTAATCCATTAAATGTTGATCTTTAGTTAGTGCATCAGAACTTCATTAACCACATGAACAGTAAGCAGGTGCAGTAAAATAGAACAGATCATCACACACAAGAAGCACACATGAACACCATGATATAAGGTGGAAACCCAATGTGGGTGAAAACCACCTGCTGCAATTCATCTTTATCTTCCTTTAATAAGAAACTTCTTTTTACAATGTACTGGTGCAGTCTTATACCAGTACGCAGGCTTCTACCTACAGAAGGCTACAACCTTCTTAGCTCTTGTACTAGCCAATCCATTTACTAGTACGTAGGCGTTGGCCTACTAAAGGCTCCAACCTTCACTCGTTTTCCAGCTGCTCCTAGAAGGGAGCTACAACCCCCTGGCTCTTGTACTGGCCGATATGTTTACCAGTACGTAGGTGTCGGCCTACTGAACTTTAAAAACTTCCAGGGACCATGTTTCATACATTTTCATACCGGATCCATAAAGCAATCACCATTGCAATACAATCATCAACTACACTTGCATCATCAATCTCTGAATCACCCAAAACTGAAACCCTAGCAACAATACAATCACTAGAACACAGAACAGACAACAAAACTCTGCGACAACAACCAGATCTGACTGCAACTTCAAATATCATACTTCATACTGTATACGCTACTCAGACGAACCCAACCTACGTGTATACGTGCTTTTACCAATGACAACCTGCATATAGATCTGCAAATTCTAACTTATAACTTTGCAGCTATTTCAGACATCAGAACATAACATTTACAGAATAAACATGCGTCAATAATTCAGATCTAGTCTATCCATAATCAAACCATATCATCATAAACATTCAACCCTTAATATCCTGATCCATCATCCATCATCATCCGCATAGGTGCATTCTTGATTCAGATCAAGCTAAGCATCACAAACCCATAACCAGCATACTAGATCTCACACATCATCAGATATTCCTCGCATTCTACTTTCCCCCCTTGGCCTAATGATCTTCTCCTTATATAGGTTTAGGCCTCTCTCAATACCATGGCCCAAAACCATGTTGAACCAATACCTTGGACCCAATACTTGGGGTTAACACTTTGGACCAAATACCACAGACCAATACCATGGACCAAATACCATGGACCAAAACGTAGTTTTCCCACATGTATGCGCCTTTACTTCTGTGAACCTGCGTGTGTACGTATACGCGCCTTTTGCTCTGCTCACCCACATGTATATGCACTTTCATCAAGTCTAACCTGCGTATACCTTTCTTTTGACCTACTGCACTAGATCTATCATCTGATTAAGTTGCCATCACCTGTATCATACCTCTGAGTGAGTTTCCATCAAGGACAACACCTGTATCATAATGCCAACAATCTCCCCCTTTGGACTTAATGGCAACCACTATACCAAGTCACTCTCCCCCTTTGACATCAAGGGAAAAGGGCAGACCAAGATATTCTCTTGTTTGATATATATTCTACTGTCCATACTCCCCTTGAGTACATGCTGAAGTTTCTGATTGAGCTCCCTCTTTGTATATGCCAAGATTTACTAATCTGTCCATGCTCCCCCTGAGCACATGCAAGGTCCATAACCTGCAATCCATTCTTTTGGTCAAGCAAGATATGTCAATAACCATCATCACCAAAGACTTCTAACCATAATGCCAACAATGCATTATTTGAAGTATATGCTCCCCCTGAACTTGTGCCATGCCATCATCAAAATAGTGACTGAACCATATCAAACTTCTGTACTGATGCTTTTCTTCAGAACATCATATACGCGACTATGCATCATATAACTCACATATATACATGACTTGTCTTAATGAAACCTGCGTATGAGATTTAGAACACTGATGTTCCACACTTCCAGCTTCCTCTGAATCTATCATGTCTATGTACTCTGCTATGCCACATCTTTCTGGTTGTACTTCCTTTTTCTTCCATATCTTCAACTGTGATGATGTTTTCTTCTTTTGGTTTGGTGTCCACAATCTTATCCTGCATTCTTTCGCTATATGTCCAGGCTTGTTGCATGCATAACATCTTACATGTTTCATATTCCTCCTAAAACAGTCAATGGCTTTGTGACAAAACATATTGCAAGTAAAAAAATATCCCTTAAAGTACCTGGAATGTGATGATCTTTCTGGTTGATGGTCTTGAACCATTATACTTCTGCATCTGGCTGCAACATGTCCAAGATTATGACATACATAACATTCAACATTATTCATTAGAGGAAATAATCGTCTATCACTTCCAAAGTTAGGAGCAAAAGATTTTCTTTGAGGAATTCCTTTCCTTGGCTGTTGATGGGGATGTCTTCTCATCTCCTTGTTGATCATTTTTGATTTCTCATTAGAGTTCCTTGCCTCACCTTGGGAGCTAGATTCACTATTAGAAAATTCATAAAAACCAAGACCATTTTTGATAGTAGGCGACCTTTGACTACTAAGAATATCATCCAAAATCTTGGTACTATCTTGAAATTGTAATAGTTTATCCTTTTCTTCTATTTTACCTTTCGAGATATTTACCTCAACTTGATGTTGTTCTTCCTTTTCAAGACATTTCTTCTTCAAAATTTCTTCAGACTTTCTTCCTTCTTCCACTTGTTGCCTTAGTTTGAGAATCTCCTTTTCTTTTTCTTCATTCAGCTCTTGCAGCATTTGACGAACTCTGAAGGCATATTCCAGTTGACATTTTAAGCTGATAACTTCTTCTTTGAGGGCACTTTCCCTTTTGCTAAGTAGATCTTGTTGATCTATGATTTTATTTGATACTTCATTTTCTTGTTCAGCTTCACTCTGAAGTGATTCAGAATTTGGATCCTTGCTTCCACTTACTGGCAGGCTGTCATTGTTCCTTTGAGTTGTCTTCTTCTTTTGACACGCTTTCTTTCCCATTGTTCTATGGATCTCCTTCAAGCGATCAAGCTTCTACCAAAGGACCTGCTCTGATACCAATTTTTGGAAATAATACGAAGAAGGGGGGGTGAATCAGTGTTAGCAAATCAAACACTTTTTCATTTTCATACTTAGATACATATACGCTACTTCAGTTAAGTGAACCCGCATGTATACGCAACTGTGTCTAATGCAACTAGCGTATATCCGGAATACTTATGATTCAGTTAATCCATTAAATGTTGATCTTTAGTTAGTGCATCAGAACTTCATTAACCACATGAACAGTAAGCAGGTGCAGTAAAATAGAACAGATCATCACACACAAGAAGCACACATGAACACCATGATATAAGGTGGAAACCCAATGTGGGTGAAAACCACCTGCTGCAATTCATCTCTATCTTCCTTTAATAAGAAACTTCTTTTTACAATGTATTGGTGCAGTCTTATACTAGTACGCAGGCTTCTACCTACAGAAGGCTACAACCTTCTTAGCTCTTGTACTAGCCAATCCATTTACTAGTACGTAGGCACTGGCCTACTGAAGGCTCCAACCTTCACTTGTTTTCTAGCTACTCCTGGAAGGGAGCTACAACCCCCTGGCTCTTGTACTGGCCGATATGTTTACCAGTACATAGGTGCCAGCCTACTGAACTTTACGAACTTCCAGGGACCACATTTCATACATTTTCATACTGGATCCATAAAACAATCACCATTGCAATACAATCATCAACTACACCTGCATCATCAATCTCTGAATCACCCAATACTGAAACCCTGGCAACAACACAGTCACTAGAACACAGAACAGACAACAGAACTCTGCAACAACAACCAGATCTGATTGCAACTTCAAATGTCATACTTCATACTACATACACTACTCAGACGAACCCAACCTGCGTGTATACGCGCTTTTACCAATGACAACCCGCGTACAAATCTGCAAATTCTAACTTATAACTTTGCAGCTATTTCAGACATTAGAACATAACATTTACAGAATAAACATGCATCAATAATTCAGATCTAGTCTATCCATAATCAAACCATATCATCATAAACATTCAAGCCTTAATATCCTGATCCATCATCCATCATCATCTGCATAGGTGCATCCTTGATTCAGATCAAGCTAAACATCACAAACCCATAACCAGCATACTAGATCTCACACATCATCAGATATTCCTTACATTCTACTTTCCCCCCTTGGTCTAATGATCTTATCCTTATATAGGTTTAGGCTTCTCTCAATACCATGGCCCAAAACCATGTTGAACGAATACCTTGGACCCAATACTTGGGGTTAACACTTCAGACCAAATACCATAGACCAATACCATGGACCAAATACCATAGACCAAAACTTAGTTTTCCAACATGTATGCGCCTTTACTTCTGAACCTGCATGTGTACGTATACGCGCCTTTTTCTCTACTCACCCACGTGTATACGCACTTTCATCAAGTCTAACCTGTGTACACCTTTCTTTTGACCTACTGCACTAGATCTGTCCTCTAATTAAGTTGCCATCACCTGTATCATACCTCTGAGTGAGTTGCCATCAAGGACAACACCTGTATCATAATGCCAACAACATCTGATAGTTGAAACTAACTAAGACATACATGAAGGGAAACTGCTAGGAATCGACTTCAATTAGTTCACAATCAACCGCTAACATTAACATTGAATTAAGAGCAAAGATTCAAATCCAACACATAATCTGCATGAAAATGAATTATTTCATAAACATGTAACTAATATGTAAACCACATGCATTAATAATTGAAATACTAGATAGCCAATATAACAATAGAGGAATGCGTGAGAATCAATGAATGAATAGAAAAACTTCTCATTAATATTCTCGCCCTTTCGAATACATGTCCAACAAGCTCATCAAAACCCATTAAGCGCATGAGAGCAGTTCATATAATCTTCATAACATAATACTAGCCTCACAATCCCTCCACCTATAAAATACCAAGAGCGAATTCTTTCATCTCCTCAAGCACAAAGATAACAATCTAATTACTAACCTAGCTTAAGTGCTAAAAGTCCATTTGAATAAGTCATGAGGTTACATTTATAGAAATGAGGAGGGCGACCTTTCACCTTCTCCTATGTCTTTTAGATTCCCTTATGACCGTTCAAATCCAAAGTGATTATTTATCTCCCTTATGAATTTTAGACTTCTATTAGGAATTTTGATATTAATTCTTGGTCCTTCTCATAATTTCAATATTTGTCATTAATGACAAATAATGCATTTTCAATATAATATTTGGAATTCAATGTGCTCTTTACGTAGTCTCTTGACGGAGGACATTAAACTCCACAAACTTAGTTGTTATCCTTGTAACATTGTAAGGTCGCCTTGGTGCTAATTGAATCATTCAAGAGTTTTTTTTTTTTACTTGGATCATGTTGTCATGAGATGTCTAGATGAAATTTACCAACACCACTTTACTGTTGGCATTATGATGCATGTGTTGTACTTGATGGCAACCCTCTCATAGAAGAACATCTCACTTACATATAACTAGATCAATCTACAGATGTGACTAAATGCATGGGATGCAGGACAGCTCAAAGGAATAAGAAGATCAAGTTCTAAGTGTGACAAGTTAGCTTTGCCATCAAGTCCAAAGGGGGAGATTGTTGGCATTATGAGACACGTGTTGTCCTTGATGGCAAATCACACTGATGACAAATCATAGTGCAAAAGGATAGCAGCAAGGTTTTGATGATCAGACTACAAGTATGAAGAGAAAATATATATACGCAGGTTCACTATATACTAAGTAGGGTATACATGCAGGTTCACTATATACCAAGTCGCGTATACGCAGGTTCGCTATATACCAAGTAGGGTATACACGCAGGTTCACTATATACCAAGTTGCGTATATGTAGGTTCGCTATATACCAAGTAGGGTATACACGCAGTTTCATGCACGGAAAAGCACGTACATGTCGAAAATCTTATTTTTGGGTCCGTGGTATTGCACCCATAAGTGTTGATCCCAAGTATTGGGTCGATGGTATTGTTTTATTATGGTTTTAGTCCGTGGTATTGAGCAAGGCTTAAGACTATAAAAGGAGAGGAAGATCATTAGGCAAATGCATTGAGAAAGTCTTGAATATCTGATGAAGTATGAGATCCAGTATGCAGGTTATGGGTTGATGATGAATTGCTTGATCTGAGCTAAGGAGGGATCTCACCGGTTAATGGAGAACAAGATCTAAGGAGAGATCGGGATCAAATGGTTTGAAATGAACTATCTTTATATGGTTGATTATGCTTATTCTAGATCTGCATACTGACGCATGTAATATAAATGTTATGAGTACGACTGATGTCTGGTACAACTGCAAAGTTATAAGAAAATATTTTTAGATCTGTACGCGGGTTGGCGTTGGAAAAAGTGCGTATGTACATGGGTTTGATTCATCATAGTAGCATATACCATTTGAGCTATGATGTCTGAAGTTACAGGTGGTTCCGACTGTTGATGAGTTCTGATGACTGTTTAATGGTGTCAGTATTCTGCATATCTTGGTTGGATGATTGTGTATTGATGGATGAGAACTACTATGGATTAAGATCATAATGACTCATATTTATGTGATCCGATGGACTAGGTCTGGGTGCTAACACATATATTATCCTTGTATATGTAATGATCTAGTTATGTCTGAAGTCAGGAAGTGCAGAGAAGTTATGAATAAGCAATTAATGACATATACGCTGGTTCACCTTGATGAAGTTGCGTATACACGCAGATTCAGCACTTCCAAGTAGCGTATGCACTCTGATGCATGTTTTTGATGATACAGTTGGTTCTGATTGATTTTGGAGAGTTCTGTGGCTGTGTTGATTGACAGGGTTTCAATGTTTCAGTGATTCAGAGATTGATGAT
Source organism: Pinus tabuliformis (assembly GCA_031772625.1). Lineage (NCBI taxonomy): Eukaryota > Viridiplantae > Streptophyta > Pinopsida > Pinales > Pinaceae > Pinus > Pinus tabuliformis. The sequence continues at coordinate 176,893,563 of CM062806.1, forward strand.
GCTAGTAGTGATTATTTTGAGCTTCAATGATAGTTATGGGTCCAGTCTGAAAATGTATGAAACGTGGTACCCGGAGAAGAGAAGATTGTAGGCCGGCGCCTACGTACTAGTATCTTAGCTAGTACAAGAGCAAAGGGGGTTGGAGCTCCCTTCCAGGAGAGTCTTGATGGTGTTCATGTGTGCTTCTTGTTCTGTTTTACTACTCCGACTTATTGTTCATATGGTTAATGAAGTTCTGATGCATTAACTAAAGATCAACACTTAATGGATTAATTGAATCATAAGTATTTTGGATATACACTAGTTGCTTTAGACACAGTTGCGTATACACGCGGGTTCCCTTGCATGAAGTAGTGTATATGTATCTAAGTATGGAAATGAAAAAGTTTTATTGATCTGATAATACTGATTCACCCCCCCCCCCCTCTCAGTATTATTTCCAACAATTGGTATCATAGCAGGTCCTTTGGTAGAAGCTTGATCGCTTGAAGGAGATCCGTGGAACTATGGGAAAGAAGCTTAAGAAGAAAGCACCTAAGAAGAAGAAGACATCTCAGAAGAACTATGACAGTGGGAGAATTGATTGGGGATTAGGTATAAGAAGCTCTTCAGATTCAGAATCAGATTTAGAATCATTTCAGACTGAAGATGAACTATCAAGTATGAATTTGCTATCCTCTGATGTCCCGACTATCTATCCATTTGGAAAAGATGAAAGTGATAGCGAAACAACTGAATTTGCTCTTATGGGTGAACAAGAAAGATATCAAATAGAGGCAGAAGTTAAAAGTCTAACAAACAAAATTAGAACTCAAGAAGAACTTTTGAACATAAAGGATGGTGCCTTCAAAGAAGCTGCTACTAGACTAAAGACTCAACTAGAGTTATTTAAGGACAAATATCAAAAGTTTCAGGATGAAGTAACATCCCTAAGAAATGAAGTCATTGAAAAGAACACAACAATCAAGGAGCTCAGAGATCGATCCAGTTATTATGAAAGTCTTGAAGCTACGACCCTCTCGCTAAAGGAAGAACTTGAAGAAACAAAGAGGCAGAATAAAGATCTACTCCAAGCTATTGAAAAACAGGAAAACGAAGTTATCAGCTTAAAATCTCATCTGGAATGTGCCTTCAGAATTCGTCAAATGCAGTGCAATGTGAATGAAGAACAAGAAAAGGAGATTCTCAAACTAAGGCAAGAAATGGAAGAGGAAAGAAATGTTGAAGAAAACATGAAGAAACAATGTCTGGAAAAGGAAGAACAACTTCAAGTTGAGGTAAATATCTTGAGAGGTAAATTAGAAGAAAAGGATAAACTATTACGATTTCAAGATAGTACTAAAGCCTTGGATGATATTCTTAGTAGTCAAAGGTCTCCTGCTATCAAGACTGGTCTTGGTTTTCATGAATCTGTTGAAGGTGAATCTAGTTCACAAGGTGAGGCAAGGAACTCTAAAGAGAAATCTAAAATGATCAACAAGGAGATAAGAGAGATGAGAGGTCAACAATCAAGGAAAGAGATTCTTCAAAGAAAATATTTTACTCCTATCTATGGAATTAATAATCGGCCATTTACTCAAATGAATAATATTGAATGTTATGAATGTCATAATCTTGGACATGTTGCAGCTAGATGTAGAAGAAGAATGGTTCAAGATCATCACATAAAAAGATCATCACATTCCAGGTACTTTAATGGATATTGTTTTTCTTGCAATATGTTTGGTCACAAAGCTACTGATTGCTACAGGAGGAATATGAAACATGTAAGATGTTATGCATGTAACAAGCTTAGACATATAGCAAAGGAATGCAGGAACAAAGGACGGACATCACACCAAAAGGAGAAAACATCATCACACTTGAAGATATGGAAGAAGAAGGAAGTACAGTCAGAAAGATGTGGCACAGCACAATGTACTCAGATACAGCACAACACAAACATAACAGACTCAGAGGGAGCTGAAAGTATAAAAATTCAGTATCCTGAATCTCATACGCAAGTTCCATAAAGGGAAGTCGCGTATATACGCGAGTTAGACACTGCAAAGTCGCGTATATGTCAGCCTGAGGAAAAGCAGTGAGGATAGGCTCAGAAAAAGGATCTGATATGATTCAGTCCATTATTTGCTCTATTGGTTAATAGTCACAGTCTGCTGAGGATGTGTGAAAATGTTTTTGATACTTGTAAGATGTTTAGAAGTGTTTTGATCCTAACTTGATGATGATGATGTCTTGATGCTTATTGTTGATATATGCATGATCAGATCTAACAGATGGCACAGGTTGAAGGGGAGCATATGCCTTTAATAATTCATTGTTGGAATTATGGTTAATAGTCCTTGGTGATGATGCCTATACGGCTAAATGATATATCTTGCTATGATGTGGTTATGTGTTGTCCATGATATGATTTTTGTGGTTGCATGGTTGATGTTCAGATCATATTTGTGGATTGATTCTTAGATGGTGCATATATGATGCTTACATGGTGATCTTCATAAGGAGAAGTACAAAGCTTGAATTCACATCTTCTTTACTTGATGTTGTTGTCGTCATATGCATAAAGATCATATATTACAGTTATGATGTAGGATTCCTATTGATGAGGATTGCTGGCTATTCAAAATTGCATTATTGGAGACATGATGATGATGAGTTCTTACCTATATGATGAAAGGTTGAACATATGTTGATTGATGCAGATATTCCCAATTGATGATACTTGGTTCATGCATATCTAGATGGCTATGGTGTTTCTCACATATGATAGAATGTGAATGAGTCTGTATATGCAGAATTCTGTTCAAAAGGATGAATTGATGCAGACATACTTTGTTATAGGTTGATGAATTATACTCTACAGGACATTTACAGGTTGCTTATCTGGAAGTGGTTGTACGCGCGTTCTATGAGTAATATCCGTGTATATACGCCTGTTTCTGTGGATACAGTCGCATGTATGATAATTTGAAGGAAATCAATGGGTCAAACTTAAAATGAGAATATTCTGATATGGGTCTGACAGAGACCATTTGGCACATGTTCAGGGGGAGCAGATAATCTTCCAATGATGCATTGTTGGCATTATCTTAGAAGCTTTTGGTTCACAGTTGTTGTTGGTTTCAAGTGAAACAAAGGCAGAGGGAGAACATAAGGATCTCTTGGTTGCTGATCCGAATGGTGATTGACAGATGCTGGCGATATCAGTTATTAGTGACTTTCATAAAGTCTTGCTCTAGATATTTCGGTCATATATCTCTTTTGTGATATCTCTTTCATGGTGTCAAGGTCATGTAACGGCCTATATTGGTTTCCCCTCTATGCCTGGGATGAAGATGTAATGTTCTCGCTTTATCATGTGTAAACTTTTGATGTATCGCCACTTGGTTGGGTGGATGAGTCAATTCTATTATATCCCCACGTGGTTGGGAAATGGATGTATGTATTGAGTCTTTTGGTGATAGGAAGGTCTCTTATGATGTATAAGTCATGGTTCTTCTTGAAGAACATCTTTTTGCAGATCTTGCCTTCAGTCAGGAAGAGCATGAACAGCACACTTCAGTAGTACAGAGACTTGGCATGTACTCAGAGGGAGCATGGAAAGATTGGTACACTTTGGCATATACAAAGGGGGAGCACATTTGGAGATTTCGGCAGGTACTCAAGGGGAGTATGGATAGCAGAATGTTTATCAAGGAAAGAGAATATCTTGGTCCACCCTTTTCCCTTGATGTCAAAGGGGGAGAGTGATTTGGTGTTGTTGCCATCAAGTCCAAAGGGGGAGATTGTTGGCATTATGATGCATGTGTTGTACTTGATGGCAACCCTTTCATAGACGAACATCTCACTTACATATAACTAGATCAATCTACAGATGTGACTAAATGCATGGGATGCAGGACAGCTCAAAGGAATAAGAAGATCAAGTTCTAAGTGTGACAAGTTAGCTTTGCCATCAAGTCCAAAGGGGGACATTGTTGGCATTATGAGACAAGTGTTGTCCTTGCTGGCAAATCACACTGATGACAAATCATAGTGCAGAAGGATAGTAGCAAGGAATTGATGATCAGACTACAAGTATGAAGAGAAAATATATATATGTAGGTTCACTATATACCAAGTAGGGTATACACGCAGGTTCACTATATACCAAGTCGCTTATACGCAGGTTCGCTATATACCAAGTAGGGTATACACACAAGTTCACTATATACCAAGTCACGTATACGCAGGTTCGCTATATACCAAGTAGGGTATACACAGTTTCATGCATGGAAGAGCGCGTACATGTCGGAAAGCTTATTCCTGGGTTCGTGGTATTGCACCCATAAGTGTTGATCCCAAGTATTGGGTCGATGGTATTGTTTTATTATGGTTTTAGTCTGTGGTATTGAGCAAGGCCTAAGACTATAAAAGGAGAGGAAGATCATTAGGCAAATGCATTGAGAAAGTCTTGAATATCTGATGAAGTATGAGATCCAGTATGCAGGTTATGGGTTGATGATGCATTGCTTGATCTGAGCTAAGGAGGGATCTCACTGGTTGATGGAGAACAAGATCTAAGGAGAGATCGGGATCAAATGGTTTGAAATGAACTATCTTTATATGGTTGATTATGCTTATTCTAGATCTACATACTGACGCATGTAATATAAATGTTATGAGTATGACTGATGTCTGGTACAGCTGCAAAGTTATAAGAAAATATTTTTAGATCTGTACGCGGGTTGGCATTGCAAAAAGTGTGTATGTACGTGGGTTTGATTCATCATAGTGGCGCATACCATTTGAGCTATGATGTTTGAAGTTACAGGTGGTTCTGACTGTTGATGAGTTCTGATGACTGTTTAATGGTGTCAGTATTCTGCATATCTTGGTTGGATGATTGTGTATTGATGGATGAGAACTACTATGGATCAAGATCATAATGACTCATATTTATGTGATCTGATGGACTAGATCTGGGTGCTAACACATATATTATCCTTGTATATGTAATGATCTGGTTATGTATGAAGTCAGGAAGTGTAGAGAAGTTATGAATAAGCAATTAATGACATATACACTGGTTCACCTTGATGAAGTTGTGTATACACGCAGATTCAACACTTCCAAGTAGCGTATGCACTCTGATGCATGTTTTTGATGATACAGTTGGTTCTGATTGATTTTGCAGAGTTCTGTGACTGTGTTGATTGACAGGGTTTCAGTGATTCAGAGATTGATGATGCTAGTAGTGATTATTTTGAGCTTTAATGATAGTTATGGGTCCAGTATGAAAATTTGATGAAATGTGGCCTTTCAGATTATGTGTTGTGCTTCAGGAGTATCCAGTCTGAAAATGTATGAAACATGGTACCTGGAGAAGAGAAGATTGTAGTTCGGCGCCTATGTACTAGTATCTTAGGTAGTACAAGAGCAAAGGGGGTTGGAGCTCCCTTCCAGGAGAGTCTGGAGAACGAGCCTTCTGCAGGTTGTAGCCTGCGTGCTGGTAAAGGACAGCACCAGTACATTGTAAAAGAAGTTTCTTAATAAAGGAAGATAGAAACGAATTGCAGCAGGTTGTTTTCACCCACATTGGGTTTCCACCTTATATCATGGTGTTCATGTGTGCTCCTTGTTACACTAAAATTTGTCACCATGACTATTTTCAGTTAGTATGGCTCCATGAACTGTCATACTATCCTCCTTGGCAAGTGTTATACCTCTGCTCCTCATGTCAAACTCCAAGAAAGAGAGAAAGTCCTTTAAAAGTCAATTAACTCTGGTTACGCAGTTTCTCTTAGCCTTACCTGCGTGTACGCACCCCAAGTTCACAATACCTGCGTACTTGTACGCTCTGTCTATAAAGGGGTGGGTGCGTACCCCTGTAAATGTCAAAAGGCGTGAGTTTCACTTCAAAAAAGTTACTTGTGGTCAAATCTAGAGCATTCTAGAAGATGGTTTGACGTGTATTGAGTGCCTCCAGATGGTTCATGCACCCCAAAGAAAGAGGAACTTATCCCATGAAGAGGGGAGCTATCCCATTGAAAGAGGGGCTTATCCCATTCATGGTGGACCTGATTAACTTCCTCCAAAGCACTATAAATACAGGCATTGGGCCAGAGGGAGGAGAGGTTGAAAGCTGAAGATTCATAAGGGTAGATGCTGCTGGAATTAGGACTTCCTTGTAGAAGCTTGTGAGGAGAGATTCCCATCCTTTCTTGTTTCATTTGGAAGTGGGTGAGCTGAACAGAGTAAAGGAGAACTCTTGCTGGACCCTGGGAGGGACCTGCACAACACCAAGGCTCAGGTTGTAAGGCTTCTTTTGTTTCCTATTAATACAAATAAGTCCATTCTTCTCAACAATTTGTTATTTATGAGTTGTTTCATATACTCCTTGGTCTGTATGTTAAATATGTTTTATTTTATGAGTTATTCAGGTGCTATTTAATCGTTTGGTTGTTAGTGAATGCAGGTTTCGAAGAGAAGGAGGAGCTCATCCGGATCGACGAGGCTGGACTACTACAACAGCGTTGGACTAAAGGTAGAATCTAAACACTTGATTACTTATATTGTAAATGCATATTTAGAGAAGGATAGTTCTTAATTGTCTTGTTTGTCACTAGAAACACTTTAGTTTCTAGGGAGGTCAGCTTTGTCCGCAAAGTCGACTCTTTCCGCGTGACAAAATGGCGACTCCACTGGGGAATCCATGAATGTGTTTGAGTTCTTTTTGATTTGTTATTTTGATCTGAGAAAAGTCGATTGCTTTCTGGTTTTTGGCTGTCTGACTGTGTATTTGGGTGGAATAGCTTAGGGTTAAGTTAGATTTTTATTTTTCTTAGTTTTGCCAGCAGTACGTAGCCTCTGAGTTAGGCACAGTGCGTACCTGTACGCACTGCAGCTTTGTACACAGAGCGTACCCGCACCTGTTCAAACAGGTCGCCTGCGTACCCCTGTCAAATTTGAGAAAATTCAATTTTTTTCCATTTTGCCTCTTAGATTTTGTTTTTAATTTGTTTTTACTGCCCAGATCCACTGGTTACCTGTCAGAGATCTTCACCTAAGCTTGTTCCGTTAGCGTCGAGAGTTTTAGTGAAATTCATAGAAGTTTTGCCTTAGGTTTGATTTTTGCATTGGTCCTGTAGTGACTTTGGCTTTAGAAGTTGTAAGAACCTTAGATCTCCCTGGTTTTTTCAGTCTTCTTAGGGGTCGGACCTTTCATAAAACCCACCTTTGTGAGAGACCTACCTTTGTGTTATCTCTTTGCGAATTTCGAGAAAGTTTGTTGATTAAAGCTTTGAATTTCATTCTTGAGAAAAAGAACAAAAAGATTTCGATTTTTGTTTTTGATTAGTTTATGATTCTGCATGAACTGATCCTTGGTTGCATTTTGACCGAGTAAAACATCCTAGAATCACATTTTATAGGCTTTTTCCTCATTAGATTTGTTTTTAGGTAAATTTCTCTTAAGTTTGCTTTTAGGTAAAATTGATTTGATTTTCATAGATTTGTTAAAATTGATTTTTGTTAAGTAGTTTTACATGCTTTGTTAATATAGAAAAAATATAAAAATTGTTTTGGAAAAAGTTTGATTTAAAGTAGTGTTTGAAGTCTTTGAAAGAGAAAGGAATTTTCATGAAATAATTAGTGGCCATGCGTTGTATGCGTCAGAAAAGATAAAGAGATTGTTTCTTTGATTGTCTTTGCCAAGAAAGTTGTCTTTTATAAATTTTGCATTCTCCAACTTTCTTAGCTAGGGAATTCATTGAAAAAAGAAAAAATAGTTTAAATCATCTTAGGTGCATATTTTTAGTGGATTTGAGTCGAGTCTACACACCATCAGTTTCATCTCCACTTCCTTTTGTCCTAAAGAAAAGCCATAAAATTAACGCTTAAAGTAAAATTAACTTAGTAACTTTTTATTTACTAGGGCTCTGAAACACCAATATAGATCAGGCTAGTGTCTTGGAGTAGGAGAATAATAAACTCTCCAAGACAGCAAAACCAAACAAGTAGCTCATCTTGTGGTAGGATAAATCCAACCATTTCATTTATGCTCTGGGAAAGCTCCTCTTAAAGGAGAAGCACGAGAACATGTCTGAACCAGTGAGGGGATCAATCCTCCTTCATTGGGAAAGACGCCAGATACGCATGTACTACAAACAGTAAACCTCGGATTATTGTCGAGGAGCCTGGGGTCACTTGTCGGTAAACCTTGGATTATTGTCAAGGAGCTGGCAAGGGGATTGAGCTTGTTACTCTGCCCTTGCGTGCCATCGGGTCGTAGACTGTTCCCCCAGGTATATTTGTTGCTGTTGGTGACCTTAGTGACCATTATCTTTAGGATTCTACCTGAGGTGACGGTGGAGGGAAGATCCCACTGTACCTGGAGCAGACGTCAGCTAGACTCACTTGGATTTTCCGGGGGGTTCACTTCACTCGAGAGGGTTAAAGTGGAGGAACTTGTGCCGGTCTATTCATTAAGCAGGTTGCCAGGGTAACTGTTCCACCCACCACTTCTGTACTGAATTCGGCGATGTTGGGCTTCATCACCAACTAGTGTTTTCGGTCCGAAAGGTTACTGTTTGTGCATGGTTTGACGCCCTAGATTCTTTAGGCGTGTGATTCAAATTTGTTTGGTTCTTTAGAGACTTTAGGCGGTTTGCTTTGAGATTTTACTTTGTTTGCATGTGCAGTAGTTAAAAGTTTTTAACTGTGGCTGAATTACCAAGACAGTCCCCTAGAATTCGGGGCTAGTCTCCTGAGGTTGTAACCGTGGCTGATTTGTTGAGGAGGTCTCGTAGACTTCGAGGACAACCTCCTGAAGAGGTTCCAGGTCATTACGAAGGTTTGAAAGTCCTTGTAACTCCTAGTGGCAGTAAAGTAGGGTCACCTGAAGAAGGAGAGTCTTCGTTGGTAGTTCATCCGGATTACCAAAGTCTAGAAACATGTTATAATCCTGAAGCTATTGCAGTTTCCGAGCTTGCTGGTAGTTTTTCATCTACTAGTGATATAGGCGAAGAACCTGAGATATCTGAACCTGTTACTCCGACTTCTAGTGCTCCAGATTCACCTAGGGTAGAAAGAGTCGTCACTGAAAATCTTCCTTTTGGTTTGATAGCTATTGAAGAACTTGCTCCAGAAGAAGATATAGGCGTCCCTATCCCTGAACATCAACCTACTATTGATCTAAGGGAGCGTGAATCCATTTTTACAGTCCTCCTAGAAGTACTACTTGGTATCTTTCGTTAACTAATTATTTAGACAACTCAGGGTCAAGTTTTTCTCCACCTCGTACTCCTTATCCACTTGGAGGTATTTATACTCCTGTAAATATTTCTGGTCAGTCGTCCATGTTTACTCAATCCCCTTAATCTTTTTTGTATGGCGGTCCTTCTGTTCCCACTGGGTATCAGTCACTTTCTGGTACTTTTGCGGGAGCATCTCCTCAACCCATTGAACATGGGTTATTAACTGGAAACAATGGTAATAAACCGTTGAGCGTAGGAGACATTTACATGATGTCAAGTTCAAATCCTAGTTCTCAACCTCAAGGTGGGCAGTTACCGCCTGGGGGGCAGCCTCAATTAACGCCTGGGGGGCAACCTCAAGGTACACAAATTGCGTCTGGGGGGCAACCTCAAGGACAGTATGTACCCGTGGTACAATACATTCCTCAAGGTCAACCCCAGCCTCAATATGTACCCCAAGGTCAACCTCAGTATCAATTTATGCCTCAAGGTCAACCCCAGTATCAGTACGTGCCTCAAGGGTATCAACCCCAAGGTCAGTACTCGAGTCAAGGTTATCTACCACCCCAAGGTCAATCTTATGTCCAAAGTATGGGAAATGTACCTTTCAATTATCAATCCTACCCTCAACCTGGTTATGGATCTCAATATCCTCAACCTGTTACGGGTCAATACCCCGGAATGAACATAGTGTGGGATCCATCACAAGTTCAACAGGTGTTGCAGCCAAGTATACAGTTGTCATCTCAAACTGGACAACCCTTAGTTTCTGGTTCACCCCAACAACTAGTCCAGTCAAATATTCAAACTTCTGTAACTTCGGTAGTTACTCAGTCACCCATTGTGCCTAGTACTCCATCTCAAACGACTGCTGCAACTACCGCAACATTTGTTCAGTCTACCACACTTACTTCTGGAGTATCGACAGCTCCGGTTTCTACTGTCTCTGCAACTACTCCTCAGACATATTTACCATTGTCTGGATCTATGATTCAAACTACGGTTCAGATACCTGTAGGACAACCTGGTTTAAGTACGGTTGTCACAAGTCAACCACAATTCACTTATCAACCGTACCAGGGACAGTACCAATTCGGTCCTGCTGTCCAACAGCCAGTTTACCAGTATCAACCGTATCCTGGGTACACTTATCAACAACCACAACAACCCCAGTACGGTCCGGTTAATCCTGGTTTTCCGGGAGGATACAATATCCCCAATGCGATTCCTATTCCTAGTTATCCTGGATATCCTCCTCCTGGAACTGGTCTTGTGACCCAGAGTTTTAGGGATCCTAATCGGCAATTACTGTTTATCGCAACTTTGGATTTACCCGACTTGTCGCGCCTAACGAATGATCCAATAAATTATCTTCCGTTTTGGCCGCCAATGCCAAATAAGTTGCCCAGTGACATACCCAAGTTCGAAGGTAAGTCTGGAGAGGACCCGTCGAATCATGTGATGACTTACCACCTCTGGTGTGCCTCAAATTCCATCTCGGATGATTTGATCCGCTTACTTCTTTTCCAGCGTACACTCATTGGTCTCGTGGCCAAGTGGTACATTGAGTTACCACGGGCCTCTTTTTATAATTTTAGCCAGTTAGCTACCTCGTTCCTAACTCATTTTCAGTTGGCGGTCAGATACGATAATGGTACGGAGTTACTAACTTCATTAAAACAATCGACGTCCACTTATATTTCCAATCATTTTCATGAATGGAGACGTCGAAGACGTTTAGTGAAAGTTTTTATCTTGGACCAAATCTTAGCTGAATGGTTTGTTAAATCATTGTTACCGAAGATTACTGAAGACGTGGCTAAGGCCGGAGTAGTTACTGAGGAGCAAGTCATTGCTCAAGCGCAGTACCTTGACTTAGTTTATACTCAGTCAGGTACGTTACACGAAAAGATCCCAGATCTTCCTAAGTCAAATCAAATCGCTGCTGCTCCTTCGGGGTCTCATGCTACTGATGGCATGATTGGTACGGTGAACACTAAAAGTAAGAAGAAATCCTCAAAGAATTCTTCTCCGATTATAACCTTACCAGACTCCCCGACAGGAGAATCTTCTGCTAAAGTTTCTGCCGACATTCATGATATAGAGTCATCTACGGCTAAATCAAAAAACGGTGGGAAAAAGAAAGGCAAGAAGAAGAATAAAGCAGACAAAGCTCCAAAGGAGAAAATAGAAAAGTCAGAAACTAATGACGAAAAGCGCAAACCTCGTTATCCTTGTCTAATTTGTGAAGAGGATCATTTTACAAGAGATTGCCCTCATCGGGCAGAGGTTGTAAAAATCGTCAAAGGTTCCCCAACTCCTGCTGTTTTGAAAGATCAATTTCCAAAGCAGGAGAGTAAAATGATAGGTTCTTCCTCGAGTGCCAGCGAAGAACCCATATTGATGATGTCTCATGTACGGATTATGACTCGATCGCAAGATTATGGTAGTAACAGTCCTGTTGATGGCAAAGAAGCAGAATCTTCTCATTCTAATCCATCAACCTCAGCTCCTGGTTCCGATCCACTACAGATCGAGAAACCTAACTCGGACTTAGTAATCAAACCGCCCGCCAAGGGTATACTTCGAAAGTATGCTTTCAATCCACATGCGAGAGCGGCCCAGAATTATAACATTGTTGAGGACTTAGCTATTTCACCCTCAGCAATGTCGGATTTGGAAGTGCTGCAATCATGCCCAACACAACGCAAATTACTTTTGTCGGCTATAGGAGATGTTGATGCTCAGGACCCGAACCTAATAATCTTTGACCTAGAAAATAGTACACCGCGGTTGCCTCATCAGATGGCTTTCCAGATCCCAGTGATAGTAAAAAACAGGCCTATTCATCAGACTGTAATTGATGAGGGAGCTTCCACGTGTATTATGTCGATACAGTGTTGGAGATCGCTTGGTTCTCCTTCACTGAATCAATCCCCGACAATTCTTAAGGCCTTTGACGGCTGTGGGTTCCGTCCGTTTGGCATTCTACAGGAATTGCCTATAGAGGTTGAAGGAAAAAACGTTAGTCTGGATGTGGAGGTGGTTGATGCCCCTCTAGACTATAACCTTCTCTTGGGTCGCAGTTGGTCTTACGCTATGACAGCGGTCGTTTCACCGGTCTTCCGAGTAATAAAGTTTCCACATAATGTCAAGATCATAACAATAGACCAGCTGGCTTACTTTTCGTCCGACCCAGCCTCTTCAGAGAGTATCCAGCATGTCGGTAAAACGACTATCCCTTATAAGGATGTTGGCGTAGGATTAATTAAAGATTCTGGTTTACATCAGATACCATTGTTTATGATGATCCTTGGATCGTCCCTTCTGAATCTGAAATAGACTCATTTGGTGATGCTATGCCTTTGAGTCCATATGAAGTTGCCTATGAAGCCGTGCAGTCTTTTACCGACCCGCGTTCAACGAAAATCGACCAAATGAATGTGGTCCGTGAGGAATCACTTTTCACATCAACCTCGGAGTTAATAGCGTTTCCCGAAGTTGTGTCATCTGACGAGCAACTTTGTGAAGTCCTGTGTGTAGACGATTCACCATGGGAAGATCTCCATCACAGATCTTCGTTTTTACCTGAGGGTGATGGTTTTGAAAATGGTTTTTCATCAATCTTTACAGCTGAATATGTCAAAGACGCTCAAAATCCAATGAAACATCCTGATTCAGAGCTCAATTTGGGAAACATTTCTTGAACAATTGCCATTGACATTTCAGTCAACCCTAGAGTTCTTGAGAACATTCATATAGGTGTCTTGTGTACAGATCACGAAATTCAAACATACAAGGCCCTATTTCAAGAATTCCGCGACATGTTTGCCTGGTCATATGAAGAAATGCCAGGAATCGATCCCTCAATTTTTGTCCATGAAATCAAGACTTACCCGAACGCTAAACCCGTCCGGCAACATCTGCATCAGATTCACCCACGAAAAGCGGCTGCAATCAAAGCAGAAGTAGAGAAGTTGTTGAAAGCAGGTTTCATTTATCCGATCCCTTTAATGGATTGAGTATCGAATATTGTTCCGGTTAACAAAAAACAGGGAACAATAAGAATATGTATCGACTATAGGGATATCAATCGTGCTTGTTTGAAAGACAACTATCCCATGCCCTATATCGATCAAATAACTGATGATTGTGCCGGCAGTGAAATATTTTCCTTTATGGACAGTTTTTCTGGCTACAATCAAATCAATATTCTACCTGCCGATCAACCAAAAACGGCCTTCATTTGTCCATGGGGGACATTTTCTTATTGCAAATTACCTTTTGAGCTCAAGAATGCTGGAGCAAATTTTCAAAGGGCGATGTCTTATGAGTTTCATGACATCAAACACATTGTGCAACCGTATCTCGATCATCTTCCTGCTCATTCTTTATATCGAGCTGACCACCTCGTCCATTTACGAGCCATTTTTATGAGGTGTAGGCATTATCGAATTCGGTTGAACCCACACAAATGTGTCTTATGTATAGAAGTGGGACGATTGCTAGGGTTTGTGGTTTCAAAAGCCGGTATTCGCGTCGATCCCTCGAAAGTAGAGGCCATCATCAAATTGCCTCCTCCTTCGAGTCTTCGCCAACTCCAAAGTTTGCAGGGGAAAGCAAACTTTTTACGTCGATTCACTCCTAACTACGCCGAGGTTACAAAGGGTTTCACCCGGTTGTTGAAACAGAACGCTCAATTCTCTTGGGATGAGATAGCTCAGAAATCTTTTGATGCACTCAAGCACGCGTTGACCCATGCACTGTTGCTGCATCCTCCCAACTACAACCAGGATTATTTTTTGTATCTCGCCGCATCCCACTCCACCATTGGAATGGTCTTATTTCAGGAAGATGAATTCGAAATGGAACATGTGATATATTATCTTAGTCGGACATTAAACCCTACTGAGCTAAAATATTCGCATGTGGAGAAATTGGCACTGACAGCCGTTCAAGCTGTCCAGCGATTTCGTCACTAGATTCTACTCCGCAAAACTAAAGTCATTTCGGATTGCAACCCTATGATCTATATTTTGACTAAAAAATTGCTAGGGGGCAAGTACTCCAAATGGATAGTTATCCTGCAGGAGTTTGACTTGGATTTTGAGAAATCTAAGTCTAAGAAATCTTTAGTCTTTGCCGAGTTAATGTGCGATTTCCCGCGTGCTGATACAGAAACAGTGGCAGAGGAGCCCATTGCGGACGAATCTTTGTTTCTTATCAGCACTTTAGATCCGTGGTATGGGGATATAATCGTCTATCTCCAGACCCAATCCTTTCGGCCCGAAGTTTCAAGGTCGAAACGTCGGAAAATTCGATTCCAATCCCAACAATACAAAATTATTGGAGATACTCTTTATCGTCGTGGGGCGGATTCGGTTTTTCGACGTTGCTTAATTCATGAGGAAGCTGAAAGGGTTCTGAATGACTATCACTCTGGAGCGTGTGGCAGTCATATGTCTGGGTATGCTACAGCCCAAAAGATATTGCGCACTGGCTACTTCTGGCCGTCTTTGTTTAAAGACTGTATTATTGCGGTCCGAAAATGCCACAACTGTCAAGTGTTTGATCGAAAGAGGCGCGCTCCCCCTGCTCCTCTCCACCCTATAATTGCCGTCGATCCTTTCGCGAAATGGGGTATCGATTTTCTTACATGTAACCCTCACTCGGCCGGGGGGCATGCGTATATCATCCTTGCGGTTGATTATTTTACTAAGTGGGCCGAGGCGATGCCTACATTTGAGGCAGACGGCAAGACAGCTGCAATTTTCGTATTCAATCACATTATTGCTAGGTTTGGTGTCCCACAAGCGATAATCACTGACCATGGGCGCCATTTTCGAAACGTTATGATGACAGAACTCACAGGCCAGCTTGGTTTACGTCACGATAGTTCAACTCCTTATTATCCCCAAGCGAACGGTCTGGTTGAGTCCATCAACAAAGTTTCAGTTATCATGATCCGACGAATCATTGGTATTCATCGGTCGAATTGACACAACATGTTATTTTCAGCACTTTGGGCGTACCGAACCTCAGTAAAAACATCAACAGGGTTCACTCCTTTCCAACTAGTTTATGGTTTGGAATTTGTGCTGCCCATTGAATGCGAAATCCCGTCACTGCAAATGGCCATCGAATTACTTCTAGATACTTCCGAAGAGGAGAAGCATTTATTATACTTAGCTAAATTAGATGAGACTCGACGTGATGCTACATTGGTAATCGAGACTCACGCAAAACGTATGAAAGCTCAGTATGATCGGAATGTGACCCCTCGAAATTTCTCGGAAGGAGACCTAGTGTTATTATATGATCAAGCTAATGATAAATTAGGTGCTAGAAAATTCGTTCCTATGTGGCATGGGCCCTATATTGTCAAGCGAAAGCTAGCAAAAGGGGCCTATGAGCTGGTAGACTTTGACGGGGACTCTTTGGGTAAGCCCAGAAATGGACTTTACCTAAAGAGGTATTATGCTTAAATGATGGGTATGGAGATTTTAGTTAGGTTAGGTTTTTCTTTCTAGCTGGTGTGTTTGTTAGTTTAGACGGTGTGCTTAGCTTAGAGAGTGTGTTTTCATCGTTATTCTGGCTTATCTTGGTTTTACTCTTGATATTGCAGATGTCGACGCCTCTCCAAACGTACACTGGGTTCGCTGATGGTGTTTGTCGTAGTACATGGAATATCTCTTCCGCAGCTTGGGTTATCTATTCGCCCTTTGACGAGTTAGTTTCTATGCATGGGGTGAGCCTCGGTCAAACAACAAACAACATTGCAGAATACAGTGCAGTGATTGAGTTATTATCTGAATCTATTTCATTTGGGATTCGGAGTTTGATAGTGAGGTTAGATTCTGAACTCGTTGTATTACAGCTTAATAGACTCTATGCCATTAGAAATCCAGTGTTATTAAGGTTGTTTTTTAGAGTGCGTCTCTTGGAACGTGAATTTGATTACATTGAATATCAGCATATTCCAAGGTCTTTAAATACATTAGCAAATGCAATTGCTTCTCGAATGTTAAATAGACATTTGCAATAATCATACATGTAAATTTACAAACATTTCATCACACATGTTTAACAAAATAAGCCGATAATAATGATATATATATAGATAGGAGTGTGTCACAAAATACATCGTCTTCGATCATAGGTTAAAAAACACCTTATGATCGCCAAAAATGATAAGTACAAAAAACCAAAATGTCACATGTGTCTACAAAAACGACCATCCAATCACTGGTGGTGCTCCCTATATGACACCACTGCACGGGCTACCCTACACAAGAACCTCCTAAAAGGTCCTGGGACTCCCACTACATAGCGCTGAAGCCTGATAGGAATATCATCTATAGTAGTCTCTGGTATATCAGCCATCAGACGCTCTAGGTCTTGCTCCAACTCAGCTAAGGTCTCTATAGCCTCGTCCTGTCAAACCAGTGCTGGTGCAACTGGTTGTCTCCTCTCAAAAGGCCGTAGATTGGCTGGACGCCGTGGGCCTACATCTGCATTTTGAGGATTTTTACTGTCAGTTTTGAGACGATATATAAAAAACAAAAAATAGATAATTTAAAAACTTGTGAAAAATGAAGTACCTATGTCGTCCCATTGTTCTCCCTGTGGAAGAACCATGTCCGGATCTCCACGAAAATCGACTCCGGCATAAGGAAAATCCTGGATCGCAAAGACCTAGTCCTCTAACCAGTGAAATTACCCCGCAGGAAATCGGACAACCCCCGCTCCCTCATCAGGATGACGGGCCATCACCGCAACCCATCGCATCAACTTAGGTTCCCGAGGAGGCCCAACCTCAACAGTGAGATGCTGCGGGATCAGCATCGGAACTCTCTTTAGAGAAAAACTCACAACTAAAGGCCCATAACCAAAAGTTTTTAGTTGCCCATTTTTTGCCCTAGTCAGTTGGCCCTTTAAATTGGCCAACACAGCATCACACCAGTTGAAAATGGTGCCTCGGTAGCAATCAATCGCCATCTGCATCTGGGATCCAGTGGCAATGTGCAAAGCGGCAGCCTCGCAAAGGCTGGTAACTGTAAAGGAAATTACCATAAGTTCAGGTCGGTATATATTTTTGATCTCTATCCCCTTCTCCTGGTTCTGATTATTGCACCACTCTAGACGGAGACTAGTGATGGACTGGCCACCTGGCCTAGTCCCGTACAGAGTCAATTTTTCGCCCCTCTTGGGAAAACCAGTGAGAAAATATATGTCTGAGGGCTCTATCTCGAGCTGGTGCCCTCCGATGTAAAAGCACTGATCCTGAACGTTCCACCTTTCAACCAGCCACTCTAGAAAGCGCACCTGGGCCCTCATGCCAGGTATGGCCCAGTATTTGTAGAGACCGCATGCCTTCAAAGCATCAATGGAAGGTTGATGATTAATCGCGGCCAAATCGACATCTTCGTGTTCTCTTTCACGCCAATCAAGCATGGTGGGCAATCTACACACCATAAAACATCTATTAGAATTCACTAAATCAAAAATTAATGGTCCAATTTGGAGATTTGGGGGTTTGAAATTGCTTTGCGCGGAGTACGCACCCCGCCTTCAGAGACAGAGCGTATGTACGCAGGTTCTCTGAAGGCAGGTTGCGTACACCCGCCATTTTCCCAATTGAGAAAATGTCGGGGTACGCAGGTCACCAATGGAGCACCTGCGTACCCCGAAAGGCGGACCTTGAAACCCCAAAGCCCCCAAAAAATCAAACTAGGGCCTAAAATGAAATTCTAAACGGATGAAAATAAAGAGGAGGATGTTGTGAAATACCTGGAGGTGACGACGCTCGATTTCGACGGTCGGATTCTCCGCAATGTCCACGGGAAGTTTCTTGCCAAAAGCCCTTTTTCTCTCCCTCAATAGTAAAATGGTAAAAATGACATGGTAAAAGTTCTTTTTATTGGTTTTTTGGGTAAATAAATGCAAATTTGTTTATTTTTCACCATGAAAAGGTATTTTTCAAAGTATTTTTATCAATCTTTAAACAGGTATGAGTAATGTGTTGGTTTTTGTGCAGGACAAAAGGATTTTCAGGGAAAATTGTCATTTTTCACGAACCAAAACATCAAAGTCATCTTTAAGCCCTTTTCTGACTCCTAAAACATGAAAAGATTGCCGAGCGTTTCTTTTACACTCGTTAAAACGGAATTAAAAGACGGTCCTCTTATAGCCCTTTTCTGACCGTAAAAACACGAAAAGATTGTCGGATTTTTGTCGTTTCAAATTCGATACTGGAAATAAAACGACGTGCCCTTGATTGCTTTTTACTTTTCAGGTCAGAGGCACTAATCATGAAAGTACTCCTTGGTCGCAAGATCAAGCAGTTCTCTCAAGTATTATTTTATACTTTTTCGGGCTTGGGAGACACAAATTTACGAAAAAGCTCAACCCTAGAGTCTTCTTAAGTTTTTTCAGACTCTCTAAAATTGAAAAACGCCGCGTTTCTCCTATACTGGACTCGTTAAAATTTCATAGTAAAGGACTTGTTCGATTACAAATAGGAATGGACCACTCCTTCTTAGGGTCCGAATCTAAACTAAGTTGGACTCATCCGAAGGATGAGCTTATAATCAAGCATATGTTATCCTCCTCAAGCTTGTAAAAAATAAAGAGGTACTTGCCAGAAATGGTGGGGGAAAAGAGAGACGAATGAGCCTACTTGTTATCCTTTGTCACAGAAAAACCTTATCACCACTCTTGAACACGACATTTTTCATTCACCTGGGTTGGGAAATCCTTTGCCTAAAAGTTGATCAAACCACATTGAAATTCTTCAGCCGTTTATGGGTATTAACTTTGGGTGAATTGTCACCAAGCCATCTGTCGTGTCGTTATGTGTTCAAGAGGTCTCTGCAAATAAACCATTCATATGCAAAATACTTGTCATCCATTTTTACCATCCCTGAGTCAGTCCTTACAACAACATTTCTTCAACTTGAACTATGATTTCGTGTTGTGGGCTTGCATGTAACGGGTCGCTTTCTATCGAGATCAGCACATTATCTAGAAAGATGACTTAGAAATCATCAGTACCTTGAAGTCTGCATGCATCAATGGCAGGTTTCTCGCCTTTGACGACAATTTACATCATTGACTTTCGATCGAAGGATTCCGTGATATGTTCGACATCGACACATTCAGTCACATCTCATGGATTGTACTGGGTACTTTGAGAACCATTGACATCACTGGTGGTCTCTCTCACACTTGTTAACAGTGTACATCATTGACTGGTAATCAAGTGGTTTCTACCATGTTCGACATCAACTCATTTATTCGCATGGATAGAATCGTACCATTTCGGGAAGTGGAAATGAAGACCCTGGATCTAGTTTCCACCATCCAGGCTGCGAGGAGTTTTGTATTCATTATATAATAGACTAATCATAAACAGATGGTTGCGTCCATACTGTGTCTACATGAGTCTATGATTATGATGTACTGCGAAATCATTCCTATATCAGAGCAGTAGTTAGTTTGTTAGTTAAAGTTTTCAATCTGAGTATGGGAATGCCTACCTCAGCGATGATATGATATTATATATGTATTTTGTGTTGAATATTTGCAGGTTCCGACCGGGCTCTCCACAAGATAATCCTTGAAATGATAAAGTACTTCACCCTTCCTAGATGATATGAAACCCTAATCTACTACAGGCTTCGCACTTTAGGGGGCAATCTGTTACACTAAAATTTGTCACCATGACTATTTGCAGTTAGTATGGCTCCATCAACTGTCATACTATCCTCCTTGGCAAGTCTTATACCTCTGATCCTCATGTCAAACTCCAAGAAAGAGAGAAAGTCCTTTAAAAGTCAATTAACTCTGGTTACGCAGTTTCTCTTAGCCTTACCTGCGTGTACGCACCCCAAGTTCACAATACCTGCGTACTTGTACGCTCTGTCTATAAAGGGGTGGGTGCGTACCCCTGTAAAGGTCAAAAGGTGCAAGTTTCACTTCAAAAAAGTTACTTCTGGTCAAATCTAGAGCATTCTAGAAGATGGTTTGACGTGTATTGAGCGCCTCCAGATGGTTCATGCACTCCAAAGAAAGAGGAACTTATCCCATGAAGAGGGGAGCTATCCCATTGAAAGAGGGGCTTATCCCATTCATGGTGGACCTGATTAACTTCCTCCAAAGCACTATAAATACAGGCATTGGGCCAGAGGGAGGAGAGGTTGAAAGCTGAAGATTCATAAGGGTAGATGCTGCTGGAATTAGGACTTCCTTGTAGAAACTTGTGAGGAGAGATTCCCATCCTTTCTTGTTTCATTTGGAAGTGGGTGAGCTAATCAGAGTAAAGGAGAACTCTTGCTGGACCCTGGGAGGGACCTGCACAACACCAAGGCTCAGGTTGTAATGTTTCTTTTGTTTCCTATTAATACAAATAAGTCCATTCTTCTCAACAATTTGTTATTTATGAGTTGTTTCATATACTCCTTGGTCTGTATGTTAAATATGTTTTATTTTATGAGTTATTCAGGTGCTATTTAATCGTTTTCTTGTTAGTGAATGCAGGTTTCGAAGAGAAGGAGGAGCTCATCCGGATCGACGAGGCTGGACTACTACAACAGCGTTGGACTAAAGGTAGAATCTAAACACTTGATTACTTATATTGTAAATGCATATTTAGAGAATGATAGTTCTTAATTGTCTTGTTTGTCACTAGAAACACTTTAGTTTCTAGGGAGGTCAGCTTTGTCCGCAAAGTCGACTCTTTCCGCGTGACACTCCTTGTTCTGTATTACTGCTCCGGCTTACTGTTCATATGGTTAATGAAGTTCTGATGCACTAACTAAAGATCAACACTTAATGGATTAACTGAATCATAAGTATTTTGGATATACGCTAGTTGCTTTAGACATAGTTGCATATACACGCGGATTCCCTTGAATGAAGTAGCGTATATGTATCTAAGTATGGAAATGAAAAAGTTTTATTGATCTGATAATACTAATTCACCCCCCCTCTCAGTATTATTTCCAACATTTACAACTCCAACTGTGAAAACACACAACCATTAATTAGGATTCACGATGAAAACTCTTCATTATAATAAAATAAGGAACTATTATCATAAACAAAGTTGATAAAAATAATAATTGTAGAGGGGTGAATAAAAATTCATTTTTGTGAAATGTCACTAATAAATTTACTTGAATCAATCTTTCTCCACCCTTTTTCATGTTCACTTTCATCAATTTTCTAATTACTTGACTTATTGCCTCTCAATGCCTTATATTATTTTGTTAGGTCCCTATAATACTAGTGTAGCCCCCTTATTTTTATTATTAGTGTAACCCCCTTATTGTTATTGTTGTGCCCATGTAACCCCAATATTGTTATTGTTGTGCCCCATAGAAGCCCACTATTGTTATTGTTGTTCCTTTACATTATTATTGTTATGTAGTTTCTGACTATATTGTGACCCCTTAGACTTCTATATATACAAAGGAGGTATTGTCATTTGTATCATAAAATAATTTAGCATTTATGTAATGTAAAGGAGGTTCCCCCCTCCAAGATGATAATGTTTAAGTCATTTATCTACCTTTTCTTCTGTTTTGTGAGCTTGTTTCACAACATTTGGTATCAGAGCTTTGGATTCTAGGGTTTCAATACTTCAAATAGTGCATCGTGGTATTTTAGCTATAACTTTTTTTATAAGAAGCTTCAGACACTGAAATTGAGACCATGTGGAGCTGAAATCTTGGTGAACTTCATGCTAGAAATTTAGATCTTATTTCACTATAATTTCTAAGATATAGTATGAAGAAATTACAGTTTTTTCATGCTCCATAATTCAGTATCAAACAAGTGACCAGGATAAAATCGTCATAACTTTCTCTTCAAGTATGAAATTGAAATTTTGTAAAAACTGAAAAAATGAAACAAAATATAGTTTCATTTATATCAATTTCAGGGCTGAAGGTTGAAATAATGACATGTGTCATTACGTACAAGTTTTCTCTAGTGAACTAGTCCATAATCAGGTCATTGTGGGAGATTTGAAATAACATTAAATTGAAGAATCCAATTTTAGCTTGACTTGTGGTGTTGGAAAGAATATTGAGAGGGCTACTATAGGATGGAATTTCATACATTGGAGATCCAAAATTACAGGGTTACAATCATTTAAATATCTAGCTCCTAAAAGCGAGACGAAGGTGTATATTTTTTTTAAAATTGCATAAATTTTGTTTGAAAAATCAGTTTGAGGTGATTCCAAGGGAATATTGAAGCATATATATATATATATATATATATATATATATATATATTAGTATTAGGTTCTAAAATTCCTCTCTAACAAAAAACATCTACACCCATTCAGAACTTAGAAATATCTACATAACACATGAAGAGAAGAATTGTAGCATGATATATCAAAGTTTTGGGACCAAGTGCAACAAATTTCACTCTCACAAAGAGAAACCAAATATGAACTAAAAGGTGAAATGGATGGTATAAAAGGAAACATGGATGTTTTTAAAGTAGACATGGATGTGATGAATGTCAAGTTAAAAGGGTTAACAAAGATGTTGCAAGAAAGGCTTCCAGTGGTGACAAGGTAATGCATGAAAATCATGATGAGGAGAAAAGGAATATGAATTATAATTTTAGAGACTCCAATGGGGGTTTTAAGAACCACCACATTCCAAATATAGATATGAGGAATTTTTATGGCAAGGATCCGGTAACATGGATACTATAGATGGAGCAATAATTTGATTTACAAGATGTGCAACCCTCACAAAAGGTATGTATTGCATCCTTATATTTAGAACCTTGTAAATTTTTACAGAGGAAATGATAGCACATTATGAATATACAAAGAGAAACACTTTCTTTAGACAATTGATATTTCTCAAACAACAGGGTTCAATGGAGGAGCACATTTAAGACTTCCCAAAATTGAATATTAGGGTAACCGATATTCCAGAGGAGCATAGGATTGATGTCTTCATAGGGACCTTAAAAGACAACATCCAACATGAGGTTCACCTTTGGGAACTTGATTCATTGGAGAAGGCATTCAGGGTGGAAGTGTTGTTGTTCCTAGTCTTCCACAACCTACAACGTTGAAACCACAATAATTGGAGGAAAAAAGAGTAAAAAGGCTTTGTTACAGTTGTGATACGAAATACACTAAAGGTCATAACCGTGTTGAGAATAAATTATTCTACATAGATTGTGAAGACGAGGAAGAAAAGGAACAAGAACATCAAAAGAGGAGGATATACTCCAGGAACCAACCCTAGAGAAAGAAGAAATGAATCCAACCATATCTTGTAATGCATTGGTAGGAATTACCACTCCTCAAACTAGCAATATAGAAGGATATATCAAGAATAAAAAGGTAATAGTGTTGATTTATTGGGGTAGTAACCATAATTTTATTCATTGTAAGATAGAAAAGGAATTGAATTGCTTCCTATATCCAACACCAGAGTGCCAAGTGATGGTTGCAAATGGAGGAACTATAAATTTCTCTATAAAGTTCCATAATATCAAGATAAACATGGGGGAATATGTATTTAATAGTCCAATCATTTACATTCCAACGTATGGTGATGATGTTGTACTATACTAGGAGTCCAATGGTTAGAATCTTTTGGGATGATGTCTTTCAATTTTCGAGAACTTTTCTTGAATTTTCTTTGGAAGGAGAGAAAGTTGAATTACTGGGTATCATAAGGAAACCAAGAAAGATAATCAACTCTAATGACATGAAAAATCTTATGAATAAGGAAAAATGGGGCGTAATTGCATAATTATTCTCACTAGAGGTTGAAACATCAAAATCATTTATTTCTCCAGATCTCCAAAAGGTCTTGGACAATAATTCCAAGTTTCTTGAGAGTCCTAAAGGCCTCCCACTTATTCACGATCATGATCATGCTATTCATTTGATTCCAGGAAATATTCCTCTAAACATCATGCATTACAGATATCCTTATGCCCAAAATATTGAAATTGAACGTATGGTTGTGGAAATGCTAGAGGCTAGTATAATTCAACCTAGTCAAAGTTCTTTCTTTGCTCTAGTAGTATTGGTGCACAAGAAGGATGTACCATGGCATATGTGTCTAGATTATACTGAGATCAACAAGATCACTATTAAAGATAAATTTCCCTTCATGTCATTGATGAATTGTTGGATGAATTACATGGAGCAATTTAGTTCACCAAGCTGTACCTTTTTCAAGATATCATCAAATTAGAATGAAGACTGAAGACATTATAAAAACAACATTCAGAACTCATGAGGGTCATTATGAATTTTTGGTCATGCCTCTTTGCCTTTCTAATACACCTTCCACATTTCAAGGTTTAACGAATTCCATTTTCAAACCCTTAGAAATTTTGTGTTAGTATTTTTTGATGATATACTAATCTACAACAAGTCTTAGAAGGACCATGTTCAACATGTTGACAGGGTGCTCAAACTATTGGAGAAGAAGCAATTATATGAAAAAACCTCCAAAAGTTTCTTTGGAGTATAGGAGGTGGAATATTGTTGCCATATTGTATCTCACAAGGGTGTTAAGGTAGAACATAACAAAATTAAAGCCATTAGGGAATGGAATACCCACAAGCATAAAAACTTCGAAGATTTATCATGTTAACAGGGTATTATTGTAAGTTTGTTAAGAATTATGGGAGAATAATGGCACCTCTAACATCATTACTGAAGAAAGATTAATTTTCTTGGAATCCAGAAGCAACGAATGCCTTTGAACATCTTAAAGACGAAATGTGCCCAACACCAGTCTTTGCTATGCCAGACTTCACGATTTTTTTTTTATTGTGCAATGTGATGCCTCGGGAAATGGAATGGTGTTGTTTTAATGTAACAAGGAAGACCCATTTCTTTTGAAAGTCGTCGAATCAAAGGAAAGGATTTACAAAAACCTATTGATGAGAAGGAAATGTTGGCAATACTACATGCACTAAAGCAATGGTAACCTTACTTAATGAGAAGACACTTCAAAAGTAAAAACAGATCATGATAGTCTTAAAAAAATTGGAACAAATATTATCTTCAGGGGAGCAGAAAAAATGGGTGACAAAGATGTTGGGTTATGACTTTGAAATCATCTACAAAAAATGGAAGAAAAATGTTGTTGCAGATGCACTCTCAAGAAGGGATGAGGATGTGGAAGCATTGCTTTATGCCATTTCTATTATCCAACCTGAGTGGATAACCAAAGAAAGGGATGAATGGAAGAATGATGAAGAGGTGTGGTCACTCATTCAAAAGTTGCAGCAAGATCCTATTACATCTGATACATTTAGCTGGAAAAATTATTCATTATGGTACAAATATTGCTTATATATTTGTAAGAATTCCTAACTCAAACAAAATATTCTTTTGGAATTGCACACCTCTCCCTTAGGAGGTCACTCAGGATTTTTAAAAATTTATCATAGGGTCAAGACAGATTTTTTCTTGGATCGCCTTAAATCTAATATTTAGAAGTTTGTGGCATAATGTTTGGGTTCCTAGCAAAATAAAGTTAAGAAAATTAAGACCTTAGGTTTGTTACAAACTTTATCCATTCCAAGTCAATTTTGGGAGGAGGTCTCAATGGATTTTATCACAGCTTTACCCAAGTCTAAAGGAAAGAGTGACATCATGGTGGTAGTTGATAGAACTACCAAGTAATCACACTTTTTTACATTATCTCATCCTTTTAAATCTGGTACATTTGCTACTTAATTTATGGAAACAATTCACTTCATGGAAACCCAAAGATTATAGTAAGTCACAGAGATCCCAGTGTAAGAATTAAGTGTCAGTTGAGTATTGGTGGGTGAATGGCACAGGATCGTTGGCGAGAGTGATGGGAGTAGGGACACATGGTGTGACGGGAATGGTGGTAGAGACGGTACATGGAGGTGACAATTGGCGGGAAAGCGGGTTGCAACGGGAGGAAATACAACTTTCAGAGGGGGGGGGTAGGTGGTATCTGGTAAGTGAGGTGGGGGGGGTGGTGAAATCCCACGGTGTTGACACGTAGGGGGGTAGGAAACTACTTTGCGGACCCCCTGTTATATAACATTATCACTGTGGGGGGGTTCGAAAACATTCATGGATCATCATATTACTGTAGGAAATGATTTGTGATCATGAATTGGGGGGAGGTTTAACTCAGTGGGATCCACAACATTTTTTCGAACACATACAGAATATACCAAAGTCAAAACTTTGGATAGCGAACCAATTTAGACTATTACATCGAAACCTTTATTTTCCTATGCTAATGTTTTTTGTTTAAACAAATAAGGGTGCATTTACATTTACAAACCCTATATATTTTTTCATTCTTAACAAACTAAGAATGTTTAATTCAACTTTACTAAACTAATCTATTGAACTAAATTAATCTAGATTAAATTGTTGGAATAACCTTATTCACCTATACTACATATCTAGTCTTAGCGAAGATTACACTATTTGGCTAAGTTATTTACTCTAACCTAATTAACATAAATTGAAAATAGCTTGAACATGATTAAACTGTATGTCTCAAGTAGAAAGGGATTGTGGCATTCTAAACAAGTTGTACACAATTTCATGACTTTATTTTTTACAAATCCAGAAGGCTAGTAGTGGCACTTAAGCTAGCATCACTTTCACATTTATTCATTTTTTTGTGGGGTTCATTTATCATTTCTTTTCTTCTTCCTTTTTTTCTATTTTTTTTGAAATCATTTGCAGAAAGCAATATTATTTACAATCTGAAATACTGAAAGCAATTATTCAATGATAATTTGATCCTATAAATTGTAGGACCCTAACAGTGGCTCTAACTGGGAATGGCACTTCCTGGTGAAGTGTTAAGAAGATTGTAGACTAGTAGCCTTGAATACTTATCTTTAGTGTTGGAAACATCTGATTTTTTCTGTTTTCTGTAGTTACGGTGGCATAATGCCTCAAATCTTAGGGCATTCTCCACAGACTTCAACTTTGAGACATAAGATATCCACTCATGATAGTACAAAGGTAAATGGTAATCTACAATGGGTGTGATAAAAAAACTTTGCTAGTCATGAAAAACATAATTCTTGAGCATCCTGCCATTAACAAGTCCTCCAGGTAATTCTGTTCCATCTCTGTTCTTCAGAGAAAATGTATTGTTACCTTGGTAAGAATCAATAATGTAAGGTCCCATCCAAAAGTGTCAAACTTACCATGCTTTCATTTTTCTTCCCTTCTAGAAGCCCATTAAAGAACATGATTTATGATCTGAAATTCATCAGCATTATTCCTTTGGTCAAATATCTTCATGACGCTATCTTGGATCAACTGAGTTCTGTTATGAACTGATTCTCTTGTCTAATGCAAATGAATGGTCTGGTTTATTCTCCTCTGTAAATCATTTAGTTCCACATCCAATTATTTCATCATATTTAAAACAAGAATTCCCAACGAAGTTGGAAATACATCATCTATTCCATAAACTAGATGATATAGAGACATGCCTATTGACTTTTTTGTAGTAAGCTTATTTGCCCACAATGCATTAACCAACTCGTTGTGCCATGATTTTCTATTGTCCTACAACAACTTTTTAATAATGTTAACTAAGATTTTATTGGAATATTCTTCCAGTCCATTTGCCTGAGGGTAATACGCTGTAGAATGTCCCAATGTTATCTGATACTTGTTGCAAATATATACCATCCTTTTTTACCTAAAATTTGCAGCATTGTCAGCAACAATTTTCCTAGGGAAACTAAACCTTGCAAGGATATTGTTCTCTGGGAATTTTATGATTACTGCATCGAAATCTTGTCTAATAGGTATGGCTTCTATCCATTTTGTAAAGTAATCAGTGGCTGTTAGAATCCACTTGTATTGGGCAAATGAGGCCGGGTGGATTTTTCGTATGAAGTTAAGGCCCCATTGATGGAAAGGGCTTTCAGCAGATATAGGTCTCAAGGGTAAAGGAAAAAGTTTCTTTTTACCTTCGAATATTTGGCATTTGTGGCATGAAATAACTTTCTTTTGGATATCCGAAAATAGGGTGGGCCAGTAAAAACCTGCCCACGGTATCTTATTTGCAGTAGTATTCCAATATAGGTGTCCACCGCAGTCTCCTTCATGGAACTCTTGCATGACTTTATCTGCTTCATTTTTTAGCAAACAATTTATTAAAACACGACCAACATCTTTCCAATACAGATTTTCATTCAAAATACAAAACTTAATAGATTTAAGTTTGATAAATATAACCTTCATTTTAATTAAACCAAGAGGGGCTTGTAAATTATGTAGGACATAAATAATGTATGCATACCAGGGAGAGGTAGCAAAAGCTTCTACTACCATTGGAGTTGCCAGCTCATGTAGTTCATTAAATATTGCTAGAAAATTTATATTTAAACCATGTAAGTTAGATTCTACCATTAATATTGCTAACCCTTGACCTTTGATGAGTTTAGTTGGTCAGATTTCAATATCGTATTATAATATAGCAACAATCCACTTATCCCTTTTCCCATCGGGATTGTTTTGAGTTAGTTTATCTTTAACTGCAACACTTGCAACAAAAGCAATGATGCGTGAATGAAGAATATACACTCTTAAATATTTTATGGCCTTTACCTACTGGTCTGGACCTTTTGGGCCCCTTTGTTTTATCTGGGGTTGATTTCTCTGATAGTTTGGATTCCTTATTTTCCCAATTTGATTTTCTCTCTAAGGAGCCCTATCAGCTATACTGATTCTATCCATCATTTTATCTAATGTTCTTAGTAGAGTGTCTAATTTATAATCAACAGAAACAAAAGATGAAGGTTCCTCTTTTATTGTTACTCTTCTTTCAGCCTTTAACTTCGCTTTCTTGGCTAATAAATTAGCCTCTACTTTAAGTTTGTTTGCTTGCATCTCCTCTAAGGTTATGGGGTCTCTTTCTCTCAGTTGATAGGCCATATCAACATCAAATCCTCCTG
Organism: Pinus tabuliformis; assembly: GCA_031772625.1. Taxonomy (NCBI): domain Eukaryota; kingdom Viridiplantae; phylum Streptophyta; class Pinopsida; order Pinales; family Pinaceae; genus Pinus; species Pinus tabuliformis. The sequence goes on from CM062806.1 coordinate 176,922,785, forward strand.
GTAAATGTATCAGGGCCAAGCCTAGGGGTGGTTTAATGGCAATGGGAATTATGTTGTAAACCCTATTACATCTGTCACAGTACTCTTATATAGTTTCATTGGGTCCTCCCTTAAGGGTTTTATAGTTGTTAAGGATTTGTAGAGGACTCTTTTTAATTTCCCACCTAGTTAGGAAAGATTGGTGAAAAACAACAAGCTCAGTTACACTACCTGCTACTAAGTTTTTGGACCACTTTCTGACTTATCCACCTAACCTCTGATAAAATAGCCTTAGTTTTACATCATTCTCATCTACTTAATTAAGATCAAAGAAGTCATTCATCCTATATGTGTTGTTGTGCGGTGATAGCAATATTACCATCAAATTAGGGAATCCTAGTTTTATAGTCTTGGGGAATATCATGCAATTGGCCAGGTAAAACTAGGGGTGCATAGTGAGTAGCCATGACATTTGGCCTTAAGGGAGGAGAAAATATATGATTTGCAAGAATTAATTGCATTACTACTTGGGATACTACTGGATGAGTAGTATAAATAATAGAAGAGGTAGGTCCAACTGATGTTGGATGAACTGATTAGGAAAACGAAGCGGATGTTGCAACAGTAAGAGCATAAAGTTTAACAGACTACTATTTGTAAGCTTGATGTATAGCCTCATCATGGGCTGACACAAGATCCTGCAATTTCTTAAACTCCCGAAGGGCTTGCTAATTTGAATTAGGTTCAACGGATGGTATTATTGGTTTATAGGGTTGAAGAATGGCTTCAAAAACCACTATCTGATCAACAAAAGTTTCAGATTTAGTCCTGAAAAGATTGTGTTCGATAGGAAATTTGAACTGAATATCTTAAATGGTGTCAAGGTTTTTAGGAAGATAATTGGCCCTTGAAAGCAGGCTATTGTTTCCTTGGCTTTCAGTGAAACTTCTCCTTCTAAGTATCCTTTCAGGATTTTCTAAAATTTCAGATGGGTCTGGATCAGGATTAGCTTGAGTATAAATTATTTTTGGAGCCAAATATTTAAAAATGAAAAACAACCTCTAATCCTTTATTTCCAATGTTTTGATCATTAGTTTCTTGAAATAAAGAGGCATAGACTAGGGAAATCATCTTATGATGATGAAATGAAGGATTATTTTTTAACTATCCCTAATTTGGTCACCATAATGTAAGCACTCAGGAATTTTGGGAGGTTGTAGAAGAAAATCACCAAGGTAACCACAAACCAACTTTGGAAGCTGGGATCTATCCCTGCCAGCTTCAGAGAGGGCTCTCTCTGTAACATTTAACTTTGTTTAATTAAATATTATGCTAGTTATGAAGTTTGGGGTTTGATTTGTATCTGAATGATTGGTTGATAACTAGATTTCCATTGGGCTATGGAGTATGTTACATAAAATATAGATTGACAGCAGTGTTTACGGATAGATCTCACATGGTAGGGTAGCCAAACCGAATGGATTCTTTAAGGTCTATGAAATGGAGAAGAAGAACAAATTAAGGTTCGCTTTAAATATAGAGCATTGTTACCTCAGTTATATATTTAAAGAACATAGGAAAACATATAAATTATTCATAGTCAGGTGCAGAGTGTAGATTGAAACAAATTTTGGGCTTTATTTATCTATTGAATAATTCAGATTTGCAAAACAAATATTTTCTATAAACAGAGAAATATAAACACATAATACACATAGATGCACTTCACCAATAACTTGACACAAGAATTCTGTGAAAGAGCTTTTGTATTATTGGTAATTTGTTGATGCTTCAAAAAATATACAATAGTGTTCTTCGTACAATATCCAACCCTTGATACATCTGAAGATGAAGTATTTATAACTTATTTACAAAAATTATCCTGTCAGAATGACTAGGATGTATCTAAAAATAATAAAACTGAATCAATCTAACTTATTACAATGATATCAGGGAAATTCGAACTTTCTAAAGTGGTGGCACTGAATTGGTGGACTAGCGGGTTATCTGGCACTCAAATTCTGCATGTGTTATAACGCTGAGATATGCCCCCGAAACTACCTTTTACTCCAGTGACTCACAAATTTTATCCCACCATTGTTCACTTGGGATATTCATCTTCATCAACATTCTATACACTTCGTCGACTTCAATATATTTGGTAAATGTCGGCCAGGTGATGAATAGATTTGGAATTTCATACTGAATATCAAGATTGTATGACAATTCTTCGAGGAACATCTTTCCTATCATAGTAAATCTTCCAGCTGTAACCTTTGAACTGTCCCTTTCCATGGTCATAATCTTCTCACTGTAGTTCGACCACGTGTTGAGCTTGTCATTAATTACTAACAAGTTTTGAAGTCCTTTCTTATAGAGGGGCTCTAGCTTGGCGAAGAATTTCTATATACTAGCATTCATAATTCAACCCTTCTCTTCAAGCTGTCTCATAAGATTCCTTTTAGTCAACACTTTCTTGACTTATAAAATAGTTTCAGTTTTGTCTTCAATTTCCAACTCTTCCAATTCCTGATTGTTCTTGGATTTACAAAATTTGATAAGCTCAGTGGCTTCATTTGGTTTATCTCCCAGTTGCTTTTTGACATGCTAGATGGCTTCATTGGACCGTTCAGTCAGCTCCTGTTGCTAAAAAATAATTTTGATTGAAGGCCAAATATCCTCCATGTCTTCATTGATCCTTTTCCATATATTCTCATTTACCTGTGCCAATGTATTGCCCATGGCACAGTATTTTTCCATCTTTTGCAATATTTGGGACAATGTTTGGGACTTTTGTGTTTCTATCATGAAGGCATTTTCAAACCTTGTACTATGTTCCTATAAAATCTTCACCTCCTGCCTTAGTTTCTTTAGCTCTTCTCCCTGTATGGACATGTTTTCCATGGATTCAACTAACTTAACTAAGTCATCTAACTGATGTGGGGAGAACAATAGAAGATGATGTTCCCCTTGTCATGGTTGTTGTAGGGACACATGTTTGAAGTAGAGATGCAATGGGAACTGCATCAAGAGGAACCACTGCAAGTTGTGAACTTTGTTCCTTTTCCTTTATTAGTTTGTCCATTTTTGCTTCCATTGACTTGATCTGTGCACTTTCTTCCACTATAAGTTTCAACATCTCTTCCTTTTTTAGCTTTGTCTCTCCAATTTCCTTGGCCTGGGGGTCTTCTGTTGCTAGTAGCTTCAATTCATTCTTTAAGGCTATTATGTCATCATTTTTCTTTCTGATTATCTCCTCCATAGATTTTGAATTATCTGGATCAAAGCCTACTTTGATCACAATTTCCTCCAAGTATTTGATTCTAGTATCTTTGGCAAGTGAGGACAATTTATCCAATTTCAGCTCAGACTGCACATTATTCAAAGTAAGGTGTAGTTTAGAGGTAGTGATAGCAGTTTGCGTGAAAGTAGAATATACTATCTCTCCATCCTTCCTGTGCATATCTATTTGATCTAAAGGATGGACATCCTTTGCCTCAAATTCAAAAGTAGTTTGTTTAAAATCTATTGTTGACTTTGGTTGAGGGACCTGAGCCTGCAAGAATTCGATATGCATCCTTCCCTTCTCTATATCATATGTTGAGATGAGCCTGTGCTGGATGGAGGAAGATTTCGTCCTGAATTGAGCATACATATTATCATGAATGGCTTCATTCCTTTGCTTAATCTCCTTATATCTCTAAAAAATATCCAGTTGCTTATGCTCTGTGTATGATTCTGGTGTCTGAGGTATAGTAGCTAGAATCTCTTTAGTAGCTGAGGATGATGGGGACTCTTTGGTACCATTATCTAACTTAAAATTTTGCAAACCTCAGAGTACAATAGTGCCTTGTGTGTTCTCCAGTGATGGGAATTTTATTTTAGAGGTTGTTTTAATCTTCTTTGTGTATATTTTGAACTCTTTCGCTGAGACTTTTGTGACTGATGGAGAATCATCCTCTCTCAGTCTCTTATATGTCTTTTCTCTGGGTATGGAAGTCTCTGAAGCTGTTTTGGAAAGTACTTGCTCCTCGGCCTCCTACAATGTATTTTCTACCCAAGTGTGCTGGTTCATATACTTCTCTATTTCTGGCCTCTAAGTATGCACATAAGGTGTATCTTTTATTCCACTCTTAATTTAGAAATTACCCCAAAGGGCTCATAAAACCAAGTGAAACTGAGAGGGAAGTTCATTTGTTTTAGTAGGAGGTCTACTTCCTCTCCTGCTCCTCTACTGTTGCATATGAAAGGTCCTATTTGTGTTTTGATATTCAGATTTCTTCTTGGATGCCATGAAATGGATGTTATCAGAATGAATTATTTGCTTGATGTACTGTAAGTAAAATATTCTCATTGGCAAATACTTAGGCAGCTTATATGGAGGTAGCTCTGAACCATATACTCTAATTTTTGTGAATGACTAGTAAAGTTACCAGTCCCCTGTTTTCACCTGTTCACTGAGCTGTAAAACCTTCTAAATGTCTTCACTAATCCTTGGAATCTACTAGCCACTCGACAAAGAAGTGGTTGGATACACAAAATGATATATGAAGTTTGAGAAGCTGAATTTGTGTGATTGTCTTCTGATTAAGGAAGTCTAGAAGACAACAAACTGCAGCTCTCCCTGTTAATCAAGATTCCGCACTGCGAATGGAAACATATCTATTTGAAAGAAAATAAACATGTAGATGAGAATTTAAGAATATTTGAACCATCATTCAGTTAAAAACTAAAGGAAATTTTCATGAATTACATTTGCTAAGAAGTTACCATAGTCAAAGGTGACTGATAGTCCTTCTGAATAAGAAAGGGTGGATAGAAAGCCTAGAATAGGCTCATCTACCCATTCATTTGAATAGTAACCAAGAATGGATGACAAAATAGAGATAATATGTATTATCCTTTGAGGGAGCATAGAAGAGGGATATGGGGGCTTTTTCTTAGGGAGTTGAGAGTCTTCGGGGACGAAAATTTCAAGAATTGTAGCTCTCTAGGGGAAGGTTAATTTCTGATAAATTTCTCTCAGAGGTTCAAAGGAAAAGGGGTGGGGGAATCACTATGGGGGACCTACAGCATTTGATTTATGCTATCAGATGTTATAGTGAAGAGAATTTCACCATTTGGGGAAATAATAGCCCTCAGGTAAGAGGCTTGGCATTTTAAAAAGGATTCGGGAAAATGGTAGGACTGGGGGAAAACAAACAGAGGAGTTATGGAATGCTAGAGGTTTATTTCATTAGATTGATTAAGGAAATTATCCTGAAACCAACAAAATAATTTGAAGAGGTCGAATTCACATTGTATTTCGATGATCTTATAGTTTCTGCCAGTGAACGGAACATGGTCTAAGTGGGCAGGGGGAGTAAGAATAGGATTCACTACAAGGGTGACTTTGGGTACCATTGTAGTAGAAGAACGAAAGGGGAAGGATGTAACGGAAGGAAATTGGAGTAAATTTCAATGATTCATGGGAATTTGGCAACAGTACTTTTGTAAACTGATCAAAGAAAAGCGATGGGAATGCTACTATGAAATCAGAGCACACAGGGGTAGGAGAAATATTCATTATGCAAGGAAGGAAAGGTGTAATAACAGAGGAAAATTCAATTTTTATAAGGTGCGGACCGAGCTTAACTGTTGGCTTAATAGTCTTAATATGGCATTAATTTCTGTAATGGTGCGGGCGAACGGAAGGAACCTTAAAGGCAGGTGTAACAGTCGCCGGACGTGTCAGTTGAGGGTTGGTCAGTGAATGGAGTGGGACCATTGGCGGGAGTGATGGGAGTAGGGACATGTGGTGTGATGGCAATGGTGGAAGTGATGAGACATGGAGGCGACAGTTGGTGGGAAGGTAGGTTACGGAGGGAGGCAATACAACTTTGGGTAGGTGGTATCTAGTAAGTGAAGGGGGGGAGGGTATGAAATCCCACACTGCTGACATGTAGGGGGGTGGGAAACTGCTTTTTGGACCTCCCCTTCCATTAAACATTATCACTGCGGGGGGTCCGAAAACATTCATGGGTCGTCGGATTAGTGTGTTGGAAATAATACTGAGAGGGGGGGGTGAATCAGTATTATCAGATCAGATAAAACTTTTCAATTTCATACTCAGAAACATATACGCGACTTCAGATAAGTGAACCCGCGTGTACACGCGACTGTGTCTAATGCAACTAGCATATACCCAGAGATCTTATAATTCAGTTAGCTTAATCTTCAGTAAATGCATCAGAACATTATTAAGCAATTTAATAGTAAACAGGCGCAGTATAACAGAACAGAACATCACACAAGAGCCACACACATGAACACCATGATATAAGGTGGAAACCCAATGTGGGTGAAAACCACCTGCTGCAATTCGTCTCTTTCTTCTTTAATGAGAAACTTCTTTTACAATGTACTGGTGCAGTCCTTTACCAGTACGCAGGCTACAACCTGCAGAGGGCTACAACCCTCTCTCGTTTTCCAACTACTTCTGGAAGGGAGTTACAACCCCCTCAGCTCTTGTACTAGCTGATCCATTTACTAGTACGTAGGTGCTGACCCTACAACCTTCAGGGACCACGTTTCATCAATTTTCAGACTGGATCCAAGAGTACAAAGCAAACATTACCGCAATATAATCATCAACTTATACTTGCATCATAATTCATTAAACAACCCAATACCGAATCACTGAAACCCTGTCATCAAGAACACAGAACCCAAACCAGAATCCAGAACTCTGCAACAACCACTAGAATCAGCAGCAACCTGAAATATTAACCCTTATCATGCATACGCTACTTCACTGTACCAAAACCGCGTGTATACGCGCTTTCTCCAAAGGCAACCCGCGTGCAGATCTAGAAATGATTACTTCTGCCTTCGCTGTCAGATCCGACCCTTACCAAGCGTCCCGAACAGATAACCAGCAATACCAGATCCTCTCACTGCGTCAGACACTCACAATCCATACTTCTTTGCCTAGTGATCTTCTTCTTATATAGCCTTAGGCCTTGTTCAATACCAAGAGCCAAAACCATAGAAACACAATACCATCAACCTCGAAACTAGGGATCAACACGTCCGTCGAGACATTATGGTCCAAAACCATAGGCACAACTTCCAAGGTCTAACTACCACGGACCAAAGGTACTTTTCACATGTACGCGCTTTTACTGAAGCCAACCTGCGTGTACACGCGGATTCTCCTTGCTGAACCTGCGTATATCTCTTTCTTGTCCTGCTGTACTGAGATCTGTCCTCTGATCAAGTTGCCATCACCTGTACCAACCTCTGAGCACCTGTACCAACCTCTGAGTGAGTTGCCATCAAGGAAAACACTTGAAACATAATGCCAACAATCTCCCCCTTTGGACTTGATGGCAACCACCACACCAAGTCACTCTCCCCCTTTGACATCAAGGGCAAAGGGCGTACCAAGATATGCTCTTCTTTGGTATACCTTCTACTGTCCATACTGCTGTCCATACTCCCCCTGAGTACATGCTGAAGTTTCTGATTTGGCTCCCCCTTTGTATATGCCAAAGTGTACCAATCTATCCACGCTCCCCTTGAGTAGATGCAAGTTCTAAGACCAGCCATTCAGATCTGTATCATAAGCATCAGCCTGCAATACCATTCCTTTGATCAAACAACAAGATGTATCATCAACTTCTAACCATAGTGCCAACAATGAATTATTTGAAGAATATTCTCCCCCTGAGTGTGATCCAACCATGTCTGAACCATTTCCTGAGTCTGTTCTGCTCCCCCTGAGCCTGAGCCAACCATGACTGAACCTGGGTCTGTTCTGCTGCCCTTTCTCCATATACGCGACTTTGCAGCCTATAACTCGCGTATATACGCGACTTGTCTTCATTATATCAGCGTATGCAGGATGGAATACTGAATTTCATCACTTTCAGATTCCCCTGTGTCTATTATGTCAGCTGACTGAGTTATCCCACACCTTTCTGTTTCTGTCTTCTTCAATTCCTGCAACTGTGATGATGTATGGTCCCCTTGTCTTGAATTTTGAAATCTGCTCCTGCATTCCCTTGCTTTATGCCCATAGTTGTTGCATGTATAACACCTTATATTTTTCATGTTCCTTCTATCACAATCAATTGCTTTGTGTCCATATGCATTGCAGGCAAAGCAATACCCTCTGAAATACCTGGGATGCGATGATCTTTCTTGAACCATTCGACTTCTACATCTGGCTGCAACGTGTCCAAGATTATGACATACATAACATTCAAAATTATCCAGTGGAGGAAATAATCGTCTATCACGTCCATAGTTAGGAGTAAAGGATCTTCCTTGAGGAATTTCTTTCCCTGGTTGTTCCTTGAGCATTTCAGATTTCTCATTAGAGTTTCTTGCCTCACCTTGTGAACTAGATTCACCTTCAACATATTCATGAAAACCAAGACCAGTCTTGATAGCAGGAGATCTTTGACTATTAAGAATATCATCCAAGACTTTAGAACTATCTTGAAATCGTAAGAGCTTATCCTTTTCTTCTAGTTTACCTTTCAAGATATTTACCTCAACTTGATGTTTTTCTTCCTTTTTCAGATACTGCTTCCTTAGGTCTTCTTCAACTTTTCTCCCTTCTTCCACTTGTCGCTTTAGTTTGATCACTTCATGTTCTTGATCTTCAAGATCTTCTTTTAGAGAGAGGATCTTTGATTCAAGTCTCTGAATAGTTGTGCTCTGATCTTTTGCTATATCCTGCAATTTCTCCCTTACCCTGGTTTCTGTCTCCAATTGTTCTTTTAATTTGGCAACTTCTTCAGTTTCTGCATTCTTCTCTTCATGTGCCATGAGACTTTTAATATCCTCGCTATTATTGGATGAAGCATTCTTCTTCTTATGTGCCATGAGACTTCTAATATCTTCACTATCATTTAATGTACTTTTAATATGGGTATAATAGCTTCTACCATCTTCTTCATATATCTTTCCTTTGTTATGAGGACATCTAGCAGCATAGTGACCAACTCTACCACATAGAAAACATTTGAAAGGTAGCTTATCTTTGAACCGTCCAGTTCCCCGTTCAAGATTCTTGACAAAATTTACCTCATCTTCTTCCTCTGACACTTCGAATGCGGCCTCTGGTGGTACCTCTTGTCGCATTTCAAAAGCAGTTAAGATCCCGTGAAGCTGTGACATGGTAATTTTCTGCACATTCTCCTTTTCTTCTATGGCAAATACTTTAGAATCAAATTTAGTAGACAGAGATCTCAAAACCTTTTGAACTAAGACAACTTCCTCAAATTCTTCACCCAGATCCCTCATACAATTCACAATCTCATCCATACGCAGGAAATAATTAGCTACGCTTTCATTACTTCGCATCTTAAGAGTTTCATACCGGATTCTGAGAGTTTGAAGCTTTGCTATTTTTACCTGATCATCTCCTTCGTAGCTTGTAACGATTTTGTCCCATATTTCCTTAGCTGATTTGAAATGCATGATCTTCATAAATTCTGATTGAGTCAAAGTACTCAATAGGACAGTAACTACTTTGGCATTGAGCTCATATTGCTTTTTCTCTGCTGGATCTGTAGGAGTTGCTGATGGGAATTTGTATCCTCCTTTTACGATTCCCCAAGCTTCTGCTCCAAGAGACTGTAGATATGCAGTGGTTCTTATCTTCCAGTGAGTAAAATTGTTCCCGTCAAAGACTGGTGGCCTGATGTGTGCCTCTCTTTCTGGATTAGCCATTTTGATGGATCTTTTCCTTCAAGCAATCAAGCTTCCTCTGAAGGACTTGCTCTGATACCAATTGTTGGAAATAATACTGAGAGGGGGGGGTGAATCAGTATTATCAGATCAGATAAAACTTTTCAATTTCATACTCAGAAACATATACGCGACTTCAGATAAGTGAACCCGCGTGTACACGTGACTGTGTCTAATGCAACTAGCGTATACCCAGAGATCTTATAATTCAGTTAGCTTAATCTTCAGTAAATGCATCAGAACATTATTAAGCAATTTAACAGTAAACAGGCGCAGTATAACAGAACAGAACATCACACAAGAGCCACACACATGAACACCATGATATAAGGTGGAAACCCAATGTGGGTGAAAACCACCTGCTGCAATTCGTCTCTTTCTTCTTTAATGAGAAACTTCTTTTACAATGTACTGGTGCAGTCCTTTACCAGTACGCAGGCTACAACCTGCAGAGGGCTACAACCCTCTCTCATTTTCCAACTACTTCTGGAAGGGAGTTACAACCCCCTCAGCTCTTGTACTAGCTGATCCATTTACTAGTACGTAGGTGCTGACCCTACAACCTTCAGGGACCACGTTTCATCAATTTTCAGACTGGATCCAAGAGTACAAAGCAAACATTACCGCAATACAATCATCAACTTATACTTGCATCATAATTCATTAAACAACCCAATACCGAATCACTGAAACCCTGTCATCAAGAACACAGAACCCAAACCAGAATCCAGAACTCTGCAACAACCACCAGAATCAGCAGCAACCTGAAATATTAACCCTTATCATGCATACGCTACTTCACTGTACCAAAACCACGTGTATACGCGCTTTCTCCAAAGGCAACCCGCGTGCAGATCTAGAAATGATTACTTCTGCCTTCGCTGTCAGATCCGACCCTTACCAAGCGTCCCGAACAGATAACCAGCAATACCAGATCCTCTCACTGCGTCAGACACTCACAATCCATACTTCTTTGCCTAGTGATCTTCTTCTTATATAGCCTTAGGCCTTGTTCAATACCAAGAGCCAAAACCATAGAAACACAATACCATCAACCTCGAAACTAGGGATCAACACGTCCGTCGAGACATTATGGTCCAAAACCATAGGCACAACTTCCAAGGTCTAACTACCACGGACCAAAGGTACTTTTCACATGTACGCGCTTTTACTGAAGCCAACCTGCGTGTACACGCGGATTCTCCTTGCTGAACCTGCGTATATCTCTTTCTTGTCCTGCTGTACTGAGATCTGTCCTCTGATCAAGTTGCCATCACCTGTACCAACCTCTGAGCACCTGTACCAACCTCTGAGTGAGTTGCCATCAAGGACAACACTTGAAACATAATGCCAACATAGTGTAGGGATTGATGAGGGATCGCGAAATTAGGGGGGGGGGGGTGGGGGGGGATTTAACTCTGGCGGGCTCCACAACATTTTTTCGGATGCATGCATAATATACCAAAGTCAAAACTTTGGATAATGAACCACTTTAGACTATTACATTGAAACCTTTATTTTCCTATGTTAATGTTTTTTTTTTTTTTTTAACAAATAAGGGTGCATTTACATTTGCAAACCCTATCTATTTTTTCATTCTTAACAAACTAAGAATGTTTATTTCAACTTTACTAAACTAATCTAATCAACTAAATTAATACATATTAAATTATTGGATTAACCTTATTTGCCTATTCTACCTATCTAATCTTAGCAAAGATTACACTAATTGGCTAAGTTTTTCACTCTAACCTAATTAACATAAATTGAAACTAGATTGAACATGATTAAATTGTATGTCTCAAGCAGAAAGGGATTGTGACATTTTAAAAAAGCTGCACACAATTTCATGAATTTATTCTTTACAAAGCCAGAAGGCTAGTAGTGGAACTTAAGCTAGCATCACTTTCACATTTATTCATTTTTTTGTGGGGTTCATTTATCATTTCTTTTCTTTTTCCTTTTTTTCTATTTTTTTGGAAATAATTTGCAGAAAGAAATATTATTTATAATCTAAAATACTGAAAGAAATTATTCAATGATCATTTAATCCTATAAATTATAAGACCCTAATAGTGGCTCTAGCTGGGGATGGCACTTCCTGGTGAACTGTCAATAACACCATATACTACTAGCCTTGAATCCTTATCTTCAGTGTTGGTTGCATCTGATCTTTTCTATTTTCTATAGTTATGGTGGCATAATGCCTCAAAGCTCAGGGCCTTCTCCATGGGCTTCAACTTTCAGAGATACGATACCCACTCCTGACAGTATAAAGGTAAATGATAATCTACAATGGGTGTGATAAAAACACTTTGTTAGTCCAAACATAATGCTTGAGCATCCTGCCATTGACAAGACCTCCAAGTAATTTTGTTCCATCTGTGTTCTTCAGAAAAAATGCACTGTTACCTCAATAAGAATCAATAAAGTAAGGTCCCATCCACAATTTGTCGAACTTACCACGCTTTCCTTTTTCTTCCCTTCTGGAATCCCATTTCAGAACATGATTGCAAATCTGAAATTCAGCAGCTTTAGTCCTTCAGTCAAATGTCTTCTTAATGCTATCTTGGATCAACTGAGTTCTATTATGAATAGCTTCTCTTGTCTGATGAAAATGAATTGTCTGGTTTTTTCTCCTCTGTAAATCGTTTGGTTCCACATCCAATTCTTTCATCATCTTTAAAACAAGAATTCCCAACGAAGTTGGAAATACATCATATATCCCATAAACTAGATGATATGGAGACATGCCTATTGACTTTTTGGTAGTAAGCTTGTTTTCCCACAATGCATTAACTAACTTGTTCTGCCATGATTTTTTATTATCCTACAACAACTTTTTAATAATGTTAACTAAGCTTTTATTGGAATATTCCTCCAGTGCATTTCCTTGAGGGTAATAGGCTATAGAATGTCCCAATGTTATCTGATACTTGTTGCAAATATATACCATCCTTTTTGACTGGAAAGCTGCAGCATTGTCAGTAATAATTTTCCTAGAGCAACTAAACCTTGCAAGGATATTGTTCTCTAGGAATTTTATGATGACTGCATTAGAAGCTTGTCTGGTAGGTACGACTTCTATCCATTTTGTAAAGTAATCAGTGGCTTTCAGAATCCACCTGTATTGGTCAGATGAGGCAAGGTGGATTTCTCCTATGAAGTCAAGGCCCCATTGTTGGAAAGGGGTTTCAGTAGATATAGGTCTCAAGGGTAAAGGCAAAAGTTTCTTTTTACTTTTGAATATTTTGCATTTGTGGCATGAAGTAACTTTCTTTTGGATATCCAAAAATAGGGTGGGCTAGTAAAAAATTGCCATTAGGATCTTATTTGTAGTAGTCTTCCAATACATGTGTCCATCGTAGTCTCCTTCATGGAACTCTTGCATGACTTTATCTGCTTAATTTTTCAATGAACAGTTTAGTAAAGCACCACCAGCACCTTTCCAATACATATTTTCATTCAAAATACAAAACATAACAACTTTAAGTTTCATAAATCTAGCCTTTGTTTTAGTTAAACCGGGAGGAGCTTGTAAATTATGTAGGAAATAAATAATGTCTACATACCAAGGAGAGGTAGCAAAATCTTTTGCTATCATTGGAGTTGCCAGCTCATGCAGTTCATTAAATATTTCTAGAAAAAATATATTTAAAGCATGTAAGTTAGATTCTGCCATTAATTTTTCTAACCCTTGACCTTTGATGAGTTTAGTGGGTCGCATTTCAATGTCATATCCTAATATAACAACAATCCACTTACCTGGGCCTTTTCCCATCGGGATTGTTTTGAGTTAGTATATCTTTAACTACTGCACTTGGAACAAAAGAAATGATGTGTGAATGAAGAATATACACTCTAAAATATTTTAAGGCCTTTACGATGGCAAAAGCTTGTTTTTCCATAATGCCATATTTCAATGCTACATCTCTTAAAGCTTTGTTGAATAAACAAATAGGTTGTTCCTTGCCCTCATTGTTCTTTTGTAGGAGAACTGTAGTAATGGTGTGCTCGGAAGGAAATGAGAAATTTAGAAAATCTTTAGTAAAATCTAGGATAACTAACACAGGTGCTTGAGTTAAAGCATGCTTTAGCTTATTATATGATTGTCTAGCTTCCATGTTCCATTTCACCTCAGTATTTTTCTTTAGCATATTGGTTATATTCTTTAAAAGCTCAACTAAATTCAGAATGAATCTCCTTAGAAAATTTATATGTCCAATAAAAGATTGAACTTCCTTTATATTCCTTGGGGGATTAATTTTGAGTATAGCTTCGATTATGCTAGGATCTATCTTGGTTCCTTCTTTCAAAATTATGTGTCCCAATAGTTTTCCTTATTGCAAACCGAATAATTTTTTCTTGGAAATGCCAAAATTTCGACACTTTTCAAAAACTCTTCTAAGGTGATTTAAGTGTTCCTCATCTGTTTTTGAAAAACCAGTGATGTCATCTAGATATATAACTACGAAATGACCCATTTCATCAGAAAAAAGTAAAATCCATGGCTCTCTGAAAATTTGCTCCAACATTCATTAGACCAAAAGGCATTTTCACATACATGAAAGTGCCCCAAGGTGTGGTGAACGTTGTCTTTTCTTGATCATTTCGTTGTACTAAAACTTGGATATAACCAAAAAAGACGTCCAACAAGGAAATCTTGCTGGATCCAACCACCTTCTGTAGGATGTGGTTCATCTTGGGCAGAGGGTAATTGTCTTTGAGAAAAGATTTATTTAAATTCCGGAAATCAATGCAGAGCCTTATTTCACCAGTATTTTTTCGAGTGGGAACCAAATTGGACACCCATTTGGAATATCTTAGAGGTACTATAATTTTTCCATTATATATTCTTTTTACCTCTTTTTCAACCAAAGACATAAGCATTGGATTAATCCTCTTTAATTTTCGTTTAAAGGGTTTATGATCTTATTTCAAGGGAATTTTGTGTTGTATGATATTGGTGTCATAAGATTTTAAGTCCTCATAACTCTAGGAAAAGACATCAATGAATTCTTTGAACAATTTAATGTACTTCAGCTTTTTAGCCAAGGGTAAGGATTTGGACAGTTTGATCATTTTGCGTTGAAGCTCAGTCCCAATATTATGTTCCTCAACACCAACTCCAGTGGGTTCAATTTTGGGCTTCTTAGATGCATCATTGAAATCGAATAAATATTCTAATGGAACAAGCCCTCTAGGTAGAATATTGTCTTTCAGTTGTAAAATATGTGTTTCTTATTTTTCTTCACCTATTTCATGCAATTCTAATTTATTCACACTAGTATGTACAGTATATTCTACATCAAATTCTATATCTATATTAGCATATTCAAATTCGTCTTTAGACTGCAAAAAGTTTTTGATTTGAGCATCATCTCCAAAACCCTGCCAATATCTAATGTTATCAGGTATAGTAGGTCTATTTTTCACTTTGATAGTATATGGATGAATAGGATGAAATGGTAATTTACAAGTACTTGCCGAAGTAGCAATACCATCAGGAAGTATGTTTTGATCCCTTGAAACCGTAGACAAACTATATTTATTAAAAGAATCTAGAAAGTCTAACACAACATTTCTATATTCTCTCATCCTAGGATGTTTTTCAGAGTATTCTCCTTTGATTTGTTTTATCACCAACTCAAAATATCCATGAATGGCAATCCGTTTAGCATGAAGTTTCTTCAAAAGCTACAAACCTAATATTAAGGCTTCGTACTCTACAACATTATTAGAACACTGAAAATTCAATTTGTAGGAGTGACCTTCTGAGTGATGAGTATATGAATTAGAAACCCATACACCAGCACTGGCTCCTTCTTTACTCACTGATCCATCAAAACTCAAATTCCATAAAACTTTATCTGAATTATCCTCCTCACTAATTAATGTTTGACCATCGTCATTGAGACAAAGAGAAGTTTTATGATTAGGAACTTTTTCTTGTTCACTTACATCATTGTATAGAATAAATGAATCCATATCAAAGTGAATAGAATATATAGGACAATTGTTAGGCCTATCTTGAGTGGTGACCATGAATTTCATAAGTTTCTCTCTATAGAGTCTTCTGTTCTGACCAAAGATAGGAATTGTTGCATAGGGCATATCCATCTATAAGGTTCCTTGGAGTTTGGCTCCCATGAACAGGAAAGAAGAATGCCATATTTGGGAGGGATATCAACAACAACTATGTCCATAAGTACACTTTTGGCTGGTATTTGGACTAAATTTACACATAAATCTCTTATAACTCCAAGAAACTTAATTTGACTAGAATCAAATGAATATAGGTATTTATACCTTCTGGTAATATCTAATCCCAACTTCTCCATAATTACTTTAGGAATAAGATTGTGGGAGGCTTCTGAGTCAAGCATGGCGTTGTGTAAGATTTTATCGTGTATAGTTAAGCTAACATAAACAGGAGGTACATCTCCTTCTTTAATTTTTCCATCAACTTTTGGGCCAAATAGAATTTCAAGTTGATCATTTGATACATTGACTACATCAACATTTTCTCCTATGCTCAATTCTTTCATTACCTAGGATCTATAAGAAGTTTTATTCATTAATTCCATCAAAGGAATAAGGACTTTGAGTTTTTCCAATTAATTTTCTATATTAAATGATGATTGTCATTTATTTGAATTGGTAGATTCTTTTTTATTGGCCACATCTTTTTTGGGTATATCTCTTGGTTGGCTGGTAGAGGGATCATTAGTTTGAATTGATTTGGATGTAGTATCAGGTTTTTTCTGGATTAGAACATCAAGATTATTTCTAGTAAGAATCTCAACATTATTTTTGGCAGGTGTTTCAGTTGGTTCCTTTGGTGGAGTATCAGGTTTTTTCCTACTCCTAAGGTTGTATTGCTTATGGACTTCCATAATGGCATTCTCAAAACCTTTATTGTAATCCTTTGATTCTTCAAGATCTATTTTATTTTGGGATAACAAGAAAAGGTCTTGTTCTTCCTCAGTAAGGAAAATATAATCATTATCATTTATTCCCATGGGATTTATTTAAGTGTCCTTTGTATCATTAGCTACTTCAGCCTCCTCATATGTATAATTTTCTTGGAAAGGAGGTAGTAACTGCTGGTCTGGACCTTTTGGGTCCCTTTGTTTTATTTGGGGTTGACTTCTCTGATAGTTTGGATTCCTTATTTTCCCAGTTTGATTTTCTCTCTGAGGAGCCCTATTATCTATACTGATTCTATCCATCATTTTCTCCATTGTTCTCAGTAGGCTATGTAATTTATAATCAGAGGAAACAATAGATGAAGGTTCCTCTTTTATTGTTACTCTTTTTTCATCCTTTAACTTAGCTTTATTGGCTAATAAATTTGCCTCTACTTTAAGTGAATTTTCTTTCATTTCCTCTAAGGTTGTAGGATCTATTTCTCTCAGTTGATAGGCCATATCAACATCGAATCCTTCTCGGAAATGTATCAGGGCCAAGCCTAGGGGTGGTTTAATGGCAATGGGAATTGCATTGTAAACCCTATTAAATATGTCATAGTACTCTTCTACAGTTTCATTGGGTCCTCTCTTAAGTTTTTTATAATCATTAAGGATCTGCAGAGGACTATTTTTAATTTCCCACCTAGTTAGGAAAGATTGGTGAAAAACAATAAGGTCAGTTATACTACCTGCTGCTAATTTTTTGAACCACTTTCTGACTTCTCCACCTAAGCTATGAGAAAAAGGCCTTAGTTTTACATCATTATCATCTACTTCATCAAGATCAAAGAAGTCATTCATCCTATCTATGTGTTGTTGTGTGGTGATAGCAATAGTACCTTCAAATTGGGGAATCCTAGTTTGATAGTCTTGGGGCATATCATGCAATGGGGTAGGCAAAACCAGGGGTGCATAGCGAGCAGCCATGATATTTTGTCTTAAGGGAGGAGAAAATATAGGATTTGTGGGAATTAATTGAGTTACTACTTGGAATAGTATCGAATGAGTAATAGAAATTATAGAAGAAGTAGGGCCAACTGATGTTGAATGAACTGATTGGGAAAATGAAGTGGATGTTGCAATGGTAAGAGAAGAAAGCTCAACAGATTGTTGTTTGTAAGATTTATGTACAACCTAATCAAGGGCTGACACAAGATCCTGCAATTTGTCAAGCTCTCGAAGGGCTCGCTGATCTGAATCAACAAAAGTATCAGACTTAGTCCTAAAAAGACTGTGTTCGAAAGACAAGTCGAACTGAATAACTTGAATGGTGTCAATATTTTTAGGAAGAGAATTGGCCCTTGAAAGAGGGCTATTTCTTCCTTGGCTTTCAGCTAAACTTCTCCTTCTAACTATCCTTTTAGGATTGTCTAAAATTTCAGGTGGGTCTAGATAAGGATTGGCTCGAGTATAAATTATTTTTGGAGCTAGATCTTTAAAAATTAAAAACAACCTCTAATCATTTATTTCCAATGTTTTGATCACTAGTTTCTTGAAATAAAGAGGCAGAGACTAGGGAAATGATCTTATGATGATGAAATGAAGGATTATTTTTAAATTTTCCCTAGTATGGTCACTAGAATGTTAGGACTCAGTAATTTTGTTAGGTTGTAGAAGAAAATCACCAAGGTAACCACAAACCAACTTTGGAAGCTGTGATCTAGCCCTACCAGCTTCAGAGAGGGCTCTCTTTGTAATATTTAACTTTGTTTGATTGAATAATAAGCTAGTTATGAAGTTCGGGGTCTGATTTGTATTTGAGTGGTTGGTTGATAACTAGATTTCCATTGGGCTATGGAGTCTGTTACATAAAATACAAATTGAGAGAAGTGTCTACAGGTAGATCTCACAGGGCAGGGTCACCAAACCAAATAGATTATTTAAGGTCTGTGGAATGGAGAAGAAGAACATATTAAGGTTCACTTTAAATATAGAGCATTGTTACCTAAAATCTATATTTAAAGATCAGAGGAAAACATAAAATTTATTCATAGTCGGGTGCAAAGTGTAGATTGAAACAAATTCTTCCCTTTCTTTATCTATTGAATAATTTAGATTTGGAAAACAAATATGTGTTATAAATAGAGAAATATAAACACATAAGACAGATAGATGCACTTCACCAACAACTTGACACAAGAATCCTATGAAATATATTATGTATTACTGATAATTTGTTGATGCTTCAGAAAATATACAATAGCGTTCTTCATACAAAAAACAACCCTTGATACTTCTAAAGATGAAGCATTTATAACTAATTTACAAAAACTATCCTGTCAAAATGACTAGGATGTATCTAAAAATAATAAAATTGAATCAATCTAACTTATTACAATGATATCAGGGAAATTAAAACTTTCTGAAGTGGTGGCACTGAATTGGTGGACTAGTTGGCTATCTGGTGCTCAAATTTTGCATGTGCTGTAATGTTGAACTGTGCCCCCAAAACTACCTTTTACTCCAGTAACTCACAAATTTTATCCCAGCCTTGTTCACTTAGGCTATTCATCTTCATCAAGATGTTGTACACTTTGTCGACTTCAATATACTTGGAAAATGTCAGCCGGGTGGTGAATAGATTTGTAATTGCATACTGAATGTGGAGATCATATGGAAATGCTTCCAGGAATGCCTTTCTTGTCATACTAAATCATCCACCTATAACCTTTGAATTGTCTCTTTCCTTGGTCATAATCTTCTCACTGTAGTCCAACCACGTGATGAGCTTGTCATTAATTACTAACAAGTTTGGAAGTCCTTTCTTGTAGAGGGGCTCTAGCTTAGCAAAGAATTTTTGTATACCATTGTTCATAATTTGACCCTTCTCTTCAAGTTGTCTCATAAGCTTCCTTTTTGTCAACGCTTTCTTGACTTCCAAAATCATTTCAGTTCTATCTTCAGTTTCCAACTCTTCCAATTCCTAACTATTCTTGGAGTTGAGAAATTTGATAAGCTCAGTAGCTTCATTTGGTTTATCTCCCAGTTTCTTTCTGAGCTTCTTGATTGCTTCATTGGATTGTTCAATCAACTCCTGTTGCTAAAAAATAATTTGGATTGAAGGCCAAATATCCTCCATGTCTTCATTTATCCTTTTCTAGATATTCTCCTTTACCTGTGCCAATGTATTTCCCATGGCACAATCTTTTTCTGTCTTCTGCAATCTTTGGGCAATTTTTGGGACTTATGTGTTTCTATCATGAAGGCATTTTCAAACCTTGTACTCTATTCTTGTAAAAACTTCAGCTCCTGCCTCGGCTTCTTTAGTTCTTCTCCATGTATGAACATGTTTTCCATGGATTCAACCAACTTAACTAGGTCATCTACAACTGATGCAGGGAGCATGGTAGAAGATGATGTTCCTATTGTCGTGGTTGTTATAGGGACACCTATTTGAAGTAGAGATGTAATGGGAACTGCATCAAGAGGAACCACTGTAAGTTGTGAACTTTGTTCCTTTTCCTTTATCAATTTGTCCATTTTTTTCCATTTCCTTGATCTATGCACTTTCTTCCACTAGAGTTTCAACATCTCTTCCTTTTGTATCTCTGTCACTCCAAGTTCCTTAGCCTAAGGGTCTTTTATTGCTAATAGCTTCAATTTCTTCTTTAAGGCTACTATGTTAGAATTTTTCTTTCTGATTATCTCCTCCATGGATTTTGAATTATCTGGATCAAAGCTTGCTTTGATTACCATTTCCTCCAAGTATTTGATTCTTGTATCTTTTGCAAGTGAGGAAACTTTCTCCAATTTCATTTGAGGTTGCACATCATTCAAAATAAGCTATAGTTTAGAGGTAGTGATAGAAGTATGCGTGAAAGTAGAATATACCATCTCTCTAGCATGCCTATGCATATATATTTGATCTAAAGGATGGACATTCTTTTCCTCAAATTCAAAAGTAGTTTGTTTAAAATCTGATGTTGACTTTGTTTGAGGGACCTGTGCCTACAAGGATTCCATATGCATCCTTCCCTTCTCTATATCAGATGCTGAGATGAGCCTGTGTTGGATGGAGGAAGATTGCTTCTTGAATTGAGAAGATATATTATCATGAATGACATCATTCCTCTACTTAATCTCCTTATATCTCTGAAAAATATCCATTTGCCTCTACTCTCTGTATGATTCTAGTGTCTGAGGTATAATAGCTAGAATATCTTTAGTAGCTGAGCATGATGGGGACCTGTGGTACCACTGTCTAACTTAAAATTTTGCAAACCTGAGAGTACAATAGTGCCTTGTGTGTCCTGCAGTGATGTGAACTCTATTTTAGAGGTTGTTTTAATCTTATTTGTGTATATTTGGAACTCTTTGGCTGAGACTTATGTTACTTATGGAGAATCATCCTTTCTTAGTCTCTTATCTATCTTTTCTCTAGGTATGGGAGTCTCTGACGCTATCCTAAAAAGTATCTGCTCCTCGGCCTCCTAAAATGTAGTTTCAACCCAAGTGTGTTGGTTCATATACTTCTCTATTTCTGGCCTCTGAGCATGCACATAGGGTGTAGCTTTTTGTTCCACTCTTAACTTGGAAATTACCCCAAAGGGGTCATAATACCAAGTGAAACTGAGAGGGAAGTTAATTTGTTTTAGTAGGAGGTCTGCTTCCTATCTTGTGGCTCTACTATTGCATATGAAAGGTCCTATCTGTGTTTTGATCTGGAACTGAGATTTCTTCTTGGCTGCCACGAAATGGATGTTATCAGAATGAATTATTTGCCTTATGTACTCCAAGGAAAATATTCTCGTGGGCAAATACTTAGGCGGCTTATATGGAGGTAGATCTGAACCATACACTAATTTCTATGAATGACTGGTAAAGGTATCAGTCCCATGTTTTCACTTGTTCATTGAACTGTAAAACCTTCTGAATGTCTTCACTAATCCTTGGAACCTGCTAGCCACTCAACAAACAAGTGGTTGGATAAACAGCCACTCAAAAAACAAGTGGTTGGATAAACAGCCACTCAAAAAACAAGTGGTTGGATAAACAAACTGATCTATGAAGTCTGACAAGTTGAATTCATGTGATTGTATTTTGATTAAGGAAGTCCAAAAGACAATAGATTGTGACTCTCCCTGTTTATCAAGCTTCTGCACTGTGAATGGAAACTCAGATGTTTGAAAGAAAATAAACATGTACATGATAATTGAAGAATATCTTAACATTCCTTCAGTTAAAAATTGAAGGAATTGTTCATGAATTACGTTGCTAAGAAGTGGCCATAGTCAAAGGTGACTGATAGTCCTTCTTATGAAGAAAGGGTGGATAGAAGTCCTAGAATAGGCTCATCTACCCATTCATCTGAATTTCAACCAAGAATGGATGACAAGACAAAGATAATCTATCTTGTCCTTTGAGGGAACTTTTGACGATGCTAGACCTACCAACATGTTAGGGGATCTCCCCAATAAGAAGCCCCAATTTGACCTCAGACTGTTTGGTGTAGGATTCCCAACAGTGGGTCGTACAGTATCGCCTTGACCGTGGTTTCACACAAAGGCAAGTAAGATGTCCCTGTTGGTAGAAAGGGTGTGACAGTTGCGGCAAGTCAAGGAAGGTGTATGAATGGTTCTAACACATGGAAAGTGGCATGAGTGAAGCCCTTAGAAACATGTAATAGTGCGCAGCTTGGAAGGGAACACATGAGTGAAGATGCATCACAAAATGGAAAGCAAGTTAGCAAGCAATCCAAAGTTATGGTTAAACCAATCAGCACATTTCAATAAGATTCATACATACTTATATAGAATAGTCCATACATGCTTGTGTAAGGAAAAAAATACATATATCATTTAGAGTAAACAAGATAGCTGGAATACAATACAACATATGCATGAAACATGTTAGCTCTATTATATTAAGAAGTGTAAGTTCCAGTCATACAATGCATCCATGTCCAAACACTAGTTTCTATAGTGGAACGTTATAGCCACAATCACCTACTCCTCCAAAGAGATATACTAGCTCTGTACAATGGAGAAGCCAAAGCTCGTTACAATATTGTCCAAGATCTCTCTAATATACTCCTATCGGAAGCTTGGCTAACCAAAAGCCTATACAATGAGTTATGAGGGACTATATATAGAAAATGGTGGGGTGGCCCTTGACATTCCCCTTTGTGACAATTCATCTACCCTCATGACTCTTCATCTACTCTATGATTGTTACATCCAACTATAGACACTTGAACTTACACTTGACAAGACATTACATAAAATTTGCACCTGTACCCATGTGAGAAAAAAGAGACTTGATCAAGCCAAGCAAGGCATCAGTATGACTTGGACAACTGTTGGAAGACTAGCTCTTCGACATCCTCATGGTGGTTGACAGTAGCGAACTGATGGCAAGCTCGGTAGTCCACGATGGTGTCCGTGTACTCTAAGGTGACATATTTCTGGAAATGAACACTTGCCTCCATAGCATCTGGGTACACTGCTTGGGCTCCTATGTCCAACTCATCTGATAACATGCACATCATTGTCTTGAGTGCATATGGACCAGCAACATACTTGTGAATGGTGTCTACACTGATCACCAGGTCTCGGTTGGTGGCTATGCGCATAAACTCGTCAAAGTACGAGTCAAGCTCCAGTTGGACATGTGCCTTTGTCTTTGCTTGGGTGAGTCTCCCAATAGATGGGATCGCATGTGCGTGCAGAACAACATCCATACACCTGAACACCCATGCATGGGAAGCCTACAAACTAATGATGAGATGCAGGAGATCTTCATAGTTCCAGGTCTATCTCTAGATGTGTGCTTTCAGCTCAACTGGTCTAGGCTTGATCATCTTAGGAAAGTGTAGCAGGGCTCCCTTGTATCTCATTGTCCATGTTTGCATGTAATCAACAACAGCATGCATGTTCAATAAGATATGTTCTCTCCTTGCACATCATTGCTTCCAACTGTTGAGATGGAAAACTGCCTTTTGCATGGTACCAAACTTGGAATACAACGCCTGCATGACTATGTCAAGGGACAATACTTCATTCAGTGTTTCCTTCTTCAACTCTGCTTGGGTGGATTTTGTGGCCAATCCTCCTCCCTCCTTGGCCATATATAATTCCTTATCCATTCACTCGTTCTCAGCTATCAGGAAGTGAACACTCGGCCTAGTAGCTTCATCATATTCTCTGGTAGCATCAGCCAATGCTACTGGATGTTTGTGCATGTCAGACACGATCACTCATTCCTCAAAATGTGTAGGAGATGTGTGATCATCTAGAGTCGACACTCTACAAGATTGCACAACTCTATGTTGGGACTCATCAAATGAGATGTTGTGCATCTCCTCCTCCGGATTGTCTCAAGGATCTCAGTGTCTCCTTGGTTTCTTGGGACTTGCTCCGCTTGGATCCGGTGAAGCTGATGGATTGACCTCTTGGTGGTGAGGCATGAGGTCGATGTCATGCTTTAACTCCTATTGCTCCATGTCTGTATCCATCTGCTCAAGTGCTTGTTAAATATCCTAAGAAAAGTCCTGCTACTACGATGGCTCACCTTGTCTACTTGATGCTAGTTGTTAAGATGAGTTGACTACCTGTATGGGTGTAGTTTCATCTGTCTATACATGTTTTTCCCCTACTATACCTGTTCTTGCTATGCTTCCTTCTCCTATCTGCACATATCTTGTTCCTTCTAGAGTTTCTCCTTCAACTCATCCAACTCCTTCTCTGTTTCCTCCATTCTCTGTTTTTCTCTTTTCCCTTGCACGTTCCTCTTATTGTGTTGTTGCCTCTTCACCTTTATTTCCAAAGCTACTTTCTACACAAGTGGGTATGCTCGTAACTTGCAACTTTTTTCCTCCTCCATGTTGTCAACAATCTTCCTCTTTCCCTTGTCGTGCACTTGTATGTTTACCTGTGTTGCTACTTTAGCTGGTGCTCCCCGGGGTGTTGCTTCACGCTTCTTCACTAACCATTCCAAAGCGATGCTGACTGGTTCATTGGGTCTAGAGAAGCTATGACAGTATCTCCATGGGTCTTCCTCTGCCTACTGACATGCCCCGTGGATCCATGTAAACTATACTCTCGTGTAGTGGTCTTTCACAAGACAATGTGGGTCATATGGATTGTAACTTCAGGCGTCAAATGGATATTTCTTCATCTCCTCCACTTTGACATCCACATGCTTGAAATTTTGTATCTCGTATAACCTGATCTGCAACAGAAGAGCGGGCTAAGGTGCCTTCTTCTTCTGGTGCAGCCTCGCTGAAAATCCTGCCAAGATGTGATATGATACTTCCTACATGATGAGTTTTTCCAAGGAAAACTTCGTTAGAAAATCCGGAGGCTTCTCTACATTGTACATCCGTATGAAGGTTCCGAATGGTGAGGCATACCAATTTGCTATATCAATCAGTGCCTCTATTGTTGCCTTCGACATGCAAGGTGGATCTATTCAAATATCATCTTGTACACCGAGGTGACAAAATGATCAAGTAGGTGTGTGATAACTCCTCTGAAGCTCCATTCAGACAACATCTTAAAATAAGTGTTCATAGAGGTCTCCACCAATATCCATGCCCACTTCAAGCCCGAGAACTCCTTACGGGCACAAATTGCATTCAAGATGCAAGTGGACATGTAGATTTTTGCTTGCATACCTTCGGGTGGTTGTTGAGCTCTTTTTACCTGTTCCTTTAGCTGGTGAGGCAACATGTCAGACCAGTTACATGATTTTCCTTCTCTGGCCAGTTGGTCCAACGTGATCACCCAACTCTACAGGAAGGTTTTCATGCTCTCTTGGAAATATAAGTGACATGCAAAGATGACCAAGTATTGATATGCCTTCTGTGGTATATTTGTCTCATAGACTTGGTTCGGTGTCACCCTGAATTTGGCTGGCTCCTTCACCTAGTTCTTCAAGATATCTCTGGAGTTGGCATTGCTACTGGGTATGCTGAAGCGTGTCTCCATGGTGATCACTAGCTTCGACATATGATACATTTGTTCATAATCCTATGCCTTAAAGGTAGCAATATCAGTGCCGCTGATTGATCCGGATTTAAACAGGAACGTAAAAAATTACAGAGATAACCATAAAAACAAAGATGCAATGGAAATAATACTTCATTTAATTAATGTAAAATACTGAGATATGCTTACAAACAGAAAATGGAAATAAACAGCTAGGGCATGGTAGCTTATCTCTGAGAAGAGATGTGGTGGCTACATGCCTATGAACTATGTTACAATGAGGCTCAAAGGCCTATTAATTGTTGAGAAACAATGGAAAACCATAAACATCCAAAAACCTAACCCTAGAAGATGAAACGCCAAACTGTGGGCCCCATTTGGGTAAATTGGTACATCAACTTCCCAAGGTCGTAACTTTGGCATACGACCTCTGTTTGACGTGTACAATATATCGTTAGAAAGATCTATCTGAGAACTACAACTTTGGGAAGAGAAACATCAGTTCATGGACCCATGTTGCTCCCAGTTTTCACAAAAAATGTCGTTTAGGGCCTCAAAACAGTTCCGGAAGTTTAGGACCAGAAAAACTGCTAAAAATAGTAAACTGTGCTACAATTAAGGAAACTGAAAAGATGAAAGACACAATGGTGGGGGTACAAGTAGACTTGGTAGGTGGCCACCAATATCCACCTGGATCATTCCTCCCCTCTTAAGAAGCAATGGTCCCCATTGCATTGAGTTCCTTCATGAGATGAGGAAACATCTCCTGAACTTGGTCCCTGGTGAGCCACTTGCCCTGGTGAAGGAGTTAGCCTACTTTGACAACTCGATATAGTTGGATGTTCTGCTGGCGAGTGTGCTCGATCTATGTGTCCATGATCCGATCAGTTTCAGCTCGTTCCATGCAATCTAGATTTAACTCTGTGGGTGTGAGTTGTTCTACAATGTGAGATGTGTCTAGTAATGGTGGAAAGTATGGCCGAAGGCGGTCCACATTGAACACTGGGTGCAGGCCAAGGAATGGGGGAATGTTGAGCATGGATGCTTTGAGTTGTACATCCATAGAATGTGTACAATCATCCTGTTGACAACCTCTGTCTGGCCATCAGTTTGAGGATGGAAGGCTGTGGACTTAGTGAGTTTGGTGTCCAGCATTGACCAGAGACTAGACCAAAATGTACTAAGGAACCTGTTATCCTGATCTGAGATGATAGATTGTGGGATCCCAAAGTGTACCCAAACTCATTCAAAGAAGAGTTTAGCAGTGGCTTCTGTTGTGATATTCTTCTTGCAGGCCACCATAATGGCCATCTTCGAGAACCTGTCGACGACCACAAAACCATAGTCATTTCATGCTTCGTGGAAGGAAGGCCTGACATGTAATCCATGGAGATGGATTCCCAAGGTCGACTAGGGGTAGGCAGCGACGTATAGAGGCATTGCTTCTTGACTGTTAGTTTGGCAATGGCATAGGCAGTGCATGACCTGATGTACTTCCCGACATCCTATCGAAGATTCATCCAGTAGAAATACTTCTGTAGTACTGCCACCATTTTATCGACCCTGAAATGCCCAGTAGCTCGACTGTAGTGTGCTTCCCAAATCATCTTGGCATGCTCGCTTGAAGGAACACAAAGGTGACCTAGGTGGCATAACAGGGCATCTCGGAGGTGAAAATCTGGAACATGCCGACCCTCCAAGAGTGTCTGGTATGTGTGGCCAAAGTCTGGGTCACTTTTGTAGAGAAGTGGCCAATCAGAAGTCTCATGCCCACAAGAGTTAAGCACGGTGGTTAATGACATGATCGGTGGTGAACTGAGGCAATCTACAACATTATTGGTGCTACCCTTCTTATACTTGATATTCAAATGGAACTGTTGCAGGTATGTGGAACACTTCTAATGGCGATCATTCTGTAATTTCCCTTGGGTCTGTATGAACTGGAGGGGTCGGTGGTCTGTGTGGATGACCTTTTCCTTCCCCAAAATGTAATGTTTCCATTATTGGCAGGCTTGCACAATGGAATACATCTCTTTGTCATAAGTGGGATACTTCCAAACTGTGTCTGAAATTGTCTCACTGTGATATGCCACTAGATGCCTGTGTTGAGTAAGGATTGCCCTAATAGCATAGTCAGAGGCATCTGTCTCAACCTCAAATGGTTGTTGCAAGTCTGGCAATGCAAGCACTGGTGCCAAGCAGAGGCGATCTTTCAACTCTATGAATGCCTTCTGTTGAGATTCAAACCAAAAGAATTTTGCTTTCGCTCCTCCCTTGGTGACTTGACTCAAGGGCCAAGTGATATGAGAAAATCCCAACAAAAACCTGCGGTAGAAGTTGGCAAGACCTAGAAAGCTACGGAGCTTCGTTAGAGTGGTTGGAGAGGGCCAATCCAAAATGACTAGGATCTTGGTTGGATCCACATGCACCCCATGTTCATCAATAATGTATCCCAGATATTGAACTTGGGTCATGCCAAAAGTGCATTTCTCCAAATTGGCATCTGACTTGTGTTGCCGCAGTGTTTGGAGAACCTGTCGGATGTGTTGGAGGTGCTCTTCCCAACTCTGGCTGAAGATCAGGATGTCATCCAAGTATACCACTACAAATGAGTTGGTGAATGGCCACAAGATGTCATCCATTAGCCTCATGAAGGTTGCAGGAGCATTCATCAATCCGAAAGGCATAACCAACCATTCGAAAAGGCCCTCCTTGACTTTGAAGGCAATCTTCCACACATCGGAGGGTTCGATTGGTCCCTGGGGATATCCTGACTTCAAATCAATATTGCTGAAATATTCCCCCCCCTTCAGTTGGTCCAGGAGGTCATCGATCTGTGGGATCAGGTACCTATTATGGATAGTGATCTTGTTTAGCACCCAATAGTCAATACAAATTCTCCAAGTCCCATCCTTCTTCTGTACCAACATGATTGGGTTCCCACAAGGCGATGAACTCAGACGGATGTGACCATTCTGTAGTAGCTCCTGAATCTGCCTCTTGATTTCATCATTGTCTAGCATGGAGCGCCGATAGATTGGTTCATTAGGCAGCGACATACCTGGGGTAAGATCGATGGAGTGCTTGACCTAACAGTGCAGGGGAACCCCTACAGGGGAGGTGAAGATGTCCTCATACACCTCCACAACCTTCTCCATCTGTAGTTTTCGTGCAGAGGGGCCCTGTCTGGAGGTTGTGGCCACCGTCTTCTTCCTTCCTTGAGGGCGTATCATCAGGAAAATAAATTTCGCGGTTTTGGAAATGAGCTTACTGCATTGTTTTATAGTAACCAAAGAGATGGCGATAGGCGGTGCTACCTTTGGTATCCTATACAACTTATTTCCCAAAGTAATAATAACAACACAGGGCCTTGATTCATACATAGCATGTCGCTTCCACAAGTATGTTTGTCCTAATAATACATCACAAACTTCAAGGGGAGCAAAGTCACACAATACCTCATCAGTGAAGGACTTGATGTTGTATGGAAGGTGACATTGCTGGCTCACCCGAAGATCTCGTTCTTGGTGAAGCCACCCGATGGTGTACAGTTGTGGATGTGTTGTGGTCGGTAAGCCCAACTGCTTCACGACCTTTGCCGAAATGAGGTTCTTTTGGCTCCCGCTGTCGACAATGAACTTAGCGAGGATCCCTTTACCTACATCTGGGAGTGGAAGAGACACTGCTCCTTCTCTAGATCTTCGGGTTCCTCCTTCTGGATCTTCGTGGTGGCAACGGTGGCGTTGGGCTCTGTATCAATAATCTGATTTCCTTTATCATTCCCCTTGTCTGGTTCTGACTTAGAGTCAGAACATGCATCTGATTCTGAAACCTTTAGCTCAGCCACCAGTGACTGCTTGGCCCGACACTCACTTGTGTTGTGAGTGGAGCTCATATGGAACTCACACCATTTTCCTGTGTCTTTTTTTGGCTTCGTGGCGTTGTTCTTTGCTTGCGGCTTTGGCAAGTTGTCTTAGGCCACCCCTCCTTGACTTTGTCCTTTGTTCTGTGGTTTGAGGGCACCTTTCCCTTGCTTCGGATTTGTAGATCCAAAGTCTCGCTTATTCTATTTAAACTTTTGCTCAACCTTGATGGCATATTGGTATGCCTTGCCGAGCAAAGAGATGTGTTGGCATTATGGCACAGGTTTGGAGCTATGGCACAAGTGTTTTCCTTGATGGCAACTCTCTTTGGTGACAGATCTCAGTACAGGCTTTCAGAATGAAGGAAAAGACATATATGCAGGTTCATCTAGACTAAACCACGTATACACGCGGGTTAGACGTTACAAAGGTACGTGTGCGTATACATGCACTTTCACGTAAGGAAAAATGCGTATATGTTGGAGAACTTACTTTTGGTCTGTGGTAGTTAGTCCTTGGCATTTGAACCTATGGTTTTGGACCATGGTATCTTGTCAGAAGTGTTGATCCCAAGTATTGGGTCCATGGTATTGTTTTATTATGGTTTTGGACCATGGTATTGTGAAAGGCCTAAGACTATAAAAGAGGAAGGAGATCATTTGGCAAAGGATCATTTGAATTAATTGAATATCTAATAAGTGCTAGATCTAAAATTGGTGATTGAGGTTATGGTGCAGATCTGGATCTGAATGAAGGAGGAACCTTAGTGCAAAGAGAAGGATAAGTTCTATTGATGGGTCATAATCTTTAGCCTTGAATGGTAGTATCTTTGTATGATTTTGATCTGTTATATGTGGCGCATGCTTGATCTATAAATCTGATAATATGGGTCTGAATATTTGAAAGAGTGAATTATCCTTTATAGATCTGTACGTAGGTTCAGTAAAGCGAAGGCGCATATACACGCTGGTTCAGTGAATAAAAACAGCGTATACGCAGGTTTCTCCAAACACAGAAGCTTATGCATGCATGTTTCAGGTTATTGAAGTAGCGTATATCTTTTGAGTTGTGATCTAGCTGCTTCTGTTTATTGCTACAGTGTTCTGGGTTCAGAATTTGGTGTGTGGTTACTGTTACTGTGTTTTGGGTACAGCTGTCAGAGAAGTATCTACTTGATTCAGTTCTAATTGGTGAAAAGGAGATTGTTTGATGCAGAAATTCTTGATGATTGATTGATGTTCATGGATCCAGTCTGAAAATTTATGAAACGTGGTCCCTGGAAGAAAGGGAAGGTTGTAGCCTTCTGTAGGCCAGCACCTACGTACTAATATCTTGGCTAGTGCAACATCTAAGGGGGTTGTAGCTCCCTTCCAGGAGAAGCTGGAGAACGAGAGAGGGTTGTAGCTCTCTATAGGTTGCAGCCTGCGTACTGGTAAAGGACTGCACCAGTACATTGTAAAAAGAAGTTTCTAATTAAAAGAAGATAGAGACGAATTGCAGCAGGTGGTTTTCACCCACATTGGGTTTCCACCTTATATCTTGTGTTCTTGTGTGTGTGATTGTCTTTAGATCTATTTTACTATTTCTGGTTACTGTTTATTTGATCCTAATACACAGATTAATGATCAACATCAGTAAGATAAATTAAATTATAAGTTTGCATTGCATACGCGGGTTTCCTTCTCTGTAGTTGCGTATATACGCGGTTTTATCTAACTGAAGTAGCGTATATGATCTGGGTTTGAAAAAGAAAAAAAGTGACTTGATAATCAAAAAAGTGACTTGATAATACTGATTCACCCCCCTCTGAGTATTATTTCCAACAATTGGTATCAGAGTAGGTCCTTCTGAAGAAGCTTGATCGCTTGAAGGAAGATCCATCATCATGAGCAACTACGATAGAGAAGCATCAATCAGGCCACCAATTTTTGATGGGACCAACTTCATCTATTGGAAGGTAAGAGTTACAGCCTATCTTCAATCTCTTGGTACTGAAGTCTGGGATATCATAGATACAAGGTACACTTTTCCTTCAGCAACTCCTACAGATCCGGTTGGTAAGAAGCAATATGAAACAAATGAAAAGGCTGTCAATACTCTATTAGGATGTCTATCTCAATCAGAATTCGTCAAGGTTATGCAGTATAAATCCACAAAAGAAATATGGGACAAGATTGTTCTGAGCTATGAAGGAGATGACCAGTTAAAGCGAGCAAAACTTCAAACCCTCAGAATTCAGTATGAAAATCTCAGAATTCACAATGATGAAAGTGTGGCTGACTATTTCCTTCATGTAGATGAGATTGTTAATTGTATGAAAAACTTGGGTGAAGAAATAAAAGAGGCTATTGTGGTTGAAAAAGTTCTAAGATCTTTGTCCCCTAGGTTTGAATCTAAAGTTTCTGCAATAGAAGAAAAAGAGAATCTACGAAACCTTACCTTGTCACAACTGCACGAAATTCTAACTGCTTATGAAATGAGGAAAGGAGGACCATCAGATAGAAGAGAAGTTGCTTTCAAGGCTTCAGGCAAAGGAGATTACTATGAGTTAGGACACGTGTCAGAAGAAGAGGAGGAATCAAATTTTGTCAAGAACCTTCAACGGGGTGGTGGAAGATTCAGAGGTAAGTTACCTTTCAAATGCTTTGCTTGTGGAAGAGTCGGTCACTATGCTGCCAAATGTCCTCATAAGGATACAATTGAAAAGGGGAAGGAACCTGTTAGAGGGAACAAGAAACAAAATGTAAATAAGAAAAGCTATTACACTCATGAAGATAGTGATTGACTTTCAAATATTGACGAAGATGAACAAGGTAACAAATATAAACTTTTAATGGCTTTTGAAGATGATGATTTTGTGGATGCTATAGATGAAGAAAGTCTTTATGAAGAGATTTCTAGACTCAAAATTGGTTTATAAGAGAAGAATGTGATCATAGATACTCTACAATTCCAACTTGCTGAAAAGGAAAAACATCATGAAAAGTTAGAATGTGAAATTGTGGGACTGAGAAAAGAGATTGAGAAAACAAAACCTCTTAATCTTAGATTTGTTAAAGTATCTGACATGTTAGATGAGATTATCAAAGTGCAGCGCTCTCCACTAATCAAGACAGGTCTGGGATATAATGAAGAAACAACTCAAGCGCAGAAACCATCTACCTCTAAGAGTTATCTTGATGCTGCAAGGAGAAGTGAACAAAGACCCAATGGAAATCACCAGGTAAATCAGGGACAATTTACCTCAAGAATGAACAAAGACTACCAGGTAAATCGAGGGCAAACTACTTTAAGGACAAACAAAAGCTACAACTAGCCACATGTAAAACCTTCTCAATTTTCCTCAAGAATGGATGTCAATAGGAACTACAATCATTTGGCTGGTAGATTTGATAATCACAGGAGTTTCTTCAATGGCCAATGTTTTTCATGTCATAACTTTGGTCACAAAACAGCTCAATGTGTTGCCTATAAGACAATCATGACTAGAGAAGCTCATAAACAGAGGAGTATGACTGGGATCATGAAAAGGACCTATAACAACTTCTCTGCTCTTGAAAATGAAATAAAATGTTTTATTTGTAACAATTTCGGTCATGAATATTCTGAATGCAGGAGCAGGTTTCGGTAGACAACTCAGAAGGAGCAAGCCTCAAGTGCCAAATCATGGAGAATCAAAGAACCACAACCAGAAAGATGTGGTATAGCCTTATATGTGGAAGGGCAAGAAAATCAATGGTACATCGACAGTGGATGTTCGAAACATATGACAGGTGATAAAGAGAAACTTCAATCATATAGTGCCTTAGAGAAGGAGAAGAAGGTTTCGTTTGGAAATGACACCCCTGCTCTCATAAAAGGTAAAGGTTCTGTTCAGTTGAAAGAAAGGGTCAAAGCTGGAAATGTCATGTATGTTGATGGCTTAAAGCATAATCTATTAAGTTTCAGCCAGATGTGTGATCAAGGAACTAAGGTAATATTTCGATCAAATGGATGTAGTGTTCGTGATCTTGATACAGGAAAAACAGTGATCAAAGGCGTAAGGACTCCAAATAATTTTATACATATTCAAAGAAGGACATCATCAATGTTATCTGAGCAAGAATGATGAACACTGGCTATGGCAAAGAAGATTGGGGCATCTTAGTTTCTCACAGATAAGGAAAGCATGCAAATACCAAGCAGTTCGTGGTCTTCCAGACATCAGAATCCCAAACAATACAATATGCAAATCATGTCAGTTTGGTAAGCAAACCAGAACTAACTTCCCTGAGAAGGAAGGATCAGCTAGCAAGCTATTTGAACTTGTCCATACTAATGTATGTGGACCAACTACGAAAAGGTCACCTTGAGGAGAAGAATACTTTATATTATTCATTGATGGCTATTCCAGGATGTGTTGGATAGGACTTATGAAGCACAAAGACAAAGCCTTTGAAAAATTCAAATCATTCAAAGCCATAGTGGAGAACGAATTAGATCTCAGAATCAAATGCCTCAGGTCGAATCGAGGAGGAGAATTTACCTCGAATTAATTTTTCGATTTTTGTGAAGAACATGGAATAAGAAGGGAATTATCTACAGCTAGGACTCCTCAGCAAAATGGAGTAGTGGAAAGGATGAATAGAACGGTTCAACAAATGGCTCGTGTAATTCTTGATGAGTCTGGAACTCCCGCAACTTTCTGGGGTGAAGCCGCATTTGCTGCAGTTGTTATTCTCAACAAGAAAAATGTCCGAGTGAACATCACTCAAACTCCTCATGAGCTTTGGTATGGTGAGACTCCTTTGATAAAACATTTCAAAATTTTTGGAAGCAAATGCTATATTAAAAATAATGATGAAAATCTTGGCAAGTTTGAACCTAGAGCAAATGAAGGCATTCTCCTTGGTTATTCTCCCCACAGCAAAGCATTTAAGTGTTACAACAAAAGACTTGGAAGAATTGTTGACAGCATTGATGTAGTGGTCGATGAAGAAGGAAACATTCCTAGGCAAGTGAATTCCGAAGATCTCTAAGATGATGAGGACTATCCTTCAACATCAAATCAGAACTATGATGAAGAAGAAGCTCAAGAGGCACCAGAAGAACAGATAAGGATAGAAGATAAGACTCCATCCAGGTACGTTCAGAAGAATCATCCAGAATCTCAAATTTTGGGGCAAAAAGAGGCAAGTATACAAATAAGAAGAACAATTGTAGAAGCCTCAAGCTATTTAGCTTTGCTCTCCTCCATTGAACCACAAAATGTAAAAGAGGCATGCAAAGATGAATGCTGGGTCAAGGCAATGGATGAAGAACTTGAGTAGATCGAAAAGAATAACACTTGGGAGTTGGTTCCTAGACCAAAAGATAAGAATGTCATAGGGACAAAATGGATCTTTAAAAACAAGTTGAATGAAAATGGGGAAGTGATTAGAAACAAGGCCAGGCTTGTCTGTAAAGGGTATGCTCAACAAGAAGGAATAGACTTTGAAGAAACTTTTGCTCCCGTTGTTAGACTTGAGGCCATCAAAATGTTCCTTGCTCTCTCTAGCTTTCAGAAGTTCAAAGTATTTAAAATGGACGTGAAATCAGCCTTTCTGAATGGAGACTTAGAAGAAGAAGTGTACATTGAGCAACCAGATGGTTTCATTCTTGGGAATGATACAAATCTTGTATGCAGACTAAAAAAGGCTCTCTATGGTCTTAAATAGGCTCCAAGGGCTTGGTACTACCGTTTGGACAAATATCTTCATCAAAAAGGTTTTCAAAAGGATCAGCAGATAGCAATCTTTATATAAAAATTGAAAATGACAAATTGCTAATACTTGTTGTGTATGTAGATGATATTATCTTTGTCAGCAATGAAGAAGCTATGAGTCAAATCTTTGCCTTGGTGATGCAGAAAGAATTCGAAATGTCTTTGCTTGGAGAACTGACATATTTTCTTGGATTGCAAATCCAACAAAATGAAGGTGGTATCTTTTTGTCTCAAACCAAGTATCTCAAGCAGATCTTGAAGAAATATGGCATGGAAGATGCAAAACCAGTATGTATCCCTATGGTTACAGGATGCAACCTCAGTACAAATGATGAATCAACACCAGTGCATCAACCAACCTATAGATCCATGATTGGAAGTCTTCTTTATTTGACAGGTACCCGACCAAACATCATGCATGCAGTGGGAATAGTTGGAAGATTTCAGGCAAATCCAAAGGAAACTCATCTTCAGGCAGTGAAGAGAATTTTCAAGTATCTTCAAGGAACTCAAAACTATGGCTTATGGCATCCTAGAGATACAGATCTCACTCTTCATGCTTATGCAGATGCAGATTGGGCTGGAAGCGTGGATGACAGAAAGAGCACAAGTGGTGGTGCATTCTTTATGGGTTCCAGATTAGTATCCTGGTTCAGCAAGAAACAGAGTTCGATTGCTTTATCTACAGCTGAAGCGGAATATGTGGCTGATGCATCTTGCTGCACTCAACTCCTTTGGATGATGCAAACCTTGCAAGATTTTCAAATCACTTGTACTCCACCTATCTCCATCTTATGTGATAATACAAGTGTAATAAGAATTTCAAAGAACCCAGTCATGCATTCAAGGACCAAGCACATACCTATCAAATATCATTTTCTCCGGGAACAAGTGCTGGAACAAAAGGTCAAGCTGGAGTATGTTCCCTCTAAGGAACAAGTTGCTGATATACTCACCAAACCACTGCCTAGGGAAACTTTTGAATACCTCAGACAGAAGCTAGGAGTAGTTGATGCATCATCTTACTGTTAAAACTTGTCTCTTTCAGAGAAAAATGGGTGTACGCGAGTTTCCTAAGGAGGACCTGCGTACATACGCTGGTTTGTGTAGAGACAGTCGCGTATATGGAGGCTTGATGGATATCAGTAGGGACAGGCTCTGGTTGAAGATAATCTGATATGGGTCTGACAGAGACCATCTGGCACAGGTTCAGGGGGGAGCGGATAAACTTCTAATGATGCATTGTTGGCATTACCTTAGAAGTTTTTGGTTCTAGTTCATAGCTGTTGTTGGTTTCAGGTGGAACAAAGGCAGAGGGAGAATAGAAGGAAATCATGGTTGCTGATCTGAATGGTGATTGACAGATGCTACTGATATTAGTTATTGGTGACTCTCATAAGTCTTGCTCTAGATATTTCGTCTCTATGTAATGTATCTCTTTTATGGTGTCAAGGTCATGTAATAGCCTATTTTGGTTTCCCCACTATGCCTGGGATGAAGATGTAATGTACTTGGTTGTCATATGTAAATTTCTGATGTATCCCCACTTGGTTGGGTGATGGATGTATGTATTAAGTCTTTTGATGATAGGAAGGTCTTTTATGATGTATAAGTCATGGTTCTTCTTGAAGAACATCTTTTTGCAGAGCTTGCCTATAGTCAGGGGGAGCATGGTTAGCACAGCAGGGCAGAGATTTCAGCATGTACTCAGGGGGAGCACAACCCTTTGCCCTTGATGACAAAGGGGGAGAATGACTTTGAGGATCTTGGGGTTGCCATCAAGTCCAAAGGGGGAGATTGTTGGCATTATGGCACAGGTTTGGAGCTATGGCACAAGTGTTGTCCTTGATGGCAACTCTCTTTGGTGACAGATCTCAGTACAGGCTTTCAGAATGAAGGAAAAGACATATACGCAGGTTCATCTAGACTAAACCGCGTATACACGTGGGTTAGACGTTACAAAGGCGCGTGTGCGTATACACGCACTTTCACGCAAGGAAAAGCGCATATATGTTGGAGAACTTACTTTTGGTCCATGGTAGTTAGTCCTTGGTATTTGAACCTATGGTTTTGGACCATGGTATCTTGTCAGAAGTGTTGATCCCAAGTATTGGGTCCATGGTATTGTTTTATTATGGTTTTGGACCGTGGTATTGTGAAAGGCCTAAGACTATAAAAGAGGAAGGAGATCATTTGGCAAAGGATCATCTGAATTAATTGAATATCTAATAAGTGCTAGATCTGAAATTGGTGATTGAGGTTATGGTGCAGATCTGGATCTGAATGAAGGAGGAACCTTAGCGCAAAGAGAAGGATAAGTTCTATTGATGGGTCATAATCTTTAGCCTTGAATGGTAGTATCTTTGTATGATTTTGATCTGTTATATGTGGCGCATGCTTGATCTATAAATCTGATAATTTGGGTCTGAATATTTGAAAGAATCAATTATCCTTTATAGATCTGTACGTAGGTTCAGTAAAGCGAAGGTGCGTATACACGCTGGTTCAGTGAATAAAAACAGCGTATACGCAGGTTTCTCCAAACACAGAAGCATATGCACGCATGTTTCAGGTTATTGAAGTAGCGTATATCTTTTGAGTTGTGATCTAGCTGCCTCTGTTTATTGCTGCAGTGTTCTGGGTTCAGAATTTGGTGTGTGGTTACTGTTACTGTGTTTTGGGTACAGCTGTCAGAGAAGTATCTACTTGATTCAGTTCTAACTGGTGAAAAGGAGATTGTTTGATGCAGAAATTCTTGATGATTGATTGATGTTCATGGATCCACTCTGAAAATTTATGAAATGCGGTCCCTGGAAGAAAGAGAAGGTTGTAGCCTTCTGTAGGCCAGCACCTACATACTAGTATCTTGGCTAGTGCAACATCTAAGGGGGTTGTAGCTCCCTTCCAGGAGAAGCTGGAGAACGAGAGAGAGTTGTAGCTCTCTGCAGGTTGCAGCTTGCGTACTGGTAAAGGACTGCACCAGTACATTGTAAAAAGAAGTTTCTAATTAAAAGAAGATAGAGACGAATTGCAGCAGGTGGTTTTCACCCACATTGGGTTTCCACCTTAAATCTTGTGTTCTTGTGTGTGTGATTGTCTTCAGATTATTTTACTATTTCTGGTTACTGTTTATTTGATCCTAATACACAGATTAATGATCAACATCAGTAAGATAAATTAAATTATAAGTTTGCATTGCATACGCGGGTTTCCTTCTCTGTAGTTGCATATATACACGGTTTTAACTAACTGAAGTAGCGTATATGATCTGGGTTTGAAAAAGAAAATAAGTGACTTGATAATACTGATTCACCCCCCCTCTCAGTATTATTTCCAACAAGATGTTCAAGAATTCTATTTCTTCCTAGATGTACTTATGCAGGCAGTTGTGGTATTTGAGTATCAAATGTTGCTCTGAATCCTTGATACCCAACTTTGTGCGAAGGGTATGGAAAATATTGGTAAACGCTGGCACGTCCTGTTCCCTTCCCTGCCGCAGCATGGACCACTTTATGTATTGATCCTCATAGCTTCCGACAGGGTAGTACTGCTCCTTGATGGCATCCCTGAATGAATTCTGGGTGGGTGCGGCTGAAAATAGTGTTAGAAAATTATATATTACGGAGAAATGGAACACATAAAATATTGCAGAAATATAAACACAGAAAACGCACAAAACAAGAGAGACACAGATATACGTGGTTCACCCAGTTTGGGCTACGTCCACCCCAAACAACCAGTCCTTCCTTTCTATTATCCAGCAAAATGAAGAGATACAACCTACAGCAAAACCGCTGTAATATCCTCTGTTTTCTCTCACAGTCTCACCTCTATGTTTCTTGCTCACCAAATACACATCTATCTCACAGCCTCAAATACAATGCCCTCATATAAAGAGAGGGGTTGCATTCTAGGGCAAAAAACCCTAAACTAAACATAAGTTCTACCGTCAGATCATCCGCCTAATGAACGGCCCAGATTGACTAGAAATTACTATACTTTTACAAGGCAATTTTACAGCTGTTTTTAGCTTCGGGGGCGTTGCCCCCGAAAACCCCCGCCAGGGGGGGGCTCCCAAAAGTCGCTGCCGCCCCCCCCTGGACCCCCCATGGCAGCGATTATTTTACGGGCGGCGTTGCCGCCCCATTTTGAACTGGGGTCCAATATGCCGATACTATAGAAGATAATCAGGCTCCACACCCAACAATCTCCCACTTGGAGACTGATTGTAGCAACTCCACCGCTGCTTCATTTGCTGGACAATGACTCCTCTTTGGACCTGGTTGTTTCTCATCTTCATCGTCATCCTTGAAGACCAACTGAAACTGAGCATATTCTCAGTTTCTCCCTGGTTACAACTTTTGTTAGCATATCTGCAGGGTTCTGGCTAGTGTGTATCTTTTCCAGCTTCAACTCTCCATCTTCCAACACTGATCGTATGAAATGGTACTTGAGCTGTATGTGTTTTGTCCTGGAATGAAATGCTGAGTTCTTTGCAAGATGAATGGCACTTTGACTATCACTGTATAACGTGCCCATATCATGCTCCTTACCCAATTCACCCATAAACCTTTGTAACCAAATCATTTCTTTACTAGCCTCTGTAGCAGCAACATACTCTGCTTCTGTTGTTGAAAGTGCAACAACACTTTGGATTTTTGAAACCCAACTGACAGCTGTTCCTCCGACAGTAAATACATACCCTGTAGTGCTCCTC
This sequence comes from Pinus tabuliformis, assembly GCA_031772625.1. Lineage (NCBI taxonomy): Eukaryota > Viridiplantae > Streptophyta > Pinopsida > Pinales > Pinaceae > Pinus > Pinus tabuliformis. The sequence goes on from CM062806.1 coordinate 176,962,726, forward strand.
CTATTATCTCTGTCACCTGCCATATCTACATCAACATATCCTTGTAGGGATATGTTTGAACCACCAAAGCATAATGCCTGATTTGTGGTACCTCTCAAATATCTAAGAATCCATTTCACTGCCATCCAATGTTCCTTTCCTGGATTGTTCATGTACCTGCTTACAACTCCCACTGCATGTGCAATATCAGGCCTTGTGCAGACCATTGCATACATTAAACTTCCAACTGCTGATGCATATGGAAATTTAGACATATAATCCATGTCTTCTTGGGTCTTTGGGCACATTTCTTTGCTAAGTTTGAAATGGCTAGCAAAAGGTGTACTAACTGGTTTTGCATTTTGCATGTTAAATCTTTTCAACACCTTTTGTATGTACTCATTCTGAGACAATGTTAATTTTCTATTTTTCCTGTCTCTAGTTATTCTCATACCAAGGATTTGTTTTGCAGCACCCAAATCCTTCATTGCAAATGAATTTGCCAATTTTCTTTTGAGCACATTTTTTTCCTGCATGTTAGATCCTGCAACAAGCATGTCATCTACATACAATAACAATATAATATAGCTGCCATCATTTTTCTTTTTCAGATAAACACAATGATCAGAGTGACATCTAGTATAACCTTGTTTAGACATAAACTTGTCAAATTTTAGATACCACTGCCTTGGAGCTTGTTTTAAACCATACAAGCTCTTCTTCAACCTGCACACAAGTTTCTCCTTCCCTTTCACCTCATATCCTTGTGGCTGCTGCATATATATCTCTTCCTCCAAATCCCCATGGAGAAAGGTTGTCTTTACATCTAACTTCTCAAGATGCAAATCTTCAGCTACTACAAGACTTAAAATAGTTCTGATTGAAGTCATTTTAACAACAGGAGAAAATATTTCATCAAAATCAATACCTTTCTTCTGTGCAAACCCCTTCACCACAAGTCTAGCTTTATACCTCTTTTTTCCTCCATCTTCTTCCTTCAGCCTGTAAACCCATTTATTCTTCAATGTAGTTTTTCCTACAGGCAACCTGACTAAATCCCAAGTCTGGTTATGCATTAAGGAGTCCATCTCTTCTTCCATGGCTACCTCCCACTTCTTGCTTTCAACCTGCATTGCTTCTTCATAACATTCAGGTTCACCGGAATCAGTCAACAATAAATAATATAATGAAGGAGAGTATCGTTTAGGGGGTCTACCTATCCTGGTAGATCTTCTAACACCACTTTCAAGTGTTTGGGGTGCCTGTTGCTGTTGTGGTGGTTGCTGTTGTTGTGGTTGTTGATTATTATTATTTTCAGGCACCTTTACTTTTTCAGTGATTTCATCAAGAACTGCGTATTCCTTGTTTTCCTTTTCATGTTTCTTTTCCTGCAACTGATTCTTATACAAGACCTTTTCATTGAATATTACATCTCTGCTCCTAATGATTTTGTGATTTTCGTAATCATATAAGCGATAACCAAAATCATTAACACCATATCCAATAAAGGTACATTTCTTTGACTTTGCCTCAAGCTTTGTTCTATTTTCTTTATCAATATGGACAAAGGCCTCACAACCAAAAGGCTTTAAAATAGAGTAGTTTACCTTTTTACCTGTCCATGCTTCCTCTGGAACACCACCATCCAAGGAACTTGAAGGCCCTTTGTTTATTAGATAAACAGCAGTATCTACAGCATCTGCCCAAAACTGTAAAGGCAATCCTGCATGCAATCTCATGCACCTTGCACGCTCCATGATTGTTCTGTTCATCCTTTCTGACACACCATTTTCTTGTGGTGTTCTTGGAACTGTCTTCTCTCTGCGAATTCCATGCTCTGAACAGTACCTATCAAACTCTTTGCTGCAATATTCACCTCCATTGTCTGATCTAAGACACTTCAATTTCTTTCCTGTCTCAATCTCAACCAAAGCTTTCCATTTCTTGAAAGTATCAAATACATCAGATTTATTCTTAATACAATAAATCCAAGTTTTTCTAGTTGCATCATCAATAAAAGTAACATAATAATGAGAGCCACCGAGAGATGATACCTGAGCAGGTCCCCATACGTCTGTATGCACAAGCTCTAATTTTTCGTTCTTCTTTTCTTTCCCAACTCTGAGAAATTTGACTCTCTTCTGTTTTCCATAAATGCATTTCTCACAGAAGTCCAAATCAACATTCTTCAAACCCAGCAACAAATTCCTTGAGTGAAGAATCTTCATCCCCTTTTCACTCATGTGTCCGAGCCTATGATGCCATAATGCTGCATCTGCTCCTCTGGAACTTAAAGCATTAACAGAGTTAGAAATACCATTGCATAAATACAATGTACCAACCTTTTCACCTTTTGCTATTACCAGGGCTCCTTTAGTGACCTTCCAAGCTTTATCTGTGAAAGTTGTCACACAACCTTCACCGCCTAACTGCCCTGTTGAAATCAGATTTTTCTTTAGATCTGGAACATGCCTTACCTCCTTTAATAGCCATTGGTTTCCATTCTGCTGCTTTACAAGAACCTTACCCATTCCAATGATTTTACAGGGTTTATCATCACCTAGACGAACTTGTCCAAAATCTCCTTGAACATAGTCATGAAAGTATTTCTTATCAGGTGTGGCATGGAATGAAGCCCCTGAATCTACCACCCAAGAATCAGTAATATTTTCGAAAGAAAGAATCAAAGCATCTTGTAACACCTCACCTATCACATTTGCTTCATGATTGTTTTCTTGCTGTGCATCTCCTTCTTTTCCCTTCCGAGATCTACAGTCTTTCTTTAGGTGTCCTTTCTTTCCACATTTCCAGCACACTATCCCCGATCTGGACTTGGATCTGCCTTTCCTTGATTTACTGCGATATCCTGAGCTCTTTCCTCTTTCCATTTTTCTTCCTCTAGACTCTGCACTCAAAGCATTTCCCGATGTCTCACCGGAGCTTTTCCGTCGCATTTCCTCGCTAAGGATAGCACCGACAACATCATCAAACTTTAAAGTACTAGATCTAGAAATGGAGTTACTAATGGCCATTACCAAACCATTCCAACTTTCTGGTAATGAGCACAAGAATAACAGAGCTCTAACTTCATCATCAAAGTTTACCCCTACATAACTTAACTGACTTGTAACTATATTAAAATCATTTAGATGGTTTGCAACAGATCCACCTTCCGACATATTCATATTAAATAACCGTTTCATAAGAAATACCTTGTTTGAGGCCGAGGGTTTTTCGTATAGTTTCGACAACGTCTGCATCAAACCCTATGTCGTGGTTTCCTTCGAAATATTGAAGGCGACTGACGCAGCAAGGCACAGCCGTATTGTTCCGAGTGCCTTTCTATCGAGAAGGTTCCATTCTTCGTCTTTCATACCCGTCGGCATCTTTGTTTTTCCGCCCAATGGTAGGGATAGATCTTTCTGATACAGATAATCTTCCATCTGCATCTTCCACAGCGAGAAGTTTTGGCCGTTAAATTTCTCGACCCTAAACTTACCATCTTCCGCCATTGCTCCCACTCGAACCAGGAACCCTTCTTTCCTGCGACTTTATCAGCCAAATAGACCTTCAGCTCTGATACCAGTTGTTAGAAAATTATATATTACGGAGCAATGGAACACATAAAATATTGCAGAAATATAAACACAGAAAACGCACAAAACAAGAGAGACACAGATATACGTGGTTCACCCAGTTTGGGCTACGTCCACCCCAAACAACCAGTCCTTCCTTTCTATTATCCAGCAAAATGAAGAGATACAACCTACAGCAAAACCGTTGTAATATCCTCTGTTTTCTCTCACAGTCTCACCTCTATGTTTCTCGCTCACCAAATACACATCTATCTCACAGCCTCAAATACAATGCCCTCATATAAAGAGAGGGGTTGCCTTCTAGGGCAAAAAACCCTAAACTAAACATAATTTCTACCGTCAGATCATCCGCCTAATGAACGACCCCCCTGGACCCCCCACGGCAGCGATTATTTTACGGGCGGCGTTGTCGCCGCATTTTGAACTGGGGTCCAATATGCCGATACTATAGAAGATAATCAGGCTCCACACCCAACAAATAGTGAGCCGGTGCTTTCATCCTTCTACTCGCAGTAGGTTTCCCACCAGTCCTTGACGTGGGGGGCTGCTTTGAGAAGAGCGAAAATAATCTTTTCCCAGCTGGAAAAATCATGAACAGAAAAATAACCCTCTAGCAGATTTAACCATTTATCGATGACATTTGTGTCTATCTGACCCTCAAATATGGGGATTTCAAAAATAACTTGTACCTTAAATGGTGTGGAATTTCCAAAGTAGCTGTGGGAAGCCGATGCGCCGCCCTTGGGTAGCCGCTGAAGGATCTGGGTAAAGTTGTCCATCATCGCGTTCCTTTGTTGCTCGAGGTCTTCTTCGAGCAAGATTTTGATAGGATCTCCTACTCCCTCGTCTTTCTTTTCATTCGCCATGGGAAGCCATCGGGTTTTGCGAGACTGGTCTTGCAAAGGTTCAACTCGTTCAAGCCCTAACTCCTTATATCCCGACCTAGTTGGGGACATGCAAAGAAAAACAGAGAAAAAGCAGACTGCTCTGATTCCACTAATCCGGACTTAAATAGGAACACAACAAATTACAGAGATAACCATAAACACAAAGATGCAGCAGAAATAATACTTCATTTCATTAATGTAAAATACTAAGATATGCTTACAAACAGAAAATGGAAATAAAAAGCTAGGGCGATGGTAGCTTATCTTTGAGAAGAGATGTGGTGGCTACATGCCTCTGAACTGTGTTACAATGAGGCTTGAAGGCCTATTTATTGTTGAGAAACAATGGAAAACCCTAAACATCCAAAAACCTAACCTTAGAAGATGAAACTCCAAACTGTGGGTCCCATTTGAGTAAATTGGTACATCAACTTCCTGGGGTCGTAACTTTGGCATACGATCTCCATTTGACGCGTACAATATCTTGTTAGAAATATCTATCTGAGAACTACAATTTTGGGAAGAGCAACATGGGTCCATGGACCCATGTTGCTCCTAGTTTTCCCAAAAAACGTCGTTTAGGGCCTCAAAATAGCTCCGGAAGTGTAGGACCCGAAAAAATGATAAAAATAGTAAACTGTTCTACAATGAAGGAAACTAAAACGCTGAAAGACACAATGGTGGGGGTCCAAGTGGACTTGGTGGGTGGCCACCAATGTCCACCTAGATCACTGACATTGCTCAATGTCATCTTCTCGAGATCAGTGTGCGAGACAATCCAATGTATCATATCTACACATGGGAGCATGGGATACTTGCATGCAATCCGGTACAAGCCAAACATGTGGATGTTCACATAGACCTGGCGGTCTTTGAGATCTTCCCCAAATGTGCATGCAAATGCGTCATCGACCTCTTGCCATTTCAGCTTGATGTCATTGTCTACAATCAACTTGGTGTCTTCATAGATCGGCAAACTTGTAAACACTCGCTCAACTGCTGCTCCACTTGCACTTCCATCAGTGCCCTTTGATCCTACTCTCTTGGAGGCCATTGATCCTGAACTCTTGAGAGGCAAACAAACACCAGCTAGATCTAGAGACATAGTGACATGCATGGCAAGAAATCTGTCCGCTAAAACCAAGGAAAACTTGAGGAACAACATGCAACATACCTCGGTATTTCCTGGCAAAGATTACGTAATTTTTCTTGGGAGCCTAGGAGATTGGCTGCCAGAACTGCGCAAAAGGAATTCCAGGCTACTAGGAGGCTAGCTGGCTGTTGGAATTGCACAATACGCAATTTCCGCTTACAAGAGTTGTAGGCCTAGTGATTGCATTGCGCAATTTTCTAGGCCAACATTCACTGCTTCTCAGAATTGTGAAATGCAAGACTAGAGGACAGTCATTGGGCAAAAATGAGCATTTTCTGAGAGGAAGGTAGAGCCTTCCCTATTAGGATTGGGCAATGTTGTCTTGGTGAGGCAGAGTCCGGGCCAAGGCTGCCCAAACCCATCGACGGGAAACTAACAGAAAATGTGAATGTGAATGCATGGCGATACTGAGTGTAAGAAAGAGTGAACTATTGTGCATGAAAACAATGAATGAAAGATTCAGGAAATGGAACAACATCCATGGGTGTGAAGCGAGTCACCGAATCAGCGACCATTTGTGAAAAAGAGTTTCATGCATGCGACAACAGTGAGATGTTAATGAAAACTAAAATGGTGCTAGTACAAGCTAATATGCATGAAAACAACATCAAGCTTTCAAATAAATCAAGCAAACAACACTCACATAAGCCAAAACACAAAAAGCGACAGAAATGCTACAAAAAAGACAAGTTAAGAGGACTTCCCCATAAATAACTGAGTTGGATGTGCTATGGCATTTCAAAGGTCCAATATTGATGTGAATAAGTGAGCTTTGAAGTGTCGAATGAATAAGTTTGAGGTTCATGTCACGCATGCCACAAATCTGGGAAAAAGCGACACTTGGAGGAAAGATTCTAAAATGATCTTTGCATGTAACCTCCAGTTGCTAAAAATAGCTCCCTAAAATCTAGGGATGATTTTTGCATGTTGCTTTTTTCTATTTCCTAAAAAAGCAGCCCATGCATTCAAGTCAAGTTTTCTCGGTCCCGGGTGGAACCATTCAACCCAATGGCACATGCAACATCCTGCTTGACTGAGGGGAAATTTTGCACATTTCTAGGAGGGATTTGGGCTACTTACCGAGAAGGATTGCATAATTTCTAGGCTGAATAGTCCTGCTAGGACAAATTGTGCATTTTTTCCAGTGAAGGTTGACAGGCAAAATTGCATAATCTGGATCCCAGCAGGTTGCCAGATAGAATTGTGCAATTTCTGGAGGGAAGGATGGTTCCCCTCCATAATTGCACAATTTCTTGAGGGAGATACTCAATCTACAGCTGGACCAAGTCTAGAGAAATAGCCCATGAGGGAGATGCAACAAGCCATCATGCACAGGTTGGACATCTGCTAGAAAACCACTTAAGCTTGTGTACTTGATAGTGTAAGACATGTTGCTGAGGATGGTTGCTGGGAGGCTCCAAAACGAAGCTAAGGCAAAATTTTGGAGGGTGGTTGTAACTGCTACAACACTTGGTGACACACTGATAGAACTCCATCTCTCTTAATGGACCTTGTTCATGAAAATAAAGTCTAACACCTCAGGAAGTATTGTTCAGTTCCCAATTCATCTTGGTTTCCACACTTGCTTGATTGTAAGATGTAACATCTTCCAAGCCCTTGGTCGATTGACACACATTCCAAGCCAAGTCAACACAATTGTTTCGATTGGGGTTGAGGGGTATATTGGTGCACAAAAATTATAGTTGTCAGAGTCTTAGTTTCATCTCTGGGGTTGCTCTACTTCCAGCAGGCCTGGACAATACCCCAACGGAGTCACGCAGGAACACAAGAATCACTCTCCTGCCAGCGAGCCTAGTCAATACCCCGGCGAAGTTACTTGCATCACCTCTCTATGCAGGATGCATTTCTCTTCTTTTGCCTTATTCATTTTTTCTTTCTTCATAACTGTGCATAAAAATTATTCATTTCAAAGGAAGAAGAGGGATCCCAACTTATTGAGAGCAGAGGAGGTTGTTCCTTCAGAGAAGTAGTTTATTATATACCCTTGATGTGCATGTTAAGGTTTTCCCCCTCGCCTTACTCTACTTGACTGAGCTACAAAGGGTTAACCCAAAAACAACTGACTAGAGTAGATGACACTAGTTAGCATGCAAGCGTTGTGTTTTCACGAAGGTTCACTTCGAACAGTATGTATTTTCCATTGGCGAATCATGGACTGAAGATAACAAGTTCTTCATACAGAGGCAGGACGACAGATAACCAAGTAGTGATAGATGTACAGGTCCTCTTGTACTTTACCTAACTTTTTTCAAGAGTCACACACGGATTCATGCGAAACTAACCTACGAGTGCAAAACAAGCAAACAAACATAAAACAAAGCGAAAGAAGAAGTAAACATGAAGGAAAAGCAAGTAAGAAAACAAGCAAGTAGACAAAAAGACATGCAAACAAAGTAAGCAAACAAGCATGGAAGAAAAAAACCAAAAGAACCCACTACTCCTACTCCTAAGCTAATGGTGCATGGGCCTAATCACGTGAAGTGATACTTCCAATGCATCCATCGGTGCATTGGTTGACCCATGTTGGTGAAGGCATGGTCTGCAAGCAAGCCGGTTGTGCGAACCAACAAACGAGAAAGATATAAAAATGAAGACAACCAGACTCCGTGTTTCAATGTGTCCATAGAACATAAGTGAGTGAAAGTACATTACATGCAGTGTGTGGACTTATCATGGTGTTGTGTGACACTAAGTGTAGTTGTTAAGCATACGCATGCTCTTAACTGTGACATGCAAGAAAATGAAAGAAACAAAGGAAAATTGCGTCGTTCACGTGTGCTTGCAATGTAAGATTCCTCCAATGCATGAGAGATGGGATCATGCAGTTCAAGTGGAGGAAGTATGATCTTTGTGTGAGATTGATCTTCAATGCATACATATGAATGACGAGGAGCCTTGGGTGTTTCAAAAATTTCCTGATCGGTAGTGAAACCAACCTCAAGACAAAGAGGGCCTGACATAACCATCAGCTCGGGCTAAAGTTCCTCGACAGTCTAGGGGGTTTTGACTTCATCGACAGACAGATCATCATAAACCAATGGCTTCGAAAGATCAACTGTGATATAATCAACATCTTGATCAAATACAATAGCAAATAGATCACAACAGCTATGACCAGTAAAATCAATGATTTCATCGACATCCATGATCTGATGAATCAAACAGAGGAGTAGATGAGAAGCAAACAAATTCAACCTCTTTGTTTCTGGAAAAGGCATATGAAAATTCAACTGGATTTTTAATGAATAACTTATCCTCTCTGTTTTCAGATGATGGACTAACATCCGATGTGTCCTGCGAGTGATCAACAATGGGTGCATTCATAGATGGAGATACACATGAAAAATCATAGATGGCAGGTTCACCAAAGATGTCAAGGAAGAGGAGGCTCAGACGGAAAGGAGTCATCATTTGCTGAGTGTTGATGCTCAAGCTCCCAATCATACTCTTCATGAATGACAGAGCATGTTGGTTTTGCAACACCAACTCCGTCAATGGCTTGATCCTCATTCACAACAAGTGTAGAGTCCGGAATGGAAGAACACAACATAGTATCATCCAGAGGATCATCCGAGTACAAAGACGGAGGTTGTGGTACAAAATGCATGTGACAACTCTATGGATTCACAGCGAAATCTGTGTGAAAATTAAGTGAAGTGATGTTGGAAAGATGTGACAGTTGAACTGAGCTGTGTACCTATTATCCCGCGTCACTCTACAGTGGTGGAGTTGTTTGATGAGGGGACGGTGAACAGTCACTTGTGATAGCAACCATCTCCATCTGTGATTGCGCAACTCCATCACTAAAGTATGTCGAGTGAGGCTTGGGCTCATATTTCCTTTTGGGATTGATATATTTGATAAGACAGTACTCGAATCTATCAATGAGATACTAAAACTTCATCTGGCTTCTGAGAGCTTGAAACTGCAAAACATGGAAGCACTACCAAAACTCATCAGGTGATTCATGCAGGGCATTTCATTTTTGTAATAGTTTTTGGTCAAGATATTATGGATCAAAATGATGGAAAGTATCTTCAATTAGATCACAGAATTGCTCAAATGAGTCCACAGTGTCAACTGGTATGCTACAACACCATCGTCGTGGAGATTTGCAAAGTGCGTGTGCAAGCAGCAGACTGGCCTATTTGTCAGAACATCCATCTTCCTCATCAAGCATGGAAAGGAAGTCATGTATAAAGATAGGCCATGCCATTTCACCTTCACCATCATACATGAATTCAGACAAGAGATAAAAAAAACTCCCTCATGATGTGGAGAAGTTTGCCATGTGAAAAACATCGTGGAGGGATGAGTGTAACATGATCCATGATAGATGTGCAAAGGTTCAAAATAGGATTAGAGGACATAGCTTGTCATCTATCCCTCCTAGTGCCAGAAATGTTGACGGTTATGGACCCGCCAACATGTTAGGGGATCTCCCTTGTAATAAGTCCCAATTAGACCTCAGACCATTTGGTGTAGGAGTCTCAACAGTGGTTCATACGGTATCGCCTCGACCGCAGTTTCACACAGAGGCAAGTAAGATGTCCTTGTTGGTAGCAAGGGTGTGACAGCTACGGCAAGTCAAGGAAGGTGTATGAACGTGTTGAAGCCTCGAAAATCGGGTCGACAACAAGGGGGATACCTGCCCGGTCCGGACCTTGGTTGGCAGCTCCTTATTCGTTTGGTATAGCGGGTCCGACTGGGGATAATGGGACCAGTTTCCCAATCTATGGGTGTGTGTGTGTAGAATTTGGATGTATAAGCTATTCTAATTCAAACTTTAATCTAAACTTTAATCTAATTCTATGCTATTGTAATCTAATAAACAGCACATCTAAATCTATGCTAACCCGTGATGTAATTCTTCTATTATGCGATCTAAAGAGATTTCAAATAACAACTGGTAATAAAGATTAATCAGCGATTATAAGAAAGGAAATCAATTAAGATGAACTATTTCGTACAAAAAGTTAGACGAAACAGTTGTGAACAACATATTGCATAATAAGCTATTCATACATTATACATAAATAAATAGCTACCACCGTAAAAAAGTGCCAAATGATAACTCAAGCATTCATGCAATAATATATAAACAACTAAAAATTGTATATCACTTTAACATATAAGCAAAAATGGTCAAGAGATAAAAGTACCATTTATGACTGGTCCTACTCATAAGCTTAAAGCAACAATGATTTATCTCTCCTTTCTCTAACATCTACTAAGAGTACAGAATTGCAACATCAGTAGAAAATATCAAATGCAAACATTAACAAATCTTGATCCATTCATTCACCAAAACATCCTCTGAGGGTGCAAAAGTGCATGTTCTGAGGACAAGTTTTTGATAAATTTTTGGACCCTTCTCTAAATGCATGAGAAGGGTTTAAATACTACTAACTAAATAACTTAATTACACAGATTCAGGATATGGTTTAAATGACTGCCCTTTATCTAAGAAAAACTATTTCTAAAAATTAAATCTAATATCTAACTATTTCTGCATTTGCTCCTTAATGTTGCGAGCATTCAATATTTTCTTGGGTAGAGTCGGCTGACTGTCTTCTGCTTTTGGTTGAGTTAAGAAAACAGAAATGGTAAGAGCCGGCACCATCTTTTCAGCAAAATAGAATATATACTTGAGAATCATCCTTTGGCTATGTGGATTTACTGTGTATGCCCAGTAATAATCCAAGTTCCACTTGGTTAATCCTCGAATTGCTTCTGCCTTTGCTTTCTTGCATTTTCCGGGCTTTCGAGTGACTGAGCATTTAGGGACTTTGCTTTTTGAGCAATTTTCTCAGCGATGCGCTAATCGGAAACTGCCTCTGTTCTTTGATCCGAGCCTTTCTGGTGCTTTTTTATCCTTTTGCGCCTTTTCCTTCACTGGGTATAAGCTTCAAAATTTTGTAAACATACTACTTTCATGAGCTTCTGACCTTGAGCGTTAAATCGCCTCTTGATATCAGCATTGTTCAAGTACTCATTCAACCATGGCTTTGACTGAAAGATCTGTAATGGATAGCTCAGCAACGCTCTAGAATTTGCGGCTCTGTTGCATGCGATATCCATTCATGAGGGCATCTCTTCTCTGTTTCTGAGCATTTGGAGCTTTACCCTTTTCCTTTATTGCTTCCTGCACATTGCTTCATGTTGTTTCTGTTTTTCGTTCCTGCAGTTCACACATGAGGAGAGAGTAATGATAATAAAAATTGACAAGAAAGCTCTAAGCTCTACGGATGTACAAAAACATGCCACCTGACGTGAACTAACTCTTCGAAAAACACAAAACTGTCTTTCATTAACACTTGGCATATTATTCATTAATTTTCATTAAAGCGTGTATCCAATTTTTGGTTTATGGACAGCTTTTCTTGAATGTTGAGCCGGGGAAAATCTGCGATGGACAATTTCTGCGATTTGCATCACAGCATCGCATCATCGCAGTATTGCATTATCACATTTTTCATTCAGATGTGTTATCGCAAGGTTGCCCGATCACGCTTATCGTAGAATCGCAGATTTCTGTATCGCGCGATCGCAAGATCACAGACCGCAACATCACGCTATCGCAAGATTGTTATAATCGTTAAATGGTTATGTGTTTTCATGCGATATTGCAAATGCGATATCGCATATCGGCCATCGGCGATTTTTTAAGGTTATTCCAATATGAGTGTTTCTTAATACATGCGATGCGATGAAATTCGCGTCGCACTTTCGCAGTTTATCATTTTTACTCATAAGGAAATGTCCTATCGGTCTTTGTGCGATGCAATGTTTTCTTTAGGAGTAAAATACATGAGTTTTAATTGAATTTTTGAATGTTTACTAAGGGTCCCCACTTAGTGTTATTGATAATACTAAATAAGGAGGGGGGTTGTTGGTGGCCACAACAATTGGCGATTCACTTGGAAGAACCAGTTATCTCTGTTTTTCTATTGAATTTTTCAAACTTCCAAAACAGAAAATTTTTCAGAAAATTAAACTTTGTTATGGAAAGATAGAGTACATTATGCTCTAAACTGTCAATGATATTTTGTTTCAACCACTTTCTACTCTAATTATTTTCTTCCTCAGGCTAGTCCTTGTGTTTACATCAACCATTACTTGGTCTTGTAAAAATAAAATAAAGTCTCCTCTGTAAACCAGTTTTAAATATGCTCATTTGTCGTAGGTAGAGCCTTTGCTGCCAGCAGGCGTTTATAGCCTCGACAGAGTTACCTGTTACCCAGCAATGATCCTGTATCCTACTTAAGGTGACCTACAACTTTCAAAGAAAAATCCATATCCACACTTATTGCTTTGATTTTCTTTTTTATTCTTGAAGAACAATGTCTTGGTTTGGTAGCCAAATTATGACACAGTCACTCACTTTATTTATAACTTTGCTAAATAAGCTGGCTCGTGATGAGACCCCTTGTCTTTTGATTGCAACAATCTTGAGTCATTGCCCTGTTGTGGTGGACAGTATTGGCAAAGTCAACAAGTTATAATATCTGTGATAATGATAAGCCGGCTCATGATGAGACCTCTCATTCTTCAAGATAAAGTGTATCCTTGGATTATTCCTCTGAAAGCTGCGATTTTCCTTAGCAGGGAGGAAGTCATTGTTTCCTTAGGATAGCTTTGGACGAAAATAATAGAGTTTTCTGAAAACAACTATTCTACAAAGAATCTTCATTTTGTTATTGATACCTTTCATTGTACTGAGATAAAACAATTTCTTCACTAAAGGTTGCTTTCATCAAATTCTTTGAAGTTGAAACTAGTATCATATCTAGGTTAAAGTTTTTAACTGTATTTGTCAATAATAAAGATCAGTTTTCAAAAATATTTGCTATTTATACAAGCGAAAAGTTCAAAATCTGAAAGAGAATTGGTGTCTTTTTCCGTAAATGACTAATATAACCACTTACAACTGGTTTTATTATGAAAAGAAAAACTATTCTACAAAAAATAGAAGAATAATCTTCTATGGAAAATATTTTGAGAATTTTTCCATTAACAGGCAAAGGATCCCTCTTGCCTGCTAAATCTTGTAACGCAAACGTTGATGGACCTATGGATTCAACAATATGAAAAGGACAAAGCCACATCCTTTGAAATTTTGTATGTTTGCCCTTTCCTTCATGAGCCTTGTCCCACTTTAAAACTAAATCTCCCATCTGAAAATATTTTTTGGTAATTATGTTTGAATCAAAAGAGGATTTCACTAGTGCTTGATGATGAGCATGTGTTTTCTTAGCTTGTTCTCGTTGTTCTTCTAATTTAATTATTTCCATTTGTCTTAGCTGTAAGGAGGAAGTGGGTACTTCATCAATGTATTGTACTAAAGACAAAGAGGGAATGGCTAAGTGAGTCGGAAGAACCACTTCTTTCCCATAAACTAAATTAAAGGGCGAAGTGCCGATAGAAGCTTTTTGCATTATCCTATCTGCCCATAAAGCATATATCAAAGCCTTGTGCCAATCCTTTTGATTCCGGTCAACTGTTCTTTTAATAATCCTGATTAGGTTTTTATTTTTTGACTCAGCTAACCCATTACCTTGCGGATAGTAATTGGCTGAATATTTAAGTTTGAATCCTCTTTTAAGTGCAAATTCAGTCATTTCATTTCCAGAAAAGTATGATGCATTATCAAACATTAAAGCGGATGGCAATCCAAACCTGGTGATTATATATTGATCTATGAACTCAATGATATTTTCAGAATTAGCCGTCTTGAGCGGAACTGCTTCTACCCATTTAGTAAAATAATCTATTGCCGTGAGGATGTATCTATGCTGCTTAGAAGAGTGAGGAATGATCTCACCTATTATGTCCAAGCCCCACTGACTAAAAGGTTGCTCGATGTTTACCGGATGTAGTGGCAGGGACGACTTCTTTTGTCTTCCAACGGTAGTTTGGCAGACTTGACATCTTCTCACATAACTGTGCGAGTCTTTGAACAGCATGGGCCAGTAATATCCTGTGCGTGAGATTTTATGTGTAGTAGCATCTCCAGCATAGTGTCCACCTGCTGGCCCATCGTGGAGTTCCTGAAAAACTTTTTCAGCTTCAGCTTTCTCAAGACACCTAAGAAGAACTGAATCATAATTTTTTCTGAAAAGAATATCATTTATGAACTGATATTGTTTAGCTTTCAACCTTAGGGCTCTTTTCTTAGTACGATCAAGGTGTGAAGGATCATACCCGTTCTTAAGATAATAAATGACATCAGCATATAATGATTCTACATCGTTTAGGCTTACCTCACACATTTGTACCTCTTCAGATGGAATTTCAGAAATTTGCGATGCTCCAGCCAGCATTTTGTAGAAGCCTTGACCTCGCACAATGTCTGTTGGTTTGATCTCAAGGTCATATTCCTGTAAGGCAGTAACCCAATTGGCCCTTTTCTCACCCACATCCCTCTGTACTAGAATATTCCTTACCGCTGGAAACGGTACTATGATCTTAGTATGGGTTTTAAGTAAGAAAGGTCTGAAGTATTTGACCGCTTTGAAAACAGCATAAGCCTATTTCTCCACGTCTGAATAATTTAGTTCAGCACCCTGTAAATTTCAGCTAAAAAACGCAATTCGAGCTTCCATTTTTTCTTGATTTGCTTGAGTTAGAATCGCAGCATATGACTTATCTGAGGCAAATGTGTATAAAATAAAAGGTTCTGAAAAATTTGGAGTCGCTAAAGATGGATCATTAATAATAGCTTGCTTGATCAAGTTGAATGCTTCATGTTCATCTTGACCCCATTTGAAATTTGAATTCTTTTTAATCATGGTTTGCAAAGGAGACACGATTCGTGAAGAATCTGGAACGAATCTCTTTACAAAATTGATTTGACCAAGGAAAGATTGCTTGGCTTTTTTGTTATGAGGTAGCGATATTTCAGAAATTTCTTTCATTCTGTCGTGATCAATGTGAATACCGGATTTTGACACTATGAATCCTAGAAGTTTCCCTTTACTTAGTGCGAAAAAAGATTTCTTTGGGTTAAGTGAAATTCCATACCTTAAACACCGTTGAAAGATTTGTTTCAGGTCTTTGAGATGGTCGCTTTGCTTCTTCGAGTATACTGTTATATCATCCAAATAAATTACTACAGATTTATTGACTAAACCTTTCAATGCGATGTCCATGGCTCTCTGAAATGTGGCACCAGCATTAATCAAACCAAATGGCATCTTCCGATATGCATATGTGCCCCATTTAGTTCTGAATGTGGTTTTCAACTGATCATCAGGATGTACCAACACTTGATTATATCCTGAAAATCCATCCAAGAAAGACATTAATTCTAAGCCCGCCACTGCCTGTAGTATCTGCTCCATTGGTGGAAGAGGAAATTTTTCTTTTTGACAGGCTTTATTAAGGTTCCGAAAGTCAATGCAAATCCTAATATCTCCGTTTTTCTTTCTAACGGGTACCATATTGGAGACCCATTTGGAATGTCTGACGGGAAAGATTATCCTAGCTTTCAGTAATTTATTGAGCTCAGTTTTTATCTGATTTTCTAAATTGGGGTGGATCTTTCTCAGCTTCTGTTGGACAGGTTTTTCGTTATCGATCATGGGAATAATATGCTGGATGATGGAAGTGTCGTATGTTTTCAGCTCATCATAATTCCAGGCAAAAACATTTTTATATTGTCTCAAAAGACGAATATACGCTAGTTTCTCTTTAGGGGCTAGGCCGAGGCCTAGATTAATGTTTTGTGGTTTAGCATCGATCCCTAGGTTTACTAATTCGTAGTTCAAGTTTGAACTATAGAGTTTTGAATTGGTAGACCTCTTAAACCGATCTTTCAAATCGTATAAGTCTTCTAACTTGACCACCGACTTAGGTATAGCATTATTAGTGCTATTTTGTTGCAATTGTTGATCGTGCTGGTCTTCATCAATTATTTGACTGGAGTAGGATCCTTCAGATGTGAGGAAATTTACGATATCAAGATCGTCATTGAATACTCTCCAATTTGTGATGTTGTTAGGAATGGACGGTCTAAAGATTAATTCTATTGAGAATCTATCTGGACTAAAATCTTCAGACGGAATAAGCTTAGAAGCTACGTTAGCCAAAAGGTTTGCACTTGCGTTTTGGAGTCTGGGGATTGAAGAAATATTAAACGCTATGAAATTCTCAGTTAGATATTGTACTAAGGATTGATAGTGTTTTAAATGACCTGATAAGCAATGTATAGTGTTACGTACCTGTTTAACCACAATCTCAGAGTCTCCAAAAACTTGAAGATACTTGACGTCTAACCCGATTGCTTTGTACAGGCTTTGAACCAAAGCCTCGTATTCTACTATATTGTTTGTGCAATCGAATTTGAGTCTGCATGTGAGCATGATTTTATCTCCTTCTGGACTAATCAGAACACATCCTGCTCCTGCTCCTTCGTTAGATCTAGAACCATCAAAAATTAATTTCCAAAACAAGGATTTATTTATAGGTTTATCTAAAAAAATTGATACATTTCGAACTATCAGTTTGAGAAAAAATTTCGACTTGGGACAAAACAGAGTGTTCTAAATAGGGTGATGCATGAGCATTGAAATTTCCGAGGAAAGAATCTACCGAGTAATTGCCAATAATGCTGCTGTTATACGCTACTGGTTCATTTTCTCCCTCTAACTCCGTTACTATGTACTTCTGGTGTAGCTCTTGTTCAACTTTTATTTGATTTGGTTTACTGTTGTAGGGCAGCCACATGTGCGACCAGTCGGTTGTGAAGTATCCATGGAGTTCCTCTGACCAATCCCTGCTAAGAATTAAGCCATAGAATTCTGGGTTATCAGCAACTAGAATGTCAATAACCTAACATACCTTCAGGTTGGATGACAATCTTATGGTTACTTGATTTAGTTCGCCAATCACTTCGACTTGAGATCGATCTAGCTGAACTATGCGCACTCCGGATTTCTGTGGTTGAACATTTAACTTGGCACATATAGATTTGGGTAAAATATTCGATGAAGCACCGGAATCTACCAAACAATTGTGCACATTTTTATTGAAGATTTCATAAGTAAGGAGAAACGGGGGAGTGTGAGATCTTGATCTTCCTCCAATTAAGGTGATGTCATTTGGATCAATCTTATTGATCGTGTTAGTTGGAGGTCTTCCCATTCTGTGGGAAGCTTGAGAAAGTACAGCGGCAGGTAAAGGTGCAACTGGCATGGCATGTAATTCTTTCATCATTATCTTATGTTGATGTTTCAACTTGCTCAGTTCGTAAAGGGTGATATTAGCCATAGTTTTCTTCATGTCATCAATAATATTGTACTCCATTTCATCCGACACTATCAGTGTTTTAGATGGAGTTGTTTCATCTACTTGGACTGGGCTAGTTTGAGTCGCTTTAGATGTCGTTTTCTTTGTTGCGACTTTATCCTTTGTTGCAGAGCTTGCGCTCTTCGGCTTAGGGGTAGTTTGGGGAGGATCAAGCTAATTTTTGCTTCATGTGCTAACTGGAAATACTTCTTGATCTTCTTCTTATGGGAGGATGAAATCCCACATTCCTTGTAATTCCACAAATTCTTCATCATCGGTGTGCCCTTCAGTGGCAATTTCCTCTTCCTCTTCCTCAGATTCAGCATTTGAAATGGCATTGGGTAGCTTTGCATCTGTTGAAGGACCTCTTTTAAAAGCTCTGTAGGGCTTTTTTGAAGAAGTTTCTGCTACTTGCTTTTTTATATCGACCATCTCATTGGACATGGTCTTTAGAACTTTTTGCAATCCTTCCAAATCAAAAGGATCTTTTGCTTGTTTCATCGTGGAGTCTTCCTTAAAGGTGACTTTTTTGGACTTACGTTCCTCTATTGCGGATCTCTTTTCTAGGGCTATTATTCGTTTCTCTACTGCTATCTCCTCTTTCATGTTATCAGCTAAGGTTATTTTATTTTCCCTGTCCATGAAGATTGCTATGTTTGATGGTAGAGCGGTAATATACCATTCACATCGTACTTCTTCGCTGGGCTGGGAAGCAGTAGGAATTTTCTTGAAAATTTTGTTGAACCGTAAATTGAAATCCTTGATAGGCTCTCTAGCTTCGGCTTTAAGATTGGATAGGTCATTGATTAACGTTGTCGTCGACCTGTCACCACCAAACTTGGTTAGGAATTGGTCCTGGAAGATGTCCCAACTTGTGATGGATCCGGAGGGTAATGAAAAGTACCATGACCCGGCTGTTCCTTGCAGTGTATAGGGAAAAAGCCGAACGACAGCATCTTCATTAGTAACTCCATTGAGATAAATGGAAAGCATGAAGTTGTTTATGTGCTCTTTTGCTAGCATGCCTGCCTCGGGATTGAATTTAAGTAGCCATTTCTCAGGATGGGCTGGTATTTGACTCAAGGGTGCAGGCATTAAGACTGCCCTAGGGTTATTCGATGGAGACTGGGCCATTGTTGAACTGCTAATAGAGGAAAGTGCAGAAGATGATCCCTGTGGCTGGGAGGATGAGGATACTACGATCATAGATGATTGAAGAGGGGTTGTGGGGGTTCCAGTGGACGGATGGACGATGATTTGGAGTGGAGGCATGGATGGTTGACTTTGCGGTGAAGTAGTTGAGATGGACGATGCAGACGAAAGAGTCTCACCGTCAGACTCTTGCGGTGATTTCCTCACTCTTTTCCTGGTGGGAAGAAGTAATTTGGTTGGCTAGACACCAAACTTTTCACTCTTTAGCCTGGTCAGGGGGTGAGCAGGGTTGTACTGTGAAGTCACGCTGCCTTGAGATTTATCAAACCTCTGAGGAGAAATGGAAAATCGCTGAAGTTTGTGAATCAGGGATTCGACTTCAGGAAGTTCAACGGTAGATTGTTCTGAAATATCAGGGTGTGTAGTAGCGGTTGATACTCGAGTGACTTCTGATTCTGGATTTAAATGTAATGCGGAAGTCAGGGGAGATGATGAGGGTGATTTACTCTCAGAATGGTATTCAGATTTAGATTTACTTGCCATTCATAATACAAGCCCTCCTTCTAGCGCCAAATATGTTGAAGCCCTGAAAATCAGGTCGACAACAAGGGGGATACTCGCCCGGTTCGGACCTTGGTTGGCAGCTCCTTATCCATTTGGTATAGCGGGTCTGACTGGGGATAATGGGACCAATTTCCCAATCTATGGGGGTGTGTGTGTAGAATTTGGATGTTGTTGATCTAATAGTTCCTATCTAAGCTATTCTAATTCAAACTTTAATCTAAACTTTAATCTAATTCTATGCTATTGTAATCTAATAAACAACACATCTAAATATATGCTAACCCGGGATGTAATTCTTCTATTATGCGATCTAAAGAGATTTAAAATAACAACTGGTAATAAAGATTATTCAGTGATTATAAGAAAGGAAATCAAGTAAGATGAACTATTTCGCATCAAAAGTTAGACGAAACAGTTGTGAACAACATATCGCATAATAAGCTATTCATACATTATACATAAATAAATAGCTACCACTGTACAAAAGTGCCAAATGATAACTCAAGCATTCATGCAATAATATATAAACAACTAAAAATTGTATATCACTTTAACATATAAGCAGAAATGGTCAAGAGATAAAAGTACCATTTATGACTGGTCCTACTCATAAGCTTCAAGCAACAATGATTTATCTCTCCTTGCTCTAACATCTACTAAGAGTACAGAAGTGCAACATCAGTAGCAGATATCAAATGCAAACATTAACAAATCTTGATCCATTCATTCACCAAAACCTCCTCTGAGGGTGCAAAAGTGCATGTTCTGAGGACAAGCTTTTGATAAATTTCTTGACCCTTCTCTAAATGCATGAGAAGGGTTTAAATACTACTAACTAAATAACTTAATTACAAAAATTCAGGATACGGTTTAAATGACGCCCTTTTTCTAAGAAAAACTATTTCTAAAAATTAAATCTAATATCTAACTCTTTCTGCATTTTCTCCTTAATGTTGCGAGCATTCAATATTTTCCTGGGTAGAGTCGGCTGACTGTCTTCCGCTTTTGGTTGAGCTAAGCAAATAGAAATGGTAAGAGCTGGCACCATATTTTCAGCAAAATAGAAGATATACTTGAGAATCATCCTCTGGCTATGTGGATTTACTGTGTATGCCCAGTAATAATCCAAGTTCCACTTGGTTGATCCTCGAATTGCTTCTGCCTTTTTTTTCTTGCGTTTTCTGGGCTTTCGAGTGACTGAGTACTTAGGGACTTTTCTTTTTGAGAAATTTTCTCAACGATCATCGGAAACTGCCTTCGTTCTTTGACCTGGGCCTTTCCGGTGTGTTTTTCGCCTTTTGTGCCTTTTCCTTCACTGGGTATAAGCTTCAAAATTTTGTAAACATACTGCTTTTGTGAGCTTTTGACCTTGAGCGTTAAATCGCCTATTGATATCAGCATTGTTCAACTACTCATTCAACCATGGCTTTGACTGAAAGATCTGTAATGGATAGCTCAGCAGCGCTCTGGAATTTGCGGCTATGTTGCATGCGATATCTGTTCATGAGGGCATCTATTCTCTGTTTCTAAGCATTTGGAGCTTTACCCTTTTCCTTTATTGCTTCCTGCACATTACTTCATGTTGTTTCTGTTTTTCGTTCCTGCAGTTCACACATGAGGAGAGAGTAATGATAATAAAAATTGACAAGAAAGCTCTAAGCTCTATGGATGTACAAAAACATGCCACCTGACGTGAACTAACACTTCGAAAAACACAAAACTGTCTTTCATTAACACTTGGCGTATTATTCATTAATTTTCATTTAAGCACGTATCCAATTTTTGGTTTATGGGCAGCTTTTCTTGAATGTTGAGCCGGGGAAAATCTGCGATGGACAATTTCTGTGATTCGCATCACAGCATCGCATCATCGCAGTATCGCATTATCACATTTTTCATTAAGATGTGTTATCGCAGGATTGCCCGATCACGCTTATTGCAGAATCACAGATTGTTGTATCGCGCGATCGCAAGATCGCAGATCGCAGCATCACGCTATCACAAGATTGTTATAATCGTTAAATGGTTATGTGTTTTCATGCGATATTGCGATATGCGATATCGCATATCGGCCATCGGCGATTTTTTAAGGTTATTCCAATATGAGTGTTTCTTATCATTTTTACTCATAAGGAAATGTCCTATCGGTCTTTGCGCGATGCGATGTTTTTTTTAGGAGTAAAATACATAAGTTTTAATTGAATTTTTGAATTTTTACTAAGGGTCCCCACTTACTTAGTGTTATTGCTAATACTAAATAAGGAGGGGGGTTGTTGGTGGCCACAACAGAATGGTTCTAACACATGGAAAGTGGGGTGAGTGTGACCCTTGGAAACCTGTATTAGTACGCGGCTTGAAAGGGAACACACAAGCGAAGGGAACACATGAGAGAAGATGCATCACAAATGAGAAAGCAAGTTAGCGAGCAATCCAAAGAGATGGTTAAACCAATCAACACATTTGAGTAAGATTCATACATATATAGAATAGTCCATACATACATGCGTAAGGAAACAATTACATATATCATTTAGAGTAAACAAGATAGTTGGAATAAAATACGACATATGTATGAAATGTGTTGGCTCTGTTATATTAAGAACTGTAAGTTCCATTCATACAACTCATCCATGTCCAACCACTAGTTTTGATAATGTTATAGCCACAACCATCTGCTCCTCCAAAGAGATATACTAGCTCTGCATAGTGGAGAAGCCAAGGCTCGTTACAATATTGTCCAAGCTCTCTCTAAGATACTCATATTGAAATCTTGGCTAACTAAAACCCTCTACAATGAGTTATGAGGGACCATATATAGCAAAGGGTAGGGTGGCCCTTGACATTCCCCTTTCTGACAATTCATCTACCCTCATGACTCTTCATCTACCCCATAATTGTAACATCCAACTATCGACACTTAAACTTACACTTGAGAAGACATTACATACAATCTACACATGTACCCATGTGAAACATTATAGGCTTAAGAAAGCCGTGCAAGACATCACTATGACTCCAAAAACTATTGGAAGACCAACTCTTCGACATCCTCATGGTGGTTAACAGTATCAAACTGATTCCAACCTCAGTAGTGTACGTTGGTGTTCATGTACTCTAAGGTGACAATCTTTCGGGAAATGAACTATTGCCTCCATAGCCGGGTACATAGCTCAGACTCCTCTGTCCAACTCGTCTGATAACATGTGCATCATTGTCTTGAGTGCGTCCGGAGCAACAACATACTTGTGCATGGTGTCTTCACTGATCACCAAGTCTAGTTTGATGGTTATACGCATCAACTCGTCAAAGTACGAGTCAAGATCCAATCGGACCTGTGCCTTTTTCTTCGCCTGGGTGAGTGTCCCAATAGGTGGTATCGCATGTGCATGCACAACAACATCCAAACTCTTGAACACCCGTGCATGGGAAGCTTGTAGACTAGTGATGAGCTGTGAGAGACTTTCATAGTTTCGGATCTGACTCTGAATGTGTTATTTCAAATCGATCACTTTAGGCTTCATAATCTTAGGCAAGTGTAGCGGGGCTCCCTTGTATCTCATTGTCCATGTTTGCATTTAATCAACAACAACATGTATGTTCAATAAGATATGTTCTCTCCTTGCACATTGATGTTGCCAACCGTTGAGATGGACAACTACCTTATGCACAGTACCAAACTTGGAATACAACGCCCACATGACTGTGTCAAGGGACAATACTTCATCCAATATTTCCTTCTTCAACTCTACTTAGGCAGATGCTGTAACCAATTCTCCTCCCTTCTTGGTCGTATGTAATTCGTTAGCCATTCGGTCATTCTCAACTATAAAGAAGTGAACACTCAAGCTAGTGGCTTCGACATATTCTCTAGTAGCATTGGCCAATGCTACTAGATGTTTACGCATGCCAGACACGATTACATGTTCCTCAAACTGCACAGGAGATGTGTGATCATATAGAGTTGACACTCTACGAGAATGCACAATTCTATGTTGGGACTCAATGAATGAAATGTTGTGCATCTCCTCATCGAGATTGCCTCCAAGGATCTTAGTGTCTCCTTGGTCACTTGGGACTTTCTCCACTTCTGGATCTAGTGAAGCTAATGGATCGAACTCTTGGTGGTGAGGCATCGGGTCAATGTCTTACTCTAACTACTATTGCTCCATGTCCGTATCCATCTGCTCAATTGCTTGTTCAATCTCTTGAGCAAATTCATGCTCTTGCAATGGCTCACCCTGTCTACTTGATGCCAGTTGTTTGTATGAGTCGACTACTTGTACAGGCACTATTTCATCTATATGTAGAGGTTGCACCCCCTGCTATACCTGTTCCTGTTGTGCTTCCTTCTCATGTCTGCGCAACTCCTGTTCCTTCCGGAGTTTCTCCTTCAACTCATGCAACTCCTTATATGTTTCCTCCATTCTCCATTTTTCTCTCTACCTTTGCACGTTCCTATTATCGTGTTTTTGCCTCTTTGCCTCTATTTCCAAAGATGACTTCTGCACAAGTGGGTCTGCTCAGAACTTGCAGCTTTGTTTTCTCCTCCATGTTGTTGACAATCTTCCTCTTGCCCTTTTCGTGCACTGGTATGTTTACCTTTTCTGCTGCTTCAGTTGGTGCTCTCCGGGGTGCTACTTCACACTACTTCGCCAACCATTTCACAACAAGGCCGACCAGTTCATTGGGTCTGGAGAAGCTGTGACAATATCTCCATGGGTCTTCCTCCACCCAAGGACATGCCCCATGGATCCAAGTAAATTGTACTCTCATGCAGTGGTCTTTCATAAGACAATGTGGGTCATACGAATTATAACTTCGGGTGTCGAATGGATATTTCTTCATCTCCTCTACTTCAACATCTGCATGCTTGAAAGTCTGTATCTCGTATAACCCTATCCGCAATGGAAGAGCGGGCCAAGGTGCCTTCTTCTTCTTGTGTAGCCTAGCTGATAATCCTCCTGAGATGTGATATGATACTTCCTGCATGACGAGTTTTTCCAAGGAAAAATTTGGTAGAACATGCGGAGGCTTCTCCGTGTTGTAAATTCATCTGAAGGTGCCAGACGATGAGGCATACCAGTCTGCTATATCAATCAGTGCCTCCATTGTTGTCTTTGACATGTAGGGTGGATCTTGTTCAAATATCATCTTGTACAACGGGGTGACAAAATGATCAGATAGTTGTGTGATAACTCCTCTAAAGCTGAATTCATACAACATCTTACAAGAAGTGTTCAAAGAGGTCTCCACCGATGTCCATGCCCACTTCAAGCTCAGGAAATCTTGGCAGGCATAGATTGCATCCAAGGTGTAAGCAGACATGTAGATTTCTGCTTGGATACCTTTAGGTGGTTGTCAAGCTCTTGTTACCTATTCCTTCAGCTAGTGAACCAACGTGTCGGACCAGTTGCATGCTTTGCCTTCTCTAGATAGTTGATACAATGCGATCATCCAACTCTGCGGGAAGGTTTCCATGCTCTCTTGCCCATACAAGCGACATGCAAAGATGACCAAGTATCCTTTTGTAGTATCTTCGTCTTGTAGACCTAGTTGGGTGTCATTGTGAATTTGGTTGGCTCCTTCACTATTGCTACTAGGTATGCTAAAGTGTGTCTCCATTGTGTTCACTAGATTCGACATATGATACATCTGTTCATAATCCTATGCCCTGAATGTAGCAATATTTTTCCGATGACATTGCTCAATTTCATCATCTCGGGATTAGTGTGCGAGATGATCAAATGTATCATTTCCGCGCATGGGAGCATGGGATACCTGCATGAAATCCGGTACAAGACGGACTTGTGGATGTTCACATAGACCTGGCAGTCATTGAGATCTTCCCCATGTGCCTGTTAATGTATATATTAGCTGCATGAATTTTCACTTTGTTATCACAAAACTAGACCCTGATAAGCTGCTAATTAGGAAGAATTTGAGTAACCATTTCAAACCAAACTTTTGGCTGAGGCTTAGCCTCCTTAACCTAAGAGGGCTCTCTCACTGGGTTAAAGATTTCAATTAAGGATTAGATGGCTAACTCTATAAAACAAATGAAGGAGTGTGAATGGTTGAAACATAGTCAATAAACATCCATTGGGCTTGTGGAGTCAGAAAATGTTTAATATGACAACAATATTAGCTTAACATGGAAGTCAGGGCATCAAGAGTTCAATATATCAGTTAACACAGGAGAACATGTAGGAAACACAGTCTACAAATGCATGAAGGAAGTTATAGCATTGCCAATGAGTTATAAGTAACATACATTCATACTACTGCAAATAAGGAAATGAGGGCAATCATAAAAAACAAGCAAGCATTGAACTCTTTCTAAATCCTAAGAAGTGAAGCCAAACATTGTATTCATAAAAACATAGTCTTCTACAATGACACAATATGAGTGTTTTTTCACAAAAATTTCCAACCCTTGGTGCATTACATCTCTTGTGATATATAGAGTTTCATTACAAGCTTGGATTCCTTCCTCCATCAAGAGGGGAATTCGAATTTCTCTAGACCTGACACCTACTGATCTTTAAACAAACTATTGACTACAACTGACTGTAAACTAACAGTCCTAGAGACCTAATTTGACTAGGAGTGTAACTCCTTATTTATGCTGGAAACAACCTTAACTATGAAAATAAAATCATTCTTTGACATCTATCCCTCTTCATCTTTGGCTTAAGTGATGACTTTAAACTTCATGTTGGCCTTTGATTGCTTGTCCTCTGACTATCCCTGGATACTAGGAAAACTGCCCCGTATTTTCTATTTTGGTCTCCAAAGTGGTTCCTCGAATTTTGCTAACCATATTATCCCCTTTAATAACATGTGATGCCTTGAATTTATCCAAAGGTCCTGCTCATATACTCATGCTAAGACAAACCCCTTAGATGCTGCCTGAAGCATGACAATCTGTTTGAGCTACGAAATGACTATTGTTTTCGTAGCATAGAGTTTGAAGTTATTATATGCTTCTCATTCTTTGAATTTTCCTTTTCTTTATATTCAAAACTTGTGAGGTGACCCTTTTGTGTCTTTTGCAACAACATTCTTTCATAATGGTTCCCTTTTTCATTTCAAAATTGATTCAAAAACAAAACTGGCAGCTTCAGCAGTTTCGTAGCACGCTACGAAATCGCTGTGCATTATATCTGTGTGAATCAAGAACACAGTCTTTTGTCATTTTTTTGGGATTTTTTGATGGCTTCTCCACATGCTAATGAGCGAAACAAACTGACATTGTTTATCCAAAAGAATCTTCAATCTTCAAAAAGTAAATTTCACATCAAAATTGTCTCAAAATTTCTTCACTTACTATCAGGTTCATTTATGTTGAGGCTATTCTTCTGGTTCATTCAGTTGAATCTTAAAATATTCAATATGTATTTTCATCATTCAGATTCTAGTTCTTAATTTTTCATTAACCCTTATGACATATCTTGCTTCTTTTATTGCAAGGACGGTCCAAGTGAAATATTGAGCATGACTACCCACTACTTCATATCTTGAAACTTTACCATCTTCGCAACTGGCTTTTACTCTTTTGAAATTTTATTTTTCAACTGCATGTTTCCTTGCCCTTTCCTTGAGTTAGGCAATCTCAATATTGGCAGACACCAATTTCTTTTTGACCTCCTCAAAGCTACATTCTTCCTCATGAGTGATAACTGTCTTGCCTCTGTCATCTTTGTGCACTAGTGATGATTGTACTAATGTAAAACAATCAACTTGATCAACCCATGATGGAACAGGGAGGTCTCACAAGCTTCTTTCTTCAATTGAACCTTATCAGACATTTTCCTAAGCTACAAAACAGATAGAAAGGTGAATCAATAGATATTTTTCCAGGGAAATGTAAGAGGAGCTTAAAATGGTAAGATTAAACCTTATGGTATCTTCCCTCACAGGGAAAATATCTTTGGATGCATGTCAGTAAGTTGGCATATGAATCTTTTACATAGCTTCCGGGCACTGATTTGGTTAAGTCGAAGCCTATGAATTCTGGCTTCGAAAATTCTTGGCAGGGTGCCATTTCAAATTTCAAATTCTTGAACCATCTTTCCTGGCCTTTGGGTATCTCCGTGACTGTAGATATAACCTTAGGAGAAATTGGCATTTCTAGCACTCCGACTCTTGAATTCAAACCAATGAAATTGAAGGCAAAGTCTTTGGTTAATTGAACATGACCACCCTGAAGTTTTTCGCAGAATCTCCAACAGCCCACTTGTTTGAATGCATGTTCAACCTCTCTATTTCTCATGAGCACATCTAAACCTTCAAGCTCAGCTCTAAGACACTTGCCTGATCTATGATTTTTCCTTTCCTCAGACATGTCTATGAAACCCTGGCAAGGAAACTTGAAGATAAACCTACATTTTGTTGGTTTGAACACTACCTCGCTTGAATTTGAAACGAGGAACTTCCTCGCTTGAGCTTTCAAAAAGTTCTGGTGAATGGCATCCCTAATCTTGCCAATTGTCTTTTTATGCATGAAAGGGACACGAGAAAGACCAAGACTAACTCACCTCATGTTACTTTTTGAAATTTGAAAAGAGTGCGAATAAGACCCCTAACGAATCTAATGATGAGAATGAATGGTTGCATGAGACAAGCAAGGTTCATGGACTGACACATGGTGATGAAAGATTAACGGATTTTGATGGATTAGACAACTAGACAAGATCTGGCAAGAATCCCCGATTTCATAGTGCAGCCAGTGCAAATTCTGGGTTTTGCGCTACGAAATCTCCTAATTACGAATCCCTGTTTTCATAGCGCACATAGTGTATTTTTATGAGTTTGCATTATGAAAACTCCTAGTTGATTTCGTAGCGCATGCCAACTTTAAAACAGTCTTGACACATGACACCTATGAACCAATGTGGGACTAATGATAGTTAAAACAAGATTGTTGACCTTATTTGACAATGGGAACAAGACTCTACTCTATGTTTTAGACTCCTTAAACAAAAACAATCGAAATGACTTGACCAAGACTGACTTACAACTTTGGAACCATACAAGTTGTCCAAATTTTCTTTTTTTATAGTGATA
This sequence comes from Pinus tabuliformis, assembly GCA_031772625.1. Classification (NCBI taxonomy): domain Eukaryota; kingdom Viridiplantae; phylum Streptophyta; class Pinopsida; order Pinales; family Pinaceae; genus Pinus; species Pinus tabuliformis. Next base: position 176,991,432 of record CM062806.1, read on the forward strand.
ACACACTTAAGAAAAATCCTCAACACTTAATTTTCAACCTGGGGGTTTCGTAAACTTAGAGATTAAGCACAGGAAATGCCAAAAGTGGTATGAAAGTTTCCTATTCTTAATCCTACTTCTTAAAGGAAATGTTCATAGAATTAGACAGAAAACAATCTTTAAAGGCAATTGACACCAAAGAAACTCTAGTGCTGGAATATGAAATAACAATTTGCAAGTAAATCAAGTAAAGGAGCTTTCACACAACTGAAACAATATTAAATGTTGGAAGGAAATGCTATATTTATCTTCAGATGGATGGCTAACAAGTGGGCCCTTACAGAGATCTATTTTCCTCTTAATCTTCCTTCTACACAAACAACTCGTTCTTGTACTATTGCAATGTGCTTGCACTAGTGCAGGTACAATGCCTCTGTGTAAAATTATATTTTACCTCCCTTACTAGAGATTTATGTCTTTGTGGAGGTGCTCTAAGCCTCAGGGCTTAGAGCACTCTGTTTCTATGACAAGAGACCAGCTCTTGCACTGAGATAGAGTTTCCTTCACCAAGTTTCTAATTTACTTTCAAAAATATTGAAAGACATGTTGAAAAATAATTGCAATTGCAAATGAAATTTTGAGATAAATTATCTATGGAAAAGAAATGCTTTAATTAATTAAATCTTGAAAAGGAAGTAAACTTCATGAAGTGAAAACAACTCGAAGTAATCAAAGCAACAATCTAAGTGATCTTACACGTATCATCTAACTTCAGCAATCCACTTAAATTGTTTCTATTCCTTGGTCATAAATCATGAAATGAAAGTATAACGTGTCTATGATAAATTCACGCAATTGTTCTCAAATCCTTTAGAAATATACTTTTAATGTTGAAGACAATTATTGAAATTAACAACCCATTTTCTTGCGAGAATAACTGAAATGATAATCAGGGAAAGAATGTAATGTTGGTTGTAAAATAAATGATTGAATCGGAGTGCAGGAAATCACATGCACTAGTATAGGAAAAGGGGCTTCCTACATGATCCAAGCAGAAGCAAATCGAGACAAGAACTGTGCATAAAGAAATATGAAAAAGGAATTGCAGAAAGAAAATAACTCAATTACCTCCCAAGCCACGGATCCATTTCACACATAACTTCAAAATAGATTTAAATCAGAACTTCAAAAATAAACATAAAGTTGTTCACACCATGCAACTGCAAAGGGAAATATCCACACAATCTTTCTGAATAACAAAAGCACAAGGGTAAATGAGCTGTGTTGACTGGGCCCTAGCCAACCAGCTCGTTTCCCTTTTAAGAAATGAATAGATTCAACACTCAAGTATGCATCAAAGATAAATTAAACACACTGCATGAATAACATGGTGGATTCCTTGTATTACTTGATCAGCAAATGTACATAGTATTGCAAGTCTAGCCCCAGAGCTAAGGGCTATACCAGATTACATAGAAAATGAAATTACAATCTAAGGATTGCTAACTAGTTCTACCTACAATCTATATTTTATACATCCTTTCGGCCTTAGCCGTCTTCCACAAATTACAGTCATTTTCTTATTCAAGCCTTTCGGCCGAACAGACTAATAATCGAACATTACAAAATCAGCTAATAGTTATAATGGAACATGTAATTTGATAGCCATAGACCATCCTTGGCAAAAATCCCTGATTGTGCGCCACCAATATCCATCCTCAGTTGATCAACAACTAAACTTGGAGTTATGGATCAAAACGTCCTCATGGAAAGATTGAGCTCACAGAAATCTCAGACCAATCATGGTGGTGGTGCAAGAATGTGGTTGCACTAATCATACTAACTCATAATTAACACTAAGTTCCTCAATTAATTCTAGGAAACTATCATAAGTTACAAGAGGTACTTAATAGGCATGAAATCTATGTAAAAATGATTAATAAAGTACTTTAATAAATCTTAATGTAAAATATGAAGCATATGCAGGAATAGGTAGTTATCTTGGACTAGTGTAGGAAAGAGAGGTTTAAGTTGAGATAAAACAGAGGTTAATGTTTATAAAAATGGGGTAAAAATAGGGCAATTTGGGACACCGACATCCTCCCATCCCTAAGTTTTTGTGTGTCCTCACACAACATTTTACCTTTTGAAAAAATCCTCAAAAATGGTTGGCCAGCTCTCAACCCTGAACTTCAATGCCTATTCCTAATTTCACTATCTTCGACTTTTTCCCACGGCCTCTTCTCAGCTGATTCGTCACCTTCTTGAGGTTTTTGTAGAATTTGGAAGCCCGATACTTCCACACTTTTACTTCCTACTTCTGCCTTTTTACCTCTATAAGTAGCTCCACCTCGCTCTATTTCTGCCAACTTTGTTCCTTCATGACCTAGTTCAAAGCTTCCAGGTCATGAACTTTAGCTCCAATTCTACTATTCAGCTATTGAGGTAGAGAGTACAGGGTGCTGTGATAAGATCTTCATGTGTAAATGTCTTCTCTACAACGGACTTGGAACAGGTCCCATCATCGTCATGGTCAAGGTCATCAAATGTCTGCATTATGATGTCGCTGAGGGTTTCTACACTCAGGGTTTCCTTTTCACCGAGGGTTTTGATGCCCTCCACAATATTTGTGCCAAGGGTTTCAGTACCTTGTGCACTCAACTCCTTAGAGTTTTTAATGCACTATTATTCCAATTCCTCAGGGAACTCAATACCCTGTCCATCCAAACCAACAGGGGTCTCAAAACCTTGTCCTTCTAAAATAGTAGGGGCTTTAGTACCTCATTTCTCTAAAATAGCAGGGGTTTCAGTACCCCGTTCCTCGAAAGCACCAAGGGTTTCAATGTCCGGTTTACTGAAATTATCGAGGGTCTCTATATGCTACTCTTCTTCATCCTCATGACCCTCTCTTTGAACTTCACCAATGCTCAGTGTCGTTTTCTTCCTCCTTAATTTGCTGACAAAAGTTGAAAACAATATGTCGTCTTCTGCATTCTATTCATTTTCCATAGCGTGTACTGCTACATCTGCAAGCACAAAGAGATTATGGACTTTAGGAAAAACTTGGGGTGATTCGTCGATTATAATCAAAGAGCTCGACTGGTTCGTCCCTTGGGAGACATTCTTCCTCCTCATCGAGGTTCTAGTCTCTCTTCTTAGTCGAGGGTGAAGTATTTTCAACGGTTAGGGTGTGCCTTCATCTTTTTGCTCGGAAAGAGACAATGTCTCTGCTTTCCTTTTCTTACTTGTACTCATGCTAGCAAACTTGTCTGAACTCCTTGCTCGAAACTCCTTCACGAATGCTTCCCAAGTTACTCCTTTTTCTTCCAGACTCCTCTTAACCAAAATCATGATAAGCCCATGATGGTAGAGCTTGTTTGCAACTTGGCTTGCGTTTCCACTCTGCACACCCTTAGCCATTTTATCAAGACTCCTAAGAAGGTAGTAAGGGAAATTAATCAATTTTCCCGACTCAAAGTGCAGCAACAACTAAAGGTGATACACGAACACCAATGTATAGCATCCCTCAATAGTCACAAATTTCTGTAGTATGAACAGGAGGTATTGCCACTTCCCAATCATGGCACTCTGCGGAAGTCCCTTCCTTCGGTCAACCTTAAGCTTTTTGTCAACCACGAACTAGTGCCTTCGTTTCTTCTCGAGCCGCTCCTTTTTAAACCAATGCTCTCCTGTAAGTGGCAAGCCTATAGCTTATGAGATAGACTCCTCTATAACTTTGAACTTCAACGATCTGATCCTGGATCAGACTTCCTTGAATGTCTATGCGAACTCTAGTACCACAGCCATGTCGAACCCATCAAACTTCTGTAAGAATGGCAGGAAATTAGATCCTTGCAATAGTGAAAGATTGTTCCAGTACTCTGCAGTCTTCTCAATCTCCTGCAAAGACAACGGCTCACTTCTTACAGGTGCCATTTCAAACTATACTTCACTCTTTCTGATCACACCCTTGAAGGAATTCCAGTGAGTGACACCAATGCTTTGCCGAGAGCTTTACGTCGGAGGTTCATCACCATCCATATTTTCAGTTCCACTCACTTGGTCATAATGAAAACAACTCTTTATACTAGGTGCAGATTCGTATCAACCCACTACAGATAAGTCATAATGATTGGGTGGAGTGGAAGTTATGTGACAGTGGCACAACCATTACAATGATCAGGTTACGGGCTAAGGTAATAATGGACAAGCAATGCAAAATTATTTCAAGGAAGGTGAATACAGGCTATCGGACAACAGTTTTATCCCACAGTCTGCCTCATATTTTAATCAAGACATACTTCAGCACTTATTATTAAAAAAATTAGATTTCAAAACCTTATACACCTTGCACTTTAAAGCTTTTTCGTAAGTCAGTAAATCCTGAAACATAGTATTAATTGAAACATGCAATGTTATGATATATCAGTACTCATGTGTAGGAAGTAAAGATCCATAAATATCCTTGATAAAACACTCCTGGACTATGTGAATTTTACTTTCTTTCACAGTCAGCTGCGTTCCTTCACTAAACCTACTTGCACTACGTTGTGCTTGCAATGCGTTGTTCTTGCACTATGCATCTTGCACCAGGAACTTTTACCAAAGTAGAAAATCTGATAGAACATAATTTTGTAGCTGGAATTAAAAAAAATTACCTCATTATACAAGAAAAATGTATTCACCATCCTTGGTGTTTCACGAGCATGCCTTTTGGATTGACTACGTCAAACTCTGCAATCCATTTATGAGGGAATAAAGAAGTGGGAAAATGGGTAAATTTTTTTAGAATGGGAAGGAACATTACAGGAAGGATTCCTGAAACAATATCACCAAGAGGGATAAGCGAAATGGGACGTGGGAAAAAATTCAAGGGAAAAGAGGGATTTTATGAAATCGGGCAAGGGTAGTTTCTTAGAAGAAAGAGGAAGGTAATTCATTGGGGATTTTAGAAAAGAAACTAGTGGAAATTTTCGAAATGGGAAATAGAAGAAAGGAAAAGTTTTTACCTTGAAATCTACCCGCACTGGTGTAGGAAAAAATAAATGTAGCAGGAAGTAAGCGTTTACTTGCATAAAAATGTCCATGCTAGTTACTACAAGCTTGGGTAAGTGCTCGGTTTCGTGAACCTGCTTCTTCTTGGTGGCAGCCAACATAGCTAAAAATCAAGTAAAATTCCTTTTTATTTAAAATTTTGTTCTTCCTACTAGCATGTTGGTTCTTAGGTTGATCCTTTTGCAATCATGTCAGTTAACTGCGTTTCATAATTACAGGAAAATATTTCTCTTTAAACTTTTTATTTTTGTCATTTTTTCTTTTATTATTTTTTCAATAAGGACAAGAAGGAATCAAATCTTCAACAAGTAGGTGCTACCACCTGCCAACTCCTTTTTAAATTGCTTTTGGACTTGCTGCATAAAATCTCCTTTAGTAAGGGGCTGAAAATATGCCTTCAATCTATGCCCATTTACCAGGAACACGGAATTCCATCCATCAATATTTTTGATTTCTACCGCTCCATTTTCGAACACTTTGACCACCTCATAGGGTCCCATCCAGTGTGTATGGAATTTTCCTTTAAAATACTTGAATCTAGAATCATAAAGGAGTACCCAATCACCTAGTTGGAACTGCTTCTTTTGAATGGACTTGTCATGCCACTTCTTGCGCTATTGTTGAACCAAGATGTTCTGCTAAACAACATTCCTTCAGAATTCATCTAACTCATTTGACTGTAGAAGACGTTGTTGTTGTGCTTCAGATAGATCTAGCCCCAATTGGACTATAGTTTTGAAAGTCTTGATATGGAATTCTATCAACAAGAGGACTTGTTTTCCGAACACCAACTCATATGGTGTGTGTCCTATGCTGTTTCTCCAAGTGGTTCGATAGGCCCATGATATGAAACCAGCTCAAGAAAAGATAGAAAAGATAGATCAACGCCTTAGAATTCAGCCTCTTCGAGGGGGCAACCTCCTTTACATTACATAAATGAAGAATTCTTGGATGATACAAATGAAAAGACCTCCCTTCTATATATAGGAGTCTAAGGGGTCATAACATAATCAGAGCCGACATAACAATAATAATGTAAGGGCACAATAATAACAATAGTGGGCTTCTATGGGGCACAATAGTAACAATATGGGCACTACATGGGTACATCAATATAATAAGTGGGTTGTACTAATAACAATAAGGGGTTACACTAGTAGTATAGGGGCCTAACATGCCCCTCTCCTTCAAAAAGCGTTGTCCTCAACGCTTAAGTAGTTCTTGATGCTTCTGTATAAAATTCTTGTCCTCCCATGTGGAATCTTCAGCGGGTAAGTTCTTCCACTTGATGAGATACTCTGAAATTGATCGATTTTGTAGCTGTCGAGTTCTTGTTTATGTGACTACTCCAGGTTCCAATATGATTTTTCCTTCCTATTCAATTTCTGGCAATATTGTTTGAATTGGGATCTTTTGCAACTTTTGAATAAGTGGCCATACTTCTTCATCCTTCTTCCATTCATACCTTGCTTCGTTTATCCAATCTGGTTGGATAATAGAAATAACATAAAACAATGCTTCCACATCCTCATCTTTGAAGAGTCTTCCCATTCGGTAAGGTCGCCATTTTTTAAGTGCATGTAGTATTGCGAACATTTCCTTCTCATAAATAGCTTTCCTGAGATGTAGTAGTAAAAATACCCAATCACCTACATCAAAACATTTTTCACTACAATGTTGAACTACATGTTGTTTCCTTTGATTTTGCGCCGAAGTGGCATTATCCTTTAAAAGTTGGAGAACTTATTGTTGATGCTCGATGTGATCTTTCACTGCTTGAACATTTTTGTTCTTGATATGTCCTTCTATCTCTAGAGTTTGAGGAGTGGTAATTTCTTCCAATCCTTTACAAGATATGGTCGGATTCATTTCTTGATGCTCGATGTGATCTTTCACTTCTTGAACATTTTTCTTCTTGATATGTCCTTCTATCTTGATAGTTTGAGGAGTGGTAATTTTGACCAATGAATTACAAGATATGGTTCGATTCATTTCTTCTTTCTCGATGTGATCTTTCACTTCTTGCACCTTTTTCTTCTTGATATGTCCTTCTATCTTGAGAGTTTGAGAAGTGGTAATTCTTGCCAATGCTTTACAAGATATCATTTGATTCATTTCTTCTTTCTCTGGGATGGGGTCCTGACTCATATCTTCTTCTTTTGATGTTTCTTGATCCTTTTCTTCCTCCTCTTCATATTCTATGTAAAATAATTCCTTCTGAGCACACTTATGACCTTTAATTCATTTTCTATCACAATTGTAACAAAGCCCTTTTTCTCTTTTTTCTTCCAATTGTTGTGGTGTAACCCTTGTAGGTTGTGGAAGGCTAGGAGAAACAACACTTCCATCTTTATAGTTGTGATGTGTATGCTTCCTGGTTTCCATAATTTTGCTTTCCAATATCTCACAAAGCCCTTTTACTCTTTCCAATTGTTGTGGTGTTGCTCCAAAGAAGGTGTTGCTCTTTGTATCCTCATAATGTGCTATCATTTCCTCCGTGAAAATTGACCACGTAACAAGTTTTTTACGAGAACAAAGCCCCTCATACCATAAAAATTGATCCGGTTCTAAATATGAAGATGCAATACATACCTTTTGTGACAGTTGCACCTCATGTAGATCGAAATATTTCTCCATTTGTAGTATCCAATTTACCGGATCCTTGCCATCAAACTTCCTCATCTCTCTTTTTCTTGATTTTAGGAGCTCGATCTTGAAACGACTGTAACTTTGTACTTTCAGATCTTTAAGTTCTTAAATTATGGCTTGCAGTAGCCCTCTGTGTCCTCTTTCCAATGCCACAAGTCTGACCCATTTTGGATTCTCCAAGGAAGAGTTATGCGAAATCTCGCACAATGACTTGATTATAGACTACTTCAGTAGAGCGAACTTGTACGACGTGCCACGAGCTACTGTTTCGACCTTTGGATATAAAAAAACGCATACAAGAAACTACAGTCCGTCCTCTTTTTGTACTTTTTTACGAAATTTCAATCCGATCCCCAGAGAGAACGTTATGACGATTTTCCCCAGGTCACATGTTTGGAATGTAATTCAGGAGTCTGCAAAAAGACTAGCTTCCTCAGATTATAACTCCGCAAATATAGCACGAAACAATCTGAAATTCGGACCAAAGCTTCAGTGCGATTTCTTCTTAAATGGGTTTTTTTTTTTACTTCTGAAACGTCACAGAAAAAAAGTTATAGGGAAAATGTCACGATGACCTGTTTGGAGCAGCGAAACCCTAGAATCCAAAGCTCTGATACCAAATGTTATGAAACCAGCTCAAGAAAAGATAGAAAAGATAGATCAACGCCTTAGAATTCAGCCTCTTCGATGGGGAAACCTCCTTTACATTACATAAATGAACAATTCTTGGATGATACAAATGAAAAGACCTCCTTTCTATATATAGGATTCTAAGGGGTCATAACATAATCAGAGCTGACATAACAATAATAATGTAAGGGCACAATAATAACAATAGTGCGGCTTCTATGGGGCACAATAGTAACAATATGGGCACTACATGGGTACATAAATATAATAAGTGGGTTGTACTAATAACAATAAGGGGTTACACTAGTAGTATAGGGGCCTAACAGCCCACAATTCTTCCAGTAATTTGTCAGCCTAATCTTTTCTATGCATATTTACTGTCTTTGTGATGATGGACTCAATCACCTTATTCGTGGACTCCACCTAACCATTTTCTTGCGAGTGATATGGTGTAGCTTTTCTGTGCCATATCTTACACTGCTCCATCACACCCTATACCAAATTAGAAATAAATTGTAGTCCATTGTCAAAAAAAATTTCTCTAGGCACACCAAATCTAGTAAATATTTCAGTAAAAAGAAAATCAACAAAAACTCTTTCAATAGCAAAAGAAATAGCTTTAGCTTCTACCCATTTCGTAACAAAATCTGTACAAACCAAAATATGTTTTTTATTTGATGATGCTTGATTTATTTGTCCTACGAAATCAATGGCCCATTTTTCAAAAGGATTAATCATAACTTGAGGACATAAAGGCATTTCATTGGTTTGATTAGGCTAGACAATTCACTGACAACTATCACTTTGCTTGACATATTGTTTGGCATCCTTAAACAAGGAAGGCCAACAATAGCCAACTCGTAACACTTTGTATGCAGTCTGCTTATCGAGGAAGTGACCCCCACAAGGTTCATCATGGGTAGATTTTAAAATATCAAACAATTCTTCCTCTTTCACACATCTACAGATAATGAGAACTACTCTGGTGTAAAAGATGTATCCTTAGATCCAAGAATATGCAACACTTTTCTGAATGATCTTCTGCTTTTCACGAGCAGATAAGTGAGGTGGTAATTTTCCAGTGACTAAATAGTTAGCTATGTCAGAAAACCATGGGGATTGTTTTGACACAACAAAAAGATGTTCGTCAAGAAAATCATCATCAATAGGAATAGCTTCACTAGGATTATTTAACCTTGAAAGATAATCTGCTACTACATTTGATTTTCTTGGTCTATCAACAATAGTAATATTAAATTCCTGTAACGATAGTAACCACCTAGTCACTCTACCACTATTTAATGGTTTATTCATCATATATCTTATTGTGGAATGTTCAGTATGTACAAAGACTTCATATCCTGTAACATAATGTATGAATTTATTAATAGAAAAGATTACAGCTAAAAACTCTTTCTCAGTAACTGTATAATTGAGTTCGGCGGGTGACAAGTTTTTACTAATGAAATTAATAGCATAAGATTGTTTGTATTCTTCTTGTCCTAAATCTATACCAATAGCAGTATCTGAGGAATCAGAGGAAATATGAAATGGTAGGGACTAGTTTGGTCCTCTTTGTTAGTTCTAATCTTCACAGCGTGTCACTAGGGATCAACATGAGCTCTTACTATGTCTGGTTTTGTTAGATGTTTTGCACATGATGTTCAGCACAAAACATGTCGCAAGTGTGTCCATAAGAATAAGCTCAGAAAAATATTTCCAACAGTATATCACACTCCCATAACCGGCTCCCGGATCAGAAGATATGATCGAAATGGATGAGTGATTCTTGGTTATGCATGTTTTGAGGTCAGTTGCTGCACACAATGACAATTTTAGTACAAAATCAGTTTCTGAAATGATGGTAAGTAATTTTTCAAAAGTGAAAGAGGTTTTTGTTAATCACATATCAAATAACAAAAGCCTCCTTCATTTTATGCAGAGGTGCTACTATGTGGGAGATATATAGTGATATTTGGAGCCTACATTAAAACAAAGCAAAATTTTCATATTTTTTTACTGTTTTAGTAATTATAGTGTGGGGCCATTTTACAACAGATGGAAAGTAATTTTGCAAAAAAAAAGGAGGTTTTTGTTAACCATGAGCCATATAAAAAAAACATCTTTAATTTTATTCACAGGTGTCACGAATTTGGATATGTGACTAGATATTTACAGCTCATTTTCACAAATTTAAATTTTTAATGATTTTCGGTTTTAGAGATGATTTTGTGGAACATATTGTGAGCAACTGGAAACGAATTTCCCAAATTTGAGAGAGGTTTTTCTCCAAAATGAACTTATCTACAAAAACCTCTTTTAGTTTTGTAACTGGTGCTATTTTTTAGGATATACGAGGTCATATTCAACACCTATTTTCAGAAATCCGGCCCAAGTTTAATGTAACTGATTCTATTTTGAAGAAAATGGTTGAGCTCAATTCCCTTAGTACAAGGATGAGAAAATGTATATATTGTATGAATTTCATAGTGTAGGGGTTGGAATTTGGCAGAAGGTTGGACTTTTGGGAAATCTTGGAGCTTATTGTATACTCATTTTAGCAGTTTGGCTAAGGAATAGACCAGTGGTTTGCAGCACTTTATGGGATTCATGTGGCATCTTGCTTTGGTATTGTGTTTTCTTCTGTAATTGTAAGTCTACATGTGTTTTATGAATTCCATTATCTCTCTTTATTTCATCTTAACTAAATCAAACAAGGATACAGGTAGAATACATTAAAAGTGCAATGCTCTACCTAGGGTTTGTTTAGTTATCTATGTTTTCAGCTGTTTGAAGAGGATCATTGAGTTCTTCATGCCCTCTCTAACTCCTCACCTGTCTAAAAGCTCTCCATCTCACTCAATTTGAAGTACCACATCACTTGCCTACCTTGCCCCATAGAGATCTTTGTAAAATTGAGCCTCCTTCCCTAGGCCCAAAACTGCCTTTCACATTTGAGCCAATGAAACATCATCAAATTCAATCACACACCTTTGTACACATACCTAGCCTAAAATCAGTCATCACATCAATCATCTCAAGCTTTATTGGCCATTTTTTCCTGAGATTGATAAGGAGAGAGTCCTCTCCCGACCTGGTAGGGCTAGCTACCAGGTTAAGCGTGGTTTGATGTTACCCTAGATACTAGCTTTCTCAGCCTGAGGTAGGTTTAGGCCCTAAAACTCTCAAAACTGGTGTCTGGACTAATTTTTCCTTCAATGTCTCAAAGTACTATTGGCAAGCTGTGGACCAAGAAAACTCACTATCTTTAGCCAAAAGTCAGAAATCGGGGTAGCTATCCTTGAGAAATTCTCAATGAATCTCCTATAGTAGCCCTCATGTCCTAGCAAACCTCTCACTTCCCTTTGAGTTTTGGCTATAAGGAGACTCAAAATGACTTCTATTTTTGCAAGGTCAACCTGGATACCTTTGTCAGAAATAAGATGGCCAAGAACCATTCTCGCCTTGCACATTAATCTACATTTCTTGTCACTCAAAGTGTGATTCAAATTTAAACAGTAATGCAACAAATTACATAGATAACCATAAACACCGAGATGCATCAGAAATAATGCTTCCTTTCATTAATGTAAAATGCTGAAATATGCTTACAGACAAAAATGGAAATAAACCAGCTAGGGTGATGGTAGCTTATCTCTGAGAAGAGATGTGGCAGCTACATTCCTCTGAACTATGTTACAATGAGGCTCGAAGCCCTATTTATTGTTGAGAAACAATGGGAAACCCTAAACATCCAAAAGCCTAACCCTAGAAGATGAAACGCCACCAATATTCACCTGAATCATTCCTTCCCCCTTAGGAAGCAATGGTCCCCATTGCATTGTGTTCCTCCATGAGATGAGGAAACTTCTGGTGAACTTGGTCCCTGGTGAGCCACTTGCCCTGGTGAAGGATTTGGCCTACTTTGACAACTCGATATAGTTGGATATTCTATTGGCGAGTGTGCTTGATCTGTGTGTCTATGATCCGATCAGTTGCATCTTGTTCCATGCAATCTGGATTTAACTCTGTGGGTGTGAGTTGTTCTGCAATGTTGGATGTGTCTAGTAATGGTGGAAAGTATGGCCAAAGGCAGTCCACATTGAACACTGGATGCAGACCAAGGAATCGGGGAATGTTGAGCTCAAATGCATTATCTCCCATAGCCTTGGTAATGATGCATGGACCATATCAGAGTGGTCTGAGTTTTCGATAGGCTCTGGTAAGGTGTTCCTTTTGCAAATTCAACCAGACTTTGTCACCCACCTGAAACTTCTGTGGCACCCAATGTTGATCATGTCGTTGCTTGTACTTGGCATTTGATTTCTCTAGAATGTCATGGACCTAATGGCGAATATGTTGGATGTGCTCAATGAAGCTATTTGCCTTATCTATTTCGGACTGGACATCAGCCGCATTTGCGTCATTAGCTGCAAATGGCATGGCCACATCAATGGGACATAGTGGTTGGAATCCCAAGCCCACCTAAAAAGTGTCGTGGCCAGTCAAGCTATGGAGAGCCTGGTTGTAGCTGTGCTGAACATAGGGGAGCCTCTCATCCCATGTGCGTGGATGCTTTGAGTTGTACATGTGCAAAATGTGTACGATCATCCTGTTGACAACCTCTGTCTGGTCATCAGTTTGAGGATGGAAGACTGTGGACTTAGTGAGTTTGGTGTCCAGCATCAACTAGAGACTGGACCAAAATGTACTGAGGAACCTGCTAGCCCAATCTGAGATGATAGACTATGGGATCCCAAAGTGTGCCCACACTCGTTCAAAGAATAGTTTAGGAGTGACTTCTGTTGTGATATTCTTCTTGCAGACCACCAAAATGGCCATCTTCGAGAACCTTTCGACAACCACGAAAACATAGTCGTTTCCATGCTTAGTGGAAGGAAGGCCTGACATGTAATCCATGGAGATGGATTCCCAAGGTCAACTAGGGGTAGGCAGCAGGGTATAGAGGCCTTGCTTCTTGATGGTTGGTTTTGCAATGGCATAGGAAGTGCATGATCTAATGTACTTCCCAACATCCTACTGAAGACTCGGCCAATAGAAATACTTCTATAGTACTGCCACAATTTTCT